>OX463246.1:88207828-90707828 GCA_949820135.1 Sylvilagus floridanus | reverse complement strand
ATAGAAAATGCATATTATGAAAAAAAAACTACACTGGAATTTGCAAGTTCTTCGCACACAAATGCACTTTTTTTTTAGTTGTATTTTCCATGAATGTTTCCAAGTGCTCTTGTATGTGCCTCCATCGAGGAGCAGATGCTGTAGGTTTGGTCACTAAAGTTCTTGCTCAAGTTCCCTTGAAAGCAGTAGAGGAGAGAAAAGGCTTTGTCACTTACGTCCTCACTCTGCATGAATCTAACCTGCTGTTTTTTGAACATGAATTCTGGAGGGGGAAATGGTGATTGTTTGGCGTTATTGCTCCCCTGGTTCTTTACTGGTTTACCCCGTGGCAAGGTCACCCCCTTGCCTGCACTCAGCTCCTGATGGATTCGGTGGACGTCTGTGGGCGGGCTGGAACTCAGTGGCTACCCGCAGTGTTACAAGTATTTCTCTAACAACTTGTGCCATAGGCACGTGGTGCAGTGGTTAAGGCTCTGCTTCGGGTGCCTGGGTTCAAGTCCCAGCTCTGCTGCCGTTCCCAGCTTCCTACTAATGTGCACCCAAGAGGCAGCGAGGGATGGCTCAGGGAGTTGGATCCCTGCCATCCACACTGGATTGAGTTCCTGGGCCCCCAGGCCCCTGGGGAGTCATCCAGCAGATGTGAACTGTGTCTGTCTCTCTCTCACTCTGTTTCTGCCTCTCAAATGTAAATCAATCAATCAAAGTTATTAAAACCCGCCTTTAGAATGCTAACCATCCAGCTCTGGCAAATTCATAAGTTAAGGATCTCATTTGTCCCCGCGGATTGTAAAGCTGTTATTTGCATTTCCTGCCATGTGCTAATGGTTTAAAAGTCACATGCACAGCACTTAGAGCACAGGGGAAAGTGAGGCCAGCCAAACCCCGAAGTTCATAGACTGTCTTGTTGATGATGCAAGCCCGGTTAGCATAGCCAGGCGGGACTTGATTTCCCTCATGTCAATAAGGTATTTTATGTGACAACAAGTTACTTCTTGTCATTTGACGTCACTTAGGGCTGTGCTTCTCCCTGGGAGATGTTGAGGTGCTGCCTCTCCTGTGCTTAGCAGCCCCTGAGCACACCTGTCTCTTGGGTGACAGCCCAGGTTCCCGATCCCTTTCCCCAGGCCTCTGGAACCTGGTCACTTGCTTGTCTTCCTGTGCAAAGATGTCCTATGATGTGAGCCCCTCCCCCTCGCCGGGCAGTAGCATCCTCTGTATGATCACAGGGATGGCAGGCAGTTTTCCGAGGCGAGCTCCGAGAACCCTGTGCAATTTCCCGATGTGTCAAAAGGAGCAACATAGGGGTTAAACCATCGCCTGTGATGCCGGCATCTTATACTGGAGTGTAAGAGCATGAGTATGTGCATATACATCTTATACTCATTCTGGCTGCTCCACTTCTGCCACGGCTCCCTCCTGATGTACCTGGGAAGGCAACAGAGATGGCCCAGGTGCTTCAGCCCCTGCTACCCCCATCGGAGACCTGGCTCCTGGCTTCAGCCTGGTCCAGCCCCAGTCTTCGAGGCCACTGGGGAAGTGAACCAGCAGATGGAAGGTCTCATTCTCTCTATCTTTCCCTTTCTGTCTGTCACTCTGCTTTTCAAATAAATAAAACAGTTTTTTTTTTTTTAAAGAAGAGTATAAGTTTATACTTGACAGTCTGCAGCATGGAGAGCTCATAAGTAAATCTCAGACCAGAAAATCTATAGCTTTAAGAGAAATTGGAGTGTGATTATTAGTATTTTAAGGCGAGTCTTTATTAAAACTATGTAAAAGCAACACCACTTTATGGAAACTAGGAAAGAATTCTGCTGCCGACACGCCCACTCTTGACATTTGGGGTATTTGTGGCCGTCCCCTGTTTGTAACACACATTTTTATATTTGCTCTTTTGTTTTCTTCCCTCAGTGTAACTGCTTGCCTGCACTTTGCAATGTTGGTATTTATAACTCTAGTGATGGCATAATTACATTGTCACCTGGACACACCCGAATCTGTTGCTTGGATCGTCCCAGCCCTGGTTGCTGGGAGCTCTTTGTGGTGGTCTCCAGGGTCCCTTGGACAGGTGCCCCTTCTGTGGCTCTGTGAGCACTTCTTTCCTTTCTGGTTCTGCAAGGTGCTGGTCTCCTGTATTCTCCCCTCCCCAGCCCTGGGGTCAGCCACTTCTCTGAGGAAACTTGCTGTAGTGGGGTTCAGTTTGAATGCTGAATGCCCCCAAAAGCCCATGTGCGTCCTGGGGGGTGGAACCTTTAGGGTGTGGAACCTAGGGAGAGGCCTTTAGGTCACTGGTGGCCATGCCCTGGAAGGGCTGTGACAAAAGCTTGCCCCCAGCCGGTGCCGTGGCTCAACAGGCTAATCCTCCGCCTTGCAGCGCCGGCATACCGGGTTCTAGTCCCGGTCGGGACGCCGGATTCTGTCCCGGTTGCCCCTCTTCCAGGCCAGCCCTCTGCTGTGGCCCAGGAGTGCAGTGGAGGATGGCCCAAGTGCTTGGGCCCTGCACCCCATGGGAGACCAGGAGAAGCACCTAGCACCTGGCTCCTGCCATCGGATGAGCGCAGTGCGCCAGCCGCAGCGCGCCAGCCGCAGCAGCCATTGGAGGGTGAACCAACGGCAAAGGAAGACCTTTCTCTCTGTCTGTCTCTCTGTCCACTCTGCCTGTCAAAAAAAAAAAAAAAAAAAAAAGAACAAAAGCTTGCCCCCAGGCCCCGTCTCCGCTTCCTGGCTTGTGCTGTGCTCCTCCACGCGTGCTCCGCCACTGCCATCCACCGTCCTCACGGGGATCCCAGCACTGGGGCTGCTCCTCCAAAGCTGCGAGGTGGTGAGCCTTCTCTCTCTCAGGCCGGTTGCCTCCGAGAGTCCATTAAAGCCGTGGAAAGCTGACTTGTGCAACCAGCCCTGCTTCCGGCAGAATGGTATTTAGAGACTAAGGTCTGGCTGCTGGTGTCATTTGTTGTCCTCTAGTGAGTTTTTTCTACACTCAGCTTTGTAGATTCTTTTATTATGTTCTAAAGAACAATCCAGGGAAGATTTGGAAAATTTTCAGCGTCTACTAAAATTATGTGTAGTTATCCCCATTTGGCACAGTGGGTTAAGCTGCGATTGGTGACACCAGCATCCCATATCAGAGCCCTGGAGCCCCAGCTGCTCCACTTTCCATCCAGTTTCCTGCCAGTGAGCCTCAGAGGCAGCAGCTGATGGCTCAAGTACTTGAGAGCTGGATGGAGTTCCTGGCTCCTGCTTCGTCTTTGCCCAGTCCCACCTGGGGTGTGAGCCAGCAGATAGAAAATCGCTCTGTGTCTCTCACTGTTGCTCTGCCTTTCAAATAAATAAATAAATCTTTAAAAAAGCAAAGAAGGAGAAGAGGAAGGAAGAGGCTCACGGCGTGAGTCACTCTGCATCTGCTCACTTCTCCCTCTGGCCCAGGAAAGTCTCCACCACGGAGCTGAGGAGGAAGCTACGCTTGAAACACCTGCTGAGGGATTTTCCTCTGTCACTCGTGGGACCCCCCCCTCCCCGCCCCCTCCTCTGGGAGCGCCCCTGTGAGGCTGAAGCAGGGAAGGAAGGAGACCAAATGCCAGGGCCTGCAGACACCGAGACCCTGAAGTGGGTCACGCAATCCTGGGGCCAAGGCATGCTCCAGGCTTCCTGAGGTGCTGCGGGGTGGGGAGGGGAGACCGACCCTGCTGGGGAGGGTGGGAGTCAGGTCACATCCAGGGGGGGCCGGATCAGAATGGCTGAGCACAAGGCCTCCATGGGCCTCCAAGGCCTGGTGTGCCATGCCCCCCTCCTCACCCCCCGCAGATGGGCTGAAGAAAGCCAGACTCCATAGGCTGGTGCTCCACTTCCCACCCAGGGCTGCATGGCATAGGAGCAGAGCTCTGTCACTTTGTCTCTCAAACAAAAAGTAAAAATAGGCTAAATTAACATGTTTTTAAAATGTAAACACTTGGGGCTGGCATAGTGGCATAGCGGGTAAAGTCACTGCCTGCAGCACCAGATTCCTTTATGGGTGCCAATTCCAGTCTTGGCTGCTCCACTTCTGATCCAGCCCCCTGCTCGTGGCCTGGGAAAGCAGTGGAAGCTAACGCAAGTGTTTGAGTCTCTGCACGCACGTGGGAGACCTGGATGAAGCGACTGGATCCTGGCTTCAGCCTGGCCCAGCGTGGGCTATTGCATCTATCTGGAAAGTGAAACATTGGATGGAAGACCTCTCTCTCTCTTTCTCTCTCTTTCAAAATAAATAGATAAATTAATTTTTTAAATGTCAACCCTTCTAGCCCTCCTGAAGATGAAAGTAGTCCTCTGGGGAATACTTCTAGAAATGATGACCAGTGGGTGGGAGAGAGAACATGGCGGCAGGCCCACTGCGGGCAGCTCTGGGGATTCTCCTTAATGATAAAGGAGCTGCGATGAGAATTGTTTTAACTTGTCTTCCTACCTGCCTGTGGTCTCTCTGCAGAGGGCTGGCGACCCTGGAAGCTGTCGTGCAACTGAGGAGGAAAGTCACAAGTTACAACAGGAATTACAGACGTCACCCCAGAACCTGACACTGTGCAGCCCTGACCAGAACCTGGAGCACCTGGAGCAGAGTATCCAAACCTTGCTACCCTTAAAGGATCGGGTAGGCTGCTGACACAAGGGCACCAGGTAAGGACAGCCGACCGCGGTGCCATGCTAAGTGGGAGTCGTAGGAGAGGCGGAGTGAGTGGCAGGTGCAGTCTCCATGGAGGGGTGGCCCCCAGGTGAGTGTGAAGGGCTGCAGATTTCATCAAAATGAAACGGGGCGTGGGTGTGCAGGGACCGGGGCACAGAAAGTGCGTTCCAGGGGGAGAGGGTGGGAGAGCCAGGTGGGCCGCGTGCCGGGGACAGCGTTGCGTGCCGTGGTCGGGAGCTCGTGTTTCAGTCCTTTGCCCATGGTGCCCATGACACAGCATCTTCGCGTTCCCCAGCAGGCTCCGGGCAGTGCCCTCGAGGTCAGTGTCATGGGCTCATTCTCTGCATTGTTCCATGGCGTTTCTCTTGCAATCTCTGTTATCTTGGATCATGTTGTCAAGCTTGTTTGTGCAGCAAACAAGCTTAGAAACTCCAGTGTCTCCTATTGAGTCAGAGAGCAGAGCTGTTCCCTGACCAGGAAATAAAGGTGGCATCCACCTCGGTCCCTACAGTGCTGTGAGTACTGACGTCCTGGCTCCCTGACCCAGCAGTATCCTGGCTTCTGCCAACATCTGTGACACTGTGGCAAGCTAACTTGTCAGCCTGCAAACAGCGTAAAATCTCAGATCCTGCATGCTTCCTGACACGCATATTTAGCTGTATGTATAGTACCAACAAATAATCATCATCCATTGAGATTACTAACTGATAATCATTAATGCTTAATAATAGATGGTTGAGTTATTGATAGTTAATGCTCATTATGATAAGTGACCTATATTAGAGACTGCCTGGGTGCTGAATACCACTGGGCACTTCACTCATGCCACTCTGTTTAACGTCCACAGGAGTACTCTGAGGCAGGCAGTGTTACTACTCCCATTCTCCTGATGAAAATGAGACTTGTAGACGTGAGTGAACTGCCCAAGCCATGCGGCTGAGAGTGATGGGAGCCCCTGCTGTCTGACTGTAAGAAGACAACTAGTAAGCACCACATCCCATTCAGCAAGACAACTGCGAACCACCTACCTGCTTCCCATTCAACCAGGTAACTACTAACTACCCACCTCCCATTCAACCCAGGAATTAGTTAGCCTAGGAAAGGACTTCCAGTTGCTGGAAATGCCAAACTAGAGATCGGGGAGAGCAGAGCTGCAGAAGAGCCTTGGAGCCTGCTGTTGGCTCAGTGTGTCCTCCCCAACTTCATACACTGACGTTTAACCCCCAGTGTAAGGGTGCCAGAAGGTGTGGTCTTTGAGGGGTGATTAGGTTTTCAAGCTGCAGCTCTTTTCAGGGGACCCCAAGGGCAGACATTTGGTCCAGCAGTTAAGACACATGCATCCCACATGCATGTGTTAAGACACATGCATCCCAAAGCCACCCAGGCTTTGTGTTCTGTGGCAGCAGCCCAAGTGGACTGAGGTAGGGCCCCAAGAACAGCATCAAGTAGAAAAGCCAGCTAAAGCAGAGAACTGGGGGCAAACACACCTGCTGCTGACACATTTAACATCATCCAGAGCGTGTAAGTGTCCGTTCTTCCATTTTTTTAAACATCTGGTACAATCTCACTTCTTTTCTTTTTCTTATTTATTTATTTGAGAGGTAGAGCAACAGAAAGAGGGAGAGACACAGAGACAGATCTTACATCTGCTGATTCACTCCCCAAGTGTCTGTAATGACCAATGCTAAGCCAGGCTGGAGCCAGGACCTGGAACTCCATCTGGGTCTTCTACATGGGGGACAGGGGACTGAACACTCGGACCATCTCACACCGCCTTTCCAGGCACATTAGTAAGAAGCTGGGTTGGAAGTGGGGCTTCGGGGACTCGAAATACTCTTCAGTATGGGGGTGCTAGTCATTGCAGGTGGTGGCTTAGCTCACTATACACAATACCAGCTCTATTTACCCTTTTTTTTTTTTTTGGTGTGAGACTAAGGCCTAATCCTTGTACTTGCATCTGCTTCTTCAGCCTCTCTCTCTCAGCAGAGTCAGAACTCACCAAGCAGTCTGGGTTCAGCATTCCCATGGATTCACTGGGCTCTCTACTCCATTCCCTTCTTCATTGCCTTGTTCAGCCCTAATTAATAGCCTTGTCAACTAATTCATTCATTTATAGCGACAGCATTTGACCAAGCCTTCATAGAGGCAACCCTCTATTGTAATTACCGCTCAGGTAATATGATTATTTCATCATAAATTTGCAATAATTGGGGCTGGCGCCATGGCTCACTTGGTTTATCCTCCACCTGTGGCACTGGCATCCCATATGGGCGCCAGGTTGTAGTCCTGGCTGCTCCTCTTCCAGTCCAGCTCTCTGCTGTGGCCCAGGAAGGCAGTGGAGGATGGCCCAAGTGCTTGGGCCCCTGTACCTGCATGGGAGACCAGGAGGAAGCTCCTGGCTCCTGGCTTCAGATTGGCACAGCATGCCAGCCGTAGCAGCCATTTGGGGAGTGAACCAACGGAAAGAAGAACTTTCTCTCTCTCTCTCTCTCTCTCTCTCTCTCACTCACTCACTTACTGTCTAACTCTGTCAAATAAAATAATAAAAAAATTTTGCAATAATCAGGCTGAGGCTAACAACACTGATTCATAGGAAGAGTGCAACTCAACTCAGCAGACAGAGGGAGAAGCATGCAGGATGCTGAGCCTGGTGAGCTGCTGGGCCTGTGCACATCCAGTGAACAGCCGCCGTGGCCTGAGGGTAAGCAAAGACCCTGGCTGCTCCAGCCTGTCACTTACAGGAAAGCCCGGGCTGTGCCCAGCTTCCTTTGGCCCCTGAATGCACTGAGACAATCAGGAGGGGGGGGCGAATTTCCCAGGCTTCATCTTAAAACCTCTCCATCTTGCCAGGGATGCTTCCACGGAGCATAACCTCTAGAATCTAGATGATGCTGGTAGAGTGTGAGTGTGATGAGCAGTGCCAGCCTGCCTTCAAAGGAAAAATGCATTAGCCAAGAATATTTAACTTGCATTTATGTATTTGAAAACTTGGGGCCAGTGCTGTGGCATAGCAGGTTAAGCTTCCACCTTTGACACCAGCACCCCAGATGGGTGCTGGTTCGAGATCCAGCTAGTCCACATCTGATCTGCTCCCTCCTAATGCGCCTGGGAAAGCAGTGGAAGATGGCCCAAGTCCTTGGGCCCCTGCACCCATGTGGGAGGCCTGGAGGAAGCTCCTGGCTCCTGTCTTCAGACCAGCTCAGCTCTAGCCATTGGGGAATGAACCAGCAGATGGAAGATTCTCTCTGTCTTTCTCCCTCTCTCCTCCCCTCTCTGTAACTCTGCCTTTCAAGTAAATAAAAAATAATTTTTTTAAAAAATAAAAAACTCACTTAGATAATGTGGAAATTAAGGAAAACATTCTGAAAAAACTAAACAAAAAACCATGAACTTCTGTTAAACAGAAAGTCCCTGGTCACTCCCCACAGTTCTTGCTGCCTACTGCATGGGAAGGAGGTGGCTCCTCTCCCCTTCCCCATAATCAAACTTAATAAACATTTTATTGCTTCTTTGAACTCTAATTTTTGGAAAACTGACAGCTGGCACGGAGTTGGATACATGATTTTCTGCTTCATTGCGAAGGTTTGCCCTGTAGACGCAATGATGTCTCATCTTCCCGGCTGCTATGACAAACACAGCTGGTGCCAGACTGAAGATTCCTACCTTTTTAGGAGGAATATCTTCCCCTGAAAGATGAACTTTAAACTCCTTGCACATAACTGCTTTTATTTATGGGAACAAAGTTAATGCCCAGATGTCATACCTCAACTTAATAAAACCTTCTACTTTAAGATACTGTAATTTATTGCACGTTAAGTCTGTAATTTCTGCCCCCAAAAAAATGCTTACTTATGAGGGCTCATCATTGCATTTTACTGTTGTGCTGAGGAGCAAACCATATTCCTGGCAGGGGTGACAGTCTGGTGGGGGTGGTGAAGGAGACAGCCTGGGTGAGCAGGTGTCCCTGGCTGGTTCGGTTTCCCTACAAGCCCAGTTTGTGTGCAGAGTTTTGTTAACAAGTATGTACATGATCATCCCGGAAATGTTGGCCAGCTCAGGAGGAACACTTCCTGATTGACATTCACTCCCCACCGCTCTGCCACCAAACTGACCACCTACAGAGTGTGAATGGTCTCTCAGCTTTCGTGACACCTCCTTAACACACAATCTGCCCATCGGAACCACCTGGAAGCTCAAAGCCACAGAAATCCCAATCCCACTCCAACCTCTGCACTAGAATCACAGAGGCTGGTGGCCTGGGATCTGGCTCTGGGTTGCCAAAGGTCCCCAGGTGGTTCCAATTTGGGAAGCATTTCAACTGGAAGACTAAAACAGTGGGCCAGTCCTGCTGGGGTCACTCTAAGTAGATGGCATTTAAATATGGCTTCAAAACTCCAAGGGCAGTTGCTACTGAACGCGTGTCACTTTCACACCATCATAAATACAAAAACCCTGAAGTCAAACCATCACAAGTTAGGACCAGCTCTAGTCCTTGTGTTACAGAGAAGTTGATTGGCATGTAAAATAAAACACATTAACCACTCATTTCGTAGAAGGGATCTTATAGCCACATGCCCACTTTATACATATGAGATGACAGTCTTTAAAAACTCTGCTAAATATCAATATTCTCTTCCAAGAAGGGAAAACAAATTCCAGTTTTTTAAAACAAAGAAAATACGCGGCCACAGAGAGATGTTATACCAGCGGCCATGTGCGTAACCTGTACAAACTTACACTGTTTTGCAGACTACAAGCAAGCCCACCCGCATGGCTAGATGTATGTTGTTTCCTACATTTCAGCGAATGCTGCGGAACTAATGACAATTTTAAAAGTTACTATTATCAGTTGTGTCTACTGTAGCAAGATACCTTTAGTTACAACAAAATCTTCGGAAATAAGACTGAGGAATATCTGTTATAGAAATACCCTACTGTTTACCAACTCCCACCCTCTCCCATCCCTGCAAAATCATAAGCAGCGGGGCCAGCGCTGTAGCATAGCGGGTAAAGCTGCCACTTGTGGTGCCAGAATCCCATATGGGCACTGGTTCGAGACCTGGCTGCTCCACTTCCCATCCAGCTCTCTGCTGTGGCCTGGGAAAGCAGTAGAAGATGGCCCAAGTCGTTGGGCCCATGTACCCGCATGGGAGACCCAGAGGAAGCTCCTGGCTCTTGGCTTTGGATCAGCGCAGCTCTGGCCATTGTGGCCATCTGAGGAGTGAACCAGCACATGGAAGACATCTCTCTCTCCCTCCTTCCCTCTCTCTCCCCTTCCCTCTCTCTCTCTTTCTCTCTGTTTCTCCTCTCTCTGTGTAACTGTGACTTGCAAGTAAAATATATAAATCTTTTAAAAAAATCAAAAGCAGCTCTCTTCCATGACACATAATGTAAGAACTGTGGAAACCCGAGTTATGTAGTGTATCTCTTGGTCCACTGGGGGGCCTTCCTGGCACGTTCTGGTCCATTGGTTGTATACTGAGTGGGGATACTGCCCACCCGGGGTTGGCAGGATTGCAGTCTATAACCTGTTGAGCAGATGGAAAGGAGGGCTTCCTGGTGCTGCACTCCAGTGGTCATTCATTCTTCTTTTTTTAAAGATTTATTTATTTACTTTTTAAAAAAATTATTTATTATTTGCAAGGCAGAGTTACAGAGGGAGAGACAGAGAGAACGGTCTTCCATCCACTGGTTCACTCCTCAAATAGCAGCAACAGCTGGAGCTGGGCCATTCAGAAGCTTTTCTCTGTCTCCCATGCGGGTGCAGGGGCCCAAGTGCCTGGGCCATCTTTCACTGCTTTCCCAGGCCATAAGCAGGGAGCTGGGTCAGAAGAGGAGCAGCTGGCACCCATATGAGATGCGGACGCTACAGACAGAATCCTAGCTACTAAGCCACAGCTCCAGTCCCCTATCTACTTACTTGAAAGGCACGGTTTACAGAAAGGAGAAAGATCCTCCATGTGTTAATTCACTCCCCAAATGGCTGCAACAGCTGGAACTGGTCCAATTCGAAGCCAGGAGCCAGGAATCTCCTCTAGGTCTCCCATATGGCTGCAGGAGTCCCAGGACTTGAGACATCCTCTCTGCCTTTTCAGGCACATCAGCAGGAAGCTGGATGGGAAGTGAGGCAGCCAGGACTCAATACAGGATGCCGGCATCGCAGGCAGCGGCTTTACCTGCTACACCACAATGCTGACCCCTCCAATTATGTCCATGTTTCCAGGCACGTAGCTCCTCGATTGTTAATATTGCAGCCATAGATTTGTCTCTGGAATGTAAGCTATGGAGGGAGGCATGAAGATTGGATCTTCTGGTGTCAGAGTGACATGGAGGAAGGAGATGCCCCCGCACACATGGCTCCTGGAGGCCCTAGAGTGCTTGCTCTGCCCTCTGGATGTTACCACCCATGAGACCAGCAGTGCAGTTGGCTGAGCGGCTCCAGTGATGTCTGCCCACTCCTGCTGAGTGCTCTGGGTGCTGCAGAAGAGAACTTGGAGTTTTTGTTCATGTGGACTTTACTCTCCTCAGTTCTCTGGTTGGAAGATAAAGATGAGGAGGAGCTGCTATTGGCCCTGGAATCGTTGTCTGTTATAGCAAACTCTCAGCCAGCCTGCCAACAGCCGTCTTTATCTGGGGTGGCTGCTGCCATGGCTGTGGCTGGGCCTGGCCACTCCTGTCTCGCTCTCACTGGGAGAGCAGAAGTGCAGCCACAGCATTGTTTTGGTATGCCATTTTTCACTTCCTGGATTTTCAACCAAGGAAGTAACTTAAAAAAAAAGATTATTTATTTGGCCGGCACCGCAGCTCACTAGGCTAATTCTCCGCCTGCAGCGCCAGCACACCAGGTTCTAGTCCCAGTCGGCGTGCCGGATTCTGTCCTGATTGCCCCCTTCCAGGCCAGCTTTCTGCTGTGGCCCGGGAGTGCAGTGGAGGATGGCCCAAGTCTTTGGGCCCTGCACCCCATGGGAGACCAGGAAAAGCACCTGGCTCCTGCCTTCAGATCAGCAAGGTGCGCTGGCCACAGCGCACCAGCCGCGGCGGCCATTGGAGGGTGAACCAACGGCAAAGGAAGACCTTTCTCCTCTCTGTCTCTCTCTCTCACTGTCCACTCTGCCTGTCAAAAAAAAAAAAAAAATGATTATTTATTTGAAAGTTGGACATATAGAGAAAGAAGTAGGGAGGTCAGTCTTACATCTGCTAGTTCACACCTCCAAATGGCTGCAATGGCCAGAGCTGGGTCAGGCCAAAGCCAGGAGCCAGGAGCTTCTTCTGGGTCTCCCACGTGGGTGCAGGTACTTGGGCCATCTTCCACTGCTTTCCCAGGCACATTAGCAGGGAGCTGGGTCAGAAGTGGAGCAGCTGGCACTCCAGACAGTGCCCATATGGGATGCTGGCACTGCAGGTGTAGGCTTAACCCTCTATATCCTGGCACAGATCTCAACTTCACCATACTTATCACCCAGTGGGCATTGCTGGCTCCTGAAAGACAGGCTGAAGATGAACTCAGGCCCCCAAAGGGCACAGGGAAGACAACATCGCCTTGGGCCATTCCTGGCAGGGCCCTCTCCCGTCTTCACTTGGGTCTCCTTCCACCTCGGGGGCGTTAAGGCGGCTGCTGGAGGAACAGCTCTGTAGAGGGACACAGCAGCCCACACAGCCCCATCGTTCTGCACGTGGGGTGGGTCCTGTCTTCCCTACCCCAGCCTCCCTTTGCCCCTTGAGATTCCCTCTCCCTTTAGCCCCCAGCACATTCTGATTAGTGGCACTTTTGGAGGGAGAGGGGACCCACATGCCAGACCTGCCCGAGCCCGGGCTGAAGGGCCTGGCACCCAGCTGCTCCTCCCCCTTCTGCTCCTGGGGGCAGGGCTGACACCCGGCTGAAGCGGAAGGCGTGGGCTCACCAGGAACCCCAGCCCTGTGAGGAGTGATGGGAGTCTTGGGCTCTCCCTCTTGCCTGGAAAATGGCTAGACATCGTGGTAGCTGCCCGTGTGGGTTCTTACCTTCAAAGTCGGCAAACGTGGGGGGTCACTGTGGTCCCCCCGGAATGTGCTGATCCTCAGGGGGGCAGAGATGTGCAGGACAAAGGCATAAAGGGGGCGGCACAAAGACACAGCAGCGATCCTGCCCACAAGCCGCAAAGCCGCCCCAGCACCAGAGCTCAGTTTCTGCGGTCACTGAGACCGGCTTTTTTTTTTTTTTTCTTTCTTCTTTTAAGGAAGCAAAGAAAGAAGAAAAAAAATTTAAAGCTCCATGCAGCACCAGAGGACATGCAGGAACAGATCACGTTGCCCTGTTCCTACTTTCTGCCCTGTGTCCCTGGCTGAAACGGCTCACGGGCCTCTGCTTCCTGGGGAACCATGAGAGCCAATGCATGAACTGGGTGAGGGCAGCTCCCCTCTGGCCCCCATTGGCCCTGCAAGCTGAGACTCCTGTCACCTCTGTCCCTTCCCCCAAGCCTGCCTCAAGGCCTTCATGCTGGCCCTGTGTTCCCTAAGGAAGGGGGGGCCAGGTATTGAGTTTATTACTGCCCCACCTGCACAAGCAGCTCTCCAGGCCAGCAGTAGATGGTGCAGGACCAGGACAATGGTGGCGGCATGCTACACAGGTCGGGAGAAGTCTGAACGGACTGAACCTTGGCACACTCACAGAAAGTTAAAGGTCATGCTGCCAATCTTAGAATGAAAACCACGTGAGGGGCCGGCACTGTGGCATAGCAGGTAAAGCCGCCACCTGCAGTGCCAGCATCTCCTATGGGCGCTGGTTCAAGTCCCGGCTGCTCCACTTCCTGCTATGGCCTGGGAAAGCAGTAGAAGATGACCCAAGTGCCTGGGCCCCTGCACCCGCATGGGAGACCCAAAAGAAGCTCCTGGCTTCGGATCAGCACAGCTCTGGCTGTTGCGGCCAATTGGGGAGTGAACCAGTGGATGGAAGACCTCTCTCTCTCTGCCTTTCCTTCTCTCTGTGTGTAACTCTCTGATTTTCAAGTAAATAAATAAATTAAACACACACACACACACACATGAAGCTCCAGTTCTGCTCCCTGCCTGCTCAGGGGAATGCCCATGTGGGAGGAGTGGCGCACCATCCACATCTCCCCACGTGGCTAGGACCAGGGCCTCTACCTGCTGAGTGGCTGGGAACACCTTGCCCTCTAGGTGGCTCAGGAAAGCCAGGACCTGACTTACATTTCTCCTCAGTGCTTTGGCCAGGAAGAACTGTGGGAAAGTTGGAAAGAAGGAAGAGGGGGTGAGTGGTACGAGCCCAGAAGGGAGTGGGGAAGACGCTCTGTATTTCTTTGAGTCTTGTTTATGTTATGTAGCACCAATTTAGATAACATGGTTGTTTATATGTAACTTTTTATTGTTTTGAAATTATTGAATGGAAAGATGTGTGAATGGAAACATGGTTCAAGTCCATTCTGATTTTCACAAGGGAGCCAAGCATTAAGATTGCAGACTTGTGGAGTTTAGCTACAGTATCTGGGAGGATAGTAAGACGTTCTTTTAAAAAAATATTTATGTGAAAGAGTGACAGAGAGGGAAGGAGAGACAGAGAAAGAGATCTTCCGTCTGCTGGTTCGCTCCCCACGGTCAAGAAGAAGCTAGGAGCCAGGAACTCCATACTGGTCTCCCATGCGGGTGGCAGGGGCCCAAGTTCTTGGGCGATCATCTCTGCTTCCCTAGGCACATGAGCAAGAAGCTAAGTTGAAGTGGAGTAGCCAGGACTTGAACTGGTGCTCTGATATGGGATACCAGCTTTGCAGTCAGTGGCTTAACCCACTGTGCCACAAGGCTAACCCCGACATTAACTATTTCTGAAACATCTTGGATTCCTAGCTCTGAAATGGCAGCTGGCATCACACCCTCATTACCCACGTCTTCAGTCTTTTTGCTGAGAGTGTGTGCTCTAAGGGTCACATGTGACAGTGACAGTGACATGGAGAGACGGAGTTGGGAGGGAGTGACATGACATTGTCTCAACTATTGGAAAACAGTTGTGTTGGGAACCAGGCTACCCCCTGGACTTCCAGTCTATTGAGTCAGTGAGCTCCCTAGCTAACTTACTCGAATTCCAGCTGGGATTTGTCACTGTGACCTTGAGGTCCTGCCCTGCCCATTCCTGTACACGAAACACTCCACAGAGTGGGTCCCACCATTCTCATTCACATTTTTGGCCATCAGGAAAGTGTCCCAGGTAGAAAAGCCCTTCCTGGTGTAGAGAGGCAGTCTAGAACACCGGGTTCCGAAATCCTGCCCCTGGAGTTCAGCTGAGCACAGACGTGGAGTAATCCTGTGGTTCTCTTAGCCTTCAAGACTGAACAGGCAGAGTTGCAGATGACCCTTGCATTGACAGCAGGATTCTGAAAAGCTGGGGTCATAGACAAAAGCTCAGGGAATTGTGGCGAGAAGAGAAGACGTGAGAATAGCAGGTGCTTTGTTTTTCTCTGCTGCAGGCTCAGGCACTCACATTTATGACTATTATTTGTAAGGTATTTAAAATTTTATGTACTGAGACTGCAGTGCTGCCTTGAACATGATGTGCTGCAGGGTGATAGGTGGAACCTGGCTCCTGCCAGCCCACAGGCTGCTGCGCTGTTGGTTGAAAGCTGCAGGCTCACCACTGTGATAAAGGCCTCTCCTCGCACTTCTAGGCCATTTTGTCCAGAAGAGGTTGCTTTTAATAGGAACTCTGTTTTCTTGCCTTCTCCTCCTCTCATATTTTTATGTTTCACTGTATTTGCAGAGACCTGTGTTTCAGGGAGAAAATGTATTTGGTTCTTGTGCTATTTTCTGACTCATTTTAATGAAATAAGAGAATTTACACAATCTTCACATCGTGACCACCACCCACATGGGTTCCCAGGGCAACTGTGCTACATTTCCAAAATACATAGCCTTTTGACATTTATGCACATATACATATACACATATAAAGTACCATATATATATACACACATATATATAATTACATATAAAATAATAGTACATGATTTTATAAACCATATAATGTTTAAAAAGATGCAGTTTAACAATAGAACCCTTGAGTTTTCTTGCTCTAAAATTTCAACTTTTACCTAATTCTTGTGTATTTCTTTTCATATTTCTGAGTAATATCCCTTGACTACTCATTATCCCCTTAGACACTATCTTCGACTTCTGCTTAACAGCAGATGAAGATTTGCCTCTGTTACTCTCCCTCCCACATTTTCCCTCCCCATAACCTACCGGTATAGTATGTCATAATTTTTCTGACCTTTTTATGATTCTGTCGCTGTCACTCATTGCTGAGCCAAGAGGTGCAATGTAATGTATGTTTCATTTCTTGTGTAACTCTTAGTTCTTCCTGGAGTTCACGTCTCATTCTGTTCCCGTGCTGGGTTTCCTGTGTACCACATCTGATTTCATTTCCAAGGGCAGCATCAGCTCTATCAGGGATGCAGGACATTATTTTGCCGAGGCTCACATGCATTAGTAAATAACCAGTTCCATACTTTTCTCCCTGGTGCCCTCTCTTCCAGACCCCTCAGGCTTCCTGTGCCAGCCTGGACTGATTGCTCCCTTGGCCTGCTGTGCAGTTGCTATCCACGAATTTCCCTTGCCCACTCAGTGGTGTCACCAAGTTCATGTGCTTCTCTCTCCATTGCCTGGGTCTTTCTGGCATTATACTTCATAGAGTACAATTTATTTTGTGTTTTGGCCAAAGCAATCATAGCAAAAAGTGACCCATGTCTACTGTTGTCCATACCCCACCCTCAGCGAAGGTTCTTCCTGGCTCTGGGTAGCTCGCTGTTCCCTTCCTGACCTGGAGAGGTGGGGGCACTCTGATGGTCTCTGTGACTGGCATCCCCTTTATGAAGACATGAAACTGAAAGGAGGGGGCTGAGCAGACACACTGTACATGCCCACTGAAGGCATGAACCAAGACAGACAGATGGGAGCACATTGACTTGGGAGCCAAGGCACCAGAGTTCTACTCTTGGTTGTACCTGGTAAATAGTTACATGACTCCAGGCCCACCAATTGGCCTCTCTTCACATCAGTGTCCATTCTTTTCAAAGGAAAGATGTAGATTCAAGTTTGTAAGATAATCTAAGACTACAATTCTTACCCTCTGTCTGATAAGGGTGCTCTGACTTGGACCTTGGTGTAGATTACAGAACAATAAAGGAAAATAAATGGACCCAGAAAGAAATGGTCCAAAACAACAATTAACATTGATTAAACTTTTACCACGGATGGACCAGACATTGTTGAATGCATTCTGTGGATTATTTAATTTCCAAAAACTCTTCCGTGTTTTCTGATAGACCAATTTCAAAATAACCTTTTACATCTTAGTTTCACCTGTGAAGTGGGGATCATAACTGTATCTACTGAGGAGTGCCAGGAATGCACTCCTCTCATAAGCATCATAAATGTAATTATCAGCTGTTCTTCTTGTTGGTTTTCTCCACAGTGAGGTAAACTTTCTCTTTCTGCTAATTCAGTTACCCCTTCTCCATCTACTTTCTCAAAACTGTGTTGTAGTTTTTGGCCTATTGATATTTCTTTGATTTTCCATGTTCTTTTTAAAAAATATTTATTTCATTTATTTGAAAGAGTTACAGAGAGAGAGAGAGAGAGAGAGAGATCTTCCATCCACTAGTTCACTCCCCAAATGACTACAATTTCTATAACTGAGATGATCAAAAGCCAGGAGCCAGGAGCTTCTTCCAGGCCTCCCATGTAGGTGCAGGGTCCCAAGGACTTGGGCCATCCTCCATTGCTTTCCCAGGCACATTAGTAGGGAGCTGGATTGGAAGAGGAGCACAGGCACCCATATGGCATGCCAGTGCTGCAGGCCAGGGCTTTAAGCCTCTGCGATACAGTACCAGCCCCCATGCCATTCTTTTTTAATTGTTATGATTGTTTTAGGGTAGAGAGGGTGATGGATACACTCAGGAAGTCTTCCACTGTTAACCATTCCCTACCAGTTTTAACTTTTGGTAATAACAGTTTTTCTTTTTCTTTTTTTTTTTTAAAGATTTATTTATTTTTTTGAAAGTCAGAGTTACACACAGAGAGAAAGAGAGGCAGAGAGAGAAAGAGAGAGAGAGAGAGAAAGTTCTCCATCTGCTGGCTCACTCCCCAGATGGCTGCAACGGCCAGGAGCTTCTTCCAGGTCTCCCATGCAGGTGCAAGAGCCCAAGGACCTGGGCCATCCTTCACTGGTTTCCCAGGCCACAGCAGAGAGCTGGATCAGAAGTGGAGCAGTCAGGACTCAAACCAGCACCCACATGGGATGCAGGCACTGCAGGCGGCGGCCCCACCTGCTATGCCACAGTGCCCTCCCCAATAATAGTTTTTCATATCTCATTTTATTTCACCTATGACATTTCTAAAGGACTCAGACTTCATCATGTGTGCTCTTTCTTCCTCCTCAGTAACATGTGAATAATCCTATATAAATCCTCTACCATGCTGTCTGGGACGTAGGTAGCGCTCATGTATATTTGTGGTGTCTCCCCTCATCTTTATCCTTATCAGTCTAGCTCACGATTTCTGGCTTCAAGTAGCCACTAAATAAGCTTCATTCCAAGCTGGGCAAGGGGATGGAAACAGTGCTTCTCCTCTCACATGCCAAGAGAGACATCAGTGAATGGGCAAAATTTCAGCAGGGTTTAAACCTAGGGGCAGAGTCAGCTGGCAGGACTGCATATATGGGTACCTGTCATATGGTATAGGGTCAAACCATGTTTGGGCTAGGAGGTGGGTGGGTGAGTGAACCAAAGGGTTCTTTCTTTGCTGTGCATTGTACAAGCAGGGTAGACCACACCATGACCCAGTAATTTCCAACAATGAGCTTCCAAGAGCTCATGTTTTTGACACACTCACTCATTCATTATGCAAGTATTTATTGAGCTATTGGAAAGTGCCAGGAGCTGGAGTAGCTCAATGGCCAAGACAGATGTAGTCGGTACTGGCAAGAATGCCCGTTCCACTGGTGTGGGGTAAGAGCTTTGCCTGACATTGGGAATTCTACTCAGTGTCACGTAAATGTTATACCAGCTCAATAGCTCTTCTGAGCTCCCTTCTCTAGTTTCACTCTCCCCACCACTGCCACAAAGGTTGACAAAATGAGACTGTTATCCCAGCTTCCTCTGCACTGCCGGTAGTCACATAACACCATTCTGTGTGTGTTACATAAGCAGCCATCTTTTGGAGGCTTTGGGACGAATTTTTCTGATGGAAAGGGTGCGTGTGCTGGGTGCTCCCAGTTCTCAAGGCCAGGAAGTCCACAGGCAAGGAGCCAGCAGATCTGGAGCTTGGGCAGGGCTCACTCTCTGCTTCGCAGATGGCATCTTGTTGCTGTGTTGTCACATGGCAGAGGGGTTGAAAGGGCTGGGGTGCTCCCTTCAACCCCCCCTGACAATGATGAACCCCAATTATGAGGGAAGAGCCCTCATGACCCAGACACCTCCAGATGGTCCCATCTCCTAAACCTGCTGCAGGGGAGATTAAGGTTCAACTTTGGAAACTTGAGAGGACGCCAACATTCAGACTGCAGCCAATGCCATTCAGTATTTTTGAGACAGTAAGTTTTCATTGCTGCCTAGTAATTACTCATTTAAATGTACCCCATGGCTTAAGCCAAGTTATTTGAGGAGATTTTCATCTTGAAATTGTAATGTTACATTAGATGGGGTCTAAGAAATGGTTCAGTGTAGCCTATTCTTCCTACAGGTAAGGATAAGTGATTTCCCATTGCCTTTCAAGTAGTGGATGTTGAGAGCCAGAACTAGAAGCTTCCAAGTCACTCCCCTCCACCAGCTGGTACCTCCTAAATATCAACCCTGAAGCAGAATTACAGGCCAGAAAATCAGCCAACTAACAGAATGTGCCAGCCGCAGGGATTCTCAAAAGTAAGAGAAAAAGAACAATCTGGATTTCTTTCTCCTGGATTTACTTTAAAAACTATGGCGGGGTAGGGGTAGACAAAGCCACAAAGGCTGCTGTTTGTTTGTTTCTCTTTGACTAAACACACACAAAATGCATTGTTGGTTCACTGGCGCTTTAAGCCCCTTAACGTATCTCCAAGATTTTCAAAGTGCCAGCTGTCCACACAGTTCTGCTTGGTCACCAGATCAGTTGCCAAAATCGTCTCTTCCTTTATACATTCCATGCACCAAGGGTCCTGTTGCCCCTGCCGTCTTACCAAGGTTGCCAGACGTGAAAGGGGAAGTGACATCGCCATGGGAAAGCGACTTTGTCCACAGGGACATCTGAGTACTGAGTCTGCTCAGGAAGGGAAGGAAGGTGTTCGCAGACTCCTGGGCCGTGAGCCCTTGCAGAGAGGCCTGATTACCATGGTCAGTAAGGGCCCTCTAAGTGACCACACACATTTTGCTAGAGACTGAGACTTTGTCCCTTCCCTCTAGGGGCTCAGAGTCAAGAGTGGTGAGAGAAGCACTTGGACAAGGACCCTGCCAGGTACTGGGGGCAGTGGAAATATTGGAAAGACCTGGGAGGGTAGAGAAGCCAGCATGGGCACTCATCTTGGATGGTTCCCAAGTGCTTCTCAAAGACGGGCAGATCCAGCAGAGTCCACAAAGACCCATGGGGGTGAGCCAGGGATGGAGAGAAGAAAGCCCTGCCAGGCAGTGTGAGCAGCAGCATCAAGGCCAGAGACGGTGAGAGAGCAGAGGTCCATGCAGACGGCAGGCGTGGCAGGTGGCAGGGGTCAGGGAAAGAGCCAAACCATCTAATTTGCTCAAAGTCAAAAAAGTTTAGAGGCCGGTGCTGTGGTGCAGCGGGCTAAGCCTCTGCCTGCGGCACCAGCATCCCATATGGACACCAGTTTGTGTCCCAGCTGCTCCTCCGGCTCTCTGCTATGGCCTGGGAAAGCAGAAGATGGCCCGAGTATTTGGGCCCCTGCATCCCTGTGGGACACCTGGAAGAAGTTCCTGGCTCCTGGCTTTGGATTGGCCCAGCTCCAGCTGTTGCAGCCACTGGGGAGTGAACCAGCAGATGGAAGACCTCTCTCTCTGTCTCTCCCTCTCTCTCTCTGTGGCTATACCTCTCAAAGAAAGAAAGAAAGAAAGAAAGAAGTTTGAGGAAATGCTTGGCTCTGGTCTGGACCTACACAAAATCATAAAGTTCTTCTCCACACACACCATCCCCACATCTTTTGGCATCTTTTGCTGCTCTGAGCTGATTTTTTTTTTTTTTTTGACAGGCAGAGTTAGACAGTGAGAGAGAGAGAAAGAGACAGAGAGAAAGGTCTTCCTTTTTCTGTTGGTTCATCCCCTAAGTGGCTGCTACGGCTGGTGTATTGTGGCCAGCGCACCGTGCTGATCTGATGGCAGGAGCCAGGTGCTTTCTCCTGGTCTCCCATGCGGGTGCAGGGCCCAAGCACTTGGGCCATCATCCACTGCACTCCCAGACCACAGCAGAGAGCTGGACTGGAAGAGGAACAACCGGGACAGAATCCAGCGCCCCAACCGGGACTAGAACCCAGTGTGCCGGCGCCGCAAGGCAGAGGATTAGCCTGTTGAGCCACGGCACCAGCCCAACATCAGCTTTTAGGAAGGACCAGAACTTGTTGATACTAAAGTGTAAATGACTAATAGGCTGGCATTATCATACAGTTGACATTATCCATGAATTATACATCAAAATACATTTTGCAATTATTTTATTAACAATAAAATTCAAAACCTATATGATACTTTGTCTCAGTTTAGTTTGTGCTGCCATAACAGAATGCCTGAGGTTGGATAATTTATAAACAGAGATTTTATGATTCAGGAAGTCCAAGATCAAGGGATCTACATCTGGTGAGGTCTTCTTGCTGTGTCATGCCTTGGCAGAAGACAGAAGGGCAAGAGAGGGTGAAAGGAAGGGGGGGAGGGAGGGAGAGAGGAAGAGAGAGAGAGAGAGAGAGAGAGTGAGAGAGAGAGAGAGAGAGATCAGAAGGCTGAATTTACTTTTACAACAAATCCACTGTTGCAATAATAAACCCACTCCCATGATAGTGACATTAATTCATTCATGAGGCATTAATGAGGTACCTAGAATAGTTAAACTCCTAGAGACTAAAAGTAGAATGGTGGTTGTCAGGGCTGGGGCTGCCACTGTGGCATAGCGGGTAAAGCTGCTGCCTGCAGTGCTGGTATCCCCTATGGGCACTGGTTCAAGTCCCAGCTGCTCCACTTCCAATCCAGCTCTCTGCTATGGCCTGGGAAAACAGTAGAAGATGGCCCAAGTCCTTTGGCCCCTGTACCCATGTGGGAGACCTAGAAGAAGCTCCTGGCTCCTGGCTCCTGGCTCCTGGCTCTGGATCAGTGCACCTCCAGCCATTGTGGCCAATTGGGGAGTGAACCAGTGGATGGAAGACCTTTCTCTCTGCCTCTCCTTCTCTCTCTGTGTAACTCTCACTTTCAAATAAATAAATCTTTAAAAAAATATAAAAAGACAAGGAGTTTGGATAAGGACTGTTGGAAGTGAGAAGAGGCTGGGAAGTCTCATGTCATTGTCTTCACTCAAGTAGAGTCCTGGTCTCATTCAGTAAATGGTGAGCAAGTGAGTTCCATGTGTAAGGCGCCATTCACGGTATGCAAATTACAGCAAGTAACCCAGCAGCTCCCTTTGCAAATTTCCTGTTAGAGGAGGATGGTTCACTGAAAGTCAGTGTCCCAAGGAAGCACTCAATGGAATGAAGATAGCAATTCTAGATCAGACAAGATGTAGTGGGCTGCAATACTCTTAGCTGTCAACTTGTCCTAGCCTGACCCAGAAATGACTGAGTGACCCTGGCATAAAAGGAAAGGTTTGACACAGCAATGGAAAATGCATTTTGCAATGTCTCCTTCGATGGTTTTTTAGAGCTCAAATGGTCAAGAAAACTTCATGAAAACAAAAACTGTAATTAAATACTTGCTGGGATCTACTGGCTGATTTTCTTTTCTTTCTTCTGATTTGGACCGTAACACAACTTTCCATGCAACTAACCAGAGTACCCCTGCCCCTGGCCATGCTCTGAAGAGTCGAGTCGCGTCAGGAGGCTTCTGGACAGTGCTTAGTTCTTGGTTGCTCAAGCTGAGTACTTGCATGGGTGTGATGATTGACATCAACATTTCAGTGAGACTGTTACTATAGAAGTCTTCATTGAGCTCTAGCTGGCTTCACACCATATTTTCTCCATTTACCTATTCACTGATATTCACAGATAGGGATCCTAGGTATCATGTTTTCAAGTGGTTCAGGGCCCAGCCAGATATTAAAAAAAAGAGGGCTGAGTGTTTGGCCTAGTGATAATGTCAGTTGGGATGCCCACATCCCATACTGGAGTGCCTGGGTGTGAATCCTGGCTCTGCTCCCAATGCCAGCGCCCTGCTAATGTGCCTCTGGGAAGCTGCAGTGAAAGCTCGAGGACTTGGGTCCTTTGCCACTCACTCGGGAAATCCTGTTTCTGGCTCCTGGCCCTGGCCTCAGCCCAGCCCTTGCTATTAGAGGCATTTGGGGAAGTAAACAGCAGATGGGAGCTCTCTGTCAGTCTTTCCCTCTTCCCCCATCTCCCAATACGTAAAAAATAATTAAGAAATTGGTAACTTCGTAATTGTTAAGACATGTGGTAAATCACACTATAGACCAGGTAGCCAAGGAGAAATCTCTGCTTACATTCATGTCTTTTATTTAGTATTTATTTGATGCTTACATGCCAAACAGTATTCTAAGGTTTTGCACGTTAGTCATTCAATTCCCCTATGAGGTAGATACTCTTACAAGCCCCATTTTACAGCTGAGGAAACTGAAGCATACAAAGAAAGGTTAAACAACTTGTGTGTAACCACATGGCTAGCATGCAGGCAAGCCAAGCAGCCTGGTCCCCAGGTTTGGGTCTTTCAAAGTGCCACACAAAGAGGCTGCTTACTTAGCCTTCGGAGCAACAATGAACATTCCAGCCAGCCACAGAATCTTAAATGTGAATTAATGGACAGGATTTTAGGCCAAGGTCTAACAGCTGTGTTCATAAATATTATGTTGTGGGAGGAGGGGGCGGGAACTGCCTGATTTGTTTTGTGGCTCATGGGCTTAAGTAAATTTTATTATACTGCAAGAAATTAGCCCTGGCATTTTCGGTTTCCAGAATAGACAGTTTGTACTCGTCACTGCTCATAACCTTGTTTAGATTCAATTAGGCACAGCGATTTTAGTTTGAGTAACAGGGTTCTGTACACGCAAGCGGCAGTTTACGGCTGAAGAACACGACCCCTTGATGTTAAATATCTGATTTGGGTAAAAGTGATTTTTTTTTTCTAAACATGCAGCGGAGTTTGGGAACATTTTTATTATCTTCTGTGAATCACGGGTCACTGAAGGAGTAGCTGAGAGGTCAGCCCTAGGGTCAAGCCCTGCCCTGGACCTGACCCAAGCCTGTTTCCTGGCTGCAGAAGGGACGACAGCAGGCCCTGCCTCCTGCGCAAGTGTGAGCACCAGCTGAATACCTGAGCACACGCCCGCAGTGCCAGTGGTTGCTGCGGCTGCTCTCCCTGGAGCGGCGGGGACCTGGGGCCCCCGATCCTTTGTGCGGAGACTCAGCACAGGGCGGAAAGCGAATGCGGTTCCGTTGCTTGTAGACGCTGCCCCGCGGCAGAGCGCAGCGGCCTGGAATTCCAGGCGTTTTCCACATCTTTGTCTCGTTAGGGAACTTCGCTTTCAAAGGCGCCAGCACGTTCGCACGCAAGTCTGTCTGTGGATCGCGCAGCTGCACAAAGGGGAAGTGTCCCCAGGACATCCTCCTTTTGCTTCTGAAAAGCTGCTCCCTCTGCCCGGGGACCCCAGAGCGAGGAGTCCCAACCGTGAGCGCCTTTTTCCCTTTGAGCCGCTTGTGGTTTTCCTGTTCGGTACCCCGCAATGTTTGCCCCTTCGATACATCATTTTTAAGAGGATTAGTTCTGTCAATAAATCCTAGAGTGAATCGCCAGCTCTAAGTCAGCATAACTCCGCACTGCTGACCCTGGACAGAGAAACACGAGGAAACGCGCCCGTCCTACACGCACAGACGCGGCGCCCACGGCGGCAGCCGAGCTCCAGCCTGGCGCTCCCGGGACCCGGGAGGTGTCGGGGCGGCGAGGGAAGGCAACGACCCCTCTCCCCCGTCGGCCCACGCCCCGGGTCTCTACTTCCCACTCTAGGAGCCTTAGGCAAAAAAGCGCCAGAGAGGCCGCAGGACCGTCCAGGCGGAGTCCCCAGGACCAGACCCAGGAGACCCCACCTGCAGCAGAGCCACCGAGCCCGGGCCGCCCCCGCGCGCCCCCGCCGGCGACCCCGCCGGCCCGCGGAGGCTCCGCCCGCCTCTTCTCTCCAGGCCCCGCCCCATCCTACCGTGGCCCCCGATTGGCTGCGCGGCGCGTCAGTTGGCGTCCGAGGCGGGAGCGCGGATGCCCGTCCCCGCCCAGTGCCTCCCGCGCGAGGCAGCCCGTGGCTGCGGGGAAAGCGAGCGCGGGCGCCGGCGGGCCACCGCCGCGTCTGACAGACCCACGGGCGGAGGCCGGGCGCCCGTGCGCAGCGCGTGGCCGGCATGGCGGGGCCGAGGAGTTCCGCGCGGGCGCGGGCGCAGCCTCTCGCCCCCGCCGCAGGTGGGCGCCAGGCGGGGCGGGGCGGGGCGGGGGCGCGGCCGGGGACCCCGGACGGCTCGGGAGGGCCGGGCAGTCCGGGGCCGGGCGGGCGTGTGGGGCGCCGGGACGGGCGTGGGGGCTGCCCCTCACCCTCGTGCCCCCGGGGCGAGCGGCGGGCCCGGCGGCGGGGGCCGCCCAGGAGGCGGGAAGGCAGTTTCCTGGGAGGAGAAAGGCGGGCTTACGGGAGGGGTGGGGGACGGTCCCTGCGAGCCGCGCGGGTCCGGCTCCGCGGCGTGGGAGTGGCCCCGGGGCGCCGTTGTTGTCGGAGGGAAGTTGCGGCGCTTCGCGCCTCGCGGGCGGAGGATGTGGCCCACACCTTCGCAGTGATGGAGACCTGCTGAACAACAAAGCGAACTCCGGCTTGGGGGTGGGGTGGGGTGGGGTGGGGGGACAAACCCCACGAAGTCGCCGTGCACGAAGCCGCGGCGTAGGATGGCCGCAGGTCCCCGTGTCGCCGCGCCCTGACTCGGCCCCTGACCGCCCCGCCGGGTGCAGGGTGCCTTTCTGCCCGCTCTTCAGCTATGCCCTTGACCCCCAGCTCCAGAGCTGAGCAGAGGAGCAGCTGCTCCTCCGTAGAATGGGGCGCATTCCCGATCCGCCGTGTGGCTGCCCCGTCAGGGCCGAGCCCACGAGTGAATTTTGGGAGCGTGCCTGCTCACACACACCCAGGTTGGCGTGCGGGTACTGCAGCGCTGCCTCTGGGCAGTTGACAGGTGCTATAAATGCCTCTTAATTGCTGCTGGTGTTCTCAGCTGGAGTTTTTAATTCCTAGGGCAGGCTGTTAGGGGTGCCAAGCCTGCTGATCCGCTGGGCCCCTCCCAATCTAGAATTCTGGGATTGACCTGCCTCCCACTCTCAGAAGTTTGGAGAATGAATGAAGTCTTTTTTTTTTTTTTTTAAACCTTTCTGCACCTTGGTTTATTGTAGAATTAGCTAAATATTTCCCGTGGGTGTATCCATTTGAACTTTTTATTATGTTATTTTCTTCTCTCTTGCCTTTCTTTGGCAGAGAAAGTTGTAAATAAATGTCAGGGCACAACTGGAGAAAACTGGTTTGGGAGGCTCAAAAGCACCTACTTTGGGCTTAACATAATCGCCAGGAATTTTTCCTTTCTCTGCCCCAAGTTCAAGGTGTGCCAGTGCTGGAAGCCTGGAGAGAGAATTCTTTCCTTGCTCCAGCCTGTGGGGTCTGCAGTTGGTGTGCAGCCGAGGAAGAATGTGATTCAAGAATCAGATTATGGAAAACTTTGTCCTCCAAAACATTACCTCTGAGGACTTGGGAGCCTATTTCTCTTCTTTGCCAGTTAGTTTGGCAAACACACACACACACAATACAGAACATTTTTAAAGTCAATTGCCATTGCGAGGTTGGGGATGGCTTTTTTAAATCTACCCGTTTTTTAAGACTAAGATTAGCTTTTGAGATAACAGCAGGTAAATACCAAGTAACACTTGACAATAAACAATAGACAACAGAAGAAGACTCACGGAACAGGTAGGGATAGAGTGTTTTGGTAGTCATTTTAACTATTTCTTGTTTAAAGTGTTGGATATTGAGAACATTTGTCTAAACTATGCACAACATTACTGGAAAGACACTGTCAGAGCTGAGTGTGGGCAGGGAAGAGGAAGGTGCGTATAGCCATGCCCCTGAGCCCAGAGCAGACATGGTCATACTGTTGAATAAGCTCACAGTTCTCATCACCTTTGGTGAACCTGTGTATTTGAGGGGGAATGTGTGCCTCACACTTACCCTAGACCTCTTGTCTCTGGCCAGTGTGAGGGTCAGTGATCGGCTCAGGCCCTGCTGCTGTTCTCTCCAGCAGCGCCGTCTTCCTTTGTTGGATGGTAACATTAGCCTTCACCCATGGTGAAGAGAAAGGAAAAGTTCCTGGCGATTACTGTTAGCCCAGAGTAGGCATGCTCTCAGGAGCCACAGGATTCCTTGAGGGTTGTACTGGGAGACTGGAATGCCCAGTGTGGAATGGGGGCTCCTACTCCAGCTAATCTTGGAGTACCTCTACTTTTGCTTGTTTTATACTGCTGTTCTGAGCAAGATTTTGTATGTATGTTGGGGGAGGTCCAATACTAACTGAAAAATTTAATAGTAGTAACAGCTAGTATTTAAAATTTTATTTTTTTATTTGAGAGGCAGAGAGAGAGTGAGCGAGCTCCCATCCACAAATGGCTGCAGTGATCAGAACTAGGAATGTAGTATAGGTCTCCTGCATCAGTGCCAGAAACTATTTGAGTTATCACCCCTGCCTCCCAGGCTCTACTTTAGCAGGAAACTGGAGTCTGTAGCCAAGGGTCAAACCCAGGTGCTCTGTTGGGATACCTGTGTACTAACTGCTGGAGTAAATGCCCCCTCCCAGCTTCTGCTGTTATCATTGCCTTACACTTTGAGGTATTTGTTATTTTTCCTATTTTAAAAAACTGAATTGCACACTTACACAAGGTTACCCATCTCCCATGTAGTCTTTTCTGCTAATTAAAAGGTATACTCTGGGGCAGACATGATGCAGCAGACTAAGCCACAGCTTGGGATGCCCACATCACATTTCAGAATGCCCGGGGTTGAGTTCCTTCCTTGCTTCCTGTCCAGCTTCCTGCTAATGCAAATCCTGGGAGGTAGCAGGAGATGGCTCAAGTACTTGTGTCCTGTCACCCTTATGGGAGACTGGATTGAGTTCCTGGCTCTGGACCTTAACCTGGCCCAGCCTTAGCTATTGTGGGCATTTGGAGAGTGAAGCAGCAGGTCTCTTGCGCTCTCTCTCTCTCTCTCATATTCTGCTGTTCAAGTAAATAAAATAAATAAACTTAAGAATAACAAATGTTCTTCAATGTCATGGATTTTATTATTCCAAAGTCATTCAAGGATAAAGGACTGACCTTACATATGATGCAGATGTTTCTGACCTACCATATGCAATCTTTGGTTTGTTGCCATGGGTGATCACAGGTAATTGTTAGGAAAGCTGATTAATTCATCTGGTGAGCAGTAATGCATTCACAGAAAGAGTAGGAAAATGGGAAAAAGGATGATTGGGTGGCTGGTTGGGTATGAGAAGAAATGATCACAGGGCCCATGCACATCCTCCTCAACATGGGCTGCTAAAGGTGTGCTGAGAATTGTGAGCATATTCTACAATACGTTCTCTCAAGGCTTTTGCTCTCAAGGAGCTGGCAATGGACAGTGTGTGCCAAAGAGAAATGGAGTGAGTGGCTGTGTTTTTCAGTGTGCTAGCTGTGACCTCAAAGAGAACTATTTTCCTTCTTTAAAAATAATTTGAGGGCTTAAGGGAGAAAAAAGCCACTGCAATTAATAACACAACAGAATACCTAAAACCTAGTGATCCATAGTTGATATTGTTTGGCTACCAGTTGGGTAGATGAGATGGTTAAGTACCAAAATTGCTTTTTCTAAGTAGGAATTCTTTTAAAATTTTATTTCTTTCATTTATTATTTTTGAGAGGGAGAGAGAGGCCTTCTGCTGATTCACTTGCCAAATGCTCACAACAGCCAGAGCTGGACCAAGATCCTGGAGCTCAGAGATGATGAAATCAGAAGTAAATCCAGAAACCAGACCTAGGCACCCTGATTTGGGATGCAGGCATCCCACATGGCATTTTAACCACTGGGCCAAACAGTTGCCCTTAAGTAGAAAATCTTGATTGGTACTAGTATTAACTTGAAAATGACCTTTCCTGTGGCTGTGGTCCCAAAATGGACTTGGCTTCATCTGGAAGGCTTTATGGGGTCTGTGAGTGGAATGGGTGCTTTCTGTGTGCCTGTAGCACCAGAGCTTTTTATTCTTGTCACAGTAACAGTAGATGTTGGTGTGCTCTTGCTGGTGCTGGACACACACTGACCTTAGGCAGTCTAAGATGATCTTTGCAGCCACTACTCCATGATGCTCATGATGGGTTTAGTTTGTTCAGGGTTTTAAGCTAGTAAATGGTGACCAGGATTCAAGTGCCAATATGGGGCTCAACTCATAACCCATCTGTCTGCTTCTGTATCCAGAAACAAGAGTTTCTAGCTTTGACCTGAGAACATGCCATATTTTTCAAGTTACCTTATTACATTTAAGTGATTCTGAATTAAAGTCAGTTTACCATTTTTATACTATTGTTGTAGCTCAAGATAACTCTCACAAATCTGGGGTGCAGGAGAACAGGGACAATGAAAAGTTTTTCATAACTGAACTAGGACTTCATTTATGTATGTGTGGCTCTCTGTAGTTGGCTGTTAAAGTCTTTCCTGAACTTTTAGAGACAGTGTTGGACCAACATATTTGGCTAGGAAATCTTTTCCTCTCCTGTCCATGTGAGTTCTCTGATAAATGATGGGTTACTTTGTAAGACAATCTGTTTTCTAAATTGAAGTTGTAGACAGGCTTACTTGATTTGTACTTAATTCAACAGAAGAGCATTCAAACGTTTCTTTACAGTAAATCAAAAGAGGAAAGTTTTTGCATGTGTTCTCATTTTCCAATAACCTATTGTTCTAGACACATTCCATTTTTCCACTCGCCCATTTAGTTGGAGCCAGAATGGACAGGTGGCATCATGTTTAAATTAAGAGATGATAAAATTTTGATGTTCATTTCTAAGAGACAAAGGGCTATTATTGTCAGTACTGTTGCTGGTATTCCTAGGTGCCAAACAAAAATCCCAGAAACTGCAGCACATAAAATGCTGTGTTCAATAAATCTCTAAATTGAGAATTGAATAATCTTGTATTGATTTAACTATGTTACTGTGATGTTGAGACTGTGGAATTGTTGGATAAGTAGACACATAGTAATCTACTTCATTAGCTGTTTCTCCTCTTGCTCTGTTGTTGCTTAATTAATGACTATTAGGGTTAGTCTTTTAGCAGAAGGACTAATCATGCAATTGGTAGTGTATTTCTCAAGAGAGTCCTCCCCCAGAGATAGGTGGAATCTTATTAAACTTCAGGAGTTGTCTTTCAAGAAAAGAAACATCCTACTCTCTTTTTTTTCCTTTCTTCTTCCTTTTTTTTTTTTTTTTTTTGACAGGAAGACTTAGACAGTGAGAGAGACAGAAAGGTCTTCCTTTTTCCTTTGGCTCACCCCCCAAGTGGTTGCGTCCAGCGCGCTGTGCCGATCCGAAGCCAGGAGCCAGGTGCTTCCTCCTGGCCTCCCATGGGGTGCAGGGCCCAAGCACCTGGGCCATCCTCCACTGCACTCCCAGGCCACAGCAGAGAGCTGGAATGGAAGAGGAGCAACCGGGACAGAATCTGGCGCCCCGACCGGGACTAGAACCTGGGGTGCTGGCGCCGCAGGTAGAGGATTAGGCTAGGGAGCCGTGGTGCTGGCCGCCATGTTACCCTCTCTTGTAACTGTCGTGGTGGCAATGAGTTCCCTAGCCCTCTAGGCTTGGGCTGGCTTTAGTGAATACAAACTAGCTCCTGAAAGGCTCAGGATGAGCAGTGGAGCTGGTGATGGAAACTCATTGGAGGTGGTGCTTTGAACAACTGGTGTCCTCTAAGCCACTGCATAGAATGTTCTCTGTAGCATTTCACCTCTAAAGTTAGATTCTTTCTTACTTGGGATTAAGAGAGTCTCTCCCTAGGTCTTACAGTAGCATCTGGTGTATCGGGGGTGTATGTTTTGATCGGTGCCAAGAAGTCCTCAACTTGTTTATGAGCTGTCTGTAAAAATCTGAGCACTCTGTGACCTCCAAATGCGCCACTTGGACCGCTGGAATGAGAAGCTGGGGTGGGGTGGGCAGCATGGCTGGCAGGAAAGGGGAAGTGGAAGAAGTGGCAAGCCAGTGCCAGCAGAGGAGGCGGAATGTAATCAGCCACCATCTAGATGGGAAGAACTGAGTGTCCCTGATGTCACTGATAAGGTCAGCTGCTTGGCATTTGCAAAATGAATATAAGTGTATAGTTTGTAGCTGAGGATTATCTTGACTGCTCAACTTGAAATGGAAACATGGACAACAAGTTACTAGTATAAATGTTGAGTCCCTGGGTTTTACAGCTGAGACAATGCAATACTTGGGTGTATCTATTTCTTCCTCTGAAGTCTGGAAACAAATTACTTAGAAGAGGGCTTATTAGATCAGTTTTATCCATGGCACATCCCTCTGTTTTGTTTTTTAAATATTTGCTAAACTCAGTTTGGGGTACTTAGCTGATTGCCATGATAGAGGACTTGTACAGCCTGTGCTTTCTGGTCTTTTTTTTTTTTTTTTTTTTTTTGACAGGCAGAGTGGACAGAGAGAGAGAAAGAGAGAAAGGTCTTCCTTTTGCCGTTGGTTCACCCTCCAGTGGCCGCTGCAGCTGGCGAACCGCGCTGATCCGAAGCCAGGAGCCGGGTGCTTCTCCTGGTCTCCCATGCGGGTGCAGGGCCCAAGCACTTGGGCCATCTTCCTCTGCACTCCCTGGCCACAGCAGAGAGCTGGCCTGGAAGGGGGCAACCAGGACAGAATCTGGCGCCCCGACCAGGACTAGAACTGGGTGTGCCGGCGCCGCAAGGCGGAGGATTAGCCTATTGAGCCACGGCACCAGCCATCTGGTCTTTCTTCTACCATTTGGTCTTCATGCTTTAATGTTCCAGTGTCTTTTCCAATATAAACTTCATTGATTCATTTATTCTCATTTTGGAATGTGAAGGTATAGTTCTCCCTTTCCCTCTCCCTGGCTCCTCCTCCCTGCCCCCTTCTCCTTCTCCTTTTTCCTTTGTTTCATGTTGCTGTATTTTACAAAGAATCTGGTCACCCCCTTGGGAACCCCTGTGGAAAGTGCTGTGTACTAGAAGTGTACTTTCAGGTCAGTTGGTTTAATGCACCTTTAAGGTCTGGGATGTCTGCTGGCATTTGTCAAGATCTTCTGGGTCTTCCATACATGCTTAGGGTATCTTTCCTGCCCTAAGCTTTGAGTAATGTTTTGAGTTTAGTTGGACATCAGTTATTTCACACTTAGTTAAAATTCTGTGTTTTGTGTCCCTCACAGTGACTGTTTGGCCAGCATAACTCAGAAACACATTAAAATCAGGAGGCCTTTGGAGAAGGAAGGGAAGTGGTGGTAAATGGCTTGGCCTCCCTCTGTTTTTAGGGGAGGAAGTTGAGGCCCAGAGTGGCTCAGCTCTGTAGAACCAGACCCTGGGTTCCTCCCCATTCCACTACCTTGAAACCATCCTGTGAGGTGCCGCATCAGTCTCGCTTCCTGCTTTTTAATGGCATATTGTGATTAAAGGAAGAGAAAATACAGTGATGGTTCAGTGTTTCTGAGATGCATTTTAAAAATCAGAAGGAGACTCCCAATATAGAGACTTTCACTTAAGTTTAGGTACCGTGGACTAAGACAAAAATATCTAAATAAGTGAATAAGTTTATTTCATTCAGCTTGAAGCTCAGAGATGGTGCCCCAGGACTGGGATGGGCTCCATGGAATCAGGCACCCAGCCTTCCGCTTTGCTTCTCTAAGTGCTTGGCTTCCATGCCCACAGTCACTTTTTGGCCCAGAATATCTTCTGGAACATCAGGCATCATGCTTACATTTCAGCTATTAGGGAGGCGGAAAGGCAAGGGATTCACCTCTCTTGAAGGATCTTTCTGAAGGTATACTTCCCTTTTTATTCCAGAATTTATGCACACAGGTACTGAGAGAGGTTGGAATGAGCCTTTTCCAAGTAGCTACTTGTCCAGCTGCAGATCAGGCTCCTGTCTCTGTGGAAGGAACAGAGAACAGACCCTCAGTGAAGTGGCAGCCTCTGCCGTGGAGCCACATGGACTGGATCCTGACCACATGAATTCATTGTATGCATTCACCCGATGTTTATTGGCTGTCTCCTCTGTGCCTAGGCACTGAGAGAGCAGAGAGAAAACAGAGCCAGCCCTTCAGATGTTTACTGTCTATCTAGGGAGATGGACACTAATCAGACACAAACATGATTGTGTAAACTGTGACAAGTGCTGGGAAAAGAACACCAAGTGCTTTGAAAGAGGAATACTGGGATTTACTCAAGCTTGGGGGAGAGAAATTTGTGATGAGAAGTCCGAGAAGTGATATTTGAGCTGAGAGCTGGAAAATAAGTGAAATGAAGTAGGCTATGAGAGAGAAGTAGGTTCTAGACAGAGGGAAGAGCTCAGACAACACAAGGCCAGGAGGCAGGATTGGGCTCTGGGAGGAGTTAAGGGTAGCAATCATCTTGGAGCAAGAGGGAGAGAGGGAAGAGGGAGGGATCAGGTCAGATCACAAGGGACACTGGTGATCAGTGTCCACCATTTGGCTGGCCTGGGTTTGAGGGGTACCCTGCACATGAAATTTTCAGCATTAAAGCTAGGACAGTGCTGAGCAAACCAGAATGAGAGAGTACTTTCCCTAGAGACCATGTCAAAGGTCTCATTCCTTCATTAATTTCAGAAAGGTTGTTTTCTTGATTAGCTCTCAGCTATTGACAAACAACAGTAATGAGTACAAGTTGCCCAAAATGGAAAGGGGCACAAAACAGAAGTGACGCTTACTTGTAGTTGGATTACTTGACCGGTGAGATAGCCTGGCATGATTCGTTGTAATGGTAGATAACTTTAGAAATTAACTGACATCTGAGGATGCAATTGAGATAAAAGAAAGGACTAAGGATAGGGGAAGCCTTTCCACCATAGCAGCGTTTCTCAACATTGGCAAATCATCTAGGAACTTAAAAGAAGGGCAGATGTCTGGCCAGGGCCCAGCCCAACAAATGAGACAGTCCACAGGTGGAGCCAGAAAGGTTCTCTGCTCCACAGCCCTCTCGGACTTCAATGTGCAGACAACACCTGGGCAACCCAGTGGAATGCAGATTCAGCAGCACGGGCCGGGCAAGAGATCTCTAGGTGGTAATGATGTTGCTGGTCCTGGGTCTTGAGTAACAATGCTCTGTGACATTTGATGAGTTTGGTTTTGGAGCCACTGGTTTCTTCTTAGAAAAAGCAGATCTACTGGCCCATATAAACGTAGCTATGTCCTTGAGGAGAGAGGTGCTTGTGAAAGAGATGGGGAAGCTGCTGCATGTGTTCCTTTGGTCAGACCACACTGAATCCCAGTGGACACAGGTATCAGCTTCTTAGTTGGGAGGGCGGTTGGGAGGTTCAGGGTGAGGCGTGGCTTGTAGTGCTGACAGATGCTAGAGTCAGAGTGGCTACAGAAGCACCAGCTCCTGGGGCTCCTGGCTGGGAGGGCACAATCTTTAAAGCTTCTCACACTTGTTTAGGGGCATTTCCAGCTCTTTTCACTGCCAACATGTGGGTCTTTCTGACAAATAAGAAAAACCTTGGAAAATGTTTTAAATAGGAACTGATTTGTGCATGCTTTCAACACACACACACTACACTACACTACACTACACTACACTACACTAACCATAGAGTGGAAAACCAAACTGGGGAAAGCAAGCCAGTGAAAAGGATTAGTAACCATTAGTGACAGCACCCAAGTGATCCTGATTAATGGGAAAATTACCACTGGGCAAAAATAGAGTGTTACTCATCTAAAGAGTGGACCTCCATCACAGCATTCACAAATGGTTTATATTCGGATGGAGATGTCTCCCATTAGAGGCCTGAGAGTTGAGCCAGAGCACAGCCACAGAAGCCCTGGCAGGTGGGTGCAGTCTTATGAGGTCCAGCGGGTCCCTGCCTGGCTCCAAGTGCACAGAATCTGCACCCATCATCTGGATAACGCTTGCTTCCCTTTTCATGTTCTGAACTGAAAAGTAGGCATGGGAGGGAGTCCAAGATTAAAGAAATCTTTAAACGTCAGGCCAATGTCTGATAAAATCTCCTTAGATGTGTGGCAAAATGGGCTTATTTAGCTTGTGCCCAAACTGAATTCACCCTGAAGTGCCAGGATTTTCTACCAAGGAGAGAGCAGTCCTCTATACCTGCCAGCAGTTCAGTCTCACACCCTCAGGAGGAACTGACCTGAGGAAAGCCCCTGGAAACTTGAGGGCAGTGGGATAGAAGCTCGGACCCCCTTTCCCTTTCAGAAAATGAGACATGCCCAGCATGGGTCCAATGGCTTGTAAGTTGACAGCAAGGCTAATGTGAGTGGCTTCTTGGTGTCTGTTTGCAACTGTGTGCTACCAATACAGACCTAGGCTGCATTGATTCCAGTGTGATATCCAGAATAGGGCTCAGCGTGCTGCCCATCTTTTTTGTTTGTCTGTTTTATCTGTTTGAAAGACAAAGTGATGGATCTTTTTGTTCACTCTTTTACTCCCCAAATGCTGGCAATAGCTGGGGCTAGACTAATATGAAGCCAAGAGCCAAAAACTCCATCTGGATCTCCCACATGGGTTTCAGAGACCCAAGTATTTGAGCCATTATCTTGTGCCTTCCCAGGGTATACATTAGCAGGATCCAAAGCTGAGTAACTGATACACGAACCATGCATTTCCAATATGGGACGCAGGTGTCCCAAGTGATGACTTAATTGCTTTGCCAAATGCTTGCCCCATGCTGTTTATTTTTTAATGACTGTGACCCAAAAATAATTTTTACATTTTTAAGTGGTTGGGAGAAAATCAAAAGAAAAATCCTATTTCCTGATGCAACTTAAATTTCAGTGTCTATCAATCTAGTTTTATTGGGACACGGCCCATAATGTATTGTCTGTGGCTGCTTTCCCTGTGTGAAGCAAAAGTTGAATTATTGAAACAGAGACCACATGGCTGACGGAGGCTCCCTGGACCTTTATAGAAAACTTGCTGACTCGTGATTGAGAACAAAGAAGTTGGTCACCTCATTGAATTCTATCCACATGGCATCACAGCCAGGATGGGTGTTCCCATTTGAAGTGTGGAGTGAGTTCAGAGAAGAGTGAGCAGAATGCTGAAGAGAGTCCTCAAACCCTATCTTGTTTTGGGTGAGAAAATTGAGAATTTCTAACCTAGAAGAAGATGCCACATGGAAAACGTAGAACTTCAAATCTGTGTTAACTGTTTGCATTCTTGGAAGAGAATTACTGAAGGAGGGCAATAATGCTGTTAGATCAAAGGGCTCCTACCCAAGCCAGAACACTGGGTTCAAGTCCAGACTTGTCCTTGGTTTTCTCTGAGCTTCAGTTTGTTCAACTCAGAAATGAAGCATGTGTCTGCCATCTCATCAGATGACCAGATGCATAGTGAATAACGATACAGCATTCACCATCAAGGCATGTGAAGGCATGGAGAAAACAGGCACAAATACACGGATGCAGTGTGGACAGAGTTCTGAGGACGTGTCCAGGAAGGGTCAGTTCCACCTAGCACTGGTTGGAACCAAGCCTATGTGAAGTGGAATCCAATCCCTCTGGCTCAGAGCATGAGGAGTCTATGGAGGCGTTGAAAGGTTGTCCTATAAGAGAAGAACAAGACTGGAGCTTTATGATCCCAAGCAATAACAGTTTGAACTGTGGTCACAAATCCAAATGTATCAACCTCTTATTTAAAACCCTTCAGCGCCTTTACCTGCTCTTCAGTTGAACGCTGGCATCTCACTCTGGATCCACAGGCCCCACTGATCTGGCCTCAAGGCTGGTGTTCCTGGGCTCACCTCGTTTTCTTTGCCTCTGGAGCTTGTGGTCCTTCCTCTGTCCTCAGCTCAGCCTTACATCCTGAAGAAGCCTCCCCAGCCTGCTGAACGTCACTGCCCCACATTGCATCTCTTGCTGAGCCATGTTCCTTTCCCATGGCATTGTGGCCCCCGTGGTGCTCCGTTGCCACAAACAGGGACATCTGTGAGTCTGTACCAGGAGCAGGTGGTCTACTGCCTTCCAAACAGTGGCATCAGCTTGCTGAACAGGGCCTGGCCCATAGCAGCAGCTCAAGCTACGTTCGTAGAATTATGATAGACTTTGACTTAAAAAAGAGAAACATTCCAAAAGAGGAAGTAGGCTCTCAGAGGAGTGAGGCTGGAAGGAATACAAGCACTGGTTGGGTGACAAATGGTGGAGTGGTTGTAATGGGAGTGGAGCTGGATATTTCATGCTAGATAGGGCTTTCTCCTTCAGCCATGTGTGATTCCTGCATATTGACCATTGGGGTGACTTCTTGGTGTCAGGGAGACCCTGAAGCTACAAAATGGGAGTGAAGCTAGGCTCTTTGCTTACTGCACCTAAACAGTTGTCTCTCTTGGATCAGTGAGGCCTGCAGGATGGATACGGCATTCTGTGATTCCACAGATACGGAGTTACAGCTTACTCTTTGATAGTAGCCTGTCCCACCTACAGCCTTGTGCTTTTATAGCCGAATGGGTTTTAAAAACCCCGTGTGCAAGGCCAGGGTTGTGGCACAGTGGACTTAGCTGCTGCCTGCTATGCCGGCATCCCATATGAGCACTGTTTCATATCCTGGCTACTCCCCTTTTGATCCAGTGCCCTGCTAATGAGCAGCAGAAGATGGCCCAAGTGCCACTTACATGGGAGATCCAGGTGGAGTTTCTGACTTCAGGCTGGCCCAACACTGTTGTTGGAGCCATCTGGGAAGTGGACCCGCTGGTGGCAGATCTTTCTGTCTCTCCTTCTCACTATAATTCTGATTTTCAAACAAATCAAAAACACATATGCAGTTAGAAAAATTAAACTTACCTTTAAAATGGTAAGTTTTGTTTAACACTCCTGTGAGATGTGCCTGGTAAAATGAAATCAAGCTCTGACTTGTGATGTTCTTAAAACCACACACACACACACACACACACACACACATGCACAATCCTCCTGGTGTTTGGCAGTTTCCTGTGTTGGTGATGGTGCTTTTAATGTAACAGGAGCCTTGCGTGAATGTGTCTGATCCTGTGGGGTCCCACAACTCCCAGCTGGAGTAGCTGCATGACAGGCTGCACTTGAATGTCTTGCTGGCCGTGACCCGCAAGATAAAAACCCTCCACTGGGTGTGGTTTTCCTCAGTGATAGCAATCTTGTAGTTGTGATAGTGCTCGACTGAGTGGAAGACCATCATTTCTTATTGGACCAGAGTTAATACACCAAATAGAAAAGTCTTTGATCTCACTGTTTCAAAGGTGTATTAATGTGTTATTTATTTTTCTAACCATATTAGTTAACAATATGTACTGTGTTTATTAAAGGTAGTGCTTTTAACTTAAAATTTTTAACAAATTGATTTTACTGTGTTTCTTTACTACCTCAAACATGCAGATGAAAAAGACTTTTCTCGGCCGGTGCCGTGACTCAACAGGCTAATCCTCCGCCTTGCGGCGCCGGCACACCAGGTTCTAGTCCCGGTCGGGGCGCCGGATTCTGTCCTGGTTGCCCCTCTTCCAGGCCAGCTCTCTGCTGTGGCCCGGGAGTGCAGTGGAGGATGGCCCAAGTGTTTGGGCCCTGCACCCCATGGGAGACCAGGAAAAAGCACCTAGCACCTGGCTCCTGCCATCGGATGAGCGCGGTGCGCCAGCCGCAGCGCGCCATCCGCGGCAGCCATTGGAGGGTGAACCAACGGCAAAGGAAGACCTTTCTCTCTGTCTCTCTCTCTCACTGTCCACTCTGCCTGTCAAAAAATTTTAAAAAAAAAGAAAAGAAAAAGACTTTTCTCCCCATCTAGCCCAGGCCTGAGATAAGCCCTCCCCAACCATGTAGGAGCTCTTGATAAGTCCTCTCTTGCTTGAGAAGCAACTCAGCAGGCCACACAGTTGACGGCATCAAGTGTGTGCAGAGAGAAAGCTCCATGGTACTGGGGCTGAACCTGGATAAGATTAGGAAAGGAAGTAGATGGGGTTGAAGATGTATGACCAGTTCATGGGGAAGTGGACAGTAAAGAATTAACCATCTGAGACCTGGAACAGCCAGCAAGTGTTGGGGACAAAGCAGATGCTGCTGAGTTTGCATGAGAGGGAGCAGGCGGCTGGGCACTGGCAGCCTCAGGTCCTGGTGTAGACCTGCTGTGTGCGTAATCTCTTGGTTTCCGACTCTTCAGTGCCTTTTAGTTTTGTTTTCAGGGTTTTGTTTTTTTTCCTTTTTCTTTTTGGTTTCCTGTTTCAGTGTTTGAATTACTTTAGCTTTGGTACATTGTACAGAATGGAAAAAAAAAGTAGGGTAGAATTTTACCACCAAAAAAATAGTTGGCCTCCACTTTTCATTTTTTTCTTTGGAGTTCCCCTGGTGGTCTGGCCTGCCATATGTAGTTTGAGCGATCACAGATTGGATCTTAATTTCAGGTATTCACACTGTTGCTTTTAGGAGGTCCTAGCATTGTGACTCCTCGAGGTCATGCTAACTGCTGCAGCATGGCTCCTGACTGTGTGGGTTAGAGTCTTGGCTTGCTTTTAATGCTGATGGTTGGGGGCATGCGTGAAGTCTAATCCATAAAATATACTTTCTAACAGAGCAGAAATATCTGTAGCTCCATTTCAGCTGCTGCCCAAGTGGTTCATGCCAGAGGATTAAAAAATTTCGGGGATGGGTATTGTGGTACAGTGAGTTAAGCCACCACTTGGGTTGGCTACATCCTGATTGTGAGTGCCTGGTTTAGTTCCAGCTACGCCACACTTTGGATGTAGCTTCCTACTAATGTACCTAGGAAGTACCTGCGCCTCACTTGAGAGATTGGGGTTCCTGACTTTAGCGGTGCCTAACCCTATATGTTGCAGGCATTTGGGGGGTGAACCAGCAGAAAGCATGTACTCTCTATGCTTCTGCCTTTCAAATAAAATAAAAACTTTTTTATAAACATTGATTTATTCATTTGAAAGTGTTACAGAGAGAAAGAGAGAGAAATAGAGAGAAAAGACAGAGTGGCAGATCTTCTATCCACTGGTTCACTCCCCAGATGTCCACAATGGCCAGGGCTGGATCAGGCTGAAGCCAGGAGCTAGGAGCCTTTTTTGGGGGTCTCCCATGTAGGTGCGAAGCCTAAGGACTTGGACCATCTTCAGCTGCTTTCTCAGGCTATTAGCAGGGAGCTGGATCAGAAGTGGAGCACCAGGACTGGAACCCCCGCCCATATGGGATGCTGGAAGTGCAGATGATGGCTTAACTAGCCATGCCACAGTACTGGCCCTAGTAAAAGCTTTTTTTTTTTTTTTTTTTTTTTGACAGGCAGAGTGGACAGTGAGAGAGAGAGAGAGACAGAGAGAAAGGTCTTCCTTTTGCCGTTGGTTCACCCTCCAATGGCCGCCGCAGATGGCGCGCTGCGGCCTGCGCAACGCGCTCATCCGATGGCAGGAGCCAGGAGCCAGGTGCTTTTCCTGGTCTCCCCATGGGGTGCAGGGCCCAAGCACCTGGGCCATCCTCCACTGCACTCCCGGGCCACAGCAGAGGGCTGGCCTGGAAGAGGGGCAACCGGGACAGAATCCTAGAACCCGGTGTGCCGGCGCCACAAGGTGGAGGATTAGCCTGTTGAGCCACGGCGCCGGCCTTTTTTTTTTTTTTTTTTTTTGTTAAGAAAGAGAATTTTACTTTTTGCATCTTGGCAGGCATGATAGAAGATCAAATCCATGATCCCTAGCAGTACTTCTCTTTTGCAGCCTACACTTTCCAGGGATTCTTTACCAGCACTTGCCCCCATCCATACTCCATTTTACTTACTTACTTACTTACTCACTTATTTTTATTGCATAAAAGGTCTGCTTCTCTCATCCTCTTCCTCCAAGTCCTGATTACCGTGCACCAGGACCTCCTTAGGCAGGGTTCCACTTCTCTGGCAGAAGAGGGAGATAGGCAGGTGGCACACAGGGGATCCCTGTGAACCTTCTGATGTCATCAGATTTGTCCTCAAGAGGCTCTTTTGCAAAGTGTCTTGTCACTGCGTTTTCTTCTTTGTCATTTTGGAGTTGTCATCCAGTTATTGGTGAGGCAGGAGATAAATTTTTAAAAACTGTTTGCAAGGAGTTTCCATTCTGCTCGCTGTGACAACAATGACTAGAAGGTGTTTTATAAAAAAATTTTTTTTTGACAGGCAGAGTGGACAGTGAGAGAGAGAGACAGAGAGAAAGGTCTTCCTTTGCCGTTGGTTCACCCTCCAATGGCCGCTGCGGCCGGTGTGCTGCAGCTGGTGCACCACGCTGATCCGATGGCAGGAGCCAGGTGCTTCTCCTGGTCTCCCATGTGGGTGCAGGGCCCAAGCACCTGGGCCACCCTCCACTGCACTCCCACAGCAGAGAGCTGGCCTGGAAGGGGGGCAACCGGGACAGAATCCGGTGCCCCGACGGAGGATTAGCCTAGTGAGCTGCGGCGCCGGCCTGACTAGAAGGTTTACCTGGCTCTATGATTCATAGGCAGGACAGCAGCGTGGTCAGGTGGGCACCTTCTGGCTGCACCAAGCTCCACTCTTTGAATTCTAGCTTTGCTGCTTACCAGCCAGGATAGTTTCCCCTCATGGTTTTCTCATCTGCACAGTTAGGTGCTGCTCAGAGTAATAGCAGGATTCATTGTTTGCTTTGGTATCAGACAGCACACTGAGTGCTTTCCCTGCAGTTCCTTTAAGCCTCACAAGCGCTTGGAGAGGTGGATGTGGTATGCCTCCTGTTTTGCCATGTGGTGATGATGTGAAGCAGCGTGCATTGAGCACCTGCTGCATACCAGACAGTGTCATGTACTGTTTTCATTCCTAGTTTCAGAAATGGAAGCTTAGACAGGTGAAGTCCGTTGCCCCACATCATGTGCTGCTGTGTTCAAGGCCCCTACTGACTGTTCTGAGGTGTGGTGCTTGGAGTGAATGAGGTGCTCTGTGAAGAAATTCGCACTGAGGCTGCAATAGAGAAGAAGCTGAAGTTGCATCGATTTTAGTGATTAGCAAAGCCTACCAAGTCATTATACTTCTCCTTTGACTTAGAAGCCCTGTTCCTAATAACAGCATCAGGGAGTGGCTTGTAGGGATCTTACCCATTTCTGTATGGCAGTGGCCATCTTGTAAGTGACTTCGTGAGTCCCATCAACTCCCCTCCCACCAATACCCCATCATTGTGCTCCTTAGCTCTTCTTCTTCTTCCTCCTCCTCCTCCCATTCTCCTCCTCTCCTCCTCCTCTTCCTCCTCTTCCTCCCTCCCTCCTCCTCCCCCTCCTCCTCCCCCTCCTCCTCCCCCTTCTCCTCCCTTCCTCCTCCTCCCCTTCCTCCCTTTCCTCCTGCCCCTCCTCCCCCTCCTCCCTCTCTTCCTCCTTCTTCTTCTTACTTTTCCTCTTTCTCTTGCTCTTTATTTATTTGAAAGGCATAGTGACAGAAAGATATTCCATCTGCTGGTTCGTGCTCCAAATGTCTGCAATGATTGGGGCTGGGCAAGGCCAAAGCCAAGAGCCAGGAACTCTATCCTGGTCTCCCACATAGGTGGCAGGGACCAAGCGCTTGGGCCATCTTCTGCCTTCCCAGGCTTATTAGCAAGGAGATGGATTGGAAGCAGTGCAGCCAGGACTTGAACAGGTCCTCTGATTTGGGATCTGGTGTCACAGGCAGCAGCTTAACCCACTGTGCCACAACACCAGCTCTTTTGGTCCTTCTTGGCATGAATTACTTAACCAACCAAACTATATGGGCATGTTGGGAAGTACAGGCTTGTGTGCTAGGGTTGCTAATTTGATTATATCACCATTTCTTGTAATGTAGGTAGGGTTTGATTTTAAGGATAACATGTGTATGTGTGTATGGGGTGTGGGGGGGGAGAGTGTGTGTGTCTTGGGAGAGCCATAATGTAGTTGGTTCCCAGGAAGGGACCAGCAGCTGTAGAAGAGGCCTTATGCTCAGGAGAGGTGACCTTGGCTCAGGGACTGTATATCTAATGCCCCAAAGGGTAGTTGGCAAGTTAAGTGAATGCAGCAGGTTAATGGAGTCTGTGACCGATGAGTGCACGTGCCTGTGGGGCAGGGCAGTGGCATCCCCACTTCAGGAACACAAACCCTTCGCGTCCACTCCCAAGGGACAAACAGCAGGTGCTCTCAGAAGACCCTTCTGAGAAGGAGGACCATGACCGGGTCGTCCACAGCTCTCAGCCTTCTGAGCCGGGGCAGCAAGGGCAAGGCTGCAGAAGTTACGTAGGGAAGGGAACAGGTGCTCCCACACATGTGGTGGGAGTGCGAATTGGCAAAGTTGTTTTGGAAGGTGTTTTGGTAACATCTGCTGAAACTAAAAATGTTTTGACTCAGACTTTCCTCCTCTTGAAATCTCCCCTAAAAACAGCTGCCCTGACTCCATAAGCATTGTTAGATAAATGTTTGCCACAGCATGTTTATAAAAGTGAACAATAGGCAACAATTCAAATGTTTATCCATAGCATGCTCATACATAGGACATTCTATACTGCACTATTATGCATTCATAGAAAAGAATAACAATTATATACTGCTGTGGAAACATATCCAGTTTTTGAGAGCAAAAAATTATACAATCATGTGTAACATTCCATTTTTAAAGAAATCTTTATAGCTACAAAGGTAATTACCACAATTTTTTTCTTTTTTTTGCTTTTCATAAATTCAGCTTTAGGAATAAGTGATTCTTCCCAAGATACCTGCCCTCTGGTCCATATTACCACACTTTTCCTCCTCTCTCTACTATTCCCATTCTTATTTTTTGCTAAGTTTTACTTTCTATTAACTTTATTTTTTTTTAAAGATTTATTTATTTATTTGAAAGTCAGAGTTACACAGAGAAGGAGAGGCAGAGAGAGAGCATCTGCTGGTTTACTCCCCAGTTGGCCACAACGACTGGAGCTGCGCCTATCTGAAGCCAGGGGCCAGGAGCTTCTTCCATGTCTCCCACTCGGGTGCAGAAGCCCAAGGACCTGGGCCATCTTCCACTGATTTCCCAGGCTATAGCAGAGAGCTGGATCAGAAGTGGAGCAGCTGGGACTTGAACCAGCACCCATGAGGGAAGCCAGTACTGTAGGCAGCAGCTTTTTTACCACTGTGTCACAGCGCCAGTCCCACTCCAACATCTTGTGGAAAGCAGAAGGGGGAGTGAGAAGGAGAGAGAGGGAGAGAGAGAGAGGTTAAACCATTTTGTCTTTCCACGCCTTCAGGAACTCTTAAGACCTGTATGTTGCGTCATTTGACAGTATCCCATAAATCTCCGACACTGTTTTTGTGTTTTTTAAAGATTTATTTTATTTATTTGAAAGAGTTACAGAGAGAGGTAGAGACAGAGAGAGATCTTCCATCCACTGGTTCACTCCCCAGATGGCTGCCATGGCCGGAGCTGCGCCAATCTGAAGCCAGGAATCAGGAGCTTCTTCCAGGTCTCCAATGAGGGTGCAGGGGCCCAAGGACTTGGGCCATCTTCTACTGCTTTCTCAGGCCATAGCAGAGAGCTGGATCAGAAGAGGACTGGAACCAGCACCTATATGGGATGCCGGTGCTTCAGGCCAGGGCTTTAACCTCGAGTACAACAGTGCTGACCCCTCTGACACTGTTTTTCAGTTTTCTAATTTCTTCTTAATTTTCTTGGTTAACTGTAAAATTTCCAGAGATTTGTCTTCTAACTCAGATACTCTTTATTCTGCCTCACCGAGTTTGTTCTTATGGCTTCCCACTTTTTCATTTGTTCTATTGAATTCTTCATTTTCAATATTTTGTTTTGATTTCTCTTTAAATCTCAATTTATAGGAAAATTTTCATTCATGTAATGTACAGATATTTCTTTGGTTCATGAATTTGCTTCTGATTACTTCTAAGTAATTCTACAATCAATTTTTTGAATTCCATTTCTGACATTTTGTCAATCTCTTCGTTTTCATATTATAGTATTGAAGTGTGGTGTTCTTTTGGGGGTGTCATGTTGTCTTATTCTTGTTTCTTGAATTGCTGCATTTATTATTAGCTGTTTGTGATGATGCTTGTTTTTTTTTTTTCCCCCTGTGATGGCTTTTATCTTTGAACTATGTCTCTGAGTCTTAGTGGAGTGTCTGCTCTTTCAGTGAATACCCAGAGGCATGTGCTGGTTGTGGTCAGGGAGTTCTATTCAGAGCTCCAGGGTGAAGGGAGTATCTATGGTGACACCCAAATTGGGTATGGTAAATCTTCTGTTTTTTTTTTTTTTTTTAATCAGAGGGGAGGTTTGTTCCCCTCTGTTGCCATAGTCTCACGCTCACCTCCTCTTCTCAAAGGAGACCAATGCCTGGGCACTCGCCCTGGTGGGTATAATTTTAATCCATGCTACCACAAAATCCATACAAAGGACCCATGCAATCCTCAGTGTGAACATGGATCTTGCCGCAATTACCCTCACCAGAGAATCAAAGAGCCCTTAGCATGTGGAACTGCCCAAAGTCCCAGCCATACCCTGCACACTCCCATGCAACCAGAGTGTTTTCGTAGACCTGGCATATAAGGCTCCCACAGTCACAATCTCCCAGCCCCCTGTCAATTCTCCCAGCCATACTCGGGCATCTCCTTTCAGCAGATTGCTGGGCACATGGACATGAGCTGGCACAGCTGTTACATATGTCCAAAATGGTGCCTGCCCTCTCTTCACGAGTTACAGGATGCTGGTACTGGATGGTCGGGGAGAGAGAAACATGCCCTCCTTTTTTCTCTCTAGGTTGGCAGTCCCCGAAGGGCTCCAAGCCAGACTCACACCAGGCTTTTCCTTGGCTTTATTGCCAGTGGCTTGGCCAGCTGCAATTTGGTCTCACCTCACTCCAAAGCTGGTGCTGAGGCTCTTGGCGCTGGGGTCCTGAGTTGTACACGTCCACGCTCTCCACGTAGGTTCACAGTGTCCCACTAATTTGTGTAGTTTCCTTCTTCATTTTCTTCCTAACTCTTCCTTTAGATTGCACTCTCTCCACTTTTTAAAAATTATCTTCCCTTAGACTAGAGCAGTAAACTCCCTCCCTATTACACTATCTTGACTTCTCTCACAAAATTCTTGTTCTATGAATTTAAGTATTACCATAATTACTTGCATGTATCATAGCTTTCAAAGCTATGAAATAAGTCTGATTTAATGAAGATTAAATTAGAAAGGTAAAGGCAGTATAGCTGTGTGTTTTATACATTTACAAAAAGTCTTACTAAGTTTCTGTGTGGAGCAAAGATAGAATGGTTTGAATAGCTAATAATTTGTTCTAATTAGATAAGCACTTGTTTTTGAAAATGTCCTTTTATATAATTATAAACTTTATTTGCTAGTAATTTTTTTCTTTATTTGCTGGGAAGTTCTTTCTTTGTTGAGAGTGCAGATACACATCAAATATCCAGATGATCAAAAATCCTAAAGTAGAAGATTCCACATTGATGAAATTTTTCCTATAGCTAATCACTGGAATTTTATCAGATCCTGTGCTGTGGAGGAAATCATTTAGCAGTGAACCCCAGGAGGTTTAGTCATTATTCAGAAGTCCTCTTTCTCATTTGTACTTCAGCATTTTACATGCTCAAAGATGACCTGGAATCTTCCAAACAGAAAAATAATGCAAGTGCACCATTTGAGCACAGCAGTTTTACTTCTTGTCAAATCAGGAATCACAGTGTGTGTTACAAGCAGCATATCTAAATCCATCTCATGACTCTTCTTTTAAGTGGTCCACTTTCTGGAAATGATGTCTATGTGACTGCTGTTTGAGTCACTCATTCTGTGTCATTAAAGTAACTTGTGGCCTGTAACTCAAAAACACAGTAGTGGGTAGGAGTCAATGCTGGAGCCATCCCCATTTCCACAGGCCACCTGGTTGGATGCCTGTAGTGCACACACAGCTGTGAGTACTCGTGGATTTGAGATACTCAGCAAGAACCAGGTGTGTGCCAGGCATTGTGCTCGTGCTTAAAATTTTTAAGTTTTCACTCTGATTTTACTGTAAGAAAATTTAGGGTAAGTAAGAAGGGTGCCACAGTCACACAGTTAGGTAAAGTAATAGAAGCGCCTTTTGAATTCGGGTCTCAGAATTGTGAAGCCCATACTCTTTATGTTTATTGTCCCTCTTTAACTTTGTAGAACAAAGATATGTTTATACATGACAGCAATTGTGAGAGACCTAGGTGTTTCTTTAATTTCTGGATTGAATTGTTGAATACTTTAAAAATATGCAAATCAATGATAGCCACTTTATTGGCAAATTTTTCCAATGTGTATGTATTTTTCCCTTAAACCATAATTAATTTAATAGTATTTTTTTTTTTTTTGTAGGAAGCGACCAGGTTCACTCCTGGACACTGGTTACAAATCAAGCCTTGCACACTGCCTGGAGGATAGCAAAGGGCTCCGTGATGTTGTCGGTCTCTTTTCTGGTGGCCACCCTCGGCTACTTCCAGAGACTGCATTTGCGTGTAGGGCACCGGCTGAAATGGTAGGTCATGTGTCATCTTTAAATTTCAAAAAATACCCAGGCTGCTTAAAGCAGAGCTTTGATATTTTTGTTCTCTCTGTCTTTCAGGTGGATCGGATATCTGCAGAGAAAATTCAAAAGTAAATATTTTCAACCTTATGTTTCCTTATTTTTAAGGTGCAGTGGGGGCCCATGAAGGGAGAGGAAAAGGAACATTCACTACCTTTTATTTTTTTATTTGGTCCAGGGAACCTCAGTGTGGAGGCCGAAGTTGATTTGCTCAGTTACTGTGCGAGAGAATGGAGAGGAGAGACACCCCGTGCCAAACTAATGAGGAAGGTGTGTCTGTTTATAGAGGTGACGGAGGATGTGAAATTTTCTGTCAAAATTAGGAAACATTCCATTCTGCCTTACCGAATCCAGAGATCATCTACTACCAAGTGGGATGTGAAAAATGGTTATGACTTTTAATTCAGAAGCTAAACAGTTGCTAGATATCAGCGTGGGGCCTTTCTTATTATAGAGTTTATGCTTTCAAGGTCTATAATTCAGGAAACTTGAGCAATAAGCTCTTCTTGGCTCTAGCCTTGCCAGGCCCATTGAACACTTGCGTGTGCACTGGGGATTGTTCTTGAAGGGGTCAGGTACCCTGATATAAATATTTTGAAGATTTTTGGAATTTTTCCATTGAGCCAACCTTCGTAAATATTTCCAGCAGTGCTGTCCAGTATTGTTACTAGCAAAAGCCAATAAAAAGGGAGAGGTTTGTTTAAAGTTCTCCTTAGCATAGCCATAGAAGTGTGCAGTGTTTTTCCACCGTGGTGAGCTTGCATCCATACCCAGCCCAGAATGACCTGCCCTGGCCCTGAGTATCCAAGATTTGTCATCTAAGATAGCATGACACAGACCCTAAATATGTAAGAGTCATTTTAAAATCACCTGTAGTCATATTCACAATTTATCCTGGCGTCTGTTGTTCACTTGGCAGTGGGAGGAACACCTCACAAAAATATACTTCTTTGATGTGTCTGCTGAATTTGCTTTCGTTATCCTCTTGTTCGGTGGAATTAATAAATGACTTTCTCTCTTTTTGCTAATAGGCTTACGAGGAGCTGTTTTGGAGGCATCATATTAAATGTGTTAGACAAGTAAAGAGAGATAACTATGATGCGCTAAGATCAGTACTATTTCAGATATTCAGCCAGGGCTTGTCTTTTCCATCTTGGATGAAAGAGAAAGACATTGTTAAGGTATGTCTTCACACTGGAAACTGGAAGTATCATGTTGAGGACACCTGTGACCCCGAAGCTCCTGGTCTTCTCTGGGCAGCTTTGTGCTTAAGATCATGAAAGAACATTGATTCTCTACCTCTCAGGTCAGTTTGCACATAAACCATTTCAGGAGGATAGACATACTCTGTTTTTAACACCCTCATCTTTTCATGAGCGTTATCTGTCTTTGAAAGTAAAATAGCCTGGTAAAATTCATTTTCTTAAAAATATATTTAAGAGGCAGAGAAGACAGACACACATACAATACAGAGAGAGAGAATGAGAATGAGAGTATGAATGCAAGTTTTCCCGTCCACTGGTTCGTTCCCCAGGTCCTTGCAGCGGCAAGCCAGGAGCCAGGAGCTCAGTCCACAGTAGATGGTGGCAGAAACCCACTCAGTTGAATCATCACTGTTGCCTTCCAGAATCTGTGTTAGCAGGAAGCTGGAGTCAGGAGCAAGGCATTGAACCCAGGCACTCCAATATGGGATGCAGGCATCTTAACAAGTAAGCTACATGCCTGCCCCAAATTCATGTTTTTATTCAACTGATATAGGAATTTTTAAAAAGATTTTATTTATTTATTTGCGAGGTGGAGCCACAGAGAGGGAGAGACAGAGAAGTCTTCCATCCGCTGGTCCACTCCCCAGTTGGCCACAATGGCCAGAGCTGGGCCAATCTGAAGCCGGGAGCTAGGAACTTCTTCTGGATCTCCTACATGGGTGCAGGGTCCCATGGACTTGAACCCTCTTCTCCTGTCTTCCTAGGCCATAGCAGAGAGCTGATCAGAAGAGGAGCAGCTGGGACACGGACTGGTGCCTATATGGGATGCCAGTGCCACTGGTGGAGGCTTAGCCTACTGTGCCACAGCACTGGCCCACAGTTATAGGAATTTTAATGAATGCATATAGTGTGTAACCACCACCTCCAAAGAATTTCTTGGATACTTTTGTAGTTGTTTTTCTCCCGGCTCCTGGCAACCACTGACCGTGTTCTGTCCCTGTAGTTTTGCTTTTTCCAGAAAGACATATAAATGGGATCATATTATATGTAGTCTTTTTTTAATAACATTTTTATTCCATTTTATTTGAAAAGCAGATAGAAATAGAGGCAGACAGATGGAGAGAAATCTTCCATCTGTTAGTTCACTCCCCAAATGCCCATAACTGCCAGGGGTAGTAGACCAGACTAATGCCAGGAGTCTGGAACTCAGTCTAGGGCTCCCATGTGGGTGGTGGAGATACAAGTAATTGAGTCATTATCTGCTGGCTCCCAGGGTGTGCATTAACAGAAAACTTGGTCTGAAGCCAAGTAGCCAGGAATTGAACCAGCCACTCTGAGATGGGATTCAGGCACCACAAGCAGCGACTTAGCCACTGTGCTAAATGCCAGTCCTGGAGCCTTTTGAACCTGGCCTCTCCCTTAACATAAAGCATTCGCAGTTCATCCGTGTTGTCCATGAATTGTAGCTTATCCTTTTTATTATTGAGTGGTATTTCTTTATATAATCATAACACCGGTATCTCTTAATCAGTCAAAGGACATCTGGATTGTTTCTTGTTTTTGGCAAGTATGAATGAAGCTGTTATAAATCTTCTTATATAGGAATTTGTGTGAACATTGGTTTTCATTCTGTTGGGTAAATATCAAGAGGGAGAATGTCTGGTTGTGTGGCAGGTGTATGTTTAGCTTTATAAGAAAGCCCCAACCCGATTTCCAAAGTGGCTCAGACATCCTGCATCCTCACCCGCAAGGTACGAGGGCTCTAGTTGCTATGCTGTCAGAGGCACTTGGTATTGTAAGGCTTTTTTGTTTGTTTTTAGCCATTCTGATAGACGTACATTCTCCTAATGAGTAATTATGTTGAGCATATTTTAGTGTGTGTATTTGCCATCTATTTTATCTTCTTGAAGAAATGACTATTCAGATCTTTGCCCATATTTAAAATAGGGGGTTTATTGTCCTACTATTAAATTTTGAGTATTCATTATATATTCTGAATACAAGAACTCTCAGGTATGTGATTAACAGATTTTTTTTCTTGGTTCTGAGGACAGGAATACGAAGAGACCCTGGGCTTAGCAGGTTGAGTAGGGTGGGAAAATGTATTGAACACTGTGATGTGTTAGTTTTTTACACACAAACATCCTAGTCTTATTTAATCCTGACAAAAGCCCTGTAAAATGAATAGTATTACCCTTAATTTATAGTGAAGATGGGGCTGAGAAGTAAAATAATCCATGCTGGGTCAGTAGTTTCTTAGCTGGTGAGTAACAGCCAGGTTGGAACCAGAGTGGGTGTGTCATTCTAAAACCCACCTGTTTGCTGACATAATGTATTTTGCTCTGACATTGTTTGGTTTAAAAAAATCTAAAGGGCTACATATAGGGAGTTGGGTAAGTATTTTATCCAAAAAGATTGTTTCTATGCACATAATCCTATATTTAAAGTTTTATCACTTCACTAAATTCACAAATCAAAAACAATGATATACTTTTAACTTAACTGTAGTTACAGTCTTTAAATGATATGAGATCTTATAATGTGACATATTTCAAATCATATACAATACATTTTGTGATACTAATCATTTCTGTCATCTGCTTCCTTTTCAAGCTGCCTGAAAAACTGCTGTTTTCACAAGGTTGTAATTGGATTCAGCAATACAGTTTTGGTCCTGAGAAATATACAGGTTCCAATGTGTTTGGGAAATTACGCAAATGTGTGGAATTATTGAAGACTCAGGTGAGTATACAGGGGAAAAAAAGACTAGAAGTAAAAATATTCATCCCAATTGTAGCCAGTTCTGTCTAATATCAGGCATATCACTGTGTGTTAGGGAGTGAGACATGAAAGCAGAAATGCTGCTTCTGGTAATTGGTGGTTTCCTTGTCTTGTTCTTTCTCCTTGCAATGAGGAATGAGTACAGTACTGTTTACCATGATGACAAGGTCCTTTACAGGGTCAGGAGGCTTCCATGGGTGGCCAGGAAGCTTTAGCAGTTATCCCAGAAAAATGTAGTACAAGTCCCCAACAAAGTGCACAGAAACGCCCTTTTGGAATGCACACTATCAATTACTTGGGAGTGACACAGATTTAATAATTTAACTTAAAGCTCTTCTTGCCTGTGATTAGGGACACAGATTTGGTGATTGGAATGGGCCCTGAGCCCACACTTACTGGCTGGGTTACCTGGGCACTACCTTACCTTTGTTGGGCTGTAGATTTTTTTTCACCTGTAAAAGAGAAGTATGACTAGTATATACTCTGCACAGTTCTTGTGAGGGCTGTATGCATTAATATCCACAGAGGGGCCTGGTGCATAGTGGATATTAAAGAATGAGCACTGTTCACTGGACTGGGCTTTGTAGAACCTGACTGTCCTAAGCCATTTTAGAAATCTGACTTGCTTAATGCTTTACCTAGTAGGGGGTGGGTTATTTTTTTTTTAAGTATTTTATTTAAACTAGTTGTTATGGTAAATATTCTTAGGTAGTAAATATTCTTAGTAAGTAAAAATATTCTTAGGTAGCCCAGGCTACTGTAACAAAAGACTACAAACTGGGTGACTTAAATAATGATTTATTTTTCATGTTGTGAAGGTCACAAGTCTGAGACCAGGGTGCCAGCCAAGTAGGGTTTTTGGTGAGGGCTCTCTTCCTGGTTTACAGACAGCTGCTTTCTTGCTGTGTCTTCACATGGCAGGAAGAACTAGGTGCTTCTATGGCCTCTTCTCACAAGGATACCAATGCTGTTGATAAGGGCTCCACCCTCATGACCTCATCACTTCCCAAAGACCCGTTACCTCCTAATACCAAAACCTTGGGATTGAGGTTTCAAGTTATGAGTTCTGGGGGACACAAACATTTGTTGCATTGCCATATACTTACAGTTAAGAACATCAGTGCCAAGTGATATAAAGTGAAAGGCTTCAGTTCTATTCTCATTTTTTAATCTCTGGCTTAATTCATGAACACTTTAAAAATTTTGCTATAATGTATATATTCACCTGTATCCTTCTAAATTTCACTTCTACCTCTGCTTTCAGTGGACTGAATTTAGTGGAATTAAAGATTATCACAAGAGAGGAAGCATGTGCAATGTTCTTTTCTCTGATGCCATTCTGGAATATAAACTGTATGAAGCTTTGAAGTTCATCATGCTGTACCAGGTCACCGAGGTGTATGAACAAATGAAGACAAACAAGGTCATTCCCAGTCTTTTTAGACTGCTGTTTTCCAGGGAGACTTCATCTGACCCTTTGAGCTTCATGATGAATCATCTGAATTCTGTAGGTGACACGTGTGGACTAGAGCAGGTAAGTGGGCAGAAGAACCTGGTGGTTTTGACTAAGGCTGATACTGACAGCGTTTGAACACACAGGAGTTTCCTTTTTAGCGGGGATAAAACCCATTGTGTTTGATGCACTGTATCTCCTATAGATGTGCTTGGGTTCCAGTCCTGGCTCTGCTCCTGATTTCAGTTTCCTGCTAATACAGACCTTGGGAAGCAGCAGTGATGGCCCATGTAGTGGGGTCTGTGCAGGAGACCTGGGTTGAGTTCCCAGTTCCTGGCTTTGGCCCTCACCCTAGGACCATTGCAAGCATTTGAGGAGTGAACCAGTGAGGAGGAGCTGCCTCTCAAATAAATAAAATAATGATAACAATAGACCAGTTCTATTAAAAAAAATTGAAAAACAAAACCAGCTGCACAGAGGTGGTTCTTGTTTCAATTGCCCTGAAAGGCAGGAAAGAAGAGCGAGAGGACTCCCTGCTCTGAGCTGGTGGCCCTGTCTCTGCCTACCTGTGGCTGGAGGGCACGAGTCCTAGAGCCTCTGACCCATGGACTGCTTCGCAGAAAGGAACGGGTTCTGAGAAGAGATTAGCTGGGAAAAGTCCAGTTGGAAAAGGAGAAAACTGTGGGAAAGCATTTGGTTACTATTGCAAATAAAGATTAGGAAAAGTCACAGACCTCAGAACCCCCTGGAGAAGGGTTTCTGCTCTGTTTGGGTTTGCTTTTGCAAAAGGTGAACAAAATTATCTGACATTTTTACACAAAGTGATTTAAAAGGATAGAAAACTGGTTGGAAAGCAGTGCAGCATTTAATTGCGAGCATTCCTTTGTCATTTGTACTTTTGTCAAATGGCTTTTTCCTGTGATTTCTTGGTGTTAGGCTAGGGAGATGTTCCTACGCTTCACCCTTCCTTGCACACAATGGACATTTTTTCCTGCCTCTGCCCACTTGGTCGTTTATGGGTGGGTCTGTGAACAAGTCAATTATTTCATGAGCTATAGAACAAGAGCCCCCCTGCGGTGGGAGGCAGGAATTTGAACTTCTATCAGTGACCTCCCTCTCCACTTGTCCCCAGATTGACATGTTTGTACTTGGATACTCCCTTGAAGTCAAGATAAAAGTGTTCAGACTATTCAAGTTCAGCTCCCGAGACTTTGCGGTCTACTACCCAGAGGAGCCTCTCAGGGAGTGGCCCGAGATCTCCCTGCTGACCGAGAACGACCGCCACTACCACATTCCTGTCTTTTAAGTCTGGTCCTCGCTGGTGACAGTGGGCTCACTTGCAAGTGAAATATTCCTGAGAAACCAAAGCTTGAGTTGTAGCAGCAGCAGGAGTTGCATCCTTTTCCCTGGAGTTGCAGGTATTCGGGAGGGAGCAAGGCACAGTGTTTCTTTCTTCCTCTCTCAATGATCTCCGAAGCAGCCTCACTGGGATATTTGGGGGTTTGTGGTTTGACCTTAGGGTCTGGTCTCTCCATCTAGTGCCAGGCCTTTAAGAGCACAAGAAAGTGTAATGTGGACAAGAACAGAAAAAAGAAAGCAAGAAGAAAGCAAGTAGGGAAAAACCACTCACCTGGAAAGAGTGACTTTATGTTTAACTTTTCCATTCTTCATTAAGAATCTCGTCTTGAACTGGTCTTGAATTGTTATAAACATGGCTTTATTTTATAAGCATTACTTTCCCAGGATCTTGTTTTATATTAATTTTCTAGAATCACCTGATTGACTTTAAAATTATGTATATATTTGTATAAAAATATGGTTATGTAGGCAAACATGTATACATGCAGAGTTTTGTATATATATATATATATATATATATAGACACTCATAAATCACTACTGCCTGATGTTATATAGTTTGATCTATATCTCTGCATTTTTGTTACTGTTTATTGGATCAGCTTAATATGCTCTACTTTGATAAAAATGATAAATTCTATAGGTTGAGGCACATGAATGACAATTATTAAACTATCACAAGATATTAAACTCTGATGATTACATGTGCATTTAATGTGTGAAATCTCATTGTAGTAGGCACAATAATATTCCCCCCATATGTCTGCATTCCTAATCCCAGACTCTGTGAATATGTCAGATTAAATGGCAAAGGAGAGTTAAAGTTGTGGGTAGAACTAAAGTACTAATCTGCTGACCTTGGAAGAGAGAACTGCTTCTGGATTCTTCAGGTAGGCCCCGTGTCATCAGAAATGTTCTTAAAAGTGGAAAAGGGAATCAGAAGAGTCAGAGGGAAGTGTGAAATACTGAAGAACAATCAGAGAGAAAGGCGCTATTGCTGACTTTCAAGACAGAAAAAGGGGCCAGAGATTAAGACAGAGAAACTGAATGTCTGCTACTGCCTCCTGAGGGATTACAGCCAGGTCCACACCCTGACTTCTGTGCAGTGAAATCCAGGTCAAACCTACAGAATGGTGAGATAACAGGTTTGTGTTTAAGCTGCTGAGTTTGTGGTCATATGTTAGAGTAGCAACTGAAAATTTATTTTCTTGGGCTGATTAAGTTTTGGTCTCTTTATTTTAGAAACACTTTTCTATTTTATATTGGTAATCTTTATTTTGGCGATTTTCTAGCATTTTGAATTTCAATAAATATAAAATAATTTTTAAAATCTTGCTAATAGCTGGCGCCGCAGCTCACTAGGCTAATCCTCCACCTGAGGCGCCGGCACCCTGGGTTCTAGTCCCAGTCGGGGCGCCGGATTCTGTCCTCCTCTTCCAGTCCAGCTCTCTGCTGTGGCCCGGGGAGTGCAGTGGAGGGTGGCCCAGGTCCTTGGTTCTGGCTCGGATTTGCGCAGCACCAGCCTTAGCGGCCATTTTGGGGGTGAACCAACGGAAAAAGGAAGACCTTTCTCTCTGTCTCTCTCTCACTGTCTAACTCTGCCAGTCAAAAAAAAAAAAATCTTGCTAATGATGTGCCACTTTAGAGCCACAAATCTTTTTTATTTAGAAAAATATTTATTTGAAAGGTAGAATGACAGGGAGAGAAAGAGCGAGATCTTCCATCAACTGATTTATTCCCCAAATGGCTGCAATAGCAGGTTTGGGCCAGGCTGAAGCCAGGAGCCAAGAACTGTATCCTGATCTTCCACATGGGTGAAAGGGCCACACGTACTTCGGCGTCTTCTCCTGCCTTCCCAGGTGCAGAGGAGCTGGGACTTGAACAAGCGCTCCAACCTGGGATGCATCCCAATTCTTGGTCCAACCTGCTTCACCATGATTTGGGCCCTGCAAATTCTTTTCAAAGGGTGACTTATTTACTAATATGTTTGGTGCTAACATTTTCTCACAACAAATAAAAAAGAGGTATTTTAAGGGCCCTGTTGTGGCATAGCAAGTTTAGTCGCTGCCTGGGATGCTGACGTCCCATGTGGGTGCTGGTTCGTGTCCCGGCTACTCTACTTCCAATCTAGCTCCCTTCTAATGTGCCTGGGAAAGCAGTGGAAGATGGCCCAAGTACTTGTGCCCCTGTAGCCACTTGGGAGACCTGGAAGAAGCTCCTGGCTTTGGCCTGGCCCAGCCATGGGCTGATGTGACCATTTGCGGAATAAAACAATGGATGGAAGATCTCATTGTCTGTCTTTCTGTCTCTCTTTCTGCCTTTCAAATACATAAATAAACCTTTTAGAAGAGAGGTGTTTCAAATGCTATGGTATATGCAGTTAACACACAAATTTTTTGAAGATTTTATTGGAAAGAGAGAGCATGCGCGTACACACAAGTTTTCATCTGCTGGTTCACTGACCAAATGGTTTCGCCAGGGCTGTATCAGGCTGAAGCCAGGAGCTTGGAGCTCTATTTTGCAATGGGGACAGTCAGTACTACCTAAGCCAGATGTCCACTGTCATTTTCTAGTTGAAGATTAATCAGCTCAAATCGAACGCATCACCTTGATAGCCACCCTCAACCAGAGTTCTAGATTGACCTCAGCAGCTCCTTGCTGCTTGAAATTTCTATGGTGTTGCATAACCATTGGCACTTAGTTGAAATTGTTAGATGTTACCCTGTTGATATTTTACTGTGGCCAAAAAAGCATTAACTCTACCCTTTTTGTTCACTAGTAGACGTGGTGACAACCGGCCCCAGGCTGCTGTGACTAATATTTAAAGACTTCTTCTCCAAACTTCTGGCTCCAATTGAGTTGTTCATGTACCTACCTGTCCACCTACCTACCATTTGCCTGGATCTCCTTACCCAATGTAATTATTTCCACATCAACTCAGGATTGAAAGGAAAACTTTTTCACAAGGCCTGGCAGCCCATAGCCCTGTTACATTGTCCTGTGTGTTGGAGGGCGGGGTGCGGTGAGCAAGAATTCTTTAAATAGAATTTTGTCAAGACCAAATTCTGGAAAAAATTGCAATACAGTGAAAGCAAAAATAAGACATTTAAATAGTTGCTATGTTTTGGGAAGGCATCTAAACAAGAGGTTTAGGGAGAAGATATCGAGAAATTTTATTTTGTTTTTATGTAGTTGTGTAATGAATATAGTCAAAAGGAGCTTAGATAAATTAACACATCTAAATGCCAGTAATGATTTAAAGATACTGATATTTAAATATATATATATATTTTAAAAGAATTATTTATTTGAAAGGCAGAATGACAGGGAGAGAGAGAGAATGAATCTGTCTTCTGGTTCACCCCCCAAATGGCTGCAACAGCCAGGGTTGGGCCAGGTCACAGCTGGGAGCCAGGAACTCCATCTTGGTCTCCCACATGGATGGCAGGAGCTCAGGCACTTGGGTCGTCTTCTCCTGCCTTCCCAGGCACATCATCAATAAGCTGAGATACAAACTGGTGCTCCAGTATGAGATGCTCACCACAATGCAGGCCCCAGTTTTTAAACATTTATTATTTGAAAAGCTCTTTCTAACTTACAGGTTTTTAAAAAATATTTAGTTTTTATTTGTTTGCAAGGCAGAATTAGAGAAAGGGAAAGACAGAGAAATCTCTTCCATCCACTGGTTCACTCTCAAAATGGCTGGAAGCCAGAAGCCTCGAGGTTTTTCTGGGTCTACCACGTGGGTGCAGGGTCCCAAGCAGTGAGTCACCTTCTGCTGCTTGAGCTGCATTAGAAGTGGAGCCGCCAGTACTGGAACCAACACCCATATGGGATGCTGGTGTTACAGGTGGCGGCCTAACCCGCTAAGCCACAGTGTTGACCCTTAACTTACAGATTTTAAACAAGGGATCTAGAGCAAAAAGGAAAACATAATGCCCTTTGTCCTTTTCTTATTTTAGTCTAAAAAGTATCTGTTTCAAGTTTTGACCATATGTGTTCCTATTAGAGGGTGTATGAGTATTAGTTAAAGACATGTTTTTATCATGATGATACACGTACAGTGTGGAGCTTAGCATTTTAACCATTTGTAAGTGTACAGCGCAGTGGATCACTCCCATTGTGCAGCCGTAACTACCTCCATCCTCAGACCATTCTTCAAGACTGGCTTCACTGGAGCCAGCTCCCTTCCTGGTACTTCAGTTTCTTTTATTTTCACACTGCCTTTCTTTTAAATCATACCCTATGAATATGACTATTTCCTCTCTGCTTGAAAGAGAAGTCCAGTATGAAAGAGGTCTAGGTAGTTAAATGAATCCAACAACTCATAGATTACTTCATCTCCTGAACAGAGCAATATTATGGGTGGCTTGTGAGTTCTAGTCATGAACACTCATCTGAAAAGTTCCTAAGAAACTGTTAAGTCAGGGCCACTCTGGTGACTCAAATTTCTTGGATATGAGTCTTCATGGTCTTGAATCAAAGATGTTTCCGCCCAAAGGGGAGTCAGGTGACAGTACCAAGGTCTACTCTAGGGCATGACAGACTGCCTGGACGGGCTGTTTCTAAAAGAGAAAGGCAGCCCAGATCAAGGGGCGTTTATGTTCATTTTTCAGGACTTCTCCTGCAATGGATTTTGAATGGAAATGTTTGTTATTGTTTTCAGCCAGTTGATTTTCTCCTTAGTGAGATCAAAGAGATAATTTTAATTCCATCTAAGATGGTGTTGGCAGGAAAAAAAAAATCTGACCTTTCAGAATATGCTCAATATGGTGGGAAGTCCACATCAAAGAAGGTAAGTGTTTTTAATTGATACACTAATCCATTGGGTGGAAATCCGTGGAAATATGAATAAAGGGATGTCTGATCCAGAAAGCATCAGTTTTCTTTTAAGTAACAAGTTCTTAAAGCTGAATGATTCTCTTTACAAGAACGTATTTCATGCTACTTAACAAGACTAATTACTATGTAATCTTTAAATATATATATATATATACACATATAAAATACATGTTTTTCATGAATCTAAAATGTTAACTCTTTATAAGGTTGTTTATGATAGTTGAATATTGTTTACCTTACAAATACTATTCATTGTATTTAGGTATACTTTAGTAATACTGAAATATGCATTTGGGGCAAAAATCAACAGGTTCTGATGTGGTTTATCTGGCTGATTAGGATTTGTCCGCAGTGGGAGGTCAGGGGGTTAGGTTAGGTATTTGCGGCTTTTGTTATTGTTATTTGCTATTATTAGTCCAAGCAAAGTCGCTGTGTGGAGTGGTGCAGTGTGTCTGAGCAAGGTTGCTCAGAGACAGCTGACTAAGGAGGCAGATGGGGTCTGAGATCTCCTCTCCAAGCCACAGACCCCTTGAGGGAGGGAACAGCTGTCACCTGCCCAGAGGTGACTGAATCTGAGATTCAGTCTACTGACCAAGCCCTGTGCCAGTGGGGTCATCTTTTGCTAATTTGCATAATTGCCTGTTTGGCAGGAGCTCCCAGGATCCCCCTTCACATAGTTCCACTACCAGGGTGCACATCTGCAGTAAGACTTTAGAGAAGGCTTTCATAGGTTTGGGTGTTTTTTTTTTTTTCAAGATTTATTTATTTATTTGAAAGTCAGAGTTACAGAGTAAGAGGGAAAGACTGAGAGATTTATATGCTGGAGCACTCTCCAGATGATTGCACTGGCCAGAGCTGGGCCAGCCAGAAGCCAGCAGCTTCATCCAGGTCTTCCATGTAGGTGGCAAGGGCTCAAACACTAGAGCCATCTTCTGCTGCTTTCCCAAGCACATTAGCAGTAAGCTGGATTGGAAGTAGAGCAGCCAAGACACTAACTGGCACCCATATGGGATGTCACTGTTGCAGGCAGCAGTTTTACCAGCTCTGCCACAATACTGGCCTGACATTTATAGGTTTTTACAGTCCCTCAGAAGTCGTCAGGAACCTCAGTTGGATTTCACTAATTTTTTGCTTAAGAAAACGCATCATTACATTTTCTTTCTATACTGAACTCGAAGGGATGTGGATCTTCTATAACTGTGACTAGAACAGTGCACCTATAAATGGCAAAGACATTTCAAATTACAAGTTGATGAGAGCCAAACTCAGCTGCTTACTTTTTTAAGATTTTATTTATTTATTTATTTATTTGAGAGAGAGAGAGAGAGAGAGAATCTTCCATCCACTGGTTTACTCTTCAAATGGCCACAATGGGCAGAGCTGAGCCAATCCGAAGCCAGGAGCCAGGAGCTTCTTCCGGGTCTCTCACATAGACGCAGGGTCCCAAGGACTTGGGCCATCTTCTACTGCTTTCCCAGGTGCACTTTCAGGGAGCTGGATCGGAAGTGGAGCAGCTGGGACATAAACCAGAGCACATACGGGATGATGGCACTGCAGGCTGTTGATTTAACCTGCTGTGCTACAGCACTGGCCCCGCTCAGTTGCTGCTGCTGCTGCTTCTTTTTTTTTTTTTTTTTTGACAGGCAGAGTGGACAGTGAGAGAGAGAGACAGAGAGAAAGGTCTTCCTTTGCTGTTGGTTCACCTTCCAATGGCCACTGCGGCCGGCGCGCTGCGGCCGGTGCACCACGCTGATCCAATGGCAGGAGCCAGGTGCTTCTCCTGGTCTCTCGTGGGGTGCAGGGCCCAAATACTTGGGCCATCCTCCACTGTACTCCCTGGCCACAGCAGAGGGCTGGCCTGGAAGAGGGGCAACCGGGACAGAATCCGGCGCCCCGACTGGGACTAGAACCCGGTGTGCCGGTGCCATGTGCTATTTTTAAAATGCAGACAAGGGGCTAGCATTGTGGAATAGCAGGTTAAACCTCCACCTGCAATGTTGGCATCCTGTAAAGGTGCTGGTTCATGCCATGGTTTCTCCACTTCCAGGCCAGCTCCCTGCTAATGTGCCCGGGAAAGCAATGGAGATGGCGCATGTGCTTGGGCCCCTGCACCCATATGGGGGACTTGGAAGAAGCTCCTGGCCCCTGCCTTCGGCCAGGCATTGCCCTGGCCATTGCAGCAATTTGGGGGAATAAACCAATAGATGTAAGGTCTCTGTCTCAGTATCTCTCTCTCTCTCTCTCTCTCCCTCTCTCTGCCTTTCAGATCTTTCAAAAAATTTTTTGAAAATGCAGACAAAAGCTCTAGCAGCTTTACCACAGTGTTTTGATGGAATATGGATTACATGTCTCCTTTGTCCTTAAAACCTTATCTAAACACATTTTCAGCGACACTTTTAGCCGCAGCTGGTTAGCTCTGTTTGCAAGGCTTTCTGGCTCCAGTGCTTGAACTTCATGCTGCAAACATGCGTCATTGTCAGCTTCCTCCAGGTTCCATGACGACTTCCTTAATTTGTTGTTCTCTTTGTGCCACAGCAGTGGGAAGTTGGCTCTTCCACTCTTGAACGTGAACACGTAGGTCAAATCTGATGACTTGAAACTTCACGCATGGAATTCCCAACACCTCTGGCATGGGCTAGTTTTATGTTTCCTGTAATGAGATTGTTTCCTCTTTGTCCATTATGGCTTCTACAGGATGTTATATTTGTTAAGGTACATGCTGCGGCCAAGAAACAGAGCAGAGTGCCCAGGCCCTCAGAAAGGTGAACCTGATGGCTTTTCTCGTTGGCTAGAGTTTATTTTGTGATTTTCTGGACATTGAAGTAAATAAAAGCAGAGGAAAATCTTTGAAGGACTGTATAGCAGATATCAGAAAAGATAGTTTTAGGGTGGATGTTTGGTGCAGCAGTTAAGCTTCTGTTTGAGATACCCACATCTCTCACCAGAGAGTGCCTGGGTTTATCTCTGTTTTCCACTCCGGCTTTCTGCCAGTGTGCACTCTGGGAGTCAACAAGTGATATCTCAAGTACTTGGGTCCTTGCTACCCACATGGGAGATTGGATTGAGTTCTAGGCAACCGGCTTCAGCCTGTCTCAGGGCATATTCATTCATTCTCTCTCTCTCTGTCTTCCAAATAAATAAAAAATAATTTTTTTGACAGGCAGAGTTAGACAGTGAGAGAGAGAGAGAGACAGAGAGAAAGATCTTCCTTCCGTTGGTTCACCCTCCAAATGGCCACTACGGCCGGTGTGCTGCGCCAATCCGAAGCCAGGAGCCAGGTTCTTCTCCTGGTTTCCCATGGGGTGCAGGGCCCAAGCACTTGGGCCATCCTCCACTGCACTCCCGGGCCACAGCAGAGGGCTGGCCTGGAAGAGGAGAAACCAGGACAGAACCTGGCGCCCTGATCGGGACTAGAACCCAAGGTGCCAGAGCCGCAGGTGGAGGATTAGCCAAGTGAGCCACGGCGCCGGCCAAAAAATAATTTTTAAAAAATACATAAGAAAGATAGTGTATGATTTTAAAAGGGATAATCCCAATAAATCTATTTCTGAATCGGTCTGTGTTAGAGACATTAAACTTTCTACATTTTAAAGCTTAACAATGTAGTTAAGCTAAGCCAAGTACCTGGCAGAGATCTGCTTTTTACTTTGCTTTGTTTTCAAAATAAATGCAGAGAAAAGGAAATATTTCCTACAAGCTAGTGATGGGTAATATCTCATGCAGTGGGTAAATGTAACAAACTTAGAGCTTCATTCTAATAGCCTCAGTTGCTAAATTGAACATTTAAGTGGAAAGGTGAAAGTACCTTCACAAACAGATACTGTTGATGTTGTGCCTAAGGTTATTCTAACAAATACAGTGAAATAATTTGAAGTGGTTCCAAAGCCATTTTCCTTACTTTAAGTCCATTATTTTGTGAATGGGAGTTGGCAATAAGAAACATTTTAACCAAAGATAGTGTCAAATGGATGAAAAAAAATATAAATTGGAAAGGAACCTCTTCCACGTAATGTTACTTAAAGAGGTTTTTAGATATAATTCAAGATGCATAATAATGAGGAAAAAACCTCTTAAAAATTCCAACAATGTTGGGCTAATGCTTAGTTCAGCAGTTAGGATCCTGGTGAAGAATCCCATGTCCTGCCTTACAGTGTCTGGATTTGATGCCCAGCTTTGGCTCCTGACTCCCACTTCCCGCTGGTACACTGGGAGGTAGTTATGGTGGCTCAAGTACTTGCCACCCAGATGGGACACCTGCGTTGCATTCCTGGGTCTGGGCTTTGGTCCCAATCCAACCCTAGCTGCATTTGAGTAGTAAATCCGTGAATGGGAGATGTCTATCTCTTTCTGTCTCTCACCTCTCTGTCTCCCCTGTTCCTCTCCCTTTCCAGCTCAGATAAAACTTAAAGGATTTTTAAAAAGTTGTAAAAATGCTTTAATGATCCTCTGTATAGACCAAGGTCCTTATTGGATGTGTAATTAGATTATTGCAGTATTTATTACCCTTGTATCATGACAGGAACTAGGAAGTTCATTATCATCTATGTGGCAGGTTGGAAGACTGTCAAATCCCTGTATATAGAGAGAATCAAGTATCATATTGAATTATCATCTTTGTGATTAATGATTAACGCTATCTGATAACTACTTTTCTTTACAAGGACATTCTGTGTCTAGGCATTTAGCCATGGTTTGGTTCTTCTATGCAATGGCAGTCAACCTACCCTTGACTTACAGTAACTGGTCTGAAACTTTAGTGGAGAGGAGATTTGATGACTCTCTTGACAAAGTCAAGCCAGAGAACTTCCATACTCTTCTTTCAATAGGACAAACTTCTAAACTGACTTTTCAAGAGACCCAGAAAGGTCCCACCTTAGAAGTAGTGACTAAAACTAGAGGCTACTTCCCACCTACCCTTAAAAAGTTTATAAAGTAGTTATGAAAGGATCAAACCAATTTTGAGTTTTCAATAACTTAACTGCTTCCCAGAACAAGCCAGTCTCTAAAGGAAGATAGCAAAGGTCAGATGCTGAAAGAAAAGGAAACTGAAATACTAAAGCTGCAATATTTAGCATCCCATAAAAATTTACCATGTATGCCAAGAAGCAGGAGAATGTTTCCCATAACCGGGAGGGGGAAAATATCAGGCAGAAGAAAAAGACCCACCAGTGGAGTTGGTATACAAAGACTTTGAAATAACAGTTACAGTGTGCTCAATATGTGTAAGGGTCTTCAAAATAATTTAATCAGGAGAGACATTGAATATAGGAACCAAATAGAGCTAGAGAATGAAAAATACGATATATGAAATGAAAAGTACATGGAGTAAGATTAATTGCATCATAGACATGATAAAAGAAAAGAGTGAACTGGATATTGTAGCAATAGAAAACTGAAATAAAGAAAAAAAGGATGAAGAAAGCAAATGGGGCCTCAGTGACTTGGGGATGATATCAAGTGGTTTATTGATGACCAAGAGAAATATACTTGGAGTAAGGGGTACAGGAGAAAGAACATTCCAAGAAATAAAAACTGAAAAAATCCAAATTTGATTAAAAATTTTTGAACCCATAAGTCCAACAACCTTAGTGAACTCAAAGTGGGACACAGAAAAAAGCACATTGCAACCAAATTGAAAAACAATGACAGAGAAAATAGTATTTTTAAATTTTACTTGTTTTCATTTTATTTGAAAGACAGTAAGGAAAAAAAATTTAGTGTATTTCCACCTGCTGGTTCACTCTCCAAATACCTGCAGCAGCCAGGGCTGAGCCAAGGCAAAACCAAAAGACTGTGGCTCAATCCTAGCCTCCTAGTGTTGTAGGGACCTAAGTACCTGAGCTGCCTTTCAGGGTTCACATTAGCAGAAAAGTGGAATTAGAAGTGTATATGGGGAGCTGGCGCTGTGGCAAAGCCGGTAAAGCTGCCGCCTGCAGTGCTGACATCCCATATGGGCGCTGGTTCAAGTCCCGACTGCTCCAATTCCAATCCAGCTCTCTGCTATGGCCTGGGAAAGCAGTGGAAGATGGTCCAAGTGCTTGGGCCCCTACACCCACATGGGAAACCCAGAAGAAGCTCCTGGCTCCTGGCTTTGGATTGGCACGTCTCTGACCATTGCGACCAGTTGGGGAGTGAACCATTGGATGGAAGACCTCTCTCTCTCTCTCTCTCTCTCTCTCTCTCTCTCTGCCTCTTTTCTCTCTGTGTAACTCTGCCTTTCAGATAAATAAATAAATCTTAAAAAAGAAGTATATCTGGGCCTCAAACTTAGGCACTCAGATAGGTAATGCCAAGAGATGTCTTCACTGCTGTACCAAATGCCCTCCCTGAGAAAATCTTAATATCAGCCAAAGAAAAAGGGGTGTGGCATACTGAAAAACAAAAGTAAGAATGAGGACGGATTTCTTTCTAGAAATAATGCCTATTAAAAACGATAGTATGGGATGGCATGGGGCCGGCGCTGTGGCGCAGCAGGTTAACACCCTGGCCCGAAGCACCAGCATCCCATATGGGCGCCGGTTCTAGTCCTGGCTGCTCCACTTCCCATCCAGCTCTCTGCTATGGCCTGGGAAAGCAATAAGAGGATGGCACAAGTCCATGGGCCCCTGTGCCTGCGTGGGAGACCCAGAAAAAGCTCCTGGCTTTGGATCGGCACAGTTCCGGCCGTTGCAGCCAATTGGGGAGTGAATCATCAGATGGAAGACCTCTCTCTCTCCCCCTGCCTCTCCTCTCTCTGTGTAACTCTGACTTTGAAGTAAAAGAAAAAAAGAAAGAAAGAAAGAGAGAGAGAGAGAGAGAGAGAGAGAGAGAGAGAGAGAGAGAGAGAGAGAGAGAGAGAAAGAAAGAAAGAAAGAAAGAAAGAAAGAAAGAAAGAAAGAAAGAAAGAAAGAAAGAAAGAAAGAAAGAAAGAAAGAAAGAAAGAAACAATAGTATGGAACTTCTACATTGCTGAAAATAAAAAGAATACTGCCAACATAGAATTCTGAAGCTAGCAAAAATAATCCTTTAAAAATTTCATGTTAGGATAAAATAAAGGCTTTTAAAAGACAAAAGCCAAGAGTCTTTGTCACCAACAGATCTGTACTATAAATAACGGTAAAGGAAGTTCTTTAGACAGAAAAAAAATAAAACCAGATGGAAACTTGGATCTATTCCAAGGAATGAAGAGCATAAGAAATGATAAATCTATAGGTGACTGTGAAAGTATTTCATTTTGAAACTTCTTTGAAAAGTGACTAAATAAAGCAAAAATAATAGATGTATGGTGGGGCTCATTACCTAGAAATAAAAAATGTGGGTCCAGCATTGTGGCACAGCAGATAAAACCGCTGCCTGTGATTCCAGCATCCCATATGGGCATCAAGTTGCGTTCCAGCTGTTCCACTTCCAATCCAGATCCCTGCTAATGTCCTGGGCAAAGCAGCAGAAGATGGCGCAAGTGTTTGGGCTCATGCTGCCTATGTGGGAGACCCAGATGAAGCTCCTCATTCCTGGCTTTGGCCTGGCCATTGTGGCCATCTGGGGAGTGAACCAGCAAGTTGAAGATATTCATATTCATTCTCTTTCTCTCTCTCTTTCAAATAATTTTTTAAAATTTTTTAGAAAAGATATAACAATAGCATAAAGGATAGGAGGGAAAAATGGAAGTACACTGGTGTAAAATGATGTTCAAATACTATTGTATAGAGTAGACTTGATACATTAAGGATGTATATTACAACCCAAGCACAACCACTAAAAAGCAAAATATAGATGTATACCTAACAGACCAATACCAGGAAATAAGGCAAAATGAACATTGAACAAATAGATGGTAGATTTAATCCCAACCCTGTCGTTAAATGTCAGTGATAGAAATCCTCCAGTTAAAAAGAATGAATTGTATTGTGAAGTAGAAAAAGCAGCATGCAGAGTTGTGTATGGAGTTTGATTCACTTGTGATACAAGATTTAGGAAGCAGAAACTAAAACCGCACCACACTTATACCTGTATAAATATATATGTGTATGTATAAGTGTGCACATACCCATATCAGAACATAGATTAGGACTAGGAATTGACATGAACAAACAAAAAGATTGATCACCTTAGGGAAAGATTGTTGTTAATTTTATTCTTAGATTCTGGAACCTCAACTTACTTTCTATAACAAATTACCAAAATTTAAAGAAATGGAGATCTGAAGATACAGAAAGTTATGTCCTAAATCCCTTTGTCTAGTGTTTTATTGTATTTTCTGAACGTCTAGTTTTGTGGGGTAAAGCAAATACTCTGTGATAATTCTCCAAACAGTGTTCCAGACCTGTTTAAAATACATTAGCATTTTAGCTGGTACTGGCACATGGCACCAGCTATTGTTGTAAAGGGTCATTAAGCATGACAAGAAGCTCCACCCAAAGTGAGAAATGAGTTGGTCAGGGTTCTTTGCTTGCAGGCAACAGGAACTGATTTTGACCGAAAGGAAAGGAAATTATTGGGAAAACCAGAAATGTAGACTTGGAAACCAGACAGCTTCAGGGGAGAGGAAGCAGGAAGCCCAAGGATGGTCGGCTGCAATAGCAGTTTGATTATGTTGCTCGTAGCAGCATTAATGAATAGCAGTCTTACTTCCAAACTTAAACCACTGGCTCAAATGTCAAAGTTTTGGAACAGAACACTAGACTCATGCTATGTCCATTCTCTGTATACCCAAGGGCCTACTGAGAGATGCGAGGAAGCCTTAGAATCCTGGGAGCAAGAGAGCTACTGCCTGTCAGTACAGTCCCACCAGGGTTACAGGAGCACAGAGCAGGAAGGGCTATTTCCCGAAGAGAAATAAGGGTTCCTGGAATGTTGGTGGACATGGGTGCCCAAAACACATCGTTTTTGGTACTAAAAAGCAGAAGGAATTGGAGAAATGTGCAGAGTTGAGTGTTATGCCCAGAAATACAGGGTCTGCATGCAGCACCTGATCCACCTATACCCTGAGTCTTGGGTACAAACTGAGAAGAGCAAGGATTGCACATGCTTTTATGCTATGAATGTGTGGGAGTTGAATTTATGGTCCCAAATCCATATTATAATAGACATTATGATTTGCCTTTAAAGCTTGAAGGAAATTGACGTAGTAGTGTTTGTGGTGATGGCTTATTTACAAGTAATAGATGAATTTTGTAAACAGATTTCAATTTCATTTTCAGTCTCTCTTTTTGAGTGTTCTCTTACTCTTTTCTGATAGGACCCTAATACTAACCAGAAATAAATAAGTAAATAAAATTGGGAAAGAAGCTGTTGAAAATGCCATATATGTTAATGAGGTGAGATGAACTGGAGAAAGATAAGCCAGACGGCCAACCTCGGGAAATCATTAAAGAAGCAGAATGTTGAGATTCTGAGCACTTCCAAAGAATGGCTCCCTTCCAGACAGGCTTAGAATCCCAAAAAGTAGTCATCACTGAAGGGACAGATAAGGAATAAACTAGAAAGCTGTTATGGGTAGAGATGGAAAACCCTGGGTTTTTGAAACACTTGGACTCAAGATCCTGCTCCTGACTTCTCAGAATGTCGGGGGCTCCTCTGTGTGCCTCCCCATAGGAGAAACTTGCTATATGCTACTGTTGATCACTTTTATGATAATTCCATGGGACTCTCATGGAAATTCTGAGTGCTTACCCAACATTAGTAAGCCAGAGCAAAGGAAATAATTGACATTAAGAGGTCCTTTTAAATTTCATCAAATATTTTAACATCTGGTTTTATGTAAATTGCCAGAGGTAAGCATCCTATACTAGTCGCTTTATTAAAATACAAGCAAGTATGGTAAGTGGCAAGTAAAATTGAGCCATTAAGAATGCAAGTGAGAGAAGACAGTGAAGTAGAAGCAAACATGCTTACTTAGGCTTTGTCAATCATCTTGTCCACCTCCCAGTCAGAATGCTGGGGTCAGAGGAGTTTTGTGTTTTACAAATTTTTGCTCTTCAGTCATTTCTGAGGCTTTTCTATACAATTTCTTGTTTTGAAATGGTAAATTCTACAAAATTACTTTATAACATTTTTATGTAGAGAATTACCATCTACCTTACACGTGAATCCTATTTTTTAAAGATTTATTTAAAGAGCTACAGAGAGGCAGAGACAGAGAGAGTAAGAAAGAAAGGTCTTCCATCTGCTGGTTCACTCCCCAAATGACCACAACAGATGGAGCTGAGCTGATCTGAAGCCAGAAGCCTAGAGCTTCTTTCGGGTCTCCCATGCAGGTACAGGGGCCCAAGGACTTGGGCTGTCTTATACTGCTTTCCCAGGCCATAGCAGAGAGCTGGATTGGAAGAGGAACAGCTGGAATATGAACTGGCACCCATATGGGATGCTGGCACTGCAGTTGGTGGCTTTACCCACTATGCCACAGCTCAGGGCCAGGGCCTGTGAATCCAATTTTGACAGAGCTGATCACATAGAACTACTCATGTGTAGGGAATATACATCTGTACTTTTGTGCTAAAGTTTATCATTGAACTGAATTTAGGAAACTAAAGGATTAGGTCTATAGCTTGTTATCCTTTCTTCATCTTGGAAATGGGCCAATTTCCAGACCAGATCCAGGTTATATCTTAGGAATTTGCACTCATTTGAAGCAAGCTCAAGAATGTAAACATGTAGGCTTTTAATTGAATTAATGTTAAGCCTGAGTATTTCCGGGACACATGCCTTCATTTTTTTTTTTTTTAAGATTTATTTATTGCTGGCGCCGTGGCTCAATAGGCTAATCCTCCACCTTGCGGCGCTGACACACCGGGTTCTAGTCCAGGTTGGGGTGCCAGATTCTGTCCCAGTTGCCCCTCTTCCAGGCCAGCTCTCTGCTGTGGCCCAGGAGTGCAGTGGACGATGGCCCAAGTGCTTGGGTCCTGTACCCCATGGGAAACCAGGATAAGCACCTGACTTCTGCCATGGGATCAGCACGGTGCACCGGCGGCAGCACGCTGGCCACAGCGCGCCGGCCGTGGCGGCCATTGGAGGGTGAACCAATGGCAAAAGGAAGACCTTTCTCTCTCTCTCTCTCACTGTCCACTCTGCCTGTCCAAAAAAAAAAAAAAAAGATTTATTTATTTGAAAGAGTTACACTGTGAGAGGCAGAGAGAGAGGGAGAGGTCTTCCATCCGATGGTTCACTCTCCAATTGGCCACAATGGCTGGAGCTGCGCCGATCTGAAACCAGGAGCCAGCAGCTTCCTCCTGGTCTCCCATGCAGGTGTAGGGGTCCAAGGACTTGGGCCATCTTCTTTTTCTTTCCTAGGCCATAGCAGAGAGCTAGATCGGAAGAGGAGCAGCTGGGTCTCAAACCGGCGCCCATATGGGATACTGGTGCTTCAGGCCAGGGTGTTAACCCACTGCGCCACAGCGCTGGCCCCGTGCCTTCATCTTTAATGTCACAGAATATTCTGTGCTCCCAGAATAAAATAAATTTCCCAGTAATGCAGTGGAATGACTTGGTCAAGAATTCAGTAATAAAGACAACTTTCATGAATACAAGTGAAGAGTTATTTCACAAACATCATCTTAGTTTGTCATGTTTGTGTGATTACAAGTTATGGATAAGGAAATGAACGTCAAGTGATTTTTCTGTGTCTGGCACATATTTTGTTGAATGGGCTAAGAAGGTGATGTGTTATAAAATGTACAAATAAGGTAATCATGGCTCTGCTAACATATAGAGTGCTGGAAAGAAAAAAAAAGTTGTAACAGAAATGTCGCTTTTAGGTAACTTTTGCAGATCTAGGGGGCCTTTTACATGCTACTTTTGAAAGGATTGCAGTCCCCGGGAACCTGTCCATGGTGCTGAATCTGGTGTGACACAATTAAATCAGAATGGCTGTCACAAATTGCTGTACACATCTTCTGTGCTTCTATTGCCAGTGACAGTGCTAATAATACAAAATTATTTCATCAAATATTGTTAACTTTTTAAGAATTTGAAGGAGTTTGTTTTCAAAAATAGAAGCTTCATTTAGTTATGAGGATACCTCAAAAATTCACAGAAAATGGAATTAACAAGTGAGTTTATTGCGATGTGAAAAATTAAAACATGTAGTATTTTTTTTATTTTTGACAGGCAGAGTGGACAGTGAGAGAGAGAGATACAGAGAGAAAGGTCTTCCTTTGCCGTTGGTTCACCCTCCAATGGCCGCCGCGGCCGGCGCACTGTGGCCGGCGCACCGCGCTCATCCGATGGCAGGAGCCAGGTGCCAGGTGCTTCTCCTGGTCTTCCATGGGGTGCAGGGCCCAAGCACTTGGGCCATCCTCCACTGCACTCCCAGGCCACAGCAGAGAGCTGGCCTGGAAGAGGGGCAACCGGGACAGAATGCGGTGCCCCAACCGGGACTAGAACCCAGTGTGCCGGCGCCGCAAGGCAGAGGATTAGCCTGTTGAGCCACGGCGCCGGCCAAAACATGTAGTTTTTAAAGGTGCTATTCATTTTCATGAAATTTTTAATCCAGCATAATACAAACATTAAATTCTCCTTTTAAAGACATACAACTCAGTAGATTTTAGTATATTCACAAAGTTTTGGAATCATCACCACTATCTAACTTGGGAACATTTTCATTACTACAAAAATAAATCCTCTACTAATTATCAAATTCCCCATGACTTAAGCCTCTGGAAACAATGAATCTACTTTTTGTCTCCATAGTTTTAACTGTTCTGGACAGTTCTTCCAAGTGGAAATCACATGTGACCCCTTATGACTAGTTTCTTTCATATGGCATGTTACCAAGGACTGTATATGTAGTAACATGAATAGTTCTTCATAACTTCTTATTGACATTCCATTGTTTGGATAGGCCATATTTCACTCATCAGTGGATGGACGTTTGAGTTGTTTCTACTTTGAGACTCTCACAAGTAGCATTGCTGTGAACTTCCATGTACAAGTTTTTGTGCAAACATCCTTTTCAGTTCTCTTGAATAATACCTAAAAGTAGACATGCTGGCTTTGAGATATCCTGATAAGTGGGAAATATCTCATTGTGGTTGCATTTCCCTAATGACTAATTATGTTGAGCATCTTTTCATGTATTTATGGACCATTTATAAATGTCTATTCAAATTCTTTGCTCATTTTTTAAAAGATTGGATTAGGGGCCAGTGCTGTGGCGCAGTGGGTTAACGCCCTGGCCTGAAGCACCGGCATCCCATATGGGCGTCAATTAGAGAACCAGCTGCTCCATTTCTGATCCAGCTCTCTGCTATGGCCTGGGAAAGCAGTAGAAGATGGCCCAAGTCCTTGGGCCCCTGCACCCGTGTGGGAGACCCGAAAGAAGCTCCTGGCTTCTGGCTTTGGACTGGCGCAGCTCTGGCCATTGTGGCCAGTTGGGGAGTGAACCATCGGATGGAAGAACTCTCTCTCTCTCTCTCTCTCTCTCTCTTTCTGCCTCTCCTCTCTCTGTGTAACTCTGACTTTCAAATAAATAAATCTTCAAAAAAAAAATTGTATTATTTTTTCTTTTATTGTTGAGGTAAAAGAGTTCTTTACATATTCCGTATACAAGTCTCATCACATACAGAATTTACAGGTATTTTAGTCTGTGAGTTGTATTTTCACTTTCTTGATTGTGCGTGATGGACTATTTTGCTTCATATGTTTTGTTTGCTTATTAACCATTGTCCACATTGGGTTATGAAGAATTCTCAGTCTTCAACAAAACCTCTCATATGACTAGGAATAAGAAAAAGGCAGGTTTAAAGGGTCTCCTTTCTGGCTGCTACTGTCCCTTACAATATTTCAGAGAGATGGGGATGTTACAGGAACATGGTTAGCTTTCTCTCTCATGTACTAAAATAGCAGAGCAGGCACAGAACCACCAGTGCTTACCTAGGGCTCACAGAGTTTCTGTGCAGGACCACTGGGATAATTGTTTCACTCAGGGAACAGAATTTGCTCTCACCTAGTTGTCTGGATAGCCTCATACTTCCCAGGCATCTCTTAGGGCAACCGTCTTGATGGCCCTGAAATTCTGCCAGAGCAAGCTTCTGTTAAAGGGAAAAGGAGAAGATTACATTTCAATAATTTCTTTCTAATTCCAAATTAACAAAGCAAATATTTACAAGTTACTTACTGTGTACCAGGAACTAGGCTTGATATGGAGACTGAAGAATAATCACTCATTCCTTACCCAAGGGAGGGTCACTCGGTAATGGGGAGACTGATGGAAAACAAACAGTGATAAATCAGCTTTATACCAATCTCTCTTTGGAACTAATGGTGATTCAGAAATGTTCATAGGAAGCCAGGGAGTGGTAGAAGTTACAGATTAAAGGCTGAGGCGGGTCTTTAGCCTATCAATTAAAGGACACCCATGTGCCCCATCAGAATACTTGGCTTGAATTCCCAGCTCCAACTCCTTACTGCAGCTTCCTAATAATGCAGACCCTGACAGGCAGCAGGTGATGGCTCAAGTAGTTGGGTTCCTGCCACCCTTGTGGGAGACCTGGATTGAGTTTCCAGCTCTGGCTTTGGCTGCATTTGAGCCCCAGCCTTTGTGATCACTTGGAGAGTGAAATAGCTGATACAAGCTCACTCGTTCTCTCTCTCTCTCTCTCTCTCTCTCTCTCTCTCTCTCTCTCTCTCTCTCTCTCTCCTCTCTCTTAAATAAAGTAAAATTTAAAAATAATAAATAAAAGGCAGGCTGGACCAAATTATGAGGAGACCAGAATGTAACGTCAGTAATAGCCAATGGGGAACTATCATTTGAATACTGAAAGAATAATTCAGAGATAAATATGGGAGACAGAGTGAGGTAGAAGAGAGAGGCAGGGGAACCAAGGACATAGATGGCAAAGAATCAAGTAAAATTTAATACAACTTTGAAATGTCTGAGGTCTTCCCTACTAACCTCTCTAAAATAGGATTTCTGTCTCTCACTAACCTTTACTTAAATTTTTCCCACAGAACTTACTACCACCACACAGACACACACACACACACACACACACACACACACACACACAGTTCAATTCACTAGAATAAAAGAACCAATGAGGAAAGGTCTTTGCTGTGTTTACTGTTGCAGGTCCAGGGCTTACCACACAAAACAAATTTCTGAAGTGCTGCATGAAATGGTTCACTTAAGAGATTAGTGGATTGCAATATCTTCAACTAAGACAGGAACTATGGAAGGAAAGGGCAGTTTGCAAGAATAAATGATGGGTTTCATTTAAGCATTGGATGCAACTGTGAATATGTAGTCTGGAACTGGTAGGGTGGTTGCATCTTGGTGCTTCAGCATTGATAAAAGAAGGAGTTCCTGATCAAGGAGAGGGGATGTGCTGTGTGATCTCAGAGGGTGGCACAATAGGTGATTAGCTGGGACTTCTGCTGTCAAAACCGTTGTCTTTATTATCTCTATCTCCCTACATTTCTTTTTTTAACTTTTATTTAATGAATATAAATTTCCAAAGTACATCTATGGATTACAATGGCTTTTCTCCCCCTTTCACCCGCAACCCTCCCCTCTCCTGCTCCTGCTCCCCTTCCATTCACATCAAGATTCATTTTCAATTATCTTTATATACAGAAGATCAATTTAGCATATATTAAGTAAAGCTTTCAACAGTTTGCACCCACACAGAAACATGAAGTGTAAAATACTGTTTCAGTACTAGTTATAGCATTAAATCACAATGTACAGCAAATTTAGGACAGAGATCCTACAAGAGGAGTAAGTGCACAGTGACTCCTGTTGACTTAACAAATTGACACTCTTGTTTATGGCTTCAGTAATCACCCTAGGCTCTTGTTATGAGTTGCCAAGGCTATAGAGGCCTTTTGAGTTTGCCGACTCTGATCATATTTAGACAAGGTCATAGTCAAAGTGAAAGTTCTCTCCTCCCTTCAGAGAAAGGTACCTTCTTCTTTGACAACCTGTTCTTTCCACTGGGATCTCACTCGCAGAGATCTTTCATTTAGGTAATTTCATTTTTTTGCCAGAGTTTCTTAGCTTTCCATGCCTAAAATACTCTCATGGGCTCTTCAGCCAGATCAGAATGCCTTAAGGGCTGATTCTGAGCCCAGAGTGCTGTTTAAGACATCTGCCATTCTATGAATCTGCTGTGTATCCTGCTTCCCATGTTGGATCATTCTCTCCCTTTTTTATTCTATCAGTTAGTATTTGCAGACACTAGTCTTGTTTATGGGATCCCTTTGGCTCTTAGTCCCATCATTATGATCAATTGTGAACAGAAATTGATCACTTTGACTAGTGAGATGGCCTTGGTACATGCCACCTTGATGGGATTGAATTGGAATCTCTTGGCACATTTCTAACTCCACCATTTGGGGCAAGTCCGATTAAACATGCCAAAATTGTACATCTCTTCCCTCTCTTATTCCCACTCTTATATTTAACAGGGGTCATTTTTCAGTTAAGTTTCAACACTTAAGAATAATTGTGTATTAATTATAGGGTTTAACCAATAGTATTAACCAGAACAAAAAAATACTAAAAGGGATAAAGTATTAAGTTGTTCCATCAACAGTCAGGGCAAGGACTGATCAAGTCACCGTTTCTCATAGTGTCCATTTCACTTCAACAGATTTCCTTTTTGGTGCTTGGTTAGTTGTCACCGATCAGGGAGAACATAATGCTATTTGTCCCTTTGGGACTGGCTTATTTCACTCAGCATGATGTTTTCCAGATTCCTCCATTTTGTTGCAAATGACTGGATTTCATTGTTTTTGATTGCTGTATAGTATTCTATAGAATACATGTCCCATAATTTCTTTATCCAGTCTACTGTTGATGGGCATTTGGGTTGAATCCAGGTCTTAGCTATTGTGAATTGCGCTGCAATAAACGTTAAGGTGCAGACTGTTTTTTTGTTTGCCAATGTAATTTCCTTTGGGTAAATTCTTTTTTTTTTTTTTGACAGGCAGAGTGGACAGTGTGAGAGAGAAAGAGAGACAGAGAGAAAGGACTTCCTTTGCCGTTGGTTCACCCTCCAATGGCCGCCGCGGCCGGTGCACCGTGCTAATCCGATGGCAGGAGCCAGGTGCTTCTCCTGGTCTCCCATGGGGTGCAAGGCCCAGTCACTTGGGCCATCCTCCACTGCACTCCCTGGCCACAGCAGAGAGCTGGCCTGGAAGAGGGGCAACTGGGACAGAATCCAGCTCCCTGACCGGGACTAGATCCTGGTGTGCCAGCGCCACAAGGTGAGGATTAGCCTGTTGAGCTACAGCGCCGGCCTGGGTAAATTCTAAGGAGTGGGATGGCTGGGTTGTATGGTAGGGTTATATTCAGGTTTCTGAGGAATCTCCAGGCTGACTTCCATAGTAGCTTTACCAGTTTGAATTCCCACCAACAGTGGGTTAGTGTCCCTTTTTCCCCACATCCTTGCCTGCATCTGTTGTTGGTAGATTTCTGAATGTGAGCCATTCTAACCGGGGTGAGGTGAAACCTCATTGTGGTTTTGATTTGCATTTTCCTGATTGCTAGTAATCTTGAACATTTTTTCATGTGTCTGTTGGCCCTTTGGATTTCCTCTTTTGAAAAATGTCTATTGAGGTCCTTGGCCCATCTCTTAAGTGGGTTGTTTTGTTCTTTTGGAGTTTCTTGATCTCTTTGTAGATTCTGGTTATTAATCCTTTATCTGTTGCATAGTTTGCAAATATTTTTCCCATTCTGTTGGTAGCCTCTTCACTTTCCTGACTGTTTATTTTGCAGTACAGAAACTTCTCAATTTGATGCAATCCCAATAGTTAATTTTGGCTTTGACTGCCTGTGCCTCCGGGGTCTTTTCCAAGAAGTCTTTGCCAGTACCTATATCTTGCAGGGTTTCTCCAATGTTCTCTAATAATTTGATGGTGTCGGATCATAGATTTAGGTATTTAATCTATGTTGAGCGGATTTTTGTGTAAGGTGTAAGGTAGGGGTCTTGCTTCATGCTTCTGCACATGGAAATCCAATTTTCCCAGCACCATTTATTGAATAGACTGTCCTTACTCCAGGAATTGGTTTTAGATCCTTGATCAAATATAAGTTGGCTGTAGATGTTTGGATTGATTTCTGGTGTTTCTAATCTGTTCCATTGATCTATCCATCTGTTTCTGTACCAGTACCATGCTGTTTTGATAACTACTGCCCTGTATTATCCTGAAATCTGGTATTGTGATGCCTCCGGCTTTGTTTTTGTTGTACAAGATTGCTTTAGCTATTTGAGGTCTCTTGTGTCTCCATATGAATTTCAGCATCATTTTTTCTAGATCTGAGAAGAATGTCTTTGGTATTTTGATTGGATATGCATTGAATCTATAAATTGCTTTTGGGAGAATGGAAATTTTGATGATATTGATTCTTCCAATCCATGAGCATGAATTAGTTGGGTTTTGTTCCTTAACCCAATCAGCCAGTCTGTGTCTTTTAACTGGACAGTTGAGGTTGTTAACGTTCAATGTGACTATTGATAAGTGGTAACTTTGCCATTTTCCCAAAGATATTTTCTAGTACATGCTTTGAGCTTCCTGTGATCTTTTACCTACTTTCATATTGATGGCCGTGTTTCTGTGTTTCTGTGTGTAGCACATCTTTAAGCATTTTTTTTGCAGGGCTTGACGAGTGGTGATAAATTCTTTCAATTTCTGTTTGCTATGAAAGGTCTTTATTTCACCTTCATTCACAAATGAGAGCTTTGCAGGATATAATATTCTAGGCTGGAAGTTTTTCTCTCTTAGTATCTGGGCTATGTCTCACCATTCCCTCCTAGCTTGTAGGGTTTCTGATGAGAAGTCAGCTGTGAGTCTAATTGGAGATTCTCTGAGAGTAATCTGACATTTCTCTCTTGCACATTTTAGGATCTTTTCTTTCTGTTTCACTGTGGTGAGTTTGATTACAACGTGTCGTGGTGAGGATCTCTTTTGGTCATGTTTACTAGGGGTTCAATGAGCTTCCTGTACTTGGATGTCTCTGTCCTTCTCCAAACCTGGGAAATTTTCTGCTAGTATCTCACTAAAAAGGCCTTCTAATCCTTTCTCTCTCTCCATGCCTTCAGGAACTTCTAGAACCTGAATGTTGGGTTTTTTAATAGTATCCTATAGATTCCCAACAATATATTTTAGATTTCTAATTTCTTCTTCTTTTCTTTGGTTTGACTGTATAGTTTCCTGTGCTCTGTCTTCTAAGTCCAATATTCTCTCTTCTGCTTCACTCATTCTGTTTTTAAGTCTCTCTAATGTGTTTGTCATTTGATCTATTGAATTCTTCTTTTCATTATGATTTCTCTTCACTATCACACTTTCCTGTTCTACTAGTTTCTGCGTTTCATTTTGATTCCTCCTTAACATTTCATTTTCATGAAAGAGATTTTCTGTCCTGTCCAGTAAGGATTTCTGTAGTTCAAGAATTTGTTTCTGAGAACTTCTTAATGTTCTTATCAATTTTTTGAGATCCGTTTCTTGCATTTCTTCTATCTCATCATCTTCATAATCTTGAATTGGGGCATCTTGTTAATTTGGGGGCATCATAATGTCTTCCTTGTTCTTCTTTCCTCGGTTTCTGCATTTGTTGCTTGGCATTGTGGAGATATTGTTTGGTTTCTTCGCTGTAGTGGTTTTTCTCATTATACTATGACTCTAGATTAAGTGGACTGTCTGCTTTTGATGGATCTTTAGAGGCTTGTGATGGGTGTGGCCAGAGAGCTCTGTTTGGTTCTTCAGGGTTAAGGGTGTGCCAATGGTGACTCACCCAGGTTGGGAGTGGTAAATCTCTCTCTCTCTCTCTCTCTCCCTCTCTCTCTCTCTCTCTCTCTCTCTCTCAACTCAGAAGGGAAGTAATTCCACACAGCTGAGCGGAATTGAGGGTAATCAATGTATGAAATCTGGCCCCTGTCGGTATAATATTCATCTGCTCTGCCCCAAGGACCGCACAATGGGTCTGTGCAGTCCTCAGTGTGATCTCAGATTTCTCTGTAGTCTCCCACTGGGTTGCCAAGGTTACCGAGTGTGTATATTCCATGAGTTCTCTCCCACACCCTCAGATTTTCACAGTCTCAGTTCATTAGCTCCACACCTTCACTAGGTCCTAATTTCCTGTTAATTCTCCCCACTAGAGTCCAGTTTTTCTGCTTGGCTGATGGTGGGTGCCCCTTTACGTATGTCCCAAATGGCACCTGCTCTTTGTCTTGCTTGCCTTTGTAAGGTGAGTGGAGAGAGAGGCTCCTGTCCATGCCCGTCCCTTTTATTCATTTATTTTTTCTCTCCTCTAGTTAGCCTGGTGAACTTTCCCCAGTAGGGCATCAAGCCTCGTTCCCTCTAGGCTCTTTCTGCCATTTCCCTGCCAATGTCTCGGGCTACTGAGGTTTCACCACACCTCCCTTTCCAGTGCTGGTGCGTAGACTTCACGGTGGGGCTTCCACACTGTGGGTATCCTTGCTCTCCCCGTGGGTCCTCTGTGTCACATCCAGAAGAGTTTCCTCTGCAGTTTTTTCCTGAACCTTTCCCTGAAACTACAGTAATTCCACTTGTATTAAACTATCTTTTCCCAGACTCTCAGTGTGTGCCCTCACTATTCTGCTATCTTGGCTCCATCTTCCCTACATTTCAAATAAATTAAATAATTAAAAAAAGAAAAATGAGCTGTAGTGTAACTCACTCCATTGATATTATAATACTGAGAGTTGAACACGGTGAATATCAAGCATGGTATTTGTTGTAGAACTAAACCCATCAGTCAAGGTTCAAGTCATATGAATTATGTCATTCAGTTACTAAATGTTGCTTAACTGAAATTAAAATGTGATTATTGAGTTTATGATTATTATTTTTTTAAAAAAGATTATTTTATTTGAAAGTGACACAAGAGAGAAGAAGAAGCAGAGAGAGCAAGAGAGAGAGAAAGAGAGGTCTTCCATCCGATGTTCACTCCCCAATTGGCTGCAACAGCCAGAGCTGTGCCGACCTGAAGCCAGGAACCAGGAGCTTCCTCTGCATCTCCCAAATGGGTGCAGGGGCCCAAGGACTTGGGCCATCTTCTACTGCTTTCCCAGGCCATAGCAGAGAGCTGGATCAGAAGTGGAGTAACCGGGTCTGGAACAGGCGACCATATGGGATGCTGGCACTTCAGGCCAGTGCATTAACCCACTGTGCCACAGCGCTGGCCCCTGTGTTTATGGTTATTAAAATAGACCTTTCTTCATAGGATTTAATTTTTGCAGGAAATTTTGTCACTTTGGGAGAGCCACTACCATATTGTGATGGAGCAAAAGTAGTTCTTGTACAGTACCCTTGTACAGATGTCACAAAATCCCCATATCAGACAGCCTCTGACTGCTTCCTTCCTTCCTAAGACACCACCCACCTCCCAGACGGGCCCCTGGCTATCTGCCATTGTAGTGAAGGTCGGGCAGGCTGAAGTCTGATGATTTGCACCCAATGCAGGACATCACTCCCTCACTTGGGCCTGGATGAAAAGCAACAGTAAGCAGAATGGAGTCTGGCTTCCAGAGCACCCCTGCAGGACTTTCCCATACCACTCATAAAGGTGTGTGAGCACTCTGGGGGGGTGACTTGTGACAAATAAGAAATAGGAACGCGTGTGGCTCCATGAGCTGCTGTTCTTCGTTGAACAGCAGCACATGGCATCATTTTGCTTCATCTCTTTCCTTGCCTCATTGTCCTGGGTTCCCACCTCCTAGAGCACTGCTTTGTGGAGGACCTGCCTTCAGGTGATAACTTTAAAAGAAGCAGTGGACATTCTTAGTTTAAGGATTTAATCAACAGTGAAAATTAGGGTCAAATTTCTCAGAGTGTGGACCCTTCAGTGGGTCTGTGAGATCAAAACCAGTGCCTTAGAAATGCGTTTTCCTTTTTCATCCTCATGGATGTGTTGTTTCCAGAGGGTGACACTGCAGCTGTGTGAATCCTGAAGTGGCCTGAAATCCCAGCTTCGTTCAGTTAAGCAATAGGAGATTTGGCATTAAGGAGGTTTGCCAAAACGGAGACATTACTACTCTTCTTACCATTTTTTAAGTTTCAGAAAATGCAGCTATCATGTTGCATCTTCATTTATGCTGATAGTTTTATTATTATATAAAAATAACTAGTATATGCCCTTTAAATTTCTTATTTTAATATCCACTGCACTAACATTAACACATAGGACTCACATGAACAAGAGTTCACTGAAGTTTGAAGTTTGTTACCGACAGTTCCCAAGGGTCACACAGGGAAGCACCGGGGCCAGCCAGGAAGGGAAGGAGTGAGGAAAACGATGAGCAAGATTTGTTGAGATGAGGCAGAATGAGTTCTGGGTTGGCTGGTTTGAATAATCTCTCTCTCTCAGCAATCTCCGGTTGTCCCAGCATTGTCACCCTGGTCCTAACTGATTGGGGCAGGACCTGACTGTTGCCTTGAAGTTACAGAGCCCTGTGAGAGGCCTTAGAGGGAGAAGTGGGAGTGGGGCAGGCCTGGTTGTTTGTGTGTGGCAGGTGTACCTGCTGACAGGGGGCTTGGGGTACCTTTGGGAGGGATCAGCCAGCCCAGGGAGGGGAAGCCTCTCTGGACTGGCAGAGGCCCAGGCACCAGAACATCAGTATCTGGAAAATAGAGTTAATGTACGTCCTTAGTAATGTTTAGGAGTGTATAGAATGTAGAAATGTCCTGAGACCTAAACACGAAAGGACGCCTGCACTGGATTGTGCGCAGTATCACAGAAGCCCCAGGTCTCCAGTGAGTAACACACTAAAATGGAAGTGGTTTTTGTTTTTTTTTAAACTGATTTGTTTGGGACTGGCACCATGTCTCACTTGGTTAATTCTCCGCCTGCAGCGCTGGCATCCCAGTGGGCGCCAGGTTCTAGTTTCAGTTGCTCCTCTTCCAGTCCAGCTCTCTGCTGTGGCCCGGGAGGGCAGTGGAGGATGGCCCAAGTGCTTGGGCCCTGCACCCACATGGGAGACCAGGAGGAAGCACCTGGCTCCTGGCTTTGGATTGGCATAGCTCCGGCTGTAGTGGCCATATGGGGAGTGAATCAATGGAAGGAAGACCTTTCTCTCTGTCTCTCTCTCTGACTGTCTATCTGTCAAATAAAAAACTGATTTATTTATTTGTAAAGCAGTGTTATAGAGCTGGGGCTGGGGCTGGAGTGTGTGTGTGTTGAGGGGAGTGAGAGATCTTCCATCTGCTGGTTCACTCCCCAAATGACCACAACAGCTAGAACTGGGCCAGGCTGAAGCTAGGAGCCCGGAATTCTATCTGGGCCTCCCACATGGGAGAGAACCAAGCACTAGGATCATCTGCTGCTGCTTTCCCAGGCACATTAGCAGGGAACTGAATCAGAAGTGGAGCAGCCAGGATTTGAACTCATGTGAGATACTGGCATCACAGGTGGTGGCTTAACCTGCTGAGCCACAGTGCTGGCCCTGGAAGGTTATTCTTTGATCCTCATACAAAGTCTTCACATTTCTGAAAGGCAGCTTTAAAAACGTTTGAAATTTTTATAAGGCATTAATAACTGAACAAAAATCATTTAGAATTAATTATTTTAGCTTAGTGAAAAACTCCCTATGTTATTCTCATTTCTCTCCCTTTTTTCATGAATTAGTGAGGTTTCATCACTACTTAGGAAGAGTCGAGGCACTGGTGCTTGGGAATCCCTGACATCTTGGATAATTACGGGTGGGAACTGAAGGGAAGAAGAGACATTATTTATAGAAGGAGAGAAAGGACCTAGCAGAGAGAGGGGGGTCGACGATACTGGGAAAGGACTTGATGAAAATCCTGGGGGATGAGAAAGGGAAAGAGGGCATGGCATGGAACCCCAGAACCTGGGTCGAGAAAGGATGGGTGCCTTCCAAGGTGTCAGCAGGGGGACGGGAGAAGCTGAGAGATGCACTGAAGGGCACTGATCCTATCTCAATCACAGGCAAACTCACTACTAGAAATGCAGAGGGCAGTGGATGATGAAGGCCTCGGAGACCCGCTGCAGGAGTTGGAGAAGGGAGTGCACCAAGAAGAAACAAGCCAGGGCCAGGCCAGCTGAACTAGGACAGTCATAGCAGGAGCAGGACCACTGGGGAGCCTCACCATTCCAACTGGGCTGTTTCACCCTGGCTCTTGCTGGAGAAGGGTCTGGGGGGAGGGTGGGGAAGGTGGTAAGAGTGTGGCCTTTGAGGCCATCTGGCCTGGGTTCGAGTCCTCAGTGTGGCAATTTCTTCATCACTAAAACAAGGTGGATGAGGGTCTTGTGGATGAGTTGTTCTGTGCAGCTGTGTGGCGGAGTAAACGACTTAACACACGCTGTGGCATGTCCTCCCATGTCCCCAGTAGTGGGTGCTCGAGGGCTCCTTGTTAGTTCCCTTGGTTTATGTGCTTGTTGGATTCCTGCGGGGTCACACTCAGCTCTGCTCCTCTGCCTGCGCATTTCCTTCAAGACATGGCCAGCCCGGGCTCCCCTCCGCTGGCCCTTGTTGTCCTCTGACTCTTTCCAGACTATCTTCTGGCATAATTGTAAGATCTACTTTCTTTCTTTTTTTGTGTAAAGACATTTATTTATTTATTTATTTATTTATTTATTTATTTGAAAGTCAGAGTTAAGAGAGAGAAGGAAAGGCAGAGAGAGAAAGAGGGGTCTTCCATCCACTGGTTCACTCCCCAGATGGCCTAAACGGCTGGAGCTGCGCTGATCTGAAGCCAGGAGCCAGGGGCTTGCTCCTATCTTCCCATGGGGGTACAGGGGCCCAAAGACTTGGGCCATCCTGTACTGCTTTTCCAGGCCACAGCAGAGAACTGGATTGGAGGTGGAGCAGCCAGGACTCAAACCGGCATCCATATGAGATCCTGGCACCGGAGGCGGCAGCTTTACCTTCTATGCCACAGTGCTGGCCCCAAGACCTACTTTCTTCAGGCCTTCGATTCTGAGTCTCATTTGTCTATTTTAGAAGTAAGGTAGGGGGCTGGTGCTGTGGCACAGTGAGTGGGTTAAAGCCCATATGGGCACTGGCTTGAGTCCCGGCTGCTCCACTTCCAATCCAGCTCTCTTTGATGGCCTGGGAAAGCAGTAAAAGATGGCCCAAGTCCTTGGGCCCCTGCACCCCCGTGGGAGATCCAAAACAACCTCCTGGATCCTGGCTTCTGATCAGCTCAGTTCTGGCCATTGGGGTCATTTGGGGAGTGAACCAATGGAATGGAAGACCTCTTTCTGGCTTTACCTCTCTCTCTAACTCTGCCTTTCAAATAAATAAAATAAATCTCTCAAAAAAAAAGTAAAGTATGTCCTGAAGTTCTTTCCATTTTTATTCTCATAATCTCAGCTATTCATCTGCTTACCCTCCAGAGAGATACCTCCGGGTCACTAGGAAAAATCCACAAGTATGGATGATGGAAAGATAAAAGCAGAGAGACGTGTTTCACTTGGCCAGCATTGTGGCACAGCAGGTTGAGCTCCTGCTCGCAGGGCTGGCAGCTGATATCAGAGCGCCAGTTGGAGTCTTGGCTGCTCTGCTTCCCATCCAACTTCCTGTTATTGCATCTGGGAAGGCAGTAAAAATGGCCCAAGTGCTTGGGCCTCTGCCACCCATGTGCGAGACCAGGATGGAGTTCCTTGTTCCTGGCTTTGGCCTGGCCCAGCCCAGACTGTTGTGGCTATTTGGGAATGAACCAGCAGATGGAAGATCTCTTTCTGTCTCTCTCACATGCCTCCCTTGCTGCCTTTCAAATAAATAAATGAATCTTTAAAAAAGATATGTCTCATTTGTTCCCTCTCTTAATTCTCCTGTGAGAAGGTGTTGGTACCCCCACATCCACAAGGCTGGGGCTCAGGGGGGTTAATAACCTATTCAGAGTGCAGAGCTGTCTACTAGCAGAGCGGCAGCTAGATTCTTTGTGCTTTTTTTTTTTTTTTTTTTGGACAGGCAGAGTTAGACAGTGAGAGAGACAGAGAGAAGGGTCTTCCTTCTGTTGGTTCACCCCCCCCAAATGGCTGCTATAGCTGGTGTGCTGCGCCTATCCGAAGCCAGGAGCCAGGTGCTTCCTCCTGGTCTCCCATGCGGGTGTAGGGCCCAAGGACCTGGGCCATCCTCCACTGCCTTCCTGGGCCACAGCAGAGAGCTGGACTGGAAGAGGAGCAACCGGGACAGAATCCGGCACCCTGACTGGGACTAATCTGGAGTACCAGTGCCACAGGCAGAGGATTAGCCTAGTGAGCCTCGGTGCTGGCCTGCCTGTGCTTTCTACCTCATTGTAATGCATTGGTCCAGGGTGGAACCAGGATGATGGTGGCACTTGGGGTTAGCAGGTGAGGAGTTGTAGGTTTTGATGAGAGAATCGCTTGATTACTGCAAGCAGCATGTGAGAAGGTGAGGGAGTGTGTGTGGAGAATGGGCTTAGAAACAGGGAGAGAAAAAGGAGCTGAAGTCAATGCAGTTGATGAGCACGTGGGAGACACAAAGGGAAAGATGACTTTTGGCAAGGAATGGCATGTGGAGTTGACAATTTTTAGGGGATTGGCTCATGTGCAGACGACAGAGTTCTAGGGTGTAGCCACTGGACTGAGTTGATGGAGAGAGGTTGAAACCTGGGATGAGTTTCAGCTGTTTGTCCTGGTAAATGTTGAAATGAATGGATTCATCATTAAAGTCCTTTGTAAGAGTTTGAGCGTAACCTAGAGGAGTCAGAGTGGCCCTGGAGGGTAGCATAAAGGCCACAGTTGGTCCCAGGCAAGAGCCTCCTGGGAAAAAGAAGGCTTTAGAAGTGGGAAGAATATTGGATTTTAATTGCATACGTGACAGTCTGATACAAGAATTCATTTGGTCCTCCCAGCAATCTAGTGAGACATACCTGGGGCAGACAATAGAGGTTTCTTCAAGAACACCACTTGCCTGCTGACTTCGCCAGTGGTGACTGCAGTTTGCCATGACAGCCTTGTTCCTCTATGTACTAGCCACAGTAGGAGGTCAACCCTTGAAACAGAAACGTCTTCACAGATTCTTCCTACACAGGAAAGGACAATTCCTGCAAGTTGTTGGTTTTTTTTAACCTCACACTGAAATGCTAAAGATGTTTAGTCTGTAAATGTGGAGTGAAACCTACTGGGCGAGCTGGCCCAGGAGAGGTTCTTATGGAGCCACCTAGCGTCCATGATCGGACTTGTCCCTAAAGCTCTGGCTGTAAATCCTCTGAAAAATAATTTATGTAAGGCAATTGCAAGTAGCAGATGGGTTTCACAGAGAATAGCTATAAAACACTCAATATTCCTCTCTTCCTACCAGGCAAATCTCTTAGCCTGGGCTCTTGATTACTCTGAGGATCAGACCAATTTGATGAAATTTTTTGTTAGATAAAACAGAAATGATGAAGTAAAAAAATGCATACTTTCTGTGAGGCCCTGGATCACCTTGTATGGCAGAAAGATCCCTAGGCTTGGTGCAGACGTGTCAGAGGAGTGCAGGTCTGAACTCACTGGGCTGGTGTATTAAAGTGTTTCATAAACTGCAGAGTGTGAAGCGAGTGTTAGGCGCAGCTGCAGTTCACAAGCACTGTTCCGGAACCTTGACTTGCATCCTTTCTGAATTCGTCACCTTCTCAGCACTAGAACTAAAATGCCTGACACAGGCGCTGCTGTAGGAAGGTTTATTTTGGCTTGGGGTTTAGAGGTTCGAGTCCTCACGGTCTGATTTCTGATGAGAGTGGTGACTGGTAGAACGAGTGCTGAGGAAGGAAAGTGAGGCAGCTGAGCCAGCAAGCAGGGAGGGGCTGGGGAGCCGGCTTATCCAGGTGGCCTCTCCTGATGAAGCCACCGTGCTTCATCAGGGGCTGCACCCTAGCAACCCAGTCCAGCCCAATCTTTCCAAAGTTCCCACCGTCAGACAGTTTATTTGGATTAAGTTTCTACGCTGTATGCCCCATTAACATAAGACTCTGCGTGAACTGGGAAAGCAAATTATCTTCAACTCATCACACATTCTAATGCTGACAATGTACCTATAAAATAGGATTTATCATCCAGATTTTATATCTGAAGAAACTGAGACTTAATAGGTTAAATGACTTGCCCAAGGTCACAGGGCTAGCTTTCCTGTTACACTATGTGCCCATTATAATACTGACACAGGGATTAATAATAATCATTCAGCAAAAATTTATTAAGGAACACTGCGAACCATCCATTGGGTTAGGAACGGGCCTAAATAAAGATTAATTAAAGTTATGGACTGAGTATTTGTGTCCCTCCCAAATTCATATATTAAATCCTTACCTCCTCACCCCCCCCTCAGTGTGACTGTATTTCAAAAGGAGGCCTCCACGGGAACTTAGTTAAGGTTGAATGAGGTCATAAGGGTATGGCTTGATCCATTAGGATTATTGTTTTTGTAAGAAGAGGAAGAGAGACTGGGGCTCACTGTCAATGTGTTCTCTTGCACTGAGGAAAAGTCACATGGAGGTCACATGAGCACACAGCACATAGGCATCTGCAAACAAGGAAGAGAGCCCTGACCAGAAGCTGACTGTGTTGGCACCCTGGTCTCGGGCTTCCAGCCTCAAGAAGTGTGAAAGTAGATTTCTGTTGTTTTAGCCAACCAGTTGATGGTATTGCCCTGTGGCAGCTGACCAAGACAGTGAGTATCTACTACCCCCAAGGTGCTTCCAGCTTGTTAGCAAGCTCAATCTAACTTGTTGATATAGATGTATAAAGAAAGTCTACTCCTGAATTGTTGCTTTAGCAAGGAATCCTACTGGGGTGAGATTGGCAGTGTCTGCTACCAGGGATACCAGACAGCGACTCTTAAACCCAAATGCACTTCATGGAGATGACAGAGCCCTGTGCTACCATCTCTGGCATGGGGGATGGAGTGGAGTTGCAGAGCCAATGACTGAATGTGTCCTTGGATTTTGGTCCTTTGTGGCAATACCTGTAACATGAAGGGCTGTGACTAGCTGCTGTCTAAAGCAGTTGTCTGAATGTCTTCGTTCATCTTCTCATCTTCCAGAGCTTCAAAAAACTGTGAAACTGTTGATGCATTTAAAAGTTGACATGTGGGTCTGAAGGCAAGTGTTTGTGGTGTGGTGGGTAAAACTGCAGCCTGCAATGCTGGCATCCCAAATGGGCACCAGTTTGTGTCCCAGCTGCTCCACTTCTGATCCATCTCACTGCTAATGGCCTGGGAAAATCAGCAGAATATGGTCCAAGTGCTTAGGCCCCTGCTACACCCATCAAAGACCTGGATGAAGCTCCTGGCTCCAGGCTATGGCCTGGCTCAGCCCTAGCTGTTGTGGCCATTCGGGGAGTGGACCAGTGGATGGAAGATCTCTCCTTCTGGGTGCAGGGCCCAAGCACTTGGGCCATCCTCCACTGCCTTCCCAGGCCACAGCAGAGAGCTGGACTGGAAGAGGAGCAACTAGGACAGAATCTGGTGCCCCAACCGGGCCTAGAACTCGGGGAGCCGGCGCCACAGGCGGAGGATTAGCCTAGTGAGTTGTGGCGCTGGCCGCCATTGTATTTTTAAAAATATTTATGTATTTGAAAGTCAGAGTTACAGAGAGGCACAAGCAGAAAGAGAGAGAAAGAGGAGAGAGAAAAGAGAAAGAAAGAGAAAAAGAGAAAGTCTTCCATTTGATGGTTCACTCCCCAAATGGCTGCAACAATGGAGCTGGGCTGATCTGAAGCCAGGAGCCAGGGTATCTTCCAGGTCTCTCACATGGGTACGGGGCTTCAGACACTTGGGCCATCTTCTACAGCTTTCCCAGGCTATAGCTGACAACTGGAAGTGCAGCAGCCAGGACTTGAATTGATGCCCATATTGGATGCCGGCACTTCAGGCAGTGGCTTTACCCACTATGTCACAGCACTTGGCCCCGCCGTTGTATTTTAAATTTTGAGATTTCAAAGTAAAATCAGCACATGACTCAAGGTTCCCAATAGATTACACATAATGGTTATTAGAGATTCAGTACATAAATAACTGACTGTACTTTTACATCATTCCTTTTTCTCACTGAGTTATTCCCTTTCCTTTATATATATATATATATATATATATATTTTATTTAATATATTAAAATGAAAGTCTTTTATTAAAATTACTTGAAAGTTTTATTAGACTAATTATTAGTAATAAACATTGACAAAATATACATTTTGGTAGTTATATACAGCAAGCTTTTATTGGATAATCTCTTTAAAAATAAATTAATGAATGCTATTTTTAGAAATGGGATTTAATTTCAATTCTATTCCTATTTTGAGTTTTATAGATGTAATTACTAAGAAATACTGTTCTCATAAACAGATAGAGTTTTTTTTTTTTTTTTGACAGGCAGAGTGGACAGTGAGAGAGAGAGAGAGAGACAGAGAGAAAGGTCTTCCTTTGCTGTTGGTTCACCATCCAATGGCCACCGTGGCCGACCCACTGCGGCTGGCCCACCACGCTGATCCAATGGCAGGATCCAGGTGCTTTTCCTGGTCTCCCATGGGGTGCAGGGCCCAAGCACTTGGGCCATCCTCCACTGCACTCCCAGGCCATAGCAGAAAGCTGGCCTGGAAGAGGGGCAACCGGGACAGAATCCGGCACCCCAACCAGGACTAGAACCCCGTGTGCCAGTGCCAGTGCCACAAGGTGGAGGATTAGCCTGTTGAGCCACGGCGCCGGCCCAGATAGAATTTTGTTATAACAAATTCTTTGAACTTCTGAATTACATGCCCAAGATATCATAGTGATCTCTCATTAAATATTATTTTCAGGCATCAGCTAGCAACTCTCAGTTCCTTAAATATTCTGAAAACAAAAAAATAAAAAACCACCTGAATTGCGAAGGATTGATTATCTGGTTATTAGAGCTGATCACTTTCTCTGTTTTGGGAAGTGTTGTAAGACAAGTGCCTCACTTTACATCTGTATTCTATGACTGGGTAAGGCTTAGAGCCTTGCCATGCATGAGTCTGTCACCTGGATAATGGAAGATGCCAGCAAGGTTTCTTCTGTTTTAAAAAAAATTCATTTTCATTTGAAAGGTAGGGGTAGTGAGGAGAGAAAAAAAATCTAAGCTTCATCCAGGCCAAGCACTTGAGCCATCATCTGGTGCTTCCCAGGGTTCACATTAGCGGGAAGCTGAGTTGGAAGCAGAGCCAGGACACCCTATGTGGCAACTGAACTACTATACCAAACACCCAATATCATTGACCTATACCCTCTACTTTGTACTCCTGGGACCCTCCCCAAAGAGTACCATCTCTTTGGGAAAAATTAAAAGCTGAAAATTTGAGATTTAGAGGAGTAAAATGAGTTGCCCAATGTCACAAAGCTGGTCCCTCTGACCTGCATTGTCACCCTTACCACTCTACCCTACCATATATCAGAATTGACATGTTGATCAAAGTACCTACTTGAATACCAAAATACCTACTCTTAAGGAAAGAAAAGGAGAGACATGAAAGCAGCATGCAAGGGTTTGGTGCCTTGTATCAGAGGCTTCTCTGAAGGCAAAATCTAAGCTGTCCCTTTTTCTTTAAGCTCTAGAATCGCACCACCATAGAAATACAATGTGAGCCAAATAACACCTAATTAAACTGTTCTAGTAGCCATATTAGAAATGGAAAAAGCAACAGGTGAAACTACCATTCTATGTAATGCAATATTTCAAAAATTTTTCAACATGTAATTAATTTAAGAAATTACAAACATGATATTTTACATACTTTTTTCTTGATACGAAGTCCTTGAAATCTTGCATTTTTTTCACATGAACAGCAAATCTTAATTCTGCCCAGCTGCATTTTAAGTGTTCCATAGGCACGTATTTCTGGTGGTGACTGTGTAGGATGGTGCAGCTCTAGAGGCCCACACTGCGTACTTGAGAGGTAAAGCTTTTCTTGTAAAGTGGGAATATGGTAAACAGTAAGGAAGTAGTTGGAAGGGGAGCAGGCCTGTTGATATCCTCCTATGGTGGAGAGTTCTTGGTAATCGTCGTAGAGTGATGCTCCTCCTTCCAACTCTAATGGAGATGAGACTGGATTATATGAGAGGCATCATTGTAACATTAGACTACTTGAGGTGGTGAAGGTTTCCACAAGTGATAAAGGATCTCTTCCTTACCCTTACTTTCTTAGGAAACATCTATAGTTTGCTTTACTAGCTCTTTTTAAAATTGTAGAAATGGTGGACTTCCTTTCGAGGAACTCATGTGTTTGTATTAAAAGGTAAGGGTAGGGAAGTATTGTGGTACTGTCTTAGTCTACTGTGGCTGCCATAACAATATACTGAGGACTAGGTGCTTAAACAGAGATATTTATTTTCTCTCTTGATAATGTAAGATCACCGTGTCAGTTGACTCAATTTCTGGTGCAGGCATTCTCATTGGCTTAGGACCACACCCTATGACCTTGTTTAACCTTGGTCACTTCCTCCTAGTCCCTATCTTCAGATACAGTCCTATTGGGCTTAGAATATCAACATATGAATTTGGAGGACACACTCAGTCTGTTGCAGACACTAAGGGACTAATGGTTTGGAATTACAGTGTAGAAGCTCTTCAAATAAATTAAGATTACCATCTGCCTGGATAATGTCTTTAGGATGAAATTCTGTTTAGTTGGAGGCAAATAACTGGCTTAATATTTTCCAGAACTTTCAGTCTGTGAATTATAACAGCATCATTCTCTCTCATCTCCTTATGTACAAAATGGTTTCATTTTCATAATAAAATAAATTTCATTATGACCCATACTTCTCCCAATAAAAACTCTTGGGGAAAGTTTTGGGGGTTTCCAGATAAACTAATACTACTATAAGATATTTTTTCTATTGGGCTATAAATATTTCTCCTATTTTTTCTCTATAAAGTTATTTCTTTCAGTATCAGAACTGAAGGCACAGTCAGTTCCTACCCCCCCACCATTCTTTTGTTAATTAATGAGCATTCCATAATCAAAAGGCATATTGCTAAAAAGGAGTCTTTCAAATTAATGCTTGGGTATTCCTGGAGTAGTTACTTTCTAAGTGAAACTAACACTTCCTTTCAAGCTTGGATACACTTCGAGAACTTGAGTAGAATAAATAAATGAAAAAGTACCTTTCCTGTGAGTACTTGAAATTGACCTACAGAATACACTTGAAATCTATTTTTTTATTGCTCTGACACTGGGGAATTCCATAGGATTAAAATATAGGGTGTTTTGACTTAGCTATAAAATATGTGTATGGTATTTGGAAGGGAGGGCAATGTGTCCGTCTTGTTCTAAGTTCCTTAAAGAGAATTACAACACCATAACATCAAGTTCAGCAGTATTCACAAATAGTCTTTCCAAGTGAGGGCTGCAGTGTTCAACACAAAGGAACTTGAAATCTTTTACATATTAGTTGTTCTAGGCAAGATCACAGAAATTGATGTTTTGATTCAAAGTATAAGTTACCAGATTATAATGCCATCATATCACTATCAGTTATTCAGTGTTACCCAATATTTGATTCTAGGAGGAAATTGAAAACTGGAATTATTTTTTAGGGATGTTATTATGTAGGATTTTACCTAAGCTTATGGTTACTTTAAAAATATTTATTTATTTAAGTTAACTGAGACACGGGGGGGCGGGGGGAGAGCAATCTTCCATCTGCTGGTTCACTCCCCAAATGATTGCAATAGCCAGGGATGGGCCAAGCTGAAGCCTGGATTGGAAACTCAACCCAGTATCCCATGTGGACTTAGACAAGCCCCCAAGTACTGGAGCCATCACCTCCTGCTTCCCAGGGTATGCATTAGCAGCAAGCTGATATCAGGAACAGGGCTGGGACTCAAACCAAGGCACGCCAACATGTGATGCGAGTATCCCAAAGGGTGTCTTAACCACCAGGCCAAATAGCTGCCCCCTAACATTATAGATTTTTTTATTTTTATTTTTTATTTTTTGACAGGCAGAGTGGACAGTGAGAGAGAGAGACAGAGAAAAAGGTCTTCCTTTACTGTTGGTTCACCCTCCAATGGCTACTGCGGCCGGCACACCGCACTGATCCGATGGCAGGAGCCAGGTGCTTCTCCTGGTTTCCCATGCAGGTGCAGGGCCCAAGCACTTGGGCCATCCTCCACTGCACTCCTGGGCCACAGCAGAGGGCTGGCCTGGAAGTGGGGCAACCGGGACAGAATCTGGTGCCCCGACTGGGACTAGAACCCGGTGTGCTGGCGCTGCAAGGCAGAGGATTGGCCTATTGAGCCGCGGCGCCGGCTAAGATTATAGTTTTTAGATGTTATTAGTTAATCAAAATACCGGTAAATTGTTTTAACTATATCATAGTTCATGGGCTTTCTTCTCATGACTGCCTCTAAGAAACTCTAGTTTTGACTTACTGGTTTAACACAGCTCTCTAATAAGTTCTATAATGTTAGTAATAACAAATTTAGTGTATCTCCAGCAAGCATGTCTTAAGCTCACAATGCACTTCTGTATCGATGTATGTGTTATGTATACAAGAAAAGAAACATACAATAAACATTAAAATATGAAAACATTAATATTTAAATGCAATTTTTAAAATCGATGTACAAAATAAGAACAACATGACTAGACATTCTTCATTGCTTTGGAGAGTCTTGGTTTAACACTTTATGAAGTGGGATCTGAGTTAGATTTTTGATTTCTTAATGTATAATACACTTTTTGGGGGGAATAGCTTTAGATTTACAGGAAAACTGAGAGGATAGCACAGAGTGCCCACATAGTTTGCAGCTGGCCTCCACTGTTACTAACATAGTGTGTTAGCAAAGCACATTTGTTACAACTGATCAACCAGCATTCATACATTGCTCAGAGTTCCCTTGTTTAACTCCATGTCCTTTTCTGTTCGAGAATTCTGTCCAGATGACCACAGTACCTTTTGTCCTCAGCTCTCCTTAGCTTCCTCTTGGCTGGGATGGTTTCTGACTTTGCATGCTTTTGATGAGCTGGAAAGCTGTGAAGAGTGCTGGTCAAGTATTTTGTAAGAGGCTCCATTTGATGGAATTGCCTGATTTTTTTTTTTTCTAGTTAGCCTTGTGCTTGGGTTTCTGGCAAAGAAGCCACAGAGGTGCTGTGCCATGTTTATCACAGCATATCAAGATACACTGTATAACCTGACATATCAGTGAGCTCAGGCCACATGGTGGCCCATGATCACATGTTCAGTCTCTACTTTGGTCCAGGAGCAAACCAAGAGCTGTTCCTGGAAGGATGCCAGGGCTCTGCACCAAAATCCTCAGGGTTGGTATGTGATTCACTTATACTTGAGGGTGCCTGCCAAAGATTATAAATAACATCTAAATCTGCCACTACCACATCAAGCGCTGTTGGCTGTTAAGACTACATGGCCCTAGTGCAGAGCACTTTGTACAATAGTCTGGGCTTGTTATACAGCCTTCTCTTTTATTAGGCATAACCCCGCCCTCATTTTTGGTTGTAGGAGGGGCCAGAAACAATTCACCTTAGAATTAATATCTTGATATGTCCTACACTACTGCACACTTAGAAATTTCATTGAGGTAGAAGGCCCCTTAAGTTTGGTGAGACTTACTTCGTCTCCTCTGACGTGCAAACATCAATATATCTGGAATAATGGCTATGTCCTGCTCAAAAGGACTAATCAGCACATTCTCATCAATGGACCATGTGGAATTCTGTGGAGGGAGAAGGTAAATGAGGCCATATTGTAACATGGGACTGGTGAGTTGATATTATCCCTGTAGCAGAACAAGAAGGTATAGTGCTGGTCTTGGCAGTTGAGAGTAAATTCCTTCTAGTGGGTCTTTTCCCTCATAGGTAGAGAGGCCAAGTATTTGCTAGAGCAATGACTCCATATCCAGCACTAGGAGATGTGTTATTTTTTCACAGTGAGGCCCTGTCAACTGAGTCAGCACATAATTGGGTTTATGAGAATCTACTGCCATTCTCCAAGACCCACTTGTGTTCAGTACCCAACTCGGTGAGTTAGACAGGAATGTGACGAGGAGCTGGCATTGTGGTGCAAGTTAAGCCACCACTTGTGACACCAGCATCCCATATTACTGTAGCTGGTTCATATCCTGGCTGCTCCATTTCTGATCCAGCTAATGCAGCCTGGGAAGGCAGTGGATGATGGCCCAAGTATGTGGACCCCTGCCAGCAACATGGGAGACCCAGATGGAATTCCTAATTACCAGAGTTAGCCTGGCCCAGCCCGGGCTGTTGTGGCCATTTGTAGTGTGACCCAGTGGATGGAAGCTCTCTGTCTTCCTGTCACTCTTTCAAATAAACAGATAGATGTGGTGAGTACCATCATCTCTTCAAGTCCTTGACAGTGGCACTAACCTCTGCAATCCCTCTATGAATGTGGTACTGCTTTTTGTTGATTATTTTAAAGGCAGAATTAGTTTTAGAGGTTTCTATTTTGCCATTTCTACGATGTCAGCCTTCACTCAGGGAATCAGTGTGGAGGTTTTGCCATTTGTTCAATATGTGTTCTTAATTATGCATTCAGGAAAGGGAGAGGGAACCACAGGATGGGTTCATGATCTAAGGGTTCTAATGGGAGGTGTGGTAGTCCATTTGCTGCTGCTGTTTTAACAAAACTCTTGAGGCTGGGTACTTCACAAAGAAAAGAGCTTTACAAGACCTATCGTTTTGGAGGTTCAAAAGCACAGAATCAGCATCTACTTGACTTTGGTAAGGGCTTTCTAGCTACATCACAGCATGGCAGATGGCATCATGGAAAGATCAGAGGCAGGAGGGAGAGATCACATGCAAACAGGAAACTGGACAGATTCAGGGGCCAAGCCTGTTGTTTTTATAACTTGCTCTCATTGGGACAAACTCATGGGAACTAGTCATCATCGTGCAAGAACTGCATTAGTCCCTTGTGAGGTCAGCACCCCCAGTGACCTGCCATCATAAAGCTTCCCCCACCTTACCACTGCCATACTGGAGTCCAGCTGGGCAAGCATCAATATACGATAAAGCGTTATACGATAAATCTTCCCAAACACTGCAAGCTCCCTAAGCCATTGGATACCTTCCTTTCCAGTAGACAGAAGCAGCACTTCATCCCATGGAAGCACTTTCAGCATGGCTGGGAGTCTAGTGATTAATGGAGTTTTCACTCAGATCCTCCTCACAGTGGGCTAGTGGGTCCCCACGCCCATCCAGTGGTTTTCTCCATTTGACACACATAATGGGAAAAGACAAGTCAGCACCAAACATACTGTCAGAACCTTCTCTAATGCTTTGAAATAAAACGGTCAATCCAGAATCTCTGTGTGATGGCATGATAGGATTTTATGATCTTTTCATCTTGATCCTTATATTAGTTTCCTGGGGTTGCCATAACAAAATAATATAGCATAAATGTATTCGTCCACATTTTGGAGGCTAGAAGTCTGAAATCAGGTTGTTGGCAGAGTCATTTTCTTCTGAAGACAGTTTGGAGTAATCCTTGCCTCTTCTGGTTGCTCCTGGCATTGCGAGGCTTTTAGTTGTAACACTCCAATCTCTTCTTGTGCCTCCACAGGGCCTATGTTGTGTCTAGAATCAGTGTGTCCTCATGGACACCAGTCATTAGACTAAGATTTTACTCACTGATTTGAAAGAGTGAAACAGTGAGAGGGAGAGAACTCCTATTTGCTAGTTTACTCCACAGATGACCTCAGTGGGCCAGTCCAGGCTGAAGCCAGAAGCCAGGAACTCCCTCCTGGTCTCCCATGTGGGTGACAGGGACTAAGTATTTGGACGATCTGCTGCTGCCTTCCCAGGCACATTAGTAGGAAGCCTGATGGACAACAGAGCAGCCAGGATTCAAACCAGCACTTTGACAGGGGATGCTGGCAAGCTGTTGCTTAACCTGTGGTGCCACACCACCAGCCGCCATCTTAGTTAATCGTATCTGCAAAGACCCTATTGCTAAGTAAGAACACGTTCCAGATGAACATGAATTTACGCGGGGTGGGGGTGGCGCTAGGGACACTATGCAACCCACTAGAATCCCACATCTTTAAAGTGCATAAATTCAGAAACTGCTTCATATGGTCTGAATTTTTCACCATGTGTATTTAGAACTTTTTCAAGTCAAATGAAAGGAAGAAACAAGCCCGGAGTTTTTCCAAACGTTGAATGCAAAGGTTTTTTTTCCACCCAGTTTCTCCCTTTGATGCCCCCTACAATCTAGTCTCCCAGTCTTGCCTTCTTCCAATCCTTTCTCTAACTGTAGAGCTCTTTCAAAATTATTTCTTTGGGGTCTGTGTTGTGGCACAGCCGGGTAAGCCACAGCTCGTCACGCCGCCATCTCCTATCAGTTTGAGTCCCGGCTGCTCCACTTCCCAACCAGCTTCCTGCTAGCGCACCTGGCGAAGCAGCTGATGATGGCCCAAGTACTTAGGCCCCCGCCACCCACGTGGGAGGCCAGGATGGGGCTCCTCGCTGCCGGCTTCAAGCTGGGCCAGGGCTGGCTGTTGAGGGCATTTGGGGAGTGGACCGGCAGGTGGAAGGTCTTTCTCCGCCTTGCAAATACATAACTCTTCGACCTCAACGTTGCTCAGTGAGGATCAAGCACACGCTGCTCAGTCCGCCCCACGTGGTCTCCCGATGTGGTCTCAGCACTCCCCTCAGTCCCTCTCTCTCAGGGCCTGGGCTGCGTCCCTGTGCCGCCTCTCCCCACGCAGGGTCGGGGTCGGCCGTTCCCCGCACGCCCACTGCAAGGCGACTCGGCTGCTTCCTCCCGAGGGGATCTGTCTCGCCTTCGGCTCTCTGACGCCTTCGCCTTAGTCCTCTTCATCGAAACCGACGGAGGCGCAGAGCACCCGACGCTCAGCTGCGGAGCTGAACCGGCCCGCCCTTCCACCCTCAGCCCGACGCGGCAGCCGATGCCGCGGGCCGCCGGCTCGGGCACGCTGGGAAAGCCAGAGCGGGACTTCCGCACTCTCCACCTGCACGCGCCCCGCCGTTTGAGCGGGCCCAGAACCATGCTCCACGCATGCGCCGCGCGGCGACGGAGCATGCGCAGGAGCCGCCCCGCGCGGCCTCCCCCAGGCCCCTCCGCTCGCTCCTGCGCCTGCGCCGCGGCGCCGGCCGCCACGCCTCCGGCCGCGCCTCCCCGTTACGGGTCAAAGGCCGCGGGGCGGGCCGCAGTGACTGGCGCGGAAGCGTCCAGCGGACCCCGAGGCCGCCGGGCTGCCGAGCGCCCACGCCGAAGGGCCCTGGGTCGCGCCGAGGCGGCTGAACCCTCTCGGCTCGGAAGGCCGCATGAACCGGGAGACCATGCCGCAGCCCGGAGCGTGGCCGGGCGCTGGCTGCGCCGAGACGCCGGCGAGGGACGCGGGGGCCGCGGCGCGGGAGGGCGGGAAGCCGGCGGCCGGCGCACAGCCGCGGCCCGCGACGCGGTGCCCGGCCGAGCAGTGAGTGCGCGGGGCGCGGGGCGGGCGCGGGGCGGGCGGGTCCCGCGGCGGGGGCTTGGCCCAGTGCGGGGCCCGAGGGCCCTGCCCCCGGCTGGACGTGGCGCCCGCGCGGTCGAGGAGAGCGGCCCCGCCGGGCTCCGACCCCTCAGCGTTGCCCCCGTCGGGGAGGAAGTGGGGTCGGCCCTGCCCCAGCCTCGGGGACCCGACTTGGAGTCTCTCCCGTTCCGCTGTAGCCGCAGCCGGCCCGCCGCGCGTCCCGTCCCCCTGAGCTAGTCAGGTCACACCGGGCGACCCGGAGCGGCGGGCGGTGTCTGCGCGGCACCGGGAGGACCCCGGGCGCCTTCGGAATGCCGGAGTTGGGGTCCCAGCCGGCTCGACGCCTGGGTCGGCTGTCTGCAGAGTTGCGCTGTGAGACGTGCTGAGACGCGCTTTTAGCGCTCTCCCCCACCCCCTGCACCCCGGCTTTCCTCGAAAGGAGCGCTTGGAGGCGGTTAGGCAGCGTCTGTGTGCTGATCGACTTGCATACTGACCTCCTGGCCCCCGAGCGCGGAGGTGGTGGTGGTGCACTTAGGGGTTGTTCACTGCGCGAGTTAATGGCCCGGGGCAGTCTGGACGGGGTAGAGCACCTGGCGTCCCGCCGCCTCCCCCCAGCTCGGCAGTATAGACCAAGGGGACCTGAAGAGGTGGTGTGTTTCTGTGTTGGGGTGAGGATCCCTTTGCCAACCTGTAGTTGCTGAATCTTCTGTACTTAGTATCCTGATTTTTTGAATAGTAGCACCTGACTTTTTAAATGGACCCCCCCCCACCCTTGAAGAAGCCCATGTGTGAGCTGATAGGGCCTGTGGCTTCTCTAGTTTGCTCTGCAGGTTAGAGAAGTACCTCTGACTCTGTAGAGAGTTAAGTAGGGCTGGTTCTTCTTCTTTTTTTTTTTTTTTCTTAAGGATTTATTTATTTGAAAGGCAAAGTTAGAGGTAGAGGCAGAGAGCGAGCGAGCGCGCGCTTCCATCTCTGGCTCACTCCCCAAGTGGCTGCAGCTGCTGGAGCTGGGTTAATTCGAAGTCAGCAGCCAGGAGCTTCTTGCGGATCTCCCAAGCCGGTGCAGGGGCTCAAGGACTTGGGCCATCTCCTTCTGCTTTCCCAGGCCACAGCAGAGAGCTGGATCAGAAGTGGAGCAGCCGGGACTCGAACCGGCTTTTAGGGCTGGTTCTGCTTTTGCCTTCTTCCTGCCTGGTGGGAGAACTGTCCCCACTTGGATGGCTTGCTTTCTGCTTGCTGTGCCTGTGCCTGAGCAGTTTCATGCCCCATGAGGGATGGAGAAAACTCCAAAGCCAGTCCTAAAAGCATGCATGCTTCTGTGGCAGATGTTCCGGTGTATGTGGTTCTCCAGTGTCCGAGCCCCTGGGGAAGTGGACCGTGGTGGGAGGAGCGCTCTTTGCACAGGTGCCTCTTCTGTCCAGTGTCAGTAGGATTACAGACCTAAAGCTGACAGGAATTCTACTCAATCTAGTACAGACTTGTTATTTTACACGTTAGGAAAGAATTACAAACGAGAGACACTTGTCTTATATTCCTGAAACGAGAAGGTCATCAGCTCTAATAACCAGATAACCAGTCCTCTGCAATTCAGGTGGCTTCTGTTTTTTTTTTTGTTCTCAGCACATTTGGAGAACCTGGGAGTTGTTAGCTGTTGCCTAAAAATAACATTTAATGAGCAATTACTATGATACTTTGGGCATGTAATTCAGAAGTTCAGAGAATTTGTTTTAACAAAACCCCATTTCCATCTATTTATGAGAACAATATTTCTTAGTAATTACACCTATAAAATCTAAAAGTAGAAATAGAATTCATATTTCTAAAATAGCATTCTTAGATGAGTTTGAGATTATCCAATAAAGTTTTGTGTATAGTTTATTATTTTGATATGTTTTTTACTAGTTGTCCTAATAAAACTTAAGTAATAAGAGTTTTGATATAAAAATGTATTACATTAAATAAAATTCTGGGAATAGGGAGTGGAAAAAACTGAGTGAGGAAAAGGAATGATGTGAAATTACAGCCTTTTTTTGTGAGTGTGAATTTCTAATCTCTGTTATTTAGAGGCTATTGGGAAACTTCAGGGTTGTGTGCTGCTTAGCCAGGGAGACAGTGGTAGTAGATTCCAGTGTTCCCTAATGCCTGGGTGGGAGCCTCCCTACCTCTTCCTGGCTTCCTCAGTGAAATAAGGCAAGGGGACATGATTTCTGATGACACCGACCTTCAGTTTATTTTTCCTGGAGTGTTAGAATTTTTTATTAATTTCTTTTTCTCCTTGCTTTTGTTGCCTCTATCTTGCTCCGCTTTAGCTGTCATCAGATAGGAGACATAAAAGAGGTGAGACTAATGCTCAGATGTCAACTTTGAACATTGTAGCTTAAGTTTGGTATGTTCCAGCCCTTTTTCGTCTTTCTGAATCAGTAGTGGTTGGTTCTTGAGGCTGTTTTTCTTAGCTCTGATGTTTTCTCATGGGCTAGAGAAACTGTACTGCGTGTATCACATAAGCACTATATAGTGTGCAATTTAATGTATGCATGTCAATTCTTACATGGCCCCCGCACCACATGGGAGACCCGGAGGAGGCTCCTGGCTTCAGATCAGCCCAGCTCCGATGTTGTGGCCATTTGGGGAGTCAACCAGTGGATGGAAGACCGACCTCTCTCTCTCCCTCCCTCCCTCCGCTTTACCCCTCCCTTCTCCTCCCTCTTCCTCTCTCTCTCTAACAAATCTTAAAAATGATTTTTTGGGGGGATTCATTGGAGCCAAGGCTTTTCTTTCTACTCAGTGTTTACACCTAGAAACAAACAGAAGAAGACTGCACATGTTTTGCAATATCCCAGATTCCTTTTGAATACATTCAGTGGTCAGTAATTATGAATATAAATCATAGCTTAACTTTCACAGCTGAATTACATATTTGGGATGTGACTTTGAAATGTGTGTGTGTCTTACATAATAGTTGCTCTGATTCTACCAAGTTCTCTGCCATTTCACAGGGGAAAGAAGTGGGGAAAAATATAAACCACACGGATAAGCCACTTTCTAAACCTCATGTGGTCTTTTTTTTTTTTTTTTTTCCCTCAGCTCATTTGAGAGCTGTGGTTGGCTGGCATCTCCTGGACAGATGTCAAGGATAAATCGGAAGATAACTGTGGGTCCCAAAGAAATCTTGTCAGACTCGATTAGCTGACTTTTCTGGAAGTTCTCTTGTAGCTCCTGTTAGCAGGGCTTGTTCTGCCCCCTGCTTTCTCCACCCCCAACACCAGGCTCTTGTCTCCTCCTTGTCCTCAGCTCAGCTAATCCATACTGTGTTTGAGATTTGTCCTCAGATGTGGTCATGGCCAGGCCAGAAATGCTTAGGGAATTGAGAAGAGACACTACCCTATGGCCCTTGTTGGTTTGCCTGAGAATGGTCAGGGTTTGCATTTGGGATCCCCAGGCTGGCTGTGTTGGGAAGATAACATCTGTAAAGCTCTCTGAAATTGAAATTAAACTTTATGCGTATTTATGTTTCTAGACCAAGGTTCTGCTGAAAGCTTTGTAATTTTAAAGGGGCCAGGAACAACAAAACTATTGTTCTTGGGTGTTACTAGGCATACTGTTGTGTTACTTGTTTTCCGCCCTGCCCCTAACACCCCTGGTGTGGGGGATAAGGTGTGCTCCAGTAGGTAACAGCAACTCCCTCCTATCTCATTCCTGACTTTGGTAAGAGCCTGCTTCAGGGTCCAGAGTTGGGGTGTCTAAGGGTCAGAGCTTAATGTTGAGGGTGACTGCATGCATTGTCTCCAAGATGTCTCTGGAAATCAGAGGGAGTGGCCAGTCAAGTAAAGTCCTGTTGGTGAAGGGAGTTGGAATGTTGGCCTGGGTGCTGGTACTTTCCTGAATTTGACGTGTTGTTCACGTACCTCTGCAGCTGCTAACCAGTGGAGAAAAGCCAGGTTGAGTGGTCTCTGCTCTTCCTGTGACTGTAAGGGAGGGTACCTTGGTGTCACACTGGTTGACGCTGTCACCAATGCTGCCTGGGACGTTAGTCTTTCAGGCCAACTTAAGCACGAACTACAGAGCCCAAGTCCAGGGAGATGGGTAAACTTACTCAGTTCTTGTACACAACTTGGGGATGTGATTAAATGACTTCTTGTTAGTTTTCTATATATATGAGAATTTGAGAATCGATTCCTGCACCACCCACCCCTTGCAGGTTTATCTGAGTCAGAAATCAGAAATTGGCTTAACAGAAAAATCCTTTTGCTTCGTTGAACTCTTTTTTACAACTTTTTTCCTTAGGGATAATATAATTTTGTTTGAATATAGGGAACATTTTTAAAATTTTCAAAAATGAGTGCTGTGCAGATCTTTGAGTAAATGTTGGTTATAATTTAATATGCAGGGTCATACAGCTTTCTCAGTTAGGTATTTTGCCTTAATATGAAGAATATAATGTTTCATCACTTGTTTAAGAGAAACCAGATAAATACTGTTGAATGGGAACTTGCAACTACAGACTGGAAAATGTCATGGTGCTAAACTAAGAATTTTCTAATTAGGAATTGTTAGCATTTTGCTTTCAAAATTTAAACAGTGTAATTGAGTTGTTCAGGACTCTATTCACTTTTTAGCTGTTTTCAACAAGAAAACTTGCTGTGTGATCATCTGAGGCTGTAGGTGTCTGTGGACACTGTCCCACCCTGACTGACCACGCGTAAATATTGCCAGGTTTCTGCAGCTGTTGCACAGTGATGATTTTATCTTGTTAAATCCCTTTTCCTTCAGTGGTTCTACTATCTTTTGTTACCATAACAAAGTTTAAACCAACTTTCTGCTTTACATATAATAATATTGTCACTGTTTTCAGCTAAATACTAAAAGTTAAAAGCAAATTTGAGTGAAGTATTTTAAATCTTATTTTTCTTCTGTAGTAGGAGGGCACTTGGAAAAATTTGTGAAAAATGTAATTTAAAAGTATGAGTTGGGGCCGGTGCTTGGCGCATTGGGTTAATGCTCTGGCCTGAAACTCCGGCATCCCATATGGGTGCCAGTTCGAGACCTGGCTGCTTCACTTCCAATCCAGCTCTCTGCTATGGCCTGGGAAAGCAGTAGAGGATGGCCCAAGCCCCTGAACCCCTGCACCCACGTGGGAGACCCAGAAGAAGCTCCTTGCTTCTGATCGTCACAGTTCCGGCATTGCAGCCAATTGGAGAGTGAACCATCAGATAGAAGACCCCTCTCTCTCTCTCTGCCACTCTGACTTCAAATAAATCTTTAAAAAAGAAAAGTATGAGTTAATGGGGCCATTCCCATGCCATAGCGGGTAAGCCCGTAGCTTGCAGTGCTAGCATTCCATATGGGCGCCAGTTCAGGACCTGGCTGCTCCTCTTCCAATCCAACTCTCTGCTATGGCCTGGGAAAGCAGTTGTAGATTGCTCAAGTGCTTGGGCCCCTGCACCTGCATGGGAGACCCAGAGGAAGCTCCTGGCTCCTGGCTTTGGATTGGCCTAGCTCTGGCTGTTGCAGCCATTTGGGGAGTGAACCAGAGGATCTCTGCCTCTCTGTAACTCTGCCTTTCAAATAAATAAGTAAATCTTTAATAAAGTATGAGTTTATCTTGGTACCAAAAAGTTTTTGATGAATTTTTCAAGATACATGGAAAATGTGGATTATGAAAAGAAAATATTCATTCATGGATTCCAAAAATACTTGCATCAGGCCGGCGCCGTGGCTCAACAGGCTAATCCTCCACCTTGCGACGCCGGCACACCAGGTTCTAGTCCCGGTCGGGGCACAGGATTCTGTCCCGGTTGCCCCTCTTCCAGGCCAGCCCTAAGCTGTGGCCCAGGAGTGCAGTGGAGGATGGCCCAAGTGCTTGGGCCCTGCACCCCATGGGAGACCAGGAAAAAGCACCTGGCTCCTGGCTCCTGCCATCAGATGAGCGCGGTGCGCCGGCTGCAGCGCACCGACCGCGGCAGCCATTGGAGGGTGAACCAACGGCAAAGGAAGACCTTTCTCTCTGTCTCTCTCTCACTGTCCACTCTGCCTGTCAAAAAAAGTACTTGCATCAAAATAAACAGACTTTAGATTCCATTTTCCATTAACTTTTTGAAGTACTGTCATATTGGATGGACGAGGATTTCTCAGGCCTGTTAATGTCTTCCTTTCTGTGTTCATTGAGCTTCATTACTTAAATGTAAAAATTTTCTCTAAGGAGACACAGCTTTGGGATCATATTTAGGAGCTGTTTTACAGTTTTTGTACGTCCTTGGTGACCATGAGAGTTAGAAAATAATTCTAGTGTAATCGAGCTGTGACTCAGTTAATTTGGTTCTGGGCTGCTTTGGTGTATCCTGAATCATACTGCTTTTTATTTCGAATAATCTATTTCTTTCCTTGGCATTGAGTTCTCCTGTTCGTTCTCCTGTTTCTTCTTCTCATCCTGTTGACCTTCTAGGATTTTTTATTTGTGCCCGTACAGATCTTCAGAGAATTTCCTCTGAGCACTGTGTTGATTGCACTTCGGTTATTTCTTAGATCAAAAAGGAAAAGAACGTAAGTGGAGTCAAATGTGTGTGTAGGATATTCACAGAATGTGCTTGAAGTGTAATTAAAAAAAAGAGGGCCGGCGCCGTGGCTCAACAGGCTTATCTTCCGCCTTGCGGCGCCAGCACACCGGGTTCTAGTCCCGGTCGGGGCGCTGGATTCTGTCCCGGTTGCCCCTCTTCCAGGCCAGCTCTCTGCTGTGGCTCGGGAGTGCAGTGGAAGATGGCCCAAGTGTTTGGGCCCTGCACCCCATGGGAGACCAGGAAAAAGCTCCTGGCTCCTGCCATCGGATGAGCGCGGTGTGCTGGCCGCAGCGCACCGGCCGCGGCAGCCATTGGAGGGTGAACCAACGGCAAAGGAAGACCTTTCTCTCTGTCTCTCTCTCTCACTGTCCACTCTGCCTGTCAAAAAAAAAAAAAGAGGTGGGGAGAGAGGGAAAGAGTGGGAGGAAGCAAAGGAAAGCGTGAATATGGATGAGAATGGACTTCCATCCACTGGTTGACCTGGGAGCTTGGAACTCAGTTTCCCTTGTGGGTGGCAGAAACCCTATTGTAGGAGCCCTCACTGATGTCCCAAGGTTCTGCTTTCTCACCAGGAAGCTTCAGTTGAGAGCCAGAGCTGGGAATCGACCCCAGGTATTCCGATGTGTGGGACAGGGATGCCCTAACTAGCATCTTAACCATGAGGCCAACACCTGCCCCAAAGTACAATTTCTAATGACAAGTATATGCATGTGCTGTTAGAAATAAGAACTGCAAATTGTGGAGTTCTTGTCCTGTGCTCTCATTCTGAATATGAGAAAACTGAAGCCAAAATTGAGGAAGTAACTTGTCCAAAGGTTTCTGATTGTGATATTTTGAAAGTTACTTGCTTAAATGTTTCAGAGGATTAAATTTTCTTTTAATAAAGCAAGAAAGGATTATTAGAAGAATGAACATATGTGGTCACTTTTTATTTTAGGTCTTTGATATATGGTCTCAGTGAATCAGGGTTGTTTGCTTTTAATTCTGGCACAGTCTTCATGGGTGATGTCACACCTTTTACTTGAAATCTTCCTCTAGTCAGAGCACATGGAAAGTACCTTTTCCCTAACATTCGTCCCCTCATCTCCACAGCATTGAAATTCTCTGTCTCTTTCATATGTGTGTGCACAAACATACACACTTCAAAAAGTTTATGGAAAATAGAATAAAAGAATTTTTTGGTGCAAAAACATTCTGAAATTTGTAATTTTTTTCAAAGATTTATTTATTTGAAAGTCACAGGAGGAGAGGCAGAGAGAGGTCTTTGATCTGCTGGTTCACTCCTCAATTGGCCCTAACAGCCAGAGCTGTACTGATCTGAGCCAGGAGCTTCCTCTGGGTCTCCCACACAGGTGCAGGGGCCCAAGCACTTGGGCCATCTTCCACTGCTTTCCCAAGCCATAGCAGAGAGCTGGATTGGAAGTGGAGCAGCTGGGACTCGAGCTGGTGCCCATATGGGACGCTGGCACTGAAGGTGGTGGCTTTACTTGCTGTGCCACAGCACCGGCCCAGTAATGCTTTTCATAAACTTTTCGAAGACTCCTTGTATGAATGGACTTCAAAATATTTTTACCCCCAATTAGCTTTAAAAAAGTATAAAACTCCTGTCCTCTGGTATGCTCACAGCAGGCTGCGCCAGCCTGAAGCTTGGACCTGGGAGTGAATCCAGGTCTCCCACGGGGGTGTCAGGGCCCCGGCCACTTAGAGCATCATCTGCTGCCTCCAAGAACGTGCTTTCTCGGGAAGATGGAGTGGGAGCAGAGCTGGAACCTGAACCCAGGCACCTGGACTTAGGATGCAGGCATGCTAACCAGCTGCTCAACTGCTGGGCCAACCACATGCCCTAACTTGCCTTTTAATTCCATTTTGTGTGACCTTTTTGAAGTGTTCTCATATTTAGGAAGGGGGAAAAAAGTAGATGTCACTGGGTAGACATTAATATTCAGCACCATACACACAGAATAAGAAGTAAGAAGGAATAGTTAACTTGGTTTTTGAGTACTAATTATTTTAAATGAGTCTATTTCCATTGGTAGGTAGCGTTACAGAGAGAGAGACAGAGGGAAAGACCTTCCATCCACGGGTTCACTCCCCAAATGGCCACAGCGGCTGGAGCCGGACTGATCTGAAGCCAGGAGCTGCTTCTGAGTTTCCCACGTGGGTGCAGGGACCCAAGCACTTTTTGCCATCTGTTGCTGCTTTCCCAGGCCACAGCAGAGAGTTGCATCAGAAGAGGAGCAGCCAGGACATGAACCAGCACCCATAGGGGATGCCGGCACCACAGGCGGAGGCTTGGCCTACTACACAAAACACTGGCCTCCACTGGTAGTCTTTTGAGATGAGTATTTACTGTCCTTTTTATAGGTTATTATACTGAAACAGTTCCCTAGTAATGGTTGTGTCTAACTCATAAAGGCTGAAGTGAGGTGTGGTTAAGTGCTGACTGCCTAACTCCAGCGTCCCCACTGTGACCATAGAACTCTGCAGAGGGCTCCCCCATCTCAGCTTGCCTTGGGATGTGTTCAGGCAAGAGGCAGATTGGGAGTTGTGAGTCATTCCGGAAGAGGGACTCGTGAAGCAAAGCGCAGAGCTGTGCTGATCAGGTGTCTGTACCCAGCATGTGTAGCTCGTAGGGGAAATAATGGAGTCCAGGTTGGAGTGGTGCGTGAGACCCAGATTTGACATGAGTTCCCTGGCTTTGGGAACCATTGACGGATTGCAGAGGGTACGTGTTAGACTCCCCACTTCAGTGTGCTCTGTCTCTGAGCCCCTCCTCTTTCCTTGAGCTCTGCTAGGCCATCACTGAGAGGTGGGATGGCAAGGGTGTTGGGGTAGGGGTGTCTCAGGCATTCACCTAATTCCTTATCTTGTTCTCGCTTGGCACCTGCAGGAGGAGCTGTTCCGTGGTGTGTGGGGATGGGGGGCAGATGCTCCGTAGGAGGGGCCAGTCCCCTTGTTTTCACTTGATGTGTTACCTGTGCTCTGGAGAACTTGGTGCTTCCGTTCGCAGGGCCTTCCTGGGGTTCCGCTGGCGTGCCTTGTGCTGACGCCCCTGCTCTAGCCCTGGGCTTCTGTTGCAGCATTCGTCATTCTGTCTGCTTTCTTTTTAAACTCTCACAGCAAAGATGGTTTCTGTTACTGTTTGTCATTATGGGGTGAATCTTGAGGGGAAGAGGGAGCGTCCTCAACCAGGAGTCCAGTTCTTCATCTTTGTCTAGCTCTTAGTGGGATTTTCTTCCTTTTCTAGTACTCATTAGGGTCTTAATAGTTCTCTAAAGAAACTGGTGACTATTTAGGAATCTCGGACACTTCCTGAAGTAACAAATCAATAGTAGTCGTAACAAAGTATGTGGTTCCATGGGTGTGTATATATACAACAGACCTTGGAGGGCTGATGGAATGTGGGGTTCAAGAAGTAGGAGGGGCTTGGAGGCTTTTAGCTTGGGGGACTTGCAGTAAGTGATGAGTGCTCTCCTATCCTTGTTTATAGAGTAGCTATCGTTAGATTGGCTTTATGACAAAGGTTGGAAATTGGCTTGTTTTCCTATATAAATATTTTTATTAGCGCTGTCTCTGATCTTGAGCCTTGACAGTTGTTCCGGAAGCTTCACTGATAAGACATGCTAAGATCGCTGGTAGATGGCTGAGGCATTAATAGATATGACAGTTAAAGGGACGTCAGAGCCAGTTAGGAAGCAGAGTGATGTAAACTGTCTCATGTAAAGCAAGAAATTCTGAAGTGAAAGAAAGTGGTGAGAGAGAAATGCCATCCAAGATACAAGACCCATATGTTATCAGATGGTCATCATTGATGTGAAAAGGGTTAAACTTTGAGTGTCTTACACATTTTGTAAGCAGCTGTATATTGTGATACAACAGAAACTGTCAGTGTACCAAGTGTTTGAAAATGTCTGCTTTGGTGTGATTTCAGCGAGGAGGACATGTACCGTGCTGCAGATGAAATAGAAAAGGAGAGAGCATTGCTTATACATGAAAGAGGGGCATCAGGTATGTTTGGAATTGTTTTATTTATAGAGTTCCTACTGTTTATAGTAGAAAATGTGGTTAAATTGTTGTCTGTGTTCCTAAAACACTAACATACACTTCTTAGGGAATATTCTCATGTGTATTTGTTTCATCTGTGTTGATTATTTTGTTGTGATGAAATGTGTTTAGTGAAGATGGTTTCCTGAGGTCTATACAATTTTTTAAAGATATATTTGAAAGGCAGAGTTACAGAGAAGCAAAGTTAGAGGGGTTTTCCATCCGCTGGTTTACTCCACAAATGGTAGGAGCTGGGCTGATCCGAAGCCAGGAGTCAGAAGCTTCTTCCACGTCTCCCATGTGGGTACAGGGGTCCAAAGACTTGGACCGTCTTCTGCTGCTTTCCCAGGCCATAGCAGAGAGCTGGATGGGAAGTTGAGCAGCCACAGCACCCGAACCAGGGCCCATGTGGGGTTTCAGCTCTGCAGGTGGCAGCTTTACCCACTACGCCACAGCGCGGGTTTTTATTTCTGGAGTTTATAAATTTTAGTGCATGTATTCTTCTCACATTCTTTACATTCACACCATTTCTACGACTGTGAGGATTGTTTTGTTGAATCTCTTAAAATAACCCTCCCTTAGTTCTTGGTTTTCCTGTGATCTTAGGGAAGAATTCAGATTTGGAATGTGTGTTTCACTTCAAATTGAGGTTGTAGATGCTATGTATGCAGATGGCAGGTGAATCTGAGGGACTAGGAAGAAAGAATGATCGCTGGGTGCCTGGCACGTGTTCTTATTTTCTGTGATTTCCCAGTCAGGCTTCTCCTCTGTCAAGTCTGCTCATCTCACAATAACCAGGGCCCTTTGTGGCTGGCTGAGGCATTACTCCTGCCGCCTCTGCTGGTCCATGGAGGCGGGGTGGGCAGGCCACCTGTGGAGAAGTGAGTTCCTACTTCTCTGGTGGGCCTCATGTAGGAGCTGTGTGAGGACCCTCTGATTTGGGGATGCGCCGCAGATAATTCACAAGTGTCATTTTCTCTTTCATAATCTGTGTTCTACAGGTTGGCTTTGAGTCCTGGTTTCTCTTTATTTTGAGATCAACAATGGCATTGTCGTGTGTGTGATCAGGGATAGATGTTTTGCAGTGGGGATTTTGGTCATTTCTGAGTCTCCTCACAAGGAATTGGTGCACTGTTGCCCTGTGGTGGTGATGCAGACGTTCTGTCTAGTGGTCCTGGTGTGCTCAGGTCATGCTGTCCCAGGCTGCCACAGAACCTCAGAGGACGCCTGGAGTCTTCCTAAGGAGAAGGCATGGAGTCAGCTGGTGTTTGTTACCTCCAAGGGATTTCTTGTTTCCTCTCGCGTTCTGCGCCTCCTCTAGGAATCAGCAATCAGTCCTAGGCCCTATTTGACTTGCCACCTGGTTTTATCAGTATACTTTTAATGAAGTATATTAATTTACATAGTGTCTGTGGTAACTTTCATGCCTGGTAAAGTTGAGTCATTGTCACAAAATCCTTATGGCTCAAAAGCCCAAGTTATTGCCTATCTGGCCCATCACAGCAAAAGTCCGAGTTCCCTGTCCTAGTGCATACTCTGTCCAAGAGTCAGCTTTCTGGAGGTATTTCCAGTTTCCCCCCTTCTGAGGGTCTGATTCTTGTCTTTGTCACCTGGTGGTGGTTAAGGAGCACTTCTTGGTCATTTCAGCTCCTGTGTACCTTCTGGCTTTCGACTTTCTTATTTTGGGGCATTTAAGATGTTCTTTTGTTTACATAGTTTGCCATGAATGGAACTGTTGATAAGCTGCTTGAGGTCAACTCCTGGCCTGGTCCTTGTGTGTGGCGTGTAGCAGCTGTTTAAGCCCTCCTCCCAAAGAACCCTAGCAGACTGGGAGGTATGATGGTGGTGTGTAAGAACCCCATCTTCCCAACCCTCACTGCCCCATGTAGCCTCTGCTTCTGCACCTGGTTGTGACCCAGGCGCAGCCTCTCAGCCCATGTGAGGTGCTCCCCAGCTTGTTCTGAGGTGGTGGGCCTCTTCTGCCCCGCCTAGAGGGCCATGGCTTGTCTTGGTGTGTGCAGGAATACTGCCGCAAAGAGAGCAGGATGGGGACTTCTGTTCCTGAGAGGCCCTTCCTGAGTGGACGCGTGCTCTCTGTTCAGGCCCCTGGTACTGCCTGGAGGGAACATGTGGCCAGTATGCATCCTGGCTCTGTCCATTTGCAGCTCTTTCTGCTCGTGGCCGCAGAGTGGAAAGGCAGATGCGTGGGAACATGATCCTCCACTATGCAGTGAAAAAGTATTTCTTAATTTAAAATGGAAGGTTTTATGTACAGGTTTGCTAAGCACCACTGGTATGTGTGTATCATACCTGAGTCTGTTTCACATGTAAACTAATCCTGATGTGCACCCAGATAAATGTCTGTTATCTGGATACACATTATTTTCCCTTTTATGTAAAAGATTAATTTTCTTTCTAAAAAGATTGACAATGAGATTTTTTTTTTTAAGATTTTATTTAAGAGGCAGAGTTACAGAGAAGGAGAGAGAGACAAAAAGGTCTTCTGTCCGCTAGTTCACCCTCCAAATGGTGGCAGTGGTTGGAGATGAGCTGATCTGAAGCCTGGAGCCAGGAGCTTCTTCCAGGTCTCCCACACAGGTGCAGGGGCCCAAGCACTTGGGCCCTCTTCCACTGCTTTCCCAGGTCATCAGCAGAGAGCTGGATTGGAAGAGGAACAGCTGGGACTAGAACTGGCTCCCATATGGGATGCCAGTGCTGCAAGTGGAGGCTTAGCCTACTATGCCACAGTGTTTGGACGATGAGATGTTTTGAAAAATAAGCAGTTCTTGTACTTGACTTAAAAACAATTGGATTTACTTAAATTGCAAGGGGAGTTTCCATCCTCATCCCTGATTACCCTGGCTTCTTGGCTGACTGTGAGGGCTGTCAGTGGTTTCAAAGTTCTTTCAGGACACAATCTTTCTGCATCTGTATCCTAGCACCCAGCTCAATGCCTGACACATACTAGACACTCAGTAAATATTTGTTGAATTGAATAAAACATTCTTATGTGCAGCTTCCACGGGAATAAATGCATTGTAAGATACTTTTATATTCATATTTTATTTTATTTTATTTTTGTTTGACAGGCAGAGTGGATAGTGAGAGAGAGAGACAGAGAGAAAGGTCTTCCTTTGCCGTTGGTTCACCCTCCAATGGCCGCCGTGGTTGGCGTGCTGTGGCCGGCACACCGCGCTCATCCGATGGCAGGAGCCAGGTGCTAGGTGCTTTTTCCTGGTCTCCCATGGGGTGCAGGGCCCAAGCACTTGGGCCATCCTCCACTGCACTCCCGGGCCACAGCAGAGGGCTGGCCTGGAAGAGGGGCAACCGGGATAGAATCCGGCGCCCCGACCGGGACTAGAACCCGGTGTGCCGGCGTCGCAAGGCGGAGGATTAGCCTGTTGAGCCACGGCGCCGGCCTATATTCATTTTTTTTTTTTTTTGACAGGCAGAGTGGACAGTGAGAGAGACAGAGAGAAAGGTCTTCCTTTGCCGTTGGTTCACCCTCTAATGGATGCCACGGGCGGTGCACCACGGCCGGCGCACCGCACTCATCCAATGGCAGGAGCCAGGAGCTAGGTGCTTTTTCCTGGTCTCCCATGGGGTGCAGGGCCCAAGCACTTGGGCCATCCTCCACTGCACTCCCGGGCCACAGCAGAGGACTGGCCTGGAAGAGGGGCAACCGGGACAGAATCCGGTGCCTCGACTGGGACTAGAACGCGGTGTGCCGGCGCCGCAAGGCGGAGGATTAGCCTGTTGAGCCACGGTGCCGGCTTATATTCATATTTTAAAATCATTGCTGACACCTAGCTCTTCAGTAATTTAAAGAATCAAATTACTGATGAAGACAATGAGAATGTGCCTCATTGTCTTCCTAAAACACACACCCAACCATAGGGACGTGCGTATCTCACAAAATCAAACACCAGACCTCATACATTCCTCAAAGAAAACCTAAAGGTCATTTTAAAAATTCTAACATTTGTCTGATAATGAGTTGTGTTTTTAATCTTGGGGATGTGTTAATAGAGCCACATGAGGTCTGTGGAGCAGTGAATCTGAGAACTCTGTTTCTGGTTATTACTGACAATGTGGAGCCTTTTGAGATCAAGGCAGGATATAAATACTGACATGTAGCTTTTTGTTGTGGCAGGATTCATTTCTTTGTATACTGGATATAAAAAACTACAAGACAACAGAGATTTTCTCATAGTTCAGACTTTTGCATACTTTTTTTTTTTTTTTTTTGACAGGCAGAGTGGACAGATAGAGACAGAGAGAAAGGTCTTCTTTTGCCGTTGGTTCACCCTCCAATGGCTGCCGCGGCCGGTGCGCTGCTGCCGGCGCATCGCGCTGATCCGTAGCCAGGTGCTTATCCTGGTCTCACATGGGGTGCAGGGCCCAAGCACTTGGGCCATCCTCCACTGCACTCCCGGGCCACAGCAGAGAGCTGGTCTGGAAGAGGGGCAACCGGGACAGGATCCGGTGCCCCGACCAGGACTAGAACCCCGTGTGCGGTGCCGCCAGGCGGAGGATTAGCCTATTGAGCCACGGTACCGGCCAACTTTTGCATATTTTTTAAAGATTTATTTATTTGAAAGGCAGAGTTAGACATGAAAGAGAGAGGTCTTCCATCTGCTAGTTCATTCCCAAATGGCCTCAACAGCCAGAGCTGGGCTGGCCCAAAGCCAGGAGCCAGAAGCTCCTTCTGGGTCTCCTATATGGGTGGCAGAGGCCCAAGGACCTGGGCTAGCTTCCACTGCTTTCTCAGATGCATTAGCAGGGAGCTGGATCAGAAGTGGAACAGCTGGGATACAAGCCAGAACACATACAGGTGCTGGCATCACAGGCGGTGGCTTTATCCACTGCCCCATGACCTGGCCCCAGACTTTTGTATCTGCAATAGGATTAGAAAAATATTCACAGACACGTGTGTGTAAGTGCAGTTCTAGGTGCTGAGGTCACAGCCAAGAAACCAAAGCCCCCGCCCTCAGGGACTGCTATGTGGAGGGGTGTGGGGAGATGGGGAAAAAGAAGTATGTTAAGTGTTGGTCAGCATCAAGAAAAACGAAAGACTGAGGACTAGAGAGCAAAAGTGTGTGTGTGTGTGTGTGTGTGTGCGTGTGTGTGTTACTATGACACAGGAGCGTTGGGTGGCACTGGAGCAAAGAAAGGCCTGCATGCAGGGAGGGATCAGACCTGTTGGGTGACTTGGGGACTAAGGGAGGCTGTAGGTGGAGTTGGAGCAGAGTTAGTGCAGGGAGTGATGGCAGTTAAGGCCAGAGAGGCAGAGTAGGCCCAGTTAGAGGAGGCTTGTGTGTAGTAAGAACGTGGATGTAACTCCCAAGCGCAACAGAAAGCCCCTGGAGTTCTCCGAGCCTGGGAGCGATGGCTGTCTTCTGACTTTGAGATGGATCGCCTTGTTAACTACCATGTGTACAATGGAGGATATAGTGACAAGGGCAACCAGTTGAGAGCCCGCATGGCTAGCTAGGGGTAAGGTGCTGGTCTGGCCCGGGAGGCAGTAATGGATTCTGGATTTTTTTGAAATGAGACAAAGTGAGGCATAAAGAATGACTTGGGATTCAAACAGTATCATTACTCTGATTATGCTTTGTTGACTGTTTGCTTTTCTTTTGTTTGATTCATCAACAGAACCCAGATTAAGTGTGGCTCCTGAAATGGATATCATGGACTACTGCAAAAAAGAATGGAGGGGAAATACACAGAAAGCAACATGTATGAAGAAGGTACAGCACAGAAGCACACATACAAGTATTTCAGATCTTTCAAGTAGTTTGTCCTAAGTTTGAAATGTCACTTTGTATTTTTAGACATTGCTTAATACAACTGCCACTAGACTGTGTAAATATTGGTGCTCTAATTTTAGGGATGAGGAAACAGACCCCAAAGATAAGGTACTTATTTGGAGTCACTATATTACTATAGAACTAGCATCAGTTCTTAGGTAATATATTTTCTTTGTGAAACCCATAAGTAACTGTGCTGTTCAGCTGGTCATTTGTTGTCCTTTTGAAGTCACTTGAGAAGTGACTGTAGGCCTGATGTTGTAGAAACCTCAGGGATGGGGCTGGTTGGTTTCATATGTCGCCCTCCATTCCACCCCAGGTTTGGTTACATGCCCTCCAGTCCTGGGGGCTTGGAACCCTCCTATGCTCCGAATGCACAGGGATGTAGTATGGATTCCTTCATTTAGGGTGTGTGCCAAGATCTGCCCTCTCCCAGTCCCATTGTGTGGCTGGGTGACCCTAAAGTAGTCTTGAAGGCCAGGAACATTGGGGCCTACCATGATGTGGGCTCACTGCGGATGTTTGGGCCCATTCAGTGCTCAGCTCAGAGACCTTGGCCTACTCATACTACACAACCTGTACAGCAGCAGACCCTCTGGGCTGTCCCAAAGAATCCAGCATTCATTATTAGTAGGTTGAACCATGTGGAATTGCTACTGTGTGTGTGTGTGTGTGTTTTAAGATTTTTTTTACTTAAGGAGTTACAGAGAGGCAGAAGCAGAGAGAGAGAGGTCTCCCACCCACTGTTTCACTCCCCAGATGGCCACACGGTTGGAGCTGCATCTGTTTAAAGCCAGGCGCTTCCTCCAGGTCTCCCACGTGGGTGCTGGGGACCAAGCACTTGGGCAATCCTCCACTGCTTTCTCAGATCATTAGCAGGGAGCTGGATGGGAAGTGGAGCAGCCATGAGGCTTAACCTATACCACAGCACCGGCCCACTGAACTTTTTTTTTAATATAAAAAATATTACTCATCTTTTACGATGCACTTCTGTTGCTCATGGGCTGACCTTAGTCAAATGTCACTGCTACTTGTAAAGCTCTGAGCAAGTGTCAGCTCTGTTCCTTGCAGGTCTGGTATATCGACTCTTTGAGGAGTTAGAGAACGCAATTACAAGATGCCTGGCCCTCAGTTCCTGCCAGAGTTTGAAAACGTTTGTGTATGTGAGGTGGTCTGCTGAATGTGCTGTTGACCACTGGTAGGCTTTCCAACCTCCAGCCCTATATCCAACCAGATAACTGGAATGTCAGATGTCTGAATTGTATTATCTCGCCCTCCCCAGAAATTCTTTTTTTTTTTTTTCTTTTTTATTTTTTTGACAGGCAGAGTGGACAGTGAGAGAGAGAGACAGAGAGAAAGGTCTTCCTTTGCTGTTGGTTCACCCTCCAATGGCCACCGTGGCCGGCGCGCTGCGGCTGGCGCACCACGCTCATCCGATGGCAGGAGCCAGGTGCCAGGTGCTTTTCCTGGTCTCCCATGGGGTGCAGGGCCCAAGCACCTGGGCCATCCTCCACTGCACTCCTGGGCCACAGCAGAGAGCTGGCCTGGAAGAGGGGCAACTGGGACAGAATCCGGCGCCCCAACCGGAACTAGAACTCGGTGTGCGGTGCCACAAGGCGGAGGATTAGCCTATTGAGCTGTGGCGCCGGCCTCAATTCACATTTAATTTAAGAAGGGTTGATTCAGCTCTGAAATAGCATGAGTGATTGATGCATTTGCAAAGGTGCAGTTGCAGTTGAATTTGCTGTTAGGAATTCTTGGCATGACTGGGGTCCACTGGAAGGAAGAGGTATGTATATTAGGAGTGACACAGGGTGAGCCTTTGCATGTTGCAGTGGTTGTACACAATCAGCTCTCAAACTTCTGTTGGGAAGAGGTACTTTCATAGTCACTTAGGACATTACTCTGTGACTTGAAGACCCTAATACTTGGACACGCAGGATGAGGTGGTCTGTGTCGTGCCCACTCCATGATGAAACCCTTCTTTGTGCAGGGGAGGAAATGGGATTTTGGGATATGTGATAGGCTGACTGGACGAGGAGCCGGGCTTGGGGTCTGTGAAGTCAGTCTCATTGGCTGGAGAACTCGGCATCACACTTGCCTGTGGACCACAGTCACTAGGGTTGAATGGTGTCCTTTTAGGGGTGCACTTCAAAGAGGTCCATTTGATTGGCTGTTTTGAGTGACTAAGCCTGCCACTGAACAATTTCATTTCCTGATTTTTATTTCTAGATGGCAAGATTGACACTTCAATGTACTTTTTCAAAAGGTCTAACAGGAGTGGATGTTTAGCCTAGTTGGTTAAGGTGCCTGTGTCCCATATCAGAGAACCTGGGCTTGATTTCTGGCTCCAGCTTCCTGACAACACAGACCCTGGTGGCTTGTGGGCATTTGGGAAGTAAACCAGTGTGTAGGATATCTGTGTCTTTCTCCGCCATTCTGCCTCAAAAAAAAAAAAAAAAAAAAAATCTAACAGTTATCCAGACATCTTTTAGCACATAGGCTTTTATACATATACATATACCTTTGGAAATGGGATTTCTTAAAGTTTTTAATATGATATAAAGTTAATACATCTCTTTTTATCCTGTCTGATTATTAAGAAATTTAGTCATTTTAAACAAAAATGAAAGCCTTCAAAGTTGGTTATCTGTGATGAACCAGCTTTGGGCTTTGGCTAGGGCTTTAAAGCTTAAATTGTAGTATTGTGTGTCTAGTCAGATGCATCTGTACACATACTCTATAATACTAGATTTAACTCCTTTTGGTTAATAGGGATTTGGTTGTTTTCTGTCAGAGACTCAGCCTGTCTTGTTTCCCATCTTTCCAGCAACCTGGGTCCACTCTTTTCCGTAGAAATGATTGGTCCCTGCCGTCTGTGGTGTGTCATGAACATTTTGAATTCTTTGGCGCTTTCTCCCAGGGCTACGAGGAGGTTTCTCAGAAGTTCACCTCCATTCGGCGAGTCCGCGGAGACAATTACTGTGCACTGAGGGCCACACTGTTCCAGGCGATGAGCCAGCTGGCAGAGCTGCCCCGCTGGCTGCAGGACCCGGAGCTCATGCTGGTACGCTGCTGCTGCAGGTTTGAGTCCAGTGTTTCAACTCTGTTTGTGAGAACACTCCCCCTTTCCTGTGCGTGTGGTCTGCAGTAAGAGGCAAGCGTGTGGGATTTCTCAATTTTGTGAGTGTAGAATGATGTCATATAGTAAAATGACCAGAAATAACTGGTATTTCTCCAACAGAACAATGGAACTTATTTGAACAATTCAGCTGAATTATTAGATGTTGAGCTTTTGTAGAAAGCACTTAGGAACAGCTTGATTTTAATTCTGATACTTGTAATAAGTGGGCTGTATGTTTTACTATTTGAAAATTGGCCAGAATGTTAGAATATACATTCCTTTGGTTCTAGCTGCAGTTCACAAAATTAGTACTCACTGGAGTAGTGTGAGGGTTAGTTTAGTAGGCGACTGAACTGGAAGGGAGATGATTGATCGCCTGGGAGAGAGTCTTCCTGAGGAGGGAAGCATCAGGGGCTGTGTCCTAGGCCTTGCCTTCTTTACTCTTTTGTATACACCACGTGGGAAAGAAAGTCATGTGTTGTTGTGTTGACACAGTTATGTCCCATGGTAGGTTGGATGATAGAATGTCCTGAAGGATTTGGTAGGCAGGAATGATCGGTTAGAACTGGCAGTGTGACATCAGTTGGAAGAAAATCGAAACGCCTGGGGTTGGTGTCGTGGAAAGGCAGATTAAGCGGCTGCCTATGACCCAGGCGTCCCATGTGGGCACCAGTTCATGTCCTGGCTGCTCTACTTCTAATCCAGCTCCCTGCTAAGGCACCTGGGAAAGCGGTGCAGGATGGCCCAAGTCCTTGGGCCCCTGCACCAGCCTAGGAGACCTGGATGAAGCTCCTGGCTTTGGTCTGGCCCAGCCTTGGCTATTCATTGTGGCTGTTTGGAGAGTGAACCAGCATTGCTTTCTGTCTCTGTCTCTCTCATGCTGCCTTTCAAATAAATCTTTTTAAAAGGAGAAAAAAAAATTTGAAGTCCTTTGCTCAAAACAAACTCAGAAGTGCTAGTTATGGGAGAGCTAATAGTTTATGAAAGGAGAAGGAAGTCTGGGTTTTAATTGATTGCAGCTGTGAGCCCACCTGAAGTGTTAGTGAAGCCTTGGTGCAGTTTAAAAGGAAAATTTTAAGAATCAGGCTGTGGCTGCCCACCTTCTGCTGGGCTGGTCAGCAGTACCCAGGAGCAGATGAGCATGTGCGTGATATTTCTGGGGGCAGTTGAAGGCACTGGGGTATTTGCCTAGAATAAAGAGACTTTGAGGAAAGTTGTTGCCTCCTCCGCTAGTTAGAGGTCTGTTTGTGCACAAGGGATCACCTAACTCCAAAGGGCAAAACCAGGAGTCTCAGGTGGAGGTCTGTGCTGTCCCACAGGTATCTAGTTTATAAAAGCAGTATAAAATCAGCATCTATATAAACTGCCAACACAGTATTTGGGAGTGAAATTTTCTTCTAAGCAAAGATATATATAATCTCAGGTGGAGTTTTCAGTGTTAACATTTCTTTGATATAGAAGCAAAAGAAATTGCTAGACTAGATTGTTTTTCCTTTGTAAATGACATTAGAAATAATATTTTAGAATTGTTACTTAGTTGCCAAAGGCGTGCCCGTGGGTGGACATAAAACACTGCTAGAAAAATTAACAATGATGGCACTGTCAACAACCATAGCCTAGTTTGTAGATGGTGACATAAATCCTCTTTAAGAATTTTAGGCTGTTTTGTTTTTGAACCCTTAGCTTTATGGGGCTATTAGGTTTCTGGACTTAACACTGAATTTGACTTTCTTCTTTACAAGAAACTGATGTATATAGTGCCTTAGAGAGTTACGCATATAAAATACACCCTAAAGAAAGTAAAGCTCGACATCCCTGTGTGAGCACATCATTTGTCACATTAAAAATAGGTCAGGAACACGGTAGGCTGCGTTCAGTGTCTGAACAGCATTAGAAAGTGTTGCATGCGTGAGTGAGGGGCCTTTAAGGTGGTTTTCCTGACCTAATTAGAGGGATGTGAAAATAGTATTTAAATTCTCAAGTGTCTTTCTAATTTCTTCCCTTTTCTAAGTATATCAGCCGGCATGCTTTGCTCTGAGGAGCACAGAGCAGTTAGTTGGTCAAAGTGCTATGTATCTTCTGTTACTGAATGCCAGGAGGCCTGTGTCAAGGGGGAAGAACACTGTTCAGCCTGCGAGTCTAGTATTTACCTTTCCTATATGCTGTGGGTCTGCTTCATACCAGCTGAAGAGACAACTTCTCGTCCCAGAAGCCTTGTCCTTGTTTTGATGTCCCAGGCCCCAGCAATTTACCATAGTGTGAACATTTGATTGACACAGTCTGTTATGTTATTTGGCTTCCATGTCTTGACAGGTGACAGATTGACCAACCACTTTGTAGTTGAGGAGCCAGTAGAGGGCAGAAAGAGTCTACAAACTTAGTCTGATTATACTTAATCAGACTGCCTTTTAAATTTTTTTTTTTTAAAGAGCTAGAAAGGGACGGGGAGAGGGACTGAGGGGAAGGGAGAAGGGGGAGATTGTCCATTTGTTGATTCACTCCCCAAATGACCACGACAGCCAGGACTGGTCAAAGCCAGGAGCCAGGAACTCCACCCTGGTCTCCCACATGGCTGGCAGGATCCCAGGTACTTGGATCAGCTTCCATTGCCTTCCCAGGTGCATTAGCAGGAAGCTGGATCAAAAGAGTAACTGGGACTCAACCTGGCACTCCAGTACGGAATGCAGGCATGGTAAATGGTGGCTTGACCCACTGTACCACAACTCCAGCACTTAACCAGACTGCTTTTTAACTTCCTTCCGGTTGTCCCTCAGAGTCTCTGTGGCTGCCTTTCCATTTCTCTTACTCAGAACCCTCCTCTGGCTATTACCTTGCAAAGTCGCCTCTGATAAGGGGTTCCTCCAGTGAGCAAGTGTTAGGGGTGGAATTTTTAGTTGAACCTGCTTCCATCTGCAGATGGAGAGTTGCTCTGTGGCATTTTGCCATCTTCTCTTTCTCCTAGAACATCATCTGGTTTGAGGAGACTGAAGGGAAGCAGGAGGGCTAGACTGAGCAGCTTCTCCTTAACCTAGGCTCCGTGGAAGAGACCCTGAACTTCCTGCCTGCTGGCTCAACTTCTCTGGCCTTGCCCTGTTCTCTGCCTGTGAGTTGAGCTTTGTCTTTACTGTGGCTTCTGGCAGTCCAGCTGTCCCCTCGCCTTCTGTCATCCTGCCTGGGTTTCCTGTTTGTTGTTCCTGTTTCTGTACAGACTCTAGTCTCTGTGTTTGACTGTAGTTGGGTCATCTGACTCCAAACCCAACCTTTAGAAATGGCTTGGTGTGGCTATTTTCCTACTTCAGTTTTTTTTTTTTTTTTTAACTGTATTGAGGCAGAAAGAACTGACAGAGTCCTTCCACCCTCTGGTTTACTCCCCAGATGCCCACAATGGCTAGGGTTGGGCTGGGCTGAACCTAGGAGCCAGGAACTCAATCCAGGTCTCCCATATGGAAGGCAGGAACCCAACTTTGTGAGCCCTCACTGCTGCCTCCAGGATCTACATTAGCAGATTAGAGAGTGGAGCCTGAAACTGAATTCAGGTACTCCAGAGTGAGACACGGACATCTTAATGGTGAGGCTAAGTGCCCACCCCAGCAGTACTCCAGTGCCTAAGAGGGGGTCTTTTGAAGCAGAGGTCCATTGGTTTCTAAGTTTGCCAAACTTTGGGGTATCTCTGAATGTTTAGACCTCTGACAGCGTGTGCTAGCATAAGAGGTGCTCTATCAAACTTTTTTTTTTTTAATGAGTTAGGCATGACACATTTTTGTTTTTTTCAGTTGTGACATCAGCAATTACAGGCAGTTGCTGGAGAAACAATGTTTTTTAGTTGAGTCACGAAGGAAATGACACCTATGCTACTTACTGTATTATTAAATATTTCTAGTCATTGTTTCTTTCATAGATCTCCCTTTTTCTAACAGAAGTCCAATCCCTGTACTTAGTAGAAAAGAATGACTATATGTATGCACTTTATGTTATGCTTTGAAAGCATATAAAATAATGTTCATTTTGGGGGAAATAATTCTAACCACTATTTTCTAATAGTTCTTCTTATGCCTCGTGTTTAGGAATTTCTTCCAGATTTCCTCATCTGCTGGAAGTATGCAGCCTTGAACTGGATAATTACTCTAGCAGCAGTGTGACCCATCCATGAACAGGACCAGGAAACTGACTTGTATTCTGTTTCCCTCTAGTCAGACCTTCGGGAGGCACCAGATAGTTCAGCTGAGGGCTGTACTTGTGTTTTAGATGCCGAACAGTGCTACATGACACTCGGCCTGTCTTCTGGCTCCCTTGTTCCTCCTCCCCAAGCCCACTTCTGCATAGCCAGTGCTTTTTGTTCCATTGTGGTTTTGTGCCCAGTTGTAATTCCAACTGGTTGCCACCCGGGGACATGTTAGGTTCTGGTGATCAGTCTGAGAGACTGCAGTAAGAGTTTGGCATCAGAGCTGCCTGCATGTTGCCAAAGTGCAGGACATGTTGGGTAGAGTTGAGCTGGTGCAGCTGTTCCGTGGAAGGTCATTTGTTGTAACCAGATGAGGCTCGGCCTCCCTCTTACTGATGTAGGTCGCCACCTCTGTAGTAACAGGGAAGCATAATTTGCATTCCTACTGTGGCTCTGTTTTTGTAGATATGAAACCACCTATATGTCACGTGATTGCTATAGATTGTGGAGGTGCAACCAGAATTACCATTTGTGAAAGGGTCTTTTGAGCCTTAGCTTCCATACGGCTTCACCAGAAACTGTATTTATAACTGTTAGATTGCAGTTCCTCATAGACTGTTGCAGAACTTAATTATTGTTTAATGATCCTTTGACTTGGAGGTGAATTTCATTTCTTAATTTTATAGTGGTGAAGTGACATGCCTGTACCCAGCCTAATTACATGATTTTTCTCTGGACACACCCTGGACTGTTGGGATAATCTAATTTCCCATGCTGCCATTCATCAACTGTGTCTCAGCTTGCCTTTCAAACTCCAGATAATACTGATAATTAGAGGGACTCAAAATAACCAATCTTCCCAGGGGTATGGGGAAGGAAAGAAGCAACGTAGTAGTTCAGCTATCAGTTCTTTCACGGGAGAAGTCGTTTTAGCTTCCTTAGTTCTGTAGCTTATTCTCAGCTGCATTAAAAAAATGTACTGTATTTATTAGGCAACTAAACTAAATATAATATTTGAATACCAAACATTAGAGTATATGTTAATATTATTTGACAAAAAGATTGTTTTCCACCTCTTTTTGGTAGCCGATGTTTTAACCTCACTTAGGATTGTCTCCCATGCCCAGAAGTGCACTAGGGAGGGGGTCAGGAGGTGGCCAGTGAGCCCAGTAGCCTGCAGGTGGTTTGTGAGAAGTTGCCGTAGCCTATTAAAGCTGTGTAGGACATCCGTGGCTGTGATTAGCTGTGGTTGGTGTTCTGTAGGATAGACTCTGCTATTGTATTTAAACCAAAGGCCCTGTTTCACTTCAGCATCTCTCTGCAGAGTAGTGCCTTGTGGGTCTAGGTTGATAGTTTTAGATCCTCCATGCTAAACCCATATGCCAGATTTGCAGGGATTAATTCTAGGAATGGAATTAGGCTTTATCTGCTTCATTTTTTTTACAGCTTGGATTGTGTGATGGATTTCTTGTTAACAGCTCTTTATTTGTGTTTTGATATTCTAGTTACCAGAAAAACTTATAAGCAAATACAACTGGATCAAGCAATGGAAACTTGGACTGAAATTTGATGGGAAGAGTGAAGACCTGGTTGACAGAATCAAGGAGTCTCTTACTCTCCTGAGGAAGAAGGTGTGGATCATGGGGCTCCCTGAGCAGCGTGACGCTCCTGCCCCTGAAGGCCTTAGCATGCTGGTTCTGTCTTAACTCAGTACATTGTCAAATGCTCTTGGCTCATTTTTAGGCTTCATAATTTTAAGTGAACATAAACTATTCCAATGAGATCTTTGGTGAAATGGAGAAATCAGCATCATATATTGTTGGAGGAGATGCCATGAAATAGTATATTGGCTAATGAAATGTTTAGTTTTCTTAAGTGAAGTCTTGTTCTAAGTCATAATTATAAGTTTCAGGGATAACATTTAGTTCATTTTTTAAAATTGATTTTTCTTTATTTTCATTTTATTTGAAAGGTAGAGAGAGAGACAGAGATCTTACATCTGCTGGTTTATGCCTCAAATGCCTACAGTAGCCAGGGCTGAGTCAGGCTGAAGCCAAGAGCCCAGAACTCCATCTGGGTCTCCCTTGTGGATAGCAGGGACCCAAGGTAATTCAGCCATCACCTGCTGCCTCCCAGGGTGCACAATAGCAGAAAGCTGGATCAGAAGTACAGTAGCCAGGAATCAAACTGGGTACTCTGGTATGGAATATGGGCATCCTAAGCAGTACCTTAATCACTGTGCAGATGCCTGCCTCAATCTTTCTTTATACTGTAGTATTCTCAGTGGTATTGGTTTATTAAATTCTTCCCAAATAGGCTCATGTTTTAAAATTCTGTCCATGAGATTGGCTGATTTTCTTTTCTGATTTTCCAATGAGTAGATTCAGTAACTTGTCTTTTGAAAACTGTTGTAAGAGTTTCTTTGGCACAGAATTGTAGAGAGAACTTGATCTGCTTATTTCCCCTTGATTTGGTGTTAAAATTTTACCTTTCTCTGGCTTTCCACTGTCTCCTTTGGATTGGATGTCCCACTTGTACACTGATTTGCACTGACCCCTGGGTCACTGGCTCAGAGCAGCTCAGAACCTTCCTTACGAGGAACCCCAAGTTGAGGGCCTGTCAGTAGTTCTAGGCTTTGTCAGTGGAGAGGATGGCAGGTAAGGAGGGGTCAGACATGGACTTAAAGGTCTTTCACAGCCCCTACTGCATCCAGGTGGGATCTGTTTACTCGAGAGTGGACATGTTGCCCTGTTAGATTTCTGGCTCCTTGAGAGACTGTCCTTTGCAGCCAGTATCTGGCACGTAACAGGCATTTGGTGACTGTTCTGTTGAGTGAATGAACTGAGGCCATGATATCCTGGCACCTAGGTTTTGCTTAAAAAGTTAGGAAATGAATACTGGAAAGTACATTGTCAAAGTCCAGTAGTTTTTAAATCTATCTTCCATTGTAAAGAAATGGAAGAGAAACAAGGAAAGAGAAATTCTGTTCTCATTACCTTGATGAGTAGAACACACGATTTTGGGGAGGAGGGACTTGAGCATACCCAGTTTCTGAGCTGGTAAAGGGTTGAGGGAGGGCGTTTCAGCTCAGCCCCAGGTCAGTTTCCTTTTCGTCTTTTTTAAGGTCTTGTGGAATTGCTTCTTTTGTATTATTAGGCAAGTCTGCTACAAATAGACCATCATTTTGGAGGAAAAATGGCTTAAGTGATGCCAGTTCACAGTTACATTTAAATTATTAAGGACCTACTTATATAAAAGTCATAATTACAGGGAGACATAGGTAGAAATCTTCCTTCTACTTGTTCCCTCCCCAGATGGCTGCAGTGGCCAGAGCTGGGCCAAACCAAAGCCAGGAGCTTCATCTCCCACATGGGTGCAGGGGCCATACATGTTAGTAGGGAGCTGGATTGGAATGGAGCAGCCAGGACTCGAACTGCGCCCATATGGGATGCCAGCACTACAGATGGTGGCTTAACCTGCTATACCACAGTGCTGGCCCCCAAATTATTACTTTTTGGAAGAATTATTTATTTGAAAGGCAGAGTTAGACTGTTCCATCTACTGGTTCCTCAAATGGTCACAGCAGCTGAGGCTGGGCCAGGGTGAAGACAAGAGCTGAGAACTCCATTCAGGTCTCTCACAATGGCTGGCAGGGAGGGGCCTGAGCATTCAGACCATCTTCTTTTGTTTTCTTGGGTGCATTAGGAGGGAGCTGGATCAGAAGTGGAGAAACTGGGACTCTAACCGGGACTCATGGGATGTTGGTATGCTGGGTGGCAGCCTAACCTATGCAACAATGTGGGCCCCAAGATTATTTTTTTGATATTCTGAGCCAGAATTATTAAGACTTATTTTGTACCAGGCTCTCCTAAAAGTTCTTTAACTCACAACTACAAAGATGTTGCTGTAGTATCCCTGTTGTACAGTTGAGGAAACCAAGGCTGAGTGGTTGTTAGATGCCCTGAGAAAACTGCCAGTTCTCAGTGGTGAGGTCTTGACTCCATCCCAATTGTCTGATTCTGTACTCATGCTCTTGATAGCCAGCTGTCTACTGGAAGATGAGATACGGCATATTCCAGCTTTTAGTTTACATATTGGAGAGAGTTCTGTATAATTCATGACCGTTAAAATTTATTCTTGAATTTAAATTCTGTAATGGCTTTTCAGAAGAGCACTGTGTGTGGTTATTCATAAGGATTGGTGTTTATGTTGGCATCTCTTGATTCTCACTCTATCTTAGAGCACGTATATTTTATAGGGGTTTCCTGACCACTTATTGGAGTTTGCCTATGTTAGCTGGATGCCTCATGCACAACACACAGTTGCTTTATTCTTAAATCAGGAGACATACAAGTTCCCTGAGTGGATTTATTCTTATGCTTATGTATATTTTTAAAAGGCTAGAGGGGGAAAATTGTATAGACTTGATATTCAGGAGACCCCTCATCTGCCTTGCCTGTTTTCTGTTGTGAAGCAGTAGCTTTGTGTTTCTGGATGGAAACTGCTTCTGTAAACCTTTTAGAAGGTGGAGTCAGTCTAGGTGCACACCCCCGCCCCTGCCGGCTTTACATCTACCTCTTAGCTTTTTGATGGGCATCTCTATTTGTTGACTTAAGTCTTTCTCCAGGGAACTTAGGGAGTTGACATTTCCATTCCATAGCCTCAGTGCTTCCGCTTATTGCTCTGCAATTCTATGTCAAATTAGTGGGGAAAAGCTGAATAAGGAGTTATGTGATCTGAAGAGTACCATTGTTTGAGCTGGAAACTTGGATGCTGTGAGCATTGGTAAGTGACTCATGGTTGCCTACTTTTTTTAGACTTATTTAATTGAAAGGCAGAGCAACAGAGATTTCCCATTCTCTGGTACACTCCCTACATGACTGCAATAACCAGGTCAGGCCAGGCTGGAGCAGGATCTAGGAACTCCGTCTAGGTCTCCCACATTAGTGACATGAGCCCAAGTACTTGGGCCGTCTTCTGCTGTCTTCCCAGGCCCGTCAGCAGGAAGCTGGATTGGAAGTGGAGTATCTGGCACTTGAACTGGCACTCTGATATGGGATGCTGGTGTTGGAAGCAGCAGTTTGTTTATTTTTTTTAAAGTTTTTATTTAATGAATGCATTTTTTCGTAGGTACAACTTTAGAAATATAGTGGTTCTTTCCCCCATACCGACCCTCCCACCTTGATTTCCATCCCACCTCCTTCTCCCTCTCCCATCTTCTTCAATATGGTTCGTTTTTAGTTTGATTTTATATACAGAGGACCCATCTCCATGTTAAGCACAGATTTCAACAGTTTGCACCCCCCAACACACAACATATAGAGTACAGTTTGAGAACAAGATTTGCAGTCGATTCTCATATTACAACTCATTAAGGATGGAGGTTCTACATGGGGAGTAAGTACACAGTGACTTCTGTTGTTCTTTTAACAATTAACACACTTGTTTATGATGTCAATGATCACCCAAGGCTCTTGCCATGGGCTGCCAAAGCTGTGGAAGCCTTTTGTGAATGTAGATTCCATCAGTACTTGGACACGGCCATAAACATTGTGGATATTCTCTCCTACCTTCAGAGAAGTGTACATCCTCCTTTGATGGCCCTTTCTTTCCACTGAGGTCTCAGAGATTTCCATGTAGGATATTTTTTGCCAGAGTCTTGGTTTTGCATGCCTGAGATGCTCTCACAGGCCTTTGAGCCAGACCAGGAAGCCTTAAGGGTTGATTCTGAGGTCAGAGTGTTATTTACAGTGAATGTCATTCTAGGAGTCTGCTGTGAGGACTGGAAAGCAGCAGTTTAACTTGCTATGCTGTAGCACCAGCACGTGGTAGCCTATTTTTGAAAATAACTTTGTGCTCATAGTGTGGGAGATAGCAGGGATTTTCAGAGTAAACGTTCTAACTATTGTGTAACTTTCTTATTGTAGTGGGCAGGCTTGGCTGAAATGAGAACTTCTGAAGCAAGGCAGAGAGCATGTGATGAACTGTTCACAAATGAGGAGGAGGAATACAGCTTCTATGAAGCTGTAAAATTTCTAATGCTAAACAGAGCCATTGAACTATATGATGACAAAGAGAAGGGAAAGGAGGTACCATTTTTCTCTGTGCTGTTGTTTGCCCGGGACACATCAAATGACCCTGGACAACTGCTGAGGAACCACCTAAACCAGGTGGGACACACTGGTGGCCTTGAACAGGTGAGTTATGCCTTTGGGGGAAAGTGCTTTAACCATCAATCATGATTTTGCTGTTTTCATAGGCCAGGAATTCTGGAGCCACTTAGTTGAGTGGCTCTGGCTCAGGGTTTCATGAGGTTGCAGTCATCAGAAGCTGTGACCAGGGACTAGAAGATCTGCCTTTAACATGGCTCTTGGCAGGAGGCTCCTGTGTCTCACCTCATTGGGCCTTTCCATAGAGGTGCTGGCTTCTCTCAAAGGAATTTGAGCAGAGAGCAAGGAGGAAGCCACAGTGCTTTTTATGGTCTAGTCTTTTTATGATGTAAGTGGCAGTCACGCTGCACATCACATTTTGTGACAGGTGATCCATTCCATTTTCAAGGGGAAGAGATTTGGGCTCCATCTTTTCAAGTAGGGAATATCAAAGAATTTTACACATATTTTATAACCACCACTGTCATCTCAACCTGGGCTTGCTTTTGTAGGCTGGTGAATGGCATCAGTACCGTTGGCTTTGGGAGGCTACAAATAGGTAAAGCATTTGGAAGAGCCATTTCAAGGGGCTTATTTAATCATGGCAGTTGCTCCCAGATTAAAGATAGAAATGGAGTCACTTTAGACAGTAGAGCCCATCTGCTCTTGGATCATTGACAGTTTGGAGTTCGATGCAGAGACCCAGTGCAGTACTGTCCCTTAAACCAACAGATCAGTCACCATTCGGTGTATTCTCTTTGGTGTGTATTTTTCCCTAAAAAAGACTTTAGTGCAGGAGCCCACCACTGAAGTGGCAGAGAGGTCGTCTGTCCAAAGTACTACCTTCCTTCTTACATGACTGCCTCTTGCCCTTGCCATTCCTAAAAAGGCATGAAATAGAGCGCTCACTGGGTTGGGTTCTTCTGGATGTCATCTTGCAGAGATATGCCTGTTCCTTTGTTACTCCTGGAGTGTAGCAAAGAGCGAAGGCTGGTGATCACTGCTGGATCAGGCAGGATGGATGGTGTTTTAGAAAGTTGTCTGTAACCCTAACGTGGACTATGTATGTCTCCTGAACCACAGCGAATACCTTGTGTTGAAAAGCTTGGTAGAGCATGGTTCGCATATTAGATTGAAGTTACTCCTTTTTGAGACCTCCTCAAGGCCTGCTGCGATGAGAAATCCGTGTCTTAAAATAGCTGCTTGGGGGCTGGCGTTTGTGGCATAGTGGGTAATTCTGCCACCTGTGATACCGGCATCTCAAGTGGCTACTCCACTTTGATCCAGCTCCCTGCTAATGGCCTGGGGACAGCAGTAGATGATGGCCCAAGTGCTTGGACCCCACATTGGAGACCCGCGTGATGGCTTAGCCCTGGCCGTTGCAGCCACTTGGGGAGTGAGCCAGCAGATGGAATATCTCTTTCTGTGTCTATCCCTCTCTCTAACTCTGAAAATAAAATAACAGCTTTTTCGAAATAAAACTTGCATACCATGAAACTTACCCTTTTAAATTGTCCCATCCGTCTAATTTTAGACCATTGTAAGCTCTCAAAAGAGAGCCCTTTACAATCACACCTTTCCCCAGCTCTGGCAGCCACTTACCTGTTTTCTTTCTCAAGATTTACCTATTCTGGACATTTCATAGAATTGGAATCATTATCATGTGGACTTTTGTCACTTTTTGCATTTAATGTAATGTTTTTACGATTGACCCATATTTTGTCACGTCAGTACTTCATTCTTGATTCATCTGTTCATCAGTTTGATGGGTATTTAGGTTGTTTCTCTATTTTAATTATGAATAACTGCTGTGCACATTTGTGTACCATGGTTTAGTGTGGACATAATTTTCAGTTGTCTGGGCTATACCCAGGAGTGGAACTGCTGGGCCATGTGATTTTTTTAAACATTTTGAGGATCTGCCAAAGTGTTTCACAGCAGTTACACTACCTTGCATTCTCACCAGCAGAGCATCCAAGTCCATTTCTCCACATCTTTGCCAGCACTGCTTACTGGCTTCAGTTTTACTTGAAGTTGATGTTAAAAAAAAAAAAAGAAACCCTAACCATTTTAAAATGCATTTTGTGGTTTTTTTCATTTGTTTTTTTAAAAAGATTTGTTGATTTGAAAGGCAGAGAGAAAGAGGGAGAGACAGAGATCTTCCGTCTACTGGTTCACTCCCCAAATGGCTGCACCAAGCAGGGCTGGGCCAGGCCAAAACCAGGAGCTTCATCCATGTCTCCCAGGTGGGTGACAGAGGCCCAAAGCACTTGGGACATTTTCTGCTTTCCGAGGCATATCAGCAGGGTCAGCACTCATATGAGATTATGGGATGCCAGCATTGCACAGGTTAACCTACTTCCCAACAATGTTGGGCCCCTCCCTTGTGGTTTTGATTTGCATTTCTCTAGTGAACCGATGTTGAACATCTTTTCACACGCTTATTGGCACTTTGCATATCTTCTCTGAAGAAATGCCTCTTCTAATCATTTGGCCAGTTTTTTTTTTTTTTTAAAGATTTATTTATTTATTTATTTATTTGAAAGGCAGAATTACAGAGAGGTAGAGAGAGAGGTCTCCCGTCAGGGGGTTCACTCCCTAGATGGCCACAATAGCCAGGGGCCAGGAGCTTCTTCTGGGCCTCCCCTGTGGGTACAGGGGTCCAAGGATCTGAGCCATCTTCTGCTTTCCCAGGCCGTAACAGAGCTGGATGGGATGTTGACATTGCAGACGGCAGCTTTACCCCCTACACCACAGTGCTGGCTCCCTTGGCCAGTTTTTAAGCTGGCTATTTTTGTTATTGAGTTGTAGGAGTTTTTTTTATTTTTGTTTTTATTTTTATTTTTGGACAGGCAGAGTGGACAGTGAGAGAGAGAGACAGAGAGAAAGGTCTTCCTTTGCCGTTGTTCACCCTCCAATGGCCGCTGCGGCCGGCGCACCACGCTGATCCGAAGGCAGGAGCCAGGTGCTTCTCCTGGTCTCCCATGGGGTGCAGGGCCCAAGCACTTGGGCCATCCTCCACTGCAGTCCCAGGCCATAGCAGAGAGCTGGACAGGAAGAGGAGCGACCGGGACAGAATCCAGTGCTGCAACCGGGGCTAGAACCCGGTGTGCGGTGCCGCAAGGTGGAGGGTTAGCCTAGTGAGCTGCAGCGCCGGTTCTCCACAAGTTTTTTAAATACCCTTGGATAAGTTTTTAAAATACCCTTGTGAGCCATAGCATTCATTCTTGATTATCTGCTTGCCTATTTATGGTTTTGCTTTGTTTTTGATATAGCAAAGGATGGGGCTTTCCCAAAGGGGGGAGAGAAAGGGTGGGGCTTTGCCATTGTTACGTGTAGTGTGGGACAGTGGGTGGAGCTCCATGCTAAGCTGCGTGTTCCAACATGGCTGCCTTCAGGATACCCATTTCCCTTTCTTCCCAGGTTGAAATGTTCCTCCTTGCCTATGCTGTGCACCACACCATCCAGGTGTACCGGCTCTCCAAGTATAACACTGAGGAGTTCATCACAGTCTACCCCACTGAGCCACCCAAGGACTGGCCTGTGGTGACTCTCATCACTGAGGACGATCGACACTATAATGTGCCTGTCAGAGTGTGTGAGGAGACGAGTCTTTGAGAGACGCACCTGTACAACCTGTCGACATGGCAAAGGTGTCCACGCAGCTCCTCTGCTTGGCCTCAGGCCTGCCGGTCTCTGAGAACAGTCTGTGGGAACGCTGCACTGGACTGGGGTGTTCTGAAGACTTTTTGCTAATAAGGACTAACCAAGTCTCTTCCTCCGTGTGGGATACAGTACATTTTGGGGGGCAGGGAGGGTCTTCAGTATATATCTGCTGGAAGGTGCAAATGACAACTTCCCAAGGAGACAAATTATTTTTGTATCAGAGGAGACTCATCTTGAAGAATAATATGTTTCTTATGTCTCAAATCAAACTGTAATGGTGTACTGGCTTTTTAATTTTTTTAAGACAGTATTTTTTTTTTGTTTTTTGGGTGGTAATGGGTCTCTATGGTGATCTTTGTGCAGTCAGCTTAAGTGGTGCAGTTCTGGGTAGATCTGTTCATGGCACAGTCATAACATCCTCTCACTGTCTCAGGAAGAGGAATGGCTTGGATTTACATATTAAGGCTATTTTAAACAGATTGTGATAATTAAGAATTGGGTCCAAAAGTGAGTTATTTAAAGGCTGAAGAGAGTGGTGGGGGGACCTAGAACTTCTCGCTCCACGTCACTGTGACAGGTGTCCGATGTCCCCCGGGTGCTTGAGTCTGTGGCAGTGCCTGTCGGCGTGAATGCACGCTGCTTGCAGTAGTGCCAGGCTAGTGGGGCTGTTGACTGTTCTCTGGTTCTGTAGACTCTGGTTTTATAGCAGAACAGTTTATTGCCACCTGTGGTTTTAGAGGAGAACCAAGACCAAATGGTTGTAGTCACTTATGTAGGTGCAGAGGTGGGGCCAAGCTGGATGCCTGCTTCATGTGTTTCAGAGTTCATTTATTGCCAGTCCCACCTAACTCATCTGGCACAGCAGATGAGTGATAGTAACCCATCTTGAGGTTTTTTCATGAGTAAGTTTCTGCAGAAACAGGTGGTAAACATGAGTGTGAAGGTGGGGCCGGGCTGCCCGCGCCCTTCACTTGACGTGGGAAGACAGGGAGACAGTGGGCCCTGGGCGACTGCACAGACCTGGGCCTTGGCACAGGTCTGGATGGAGCCTGGGGTGGAAAGGGGGCAGCCCTGCTGAGCAGGGTCTGTCTTAGGTCCACAGTGCCCATTAGAGGCCTGGACTATGGAGATTGTTCACAGGAACCAGTGGGATTGGTCTAGCACATTCTGAATGGTTTAATGTTTGTGAAATATTTTTTTTCTGAAGTACTAAAGTTATTTTAAAATTAAAAATCTTTATTTGGTCTAAGTTAATTTATAAGCTATCTTATCTGTTTCAGTAGGGACAAACCTTTGAAAATTCAAGTTTTGCTTATAATTGAAAATTAAGTCTTAGTTAAGAAAACTCAGGATGCACAAAATTGCTTTAGAGTGTTACTTTTTTGTTTATCCCATTACCTCATTGATATTGACCCGATTTTGCCAGATGCTTATTGATAGAGTGCTGGAATCAAATCTTACTCTGAATGTGCCTGAGAGAGGCTTTGTGTTTTCCACTGTGAAATGCAGCCGTGCCTCCCACAAGGAGGTGCCCAGAAGCCAAATTAAAGTGATAATGACTTTTTATTGGCTTTCATGTGTCATTTTAATGTTTGTGACTGCACAACAGGAAATGCTTAGCACTTGTTTTTGAGCACTTTAAAGCACCACTTGAAATGTTTGGATTATAGGCCTTAGGGATCTGTGTTCTTCAGGCAACTAGAATCTGTTGCTTCATATATGCTGCTGCATTTTATAAACATTCGTGACTCTGCATTTTGACAGTGTTCTAAGTGAATCTGAAGTGTTTTTTAAAATTTTTTTCTTATTTCTGAGTATGATACTGTTAGAGTATGTGCAGAGATTGTGGTGTCAAGCACCCTATTGATAAGAGTTCACAAGTGTATGTCTCTGTGCCAGGACCTTGCCAGCCTGTGCTGTCAGACAGTGGTCCAAGCTTGGTAGGATCATAGCATCAGAGAAGTAAAGCTTTCAAACAGCACTTCAGGAAATAGAAGTGATTGGCCCACTTTAAAAAAGGCATCCTATGCAATATGCAATTTCAGCTGCCCAGAGTGTGAGCTCCATTTCTCATTCTTGGTCTTGAGCAGGTGGTGTGACATCAGCTGAATTGAGTTTCCAATGGATTCAGGCAGATAATGTGCTTGGAGGGATCTCTCAAAGATTTTCTAGAACGGAATGGCAGAACATTTTTCTAGCCAGAGGCCATTGGGGTATTTATAAGATCGTTCATATACAAAATTATCAACTTAAAAATTAGTCTGCTATAGATTAATTGAATTTTGAGTCCTGCCTGTTGTTGCCTTGGCAGGGCCAGAGCAAATGATTCTGTAGGCCTCATGTGGCACGCAGGCCAGATGTTCTGCATTCCTGTTCTGGGAGAAGAGATGGCAGTATGAACTGCACTGCACTGTGCTCACTTTCTACCCCAGAGCTTACTGCAGGTTTAAAGGTTTTAGACTCTGGCATTGGTAGAAAAATTCTCTGCTTTAAACAGGCATGACTTTATACCTTGAGCTCATTTAAAATACATTTAGGCCTGAAAGAATTGTCCCGTATCACATTACATAGAATTAACTTTGCATTTTCAGGTTCTCTTCCTCACCTCCTGAGTCACTTCTGCGTCTCTGACATCCACTGAGTTTGATTACATGCATGGAGCAGTCATGGTGGCATTAGAATTAGGAGCCAGCATGTGGTCTCCAGCTTACCAGATCTGGAATGTTTGCACTTCCTCTTCTTAAAATACAGCACTATGAAAATGTCTTAAATGCACAAAACTGGATTAGTCCTGCTTTTTAAAAAATGTAGCCATTAATTAACACTTTTATTATGCTGTTATATGAGGGGTTTTCAAAAAGTTGAAGCAGACGCATATAATGCAAAAAAACTTTTCTGCAGTAAAAATGTTTATTTCCATTTTTTCCACAAGCCTTTAAAAGTGTGTATAATTTAGTGTCTGATAAGATTTTTCTTTGATAAGGAAGATAGACATGGCCTTTGTATTCTTTCATTTTTTTTCTCTCTCCAATTTTAGAACGTTCCAGGGAAAGTCTCTGGACACATGGACTGATAAGACCTCTGTTAGAAGACACATTTATAGGTTTTGGTGTTCTTGGTCTTTTTCTCTAAGAGGCTGTGTTTCTCTGTCCACCCCTTACCCCAAGGGGCTCTTTTATCTGAAGAGTATTTTTTTAAAGGTCTTCCAGGTAACAACGGAAGTGTTATTGTCCAGTGATAACAACACTCCTATCTTGAACATACACATGTGTAGAATCCACATAGATCTCCTGGCTGTGTCTTTGCATGACAAAATACAATTAATAATTTTCTTACCTCTTTTTCTTAAACAATACTTTGTAGGTACTCCCCATTGAAAGCCAGAATTTTTTTGGAAGCATAAACCATCAGGTAATCTTACTTGTAGGTATGCATAAAGATAAATGCCTTTATTTAAAATATGTGACTACCAAAACAATATATTTAAAGTCTTCAGTATGGGAAGTAAATCCGGAAAGTGAAACAAGTAGAATCTTCTAATAGTTTCGCGAAGGCAAGGCATAATATCAGGTAATTTTTTATTTTATTTTATTTATTTTTTTAATGTTTTTTTTTTTTTTTTTTGACAGGCAGAGTGGACAGTGAGAGAGAGAGACAGAGAGAAAGGTCTTCCTTTGCTGTTGGTTCACCCTCCAATGGCTGCCGCGGCCGGTGCGCTGCGGCCGGCGCACCGTGCTGATCCGATGGCAGGAGCCAGGTGCTAGGTGCTTTTCCTGGTCTCCCATGGGGTGCAGGGCCCAAGCACTTGGGCCATCCTCCACTGCACTCCCGGGCCACAGCAGAGGGCTGGCCTGGAAGAGGGGCAACCGGGACAGAATCCGGTGCCCCGACCGGGACTAGAACCCGGTGTGCGGCGCCGCAAGGCAGAGGATTAGCCTGTTGAGCCACGGCGCCGGCTATATCAGGTAATTTTTTAAAAAGACGTCGAAGGATCACTTCCTGGCCATTTTGGCTAAGATCAAGTGTAGTAAGAAAGGTCTAAGGAACTGTAGGAAAGTAGTAGACTGAAAGAGGAAAAACTGACTTTAGACTGAAATTTATAAAGTACCATTTATAAACAAAATAGCAGATGCCCAGTGGACCTCCTGTGCTTCAGTTATAAAAGAATAAAAATCTAAATGAGTGGAAAGACTTATGTACGTGTATTACACAAATTCCTGTTTCTGAGATTTAATAAGTTTCTTCTGCTTAACAGAAGAGGAATGTTTAATGATTACCTATTCTGGGAAACCTCATTTGTGATCTCTTCTAAGGGAGTGGATAGCCAGTGCTGAGCTGTGCCTTGGTCTTCTGGATGTGTGAGTAGACACAGGCAACTAATGATTCACGTTCTTGAACTTCAGTGAAGAACTCAAGAGCCATGAACAGCACAAAACTGAACTGGTTCAGCGGCCTGACACCTCTAGCTCTTCCTGGCAGTCAGTAGCAGAAGGGGTGAGGCGCGTTTGACCGTGACCCAGAGGAGTGTGTGTATGTTGTCTGCAGTCACAGCATGTCCTCGCTTAACATGTTCCGTGAGGGCGGAGGTGAGCTGTCTCATGTAATTGTGTTTTCTTTGATGGTAAATTGAAAATCATTACTGGGGATTGGTGGAGTGGGTTGGTTTATGTAATTAAAATCTATAGGGTAGCCAGTACATCTGGAAACATACATCAGTGTATGATTAAGACTGTTGCATACCTTATGCTTCCTGTAGACTGAAGCATTTTGAATGTCCACGAAGAACGTTCAGTAGCATTAGTGGAGGAAGGCACTGAGCTGAAGTTTTATTTCAGTTCATCTCCTTTCTTGGGTGTAGGTTTGGATAAGGACTAGAATTGCCAAAACATGCGTCAGTTACAAGGAAGGGAACAAGGAGCTTGAGGTACCCATAGTCTTGGCAGATGCTGTCTGACTAACCGGGGTGCTCAAGCTTAATTCTAAACTTCAAGGTCATTTTTTATACTTAATTTTAGTAGTTTTCATTTGTGTATTGAAAAATGCCTTGATCTGTGTTCACATAAGTGGTGCTAAAAATACGGTGCCCCTCCTGGGAAGCACATCAGTCCATGGTGACGTTACTTCTGAGTATTTCAGTGAGAACAGAGCCAAAATGAATGTAGTGGATGGGCTGTCTTCTCATTTCCATTGTGTTCACAGAAATGGTTTTGGTATTGTTACCTGCATTTTAGCAACCTTCAAACTTTCTGGATTGTGAATTTCGAGAGGAAAACAAGCCAGTTTTAAAACTTGTGCTGTTGATGTAGCAGTGGCATTTTTCCTCCCAGGGGATCCGCCATGGAGGGAGGTGTCTGGGCAGCTGGCTGGGGGAACCTGGCTGTGCTCCTCTTGGCTCGTTCAGCACTCTCTCTTCGTTTACACTGTAAGGTAGCAGTCTATGTCAGAAATGTCGCCTGCTCTGAAAAACATTTCCCCGAGGCCCACCTGCAGACATGACCAGATGCCTGGGTCATGGGGCAGGAGTTTCCTCTGTCACTTGCTGAGCCTCTCATCTTCACTGTCAGAGGCTGCGTTGTAAAAATAAATAACTAGAAATAAACGTAGAGAATAAAGCCCAGAAGCCTGACTGTGTTGCTGTGGGTAAATGCCTGCCTTTGAGGACTTTGGCTTTAACTTTCCAGCACCCTGAGGCAGGTCCATGGTGTCACACGCTGACTCCTGGTGTCACTCCCACCCATTGTGGGAGGAGATATCTGGGTGCCGGAGAAGTACATGAGGTGAAGTGACTCACCTGCTGCCTAACCTGTATGTTAAGTGCTTCAGCAGAACTAGTGCACAGTTTTGGATTTGGGTCTGGATTCCACAGCAGTCCCACCACCTGCTAACAGGGTGACTTGGGCAAGTTACTGACCCTCCCTAAATCCGAGTGTCTTCATCTCCACCATCCACAGGCTGGCTCGGGTGTGTGTAGACGAGGTAAGGTGCCAGTTCGTCACATGTTGGAGGAGGATGTCCAGGCCTGCAAGTGCAGTCCTCACTCAGGCTTGCTGTGTGTTTGCTCTGAGGCCTGCTGTGTGCAGACTTTCTAAGGTCTCTAAGAGCCATTCGGACTGCTGGAAATGGATCCAGAAATGGGGTAGCAAGAACCCTGTGCACGTGTTGCATGACAGTCAGGCAGTCTTGGAAAGAAGTTATCTAAAAATGGAGAAAACAGAGGAATTTAGAGGTATCTCGAGGGTAGAGAATGCAGCGTGAACCAGCAGAGAGCTGCCTGTTAGTGAAAAAATACTGAGGCTGGTGTCTTTTTGCAAAATGGTGCTGGACTTCTGAGGAGCCCAAAGGCCTTGGGAAGGGCAGCCATCAGAGAGTGATGCCAGGTTGGAAATGGGCAGCAGAAAGACCTTCCCAGGGTAAACTCAACAGCCTCGTCCTTGTCCCCCCCCCCCCTTTTTTTTTTTTTGATTAATAAACGGTTTCAGTGTCAGGTGTAAATGCCCCTTCTCCCTCTACCTGGTTGAGTTACAGTGCTCTGATCAACTCAGGACAATGTTTCTTGCATTTCTTCCTCCTGCACTTCTCCGACCCTGGGAAGTGGAGAGGAAAACAGGGATCCAGACTGGGAGCCCTATGGAAACCCTTGTGAAGATGTTTACAACCCTCAAATAGTAAAGACAACACCAGCCACGTTGTTAGATGAGAGGATACTTGATACTGTGTGTGCCCACTCATTACTTCTGTCTTGCTGGAAACCTGGGCATTCTGCAGTTTCTCTGAATTCTCTCTCTCACCTTGCCCTTCCTCCTACCCCTGCCTTTGGTCTGTGCTCTCTTCCTTATTGAGTGGTAGTCTTGCCAAATGGCCCTCTGGAGTGATACCACTGTTGTACATTCCTACTGTGTGAGCAAGTGTGAGTACGATTCCTTTGGCCTTTGCCAATATCGAGGGTTTTTATTTCTTTTTTTTAAAGATTTATTTGTTTGAAAGAGATCTCCCATCTAAAAGTTCACTCCTCAGATAGATGCAACAGTTAGGGCTGGTCTAGGCTGAAGCCAGGAGCTTTATCTAGATCTCCCATATGGGCGGCAGAGGCCCAAGCACTTGGGCCTTCTTCCATTGCTTTCCCAGGCCATTAGCAGAGAATCGGATTGGAAGCAGAGTAGTCAGCATTGGGATTCCAGGATTGCAGGTGGCAGCTTTACCCACTATACCACAGTACTGGCCTCCCAAAAACCGAATTTTATCAAGCTTTTTGTTCTTTGGTAGGCTTGTGGTTGGAAGTTTGTTTCCTTATTTGAACAAAATGGAAAATTTTCATTTATATAAGCCATTTGTAGGTCGTTTTCTGGGAGCTATTTGTTTCTTTGCCTATCAGTTATATTTTCTAACTCTTTGGTTTTTGTATGTATTTCAAAGAAGAGAGACTCTGAGAGGGCAGGAGCAGCAGGAAGGAAGGCTGAATAAGGGGCAATTGGTAGTCTGGGCATTCTGAATGTTGGCTGAGTGTCTCCCTAAACTGAGGAGTCCTGAGACCAAAGAACAAAGAAGGAAGCTCCCTCTAAGAATAGAAGAACATATTAGGGAAACTGAAATACAGGGTTCCAGACTGAGATGACACGTGATCTGGAGAGACCCTGCAGCAAGTTTTGCAGACAGGAACAGTCTTATACATTCATTCAGTAGCGGCCAAAACTGAAGATGGTTTTACACCATTCCTCTGTGTATGTTTAGGAGCTGGACCCTCAGGTCCTTATCTGGAGGATTTGTGCTAGCACTTGGGCTCTATGGCCCCAGCTAGGCTAGCGAGGCTCAGGCTGGCATCACCGTGGGTGTGCTGTCACCCGTGGGCTCTCTGGATTCAAGTAACGAGAACTCACTGGGGTTATTTTAGTTTGGAGGGTTTCACCACCTTCAGGAATGATGGAAGGACTGATGTTGTGCAGGTGTCCTGGGATCAGAGCATGTTCAGGAGAGGAACGTGGGAAGGCCATCTCTGGTCCCCCAGATTGGCTCCTCTGGGCCAGGCATGCTTCTAGCTTTGGGATGCAAGGACAAGCTGGCCAAGGCCCGGCTGCTGTCTTCCAGAGGAGCTTTGCAGAGTTCTTGTGCGTCTGCAATAGGTCACCTGAAGAACAAGGTTCCAGGGATGGAATCACAGGGCAACTCTGTGTCTTTGCTCAAGACATTATTCCCGGCACCGGCACTGTGGTGTGGAGGGTAGAGCCGCCGCCTACAGTGCTGGCAGCCCATATGGCTGCCGACTCGAGTCCCGGCTGCTCCACTTCTGATGTGGCTCTGCTATGGCCTGGGAAAGCAGTAGACGATGACCCGAGTCCTTCGGCCCCTGTGCCCGCATGAGAGACCCAGAAGAAGCTCCTGGCTTCCAATTAGCACAAGCTCCAGCCATTGCAGCCAACTGGAGAGTGAACCAGTGGATGGGAGACCCCACCCCCCCAACCCCCCGTGTGTGTGTCTCTGCCTTTCCTTCTCTCTCTCTCTTTCAAATAAAATAAATCTTAAAAAAAAAAAAAAAAAGACGTTATTCACCTGCCTGTGGATGAAACCTCAATCGGGGCCTCTGGTGCTGTGCCAGAGCGCTGTGGGGTAATCAGAGCTTCTACTCGGTCTGCATTGCTGGTTCAGAGGCGGCATATGCTGTCCTGGAGCTGCCACTCATCGCTAACTGCTGTCTGTCCCTCCACAGGTGGAGTAGGAGGAGGGAGCAAGGAGTTTAGTGATTTACTTTCCTAAGCCAGCTCTCTTCCCTGGGCCTGGCTGCAGTTTAGTATTGGTCCTCTCGTTCTCCCATGGATTCTCAGGGAAGCTTTGGAGGTATGTTGGGCCCCACCTCTTGCTCAGAGCTCAGGTATGTTGGGCCCCACCTCTTGCTCAGAGCTCAGGTTCTCTCATTAGCAGTTCCCTGAAAAGCTATCGCACTCTGACTCACCTCAGAGGAACCACCTCCACCTGCTTTCTGCTGAGCCCTGTTCACCTTCTTGGCTACTGTGTTGTGCAGACCCGAAGGTGACCCGCATGCCAGCTTGTGGGTCTGTGCCACCAGGTCTGGGTAAGGAAAGACTGAGCTGCCTGCTGTGTCGCCAGGAAGAGCCAGCTGCCACGGTGCCCTTCTGTCAGGTTTAGCAGGTGAGTCGGAGCCCAGCCCACAGGGTCCCCACCCCTGAAGGGCCTCCTTTCAGGCTGAGTGTCTACCGAAGAGCCCTCTCTGGTGACCAGTACAAGGGTCCCTCCCCACCCCCACCTGTGATACAGCCAAGCACAAACCCCCTGAGGAGTGGGACTCAGTGCAGCTCTGCAAGGAACCACTGGCCCCAACTCATGAAATATGTGCTCTTGGCCCTCACCGTGAGTGGTCGGAGCATTACGACCCCTGAAGCAGGTGGCAGGAGTCCCTTTTTGTGTTGCTGCTTTTCATTGGCTCGTTTCTTGTTTTCTGCACATAGTTCAGGCATGGCTTAGTGTCCAGCCATGGACATGCTGGGCCTGTGCCCAGAGTGGGAGGAAGGTCCATCCTGGGAAAGCAGGATGCTGCTCAGGCAGGGTGTTCTAGAACCATCTCTGCAGTTCCTGACTACTGGGGGAGCCATCAGGCTGCAGGGAGTGGATGTATAGGTTGTGTGCCACAGAACTGCAGGGGACACAGGAGTCTGGAGCAGGGAGACTGGGAGGCCTCTGTAGCATCCAGGCCCAGGGTGAGCAGGAGCACAGAGCGGAGCTGCTGGGGCTACAGGATGGAGGGAGGGAGGCTGCACTGAGTCTGACTTGCAGAGGGTGAATGAGTGCTAATGTGGCCAGGAAGTCAGGAGAACCGCGTGGGAGGCAGTGGGGAAGAAGTGTCCAGAGAGGGGTGCTAGGCCACAACTCCTGTGAGACTCCTGAGGAGAGGGGTGGTAACTGGACACGCCCACCTGAAGGTGGGGCCCAGGTCGGGGCTGGAACCCACAAATGGGGCTCACGTGCACATACTTGGAACTGGAGACCAGCCCAGGTTAGGTTGCCAGGGAGCGGAGGAACTGGATTCCTAACTAAGGTGGGAGCGTGCCGGGGCCTTTGGTTTGCTGTTCCTGAGAGGGCGGCACTGCAGAGCGTTGAGGAACATGGTTGCGGGGCGCTGGGAGGCTGTGCTGATGAGTGGTGTGGGCATTTGGGAGAAAGGCAGGTGGCTGGCTGGGAGGCGGCCTTGCCAGGAGCAGTGGAGGAAGTGCCTTTTCATCGTGTCCTGTGGGCTTGCAGCCAGCATTCATTCGTTCATTCCTTTTTTCTTTCCTTTTTTCCTCCCTCCCCTCCCCTCCCCTCCCCTCTTATCCCCTCCTTTTATTCCTCCCCCACCCCCTTTTTAAAAGATTTATTTGGGAAAGAGTTATACACACACAGAGGGAGAGAGATCAGTCTTCCATCTGCTGGTTCACTCCCAAAAGGCCACAGTGGCCAGGGCTGAACTCGGGAGTTTCTTCTGGGCCTCCCACATAGGTGCAGGGGCCCAAGCCTCTGAGCCATCCTCCACTGCGTTCCCAGGTGCATTAGCAGGGAGCTGGATCAGAAGAGGAGCAGCCAGGACACAAATGGTGCCCATATGGGATGGCGGCACTGCAGACAATGGCTTAACCTGCCGTGCCAAGGCACCGGCTCCCAGCTGTTGTCATTTCTAACAGCCCGGACAGTGGAGACCATAGCTCTCCTCGGCTGTTCCCTTTGGGACAAGAGTTCTCTCTGAGTCGGAGGAGAGACCCAGGAGCAGGTTTTCGTTGTATGGTAAGTTGTAGACTTTGAACACAATGATGGTGTTTTTAAATTCTGTTTTGATCTTTGGATTCAAAAGCTTCTGAACCTGAGATAAGATTACTTTCATTTTGGTTCACAAAAGCTCTGTTAAGAATTGGCCAGGGTGCCTCCATGGTGGCTTAACAAACACACGTGGCCCCTTCTGAACTGCCGCCGCGTCCTCACTGCAAATCCTGCTGTCACAGGCATTAGAAGCAGACAGGAAGGAGGCTGGGCCAGAGGCACCTGTCAGAGAGAGCAAGGCCCCACTGCACCTGACTTGCTGTTTCCTAACAGAGTGATGGAGCTGGGACGTCAGCATGGTATTTACTGGCTTGTGTTGTCCAGGTAAGAAACCTGGAGCTTCTTGGGGGCTGAATTAAAACTATCGTTGATGCCAGCCTGCCTTCAGTTCCAGCGTGGCCTTTCATGGTGTCAGTAAGGAAAATGCAAGGGAGGCGTAGTCTTCCACTGCAGAAATTCTCCACGAGGCCCTCCTGAGCTATGTCAGTGAGATTGCAGAGGGTAGGGAGGGATGGGCATGAGAGGCACCAGGAAGTAGCACGAACCAGGGTGGGTTGACCCCCTGGCAGTGGGGTGTCATGGAGTGGTTTTCTAGGTAGGTGATGCAGTTCATCTGGGAAGCTGCGGGAGGGGTGCAGATTGCCCCTTGTGGCAGCATCACACCCCATGGGGACAATTAATGCTGCTTGGGCCCTGACAATGCAGCCTGGCAGGAAGCCGTGTGCTTTGGTCTGGATACGATTAATGTGTGTCCTGTGAGGGTTTGTGTGGTGTGGAGGCATGGTCCTCTGTGTGGTGGTTCTGAGGTGATGGTGCCTTAGAAGAGGGTTAGGAGGGCTGGTGCAAAGTAATCCGGTTGTTGGAGGTCTTCCCCTTGGGAGGGGTTAATGTGGAGTGAGTTCCTACAAGAGAGTTGTAGAGTCTGGCCCCTCCCATGCCCTGGCTTCCTGTCTCAACAGGTGGTCTGTCATGATGCCACCAGTCACGCTGTGGCACAGCCAAGGAGGCCTTCACCATAGGCTGAACAGGTGGCTGCTGATCTTCCACTGTTAGCCTTCAAAACATGAGCCGAATCCATCTCTTGCTTTTACAAGTAGCACAAGTTCTCGGCCTCAGGATCTTGCTACACCAACAGAAAATGGATTAATACAGCATGCATATGTCAAGTACTGTGGGTGGAAGACTTCCGGACCGTGCTCAGAGTTAGATGCAGTGAGAGGACAGCTGACACAGGACTGAGAGGTGGGCTTTTCACTGAAGGACCCATCCCAGGGCAGGAAAAGAGGAGACGCCAGCGGAACGTGTGACATCTTCGGGATTATGGGTATGCAGAGAAACACTACATACTTCCTGAGCTCACAGCTTACTGTGAAAGCAAGTCACCTATCCCACTCTCAGTAGGCCAGGCAGGATGGAGAATTGTGAGGTCTTTGGATGGTTTTTGACCCCATCTGGTAACCGAATGCCAATGATTGTCAAGTTTTTTTTCCCTTCAAAATTGTACTTAAAAAGCGCACTGCCACCAACCCCTTTAGATTTTTCCTCTCTTGGAAGTCCCCCTCCACGCTGCTCTGGCTGGCAGCCTTTGACTCTACTAAGTAGTTTTAAATCTCAAAGAAAAAAAAAAACACAAAACAACACTGCATAAACTCTTCAGAACTTGAAAAGTATTAAAGCCATACTCTGTGAGGCTAAGACTTGTGTTTTGGAAAGAGCGGTGCTTTTCACATAAAGATGGCTAAGACCAAAGTTGTAACGGGTGGGCTGGAGGACTGGCTTTGCTCTTCTCAGACCCACTGAACACCTGTCCATGTTGATGTTTTCATTCCAGAAGGAATGTAGAGAAGCTGGAGAGCTCTATAGAAGTTTCTTTCCTCTCCTCTCCTCTCTCCTCTCTCATTTGAAAGTCAGAGTTACTCAGAGAAGGAGAGGCAGAGAGAGAGATCTTCCATCTACTGGTTTACTCCTCAAATGGCTGCAATGGCTGGAGCTGTGCCAATCAGAAGCCAGGAGTCTCCTCCAGGTCTCCCATGTGGGTGCAGGGGCCCAAGGACTTGGGCCATCTTATACTGCTTTCCCAGGCCATCGCAGAGAGCTGGATGGGAAGTGGAGCAGCCAGGACTCAAACCGGCGCCCATATGGGAGGCCAGCACTGCAGGCGGCGGCTTTACCAGCTACACCACAGCACCAGTCCCAGAGAAATTTTTTTTTTTTTTTAATTTATTTGACAGAGTTATAGACAGACAGAAAAGTCTTCCTTCCGCTGGTTCACTCCTCAAATGGCTGCAACAGCCGGAGCTGTGCCGATCTGAAGCCAGGAGCCAGGAGCTTCTGGTCTCCCACGTGGGTGCTGGGGCCCAAGGACTTAGGCCATCTTCCACTGCTTTCCCAGGCCATAGCAGAGAGCTGGATCAGAAGTGGGGCAGCCGGGACTGTAACCAGCGCCCATATGGGATGCTGGCACTACAGGCAGCGGCTTTATCTGCTACACCATAGCACCGGACCTGAGAAGTACTTTCACTATTACTCAATTATTATTCAATATTCAATATAAAAGTTATGAGAAGGAAAAACTGTCATGCAAAAATCTCTGAATAAATGGGAGATGTTTAAATTAGTAAATAAGACAGGAAGTTTTGAAAAATATTCCAGTGGTGAGAGGTTTTAGCTCCCAAGGCAAACGGCAAAATTTAGTATCCCAGTGAGTTTTGAAAAAAGGAAAACTTCAAGACTTCAGACACAAAGTGACTGGCCAGTAAACAGACTCATGGCTAGAAAATCAAGGAACTGAAAACGATCTCAATTGTATGCCACTGTGTTTATAAGCTTTACTTAAAGCGAAATTAGAGCATAAAACCCATTTGACAATGTATAAGTACAAGTCCCCAAAAAACTGCCTCAAAACAAAAGCATGTGTAGGTGCTCTGAACAGTGCAAAAACTTACATGTGTTAAGTACATAGACAACTCTTGTTTAAACGCAACAGATTTTATACTGACCTCTGTAATCAATTTCCATCAAAAGTGACAAAAGTATTTCAGAGTGATTGGATCTAGCCATTTCAATGAAGTCCATAAATGTGAAATTATAAGTGCTGTAAGCTGACAGCCACAGCACATGTAGAGAAATGACTCCCAGGAGACTGAATTTTGTTAGAAAAAAATACACCACTGCTACTGTTCAGATCTGAAATGAAGAATGAGGTAATTTTGTTTTTCCTTTGTAGGATCCTGTGCTCTACGTCCTGGATCATACATAGAATGCTGGACCAGGATGGAGCCATAGCAATGATGGCTAAGCCTCTCACCGGGCTGAAGAAGACCAAGGCTGGGCTGGAGTCGCAAGTGAGAGGAAGGACAGGCTGCCATGGCCTGGAGCCTGTGGTGTGGAAGCTCTTCACAAATGAGCAATCTCAGGTGGGTGCTTCTCTCCCGTTCTCTGGAGCTCTTTGGCTCCTTGGTCAGACCAGCTTTAGACGGTTACCCTACCACGCACCATTCAGCAAACTGAGATAGATCATCCAATCCCAGGAGTAGCAGATATGCCCCTGGGGTAACAGGCCTGCCTCCCAGGGATGTGGCTGAGGCTAGAGGGTGCTGGGTGACAGGTGGGTTGTGATGTGTACCCTGTTCCTCCTCTGAGATGTGAGTGGGTGGTGTGTGAATGTGCCTTCAGGGGCTGTTCATTTAAACCGTGGGTCCCTGTGAGTTCATGCAGGAAGCCAGAGGCCGCCTGGCTGTGTTCCAGCTCCTGAGGCACCATTTCGTGTCCCCTGCTCATAGCTGGGGAACACCTGCCTCTAAATCTCTGGGTAATGACCAACTCCATGTCAGAGAATTTCTGCAAAGGTGTACAGTGAACGGTGCAGCCGTGTTCAGTTGGTTTGTCTGTCTCCACCTCCCTCTTCTTTAACCTGAGGAAACCTCTGTTCACTTCTGGAGGGAGAGAGGGGTTCATGGTCCTTGTGTGCTTTTGTCTGAGTGTGCATGTTGGGGAAACTGATGTTAAGCCCAGTTAGCAAAGTGCGCTTGGAGTTAGTAACTTAAAAAGGTACCACGGTGAAAGCCACTTGCTGACGCTGTGCGTAGCTGATAGCCAGCTACACAAGCACATAGATCTTTTGCAATCTTTTAGGGACCCAGGTTGATTGGAAATGAAGCAGAGAAAAAACTCCTCACTAAATATATTCGAAGGTATTGGCTATGATGTTAGAACCCTGTGGGCTTGGCACAGGGAAACTTTCTTTTGTCTAACGATTCAGGGGGCTCAGCTTGGGAGTTTTCCCTGGCAGGGACTGCAAGTGCTAAGCAGTGTCCCCTCCCCTTGAGGAGAAACGAAGTCCAAACTTACAACAGGGCCCCATCTCGACACTGCTTTTCCCTTTTGAGGTCAGTGAGCGGTGTCATCTGCTGCCCGTTTCCTTCCCTCAGTGGAGTCAGGGTTATTTTGATCGCACACTGCAGTGCGTAGTTGCCTTCCGACGCTCGGCCAGGCCTGCTTCCTCAGGTTTTCACTATATCCTGTTGTATGTGTGGTGGGGCAGCTGATGAGTCACGTGATGTTTTGCTGCTCCAAACGACAGAAATAGAGATTCAGAATAACCCTGCAGAGGAGTATCTCGAATGTTTATCAAACACACTGCTCAAAAACCTGTTTTTCTACAGTTCAGGTGCTTTGTATAAAAAGAGCCTTATGGGGGCTGAGTGAGGGTGGCTGGCTGCACAGTGTGGGCGGCAGCAGCCGGCGTACAGGCTGGCCGAGGACACAGAGGTGCAGAAAGCTCAACCCCAAATCCCCACCACCTCTTCCAAGGCCCTCGTGTGCTGCATTGCCAACTGGGTTACCCAACAGGGAAGGCAGGACTTGGAACATACCAGACCCCTGCTCCTGGGCCAGGCCCTGCTCTGACCAAGGAAGATGCTACCTCGCTGTAGAGGTGAGCTCAGCTGCAGCCAGTGGCCAGCCACCACAGCTGGGTGACACAGACCAGCACACGCTGCCCTGGGCACGGGGCTGCTTAGAGAGGCACTGCCACAGAAAGATTTCCAAATAGGAGAGAATGCTTCACGGGCAACGCGATTGACAGCAGTATGAATGCTTCCTATTTTGTCATGCTCTCCCGCCTGCTTGTTTGAAGGAAGAAAAAAATCCAGAGAGCCACCAGCTTACAGTTGATGTTTTTTAGAAACCAAAGGTACAAACATTTCCTTCCCTGGCCCCTTCTATCCAGAAGAAAAGCTCCCCAAATGGGGAACAGACACGCAGATGGGGAACTGCTGACTTTTCTCACTTCCTCCTCAGAAGAGTTGTGACTGCCCCAGCCCTGAGACCCAGAAGGGACTGCGAGTGAGGACCACTGGTGCTGCCTTGCAGGCTGGGGAGGCACGGGCCTGCCTCCCTCCTGGGCCTCCTGCCCGCGGTACCTCCCAGGATCACTGCAGGAAGTCCCAGAGTGAAGCGTGAAGTGCTTTACCAGAGCAGTGGCGCTTTACTCGGCCCACGGAAGGGATCTTAAACCACATGAAGCAGCACAGCGTCTCAGGGAATCAGCCATCTATGGACAGCTCCTGGCCAGACCACTGGCTGATGCTAAAAAAAAAAGAAACCCAAACCAGAAGAGTACCTGTGGCAGACAAGCCTGTGGCAGGCCCTGAGGGAGAATGAGTGACTTTGACCCAGAGATGTGAACAGATGCCTTCAGTGTCCCAGCGAGAGTTCCAGACCGTGAGGGGTTCCTGCTCAACACCCCCTGAACCACGTGGCTAGCAGGCCCAGTCCCATGACTCTCCTGGAGCGAGCCTCATCTAGTTCTTTCTGCTTCGTGCTTGAATGTCCTCCCCATGCCCCGGAAGTGGTGGAACACACAGCAGTCCACACTGGGAATGATCTCCTGTGTCAGCCTGCGGGGTGGCCTCTCTAGAACAGGCCGCCAGTGGAGCTGCTCGGACCTCAGAGGAAATCCGCACTGCAGGGAGACTATGCTTTGAGGTACTGCAGCTCATTTCTCGGCAGCTAGATGACAAACTGCTCGGTACTCGGGATCTCTAGTAGTGTGTGTCTGCGAGCCCTCACTCAACCTTGAGAAAGTCACACCTGCTCTTCCATGGGCCTTGACCTGAATCTCACAGGCACGGTGCCCTTTTAAATACATCTGTCAGCTGAAAAGAAACATGTCAGGGGATCGCCCCCCAAACAACTCTGACGTGGGCAGGGGACACGTTCCCTGCCTCTGTGCCGAGCTTCTGGACGACAGGATTCTTGGAACAGATGCAGAACACGCCAGCCCCGCGCCCGCTTTGGATGTGAAGGGGTTTGTGTGGCTGTGACTTGAGCAGCCCGAGTGAAGGACACAGCGGAGGGGCGTGTGCTTCCCGGTGAACGGTCTGAACACGTCCTGGAGGAAATCCTGGCTCCGTGGTCCTGCTCTGGCATCGCCTCCCACGTTCTCGGCAACCCCGACACAGTGATGGCTCATTTATTGCCATCGCTGGAGTTTAATCACGTGTTTTAGTTCCATAGCAAAGAGTATGCAGCTGATCTCTGCTGGATTTTGAGGGAAAGGATTTGCTTTTTCCACTGGATCTTTAAATGCCAACCTCAGAAGCATGAACCACAGGCACACAATGTTAAAAAATACTGCTGTTTAATTTTCTACTCATATACTTTTAAAAAAGCTGATACAATTAACTTTTTCCCCATCTTCTTAGATGTGCCTCTAAAACCACCCCCAAAGAACTCTGCATCTTAATTTTCAGCACTGACACAAACGAAGGCAAAACGCTCCCAGGAAGCACAGGACTTGTTGTCCCTTAGGGGTGCACCCGAGGGGCACGGGGCCCCGGAACCCGTGACGCCCACAGCTGACTTTCTGGCCCTACATCTTGTTGTCTGTGAGAATATGATGACGCAGCACTGAAAACACAGCCAAGAGGCCTGGCCTTGTCTCCCTCGTGCCACCTCAGCCTGCCCTTCCAGTCCCACTGCTGTCTCCTCGCAGGGATCCATTTCTTCCCAGGTAATGAAACAGTCATCACTTACTGACCTGGACACTCATCTGCAAATAATGGGCCGTGTTGTACCCTGGTCACTGGTGCAGGACGCCAAGCAGTCGCCGTGTTGTATTAGAGACATTTTATTGAAAATGCGAAAATAGGAAATGTATTATAGCCTAAAATAAATTACATAACATATACAGCATATATTTATATCTTTAAAATATTTTGTTTAGGTTCTTTCAGTCTAGGAATTTTGACTAAATCAAGAATTTAGTGAACTGTGTCCATAATTTTTTTTTTTAAAGGAAAAAACCCGCTTTCCAAAACTTAGAAAAATAGACTGCACTAAATGGATTTCAAATGCGTTACTTCAGGGAGTATCCCGTAGTGACGTCAACAGCGTTTATAAAATGTCTTGCTTTACCGTGTGGCGTGAGAGGGAAGTACCATAGTACATTCCAGGCTACCTGTACCGCAGTCGGGACTAAAAGCGGCAGAACCAGGTCATAAATCTACTCCAGAGGTTAGCGATGCAGCAGCCTGGCATTAGAATGCTGGATTATGACTTAAAGCTTCAGTTCACTGTAAAAACTAAAACGTAGAGTGAGAAGGCGCCGCCTCACTCGCCCCAGCGCCACCTTCAGGAAGGCGAGTGGAAAGCAAGCCTTTGGGGAAAGTCATGCGGGAGAATGCTGCGGTTTGGAGACAGTGCGTTTGTGACAATGCTAAAGAGTTAGCTCACGTGTCTACACGGTGCAGGTGCGAGTGCCGCCAGCCCACGCGGAGCTGGGAGAACGCCGAGGGGCCGCAGCTGTTCCACCGGGCTGGAGTGCTGTCCCTGTAGCGTCTCTCACTTTGCTGCAGAAGGTGAGTGCCATACGTGGGCTGGCAAGGTCGTGGTCTGTTCCTCGGGGCGAGTGGTGACTCCAGGCTGCAGCCAGTTGCCGACTTTCTGTGTGTGTATGCAGTAGACCGTTTAAAATCCCAGGGTGCATCTCTGCCTGTGACCGTGTTACTGAGAAGCAAGTCAAGGAAGCCAAATTGGAACCTGCTGATTCTTAAGAGCAGTGACAAGGGACAAGCGTCCGGCCTGCTGGGCAGCAGTGCCCTAGAGGTGGTGGCACAGCCGCGGTCCTTTGGTTCCAAGTGGAGATTGTCCGAGGCAGGAGGAGACAGCTCTGTCTTCTGGGTTTGCGTGAAGCAGAGGCGTGGCGTCCGTCGTTTTGATGATACGACAGTAAAGGCCTTTCTTCAGGTCCTCATGTCAAGGTGAGCATACCCAGTATGCTAGAGAACTGACTACGAAACCTTTAAATCAAGGCCTCTTTCATAACCCCAAAACAAAACAAAACACCCAAAACCCACAGTAGGAGGGGCGATGATGCTGAAGTGTCGTCCAACGGTCCCTGCAGAGCCCAGGGCACCCTGGGCCTCATTCATTCTCCTCCCTCATCTCTACGATGTCCGTCACCTCCTCTGTTGGTGGCATGTCGGTCATGGCAGAGTCCTCGCCCTCAGTGGCTGACTCGTTCTCCATCTTCTTTTTCTAGATCAGAGAGGACACAGCGGTGAGGGGCTGTGCACAGGGACACGTGCTAGCAGAACCGTGAGTAAGGAGGGACTCTCACTGCAGCCCGAGACCTCGGTTCACCATGGGCACCTCTTGGTTTAGCACCTTCCTCTCCGTTGGGTTACTCACATGCCTGCTGTGTACCCGGCACCGTGTTGGGCACTCCTGGGACATGCTCTTCCCACCCTTGGCTTGGGACTGCACGGTACAGAACAGCCCTCTTTGTCCTGCCATCAGCTGGTCCTTTCTGGGCAGCTCCAGGCTCGCTGTCATCCTCTCCTAAGTCCTGCTGCTTCCCTGCCATGCTGCCCGTTCTTGCAGAGAACGCTTCTCAGGGCTTTGGTCCCAGCCACGTGCCGGGCTCGTGGCGGAGCTGGTCAGCAGCGCCACTGTTGGGAGACTGGCCTCTGCCCCCTCCCAGTCCAGCCCCCCAACCCCTCACAGTGGGGCTCCTGTTCTCCAGGTCTGTGCTGTCTCCTTTAAATGAAATGCTCCGTAGTTATGACCAGCTCCTGGCCTGCAAAACCCTGACCTTGTTTAGGCCCAAATCTGTGCCAAGCTGGCGGCCAAGGCTCTGGAGCTCCAGGGCTAGGGCTGTTATCCTGCCGTGCGCCTGCCTGGCCTCTGTCTCCCTCTCCTGGCCGACTCCTGCACCCTTTCTGTATCCTCCTCGTTCCTCAGCTTCCTACTCTTCTGGGTGCTTTTGTTTTTTCCCCAGAAAAGTGCTTGCACCAGCTCCCCGGACCACACTCCCCTGGGAACTGTAGAGGGCGGCCCCTTCTGTGTGCACTGGACCCACTCGTGTCACTGTCTCCTAGATCATTCCCCAAGCACAGTCCGCCAAGTTGCACTCATCTTAGTGGTTTTCTGAAATCTACCTCCATGCCCCCCACCTCCTTTGTGACCAGATTTCTCAAAGGGCCAGCTGCACTGCTGCCTTCAACTTCTCTCCAGGCCCCAAGACTGCTGCACGCTCCTCCAGATCATGTGTTGGGTCCCCATGCGCTTCTGGATGCCTGCCACATCCCCCTTTCTGCTCATGGGCTTTGGTTCTTCCTGACTCCTCAGCCTGCGAGTGCTGGTGAGGCCCCGGGCTCCATCCATGGGCCTCTTCGCCTCTGCATGCATTCATTCTCTGGTCAGGCTCATCCCGCTCCTGCTACCTGAGAATCCATAATCTCAGAAAAGAACCTACCCCCACCCCGCCTCGATCATTTGCTAATTGCATGCTAACACAAGGTGTCAAAACTGTGCTGAGCTGGCCAGCATGGACAGCAGACACTCTGCAGGGGACAGGGTGCCCCGTGCATGCCTTTTCTAGCCCAGGCATTTTCCTAGCAAGAGTCTGAATTTGTAAGACCTTTGGGCAGGAATGCGGTGATCGCCTTGCAGGGTTTTCCGACCTGCTCAAAACTATGATTCAGTTTCCACGTTAACTCCCTGCAGCTCACACCCTTGGCTCATCTGTCCTAAGATGGGACTGCCTTTTCACACAAGGCGGTTGTAAAGAGTAACCACGTGACGACAAAGCAGGGAGGCGGCCCTGGTGTCACGGGGGGTGGTGCCGTGCTCATGCCCAGGGTGAAGGTAAGTTGGCTCCCACTATGGCTGCCCTGACATGTGGGCCCTGGGCTCCTGTCCTCCCATGGTGGGAGGTAGCAGCACAGCGCTCTCACCTGCTTCCGATAGACGTAGCATGCCGCGATGGCCACCATGGTGGACTCTCCCACGAATCCTGCCAGGAGGGAGCCCACGCCCAGGGTGGCTCCGTGTACCCTGGGGTGAGAAGGTAAAGGTGATGTCTGAGTTAAAGCCCAGCTGAGGCACTAGATAGAGGATTGTTGCTAAACCCAGGGCAGGGGGATGAGGCGTGTGGTGCTCTCACTGTCTGCATGGGGGAGCCCAGGCACCAGCACAGCCTGTGGCTCCCACCACTTCCCGCCCTCCCCCAGGAGACTAGGAGCACCGGGGGACAGCACAGTCCTCCATCTTTCTTTCTCTGGCCTCAGTGCTGTGTGTCACTGAGCAGGAGGCGCTCGGAGAGAGTGACTCACGCAGACTACTGTGGGGCTTAAGTGCCTCGGCCTGGAGCCTGGCAGGCAGGCAAGACACCCTTCTGAACGTCTGGATGTGCCTGAAAAGGCGGACCTTCAACCTCTGGGCAGAGCACTTCAGTGGCCAAAGAGCCCCCAGCCCCTGATTACCCCAGGTAGGGCAGGACCACGAGGCTGGTGATGAGCACGATGATCCGCAGCACGGAGCTGGGGGCCAGGACGAAGGTCTTCTTCAGGGTCATCAGCCACCCGGTGAGATGGGCCCTCACGGTGACTGTGGGGAGGAGCAGAGGACGTGTCAGCCCTGCCCTGCAGCACCCCGAGAGCCAGGCCTCGTCACCTTGCCTTCCTGCCGGGGCTGCTGGTCCCTGCCGCGTGTCCTCAGGGTCCAGGCTGCAGCCTGCAGGCAGCTGCTTTGCTCCACCCTGCCCGCCTCCTCCCTAGGATGAGCTGGGCCCGAGCTCTGATCATCTGTTCCTCAAAGACAGGACCCAGGGAAAAGCAGCAAATTGCTGGTGGCAGAAAAGCTGGGCCCAGAAGCCGTCTTCCCTCCCACTGGGTAGGGGAGAGGGGGAGGGGCTGCTCTTGTCCCCATTTCCCTTTAGGCCCTCCAGAGCCGGCCCTGCCACTCACTTGAGGTGCTGCTCTCACAGCAGCTGAGCATCTGCTTCCCCTACCCACATCTCCCTACCCAGAACTGTGAATTACTGCATCTAGCTGCCCTGCAGGGCGCAGACCTAGCCGGTCAGAGGTGCTTGGATACGGAGTCTGTCTGCCATATAGAGCCTGAGACGTAGTGCCTGGAAGGGAGGAAGCATGCACCCTCCCATGGGCAGCACCAGCACAGGCTGCGGGGGGCGAATGTGCCCAGTCCTGGGAAAAACACTTGCTTTCAGGGGCCTGGAATCCTTGTATTTCCAAGGCTTACTTCTCCTAGGCACAGTCACACCCCTGTGGCTGTGGTCATGGCACAGGTCGCAGGTATATGCTAATCTGGCTGGCCTAATCCTATCATGTAGCCAAGGGCAGATGTTGGGAAGCCCTCAGTCTCCCAGGTGAGGGAGAGCACACCCAGCTGGAGTGGGCCAGGAGGCGACAACCCCAGGGCCTGGCCTCCAGGAATGCTCAGTGGCTGAGACTACTCCATGGCCCATTTATGAACCCCCTGTGGCTTTGTGGGGTCCAGCTTCTCAATTTAATGCTGGAGCTGCACAAGGGGAAGAGTATACAGAGCTCTTCGTCCCGGTTCTGACTTCCCAGCCCTTGTCCTCTTCCCACAGGCAGCCCCAGCCCCAGCCTGGCAACTTCCTTCTAGAAATAGAAAAAAGAGGCACAAGCACGCAGCATGTACATACGTACATATGTTACAGAAGTGGTCACAGACCAATCAACTCTTCTGTAGCATGTAACCTAGAACTACCTGATTCTTGTATACCCGATGTGGGTATAGAACACAGCCTGCAATGTTCTGAGAGTTAAAGTTCACCCCCACAGTGCAGTACCTGGGTGTCCTGGATTGAGCTCCCAGCTCCTGGCTTCAGCCCGACTCAGACTGGACCTTTACAGGATTTAGGGGGTCAATCACCGGATGGGAGTTTGCATTCTCTGCCCTCTCAAATAAAAATTTCTTATTTAAAAAAAAAAGTGGGTGGAAACTGCTTTGACTTTGATGGTTAGATTAGGGGTGTAGCCTCCAGGATTGAATCTTGGTGGCTGTCTAAGGAGAGAGACCGCAGGACATCCATCACCAGATGTGGGCCTTCAACTTTGGACCAGAACCAGGGGCCAAGATAAACTCTTTTCAGGTATTTATAGTGACAAGCTGATACTGTATCAGCCTGTGAGTATTCAGATTGGCTTTTGGACCAAATGCCACCCAGCCTTCACGCTGGCCCTGGATTCTGCTTTTTCTTCAGTAGTCCTTTTACATGTCCAGGTTTTAGCAGCTTCTTCAATTTTACTTTTAAAAATAACTTGCTGTCCGGGACACAGCCCCTTGTGGGTGTTTGCCTTAGCACTTAGGATGCCTGCCTCTACTCCAGCTTCCCGCTAACGTGCTCCTGGGAGGCAAGAGTGGTGGCTCAAGTAATCGGGTTCCTGCCACCCACATAAAAGACCTGGATTGACTGCCCAGCTCCTGCCTCGCCAAAACCTGGCCATCTCAGGCATTTGAGGAGTGGACCAGTCTGCTCTGTCCTCCTCTCTCTTCCTCTCAAAAATTAATATACTGTACACTTGGCCTTTTGGGATATAGTTGTGATACATCCACAGACTGAGTACCACAATCAGGATGGAGGATCTATATTTCTATCTACTGTTCCAACTTGGGAACAGCTTTTTTTTATTGTTGTTGTTTTCTAAAGTGCAGTGGTTGCAAACCCAATTAAAAAAAATTGAGGCTGGCACTATGCCACCTGAGACGCCAGCATCCCCCATGGGTGCTGGTTCAAGTCCTGGCTGCTTCCCATCCAGCTTCCTACTAGTGTCCTGGGAAAGCAGTGGAAGATGACCCAAGTATTTAGGCCCCGGCTCTTATCTGGCCCAGCAGGACATCCGGGGAATGAACCAGCACATGGAAGATCTGTCTGTTCCTGACTTTTGAAGAAAAAAAAAATGCCTGTTTGATTCATTTCTAAAACTTTCAACCCACTGTCTAATATCCGGATATTTCCATTCCACATGGGATTTTACGTTTTTGTTGGTGATGTGACTACAGAGATTTCCAAAGAAATAAGGGCTTAGGGGGCACGAAAGTAACTGGGGATGCTGCTTTCGCTTTGTTTACCTGGAACCGGGAAGAAGGAGAAGATCCGCAGAGGGACAACGCAGAGCTCCGCGAAGGCGAAGTCCACTCCGATGATGTCTATCAAGATCTTCTCGGAGACGTTGGGGGTCCAAAACATCACAAAACAGAGCTGGGGGCGAGAAGACAGGGAGGCCAGTCATCAGATAAAGGCGTGAACAAGCGAAATGAGAGCGCCAGGCGTGACCTTACAGCTGCGGAGTTGTGCAAGATGGCGGACCTGGCCGGCAGGTAGCTGCGCGTCTGCCTCTCTCACCTGCGTGTCACTGCTCAAGGCTCTGGTCCATTTGGCACGTCTGCCTCACCACAGCAGGGCGGATGTGGCACTTTTCAACAGCGGCAGCATCTGAATGGGTAACTGGGCCAGTGAGGGAGACCAGGGTTCTCCCACCGACACTCAGCTTGGCTGCGACGCAGCTTAGCTCAGGATGGACATCATGAGACAACGTTTACAACTTTACCAAAATAGTAAAAAATAACCTAAAAGATTTAGGTGTGCATAGAACCGCACTGAACTAGCACACATCATGAAAAACGAGTACTAGTATTTTTAATGTTTATTTTCATCTACTTGCAAGGCAGAACAACTGAGATTTTTTCTGTTGGTTCACTTCCCAAATGCCCACAATAGCCAGGCTGACACCAGAAGCTCAGAACTCCGTCTGGTCTCCCATGGGGGTAGCAGGAGCCCAAGCACTTGAGCCATCATCCACTGCCTATCAGGATGTATTAGAGGAAGCTGGGTTGGCCTAACTCCTGCCCCACGTGCCCATCATAGCATGTTAGCATTTAGACTATTAGCCTGTAAGCTTTTCAAGACTAAGAAAAGAGCAGCAACAAAATTTGGAAGCAGATGGGCAAGGGCAGATGCAACCCGAAGCTGATGTGGAGCCCTCTGCCCACTGTCCATCCCCACAGATCAGGAAGGGGGCCCAGAGCAGGCTGGCGGGAAGTCCAGTTAGGAGGCAGTCCATCCGCGGTCTCCCCGCACCTGCCAGGACTGTCCCTGGACGGGGTCAACTGAGGCCCAGCCAGGACCCAGGTGCCAGGGATGAAGGGAAGCAGGACATGCTGACCCTTCTGTCTGGCTCCCAGGATACAGGAAGCCAGTTCAGTGCCCCCCGAAAGGAGCCCTGTGTGATCTCTGAGGAGTCTGACCAGCCCCAGAGGGAAGACCTAAAGTCTCTGAAAATGACAGGCTCTTCAAGAGGCAGCCCCGCCTGACTAGCCCTGAGGGAGGCCCCCAGGGGACGAATCTCACCCAAGTGCTCAGCCTCTAGTCAGCTGCAGGTGGCTCACCTGCAGAAATGAGACAATCAGGGACGAAGCGGACAACACAGAGGGGGACAAGCTTCCCTGCTGATGTTCTCACAGATAAGATACTGCGTGGATGAAGCTAGAATGGAAATGCTATATAAAAACATTCACAGAACAAAACAGAAGTTTCTGTAATTAAGAAGATAGAGGCAGAAATGGAAAATTTATAAACAGAGTGTAAGATAAAGCTGGAGACATCCACAAAAACAGATTTAATAAAAATAAAGGCCCAATGTTTAAATTGTAGGGCTTCTTCAAAGAAGAAACAGCAAAAGTCTCGGTGCTGGAATGTAGGAGACACAGTGGGTGGGAAAAGACACCGCCCACCACCCACGCACACCACCGGGCAGTGCTGGGGACTCGGATCCTGGCAACACAGAGCTAGCAGATACCAAGTAGTTTGGAGGGAAAATGAGTTCCATCCAGAACTCTACACCAGCAGCGAGACAACAGTAGTTTTAGAAAAGACATTTTCAATATTCAAGGTCTCAAAAAATTTACCTGTTACACGCACTTTTTTAAAGAAAATTGGACTGGCACGGTGGTGTAGTGGGTAAAGCTGCAGCCTGCGGTGCTGGCATTCCATATGTGTGCCAGTTCAAGTCCTGGATGCTTCACTTCCAATCCAGCTCTCTGCTATGGCCTGGGAAAGTAGTGGAGGATGGCCCATGTCCTTGGGCCTCCGTACCCACATGGGAGAGCAGGAAGAAGCTCCTGGCTTCAGATCAGTGCAGCTCCTGCCATATGGCCATCTAGGGAGTGAACCAACAGATGGAAGACTTTTCTTTCTCTCTGCCCTTCTGTAACTCTGCCTCTCAAGTAAATAAATAAATCTTAAAAAAAAAAGTATTGGGAGTATGCTCTGTCACAGGGGAAGAAAGAAGAAACCACAGGAAAAAAAAAGGGGGGGGGAATCTCTAGAGTGAAGGCAAAAGGAGATCCTAGGAGGGGCACACGTGGTGCCTGAGGTTGAGCCTGCCTTAAGCTTGGGGTGCCTGCACCCATATTGCAGTGCTGGTTTGAGTCCTGAGTATTTTACTTCCCCTCCAGCTTCGTGCTAATAAATCCTGGGAGGAAGCAGGTGATGGCTCAAGTGCTTGGGTACCTGCTATTCACACGGGAGACCCAGGTGGAGTTCCAGTCTTCCACTTCAGCTGGGCTAGACCTGTCTGCTAAAGGAATTTGGGGAATGAACCAACAGATGGACTCAATCTCGCACTCTCACTGTGCCTTTAAAGCAAATGAAAATAAATAATTGAAAAAAGATTCCAGGAAGGCTGGATTGGCCCATAGGCAGTGAATCTGCACTGGAGCAGGTGTCAGGAGGCTGAGACACTTGGAGGATGTGAACAAGGGCACTGCTACTAGGTCTGAATTCGTGATGGAGGCAAAGTATGATGATAAATTAGTATTCAATACACTAAGAGGAGAAATTAAGATGGTCACTGAGTCCTGGAAAAACCAAAGATGCTTAAGTAAAGCACTGGACCTGGGGGAGGTTATCTTGGTAGCAGTCTGGAAAGGGAGACAGGAGGCGGCGGTGGGCGGTGTGGCTACTGCTGGTGGGATCCTTGTAGAACTGACTTGACGTTTTGTGCTCATTTAACAAGCTGAATTGAAAGTATCGATACAACTTTGGAAAGTGATGTCACAACCATTCCAGCGCCATCAATATCTACCTGCTTTACATGGGAGTGATTCTTTTCTGAAATAAAGCGGAATACACTCTAAAATGAATTCATCATATATAAAAGGAACACTGAAATTTGAGAATATAACATCCCTTAGGCTTTGGGTGAATTAAGTTCCCTGGAATTAGGCTGGTCTTATTTACTATGTCATGTTGAAATTTTTAAAAAATATGTTGCTTTATTAACGGAATAGTTTTCTCTTCCTACGTATTTTCAGCATCAGGAGGGTATGTGCCACTGGTGTTCGAAACCAGCAGGTGTACTGCTGTGTAATCCTGTTGGCTGGTGTGAGTGCTCTCCTTCTTTCACATGAAGGAAAAATACTTCAGGGACTTTCTTTTCTATACCCTGGAAAAGTGGCCCTGTCATCTTTTCCCACTGCAGTGCTGCCAGCCCCAAATGGTGAGACATCATTCATGGCGACAGCCCAGTCGTGGAGGCAATTGATATAACAATTCCAAAAAACGCTGAGCATGGCATCAAGATGCAATTTAGTGCCCTGTCTATACCCCATCCCAACACATAGATGGAGTATCTCTCCTTCCAGCTTTGCTCTGAGACTCCCGATATTCCCCATGGCAGTAAAGCTGGAGAGAACTGAGGTAAGAAAGCACCCGGAAGTCTAGGAAGAATCTGTGTCTTAGAGCTGCCAAGAGCAAGCCAGCCTGTGTTACTGCAGTGATGAAAAGTGAGAGACCTGGGCAACCATGCTGCCAACCTCCGCTTCTAGCAGTCACCAGCATGCTTTGATTTGCAGCCATTGTTCATGTGAATATGAGATAATGCTTCAAATTAATGTTGCAGTCTCTCTGGGCTTTGCAAGATCATCAAAGTGGCTTTTAAATGATACCCAAGAAAAGAGGAGGATGTGGCAGCCTGTCAGAGAGAAGGATGGTGCCATCACACCTCTGCAGCACATAAGCCAGAACTTTCTCCCTGTGGCCTCTCTGCCTGGGTAATGCTCGTCTGGAGGCTCTTTACTGCCTTGTAGGAAATGGTCCATCAACCCTTGGAGGAAGGAGTACAATCAGAATGAGTGTGTCACAGCACAACAGCTCATCTGGGCCAGCAACCACACTTGGGGGACCCTGAATACCATCACAAAGTCAACATGGTTGAATTCTAACAGGAGCTTAATGGGAAGCAATCTCAAATTTATTCTGAAACGTCCACAGCATGATTTAATGTGGCACTGCCCAATCACTGTGTTCCTTATCTGGTTGCTCTCTGTGCCCAAGCGCACCCTACAGGCTCCTCATCAGGGCCACATGCTCAGAGAGGCTTCCAGAGTTTTCAACCCCACACACCTTGAGCCTAGACAGGGCCCCTAGGGATACTGTAAGTTCTCAGTGCAGACGAGGGCTTGAGCAGTTCGAGAAAAGCAAAAGGAAGGAACCTCCTTCCTCGTCCCTAATACATCTGAAGCTGGGGCCATGCTTCCAGTATGGAAAAGCTGCCTCGCCTTCTGGCAAGTTCTTCAACCAAACAACATTTCCTGCATCGTCAGAAAGGAGAACATGAACTCGGAAGTAGGTATGGCGCTGGCTAAAAGCTACAACATCTCATCTGCAGGTCAGCTTTCTCCACGCAAAGCACTGAGTCCTAACACGATCCCCAGACCACAGGTTAACCAGTCTGTTCCAGAAAACAAGAAGCCCTGGGAATATTTTAGGAAAGTGTCATTCTACAGAGTTCACCCACAGTAGTTCTGACTCAGAACATGTGCCCCCAGGTGACCATGACATGCTGTGCTCTTCAAATATTTGCACAGTCTAATGACATTGACTTCTCCAAGCCAGAACACAAATCCAGCAAACTATTGACAATGAACACGTTTTGTTCCTCTGAGATGCTACAGTGCCAGGTTTTCGGCTGCAGAGCTTGCTGTCAATATTATCTCATTAGGAAGCAGCCTTCAAAACAGAACGACCCACCCAGGCCCAGATCTCAGTTTTCCTGTTCATCATCCAAAAGAACCAAGTCTCTTCAGAGCAATGGCTCATTCTAGGACCCTAACCCTAGCCTAGCACCCCAACCCACTGAGCCACCCCCAGCTGCCTGGCCCTATTTGAGCTTTGCCTAACCCTAACCCTAATGCCTAAACCTAGGAGCCCCACCACTCCCCTCACAGGAAGTGCATCACCGGAAGTCCCACCCCCAGCAGCCAAACCCTAACATAAGATAGGTAAGATAATCAGCTTGTCATTACCGGGAGTGCCAAAAAGCAAACAAATGTTCAAAAAGCAAAACAATGGGACATGTCTAAGGGATATGGGAGCCCACTAGAAAGTTCCCAATGCTGGGACAGTTTGAACAACAAAACGAATCATGTAGTCTTGAAGGAAAACCTAAGTATAAGATCAACATCCATGAATCCACACTCACTTAAATGAACAAACTAGAGAAAAGGGACAGAGAGCCTGCAGAACAGGGGTAGGCAACCTTTTATCTGCCAAAGGCCATTTGTATAGTTACTTTTTTCTTTTTTTTTTTTTTGACAGGCAGAGTTAGATACAGAGAGAAAGGTCTTCCTTTTTCCGTTGGTTCACTCCCCAAATAGCCACTACAGCCAGTGCTACACTGATCAGAAGCCAGGAGCCAGGTGCTTCCTCCTGGTCTCCCATGCAGGTGCAGGGCCCAAGCACTTGGGCCATCCTCCACTGCCTTCCCGGTCCACAGCAGAGAGCCGGACTGGAAGAGGAGCAATTGGGACTAGAACCCGGGGTGTCTGCCCCGCAGGCAGAGGATTAGCCTAGTGAGCTGCGGCGCCAGCCAGATACTTATTTTTAAGATTAATTTATTTGAAAGAGTTATAGAAAGAGAGGGTTCACTTCCCAAATGGCCCAGGATGGCTGGGGCTGGGCCAGGTCAAAGCCAGGAGCTGCATCTGGGTCTCCCATGTGGGTGGCGGGGATCGAAGTATTTGGGCCATCATTAGCAGATAGTTGGAATGGAAGAGGAGCAGTTGGGACTCTAACCCATATGGGATGCTGGCATCACAGATGTCCACGTAACCCTCTGTGCCACAATGGAGGCCCCCATTTGGATATTTACAGCATCATTTATGGCCTATCCCAAATGATCAGCTTAAACATTAACCTGCTATCGATGTAGTGGATTTCAAGTCCTGCCTGTGGTTGCCTTGGCAGAGCCAGACCACATGATTTCATGGGCCTGGTACGGTCCACAGGCTGGACGTTCCCCGTCCCAGCTGGAGAAAACGCCAAGTACTTCCTTAACTACCCCTTCTGAGGGGGGAGGGCACCACAGAGAACAGCGCAGACAGAGAGAACCCCACCAAACATTACCTCGCCAGGTGCCCAAGGTCAAGTCGATGGTGCCCACTCATGTCCACAGCTCGTACCCTTAAGAGGAGAAGGGTCTTCTGCCCCCAAACCCAGTCTCCCCGTGAGGAGAACCTCCAAGAGAGCCACCCTGAGGGCCGTTCTACCACACACCTGACCAGGACTCGTCACCACTGTCAAGGCCACAAAAACAAGGAAAGTCTGAGACGCCGTCACAGCCCGGAGGAGGCCGAGGAGACACGGTGACTAAACGCAATGTGGTCTCCTGGACCGGATCCTGGAACAGCAAAGCGCCATGAGGAAAAACACTGGTGAAATGCAAATAAACGATGGAGTTTGGGTCACAGGCAGCAACGTGGGCTCCTTGCTTATGACACATGTTCCAGTCAAGCCAGATGTGAGGGAGACGTGGGGACAGAGACTCCGTGTGCGGCCTTTACCATCTTTCTGTAAATCTAAAGTTACCGTTTTCTTTTTTTTAAATGTTAAAGGAAAATGAAGACCCATACTCCTCATTTCTTTGATTGGGATTCTTTTTCCAAGCACCAGGTCCTGACCGTGAAATGTCCACTGAGAGACTCGTTTGTGTTTCAACATTTTTTCTGCCCTTGTGGTCCATGAGCACTGTCCCCATGTCTTTAGTGGCATCAGCCTCTCTTTAGAAGTGGCCCACTGGCTGGTGCCATGGCTCTCTTGGCTAATCCTCTGCCTGCGGCGCCGGCATACCGGGTTCTAGTCCTGGTTGGGGCGCCGGATTCTGTCCCGGTTGCCCCTCTTCCAGGCCAGCTCTCTGCTGTGGCCCAGGAGTGCAGTGGAGGATGGCCCAGGTGCTTGGGCCCTGCACCCCATGGGAGACCAGGAGAAACACCTGGCTGCTGGCTTCGGATCGGCGCAGTGCGCTGGCTGTAGGGGCCATTTGGGGGGTGAACCAACGGAAGGAAGACCTTTGTCTCTGTCTCTCTCTCTCATTGTCTAACTCTGCTTGTCAAAAAAAAAAAAAAGAGTGAAAAGAAAAGAAACGGCCTACCACCAGGCTGTGCCTTCCTAATTCACAACTTGAAGATGCAGTTTCCCAGCTGTGCACATGCCATGGTCATGGTTTCTGATGTGGACTTGGTTGGGCAGAGAGACGTGCAAGTTCACCTTCTCCCCAGGTTTTAACTGTTTGTGGTTGTTCTGCATTGGGGATAGTACGTTCCACTTGCTCCTACATCCATGTAGCAGTGAACTAAGTTACGACAAAGTTTTAGCACATAGGAAGGTCCCCAGATAGGACTAAGGATATGTAAGATAATCAGCCTGGAGTACCTGGAGTGTCAGGAAATAAAGTACACAGAGGGCAACACCTCCCTGTGTCTGTGATGGTGTAGACTGGGTCAACTGCAGCTGGATCCATGGCAGGGGGACCCTGAGCAAGACCTGATTCCCCACCCTCACAGTGGACCCTGAGCTGCCCTGGGGACACTGCAAGTCTCTTTCCCAAGACTTTGGCACTGGATCCCAAACAAGGGGGCAGCCATTTGCACGTCCCAGAGGACTCCATTCTGCTCGTGGGTCTGACTTAATTTCCACAAGCTGGTGCCCGTGCTGCTGGGAAACTCACAGTGCTTTCCCCACTCCCAGAATACTCAGGATCAGCAGCCAGTGAGAGATTCTCATCCTCTATAGTTAAACAAAAACAAACAGCCAGGCACACGTGGCTGTTCTGAATTAAAACAGTTGGCCCTGGACATCATTTTTACTTGGAACTTTTACTTAGAAAGGCTCATTAGATGCTTAATTGGGTGTAAGTCCCCATAGGGCAAGCCTTGGTGAACCTTCCACAACGATGGAATCCAGAGGTGGCTACAAGCTTGGCCCCCGTGACTGCCTGGGTTGGTTCCCTCCTGGCTGTTTCTCGGAAGTCTGCTGCTGGGTCAGTTTCTCAACAACTCAGCCTCTGTGCTGTGCAGGTGGTGCGTCCCTCTCAGGGCTGCTGTGAGGACAGTGCTACCCAGAGGGCCCGTCTGCCAGCTGTCCGCACTGGTCCACACTGCAGTCTGGAGTTGGCTCCACAAGCCGAGTCCATGCCCTGCTTCCCTGAGAGTCTGCCCCTTAGCATTGAAGTAACACCTTGACAGTAGGGACTCCATTTTGGAGAACCTGAGACCCCATTCTGGGAAGGTGCCCCCCCCCCCATACACACACCGTGAGACTCTGGTCTGAAACTATGATCTAAAACAGTTAAATAATAGCGGTCCACTGCATCACACTTGGCAGAGCATAGAAACCCCCTAGCGTGATCGCTCAAGCTTGGAAGTGGATAGGCTGCACCTGGGTTAATGATAAACATGTAATTTGTCTATGTCCTACGTGATTAAAACCAATACCTGGATTAATGTCAAGATTATAATTAAAATGGTTAAGATTGTAACTGGTATTGTCAAGATTATAGTTGATACTAGTTTTGCTTAACTAGGTCAGCTTGACCCCAGTAACCATGTATTCCCCTCCTGATTTTGGGGTTTTTGCCTTTATAATCCCTGTTGCTTTGGCTTCAGGGTTGAGAGTTCTTTAGGGCATGAGCCCGCTGTCCACCGCTGGCAATAAAGGGCCATCAGATTTTATCAATGTGTGGTGCTCCTTTGTTCACACTCACTCAGGTACAACAGCATGGCAGCTGAAGTACGGGTGGGACTCAGGATCTAGCGGAGCTACCCTGCAGTGCAGGCTCCCTGCACAGACGCATGGCAGGCGGCACATGTGTGGAGCCCATGCTGCAGGGCACTGTGCCACATGCAGGTGCGTCTCCCAGCGCTGGGCACCCTGCAGTGACGTCCCTCAGTGTCAGTGGTGACTCCTCTGCAAGGTTTGCAGAGCCCGGGGTAAAAGGCTAAGAGTGGAGTCATCTGTGGGTGCTCAGAGAGGACTGGTTTCATTTTCCTCCTCGTAGTTTTTCATGGTTTCCACATAGAGCATTTTTGATTGCAATGTTCTCCCAGGGGAGGGCTCGTGGCAGGATGTGCAGCTTTCAGAGGGGCCGGCAGCTGGGTTTTAGCAGCCAGCATCTTGGGAAACTGTGTCCCACGTCCCTCCATGCCGAAGGCACACTGACTTGACACCGGTGGGGGCGGAGGAGCCAAAACAGGGCAGGACCTGTCAGCACACAAACAGAGGCACCATTCCAGAGGTGGCCGGGGTTGACTGCAGGGCCTCACCTGGCCCTCCGAGTCTTAGTGTCCAGTCCTGCGGGCTGTACACATGTGGGAAGGGGACCAGCTCACGAAGGGCTCTGCACGTCAGGATCCCGGCTCTGGCTTCCAGTCCGACAGAGACAGGAGCCACAGACTGACACACGCGTGGGTGTACGTGTGCAGGTGTGTGTTGAGGTGGCGAGCAGGGCAGAAGCAATTTGGGCAGAAGTCAAGCCTTAGGGAGAGGAGCTGGGGGGGGGGGGTAGTGACATGCGGCCACCCTTTGGGGATGCCGCTGGTCTGTCCTTGCCACAGCTTCTCATGTCCTTTCCAGCTGTCACACGGGCCGGTGGTTCCTCTCAGAGAGCTGACACGGAGTGCAAAACGAGTCACCACATCTCCAGTGGGATGACTCAGCATTTCATCACGACTGATGCTTAGAATCAGGGGGATTCCCAATTTTGAAGAAATAAAATCATCTGTCATTTTTACCAGGGTGGCAAGGCCTGCAGCAGACACGATGTGTGAAAGCAGCCATGGAGCCCAGTGTGTGCAAGTCTGCATGACCCCGGCAGGAAGGGACTCCTGTCTCGTGGGGCTGCCTCCTAGGCTCCTGGCTGTGGCCTGGCTCTGCCCCAGCAGCTGTGAGCTATTGTGCAGTGAACCAGCGGATGGGAGATCGCTCTTTCTTGCTTTTCAAATAAATCTTAAAAATATTTCTGCACCACAAACAGCATCTTTTAATTGCACTATTTAAAGCACCTTCCTACATCTGTCTTAAATACTTCCATAAAGAGTCGGTACAACCATTTATGTTTATAGCATATTCATGGTTTAAAAAACACTTTCCGATGTAGCTCATATTAAGGAATATGAAACCCAAATCATCACTGCTATTATCCAGGTTTAGTGAAATTATCAAATCCACACAGACTTCATGGAAACCCGGCCTGCCTGACTCAAATTCTTGAAAGCCATACAGCCTGGGTTCCAAGAACCAATACAGACTTCAAACAGCAGGGGGAGCCATGCACTGAGCCTGCAGAGGGCGCTGAGCTCCAACTTGGGCCCAGTCCTTGCGTCTATAGAAAGTATCTTTCCTGTTCTTACCCAACCTGAGGAATACTCAGAAAGTCCATGTCCCAGCTTCTCTCTGGCCTTTCCTTTCCCTTGACTGTGAACAGCCTGGAGCCCACGTGTGGCCAAGGAGAGGGGCACAGGGAGTTACAGTGTAATGGGGCAGTTTCATTTTTGCACAATGAAAAGCCCAGTGGATGCACGGTGTGACAGAGGTACAACCGCGTGAAGCATTTAAATGTGCACTGAATGAGCGTTAAGATCATACATGTATTTTACAACTCAGAACCCCTCACAGCACGACAGGCTAAGCGTTCTCAGAATGTGTGTGAACTGATGCATTGGCATTTTATGAAGGGCGCTTCGGCAGAGTTAGGAACCAGTCTTAACTGGTTTAATTTCTCCTGTATCACCTCCCTACCCCCCAGACCAATCAAGCCTTCAAATCTGCAATGCGTGCTGACTTAAAAAGTGCACGCTGGACAACGGGTGTTTCTAGAGAGAAGTGGGCAGGAACGGACCCTACCAAACTGTGCCTGACCCGCCGAGCTTCCCATCCGCGTTACACTTCATCCTTAACCACGGACCCTACCAAACTGTGCCTGACCCGCCGAGCTTCCCATCCGCGTTACACTTCATCCTTAACGTTAACACTGACCCTACCAAACTGTGCCTGACCCGCCGAGCTTCCTATCCGTGTTACACTTCATCCTTAACCACTGACCCTACCAAACTGTGCCTGACCCGCCGAGCTTCCTATCCGTGTTACACTTCATCCTTAACCACGGACCCTACCAAACTGTGCCTGACCCGCCGAGCTTCCCATCCGCGTTACACTTCATCCTTAACCACTGACCCTACCAAACTGTGCCTGACCCGCCGAGCTTCCTATCCGTGTTACACTTCATCCTTAACCACTGACCCTACCAAACTGTGCCGGACCCGCCGAGCTTCCCATCCGCGTTACACTTCATCCTTAACGTTAACACTGACCCTACCAAACTGTGCCTGACCCGCCGAGCTTCCTATCCGTGTTACACTTCATCCTTAACCACTGACCCTACCAAACTGTGCCTGACCCGCCGAGCTTCCCATCCGTGTTACACTTCATCCTTAACCACTGACCCTACCAAACTGTGCCTCACCCGCCGAGCTTCCCATCCGCGTTACACTTCATCCTTAACGTTAACACTGACCCTACCAAACTGTGCCTGACCCGCCGAGCTTCCTATCCGTGTTACACTTCATCCTTAACCACTGACCCTACCAAACTGTGCCTGACCCGCCGAGCTTCCTATCCGTGTTACACTTCATCCTTAACCACGGACCCTACCAAACTGTGCCTGACCCGCCGAGCTTCCCATCCGCGTTACACTTCATCCTTAACCACTGACCCTACCAAACTGTGCCTGACCCGCCGAGCTTCCCATCCATGTTACACTTCATCCTTAACCACGGACCCTACCAAACTGTGCCTCACCCGCCGAGCTTCCCATCCACGTTATACTTCATCCTTAACCACTCCCCGGACGGCTGTCTTGCTTTTCTGTTCCTCTGCTGATGCTGACACAGGGCCTCTAGGGACCAGGTCACCTGCTGGTAAACGGTGGGACTAAGATTCCAGCCAGGGAGCCTGGCTGTCTCCCTCATTCCAGGATGCCTTAGCGCTAGCCCAGTGTGCCACAGCGCCCCCTGCTGTGTGGGGGCGTGAACGCTGCTGGTTTACCTTTGATCCTGGGGCCATGCCCTGTGCACAAGGGAGTCATTTTCTTCCCCTGGACAATGGGACAATGGGCAGCAGTCTCCACCTCATGGCGCGGGGGCGGGGGCCCTGGCAGAAACAAAGCTCCAACAGGCTGCCTTTGTTTCAGACACAGGGTCAGCGTGGTACCACGGCGGGAATAAGGCCTTAAGTATCTGCCCAGGATGGCGCGGGACAGTGAGGGCTTGTGGGTAAGCTGAGCAACAGGAAGGTGAGTCGGGGTCATTCTCAAGAACCGAACTTGAACTTGGAAAATGTGGCCAAGTGGGGTTGACTCTGTTGGCTCGGCTCTTGCTGCTTTCAAGCACACAACTGAGGGACTTGGAGCTACCGAGAGGCAGCTGCAAACAACGGGATCCAACCAGGACTAGGGACTCCTGGCATGCTGTCCCTCGAGGCGGCCATAGGGGAAGCCAAGGCTGCCCACACGGCGGAGCCCCTCCCTGCTGGGTGCGGATCACATACAAAGCCGTGGCCAAGGAAGGAGCTCGTCTTGAACTGCAATGGCCCGAGCTGGTCCTGAAAGCATGAAAGTCCCCTAACTGGGGAAACGGAGGCTCAGGAGGCCTCTGGGTGGGGTGTTTTGCTGCCCAGGGCTCTCCTCTCTGTGTGCCAACGGCATCTCAGAGGAGCTGCTCAGAAGTCGCGGCTGGAGCAGGTGGCCGGATCTGGAAGGGGATTAGGAAGCCTATAAATACTGCCGCTGGTCACTGACGGTGACCTGGCACAGGCTCGGGAGGGGCCCCCGGGGGGCAGGAGCTCCTCTCACGAGCGGCTCACCCCGCGTCGCAGGGTTAGCCGCCCCTCTTGGGGCTGTCCCCGGGAGAAGGTCCTGCCACACGGATGTCCCAGGCTGCCTCCTCCTCTGCCACTACCACATCGGTTTCCTTCCCCTTTGGGTTGGTCTGTCTGAGTTCTGAGGTTTGGACGCCTGGGAGCAAGATGTCAACACCAGCACCTCACCCTGCGTTCCCGGGAGCCCTGCTCGTGAGCAGACTGCCTTTCCTCCGGTCTCTGGCAAGCAGCACAGCCCGGCAGAGGCGGCCAACTGGTCCGTGGCGCAGGTTCCTACAGAGATGGGCCTCGGGCCCCTGAGCAGGCCAGGGAGTCCCCTCACACCTCGACAACGAGCCTCACCCCGGCAGCCGGCCCGAGCCGGGAGCAGCCTCGCTCACTGGGCCCGACTGCGACAGGCAGGGAGGAAGACGGCGCTGGGAGGGCCGGGAGAGGCGGGGGCGGGCAGAGAAGGCGTCAGAGGGTGCCGGGGTTCCCCAGGGCCAGCGGCGGTGCCGATGACTCAGCGGAGCACCCTGGCCCCACCTGCCCCTGTGGCTCTCTTCAGCGGTCCCGGCAGGCCCAGACGAACGTCCGGAGCTGCCACCTGCAGGGGCTGCAGTCGGTGGCCGAGTCCCACAGGCAGTGCTGAGCCTGGGGCTGGGAAAGGCGCCCGACGGCTGGAACGCACCGTGGGGCTGTGAGGTGGGGGTGGCGGCTGAGGGCAAAGCACAGGACCACCGTGTCCCCTGGGAGCTGCAGGATGATCCTCAGGGGTGCTGCGGGGAGAGGGGGTGGACGCTAAGGGGCTCCTTTCCCGAGGACTTTTGTCACTTCTCAGTGGGCTGTGGGCCGGGTCGGCTGCCGAGAGAGCATGGGCAGGGTGAGCAGAGGCCTGGGGGTGGTGGTGCCAAGGCGTGGAGGAGGAGGTGTGGACGTGAGAGCCTGGGACACTGCAGGGACAGAGTGCTAAGACTAGGAAAGTGAAGACGGAGTCACCAGGGGCTGGTGTGGACCCCAGATCCGCCCCTCTATCCCTGCCAGGGTCAGGGTCAGCTGGAAAGTGGGGGGCGGGGGGCACCAGCAAACTGGCTGAAGAGGGATCTGAAGACCCAAGCCAGGGAGAGGGTGCAGCGCACTCCGGTCGGCTCACCAACTTCCCTGCCACAGGTGCTCATGGACGGCACTGAGGAAGCAGAGACGCAGGGAGATTCCTGGGGCCTCCAGGCTGCCAAGTACCCAGGAATGCGTTCCAGAAGGGGCTGGGCCTCGACTGCCCCAAGAGTCCAGTCACCTGGATCTCACTGGGCGTCCCGGGTGACCTGCTCACGGTGCCACGTGCGTAACTGACAAGCCAGGGCGGCCTTTCGCTGCATTCGTGGCAATGATAAAGCTGAACAATCCCAGTCCCCCAGACTCAGCCAAATCTTGACTTGGAGTTTGTGCTCCACGTTCTCAGAGGAGATGCAGTGTGGAAACACAGATAACAATGGCCCTCTCCACAGACAGTGGGATAGCAAAACCATCGCCTTCATCCGTGCTCTCTGCTCCTGAGGCAACCTAACACTTCTTCCACATGGGGCCCACGAAACAGCAGACACGGTGCTCACACCTTGATTAAACAGTGACCAGGTGTGTAGGGAGCAGGCCACAGCCACGCACAGGGAGCCCAGGGCTGCTGGTCCCCACAGAGGGCTCCCCTCACTGTCCTAAGGTAGCATCTCCCCCACCACCCTCCTCCTTTCCCTTAGTTTTCTCTAGAGCACCTGCTCCTACTGCAGTAGCTGCATCCAGGCCACCCAAAGACAGATTCCCTGCCCACCTGCAGAGTGGGTCGGCACAGTCATCCCTCAGCATTCGCGGGGGCTGGCTCAAGGAGTCCCTGCAGCCACCAACCCCCCCGGATGTTCCAGTGCCTTAAGTAAGGCAGCACAGTGCTGGCCTAGAACCCACCCACACCTCCCGCTACGCTTGAGGTCATTTCCACATTACTGAGGATGTGAATTGTTGCTAATGTTTGGGGATTAATGAAAGAAAAATGCTTGTCCCTGTTTGGTACAGACACCATCTTTTCCTTGATTATTTTTGGCGCAAGGTCAGCTGACCTGTGGATGTAGCAGCCACGGGTGACCTTGATGGTGGCAGAAGTGACTATATGGAGGATCTCCAGGTGAGATGACATGAGGAGCCCTGGATGCCTCCATACAAGCCCCACGAAAGAAGATTTGATAAAGATGCACAGAAGAGGTGGCAATGCGGAGACAGAGGCTGAGATTGGAGTGATGAGCCAAGGCAAGCTAGGAAAGGTGGGGATTCTCCCCTAGAACCCCGTGGGAGGTGGGACAGGTAGGCAGGCGGGGCGGCCAACACCTTGATTTCAGCCCAGCAGACCCCACTGGGCCTCTGGAACTGCAGACGAGTGCATTACTGTTGGTTAAACCCTCCAAGTTTGCAGTGATTTGCTACAGAAGCTCCTGGAAACACACACCACCCAACACCATCCGGGTAGCTGTGCTGCCCGACAGTCTTCCTCCCGGCACTGATTTCCCCAGGGAAGGGGCTGTGTCTCACCCCGGCCAGCTCAGCGTCCAGCACATAGTAGGAGCTCGGACGCTGGCTGGAGGAAGAAACACATCTGTCCATGCTCTTCCTCCTAGAATCCCCAGGCACCGTCAGTCCCCACTGCCAGCGTCTGCTTCACAGCCCAGGATCAGGTGTGTGTGGCAATGCCTGCATCTGTCCTGACACGGGGCGGGGTGGCGTGAGGACAGATTCGAGCATCGGGGAGGCCAGGCTATGGGAGAGCGCATGGGGACAGAGATGAGGCAGGCGCCCGGAGCATGCCCTCACGTGGCTCTGGTGACTGGGCCGTGCCCCACAGGAGAAGGTATTTCTAGCTACCCATGTTCTTTCTGCTCTGATGATTCCATAAACACAGGGCACGCACCCTGTCCAGACCGGCATGTTCCAGCATTCTGGTGGAGTCTAAGCTCCATCTGACAGCAAGTCAGAGACCACACATGCTACCTCCTACTCTCTGTGCTCACGGCTGTGGGCACCAAGAGGCCTACAGGCTGGGTGAGCATGGCCTGTGCCTGGAGCTGAGTGGCTACAAACAGGGAGGGGTGATGGCTGTGTCTCCTGTCTACTGCACAGTCTGTCTACGGAGTGTCCAACTATAACTGCCTGTTAAGGGATGCAGTTTTCAAAACACCAAAAGAAAAAAAATTAGACAGCTATATAAGGAGGCTTCAAAAACCTCACAGAGTGGCAGCTGTTGTGGGATAACAAGTTAAGCTGCTGCTTGCTACACCAGCATCCCATATGGGCACCGGTTCAAGTCCCAGCTGCTCCATTTCTGATCCAGCTTGCTGCTAATGTACCTGGGAAAACAGTGGAATTTGGCCCAAGTCTTTGGGCCTCTGCACTCCTGGGGGAGATTCAGATGAAGCTCCTGGCTCCTGACTTCAGCCTGGACCAGCCCTGGCTAGTGCGTATTTGAGGAATGAACCAGCAGATGGAAGATCTCTCTCTCTTTCTCTCTCTGTAGCTCTTTAAAATAAATAAAATAAAAAAAAAAAATTCATGGAAAAAATATAACATAAAAATGATACATGGATTTCAAAATTTTTATAGCAAAATAAACTTTTAATTCTACTTCCATGAGGTTTCTGAATTGCCCTCGTATATATTTCCCAAAATTATTCTCTGGCATCGCGGTCATCCCCTCCTGACTCCTGTGCCCGAGGATCGCCAGCACTCTGCTCACAGCACAAGCCGGGCATGTGGCTAAGTGATCGCTGCTTTTGAAAGTCTTACAAGGTGGGTAACTCTTATCTCCATGGAGGGAAACTGAAGCCAAAAAGTTTTTGTTTTTTAAATTTATTTATTTGGGGGGGGGGGGGAGTGGGGGTGAGAGAGAATGAATGAATGAATCTCCCACCTGCTGGCTCACTCCCCAGATGGTTACAACTTGCAAGGCTGAGCCAGGCCTAACCAGGAGCTTCATCTGGGTCTCCCAAGCTCCTGAACCATCCTCTGCTGCCCTCCCAGAGCACCAGCAGGGAGCTGGATCAGAAGTGGAGCAGCTGGGACAGAAACTGGTGTCCATAGGGGATGCCACTGTCGCAGGTGGCGACAACACTGGCCCACGAGGCCCTCAGTTTTACATGGCTTTCCCAAAGCCACCCAATGGGTGAGCAATGATTTGAACCTAGACCCTGTAACTCCAGGGTTCACCCCTACATGCTCTGTAGCCCCAACTTCAATTTCAGCAAAATTCCTCTGCATCTGTTCCTGCCCTTGCTCCCCTTCGGAATCAACAGAGAGAGGGCAGCCAAGGGTCAGGAGAGCCCCAGGTAACACAGCATGACGTGCGGCCCTGTCCAGGGTAAGGCTCTGTGGGGGATCAGAGGTGTGTGCACCCAGGGCCCTCTGGGAAGGTCCTTGAAGCCACATCAGCAAAGTGGCCTCCCCAGGGAGGATCCCAGACAGGTGCCAGGTAAGGTTGAGTGGGTCTTGTGGGCTTGGATTTCTGGGTCTATTAGGTGCACTGGGCTCAGAGAACAACTCCATGGCAAAATTCAAACCTGTGGACCGTGTCTGAACAGGAGGCCGTTCTGCCCAGTGCCATACACGCGGTGCTGAGAAAGGGACATTTTGAGCAAAGGCCGGGTGTTGGGTGCAGGAGGGACACAGTGGACGGCCTTCCCAAGTGAGCGCTCCCTGCCGCAAGCAAACCAAACAGCCCTGGGGCTCTCTCTCGGGCATTTCAGGTCCCGCCTGCATGCCTCCCACATACACAGCTTGAGGGAACCATGAGGGTGTTTTCAGAAAAGTTCATGGAAAACACATATTCGAAAGACAGTATGCATGGCTTTCAAAATGACTGGCACCAAAGTAAACCTATCTTAATCCTGTGACGGCATGAACTCCTTGCAGCGCAGACACGTATTTTTGGCACTTTTGGGACATTTTGAGATCATTTACACAGAAGTATTTTGAGATGGTTCACCTGGGCTTTGCTGGGGTCCCCCACGTGCCAGGGGCCGGTGAAGCCATCCGGAATCTCAGGGCCCCACCCCAGGAAAATCGTCATGTGCGGAGGTCCAAGTGCCTCAAGGCTGCCGAGCAGGGCTGACCTCAGCAAGCGGGGAAGCCCCCTTGGCCCGGCATGCCCCTGTGCTCGCCACGACGTCCCATGCACGGCTGCTGGGGAATCCGGGCTGGCACCAGGTGAACCCGGGCTTGCTCCCTACACTGTAACGCGCCCGCCAGGAGAGGAGAGAACGCCCAGCAGACTGTTCCTCCACATCCGTATGCAGAGACTGCGAGAAGCAGTTTTTAAGCCAAGCCACAGACAAGCAGGGGTCTCACTCCAGGAAGCCTTCACTAAGCCCTCCTGGCTCACGCTGCCCCTTCTGCAGAACAACCACCAGGAACCGAAAACACACATGTTCTCACGGCGTGAGGGCACAGCCTGGGAGCCTTCTCTGGGGGGCTCAGACCACAGGGCGCGTGCAGGGAGCCGGGGGGCCCAGGCTTCACCACCCCATGGCCTGGGAGGGCATGGAGTCACTGCCCAGCGGGCCTGGGGTCTGAGAGCAGTCCCCCACTCCCCTCCCTGGCCATGCTTCTCACACGCCTTCAGAACATGGGTGCGTGCCGACAGGTGGTGCTGAAAACCAGCGATTTGTATCATCGGGTCCCACTGAGGCTCCGGTGTGGCTGTGCTTTGATGAGTCCCCAGTGCAAGGGACAGGGGGGAGGGAACTTGATCTATGATGGGGTCAAGGAGGGGCCTTCGGAGGGGATTGGAAGACTTGGACAAGGTCAGCAGGGCGGATGCCTGCCCGGGCTTTGTAAGGAGAGGGAGAACAGAGGACACGCGCACATGTACCCTGCTCCTCGCCGCGTGACGCCCGCTCGCCACCGCGTTGGGATTCTACCAGCAAGAAGGCGTCACCAGACGCGGGCCATGAGCCAAAGCAAACGTCTTCTTGTTAAAACTCACCCAGTCTCTGGTACTGTGTAGTTGGCAACGGAAAGCAGACTAGAATAATTTATAAATTTCAAGTGGGAAAAGTAGAGGAGACACAAGTCTTGAGACCATCTCGGAGGACAGATCCGAGTGGACGGCACACTAGCAGCATGGGATAGAACACTCCCCTTCCTGACTGCTAAGAAAATCTCCTGCCTTTAAGGGCCGCCAGGGGCGTGGGTTGGTCCTGGGTGCTGCAAGGACCCGGTTGAGAGGCACTGGGATTATTTAGATAATAAAACTCAGAATGAAAACCAGAAGCAAAGTCACTGGAACCTGCCATTGGTGCTTCCATCAAACACTATGATGCCAACGGCTGGGATGCTCCCCAGCAACTCCAGCAGCAAAGGTACAATTAAGCAGACGGACTGACACCCAGCACGTAGGAAAACCAGCTCTAAGCCAGTGCTCTGCTCCTACAGATGATCTGGAAACACAGCAGCAGACACCACGGGGAGGGAGGGTTAACGCGAGAAAGCTACAGAGCTAAAAGTCTGGGTAACCAATCCATGTGCCCTGAAGAGACAAAAAAGATTCCCTTCTTCCAGAAACATCCTGGGGTCAGATGGCCAGGGCGGCTGGAACAAAGTGCCACAGTCTGGCTAGTTGGCCGTGTCACTGAGAGCATGGGGAGGCGGGGCCACGCCCACAGTGGGTGCTGGGCAGGAACTGGACCGGCCTCTGCCAGTTCCTGGTGGCCCCCTGGCTTCACAGGATGTCTTCCCTGTGGGCAGGCCTGGCCCCGATTTCCTCCTCCGATAGGAACACCAGGTACCTTACTTGCCCTCCGGAACCTTGTCTCCAGCCTTCCCACACAGGGTCACATCCAGGGGGTCAGGACGTCAGCACGGGCATTTTTTGGCAGATAGAACTCAACCCCTAACTAAGTGTAGAAGGTTCTGCATTTGTTTACGAACTCCCTTTACCATCCATTGACCTTAAAAAGCAAGGCTCAGAAGGAGTCAGAGTAAAAGCCTATAACTTTTTCACTTTTTAAGAGCCGGATTTTTAAATACCAACAGCCACTGACTTCAGATCCCCTTGTACACATCTTATTACAGGAAGCCGTTTAGTTCGAGGGCGCCTTGGCAGGCTGCCTGCTCCTCTGTGTTAACTGACAGTGGCACACGCCCCGTTAGCACCACCACCATCACACCAACCAGCCCTCACTTGGTAAAGCAGGAGAGGCCAGCTCTTAGGTGGCCAGTGGGTACAGGCTGGAGGCCTTGAGAAAACTGAATGTGAGCGTGCAAAGACTGGTGAGAGTCCTGCTTTCAAACAGGCCAGTTCAGCAAAATGCAACCATGGCATAACAGATTTACTGAGTTCTTAAAAACTTAGGGCAAGGGGCCAGCACTGTGGCATAGTGGGTGAAGCCACTGTTTGCGATGCCAGCATCATATGGTTCGAGTCCTGGCTGCTCCAATTCCGATCCAGCTCTCTGCTGTGGCCTGGGAAAGCAGCAGCAGATGGCCCAAGTGCTTGGGCCCCTGCACCCACGTGGGAGATCCAGAGAAGCTCCTGGCTTCAGATCAGCCCAGCTCTAGCCATCTGGGGAGTGAACCAGTGGACGGAAGACCTCTCTCTTGCTCTGCCTCTCTGTAAATCTACCTTTCAGAAATAGAAATAAATCTTTAAAAAACAAAACAGGGCAGGTATTTGACATACAAGACCCTGCCCGGGAGAGGGGTGCCTGTATCCCACACTGGAATGCCTGGGTTCGAATCCCAGTTCTTCTCCCAATCCAGCTGCCTGCAGATGCACACCTGTAAGATAGCAGGTGCGGGTTCAGTGGTTCCTGCCACCTGTGTGGGAGACCTGGTTTGAGCTCTGGGCTCCAGCCTGGTCTACTCTGGCTGTCGTGGGCATTTGCGGAGCAAACCAGTGGATAGGAGGTAAAAGCAAAAATAAAAATAATTTTAAGTGTACATAAAAAATCCCACCAAACTTAAACTCTTTTAGTCTACAGCAACTTGCCCCGGGAGGCCTGGCAGCTGCCATGGAGGGCGAGGGCTCCACAGTGTCTGTAGCCTCCACATTCTCCCCGTCTATAACCCCCACCTCTGTCTTTCTGCCCCTTCTTTCTCTGACTTAACCTCTTGTCTCTTGTTCTGTCTATGATCCCCATCACCACCCCTTCCTCCTGGCCTTCCTGCCTGTCTAGTGCCTTGACATGCAGGCCCCTGTCTCCTCCGACTCTCTCTCTCTGGGTCAGACACCCAGGCCTGCTGGGTATGGCTGTGCAGGTTGCCCACTGCACAAAAACACCCTGCTGGCTCTGCTTGCCAACACCCCTCTGGACATACGCCCATCTCCATTGTGAACAGAGGCCTGTGGGGGCCTCAGCACTAGCCGAGCCTGCGCCCTGCCTGGATTCCTCCCCACCGCTCCTGAAGCAGAGCACTGCCCTCTCTTGGCACTGGCTCCCTAAGGCTCGGGCGGCAGGGAGCCCGGGAAGAGAAACACCCAATGTCCTGAAAATGCCATTGTGAAGTCAAAATGGAAACTGGTAGAGCAGCCAAAACTATTGAGACCTCTCCATTTAACAGGATTTGCTGTGCACTCAGGACTTTTTTTTTTTTTTTTTTTTAAGGTCTGTTTGGGGTCCGTCAGAAAATGTGCTAAGTTGATAAACTCAGCAGCTGGATGTGTGGACTGTCACTGAATCTGATCCAGCTCCCTGCTAAAGGCCTGGGAAAGGACAGAAGACAGCCCAAGTGCTCGGCCCCTGCACCCACGTGGGAGACGTGGACAGAGTGTCAGGTTCTTGTCTTTGGCCTGGCCCAGCCGTGGCCATTTTGGCCATTTGGGGAGTGAACCAGTGGATGGAAGATTCTGATCTTTTTCTTTAGCTCTTATCTTTAAATAAGTAAAAATTAAAAAAAACAGTATGAGCAGAATCGACTTTTGGAGTTGAACACAGACTCCAAGATGAAGTTAAGCATCTTTAACAGGGAAGAGGGAAGCAGGTCACCGTGGCATGCTGACACATTAGTCTCTTACCGTCCAAAGTGACAACTGTATTTTTCATGGGCAAAGGCAGACACTGAGCCCAAAATGTCAGGGCCTGAAGAAGGGGCCTATTCTGTCCTGGCCAGTACAAATTTCCCTTTGAAATGCAGTAAGCATTACTGAGTCACTGGGCAGGCTCCAGCCAAGAGCCAGCTTCCTACAAGGAGCCACGCACCAGAAAAACGCAAGGACGTCGGGTGATGTGTAGGGAGCTGTGGAATCACCCGGAAACCTCGTGCCTGGTTCTGGGAACCACCCACCGGAACGGGCACAGTGTGTGCCGCTCAGGAGTGCTCCCGTGGCCCCTGCTTCTGACTGTCCCGCCACCCCATTTCAAAAAAAATTCAAACCGTGAGCGCAAAGCACCTCTGAACAGCTTCAAAACTGGGGTCAGCTGAGCGTGAGAAACGAGACTTGCTCACCCGGGTGGTGCCTCCCTCCCTGTCAGCTGCCGGCTAGGAGTTAGTTGACTCACGTGTTTTTCACCCATGATTCTGTCCTGGGCCCTGGGGGTGAGGTTCCCAGTGAAGATTAGCAATGGCTGCACAGAGTGCAGGTGAGGATAAGTGGCATCGAAGGGTGTGTATTCTTTCTGGTGGTGCCTGAAGGTCCAGTCTAGAAAAATCTCGCTTGACTCTGTGTCTTCAAACAACAGTCCCTCCAGCCAAGGTGAAGGTGCAGATGACTGACTCAGTACAAAAGGATAAGAAGCTGCAAACTCAAAGGCTTTCCTGGTGAGGAGACCACTGTCTGTCTCAGCAAGCAGTGAGGAACCCGTCTGTGGAGGCCCGAGGGCCAACACCTGTGCCTGCTCCGGGGAACAGCACAGTTCAGAGTCCAGAGACCTGGAGAATGACCCCCGAAGGCTGGGTTCTAGCTGGCTCCATGAGAGCCCTTCAGAAACTTCCCGGTAACTGTAATTAAAAGGTTAGTTTGTTTGGGTGCAAAAAAATTCCAAAATTCAGTGCATGGTTTCTCATCACCAATATTTTCCCATGAACTTGTTAAAGACTATTCCATATGCATGGATTTCCAAAATTGTTTTGCACCAAAACAAACATCTTTTAATTCCGTTTCTGGAGCACACTTGTTTTATTGCTACTTGAACAGTCACTTGGGCTGAGTCACTTGCTTTTCTGAAAACTTGCAAGTTTTGACCAGTTCCTCTCCAAGGGCCTTTTCTAAGGTTTAAATTTGCCCTGAGATATTTGCAGATACTTGTTCTAATCCTAAATCTAAAAACTAACTCAACCCTCCTCCAAGGACAGCTCAGTGTTTCTCCAGATCCTAAACAGTTATTTCAAAATAAACTTGTTGCACAACTTTTTTTTTTTTTTTTTTTTGAGGCACAAGTGACTTCCCATGAACTAGAGGTAAGAAGGAAGACCCTGCACCCACACAGGCTGGTGAAACGTGACTCGAGCTGGCGGGCGGGGAAAGTTTAAAGAGTGCAGGAAGTGGAGCAGGGGAGACTCCCGGCAGCACAGCCAGTAACAGCTGGGAGCTGTGTGCGCAGATGAGATCCAAGTCACAGAGCCTGGCTGCTAGCTTGCTCCCCGTTCGACTTCCAGGCACTTAACACAGGTTCCTGAGGCTGAGGTCTGTGCCTGGAATAGAGCCCTCTCTGTTTCGTTCCTAAAATACTCCTTTACGCCGTGTCAGTGCTGCCCCGTGTTTTGCTCATACTTTAGGGAACTCTGGAAAAAACTTGCACATTGCAGAGGGAAGTTCAGGCCAACAGGGGTGCGGGGTCATGTGGGGTCACTGTCAGAAATTCCTCTCCAGCTCACGAGGGAGAGGCGACTGGAGGGGGCACTGGGCTGGTGGGGACGGGGCGGCAGAGTTCATAAGGTCACACAGTGATGGGGTGTCCTGGGCAGGCCTCTTTGTTTCCCGTTGCCCATGTTACAATCTACTCCGGTGGTGGAGCAATGGATCAAATAGGAAGCTGTAGGCTTTAAAAAAAAAGTTCACCCAATGACCTATGCAGGGCTTGATTTTAAAAACCACTAACAGGACTCACCAAGCTAACGCTCTTGGGATAATGACAAGAAGGACAACAGTTACCACGTTCGTGCATTTAGCATGACCCACGCCTTCCGAGTCACGCATGCAGCCACTGCCTTTCACAGTGCATCTACGCATGGAAACACTCAACAGGGCTCCCTAGGAAACAGCAGGCTCCGTTCCAAAGCCCCGTTCTTCCCCGTACCACTTCCCAGCTGCGGCTTTACAACCCAAAGGGCGCAGTCTGGGGTGGGGTTTCCTGCCACCCGTGAGAATCCTTCTCAACAACCTTGAGCTGAACGCACAGCCCTCGGGTTCTGAAGCAAGCGCACGCACTTTGAACATTCCCTTCCACGTGCGAGTTCCCGCGGGAGTCTGACAGGCAGGGTGCCTCGTGCGGTTTTTCAGAGTGCACATGGAGAGGCCAACAGACCCTGCGATGGCGGGGCATCACCCACGCCGTTCGCGCTGTATTCTCGGGGGACGGCGGGGCTTGGGGTCCGAGAGGCGCTCTATGAGTATGTGTTGCATGGCAGAGAAGCAGGACGTGTCAGCGTAACGTCACTGGAAAGGAATGTTTCCTAGGGAACCTGAAATAACACCAGTTACACTTGGGAAAAGGACGGAGATGGTTGTAAAGCTGACTCTGGCTGTTTAACACACGGGCTGCACATTTTTTAAGCAAGACAAAGAATATTACACCAGAGGCCAGCTCTGGCCTTTCAGCCGCCCCAAGGAATTTCAGAAGCCCATCCCGGAGCCTGAGAGCCAACGGCCTCCTTGATTAAGGATTGTTCCCAAGCTGGGAAGAAAAGCTTTTGAAAAGGCGGCTGCTTCACTGGCATCATGTGATGGAACACCAGGTGTCTCCCTGGACAATGGAGATCTCATTCATGAAAACAGCAGGCGAGGGGAGACCGAGCGAGCGCCCTGTCCTTACCGTCAGCGACAAGGCCATGCACACGAACGTGAACTTCTTGATGTGCGTCGCGGTGACCGTGTTGCTCGTGTTGGCGAGTTTATTGCTCGGGTTGTTCTGGGGAAGAGAAGAGCGGTGATGAGGACTGGGCTCTGGCCTGACCTGGGCCGAACCCCCGCCCTGTCGCCGATGGCAAAGGGCGTCTAGTCTCGTTTCCTCTGCTGTGCCTGACCTGTGGATTTCAAGTGACAGCCTGGGAGCTGGCTGGCATGCTGAGTCTCGCTCAGGCAGCTGTCAGGTTCCTGCACTCGAACGTCAACCAGAGTGCATTCTGGACCGAGTCAGGCCCCTCCCCTTGGCGCTGCGCCAGCCGCCTGGCCCAGCCCGGGCCCTGCACGCCCCAGCCCTGGCCCCAGCACACCCGACACACATGGCTCTCCTCCCTACGAGACGAGGTCCCGTCCCATGAGGCCTTCCAGGCCTGCTCTCCCTGGCCCAGGCTCACCTTCCTGCCCTGATTTCCCCACCTGCAGCCAGCCACACGGGGCTTCCTGCCCTGCCCCCTGAGCGCCTGTGTTTTGTTCCTGCCCTTCCCAGTGGGCCTACGGATTTTCGGCAACCCCCATCTGTCTTCACAGCCCCTCTCATCCTGCAGCCTCTCTGACCTTTGACCTCCAGGCTGTCTCTGGGCCCCACTTCCCGTCCTGTGTGTTCAAGCTCCCTGCAAGGCCGTGGTGCTGGGAGGTAGAGGGCCGCAGCACACCCGGCACACGGAGCAGAGCCGCGAGCACTGCAGGCGGCTGACTTCCTCCCAGCCCCGCGGCCAGGCCTGCGCCTCACCCGTCCGCCGTGACGACCAGCAGGGAGAAAGAACCTGTGCCTCATTCTGGGTCCAATTAGGCCCAGGGCTGAGGAACAAAAACAAGTCCTGACACCTGGCTCCCCCTCCAGCGTAACACCTGTACTGCTAGCACAGGACCCACCTGGAGCGAGCTCCGGGCCCTGCCTGGACCTCGGAGGCCGAGGGAATCTTGCAAACCCTTCCCCTTGGGGCTGCCCCAGCCCAGGCCCCTTGGGGATCACACGTTTTTACTAATTCGAGCCTCTACAACCCACCTGCTTTTCTGAATAACCGGGTGCCACTGTGGCCAGCAGCACACAGGGGAGCCACACCCACTCTTGTCCCCAAGCTTGGCAAGAATAGGGCCCTGGGGCACGGGGGGAGGAGGCCGTGCTGGGGGCAGTCAGGCCACCTCCCCACAGCGCCCACATGGAAGGCAGGGGCTGGGGCTCCTTCCTGCAGGCCCAGTTTCATGTGTCACACAGCCAAGGTGACTGCAAACGTCGTGGGCACAAATGATCAGCCGCCATTAGAGCAGCCCCGTGTTTCATCTGTTTGCCTCCTCTGCTCAGAAACTCCGCTTGCAGACAGCCCAGCATCAGAGAGAACCTGCACTAGTGGGGGCCGCTCCGTTCCTGTGCAGCTAAACCCCCCGGACAGCACTGAGAGACTCGGTCTCTCATCCTGAACACACAAGAGGGCTACGAAGTTCAGCAGCTGCCATAGCCCGTTCTGGAAGTGCACCCAGAGGTGTCTACGATACCGGGGGGCAGACTGCGTTCCCATACGTGCTTGCAAGCTGCAGCTCCCCGGGATGTCTGGAAACAAAAGGGTTCTGAGTAGCTTGAGTTTCTGGCTAGAGAGATACGTTTGCTAGAGATTTTTTTTTTTTTTTTGCATAGTTCCTATCCTGTGATTAGCAATAAAACAATGCTTTTCTTGACTGCTGCTGCTGAAACCAATATGTGTGGCATTGTTAAGTTTTATTACTACAAGGAGGCCAAAACCAATTTCACATGAGAATTTCTTAGCCCAGAGGGTCTGATCCTTTGGCACCTGCTCCTCTGATCCAGGTTCATTATAAAATCTTACAGAACTGAAATGTAGCGAGGCATGGTTTTCTAGGATCGAGTTCTATACACGTGTTCCTTGAAAGGAAAACGGAGGCTTTCTATCTACAGCCTGAGTTGGGCTCGCTCAAACACGAAGTGTCTGCTTCTCCTGGGAGGGACCTGTGCCCATTCTCAGAGGCTGGGGTGCCAGGAGACAAAAGCACGCTTTAGGAGAACTGTGCATCCCGAGGCTGCCACCGAAGGTGTGCAGCAGGTGGTGGGAGTGCCAGGCGTGGCACAGTCCTGAGCAGGCTGCCCCCCCCCCCACGAGGTTGTGTATGGGGAGGTGAGTTCCTCCTCTTGGGTGGGCATGCAAATGGGAACAGAAGAGGCAGGTGAAGGATCTGGACAACAGCACAGGGCCGGGCAGTAGGGAGGGGCTCCAGGGTGGGCAGTGGGGAACAGCAGTGTGTGTGCACATGCGTGTGAGCACATGTGCATATTTTAGACAAGCAGGCACTAACAGAGGAGGAGGATGGACAGTCAGCCTTGTCCAAGAGGCTTGGAGGGATACTCCCAGGTCAAGGGCACGGTCAGCGTGGAGGATAAGAAACCTCACCTAGGGCCCACTCCAGGGGCCGTGCCTCCTCCCAGAAGGCCACAACATCTACAGGGGAGTCTCAGAATCACATGACCACATGACAGCCTGGCCCCACAGGGAGTTAGTCTGGGGAAAGCAGGAAGGCGGAGTCCAGGGTTAGGCAGGTGCAGAGCCCCAACCTGCCCATCCTGCCAGGGCTGACCTATTTCCCGGGGCTCTCCTTGGGAGATGACAAAATGATATTGGCAATGGTCCTAAGCCTGTTCTCCAAAAACTCAGGCCAAAAAGCCCCACTGCTATTACTGCTCTGAGTGGCAGGTGGCTTCTAATTTTTCAGTTTAATACATTGTGCACTATTTGGGGTATGCTTTGCCAACCATTTAGAGTGAAAACTCGTAGGTTCAAATCACGAAGCTGTTGAGGAAATAGACATTCGTTGAATGAGGAGCACAGGTTACAGGTCAGAAGCTCCCGTGGCTCTCTCGGAGGGCACAGCAGCCGGGGGAGTGCAGAACTGTGGTCAGCAGAGGCTTCTGGCTGGGAAATCGCCACATCAAAGCCAAACCAGCCCCACGTCCCAAGTGAGCAGCCCCCAGCCAGTGTGAGCAGGCACAGACACCAGCCCCCGGAGCGGGCCTGTGCACCTGTGAGCTGTGGTGCTCAGCTTTGTGTCTGAACGAGGTCAGCAAGCACGAGTCTAACTAAAGAACCCAACCACAGAAATCAAATCCGATATGTTAAATGCCCTGAGAATTTATTTTCCCTTCCACAAACAAACCGTTTCTCCGCAGGAATAACCTAGAAGTGACCACGGACACATCCGCATGCAAAGTGTTACAGAAGCCGCATCAAGGCTGGCCGAGCTTTGCCTCCGATGTTTCTGGAGGGAAATAGCCCCCCGTCACAGTCCCCGCCCCAGCCATGTTGACCTTACAGTGGGGAGTGGGATTGAGAAGCATCAAGCTCTTCCTCCTCAGAGACCCCTGTCCATCACATGGCAATTTTAAAAAGAGTGCGTGTGACATCGCCCACACGGGCCTCACCTTGTCGAAAGCGGGATAGACAGCGCGGATCTCCGTCAGCCAGCCGTACGGCATGTGTCCCACGGGGTATGTGGCTGTCAGAATTGCCACTGCCTGTAACAGGAGGAGCCAGCAGGGTTAGGAAGGCGGGCTTCACCTATTTCAATGAACACAACGGCAATGCCCAGGGTGCCAGAACATGAGGCAAGTCCCCAGCTGCATGAAGAAACTGTGGCGTGGCAGGACAGAACAGAGCGCTCATTAGGTGGCCCTGAATCCGAAGCTCACCTCGTCATGAAGCAGGTGTGTGTGTGAAGCACAGGTCCCCCAGCGTGACCACGAGGGGCACGTGGATGCCCAGCCCTAAGTCGACAGTCAGCAGAGGTCAGCTCTGCACCCCAGAGCGCAATTCTGAAGAAGCCTTTCACCTCATTTGTCCTCATTTTTTAAAAATCGAGTTGGAATTCTCGCCCAAGTCACGGGGTCTCACACTGTTGCCTGGGGGACTTTATTCAAGTGAAGAAGCTGCTGGGCCTTAGAAGCCCCCAAGATGACACTCACGACTCAAACCCCAAATCCAGGCACGCGCCGAGGCGAGGGGTTTGTGGGCTTCTCCACTGCAGCCCACAGGAGCTGCTTCCCAGGGCGTGGAGCCTGGCAGGCAGAGCCCGGCAGCTGTCACCCTGACAGCCCCGTCAAGGCTCCAGGCCGCCCCTCCGCAAGAGCAGCACTAACAGGAGGCCCTAGTGAGCAGCCCCCAGCCTTCCAGTTCCAGGGTGGAATGAATTCTCCAACGGGCACTGGGATAGGAAACAGATGAAGTCACCGGGTTTGTTCACACTCAACTCCAAGGAGGGAAAAGGGGAGTCAACTCCCCCTTGGGAGGAGCTGGCCACTCCCAGATCCACATCTTGGGGTGTGATTCTGGAGCAGGGACAGTGTGCTGGGCTGGGTAGGACATGCAGGAGGCTGTCGATGAACCCGAGAGGGCAGGCTGGGCCCAAACACAGGCACCAGCTTGAGCCCTGGGGGCCTGTCACTTCCACTACCACGAGGCCGGGGCCTGCAACTACAGGGACGGGGTCACAAGCTGACTCCTTGGAAATGGAAGGGAGTCAAGAAACCTGGGTTCCAGCTCCAGCCCAGCTTCCAGCAAGTTCTGTGTCTTTAACCTTCTTTTCTGTCTATCCTTCATATGGTAAATGAGAGGTAGGAGTTAGAGGTTTCCTTCCATCATCACACAAAGATAAAATACCATGATTCGAGGCCTCCGAGCGATCCCAATGGCTTCCTAGTGTGACTATGTCAGAGAATTTAATGTCTCAGGATCACCTGAGCTGGCGAGATGACCTGGGAATCAACTTGACCCACCCCTCCCGGCTAAGATGATCCAAAGGGTGCAAGTCCCTACCTCCGTAGCTGCAGAACTGCCTCCAAGGTCACGCGAGACGAAGAGGTTGACGATAGGCCTGCTGATCCTCTGTGTGGCCAGAATCAGAGCCAAAGGCCACCAGAAGCTCAGCATCTTCCTTATTGTTGCATCTCCCTGCATTGAGGGAGGGAGACAGAAGTTTATGCAACTGTAGAAGTCGCACGGAAAACATGGTGCAGAACCAGCGCTCTGTCTCTATATGTCGATTGTGAGCCAATGCACTATACTTAGAAGTCTGCAGAAAAGCCAGGTGGAATTAAAATGAAACATACAATCTTATTATAAATCAACTCAGACAGCTGGCAAACTGCAGGGCAATCAACACACACGTGGGAGCTTGATGGATCCCACCAGGATCTTCCATAAGGGAAATCGCCAACCAAGGTAGAGTCCTACGGCGCGGCCCGAGGAGCCCGTCTGGAGCTGGTCTTTGTTTACATCATCAAGTGGACTGGCCAGAAGCCAGGTCGGTAGGAGGTAACTCTTAGAAGTAAAAAACCAGTATAATTTATTTTGGAATCAGTCAGCTCACATAAATGTACCTAATTATTTAAGCACCGTATAAGGTTCTTAAAAAGCTCTTACAGACGCCACATCAATTGTTCAGAAGCATACGGGACATGAAGCACAGGGAAGAAAGAAAAGCAGTTCCCTAAGGCTCTGCAGCTAAGGTGGGCGACGTCTTCCCAGATTGGCTCTCCCTGGCAATTGTGGTTTTGACACCAAGAGTAACAAACACGGGAGGAGTTAAGTCATGGACCGTCTCAGCCACTACCACCTGCTCCCCTTTGCTGTGGCTGAGTGTTAAGAGAGGTGATTATCATCAAGACGGCTTTAACGAGGTTGGCCTAGTGGTGGAAATAACTAGATAGGTTTCCACTGGTGGCCTGACCGCACACGGAGTTACATAAGGGGTCGATGCTGAACAGAGTGCCTGGTCACGTGGGCAAGGGCGTGCACCTTGCTCATCTCTTCCTCGACACTCAAGGCACAGGCCAGACTCCGCTCCTCAGAACACATGACGGCGGTCCTCCCCCCAGTTCTCCCTGCCGTTCACGGCTGTCCGGGATTCTCGTCTGACTGCTGCTTCTGTAATGCCCTTCAGTGGGATGCAGAGCGGCTGGAGGGCAGAGGCCAGGCCTTCCCCTCTTCCACGCTGCCCTGCTTGGGCCCAACAGGAATCTGAACCAGAGACTGACCGGCCAGTGAAAACAGCAGCAAGCCTGGATCCGGCTGCGAAATTAACAGTAAGGAGACGGGAACTCCACAGCGCTCTTGGCCTCCTCTAAGTCACTCCCATCTCCGGCTCTTTCCCCGTGGACGCCCCCCAGCGCCTGGCCTCTGCAGGGGCACCATGGACTCTCATCTATCTCGAGGTGGAATACCACCCCACCCCACGTGGAGACCCAGCCTGCGGTCGCGCTGCAAAGGACGTACGTACCCCGAGCTCCGGGCCGCTCCTGTCGGGGATGACGTCGTGGATGTTCTTGTAGTAGCCCAGGCACAGCGTGGTGCAGCGCACGAGCGCGCCCATGTACAGGGAGAGGATCGGGATGAGCAGGGGCTCCCGGCACTCCAGGTGACTGTGAAGCAAAATGGCTACGAAAACAACCTGGGAGGCGGGAAAACGGGAGCGGGTCAGAGGGGAGGGGAGCGAACCGGCCACCCGACACGGCTGAGCCTCCACCTTGACTTTGCAGCGAGAACCGAACGCGGGCTGAGGCTCAGCGATGCTGTCCCGTGACTCACAGGCAGGGGTGTGGGCTTCATTGCAAGGAAGGACGCCCTGGTCACTCTAGTGTGCCCACCGTGCCGCACGAGTCCCTTACAGCACCGCCCATGTGGTGAAACTACTGCCTAAGACTTACCTAGCGACTCTGGACTCCCAGCCCTTCCTCCATTCCCCTCTTGAGGCTGGATCCTGGGTGCACGTGCAAGCCACCCGCGAGGGCCCCACGTATGTCCCACCACCTCCCCATGGCAACTGACGAGCGGATACGGGAAAATGAAGGTAGCATTTACAGCACAGAGCCACTGAAGATGCCAGGACACAGGCACTCACAGCGATGGTTACAAATCAACCTAAACTGAAAGTTTAAAATACTAACTTATAAAAGCGGAATGGGTTGAAATAATCAGAGTTGGGAGAGACTGGAATCATAACGACGTGTTCACCTCTATTGAGTGCTAGGCTTTCACCAAAGTTTAAAACCACATCAACCTGCCCTGTTCTGCAGGGCCTTGGTGCAGGCCCGCCCACACCCCCTCATCCAGGAGACCCCGGAAGCAAAGAATAACCAGGGGTGGGGGCGGGGCGGGGGCAGGGGAAGGCGGTAATCTGGCGCAACAGCAACCTGAATGGCCAAGCAGCCAGAGAAGCAGGAGTGTGGAAGATGTTGCTGAGTGCTGCTGGGTAACAGGTTATCCCGGGCAGTGCAGAGACCCGACCTGGCCATCGTGGGGTCTCAGCTGACCTCAGGAGCCAAGGGCAGATGACAGCACAGAGGCCAGAGGAAGGGAGGTTGGGAGAATGCTCACCGGGATACCCAGCAAGCCAAGAAAGCCCAGATGCACACGAGATACAACAGGACCACTCCCTCGGTAATCTGAAGGGCTGGAGAGGCAGCTATTAGAACCACGGTGGGACAAGCAGCTCTGCGTGTCTGACCACACCTAAAGATTTTGTGCTACTGTGTCTGAGAGCCAATGGCTTAGGGGGGAGAAGGCAGAGCTGCTACTGAAATCCGCGGCATCATAACCGATTTTCGTTTTATCACTGGTGACTGCTCGCTTTTTGCGCCAGGGTGGAGTCTCGCGGCACCCTGCCTGGGATCTGTCTACCCATCGCCAAGTCAGGTGACTGACAAGCGCTTTTAGGCCAGGAGCGGAATGCAGCATGAGGGAGGTAAGAGACTTAAGAATAAAAATACAACCTATTCTCCCAACCGAGCTGTGGCAGGAACTCCAACAACAGGGTCTGAAATAACCACTGCACCAGGAACTGCCCGAGGCCAGATGGCATCTGAACCCGGCCTGCCTCGTTCCCACTGACCACATCTGTTTACTCCAAACTCGAGGCCCTCCCTCCGCAGACAAGGCCCCGGATCAGGTTTAGAACAGGGAAGGAAAACGACTGTGGGCGGACCGGTAGAGACCTTCTCAGGAACACGGCTTTGTCTTCTTGCCCTTGGATGCATACTTATTTATCTTAGGCAACGGTGAGGACTTTTTAAATTTAGTTTTCCCTTTACAGTAACACACACTGCTCAGCACCAATGCTTGACACAAGAGGGGCTTCCTTAATTTCAAATTAAGTGATCAAAATGTATAAGGCAGTTCAGTTCACCTCTCAGAGAGAGTGAAAGTAAGACAAGGAGAAAACTCTGATAATGGTACAAGAAAACGAACCAGCATCAAAGGATTGTTGGCTAGTATTCAGGCATACACACAGGAATTAATTCAAATTATTCCTAACGGTGATCCATGGAGTAAATGTCATTTATCTGGAGATTAAAAAAAAATCTTTTAACATATTTTCTTTGTCATTTTAAAGGCAGAAAGAGAGGGAGAGAAAGAGATATCTCTTCCACTGGTTCACTCTCAGATGCCCTCGACAGCAAGGGCTGGCCCAGGCTAAAGCATGGAGCCTGGGACTCAAAACAGGTCTCCTGTGTAGGTGCAGGGACCCAAGTGCTTGCGCCATCGCCTGCTGCCCCCGAGGGCACGTGGTGGCAGGGGGCTGGAATCTGGGGCACAGCATGGACTGGAGCCCAGGCACTCCCGTAAGGGATGTGGGTGTCCCCAGTACCGTGTTAACTGCTGCACCAAATGCTGGCCCCAGAGAGGTAATTCTGGTCATTAGGGAAGCACTCACAACTCAATAGTAGATTGTTTTAGGAAAGGAGCATTTTTAAAAGCCTAGGGGGGCCGGCACTGTGGCATACTAGGTTAAGCATCTGCCTGTGGCAGAAGCATCCTGTATGGGTGCCAGTCTGAGTTCTGGCTGCTCCACTTCTGATCCAGCTCTCTGCTATGGCCTAGGAAAGCAGCGGAAGATGTCCCAAGTCTTTGGGTCCCTGCATCTGTGTGGGAGACCCGGAGGAAGCTTCTGGCTCCTGGCTTTGGATCGGCACAGCTCCAGCCATTGAAGCCATTTGGGGAGTGAACCAGTGGATGGAAGACCTCTCTCTTTCTCTGACTCTGTAATTCTTTCAAACAAAAATAAACATCTTTAAAAAATATGTTTTAAAAAAGGCTAGGGTGTATACCAAGGGGGAAATGTGTAGAAATGTTCACAGAACAGAACTGAGAATTTGGAAGGAAGCGCAGCAAAGATCGCTAACCTCCTCCTCCAAGTAGACATTTTCTGGAATTTCTGATTGTCGGAACTCAGCCTGATTTATAAATTACAGGGCGTGTTTCATGTGGTTTCCTTGCTGGAGGAAGAAGGGAGGAATGGAAAGCAGAGGTTGGGGCTGGACCTCAGCAAACTGAACCCACAGAGGGGGATGCTGGCCTTCCACTCAGACAGTGGGAAGACAAGTGAACCGGTCTCCAGGGTCATTTCCAGCGTGGGAATCGGCCCGGGGGGGGGGGGAGCTGCCTAAGAAGCCACATCAACAAGGACTGCTGTGAGCGCCCTCCAGGACTGACTCGACGCGCGTCTCCGGAAGCCAGGGGCAGAGTGCGTGCACACAGAGGGTGCTCAGTGAGCGCACGGCGACCCTGTGATGGCCCAAGAACGTCCCAGGCATGGTCATTCACAGGCATGCTCTTTAAACAGAAACCCCAGACACTAAACTCAAACCCACACAACCCTCAGCCTGGAAGCAGGACGCAGACTTCGACGCTGGCAGTTGCTTCCTCTTCTCATCCACTTAGCGAACATTTGCTGAAGGCAGTACTCTGTGCAACAGCGCTGCTGCAGGCGGGGCGCACGCAAAGGGCGCCACACCACGCGTGAACGTGAATTGGGCACGGGGCAGGGGGCGGGGAGGGCCCTGCACCTGACTGCCCAGCTCCGAGTGGCACGCAGGTTGACTTACCTGAGCTATGACGTCAGAGATTGAGGCACACCCCACCAGGAAGCTGTATTTGTGTTTGAGGAGAATGCCAGCATGAGTCCATGCCTGCCAGAGAGAAAGGACCGGGCATGAGACACGCTCAGGGAAGACAGGGAGACGCTGTTGCCCCGTGCCACGGTCTCCGCGCCCTCCCTGGGACATGCTTTGTACCACCACAGCCTTAGCGCACAGGTTGTCTTTGGTTGGCAGGGTGACCCTAGCAGGTGACTAGGTCCAGGCTGGACGTGTTAAGTGGAACGTATGAACTGCATTTCCTTGTTTAGTGCCAGTTACACGCAGACGAGTGCACTTGCTGGGTTTGTGTGCCTGGCAGGAGGGCGGGGCGGACACCAGGCGACTGCCTCCCTCTCTTGGAGCTAGAACCTGCCACAAAGGTGAAGCCAGGGTTCCGGCTGGTTCTGATTGGCTGCGTCACTGCAGGGCCGCATGGGCCAATTACAGCGCTGCCATTTCTTGTCAGCACGCTGGGGCAGGATCCTCTCTGATGCTCTGAGACTTTGAGGGGAATTGAGAGCAATGTCCTCTTACGGGAGCCGACAATGAGAGCCTGGGGCGGCAGGTTTGGAGAAGGTTTGGCGTTGGTCATCGTCCTGCTTATGGCTAAGGCCGACCGGGGCTGACACAGACGTCACATTTCATCCGAGCTCAATGCAACCAGACAAGCAGGGTTGGTGCTGCGGGTCAGTGTCAAGACCGTATAGCAGCTGCCTCACCAGCTCGTGGGTCCCAAACGTTGAGAAATGCAGGGTGATGACATCTGTGGACAGCACCTTGTGGTTTGTGGCCATTTTGATGGGAGCCTTGTGGTTTCTAATACCACATGTGTGTGCAGGTGGGAGTGAGAGAGATGGTTTGTTCTTTATAAATGCTCCTTATTTTGGTTTTCATTGGGATCTTTGGGGCGGGGGGTGGTAATTTACAAGTAAGACATAGAAGAAAAGGGTACCAGCTTGAATGACCCCTGCCCAAAATACCTGTGGCCAGAAATGTTTGGGATTTGAGACTGTGAGGTTTTGGAATATCTGCATGTGCATAATGACATATCCTGGGGTTGGGACCCAAGCCCAGTCACAGAGCTCATTTCTGTTTCACACATACCTAGTATACACATCACGAAAAGTAAGTTCATATGGTATTGGATATAACTTTGTGCATGAAACAAAGTTTCACTCATGGGTCAGGCGTGGAATGATGGTGGCACTCAAAACATTTGGGATTTGGGATTTTCAGAGGAGGGATGCTCAGCTCGTACCGAGCCCCAGAAACCCTCTCGTGGCAGACAAATACCTCTGCAGTGAGGTGGGGAACGGGGTACCCGGAGTCCCTGCTGTGCACTGACTCACAGCCCAAGTTCTCAGAACTCACTGTGTGTCTGTGATTCCTCCCTGTGTTTGGATTTCCACTCCCAAAACAGAGGATGGGACAGACATCAGGGCAGTGTCGAGGGCTCTGTCTAGGAAGTTGGGCCTTGACGCTTTTACATTCAGTTTTCTAATCAGCCCATTTAGAAGCCCTGTAGGCTGGGATCAGTGCGGGCCTGTGGGAGGCTGTCTGTGTAGACCTCAAGCTCCTTGCCTTCTTCATGTTCCCGAGTGAACCGCACCTGCTCTCAGAGCGAGCACACCCGGCAGCCAGTAAGAAAAGGATACCCAGGGGTTCAGGTGGCCCATGCCAATGGAGGCATCCCAGCACTCAAGAGCCAGAACCCTTGTGACACAAGAGTTCAATATTTAAGGCAACCGGGCAGACCGGCAGGAAATGGTCAGAGGCTCAAAGAGGCTGTGCCCAAAATCCAACACAAGCAAAGGCAGACTCCTGAGAGGGAGCCAGGAGGTGGGCCGTGCATATGCTGGCCTCGCTCCACTCCTCCAGGGGTTTGGGCCTGGGGTCTCACCTCAGCCACAGAGGTCCACTTACCTCATGGGTCTAAGGTCTCTAAAACCTAGACAGTAAAAAACCAGGTGGACGAATGGATTTCAAAGTCTCCTTCCCAGGACTGCAAATAGGCTTTGATTTTTTATAGGTTTATTCAAGCCAATAGGTTTGAATTTTAAATAAACCCTTCAAGAAAGGGTTTATCTTCCAGCATTTGACACTACTCTAAATCTGTCTCCCTGCCAAGATCTCTTTTATAGCCATAGCACAGATGAAAAGACAAAAACAAAAACAAAAAAACAAAGAACATTCTACTTCCAGGACAAGTGAGCTACTTTAGTAAAGCTGGTTATTAAAGTGAGGACATCCTGTCAGTATGATCAAGAGATTTTTGCTGTAAAAATCTGGGTGCTCATATCATAGTTAGAAAGCTATTCTTGAGGCTAGTGTTTGGCAGAGTGGCTAAGTTGCTGTTTGGGACTCCTGCATCACACATCAGAGTCCTGGCTGCTCCTCTTCCAAGCCAGCTTCCTGCTAAGGTGCACCCTTGGAGGCAGCAGGTGATGGCTCAAGTAGTCGGGCTCCTGCTACCTAGATGGGAGACTTGGATTGAGCTCTAGGCTCCTGGCCCACCCGAGGCTGTTGTAGGCATTTGGGCACTGAACCACCAGATGCAAGCTTTCATTCTCTCTCTGTCTCAAATAAAATGAATTTGAAAAATAAATAAAAGTCAACTAGAACCTTCTACACTGTTGGTGGGGATATAAAATGGTATAGCTGTTATGAAAATCAGTATGGGGGCTGGTGCTGTGGTGTAGCAGGTAAAGCTGCCACCTGCTGTGCCGGCATCCCATATGGGCGCTGGTTTAAGTCCCGGCTGCTCCACTTCTGATCCAGCTCTCTGCTATGGCCTGGGGAAGCAGTAGAACATGGCCCAAGTCCTTGGGTCCCTGTACCCACGTGGGAGACCCAGAAGAAGCTCCTGGCTCCTGGCTTTGGACTGCAGCAACTTTGGCTGTTGCAGCCATCTGGGGAGTGAACCAGCAGATGGAAGACTTCTCTTTCTCTCTCTGCCTCTGCCTCTCTGTAACTCTGCCTTTCAAATAAATAAATCTTTTTTTTAAAAAAAAGCAGTTATGATGGTTCTTTAACAAATTAAAAACAGAAATATCATATGATCTATCAAATTCATTTCCGGATATATATACCCAAAGGAACTTAAGTAGGGTCTCAAAGATATTTCTACACTCATGTTCACAGCAGAATAACAGTGTTAGACACAAGAACCAAAATGTAGACGCAATACAAATAAACAGAAAACCAAAACGTGGTATACAATGGAATACTATTCAGTCTTCAAAAGGAGGGTAATCCTGACTCCTGCTGTAACAGGCATGAACTTTGAGGACTCTAAGCTGTCGAATAAACCAGTCACATGGTGTATGAGTCCACTTCTGTGTGGCATCTAAAGGAGTCCAATTCAGAGACCTAAAGCAGAATGGTTGCTTCCAGAGCTGGGGAGGGGACACGGGAAGTTCCTGGTTAATAGGAACAGGATTTCAGTTCTGCACGAGAAGCAGAGCTCTGAAGATCAGCTGCACACGCACAGGACTGGAGCGGCAGACCGTGTGCGCGGATTGGACCACCGTCGGAAAGGAAGCCGATGTCCCTCCACTCACCATGGCATCCATGAAGGGGAAGGCCGCGAGGTACAGGAAGGCCCTTCTGGTTTTGCTCCCCACGGACTCGTCCACATGGTGCAGTTTGTTGATGATGTAGTAGCCGAGGTCGCTGTAAGCTGTGAGGGTTGAACACATGCAGCGCAGTTTTAGAAAAAGAAATATTGGCACTTTTTTTTATCTCCAAAGTTTAAAGCCAATGAAAAATGTCATATTTTCTTGTTGTACAAAAAATCAGAAAATTTAGATAAGCAAATAATGGAAAAGCTGATACAATCTTACCCCTTTCCCCAGAGAAGATCTGGGCTGAAGCTCTGGGTTCCAGTAGCCCAGTCACTTAATGCAAGTATTTTCACATGAAAATGAGATTATTTTACATAAGAGATCTTCAAAGAGTTCATGGAGAATTCGTATGATGAAAAAGCTACATGGATTTTTGCACCAAAATAAACTTGTCATTCATTTTTCCACAAACTTTTTGAACTAGCCTTGTATATAGATATCTTGCCAAGATGTGCTTCTGCAGTGTAATCCATCTGAGTCCCTTTAGTGAGCTGCATTCCTTTATGCAGCTTCCCTGAGTATCGATTTAGTCGCTTGGGTTGCACATTTGGGTGGCTTCCATCATTTTGAAAAAAGGAAAGAATGCACAGTGGGTGGGCCTAAAGCCAAAGGCTTACACATGTTCTTGAGTGTTTACTAAAAGAAGATTCCGTGATGCTAATATGCCTTTTCAATAAAACACTTGCTAGTCCTTTTCATTTTTGGAGAGGAGGACGGTAACTCTGGGTATAGTCCTGAGTACCAGCAAATGACATCAAAGCAGTGGGTTTTTTTTTTTTTTTTTTTTTTTTTTTTAATATTTAACTTGTTTATTTGAAAGGCAGAGTTAAAGAGAAAGCTTCCATCTGCTCGTTCACTCTCCAGTGAGCCACTGCCTGGTTGGGCTAGGCCAAAAAAGCTGGGAGCCTGGAACTCCATCTGGGTCTCCCACATGGTGGAAGGGGTCCAAGTACTTGGGCCAAGTTCCAGTGCTTTCCCAGGCGCATTAGCAGGGAGCTGTTCGGGAAGTGGAGCGGTCAGGACTCAGCTGTGCTCATGTGGGATACTGGTGTCACAGTGGTGGATTAACCCACTGCGTCAGGAGGCCAGCCCCCAGGCCAGGCTTTTGAAGTCAGAATTCGTTCCCAACCTGATTGGAACACACTCAGTACAGGTCGTGCGACTGGGGCGACATGCCAGATAGATGTGAGAGAGGGAAAAGATCTTCCTGATAGTTCAGGCAAGATGCGAATTGTTACAAAATCATGCAGAGATTTCAAACATTTTCTTCTGCACCAAAATAAACTTGATGTTTTGCTTCCATTTTCCACGAAATTTTTCAAGTCCCCTTGTACGAGCTAGGCATTCTGACAAATATTAGCAAAGATCAGACAAAAACATTGAGCTATTTTTACCTCACTGACATAGGTTTATATTAGAAATGAAAATAGTCATCTTCGTGTTTGCACGGTGTTTTCAAGTCTAACAGGACATGTCCCTTTGCCTTTCGTTTTCTTATAACTATGGCCAATGACAGAGGCTGCTGAGGAGTCAGAATGGAGCTAGAGCAGAGACAGCTTTGCTTCCTGGGCTAACAAAGACCCCCCAGCCAAGGGGCGGAGGTGAGAAAACAAAAGGGCAGCTGGTGCCAGGTGTGAGGGGGGTGGGGGGCATCAGAGCCCCCGAGGAAGAAGAGGGCCTGACCCGGCAGAGAGATGGGGGATGGGAGGGGTTAGGTGCGGGCCAGGAAGGCAGGAGGCTCAGAAGCCTTGCAAAAGCAGATTAGAGGCGTCTCCACTTGACCTGGGAAAAATGGGCGGGGAGAGTGCCAGCAGGGTTAGCAGCACACACCTAAGCCGACAGGGATGTCAATCACACACACGGCCTCCCTGGGGAGCCAAGCTACTGCTGCTCTGTCTCGGGGTTTATCCTTGTGCTGTTTATCTGCACGTTTGCGTTCAGTCGGTCACCAGATACTCACTGTGCAGGGACCTTCAAGGATCATCTTGGCCTCCCCACACCAAGGTGCCCCTGGGCAAAGGCCACTGGCCATGGGAAAGGCAGCCAGGCTGGGCGAACAGAGCAACACAAGAGCAGAAGCGTGGGGCCGGCTATGAATAGCTCAGGAGCTGGAACATCCCGAGAAAGGTGACATTCCTTGCGGAATGCCGGCTGAGTGGCCTCAACAGCAGTGGCCAAGGCCAGAGGCCACAGAACTGCTGAAAGGCTGGGGCGCTGAACGGCAGTGCCGGGGGCTCACTGATGTCCCCTCAAGATGCAGGTGTTGACGTCCTGGTCCCCTGTTCCCTAGGAGGGGACTGTACCCCGGGACCAGGGTCTCTGCAGGCATCATTAGATGCCAACCCCATATGACTGGGGCCCTTAGATAAAGGGGGACTCCAGGTACAGACACAGGTGCATAGGGAGACGTTGCGGGAAGAGGGCAGAGAGCACGGTGATGCCTCTCCAAGCTAGGGAGCACCAAGGAGGGCTGCAAAGCCCCAGATGCGAGGGGAGAGGCCTGGGCCAGCCCCTCCCTCACAGCCTCTGAAGAAACCCAGCCCGCTGACACCCTGATCCCCGCCTTGTGGCCTCCGGCACTGACGCGACACACTGTGTTGTGCAAGACGCCCAGGCCGTGGTAGTCGTGGGACTTTATTACTTCTCAGCCAACGCCTGGGCCAGGAGCTGCCCCTGCCCAGGACACCGCGGCCGTCTCGGCTTGCAGAATGCGCTCCGTGATGTCTACACAACCACGCATTCGCCTGCTGCCGACACATCTCCTGGAAGATGCCCACTGCTGCGTGGCCCTGCTGCACTGTATCAGCAGCCCCGGAGAACGGACACAGCTGGCTTCTGACACAGGGAGGTGGAATCAGCCCTCTTGGAGTCTGGGGTGGTGCAGAGAGGTGACCGGACATGTGCATTTGGGCGGGGGCAGCAGGGCATGCGGTTAGCACCTGTTGCCCGGGAATCCAGGAACCAGTAGGAGTTGGCTGCCCTCTGCCCTGTAACTTCACCTGCTGAATAGGAGATTCTAACCAGAGCACCCAAAGCGGGGCTTCTACACAAACCCTGGAGTCCCCCGGGGTCTGCAGCACTGCAGGGGCTCTCACTCCCCCGACAGTGTGGGGGCAGGGGGACTCTCCCTCGCTGTGCACAGCATGTGAGGCAGGCTCAGCTGTTCTCTGGGTGCAAGGCTGCTTTTGCTTCTTTTTTTATAATTTATTTTTAATTTACATTTTTCGATTGGCTTTATAATACCTATGTATTTAGGGGGTGCTAGGTGATGCTTTGGGAATAATGCTACAGTTAGGAGAAATAAGGTTTGAGTTCTCTTGCACAACAGGGGGACGCCAGTTAACAAGAATGCAGTGTGCATTTCACCAGAGCTGGAAAGGGGATTTGGAGCGCTATCACCACGAAGAAACGCTCAACCTTAAGGAGACAGATCTGCTTCTTTGTACTTCTGTTCGTTTTAGTCTCTATCAGCGACTACAGCAAAGATTTCAGGCCAAGGAGAGGAACGCTTGCTCCCTGACTCTCTTAACTCCTGCCCTACCTGGTAGAGGAGTCAGATTGTCAGCTGCCAAGGTTGTTTTCACCATGGGATCTGTGCAGTACAATTCCCAGCCACTGTTCTTGTCCAGCCTCTCCTGCCCCCAACGCCCGCCTCCCATGGCCTGGAGCTATTTCCAGCCAGAGCTGTTGACTGGGGACAATTTGTTTGAAGCATGTTGCACGCAGTGGGTAATTACCAGGCTAGCTGCCTTGGCAACATTCAGTAACCTTCAACTTGCAGAGGCTGCCTTGGTAAGCCTGTCCTGACACTGTGTGTCTTCCTCAAGAAGAGCAGAACACTGTCACCCCAAATTTAACAAGTCTACCAACAGACGTAACATAAACAGACTTCCTGACGCCCGGACAGCACGAGGACACGGACGTGGCCCATGCACAGGTACACAGCTGTGATTCCGCCCGAACAACAAGCAGCAGCCGCAGCCAGCCAGGCTGACGGGCCTCTCCTGCGGCCAGTGGCTCTCAAACCTGTTCATGCAGTTGTTACTCACGCTTGCTGCAAACCAGGAAAGACAAGTGCTAGTCACCACAGGTCTCCACCCAGGTAGCCTCCCACCAGGGCGAGGGCCTCCTCCACCCAGCTCAGGAACAGCACACATACTCCTAGGAGGCAAATTCTGGAACCTTCACCCTAATTCACACTCCTCAACATTCAGATGTCCCACAAACGCTGTTCATTAACCCACTGGGTCCTGTCTGCAAGGCTTTTCTGGGGCGGGTCATCTCATCCCCTGTGTTCTTCATGTATTCTCTCCAAAGTGTGTGTGCGTGTGTGCATGCATACGTGTGCTAGACAGGCCACACTTAAATCATAGCAGCAGATACATGCTGAGTGTGCAGCAGGTATGAGGCACTGGGCCAGCGAGCCCAGCTGTGGAGGGGATGGCTTCCTGTGTGCCAGCCGCGACACCAGTGCAGGACACAGCATCGCCTGGGCGGTGCAGGCGTTGCTGAGGCCTGAGAGAGGGGTCCCACGCCTGCGTGTAACATGAGTGACGGAAACAGGAGGTCGTAGCGCGGAGCAGAGGTTGCACCTCACTGGTACCAAGGCATGGGGCTGCTTCTCTAGCGAAGGCGTCTTGGTCTTGGCTGCATTTCAGGACCTAGCGCCGTGTTTACCATGTGCAGGTTGAACATCCCTGCTCTGAAAATTCAGACTCCGAAACGTAGCGAGCCCCGAGCTTTCTGAGCACCATGGCACAAGCGGAAACTTCCACACCTGTCTCCACCTGACGGACTGCAGTGAAAACATGGGCGCCGCTAACATCACACAAAATTACCTTCGGGCCATGTGTCTAGGGTGTTCACGAAACATTAGCGAATGATGTGGGTCCCGTCCCTAAGACATACATCATATACCTAAGCAAATATTCCCAAATCGAAAAAGAAATCTTAAACATTCTGTCCCAAGCCTTCTAGATAAAGAACACTAATCCTGGAGTGTGTGTTCCATAAATGGTGCTGAATAAATGCAAAAATCTATTATTTCCCCAAAGAAGTGACTGGGGACTGACAGCAAAAATGTCCCCAACTGCCCCCTCCTCCTCACAGCCCTTCTTTGTGATATGCTTCTGCTGCTCCTCTTCCCTACCCTGGACTCCGGCCGGCCTGTCACTCCTGGTGAGCAGCACGCAGCAGGGGCCATGGTGAACCCCTTCCCGTTCTTGGCATCAGGAGGCCTGCGTGTCTCCTTATCTTCTTACTTGAAGCCTGGCTACAGCCAACTCAGGAGGTGCAGGTGAGCCTGGCTGAGCAGGAGAGACTGTGGAGGAGAGCTCAGGCACCCGGCAGAAACCCCGGCCCAGCTTGCGGCCAGCACCCGGCCCCCTCCAGGGAGCCCACCACCCACAAGCCAGCCTTGATCAGCAGAGCCATCTCATGGCCCTCAGCTGACCACAGAGGCAGAGCCTTGCCAAGCCCAAAAGAACCACCCAGTTGACCCACAGGGTGGTGAACCAAATTAAATGCTTATGTTTGGAGCCACTAAGTACCGGTGTGGTTTTTTATTTTACATAACAAATTGTGAAACTCTCCTGAAATGGGCTATTAATTCCTACCACCCTGGCTGGTTTAAACTATGTCAAGTTGCATCCAGTCACTCTGTACAGAGCTCTTTTATATCCCGTGAATAATGGAAAAGTTTGAAAAGACTGGCAAACAGAACCAATGTAGAAATTACTTCAACAAGGAGCAGAGGCACCTGCAAAAGTTGTGTTCCCCGAGTCGTGCTGACTGTCCAGGCTGCTTCTGAACATGAGAGAGGTCTCACAACTTCCTGCGGAAAATACACGTGTAAATAAGGCCAAACCCACAGCAACGCTGTCCACGTCTCCGTCAATCAGGAGGGCAGGCGATGCCAATTTCCATGAGGGTGCAATGAAGCTGGACCCAAATGAAACCAAAAACAAGATCAGCAAGTTTTGCTCTTTCGCAGATGCAGTCAAAGCCAGGGACAAGAGAACACCTGCCCTGTGGCCACGGCCTGTGGGGAGGCAAACTGTGTGCTCTGCAGTTTTTATAAGGGGGCCTCATGGATGGATCCAGAAGTCACGGCTACACCTAAGCTCGAACAGACGCCTGCTGGGAGCTGCCCAAGAAGGCTGAGGAATGGTCCCTTCAGTTCAGATCTGGAGCCAGGCTATGGGTGTCCAGAGAGGAGACAGTGATGGTGGGGAGAGGGAATCTTCTAGCCTTTAATCTGTTGATCCAACACACCCACGGGGTTAGGGTTTCTGGGGGTGCTGCTAGTGCATTTTCTGGGGCACCCTTCCTCACCGTCTCTGCCACACATTCCTTGCAAAGTGCCCGTGGAGTCCACACCAGCTTGTCTGGGGAAACCCACCCCCAGGTCCTAAAAGAGGGAAGAATGCCTCACTCACCACCAGGTCCAGAAAGGAGAAAAGAAACCCAGGGAAAAAGATCTCCTTAACTACAGCCAGTGTGTAGTAGTATGAGCCAGTGGCAGGACCTCCTTGTCCTGGGACATGCACAACTGATAACACGAAGCTGCAGAGAGCTTCAGTGCCCTCTGCCCTGGGCCTGTTTCCACGTCTCACTGCACCCCGTTGACGGACACACACAGGGCACGGGGTTGGTAGAAGGAGCTGCATCTGCGGCTCATTTTTCATAGCTGCAGATGGCCACATCTGAAATGGCTTCTCAGTGACAACTGTCCAGGGAGTGGCAGATTCTCCGTAAATACTGCGAAGTATGGAGTTTCAAGGTTCATCCAAACTGGGGAAAAACCCAAGCCAGTGATCATTCTGGGAACCAGGATTTCCCCACAGCCTGGAAGCCTCTTGCAACAGCCAAGGCACCCATCACAGGCAAGGAGACGATGCAGTGGTAAAACACAGCTAACGTTATTAAGAAGCAAATAAACAGAATGTATAGAATGTCTGCAGTTAAAGCTGTGTTAACCATACATGAACACTAATAAATCTGCCTCATCCAGTAGGGTTGTCCCTGAGATGTCACAAACAAGGCCTGCCTGTGTCAAAGATCTCCCAGGGACTCTGCCCCACACAGCCCAGTGCACTGCTGCACTGCTCAGCCTGCGGTTTCCCTCTGTGCTGGACTCCCCCGGCCCCCCTGCCCACTTCCTATTCCCCCACTTCCTTTTGGCTTCCCATGTGGTCAGCTGAGCTCTTCCTAGTCTCAGGCTCCAAACCTCCTCCACCTGGTGACCTGTCCCTGTCCCCAGCACGTGGCAGCCACCCTAGCCCTGGGACATGCAGCCCTGGACTCCTCCCAGCCACAGTCCTGCTCTCTTCTCTTCTTCCCATGTGGTCAGCTGAGCTCTTCCTAGTCTCAGGCTCCAAACCTCCTCCACCTGGTGACCTGTCCCTGTCCCCAGCATGTGGCAGCCACCCTAGCCCCGGGACATGCAGCCCTGGACTCCTCCCAGCCACATTCCTGCTCTCTTCTGCTGTCTGCTCACCATCACAGAGCTCTTGAGGACAGGGCAGGCTCTGGCCTCAGGACACCTGCGCAGGCACTGAGTAGAAGTGGGATAGGATCACATTAAAATGCACTGAAACAAAAGGCAGTTGCTACTTTCTTCTTCATCCTGGGAAGAATGACTTAAGGCAAAAGAGCTCCAAACATTCAAAGCAGGAAGGCGAGCTCTATTCACACCACTGGTGTCTCACTTTAGTTAGACTCATGTTTGTATTATCGTCATTCCCTGAGAAATGGGTGGATTTTGCCAGTGTTTGAGAAACTAAAAAAAAATATTTTTTTTGCATACGTGTTAAATGTATAGAGGGCATCATGCTAGGAAAAGTAATATTTTCAAGAATAAAACAGGAGGGGTGCTTGGTGCAGCAGTTAGGATACTGTTTGGGATGCCTGAGTCTCATATGTAACTACCTGTTTGAGTCCTGTATCTTTTGCCTCTGATCTAGCTTCCTGCTAATGGGAAGCTAGATCCTGGGAAGGCAGTGGTAATGGGCCTTTGTCACCCATGTAGGAGACCAGTACGGAGTTTCTGGCTCCTAGCTTCAGCTTGGCCCAGACCTGGCTGGGGAATGAACCAGCAGACAGAAGATCTCTCTCTCTCTCTCTCTTTATATATATATATATATATATATTATATATAAATATTTATTTATTTGAAAAGCAGAGCAACAGAGGGGGTTGCTCTGCTTTTCAAATAAATAAATTTAAAAAAATCATATCTAATGCTAGATAGCATTAACAGCAATGTAATACTCAAGAATATGAATTTAGAGCACAGAGTAAAATTCTTGCTTCTACTTTATAGCCAAGATAAGGGGCAAGTGAGTACAGGTTGTGCTGAAATACAACTCAAGAGTTCAGAGCTGGTTAAAAAATGACCCAGGGTCCAGCACTGTGGCATAGCAGGTGGAGCTGCCACCTCCGGTACCTGCATCCCATTTGGATACCGATATGAGTACTGGCTGCTCCGCTTTTGATTCCGCTTTCTACTATGGCTAGGAAACCAGTAGGAGATGGCCCACGTCCTTGGGCCCCTGTACCCATGTGGAAGACCCAGAGGAAGCTCCTGGCTCCTGGCTTCAGATCGGTGCAGCTCCAGCCTTTGCGGCCATCTGGGGAGTGAATCAGCAGATGGAAGACCTCTCTCTCTCTCTGCTTCTGCCTCTCTGTAACTCTGTCTTTCAAATAAACAAATAAATCTTAAAAAACAAAAAAGACTCAGTCCATGAGGCCCCTCAGTGCCAATCCCCAAAATAATCTCTTTCTGCTCTATGTGCTCACGTGCACCGACGTAAATGCCACCGAAAAATCACAACTTGATAGAAAGTCTGAAGTTCATTAAGATGATGGGAAATAGCACTAGCTTTTTCTGAAAAGAACACAGAAAAATTAAAGTCACACTTAGATTCCTCTGCTTCGTACTCCCACAGTGTGAATGAAGCCTGGTGTCTCTGTAATACACGGTCTCGCGTTACTCCCCGTGGGCTCCACTTGGTGGCTGTTCACATGGGACTCTATGCTCATTCTAGTATCAGCTCAGGTGAAGACAATTAGGAAGACCACCTGAGATTTCGGATATGGCTGCTTAAGTCAAATATATTGCAGCGCTTGCTTCCTTGTTGTATCTGTCAATGTTCCCTGTCACAAGCGCAGTTACCCCAGAGAATTGTAAGCGGCTGTCGTCGGCATCACTAGGAGGTGAAAATGGGCGGAAGTGGGTAATGCAGGTGACAGGAGGTAGAAGCTGACACTGGGAGGGATGTGAGGGAGGGAGCCGTGGGGGACGCGGAGAGAGCAACATCCTATCTGACAGCATGGAGCTTGTGCTGGAGGTTACGGGAAACAAGAATGGGCAGGGTCTGGGTATGGTAACTCACAGATCCCCAGGAAAGGAGGGAGGGAGGAGAGCAGACACAGATGCAGCAGACAGTAAGAGAGCAGCTGGCAGCTGGACAGAATACCGAAATGAGGCTAATGACCGAGGGGGGAAGTTCTTAACACCTGAGTGTACAAAAGAAATTCATATACACTCTTTCAGCATTTGAAGAAGACATTTCCTTAATGGAAGGAAGAAGAGTGATGACTGCACAAATATCAAATGTGATCAAAAACAATTATTCATGTATCTGGATGCTGAACCTTTTTTGGTTTAGGTCTAAGATTTCATGATTCCACTTTAAAATTGAAAAGCTTTGATTGAATTTGAAAAATGATGTTGATTTTTCTTTCAGTGACCACGGGCTTCTCACAACAATCTGAGTAGCACGATGCCTTGCACTTCTCCTCCACTGTTATTAACAGCTTGCAAGTGTCTGTTAGTTCCAAAGTTTCATCCAGCCGTGGCCAGAATGGGGAATGTTAGATTTATCTGGCTGTCTAAGTAAAGACTAGTTGCAAAAGGGAGCAAATTTACCCATTTAGATAATTCCCTTAATTAAAAAAAAAAAGTATGGAATTTTCTCAATGCCTCTGCTGTCTTTGAACATGACCCTTTTCAAATCTATCTGTGGAAATGCTCTTCATGTTGTCCATAGCAGGCGTCTGGGACATAGCCCCGGGGAAAGAAAGACAGCGACTCCCCACCCACCACCCCTGAAGCTCTGAGCCCCACTTAGGCGCTCACATCAACACTGTACCTGCACACGTGGCCCATCAGCAGCCCCGCTCCCTTTCACGTTGTTCTTAGCACAAAACTCTATGCCACAGTAAAGGGCGAAACCACAAAGCCCTCACACTATTTACTTGCAGACTGAAAATGAAGTGAGCAAACATGTGCTGCCACTGGAGTACGGTCAGTGGCTTAGGTTAATCTTCTGGCTCTTTTATTCACCACTGGCATTCACGCTTCTCACACAACTGGCAACAGTTTTAAGGTACACAATAGGTTTATTCAGTGTCTTTCATGCAGCTGGCCTCAGGGGATGTGCCACTCAATTATTATGCCAGGTAAGCAAAGCTGCTTCTAAGCCAGAGGTTCTGACACCATGCCCTGGGGACTGTGTCACCACCATAAAGCCAGCCCGGCTAGAAGGTGCTTTGCGAGGTCTCGGTTAACCTGCAGGCCACTCACAGAATGCTGCTTTCCTGCAAAAAAGTTGGGCCAAGGGTGACAAGTCCTGTCCTTGAATAACACAACATGATGAAGCCCTAGAACAAGTTAATTGTAATGAACAAATAATGTCATTTGTTCTCACCACTGATAAGTATTAATTCTAAACGACCATTCTATTTTTATTCTTAAGATTAAATAAGGAGTGGGCATTTAGACTATAGGTGAAGATGCCTGCGTCCCTTTTGGGAGTTCCTGGGTGCGAGTCCTGGTTCTGCTCTTGATTCCAGCTTCCGGCTACTGCAGGAGGTGATGGCTTAGGTGGATGGGTCCCTATCACCCGTGTGACTTGAACTCAGTTCCCAGCTCCTGGCTTCCCCCTGGGGCAGGCGGTTTTAGGCTTTGGGGGAGTGAACCATGGATGAGAACTCTGTCTCTCTGCCTCTCAAACAAATAAAATTTTGAAAAGTACTACATAAGATCATACCAGAATGCATACACGTCACTAATACAAGCACATGGTGTTTGCTGACCTGAAGGAGAGCAATTCCTAGGTACCACCGCCTGTCAATGAGGCACTCCCTCTCTGATCCTGGGCCTCGGAGACACACATCTACAGCTCTCCAGAAAAACCACATTTCATGTTTTTGAGCTGGGAACATAAACTTCCTTCTTTCCAGCCCATGAGATTTTCATGAGAAATATTTGATAATTGTGAGAGAAATCACTTATTCCAGTAAATCTGTGGCTATTTAAAAATATTTGAAAAATGAATTTGATATTTCCTGGAAAAGTGAAATAAAAAGACAAGTTCATTTTGGTACAAAAAGTTTTTTGAAAGCCATGCCTTGAAAGGTCTTCAAAAAGGTCATGTACAATACATATTATGAAAAAAACCATGCATATATTTTCAAAATACTTTTGCACTGAAATAAACTCATCTGACAATTCCATGCTCAACAATTACATCAATGAAAAGCAGCAGGAGTTGAGGGTAGCCAGATGCTCACGCGGCGCCGGGAGCCTTACCTATCAGGGTGTGAAAGACGGCGGCGATGGCGCCGGCCACCACCATGCACAGGACAGCTTTGGTCCTGTCCCGCTTGCTGTTCACAAACACCAGGCCCACGTTTTTGAAGTCACTCATGGGACCCGTGAAGAACTTCATCAGCGAGTAGGCCAGCCCGTAGCTGGCCAGCATCTCCACAGCATCCTCTTTGACAGCCGCGATGCCCCGGTTCAAGGCCTGTGAGGGAGAAGACGGCCACAGTCAGAAACAGCGCCTGGGCTCTGGGACCACACTACCAGCACCAGACGCCGCAGGCCAGGTTCCTACAGACACGCGACCAGCAGCTCGCAGGGCCAACCTCACTGCAGTTCCATCCACGTGAACTTCACCTTGAATATCTCTGGGGGTAGGGAGGACACACCTGTCCACTGGGATTAAAATGATAGGGAAACACACACACACACACACACAACAAGCATTTTATGTTAATATCAGAAAATAATTCTAGGAAGTTTTGGTTAAAAGTTACTTGATTTAAAAAAAAAAACCTAACATAAGTTAATTTGTAGACTGAATCTAATGACAGCAACAGGCATTCTGGAAACGAGTCACCCAGTTTCGTCTGGGTGGGTGACGGCCTCTTGAAGGAAGGCGTGCATCTTTATGCTTGTGTGCGTATCTTAAACTCTGTGTCTGTGTTGGTATGTAGCCTTCCTAGCATGGAGTAAGTTCTGAGCTGTGGAAAATGGTAGAGGAGGAATTTACTCTATCATCAGTGGAGACTGCACACCTGATTGTCACTGTAGGTTAACTGGAGCTCTGTAGCAGACTAACAGGAAAGGGCACCATCAGACTACACGCAGTGTGTCCGTACAATGCCTGCCCAGGGAGATGTGTTCATAGAACACCCGGGCCGCTTTCAACACCTTCCACGGGAGAGTCTCTTGGGTACAGGAGCCCTGAAGGGGCGGCATCTCCAAACTTTCCTACGAAGGAGACGAGTCACAGCCAAGGAGCAGGACTGTGCGTCCAGAACTCTCTAGAATATCACCTCCACCCCCCAAAACAGGCCACTGCGCAGGAAAGTCAGCTTTTGGTAGATATATTTAACATAATTTCATGTATCAGAGCAGTTTTAGGTTCACAGGAAAACTGAGAAGAAATCACAAAGAGCTCCCATAGAGTCTGCCCCACAAACACACAGCCACGCCCACCGTCACCATCCCACACCAGAGGGGCGTGTTTACTACAGCCGATGACCCGGCACTGACACACTGCGCTCACTCCAAGCCCATGGCTTGCAACAGGGCTCACTCTTGCTGCTGTGCATTCCACGGGCTTTGACGAGTGTAGAATGACATGGATCCACCACCGTAGTCGGATTTCACAAAAATATGCTACAGTCATTTGTCATGTGTCACTCCTCCAGGAGAGACAGAATCCCATTCATAAAACCCAGACTCAGTCTCTGCTACGTTAACCCAAAGAGGAGGAAACATCTTTTTCCGGTCTAATTCCTATCTCTGTCAATCAAATTGCTCTGGATAATTTTCTCTACAAATACAGGGTTACAGCCATAGTCTGGGTTCTATGGTTGCTTAAAGCTAAGATGCACGATATAAAGTGACGCAACAGGTGCTTGAAAGAGGAAAGGCATGGCCAGCGCCGTGGCTTACTAGGCTAATCCTCCGCCTGCAGCGCCAGCACCCTGGGTTCTAGTCCTGGTTGGGGCGCCAGATTCTGTCCTGGTTGCTCCTCTTCCAGTCCAGTTCTCTGCTGTGGCCCGGGAAGGCAGTAGAGGATGGCTCAAGTGCTTGGGCCCTGCACCCCATGGGTGACCAGGAGGAAGCACCTGGCTCCTGGCTTCGGATTGGCGCAGTGTGCCAGCCGTAGCGGCCATTTGGGGGGTGAACCAATGGAAAGAAGACCTTTCTCTCTGTCTCTTTAAAAAAAAAAAAAAAGAGGAAAGGTAGACTACTACAAACAAATTCAAGAACTAATCTTCAAACACAGGATACATAAGACCCAAACTACAACAGATAAATCAATACATTGTATTTCATTGAATCTGAGACAGTATCAATTATAAAGTACAGTATTACCTTATATACCACTAACAAAGGAAAAGAAATTCCCAACTATAATTGTATGCCATTCATGATAAGATGTATTCAGATTTCCGGGATGCTAAAGTGTAAGGCAGGGGAGTGCTTCAGAACCTATGAAATGAGGACTCTCATGTTTCACTTCAGGTTATTCCTTGGCTTAATGGCCCATATATGCTTTGGTCCATAAACACAACACACAGACTGTGTAAGCACAGGTAGAACTAATCAGCAAAACTCAAGGTCTTCAAATTCTTTGTTGCATTCTCTTTATGGAGAAACATTGCTGACCAGTAGAATGAAAGCTTGCAGAGCTGAAAACTGTTTGCAAAGCAATGCTAGGGGGAAAACGTTTACAGGAAACTACCCATATGCAAAAATGATTTTAGAAGGGCCAGCAGTGTGGCACATTGGGTTAAGCCACTGTGTTCCATGCCAGCATCCCATACCAGAGCACCAGTGTGAGGACCAACTGCTCCATTTCAAATCAAGCTCCCTGCTAATGCACCTGGGAAGGCAGCAGAAGATGGCCTGGGTGCTTGGGCTCCTACCAACTATGCAGGTGACCAGCATGGAGTTCTGGGCTCCTGGCTTAGACCTGGTCCAGATCTTGCTGTCACAGACTTTTGTGGGGTGAATCAGTGGATGGAGAATCTGTCTGTCTCCCACCCCTGTCCCCACACCTTGTTGCTGCCTTTTAAATAAGTAAATAAATATTTTTTAAAAGTTTTGGAAAAATCTGGAATAAAAATGTTTCAGACTTGTAGGAATTCATTATCATTCTTCTAAGTTGGTATTACATAAACTAATTTCTCACAATTGTTTCCAATTATGTCTCTATTTCTCTTTTCTCCTTTTTTCAATCTTCTTAGCTTCTACAGGGAATGCCTGCCATGATGCCTTTTGACTGCACACCTATTTCGCCCTTAAGTAGAGATGGAGAAGCTCCCTGGTGATAAACCCCGTGCTCAGCAGGCATCTAGTCAGAGGGCTCCAGCTGTGACCAAAACTCACTCTCTGGTCATTCACCAAATTTCCTATGGACTTTGGCAGTGGACACAATTGGTGTCCCATCCAGACCCCCAAGAGTGGGCACTACATCCATCCCCAACTGCTGGGAGTTAGCCACTAACGCTCACAGCTGCCCCATTTCTTAGGGCAAGGTACCCTCAGACACTCTGGGTTGGTCCAATATATCTGACTCCAGGTCCCCACCCCTCACCAAATCTCCATGCATCATAAAGCCAGTGACTGGCTGACCCAGTGTATAAAGGATGAGCTCCCCAGTGTCCACTGTGGGCCACTGCAATACAACTCATTCTCCAGAGTTCTCTAGGGGATGAGAGGCTAGGGGTGGGCAGCAGTCGCCAGTGAGGATCAATCCTTGTTGATCAACCCTTGCTTAACCTTAGCCCACCACCCTATTCTGCTTCCCCCTTTGTTTCGAAAACATTTGCTCATTAAATCACAACACACAAAGATTCACACACAGTTTTTCTTCTAGAGAACTCAAATTAGCTCCTAATTACTGCTCAGACATGAAGAACCATATATGTTCTTGTTCTTTTTCTTTCCCCCTTCCTCAAACCTATGAGGATGACTTTTTACTTGTTTTTATTGTGCAAATGTGCTAAAATTTAAATGATATATATCACTGAATATGCAGTACCAAAGCTCACAGGAGCTTCTGCAGGACTAAATAATGCAGGATGAGCCTGTTTCTGTATCTTCTTGGCCAAGCTTTATATATATAATAATAACACAATATAATAAATATAGACAACAAGACATCACCCATGACTAAGGCATTCACTGCAAAACTTTCTATTTTCCACCATCGGCTCCTTGATTGGAGTCTTAACGCCAGTGCTGAGGCAGGTGTGAAGGAAGAAGGGCGCAGGTAATGATAGCTCTGTCAGTGAGACTGAATGAGAAAGTTTCATTTAGCTCAACAATTACGGTAATTTGAGCAGAGTGCACTGGGTTCAGAGGCTTGCAGACTTGAGCTGGAATCTTCTTCTATCACTTAAGTGCTGAGTGGCTTGGCCCAAGGTACTCATTCTCCCTGAAATAACCTAACCACTCTGAGCTCGGCTATAGGTAGGCAGCATACAGGCACCAAGCGGTGACTGGCTCAGGGAAGGCCTGTTTTGTCTATTATGTTTAACACTGTACCCCTCACGACTTTGTCACACTATAAGCACTCCCACATTTGCTAAACATGCCGAACTAGCTATTTCCTACCAAGAACTTTTAAGTACATACTGACTTCTATGAACTTCAAAGAAATCATGATGATAAGATTTAATCGGTTGTCATATCTACCACTAATCCAATGTTTTCAATGACTACACTAAATGTAACATTCTCTGAAAAATCAATCTTGATTGAAATGTAAGAAAAAAGCTTCATATTAACGGTTTGTTCTACGTGCAGGCTATTAGCTCTAAATGGCTCCTATGTGTGACAATTATTTCCACTTCTTTATTAACCTCTTAATTTCATGACTTTCTTTTGATACGAGAAATATTAAGTCACTATGTAGCCAATCAATCAGCTTATTTTCACACCTTTTAAACTGTTTAACAGGAATTTAATACATTACAGTCTCAGGGTCACAGCATGTTACTAAAACACAATTCTCATGAATACAAAGAGAACAGAGTCAACGTAGTTCATGGATTCAATTCTGAGAATATTCACTTCCCACCATTCTTTAATCCCCTCCTTTTAAGAGTCTCTCTCCATATATTAACTGCCATAAATAAGAGAAAACATCCACTTTGGATCCAGCTCTCTGTCATGCCCTGGGAAAGCAGCAGAAGATGGCCCAAGTGCTTGGGCCCCTGCACCCCTGTGGGAGACCTGGAAGAAGCTTCTGGCTCCTGGCTTTGAATCAGCCCAGCACCTGCCATTGCGGCCATTTGGGGAGTGAACCAGTAGATGGAAGACCTCTGTCTCTGCCTCTGAAACTTTGCCTTTCAAATAAATAAATGAATCTTTAAAGAAAAAAAAGAACAAAGGATATAGAAAGGGAGAGCCCAAGATTTGGCACCACAGCACTGGAGGAATAAATCTAAAAGGTAGGGATGCTCAAGCCTTCTTCGTCATCTTGCACTGTGACCACCCCAGTGTCAAGTGTTTGCCAGCTGGCTCCTGTATTCCCAGCATCATCACGCCACACATGGCTGCGGTGCTGGCCCAGAACAGGAAGAGTTGCTATGGCAACTAACGAGGAGTGGCAACACTCTTGAAGTTTAGCTTAAAAAGTGTCCGGGATGTCTCCAAGACAAATTGGGTCTAAGGCATTCACAGTTACAGAAGTTCACCTGCTGTTTAAAGGCAAGTTTCTAATCATTTGTGGGACTTCCCAAGTGTGGACACTTCACTGTCCCAAGGGGCCAGACCTAGCAGCACTGTATTGGCTGTAAACACGCAGCTGCCCTTTCCCTTGGCCCATATTGGTCACAGATGACACGCACAGGGCTCTCCTCACACCCTAGCCACACAGCAACGCAGGGCATCTAACTTAAAAATGGATCTGCAGGTGGCCATTGGGCCTAGAGGTTAAGACATCACTTGGGGTGCCTGCATCCCACACAGGAGTGAGTGGGCTCAAGTCTGGATTCCAGATCAGGTTCCTGACTCCAGCTTTCCTGCTAATGCAAACCCTTGGGGATGGCAAAGGATTGGATTCCTGTCACCCACGTGTGAGACCCAGTCTGAGTTCCCATGCAGCTCTTAGGCTGGGGCCCCTATAGCATTTGGGGAGGGATTCAACAGCTGGGGGCACACTCTTTTATCAAACGCTACTACTACTACTACTACTAACAATAATAACAAATGCATAAAAATAAATCTGCCTTCAGAAAGCAGTGAGTGGATCACACATGCTTCTGTGTCTCCCAGTATCTGCCAGGTTCATGGTGTTCTCTTGCCTGATTTTTTTTTTCTTACAGTAAGATTTCAAAACCACAGGATATTAAAAGTATGGATTAAAGCCTTCAGGGAAATGGTTACCTAACCCCACAGGCATGCACTGACCTTCTCGGTGTCAGATCTGTAAACCCGGAGATCTGCAGTGGTATCTGGAGACCAGAAACTCTCCACCTACAGCCTAAGATCCTGCAAGGCGGGGAGCACTGACTCACCCCCAACCCTGCTGACCATTTGGTGCCCATGAAAGCAACAAGCGTTCCATGCAAGTGGGGAAGGAGGCTGTACCCCTGGGGCCTAGCCCAGGCATTGACGACTCCTTCCTGGAGTAGGTCTAGGCCTGGGCTGCCCAGTCATCTCCGGTCTGGGAGACCTGCAAGACACTGATGTGTAGATAATTTGGGGGGTCTCAATACAGAAGTTGAAACTGACCCATAGGCAGGGCCACAGTGACAGAGTGATGAGCCAAGCCAAGCAGGCTCCTCTGGGGATAAGGATGCCTTCTCTCCTTCCTGTCCTACAGCTTTGATCCCAGCGCTAAGGCCCCAGGCAAGAGCCTGAAGGTGCTGCTCCAATGAATAGCCCCCGCCTGCCTCCACTGTGCTCCTCCTATGGCCCAATTCCAGCTACAAGTCAAGTCCCTTCTGGCCCCCTTGTCTGTCATTTTGCCACGTGGCTCATAATCTCTTTTGCATTTCATCTCAGGGAAGTTACGATGGCTGCATGTTCAACCCATCTGAAATGCTCAGTCTTTGACGCCCTCCAAGCCAATGCCCTGTGTTCTGCTTCAGCTGCCTACTCTATGGTCACACTTCTGACCCCAGGCCTAGATTCCACCTCCTGAATGGCCATGAAAAGCCAGCCCTCTGCCCGCTGTCTCCTGCCATGTCTACTTTCCATTTCTCCCCCTCTGCTGCTTCTAAAATTCACTCACCTTGCTACTGTTAGGTATAGAATAGCTCAGGGTTCTGGCCTTTCGTACTCCTAGAAAAGAGAGGTGGACAAAGGAGATGGAGACCGACCTCAACAGAGACAGGCTACTTTTACTGAAGCAAAGAGGTTGGCAACAGTCTGTTCTTGCGAGAACACCGGGTGCCTTTAGAACCCAGGTTTTTACCTGGTTAGGAGGGAATTGGCCACTATCAGGGGTAGGGCTAGGAGGCAGCTGGTGTTCCAGTACCGGCTCTTTAAAGTCTCAGGGAACATCTCTCTTATCTGTTTCATAGCTGCTTATCTGCATTGCCATTTGCATTGCAAGGAGTTGAGAAGGGTCTGGTTAGGCACTGAGGATCTCCACAAAAGGGAGGGAGTGGGGTGGGGCGGCAGGGAGGAGGAAGAAAGGGAGGGGGAGAAAGGTGTGACAAGTCCTTTACTACTCTCTTCACCCCTCTGTCTTTCTCTGGGTTCCTCCTGTTTTCCCCTTCTTATTACTCCAGCCTACTTCTCAAGGTCATCACTATACCCAGGTCCTGCCAAGTACCCACAACTCAGCATTTGCAAAACTCTGATCTTGGGTTCATCTGTTTACCTAGTCCACTCTCTTCTATGTTTGTAGATTTCAACCCGGGATTTGTGAGCTGCTGGGACCAGGCACAAAACACCATGGTCTGCAACCTCAGCGGGGCTCTGGCTGCTTAGTCATTCTTCACGTCTTTTCCCATTCCCTGGCTCAGCAGCCTAGGCTGCCCGTTCCCTCTGACTCAGCAATCTCATCTTACTTCATCTGGAAGACAAAATCAATGAGGCAGTAAGGTAATTTCTTGCTGCTTGTCTCCCTAAGACAACACACGCACTGTCCCAAACTCTTCCTCCCCTCTTCTCTCTGGCCAGGGCACATCTTGGGCTGCCCAGCTGGGCATGTCGTCCTGTCTTCTCAGGAGCCCCATTCAGGTTTGCTCGCTTTCTCTCCTGTCAGATGTCTGCTACCTTACTGGCTTCTTCCCATCCTTGTTTGCACCTACCCAAGGCTCTTCCATCTTAAAAAGGAAACCCACTTTTGGCTTCATGCTTCCTCTAGTCCTTGCTGTCTCTCTCTAAACTCCCCTCCTCTGCACTCTGCAGCACCTAGCAAGGACCCAGCCCCATTCAATCACTCACCAGGGTGTATGTGGTTCCCAGTTTATTTGCTTGCTCCTCCTAGTCTGTTAACTCGTTGGGGTAAGGCTGGGCTAATCTGTGTATCTACTTAACACAATGCCTGGAACTCAATACATGAGCAGGTGACCCTGTTAACCGAGATTTATAAGTTATGTCATTCACAAATGAAACTCTCCAACTGTAAATATCATTTTCTGGATGAAAATCCCAATTCTTGGTAGAACGTATGTACTTGAGATATGCAGAATGGTGATGGTAGCACTGTCTACCTCTTTGTAGCCTGATACTTTCTCAATAGACAGACAGAAGCCTCCCCTGCTGTGCCCACTCTGGGCACCAATAGGCTGCTTGACTGCAGACACAGACACGAACAGAATACTGTGCTGGGCCACGTGATCAGCCTCTTAAGTGTAAAGCTAAAGCAAAGACTTTTTTCTGACTTCTTTTTTTCCCCCACTTCCTTTAGATGTCAACCAGGATACAGAACAAACTGTTCTCTCTTGGAGTCAAATCCTGGAACAGAAGTTAGCTGCAGTAAGAAGAAAATCAGAAGGCTGGATCCAAAGGAGAAGTCTCTTAACAGATCCTGGAGGAGCTGAGAGAACCCTGCCAAGAGCTGAGTGTGCCATGGACACACACAAGGGCAGGGAAGAGATTCCAAGAGATTCCAAGCAGCAGGTGCTTGAGGGGGCAACCAGGCATTCAAGGGAGGTGGTGGCACAACAGAGAAGTGCCGAGGTTCCAGAGGCCCTGAGCTTGAAACTGACATTCCTGGCTACACGGTGAAAAATAATCCTGCTGCTCTTCTGGAAATAGCTTTCAAAATTCTCCTACAAAAAAGAATCAAGCTAGAAATCTGTATCACTCGCTAAGACGGCAAGTGATTATTCCCCGAAATGCTCAAAGCCCCCTCCTTTTTTCAACTTTTAGTAAGACAGCTACTTGCTTGACTGGCCTCATCCTGGATTAGAGAAACCGCGGAGATCTAAGGGTAGGTAATGATTTTGTCTTGCGAGGAAACAGCTCAGGCCGTCACCCGATTCCTTTGATAAAAGACAACTCTTCTTCAACGATCCTCTTAGAGCTGTTATGACATGAAATGGAACTGACTGCCATAGCAGGCGAAATACACTTTTTAACATCTTGCTTAGACTCAACATCTTCAGGGAATGTACATTTTTAGAAAGGTGGAACCTTCAGAAGTACACACCTGGCCACAGCTCCCTATGGGTACAACTCCTTCCACGGCCAGCCAGCCATCCTGTACTTCAATCCTCCCAAGCAGTCTGGGTTCCTGTAATTTTCCATTGTTATTGTTCTGTTTCTCTGTATTTTAAAAAGTGGCTTGAGCTAAGTGAGATCATTTGTCCTTTCCGGTAGTTTTCCAGCTATATTTTATTTTCTCAGGACTCTATACTGCCCTAAATGAGACACCCTCGCTCTGTTTAGCTAGAGTTGTGGCCAAGAACTTGACACCCACACATGAGGTTGTGGTTTTGGGGGAGCAGCAGTGAGGTGAAACCTGGGCTCTCTGAAGTCAGAGTTTCTGCTCCGGGCAGTGCTGTCCATATTTAGCACTTCCTGAAAACCCAGAGACAACCCTGGGCAAGCTGAAACACAGCACTGGTGCTCCGTGTCACTTCCCACACCTGGAGAAGAGTTTCTGTAAAGAATGGAGACAAATACTGAGCAGGGTGTGGTCCAGTCTGTTCTCTCCTGTTGCTTTCTTCAGGGTATCATGGGATGACCTTCTCGGAAAACATTGCCTCACTAACGAGTGTTATTTCAGTGACCTGAGACACAACCCTATCTCTTAATTCCATTTTCCACAAACTTTCAGAAGCACCCTTGTGTTACTATGGAAATTCTAATGTTCATTCAAATCTAAAGGCTCCCTGTGACATTTCAGAACCTTCATTTACTCCTCACCTTGATCATTACTGTTACCGAAATGCCTATGCTTCCCATTAATTTTCTGTAATACTTGGAACGATCTATGGTCCCCAAATGGTATTTCTTATTAGCACCTCAAGATTATGCCTGTTCACTCCTGAACTGAATTCTGAATGCTCTTATACTTAAAAACAGCCCCATAAACAATCTGGAAGATGAGACTGACTCCATGGTCATCTCCACACCTGCGCCCTCCGTGCCTGGTGATGGCTTTCTCTTTCTTGGTTACTCCAACACCTTGACCTTGGCTGTGCATCTCTGAGCATCCTAGGATTCCCCACTCTTTACTGACTCAACTGCCACACTGTCAGTCACCTGTTGGCTTCCATGGATGTTTCTGAATACATTTATATGAAGTGAAGCAAAAGTGCTGCCCTCTTGCATTTGGACCTCCCGAGACACGGGGAGGACTTGATAATGATGCTGGCTGTCTGCTCTGTGGCAGACACTACCCTGAGGACTTTACTCCTCCTGGCGTCTGGGTGATGTGAGGGAGCTGGGGTATGTGGACACAAACTCACTGGAACTCAGTGGGCACAGAGCTAGGAGAGGAAGCCAGGGACCTCGACCTCAGAGCTTATGACCGAACCCTCACTCTATCACACTAGAACCAAACCTTCCCTTCACCTTGAATTAGACATCAGAGTGGTGACAAATTGTGCCTATCCGCAATACTTTTTGGTTTTTGCCCTTATAGAGTTTACATTCTGGTGATTGAGCGCAGGGACTCTCTCTGCCTCTCTCTCTCTCTCTCAGACTTATTTATTTGAAAGGCAGAGTTACAGAAAGAGAGGGAGGGGGGGAGGGGAGAAAGGGAGGGAGGGAGGGAGGGACAGAGGGAGAGAGAGAGAGAGAGACAGAGACAGAGAGAGAGAGAGAGAGATCTTCAATCTGCTGGTTCACTCCCCAAATGGCCAGAGCTGGTTTGGTCCAAAGCCAGAAGCCAGGGGCCTCTTCCACGTCTCCCACCTGGATGGCAGGGGCCCAGGTACTTGGGCCATCCTCTGCTACTTTTCCCAGGAGCATCTGCAAGGAGCTGGATCAGAAGTAGAGCAGCCAGGACTCAAACTGGCACCCATATGGGATGCCAGCGCTACAGAAGGCGGCTTAACTTACTGGGCCACAGCACCAGTATCTAGTGATACTTTAAATGGAGAAACTGGGATCAAAGGTAATTTTTGGATTAAGACTATTCTTATAAAAAATTCTGAAGATCCTAAAGATTATTTTTAAAATAATACTATGTAATAAGCATTGCAGTGTAAATGTGGAAAATGAGCTGAGTGTGGCTAAGGGCATGTGTGTCTGAACCACACCAACAGAAGGAGAAAAAATGCCTTTGGGTCAGGGATGGTTAGCACCTGCAGCGTGGTGACAGGTGGGAGACCTGTGGGCACAGCCCCTGCTCAGCCACCACAGATGCTCTCCGCTCTGCCCTCCTGGAGGCGGGGACAAGGATGCTAAGGGCTCCTTTGCACGTGGGAGAGTGCACCATGCCAGGGTCATGAACTTGTCCAGATATCAATTCTTTTCTCAGCTGTGGGTGCCCTTAGAAAGAGAGCGCACGGAGGGCCAGGGCTGGGGCACAGCAGGCTGTCCCTTGTGCTGCTGGCTCCCCAAGTCAGAATCTGGTTCAAGTACTGGCTACTCTGCTTCTGAGCCAGCCCCTGCTGAGGCTCCCTGGGAAGCCGCAGGTGATGACTCAAGTACTTGAGTTCTTGTCGCCCAGGTGGGAGAACCGGATGGAGCTTCTGGCTCCTGGCTTCAGGAGTAAACAAACAGATTAAGATAAAAGATCTTTCTATCTTTCTCTTTGATGCTTTACCTTTAAAATCAATCAATCAAGGATGGCATTCTGGTTAGTGGGTAAAAGCCACTCCCTGCAATGCTGGCATCACTTCTGGGTGCCAGTTCAAGTCCCAGCTGTTCCACTTCTGATCCAGCTCCCTCTAAGGCACCTGGGGAAGCAGTGGAGGACAGCCTATGTGCTTGGATTCCTGCACCCACAGGGGAGACCCAAATGAAGCTGCTGGCTTCGGCCTGGCCCAGCCCTGGCTGTGGCAGCCACTTGGGGAGTGAACCAGCAGGTGGAAGACCTCTCTCTCTCTCTCTCTCTCTCTCTCTTCCTTTCAAAAAATAAAATAAATCTTAACAACAACAAAAACTCAATCAATCAATCTTAAAAAAAAAAAAAAAAGAGGGCACGTTAGGTGGAGTTAAGGCTCTGGTGGAGGCTCCTCCCTTTACACAGAGCGAGGTGCAGGGTAACAGCACCCATGTTTGCAGTCCAGGCCTGAGCACGATTCTGCAGGCTAGACCAAGCTCCGGAGGATGAGAGGCCCACTGCAGCTTCCTGACGGAGGCTTCCAGGGAGATCCCCAAGGAAAAAGGAAGTATCTCAATGGCGTGGCCCTCCTCTACGCCTCCACTCCTCACTTAGCTCAAACAGGCCCACGAGTCCTACAAAAGGCCTCTGCTGAAGTCAGTACAGCCACAGTCGAGGCCCGAATGACGCCAAATACAGCAGTGATTTGTGACTGTCCCCCGAGACAGCTGGACAGTGGCCTGGCATTGCCACCTGCAGAAAGTCTGTGGGTCACGCCCAGTCCAGTGCAGATGTAGTGGCTTCAGATCACAGGCCGCATCTTCTGTGCCTGGTGGGGTGGGTGGGGTGGGAGGTATCCCAGCTTCTGCTCTTCTTTCTGACAGATGAAGGCCAAACACACACAGTGAAATCCCCAACTTCCAAATGGTATTAATTAAGTCTTTGTGAATCTGAGGTTTCCACTCAAAGACCCCAAAAAGGGAAGGACCTATATATACAAATACAGACTAAATCCTGCCACTTGAAATATACATTTTTATTTTATAACATCATTTAGGAAAACATTAATTAATGTGTGTTGAGAGTAATTCTCAGTCTTCTCTGATAAAATTGCTTACTATAGGAATGAAAAGGAATTTTTATTTAAATGCAGTCTTTCCTTGTTTCTGATGGCACATTCTGTGTCCTATTAAATAGGTAAATTTATTAGAACAATGGCAAACTAATAAACTGCCTCTCACCCATAAGAAAGAATAAACTATGGAATTCTGGGGGATAAATTCAACAAGTGGTTCCTAAAAGAAAAGAAAATTCATTGTATAGAAGTACATAAACAAAACTTGGAGAAAGAGAGAGGCAAACTACACTCCATGATGAGAAGGGAAAGTCAGGACCTGTCAGAGCACTAGCTCTCTGAATTCCTCTGTATATTTGTTGGCATTTTGGTCAGAATTCCAGTGACGTAAGTTTTCATTTGGATCTGGGCAAAATGACTTTTAACTTCGTGTAGGACTAAAGTCAAGAGAAATGTGATGAAACGTGTAGCGAGTGCGTTTGCCTTCCCAGACATGGAGCGGACAAGCGGAAGCAGCTCAGAGGAACTACCTGTGAGGATACCAAGAGCTGTTCCCCTTCAACAGGAATCGGGACAGGAACACTCAAGACTGCTTGCTATCAGATCAAAAAATCTAAAAATTAAAAATGGATACAATCCCAGCTGACAGAGGAAAGGCCTAACAGGAAATGTCATATAGCACCGATAAGTGTGTAAACAGCGGCACTCTTCTGGAGAAAAAGGCATCAAAATGAAAGGTGTGCCAACTCCTGGATCCCATAATCCCCTTAGAAAGGTATCTGGCGGTCATTAAGAGCACTGGGTGTAGTGGCAGACAGCTGGCAACAGTGTTATCTGTCTGTCAACACAAGAAAGATTAAGTAACAATGGGACATCCACAAAGGAGAAGGTTACACTCAAGGCATGAGGTGGGGCTAAACATTATCAAACTGGAAAGCAGCTCATGCTAGAATGTTAAATAGAAGCAACTGCACTGTAGCCATAAAGCATATTCTAACTGTGGGGAAAAAAAAGTAAAAAAAATACTGACAGACAATATACTTGTATGAGCAGAGGGCCAGCTGGAGGGTACCATGGGACTCAGCTATTACCACTAATTGTTTAAAGTGGGGAGGGGGGTAGGATTGGCCAGAGAACCAAGAGGGGCATTTTTAACTTTACAGACATTTGTCTTGCTTTACTAATTACAAGGAGGTCTCACTTCTCTTAGTTCAAAATGGCAAGAATAAAAGCCCCTTTATCAACATGCACAGAAAATACAGCCCAATACCCCACCACCACCACACACAGAACAAAGGTCAGGAGGCCACTGACACCCATACAAACTGACCCCTGCAGTGCCGACCCAAGCAGAAGCCCCCCTGCCCATCTGGGCTGAGAAATGCTGTGATTTCCGACCGTCCTGAACAGAAGGCCAATACTAAGAGCTGTGTGCTGGCCCAAAGACATCTGTGAGGCCCCCAAATGCAGACCTCTGGGGCACGAGGACAGGGGAGTCTTCCCTGTGTTGAACTCACCCTCCTCGGCTGCTGCTCTCAGCCGTCCTTGACCTGCCCACCTCCCTTTCTGACCTCAGCACCTGAGTCAGGATCTGTCTACAATCAAGTGAAACAACTCGAACGCAGTCTGAGTGCGGCACAGGACATTCCTTCAAGTCCGCCAGCCAGGGAGGCTGCTGCTCTTGTGCAAAGCTGGGTCCTGCTGCCTCCTCATCAGCTCACAAGCACCTTCCCCCCGCCTACTGCTCACCCTCTGGGCTCAAGATCAAGTCGCTCCCCTTCCAGGAACCCTCCCGATCACTGCCATCGCAGGTGTTCTCATCATGATCCCTTCCAAGAACTGCTTCATGCCTCCACACGGACTTGGAGAGTCTGGCCTGTTTGGCGCTATGTTCTCCATCGCCTGTGCACGTCGGGGGAGGGGCCAGCATCACATGTGTGGATCAGTAAGAGCACCATGCCAAGCAGGCGGAGGGTAATTGCCAATATATTGGTACATTTCTTCATCTACGTCACAGATGTTAAGATTGGGGCCTCACACGCAATAATTGCTGACTGATTAATTAGAGTAAGGATCAGGGCACTTTTGTGTTAACTCAAGGAGCTGAGGATGCAAAAAACGGGATGAGAAGGCAGTAGGAAGGCTGAGAGAAGTCACACAGGATAATTCTGAGTGAAATGAGTGGATGGGTGGGTGCTTGGCCTAGCAGATGTCTGCGCCCCATACAAGGTACCAAGGTTCGATTCCCAGCTCTGACTCTTAACTTCAGCTTTCTGCTAATGCAGAGCCTGGGTGGCAGCAGCGATGGATCAAGTAGCTGGGCCCCTGCCACCACCCATGCAGGACCTGGGTTGGGTTCCTGACTCTTGACTTTGGCCAGCTCAGCTCTGGCTGTTGTGGGCACATGGGGAGTGAACCAGGGAATGGAGAGAAGTGTGTTCTCTTTCCCGCTCCCTCTCTCAAATAAATACAAAGCGGAGGGGGCCAGCATCATGGTGCAGAGGTTAAGCTGCTCCCTGTGACTCGGGTACCCCATGTGAGTGCTGCTGGTTTGGGTTCTAGATGCTCCACTGCTGATCCAGATCCCTGCAAATGTGCCTAGGAAGGCAGCAGAAGACTGAACAAGTGCTTGGGCCTCTGCTGCCCTGGCTCCTGGCTCCTGGTTTTGGCTTGACCCAGCCCTGGCCGTTGTGGCCACTTGGGGAATGGAAGATTCTCTCTCTCTCTCTCTTTCTCCATCTCTCCCTTTGTCTCTGTAACTCGACCTTTCAAATAAACAAGCCTTTTAAAAAATGAATGGAAAGGCCGGCGCCGTGGCTCAACAGGCTAATCCTCCGCCTTGCGGCGCTGGCACACCGGGTTCTAGTCCCGGTCGGGGCGCCGGATTCTGTCCCGGTTGCCCCTCTTCCAGGCCAGCCCTCTGCTGTGGCCCAGGAGTGCAGTGGAGGATGGCCCAGGTGCTTGGGCCCTGCACCCCATGGGAGACCAGGAAAAGCACCTAGCACCTAGCTCCTGCCATCGGATGAGCGCGGTGCGCTGGCCGCAGCGCGCCGACCGCGGCAGCCATTGGAGGGTGAACCAACGGCAAAAGGAAGACCTTTCTCTCTGTCTCTCTCTCTCACTGTCCACTCTGCCTGTCAAAAAAAAAAAAAAAAAAGAATGGAAAAAGCAACTTCAGAATAAGGTGTGGACTCCGCCCTAGGAGCTGTGATGCTGTACCCGGGACACCCGGGTGCACCTGGCATTGTGCATCACAGCTTTCACATTCAGCTGCAAGAACCATCCCAATCTCAGTGCTGGAGCTCTTCCCAGGTCTCAGCCGTGAGCTGCCTCTGACTTCAGCGCATTTCTTTGAAAGCAAATTCAACCTCCTTGTAGCACATTTCTGTCCAGTTCAGGCTCTCCAAAGTCTCGCTGAGCTTCCCAGAGCAGCAGCGAAAAAGCTGAGCGCCTGCACAAAGTGTGTCTGTGTCGACACTTGCTGAGGCTCAGTATTGCTCACCTGGTAGCCCCCTCTTCACACCAAGCAACACAGCACAGAAAACATGTCTTCCCATTTTACTCCCAAGTTTTTATGTTTAATTTTAAAATTATACTTTAAGGACAGAAACAATGATAATCCTGGACATTAAATAGTACACAGATTTTCTCATTGTGTAAAAGCAATGGCTCTGACAACACAGTTGGGACTGCTTTAAAGTAAGATTTCCAAAACCTTCCAACTCCCCAACATGGAATCTGATACATTTTCACATGCTAATCTGCAGGAACAACCCTTTTCCTTGTCTTTCTGAAACTACAGCTTCTTAATAGTTACTTACTCCATGCGAGGATAAAATAAGATAAAATGTGGCAAACTATTTTATCACCTAATATTTTTAAAAATTGATTTGAGAGGCAAAGGAAGAGTGAGAGAAGCAGGCAGGTGCCCTGGTTGACTGGTTCACTCCCCAGACAGCCACAACTGGTGGCACTGGATGGAGTTGAAGCAGGGAGCCAGGAACTCAATCCAGGTCTCCTACCTGGGTGGCAGAGACCCAACTACTTGAGCCATCAGCTTCTGCCTGTCAGGGTGCAGGGGGCACATTAACAGGAAGCCGGAATTGGGAGCACAGCCGGGACCTGAACCAGGGCACTCTGATATAGAATGCACGCATCTTAATCAGCACCTTAACTGCTAGGGCCAAGTGCCAGTCTCCTGTCACCGAGTTTTTAATTCTTTCAGACATGGGATTTAAGATCAGCCCCACATGACTGTGTTGCATGTTTTCTTGGCTGATGCAAAATTCAGCGGAAAACACTGATCAGGGAAAAACAGGAAGTCCTAACTTTGAAAAACACTCAATCTACCTTCGATGCAAACCACAAAAAGATTAGACAAACAAAGTATGTGTTGACATTGGCTGTAAATTTTGAAAAGGGATAAAACCTTAAAATATATCTGGAACAAGGCTCAAATCACTTAGTCACTGGTTCTGTTCTTTTCCTATCTTTCTGTAAAAATATGCTTTAAAAAAAAGTGCCCAGTGGGAATCTCAAGCCATTTCCCTGCTCATCCCTGGATGGAAAGCAGAGCTGTCCATCTGCTTTCACGCACCGCCCTGCACGTGGATCACGACCACGCTGCAGCTCATCTTCCCGAAAGCCCAGCGACACACGGCATCTCAGCTCTTGTGAAAATCAGGGCGACTGGGTCTCATAAGGGCTGCCCAGGCTCATGAAGGTCCTTGGCAGTAGAAATGGGACTTTGGCCTCTAAATCCAGCCACATAAGCTGGAAAGTGTATGGCCACCACCACATTCTAGCTATCTGGGACACGTGACTTTACTGCTCCGAGATTCAGTTCCCTCGCTGAAACAGGGATGCACGCCCCAATCCTTCCCCTGTAGGACATGTTTTAGGATTAACTGGGATTATACACCCACAGAGGCAAACCACCAACCCGCTACTCCCCCTGAACAAGAGCAGGGGAGATGCGATGGTTTGGAGCTGTGAGTCCTAAACCAGAAATTGGGAACCACAGGGCCCCTGTGTGGCTTCAGTGTGGTTTTAGTTCAGGGCAGAGGGAATATTAGCTTGGAAGGCTTCTGGCATATCCAAAAATCTGGGATTTACTTCTTTTTTTAGAATAGTCCTAGCCTGTGGACACAGTCAAGCCAAAAAATCACCTCCTGGATCACGGAGGTCACAGTCAACACAGCCCTTAGGTGGCCTGGAAGGGATGTGAAGGTCTCTAACTCAGGGGTGAATGCATGAGCAGAGTCTTCCAGAAGTGACCACGCCGACCGGAACTGCCTGGGAGCTAATGACTGCCTTCAGTAAGGGGGTTTCCACAAAGAAAGCCAACATGCAGACTCAAAATCTTATTTCCATTTTATTTTTTTATAAACAAGGTTCCTTTGCTTAAAGAAAAAAATGAGTGAAATCAGTTTTGAACCAATTCAGCCACCCAGTCAAAATCTATGCAAAATTAAGCAAACTTCTCCTTACTCAGTATTTATCCACATTAACCCAACAGCACTAGAAGGGAAAGCAAAGCCCTGGCTTTCCATATGCAAATGCAGCTCCCAGAGACACCTCTGAAGTCAGAAGCCTACCTGGCCTCTGCCACAGGGCCCTCTATCATGCAGGTGATGCAGTGGGCCTCCTCAGTCCCAGCAGGCAAGGAGTATTTTCCGGGGCAGGCTTGTAGTCTAGCAGTTAAAATGCAAGCATCTCTCGGGGCTGGCACCATGGCGCACTAGGTTAATCCTCTGCCTCTAGCACCAGCATCCCATATGGGCGCCAGTTCTAGTCCCAGCTGCTCCTCTTCCAATCCAGCTCTCTGCTATGGCCTGGGGAAGCAGTGGAAGATGGTCTAAGTCCTTTGGCCCCTGCACCCACATGGGAGACCAGGAAGAAGCACCTGGCTCCTGGCTTTGGATCGGTGCAGCTCTGGCCATAGCAGCCACTTGGGGGAGTGAACCAACAGAAGGAAGACCATCTCTCTCTCTCTCTCTCTCTCTCTCTCTCTAACTCTGCCTGTCAAATAAATAAATAAAATCCTTTAAAAAAAAATGCAAGCATCTCACACCAGAGTACCCGGGGTTGACATCCAGCTCGGCTCCTGACTCCAATGCAGACCCTGGGAGGCAGTGGTGATGACCTAAGTAATTGTGTTCCTGTTACCCAGGAGGAGACTTGGATTGTATTCTCAGCTCCTGGTTTCTGTCCAGTTCAGTCTTGGATGTTCCAGGCATTTGCACAGCGAGCTAGAGATTAGGAGCTCTCTCTGTCTCTCCCTTTTTCCCTGTCTCTCAAATAAATAAATAAATGAATAAGTATTTGCTCAGGATCTCTTATGTGCATGGTGCTGTTCTGGCAAGAACACAGAGCTCAAAAAAGGGGCCCCTGCCTTTGAGGAAGCTACTGTGGTAATAGGAACAGGCAAGGACAACTGAAATGCTGAGGGTGCAGATGTGATTAGCACAGCGAGTCCCCTGTGCTGGAGATAGGAAGAAAGCCCTGGCTCCCTGCAGAGGAGGTGGAGGGTGAGGGCTCTGAATGGGCTGCAGGGGGTGACCCAGCACAGCCTGGCCTGGGCTCAGAGCAACATGGTGGAGTGAGAGGCAGTTAGGTCAGGTGTCTAGAGAGGAGGGTCCCTGGGTACCAGGCAGGGGAGTGCAGGTTAGATGTGAGGTGACGGATAGACTGTGGGCCTGGGAGGGCAGAGAATGTGGAGACTGATGGGGTGGACTGCGCACGGTGGACTACAAGAGCTGGGCAACACAGCCAGATGCCAAGTCCCATTACAGCTCCCAGGAAAGATGCGCTCTGCCTGGCACCCGGGGTGATAGGGACGTGGAATGAGGATGGGAGCTGAAGAGTAACTCAGTGCAGGGAATCAGATCCATTTCCTGGCCACCTCCAGCACCCCTCTTCTCCACGTTAACCTTTTGGAGGGTGAGGCTGCCCCTCCTCCATCCCGGTATCTAGGTGTCACCTGATGAAAGAACCATTTCAGGGTTTCCGGCAGAGGAGCAGTGGGGAACCACTGCCCGGAACTGGCAGGTTGAGAACAAGCTGGGAACACCGTGTGAGACTCACTCCCCTCTCCTGGTTACCAAACCTAAAAACTTGACTATAGCAACATCTACAGTAAGACAGAGTGGCTGTCCTCACTGAAGTTTAGAGAGGGAAGGACACACCAGCAGAGCCAGGCTGCCCCCGACGCAGTCTGCCTTAGCCATCGCACTAAGGACTCCGGGCTTGGAGGATGCCTACAGGGAGGCTGTGAGATGCTGCAGACCAGACCAGGATGCAGCACTGTCACTCAGCCTGCATCAAGTCCACAGGGTCCTTTTATCCTGGACTGCGCAAAGCCAAACACCTGACCTCTTGTCTCCGGTGGCTTTGTCCAGTGGCTCATGGGAATTCCCAGCTTACAGGGGTTGCACCTGAGCAGAACCGGCAGCAGGGTAAGGTCTGCAGGGAGTCAGAGGCAGGGAAGACCACCCAGTGGAACAGCTCCCCAGGGGTGCAATGGGGTGAATGGTACGAGGGCAGTAACCAGATGTCCACGGGACAAGGAGGAAGAATAGCAGGGCAGAGGCCCAAGCAGCTGGAATCAGGAATGGCTGCTCCACACTCAGTACTACCACAGTCCCCGCCTTCTCCATCTCGGCTCCTCTAGCCCTGGAGAAAGCCAGCGCCAAGTGAGTTTGTCTTTGGAATTTGCCTGCGACTTGCCGCGTGTCATCCAGTTGGGTGGTCCCGGAAGGAGCAGACTCCTGCCCACTTGCTGTCTCGCAGGCAGGCAGTTTCTCCCTCTGCATCTGCTATCATTACATCTCTGTGTTGCTGACCGTCGGACAATGAACAGGGTGACCGCCCACTGGGAGAAAAATGTTTTCTCTAAGTGGAAGAAGTCATGCTAACCAATGATCCGTTCTGGCCTGCGAAGCAAATGTATTTGCTCAGCCAACACTTATCTGATGGCGAACTTCTGTGGGGGAAAAACAGAAATATCACCAGGATCTGTTTACACTGGTGAGAACCAACTCTCTCAGGATGTAGATCACGTTAGTGCAACTAACTGCACATCTCTCTTCTCCCAAGCACTGGGTAACTGGAGTGTAGACTGCTGCAAGCCCTGACAGTTTGGGGAAGGAAAGCATTGTGGGTAAGTGTGCTGGGAATACCAGCCTGCTCTGGGGTAGCAGAAGCCATTTTCAAAGAACACTTATTTTAGCCATTGTAAGGAGCTAAAAACGGCTGAACTGCTCAGGCTGCAGCTTCCTGGTGCCCAGCACGGATGGCAAATCCAGGTGCAGCTGCCGTGGGGACGCATGCAAAGGAGGAACTGGCTTGCAGAGAACAGCCCTGACCGTGAGCATCAACTAGGGCCAGCCGGGTGCAGAGCAGGGCAGGGACTCAAGTGGCTTTGGGCGATGCTGAATTAAAGGCCCCTTCTCTCCCCCTCCTTTCTTCTTTTTCACCCTAATGACCTGACAATCTCCTTCCACAGAACTCCTTCTGCTCACTGCTAGGTCACAGTCTAAAGACAAATGTCCCCAGTTTACTAACTGCTCTAAATTTGGAAACATGCTGTGGCTGAACGCTGGCCTCATAGACAGGTCCGGCCTTTAGGTACAGTATAAACCTCTGCCACAGAGGTGACAGGCAAAATAAGCAAATAAGAGATTACTGCTGCATGTCACTGAATAATAACCTGCTTTTTTCAGCAGACTAAGACTGTACCAGATTTGGAAGTGGCCCGTTTTCTTGGAAGTATGTGAAGGCTGAATTTAGCATTAAGCAGTCCTAGGACTTCCAAGAAATGTATACTGCCTTTGCTTCAAAACAGGCTGAGGCCCCGGAAATGGACAGAATTCCCTGGTGCTCTGGAATGCAGGCTCCTGTGTCATCTTCCGCTGTGCTGTGTGTCTTTGGAGGCAATGGAACCCGCAGCCGGGACACAGAAGCAACGTGTTTATGGTCTGAGATGGTAATGTTTGCACCAAGTCTGCTTCAGCGTGCACCGATCCACTGTCTCACCCGGGACACACCAGGGCAAGTGGCTGCTCTCCCCCGGGGCTCTCTGTATGCGCAGACTCTCCCCATCTTGTCTGTGGAAAGAAATTCCCTTCAACAATGGTAGCAAAAGCAGTTGTGGCCTGGTAAACACTGATGCTCACTATTTTTAGGTAGCTTTTTCTAACTAATGCAACTTTTATCTTGAACTAGAGAAATCCCTGCAGTGATTGCTGGGGGTTCTTGAATTCCTTTTAGAAAAATAACCCCTCAATCACGAGAAATTGATTAGCAAGATATGGAAAAATCTAGAAAGAAAATGTTGGATATTTTAAGCAAATCCATCACACTTTTCAAAGGAGAATAACACAAGGGAAGTGACAAAAGGAGATTACAGCCCCAAAATTAAAAAAAAAAAAACCCACAAATATCCTAAGAGGAACCCAGAGAGGGTGGGACTGGTTAATTTTTCCTTGGCAATGAGACGCCTTATTCTGGGACACCATTTATAGTTACAATTATTTTGGACACATTTCCTTCGGGATGGTCAGCAGAAAAAGCTCTGTGGTTTTGACGTAATATTTTTAAAGAGAAATTCATATATGTGCCTTTTGAGTCTAATTTGATGTACACATCTTGGAAGATTTGACAGAATCACTGGACGAACAGGCTTCTTGCCAAGTCATTTCTTTTCTCCCTCATCTTTATAGAGGACCTTACTGGATGCCTTTTGATCCCCAAGTCCTTAAATTCTCTATGACCTTGCTGAAAACAAATCCCACTCCTTCCAACTGCTGCCTACTGCTTCTCTGGTGATTATTAGCATTTATTCTGAAATACCCTGCGTTTGGAAATTGACAACCTAATGCTGTGTTTCTGAAGGTATGTTACAAGGAATACTACTTCTTCCAGGTATTAACAGGTACTGTGCATAAATGGGTACAGTGGTTAAGGCTCCACTCAGGTAGCTTGCATGCCATATTGGAGTGCCTGGGTTTGAGTCCTGGCTCCACACCCTGCCCCTCCATTCCAGTGTCTGCTAATGCACACCCTGACAAACAGCAGGTGATGACTCAAGTACTTGGGTCTCTGCTCCCTCCACCTGCTGTGGTTCCAGTGTGCTCTGAGAAGATTTATGAAACCCTAGTGGGTGATTTCTACTTGTTCACACCTAGGTGTGGAGAAGAGGTTGAATGCATAGAACTTACACAGTAGATAACACAATTATATGCAACTTGGTGCAACACTGAAACCATAATTTTCCATTCTCTCATATTTCTGACATCCTAACATGTTTGTCTCAAAACATTACAGGTAAAAGATGCCCAATTTAACAGCTGCTTAATAAAATTAAAATGTTATTCAGTTTAAGAGTTATCTCCCCTTTAGCACCTTACAACCAGTTGCCTTCACAAAACCACCTCAACATCCCATCATAAAACTTATCTGGGGGGCTGGCACTGTGGCATAGTAGGTTAAGCCTCTGCCTGTACTACTGACAATCCATATAAGTGCCAGTTCAATTCTCAGCTGCTTCTCTTCTGATCCAGCTCCCTACTAATGGTAGGGAAAGCAGTAGAAGATGGCCCAAGTGCTTGGGTCCCTGTATCCGTGTAGGAGACCCACAGAGACTCGTGGCTCAGCCCAGCTCTGCCCACTGCAGCCATTTGGAGGGTGAACCAGCAAATGGAAACCTCTTTCTGTAACTCTGCCTCTCAAACAAATAAATAAATTTTAAAAAATAAATAAACTTATTAGTGTGGTGTGGGGTAACCCATCTGCAGAAACCTGCTGCTTTTTAGGTTTACAGTGAGAGGTTCAAGGTTGTAAATGGAAAGTGTCCTCCCCAATCTTAACAATCGCTATCTGGGACCACAGCACGTCGCCCGCATGCGGCACCCTGACGAGTGGCTGCTCTTCTGTCACTACTGGCACTGAACCCTTTTCTAGGAGGACTGGCCAAAGCTATGGCAGGAGGGCAGAGGATACTAGGAACAGCACAGGGCGAGTTCCTCTGTGTGTTCTTCTCGGAGGCCCTTCTGATGGGAACGGGCTCTCCTACTATATGGGAAGTGTCCTGGGACACCAACAGCTCTAACTGTCCTGCCATGACCTCTTGCAAACACAAAAAGGAAAAATGCTAGAACAGAAGCGGTGAATTCCCAAACTGATACCTGATAAAGTAACACACGAGACAGCAGCACAGGGCACAGGGCCTTTGCACTGCAGAATTCTCTACATAAGGAAACTGTGCTATTTTAGACATTATGTGAACTCTACATCTTGAATAATGCTGGTGATTATACACTCAGATAATACGCTTCTGCTTTAAAAAAAACTCTGAAATTTTTTGAATTCCCTGTGTTAAAATGCGTCTTATCTTTTCTTCCTAACCAGCCATTAAACCAGCTCCCACTAAGGGTCACAGCCACTTGGTGACAGCTGTGCAGCTGTTCTGTGTGATCTGTCACAGTTCCCCACGCTGCACTGTCAGGTCACACAGTGAGTCAGGAGGGTTTAAGGGCTAGAACAGACCTTTAGCACCGTCTCCTTGGATACCTATCCTCAGGCTGAACCAGCCATGAGCACATAGACCTATTAAAATGTATTCTGCTTTTGCATGCACGTCTTAATATGCAGCTGCCCTAGATCTCTCTTTAAAAGGCAGGCCCCGTGTCCACCTGCAGGATGGCATGAGTGAGGCAGAGTGTCTGCAGGCTTTGATGTGATGTGTGCACATCGCAGTAGGAAGTGCTGCTGGCTCCCCCATTCTCTACCCCTCCCTGACCAGCCTGCTGGGATGCCATGAGCCTTTCTGTGAGTGTGACCTGCAGGTGTTCAATTCGCATCTCTCTGCATACCCCACACCTTCCAGCCCAAGTCCAGGGACCACCTGAACGGAAGGCCTCTCCAGAAAAGTGTGGCCGCACAGGCAGTGGGGTGATGACTCAGCAGCTGGGCTCCTTCCTCTGAGTCAGTCTGGTCCCTGTGTGACCTTGGAGTGGGTGCTGAGTTCCTGAAGTCAAAACTGAGAATTCAGATCTGAAACCAAGATTATGCTCAGAAAGGAGTCTACGCAGGAAGTCCATTTTTGGATGCCGGCAGAATTCAAGCCACAGACAGGCTTGTCACTCCACTTGCTTTGGTGCCTGTGAGTCTGGGGCCTGGTGCTGTGAGCCACCAACAGCGTCTCAGTCCCTCTGAGGGAAGGGAGGAGGAAGATGCGATTCTGAATTTCACGGGAGAAGAAGTAACAATTCCGAAAGCATGAGGATCAGTAACCTTCACAGTGTGGCGCAGACTAGCGGTGGGCATGTTTGTCAACAGGAAGGTTTGCAAATCAGAAAGTCGGTCCGGATTCACCTCCCTTGATTTTGAGTTTAAAGAAGCCCCATGACACAGTGAAGCCAGTCACTCTGAAGCAACTGCCCGCAGGTTGCTCCCAGCACTGCCAGGTCATGGGTCGTGTGGCGCTAGGACACCACCATGCCTGCTGTCTGTCAGGTCTACCTTCTGTCCCCGGACGCCGCTGCATGACCCGGCTCCCTGCCTTAGCATTCCAGGATGAACTTCTTGCTTATAAAAAGTTCACAGAAAAAGGAGAAAGAAGACTTAGCAGAAGCTCAAACTTGTAAATTCTTGTCAAAGCCACGTTCTACCTCTTCTAAGCTGGACTGCTGGCTGGGCTGGTACGTTCATTTACATCCAGAGTCCACACTACACAGTGTCATGGAGAATTATGATTTTAACAAGGTGGGGGTGAGGAGTGTAGGTGGGAAAGAAACGGATGATAAAAAAGCAAAGTGTGAATCACACGCATGTGAGTGCAGCTCGTGAGCCCCCAGGGGCAGCCCACACAGCCTCCCACATGGGAGCCCCACTGCCCAGGGCGAGTGCAGGTTGCGTGCATTCCACACACTGTGCGCTGGCTGGAAACAGTCACTTGGCTTTCTGCTGGTGAAACAAGCTCAGCCACTTCGTATCTGTCCTCACACAGGCTAGAAACAAACCAAAACAGAAGCAGGGCTGCCCAGGGACGACAGCACCACAGACAGGGGAAGCGGGAAGAGAGGAGAAGCCTGTGGTCTCGGAGAATACCAGGACACGCCTCTCTGATGCTGTAATTTCAGATGAAGGCTGCGTGTGCAGCTGCCTGCTGTGTACAACTGCACACCGGCCGTGGGAGGCAGGCTCGCTGGTTCCGGCTCATAAAAGCCCCAGTGTGCCGTGGACCCTTTTGAATGGCCTCGTGGGTGTGTGCCACTGGAACCAACGGCTTAAGAGCACTCTGATTATGTTCCACATCATCCCGAATGCAAGCAATCAACCTTGTGTGATCAAGCAACCACAAAAAGAGAACTGAAACTCCCACGCTCAATCCACTCAGTCGTCAGGTTCCTGATATGCTAACCCACTTCTGCGTCAGATGAACTCTCAAATCCTCCGTCCTTGGAAGCCCTAGGGTCTAATCAAAGGGGAACTTTATCACTTTCCTCTGAGTTCCTGTTTTCTGCTAAACAGATGCCTGAGCGCTATTAATCTTTTTCCAAGCTAAACAACCGCATCAGCCGTGTGGCCGGGCCCTGGGCTGGGCTGTCTCATTTACTTTTTCCTAAGGGGCCTATGCTCAATACAATCCACCCTACTGCAGTTTCTTCTTCGATTCTTAATTCTTCAAGATGGGAAGACCACAAGACAAATAAACGGCTCCCCTACGGCTCATCAGAAGCCCTTTTCCAAATCTGAATATAGAAAAGAGGACATTTGCCTGGTTCAATCCATGATATTATCACGGTCCATCCTTCCTTCTCTATTTGCCGCTATAAATGTCTTGCATCCCAGCTTTTAATTCCCTGATCCTCAGGTTGTCGTTTCTGTTAGAGTATTTGCCTTAAAAAAAAAAAAAAAAAAAAAGGTTCCAGGAAGTTTAAAAACTACTTGGGAAAATGGATTTTTCTTTCGGGGTTAATGTTGCCTCAAATTAAAACCAAGACAAGTCGTCAAGTCATTTTATGCAGTGGTTAAGATTCGGTGCTTGGGCGTCTGGATTCCATACTGGACAGCCCGGCTCTGATTCCAGCTGACGCGCACCCTGGGAGGCCACAGGGGATGAGTGGTTTGGTCTCTGCCACATGAGAGACCCCAACTAAGTTCCTGCCTCCTGGCTTCTGCTGGCTCCTGTCACAGTTACTTGGGCATCTAGGGGGCGAATCAGCGTACAGATCTCTCTCTGCCTTTCAAAAATAAATTTAAAAAATTAAAAAAAAATCCAAATGTATATCTTTATAACTGAAATGTAAGTAAATGGAGCGGCCAGACTGGGGCCAGTATTTTTGATTGCCCCTCCCACCCCACCCCTGGTGCCCTGTGAGGTTCCGCTGCCTCCTAACACTGAGCGCCCCTTGACATACTCTGCCAGCCTCTCTTGCTGTGGAAACAGGCTGCAGGTGGGTCTCAAAGAGCACGCTCACCCAGGAGCACTGCTCTACGTGGCTCCCAGTTTTGTAACCAAACAAGCAGTTTTAGGGAATCCAAGGGACAAAGACTCTCTCCCGGACCAACCTTCGATCAGGCTCCTCTGAGCTCTCCTGACCCTGGACCCTGACTTCAGCCTGCTTAGTCCAGCTGGGGCAAGAATCCTTCTAAGTCAGTGTAGCCAGAACTCCTCGCCCTTGACACTGGATCACCTCCATACCTGGAAACGTTCCTGACCCCCTACTCCTCATGCCTAAGCCCTTCAGCAAGAGTTCCTGCTAGGTTGGCTTAGCAAGGATCCCCCGCTGCCGATGTCTCCTCTTAGTCATTTTCCATCACGGAGCCACTCACTCTGCCTGCTGCTGGTCAATCCGTACTCCTCCTTGGCTCAGAATTGAGCCCCATCTCTCTCTGCAACTGGGATAATCTTGACACCTATGGCACATTCTGGAATAAAGTCTTCCTCACTATTTAAAGTTGTTTTTTATTTTTAAATATATTTGAGAGGCAGAGAAATAAAGATAGACAGAGCTCCCATCCCCTCGTTCATTCTTCAAATACCTGCAAAGGCCGGGAGCTGGGAACTCGACTGAGGTGTCCCGCGAGGGTGGTAGGCACTCAAAAACCTGAGTTGTGTCTGTTGCCTCCTGAAGTCTGCATAGCAGAAAGCTGGGGTCAGGAGCAGAACTGGGCCCAGAACTCAGGCACTCTGATGTGGGATACAGGAGGCTGTTTGGCTAAATACTCATTCCCTTTCTTATCATTTTAATAGGTGTCAGATAATTTTCCCTTTAACACCAGGGACAATCAAATGCTGACAAAGGTGCAGTTCTTTCCTTCAAGCTGTGGACAGTCTACCTAGACACAGACATGCAACAAAGCAACATGACTGCAAGGCAGCATGAAAAGGACTGCCCCCTACAGTGGCAGAACAAGTGCAGCGCTGTCTGATTTTTATTGTGGTGTGATCATGCTGGTACTATTTTTATAGGGCTGAATAGGTCCTTATTAGCATAACCCATTTTTCAGGGCATTTAAAGGTTTTACAGTGGATGATACCAGGTAGTGGTAAAAATAGATCCACAGATAGCAGCATGAATTTCTGCAAAACCACTATGCAGATTTATAATACAAACTGTCACCTGGATGACCTAGGGAAATGCTGCATTCAGGTGGCTATTAATGAGTTATTTTGTACCAAAAGGTAAATTTAGAAGAGTCAAGAAGAAAAGAGAAAATGGAATTAAAATGTCTGAACAGTGTCCTCAGCTTTGTCGTACTGAGTTGGCCACAAAGTTCCGCGTCATTCTGGAAACGGCCAAGGTGAAAGGGAAGAAGGTGTGTGCTGATGTGTTCCAGGAAGACCACCACCCCTGGATCCTCCCCGTGGGCCCCTGCTGGGGCCACTTCCCAAAGACTGAGTCTCCCTGGGACTTGGCCTCCAATCTGTTCCGTTCTAACGTCTCAACTCCAGTTCTAATCTCGTGGCTCTCCAATGGCTTCTCCACACTGCTCCAGCATCTTCTTTCTAAAACATGGACACTACTGCCACTTCTGTCCAAAACCCACGAGGGACTCCCGCTGCCTACAACATAAATCCAAACTCCTGCCCATGGATGATTGGTGCCACATTCTTCCAGCTTCTCATCCCATTTGTCTCCCCCTGCCTTCCTGCCAGCCCTGCGAATCACACTTGCTGCTTCTGTTCTGGGATCAATTCCTCTCGTTTTCCACTTGCTCCGTCCTGGTCCCTCTCACCCTTCAGGGTGAAGTCTGGAGGCTAAGGCTTTTGAGGCCGCCTTCCCCCCTCTCACACCAGAATCAGCCATGCCTTTCACAAGACTGTTTCCAGAGACAACGCTTAGTCCCCGCATGACATTATGACACTTGCTTCTTCCCTATGTGGCTTTATAAAGTTAGGTATTGAGGCTTGCCTGCAACACCAGAAGTCTAGGAGACATCAATGTACAAGCTCAACTTCTGGCCAACAGCGCTATCTAAAAAATGTAAATGAATGGACCTCAGGATGGATCAATTAAGTCAGATCCTATTATTATTGCCATTGTCATCACAGCTCAATAGTCTGCATCTACGGCTTTCCTTGACTCGGTCTCAGTGTGAAGTAATCATTAATCAACATGAGCATCACATCCTCTGAACCCGTACCACCTCCTGGCATCACTGAGTTTCCACTCCCACCTTGCTCTTTAAATAAAAATGTACTCCTTCAAATTTCCCTGGGCTGGAGGGGACCTATTTGATAGCACCAGGATTATCTAAACAAGAACGTTTTCCTCTACTGGGGCGTGTAACAGAGCCTCGGCCTTTCTCAACAGAAGTGTCCTAACCTTGGAACTAAACCCTTACACACCGGCATCTCGCTGCTGTCTTCTCCGGAAATTTTGTAATTCTACAGAGATAAACTGCACAGTATTCCAGGTCTGTGGCTTTCTAGAAAAGCAGGGGAACATTCTGTTTCACTTTCAGTATCTTCCGCCTAATGACATCTCCCGGGCTGTTGCAGGGCCTTGGGGCTGACGTCTTTGAGAGCGACTCTGAGACTCCTGGGTTGGACTGCATGCCAGCATTGAACAATCGATGCCCGCTGTGCTGTAATGAAAGGCGTTTTTTTCTTCCCTATACATTTACTGATGAATGGTGCATGCACTGGGGAGCATCCATACACACGCATGAGCACCTGTATGTGTACATGTGTGTCTGCACAACAAGGACCCAGCTTCTGCCTCAAAACGGCTCGTCATTCACAGTCTCAGCTATTTTACTCTCTCCCAACGATCATGATAAAAGCACGCATTTGCTGAAGTTTGCAGCAATCTCCAGGGAACCTTGCGACTGGTGTCGTGCCAGTCCTTTGCTTCTCGTGCCCAGGTTAGTTCCCACGGATGACAAACAAGTCAACAGCCCCTACTGAGGAGTATTCTTGCTTTATAAGAGAATAACAAAGGTCAAGCCTATTCCAGACAAACGGAAAAAAGAATGCTAAGTATATCCACAGAGGTGGGCCCACCAGGGGACAGACATAGTGACCACAAGTGTCCAGGGGCACAGAGCCACTGGCAGATGCAGGGATCAAATACAGTCATCCCTCAGATTGGTTCCAGGACACCCCCACACAGGACCCCAAATCAATGGATGTTCAGGTCTCTTGTGTGAAATGGCACAGCATTTGCATATAACCTATGCATATCTTCCCATATAACTGCAATTTTCTCTAGATTACTCAGAATACTAATACCATGCAAATAATTGTTACACTGTATTGTTGGAGGAATGAAGTCTGTACATGTGTAGTACAGATGTAATTCTTCCCCCCAATATTTTAGAACTGCACATGGTTGAATTCACAGCTGCAGAAGGCCAACTATAACTGAACACAAGTCAGACATGATACCGGCCTGAGTCTAGCCACTCTTAACAGCAGGCCAGTCACATGGCCCAAGGTAGATGTGTGTGCTGCTGGGAACGCCCAGTTCTGAGCTCCCTTTTCTGTCCACACATCCCCATCCACTGGACAGCCCACACTGGTCTCCAGCTGAAGGTAGTTTTTGACCATGCACTAGGGACAAGTCAGGCAAAAAGCGCGCCTGGCCCCAGTCATCATTCTAATATGAAAAGCACACTACGCTCGGTTTCTTTCTTTATTAAACCTGCCAACACTGGACTTCGCGCAAGTGGCTGGAGGGAGAGGCCATTGTTTAAGAGTGGACGTCTGCTTCAGGATTTGCCGCGTCTCAGTGTGCTGCCTGAGTATCCCCCGGGCCCCAGTTTCCTCATATACAAAATAGAAGAGGGTGGGGGAGAGAAACTACTTGAAACAACTCTAGGATTTCGTCTAAACCTCACATGGTTGTGTTGGTCCTTTTTTCCCCCACAATACTCTCACTCCCAAATCAGATTTAGCACGACAGTGACTAGGGCAGTAAGGCAGCAGCAGGTCCCAGAGGGGAGGAACAGAACCGTTCTGTTTAGAAATCATCACGTAGAAGAGACCAAATCATGACTGTCTGAAAATAAGATGCAAAAGCCTGGGAGACGACTTGGGGCTCTCACAAAAGGTTTCGATTTGGTTTTGACAAGGGTTTTGTCTTTCTGGTATTTTCAAGAGCTGTCTTTTTCTGGCACTTTCATGTCGGGTGCAGTTGCCTGTTCCACCTCTGAGTCTCTGCAATAGGCTGCTCTGGCACCAATAAAAGCTTCTCAACCATTCACCCAGCTAAGAGGCAGGACAGCCAACACTGCAAGCCATGCCATGGGCTCTGGTCCACATGCAACGGTATGGCAAACAAACTCCCCCACAGGGACGAGAAAAGCACTCATTTGCAATGTGATGAAAGAAAGGGCCACAGGCCTGCAGCGTGTGCTTTGACTTGATTCTGTGGATCTCAGTCTGCCTACTAGCACTGTTATGAGTGTCTGCTGGATACAGGTTTTAAATTTAAAAATCGTATAAAGTCTTCTTTGATGGTTTAGTGACATGTCTTCTAAACTCAGATATTTCACTGGATAGAACGTTTCAACTGAAGCTGGCACTGTGGCATAGCAGGTTAAGCTGCTGCCCGAGACTCAGACATCCTATATGGGCCCCAGTTTGAGATCAACTGCTCCACTTCCAATCTAGCTCCCTGCTAATGTGCTTGGGAAAGCAGTGGAGAATGGCCCAAGTGCCTGGGACCCTGCATCCATGCGGGAACCCTGGAAGAAATTCTGGGTTCTGGCTTTGGCCTGGCACAGTATGGCCATTGTGGCCATTTGGGGAATGATCCAGTGGATGGAAGATTCTCCACTCTCGCCTTGCTCTCTCTCTTTAACTCAGCCTTTCAAATAAATTAAAAATAAATCCAAACAAAAAAAAAAGAATGTTTCAATTGCTTTAGACTTGAGCTCTACTTTCTCTGTTGTTTTTGCCAAATAGGCAGATGGAAAGGATGTCTTGTTCATATCTAGGATTGGACACCACGGCACCGAGATGAAGCAAAGCTCAAGGGTTCCGCTTGGAGGTCCAGGGTGCGTCCTGGCAGCCCTGTGTGAGCTGTGTCATGGACTGTCTGCACTTGTTTCTATGTGTGATGCAAACATGATGGCAACCGTCAAGTATGAGTGGAAATGGTGAAATGGGAAGATGAAAAGGGAGCAAAAGAAAAAGAAATGAGTTTTAAGGAAGGAGAATCCGTGCGTGGAGCTATCTCCTCCCCATCACATGCTCTGCATTCCCCAGACTGTCTCAGCACTGTCTTCTTCCTCTGCTGTCATGTTGTAGGCAGAGCCAGTCAAGAGGCAGAAGTGGCTTCCCAAAGTCTGACAGCCGCGTCACCTCCGTGTGTAGGCTCTCAGTGTGAACAACCAATGGTTGCTTATTCTCCCTCTGGGTATTCATTCTGCCTGGGACCATTCTCTGGTAGCAGCGCTGTCTCTGACATGGCTGTGTAACCTATAACATCACATTCAGCAGCGACAGATGTCAGCTGGATAGAGATGTCAACCCACACTTTCATTATAAAAAATGAAAATAGAAGCCGGGAGATGTAAAATGTAAAAGGAGGGAACAGCATGGTAGAGTCACAGTTCAAGCTGCCATTTGGGATGTTGGCTACTGTGTTTCTGACTCAGCTTCCCGCTGATGCGCCTGCTAGTGGGGGAGATGGCTCAAGTACTGTGACCCTGCCACCATGCATGAGACCAGGGTGGAGTTCCTGGCTCCTGGCTTTAGACTGGGCTGTTGCAGTCATTTGGGGAGTGATCCAGTGGATAGGAGATCCTCTTTCTCTGTTATTCTTTCTAATTAACTATTAAAAGGTAAAAGTGGATGCAAAGAGAGCAAGATTTATAGAAACCATGGCTAGGCACAGTTCGCTAGCTATCTCATTATTATCTCAGTCATTTGATACTCAGAGTTGAGCCTTTAGCACTCTATAGCAAAGCCACTTCCAATCTCTGTGTTCAAACCTCGATACACTTCTGTACAATTGTTTTTAGAAAACAGTATTTCATGATTTAAATAAATAGGCTCTTTCCAAAAGTAGCTCTTCAGAAGCAATTAAAAGTACGTTTTGGGTTAAGGCCTTTGCTGAAGGTATCCCTTGCTAAGTGTCCATCGTGTGCCTATCTCAGAAAGTCTTAAAACGGAATGGCAATGTTCCAGAGTGGTTTTTTTTATTTCTCTGGGAACGAATCCAGGGTAGAGCTGCTACAGTTTCTATTCTCTTCCACTGTGACCAGTGGAAGTGTGGAAGCCAATTTTCACAGAGGCAGTTACTTGAGTGTGATCCTTTTCTGCTTCAATTCCATTAAAAAACAAAAAAGGAAACAAAACAAAAAGGAAGCTGATGGACTAGCACCGGGAGGGAGGCAGGAAGAGGTAAAAGGGGAACCAACTTTCTCCCCTGGCTGGGTCTGGTGGAGAGTGATGTAGACTCATATATGGAAAAGGCCACACCCTGGGAGAGTGCCCAGGAAGAGCCCACGCTGTCCTGTAAAGGGACTGTCTGGAGGTTTGGCATTGTCACTGTCACTGTCAGAAAAAGGAAATACAAAAACTACCTCCTATTCTGTTATCTCCACCTTGCTCTCTCTGTTGCCTAACTTGAGAAAGGCCTCAACACCAAGGAGACAGATTTGGGCAGGGAAGAGGCTGATCCAAAGTGGGTGGTTGTGTGTCTGCATCCATATGGGACCATGTCACTGTCATGGGTCACAAAAATCTACTGCAGGGGCCAGGGCTGTCCACGCTAGTAAAATAAACCCTCTCCAGGGGTGCGGCATTGCACAAGGAGGACCCTCTCTGCAGTAAGAGTCCAATAAGCTTGCGATGTAACCCGTGTCACCTTCATTTCTGCAGGCTTATTTCTGCCAGAGAGAGCGACCACTCTCCATGCACACTCCCACTAACTTCCTGTAAATGGATTCAAATCCATTAGGCCTAATGTCTAACAACTTTTGCTACTCAACATACAGCATCAATGAGAGACACACGCTCACCTGTGTTGGGTCAAACGCCATGACATAGACTGAGAAAACCAGAGTCCTGCAGATGCCAATCAGACTAGGCGATTTCAGTGCAAGGTACTTCCAAAAGTTCACAAAAATTGAATAAAAAGGTAAGTTTATTTGGATGCAAAAATTTTAAATACATGCACACGAGGGGTCTTCAAAGAGTTGCTAGAAACAAATATTATGAAACAAACTATAGATTTCAAAAATTTTTGCATAAGTATCATTTCATTTTATTTTTCATGAATTTTCTGAAGTATGCTTATATTTTATAAATAAATATTTCATATAGTTTTAGGTCAGTTTTTACACTTTAGTTGTAAGCATCAGAAAATATTAGACAATTTGATAATAGCAAACAAATGTTCTTAATTAAGTATGAATTTCAATTCAAGCTGTAGAATTTAGTTTAACCTACATAAGGGAGTGTGTTTTAGTTTCTAGAATGGGATGACCTAAGAATTTCCTGTGTATCACTCTACAACAAAATTGCCCTAAAGTTTTAATACTGGGCTTTCTATGCAGTTGATTATTTCATTCAAGGCAAAAGCTATTCTGGTGCTTGCTTAAATGGTGACAAAGACTCCACTGAGGACTACTGTAGCAGGGACCAACTCCACCTCAACAGGAGAACGAGAAGCAGTGCAGCTCTGTGCACCAGATGAGGAGGGATTCGCGGCTGATGAGCAGGTGGAGGGGTCTGCCGATGGAGAGCTCTAAGAGAAGCCATCAAGGGGAGGGGGAGTCTAGCTGAAGGTGGACCAAAGGCCCAACATCAAAGGTGGGGTGGGTGGGTGAAGAATGTGATCAGATACCACAGGTGGGTGGGGGACATTCTCATGAAACTGACTCAGCAGGACTTTTGCTAAATGCAGGCCAGGCACATGCTGATACAGAGAGTAGAGGTTCAGGAAAGAGCTCAGTTCAATTAAAACTTCACTTCAGTCCAGGAGAGACATTTGTCAATTTCTACTCTATGGCAAATTCAAGTTATTAAAGTTCAACAACACGTCAAGACTTTAGAGAGAAGTCTAGAAGCTGCTTTCACAGCACATGTCTCTATTACTAATCCCTTGAGAGTAATCCTCTAGCAACATATCCATCTACAACAGTGAAAAACCCACAGGCCAGGGCTTCTTCAAAATGACGGTCATCTGATTGATGACAACGCTTTCGACTGGCCAGCGGGCAGTACGTAAGACAGAGCGAGACAGCTCTCACTCTGAAAATGGAAAGACATCAAATAGCCCACACTCCAGAAAAGCACTGAGGGCGGAAACCAGATGAGATGAAGGCTCCATGACCCATTCTGGTTATGCGCTACCACTGATGGAGGCTTCAAAGCAACTGAAATGGCACCAACATGCCATCTTTCCCTTGGCCAAACCGAACCAAAGCGCAGACATTCACTAAGCCACACGTCCATATTTTCAAGGGAGAATACCCAATACAGTAGGAGCAGGCTCTAGCTGAAAAGCAATCCAGTAACTAAAGGAAGCACTGTGACCTAAGTGGGGTCTTTAATTTCTTCTGTATCTCATCCATGTGGCAATGGCAACAGCAGACCTGGATAAATGAGTGGGAAAAAATAAAAGACATCTTTTACATTAGGGTTCTCTGATGTGGATGTTTCATTTCCTCTAGGAAATGACTAACATTAAATCATTGTGTTTCTTTCCTTATGAAAATAAAGTCCATCTGCTATGGAACAGCATTTGACCTGTGCAAACATCAGAAATGAAGTTATGTTTTCCAGACAGTCATGTCAATGGTTCCCTTTTCAAGAACTGACATGTGGTCTTCCACGAATGAAGAGATATTTCACACACTCCCTCTCTCCCTACCTGAAGTTGCAATCAAACCATCAATGGACTTAACTGATGAAAACATCAGGCCAGTGCTTTCCAATGCACTGACCACGCGAGCTACCAAGCATTCTCGAAGCGCCTTGCCTGAACCGAGGCGTGCTGTCAGTGTGAATGCACGCTGAATTAAAGGACTTGTCAGGCACCAAATTAAGAACTGTCTCCACAATTTTACTTCGGATGATGTCAAAATGATGGTGTCTTCGATATTCTGAGTTAAATAATAGACAGCGCTACACCTGATTTCCCCTGTTTATTTTTACTTTTTAAATGGGCGCTTGAAGATTTAAGATTATGTATGTGGCTCCTGTTGCACATCTTTGGATGGTGCTGCATGAGACACTTCCTTGGGGGAGGCTGTTTCTCCAAGCCATCTGAACAGAACGAATACTTCACACTTCAGAAATAGCACCCGGCAAACTCACATAATGACCTGCAACGGGGCCATCTGCTCAGATACGGATTCCGCTCTGGTTTTTCATCTTTTTACTGTGTGTAAGAGGTAGTGGCCTTCATTTTCCATGAGAGACAGCACGCATTCCACAGCAATGCTGGCTGCAATAGCAGAGACTCTGCCGATGAACGATGGGGATTTCACGGCCACAAATCTTCAAGTCCGAGAAATACATGAACACTACTTCTGCGCTTTTCTTGTACCCTAATTACCTGCTATTCAATACCACTACCATAATTAATCTGAGATTATCTGGGTTCGGTGATATTAAGCACACTATTACGTAATTTTACAACACTAAGTAAAACCCAGCATTAAATAACACATCTGACACTGGCCAGATTTGTTGCAAAGGACAAAGTACAAACTTCAGGGATTACTGGTAACAGCTGCCTAGGTCATCAGCAAGCAGGAGCTACATTATTTTTTTTGTCCATATTATAAGAAAATAACCTTAGTTCGTTTACTTTCTTGGTCCTAAATGCTTTAAACTGTGGTTCATTTGAGTGTCAGTGTGTCCATCTCCCAGAACCCTGGGAAGAACAATAATTAAAAAGTAAGTGGGGCCAGTGTTGTGGTGCACTGGGTTAAGCCATTGCCTGCGACACCAGCATCCTGTGTAAGCACCGGCTCGAGTCCCAGCTGCTTTAAGTCTGATCCAGCACTCTGCCAATGTGCCTAGGGAAGCAGTGCAAGATGGCTCAGGTGCTTGGGCCTCTGCATGCACATGGGAGATCCGGATGGAGTTCTGCGCTCCTGGCTTCAGCGTGGCCCCCTCCTGGCCACTGCAGCCATCTAGGGAGTGAACCAGCAGATGGAAGGTCTGTATTTCTCCCCCTTGCTCCGTAACTCTTGCCATTCAAATAAGTAAAATCTTTTTGTAAAAAAGCAAAAGTAGTTTTTAAAAAGGAGAAGTCCTGTTTATAACATGGAAAACTTTCTATGGAAGTGAACAATTTCCGTCTTTATGGTGAGAAGGCAATCACGGCCTGGACTTTGAGTGGGCGGTCCTCCAACAATGCAGTCATTGGGGGACTGAGAGGAAAAGTGGGTGTTTTCAAGCAAAGTGGAGATCAAAACACAAATGACTTTCAAGTTCACAGCCTCTGACGCATACGAAGTCAGCTCCACATTTAAACATTCCTCTCTTCCTGTGGTGCTTGCCCAGATAAACAGGCAGCGGACAGAACCCACCGAACGAGTAGGCGGTGCGCAAGAATATCTCACCCTGACCAAGAGCCTGCAGAACCCACTGTCGCCTGGCCTACAGGACAAAACCACCTCCCTCATGTTTCAGCTTCACAGATGCACGGCCTGGAACCTTCTGCTTCCAGCAGGTTCGCCCTTCCTTGAAAGAGGGAAAAATGATCGGTTCTGATAAAATATGAAGAGGGAAAAATTAAAAAGTGCTGGAAATGGATTTCTTTTCCGATTTCTGATGGGGAGAGAAAGACAGTCTAGCTGATCTCACCCAGAAGTTAGTTATCTGTCTGCTGCATACAACTTATTCTGGTTTGGAAATCAAAACCACAATTGGGAGTTGGTGCTACGGCATAGTGAGTTAAGTCTCAGCCTGTGGTGCCAGCATCCCACATGGGTGCTGGTTTGAGCCCTGGTTGCTCCACTTAGGATTCAGCTCCCTGCTAATGCACCTGAGAAAGCAGACGAAGATGGTCCAAGTACTTGGGCCCCTGCACCCACATGGGAGAATGAGATGAAGCTCCTGGCTTTGACTGGTCCAGCTCCTGCCATTGTGGCCATTTGGGGAGTGAACCAGCAGATTGAAACGCACGCGCGCGCTCTCTCTCTCTCTCTCTCTCTCTCTCTCTCTCTTTCTCTCTGCCTCTCCCACCTTGTTCTCTCTACAACTCTGCCTTTCAAACAAATTTTTTTAAAACATTAAAAAACAAACAAACAAAAAACCCACAACTAGACTAGAAGCCAACAGAGAAATACTTCCTTGGTATTGTTTTCCTCCAAGAATGGAGACATTTTAGATGTTAAAATGATGCTGCATTTGAATTAGGAAGGAATGATAACATAGGTCTATGGTGCATGGGATGAGAATAGCTGTGTTAATCATAATCAAAGTAAGCAGTCATTTCTAAAACAACACGAGTTACTTAATACAGTGAAAAGAGCTGCAGGGCGAGTGTTGTGGCACATTGAGTTAAACCTATCACTTGGGAGATCTGCATCTCCGATCTGATGCTGGTTCCAGTCCTCATTCCTCAGCTTCTGATCCAGCTTCCTGCTGATGCATCTGGGAGGCAGCGATGATGGGGGCTTGGGATCCTGCCACCCACATCAGAGACCCAGATGGAGTTCTAGATTCACAGCGTCAGCCTGACCCAGCCCTGGCTGCTATGGGCATTTGGGGAGGGAACCAACCGATCAAAGATGTGTCTCCCTCTCCCTCCTCCCATCCTTCTTTCTCTCCCTTCCCCCCCCCCTCTTTCCTTCTGCCTTTGAAGTAGATGAAAATAAACATCTAAAAAAAATCCATATTAGAAAACAAGAAATATAAGTCTTTAAACAGAAACGAAAGGAAACACCAGCAGTTTGTGAGCTGACTTGGGTGACGGCCAACACCAGGATAAAAGGATGCCTGGCTGACAAGGATGAGGTCCCAAGTGCAAGGTCCTTTCTAAATTACCCCTGTTACAGCCCAAAGGTTGGCCCCAGAGACCTCTACTTTCTGCCTGGCTCCTGACCTAAGCTTGGCCTGTGAAAGGTCATACTGGAGCCTTGTGGCTCGAGTCACACACCCTGAAAGGTGAGTAGTATCACTTTCTCAACTCAATGAAAATAACTTTGATGAACAAATGTGATAAGAGACTATAACTGCACAGTGAAAATGCTTTGAGATTTAAAGGTGAACAAGGCATTATCACCTGCTAGTCAAGGACAAGTTGGATGGTCTGCCTAGCTGCTCCTTATGGTTTTATAAAGCCAAAATGAAGTAACGTGGACACCAAAACACACACAGCCACAGAACACATAGTGAAGACAGGCCCTTTCTTCATTCTGTTGCCACTGCTGAGATTTTCAAAAGGCAGATGAGGCCACGGGCCCCTGGGCAAAACACCCAACTACCTTGTGGTTTGGTCAAAGTGGTTAAGCAGATACGTTTGCACACAGAAAGACTAACTCCTGAGCTATTCCAGGGCCTATCAGTGCTCTTTGTACCATCACACATCTGCGGTGGCTTCCATCTGACATCTGTTTAAATTTCTACTTCTCAATGCTTTTGCAAACATTTCTTAGTTCCACAGAGGGACCTGTAGTCTGCAGAACTGATAACGATGGTTAATGAGCTGCCTCATTTTAACCAATCAGGCAAATCGCTTAAGAAAATAAGTGCCTAATTTAACGATCAGTCTTCACGCTGTCCATCTACAGGTGCTGGAAAAATTGTGCCTGCACTTTTTTTTCTCTATGATGGTATATTCAAAAAGTAAAGCCAAAAATACCAAAGGCAACAGGTCATTTGACCTCTATGATCAAAATACTAACTGTACATCCAAGTAAGGGTCCTAACTGATCTTTCAAGGAATAATGAAACATGTACCAAAGGTTAATCATTAAAGCCATGATTCCAGATTAATGCAGTATACGCACAGCTCACCCAATCATAAGCACAGGTTTCTCGAAGCAAATAAAGTATGTCAAATGACAATGTGCACATGGATGTGTGTTTTCCCATGCACATGCACGTTTAGTTTTCTTGACAAACTACCCAGGTCATGACAGAGTAATGGGTGCTGTATGAGATATGCTGAACTCCCTGCGCTAGATTCAGTCTCTACAGCAGTATGTCTGGACTTGGTCTCCCAATACAAATGACCAGATTTTGTCAGGTAATGGGCTAAAGGGACAGTGAAAAAGACCAGTTAGCAATTTTGCTAATCCTGTTTATGAGTCTTTATCAATTCCTGTTTGTTTATTTGGATCCATTACTTCTCCATAATTAAGTTCCTTCATCATCAAATGTGGCTGATTCTTGTACCTACCTCATAAGGGTGATGGTGGGAATTAAATAATTTCATCTTATCAAGTAAGATCAACTAAGAATATAAAATGCTTAATATTTTGGTGCAAAGTCAATGCTTCATAGACATCAATTTTCATCATTTTATTCAGAAATGCTAATGTAGTTGACTTTTTGCATTTAGAATTTAAGTGTTGCATAGCAAATAAGAGTAGATTTTCCTATTAATTTTTAAAGTCAATCTAAAACAATCCTTTTGTTTCATAGTGAAACCATAAACCAAAGTCAAAATCATCAATGTGCAGTCTTCCCTGCTTCCTAGGTACACAGCTAAACTCCATTTCCCAGTATCCTTTATGGGTTGGGCCATGTGATCAGTTCTGGCCAATGGGAGAAGCAATGAAGTAGAGTGGAAACATGGCAATGTGGAGATGTGAGAATGTGGCTATGGGAATATGGCAGTGGTCTGGCCTCCAAGAACTCCTGTGCAAACTTTCTCTTCTTCACTGGCCAGTGGGAGGCTGAAAATCAGTAAGGATCTTCGAGGTCCTATGGTACAGCAGAACTTTTATATCCAAGGCAGCTAGATTCCTGGATGCCTGCATGGAGTCACCTCACTGAGAAACCTTTAGTATGCTAGTGACTGAGAAACCAGCACTGTGTGCTCTGGACCACCAAACTCTTCCTTTTCCCTTCCTTCCTTTCCTTAGGCACAATGCTAACATCTTTCAAACAGCCAGTACTTTTACCATGTGCCAAACACTGCTGGAAGTACTTGACATACATCTTAGCACTTTTAATTCTCTCTACACCCTGTGAACCAGGAATTTTTTTTTTTTTTTTTGCAAATAAGGAAAGAGAAACAGAGTTGAAGGAATTTCTCTACGGTACATAGCCAAGGTCAGCTGAACCAGGTTTAGGGTGCAGTCTGCAGTCCAGCCCCAGGGTCTACACCCACACCCGCTAGTATAGACCGACTTCTAAAGCGCACATGTACCACTCATACCCCTTTGGGATCAGTCCAGGCAGAGTCGAGAAGAAAGCTGGTTGTCAATAAGGGATCCTCAAAGCACTTTCTTCTAACACACCCATTTCCCTGTCAACCAAAGTCTCATCAGCATGCAATCAGGTCTCGCATCCCCTCCCTTGGCTTCCTGGGCTCCCGACTTCAGGAGCCCTGGGGGCCAGTATTCAACTCTCTGGACTGCTGTTTCATCTCATCTTCCACCACAACTGCTCTGTCCCGCTCACTGAGAGCTGGAACCAGCTCACTGAAAGCTGATAACTCAGCAGTGTGATACATTCCAGCAAAGTCCTCCTTCAGCACAGCCTGGGGGACACAATGTCGTCGCTGGAAATGGTCATGTGATTGCCAAGAGCTCCCAACATCCCCAGGCAAGTGTAGGAGCCACATTTGTTTGATTATAGAGCTACCGGCATACCCCAGATAACACTATGTGGGCACCTATTCCAGCACAGGATAAAGCACATTAATTACAAAGTGTAAAGCACACTCTGTCTTTGCTAGACTGATGCTGCAATCCCTTGCTCTAAGCACTCCCCTCTACTTCATGTTAGTTAGAAAAAGGAACCGTGGCAAGTTCTTCACGTAATTAGATATGAAGCAGGACATGGCTGGTCAGTGTTGACACCACCCAAAGATAACATCGAACATTAACAACAAGTTTGGTGGGACCAGCATTGTCGTGCAGTGAGTTAAACTGCTGCTTGCAACACCATCATTCGATATCAGAGTGTTGGTTAGAGTCCTGGCTGCTGCGCTTCCCATTCAGCTTCTAGAAGGTGTTGGGTAATGACCCAAATGTTTGGGCCACTGTCATCCACTTGGGAGACCTGGATGGAGGTCCAGGCTCCTGGCTTCTGCATTCCCTGGCTACTGCAGCCATCTGGAGAGTGAACAAGCAGATGGAAGATTAATTCATATTCTCCGTATCTCTTTCTCTCTCTCTCCTGCTTCTACTCCCCATCACTCTTCCTTTCAAGTAAATATGTAATTTTTTTTAAAAAAAAAGCATTTTTGGTTTGTTTGAATGATATGTAGTCAATGGTCCCACACCATGGAATTAACATGGGTATGCAGGTGGCTAGTGAGCTGCCAGGAGCTAAGGACTGGCCATATCCAAGCCAGACACACTGCCCAAATCCCATCACCTTCTGTGCTGATGCAACATGCCTTGGCACACACACTCCCCATCATGCTGCTAAACCTCACTGTCCATCATGCACCGGATGCCATGACGCCTTCCTGTTCCTGTTCATGTGTGCTGCAGCCCCACCCCAAGCCCTGCCTCCTTTGAATCTTCAATCAAGCCCTACCCTGAGCACCATCCCTTAGTCTATAAAAGGAGGACCCCCACTCGGGCGGGGCATTTCTCCCTCCACGTCTGAGTGTATACGGTCCCTGTGCTTTTCAATAAATCCTGCTTTCCGCTCACCTCTATGTCTCCTGATTGTACTCCTACATGCAAGAAGACTAGGCGCATCAGCAGCACGCCTTCCAGTGAGGATTTTGTTAAACGGAACTCACTTGTGGAAGGGCCTCATGGCCTGAACTCTACATGAGCTCTTGGATAATATCAGCTTATTACAGTAAGGCACAACCCTTTTCAGAGCCCTGACACCCTGGGCAGAGAGTAAGCCTGGCAGCACTTTGCCCCGGGTCAAACGCACCTGTCTTGAAGATCTGACTTTCCGATACAGCAGTCATTCAGGAGGAGCAGCTTCAAACTCTGGACCTTCACAGCAACTGCCTGTTCTCTTCATTGTAACAGACAATAGGAGTCAGCAGAATCCAGAGGACTGATTTAGCACCAGGTGAGCACTCCACTCACCTTATCTAGTCAAAAATTCACCTCTTTGCCATCACTTTACAGAGGAGGAAGCAGGTGGGGAAAATTTAAGTCCCAAGGTCACATTATTAGCAGGTGGTAAAGCCAGGACTTGAACTCAGGCTGATTTGTAACAACTACTGCACTGTATAGGAGCAGATACGCAGATGCCCAAGGCTCCTCTCATTTCCTCTTTCATTGTGGTGAGATTCCCAGAAATCAAGTCATACACTGCATACGAGATGTTTTGTTAATAACTGAGGGCATACACAATGGTGGTCCTCTAAGACAAAATCTCCTAGTGAGGCTATGGCCATCTTAGTTTGTGTAAGTGCACTCTATGAGATTACTTCAAAAGGTTCATGGAGAAATGTAATTAAAAGATCATTTTATTTGAATGCAAAAATTTTTGAAATCTATGCTATTAGAGGTCTACTAAGTGATGTCCGACTCTAATCCATCAAACGATCAAAAGCTGAAAGTGTGATGCTGTTAGGATTCTGTCTCTCCTGGAAAACGTCAAGGTTCTCCAAATAGCACAGGCTTGGCTGCACGAAAGGGAACAGTGTCAAACCTGTACGCTTCATAAACGAGCTACCAAATGCTTGGGAGGAATCTGTTTGGCAAGCTGCCGGTTCTCGTGCACCAGATCAGCAGGGATGCCTGACGTCAGAGGCAGAACTCCCTCTGCCAGGCCTGGTGCTGTCAGCACGGAACATCACGTGTGTCAGGAGACCCAGAACAGGGGATGGTGCTGTCAGCCACGGAACATCACGTGTGTTGGGAGACCCAGAACGGGGATGGTGCTGTCAGCCACGGAACATCACGTGTGTCAGGAGACCCAGAACGGGGATGGTGCTGTCAGCCATGGAACATCACGTGTGTCGGGAGACCCAGAATGGGGAAGGGGGGGGGGGTGTCTCACAAAATCAGGAGAAACTGAAAGGGCTGTTGTATTCTTTCTGTGTTTTATTTAGGTCGGACCCTGAGACAAATATAAGGGTATTTCAGGAGATTCACTGAAAAACGGAGTTAAATGCTAAGTTGATTTTGGTGCAAAAAACTTGAAATCCCAATGCATAGGTTTAGGGTTTTTTTTTTTAACAATACACATCTATAGACTTTTGGAAGACCCCTCATATATACAATTTTAATTCTTTTTGCACAAAAACAGACATCTTCAAGTTCAATGTTTCTATGGACTTTGGGGAGTCCTCTATAAGTTGGACTTGCCATGCTTAGGGCAAATGGAAGATACAATACACAGGTGAGGTCAGTGTTTTCCGAGTTCATTGTTTCCTAACTAAATAGTCATTTCACCCAGAAATACATCAACCCAGTCTCTAAAATGATCACTCGCAGCAGCAGCAAGTGAGCCATGTGATGTTAACCAGAGAATTACTGACAAGTGATTTCTGACCCTGGCTTTGCAATTTCTGGGGGAAGAGCCATTTATCTATTCTTTATCTCTAAGATGGTTGGAGGAATGAATTAATGTTAGCAAAGTCCAGTGTTTAGATTGGCACAAAACTTCATTAAATGAAATGCAGATTTGCCTAGGACTTGCCTGGCTTTTTGCACTGGATCCCAAGAATAAAGAGAACCCAAAAGGATGGACAGCCAACCCTCTTAACTCCTAATCAAAGGGGTTTTGCAGTTCCAACAACTATTCAATCATGGATGCTTGAGTATAAAGATGTTCAAACGTTCCACAGTTTGCTACTGATTACTCTTATTGCCTCTCTTGTCGCTCAATCAATGCCCAACAAGGAACAACTTTCCTGTGACCCTCACATCTCTCTGCACCTTGCTACAATGGAGCTCGCAGGTGTCCTGAGAATGACGTTTATGAAGCTGTATCACACGTGTCCATCAGCCCCCTTCTCTCAGGGGAGGTGTCTATGGAAATTAGGCTCCTGTTTAACCATAGTGCAAAAGGCCCAAGAGTGTCCTGCATAGCATCCAGCCCCGAGAAGCCCCACAATAGGAATCCATCTTCATTGCATTGAACCTAATACTGCCCAAAGTCACGGTCACAGGGGCCTGATTTTCACCCTAAGACTTCTTATCCCATTGCATATCTGGGGAAACTTGCCCACATAAGAGCTTTGCAGAATTGAAAACAAATAATCTTGCTAAGTGAGCAAAAGCAGTTAGAAAAGCATAGACTACGTCCCATACAGGAATCTTCTTCATCACCAAAGGACTAATAAAGAGAAAAGGAATAACCTCAAGAAACAAAAACTAATAATTCATGAAAGATGTTTTCCTTTTAAAACTTTCCCCACTTTTTTGGGAGATGGTGGAGGTGGAAATTCTTGCCCAGTAAAATATCCAATTGTCTACGGTATTTCCCAACAAACAGTTCATAGTATCAACAGCATACACCCTACTCAAAATTAATTTTTAGAGCAATAACATCCAAATGTAGGTTTTTATTTTGTCTTGTTTGTTTGTTTTTTTGCCTTTGTTTATTGGCCTGAAAATCATACTAAGTAATCGATCTTTGGGGCCAGCGTTGTGGTAACATGCCACTTGCAATGCTGGCATCCCATACTGGGGTGCCAATTCAAGTCCCAACTGTTCTGTCTCCCATTCAGCTTCGTGCCAACACACACCTGGGTAGGCAGCAGGTGACGGCCCAGGTGTTCGGGCCGCTGGCACCCATGTGGGAGGTCTGGACAGAGTTCCAGGCTCCTGGCCTCTGCTTGGTCCAGCCCTGGCTGTTACGGCTACCTGGGATTGAACCAGGCATGGAAGGTCTTGCACCTCTCATTCCATCTCCACGACTCTCCCTGTCCCTGTCACTCTGCCATTCAAATCAATAAATAAATCTGTAAGAAAAAAAAGAAATCAGTCTTTGAGCAATTATCTTTCCAAAATAGAATTGAAAAACCAAAAACATTAACAATAACTATTTAGAAGTTATTAAAAGGTTCCTGAAGCAGACATCATTTTATTGCTCAGTGGCAATTCTTACTGTTTCCCACGTAAAAATATAAATTATTTTATTTCCGCACTGTGACTTAGAAGCTTCTCAAGTAGTTGCAATGAGGGAGGAAATATTGCTGGGGTGTAAACAAGCAGTCTCCTTTCCAAAAAAATTCAACAACCAAAGTCAATGATTGAATGCCTAGTTAATGGTATCCAAGGGGAAATAAAATAAGCAAATTATATTCAGCAAATGTGATTACAGAATTGTTCAATTCATCTAAAAAAGAAGAGTATGAGAGTTAAAACCAAGTTCTAGGGGTGGGTGTTGTGGACAGTGGGTTAAGCCGCCACCTGGGATGCCTGGATCCTGTATCAGAGTGTCTGGGATGGTGTCTCACCTCCACTTTCTAAGTCCAGCTTTGTGCTATGTGCCTCAGGGACAGAGGACGATGGCCTGAGTACTTGAGTCCATAACACCCCTGGTATGAGACCTGGATGGAGGGCCTGGCTCCTGCCTTTAGCCTGGCCCTGCCCTGGCTGTTGTGGGAACTTGGGGGAGTGAACTAGTGGATGACTGTTCTCTTTCTATCACTCTGCCTTTTAAATGAATTTTTAAAAAGTGAATAAACATTTTAAAGTATTCTTAATTAAAAACACGAACCAAACGCAAATTCTAACAGGTTTATTTAAAAATGGGTGAAAAGGAGTTGGAGGAGGTAGGTTTCCAACAAAGATTAAATAACTAATTCCTATTCATGCTTCGATTCCTAGTTTTCAGGCTCTTATCTATTACCCTGTAGAGCTTTTGGGGCTACTGCAAATACCAACGTTTATACCATTTGGAGCAAGGGACAGGGTAAGAATAACTGTTCCACCGTAAAAGCAATGAAACTTTGGAAAGAATATGGCTTTCAAGATACTGTAGAACATACCACCCCCTAGCCATCCTGCAAAGGAGAAATTTAGTCCACAAAACTTATTTCCAGCCTCCCTTCCAAGTGACAAAATGCAATAAGTCACAACTGGATGAGCGCCAATTTCTGGTGCTTGGTATGGCTGTAACCTCCTGACAGAGCTGCTTTGGCGGCTCCAAGCTAGGCCAGCTGCCCCATGGGGAGGCTGACATCAACTTGGACCATTATTCCTCCATCTAGAATGGATCTGTAAGGCAGCAAGCAGCATCCCCAGGCTCCTGTGAAGGCTTGCAGGGGGTTCTGTCTTCAGATGCCCCTGAACAAGTAGACTCACACTCTTACACCATAGCATGGCCATACGTACTGGAAATCCAATCAGAGAATTAAGACTGAAAGGAAGAACAGGTGTAACACGCTTATTAAAAAGAGGTCATCTGGGGCTGTCGCTGTGGTGTAATGGGCAAAGCCGCCTGCTGCAGTGCTTGGCATCCCAATATGGGCACCAGTTCAATTCCCAGATGCTCCACTTCCAATCCGGCTCTCTGCTGTGGCCTGGGAAACAGAAGACGGCCCAAGTCCTGGAGCCCTGCACCCATGTAGGAGACCTGGAGAAGCTCCTGGGTGCTGGCTTCAGATCGGCACAGCTCCAGTCATTGCAGACACTTGGGGAGTGAACTGCAGATGGAAGACCTCTCTCTGCCTCTCCTTCTCTATAACTCTGCCTTTCAAATAAATAAATAGATCTTACAATAGATCTTACAAAAAATGAGTCATCTGACACTCTTGCCCTCCACAGCTCAGGCTTGGAGGGATTTCATTCACACACGAATGTTAGCTCTTCATGCTTCTGGGCAATGGACTAAATGGACTAGTAAAAGCTCTCTAGGACTCCCTCGGGCTGGCTGGGCTGTCAGAATACCAGTCTTTGTAACACTTGGAGTGGGAGAGGTCATAACAAGATTCTTGCCTGCTCTGGCCCTGGTCTGGGGACACATGTGTGGTCCAGGGTCCAGTCCCAAGGCTATAGTTTAAAGGGTGAAGGTTAGGCTGAGCATTCAGGATCGAATAGGTACCTGCACAACCTCACAGGGAAGTGGCGACATTTGCCAGAGGCCTTCAAAACAGCCAAGATGCTACCCTCTGTGAGCTGCTCGTGTGGGGCCTGAGGGAGAGTGAGGCTGGCCCTGCCTGCTTGGCTTCTACTACTATGCAGAACAGAAAACTTCCTCCTGCATAATGATAGCCTCTCAAAGGCTTGCGCTGCGGCTCACTAGGCTAATCCTCCGCCTGCGGCGCCGGCGTTCTAGTCCCGGTCAGGGCGCCGGATTCTGTCCCCGTTGCCCCTCTTCCAGGCCAGCTCTCTGCTGTGGCCAGGGAGTGCAGTGGAGGATGGCCCAAGTGCTTGGGCCCTGCATCCCATGGGAGACCAGGAGAAGCACCTGGCTCCTGTCATCGGATCAGCGTGGTGCGTTGGCCAGAGCGCTGGCCGCGGCTGCCATTGGAGGGTGAACCAACGGCAAAGGAAGACTTTTCTCTCTGTCTCTCTCACTGTCCACTCTGCCTGTCAAAAAAAAAAAAAAAAAAAAGATAACCCCTCGCAGAGCATTCGTTTATTCCAGCCACGTAAATACGGAAGCGCCAAGGAACTGCTGGGCCTCTCAGTCTTCCAGCTCTGCCCTTGCTTCTCTCTCTCCTGTCGAGTCTCTGTTCAGACAGGTAGAAGCACAGAGGAATTCCAAAGCCAAACACAGGTCCCTACTTCCGTGCATTCTCGTTGCCATGCCCTGCCTGGCCTACATATGGAACACGAAGCAGACTAGACGATTTCCTACAAAACCTAAAACGCCATGAGAGCAGAACTACTGAAATGGTCGAGAATACGAGTCCACCGCTCACCCAGCCGATGCTTGCCTGAGTTACCTCGCATCTTTAACCTTAGCTTTCCCGTCTGTAAAACGGAGATCACGGGCCCTGCATCCACGAAGTGCTTTGTCTTCCCGAGGATACACGGAACTGTCATGTGTCAATCAAAAACTTTAAAAATGCTTGGTCCGTGCATGGGCCGGAGCGGGGTGGGGAGCCATTTTTCTCCCAAGGGTTATGTGGATATTTTTAACATGATTCACAGGCCATACAAAATTATCAACTTAGAATTTAGTCTGCTATCCATTTATTGAATGCTGAGTTCCACCTGTGGTTGGCTTGGCAGGGCCACACCAGATGATTTCATAGGCCCTATGTGGCCCACGGGCTGGGTGTTACCCACCTGTTACTAGAGCAGTAAGGCCTCCAGAAATGGTGAGGGCTACTATAATTACCATCACTACTGAGTGAAGGCAAGCATCGTCAAAGACCACAGGGAGAACGACACCATTATGTCAGGAGAGAAAGCCCACAGACACTGAGGACTGATCTGAGAAGTTCTGGAGCTTCTTCAAAAATATAAAGGTCTATCGTGTGATCTTGAGCAAGTCAACTGATTACCCTGCCCCTTGATTTCCTTACTTGGAGAAAGAGGATGATATTGGGAGCAGTTTTCCAGGGCTATGCAGAAGATTCACAAGTTACTATAGAGAAAGAACTCAGAGCAGTCACCGGGACCATCGTCAGGGCTGTAGAACTGCTCAAAGTAAACAGAGCACTGTTCTCAAAGACAGCCAGAGTAGGAAAGGAAAGGGTTTTTATTTCACTAACATTAATGAATCAAGCCACAGCCATCATTACTTCTTTATTTTTACTTTTTAATTTATTTGAAAGGCAGAGTTACAGAGAGGAGGAGAGACAGAGAGAGAGAGATCTTGCATCTGATGGTTCACTCCCCAAATGGCCACAACAGCCGGGGCTCTGCCCGACTGAAGTCAGGAGCCCAGAGCTTCTCCCAGGTCTCCCACATGGGTGTCAAGGGCCCAAGCACCTGGGCCATCCTCTGCTGCTTTCCCAGGTTCATTAGCAGGGAGCTGGATGGGAAGTGGAACAGCTGAGTCTCGAACTGGCACCCATACAGGATGCCGGCGTTGTAGGTGGAGGCTTAACATGCTGTGTCACATCACTGTCCCCTCATCATCACTTCTGAGACCAGAAGAATTTGCATTATTTTTTATGTGATACGATCTCCATAAGGTTTTCTGTTTTTAAGTTCTGGATTTGCACAAAGCTTGTTAAGTTTTAAAAATGCTTCTAGGCCAATTGATAATTCTGTTGAGACTTAAAGGGCGAATGTTGCTAAGAGATGGATGCTGCACTCGCACCTCTGGTTAATCATTAGAATAACCTTCTTGTGTCAAAGGAAGCCCCCGGGGAAGCCTGCCAGTCGGTGCCCGTGGCCAGCTGGGCACACACAAACTCTCCCCATGTCCACCACTAGTGGCTTGAAAACCATTTTTACAATCGCCCACTGGTGCAGCCAGCGGGAAAAGCAGTGAGAATCTCAGCTCTCCTTGACTGGCTTCTCCTGTCCAGAGACTGACGCCGTGTTTCTGTGTTTTGGGGGCTGGCCAGATCCTGGCAGACGCTCCTGCTGGCTCCTAGCTACTTTTCCTGTTTGTTTTTCTGCTTCACCAGTCTCCTCTTTGTCTCCTGAGAGGATCACTCTCCGGGCGATCTGCTCCCACTCCAGAGAACTGCAGGTCTCTCGGACTCCAGAGCCAGGCCCTTCCCAGGCCTCTGACTGAAATCAGAAAGCCCAGCTGAGCCCCTGTGGGCCCCAGCAGCTGGGGGCCACGCCCCAGCTCTGAAGCCAGGGTGGGGGTGGTGGGTGGTACAAACTGCAACACAAACAACTCGGCCCCAAGGGGCTCTTTGCTCAATTCCAGCGGGATTATTTTCTTTGGCAAGATGACTCTTTGCACGCTTTCTGATAGAGGAAAGTCTAGAAACAGTTGAGTTCTTCAATGAATCACTGAATGAGTATGACAAAACCGCTCTGTGTTGTGAATTTTTCTGCCAGTGTACACAAACTGCAGGTGTGCCCAGAGAAAATCCTAGCAAGGTCCCTCCCTGCCCCTACGTTGCGCACATGTTGGCCAAGGAGTGGAATCCCTACTCAGGTGCAGGCAAAGAACGCCCTGGCCACAGGGGACCCAGGTGTTTGTGAACAACTTTAGGTTCTTTGAGCAACGACCCAAGTGGAGAACAATTCATTAAAATCTTAGCAAAGACCCTTAAAGTGATTTTGACCCAGTTATCCAAATCCCTGTAGATCTGTACCTTACTCTGCAAACGGAGTCCAGTGCCATGTCCGTTTAACGAGGGAAAGGTCTTGAGAGTGCAGCGTGGGCACAGGGGCGAGTGACGTGGGGGTGGGGCTGCAGCATTTTCTGCAACCTGATTTGAGTCCTTAGGCTTGAACCAAAGAGGTTGGATTCAGAAAGAATTAGACTGGGTCGTCATTTCTGGCAAGGAGAAGGGAATGTCTTTCATTCTAATCCTGAACACTGAGAGCAGAGAAGACAAGTTAATATAAAGAGGTTACAACTTCACCACTTGCAGGCGAGAGCTCTTGTGGGCATTTCGCCAAGTGGTTTAAGACAGGGGGTAAGACAGGATGTCTTGAAGCCGGTGCCGTGGCTCACTTGGTTAATCCACTTGCAGCGCCAGCATCCCATATGGGCACTGGGTTCTAGTCCCGGTTGCTCCTCTTCCAGTCCAGCTCTCTGCTGTGGCCTGGGAGGGCAGTGGAGGATGGCCCAAGTGTTTGGGCTCCTGCACCCACATGGGAGATCAAGAGGAAGCACCTGGCTCCTGGCTTCAGATCGGCGTAGTTGTGGCCATTTGGGGCTTAAACCAATGGAAGGAAGACCTGTCTCTCTTCTCTGTCTATAACTCTACTTGTCAAAAATCTTTAAAAAAAAAAAAAAAGAAGAAGAAGAAGAAGACAGGCTGTCTTACACCAGAGGGTTTAACACACAACTCTGGCCCCTGAATCCGGTTCCCCGCTAATGCAGATCTTGGGAGACAGCAGGTAATGGTTTAAGCAACTGAGTGCCTGGCCCAACCTTAACCACTGTGGACATTTTGGGAGTGAACCAGCAGATGGAGGAGCACTCTGTGTATGTGTGTGTCTATGTGTGTGAGCATGTATGTGTGTATGTATGTGTATGCAGCTGCCTCTCAAATGAATAAATTAAAAAGGAAAATAATGTTATAACTTGAAATCCCTCTTGCCCCCGAGTTTTGGCCAAATGACTTCCTTGTTCTTCTTATAAAGAACAGCACTCACACACCTGCTAGTCCTCCAAGGCTAAGTGTAGAACGAGCCACTTTGATCAGGTTAAGAGCAAAACCCACAGAGGCCCTTTTCATCCCCTTAAGGACAAAAAGGGCTTTTTGTTTTCTCTCTTTTTTTTTTTCCTCCCCAAGGCTGAGTAGATTTTGATCAGACTTCAAACTCCTATTGCCTTCAGGCTGAAATCAAGACAACAAAATGCCAAGCCCTAGATTTCTTTTTCCTAGAAGAAACTGCAGTGCACTAGAGGACGGAATGAAAGTCCCAATAACACTCACTCTTGAATTTCAGCCTTTGTTCTCAATATTCGAATACTGCCCCATAAGTAAGAAACTGTATGAATGCATGGATGTATGTGGGCTCCAGCATTTATTTTGACCTGGGAAGCAATGAAGTATAAGAACACTCCCAATCAGACGTAAAAATACCACCTCAGGGACCAGAGCTGCGATGTAGTGGGCAAAGCTGCTGCTTGTGGCGCCGGCATCCCATACGGGCGCCAGTTCCAGTCTCGGCGGCTCCTTCTGATCCAGCTCCCTGCTGTGGCCTGGGAAAGCAGTGGAGGTGGCCCAAGTCCTTGGACCCCTGCACCCAGGTAAGAGACTGGAATAAGCTTCCAGTTCCCGGGTTTGGATCTGCCCAGCTCTGCTCATTGTGGCCATTTGGGAGGTGAACCAACGATGGAAGATCTGTCTTTCCCCCTCTCTCTGTGTGTAACTCTGCCTTTCAAATAAATAAATAAATATTTTAAAAAGAAATTTCACTTCAACTGGCAAAGGACCATTTAACCAGTGACATAAAAAGTACCAATATCTGACCCTTCTGTGATTGAACCTAATAAATGCCCAGGTTAACTTTGTCCAAGACATTTAGCTACTCTTCTCTATGAACATCACAGAAACCTTCTAAGAATAACCAAGGGAAGACAGAAGTTCACAACAGCCAGGTCACAAATGGCCACAACAGCCAGGGCTGGACCAGGTGGACACCAGGAGCCAGCCAGTCCATCAGAGATCTTCCATGTGTGTGGCAGAAACTCAAGCATTTGAGTCATCACCAACTGCTTCCCAGGCACAGTCAGCAGGGAGCTGGATGGGAAGCTGAGTATCCAGGACTTGCTCCATCACCCCAGTATGGAATGTGGGTGTCCCAAATGGCAGCTTAACCCACAGTACCACAATGCCTTTAACCATGGTGCTTTTCAATAGTTGTTAAAGAAGAAATGCTAGGTTATTTCATAGGGAATATATGTCCATCACCCATTTTTCACCAGGACAGAACCACGTTAAGAGAGTTACTTCTACCATGATTTTCTAGGAAGGAACAACACAGAACAATCACAAACCTAGATTATTCTGTTCTGGATTCAGAGTTCAGCCAAAGTCTTGTCTTTCTTTCTTTTTTTTTTTTATTAAGATTTTTATTTATTTATTTGACAGGTAGAGTTACAGACAGTGAGAGAGAGAGAGACAGAGAGAAGGGTCTTCCTTCCATTGGTTCATTGCCCAAATGGCTGCAATGGCCGGCACTGTGCCGGTCCAAAGCCAGGAGCCAGGAGCTTCTTCCTGGTCTCCCATGCGGGTGCAGGGGCCCAAGCACCTGGGCCATCCTCCACTGCCTTCCTAGGCCACAGCAGAGAGCTGAACTGGAAGAGGAACAGCCGGGACTAGAACCAGCCCCCATATAGGATGCAGGTGCCGCAGGTGGAGGATTAACCTAGTGCGCCACGGTGCTAGCCCCATCTAATTTTTCTAATTTGGTTTTTACCATGTTAGACTTGGGCAGAAGGTAAAGTAAGCCATCCATTATTTTATTTACTTTTTGATTTGTCACAGGCGTTCTAATGGTTCATTTAGTTCCTAAATTCATACCTGAGGGGCTGGCTTGTCGGATACTGGGTTAAGTCACCGCCTGCAATTCCAGCATCCCATATGGCAACAGTCAGAGTCCCAGCTGTTCGACTTTCTATCCAGTTACCTGCTAATGTACCTGGGAAAGCAGCAACAGATGAGCCAGGCCCTTGGGTCCCTGCCTCCTGTACGGGAGACCCAGATGAAGTTCTTGGCTTCTGGCTTAGGCCTGGCCTAGTCCCAGTCATTGAGGACATTTGGAGAGTGAACCAGCAGATGAAAGACCTCTCTCTCTCTCTCTCTCTGTTTCTTTGCCTCTCAAATAAATAATCAAGTTGATTTCTACAAAGCTGCTTCATAAGATGGCTTCTAGAAATGACAAGTGATTTGATTCAACATGGGATGCATTTTCAAATTACCTGCTTCAAAATTCTACGGATTTATGAGGTTATGAGGTTTCTAATAATGCTCAGGCAGCCTGACTCATTGTCCCTCCAAAGTGCACCCTAGCAGCTGAGTCCAAGGGTGCCTATGAAAATGGAAAATGAAGGGAAAGGATGTTGAGCCTACTGAGTAAGATGCTCATATCCCACCTCAGGGGTGCTGGCTTCTACTGCCAGCTCTGGCTCCTGACTCCAGCTTCCTGCCAGTGTAGACCCTGGTAGGCATCAGTGACAGCTCAAGTAGTTGGTTTGTTATCACCTTCATAGGACCCGGATTACAGTTCCTTGTTCCAGCCCTTGCCCAGCCTCCACCACTGCAGGCACTGGGGAGGGAAAGAGTGACTGGGTGTGCTTTCTCTCCCTCTCCCTCTCCCTCTCCCTCTCCCTCTCCCTCTCCCTCTCCCTCTCCCTCTCCCTCTCCCTCTCCCTCTCCCTCTCCCTCTCCCTCTCCCTCTCCCTCTCCCTCTCCCTCTCCCTCTCCCTCTCCCTCTCCCTCTCCCTCTCCCTCTCCCTCTCCCTCTCCCTCTCCCTCTCCCTCTCCCTCTCCCTCTCCCTCTCCCTCTCCCTCTCCCTCTCCCTCTCCCTCTCCCTCTCCCTCTCCCTCTCCCTCTCCCTCTCCCTCTCCCTCTCCCTCTCCCTCTCCCTCTCCCTCTCCCTCTCCCTCTCCCTCTCCCTCTCCCTCTCCCTCTCCCTCTCCCTCTCCCTCTCCCTCTCCCTCTCCCTCTCCCTCTCCCTCTCCCTCTCCCTCTCCCTCTCCCTCTCCCTCTCCCTCTCCCTCTCCCTCTCCCTCTCCCTCTCTCTCTCTCTCTCTCTCATAAATTAAAATGGAAAAGAATGTCTAAAAAAGAAAAGGAAATGGTAAATGAATGAGAAAATGTGATTTCGGAGTGGGGCCTCAGAGAAAGAATTTCACAGCTGCCCCACATTAGCATGCCATTTGTTTAGAACTTGACAGGCCAACGCCTTCATGATGTAGTCTCCTTCAGTCCAGTCTGGAGCTGTCCTAAAAGGTTGGGGGGGTATGACCACCATGCATGAGGATATTAATTGTGGCTACTGCATTTACAAGGTTTTACAATTATTAGGTAGCACTGGATAAACAAAATGATTAGAATATGATGAAAAACTAAAAAAAAGTTTTGCTAAAAAAAGCAAATTTAAAAAAATGTGAAAGATCTTCTCACAGTTCACAAAAAGTACATGCTCTGAAAAAGCCATGGATGGATCTCAAGATTTTCTGCACCAAAATAAGCTTATCCCTATTTCCATTTTTAAATACGTGCCTTTGTGCACAAGAGGCTATTTACTGAGAGGCAGTGCAAAACATCGCTTCAGCCTGCTTAAAGGTAGACAAGGTGGACATCATCTCTCTAACACTGGCCTCACCTGCGAGCTGCTTGATGGCGGGGGTGTGGTTTCTTATTGGCTGAGAGCCTTGCCAATCATTTTTGCACCTGCCGGGCCTGAAGACCACTGATGAGTTTCAGGTAGCAGCAAACACACCAGCGGCTCAGCTCAATGGCAAATGTACAGGCCAAGGAAAGAGGCCAGTTCTGACCCGCCACACACCACGACCAGTCTGGAGGGCCCAAGCCAGCGGACAACGTCTTATGGAGTCCCACGGTAGTCCTATTGTTCAGTCTTGGCTTAGCACATTTGGCATTTGAAACATAAAACCTTTTCTAGGGCCTTCTACAGGGACCAGCTATTTCTTCATTTGCCTAAGACTTGGAAAAAGTAAAGTGAACTGACTGTCCAGGACGGTGGAACATCAATGACTCCAGTGTGTTGCATCCTGAGAAAACACCCAGCTAAGTTTCTTGAGCTGAACTTGGAACAGACCAAGCTGACGAGGGTCCAGAGGGGAGTTTCCTTCTCTCCGAGTCCAAGTCCGAAAGGCAAATGTAGAAGCGCCTTGTCCTTTCACGAAGAGCTCGCAGGCCAGCAGAAGCAGCCATGTCACCCGTGAGTGGTGACTGTCCTCCTGTTCTTTTCTCAGTGAGAGCACCAGAGCAGAGTGTTCTGACCATCACCTGGCACTGCATGTGACGCTCCCTCTGCAGAACACCTGTTCCACCCAGCAGATCGGCGTTCGGCATGCTCTGTTCCCATTGCGGTTCTGCAGAATCTGTTTTCAGAGCTTCAAGGTCAGCAGGGCTTCCCGTTGTGGCCAGATACCCTGGGCTGATTAGATCTTCAGACACTGCTTCCTGACTATGGTAATTTCTTACAGCTCAGAAGTAGCAGAAAACCCATCCCCCTGGCCATTCGGCTCCCAAATAAATAAGCCGGCAGGGTTCTGACTTTCTATAACTCATCAGACCCCAGACAAACATCAGGGGTCAGCCAAAAAGAACAGCAGCAGAATTGATTCCAGCCTACAGCTGCAGAAGAGATGAACCAGGCAATGCTGAAGCAAGAGCAGGTTGCCGGGCAGAAGACTATACTGAGCAGGAAGAAGGAGGGAATTCAAGTTCAATGTGAGTTTTTTCCTATGGCCTCCACTTGCTTCCTCACTGTACCTTCACTCTTGGTTGATTTTCTGGGTGAGGGAGGACTTGGGTCACCCCTAAAGAAACACATAAGGGGAGCACTAAGGCTAGCGACAGCGAATCCCGACTTCTGAGACTGAGCGTAGGCAGCACCAGTCACACACACGGAACACATTTGACATGTAAGGTGTGCAAATATAAGCATGAGCTATGTTAGACCCCTGAATGAGACTTTTTTGTAGTGGACACTACACTGTCATCTTCCTCCTTGAAGTGTAAGAGAAGGGTAAACCGGAAGAATCATGGGATCTTGCATCATCTGGAGTCAAGTTCATGTCGCAGTAGAGCAAACAAGCAACTTGGCTGGAGAGCAGAACAATGTTGCGTGCTGGATTGGTGACGTGTCCCACTCTGACTCGTGCCTTAGTTCCCTGGCACAACACTTGGGTATAAGTCCCCCGACCACCACCCTTTGTCAGTACCCCCATGGTTGTCACTCTTGGCACAATGCTGATATCTTATGTACCTCTCCCACAGACCATCATTTTTCTATACAGAGCACCTAGGCTGGCTTATTCTTAAAAAGTGCAGTTAGCTTTTAGTGGCCAAGTTCCTCTGACCTCTTTTGGCCTAAGGTGGTGCTAGCAACATGTAGGATGTCAGTGCTTTTGTCAAATTTCCTGGCTACCAGCTCAAAAGCAGCCGTGGGACACCCACTTGGGACAGGTGGCTGTCTCACCTAGAGGAAGACGTGAGCAGCTGCAGCTGTCCAGCTCTTGAGAGCTGCTCTCGTGGTGCAAAGCTTCCGATGTGGCCACTTAGATTTTATTACTCAGGATCTGCAGAAGCTACAGAGGTCAAGGGTTGCCTTCAGTCCTCTCAATCTCCAATCACAAATAGAAGCTATGCCATCTGGACACGTGTGGCTGTTTGAAGATGAGCCCCTTTGACAGTCTCTAACCTTCTGCCCAGGTGGCATATGAGGGGTTTGCAGTTCTCGGGCTGGTTTCTTGGCACACTCCTCAGACTTGAAGGATTTCTCAGGCTTCTTTTGGGCCTTTCAAGTCCCTCTTCCCCCCTTTTCTTCGTGAAAAACGAGCTCTTTGCTTCTCTTGGTCTCAGAGAACTCTCAAATGCCTGGGAGCGTCTTCCAGGAAGGTTTGGAACTGCAGGGTTGGTATGAATTTTCTACTCAAAAATGTTTCTTGCAGAGGGGGAAACTACTTACAAACCTACCATATTATCACCCTCTTCCTGCGGTTCTGTTCCTGTTTACCTAAGCAGGCAAGGGAAAAGGAAAGCTAGCAAGCCCGTTCTCTAGAACTGAGCTTCCGCAGAAGACATCAGGAAGCTACCTGACGACGCACCATCCAGATTCATGGTGTTGACCGGAATGTGCTCTCCAACAACGGCTCCATTTTCCTCTTTTGTTAAAGGACAAAAACAAGCATTGTCTCGCTTCTTTCTTTGGTAAGTATGTGCGGGAGGAGTCCCGTCTGGAGGAATACATGTGTCCAGAGCTGTTCTCTTCCTGTGCTCAAAAGCACTATATTGACGGTGGAAGGCGGGGCTGCTGGTAGAAGAACACCTGGTGGGTTTTGCTTGCTTTTGAGCTTTCCAATGTCAGGAAGAAAGGATAGAAAAGGAGACAGCATAAGGTAAAAACATGGTGTGTGTGGTTAGGGGTGCGTGTCCAGGAAGAGCCACCAGAGACGTTTCCCTAAGATTTGAATACTTCCAGCCCTTACCATATGTGTCCACAAGCTTACAGGGTCTTCTGAGCTCCCGACACAAGGACTCAGGATGACAGGCCCTGAGGGGAAGTGACACCGGGTCCAGCCTTGGAGGAGCAACATGGGGAACACCAGGGGTCCCCCTGGGATCCAGTCTACGGAGGGAGCCAGCAGAGCCTAACCTGGCCCTCCCGGCACTGGGCTTCAGTGTCCTACAACAGTGGTCAGGGGTGACCAAGGTGTAACTAACTTGTTGTGAGTGAAAGGTAATGGATTCCTATGCCAGCACTGCCAACTGTGGCTACAGAAAATCCCTTCGTAGGCTTTTCACCAAATAAGAGACTCTCGATGCAACCAAGTTCCAACCGCTGCGCATATTCGGGCAAATCATTTCTAAGGCAGCCTGTCCAGAGGCCAGGAAGGGGTTACAATTTCAGGAGCTTAGAGACTGTCTCCCCAGGTCTATGCCACCCCTTCTCCAAGGCAGGTGTGCAAGGAGCATTCCCACTACTTCCCTTGGATGTCCACACAACCTGTGAGGCTGTGACACTCCTCGTACAGTGGTGACATGCAAACCATGCTTAAAACCACGTTAGAGTGCACGCAGCTTCAGATACAGCACGGTGCAGACTACGACAAGAAATGGACTGCAGGGTGTTTAACAATCAATTTACGTGACTTTTAGATGGGTCCATTTGTGGGTAATGGAATGGTAGTTGGATAGCAGATGGCCAAGCATCCCACAGGCAGCCAGTCGCTGTCTCTCCGGCTGCCCCACTGCAGACTTAACACCGTCCACACAACCATCTCAGGACAGAGCACACACGTGTGGCACCAGGAAAGAGAACGCAGCACAAGCGTGCGTGTGGTTTTCAAGGGCCCTTCCTGCAGTGTGAGACGATGAAGAGTGCCTTATCCAGAGCAGGACAGTGCTCTGAGGGCGCGCGGAGCCCAGCCCATAGCCAGGAAAGCCTGACAAATCGCTGGGAGAGGTACACCCCCTCCCCCCGGGGAAAAGAAAGAAGGGAAAGTAAAGTGGGTGCCTTGACATGATGATGTGGCCAATAAAGACACGGAGATCCCTAGAGGAAAAAAAAAACAGCAGCTGTTGCTGGTTTTGAAAGAAAGTCACCTTGGCCATGCAGGCTGCGGGGGTGGCGCCCTGAGTGAGCTGCCTGGCTGTGGAAGGCAGGAACTGCTCTGTCCTCCCTGGGGACCTGCCGGCTGCCCAGCAGACAAGGGGCGAGTTCACAGGGCTGCCACGTGAACAAAGGCTTGCAGTGCAGAGGGACGACACATCAAGGCTTCCTCGCTGCTCCTGTGAACCGACTCTGGGCAGGGATGGCCTCTCCTTGTAGGTCCTTTAGATCCAGAACAACTGCTTGGGGCTGCGTCAGCTGAGTGACAGCCACTGCCCAGGCTGCACAGCGCGTGGATGAGCGGAATCAGAATCTACATCTTCTGAGTCTGTGCATATGGACCCAGGCTCCCTGCTAACCTTAAGAGATGTTCTCCCACTCAATATGGGAGCCTTTATGCTCTCAAATAACCACTGGTCATTATGAGACACTAGGACAGTGACGTCAGAACATTAATAAGGATTTTAAGTTTTAAAACAAGATTTATTCATTTGAAAGTCAGAGTCACAGTTAAGCTTTCATTTGCTGGTTCACTCCCCAGATGGCTACAGTAGCCAAGGCCAGGCCAACATAAGGTCTCACGTGGGTGGCAGGGGCCCAAGTACTTGGGCCATCTTCTGCTGTCTTTCTAGACCATTAGCAGGAGCTGAATCAGAAGGCAAGCAGCTGGAACATGAAACTGGTGCCCATATGGGATCATAGGTAGAGGCTTACCCAACATCACAACCCTGACCCCAGGATTTTTAAATTTTAAAAAAGTTTTTAAGCGTTTCTCTAAGGAGGAGAAAAATTTTCAGCATCACTATTGCACTTTTTTTTTTTTTTTCGGCAGTGAGCAGTAATAAGGATTAGGAAGAGGACTGTGATTACAAGAGACAGAAGTAAGCTGGACATTTTTAGTCACTGGTTGAAAGAAAGTGATTTATTCTCCTCTATTATTCCCCCATCTCTATCCTCTCAAAAACAAAAGATGAAAAAGCCCCACAAACAAAACCAAAACCCTCAAAGGGAAGACACAGGAAGAAAAGTGCTGTCACGCCTAGGAGCTGTCCACTCTGGGGACAGCAAGGGCACCTGCTTCAGCACAGTGTGTGGACGCAGGGAAACCACAGTGACCTGTCACTGCACGGCCTCCGCAGCCATCAACACTAGCTGCACTGCACGTCCCTCTCGTCTGGCTTGGAGACTACTCTAGAAGCCCCACTGCAGCAAAGCACCGGCTTGCCATAAAGGCTAAGTTTTCTGTTTTGTTTTTCAAGATTTATTTATTTGAAAAGCAAAGTTACAGAGAGAGAGAGATGGAGAAAGACAGGGAGAAATCTGCCATCCGCTGGTTCGCTCCCCAAATGGCCACAATGACTGGGGCTGGGCCAGGCTGGAGCCAGGAGCTTCTTCCAGGTCTCCCATGTCGGGTCAGGGGCCCTGGGGACTTAGGCCATCCTCCACTGCTCTCCCAGGTGCTTAAGTAGGGAGCAGGATTGGAACTGGAACAGCTGGGACTTGAACCAGCACCCATGTGGGATATTCAAGCTGCAGGCAGTGGCTTAACCCTCTGCGCCACAGTGCCAGCCCTCTTTGCCTTTTTATTTTTTAACTGAACTCCATCCCATTTTTAAAATAATTTGACTTATTTTAAAGAGTCTGTAAACATTCTAAATCACACTAAGGGAAATCTCAACAGAAAACTATCAAAACGTTGCCAAGATTATATAATCAGTGATCTAATAACCTCAACATGGAAACATGTGGTTTTAAAATAATCCCAAACAAAGAGGTATTGCATTTCTGGTCTGGGGTGGGGGAGGATTTTAGTTTTGAAAATGGTGCTGTGTTTTTAAAACAAACCACACTTATTTTCACTCTTTCCCCTGGACTTGCCCCCTCGACGCTACTAGAGAACAGGTAACAGCTAGGTGGGATTTGTAGAGTAGGGGAACCCCCAATAGTTTTTCTCTTCCATCTTCCCATCTGGACTTGGGGGAAGGAAAGCATTCTGGTTCTATTTTTGACCTTGGGGTAACGATAGGAGAGGGAACAAAGTCGGAATCCCTAAGGACAGGGCTTTTCCTCCTAATGGCGTTGCTGGTACATAAGCAGTCCCTCAACTGTGGCTGTGGCTGTGGCTGTGGCTGTGGCTGTGGCTGTGGCTGTGGCTGTGAGAGGCTCATCTCGATTATTGCACCGCTTGTTAGAAAGGCAGGAAGGGGCTCAACAACCAACACTGTTTGCTAGCAACCAGCCGACTATTCCTCCAGAGTGACTGCTCGGGTCCGCTCGCCATGACGTCTGACGAGACAGGTGCAGGACAGACACCGAAAGCTTTCAGGTTTGTTACAGCCCACTGGGATGATCCGCAGTGCAGAGTGCGGCACAGAGCGCTCTTCACGTGCCTGCTGCTCCTCACATCCGGTCTAGTCCATACTAACCACAGGCGTGCAGGGGGGTCCCTCTGCCATGGATGAAGACACAGACTTGTCCATCAAACAAAACTGCCACCCCGGAAGTCACGACTTTCCTGGTCATGGGGACAGGCATCCTCAGAAGCTGGTTTGCTTGGGGATTTGGGGGCTGGGGTGAAGACATCAACCAGGGCTGCTCAGGAGCCGCCTCGTCCTCTCACCTCCCCACGCTGGACCTCCCAGGACGTTCTCCAACTCAGAAACACCTCTACGGCACTGAGCTCACCCTGACTTTGTTCCCTCGGGGCAAAACACCTCACACAAATGGCCTATTTTTGCACGCTTCCTTTCACTGGAAAATCACTTCTCACCAAACACAAGAATTGCTTTTCAAGGTGGCTGGTCTCACTGGCATCCACATGATGACCAGTTGCTGGCCCTGCTCCTCAAAGTCCAGGCCACTGCCAACACCCTCCATGTGGTTCGAGACTCAGCACTGAGCGGAGCTGCCTTCCTCCCTGGGTGTGCGAGGGAGGCCTTCCGGCTGCACCGCAGTGTGTGGTCAGCTTCCCTGTCGCATATCCTGCACTCAATTTGTGCCCCCAGGTGCTGGGTGTAGAAGGCAGCCTAATAAAGTCAGCTTGCCATCACTCCAGTTAGAGGGATGTGCAAGGCCTGAACTCCATCCCATGCTCAGGCGGACGGGAGCTGGGGGAATGCCTGCACTAACGCTGCGCACTTCATCACACAGACTTGGGTTTGCAGGCATTCGTTCACTTCATGCACTTATTCACGCCAGCCCTTATCAAGTTCCTGCTGCATGCTGACGGCTGCAGGAGAAGGTTGCCAGCAGCGCGCAGCAGCAGGCAGAACTACACAGCAGCCCTGTCCTGGGGGCTCATGGCAAGAGGAGCAGGGGACAGACAGGAAAGCACTCTGGAGACACAGCAGCCCTGGTGCCTCCCACCAGGGGAGGGATGGACATGTTGTGGACTCCCTCTCTCCTGCAAAGCTCGCTGCCAAGAAGAGGAAACCGATCCCTCAGGGCAGCAGCCTGGGCAACTGAGCCCGAAACTAATGAATGCTTGGAAAAAAAAAAAAAAAACAGAATCTTTTTAAAAAGCCCCAATTTATGAAGAGGTGCTGAAAAGCAGACTGTGGTTTGCAGAAGGCACAGGTGTTCCCTTTCCACCTGATGATTAGAGTTTAGGAAAGTCCCCCTCTGTGGTGTGGATCTGCACAGGGAACAGGCAAGGGCTCACGGGAGCGGGGGGGGGGGGGGGGGTGGCTGGGGGGGTGGAGAGGAGAGGAGGGGAGGGGAGGGGAGAGAAGGGGAGGGAAATAGAGGGATGGAGGGAAGGGGAGGATGGGGCAGGCAGGGAGCAGATCACAACCACCTGTTCTAGTGTGGAGGAAGAAAGAAGGTGATGTCCAGGGACAGACCTTGAAGCCTGCTGAGGACCCACAAGGCACTTCGTCACTACGACAACAGAGGTGGAAGCTGAGTGCACCCCGCCACCCCCCACCTCGGGCAAGGGGAGACTGGCTGCACTGTGGGCTGTGAGCCTCTCACTGCAGCTCTGGGGGGCCCCAGAGACTGGACTCCAGGTCCTGCCAGGCAGCAGCACCCGGGGCTCACTGAGGGTGGCCAGGGCTGCGGACTCACACCATGCACCAGGGAAGGGGGAGGGCGATGTTCGTTTTGCCGCCTCTTAGAACAAACCCGCCCACTTCTGCTGAACGAAAAGGAAGCAACAGTGGACCAAGCATGTGTTTTCCATACCCTCAATCTAAAGCATCCGTCTTACATCGGAGACAACAAGATCGAGTCTCCCAAATAATGTACACATGTAATACTCAGTTAGAGATAATCCTTTTACACAGTGAATATGGTCCAGTGACAGAAAACATTTTCACTTCCCAACCTGTCACTTCAGTGCTGAGTTCCTAGCATCTTAGGGGGGGTTCTCACTATTCAATGCTGCATGGTGCATTATTTTGCGAGAAAGACCCATTGAATGGAGGTACAGGTAAGCCTACAGCAAGGGACACAGGTAGGTGTTTTTAAATTTTATTCTCGGTAGAAAACACAGCAGTAACCCACTTAAAAATAGCATGTGAATGCCACTTATAGACTCACAGGGAAAAGGAAACCTGAAACGGAAATGACAAACCCCTGGAAATCAGCCAGACACATAAGACATGGGTTAGGTCGCAATAAATTACAGGGCAGGGAACACGGATTTTAAAGAGCAGGTAGCTACTGAGAGTGACAATCAGAACAAGTGCTTCTCTAACTGTAGAGAAATGAGAATTACTTTCCATGTGAAAACACTGCAAATTGCTCTCCATGTGGCCTGGCAGTAGATAACTCTCTGTTACCATACTTTAGATTCCAGCAAGTTCATTACAATCAATCCTCAGAAAGAAGGTCCTGCACACGCAAATGCTGGAAGGCACGGTCCTCCTCTGAGTGACTTGCCAGCACAGGGGAGCTGGTGCGAGTTGCCAGCGGGAACAGGAGTCCTACAGCATCCTGCAGCGGGTCCAACCTCACCCAGCAAATTCATCCCAACCCCACCCATCAGTTCTCCTGCAGGAGGTCTGTTTCACTCCACCCTCCGGCTTCCAGGTTCAAGGTATCCCCAGAAGCCCTCCTCCCACACACCTCTCATTTATGAGTTTTCATATGATTCTAACCATAATGAGGAGTCACTGCACGCAGAAGACATCTGGTTTTAACTAAGGACATCCCAAAGGCTCTGGGCACGCAGCCTGGCCCCCAGACTGCCATCACCTGCCTCACATCATAATTAAGCCAGCTATTCTTAAAGTGCCATTCATCAAGACAAATGATACCTTTCAACAATCCTGCTTTTCCGATCGGTGGCTATCCTAACACTGTAGTTTTCTCCTATTCTATATAACATTATATAACACAAGTGGTTAAATAACTCTGGGGGAGTGGCCTGGAAACCTGACCACCATTTATAATACTAAGTCTACTGGAAAATATCTTCTAAGTCAATGTTATGAATTACAACCAGGTTGTAAGCTGTAGACAGCACTGAAAACAAACATAAAACCATAAAAGGAAACACTGCCAGGTTAGCCCAGTGGCTGCTGTTTACACAGCAAACATTTAATACACAGAAAGACAGGGCAAACCCAGAGGCCTCCTGAAATTTAATTCCAGATGGCATCGCTCTGCTGTCAGCGGGCACCTGGTCCAACTCTAACATCACCGTCAGCACAGCGCAACGATGATGCGGACAAATTCGCTTCCCCCAGCGTCATAACGGATTCCAATGCCAGACATTCACAAACAACTGTGCATTTTCCATCCCTCTGTTTGAGTAATTCAAATGGGTGAGAAGTGACTGTGTTAAAATACATCACTTTATGACGTTAAGAGAATAAATGAATATTCATGCCATGTGTGTTCAGGTAAAATGAACTCCAGGACAGCTCCCAGAGAGTGAGGCTGCTGCAGGGACACAGACACACACACTCAGCTCCAGACACTTAAACATTCACTGCAGCTCCCTCCTGTTTGTTCACGGTTTGTATTCTCTGAGGCAGCAACTTAAAACATTTCACTAGACCAATTAACAGATCAACATGACTGAAACAGAGCTGTTCCCTCTGCCCCAGCCCGTCTCAAGGTTGGTGGCTCATCATCATCTGCACCCCGCCCCCACCACTACCGGTGGCCTTCCCTCCAGACCCTAACCCTAACTGAGACCACCACCTCCTCTCTGGTGGGTTACCTCAACAGCATCCTAACTGATCTTCCAGCTTCTAGACTCACTTCCCTCTAATTCACCACCCACACTGAAACCAAACTTATCTTTCAAATATGCAAATTCAAGTATGCTGCACCCTGCTCTCAGCATCCAGGCCAGGCTGCAAGGGTCCTTCCCAGTCTGAAGCCGCCTTTCACCTGCTACTTGCTGGTCCTGTTCCCTGCTCCAGTTATGCTAAGCATCTTCCTTCCTCACCTGGAAGCCTCTTGCTTTCCAGAGACAGGACGCCCTACCCTCTTTAGGTGTCAGCTTAAACGGCAAACTCCCCTGACCCGCAGATGGGCTCAAAGGTTCTTCCTGCAGGATCCCTAAGCTAACAGCATTCTCCCCTCTCTAAGCCCAGATCCCAGGATTTGTTCAGTGCCTGCTGGCCTACTTGCTTGAAAGCAAGGACTGCATGAGCCTTTTACCAGCCCCACGTCTGGGACAGAATCTGTATTCTCTCAGGCCAGCAATGTAAAATGCTTTATGTCTCTAAGAAACATTTACTGGTGAAGAAATTCATGAGTAGATTCTGTCCCTGAGTATTCCACATTCTCCATTCTTTCATAGGAAAGCAACTCCAGAACAGCATAGGGAGCACCTGGGGAAGTGAATTACAACTTTAGGTCACGTGTTTTACTGTCATAATTGTCAAAAAATTGACAAGAACTTGGCCCCATGTGCACGTCTACATTAGAGAAGGGGTCTGCGGTTTATGGTAGCCCTGTCTCCATAAGGTCACGTCAAACAGTGGCCAGTAATTAAAATTCAACATGGTTTATTTCAAAGAGCACATGCAACTGAAGTCCCACCACAAAAAACCACCACTGAGAAAAACCAACCTTAAATATCCTTTGCCCAAAATGGCAAATAAAATTCCAGCAGGCTGACCTCCTCATACGTGCTATAAACTCTAAGCATTCCCAGCATGTGCCATGTGCACGCTTCTGCTTGCCCCAACCCGGCTGGCTCTTGCTCAAGTCATCTCCTTCATGCAAATCCCTCAAGAAAAGTCAGCTGGTGGCGAACAGGTAAAAAGATGAGGCAGCAGACTAGCAGGCTTTCCACGTCCCAGTGAGATTATCTCACCTCCATGCAGCACTAGGCAGCTTTCAAAGCACTCAGCATCCATCTGATTGGTCTACACTTCCAGAAGAAGGCACATCAACCCTTCTTCCCCACTGGCCACACAGGTCCAGTTCTTGGCTCAAGGGAGATGAGAGTCACACCCAGGGGCCCTGGCCATCAGGAGCTGGTGTTCGTTCTGTACACCATGCTGTGATCAGCCTGTACCACTGCTACACAGGAGCAGGCGACAGGCCACAGAAACAGTTCCCCTTGGAAGGAGCAGGCACTGTTATTTCCATCACTCCTCTCTTGCTCCTCTTCTACAAGGTGGACCGTGAACATCAAGACCAGGGTACCTGGGAGAAGCCAAGGTCAACATAACAGGAAAGAGACCATTTCCCTGCCATTTCTCTTAAATATCCCTAGCTTTGCATTTCTCTGGAAAATTGTCAATCCCAAATATTCACATACAAGATGCTATGCATTGGCCATCAGTCACCCCAGTAGCTCCTCCATCTTTCTTTTTCAATTATGTATATTTATTTGAAACAGAGACACAGGGAGAGATCTTCCATCCACTGGTTTACTTTCCAAATGTCCACAAAGCACATACGTGTGGTACATACTTGGTTCAAAATATGCTTATTGAAAAGAATCAAAGTCCAGAGAATTTGAAAGTGTCAGATTAAGAAAATACCTAGCTAATTGTTCAACTCTGAAAAGAGACTAAGATGTAGATTCTCACTGCAGAACTCCCAGGGCTATAAATAGCTTCCAGGGAGGGAGCCCCTGCTGTGTGCAGGGCCAGGAACACATAGAACTCTGCATCTTCAAGGGAAACTGGAACAATTCTCTACACAGAAGCTGCGTCACTCAAAAAAAGCCTTGAAAAGCCACACACATGCAACTAGGGTTTCTAGGTGTTAATCCCAAGAAATAATCAGATGTGGTCATAGATTTTGGTATTAAAACATTTACAGCATTATGTGTAATGGGAATGAAACAAAAATAACCTGAACATCTAACCACAGAGGATTGGTTAAATAAATGATGGTATATTCATGTGATAGTATGCTAAGAACATTAATCATCCCATTTTAATGAATATTTAAAATCAAGGGAAATTGCCTATCACATAAAAATGGAAGTAGATTACATTTTTTTCTAAAATAGATGCATAGAAAAGAGATTAGAAGAATGTGCTCTAAAATAAGACACACATTTCTAGGTTGAGGGCTTGTGTAAGATTCTTATTTTCTTCTTTTAAAAATGCATTTATCCAAGAGACAGAAACAGAGAGAGACAGAAAGAGAGAGCTCGCATTCGTTGGTTCATTCCCCAGTTGCCTACAACAGTCAACGCCCACATGGGTGGCAGGGGCCCAACTACTACTTGAGTCATCACTGTGGCCTCTTGGGGTCTGTGCTGTCAGGAAGCTGGGATCAGGACTCAATCCAGAAACTGAACGCAGGCACACTGATATGAGACAAGGACATCTTATTCTCTAGGCCAGATGTCTGCCCCTTATCTTTTTCTTGATTTTTCCCTTCTTTTTACAACGTAATAAACTACCTGTATAATTAGAATAAAATCAATAAATTCCATCTTCTAAAAACCTCTTCAAAAACCACAGGACTTTCCAGCAGCCGGTGGAGCTAATTTTTAAAATTTTGATAAAATAGAGATAACACAACATTATTTTAACAATTTTAAGTGTACTGTTCAGTGACACTAAATAATTCACATTATTGTACAGCCATCACTAGAACTTCCATCATCATTCCAAATTGAAACTATATTCATCAGAGAACTCCTTAACCCCCTCTACCCTGGCCCCTGGCAACCACTACTCCACTTTCTATCATCATGAACTGGATTCTTTTAGGTATCTCATATAAACAGAATCATTAAAAAAGTTGTCTTTTGTATCTGGCTTATTTCATTTAGCATCATGCCATCGAGGCTCACCTGTATTGTAGCACACATCACAATTTCATCCCTTTACAATGCATCAACATCTCATGGTTTGTTTTATGATTTTTTAAACAAATTTTAATTTTTAATCATGTCTGAACATCAGCATGATCAGCAGTTCCTATAGTTTAAGACGTATTGGAAGAACTAAAAGCAACACATTGCGTAAATTAAGGAGAAAAGTTCTTCTATGTAGAGAGTCAAACGCTCCACCTGCCCCAAAGCCATTAATACTCAATATTAAAATATATTTTGCAACAGGAAGGAACTGGCACTGATACGATACACTGTAATGAAAAGCGGCAGGTGTGTGGCACAGCAGGTAAGATGCCACCTGGAATGCTGCATCCCATGTCAGGACGCCTGGATTTGATTCCTGGCTCCACTTCTGATTCCAGCTTCCTGCTAAGGCAGACTTTGGGAGGCAGCAGGTGATGGCTCAGGGATCTGATCCCTGACGCTGACCCAGGAGATCTGGATGGAGTCCTGGAATCCTGGCTTCAGCCTGGCCCAGACTGGCCCGGCAGCAGTCACTGCAGGCAACAGGGGAGTGAACTGGCAGACTGCATGAAGCTTGCTACCCACCCCCTGTTTCTCAAACAATTTTTTGAAAACCTATTAGCAGTACCAAACTCAATTATCTAAGGACTAAATGTGCTGAGTCACATTGCATGAGAAATTATAAATGCCGATACAGAAGTAAGGTCAGGGACTGCCTCTGGGTCAGGAAGACAGCAGATGTCCCCTCTGCTGATAGGTTTGAATAACATTTGTAAGGGCGGGCCTTTGCCATTCATCCAAACTCATGGCTCTGGACACTTAAGATCTGTAGAGCTCACTACATGTAAATCATACATTACTTTTTGAAAAGAAAAGAAAAATAGGCTTACCATCCCCCTTAAGTCTAAAGGAAATTAGCAGTAGTAGTTTTAGAAAAACCTGGGAGATTCTGCAGGCTTTTTTGTGTTTTTTTTTTTTTTTTTGAAGATTTATTTATCTATTTGAGAGGCAGAGTCACAGAGAGAGGGTAAAAGAGAGAGAGGTCTTCCCTCTGTTCATTCACTTCCTAAAGGGGCCCAAGCACTTGGGTCATCTTCCACTGCTTTCTCCAGCCATGAGTAGGGAGCTGGATTGGAAGTGGAGCAGCCAGGACTGGAACCAGTGCCCATATGGGATGCCAGCACTGCAAGTGGAGGTGTAGCCTACTACACCACAGTTTGACAAGGGATGCTCACTGCCAGCAACTGCTGTAGTGGCTCTCCTTGTCCCTGTACCTAAGCCCAAGTTCCTTTCTGTTCACTGGCCTGGGAAGGTCTGGTAAACGCAAAGTAGATCAACCATCTCTAATGCTAAGGGACTCTGCCCAGACTAGGAAAGAGCCCAATAGGCATGCGTGCTGGATGATGTAAGGCTTTGGTGTGGGAGTAGAAACGAGGTCCTAGCACACCCTGTTCATTGTCAGTGTCCAGAATGGGAGTCTTCCCATGAGAAGCAAGCCTGCATCTGAAAATATCACCTAATCCCAAAGAGACAAAGTCTCTGGAAGGCCACGAGGGGTCAGATCACAAGCCAATGTCAACTCTGAGGTTGAGGAGGGCCATGCCTTGAGACTTTCTTATCAGGCAGGCTACAAACTATCTTCTGGTAACTGTAGCACTGAACTTGGCGAGAGCCATGAAGAGGTCCGAGTTATCTCTTTCTTATTGTGTGGTTATTTCTTACTCTCCATTGCATAGTTGGTCTCTATTTTAAACCATCAAGTTTAGCCACACGTCATGGGAGGCCTTGCATCCCAGCCATAGTGAATTTCCTGCCCAACCACTCTAAGTGCTGAAAAGTCAGAGAAATCTCTGAGTCTCACAATCTGCTACTTTAGCTTCTCCACAACAACTATTCCTCTCTATTAAAATGTGTGACCCAGTGGTTCACAGCTTGCAGGTTTGGATTTAGTGCATCAGTGTAGAGCACACACGCTTCTTATTTTAAAAACAGTCCAGGAGGGGCTGACACAGTGGTAAAGCCGCTGCCTGCAGTGCCAGAATCCCATATGGGTGCTGGCTCGAGTCCCAGCTCCTCCACTTCTAATCCAGCTCTCTGCTGGATTCTCAGCCTGGAAAAGCACCCCTGCACCCTCATGAGAGACCTATAAGAAGCTCCTGGCTCCTGGCTTTGGATTGGCACAGCTCTGGCCATTGCAGCCAATTGGGGAGCGAACCAGCAGATGAAAGACTTCTCTCTCTCTCTCTCTCTCTCTCTCTCTCTCCCTCTCCCTCTCCTTCTCTCTTTGTGTAACTCTTTCAAGTAAATAAATAGATCTTTAAAAAAATAAAAAAGAAAAGGAAATGACAGTTAAGGATTCAGTCTTTGGTTAACCTAAAGTGAAGGAGGGATTTTGAAAAGCTCAGCCACTGCTATGGGCTCACTATAATTTTGGTTGAAGACAATAACCTGGAGTAGCAGCTCTGCCAGCAAAACGCTCAAAGACGATGGAACCTGGAAGCTTCCACACAAAACTATTCCTCTATGGGTCACTGTCGAGTTCGTTATCTTCGCTTGTCACAGGCTCGTAAGATTATAATTACAAGGTGACGTTTGCCTTCCTTGCTCTGGGTTCCACGTGCTCCCTTGAAGCAGACATTCTGCTTCCCAGCCATCTCATTCCACTTGAATGTCCTGAGTCACCCTGAAAACTTCCTACCCAAGGATTCCTGCTCTTTCTTTGAATTTCCTCCCAATCTTGCATCCGAAGTCCTCACCACGAGCCATATCTCTCAGCAGATGGCAGAGACTGATGACTGGCAGGACATGGGCGGTGTCTCCCCAGCGCTCCAGGATAAGGAGCCACACACACACACACACACACACACACACCCCGTCTTGGGGCCCCCAAAGCTGGGAAATGGTGATGTCAGCTCATGCTAGTGAGAAGACTGAAGATTCTTACTGAAAAAAAAAAATCTTTTACCTCTGTGACCTCTCTACAGAAAAGTAATCCTCCCACAGTGTCAAAGGCATCCCAGTCACCAAAAGCCTCGCCAAATTGGTCCTATGGAAAGACTATTAACAATCAAGGGGGCACCCAGGTGGGTGCAGCAGCTTAAGGTGCCCCTTCATGGACCACATCTCACACTGGAGGGTCTGATTCCAGGCTCAGCTCTGCTTCCCATTCCAACTTCCTGCTAATGCACAGCCAGGAGGCAGCAGGTGATGGGTCAAGTGCTTTGGTCCCCAACCATCACCCATGGGAAAGGCTCCGATTGGATTCTGCGCTCCTGGCTGCAGCGTGGCCCAGCCCTGGCTACTGCAAGCATTTGGGGAGTGAACCTGTAGGTAGAAGATCTCTCTCTCTCTCTCTCTCTCTCTCTCTCTCTCTCTCTCTGCCTCTGTCTCTCAGCCTATCACATAAAATGGAAAAAAGGTAAAATTTACATGCACACACAAACCAACCCAGCTAGGAGCAAAATGCAGCCCTCCAGCTAGAATTAAAGCTGCCCAAATTGTCCCGGGGACACCTGTTGTTTACCCAGAGGTACAGGCTGTTTAGACAACTCTTTATTCAGAGGGACAAATACCTCCTTTGCTCTGACAAGAAAATCAAGACATTCCCTTCCCAGGATGGACTTTAGAAGCGTTTGTGCTATGAAGAGGTAGCCATAAAGCGGTACTTCAAAAGTCTGGAGAAATGGAATCCAATGATAAAATTATTCTGGTGCAAACATTTTTTTGAAATCTATGCACAGTTTTTTTGTAGTATGTGTTTTTCCATGAACATTCTGAGTATCTGTCCTGGAGGAGAAACAGTGAGCTGTGATGCACGAGCCTAGTAGTTGACGGGATAACTCTTAAATGTCATCTTTGTCATTCTAAGCATCTAAGACGTGGTATTTGGCGGCTGGGCTAGGAACTGAAGGATCCCAAACTCATGGAAAATGCAAAAACAAAGGAACAAACCTGGCTTGCACCACTTGGTGTGAACCCTGCTAGTTCACCTAAATGCGACTCCGCCTTCACCTTTGCAAACCAGTGCCTGCACTCGGATGACAAGGGCATTTACAGAGAGGAGGCGGGAGCTACCACATCCAGGTAAGAACTAAGGCAAACACGATGCTGTGGCCACAGACCCACCACTCCACTGCAACTGCTGCGCACTCCGGCATCCCTCTATTAAACTGTGCTGTCCAATTAGACATTTCACTCAGTTCTGCTCTGATTGCAGAGGTGTTGTATGTGTGTTTTCTTAATGAGGATCTAAGCAATTTGAGGGCAAGGGCTGTGTCAAATAGGGCAATGCTTCCCTCCTCTCATTCCAAGGTCACTTCACTGACACTCACTCCAGAATCTCTCCAGGTCAGAAACAAATTAGCAGAGGAAAACAAGCATCACATACTATACATGCTCCTCCCAAAGGAGGCCCCCAAAGTTGTTTCTCCCCCATTTTTGCTGGAATTCTAATATATTTCCATTTCCTGGGTGCAGAGCAGGTTCAAAGCAGCAAACTAGAAAGCATGAACTCAAGGTATAAATGGTTGTTTTCACTGTACTTTTGTTACTGAATTTGTTAGGCACTCTGTGCAACACAAAGAGAATACTGGCTGGCAAATGGTTAGCAGAAAAATTATAAAAGCAGAAGCATGACCTAAAAGGCTTTTTCAAATTAATTTTCATTTGAAAGGCAGAAAGATGGAGATCTCCCATCTGCTGGTTTACTCCCCAGCTGCCTACAACATCTCAGGTCGGACCAGCTCAAGTCCAGTAGTTGGTAACTTAGTCCACATCTCCCAGATGGGTGGCAGGGACCCAAGTACTTGAGCCATCAGCACTGCCTCCCAGGATACACAACAGCAGGAAGCTGAAGTAGGGAGAGAAGCTGGGACTTGAAACGAGGCACTCCAGTATGGGATGTGGGTGTCCTAAGCTGCATGTTAACTGCTGTGCCAGACATGCCCACACACAACTCTTTAAAACCATGTCACACATCTATGGTTCTCAAGAAGCCCATATGCCTGGTAGTTCTGCAAGATCAAGACTGGACAAAGTCAGTTTACATCTCTCAGTGCCAAACTCTCTTAAGTATTTTCAATGTCACATGATTGCATAGCACAATGACAGACATTCACAAGCCACCCCCCCCCAAATGTTTCATGATGTTTTGTATGTGGCTAATGTGCCTGGGAAAGCAGCGGAAGATGGACTAAGTACTTGGCCCGTTATCCACCTCGGAGACCTGGCTGGAATTCCAGGCTCCTGGCTTCAACCTGGCCCAGCCCTGGCTGTTGTAGTCAATTGGGGAGTGAAACAGCAGATGGAAGATCTCTCTCTCTCTCTCTCTAATTCTCCCTTTCAAATTAAAAAATCATAATCTTCAATTGTCAAACATATTCAGTCTTACGGGCAGCTCAGACCCAGATAATTCTACAGAAAAGTGTTGTTTCCTCTGTTGCATTTCCACAATAAATAATAGAGTTACATAGGCTCAGAAATACAACATTTATTATTTGGTAACTGTAGGCATCACCCAGGTCAGTCTGGTAAGTTAGGCCAGGGTCTACAACGTCAATAGAGGACTGATTCTCCATCCAGGGTCTTTCTTCTCACCCTAACATAACCCACCCCATCATCTCATGGAAACCAAATTCCCTACCACTAACATAAAACGGGGCTTGTTCCATCTCAAAGGTGTGATGGGGCAGGCGCTGCAGTATGGCAGGTCAACCCTCTTGCTTGAGATGCCTGCGTACGTATCACAATACCCAGGATCAAGTCCCACGACAGCTTCTCCTCAGCTTCCTGCTGGTGTGCATTCTGGGAGGGCAGCAGATGATGGCTCAAGTACAAATTCCTGGCTCCTGGCTTCAGCCTGACTAAGCTGTGGCTGTTGTGAGCATCTGTGGAGTGAGCCAGCAGTAGGAAGATCTCTTTCTTTCTCTGCCTCTCAAATAAATAAAAATGTGAAAAATAATAAAAAAGTGCTATGTACTGTAAGCAATATCACATCGTACATGTTAAAATGACTTTTAAAGAATTAGTGCTATTACTAGAAAGTGACATTGTCTTGAGGTATGAAAGACATGCCTGGAAGGAAGCATTAAGGACAGGTGGTGTTTAAGCTGGCCACCAAACCACCTCACTGAATAAGCCAACAAGCAGTGGATCAGCCCCTGTGGTTCTCAAAACAACCTGCTTACCTAAGCACCCAAGAGACGTACTCTAAGTGGGCATGTGGTCTCAAGACAACTGGGAAACGGTAGGCACATGAGGATCAACTGGACCAAGGAGGTCGCAGTGTCCTTGACTAAATATGGACTGCTGACACGGTGTGACCTCATTTTCTGTGTATGAATGGCAAACTAAAACAGGCACCCAAGTCCACCATGCAGAAAGCCTAAGGCAGCTGGAGAAAGCACACTATCTACTCACCACACAAAGATGCCCAATGAAATTCCACCTTGCAAAAACCAAACAAAATACTTCAGTGTTTAAACAATAGGGTGACATATGCAACAGGAACTGCCATATGCTCATATAATCAAATTTAGGGTTGCCATGTATAATCATGCTCAAATACTCTTAAATGATGTGGGGAAAATGTTTCCCTGTTCTGTGAAACATTTCATATATACATTCACACCACGCACATACTCATCTTAAAAATGTACAATTTCAAAGAATTCATAAGTAGAAAAAACAACAAATTTGAAGCTTATTCTATTGATATAGAATAGACTGGTGGGGGGAATTTCCCCTACATTTACTTAGAAATTTAGCCTTGCATTTCTATTTTTAAGTACTTTGGAAAGTGGGACATGACAAACACTGATTGTTCAAAGCCAGCTCGGCCTGGGGAGCTGTCTTCCCAGCTCAGTGGCCCTGCATGGGGAGTCCCTTCCCAGTAAAGAGAGTTCCCTCAGTGCCACCAAGCACATCCACCCTTTTCTATTCCCGTAACTCCTCTTCTGGTGGAAAATTTGGGTTTGGTTGATTTTGGGAGGCAGAAGGTGCATGTCTCTACTTGGTAAACAAGAACGTTATTAAGCTCTTTTCCTGGGATTCTCATTTTTTTCACATTTTGTGATATTAAAATTCCAGACCCTCTTACACTGCAGAGGCCCACATCTGGGTTTACTGAACTAGAAAAGGCTCTCCTAAAATAGAAATGGGGAGTCTGGGAAATTTTTTAACACTCCTACTCACACTTTTAAACTTTCCCATTACAGATAAACACCTCAGGTCTCTGAATTACCGCACTGGACCCAACCTAAGTCAGTGAGTCAGCCAGGACACTAGGAAACACCCTGTTATCACCTGAGGGCGACAGAGGGCATTGGCTAGCACCAGGCACAACACATTTCTTCTTCGGCGAGAACAGCAGCAATGTTCTCTTTTTCACAGTCTCCTTGCCAAAGCTGTCTTTAACATTTTAAGACTCATTAAGACCCTTAAACAAAGTAAATGTGGCTTTTAAGGCAATCAGGAACTTTGTACCAAGTTCAGCTTTAAACAGAAACAACAGGTGAGCATAGTGAGATGACAAACACTTGCAGACACATCTCAGGACACTTACTTTCATCAGCAATCAGTATTGTTGCACTGATAAAGCCTAAAGGATTTCCAAATACTGTCCCTGTGAGCCATCAGCTGTCTCTTATCTTTTCTCTCTCCTCTAGATCAGGGGCTCTGCCCATTTGTTAAATTGAGATCCGATGTTGGTTTAATTATCTGGGCAAATCAGCTCTTCTCCTAAGAACTGCTTGGTCACAGTACCTTTTTCCCCGGAGCCCTCCTTATGATTGTCCCATATCTGCTGAGTCTACAGAATTCAATACAGGACAGCGAATATCACATTTGAACCCAGGCTGAGAATCAGAAAAGACAGAACTTGTTCCTGTGTTTCTAAGAACTCCTGGGCAGATCTTAGCACATAAGCTTGATTGGACGAAGCTGGTAGCAGAATGGGTAAGGGCCCAGTGGTGATGGGGCGAACCTAGGCTGCGCCATTTGTGATCCTGGGTGAACGACTCACCGTTGCTAGGCCTCTCATTCTTTCCTCATATGCAACCTGTGCTCAGACACTGCACATACCTACTAGGTGACTAAGGAATGGAAGCGACGTACACTTTTAATTTTCAATCTGTCAGAATGCAGACAAAATGATAACTCCATATATACAATCATCAGAAAGTGTTTTACCCACCTATAGGATCCTACATGATATTAGTTTTGCAATAATTCCTATTCTTTCTATGATGCTCATGTTTTTTAAAAGCAGGTCATTGGGGCCGGCACTGTGGCACAGCTGGTTAAAGCCGCTGCCTGCAATGCTGGCATCCCATATGAGTGCCAGTTCGAGTCCCGGCTGCTCCACTTCCAATCCAGCTCTCTGGGAAAGCAGTGGAAGATGGCTCAAGTCCTTGGGCTCCTGCACCCACATGGGAGACCCGGAGGAAGCTCCTGGATCCTGGCTTCAGATCAGCTCAGCTCTGGCTGTTGCAGTCATTTGGGGAGTGAACCAGCAGATGGAAGACCTCTCTCTGGCTCTACCTCTCTCTGTTAACTCTTTCAAATAAATACAATAAATCTTAAAAAAAAAAAAAAAAAGCAGGTCATTCTATTCTATTCATTCTATTCCATATACATTTCCCCCCTCTCTGCGTATTATTTATTTCCAGCCTTCCCTCTCAAAAGACTACCACCACTAAATTTTTTTTAAAGGAGATAATGGGAGTTGCTAGTTTTGTAAGATTGGGTTTCCTGAGTGAGTGATAAAATGACAGAGAGTTCTGTATCCAACAGACACCATCCATGCAGAGTATCAGGGGGCTGTGGATAGACCAGGGCTTCCTATTACCCCCCCCCCCACACACACACACGCACACACACTAATAGCTCTGGGACTATTTGCGGATAACCCCTTTACACGGTGGATACATGCAGCTTATTGGACTTTCGGTGGAATCTTGAATGTAGCTGGATTTCCATTTTTAAAAGTTCTTTCCATGGTTTATAAAGAAACCACAAGACTGTGATGTTTATAACAAAATAAAGCTCATCTAAGAAATATTTCAAGAGACTTTATTACCCCTTTGTTCCTGACAAGTCAGAGACTTACAAGCCAAGCCTTTTTCGCTTTGCGTTTCTGAATCAGCTCCAAAGCATGAGAGCCAGACGCTGCGTTTACCTTCGCACTCCCGTGTCACCTCTCCACCTGAGGATTCGTAAATTTCTGACATATGAGTCATCATTTACTCCCAGGGAGGAGGAACGCACCTGCCCACGCGGTGGCAGGACCTGCCTGTGTCCATCTGCCTAGAACTCCTCCGTAAAAACTCGTAATGAATACCGCAGTTAACGCCAACTGCTTTGAAGCACAGCAGAGAGGAGCAATGGACCGCTTTGCAAAAAGTAGATTTGTTAGACTTGTGAAAATAAGCAGCTCCCATGCCCAAAGCCTCTCCTGGGCCTTGGAGTGCAACCGCATCCCGCCGGAGGCCCTGCAACAAACGGTCCCTAGAGGCAGAGTGCAGGGTACCAGTGCCAGGGGGCCACCGCCACCGGAGAGCCTGCAGCTTTGCCTTCGCAATGACGCCACATGGAGAAAACGGGAAAGAAACAAGGACAGGGAGGCTGCACCTCTCTGTGTGTGTCTCTCTCTGCCTCTCTCTCTCTCTTACACACACGCACACTGCTCCCCTTCTTCGGGGGCTCAGGAGGTAGGGAGGGACGGGAACCCGAACTAGACATGACCAGGGGTGGGCTCATCAGGACACACGTGGGGCACCCCCAAGACTGGCTGACTGGAGCTGCAAAACACATCTCATGAGAACTACCTGGGAAATCAACTCGGCTACTTGATACTACGAAAGCTCCCCATCACCATCGCCCCGGGGAAAGAGAAACCCCGCACTGGAGCTCCCAGGATCCACGTTGGGGTCACGGTTTACATAATTGTAAATTACATAAGACTCCCGTGCACTGGGAATCCGTCTATAGGCGAACTTCCCCACCAGCCGGTCTGCTGAATGTGTTCCAGCGCGAGCTGGGAAAGTCTGCGGAATCTTGGGGGGAAGGAGGGGACTGGGGCGAGGGAGAAGTCGTTCCTGACACGCTGCCAAGGCCACCCGGCACTCCTGGATGAAAAGGGACTCGGAGCAGGTGACTCCCCTCCGCCCCCACCCCCGGCGCCCGGCGGCGGAGGCCGAGGCGGAGCGCGCCGGCGCCGGCTCTGGGGCTCTGGGGCTCTGGGGCTCGGGCTCCGGCCGGGGCGGCGCGCCCGGGGCTTACCTGCTCCCCGAAGTCGATGGCGATGTTGGTGATGCCCAGGGGCACCAGGAACCGGATCAGGGGCCAGTAGTGCGTGAGCGCCGGGAATTTCACCATAGTCCCCGCCGTGGGCTGGCCCCACACACATCTGCTGCCGCGAGGGGACTGTGCGCGAGGCGAGGGGCGCGCGGCGAGCAGGGCGCGGGCGCACGGAGGCCGCGTCCGGCGGGGCCTCGGGCGGCGGCGGCGGCGGCGCCCTCTCCGAGCGCGGCTGCTCTAGCAAGCGATCCGCAAGCTCAAGTCCATCCCTGCTGCCCTCCCACACAACAAAGATCTGCCGGGAAAAAAAAGAGGAGGGACGGCGGCGGCGGCGGCGGCGGCGGCGGCGGGAGGCTGTGCTGACAGCGGCTCCATTATAAGCGCTCCGGGGCCCGGAAATAAATAAATAACCGTGCGCACGAGGCGCCGCCGCCGCCGCCGCCGCCGCCACCGCGCGGAGGAAATCAGGGGCGGGCGCGGAGGCGCGGACACCGCCGGCGGCGGGGGAGGGCGCGCGGGCCGGGCGCGGCCGCGGGGGGCGCTGCGCACGCTCAGGCCGCGGGGCCTCCGCGCTCCCGGGGCGGCGGCTCGGCTCCCGCCCGCGGCGGGGAGCGGGGCTCGGGGCGCCGGGGACGCGGGCTGCGCCACCTCGAGGCCGGACCCTGCCGCCCGGGTCCTGGGTCCCGGAGCGGACAGCGAGGCCGAGGCCCGCGGGGAGGCAGCCGGGCGCGCAGGGGCCGGGCGGCCGGCCTGCAGGCTGGCGGGGACGCGCTGGGGCCTGCGTGGGGAGCTAAGGGCCCAGGTGAGGCCGAGGTGCCGCTCTGGGCGGGCGGAAGCCGGGGAAAGATCTCCAGCGAGGCAGCATCTCTCTCGGGGTTTCCATGGGTGATGGCGACCGGTGTCCCTGGGGAGAAGTGCCCTGAGGGCCCGGGACCCCAGCACTTTGCCAACCATGTGCCGCTCTGTAAGGCGACTCGTCGTAAAGCCCGTGTTTTTTAAATAAAGGGAAAGAAAACTGTTCTGGTTTATGGTTCTGTGTCCCAGTGACTTGGGGGTGACCCCTGGCTGTGCTAAGAGGACACAGCCAACATCCATCTGTTCCCCAGCACGCTATGGGATGGGGGCGGGGGATATGCAGACCCTCCTGTCCCTCCTGGCTCTCGACCTGTGCAGTGTCTCTGCTTTGACCTCCTGAAGTTCTGCTTAAACAAGGGCCCCTTCGTTTTCGTTTTGTACTGGGCCTGGCAACTTATGTAACCTATCATGCCCTGTTTTGTGCTTCTATAAAATTACATAAAGTGTTAAAGTGATTCATTATTAAAACCAATAGGAGCCTGCATTGTGGCACAATGGGTTAACCGCCCGCTGGGCCTCCTGCGCTGATTGGAGTCCCAGCTGCTGTACTTCTTGCGGCTGGGAAAGCAGCAGAAGATGGTCCATACTTTGGCAGAACCACCCACATGGGAGACCAGGGTGGAGTTCCAGGCTCCTGGCTTCGGCCTGGCCCAGCTCTGGCTGTTGCAGTCATTTGGGGCGTGAACCAGCAGATGCAAGGTGTCTGCCGCTCTCTTTGTAACTCTGTAACTCTGCCTTGCAAATAAGTACATTTTTAAAAAAGGATTTTTGTGCCTAGGAATTGAACGCTTTACCTCGCATGAGTTTTGTGAAGCTTGTGTTAATAGTAAACTTGAGGGGCCAGCGTTGTGGCGTAGTGGGTAAAGCCACCGCCTGCAGTGCCGGCATCTCATGGGCGCTGGTTCGAGTACCGGCTGCTCCACTTCCAATCCAGCTCTTTGCTGGATTCTCAGCCTGGGAAAGCAGTAGAAGATGGCTCAAGTCCTTTGGGCCCCTGCACCCGCATGGGAGACTCTTTGTGTAACTTTGTGTAACTCTGACTTGCAAATGAAAAAAAAAAAAATAGTGAACTTGAGACCTGAAATTCCTGGATGCAGGTATTTCACAACTATTTTGAAAGTATACAACGTTTCCATGTTTTATGCCTTTAAAAATACCATTTTATATTCCACACAGAATGAAAAAGGCCTTGGGGTAGAAAGCTAATGCAACTTGCCTCTCTTAACAGTTACTTTCCCTCTAATTAAAATGAAACTTTGGTAAGTATATATTGTGTTAAATGTGTCAAACAGAAATATTTAAAAGATTCCCCAGCAAAACAGGAAGTTTTTGTATACAAGACTCCTGGGAGCCAGTTCCCATAAAGTGCATTTCAATAAAGTCGACCACTGGTTTAAGTCTGCAGAGGGAGCTTGTTGTTGTTTTAAGATTTGTTTTGTGTATTTAGTTGAAAGATAGCGAGAGAGAGAGAGAAAGAGAGAGAGAGAGAGAGATCTTCCATATGCCAGTTCACTGCACAACCAGGGCTGACTGAAGTTGAAGCCAGGAGCCTGGAACTCCATCCTGATCTCCCACGTAGGTGACAGGGCCCTAAGCATGCAGACCAGCTTCTGCTCTTACCCAGGTGCGTTAGCAGGGAGCTGCATTGGAAGTGGAGCAACCGGGACTCCAGCTGGCATTCATACAGAATGCAGATGGCGGCTTAACCAGCTGTGCTGCAAAGCCGGCCCGGCCTTGGGAGCCTGTTGTTTAAAGCAAGTCTCTGGGAAAGAGTTCTTTTCTAAAGCAAATATCACCATGTGGTTTATCCATTCTGCTTTTCTAGGTGTTCATAGACCCCTTTACATAAAGCAGTGTAAATACACTGACCTTTGTCTAGAAGGTGGTGGCATTGATGAGGTCCCAGATCGATCCTCATCCAGCCCAGTTTCCTTTCATTTGCTCCTGCACGAGGACGGCTGCCTCCTGCAGCTGCCTGAGCTGACGCACGTGTCTGGTCTTCAAGGGCTATGGTTCAAAAACTGGTGAATCCATGACAGGGCGTCATCTTTGAGTACTCTGAACGTGTATTTCCTCTACATGAGTGATTTAGGGGAGTCATCATTAATTGTGATAAAGAGCACTTTTAAGGCCGGCGCCGGCGCTCAATAGGCTAATCCTCCACCTTGCGGCGCCTGCACACCGGGTTCTAGTCCTGGTCGGGGTGCCGGATTCTGTCCCGGTTGCCCCTCTTCCAGGCCAGCTCTCTGCTGTGGCCCGGGAGTGCAGTGGAGGATGGCCCACCTGCTTGGGCCCTGCACCCCATGGGAGACCAGGAGAAGCACCTGGCTCCTGCCATCGGATCAGCACGGTGCACCAGCTGCAGTGCGCCAGCCGAGGCGGCCATTGGAGGGTGAACCAACAGCAAAGGAAGACCTTTCTCTCTGTCTCTCTCTCTCTCACTGTCCACTCTGCCTGTCAAAAAAAAAAAAAAAAGCACTTTTAGATTTCAAAGGCCTATGAATTTTTTTAAAAATATTTATTTTATTTATTTAAAATGCAGAGTTAGAGAGAGAGCAAGAGGGAGGTGGTCTATCCACTGGGTCACCCCCCAAATGGCACCCAACAGCCAGAGCTGGGTCAGGCTGAGACCAGGAGCCTGGAACTACATGTGGGTCTCCAACTGAAGTGGCAGGGTCACAGGCACTTAGGCCCCTTCCACTGCCTTCCCGGGTGCTTCGGCAGGGAGCTGGATCAGAAGTGGAGCAGCTGGGACTCATATGGAATGCTGGCATCACAGAAGCCGGCTTAACCTGCTGTGCTCAACGTGTTCCCAGGCTTATGTATTTCAATCACACACACAGACAACGTGAAATGAATGGCACATTTAATTACTTTTTTTTTTTTCCTTCTGCCAAAGACTCAAAATCAAGGACAGACTTCAACAGGAGTTTTGGTCTATCTTTGTCTCCTTGGTATCTGAAAAGATAACTCCAGAACGTAAGTGATGGTAATGAAAGGAAGATTAAACTACCTCAAAACCAAAAAAGACATCCTACAGTTACCAAACCTAAATTCGGACAGCGATGGGCTCGGAAGGCACAGCTTTGTCTTCTATTTTTAAACCTTAGATTTTATCATTTTTGGTCAAAGATCATTACAAGATTTACTGGCTACAATCAATGTTGTGCATCTATGCATACAGGAAAAGTGCTGGAAGAGAGTAGGTTTGACTGCAACAATAGTTACCTCTGTGGGGCAGGCATGTAGGTGATCACTGCTTTCCTTTTAGATTTTTTAGTGTTTCATACAATGGACACACACAGCTGCATAAAAAGAATTTTGGAAAAATATTTATAGGGGCAGGTATTTGGTGTAGTGGTTTAGATATCTCGTGGGGTGCCTGCATCCCATAGCAGAGTGCCTGGGTTCAGTTCCTGGCTCTGTTCTTCATTCTGGTTTCCTGCTAATGTGCACCCTGGCAGGCAGCAGGTGATGGTTCAAGTAGTTGGGCCTCCACCTCTCACATGGGAGTTCTGAATTGAGTTCTGTCTGGCTCATCCCCAGCTATTGCAGGTATTTCAGACAAGAGCCAGCATAAGGAAGATCTCTCTCTCTCTCTCTCTCTCTCTCTCTCTCTCTCTTTCTCTCCCCTCTCTTCTCAGCTCTCATCTAGAGCTCCCTATCTTGGGCTCTGTCCTTCTGCCTTTCAAATAAAATAAATAAATGAAAAACTTTTTAAATTAAAAAAAACTTCATTGTAAGTGCAGGTAGCATTGATTTCAGAGCATGGAAAAAGTTATTTTTTGCTAAGCAATTTCATAGATGACCAGTAATTTGTTTAGAAAAACTAATCCAAAAAAATAAGCTACAGATATGTCTGATTTTACTTTTTTCCTGAAATTGTTTTTTTTAAATCATTTATTTTAATTGAAAGAGTTGCAGAGAAAGAGAGAGACAGAGAAAGAAAAAGGTCTTCCATCTGTTGGTTCACTCCCCGGACGGCCACAGCAGACTGGACTGAGCCAGGCCGAAGCCAGCACCCAGGAGCTTCGTCCAGGGACCCAAATACTTGGGCCATCTTCCACTGCTTTCCTGTGCGCATTAACAGGGAACTAGTGGGAAGTAGAGCAGCCAGGAAACAAATTGACACCCATAGGGGCTGCCAGTGGTACAGGTGATGGCTTATTCCACCATGCCACAACACCAGTCCCCTGGGATTGATCTTAAATGAAGAAGTTCAAATTACTCTCAGGGAACATTTGCTGCAAAGGTTGGAATAGAAAAGTCACATCACAGATGATCCAACTCCAGAACTTTGAAGTTAGGCCTTCTTTGTGAATGGAGGGCCCTGGTGACAGCAGGTTGACACTGCAGTGATGGACATGTTTGGAAGCAGATGCCATAGAGATTTGTGTAAGTTGGCATTACAGAGTTGTCTATGAAGGCCATACTTAATTACTCTGTATCATGTGTTTAATGTAAGCAACTTATATAACAGTTTTGATGGAAGATTTAGTCCCTGAGTTTAGTATTTAGTTTCCAGACAGTCATGAGCCCTCCAAAACAGAGTAGACTAAAGGTAGATTCAAGCCCTACAGCTCTACACCTGTGCTCAATGTAGACTAACTGCATGGTTCATTGGGGCTGTGATCACCTCCAGCTGCAGCCTGGAATGAAGTCATCATTTCTAGGAATCCTGGGAGAAAAAAAAATAAGTTGACCTTCCCTCCCCACCATTGTAAATTTTATCGTTGCCATCTCTACGTCCTTCTAGCCCAAAGCATAGTCATCACTTGCCTGGGCAAATGATCAAGAGCCGTCTGTGTACTCTCAGCACCAGCCAGCAGCTGGAGGTAGGAGGTGAGTGGCTTGTACATCATCCCCAAATTGACATTTTCCACAGATGAGCTCCAGTTAGCCGGTTAAATTCTGCCAAGTTATCGTTCTCACTTTTAATGACTTCTTTAATAAGACTTCTAAAGGGACCACCACAAAGATGCTTCAAAATGTGTTGCACAATGCAATGGGAAAGCCTTCTGCACCCTGATATGGAGAGATCTGTAGAACAGTTTAAGTGAGAAAGGCAAGGTGCCAAACTGAGAAATGGTGTGCTATTTTGGGGGCCAAAAAGAGAGAAATATGAATATGGGTGTGAATGTGCGTGTGAGTCTGCCTGTGTTTGTGAAAAGATACCCTGGCAGGGTAAGCCAAAAATTAATTAAATGTGTATCTGTGAGGGAAAGAGAAGAACAGGATGGGGTAGGGCTGGGGGAAGACTTCCCTGAGTGCTCCCTATCTCCTTGGGTCTTGGAAGCATTCATGTTCTATAAACTGAAGAAACAAATTTTAAAAATCATGGACAGCAAATATGTAATTTTTTTCTTGTTTATTTTCCCCTTATTCTGAGGAAAGGTTTTGTGGCAGCTTCGGTCAGAACATCGATATATGCCTTATGCATGTTTACAGATTTTAATGTCTCCACAATTGCTAGACAATAAGCTATTTGGAGAGGCAGCTCCCAGGCCAATTTTGAAACCTGATGACCTTATTTTTTGAAGGTTTTTTTAAAACCTGATGACATTATGTATCTGTAATTATTAACTTACTTATACCTCTAAAAGTGAACTTTAAAAATATGAGTAATTTGGGGGCTGGATTTTGTTTGTGCCACACAAGAGTAACACCACCACTACCTCTGACTTTCAGGATTCTGGAAGTCAGGTACTTTGCACAGGTGAGCATTTGATGACTTTCTAACTTCTATAATAAGGTGCAAAGCAAATGGTAAGCGATTATGTACATAATTCATCCTGACTCTACCAACTTAGGTCTTGATAATTTTGCAGGAATAGAATGGACTGGACAGATGTCACTGAGCATAAACTGGAGCTACTTTTCATTTTCAAACTTTCTTGCTTCTTTTGTTTAAATGACCCGAATAACATATAATAAAAATATTTAATAAGACAAATTATTATCCTTGCTACTTATCCAAGGTCTATTTTTTAAAAACTTTTTAAAAGATTTTATTTATGTACTTGAAAATCAGAGTTACAAAGAGGCAGAGGCAGAGAAAGAGAAGGAGAGAGAGGTTTTTCCATCCACCTGTTCACTCCCCAAATAGCCGTAAGGGCCAGAGCTGCGCTGGTCTGAACTCAGGAGCCAGGAGCTTCTTCTGGGTCTCTCACATGGGTAGAGGGGCCCAAGGAGTTGGGGCGACTTCTGCTGCTTTCCCAGGCCATTGCAGAGAGCTGGATCGGAAGTGGAGTGGCCGGGACTCAAGTCGGTGCCCATATGGGATGCCGACACTGCAGGCAGCAGCTTTACCCGCTAGGCCGTAGCAACGGATCCAATCCAATGTCTTTTATAAATAATCCCTGTGTTCTCACTGACTTTGATCACCTCTCTTCCATTTTGTGTTTTGGCAGAGTCACAACTGCAAAAGTTTCTATTTTTAGTGTGCCTATTATGAAATACTAAATTTATTTTTTAAAAAGACTTATTTTTTGTATTTATTTGAAAGGTAGAATGGGAGAGAGAGAGAGAGAGGGAGAGGGAGAGGGAGAAGGAGAGGGAGGGGGAGGGGGAAGAGGAGAGGGAGGGGGAGAGGGAAAGACATCTTCCATTTACTGGTTCACTCTCCAAATGGTCACAATTGCTGGGGCTAGGCCAGGATAGAGCCAGGAACCTGGAACTCCGTCCTGGTCTCCCATGTGGGTGGCAGGGACCCGAGTACTCAAGCCATCTTCTGCTGCTTTTCAATGTGGATTAGCAGGGAGCTGGGCCAGAAGTGCGGCAGCCTGGTGTGGAATTGGTACTTATATGGGATACCAGCATCGCAGGTGGCAGTTTATTTGCTGATCCACAATGCCAGCCCCAATACTAAATTTCTTGATGCGAATCACTAGTTATACCTTTGTACCCCCCTCACTTCTCACCTCCATCCTTGAGCAATAATAGACACTAAATGGTGTTTTTTTTTTTTAATTGAATTCATGTTTAATAATTACAGGCACCGTGCCCCCCCTCCCCCTGCCCAGGCAGCAGCAGGGGTGGTGCAGGGGCTGGGACATATGCCCCCAGCAGCGAGGACGGCAGTCCCAAGAGTGATTTTCAGAAAATAAAAAAGGACCCCAGGGGCAGGCGGTGGTGGCCCCCCCCCAAGACACACCAATTGAGCTTTTCGTTTTTATGTCTAATCTCCGAGCTGGCAAGGGCATTATCCTTCTTGTAATATGGTTAATACTTGCTGGCCATCTTTAGTGTTTTGGTAGTATATAGAAATTCACTTGTCTTGCTTCTCAGACTTTCTGTCTCAGAGGAGAGGTAAACAAACAATGATTCCTTGAACTGTTACTGCATTTTAATCAAATCCTGCCTCTCTTTTCCATGTTGCTAATTAGGTTAGACTAAGTATCAATTCATCAGACAAGTGAGTAGTACAATATCACCTTCACCTTAGATTTGAGCTTACCCCTGCATTGCTGTACCCCATTAGAGGTTTTTATGCCACTATTATATTATATTTATTTATATATTTATTTATATATTTATTATATTCCTAATTGGTGATATCCCCCTACTTATTACTGGATGTTACTTGTGACTCAATAGATGGCGTAGACGAGATGCTAATGAAACCAATGTCATTTTTATCTCTATAGCGATCAGTTAACTTAGTTTTAATTCATTCAGCATTTCTTTTGAGGGCCTACTGTATGCCAAGCATGATGCAAGATGCTGTATATGTTACAGTATTGAACAAAACATGATCCCTCTTGTACCAGGAACAAGATGTGCATTCTTACCACTCCTATTCCATACTGTAAGTGGAGGTCCTCACCAGTGCAACCAGGCAAGTATAAGAAACAAAAGAAAAAACAATGTTTTAGTCACAGGTTCCACAAGAAAGCTACCAGAACAATTATGAGCTTAGCAAGGCCTTAAGATGCACCGTCATCGTCTCATTTAATCCTCAAAGTAATCCAGTGAGTTTGCTTCTGTTCCCATGTGTGTGTGTGTAAACAGATGCATAAACACATAGATTAAGCAAATTGGCCAAGGTCGTACACTAATATGCAGCAAATTTGGTGTTCTAACCCAGGTAAGCATGACCTTCATTATCTTCATGCCAGGGCTTCTTAACCTTGACTTAGAATGTGGAACCAGTGCTGTGATTGAGTAGAATAGGGGAAGCTCTTAGGGAGCTGTGCTTCCATAAAACACCTCTACAAATCCTGATGCTGGTCGTGTGAACTCCTGACTGTGTGGACCACGTATTCTGTGTATGCACGGTCCCTCTAGAGGATGCCTGAAACCTTGGATGGTACAAACCCTAAATCTGAGTATGCTATGCTTTTTTCTATACTAGCCATGATAAAGCACATAATACATATGTACCTATGATTTAAGCACAGTAAGAGCTTAACAACAATGAATCAACAATTCAATAGAATCATCATAACAATACACTGTAATTAAAGTTATGTGAATTTGTTCCCTTTCGAAATATCTTATCTTTCTGTGCTGTATTTTCAAAATGCAGTTGACCATGGGCAACTGTGAGACCATGGAAAGCAAAACCACAGATAAGGGGAGGAGAGACTTCTGTCTACAGTATTCTATATGCAGATGTTATGTCAGACAGTAACTAACCAGGGGAAAATGATCTCTCCAGGGGGCAGTGACACTCAATAGGACCCAATCCAACTGTTTTCCATGGATTTAAAGGGAAGCTGTAAGAGCTGTAAGAGAGGCTGGTAGGATCTATGGCCAAGCAGGCAGGAAGAGGCAACATTTCAAAAGGCTGATCCTTCTGTGAGACCCACGGCCACGCTCCATGGAAGGGACCACACAGAACATCCAGGGAGGAAGCTCCCCAGGGAAAATCAAAAGTTGGGGGGGGGGGGGGTCAAGGGAAAAAGCAGATCCTGGAGAGTGAGTTCAGAGCTCAGGAAAGGTGCTGGGGGATGAGCTATGGAGCTGCATGTTAAGAACACAGGTAACCACAGAAGGATCAACAAGGATGAGGGAGACGGAGAGATTGTTGTGTAAAACTGTGCACTGCCCGTACTACCGTTATCACTAGCAACAGGTGCACTGAGCATTTTCCGTGTACCAGGAAAGGAACTGTGCACACCACATGTGCTGTTATGTGAAGTCCTCAGGACATTTCCCCAAGACAAGGACTATTCATCATGACCTCTGTTTTACAGAGAGTTTAGCTCCAAACCACTACATTGGGCTGCCTCTTGTCTGGGGATACTTTGCACATGAAGATGGACTGAGGGCTGTTTAGAAATGAAGACTGTGCTGCCGAGATTCCCGAGCATGTCCAGCTACAGCACTCAGTTAATGAGTGGATCATGGAAGAGATTCAAAATCAGAAAATAGTAAGGCTTTAGGGTATTGCAGAGATGGTGTTAGCCTGAGCTGCAGCTTAAAAAGAGGAAAAGGCAAAAGGTTCCTAGAGGAAGCCCAGCCATGGGAGTGGTCTCTCAAAAAAAAAGGAGAACTTGAGGGATCGCTGGGGGCTGGGGCCCATCTGCAGGCATGAGGAAGGGACAGTGGGAATTCAGGTCACCAGCTGGAGCAGTGATGAAATTGGCTTGATGGTAATTGCACAGACAGCCGCTCCAGAGAATGGCATTGCTTGCCATGTCCTCATCATACCAATTAGAGTCACTTCACAAGACTGATCTAAGAGTGGGAGTGTTGACTGATTCTTTTGGTAGAATGTAGAGACATCAACTTCAATAGCTGCTGTGGTTTGAATGGGGTCTGTGCCCTGTGAAACTCATGCTAGAATTGAATCCTTGTTGTCAGGTCTGAAAAAGGTGGAAGGGACAAGCGTTCATCCTAGCAGGTAAGACAGGGTTTAGGCTCCTGCGTCTCATACTGGAGCGTGTCAGTTCAATCCCTGGCTCCAGCTTCCTGCTAAGTGCCTGCTAGTCTACAGTTGTAATGAGAATGTTGATAAAGAGTAGCTAACTGCGGACAAAAGGGGAGGAAATGACATTAGCAGATACCCAATTTTCTTTGGGGTTTGTTTCAAATAGGTTCTATGCCAATGCAAAACTCGATCTCCAATAAAAACCTCGTTTTTCAGAATAGAAGACAATAATAAAGTAGCGACTGCACAGTTATGAAGAAGGAAAAGAATCATCAGAGAAAAAGGAGCAGGACTGTTGACGTCTGTTTTCAAGAACACCCTGAAACACCCACTGCTTACACCATCCAAATGATGTTCCTTGCTTGGGGAAGATGCCTTTCATATTTGTTTGACTGAAAAGAGGGTTTTGCAGGAGTAATCCATGACCAAGACAAACTGCCAATATAAGAGCCTACTGATGATAATTATATAATGAAAAGAAACGTGTCCTCAAGATTATTTGGACTGAACTCCTATTGAGAAAACTTTGCAAGTTATGCATTATGATCTATTTAAGCCAGGGTCTCAAAGGCTACATTTTCAGGGTAAGATAAATTGAGTATTCTGGGGCCAGTGCTGTGGCACAGCGGGTTAAAGCTCGGGCTTGCAGTGCTGCCATCCCATATGGGCTCTGGTTTGAGTCCCAGCTGATTCACTTTTGACCCAGCTCTCTGCTATGGCCTGGGAAAGCAGTAGAAGATGGCCCCAGTGCTTGGGCCCCTGTACCTACATGGGAGACCAGGAAGAAGCTCCTGGTTCCTGGCTTCAGATCAGCTCAGCTCTGGCCATTGCAGTCACTTAGGGAGTGAACCAGCAGATAGAAGACCTTTTTCTCTCTCTGGCTCTACCTCTTTCTCTGTAACTTTATCTTTCAAATAAATAAAATAAATATTTTTTTAAAAAATTGAGTATTCTTCATTATCTAAAAGGGTAAACAAATTCAAAGAGAAATATTCATCACACATGCTATATCTTAAGATGTGTTCAGAGCATCTGAAATTATGTTTGTACAAATTTCATCTTGATTGTTTACCAGGCTGCTGTGATCTATGATTCAAGAAAATCCAAGGGCTGGCGCTGTGGTGTAGTGTGTAAAGCCACCGCCTGCAGTGTCGGCATCCCATATGGGTGCTGGTTCAAGATGGGGCTGCTCCATTTCTGCTCCAGCTCTCTGCTATGGCTGGGAAGGAAGTGGAAGATGGCCCAAGTTCTTGGTCCCCTGCACCAGAGGAAGCTTCTGGCTCCTGGCTTCGGATTGGCACAGCTCCAGCCATTGTGGCTAATTAAGGAGTGAACCTGCAGATGGAAGACCTCTCTCTCTGCCTCTCCTTCTCTGTGTAACTCTGACTTTCAAATAAATGAATCAATCTTTAAAAAAAAAAGAAAATCCATTGAAATGACTATTTTTCAAATAAAAAAATTGAGATAACTTTAAAAAGTTTCAAATGCAGCCATTTGAATAAATGTGAAAGTACATAGAAAACCAATGTTCTCTCACTCTCCTATACTAAAGAAGTTTTGTTTTACTTGCTTTATTTTTGAATTAACTTGACAGGTGAAAGACTAGTTGAACTTTTTATTGTGAGAACTTTAGCGAAAATTGTCAAGTGAAAGCCATATATCCCCAAAATGAACAATTGGACTGTTGATCCTTATAGGCTCTCATCTGCCTGGAATCCCACTCAGTTTGTGAAGTTTCCTTCTTTTAAACTTCCTCTGATTAAACCTATTATTTGTTGTGCACCAGCATTGACATTAATAAAATATTCTTGTTCTGTGGAAAACAAAAAAGTGGAGAGGAGACATATGTGTGCTCTCTCTGGCTCCTGTCAAATGATTCCCTGTGCCACCTCAGATTCTGCCAGCAAGAAGGCCCTCACTGGACACGAGTCTTCTACTTTGGATCAGAGCCATGAGCCAGAATAAATCTCTTTTCTTTGTAAGTCACCTAGACTCAAGTATTTTATTATAGTAACAGAAAATGGGCTAATGGAGTAGCCTAACCTGAAAAAGGTTACATGAAGGTATAGGTGGAGCTGTAGCCACATTCTATAAACCAAGACAGAAAGCAAAGTGGTCTCAGGAAGGGATTGGGACCAGGAACTACCGCCAGGACTCTCTGCATCTCTCTCTCTCTCTCTCTCTCTCTCTCTCCTTTCTGTTATCCTCTGTCTTTCCTGGTCTAGATGAAGAGTATAAAATGCCTATCCCATAGTTCCTTAGCTTAGATATTCAGTCTGCTTTGTTTTCAAGTTTATATTTCAGCAAAGATACCCAAGTGGCTTGGCTGGGATTAGGCCCTCTGGCTGATTCAATCAGATGAGTCACGGGATGGAGGGTCATGTTGTCTGTAGTGAATCCTGGATACCCTGGAGAGGAACTGCTAAGCAGACAACTCAAAAGGCAGATTGAACATACTGCTCTGACGCTTGTGACACGGACACATCACCCCATGTGTACAATTTTCCAAAGATGCCTCTGCCTATCAGAGCCTAGAGATTCCAGCTAAAGCTGCAAATGAGTACTCTCTTCCCCAACAGAAGATGACTCAAGGTCATGTCCAGTCTGTCTTTGCAACATTGATGTCCCGGACCAGGGGTCATAGAGAATCTCCTCCTGCTTCATGTATAAGAGAACGTTGACCCTTTCGCCAAATAAGGTGATGTTTTCAGGGATTAGGAAATAGGTGTCTTTGGATGGCATTATTTGGCCTGTCACAAATAGTCTTCCCATTAAAAAGGTAAAAACAGGGTCAGTCATTTGGCATAGTGGTTAAGACCCCACCTGGGTGCACCACATCCTGTATCACAGTGCCTGGGTTTGAGCCCTGGCCGTGTCTCTTGATGGCAGCTTTCTGCTGATGCAGACGTGGGAGGCAGTGGGTAATGGCTCAGGTAGTTGGGTCCTGCCACCCACATGCAAGACCCAGATTGAGTTCCTGTCTCCCAGCTTCAAACTGGCCCAGCCCTAGCCATTGCAGGTGTTTGGGGAGTGAACCAGTAGGCAGGAGCTTTCTGTCTGCCTCTACCTCTCACATAAACAAAATTAAAACAGTAAAAAAAAAAATATGCAGTTAATTTTAATATACTCTTATTTAACTGAATGTATCTATAATATTACTATTAGAACATGTATCCAACACAAAAATATCAATGAATCAATTTCCATTTTTTCCCTACTAGGTCTTGACAATCCTGTGTGTGTACAGAGGTTCCCTGTTCTCTCTGCATCTCATGATGAGTGGCTTCTGAGTCAGGGTAAAATTGCACACACTATGGGGTCATGTCCCAATAGAAGGACCCTACCCAGGGCTCTATATTTATAGGAAAAGGAGGGTTTTGCCCAGAGGAACAAACAACTTGGGTTCAGTTGTCTGAAGCACTAAACCAATGTCCCAGCTGTCTAGAGGAAGGTTGGGAAAGGCCAGCTGACTGCTTGTACCTTGTCCCATGGGAAGCTGAATTCAGGTACAGCCTCTTTCTTTGACAATTGTGTGTGTGTGTGTGTGTGTGTGTGTGTGTGTGTGTGGTGTGCGGGGATGGCCTGGCAAAGTGGAGTCTTTGGATCACACTACCTAGTTGTCCCCAAGTGCAAACTCAGACAAGTTCCTGCAGCCCTGCTCTGCTCCCATTTGAAAATGGAAGAGGGGCCGGTGCTGTGGCATAGCGGGTAAAGCAGCTGTCTGCAGTGCTGGCATCCCATATGGGTGCCGGTTCAAATACTGGCTGCTCCACTTCTGATCCAGCTCTCTGCTATGGCCTGGGAAAGCAGTAGAAGATGGTCCAAGTCCTTGGGCCCCTGCACCCATATGGGAGACCCGGAGAAAGCTCCTGGCTCCTGGCTTTGGATTGGCACAGCTCCGGTTGTTGTGGCCAATTGGGGAGTGAACTAGCAGATGGAAGACCTCTCTCTCTGTCTCTACTTCTCTCTCTCTGTCTTTACTTTCTCTCTCTCTCTCTCTCTGTCTCTCCTTCTTTGTGTGTAACTCTGACTTTCAAATAAATAAATACATCTTTAAAAAAATGGTAGAAAGAGTATTTCCATCTCTCTCAGTCCATAAACATTCTATCTATCTACTACACACTTCTATTTTTTCTGGCTTGATCATATTGATACAGGGTTTGGGCTGGGATTACTTCCCGAAGCAGACTGAGATGGGGATTGCTAATCCGGCTTGAGGTGGGATTGCATGCAGACAGGGTTAGACCAAGAGCAGTTCAGGAACTGGGACAGATCAGGGTGTGGCCCATGAGGCCACGGTAAAGACCGGAGCTTCAGACAAGCCGTCAGGTGCGGTCAGGCCCAGGGGGGAGGCAGTGGCTGGGCTGCTCCCAGGGAGACTGGTTTTGGATGGAGATGAAGTGCTAAGTTGTTTATTTTTCAGGGAACTTCTCCACCTAAGGATGTTCCAGTCATACTTTGAAGAGCTGAGCCCCTCCAGAGAGGCTCTGGTTTCCCGGAGTCAGTGATTTTTGTCTCTTTCTGTCTAAGGACGCTGTCGGCTTGTCTCCTCATCTGCCCTCCGTGTGGGCTTGGGCGGCTCTAGACTAAGACCCAGTCCTCTCCCCTCCCAGCACGAGGTCCACAGGTGGTCATTAACCATGACCTTGATGCTCACCCTGTCAGCACAGTTGCCAACAACAGCCCTTGTCTCGGGTGGCTGATCAGGCCGGGGGAGCTGCGGGAGGCTCCAACCCACAGGTAAGGAAAAGCATCTTGTTCTTGCTCCAGTGTTCCCCGAGGACTCTCCTAAGTACTTTTGCAGCAAACTTCCAATGATGTGCTGAATGTGTACTTGCTGCTCCTTGATGTGCCCACACACAACATGTAGCTCAAAGCTCAAAAAAGTGTAGACCGTTGACAAGTTTGATTTGTATCTCAGTTTCCAGTGCAACTAGAACAAGTTTGTTTGGTTTTCTTTTCCCAGGGCTTATGTTTTCCCCCCACAAAATTCCATATATTTAATTTGGATAATCTCCAACTGGGTGTAATAGTCATTAAAGCTAAGGTTGATTTTTTTTTTTTTTTTTTTTTTTTTTGTGAATGAAAAATAACGCTTAGGCTACTTTTGGGAGTTAGTCTGGAAGGCATAATTGAGGCAGAGATATTTAAGTTTTGACTGGCATATATACAAAAAAAATCACAGAACACCTCATTTGAATGGAGGTTGTCCAAAAAATATATCCAGGGCACTTGATGGCTCTACTTGAAGACCATTCTATCCTACCACCCTCCTTGTGTGTGTCACCTGGCACAGCCAAGCTCAGTGACAACAGAGGAGCACTGGCCAGAGACGTTTTCCTTGCCACAGTCATCTCTACTTCTTTCTTCTCCCCGTTCTGAGGTTCCCAGTGGAGAAAATGGGGTGCGCTGGTGGGAGGGCAGACAAGGCGGAAGGTCTAAAGGAAAGACAAGGTGTGTAAAGTTCCTGGACAAATAATAATGAATGAAAGATGAGGCACAACGGCAGGTTGTGTTTATCAATGAGATGAGTCTGCTTGATGTGGTTGTCTCATTCATTCATTCATCACGATACTCACAGTATCTCAACTCCCAGACCAACAGCCACAGTGTTCCCACAAAGAAGCCTAGCTCAGCGCCATGTGAAGAGTGATAGATTATTGCAGAAGTTTCTGAGAATGACTGGGGATGAGGCCAGAGGGAGGCTAATGTAGAATATTTAGGAGAAGCCTGCCTTGTCATTTCTCTTTAGTTTTAGCTTATTATAGCTTTAAAAACTCCTGATTAGCATGGCTGGTGGGGTGGGGAGGGAAGGCTCAAAATGAAATTGTTTATACGAAAAACCTTGCATTGTTTCTGAGCGATCTCAGGCTGCAACACAGAATAGATTTGTGGAGGAAACCTGAGCTCTTATGTTTGCTCTTTCTCATTTTCTCTCTTGTAAGCTGAATGCACATTAAAGAAAAGCTCATTAGGATACTACAGAAATGGCATAAAATATCCTCACCCCTAAATAATGTTATCTATTCACTGCAAAATATTTTGCATGAAAACACATTATCTTTCTTATTTTTTTGAGGGAAAAAAGAAGCTAACAGGCTGAGCTACTTTATATTATTTTCTGACCATCTACTCTTAAAATTTCTCAATACTCTGACTGTAGAGTCTCAATTCAGGCTTCCCAACCCAAAGCTGGGTAGTTTTCTAGGCTCTTGGTGCCAACACAGTGTTGTAGGTGACAGTTACAAAGCGGAAGAGTCTTCATTTCGGTGTAAACTATTTCCGGGGCCGCCATAATAAACTCGCACAAACTGGATGGCTTTGAACCACAAGGATTCATTCTCCCACAGTTCTGGAGGCTCAGGTGAGCGAGTGTGAACAGGGCCCTGCTCCCTCTGATGGCCTCGAGGGACAATCTTCTGCAGGCTTTTTCAGCACCTGGCAGCTGCAGGCCTGGCCTCCCCCTCCAGCTTCCCGTAACTCGTCCTTGTATCTGCTGAACCTCTGACTGCCTTTCCTGTGGAAATACATAGTGACTGAATTTAGTTTGGGCCCTAAGTCCAGGATGATCTCATCCTGAGACGGGTGACTTAATTATCTCTGCAAATACCTTTGTTCCAAGGTCACAAGGTCACATTCTCAAATTGTGAGGCAGGGGTTTGGGATCTGCATTTTGGAGGCCACCATTCATCCCATCATGTAGTGTTCCACCTGGGAGTGGTGGGAAGGGGTTAGGTCTGGGTGGGGTGGGGGTGGGGGAGCTGGGTAGCCTTCCCCACCCAGCAGATGTGAGCATCTACTCAATAGCCTCTTCAAGAGAAGACAAGAAAGGCAAGAGAGTCATTCACGGCCACTCTGGGAGAGAGAAGAGACAGCCCATTTTTTTGTGCCACCCTGCTGGGGTCTGAGTCTCCCAGTGTGAGAGGTAAAGGGAGTATGCTCTGGGTCAGACATAGCTGGGTAGACACTGGCTCTGCCAACTACTGGCTGTGAGGTCCTGGTGATTTCCTTAGGGTGGTCTCAAACTTGTCATTTCTGAAATGGGAGTCTTGATGGGCTGCAGATTGTCCCTGGGAAATCAAAGTGGTCCAGACATAAAAAACCCCAACACAAGACCTGATGAGTCCACTAACGTCAGTCAGATCTTCCTTCCAGTGATTCATCCAAATGCCTACAATAACCAGGGCTGGGCCAGGCCAAAGCCAGTAGTGCAGATCTCCAGCTGAGTCTCCCACACAAGTGGCAGGGACCCAGGTGCTGGACCCATCACCCACTGCCTCACGGGACACACAGCAGCAGGAAGCTGGAATTAGAACTGATGCTGGGACTTGAAGCCCGGCATTTTGAAGGTGGGATGCAGACATCACAGGCATCTTCTTCCTTCTCTTTCTCTTCTATCTTAAAAATGATTGTTTATTTGAAAGGCAGAGTGACAGAGATATTCCATGTATTGGTTGACTCCCCACATGCCCAGCCTGGGTTAACTGGAAGCAATAGAAACGTATTGTTCACAGTGGGAGGCTGTGAAGCCCAAGATCAACTGCTGGTAGATTTGCTGTCTATTGAGAGCTCCTTCTGCTCTTTAGAGGCGGGTGCCTTCTTGCTGTGTCTTCACGTGTGAAGGGACAGGCCAGCCCTCTGGGGTCCCTTTTATAAGGACACCGATTCCAATCACGACAGTGGAGCCCTCCTGACCTATCACCTCCCAAAAGCTTTGCCTTCTAAGATTCTTCCGTAGAAGAGTTTTAGGGGCTGTAAATGTTCAGACTGTATCGCACAAGCTACTTAATTTTCTTAGGGCTAGAAAATGTTTGCCTAGAGAGCATATGTGTCTAAGGGCTTAGAGCAAGGCAGCTTGGATTTCTGGAAATGGATGAGATGAGAAGGGGGAGTGTATGGAGCGTTGCTGGGAAGGCCAGGTGTAGCTGAGGGACCAGGGTGAGTTAGAGCAAATCTTTTTAAAAAAATATTTATTTACTTAGTTATATGTAAGCAGGGTGACTGAGCTGAGAGAGAGATTGATCTCTCTGCTGATTCACTCCCCAAGGGCCTGCAACAGCCAGGGCTGGGCCAGATGGAAGTCAGGAGCCAGGAACTCTATCCAGGTCTTCTGTGTGGGTGGCAGTGACTCAAGCACATGAAGTGCAGTTTGCTGCTTCACAGGTGTATTATCAGGGAACTGGATCAGAACACAGAATAGCCTGGACTCAAAGCAGGTACGCTGATGTGGTGAGTGGGCATCCCAAGTAGAGGCTTAACCTGCTGGACCACAATGCCCACCCAAGATCAAGTCTTAAATAATGAGAGTATCCAGAGTGATGTTAAACACAAAGACCGGGGAGGTTCATTTTCACAACTGATCTACTTCAAAGCAAAAACTCCAACCAAAATAAAGGCAAACCAACCAACCAACCAAAGAAACCAAAAACAAAAAGAATCCCCCAAAATTCTCATCAGAAGCAGGCCAGTTTCCACATGGAAGTGGCAGATGAGATGGAACTCTTACAGTTGCCCTAATTCAGAAAGAGCAGAGTCACACGGAAAGTCTGTCTTACTGTATTCATATCATTATCTGGTGATTGGAGTGATTGACATGATAAATACAGGTAATTATAATCTTTTCCCCACACACATTTCACAACATTCCACCTCGCACAACAGAATTGATCTGGTGGTACCCACAACTACAAAGAGAATACTCTGCATACAGCAGCAGATCACAAAATTAAATGTGCAATGAAGCATGTACCGTGACCCCAGAAAGGGCTTGGTGTGTGGCTGGCCTCCTGTTTATTGCCTTTGGGTGAGTCACAAATTGCTGAACCCAATAAATTCTTAACACACTTTATAACCGGGGTATTCACCTTGATGGTAATAAAACTACCCCTCGCTGCTAAGTAGCTCAAAAGTTACAAAGTCACCTTTATGAGATAACAAGCTTTAAGCATCATGGGAAAGGTTGCATGCGATGAAGTCGCTGGAACTATCTTGCCATGTAATGGATTTATTACATCTGTTGCATAATGACTTTTTTCTGAACCAGATAATGGTTGAAATTAGCAATGGTCAGGTATCACTGGTGGCGCTTTCATGTGTAAATTTTCCAGTGATGATAAGGAGACAAGGAGTTCTCGTCTGGAAAGGAGTGATTGTTCCAGGAATATTTCTTCAGTGTGAGAACACTGATCCAAGGACTGAGGCTACATTTGCATTAATGTCTTTATTGACTCGTTGGGGAGAGCAGAACTGAAATAGTCATTGATTGTACATGTAGGTGGATATCAAGTCAAAACACTAGGCAAAAACCCTCCAAGGCTGTCTCTCTAGAAAGCCAGTGAGAGTTGGCAGCATGTTGGCAAGTCAGATGGAGCCTCTGTTCTTAGGGAGCTTAGCATCAACTGGGTATTGACATATATGAGCAAAACTCTGGAAGGAGGTAGAAGAAGAGGAGGTGTTGGAGAGAGATGCAGAGGAAGTGAGAAGGGAGAGGTTCTCTGGTGAGCTCATGGAGGCAGCTTCAGGGAGCATGAGTGGACAGTGAGAGAGAGAGAGAGAGAGAGAGAGAGAGAGAGAGAGAAAGGTCTTCCTTTGCCATTGGTTCACCCTCCAATGGCCACTGCGGCCGGCGCACCATGCTGATCTGAAGCCAGGAGCCAGGTGCTTCTGGTCTCCCATGGGGTGCAGGGCCCAAGCACTTGGGCCATCCTCCACCGCACTCCTGGGCCATAGCAGAGAGCTGGCCTGGAAGAGGGGCAACCGGGACCAGAACCCCGTGTGCTGGCGCTGCAGGCGGAGCATTAGCCTATTGAGCCGCGGGGCCGGACAGGGAGCATGAGGTGTTTACCCAGGAAGGGATCTCAGTAACTAAGTCTGGGAAGATGGAGATTCAGAGAGGTCCATTTCTGTGAGATGAACCAGCACAGTCTGAAAGCACAGGGCTTTCTCCGTGGAGCAGTCCAGGGTTGATGGAATAGAGAGACGGTTGCCTGTGGGTGTTGGGTTGGATGATGGGAGGGACTTAGACTGTAGGTGGCTTTGACAGTGAGACCGCACTCCTTTCTATGGACAACGCTGGAGATAGTACAGAAGGGAGCTAGCCAAGCAGTGCAAGTGAAGACGAGTACCCATCAGATATAGCCGAAAACCTTCCAGAATAAATAACACACACAAACGTCCCTTCACAAAGCACTGCAAAGACAATCACATCCTGACCACACTGCAGTGATAACACAGTCGTTTTGATTTCCTTCATTCTAATGAGCAGCTTAACTGCACCACAGAACTTAAAGGGTTTTAGTATGGCTTCTTGCTTCCACGATCATTGTACTAACCAAGGAAGGTGGCCAACCAGAAGGTTCCCACTATGTACTTTGACCTGTACCATTGGCAGAGTCCACCATCAACAGTATCAGTAATTCTTTAACTCCAAGAAGACTGTAGGAGGCTGGATTGTGTTTCCCAAAATAGATTCAAGTTCTGAGCCCCAGTACCTGTGAATATGACCTTACTAGGAAATAGGCTATTTACAGATGTCAACAAGTCATGCTGAGGCCATGTTGGAATGGGTTCAAATCCAGTGACTTCTGCCCTTCGAAGCAGGGGAAATTTCAGTAGAGAACACACAGGGGGGTGAGGAAGTGGTGTTGCTCTGCTACAAGCCCAGGGCTGTGGAGGGTTGCCACAACCTCCTGAATCTAGCAAAAGGTGAAAAAAGACTCTCCCTAGAGTAGAGGTGGGAATGTCAGGCCCATAGGCTTTTTAAGACCTGAGAAGTCATCTGCCTGACCCTGCCAAGGCGACTGTGGGCAGGACTCAAAATTCAGTACATTTCTAACAGGCTAATTTTTAAGTTGATGATTTTGTATGGCTCACGAATGACGTGATAAATACCCAAATGCCCCTGGGAGGAAAATGTTCCCTGTCCCTGCCCTAGAGCCTTCCATGGGAGCATGCCTCCGCTGACACCTGGATTTCCTTCCTTTCTTCCTTCTTCTTCTTTTTTGTTTGTTTAAGATTTGTTTACTTATTCGAAAGGCAGATTTACAGGGGGTAAGGGGTTGGGGAGACACCTTCCATCTGCTGGTTTATTCCCCAAATGGCTGCAATGGCCAGGGCTAGGCCAGACTGAAGCCAGGAGCCAGGAGCGTCATCCAGGTCTCCCATGCAGGTGCAGAGCCCATGTACTTGGACCATCTTCTGCATTAGCAGGGAGCTGGATTGGAAGTGGCTCCTAAATGGGATGCTAGCATCTTAGGTAGAGGTTTAACCCACTATGCCCAATGCCAGCCTGACAGCTTGATTTTGGACTTCCAGCCTTGAGAAAATGAAATCCTGTTGTCGTAAGTTACCAAGTTTGTGACCATGTGTAGTGACAGCCTCAGCAAACTTGACATACACACTGAACGCTGATGTCCTAAACAAAGAGGCTTGGGTTGAATATTTAAATGGACAATAATACACTGTGCAAACACCAGCGGCGGAAGATGATTGTGGCCACGTGAGCATCAGAACAAGTAGGTCTTCTGAAGGGAAGACCCGTCAGAGGAGGCAGTGTTGGTCCATCTTCTGCAGCTAATAACGCACCATAGCACAGACTGCATCCGTTATAAAGAAAAAGGTTTGGTCCGGTGCTGTGGTGCAGCGGGTTAATGCCCCGGCCTGGAGCGCCGGTATCCCATATGGGTGCCAGTTTGAGTCCCAGCTGCTGCTCTTCTCATCCAGCTCTCTGCTGTGGCCTGGGAAAGCAGTGGAAGATGGACCAAGTCCTTGGGCCCCTGCATCCACGTGGGAGACCCGCAAGAAGCTCCTGGCTCCTGGCTTCGGATTGGCACAGTTTCGGCCATTGTGGCCGACTGGGGAGTGAACCAGTGGATGGAAGCCCTCTCTCTCTCTCTCTCTCTCTCTGCCTCTCCTCTCTCTGTATAACTCTGATTTTCAAATAAATAATCTTTTTTAAAAAAGGTTCATTTTGGCTTGTGGTCCTGATCCAAGGTTGTGGGGCGTATCTAGAGGCTGTATCAGGTCTCTTCTTGATGGCAGAATCCAAGTGGTACAGAACATGTGTGAAGAGACGAGGGGCCTGCAGAGACCTGGCCAAACTGGCTTTTTATGGCAGGCTGGCTCTCTACATAAGCCATTCACCTACTAATCACAGGTATGGGCCAATTCCTTCATGAAGGCAGAGTGCTCTTGTGTTTTTTTTTTTTTTTTTTTTTTTTGACAGGCAGAGTGGACAGTGAGAGAGAGAGACAGAGAGAAAGGTCTTCCTTTGCTGATGGCAGGAGCCAGGTGCTTCTCCTGGTCTCCCATGGGGTGCAGGGCCCAAGCACTTAGGTCATCCTCCACTGCATTCCCTGGCCACAGCAGAGAGCTGGCCTGGAAGAGGAGCAACTAGGACAGAATCCGGGAGCCGCAAGGCAGAAGATTAGCCTATTGAGCCACAGCACCGGCCTGCAGAGTGCTCTTAAAAGTTCCACCTGGTGATATTGACTCATGGGGATGAAATGTCACCTTGAAGTTCAGAGGGGACAAACCACATTCAAACTAGAGCAGAGGGGAAGTGCTTGGGTCCCTGACATCCATGTGAGGGACCAGGATAGAGTTCCTGGCTCCTGGCTTTGGCCTGGCCCAACCCTGGCTGTTGTGGCCAACTGGGGAGTGAACCAACAGAAAGATGTGTGTGTGTGTGTGTCCTGCCCCCATCCTCTGTCACTCTTTCAAATGAATAAATAATCTTAAAGAATACCCAGTTCTCTTAAAAAAAATAACACCAGAGCAGAGGGCCATTTCTTACTGGTGAAGCAGCTCTTGGACAGGAACACACCATCCTGCAGTGTGCAGAGCTGATAACAAAGCAGTAAGCTACACGAAGCAAGAAATGAACACAGCACAGCGACAGATGCTCACTGCACACCTCTCCCAGGAACTGCTGGAATAAGCCGGGAAAACTAACTCAGTCCACGCTAAAAAAAAATTTTTTGAGCACTGCAATTTGGCCTTCCTGACATAAACAGCAATGAGCTGAGTGACTGCAGGAAAATCAGTGCACCCCACTGGCAGGTGTCGGTAGCAGGTGATGTCTTCCCACGTGCTGCAGGTGTTGAATTGATTTTATGGCAGGGAAGACTTCTCGTACTAGTTAGAGACTTTCCCTCAGGACAGAGCAGTTTCCTTGCTTTGCTTCTCATCCCCCATTGCTGTAGTAGCACAACTTTGAGCCAGAGGGGGAGAAGAGACCAGGACGCCTAGGGTTTGAGTGGCTCAAGAAATATCAAAAGGGTGTAAGAACAGGATTGTAAATACTGATATTTATTCAGGCCCAGAGGCTGCACAGCAGTGAGGCCGGGGAATCAGAGCATAGACCAGGCACAGCCTTGCTTCCCGCTGGGAGGCAGAAGAGACAGCAGGGCTGCAAAAGGGAAATAGGATAGAGTGAGTCCATGGAAGATATGGGAGGCCCATGAGGCTTAGGACTGTGGACTTTGGAGCCCTGCTGCCTGGATTTGAGTCTAGCTCCACCTGCTCTGCTGTGTGACCTTGGACAAGTTACATAACCTCTCTGTACCTCACTCCCCACACCTGAAAAACATGGGAATAACAATGGTACTGAGTCATGAGGTTGTTGTGAAGATTGAACACGGTGATAAGTTTGTTGGGAGGACTAGCCAGGTAGATAAGTTGGTTGTGTTCAAATGATCTGAATGCCTGCAACTTCTGGGAGGGGCAACGCTGGGACGCCCTCCTGTAGAGATACAGGTGCAGGGCAGGGCAGAGCAGGGGAGGCTGGGTCAAAGCATTAGCGAGAGCCAGCAGCAGGTGACCTCCGAGGGGCTCTGGGACAAAGAGTAGGAAGCCAGAGTCTGGGAAGCGGAAGTGCGTCCGCACTCTCAGCGGGAGCCTCAGCATCTCAGGCTACCGTGTTGATGTTTTGACCTTCGTGATCTTTTTCTCTGATCATGAAGACCCAGAATCATTGCAGCATTATTTAGAATAGGAAAAAATTGGGGCCAACCTAAATGGCTGTTAATAAGAGAACAGATATTTCGGTTAGGGCATATTTGTGGATGAATATAGCAGTTAAAATAGATGAATTGGGTCCATACTGATACCCTGAGTGGCTCTTAAAAATCGACTATTGAGTGAGAAGAGCAGCAGTGTGCTAAGATTTACATAACTTTTGAAGAACACAATGTCGACATTGTGGGATGTTCACAAAGCAGGAGAGCATAGAAAGGCATTTGCACACAGACCCAGAGGATGCATCACTAGGAAGGTGGGACATTCCCTTTCCTAAATACCTGCGACTGAAACAGCAGTTCATTATGGCGGGAAGTATTACTTCCCAGTAATTTCCCCTGTGTTTTTTTTTTTTAAGGACTCCATTTATTTGAAAAAAAAAAATTTGATTTATTTACTTGAAAGGCAGGGAAGGGGAGAGGGAGAGAGAGAAAGTGATCTGCCATCTGCTGCTTCACACTCCAAATAGCCAGGACTGGGCCAGGCTGAAGCCAGGAACCTGGAACTCTACCCTGTGGGTCTCCCTTGTGGGTGGCAGGGGCCCAAGGATTTGGGCCATCTTCTGCTGCTTTCCCAAGTGTGTGAGCTGGGGGGAGCTGGATCAGAAGCAGAACAGCGGGACTCATACCTGCGCTCTTATATGGGGTGTTAGTGTCTCAAGCAGCGGCTTAACCCACTGGTCACAAGACTGGGCCCACTTTCCCTATTTCTAAAACCTTTGCATGGTCATTCAGAAAATAAAAATTGTTTCCAAGCAAGTAGATAGTGTTCCGATAGAACTGCTACCACCAATTTCTGCTACAGTGATGTGGATGTGGATATATAACTGAAAAGTGACTGTATGTACAGTTATATAAAATGCTATAAAAACAATGTCTCATATGGTATGGTTAAATGTTCTTTAAAGATGTTATTAACAGTGGCTGCTAAATAGTTAATCTTTTGCAAACATATTTGTCTATAGCTGGATGTATACACTTTTCCAAATTTTGGTCACTGAAATGAGTGAAGCTGTGAGCCTTGTGTATTTCTCATTATTTTCTTGAGATAAATTTCTAGGAATAGAACTATAGGTTCAAAATGCCTGGGTGATTTTACAGCTCTTGCTACACATTGCCAAACTGGTTTTCCAAAGACTAGATCAATGTGTTTTCCTATCAGCAGTGCATGGGATACTTGCTGATTTTAAAGTCCTTTACTTGAACATTAAGATCCTAAACTGAAGCCACCTCTTTGGTGAATTTGTTTTTGCTGGTCCTCAGGGCTATTTTCTTTCGGATCTCCCCCAGCGGTAGTTCAGTCCTCAGGAAGGGAGTGGCTTCTGGCTGGAGGACAGGCTTGGTGGGCGATTTCCCTAATATTTGCTCCTGTGGGAAGCTCAGAGCCAACCACCTCCCTCTGCCGATCCAGTCACTTCCAGTTACTGGGCTGAACACCCGTCTTGTCCTGCTCACCACCTCCTACACTGTGGCTCACCCATGCACCGCTGTCCTCCTGCACAGGGGAAGGGCCGCTTGCTGTTTTGTGGTTGTCCATGCCTGATGTTGGTAGGATGCCAAGGACCACACTCTCAGCAAGAAAGGCCATTCAGCTCAGGACTGTGCCTTTCTTTCTTAAAGATATATTTATTCATTTGAAAGGCAAATTTACAGAGAGAAAGGAGGAGAGACAAAAGAGATCTTGCATTCACTGGTTCACTCCCTAAGTGGCCTCAAGACCAAGGCTGGGCCAGGCCTAAGCCAGGATCCAGGAGCTTCTTCTGGGTCTCCTATGTGGGTGCAGAGGACTAAGAACTCGGGCCATCCTCTGCTGCTTTCCCAGGTGCATATGCAGGAGGCTGGATTGGAAGTGGAACAGCAGGACTTGAACCAGCACCCACATGGGATGCCAGCACTGTAGGTCATGGCTTTAACTCACTGCACAATAGAGCCAGCCCCAGCACTGTGCCTTTCTGAAAGTGATAATTCAGCACTAATGTGCACTACAATTGGCAAATATCCTTTCCAAGAGGGAAGACCTCTCAGTATCTGAAATTGATTGTCCTGAAGGGGCTAGGGAATATCATATGGCTCAGTAAGAGAATGAATGGTTTGGCTTATTAATTCACATGTAGCATGTATGAAGGTAAGTTCATGGAAAGCACACAGCATCTTTCAAGTTAGAACTCTAGGGACTGGAGTTGGTGTTTGGCAGGTTATGCTGTTGCTCGTGATGCTGACATCTTTTTTGGAAGTATTGGTTCAAGTCCTGGCTATTTTATTTCCAACCCAGTGTCCTCCTAATGTGCCTGGGAAGACACTGGAGGATAGCCCAAGTCCTTGGGACACCCATATGGGACACCCATATGGAACTCCTGGCTCCTGGCTTTGGCCTGGTGCAGCTCCAGCTATTGTGGCCATTTGAGGACTGGACCAGTGGATTGAAGATCTCTGTCTTTATCTCTTCTCTGTTGCTCTGCCTTTCAAATATATAAATGCATAAGTATATTTTTAGAAAGTCAGAAAACTCTAATGACAAATAAATGAGTATTTAAAATTTTAATTTATTTGAAAGGCATAGAGATAGAGAGAGCAGCAGAGAGACACACAGGCAGATGGAGAGAATTTTCTATCCACTGATTCACTTTCTAAATGCCCACAATATCCAGAACTGGGCCAGACTGAAGCCAGGAGCCCAGAACTCAATCCAGGTCTTCCAAGTGAATCCCAGGGATCTAAGCACTTTAGTCATCAGCACTGCCTTTTGGGGTGCACGTTAGCAGGAAAATAGAATTGAAAGTGGAGGCAGGACTCAATCAGCCACAACATGTACTATCGTTTAATTCTATTGTTATATGAACTTTCTGAAGGACCGCTGTGTTAGTTATAACCCACATGTTTATTGAAAGGGTATTTGTAGACATAAGCTACAACTATTTTAAATGAGCGTTTTATCTTGCCACATTTTTTTTAAAAAATTACTATTATTATTACTTGGAGAGGCAGAGAGAGACATAGGAGAGAGAGAGAGAGAGAGAGAGAGAGCGAGCGAGCACGTGCTCATTGGCCAGTTCACTCCCCAAATGCCCTCAATGGCCAGGTTGCACTGGGGTCAGAGCTGGGAACCAGAATGAACTCCAGGTCTCACAGGAACCCAGCTACTTGGGCCAGGACCGCTGATCCCCAGGGTGTGCTTCTGCAAGAAGCTTGAGTTAGGAGCCAGAGCCAGGAATCAAACAGAAGCACTCAATGAGACATGGGCATCTCAATGGTTAGGCTAACTGCCCATGTCCCTGTATTTCCTCTAAACTCGCCTTTATGTAAAGCAAGACTTATTTGCATGCCCAACTGTCACCATAAAATTTCCTCCAATTTGGCATTTTAAAATAAAAGCGTGGTTGCCTCCTATTTCCCTCATCACAAAGAGCCACATCCTCACCCAGAGCCACAAGCCTGTTTGGTTTTGCTTTATACAAACTCTCCCCCTCGAGACCTCATTTCTAGGCTTTGGACTTAGCATGTTCCCCTTAGCCTCAGGGCTTTTGCACATGCGCATTTCCTTTGCTTAGAATAGTCTACTTCCTCCTGGAGCTTGCCCCTGACCAGGCAGATCCCACCCCAGTCTTCCTGGAACCCTTCAGATGAACTGAAGTTCACATTTTCAGGAAACCTGTCCCCAGTGCCCCAGACAATGACGGGATGTCCTTCACATCACCATAGCATCTTGTGGTTTTGCTTGTGTGGCTTTGTCGTTCCATGTTGACCGGTGGTGCCGGGGTTTGATGTGTGCCTCTCCCTTTGGCTGTGTGCTCTACGAAGAAAGGGAGAGCTTTTTCCCTCCTAGCATAAGCACAGCTTCCAGCTCAATGCCAGGCAGACAGGTGCCGAATCGGTGCCTAATAAATGAGTAAGTGGAGACCGACACAATATGGCTGATGGCTTGGTTGGGGCAGTAAAGCGGTTAAGTGTCTTGGCGTGAAATCTCTTTGCAAGGGGATAAATTATTTCTTACGCTGTGTAAGAGTGCCATTAAGAGAAGCAGCTATAAAACAGATCAGCAGGTTTTCTCACCTCCTACTGATGAGACCTCCTTACCACCTTGGTCACAATCTCATTTTAAAGTGGGGAAGATACTGTCACAATTCTTTCAACCTAAGACACTGTTGACCTTAACTCGACCATTGCTGCATAACTTTTCAGTGAAGAAATCATACCTAAAAAAAAAAAAAGTCCTCACTCTTGCTCCCAGAGTAAACACACATATTAGTTAAGCAACACAACCGACTCTCAGGCATACTGACATGTTTTTAGAAAACACATCTTTGAATTCAGACCAAATGTGGCAGCACCAACCACAAAGCCTGCTCGTCACTGTTGACAGGGCCAAGTCCCTGGTGCTCAGCCATCATCACTCCTTACTCTCACCTTGTCGTTAGCCTATAGGATGTATGTCCCTGCTGACACTAAGGAGCGCGTGTCTCCTTTACCTTATACATTGGATCCCCTCCTAGGATTCAGTTAGATAGAACACACAACAGATGTTGATAGTGTAGATTAACTCAGGGATTTGACCAAAGCCCCTTGGAGGCGGCAGGTGGACCCCGGCTCCTTTGCGAAGCAGCAGAGGGAGGAAAAGCCCCGGCTGGGTGGCCCCCACCCTGGCTGCTGCTCTGTTGTGGTCAGGATGTTATTGTTGAATTTTCTGCATTTTCAGGGAATAACGTGGGCGTGTGTTTGTCCTGAGAGGCAGTTGCTGGCGTTCCCAGGGCCACCACCACCACCACAGGCCCCGGCAGTCATCGGCATCCACACCTTCTTCCCAGCAGCTGTCCAGACTTGCTCCAGGTCCACCTAAACGAGCCAGGGCGTCCAGTTTCTGGAGTCTTCTGTCTGAGTCCCAGGTGTGCTCGGGCATGCTCGTCTCAGTCGTCTGCTCTCCTGCAACGTGGCTAAGCCTCACGCGAGGTGGGCAGCCTGGAGCCTGGCACTGTCCCTTGTCATAGGGAGGATTGGTCTGGTCCTCTCAAGCTCTCTGAAGTCCCTGTTCCCACTCGCCAGCTTCTCTTCTGCTCAGGCCCAGGATTTTTCTAATCTCATCCGTTCAGGCAAATTAAATCCCCTCCGATTTCTAGAATAATCTCCCACATTCTCGCCTCTCTCAGGCTTGCCCTACCGATCTCGACAACACTTCCTTACTTTGGAGCGCAGTCAGACACACAGAGAACTGTGTCTCTTCTGGACAACGATCTTGAGCTGGGGGCTTTATTTGCCTTTATTTCATAGCCGTCACACAGGCTTATAGCACACAAAAAGAACTTACTAGAGGGTTTCAACTCGGGTGCTGAAGGGTGGTGACAAGGTGGCCATCATTGGTCATGTGAATGAGATCTGCAGAAGAAAAGTCATGTGCAATGAAAGGGTCTTTCCTTTGTGATTGTCATTGTGTGCACCATCATTTGATGGTGCGTGGTGGCCTTTCCTTCCTCTGATGGGTGAAGGAGGGGTGTGAATGCTGTCACACTTTGCTGTTCACCTGTGTGTCCATTCATGCAGCTACTGGATGCTTGGCCTGCAGCAGGTGCACAATTTTACATCAATACTGGGGTTTTGCTGTGTGATGGGTGGTCAAGTTTGGATGTGAGGAGAGGAGGCGAAGGTAGGATCAGCTCCGGCTTGAAGATGTGGATGCAGCCTGCAGGGTGGCAAGGCCCCACCTGCCTAGGTGCTCCTGGGGTGTAGGATGGGGATATTGGATGACTTTGTCATTAAGATCTGGGCTGAGGCCGGTGCTGTGGCAAAGCAGGTAAAGCTGCCGCCTGCAGTGTTGGCATCCCATACGGGTGCCAGTTTGAGCCCCAGCTGCTCCATTTCTGATCCAGCTTTCTGATATGGTCTGGGAAAGCACTGGAAGATGGCCCATGTCCTTGGGACCCTGCCCCTACGTGGGAGACCTGGAGGAAGTTCCTTGCTCCTGGCTTTGGATCGGCACAGCTCTGGCCGTTGTGGCCAATTGGGGAGTGAACCAGCAGGTGGAAGACGTCTCTCTCTCTCCCTGCCTCTCCTTCTCTTTCTGTGTAACTCTGACTTTCAAATAAATAAATAAACCTTAAAAAAAAAAAAGATCTAGGCCTACTCTACCAGCCTCCAAGCAAATTGTGTCACAGAGGATTATTCTAAGCCAAGTGGAAATTCACAGATTTTATGGTGCCCTATCAAAATTATTTAGTAAGCCATATAGCTATTGAGCTTTCTATATTTCATTTTATGGATCTGATGAATTATAGATGTTCTTGTGAAGGCAGTGGTTTTTTTGTACTTTTTAAAAAGATTTATTTATGTATTTAAAAGTCAGAGTTACAAAGAGAGAAGGAGAGATTAAAAGATCTCCCATCTGCTGGTTTACTCCCCATGGCTGCCATGGCAAGGGCTGGGCAAGGCCGAAGCCAGGAACCAGGAGCTTCATCTGGGTCTCCCAGGTGGCTGTCAGGGGCCCAAGCACTTAGGCCATCTTCCATTGCTTTCCTCAGGCCATGAGCAGGAAACTGAATCAGAAATGAGCAACTGGGACAGGAACTGGTGCCTCTATGGGGCACCAAAATTCAAGTGGAGGCTTTACCTGCCATGCCACAATGATGGCCCCAGATATTCTTTTTTGGTACATTTAAGAATTATTTACAAAAATAATTTCCAAATCTCATCTGTTTTCTTTTTCAGTGGCCAGATTACATCCATCTCTTTATTGTGGGGCAAACATGTCCCCAAGTGCAAACAATCACGGAACAATAGACATTATGGTTTTACTGCTTGGTAGATGATTTTCAAATTTGTTTTAATCACCAAAATGTCAAAATTACATTTTTGAATTGAAAAAAAAAAGGCAGAAAAACACTTGTAAGTGTTTGAACAGGTGCACCCTCACGGTGAAGCTGGCTGAACTTGGGGCTCATGTAAGTGACTTTCTCCTCTCACATCTGCCTGGCAAGCAGAGGAAGGATGATGGCAAGCCATTCCCCATCCCAGCGACGTCAAGTAAGAACACAGTGCGTGGAGACATCCTGAGCACCAAGGCCGTCTGTAAACTTGAATTTAATTGTGAATGTATTTTTTTTAATTGTGAATGTAAGTTGTGTTTATTTAATTGTTTTTCAAAGATTTTATATATAAGCTAATTTCTTAAAAACTTATTCATTTAGGCGTAGAGACATAAATATAAATACAGAATCAGAGAGACAGATAGAGATCTTCGTCTATTGGTTCATTCCGCAAAATGCCTGGAACAACAAGGGAGAGACAAGACTAAAGCCAGGAGCTGGGAACTCAATCCTTGTCTCCTATGTGTGTGGCAGGGAGCCAAGTACTTGAGCCACACCTACTGCCTCTCAGGCTGTGCATTTGTTGGAATCTGGATTGGAAGAGGAGCCAGGACTCAAGACAGTCACATTGCTATGGGATGCGGACATTCCAAAAGGTGTCTTATCTGCTGCACCAAAGCCCACCCTCGAAGTTGTTTTTGAGTGTTTTTTCTGCGTGGATACCTTATGTAACATTTGTATGTTAGTGACACATGACAAGTTGTTCGTCTGCCACGACTATTCTATAAAATCATTGATCTTTCCCTTCTTCTCTGCATTGTCACCTTCCTGGTTAGGCTATGCAAAAATGGGCTCACTTTCAATGGCAGGCATCATCTGAATGGTCATTTGCCTTGATGAGTTCCACCCCCTCTCTACACCTTTCCCTCAGCCCTGGCTAGCCAAGAGCAGGTAGGTGCCCCAGACTGGAGAGGTGATTGGCTCACTGGCAGGTTTTTCCCCTCTGCAGTGGCAGTCTCATGGATAATGGTAAATTCCAGAACTGCTCCAGGGTGGGCGATTTTAGGGCAAGGCACTCTTGAGTCTAATTTTTCTTGCATTATCTTAACCAAATGTTAATGGAAATCAACAGGTGGGTGACCTCTCATCACACTTGCCCAATTTCCTGAGTAGAAGCTATTGAATGAAAGATCTCATTCTCTGGCTCCTTCCGAGACTTGTGATTTTTATCAGAAAAGAGTTCTTTGCCTTAAGGACTTTCCAAACCCATTCCTTCCTATTAAAGATTCTCAATTGAAATAATACATTTCTCATTATGTAGTTACTTTCATTGCTGGAGACTGAAGATTTTTGAAAAATATTGTTGAAACTATTTTAAACTCCAATTCAATGACTATTTCTGCCATTGTGAAATTCATATATGGTGATATACAGTGACTATTTTAATCCATTGCTGCTGTATCAATAAAATCCAGACATAATAAGCAAAGAAAGTACCCAGAGTCTTTTTTTTTTTTTTTTTTTGACAGGCAGAGTGGACAGTGAAAAAGACAGAGAGAAAGGTCACCCTCCAAGGGCCACTGTGGCCAGCACACCGCGCTGATCCAATGGCAGGAGCCAGGTGCTTCTCCTGGTCTCCCATGGGGTGCAGGGCCCAAGCACTTGGGCCATCCTCCACTGCACTCCCGGGCCACAGCAGAGAGCTGGCCTGGAAGAGGGGCAACCAGGATAGAATCCGGCACCCCGACCGGGACTAGGGCAGAAGATTAGCCTATTGAGCCCCTGCGCTGGCCCCCAGAGTCTTAATAGCAGCTTGTTGCTCCTTGGGAAATGCTGAAGATCACTCTGCGTGGAGCTGGAGCAGGAAGAGCATCCTGGGAAGAGCATGATATGCTGCTTAATGACCTGGAGGAAGTGATGACCAAGCTGTCCAATCCGACAGGCACGCCTCCTTCAGACTGGCTTGGTGGGCTGACACTTCTGAAGGCTAGGTTTCCCAGTTGCTTTTACTTACATTTACATGAAAGCTGCTGGCTTTCGGGGAGACCTGGAATATTTGCTGGGGGAGCGTTGTGCGTCAGCCCCCTCCCTCTAGATTGCAGAGCACACCTACTCACAGGTCTGCTTAATCCAGTGCAGATACCTGCTTTGGGGAGAGACCTGGCAGTGCAGCCTTGTGCATGGGCTTGCATACTCCCCAGCCTGGCCCCGATGCTCCTGGAGCTCAGATAATGCTTGTGCAGTTTCAGCACCTTTTATTCAAGATCTTTAAGCTTGCTTTGTATCAAGGAAGTTTTGAGTATTGTATGTAAAGAGAGGAAAGCACATGGTATACACGAGTAATTATCTGTATGTCAGAAAAGAGCCTGTCTTAGCAAAATAGGTTTTCTGAAGCACTTTTTCTTACAAACATTTCATGAGTCAATGTTTAATTTTCCCCCCTCTGCCCATGGGAAGAACTTCCTGGAGATTCAGAATATTTTAGAGTTACATAGTTATTCTTAGGATTTCAGTGCCTGAAACAATCCATCCCAACAGGGAAGCGCTCTTTCCTCCAAGCTGTAGCAAAAAAAGTGTTACAGTTTTTGCTTAAGGTTAGAATAAAGCTATTGGTGGCCCACATCGTGGCTCACTAGGCTAATCCTCTGCCTGTGGCGCCGGCACACCAGGTTCTAGTCTGGTTGGGACGCCGGATTCTGTCCTGGTTGCTCCCCTTCCAGTCCAGCTCTCTGCTGTGGCCCAGGAGTGCAGTGGAGGATGGCTCAAGTGCTTGGGCCCTGCACCCCATGGGAGACCAGGAGGAAGCACCTGGTTCCTGGCTTTGGATCAGTGCAGTGTGCCGGCCGTAGCGGCCATTTAGGGGGTGAACTAATGGAAGGAAAACCTTTCTCTCTGTCTCTCTCTCTCACTGTCTAACTCTGCCTGTCACAACTAATCATTGCAAAGCAGCCAGATTTATTTGCGAAACAAGGAAACAAAGGTTTACTTCTCAAAAAAAAAAAAAAAAAAAGAATAAAGCTATTGGTAACTGTGTTGCCAAAATACCTTAAGTCCTTTATGCTGTCATGCATTTTAGCAAAGGGTTCCTATTGTCCTAGTGTTGTAACCCAGCTGGTACTGATACTGGCTTTGACCCAGGGACTCGATTGTTAGTTGCTGGTGGGTAAGGAAGACAACTTAAAATTGTTGTGCAACTTGTCTTTCAGCACACAGAGGGATAGAAGTGCAGTCTGCACTTGTGTGTGAGTCACGCCAGATCCCGGCACCGACACGGAGCTTCTGTCAGCACCCGTGTGTCACAGACGGGCTCTTGCCGCCGCACCACTGAATTACCACGCAGAAAAGCTTGTGGTGTGTGTGCATAGGCACATAGGCACGCTGGAGGAAAAACGTCTTTGAAAGATGGCAGAGTCCTGTTTATCGTCATGCTCCGAATCCTTTTTCGGAGGTGTGTGAACGAATTAGCAGCTGTTTTGTGGTGTAAAAATTATGCCATGAATGAATCCAGGAATATGAAAGCTTGACAACCAAATGAGAGAACAATGGCTCTTTCGAGTTTCTCTGCACCAATATTCTGTGCTTGTCAGGCAACAGATCTACAAGGCCATGGCCATGACGTTTCCCTCACCCATTATTCTGTTCAGAACCCCAGCGTCTCACAAAATGTTAGCAGTTATTTCATGAAAAAGAAAATAACTTTGCTGGCTGTGTCAGGGCTCTCCAGGGGAACAGAATCGGTAGTGTGTGTGTGTAGAAAGAGATTGCTTATAAGGAGTTGGCCACGTGACTCTGGAACTGGGCAAGTCCACGTTCTGCATTGTGGGCCATAGGCTTGAGACCCATGGGAGCCGATGGTGCTGCTGACGTCCCAGGGCATCTGCTGGAGAATCCCTGCTGCGTGGGGAGGCTGCTCCGTTCTGTTCAGGCTGCTGGGATGGGGCCCACCGTGTATGGAGGGCAACCTGCTTTGGTCAAAGTTCACTGTCTTAAAGGCTAATCTCATCTAAAATACTGGGGTCTGGGGAGAGAGGCGCTGCCGGTTGTCATTGTTTTACAGAGGGAGAAATCCCCACACATGGCCACATAAAGGCCCTGAGAAGTCCTGCTCATCTTACTGGGCACCAGTATTGAGAGGAACATGATCAGGTAAAAAGACGGGTTGATGAAATACTCTGTGTTCAGGCAAACTGGCTTGTGTGGGAGCTAAATTGATGATACCAGCTTTACCAGCTGAACCGAGTCCCCAGATGAGGATTTACCCATTTGATTTATGGGACACTTACTTTTGGCTCTGTTGGCTAAAGCCTGGTCCCAGTGAGGTGGAGGGGGCGTGTGTGGGGCCAGGATTGTGGGCCAACACAGTAACCTCTAAGCAAATCCAAGGACAGGGTCTATGGCAAGATCTCATTTTGCCCCCAGTTCCCTGATGAAAAGCCCCATGGACGAAGGACAGTGGCAGACAGGGCGTGGCAGCTGGCAGTCACTCAGTGGGTCACAGAGAGTGTCCTGCATGAGGCTCTGTGCACAACCTGTCAGGTGTGATGCATGGGTGTACTCCTCAGAATCGTCAGCTTAACACAAAATAAGCATCTGAAAAAGACCCAACAAACGAGGGGAACTGTAAGCAAAAGGAAACAACGTGGCCACTAGGGTTTTCCTAGTGCATATTCATGGGCTTATGATATATTTATTTTAACTCAAGGAAATAATGAATAATTTGATCATCTGGAAAACTTGATGAGTGCATGCGTGCCGAAAGGCATGGGAATGTCATATTACTTGGTAGGAGTTTCCTGATGCCTACATTTAAGAGTGTGGCAATCCCACGCAAACCATGGGGAAGTTTCCAGCCATAGACTTTTGCCTAAAAGCAACTCAGTTTGTTCTCCAGAGGTGATCATCACACTGAGCTAGCGACTGCCCCGCCATGAGTGGGACCCCTGCTGTACCCTCAGTTACACCATCTGCAGGCATCCTCTCCACCCCCCAACAGGAGAAGTGGGTGCCCCAGAAAACCCAGGGGAGCAGAGAGAGGTGTAGAGCAGGCAGCAGAGGGCTGATTTGGCAAGGCTGCCCTGGAAGAGGCCCCTCACTCACACGGGATCTGTGAAACCTGACTTTGACCTCCACGAGGAGCTGGAGGGGCACTGAGGGCCTTTTGGCAGGACTGGTACAAATTGACATGCACCGAGATGGTTCTCATAGCTGCTGAGGCGTAGGTCGGTGGGTGGGGTTGCGGGATGCCTCCTGGGTACCTGTTATGTAGCTGAGAACATGATACCTGGGGGCCAAGTGCACCTGCTTCTTGATGGCGCTGGCTGTTTTGCTGTAACGTGGGCTTTTAGGACCCAGCGTAGCTCATGTACAGACTGTAAGTGAGGGAATAACATCAGCACTGCACCCACTTTGGCATCTTTCTTTCTTTTTTTTTTTTTGACAGGCAGAGAGGACAGTGAGAGAGAGAGACAGAGAGAAAGGTCTTCCTTTGCCGTTGGTTCACCCTCCAATGGCTGCCGCGGACGGCGCACCGCGCTCATCTGATGGCAGGAGCCAGGTGCCAGGTGCTTCTCCTGGTCTCCCATGGGGTGCAGGGCCCAAGCACTTGGGCCATCCTCCACTGCACTCCTGGGCCACAGCAGAGGGCTGGCCTGGAAGAGGAGCAACCGGGACAGAATCTGGTGCCCCGACCGGGACTAGAACCCAGTGTGCCAGCGCCGCAAGGCGGAGGATTAGCCTGTTGAGCCACGGCGCCGGCATGGCATCTTTCTGAATCACCTGAGCACCCCCAGAACCTCTCCTGGCTGGAGAGGCTTCGGTGGCGGCTTGGGCTGCTGCCGGTCCCGGGTGCACTGGTGACGGGCAGGGCTTAGGAGCAGTGGCAGCTGCAGCAGCCTTTCCATGCCGCTGGATCCTCAGCTGCTCTGTTTTTCCGTTTGCTAAGAGGGCAGGGCAGGGTGAGGCTGTGACTCAACCAGAGGTAAGCTGAATCCAGGCCCAGGGAGGCAGACTCTGCCGGACAGGAGAAAAGATGCTGGCAGTCAACCGTGTGCCTCTGAGTCCCAGTCTCCTGAGCTGCAGGGCTCCCTAGGTGCTCAGAGGAGATGGTCCCCAGGACTCAGACACCAGGCTGTGGTCATCGGGTGGCACACAGCCTGCTCTCCTTCCTGCTTCCACCGTGGCTCTCACGCCTGCACCTTCCAGCTCCCCCAGCACCCTGCAAGCTTGGCCTCCCGGCTGTTTTCCAGGGAACAGATGCCAGTAGAACACGGAAGTCATTTTGGTTCACAGGTGATTTTTCCTGCACAAAGGAAGCCAGAATAGATAATGTGAGTGGAATTTCAACGTTGATTAGGGAGGGAAAAACCCAGTTCAGCTGCTGCCAAGCAGGTGCAGCCTCTGGCTGCATCTTAAGAGAATTGAAGTAAGGGCCTGTGTCCAGGGTTCCCCTCCCTTGGAGAGGCAGCCCTGGGCTGGGTTAGAATGTGTTGCCTTCTGGACCTGTCTTCAAGGTGGTGGCCGCATGGGCTCTGAGCTTCCCTCCAGTCTGCGCCCCAGCTGGGCTGTAACCGAGGGATTGACAACACTTTCAGCCTGTTGTTTCAGGGGCAAGTTCTAATAGCCCAGTGGCAACCTCCACCAGGCCCAGCTGCCAATCTGGTCTAATTTCCTCCCCAGGAACCGATTACTGTTCTGGGAGGACTCTGCTTGCAAAGCTGTAGAAGTTTGAAGTGATCGGTCTTATCTTGTTTTTCCAATAAAGGCAATAATTTTGAAGCATGATTTTTGTGAGGTGTGACCAGCAGAAATGTTCACGTCTTGAGTAGACATGACATGAAGACTTGCTGAGTGAATGAAGTGCCTTAAGAATTATTTTTGGGGGTGGGTGTCCGGGCTACACCCCACATTAGATGCCAGCACCCCATATTGGAGTACCTTGGTTACAGTCCCAGCCTCACTCCTGGCTACTGCTTCCTGCTATTGAAAACCTTGGGAGGCACTAAGCTCAGATACTTGGGGCCCTGCCACCCGCGTAGACTACTTGGGTTGAGTTCCTGGGCCCTGGCTTTGGTCTGACCCAACTATATTCTTTGCAGGCATCTGAGGAGCAAACCAGCAGAGGGAAGCTGTCTATTTATCTCTTTCCCTGCCTCTCAAATAAACCGGAAAAAAAATTTAAACATTTCTGCTTGGTAAATGGAAAGTGACTTATCCACTTAACAGCATCATTATTATTATTTTTTAACTTTCTGTTGACAACAAGGAGGAACCCTCACATGAGAGGCAATAAAACACACACACACACACACACACACTCGCCCTCATGGTGACAGTGTGTTTGTGGGTAGTGGGCTAAGATTGTGATACTGAATGTCTTTCCTCAACCCCTTTGAATCCATTCTTTTCCAGTAAGTTCTATGCCCAGACGGCCTGGAGGCATCGTAGTTGGCTCTTTAGCCGTAAGGTCTTCCATCAGGCTCAGCTGATGGAAGGCAAATGAAAAAGATTGCAGAGTGGGGCCAGGCAAGGTGGGAACCCAGCGTTTGTTCACACTCATGGTGTGCACCTCCCATTTTCCTGCCGGGACCCTCATCATTTAACTAGCATATCTGAGGATTTGATCAGCTGGTGCGTGAGACGACTTCATCAATTCATGTTGTGCTCTTTCTCAATGACTGTAATCAGAAATTAACAAGAAAGGCAACGGGAGAGGAGTAATATCACTGGGTCTTCAAATAGCAGAGAAGAGTGGCTCTTTGGCAAATATGTGTCCAAAAAAACACCATCATAAAAGGCGCCTGAAAAAGTGCCATTGAAAACATAACTCGATCTGTTTGGGGGATGATTCAGAGGACACTAGACGGTGGAGTCTCAGGGGTCATGGCTATGACTAATGATTATAACCGTACCAAGGATGTGCGGAAAGTCTGGTTAATAAGGGTAGGAGAGAGAAGGACTTTTTATGCTTTGCCACAATCCTGTGTGTCTACTGTAAGAACCCTCTTGCAAGCTGCAATGTAACTAACAGAGACCCAGGAAAATGACACTTTGAGGAGTTTGCACTTTTTCAGCAAAGTCAGAAATATTTGTTGAAAATCAACCATGTCCCAGGCACTGTAATGGTTTGTTTACCACATTTCCTCTCATCTTCAGCCACCTAACAAAGCAGGTTTTATTATCTCTATTGTAGAGCTCAGAGAAGTTAAGTAACAGGACCAAGGTCACACACCAGCCTGGGGGAAAACCTGGAGGAGAGGCCAGACCGGTTTAATTCCAAAGTCCCATGTCTTGCTCACTCAAGGTGTGCCGGGAGGGGGCTCAAGAACTCAGGGCTTCTTGGCTTTGCACAGTGACCCTGGAGAGGTTAATCCTAGCTGGTGATGGCGGCTAACGCTTTTCTTTGCGTTCCTTCCTCCCAGGTGGGACTGATTCTTATGATTTAGGCAGGGCTGTGTGTCATTACCCACCACAAGGGCGTCACGGCCCGGCACGAGCCTGCAGGACAATCCTTCATGGTAATGGCCGCAGTCGCCACGCCACGACATCCTGGGACTGAACTTTTCACCGCAGGAAATGGTAGGACGCTTTCTTGCCAGGCAGCCCCTCGCCGCGCTGTGCAATGAATCACAGAGTTTTAGAGCTGGAGGGGATACGGATAATGAAAGCAATAATTTGTACTTACTCCCGGAGAGCTGCCTCGAAACGGTAGCCTCCACATGCATGCAAAGAGGCGAGCTCCATTTTCCAGGCTCCCGTGTGGAGGGTGAAAGCAAGTCTAGTTCAATCTTTTGCGTTCCTCAGGTGCCTATCCAAGTGCAGGTTGCATTCTGCAGGATGACCCAGCCCTGGACAATTAGTTCCCACTGGGCTGGTTGGTGGCTAGGAGGCGGACAGCACCCAGAATGAGGCGCGTTGGGGGTCTCCGCATGTGTTTTCTCAGAGGTTGTGGTTGAGAAGCCAGTGAAGGGGAGGGTTTCTCAGAGCGTGGCCCTGGCACCTGTCTCCCCGGGCCTCAGCCCCTTACTTGTCAAGCAACAATAAGAAGCACCTGCATCCGAAGAGGCTGCTGGGAGGTAATGGATGAGGACATGCAACAGGTTTATAGGAAATGGAATTAGAAGTTAATTTCGGCCCACAAAATTTTCAGAATCCATGCATAGTTTTCTCACAATCTGCATTTCTGTGAACTTTTTGAAAACCTTGCGTATGTGAAAAATACATTTTCCACAAAAGTTTTTTTTCAGATCCATGCAGTTTCATAATCTGCATTTTTCCTGAAGTTTTGGCAAACCCTGCGCATGTAAAGTGCTGAGAACAGTGCTTTGCACAATAGAAACTGTATGTTAGTGACAATTCTTACAAGCACCACTTTTTGGAGTCTCAGAGATGCAAATTAACTTGTTTAGGGCTAGCAAGGGAGTGAATTGGGATTAGAAATCAAGTCTGTGCAAAGTCAAAGCTCTTTTCTTGCTTTTGGCCAGAAAAGGGTGACACAGCAGAGCTACCATGATTAAAAGTAAGTGATGCCCACTTGATGTCCCGACACAGCCTTGGGATCTAAAAAGGGAATGCTAACACCAGGAGCTGCCTGGCAGAAGTGGATGGTAGAGACATCCTGACTCTACTGTCCAGGGCCCCTGCAGTTGGACCCGGAGAAAACAGAGATGAGTTTGTGGTGCCAAGGGTAAGAGGCAAAGATGAGAACCTGCCCTAGGGGTGAACCCTCATAGTGGGTTCTGCAGACACACAGTGTGGATGCAGGTTGGTAGTGAGGTAGTCCTGCCTTCCCGCATGCCACCATCATTGTGTTGAAAGCATTTCTGGGGTCGCCGTGCAGAGAAAGGCTGTGGGTGGTGGCAGTTAGCCACCCAGAATAAAAGCATTCAGTCTTCTCACTATTTGCTAAGTGTGAAACCCCAACTCCCAGCTTGCGCAGGTTAGGTGTTCACTGATGTTTATGAAATGAATGCCTGGGCAGAGGAGGAAGGGAGACAGGGAGATAGGACTTAATGAATAAAGGCTTTGCGTGCCAGGCGAGGCCTGGAGGTGCTTAATGAGCACCATCCTGTGTCCCCAAGCAGAGGCCAAGTGTGTCCCCAGGGCAGTTGGCGAGAGACCACAGCAGGCCTTGTGAATGGTAGGTTCTCAGCAAGGACTCTACATGATTTCCCTCTCTGCCCCTCTCCAGGATGAGTGCTCAGTGTGTGACAGGGGACCCACCCACACGGGACCTACAGGAGGGCTCTTGGTGGGTCCCTGGTCTAGCTATCTGTCACTTCCAAGATCCAGTAGTGCTCTGTGGCATCCATCCGGAGACAGGAATGTGGGGGTGACCTTGGCCCAGCTAGACCTGCTGGGAAGTTGTTCCAGTAAATCAGGTGAGAGCCCAGGTGGGTGAGGGTTCAAATGCAGGTGGCAAGCAGGGCTTGGAGGTGTTGTGTTCTGGAAATATTGGTAGGGAGGCTCACCAGCACTTACTGGATTCTTCACATCCTGCCCCGAGGCCTGAGATGTCCCCAAATAAAGAGAGGTTATAGTTTCCAGCTGAGAATGTTGGCCTGCCACCAGCTATTGCTAGGAACTGGCTTTTTTAGAATGGCCACTGTATTCATTCTTTTTGAATTTCTCAGTACCATCTGTTGGGTTCTACAGTGTATTTCCATTCTTATTAGAGACCCATTCAATTGATGTTTAATTCAGCATATTTGCACCATGAAGTCACTGCCACCTTCTCCTAGCATTATAGTTCCCCTGTCTCTGTTTCTCTCTCTCCTTTAGATGTGAATAACTCCATACATTTCAGGAGCACCTGCTCTGTAAACTCTGACTCTAATGGGGGGAGGGGAAAACCTTTGTCACTCAGGGGCACCCTCACATGCATTTGTGTCCTGCCTGACCCTAATCCACAGGGCTGCAGGAGTTTGTGGCTCTGGCAGGGACACAATATGTCTGGTGTCCAGTGGGCAGGTTCTCACACATTCCTGTGCTCCTCCTGGGAAGTCACTAATTCATGGCTGTTAGATAGCTAGGTAGATATGTGTGCTGTGTATGTGACAGGGGCCAAAGAAAAATGGAATTTTTTATGTGGCTGGATGAGGGAAGACATGTAGAAGTAAGCCTTGGGAGCAGACCAGCGTTACCTATCTAAAGGATTGCTCGTGTTGCGTGAATCCTTTATGTATCTGAATAAGGGAAGAAGTGTAGAAGCAGACCAAGACTGATGTACCAGAAAGTCTTGCCATTGCTCGATAACCTGGCGAGTAGGGTCCCAACCCCTTCCTGGGGTAAAGTGGGTGATATTCCCATCCCTACACCAAGAGCCTGTCCATTATGACGTTCCATTATGTCCATTATTAGGTCCATTTTGAAGTTCTGGGAGGAATTTACAGAGTTCCACATCTAGAAAGCCCTCCACCAGGAAGATCCCAGGAAGGGCTTGTGGGGAGGAGAAAGGGAGGGCTCCAACCCGCATCCATAAAGACTCCAGTCTGCATGCAGACGGGGCTCTCAGTTCCTTATCTGCAGGCGTATTGTCTTCCTTAAACTTGGCTGGATGCTTACTGCTGCCTCTGAATACTCCTGTCTGAAGTCTTGCAATTCAGAGCAACCATCTCCAGTGACATGGGCAGAACCAGGAAGCTGCATCGGCTTCAGGGCCTGGGGCTGGGCTGGGGGGTAACACCTACCTGCTAGAGATGACTTAAAACGAGGCAAACGGCAGACTGGTCAATTCATTTCCAAGAATGCACTTCGTCCTTCCTCTGTGCCCTTGTGTCTTGTAAGACGAACTTTCCGTGCTCAGGCCCAGCCTTGTGCTGCTGTTCTGCTCCATGTGGGCTTTGGTGCTGGCTTCCTGGCCTCAGCTTGGCGCATGTTCCCGCTTGTACCTCACTGCATAGAACAGACGTCTGCATACCATGTTCCCCTTACCGATGAGGACTGAACTTCTCTGTGCCCTCTGGTTTGGCCTGGGATCCAGGGCTCTGACCTGTCCCTGTCAACTCTTGTCCTGTGGTGCTTCACATCCTTGCAAGGCAGGGGAAGCCCTTTGGCTTGACTGTCCCCACGTAATTCTGTGTGGCTAAAAGACAGGCTGGGCCTTGTCCCCTCTGGACACCTTTCTGTCACTACACACTGGGATTTGAGATTTCTAAGTTCTGCCTCTTCCATTGTTAGTCAAATTTCAAAACCCTGTTTAAATCCAGAAATTTTATTCAAAGAATTAAACTACCTTGGTTGCACTTTTTATGTAAGCTGTACCCATTGGTCCATATATTAGGAGTGTATCTGTTTTCTTAAGTATGTTGACGTGCAAGAGGTGCCACCTGCCAATCGAGCGCCTCGATGTTTGCGGAAACAGAAGCAAGGAGGCCACACTTTTAGCTCCCCAGATCCCTCACCTCTGGAGCAGAGGGAGATAAGCTGATGTGAGCGGAGTCCTCTCCATTCCTGAGGGAAAGAAACCCCCTCCCTCTGAAGTCACAAGAACAGAGGAAATAGGAAAAACGGGTCTTGCTAAGTTTCCCCTGTTGGTTACCATTAGACCATGTCTCTTTTGTCCAATCATATTCCCCCATGTTGACCACCTGCCTGGCCCAGCACCAACCATTGTGGCCATTTGGAGAGTTTACCAGCAGATGGAAGAAATCTCTCTTTCATTCTCTCCTTCTCTCTATATATGTTTGCCTTTCAAATGAATAGTCTTTAAAAAAAAGAAGAAGAAGAAGAAATACAAAAGCAGACCAGCATTTATGTATCAAAAGTGTTCCCATAGGTTTAAGAGGACCTGTTCCTGAACACATGCTCTCTTGATCTCTCTCTCTTACACTCTCTTCCTCTTTCTCACCTTTTCCCCCTGGCTTCCCCTACCCTACAATAGACCATTGCTTAAAAAAAAAAAAAAAAGTTTAGCCATTGTTCAATAATCTGGTTGGGTGGTTGAGTGGGTCCCAACCCCTGCCAGGGAGCAGCTTAGGGAAATCTTCCCTACCCTACCCCAAGGGGGCTATTAGGTCCATTATGAAGTTCTAGGAAGAATTTTAGGAATTCCATGCCCAGGAACCACTCCACCCAGCAATATCCCAGGAAGGGTATAGGATGAGGAGAAATAAAAGACCATAACTCACATCTATAAAAACTCCAGTCTGAACGCACACAGGGCTCTCAGTGCTTTCCGGAGATGCCCCTGGTCTGTCAGGTGTGCTCTCTTCCTCTCTTCATTTGACTTGGCTAGCGTGCCTACTGCTACTCTGTCTCACATCTGGATTCTTTCTTGTGTGAAGACAAGAATCTCCGGAGAGTTATCTCTGGTAACATTCCCTGCCAGCCACATGGGAGACCTGGAGGGAGTTCTGGGCTCCTGGCTTCAGACTGGCCCAACCCCAGCTGTTGGAGGCATCTGGGGAGTAAACCAGCAGATAACATCTGTCTCACTCTCTCTCTCTTCCTCCCTCCCTCCCTCTTTCTCTCCCTTTCACTCTGCCTTTCAAGTAGAAGAAAATAGACACAGGAGCCTTTAGAAATGAAGACAAGGAAACAGGTAAATGTATGTATTTTTCTTAATGCTAGGTATCATGGAGCCTTATTCAACCACACTAAAGACCTACCCACCAAGGTTACTGAACTAGAGCAATGCTTTAGATATGTAATGCTGATCTGCTCTGAAGGCTCACTCCTACATTTCTTTCCTCATCCATCCACACAAAAATTCCCATTTTTTTTTTCGTACCCCTCACACACATAGACGAACATCTACCAGGCTACCTAACAGGATGACCCAAGAACCTGAACCATCCTCTGCTGTGTCCTGGGGTGCATTAGCAGGTCAGGAGCAGAGTGGTGGGGATTCCAGCCGACTTGCCGATATAGGATGCGGGCACCCTAAGTGACGGCTTCACCCACTGTGCCGCAATACCTATCACTGCTTAAAATATAGTAGGCTTTGCTGCCAAACAGGAGGTTTGCAAGCCAGCTTTGCAAAGAGCAGAGTCCCCAAACTAACATATCACAGTTCAATCATCCTTGTGACTGAAGACATTAGCAAACCTCTTTGCCCTGACTCCAGCTTTAAAAAAAAATTTTATTTATGTTATTCATTCAAAAGGCAGACAAACAGTTGGATATGGGGGGGGAGAGAGAGAGAGAGAGAGAGAGAGAGAGAGAGAGAGAGAGAGCGAGCGAGCTCCCATCTCTGATTCACTCTCCAAAAGCCTGCAGCAGCCAGGGCTATGTTCCGGGATACTTGGACAGGGAAATGCCACACCAAGGCTTTAGCAGGAAGTGGGATTTAATTATGCCTGCATAAGGCCCACTGGATTCGCATCCAAAAATCTGAGCCCTGAACAAAGCAGGAATTGTCTTACAAACAATCTCAATTCCTTTGTCTCCTTTATTCCAACTGGGTTCTTTAAGGCTATAGGATGGCTATAAAGTAGCTATGAGGCTGTGCGTGGGTACCTAGTTACTGGGTAGGCCACATTGCCCTTCCTTGTTCTGAGAGAGTCCTTGACTTTCCCTTTGATCCAGGAGGACTCCTAACTTTCCCTTCTGAAAGTCCATATCTCAGCTAAGCCAGGCTGAAGGCAGGAGCCAGGAACTAAGTCCAGGTCTCCCCTGTGGGGTGGCAGGAACCCAAGTACTTGAGCCACCACCTGCTGCCTCCCAGGGTGTGCATTAGCAGGAAAGTAGAATGGAAGCAGAGAAGTCAGGATTCCTGTTAGGTAGGAAGTCAGTTATGAGCTTATGTGTGTGTGACATAAAGGCCTAAAGAGAAGACATCTATGTCCAGCATATGCACCTGCTTCTCAGAGTCATCCTGACAACATTCCAGCGGCAGCCCGGCCTTCGCATCCTGCCCTGCCCCCTTCTACCTGATAACCTGCCTGGTGGGGGTCCCCGCCCCTTCTCCCAGATGCAGCCCAGTATCTGCATTTCAAACACCGCGCTCCCGATCCCGATTCTCCAGGGGGTCTTGCTCACCCTTCCTCCAAACCCAGGATGTCGCCAGCTAGGCTTCCTCCTGTCTGATACCTTCAGGGAAAAACTCAGATTGGAGTTTTTCTATTTACATCCAAAAAGCCCTTTGTTCCAAGAGGAGCAGAGGTGGGGAAGCAAGACCCATCTCCTTAAAAACCCCTGGCCTCAACCAGACTGCGTGCTCAGCCCTCTGCCTGTCTGCTGAGCCGCCCGCCTGGCCAGGCCAGGCCAGGTGTACTCTCTCTCCACTGCCCCCCCCCCCCCCAGTCTCTCAGGCTCTGTCTGATGTCCCTTCCCTAATAAACTTTGCTATTTTACCTCCCACTATTCTGTCTCACGCCTGAATTCTTTCTTGCACGAAGACAAGAACCCTGCAAATTTCTCCGGTAACATTCCCACCCAGGCACTGTGATGCAGGACAGCTACTCCACATGTGTGGCTCCCACCCCTCACACCTGCTATAAACTGAAGCTTAGGGGAGAATCCAGAGAAAGGGGAGAGTCACTAAAACTGAAGAGGATGCGGGGCCTTGAGGCTTTCTCTCTAGCTGTGCAGGCTGCTGCCTTGTAAGACTGGGAGACTCTGCATTGACGTGAAACCAGGAAACAGTGGGCCGGGATGTAATTTGTCTGAGTTGCTTTTGCATCTGGAAAGGTACAGATGCGCCTAGAATTGCCCTCGCTTTCTGGGGTCTGTGTGGAGAAGAAGGTGCTGAAGGCAGTCCAAAGGACTGATGAGGCTGCTAGGGAGATGTTAGCCTGTATGTGTAAGAGGGGCCGGAGAAAGTGAGAAGGTTTAAAGAAAGTAAGTTCAGGTGCAGCAAGTTCTGAAAGCAGGACTCAGCCTGTGGTCTGTCTTAGCCCAAGGTGGCCTTGCCTCTCCTTTATCAAAAGGCGGACAAGGTTCTGACCACTGGACTGGTTATTTGCTTCTCCCATAGATAAAGATCTTAATTGATGTTATTGTCCAGAGGGGTTTGCTTAGAGGAATCCCATGCCTAAAATCATTGATCTTGTGTTACAGCCTTTTTAGATGGGTTGCAGCCCTCTCCCTGGGGGCAGCTCAGTGGAATCTCATCTGCCCTTCCCTAAGGTGACTATTGACATCCTGGGAGGAATTCTGCTCAGAAAGTCCTCCACCCAGTAGAATGCTAGAGAGGGCATGGGGGAGGGGAAATGGGGAACCCATACTCAGGTCCATAAAAACCCCAGTCTGAACACACATTGGGCTCTCAGTCCTTCACTGGGACTCCACCCTGGCCTATCAGCAGTATGAGTTTCTATCTCTTCACTTTTCAACAAACTATGCTAAAATGTCCTTCTCATCTGCTCGTTCATTGGCCTCATGCTTCGTTGTCTATGGAGTAAATTTGCTCAGTTCAAGTCAGGGGTAACAGGGCCGCTGTGAGGGCCCAGAGCCATGGATGGATCACACAGGCTAAGGGCGTGGGAGGATGTGCTTAGATTGCAAGGCGCTCTCGTGCCTGGTCACTGGGAAAGGACCCCTGCTCAGGTCTAGGACGATTAGCATAGAGGACACATGATGCCAGTTTCCTTGATGACAAGACCTGGAAAGATGTGATTCAGGAATTGATGGTGGTTGCACTGGGCATGGAATCATAGAGAATCTTGACTTTGTTCCTTCTGCTGCTCAATTTTTCTAATATATTTTTGTAATGAGAAAGTAATTTTATAACAGAAAAAAGTAAAGCTGACTCCCATAATGCAAACAAGAGAGAATCATGTGAGACATGTTCCTCCATCATGTTAACATTCCCAGGGCTTCCTTAGAAGTCTATAGATAGAAATCTCCTTTTTCTAGCTTCTTTAATATATATTTTTATACAACTAGAATTGTATTCTATCTCATTTTTCCTTATCCTTATACCTGTTTCCTTCCCCCGGATGACCCCACCCTTTATTTCCTTAGGTAAAGTACTGGCAGGCTGGTGTGTGCCCTTCAATATTCTTCTCTATATAACTATAAAGCAAGTAACCACGTATGACTATGCATATAGGCACGTGAATCATGTACACAGAACAGGAGACTTCAAAAGATCATAGGAAATTGAAATACAAAATAAGTTTCTTTTTGTGCACATCAACATTCAAACCCATGCGTGATTTTTCCATAATAGGCGTTTTTCATACACTTTCAAAGACCTCTTATACATGCTCACAAATATTTAGATGCATACATATGCAAATACACCTACTTTTTTTATATTACAAAGATGGGACAAGATTTATTTATGTTTATTTTATTTGAAAGGAGAGAGAGAGAGAGAGAGAGGAGAGAGAGAGAGAGAGAGAGAAAGAGTGTTCTTTCATTTGCTGGTTTACTCTCTAATTGCCCATAACAGCTAGTGCAGGGCCAAGCTGCAGCCAGGAGCCCAGATCTCCATCTGGGTCACTCCACATGGGTGGAAGGGACGCAGCTATTTGAGCCATTAATTCTTCCTCTCAGGGTGTGTATTAGCAGAAAGCTGGAGTGGGAGTAGATTAGCTGGGACTTGAACCAGGCACTCTCATAGGGTATGGGGGTGTCCCAAGAGATGTCTTAACAGCTGCCCACCCTGCATTTTGTCTTTCGTACTTATCACCACCTCCTGCAGGTTCTCCCATTTTATGGTCATAATTCCTATTCACTTTTTTTTTTTTTAAACATTTATTTGAAAGTCAGAGCAGGGTTTGGAGGGGGCGAGATCTTCCACCTAATAGTTCACTCCCCAGATGGCCACAGCAACCAAACTTGGTCAGGCTGAAACCAAGATCCAAGAACTCTTTCTGAGGGGCCCGAACTATGGTGTAGCAGATTAAGCTACCACTTGCAATGCCGCCATCCCCTATGGGCACTGGTTCAAGTCCCGGCTGACCCACTTCTCATCCAGTTCCTGCTAATGTGCCTGGGGAAGCAGCAGCAGATTGCCCAAGTCTGTAGGCCCCTGCACCCACGTGGGGGACTGGGATGAAGCTCTAGGCTCCTTGCCCAGCCTTGGCCCTTGTGGCCATTTGGGGAGTGAACCAGTAGATGAAAGATCTGTTTCACTCTCTCTCTCTCTCTCTGTAACTGTCTTTCAAAAAATAAACTAATATTTTTTAAAGTCACATTTAAAAAATAAAAAAACCTTCTGAGTCTCCCATGTGGGTGGAACACTTGGGACTCAAACAGGGGCTCTGATATGGAGTGCCACTGTTGCTAGCAGTGGCTTAACTAGTTATGCCACAAGACCAGCCCTACTTCTTTACACTTTTCGAAAGACTCTTTGAAGATTCTATTGTGTGTCATTCATCCACTTGCAAGAGTTTTAAACATTCATTTTTTCCTGGTTTTTGGAGATGGTTATTTGGCTGCTGTCATTTGAAAATTTATTATATTTTCTGTATTTCAAATAAGTTTAGGAGTTACATTTCTTTTTTCTTTTTTTTAAAGATTAATTTTATTTATTTGAAAAACAGAGTTACAGAGAGAGGTAGAGACAGAGAGAGAGAGGGAGAGAGAGAGGTCTTTCATCCACTGGCTCACTCCCCAGATGGTTGCAATGGCTGGAGCTGCACTGATCTGAAGGCAGGAGCCAGGAGCTTCTTCTGGATCTCCCACGTGGGTGCAGGGGCCCAAGGATTTGGAGCATCTTCTACTGCTGTCCCAGGCCATAGCAGAGAGCTGGATTGGGAGAGGAGCAGCCACGACTAGAACTGGTGCCGATATGGGATGCTGGTGCTTTCCAGCTTCAAATTTGGAGGCAACTCCTCCTTAAGAGGCTATCAAGTATAAGTATCTTCAAACGTTGCTGTTACATAAATCCTACTCATTCAGAGCCAGTGCTGTGGTGCAGCAGGTTAATGCCCTGGCCTGAAGCGCTTGGCATCCCATATGGGTGCCAGTTCAAGACCCGGCTGCTCCACTTGTGATTCAGCTCTCTGCTATGGCCTAGGAAAGCCGTAGAAGATGACTCAAGTTCTTGGGCCCCTGCACCCTTGTGGGAGACCTGGAAGAGGCTCCTGGCTCCCGGCTTCGGATCGGCGCAGCTCTGGCATTGTGGCCAATTGGATAGTGAACCAGTGGATGGATGACCTCTCTCTCTCTCTCTCTCTCTCTCACACACACACACACACACACACACACTCTGCCTCTCTTCTCTGTGTAACTCTGACTTTCAAATAAATAAATAAATCCTTAAAAAAATCCTACCCATTCACAATTTAATATCATATATATGGCATTCTCAAACTTTCAATTTTTCATGGCACATTAAAAAAATCATTAGGAGGGAGCTGGCACCATGGCTCACTTGGTTGTTCCTCTGCCTACGGCGCCAGAATCCCACATGGGCCCCAGGTTCTGGTCCTGGCTGTTCCTCTTCCAGTCCAGCTCTCTGCTGTAGCTGGGAGTGCAGTGGAGGATGGGCCAAGTGCTTGGGCCCTGCACCCGCATGGGAGACCAGGAGGAAGCACCTGCTCCTGGCTTCGTAGTGGCCATTTAGGGTGTGAACCAATGGAAGGAAGACCTTTCTCTCTGTGTCTCTCTCTGTCTGTCTATAACTCTACCTGTCAAATAAATAAAAAAATTTTAAAAAATTAAATCATTAGGAAAACTGAACTACCACAATCAAAGATGTTACAGAATGCACATGGTTCTGACAGAGCAAGGAGTGTTTTCTGTAGAAGAGCAATTCTACTAAACAACATGGGAGGGGCCAGCACTGTGGCCTAGAGGGTAGAGCTGCTACCTGCAGTACCGGTATCCCATATGGGGGCTGGTTTGAGACCCTGGTGCTCCACTTCTGATCCAGCTCTCTGCTGTGGCCTGGGAAAGCAGTAGAAGATGGTCCAAGTCCTTGGGCCCCTGCACCTGCATTTGAGACTTGGAGGAGGGCCCTGGCTCCTGTCTCCAGATTGTGGCCATCTTGGGAGTGAAGCAGTGGATGGAAGACCTCTTTCTCTCTCTCTCTCTAACTCTGCCTTTCAAATACATATTTTTATAAAAAGCAAAACAAAAAAATGGGAAAAGTAATTGAAAATATTCAAGACAGATCAAATATATAATTGAACCTCCAAATTGCCATTTAGTTAGTATGCCTTGTATTGTAGTATATAAAAACCACCCACACTTATGGAATGTTAAGCTGACACCTAAGACAGTCAAAGCCTCCCATAATTCAACATACCACTATTTTCTGGTTGCATCAAAATATAAACAATCAGCAAATGATTTCACCTCTTGGCAAAAATCACTTACACTTAGGAAATGGGATGAAATGGGCTTCTCCCCTTAAAAGTGTTTCTAGAGCTATTAAAAAACTTGACATTTACAAAATAGTTGATAAAAATATTCCTCTACGGGACTGGTGCCGTGGCGCAGTAGGTTAATCCTCCACCTGCAGTGCTAGCATTCCATATGGGTGCTGGTTCTAGTCCCAGCTGCTCCTCTTCCAATCGAGCTCTCTGCTGTGGCTTGGGAAAGCAGTAGAAGATAGCCCAGGTCCTTGGGCTCCTGCACCTGGGTGGGAGACCAGGAAGAAGCACCTGGCTCCTGGCTTCGGATTGGCACAGCTCCTGGCTTTGGATCGGCTCAGCTCCAGCCATTGCAGCCATTTGGGGAGTGAGCCAACAGAAGGAAGACCTTTCTTTCTGTCTCTCCCTCTCACTGTCTGGAACTCTACCTCTCAAATAAATAAATGAAATCTTTTTAAAAAGTATTCCCCTGGATTGTACAAGAAGGGAGACAGGGACCTCTGGTAAGACGCGATGTGTGATATTAATCAGACGTGGCTTCTTGCTCTTCTGCTTCATCAGCGGCTGGGCGCGTCTCATGCTTAGTTCTCCGCTCTCTGCAGGCAGGCCTACTTGAGATTCTTGGTGTGCACCTGGGCCTGTTTTCCCTTTGCCCTCTTGTCCCCTTTGCTTGCACCTTTTGTCTGGTGACTTACCCTTCCCGGCAGCCTCCTTGGGCTTTGCTTCCACCTTCGCGGGGACTGGCTTTGCCGACAACCGTGCTGACTTCTTGGGCTCCTCTTTTGGCACCCCTTCGGCATCCCTTCCTCTTGGGCATCTTGGCAGCGGGGAGGGCGTGTGCCAGGTGCCTGCGGGCTGTGGTGTGCCAAGAGCCTTCTCAAAGTTGGGCTGCCTGGCCGCTCAGTAATATGGTTTTTTATGGCTTTATTAAAACTTTCATTGCAATTACTGCATATAGAATTTTGCACTCAAGTGTAGCCCATATTTGATTTTTAGAGGTTAGTAAAATAGCATTAGCCTCTTACTGTCAAACTCTCCTTGGTCTCTCTAACAATTAGCTTAGGCCCAAAGAATTTGAGCTATAAACCACTAATACCTAACTCTTGGTTACACAGATAAATCCAAATTTTAAATTGGTTACATATCCTCATTTGTTTTGGCTTTTGGGGGTTATGAAGCTCGTTGTTTGATGATGAATAAAGTTCACACTTTTTATTTTAGTTTGCCAAGAGTTTGAGACCATGCTAACCAAATGCAATAAAAGCCAATATGCTTAGCTAGAGCTAGCTCTGACGACAGTTTATAAATCACTTCCTATCATTTTAACCACAGGAAGGAGCCCGTTATACTTGCTTTAAATGTCTAACAGTGGCTTCCATTACAAACAAAAATTATGAAATACTCACCCACTGTCGTAAACATTTGAGTGTTAAAAACAAGCACACAATACAGCTTTTTACTCTTAAGCTTAAATTTAAAAGCAGGTGTGAAGGTGAAGAGGTTTGCTAATGTTGAACACTGCTCTCCAAGCACAGGGACAATTTGTAGTGTGTGATGGATGAGGCTGACAATTTCTTTTAGAAAATTCTCCTTTCTTCTTTGCAAGAAATAGAATCAGGATTACCTGGGAGTCTGTTCAATGTTTTCTTTACTGCATTGGTCATTAGACTCAGGATGGAAAGCATGGCATCATGGACACGGAGTCAAGAAATTTATTTAAAAGGGGCAGGGAAGCTACGGTAAAGCTAATGGCTTGTAGACATTGGTCGAGTCCCCCTTGTAATTACAGGGCTTAATCACCACTTTGCCTTCCGAATGTTTCTCTGCTCACTGCGTCTCACCCCTGAGGATGGCAGGAGGGTGAAATGTAGCCAGCTGTGGTGAGAGGTTTGGTGTGAGAGTTGCTGTCCTCCACCCACACCTCCTTCCCCAGCGTGGGCTGTATTCCGGCTGGCTGGCCCTTCCTGGGCTGACTCACCCTGTGTTTGGTACCTAGTCACATCCCCTGTCTCTGAATGTTTGTTCCATAGGCAGAGCTGCTGCACCCCACCTCAGCTCACCAACATTAAAAGGCTCCCCGTTCTTTTGGGGAAGAAGGGAACTCAGCCATCCCCTCTGACCCCCTTGCTTTATGGATGATGGAAAAAGTCTTACGGTCAAGTCCAAGTAGTTTCTGATTTCCTATCTTCCAGACGTTTTCTTTCTACCTCACCAGCCTCACTCCTCTATGTACTTAGAATTCTCCGTATTAGAGACCCATCTCTTTGGGATGCTGGCTTCCATTCAAGTCAGACATCCTTTGGGATGAGTGTCATCTTGGTCAAATTGAGTATAAGGTTGTCTGACCATCTTATTAGGGAAGATGGCTAAGGGGTGCTCAACTACTTTTAGCCTCATCTGCCCTGAGACGTTTTCATTACCTGAATAAGAAAATTGACTTCTTTTACAAAAAAAAATTTTTTTTTTTTTTTTGGACAGGCAGAGTGGACAGTGAGAGAGAGAGACAGACAGAAAGGTCTTCCTTTGCTGTTGGTTCACCCTCCAATGGCAGCCGCTCATCTGATGGCAGGAGCCAGGTGCCAGGTGCTTTTCCTGGTCTCCCATGGGGTGCAGGGCCCAAGCACTTGGGCCATCCTCCACTGCACTCCTGAGCCACAGCAGAGAGCTGGCCTGGAAGAGGGGCAACCGGGAGAAAATTGACTTCTAATTCTGGGTAATGTCAAATTATGACAACTCCATCAGGATTTATGTGCAATTAAATTTCTCTGTAAATAGATTAAATTCTGAATGTACCCAAATGACTTCTTTATATTTTTTTCCCTTTAAGAAATAGAAAGTGAATTCCATTTTTATCTTCTTCTCTTGGAGCTTTCCAAGCAAAACTCTACTTACGGATCTTCTGGATAGAGGTGGTGAGTGAGATAGAGGAAATTTGGAAATACAGAGCCTTTATGGTGAGAATTAATGACTATGTGTGCAGTGAAAGAAGAAAGCAAACCTAAGCTGGAGATGCCATCAGATTTCCCTGTCCAACACCACCCATCATCAGTGGCTTCTTGGCTACAGAGACTCACTCCAGGATTCGAAGAGGATTTTAACTGAAATTAAGTTTTCCCAAATGGGATCTTTGAGATGCCATAGGTCATTCGTAAAAGGAAATACCAGCCATGGATTTTTCTGCCTTCTCCATGGTATTTTAAAATTAGCTGTTCCGCCTTGCGGCGCCGGCACACCGGGTTCTAGTCCCGGTCGGGGCGCCGGATTCTGTCCCGGTTGCCCCTCTTCCAGGCCAGCCCTCTGCTGTGGCCCGGGAGTGCAGTGGAGGATGGCCCAGGTGCTTGGGCCCTGCACCCCATGGGGAGACCAGGAAAAGCACCTGGCTCCTGGCTCCTGCCATCGGACGAGCGCGGTGCGCCGGCCGCAGCGCGCCGTCAGCGGCGGCCATTGGAGGGTGAACCAACGGCAAAGGAAGACCTTTCTCTCTGTATCTCTCTCTCTCACTGTCCACTCTGCCTGGCAAAAAAAAAAAAAAAAAAAAATTAGCTGTAATAAGATTTAATAAGACTATTGAACACATATGGCATTCCATCTATCAATGTTGCTGACACAGCTTTTTATTGGCTTGTTGTCCATCTGACATGAGTCTTCTCTTTGAAGACCATTGATCCACATGATGCGCTGTCACCCAAAACTTCACTCCATGTTAGTCACATTATTTCAGGCCCTTAGGGTACTAAACAACTATGTTATACCTATCCATTTCCTAAGATGTATAGTTGACAGAGAAAAATTAAACAAAAAAGTGGAATATTATGACACTCAAACTAATATAAACGAGATGTAATCAGAATGATTTAAATGTTTAAAAATTATTTTTATTTGAGAGGCAGAAAGAGAGAGTGAGAGAACACTTCCATCCGTGAGAGGCAGAGAGAGAAAGAGAGGGAGAGGGAGAGGGGGAGAAACGAACCCACCTATTGGCTCACTCCCCACATGCCTGCTGAGCCGTGCTTAAACTGGAGCTGAGAATTCAACCCTAGTTTCTCACATGAGTGGCATGAACACAACCACTTGAACCACCACCTACGGCTTCCCAGGGTGCACATTAGCAGGAAGTTGGGATCAGAAGCAGATCTGGGACCTGAGCTTAGGCACTCTTAATTAGGTTGTGGGTGTCCCATGTGGCATCTTAACCACTGTGCTAAACCTGCCTCTGGGAATATTTTACACAGAATGTTAGTCATCATAGTCTTTGGCGTCTATAAAAATTATTCAAGATAAACAATACATTTTTAAGGCAGCCTAAGTCACGATTATGCTAGTATCACACCAGCAGTTCCCACTTTGCCATTTGCTAGTATATGACTTTAGGGGCCAGTGTTGTGGTCTAGCAGGTAAAGCTGCCTCCTGGAATGCAAGCATCCCATATGGGTACTGGCTTGTGTCCTGGATGCTCCAATTCTGGTCTGGCTCCCTGCTAATGGCCTGGGAAAGCAATGAAAGATGGCTCAAGTTCATGGGCCTCTTCCACCCATGTGGGAGACCAGGAAGAAGCTCCTGGCTCCTGGCTTTGGTCTGGCCCAGTAACAGCTGTTGAGGCCATCTAGGAAGTGATCCAGTGGATGGAAGATCTCTCTATCTCTCCCTCTCTCACTGTAACTCTGACCTTCGAATAAATAAATAAATCTTTTTTAAAAACCAGGATTTAAAAAAACGTTTATTTATTTTCTCAGGGAGAGAGAACGAGAATGTTCCCTCTGCTGTTCACCCCCATATGCCTCCAGTGGAGCCTGGAACTCAATCTGGGTTTTCCACAAGGGTGGCAGGAACCCACTTATCTGAGTCATCAGCACCACCTCCCAGGATCTGTGGTCACAGGGAGCTGGAGGTAGGAAGCAGAGTTGGGATTGAACCCAGGCTCTCTAAGAAGGGCATCCCAACCAGTGCCTCACTGCTGCCAAATGCATGCCCCAGAAACGGGCTTTTTCATATTATACTGTGTGAAGACAAAGCTCACGAACAAGGAGGTTTACACGGTTGTTGAGATCCAGGGGTTTAGTATGACAAAGTGAGTTCAGACTCAGACTCCAACTACTTACTTTTATTCTAAGGAAGTTATCTAGCCTTGTTAAGTTGTTGTTTTCTTGTTTTTTAGATTAGAACAAATTCAAGAGCAGGGGACAGGTATTTTGGTGCAGTGGCTCAAGCCACAGCTCGGGACACCTGCATCCCGTACTGGAGTATCAGTTCCTGGCTGCTCCACTTCTGGTTCAGCTTCCTGCTAATGTGCCTGGGAAGGCAGCAGACAATGGCTCAACTGCTGGAAGAACAAGTGGATGGAAAGTCTCTCTTTTGTTTATTTCCCTCTCTCTGTAACTGCCTTTCAAATCAATCAGTTGATCAATCTTAAAAAAAAAGCATAAAGAAACTAAAAAAATCAGGAGTAAATTTTTGTCTTTATGCCATCGGATGAGCGCGGTGCGCCGGCCGCAGCGCGCCGTCTGCGGCAGCCATTGGAGGGTGAACCAACGGCAAAGGAAGATCTTTCTCTCTGTCTCTCTCTCTCACTGTCCACTCTGCCTGTCAAAAAAAAAAAAAAAAGTTTACAAATTCAATTAAATTTGAGGTAATTCTTATAGCCAACTCAAATGAGTATTTTATCTCAGCTTCTATCAGGTTTTAAGAGTGTTTCTTGCCTGCGCCGTGGCTCACTAGGCTAATCCTCTGCCTTGTGGTGCTGGCACACCGGGGTTCTCGTCCCGGTTGGGGTGCTGGATTCTGTCCTGGTTGCCCCTCTTCCAGGCCAGCCCTCTGCTGTGGCCCGGGAAGGCAGTGGAGGATGGCCCAAGTGCTTGGACCCTGCACCCCATGGGAGACCAGGAGAAGCACCTGGCTCCTGCCATCGGATCAGTGCGGTGCGCTGGCCGCCGCACGGCGGCCCTTGGAGGGTGAACCAACGGCAAAAAGGAAGACCTTTCTTTCTGTCTCTCTCTCTCACTGTCCACTCTGCCTGTCAAAAAAAAAAAAAAAAAAAAGAGTGTTTCTTTTTCAGATGAACTTGGGGACATAGTGAGATAAGCCGTTACTTATGTATATTGGGATAAAAAAGTACTAGGTAGAATAATAAAATTGAAATGCCATTATATACTGCGCTAGATTCAAAGAGTCTCCTATAGTTGTTTCCCACCTTTTGATATGTAATTAGTGCAGAACTTGCATAATTGGTAGGAAACACAATAAAACATCATATTTGTTGAAAAACTTTCCTGAATGACTATAAAATGAACCCGTAAATGTAGACATAAAAAGCATGACTCATACATTGCTAGTGGGGTTATAAAGTGGTGTAGCTGCTGTGGGAAACGGTTTGGTGGTTTTCAGTTAGTTAGGCATAGAGTAACCGCATGACCCAGCATTTCCATTCCTAGGTGTAGACCCAAGAGAATAGTTAACAGATGTTCAGATGAACACTTGTACAGGAAATGTTCAGACTGCTAGTCACAATGGTGCAAACAACTCAAATGCCCATCAAGGGATTAATGGACAAATGCATTGTGGTATATTTGTACCACGAAATACTGAACTTTAAAAAGGAATGAAATAGTGGTACATGCTACAACAGAGATGAACCTTGAAAACATACAGCAAATGAAAAAAGCCAGGCGCCAAAGATCATGTATTGAAAGATTCTATTTATAGTATCCTAAATACGGCAGTTCCCGCTTATCTGTAGATGATACATTCCAAGAACCCCAGCACAAACCTGAAACAGCAGATAGTGCTGAGACCTCTATATACGTGTACTATGTTACTATGTTTTTATGTTACTATATATATGTGCATATCTTGCATTATAACATTTAATTTATAAATTGGGCCTAGTAAGAGATGAACAACAACAATAACAAGATAAAAAATTGCTGTATTAAGTAAGAGTTACTGTTCATGGGCCATTGCTGTGGCATAGCGAATGAAGCTGCCACCTGCTGTGCTGGCGTCCCAGGTGGACACTGGTTCAAGTCCCAGCTGCTCCACTTCAGATCCAGCTCTCTGCTATGGCCTTGGAATGCAGCAAAAGATGGCCCACCTTCCTGGGCTCCTGCACCCATGTGGGAGACCCAGAAGAAGCTCCTGGCTCCTGGCTTCAGATGGGTACAGCTCTGGCCATTGTGGCCGTGGGGAGTGAACCAGTGGATGGAAGACCCCCCCCCCTTCTCTGTCTCCACCTCTGCCTCTCTGTAACTCTGGTTTTCAAATAAATAAATAAATATTTTTTAAAAAGTTACTGTTCATAAGCCTTGCAGTGGCACCATGACAGTGGATCTGGCCATCGGGACAGCTGCTAAGGGGCTAACCAGCAGGTAGTCTATACAGTGAGGCTGTGCTGGACAAAGCAGTGATTCACTTCCCAGGCAGCAGGATGGGATGGTGCAAGATTTCGTAACACCGCTCAGAACTGCGTGCCATCTTAAACTTATGAATTGTTTATTTCTGGAATTTTCCACTTAATATTTGGGTAACTGAAACTTCAGAAAGGGAAGCCTTAGATAAAGCAAGACTTCTCAGCTTAGTGGCTGCCCGGGGCTGAAGGAGGTGACAGGAAGGTTTACTTAGTGAGAATGGCTTGCTCTTGGAGTAAGGAAAACTCTTGGAGAGTCTGCATCTCTCTGTCTCTCTGCCTGTTACATAAATAAAAATTGTAAAAAAAACCTTTGTGAACTTGATAGTGATAATGGCTGCACAACGAAGCAGCAGTGGATTGTACACTTTAAATATTAAAATGGGAACAGTTTATGTTCTATGTATTTACCACAGTGAAACCAGAAAATTACTCTATGTTGCCTCTCAAACTCCAAGTATTGAAAAGTCTTCAGCTGGAGATGTGTTTTCAAGTAATTTACCCTCTTGATCCAGTGGTCGTCTGACCCAGATTGCTTTTCTCCAAATTATTTCCAGTAAGCTAGCAGGATCCCTGCTTTAGGAAATGGGTTAGACATTTTTGCCTCAACCTCCTGGACTGGACTTAATTGAGAGGCATTTTGCTGAAGACAAGGAATGAATGTGTAGCTTAGGTGAGTTATTGTGACAGAAATCTGCTTCCCATATACACTTCTTATTCATGCTCTTTCTTTTTTTTTTTTTTTCAAATTACATCTGTTTGCTTATTTTCATCTACTTGAAAGACAGAATGACACACACAGAAGGAGAGAGAGGGAGTGCATATAAGTGAGTGAACTTCCCTACTGGTTTAACCCCTAAATGCCTGCAACAGCCAGAGTTGGGCCAGGCAGAAGCCAAGAGCCTAAAACTCTATCCAGGTTTCCCACGTGAGTAGCAGGGGCCCAGGTACTTGGGCCATCATCTGCTGTCTCCCAGACACATTAGCAGGATAGGGTATGTGGGTGTCCCAAGTGGTGGCTTAACCCACTGTGCCATAAAACCTGCCCCCAAAAAGTGATTTTTAAAAGCCAATGATTTGATTGTCATTTAATGTGAAAGAATTTGAGACCTAGGAACACTGAGCTGGAATTTAAGAAATATATTGCCACTTACCAATAAAGTTATGTGTTTTTAAACATTGAAATGAAATTTATAAACTCTACAACTGACAATACTAAAATGCACAATTCAGTGACATTTATTGCATTCCTAATGTCACCCAAACATCACTTCTTTGAAGTGTGACTTTTTCATTTTCTCAGAACAATTTGTACAATTAAGTCATCATTCCCTGTTCCCTTCCTGCCCCATCCCCTGGGAGCCACTAATTTGCTTCCTGTCTGTACATTTTTGCAAATTTTTGATATTTCACATAGAAGGAATCATACAATATGTACCCTTTTGAGCCTGGTTTCTTTCACTAAGCATAATGTTTTCAGGATTCATCTATGTTGTTGATGTGTCAGTACTTCTTCGTTTTTAATGAATGAATAGTATTTCATTGCCTGAAAACATCACCATTTGTTTATCCATTCATCCCATGATGGATATTTGAGTTATTTCTACCTTCTGGTTATTTTGAATAGTGCTGGTCTGAACATTTATGAATAAGTTATTTAAGAGAACCCATTTTCTATTCTTTTGAGTATATTCCTATGAGTGGAATTACTAGCTCATATGGTAATTTTGTGTTTAATATTTTGAGAAAATATCCATCTTCCAGAGTAACTGTAACATGTTAAATTCCTGCCAGCAATATATGAAGGTTCCTGCTTCTTCAAATCTTTACCGACACTACCTCTTTGTTCCCTCCCTCCTTCTCTTTCTTCCTTTCTCTCCTCCTCCTTCTCTCTCTTAGCCTTCCTAGTAGGTATGAAGTAGTAGGTGGCTATGATTTATATTTCCTTTTTATGTGGTGTTGGCCGTTGGAATATCTTCTATAGATAAATATCTATTCAAATTCTTTGACTCTTTTTAAACTGGATTTTATGCCTTTTTGTTCTTGTTTTGAAACACTTGTTTATGCATTCTGGAAACTAAACACTTATCAGATACGTGATTTTCAAATATTTTCTCCCATTCTGTAGGTTGTCTTTTCTCTCTCTTAATAACATTCTTCGATGCACAAAAACTTTATGAAATACAAAGTAACTCTTCTTTTATTGTTCATGCTTTTCGGGGCAAATCCAAGAGTTCATTGCCAAATCTGGAGTCATAAAGATGTACCCCTTTATTTTCTTTCAGTAGTTTGATATCTTTAACTCTTATATTCAGGTCATTTATCTTGTCTGAGTTAAATTTTGACTTTGGTGTGAGATGAGGCTACAACTGTATTCCTTTGCATTTGTTTATAAGGAATTTCCAGAGCTGTGAGACTGCTCTTTCCTCATTGGATGATCTTGGTCCCCTTGTTCAAAAGCAGTTGCTGTAGATGTTTGAGTTTGTTTCTGCACTATTAATTCTATTCCATTGGTTTACTGTGTATCTTTATATCAGTACTGCACTGTTTTCACTCTAGCTACAGTTTAGAAGTAAGTTTTAAAAGCAGGAAATGTGAATCCTCCAACTTCTTTCTTTTCTTCTTCCAATGTTATTTTGGCTATTCAGTATTGCTTGTAATTCCAAGTGGAGTTGAGGATTGGATTTTCCATTTTAGCAAAAAAAGGCAAAATTGGAATTTTGATAGGGATTGCATTTAATCCATAGATAGCTTGCAGAGTATCATCATCATAACAATGTGTGTGTGTGTTTGTGTGTATTTTAAAGACTTATTTGTTTATTTGAAAGGCAGAATCAGAGAGGGAGGGAGAAATGGCAGTGAGATAGGTGGGAGAGAGAGAGAAAGAGAGAGACATCTTTCATCAGCTGGTTCATCTCCCAGATGGCCACATCTGGAGCTGGGCCAATCTGGAGCCAAGAGCTTCATCTGGGTCTCCCACATGGGTGGCAGGGATCCAAGCACGTGGTCCATTTTCTGCTGCTTTCCCAGGCAATTAGCAGGGAGCTGGATGAGAAGTGGCCTACCCAGAACTGGAACTGGCACTCATATGGGGATGCTAGTGTCACGGGTGGAAGCTTGATCTGTATTACAATGCCAGCCTGATCATAATGATATTAAGCCCTTGTTTCTGTGAACATTTTGTCTTCTCATTTATTTAGGTCTTTTTAGCTTATTCCATTAAGGTTTTGAGGTCTCCAGTACACAAATCTTTCACTTTCTGAGTTAACTTTATTACTCAATTTTTATTCTTTGGGGTGCTGTTGTAAATGGAATTTTATTTTTCTTTCTAATTTCCTTTCTGGATTGTCCATTGGTGATGGATAAAAAGCACAGCTTATTTTTGAGTGTTGATCTTGTACCCTGTAACTTTGTTGAATTTGTTTATTAGCTTTTGTAGGTTTTTTATGGTTTTGGGGATTTTCTATATATAGAATCATGCCATCTGCAGATAAATATAGTTTTACTTCTTCCTTTCCAATTTGGATACTTCTAATTTTTCTCTTGCCAAATTGCTCTGTGTAGGACTCCAGTCCAATATTGCATAGCAATGGTGAGACCGGGAATGAGATGAGGGTACTTGTTTTCACCACTGCTCTTCAACACTCTACGGAAAGTAATGGATTTTGCAGAAAAATGTCATCTCTTCCAATGCATAAATACAGCCAGTGGTTCAATAATGTCCCATTTTTTCTGAAGTTGGGCTTTTGGGCAAGCTTGCCATAGAAAATATACATATCTAAGAATACTGTCTCAATGCTATGTGCCTTAGTTTTGTAGGGGTCAATATCTACTTTTTAAAAAATATTTATTTAGGCCGGCGCCATGGCTCAACAGGCTAATCCTCCGCCTTGCGGCGCTGGCACACCGGGTTCTAGTCCCGGTTGGGGCACCGGATTCTGTCCCGGTTGCCCCTCTTCCAGGCCAGCCCTCTGCTGTGGCCCAGGAGTGCAGTGGAGGATGGCCCAGGTGCTTGGGCCCTGCACCCCATGGGGAGACCAGGAAAAGCACCTGGCTCCTGGCTCCTGCCATCGGACAAGCGCGGTGCGCCGGCCGCAGCGCGCCAGCCGCGGCGGCCATTGGAGGGTAAACCAACGGCAAAGGAAGACCTTTCTCTCTGTCTCTCTCTCTCACTGTCCACTCTGCCTGTAAAAAAAAAAAAAAAAAAATTTATTTATTGAGAGGCAGGGAGAGCTTGTTCCCATCTGCAGAATCACTTCCTAGATGCCTGTAAGAGCTGGGACTGGGCTAGAGGTGCAAGTGGGAATGAGGAAGTCAGTCCGTATGAGCGGAAGGAACTTTTAGCAGGAAGCTGGAGTCAGGAGCCAGAGCCAAGAATCCAATCTGAACAGTCTAATATGGGACACTGGCATCTTGATCCAAGTCTTAAACATGAGGCCAAACAGACACCTGCCCCCCACCAGATCTACTTCTGCTAAGAGATTATCAGAATTGTTTCTAAAATCAAGGCCACTGATTTAGTAGGAGTGGTATTTTCCTGAGGCTTCTGGCTCTTTCTAGTTTATAATATGTAATGAATTAAAAGTGTGAGTATGTGTGTGTGGGGGTTGGGAATAGGGAATTGCTAGTCGTTGACAATTAGAGAAATTATAGTGAGCAATAAAAGAGAATGTAGAGCAGAAGTAGAGTCCAGAGGAGTTCAGTGAAAGGGAAGCTAAATGCCCATTTCTTCAGTGGCTCTTGGGCCTCCTGGCATCCTTGCATCACCCCACAGAGTGATCAATAACTTGATGTAAAGACTGGGTCCATCTCCCAGCCCTGGGCCCCGCTCTCTGGGCCTCCTTGCTGCAGCCCCACCTCCTGTGCAGGTGAGAGGAGTGGAGCTCACTTGGAGCATTTGACTTTAATGATGACCTTGACTTAGGTGAAAGATCAAATTACTCTTAGTGTAACCCATCCAAGACATTTCACAAGTAGTGCTATCAACACAATTAATAGATTCTCCAAAGGAAAAGTTTTACTTTCATGGATTTTTATAGTTACATTGTGTATGAAGGATCATTAAAATGTTAATGAATGTGTACATATCTTTAAATCCCATTTTTCCAAAACCTTTTTGAAGAATTTCATCCCTTGCCAATATCAAGGAAATTAGTCCCTCTATGAAATAAAAGTCTTTTATAAAAGAGAGCTCATTGGCCACATTTCTGATGAGAGGGATAGAGAAAAAATGTGAAACATAACAATAACCTATCCCTGTAAAAATGGGTTGGTGATTTTCTCCTACAGAGGTCTTCGTGGGGGTAATCTGAGTAGTTCAACAATTTTATATATATATAAAACCATTATATATATTATAAAAACCATTATATATATAAAACCATTATATATATAAAACCATTACATATATAACCATTATATATAATTTTTAAAGATTTATTTATTTATCTGAGAGGTAGAGTTACACAGAGAGGGAGAGACAGAGAGAAAGGTCTTCCACCTGCTGGTTTACTCCCCCAATGGCCACAACAACCTGGAGCTGTGCTGATCTGAAGCCAGTAGACAGGAGCTTCTTCCGGGTCTCCCACACAGGTGCAGGGGCCCAAGCACTTGGGCCTTCTTCCACTGGTCTCCCAGGCCATAGCAGACAACTGTATCAGAAGAGGAGCAGCCAGGACACAAACTGGCTCTTATATGGGATGCTGGCACTGCAGGCAGAGGCTTAGCCTACACCACAGCACCTGTCCTGTCAGCCAGTATATACTTAGACCAGTAAACAGAAGGTCACTTCTCAAGCACCTAGATCTTGGGGGCCACATACTTCATTGCCCAAGCCAGGAAGATCTGAGGGAGGAGAGATACACTATCATGCCAGAAATGGAGGTGTAGACCAGTCCTGTCTTGGCCAAACTTGGATGTTTGGTCATTCCAGGTCAAATTATCAGGACCACTTGAGTTTTTATTCTTGTTGTTGCCAATGCTTTGTCATAGAAAAATTAGTAAAAGGATACATTTTTATTCTTCAAAGCCAACTGTCAGATTTTTTCTTTTTTTAAAATTTTATTTAAGTTATACAAGTTTCTTGTATTTCATACACACAGATTTAGGAACATAGTGGCACTTCCCCGCTACCCTCCCTCCCGCTCATGCTCCAACCCTTCCTCCTCCTCCCTCTCACATTCCCACTCTTAATTTTTAGAGAGATCTGTTCTCAGTTTATTTAATGCTGTATAGTTAACCCTACACCAAGCAAAGGAGTTCAACAAATAGTATGAAGAAGAAGAAGAAGCACTGTCCCTCAACAGAAGAGACAGGGCTATAAACAATCATTGAACCTCAGAATGTCCATTTCACTCTGATACATTTCAGGTACTTGTATTAGTTACCTCGGGCCAGGAAAAACGTGATATCTGTCTTTTTTGGAACTGGCGTATTTCACTAAGTACAATGGTTTACCAGTTGCATCTATCTTATTGCAAAAGACAGAATTTCTCCCTCCCTCCCTACCTCCCTCCCTCTCTCTCACTTTTTCTCTCTCCCTCTCTTTTTCTTTCTTTCTTTTACATAGTGTAAGTATAACATAATTTCTTTATCCAGTTAACAATTGATGGACATCTGGGTTGATCTCATATCTTAGCTATTGTGAATTGTGCTACAGTGAACATGGGGGTATAGATAACTCTTTCAAATATTGATTTCTTTGGGTTTGGGTAAATTACCAGGAGTGGGATGGCTGGGTCATATGGTAGGTCTATATTCAGATTTCTAAGGTATCTCCATACAGTCTTCCACAGTGGCTGCACCAGTTTACATTCCCACCAATAGTGTACCGGGATACATTTTTCCTGTGGTATAGTGGGATATGCTAGAGTTCATTCACTTAGGTTAAAATCCTCATGGTTCATTCTTACTGCCTATGTGAGCTGAAGCATGTAACTTAGCTTCTCTGTGCCTCAGTTTCTGCTGGAAAAATAGAAATATTAATAACACCTACTAATAAGTTTCTGTGAAATTATTAGATAATGTGTGGAAGGTTTTAGCTCAGTGATGGCCTATGGAAATCAACCAACTACTGATGATCTCTACTACAGTGATTACTCCCACATCCCCACCCTTAGTACTACCTGCCAGAGGGTGCACAGTCCTGATGGAAAAAGCAGTGTAAGATCAATGTCTTTTTATGGTGTGATGTGTGGGGCAGAGGTCAGGGAGATAACCATGCTAAGATTTTCAGTGGAGAGGGAGATGAGATCAGGTTCACTGTTAAGGTGACTGCTCTTTCCAGAGCAACCACCTCTGGTGTTGGCGCCAGTTAGATACTGAGCATGTAGGCAAGACAGCTGCCTTCTGGGCTGGGGATCACACAAAGATGAGGAGGAGGTTGCAGCCCAGATTCCCTGGGCCATTCTGTGGCTTCCTTAGAGCCCACTCTCCGAGGCAGCCTGAGACCTCCTCATTTCACCAGGGCCAGGAAAGTGTGCAAGGGTCCTAAGAGTTGGCTGTCCCTGGACTCGCTTCCAGGGATCATCAGGAACCAAGCAGGATAATTCTCATTAGGAACGGTTTCATTCCCTTTCATTTCATTGATAAGTAAATTTCACAGCGATCACCAAAACAACAAAAACTATTACATGAACCTGTAAATGTCATTTATGATTCCAAGGGCTAAAGATAATAATGCTTAAAATCAGACACGAATCAGGTCATGTTAGCGTTTTCTAAAGGTTGCCTGTCTGACTTGAGCAGGACCTCACTGGAAATAATGACTTTCCAGTATTGATTGCATCTGGGTCCCTATCACAAAGTCAAAATGGCTAAGGGTGACTACTGGAATAATACCAAGAATCCACTCTTTTGCTGTCCATGATTTCAGTTACAAAGAATTTGTTACCATTGCATGCTGTCCTGAGTAGTGCCATGAAATCTCCCATGCCCCGCTGGTCTCACCTGGGTGTCAGTCATCCCTTTGTTCAGTGTATCCATGGCTGGAGATGTTAATAATCTGTCAGCCACTTAGTGCTTGTCTTGGTTATCAGATCGATGGCCACACTATCGCAGTGCTCATGTCCCAGGGCATTTATTTTACTTAATAATGATGTCAAAGCGCAAGAGCAGCGATGCTGGCAGTTGGGATTCGCCAGAGAGAAGCTGTAAAGTGCTTCCTTTAAGTGAAAAGGTAAAAGCACAATAAGGCATTTGGAGAAAGAGAAAGAGAAAACACATTCATATAACTTTATTATAGTACTGTGTTGCAGTTTTACTATTATTGTTGTTAATCTTTTACTGTGCCTAATTTTTAAATGAAACTTTATTATAGGTATGTAACACCCACGATGACTTTATCATAGGTATATAATACAAGCCCCAAATGTAGTAAGTACAGGGCTTGGTACTATTTGTGGTTTCAGATGTTCAGCAGGGGTCTTAGAAAGTATCCACTGCCAGTAAGTGGGGTGTCTCCTGAAATGGAAGTCACCTGTGAACATTAGTTAGGTACCAGGCATAAGTAGTTTGCCTAAAGTAATGGGGTCAGTTTGTGGTGGCGAAGAGCAGAGCTGGAGAAGTTCAAGGCCTCCACACTTCTCTTTTGAACCACAGGCATTATAAATAGTGGGAATGGCACTGAGTTACAAAACAGGGGCCTATGTCCTGGGCACAGACTTGTCTTCAACAATGGTAGGACATATGATCACGGTGAGTCACGGTTTCTTCATTTGCTAAAGGCAGTTAGGACAAGTCCTACCTGAATCTCAGGATGGTGATGAAAACCAAGTGGAACTTAGGAAATACTTGTCTCAGTAAAATGCACTGTGGGGGCCGGAACTGTGGTGTCCTGTCCTGGTTAAAGCCACTGCCTGCAGCGCCAGCATCCCATATGGGCACTGGCTTAAGTCCTGGCTGCTCCACTTCTGATCCATCTCCCTGCTATGGCCTGGGAAAGCAGTAGAAGATGGCCCAAGTCCTTGGGACCTTGCACCCTGGCTCCTGGCTTTAGATGGGCCCAGATCTAGCTGTTGCAGCCATTTGGGGAGTGAACCAGTGGATGGAAGACCTCTCTCTCTCTAATTCTTTCAAATAAATAAATAAGTCTTATGAAAATGCTCTGTGAAGAGAATTATCAGAAGATTCCGTTTCAAACCTTGTATCATGACCTTTAGGAAAAATTACTTTATTTTTATTTTTAAACAGATTTTTTTTTACTTTAAGAAATTAAAAACTGCAACATATTGTTTCAAGTGTATTTTATACCCTACCTGGAATTAAAAATTCTTTAGCTTATTCCATGAATATTCATGTACCTGTAGACTATTCTAGAAATGTGGGATAAATCAGTGTAAAAAATAAAAATCTCTTCCCCATGGAACTCACATTCTAGGGGGAGATACAGAGAATGAATAAGAATATAATATACAATTACATTATATGTATGTAGAAAGGGATAGTTGCTCAGGGAAAAAATGAAACCAAAACAACTAAAGCAGGTTTGGGAATCAGGAGTGTGGGAAGAAAATTGACTTTTTATCTTTGTCTTTTAAAATACGGTGGGTGTCTTAGTCCATTTAGGAAAAAATATTTTAACTTTTAAATTTCCTTTGGTTTTAGATGTATGGAACACAGGGATAATAAGATATTTTTTCTTCACTCATTGTAGGTATTTCTTTTTTTTTTAAGAATAAATATGCATGTAAGAACTTTATTACTTTTTAAAAATTTTACTTGAAAGGGAGAGAGAGAGAACTCTTCCAATTTCTGATTTACTCCCGAAATACCTGTACTAGCCAGCGCTGGACCACACTGAAGCTAGGAGCCAGGAACTGTGTGGTAGCAACCCGAGTGCCTGAGCTGTTACCTGCTGTCTTCCGGGCTGCACATTAGCAGGAAGGTGGAATGGGAAGTGGACTTGAACCCAGGCACTGTGATTGGGGATTTGGTGTCTTAACCATTATGCCACATGCCCACTCCCACAAGCATTCTTCATAAACAACTTTTCAAAATGGTTTCTATGGAGGTGCCTTTGGTTGGCTACTTTATAGTTGTTTGCAGGTATTCATCGCTAGGTGGTACAGCACAATTCTGAATGCACCCTATTGTCCTTAGGTATTATTGAGAATCCCTGAGATTTTAAGTATTAAGTGAAACTGTTAGAATCACTTTGGCTTTACATAATAGAAATCTGCAACTCAAATTTACTTAAACATCAAGAAATAAAAGGAAATTTTTATTTCACTTAACAAGGATATCATTGGGATGGGAATGGACGTTCAGTCTAGCGGTTAAGATGTCTGTGTCGCACATCAGAGTACCCAGGTTTGATTCTCAGCTCTGGCTCTGAATCCAGCTTCCTGCCAAGGCAGACCACGGAGGCAGCAATAATGGCTCAAGTAATTGGGTTCCTGCAACCCATTTGGGGTACCTGGATTGAGTTACAGATCCCACTTGAGCTGTTGCAGGTATTCGAGGGGATAAACCAGCAGATGAAAAGCAAAACAAAACAAAACAAAATCATACACAGAACAGCTACTGGTGTTGTATCTCGGGGTCCTAAGTTTGCTTTTGGGCAATTCTGTCTGCTTTGATCTTTACTATGTGTTGACCCCACGGCTGTAATTCCGCGTAGGGGTGACACAGGCTATTATTCCCAGGAAGAAAGGACATTCTCTGAAGTTTTTTTTTGGCTAGGATCAGATTGCCTGCCTCCTCTGAACTAATTGCCAGGAAAAGAAATGGGATCACCATGGCTGACCCTTTGGGTAGAGCATATTTGGTGGGTGAACCACCAAGACCAGTGCAGTAAGGCAGGTGGAAAGGGAGGACTGAGCCAGTTGGCATTCTGAAACCTCCATTCAAACTCTGCAAAGTAGACTCTTCACAAGGCTGCTTGGTGGGTGGAGATGGCAAAGCATTTGTAACTTGGCATTCTTGTCACCAAGGAGGCTCGTGAACAGAGTGAGAAGACTTACATTGCAATCCCTGCTCTGTTGCCACACTAACTAGTGTCTTTGGATGCTTTCATGTAGTTCTTCTGGGGAGGCACAGGAAGGGTGGGAAGTAATTTGGAATACTCTTCCTGATACAGATGTCTTTGTTTCCATAATTTGGCACACAAATTTCAAGGTAAAATTTTTTTAAGAAATTACATCTTAGCTTCCAGAAATGTGTGTGAAACTCTAAAATGTTTGAGTGCTCATGTGAACAATATTTCGTCCATGCTGAGACCCTGGAAGCACAAAGAACACTGATGATAACCAGGGAAGCTTTGAGAAGAGCCCTTTGTAGGCTCTTCTTTCTTTCATTTGTTAATTTGCTCAAACTAGTACATCCCAGCTGTCAAAAGTGGGGTGGTGGGGTATGCTAGAGTTCATTCACTTAGGTTAAAATCCTCATGGTCCATTCTTACTGCCTATGTGAGCTGAAGCATGTAACTTAGCTTCTCTGTGCCTCAGTTTCTGCTGGAAAAATAGAAATATTAATAACACCTACTAATAAGTTTCTGTGAAATTATTAGATAATGTGTGGAAGGTTTTAGCTCAGTGATGGCCTATGGAAATCAACCAACTACTGATGATCTCTACTACAGTGATTACTCCCACATCCCCACCCTTAGTACTACCTGCCAGAGGGTGAACAGTCCTGATGGAAAAAGCAGTGTAAGATCAATGTCTTTTTATGGTGTGATGTGTGGGGCAGAGGTCAGGGAGATAACCGTGCTAATTAGCTCTGTATCACCCCCAAACTTATGGTTTCTTTGGGAAATAAGAAGTAGGAAGTGAGATGGGACCAGAGAATGTCTGCCTGACTCTCATCTGTGGATGGACAAAGTGGCATGGTAATGTGTTTTAAGTCATGCTCTCAATGCCTGCTTTTCAGTTAGATCAAGTCTCTTTAATCTTAATTGAAGACATTAAGATGCAGGAAAATGTCCATTCTTTTTGCACTTGCAGGGGGAAAGTTACAGCTGAAGTATTCCAGAAAGGATTGGTTGTACTTGAAAATGACTTTTATACAACACAGTGAGCCTCAAAGTCTTGACAAGACAGAAATGGCAGCTTTGAAGCCCTACATCTCCTCCCTGGGAAATTTGATGTCTCTGTTCTAGCTGTCACTTTGTAGCAGCCTGTAGTTATTCCAGACTGGAATACTATGACTCAGTTCAGAAGGACAACTAACTAGTCAGGAGGCATACCTATCTGTTCCTTGGTAGAGGGAACAGTTCTTGTGTGATACAACAGGGATAGTTGGCAAGATGTTATATACATTTGGTGCAATGGAAAGTGTTCTTCCTGAGGACAACTTGTTGAAATAAGACACAACTTTATTCATTTTATGTGTTCTATAAACCTACCACAGCAGCTGTTTATGGTGTTTATGATTCAAGCCACACCAATATATTCAGTCTCCTGAAAGGAATATTTGAGAGCCCAGAGCTTCCACTCTCAATTGAAATAGACTTCTGGAAAATTCCTGGTCTGGACAGTCTCCCTATCCCCTCTGTAACTTGTTTCCCTGATCGACTGACCTGGATGTAAAATACCACTGCAACTCAGCCTCTGGCTTTGTCCTTTACTGACTTCTGTCCATTTTTGACATCTGAATGAACATTTGATATTGCAGCAAGAACAACTCATTATGCTTATGACAAAGCACAGAGACTGTCTAGAAAAATATCTGCTAATTGTTTAACCATGAACCATGACTAACAGTTATCTAAATGGAACTAAGGCTAATGACTCCAAGGCATTCATTGGAAAAATGAGCTCAGTATTTCCTAGCAGTAACAATCGAGTAGTTTACTTTCCTTTGCAGAACCTTTATTCTAACTTCATTTCAAAATGCCTGGAAAGAATTCCTTTGTATAAACTGGAATATGTCCTTTTGAAAAGATCTGTAATACTGTTCTCAGTAACATTATGCCATAAAGGAATCAAAATTAGGAGCTTAAGTTTATCTGAATTTGTCAAAAGAGATTATTTGAAATACTCCTAACTCGGGTAGTTACTGTTAGTAACTTTTCTCCCTGTTGAGAACAACAGCTATGTCATATGCTCCTGTGAAAATATTTTTGCAAATTCAACTTCAGGCGATGTCTCTTGACTTGCATTTTTAATACAGAGGCAGAAATCTCTGCTAGACGCTATTCTTCCATTATGCTTTGAGATTAAGAAGATAAAAGTGGGAGACATTTCTTTCATTGACTGCAGTCATCTTTTGAGCTTTATATTTAGTATCAAGGGAAAATTAATTTCTCACAGAGCACAAGGTACAAGGCTTGAAGGTACAAAGAAGCAAAGTATCTGGTGTAATATCCTGCCACAGTCCCCAGATGCTTTGCTTCTGCCCAGCACCTCTGTGGATAAATGAAGAGGTCACATCCAGATGAAAAACTCACCTCTTGTGCTGTTAGGCTCAGGGACCCTGGAGTCATGGAGGGAGCTTTTTTCCTTTTCTGTGGAAAAACTAACCCATCCTATCAAATCAAATGTACTTTTCATCTTACACATTATTTCTGGGCTCTCTTCTCACTTCTCAGCCTAAATGACAGCTCAGCAGGTTAGAAACTGACATCAGCATGGTTCAAAAATAACTTCCCAGATTCATTATCCCATTTCTATTCAACAAGAAGGAATTGAGAGAATGGTCACTCGACATACTTTCATTCTATGCTTTAGTTCTGTTCAGCATCAAATAAAAATATGATTAAGATGATTGGAATGCTTGAACTCTGCTTGATTATGTCCCCCATATTTGTAGAGTGTTCCTTCTAATTTCATGGTCTTAAGAGAACTGCATGATCACGAAAGATTCACAGAGATGAGAAATGAAGGATTACATGACTTCAAATTCCCAAGCTGACAGCACCTTACATCTGTCATGTTAAATATAGTAGGGTTTCTTTACCTTACCTGTCAATGTGACATTTATCAAATCGTGGCATGAGAGAGAATGACAAGATCACATTATTTAGTAGACTTCTAAAATTAATTAAAAATCATGAAGCTCAACTTTAAATGAATTTTTTTGTTTAAGACTCAAATGGACATTTACTAATACATATGTACCACTTTAGGGGCCTGCATTTCAGAAAAGGGATACTTATCTGAGTGATTTGTACTTTGAAATATTAATTTGAGAAGGAATTGTGTTGTTTAATTTTTCATGGAAATAAGATACCTTACTTATCAACTATAAATGACGTACTTAAAGAGAAACATTATAATCTTTTTATTTATTTATTTATTTGACAGGTAGAGTTATAGACAGTGAGAGAGAGAGACAGAGAGAAAGCTCTTCCATCTGCTGGATCACTCCACAAATGGCCACTATGGCCGGTGCTGCACTGATCAGAAGCCAGGAGCCAGGAGTTTCTTCCTGGTCTCCCATGTGGGTGCAGGGGCCCAAGCACTTGGGCCACCCTCGACTGCTCTCCTAGGCCACAGCAGTGAGCTAGACTGGAAGAGAAGCAACTGGGACTAGAACTGGTGTCCATATGGGATGTTGGCACTGCAGGCGGAGGATTAACCAAATGAGCCACGGCACTGGCCCACATTATAATCTTTAAAACCCATGCATTTATTAAGCCTATAGCTCCATAACCAATCATATAAAGTTGCATTTAGAGTTATATACTACCAGGGATGAGCATGTGGCACAGTGGTTAAAATGCCAGTTGGAATACCTGCATCCCATTTTGGAGTGCTTGGTTTGAGTCCTGGATCTGCTTCCTACTGCAGCTTCCTGCTGTTGCATACTTGGGAGGCAGTGGTGATGGCTCAAGTGCTTGGGTCTCTGCCAACCAAATGGGAGACATTGCTTGGGTGCCCCTGACTTCCCAGCCTCTGCTGTTGTGGGCATTTGGGAAGTGAACCATAAGATAGAAGATTCTCTCTCTCTCTCTCACCCTCCTACCTCCCTTTCTCAGAGAAAGGTATTGCCTTCTTTAATGGCCCCTTCTTTCTGCTGGGATCTCACTCACAGAGATCTTTCATTTAGGTCATTATTATTATTATTATTTTTTTTTTTGCCAGAGTGTCTTGGCTTTTCATGCCTATAATACTCTCATGGGCTCTTCAGCCAGATCCAAATGCCTTAAGGGCTGATTCTGAGGCCAGAGTGCTATTTAGGACATCTGCCATTCTATGAGTCTGCTTTGTATCCTGCTTCCCATGTTGGATCGTTCTCTCCCTTTTCGATTCTATCAGTTAGTATTAGCAGACACTAGTCTTGTTTATGTGATCCCTTTGACTCATAGTCCTATCATTATGATCAATTGTGAACTGAAATTGATCAGTTGGACTAGTGAGATGGCATTGGTACATGCCACCTTGATGGGATTGAATTGGAATCCCCTGGCACGTTTCTAACTCTAGCATTTGGGGCAAGTCTGATGGAGCATGTCCCAAATTGTACATCTCCTCCCTCTCTTATTCCCACTCTTATATTTAACAGGGGTCACTTTTCAGTTAAATTTCAACACCTAAGAATAATTGTGTGTAATTACAGAGTTCAACCAATAGTATTAAGTAGAACAAAAAAAATACTAAAAGGGATAAAGTATTAAGTTGTTCATCAACAGTCAGGACAAGGGCTGATGAAATCATTGTTTCTCATAGTGTCCATTTCACTTCAATAGGTTTCCCCTTTGGTGCTTCGTTAGTTGTCGCAGATCAGGGAGAATGTATGATATTTGTCCCTTTGGGACTGGCTTATTTCACTCAGCATGATGTTTTCCAGATTCCTCCATTTTGTTGAGAATGACTGGATTTCATTTTTTTTTTTTTTACTGCTATATAGTATTTTATAGAGTACATGTCCCATAATTTCTTTATCCAGTCTACTGTTGATGGGCATTTAGGTTGATTCCAGATCTTAGCTATTGTGAGTTGAGCTGCAGTAAACATTAAGGTGCAGACAGCTTTTTTTGTTTGCCAATTTAATTTCCTTTGGGTAAATGCTAAGGAGTGGGATGGCTGGGTTGTATGGTATTCAGGTTTCTGAGGAATCTCCAGACTGACTTCCATGGAGTTTACTTTAAACAATCATAATGATATCAGTGTCTATCCTGAAAGTGGGCATTGTATTTGAAAAAATAAAACATTTTCTGGATTCTCTTGGGAGGATCTATTGCCCGCACAGGAGTGAATCATCACTTCTCAAGGAAGGTTCCAGCCTCCCCTACTTTCTCAGTCACTCAGCTTGGCTGTTCATGGGTCTGCAAACAATGCAGTTCTCTCTGCGCACTCCCCTGGGAGCTTCACCAAAAAAGCTCCCTGTGAAAAAGTCAGTCTTTCCCTGCAACTCGGCCTGAATCAAACCTCCAGGAGAACTCTTCTTCACCTCCATCCTTCAGTCTTCTGAATTCTGCTTTTCTAAATGTCTTATAAGTCCCAGGTTTCTCCCTGCAGCCCCACCTCCCATGCTTTGCTCACTCAGGCAGGTGACACAGACTCATAAATATTAGGTTTCCTAAGGCTCAGTTGTCAAACTGAGAGCACTTGGTCTTTATAGAGGATTGTTTTTTGGCTGTTTGCTGAGCATTTTCATTGGAACCCTTTAAATGGTATGTGGTAGGCATCACTAACATAGAGAAACAACCTCAAATGATATTATTATTAAGAACCTTGTTATTAGCTTTCTCTTCCCACCCCCTGTATACAAAATTAATGAGTTTTTTTTTTTAACTGCAAGTGTATGAAGGACTCTCAATTAGTCATGGGGAACCTCTGGTTGCCCTATACTTTTAAAGATTGTCCTAGAGTGTCATTTCCATGAAGTCAACAGTAGTGTCTATTTTTGCTCACCAGGGTATATCCCATGCTCAGAACAGTGTCTGGCACGACTTAGGTTCCCAATGACTGTGCAGTCTGTCCTTGGGCTATTTCGAGAAGTTCAAAGGTGTTGTTGATAGCGCTGATTTGTGAAGTGTGAAGGGTAGAGTGTGGTGTGGGATGGGAGACCAGGCATTACCTGGTCCCCAGTAACTGAGAACTTATAACCACTTTGGGCATATCGTACTCAGAGCGATCAAGGTTGGGAGCTGTCTAATATGTCCGTACAGGGAGAAGTAAACAGGGGGCATTCTATTTCCTGTTAATTGGATACAGATTTCAAATTTTGTCCAGACAGTTTAAAATGCCTGTGATCGGATTCACATCCTGTCCAAACATTCAGGAAAATGGAAGCAAAATTTTCTTCCTGTGGAATGCCCATTAGACCAGTTGGATGGGAAGAATTGTGCTGTGTGAGCTCCATGTAAGTGTTGTGTTTCTTACTGTGCACGATTGTGCTCAGTGATGTGTGAAAAACAAGGAACTGGAAGTCATGGGCTACAACAGCACAACGTTTTGTTGAGAGAACACAATTTTAGGTTCTCAAAACCCAAGTTCCCTGGCAGGAGATGAATGAAGAAGGCTGGCTTTCCAGTGCATCTCGTTGATCTGTTGGTATGTGTGACACAGTATTGGCACAGAGTACCTGGCAGGGGGGCACCAGTGCTTGGTCCACGTTAGAGACCATTGTTTAAATCCAAACCCCCCAAAAAACCACTTTAAAGAATTCAGCAGGGTATCAGCAATGTTTGTGAAATGAAGGCGTTTGGGGACCATCCAAGGCAATACCCATGTTACTGACAAACCTGGTGAGGTTTATATACAACACGGAGCATAGGCACTACTAGGGGGCTCACACCCAATAACTAGTTACAAGCAGAGCCAGGGAGGCCTGTTTCTTTCCTTAATCTCGCCTCTGAACGTGATTTATCTGGACTCTCACCAGGAAAAGCTCATATTGCAATGAGATCTACGTGGGCTGCATTGAACAGGCAGGGTGAGGCCAGTTTCTTCCTGTTGAGGGATTTTTGCCCTAGGAGCCTTGCCCATTGTCACACCACCATGTCTCTGTGGTGCTTCTCAGAACGGTCAGCACACACGTTTCCACTTCTGGGCCATTGTGGCGCTTTGGGTGGCACTGATATACTCAGGAGAAGGAGCGTTGGGTTTAGGATTTTGATTATTTTTGCTCAGGCCTCAATGGGATGTCAGTGGGCCAGGAACAAACAGTGCCATGTGTTTATTGTGTATGCAGATTTCTGAAGGGCATTTAGAAAATTGGAGAGATTGAAATGAGAAATAAAGCAACAGAAGTTCACTATAAATGCTCAGTGGAATTGTATTTGTCTTTGGAAATGATTTGAGTTTCTGAATAGTCCTTTAGCCTTCCAAAGCTCCCAATTCAAATTCTAAACAAAAACAACTTCTTCCATAGTCCTATACCTTATATATTTTTGATGCATTAACTTTCCTCCTTCTATGTTAACTACTGCTTTTACATAATAGTACACATTTTTGGTTTAAAAATAATTTTTTGTTAAAGTATAAGAAAAATAGAAGAAGGTATATAATTAGTTTTTGCAAGGTGAACACAGATAATGGGTGGCATTCAGGCCAAGAAGTTGATCATCAAGGTGAACTCAGAGAACCTGTCTCAGGACCTCTCTCAGTTACTCCCCCACCAAAGGTAGCCAATGTCCTGATTCTAGCAATGACTTATATATAAATAAAATAATATACAACTGGCCTTGCATATCTGTAGGTGTTGCATCAATAGATTTAACCAACTGTGGACTGAAACTATTTGGATAGAACATTCCAAGAAAACAAAACTTGTGCCAAGTACTATACTGAATCCTCACAAATAAAGTGAAGTGTAGGCTGTTTTGGTTTTATAAGTAATCTAGAGATGACTTAAAGCATATGGGAGGACGTGTGTAGGTTATGTGCAAAGACTGTGCCATTCTATATAAGGGACTTGAGCCTCTGAATTTTGGTGCCCATGGTGGGGGTGAAGGGTCCTCAAACCAATCGCTTGTAGATACTGAGGGGCAACTTAGCAGGTACTCCTTAAAGTCTGGTTTCTTTTTCACGCTCTCAGTGAAATCTGGGATTGATTTATTCTGTACATGTAGCAGGTAGATTCATTCTCATTGTCATATAACATTCCATTATATGAATAAGCCACAATTCATCATTTACTTTTGAAAGACTTGTGTGTTGCTTTTGATTTTGCATTTCTACTACATGCTTCCATGATCATTCTGGTATATGTCTTCTGGTGCACGATGGACCCATTTGCTTCTGGGCATATACTTAGGAGTAGCTTTGCGGGTCACAGGGGAAGCACATGTTCATGTTAGTGTATACAACCAAACTATTTTCTTATTTGTTGCACTAATTTCCATTACTGGCTGCGGTCTGTGAGAAATTAATTTGCTAACTCCCCTCATCTGAAGTCAGTGTTCTGGTGGGTGTCTAGTGTCATTTTATTGTGGTTTTAATTTGCATTTTCCTGATTACTACCACTGTTGATCACGATGTGTAACAGCCATTTGGATGTTCTTTAGGTAAAGTACTTACTCACTTTCTATTGCCTAATTTTCTATTGGATTGTCTATACTGTTTTCCTTGGTTTGTAGAAGATTTTATATTTTCTTTTTTTAAAAAAAGATTTATTTATTTATTTGAAAGACGGAGTGCTAGCCCTGAGGTTTCATATTTTCTAGATATAACTCCTGTGCTGGCTATGTGTATTGCAAACATCTTCTCCTAGTCTGTTGTTGGCCTTTTCACTGTCTTACTGGCGTATTTTTTAAATCCAATAAAGATTTATTTGAAAGGCAGAATTACACACACAGAGAGATACCTGCTATCTGTTGGTTCATTTCCCAAATGGCTGCAATTGCGAGGATTGGGCCAGGCTGGAGCCAGGAGCCTGGAGCTCTGTCCGGGTCTCCAACATGGGTAGCAGAGGCCCAAGCATTTGTGTCATCTTCTGCAGCCGTCCTGGACACTTTGGCAAGGAGCTGGATTGGAAATGGAGTGCCCAGAATTCAAGCCAGTGCTCATGAGACGCCAGTGTCACAGGCAGCCGCTTAGTCCTCTGCTAATGGTGTCTATTTTAATGAACTGAAATTCTTACTTCTAATGTTGTTGAGTTTATCCATCATTTTGTTTAATTTATTGCTTGTTGTGTCTTCTTTAAAAATTCTTTTTCCTACCCAAAGATCATGAAGATAGTGTACCATTAAAACACTTATTGTGTTTATACCTTCTTTTAAAGTTACATTCCATTGGAGTGGATTATTTTGTATGACGTGAAGCAGAGCTATTACATTTTTTTTTCTACTCATGTAGATTCTAATTGCGCCGGTACAATTTATTGAAAAGGTCATTCTTTCCTCCTTGGACAGATGTGTCAAAACTAAAGGGACAATTTCTGGCCAGCGCTGCAGCTCACTAGCCTAATCCTCCACCTGCAGCGCTGGCATTCCAGGTTCTAGTCCCGGTTGGGGCGCCAGATTCTGTCCTGGTTGCTCCTCTTCCAGTCCAGCTCTCTGCTGTGGCCCGGGAGTGCAGTGGAGGATGGCCCAAGTGCTTGGGCCCTGCACCTGCATGGGAGACCAGGAGGAAGCACCTGGCTCCTGGCTTCGGATTGGTGCAGCGCACCGGCCCAAGTGGCCATTTGGGGGGTGGACCAATGGAAGGAAGAACTTTCTCTCTGTCTCCCTCTCTCCCTGTTAAAAACAACAACAACAACAACAACAAAACACTAAAGGGACAATTTCTGCAGTCTCTGTTCTGTACTATGGGTCTATTGGTCTATCCCACTCTTTTCATTGTCATATCTTTATAATGTGTCTTGATGACTGCTCATCTAAAACTCAGTTTTTTTTCTCCTTCTGTATTGTCTTGAATATTCTTATTCTTCTCTATTTCCACATGAATTTCAAATCAGATTGCAGTTCTCACAGAAAGCCCTTATGGGATGTAGCCTTATTTGGGGATAACATCTCTTTATAACATTGAGCATGGCATCCTTTTCAATGAATTTTATTTTAAAGATTTCTCTTGATGTTTATAATTTACAGTGTAAAAGTCTCACAAATCTTTGTCATGTTTCTTCCTAACTACTTTCTTCCTCTACTATACTGACTGTACCTTCCAGTTGTTTGGATAGAAGCAATCATAATAGCATACTTTTTTATTCTCCAGCTTGGGGGAAGATATTTTCTTATTTCAGCATTAAGTATGATGTTTGCTGTATTGTTTTGTAGGTACTCAATATCTTTTATTTTTAATTTTTTTTTTTGGACAGGCAGAGTGGACAGTGAGAGAGAGATAGAGAGAGAAAGGACTCAATATCTATCTTTTAAAAAAGTTCTAAGTTTACTAAAAGTTTTCATTTTTGTTAACATGAATAAGCACTGAATTTTATAGAGTTTGTACATTTATTGTATGATCATAGTACACTTACTTTTGTTATGTGGTGAATTGTATTGATATGTTTTTGTTTTTTCCTTGTAAAGAACATAAATTCATTTCTCACAGTTCTGGTGGTTTCCAAGTCTGGTGAGGGCTGGTTTCCTGGTTCCTATATGGTTATTTTAAAAAATTTATTTATTTATTTGAAAAAGAGAAAGAGAGATCTTCCATCCTCTGGTTCACTCCCCAAATGGCTGCAACGGCTGGGAATGGGCCAGGCTGAACCTGGGAGCCTCATCTGGTCTCGCATGTGGGGTCCAGGGGCCCAAGCACTTAAGGCATCTTCTGCATCTTTCCTTTGCACATTAGCAGGGAGCTGGATCAGAAGTGGAGCATATGGGACTTGAACCAGTGCTTATATGGGATGCTAGTGTTACCAGCGGCAGCTTAACCCGCTGCACCTAGGTGACAGCACCAGACATTAAACTAACCTTGAACTGTAGTCCTGGAATTATTCCAACTTGGTGGTGATGTGCTGTTGCGTTTATGTACTGTTGAATTTGACATGGAAACATTTGATGAGTACAGTAGCCTATGTCAATAATCCACAGAGACCACTAGGATACACTTGAAGTTGAACAAGTTGGGTTTTTTGCTGCTTGTGATGAGGAGACCGCACATAATAGAACTACAGGATGGCTCAGGAAGAAGGAGTTAGGAAGGATTCAGTAGAGGATTTGGTGCTTTCAGAGGAAGGATTTAAGGATTTTGCTGCCAGGAGGCAGGGACAGTTGTACAATTGTGTGTCTTAACAGGTCTCATCTGTGGAGTGGAAGAGTGCACTGAGGCTGTAGTCGTAACTGGTAAAGAATCAACATTGCTTTCAGTAGCCAGCATGAGCAGACACCTGGCCTTGACTTTGGGCTCAGATATTATGGAGCGGTTTTAGTTTGCTTGATCCATTGTGGTTTCACAGTGACCTTACCTGCTCTTGGTGTTCTGTGAAATGGTTTGGTGGCTTGCCTGTGGGTGCCAGCTAGCACCTCACAATACCGAGGCCTCGTCATCAGTGCTATCGACTCCCAGACGACAACAGCAGCTTTTCTCTGTTTCACGATCTACATTAATGAGCAAGATTGGTGTGCGATTTTTCTGTTTTGTCATATTCTTATCAGATTTTTGTGTGAATCTTACAGTGGCCCCATAAAATGAGTTAGCAAGTATGGCCTTCATTTCTATACTCTAGGTAGTTTGTAGAACTTCATTTGTTCTTTAAATGTCTGGAGAAAAATCCCCTTGTGAATCCTTGAACTGTGACAAAGATTTGCTCCTTGACCAAATGGCTCCTCTGAATCCTCTTCCCAACGAAGCCTTAACCGTGGCTCTTGCCCTTGCTGGCCTGCAAAGCCCAGTTGTAGCAAGAATCCTGACACATCAGCTTAGGGAGTACCTCTCACCCTAATGTCTAGCCCTCCTTTTTGTTTGCTTGAATTGCCGATTTCCTACTCTTGAATCTCATCACCCTGGCCTGCCTTCAACAAGAATCCTGTTTTGTCAATTTAGCAAGAAGTCCCCTACCCTGGATGTCACCTCTTAGTAATTTTTCATATATTTACCTCATTCTGCTCAATTATCTTCTTTTTCTGTCTTTTATTTTCCCTTTTTTGGATTACTCAATTTTTTTGGTGTTTTTCCATTTTCCCTTCTGTTAATTTTTTCTAAAGATATTTTTCATAAGATGTCCTCATTCTATTTTTTGGTAAGTTATCTTATAGATTAAAACAATCATTCTTGACTCATTCTAGTTTGATATAAATCTTCACCTTACTGCTTCTAAGATATTGCTAAGACCTGAAAGCATTTTAACTCCATGAGTCCCCTCTTTTGTTTGATTATTTTTGTTATGTAGTTTAAGTCCACACATATTTAAATCATGATATTATCACAATTTTGTACAATTAAGATATATTTAAATTTACATAGCTCATTATTCCCATTTGTGTATGTGTTTTATATATTTAAATATTTATTTATTTGAAAAGAAGAGTGAAAGAAAGAGGGAGACAGAGAGAGAGAGAGAGAGAGAGAGAGAGATCGATCATCCACCCACTGGTTCACTCCTGAAATGGCCTAAGCAGTAAGGGCTGGGCCAGGCCAAAACCAGGAGCTAGGAAATCCATCCTGGTCTCCCACATGGGTTTCAGGGACCCAAGTACTTCTGTCATCCTCTGCTGCCTTCCCAGGCACATCAGCAGGAATCTGGATCCGAAGCAGAGCAGCTGGGATTTGAACTGGCACTCAGATAGGGAACGATGGTGTTGAAAGTGGTGGCTTAGCCTGTGCTACAACACTTACCCCACGCCACCCACACGCCCATTTGAGTTTTGTGTTGTAATCTTCTGTTTGACACGTTGGGAACCCCCCAGTGCCGAGTGTTAGATGCATTCTTCCTGTCCTCTTTCCCTTGGTATCTCGGCCTCTCTAGACTACTCTGTAGCCTCAAATCCCATATTATATTCCTAGTCTGAAAATTGCTTGAAGCTCTGCTGGTTTCTCAGTATCATAGCACCTTCTACCCAGTTTCCCAACCTCTGCTTTAGTGTAAGAATTGACATATATCCTGAAGGTGAAATTGGAGGCAGAAAGCTGGGCTCACCTATAAAGCTTCCTTCTTTCTTGTGTCTAGTACCCAAATGCTACCTGGGGAATATGCCTTAGTAGTCTTCCATTCCTTCCCATAACTAAACATTTTCTTCTTCTTTTTCTTTAGTTTTCTTTAAGCTGTACCAAGATAACCAGAATCAAAAGTCCTATATTTGTACTATTCATACAAATATTCTCTGGCACCTGGGAAGCCTTTGATCATTTAAGATTATTTAAGAAACTCATATGTGTTGAACTTGTATGCATTGAAGAGTCTATATATGGAGAGCTAAATAGGTAAAAATGCCTTCTCACTCTCCTCCACCCCAGTCTGCCACCATCACCAGAAAGCCCTTTGCTAAGGAACAGAATTCACAGCTAGAGGAAGCCTGGAACTCAACACTCCGAGAGCCCAGGGTAACACACTGGTTTAGTGAGTGACAGGGAGCAGTTCTTCCTTCAGATCAGGAGTGGGGACCTGGGGGACATGGGCCTCAGTAGACAGAAAGAGGCAGAGCAGAGAAAAACAGGCTGCTGATGTGGTGATCATGGAGTGCCTGCAGGGTAGAGGCAGGTGGTCGTCCCACTGCTACAGTAGCCAGAGAGACCAAGTGGCTCTGACACCCTTTGTCTCCTACATGGACCAACAGTCCTGTAAAGCAGAAGCAACATCGAGAGTGTGTGAGCCCAGCTATGTTCTGATTACCTTGACCTCTGCCATTGCCTCCAGGCTACAGAAAGTGGCCCAGGGGCAGTTAGGTGGCAGGAGTTCATTGGATGTTCTTTTGATCTTTGGGATTTTTGTGCACTTGGACAGATCTGTTGTTGCGGAATCTTAGTATGATTTTCATGTATAAGTATTCCTTCCTCATCTGTTATCTGTTTGCATGTGGTATTCTATAAATACATTAATTGGTGCTACTTTTAATTTAACTGTCACTGCTGTCCCTTTTCCTGACAAGCTTGTATTAAACTCTCTTATAAGGGAAGAAAATAAAACCACCCAGCCATAGGGGCCTATTTTGGCTGAAGAGGAATGTCGCAGGAAGAAAAGTTGCAATCTTTCGTGGTGCAGACAAGACCATTATGACTCATCAGTGATAGTTTGTGTTAAAAATTTAGAATAAAAATTCCTTAGATGGGGTGGCAGAGAGCCCTTCAGGAAACTACTGAAATAAGGAAGTTTGTAAGGTGGAATTATCAGAAAGACGGCTGCAATTTGGGAAATTGGCTGAAACCAATTTCAGCTTCATTTAAACATTCATCAGGTCATGCTCATTTCAGACAACTCGGTTTTGGTAGAGTTTCAGAGACCATATTCCATTTATGTTCCTTTCTTCCTTGAAATGTGGCAGCCATTTGACAATAATGAAAACCCATCAAATGTCTTTTATACTTGATAGAAAAAAATTGGGACTAGCAAGTTGTACAGCAGATACATCCTTACTGACTCATCTACATGGCATTTAAGGACAGAATAGCAAATAATAAGGATTTGCTGCACTGTGTTGCAAAGTTCATAAAACCATCGTTCTGAGATTTGGCAATTGACTAAAACTTAGGGTATAATGAGGCCCTTTATTTCTAGCTGAATTTCGATTAATAGTATCTAAGACCAGTGGACTAGAGAATCAGTCAGGGTTTGGTTAGAGAAACAGAACTGGCTATTATTGGGACCAGGAAGTCTGACATGCATAGGATAGACCATCAGGAAGAGTGGCCTGGAATCCGCCAGGCCAGAACTGGTGCTGAAGTCTACAGAGATGAATTTCTCCTACCACTAGAAAATTTCAGTTTTTTCCACTCTTGCTCACTCACTTTTTTTTTTTTTAAATTTGACAGGTAGAGTTATAGACAGTGAGAGAGAGAGAGAGAGAGAGAGAGAGAGAGAGAGAAAGGTCTTCCTTTTCTGTTGGTTCACCCCCACAAATGACCACTAAGGCCGGTGCTGTGCCCATCCGAAGCTAGGAGCCAGGTGCTTCTCCTGGTCTCCCCATGCAGGTGCAGGAACCCAAACACTTGGGCCATCCTCCACTGCCTTCCCGGGCCACAGCAGAGAGCTGGACTGGAAGAGCAGTAACCTGGACTAGAACCAGCGCCCATATGGGGTGCTGGCAAGGATTAACCAAGTGAGCCACGGCGCTGGTCTGTTCACTCACTTTTTAAAATATTTACTTGTTTGGGGCTGGCGCTGTGGTGTAGTGGGTAAATCCACTGCCTGTAGTGCTAGCATCCCATATGGGCATCAGTTCGAGTTGCGGCTGCTCCACTTCCCATCCAGCTCTCTGCTGTAGCCTGGGAAAGCAGTACAAGATGGACCAAGTCTTTGGGCCCCTGCACCTGTGTGGGAGACCTGAAAGAATCTCCTGGCTCCTGGCTTTGGATTGGCACAGCTCCAGCTGTTGTGGCCATCTGGGAGTGAACCAGTGGATGGGAGACACCCCCCCCCCCACCGCCTTTCTTTCTCTCTGTGTAACTCTTTCAAGTAAAATAAATAAATCTTTTTAAAAAAGATTTTCTTGTTTATGTGAAAGAGTTCCAGAGAGAGAGGGAGGGAGGGAGAGAGGGTGAGAGAGAGAGAAAGAGAGAGAGAGAATGAATGAAAATCTTCCATCTGCTGGTTCACTCCCTACACAGCCCCAGTGGCTGAGAGTGAGAGCCAGGCTGAAGACAGAGCTTTATTCAGACCTCTCACTTGGGTGGCAGGGGCCCAAGTACCTGGGCCATCTTCCACTGTTTACTCAAGTGCATTAGCAGGAACCGGGATGGGAGGTGGAGCAGCTGGGACGTGAACCGACGCCCAGATGGGATGCTGGTATTGCAGGGAGTGGCTTCCCCATTAAGCCTCAATGCTGGTTCCCTCAGCTTTCTCTTAAGGCCTTCAATGGATTGCATGGGCCCCAGCAGCAGGTTAGCAAGTATAGCCTCCTTTCCTTAAAGTCAACTGACTGTACTACTTCTCAGCCTTTTGAATAAGATCAAGTGTAAAGTCAACTGCCTAGGTGTTAATCATATCTACAGAATACCTTCATAGAGGCACCTAGATTGCCAGCTAACCAAACAACGCAGTACTGACACCTTGCCATGCAGACCTGTAAGATTGTCACCACTGATCCTGGGATACTTTCCTCTGGTTTGAAGGACATCTTCTGGAAGTGCCTGTTTTAGAAACCCCAGTATGTAAGAACTAGCATAAAGTGTCTCTAGGCTGGGGAAAGAGGAAAAGTCCAAGATTACACAGCGTGTGATTTTGGGGGGACTCCAAATACTGTCTAGACAGAAGCATGTCTCAGTGGTCAGAACCCATGGAATCCCTAAGCCATGAGGCATGAGCAGAAAGGTTTATAGCCAAAGATGGTTGATGGCTAATTGAAATGTACTTTGACTTTCTCAGGAAATATTGGCATTCATAAGAGACATTCCAGGCATCAGGTAAGAGCAGAAAGTATCTTAAAGACTTTGGTTAGCCCATAGGGCTTGGGATGACTTCCAAGTTCACCTAGAAGTATGACAGTGGTTACATCCAAGGTGCCACAGTCAGGTGAAGCGGAACCCCTGCAGCACCATTCAGTGTGCTCACTATACACAGCATCAGTCCTGTAGATCTGCCTGGTCTGTTCTCTGATCCCTAAAAAGGACCCTTCTTGTAGTAGGAGAGAAATCCCGGGTAATGCTGTCCTGGTTCTAACAGTTAACGATCCTTTGCTAGGGGCATGAGCTAAGGAACTGGACTATAGGGCAGAGCTGCCTTGTAGTTCATGAAGTCAGCCCGGTATGAGTATCCATGTTCACTGGCAACCATCTCCTTCCCTTTGCCCTTGCTCCTGGAGAATAGGGTGTAGAGAAAAGCTTTTGAGAATTTTTTATGCATGTTGAATTCTTTTTTTAAAAAAAAGATTTATTTATTATTTATTTGAAAGGCAGAGTTACAGAGAAAGAGAGAGATCTTCCATCCACTGGTTCACTCCCAAAATGGCTGCAATGGCCAGGGATGGATGGCTGGGGCCTGAGCACTTAGATCATCTTCTGTAGACTTCCCAGGTGCGTTAGCAGGGAGCTGAATCAGAAGTGGAGCAGCTGGGACTTGAACTGGCGCCCATACAGCATGCCAGCATTGCAGGCTGTGATCTAACCTGCTGTGCCATAACACTGCCCCCCTATGTTAAATTCTGAAGGGTTTTAATTTACAATTTATAGATATACTCTTATAAGCTTAATTTATAAGATGCTGAAGTAGATGAAATTTCTGTAAGTCTAGATTCTTTGTACACAAGTTATGTTGCCTTTTAGAACAGAGTGTGAAAAAAAGAATGTAAGTATAAAACTGTATAATTTTCACTAGGTCACCAATATTTATTTTAGAGGAATTTAATTATTGCTTTATATTTTATAGCTGGGTTAATCTTAAATGTGACTCAACATAACTTCTTTAGTTAGTTTAGCAATTTTAGCTTTGTCTTAATTTATATTGAAATGTATAAAGTAGATGCAATGAGAATGAATGTAACACACATTCAATAGCAAAGCAAGTAAATTCAAATTTAGATTTAGATTATATTTCATGGCCACAAAATATTGACTCAGCAAAAGTATAATATGAGGGGGAAATTATTCAATTTACTAGTTAAAGGTATTTTGTCAAATGGAACTGTAGAAATTTTCCTTTGTCTACCAAAAACTACTTTGAACTTCTTTTCCCTTGTGTAATTGTGTTTTATAAAATGTAATTTAAAATACAAGTTCTGTGATTATGAACATATTAAATACCTACTAAAATGCTTTGATGTTCCCTGAACATGACATATGTTCTTTGTAAAATGTTTAACTTTTTTTTTAAGGCTTCAAAATTTTTTCACTGTACATGAAAAGGAAAAGAGAAAGTTTAAATATTTTGATCTTTATTTTCATAATAAAATTATCTTAAAAAGTTCCCCAAATAAAAAATACACAATATTGCCTGAATAAAAAGCAGTATTGCCATGTTTTGTGCCGATAGGAAGTGAGCCCAGGTTTCCCAGTGCTTATCCAGAGAGCTGACAAGTGCAGTGCTCTTAAAGAAAGTCCCCTGGGAGCAGTGAGGGCAGTGTGCTGGCACAGCGCAGCGTCCACTGAGCTTGTGGTGGTCAAACCTAGGGGCTGGAACGGGGTGCATGGAAAAGAAAGTTTTTATGTTAGCTCTTTCGTCTTATTTGAGGAGGAAAATATACATGGGAGTGTTTGTGTTGAACCTCTTGCAACCATTTTCTTGGAAAGTAATACTTAAGTGTTTTCTTAAAAGATCATTTGAAATAAAAAATACACACTCTTGATCTCATTAGTTTGCCCATGGGTGGTCTTCAGAGGCTGGGCTAAGGCTACGTGTCTGGTGGTAGTCCATGTGGGCTGAGTGGGGTGTGGGTAGTCTAGACACAGTATTTCTGAGAAGCGTTGAAAGTAAGGTCTGCAAGTTGTCTGCTTAAACTCTTCAGCTCTGGGATAGTTGGCTTCCTAGAACACGAGAGAGGCCACAGTGCAGAGATTCAAGGTGCTCGTAGTCCCATCTCGGTTAGGGAGGTGCTCAGTCTCTCCTGGCTCAGTAGCATTTTGCTGACATGCTAGGCCAACAGGAGCAGATCTTCATTTATGAGGGAAGAACTGCCAATCATGGGGGATTAGGTGAACTCTCATTTCTATTATGAAATCAACTGTATCAAACTTTTTAATTACGTAAGATCTATTTTACATTATGATGTAGAACATAGCTGTTATTGATTGTGTTTGTGCCTACACACTTGTACACCAAACTGAAGTTTCACAGACCATCTCTTACCCCTTATTGCCTGATATTTTTCAATCCTACCCACAGCTTCCTATCCAATCCGTGCCATCTTATTCATTCTGTTCCATCCATGCCATTCAACCCATCCTGTCTTATCCAATCTGTCCTATCCTATCCATACTACCCAATTCATTAAAACATTTTATATCCCATCATCTTCATTCTTCTCTCTCCCACCCGTGCTATCCTATTCCCTCTTAAACTATCTTGTTCCATCTCATTTCATCCCACCTTCTCCCATCCTATCCACCCCATCCTATATTATCTTCATCCAATGTACTAGTCATGATTCATTCATTTATATTCTGATGCTGCAATAGCTGGAGGAAAACACTGGATCTACTACTAAAAAGTAAAACCAGCAGTGATGCAGCTTCATGAGAATTGCTCATGAAAGAAGTGCTTCTCTAGGAAGCTGCCATTGACATTCGACAACCTGCTCAGCCCTTCTCCCCCAAGGTGGGGATGATGAAAAAAAGAAGTAGTGGTGCACTCTTTCAGCATTATACAGATATGCACAGAGATGCCTGTATGTATGTATATTTTACTGCAAATTGTCCCCAAAGCTCTTTCCTTTCCCTGAAGTGGGATAGAGAAGAAGAATGTCAGTATCAGTTGAAATTGGACAGTGCATGAACTGGTGCTGTGAATAGGAACTCCTATTTCATCTCGTACCCATCATCAAAGAGTTAGTGTCAGAGAGACTTTGAGTAGACTAACTGGTGATCTGATTGTGGCCTTGATGTGGCATTAATGTGTTCTTCATGGTCAATTCTGGAAGATGTTCTAAAAGCCCCTGAAAGGAAATTAATTATTTGCTTTTCTTGTGATGTTAATGGTGCTCCCTTGAGCTTTCAAAGCAGAATGTGGCTTGGTCCATAGTTTTCTTAATTTTTGGTTTTCCAGAGTCTGGGCTTCTTTATTAAAGGCTGTCAACTTAGGACCTTGACCACAAATTTAGTGCCCTGTTTTTAAGAAAAGGAAAGTAAAAATTGGGGTTAATGAGAGTTACCAACCTTGCGTCTCCCTGGAGGTCTCTTGTACAGACACTTGTTTTGCAAGTGTCTCTGGCCTGGGTACACCAGGTCTTCGCAGACTAGCTTGACTACAGGAAAGCCAAATAAACATTACTGATGATGGCTGTCATAACCAGAAGTCTCCTTTTTTCCTACCAGACAACCCTTTTCTTTTCCCCCATTAAAACTTTGTATTTGACATTTTGAATCACTCTAGAAGGTGAAGCCACTGGGTAAGGGACTCCTACCTCGGTTGTCTGGAAAAAGACCCAGACATCCCCTTCTCATCTGCCCCCGGCTGAGGAGCATGGTATATCCTGGCCTTTATGGATCATGTACTGTAGCCCATGTGGCCCCACATATGGAAACAGACACCTGAACCAGGGCACCTGAACACAGTGGAGGAGTTACGCCCTTGTGCTCCACATGGCCCTGACACCTTGGTCTAGGGGAAGTGCTGTGTGCCTGTTTAGACTTCAAAGGTCACGTAACATGAAAGGCTCCTTAAAGCTGGAAGATATTAATCACATAACAAGGGAAAATAGAGAGATCCTTGGAGAAGCTGAAGCCAATATGTCAGAAAACTGTCCTCACTGCCTTGCCTGATTGACAGGTGGATACCAACCCTGGGACGTGCTTCTTAAATGGTTCCTCTGTCTCTGTTGTCTCAACATACTCACCATCTATTTTCTGGTTCTCCCAAGAATTAGCTCTAACACTTATCTCGTCTTTTCCTATGTATGGGATTTCCTCTTTTCTCCTTAAAGTTTTATTTATTTATTTACAAGACAGGAGAAGGGGGTGGGTAGCTCCTTTATCTGCTGATTCACTCCCTAAATACCCTCAACAGCCAGAGCTGTTCCAGGCCAAAGCCAGGAGCCTGAATTCCATCCAGGTCTCCCATGTGGGTGGCAGGGACCCAAACACTTGAGCCAACGTTGGCTGCCTCCCTGGATGAGTCATCATGAAGATTGTTTGGAATAATAACCAGGTCTCAAACTGGTACTCCAATATGGGATGCAGGAGTCCCAAGTTGGGGCTTAACTCACTGAGCCTGAATGCCTATCCCCAGACACGGGCATCCTAACCACTTGAAACACCTTCTCCTGGCTGCTGTGTTTCAGTTGCCTTTTCTGAAACCTCTTCTCCCACACATGATGTCTCTGAGTTGTCCTGTGGGCAACATCATTGTCTTTTGCTCTTTTCACTCTTTATCCCACTGTGGTGCCTCTCCTGTGCTATGGCTGTGACTGGCATGCCAATAACCCCCAAATCAACTCCTCTACTCCAGGCCTCACTTCTTGCTCCACAGATGAGGTCAGTCAGGTCCCCCCAAAGGCTTATTAGCATTGCCTGCATGGTGCCCTCACTTGTTTTCCTTATCTCCAAGAATGACATCCATCTGTGCCTGAGCCAGAAAGCTGTGAGCCCTAATTTTTTCTTTCATCCTTAATCCTGACATCCCCTTCAGCATCAAGAAAGCTCTCATATCCCTCCTTCTTTCACTTTCCACTCTAATGTCCTTGGTTTGCTACCATGTGCTGATGTTATTGAAATACTTCTATGATTGCCGCTGACATCCTGGAAGGGGGTTCTGTTTTGCTGGGTGAGGACAAGTCTTGGGTCCCACTCAATCTTCTCTAGTACTCTAACTAAGGAGATAGGGAAGGGGCGCTTTACAGCTGGAACCTAGTGGCGTCTGGGCTCTCTGCTGAGTCTTTGCGGATGCTGTGATATTTGGCTGGGGTAGGGTAGATTTTATCCAGAGGTTTTCTGTTTTGCTTTTCATTCCTTTCTTGGTTTTTTGGCTGGAAGAAGCTGGCTTTTCCTGGGGGCATGTTTAGCCTTTACTTGCTGTCGTTTGTGTGTTGTTGGCTAGCAGCCTGTCTGGAATATGTGAGATGAGAAGAAAACCCAGGGAACTCAGCACAGAGCATGTGGGTCCCTAGGACCCTTGTTAATTTGTCTTCTCTCCACTGCTCAGAGCTGTCTTGTGATTATCGCTTGATAGATCACACCCTGGGTTTCCAGTTGTGCTTGATTCATTTTTTAAGATAAGATGTGACTGAGATTTCTTAGGAATGTTCTCAAAACATGTACAAGTGGTCCCTGCGGCTAAAATCTACCACGACTTATCCAGGCTCCAGCCCTTTCTAAATGTCCATTCCTGAATGTCCTGTGGGCACTGAAGCTCCATAGATTACTTCCAGATACCTTCTTCTGTTTTCATTACATCAGTTGGTGATATCACCACCAACTGTCATTGGAGGTCAAACCCTGGAAGGCAGTGGAGAGCCCTGGCTCCTGTCTGCTGTCACTGGGCATGTCCAACCGACCCTTCTTCCCAGACATCCCTGAACCTACCAACTCCTGCCCATCCCTGCCTTCATCATCTCTTGTCCAGGCTTTTGCAGTAACTTCCCAACATGTCTCTGTCACTGCATTTTACCCCTCTGAGCCATTCTTCCCTGTTCTGAAATGCATATTTCTAAAATGGTCATCTGGTTGTTCTGCTCCCTCAGTCTTCTGTGAGTCTCTCTGAGCCTGTTAGCAAGCAGGGGCAGCTCCTGTGTTAGTCCTCAATCTCCAGCCTCACCCTCAATCCTGCTTTTCTGGAATGTTCCAGAACCACTTGCCACAAGCTGTCTTATTCCCTGTACCTTTCCTCCCTTGGGAATGCCCCCGGTTACACACTTTCCTTTTTGTCTGCTAATTGGATCCTCAAAACACCAGTCACATCCTCAAAATTTAGTGTATTGATTGCTTAATGTGTGAAGCTTTCACACATACTGTAATTTTATCACTGTCCTTCGTATGGAGTACTGTGATTCTTTTCGTTTGCTCTGTGTACCCTTCTGAGAGGGGGTTTGTCTGACAATGTGCCTCACAGTGTGATGCTTAGCACAAGGCTGCTGGAATTCTCACTTCTGCTTAGTAGTTCTGTGGCCTCAGGTAAGCCACTGACCCTCTTTGTGTCTCACGTTAGTCATATGTGAAGTGGGGATTATCCTGAAAGTTGAATGAGACACCACTTCCAAGCTGTATAGCATAGCACCTAGAATGAGATAAGCTCTTTTTTTTTTAAAAAAAATATTTCTTTATTTGAAGGCAGAGTTACAGAGAGGCAGAGAGAGAGAGCGAGAGAAAGAGACAGAGAGAGAGACAGCGAGCTTTCATCCACTGGTCACTCCCCAGATGGCTGCAATTGCTGGAGCTGTGCTGATCTGAAGCCAGGAGCCAAGAGCCTCTTCCAGGTTTCCCATGGGGGTGCAGGAGCCCAAGGAATTGGGCCATCTTCTACTGCTTTCCTAGGCCATAGCAGAGAACTGAATTGGAAATGGAGCAACTGGGATTTGAACCAGCACCCATATGAGATGCTGGTACTGCAGGCAGCAGCTTTACCTTCTGTACCACAGTGCCAACCCCAAGATAATCTGTTAAAAGGTTGTGAATTATTAGGATGATTATTATAATTTACTAAACCATCCTCCCATAGTTGAATATTTGGGTTTGAATCAGTCAGCTTCTTGTCACTACAATGAAATTCCTGAGGCAGCTAACTTTATAAAGAGATATGGCTTATTTAGTTCACAACTGGAAATTCAAGACCAAGATTGGGTGGCCTCTGTGATGGCAGTGACTGGTAGAGCAAGTGTGGAGGAAGAGTTTCGTGCTGAGTCAGGAAGAGAGACTGGGCAGGGCCAGCTCTGGCTTTTATAACCACCCCTCTATGAGATCTACCCTCGGAGTCCCACTCACCTACATCCTAAACACCATATTGGATTCAGAGTCTACCCTCTTATTACCATGAACTTACGACTTGGATATTTAAACACCTGCGTGAGCCTCAGGACCAAATTCTCTTCAAACTGTAGCAAAGTTTCTTCCATTTTCTCCTTTCTGTTCCTGAAGCTGATCCTGGTAGAAAGTTTTGAAATAAAGAACACATGAGATAGCTGTATTCGGGATTACTTTTATGCCTTTGTATTTGTAGTTGACAAAACCAACTGATTTACCCATCAATGTTTGAAATAGTTGCTGCAGAACTGTGGTATTATTAGTGGTCTTTTCCATACCACACAGCATACTGGGGCTTTTAAGATTAAGTGTTTCTCTCCTGCTGAGCTATTGGGAGAGAAAAACATCGAAGGAGGCACATGACAAATGAATTTGTACCTGAGTAACGGGTAGGTTGAAGGCACTGCACTACTGTTTCTGAACTTGAATTGTTCTGCTGTTAGATGGATGTGCTTGAGGTTTGGAAGAACACCTTGATCTCGTTTCTGCTGTGCCTTCTCTCTCTCCCAGAGAGCTGGGTTTGTAAATACAGATAACGTGAAAGGCACAACTTTCCCTGGTGCTAAGTGGAGGCACATTGGAGGAGCTGGGACTCTGTTTCCAGCATTGAAGTGATACTGGTTTTAGCCTCTCAGCTTGCCTGCTGCAATAAATACGTGGGTAGTTTAAACAACATTGATGTTTCTCAGGGTTCTGGAAGCTGGGAAGTCCAAGGCAGGATGCTGGCTGATACAGTTCCTGATGAGGTCTCCCTTCTGGTTGGTGGAGGCATGCCTTCTTGATGAGTGCCCACAGCACAGAGAGATTTGCTCTTTCATGTCTCTTTTTTGATAAGCACTAAATCTTGTTTCTGAAGGCTCCACCCTCCAGACTTAATTAACAGCAAATATCACCACACTGGGGATTAAGGCTTTAAGCCATGAATGCAGCAGGGCACGCAGACATTGTCTGACTCGCTGCCTGCTCCGAGAGGGAAGGAGCAGGGGGCTTCTGAGAGGGGAGCCTCTGAAGTGGAACTGTGGCTCCAGACACCTGCTGTCTTAAGACCACACCATCTCATCTCAGCTCTGGTCACTGAGACATGGTGCATGTACAACTGGGGTTTAGAAGAACCTAACACAACCAAATTTTTTTTTTAAGGCAGAGTGGACAGTGAGAGAGAGAGAGACAGAGAGAAAGGTCTTCCTTTGCCGTTGGTTCACCCTCCAATGGCTGCTGTGCGGTGCACCGCGCTGGTCCGAAGCCAGGAGCCAGGTGCTTCTCCTGGTCTCCCATGGGGTGCAGGGCCCAAGCACTTGGGCCATCCTCCACTGCACTCCCAGGCCACAGCAGAGAGCTGGCCTGGAAGAGGGGCAATGGGGACAGAATCCGGTGCCCCAACCGGGACTAGAACCCGGTGTGCCGGCGCCGCAAGGCGGAGGATTAGCCTATTGAGCCGCGGCGCCGGCCTTTTTTGTTTTTTTAAGTTTTATTTATTTATTTGAAAGAGTTACACAGAGAGAGAAGGAGGGGCAGAGGCAGAGAGAGAGCTCTTCCATCACTGGTTCACTTCCCAATTGGCCACAACGGCCAGAGCTGGGCCAATCCAAAGCCAGGAGCCAGGAGCTTCCTCTAGGTCTTCCATGTGGGTCCAGGAGCCCAAGCACTTGGGCCTTCTTCCATTGCTTTCCCAGCCACAGCGGAGAGCTGGCTTGGAAGAGGAGCAGCCGGGACTCGAACCAGTGCCCATATGGGATGCCGACACTGCAGGTGGCGGTGGCTTTACCCCCTACACCACCATGCAAGCAAATTCTAAGTCTTCTCTGAGAGTTCTTATGTCCTATGCATGAAGCAGAGCTCAGGCTTTCTCATTGGTTACTATTCTTCTAAGTGAATAATCTATCAACGTTTTTAATGCCTAACCAAAATCTATTGTACTGTAATTTAGTGCTTTTGCTCTATGCCCTTGATAGGGTGGGGTGGATTGGGAATAAAGATGAATGATTCTCAGCTTCAGAAGTTCCCCCAATAGACTTTCTATATTTGAATTATAAGGAAGTTGTTCTACTTTCTCTGAGGTAACTCGGTTCAAACTCATTTCACCTAAGGATAAGATTTCAGTTTTAGAGCCATTGAATACCTGTGGCTCTCCTGTGAAGCCTACCATATGGTCTTGGGAAATATTTTGGGTCTCTCCTTTTCCACATCAGCTTTGAAAATCAGCTCCGTAGCATGAATGGCCACTTTCCAACTGTATGCAAACTATGGGGAGAGTATATTCTTCTTTGCTATAAATTTACCCAGGAGAAAGTTCAAGCTATTTCCTATGCCTGGCCAGCTCTTTCCCCACAGACAGAGCAAGCCTGATGATCAAAGAACAATAAGGGATAGTTGTGGCTGGGGCAAGTAGTAGGAGAGAGGATAATGTGTGTGTGTGGGTGGGGGGGTAGGCAAGGAAGGCCTTGGTAAAGGTAATCAAGATAGTTAATATACGAGGTTAAGTGACCAAATCCAAAAAGCAGTGTATGTTTAATATGAGTTACAGGTGGATTATGTCTTTATTTCTTAATAAATTTAATTTGTATATGTTTATTGGCAATGGCTGACTCAGCTTATAACTCTTGCCTTGACTGTGGTGTTAATTAAATGATTTTTATTTCTTCACTAAAAAACAAACATTACCAATAAGTTCATGTCTAAGTTACATGCTAGTGGTTTCTGGAATGCCACTTCTCAGTATGAGAAGAAATAAATAGAAACCTGTGGATTTAAACCTGGGTAAAGTTCGTACTTATTTCTATAAGACCTCTTAACACTTTCAGCAGATATCATGGTGAGAGAGAGAATTTGCTCCCTAAGCAGCCGTGGTGGAGACACATTTCCCAGCCTTCTTTGAGGTGAGGTGTGGCCATGTGACTGAGTTCAGCTAATAGAATGTGAGTGGAGAGAGCAGCTCCATTTCCAGGCCTGAGTAATAAAAATCTCCCTTCATGGGCAACTTTGGAGGGAAAAATGTGGAAGACAGCGGGCTACAAGAAAGAAGGTGGGCACAGGTCACCGAGTTAGGCCTGAAGGAGAAGCTTGTTGACCAGAAACATCTATTTCAGAATTTGCTTGAGTAAAAATAAAGCCCATTTATATTAACTTGCTGAAATTGTTCACCAGCTGGCAATTCCCTAACCAATATTAAAGCTCTAGGATTGTAGTTCAGGTTTAGTTCTCTTGTTCAGTTCCTAGACTAGTGCTGAGGGTGGAGTAACAAACAGATGCTCATTTTAGAAAGATACATTTCAGAATGAGGCAAAAACAGGTTTCCATTTCCACATTTATGAAATGAGGACTAATGGTCTCTATGGCCATAGCTCTACTGTTCTATGAGAGAGCTGACAGGAACATTTTCATAGATAACACCAATAGAAACACAAAACCTTTACGAATTTCTTTGACCCATAGAAAATAATGGTGATGTTGGGTAATTTAAGATTTTGAATCTCCGACTGTATTCTCAATAGCTGTGCAAGACTAATCTGTCCATTATCTATCGTTTCTTGGATTGGAATGATACATTTAAACTACTATCAAGTGGTTATGGAGTGGCACTGTCATGAAAAGGAAATCAATAATGCCAGTCACTGGGGCCAGCACTTTGATCTCCCACATTGTATCCTTCCAACTGTGTTCCACTCCTGGGTCATAAGACGAAAGAAATGTCTCTGACCACTTTAAAAGCCAAATCCATTTTAGATTTGCCTTTAAGAGAGACTGAAAAAATTCTGAGTAATGCAAGGTACCAATTTGGACAATAAAAATACTCAGCAATATGATATTGAAGATGTGGCAAGCAGAATTTCATTTTTTTCTGATATTTTCTTTGAACATATTCGACAGTAAAGTGAAGTAGAAGTTGTTCATGTACAATGATTCTCAAATTTTCCAGGCAGTAACTAAAACATTGTCAACATCATTTTCTTTCACTTGATCTAAGAGGATTTTTTCTGTTTTTCATTTTTAATGCTTTACCTGTTATGAAAGTTTCTTCACCTCTTGCATTTTGCAATAAGTAATAATAGGGAATGAAATGTCAGTTTGTTTACAAGCCGTGTAAAAAAAGCGTCTCAACAGGATGCTAAGTGATTAAATACAGGGTAGGTTGCATGGCACTGCTTTGATGCTTTTGTGACGTTAGGGCATTTCAGGTTACATCTTACGCCTTCCTAATCAAGTCACCTTTGCCTCGTTTCCTCATTGCTCCTTGGGCTCGTATATGTTTATGGACCATTTGTGTGTATTTTACCAATCATAATGATGAAGATAGTTGGAAGTGCAAAATAGCATTATTTTTCAGGTTCCAAGAACAAAACTGATGTTTCCCAGGGTGCAGAACGCCTGCCTGGTGTTATGCTAGCAACCCGAGTACAGTGAGCGCTTGTCTTCTGGTAATCATGGCCAGACTTACTCAGCTACTTCTCCCTGTTTTATGATCTTGTTAAGGTTGACCTCTACCTATCTTGTGGTGCTTTTTCAACAAAAATAAAATTCTTAACTGGACTCATTTTTATGACTGACTATAAAAATTTTCCTTCCAACCTCACCTGTTAAATGGAGGTAACTAGCTCTGCCTTCCTGTATATTTGGACTAAATGGAATAAAAAAGCAACAAACAAAATAATTTTGGAAATATTGGGCTAGCCAAATTAAAAAAAAGTATTGAATATGACCTTAAATTGTAAGATTCTCAAATAATCTTTAAATATAATCTTTTTTAGAAGATTTATTTATTTGAAAGGCAGAATTACAGAGAGATAGAGACAGCAACAGACAGACACATAGTGGGGGGAAATTGTCCATCTGCTAGTTCACTCCCAAATGTCTGCAATGGCCAGGGTTGTGCCAGGCCAAAGCCAGGAGCCTGGAGCTTCTTCCAGGTCCCCCATATGGGTTCAGGGACCCAAGCAATTGGGCCATCTTCTCCTGCTTTCTCAGGGATGTTAGCAGGGAACTAGGTTGCAGAAGTGGACAGCCAGGTCTTGAACTGGCTCTCAGATGGAATGCCGGTGTCACAGGTAGCAGCTTAGCTCTCTATACCACAGTGTCAGACACATTCAAGTATAATTCTTAATCTGTTTTTTAAAAACATACTTATTGGTCTCACCCATCCCATCTACATCATCTGGGAATCTTTTACAGCAGAAAACTTTCCTGGTAGAGTTGTCACAGGATTCACTTTAGATCTGGGTTATTTTTGGGACAATGGAAGGTTGACAGGGATCGGAATAATTTTTCTTATTTATTACTGCTATAATTAAATTCCTAGTAGATAATTATCTTGATAAATTTGTCTCTTGAGGGCCAGTGCTGTGGCATAGTAGGTAAAGCTGCCACCTGCGATACCAGAATCCCATACAGGTGATGGTTCATCTCACAGCTGTAGTTTACTGCTATGAAACTTTCAATGAGTTATTATATAGAGATGCTTAGAAGGCTGTATGACTCAGAGAAAGCAGAGTAGGGGCATTGCAAGTTGTTATGAGTAATCAAGACCAGTTCAAACATCAACTCATCGTCCAGATAGGATGGAAGCAAAAAGCATAAATTAGGCAAGAAGATGTACCAATTAGCATTTGTTGTATAACACAAAAACTTCAAAGGGAATGGTTTAAAAATTAGCCCTTATTCAACTCATGATCCTATGCATCATCAAATTGGACTGGGCTCAGCCTAGAAATTCTGCTTTTGGTCCTGTTGTCTCAAGCATCTACGATCAGCTGCTAGGTCATCTGGTACCTGACTTCTCTAAAATGGGCTCAGAGGGGATGGCTTGTCTCTGAGCCACAGGTTAACTTCAGCAATGGGCTCATGGTAAAGTTAATGGAGCAAGTCAGAAGTCAAGTCACAAAGACCAGCTCTGATTGGAGAAAGGAAGCTCCAAGTCCAATCCAGATTCACTGGGTGGGGAAACAATCCTACGTCCTAATGGGAGGAGGTTAAAAAACCACACTGGAAAGGGTGTGGATAGAGAAGAGTGAGAGATCTGGCCACTTTTACAACCTCCCATATTGGGTGAGGTTGCTGGTGTGAGAGATAAAGCTGAGAAGGAACCAGAGACCTGGAGGTGAATATGTGTGCATGTGTTTGTGTCTCTCTGTGTGTGTGTGTGTGTGGGGGTGCACAAGTACGTGCATTTTGGGGAGGGAAGCTGGTGTCAGATGTAAGATAGAGGGAAGAATAAAAATAATTCCAGAGTCATGATAATAGATGACATATAATAGGGTAGTACTATATAGAGAAGTAGGAAATGCAGTAGGAAAACCATTCACCTTGAAATGTATGGCATTTGAAATAGAAGTGAGAGTTAAGGACTCTAGAAATCCAAAGAGAAACCCAGCCTACAGATATGCAGCATGTGAATAGATGTAAATAACGACAAAATCATGTCTATTTCCCTAGCCAACATCCACTAGTCTTCTATGGAAACCACAATTAAGTGGTTTCTTTTTGCATTTCCTTTTGGGGACTCTCCCTTTCCATTTCTTAGTTCATGGGATTTGAATGAGTCCAACCCTGGCCAGTCGCCAGCAGGGCCTGGCCATCCCTCTGGTCACAGTGATTGGTTGAGGAATGACACCTGATCAAGTTGGGTCTAATGAAACTAAATTCTGGCACTTCTGTTGAAACTATCAGAACTTTTCCTTCCATTGGTGCAATGAGCCAGGAGGCCACAGAACCGCCATCGGCCATCTTACCAGCGGAGGCTTCCCAGGAGCAAAGCCAACAGAAACAAAAGTAGAACTGTGTGTGTGTGTGTGTGTGAGTGAGTGTAGGAGAGAGAGGAGAGAGAGAGAGGGAGGCAATTGAGACCCTTGAACAGTTACACCTAAAGTCATACATACTTCTACACTTTCAGTTTTAGGAACCAGTAAGTTCTCTTTTCTCTCGGACAAGTTTGAATCGGTTTTCTGTCTCATGTTACGAATATGAAAAGAGATAAGAGTAAACTTTGAAATATTATATTTTCAAAGGCTGAGGACCAGTTAAAGAGTAGTCAAAGCTCATGGAGACAAGAAGTGCCGGAAGGAGGCACTGACAAGGAGGGGCGGCTCTCTGTGCCAGGGTCCTCACTGTCGAGCAGCAAGGGCTTTGCACATGCTGTGGCCACGGTGGCCAGGACAACTTTGCAGGGAGTGGTTTTGGCAGCATAGAGCGGAGGGGAAGGTGCGCTGCCAGAAGCTAGGGAAAGAGTGGGAGGTTTCCTTTGTCCATGAAAGGGACTCCTCGTCACTTGGGCTTGGAACTTGGAACCAACTCTTCCGCCACCCCCTGCCACAGCTGGCACGTCTACAGTCATCCTGTCCTGTAAATGCTCCCTCCACAATTACTCTTGGACTCCTGTTCTCCTCGGCATCGCCCCTGCCAAGAGCTCAGCCCAGGTGCCCAGTTTCCTATCCTGGAACCTGTGAAGCCTGCTCACAGCTCCATGCCCATAGCCTTCTACCTCTATCATCCATTCCCTATTCTGCTGCCAGGTTCTGCGTCCCAGGGCTCGGCTGTGTGAAATGGCCACACAAGATGAGGACTGAGAGCCAGCTCTGACTTTGCTACAGGGCCTTGGGAAAGATTTTATTCTCCCTAGATGTGGAGCTCTAGTCTTTGAAGTGATTCATTGTCCTCTCAAGGCCTGAAGTAGAATTCTAACCTAGCTCTTTTAGCCTTACTTTTGTTAACAGACGTGTAACTTAACCAAAATACAACACAGGTTGAGTGTATTTTATTCAGAATGCTTGGAACCAGAAGTATTTTGGATTTTTTAGATTTTATAATTTTTGCATGTACAAGATGCCTCAAAAAGTCTGTGGAAAAGTAGAGTTAAAAGCTATGTTTACTTGGATGTAAGAAATTTTTGAAATCCATGTACAGTTTTTTCATAATACATACTTTTTTGAGGACTCCTTTTATATAATGAGATACTTTGCTAGGCATGAAATTCATTTGTGTTTCATGTATGGTAATATAGCCACAGAGCCTGAAGGTGATTTTATCTAATATTTTCAGTGCATCTGTGCTTTGAATGCAACCCATCCCATGAGGCCAGGTGTGGAATTTTCTACTTGTGGTGTCATGTCAGTGCTCAAAATTTCAGATTTTCAAGCATTCTAGATTTTGGATTTTCAGATTAGTAATGCTCAACCTGAACTTGTTGTACCTGAATGTCTCTCACCCTTGTACTTCCTGCCTCTTCTCATTTTACCAGCAACCTTTTGTCTTTCTGCTTGGAAATTTTAGCCTTCCTCCAAGGCCAAGTTCAAATGCTGTCTCTGAAGCTTTCCTGAAGTCCCCAGCTGAGAATCATCTTATTCTGTGTTCAGTTTCAGCCTACTTTGCTGTGTTCTGTTGTTGTTTCTGTATACATCTTGACTCCTGCCAAATTGTCAAAAAGTTGAGTAGCCTTCAAGGTATTTAGCTTTGTAGATAGTTCTCAGTGAATGGTTGAAGTAATGAAAATATACTTTTTTTTTTTTTTTTTTTTTTGCTGTATGGCTCACTCACCATCTTGCAAAACCTCACAGTGCAGTTGGATATTGTAGATCTGCGGAATCAGACTGTGTGATAAACCAGAGGGCCTTTTGAGTGTCACAGTATCACTGGAGCAAGTGCTGACTCACCCCTGCCTACAACAGGTGTCAGCATAGTCACTGTTGGGTGAGAATCTCATCGGACTCCCTTCTCTAGCTCCATGCACAAGCTTCTCCTCCTGTTTGCAAGGCGACAATGAGAGTGCTCATTGTAGGCAGAGCAGAGTGGTCTCCCTTGGCTGCAGCTCCTGATGATAGAAAGGGGTGTTAGAGAGGGTTGTGTAAACGCTGATCCCGAAGAACAAAACGGAAACAGAGAGAAGGAAGAGTAAGGAGAAGACAGCAGATACAGAATGGAGGACGTGGAGAAAGCCATGTTCCCTGGCAAGATCATCAACTCCAGATCTAGACCTTGTTGCCCTGCCTTGGTGAGCTGAATACTGACCGGGCCAGTGCCCAGGGTCAGCGGCTGGGAGGATGTGGCTCTCTCCTACCTAGGACGGTGAACCTGGAGACCTCCCTGAGGAATGTGCTGGCTTTCCTGCAGCGCCGAGGGGCACGGACAGCTGTACTCGGGTGAACCTTTGCTCCCTTCTGTTGGCTTCCCTTCTCCACCCACAGCAACTTAAATCATTAAAATCCTGTGTAATTAAAACTTCATCCAAGTGCAACCAGTGGTGTTTGCTGGCCGCAGTGGAGGGTATAAATATCTTTGAGAGGCATAAAGACAGAAGCTACTTCCTGCGTGGTTTCCCTCTCACACAGGATGCTGTCTGCTACTGTGCACTATCAACAGCCGGGTGCAGGCTGAGCTCTCCGTTGCACCAGCCCTGCCCTGACTGGACCTCTGTTCCACTGGTTTATTTACAGGGTTCGCTGGAAGGGCCACAGGGTGTAGGTGGGGGTGAAAAGCAAAGTGATATTTTGCTTTTGCATGTATTTGGATTAAAATATGTAAATGGATGCTTCCTTGTCCTATTTTACTGGAAAACAGGAAGTCTGTCTTCTTGGTTATCCTTTGTGTCATCAGGTTAATGTCTCTGAAACACAATTTATGCAGTGTTGCTACTCCATTGCTCCATGCATTACTCAATTACTCAAGGCTCATTTGCATTACTTACAAAATGCGGTTAAATTATACCGTGCAGGAGTACTTCAAAAAGTTTGTGGAAAGCAGAGTTAAAATGTGCCCCAAAAGTTTGAATTCCATTGGCAATTTTCTCATAATACACATTTTCTTTGAACTTTTTGAAGTCCTCTTGTATATGTGTTTTCTGAACAAATGTTTACATTTTTAAATTTTTTACCATTTACTTATTTACTTGATAGAAAGAGTGAGAGAGAGAGAGAGAGAGGGAGAGAGAGAGAGAGGAGAGAGAGCTAGAGCAAGAGCGAGAGTGAGAGAGAGAGAAATAGAGAGAAACTTGTGAGCCTCCATCTGCTATTTCACTTCCCAAATACCAGGAGGAGCTGGGGCTGAGGCCAAAGCCAGGTCTCCTATGCCAGTGTCAGAAACCTAATGACTTGAACCACCACCATTGCTCTCAGGGTCTGCATTAGGGAGAAGCAGGAGTCAAGAGTTGGAAATGGGCATCGATCTTAGGGACTTATGAGGGATTCAAGTGTTTTAACCACCAGGCCAAGCACCTGCTCCCTGAATGACTGAATTTGAATATATATAACACGCTCAACACTGGTAGAAACTCTCTTGTCATAGAATCTGTAGCAGTTCCACGGGGTCATGAAGGAAGGATTTGGCCGCCAATCAACACCTAATGTAGGGCTCTGGAATGCTGTGATTGGGGCCCCTTATGTCATCCACAGTGAGTGTGGCTATTACACTTGGTGTGGAGTGTCTCCACATTGGTGCAACTTTTGCTGTTGTATCACCTCACTTGAAGTGCCTGGCCAGCCTTGGGATCAGTGTGTGTCTTAGTTTGGTTTCCTGCATAGCATATTTCAAGACAAGAATTTGAGTGCAGGTAATTTATCTGGGAGATGTCCCAGGTGATTGAATGAAGCTGTGAGACAGGAAGGGAACAAAGCTGCTAACAGATGTGCTCTCGAGGCAATTCCCACTGCAGGCAACTGGAGGCCAGTTCTAGGGGCAATGTCTGGGAAGCGGTGTGGACCAGGCCCAGCCAAGAGCTCTCCCATCTGAGGCTCCAGGAACCTGGAATTATTATACGTCCCTAGATAGCATTGGTGGGGACAGTTCTGAGGGCTGAACACTCTTGGACGTTCTGCTTGCCTGTACATCCTATCTTCAGGCAAAAAAACCCTCAGGCAGAGATTTCATGTCTATTTGCCTTCAACAACCTTCTACACACAGGGAATCCATGCAAAGTGTAAGGTCTTGGGGCTGTGTTCGAGAGTCATAGTTTGCAATGGTGGAGATCTTAGTTCTGGGCTTGTAGAGCACCCTTTGCAGTTGAGTCTCATTATTTACAATAGTTACATTCTATAAAGTCACCATGAGCACCCAGTTAGTGGATCTGTAACCACTGCTTCTGGGGGAAATTTAGAGATAGGGAACTGTAGACTTCCGATCATACTTGTTCAATTAATCAATACATAATCTTGTTTTGTGAGTTTGTTTAAAGGCAGTATATTTAGTATACAATGGTGATTCATTAACACTTGACTCATGGCCAACAACCTCACACTCATGCCTGAATGGAGTTTCTGTAAGATGTATTTTCTTTGAAAACCACATCAGAGATTTTGTGTTTAGGGACACTGGAGAGCACTTCAGGACAACAAAACCACCAATGTTCTGGTTCCTTCTGCAGCCTCCCATGGGGGAAGGAGTGGACAAGCTCCCTTGGACCCTTTTTATGGAAGCACTGAGCCCATTCCTGAAGGCTGCCCACCTCATGACACAATCACTCCTTAAAGTCTCCACCTCTTAATACCATTGCATTGGTGATTAGGTTTCCACATTTCAACAATTTTGGGGGAGACACAATCATTCAGACACTAGTACCCATATACACAGAATTATATAATGTTTATCCTTTTGTGTTTGACTTATTTCACTTAGCATCATGTCATTAGGGTTCACTTATGTTGTAATGTGAATTTCATTCTTTTCTTTTTTGTAAAAAAAATGTATTCATTTATTTGAATGGCAGAGTTACAAAGAGAGAGGGAAAAGGAGAGAGAGAGAGAGAGAGAGAGAGAGAGAGGGAGGGAGAGAGGGAGAGAGAGAGGGAGGGAGAGAGGGAGAGAGAGAGGGAGGGAGAGAGGGAGAGAGGGAGAGAGAGAGAGAGAGAGAGAGAGAGATCTTCCATCCCCTGGTAAGCTCCTCAAATGGACCAATGGCCAGGGCTGAGCCAGCCAAAGCCAGAAGCCAGGAGCTTTATCTGGGTCTCCCACATGGGTGCAGGGGTCCAAGAATGTGGGCCTTTTTCTGCTGCTTTCCAAAGCACACTAGCAGGGAGCTGGCTCAGAAATGGAGGAGCCAGGACTCAAATCAGTGCCGATATGGCATGCTAACACTACAGATGGCAGCTTAACCCACTGAGCCACAGCGCTGGACGCACATTCTTTTCTAAGGCTGAACAGTATTCCATGGTATGTATATGTCACATTTTGTTTATCCATTCATGTGTTATAAACACTCTGTTTGCTTCTATTGTGAGGAATACTGTTGTGAACATGGGTGTTCAAGTATCTGTCTGAATTCCTGCTTTTAGCTCTTTTGGGTGTGTACCCAAAAGTGGAACTTCTGGATCATATGGTGATTCTATGCTTAACTTCTTGAGGTGTTTATGTATCATTTTCCTCAGTGGCTGTATGATTTGTCTTTCCTACAGTCAGTGCACAAAACTTCCAATTACAGGGCCGGTGCGGTGGCACACTAGGTTAATTTTCCACCTGTGGTGCTGGCATCCCGTATGGGCTTTGGGTTCTAGTCCCGATTGCTCCTCTTCCAGTCCAGCTCTCTGCTGTGGCCCGGGAGGGCAGTGGAGGATGGCCCAAGTGCTCGGGCCCTGCATCTGTATGGGAGACCAGAAAAGAAGCTCCTGGCTCCTGGCTTTGGATCGGTGTAGCTCCGGCTGTGGTGGCCATCTGGGGAGTGAACCAACGGAAGGAAGACCTTTCTCTCTCTCTCTCTCTCAGTCTCTCTCACTGTCTGTAACTCTACCTGTCAAATAGACAAATAAAAACTTTTTAAAAAAACACAAAAAAAACCTTCCAATTTCTCCACATCCTCACCAAAGCTGGTCATTCTCCCCAACTTCCTTTTTGATAATTGTCATCATAATGGATGTGAAGATATCTCATTCTGTGTTTGTATTTTCTTTTTGGGATTTATTTGAGAGAGAGAGAGAGAGAGAAATCTCCCACTAGCTGGTTTACTCCGCAAATGCCTACAGCAGCTAGGGCTGTGTCAGTCCAATGCCAGGAGCTTCAACCTCCATCTAGGTCTCCCACATGGGTGGGAGGGAACAAGGTGCACTAGCAGAAAGCTGGATTGGAAGTGGAGTAGCCTGGATTCCATTTGGCAAGTCGATAATGGATGTGAGCGTTCCAAATGTCTGTGCTATAACACATGCCCCTCTATGTGGTTTTAATTTGCATTGATTTAATCACTAGTAATTTTTCATATGCTTATTGAGTATTTGTGTATTTCATTTGGAGAAATTTCTGTTCAGCTCCTTTGCCCATTTTTGAATTTTTGCTGTTGTTGAGGTTTTTTAAAATGGGAAATATGTTTTCTTAAGTGAGTTTTCAAAATGAGAAATATGTTTTAATATTTTTAAAAATGAGAAATACCAGCACTTTATAGGAAGCAAATTCAAAAGAGACCATGGTGTTTAATTTAATATGTCAACTTGCCTGGGTTAGAGGGTACTCAGATATTTGGTCAAGGATTATTCTGGGTGTTCTGTTTTTAGAAGAAATTATCATTTACATTGATGTGGTAAATTAAAATAGATTGCCATTCCTATGTGCTGGGCCTCATTCTCAGTTGAGGCCTGAACAGAATAAAAATCCTGACTCTCCCTTCCTTAGGAGGAATTCTTCCTGCCTGTCTTTGAACTAGGGTAGCAGCTTCTTCCTGCCTTTGGACTTGGACTGAAATCGGTTTTTCCTGGGTCTCGAGCCCCCTGTCATTTGGACTAGAAGCATACCATGGGCTTGCCTGAGTCTCCAGGTTGCTGACTGCAGGTTTTGAAACTTATTAGCCCCCATAACTGTGAGCCCTTTCTTTATCGTCAATCCCTTTATACATGTGTAGAACCATCTATTCTATTGATTCTGTTTCTCTGGATAATCCTGAGCACCGCTGGCAAGACTTTATTGAGGAAAAGCAATTGTGGTTTCAGTTCAAACCCTGTTAAAGAAATCACTTGTTTCTTATAATGAGTATAGAATAAAATCTGCATGGCTTGTTATGAACCAATATTATGTAAATATTTTCACTAGTATGTCTTTCCTAGCACACATTTACTTTTTTGTGATATTCTGGCTTTTTCTTAAGTCCAAACCTCCACCTGATTGGTTCAGGCAGCTGCTGGGTTGATGTTCCACAGACAAGCATGCTGGTCCCTTATGTCATGTTGCCTAAATGTCAGGATGTATTTGATTGTATCCTTTAAGTGGATATGACTATAATGACTACCATATTCCTCTGTCATGTCACTAAACAGAGTAAGGCATTTCTCCCCTTCATGATGTTTTTATAAAATAAGAGCAGATATTTCAAATTATTATTATGGATTAATTGAGGCAGGAGGAATGAAAAAAATGTTTTATTGTTTTTCCAAATAGATCAATCACATTGAAAATGACTCAAGTCCTTTATTGACTGTGCCTTTCTTATTCAGCAATAGACTTCATATTATACTAGCACAGTCTGTGTGTTCATTTCCCCCAGAAACCTTTTATTTAAGGAATACAAACTTCATACATTTCATAATTACAACGTTAGGAACATGGTGATTCTTCCTACCATTCCCACCCTCCCACTCACTCTCCCACCCCTCTTCATCCACACTCTCCTATTCCCGCTCTTACTTTTTATTAAGATTTATTTTTTAAAAATTTCTATCTATTTATTTGAAAGGTAGAGTTATAGAAAGAGAGGGAGAGACAGAGAGAAAGGTCTTCCCTCCACTGGTTCACTCCCCATATGGCCACAACGATCAGAGCTGCGCCAATCCGAAGCCAGGAGCCAGGAGCTTCCTCCTGATCTTCCATGTGGGTGCAGGGGCCCAAGGACTTGGGCCATCTTCCACTGCTATCCCAGGCCACAGCAGAGAGCTGGACTGGAAGAGGAGCAATTGGGACTAGAACCGGCACCCATATGGGATGCTGACGCTGCAGATGGAGGATTAACCCACTGATGAAGGATTGACGGTACTGGCTCCAAGATCTATTTTTAACTAACTTTATATACATATGATTAATTCTATGTCAAGTAGAGTTGAACAAATAGGAAAAAAGAAAAAAAAATAACTGTTCCACAACAGTTAAGATAAGAACTGCTCAAAGTCATTGTTCTCAGGGTGTCAATTTCACTTCTACAGATTGCCTTTTAGGTGCTCTGTTAGTTATCACAGGTCAGGGAGAACAAATGGTGTTTGTCCCTTTGGGATTGTCTTGTTTCACTAAGAATGATGTTTTCCAGTTTCATCCATTTTGTTGCAAATGACCAGATTTCATTTTTTTTACTGTTGTGTAGTGTTCCATGGGGTACACATCCCATAATTTTTTTCTTTTTTTAAAAAATATTTATTTATTTATTTGAAAGGCAGAGTTACAGAAAGAGTCCTTGCTCAAGAGAGGTAGAAGCTAAGAGAGAGAAAGAGAGAAAGAGAGAAAGAGAGAGTCTTCCAACCACTGGTTCATTCCCCAAATGCCTGCAATAGCTGGAGCTGGGCTGATCCAAAGCCAGGAGCCAGGACCTGCTTCCAGGTCTCCCACATGGGTGCAGGGGCCCAAGAACTTGGGCCATCTTCCACTGCTTTCCCAGTCGATAGCAGAGAGTGGGATCAGAAGTGGAAGCACTCAGGACTTGAACTGGTGCCCATATGGGATGCAGGCATTACAGCCAGCATCTTTACCTGCTCTGTCATAGTGCCCATAGCCTCCCCATAGGTTTTTTTTTTTTTTTTTTAATACAGTCTCAGTTGACAGGCATTTGGGTTGATTCCATGTCTTAGCTATTGTGAATTGAGCTACAATAAACATAGTGGATACAGATAACCCTTTCATATGCTGATTTCATTTTCCTTGGGTAAATTCTCAGGAGTGGGATGGCTTGGTTATAAGGTAGGACTGTCTTCCATAGTGGCTTTACCAGCTTATATTCCTAGAAACAGTGGATTAGGGTACCTTTTCCCCCACATCCTCACCAGCATTTTTTGTTTGTTGATTTCTGTATGAAAGCCATTCTAATGGGGGTGAAGTGAAACCTCATTGTGGTTTTGATTTGCATTTCCCTGATGGTTAGTGATCCTGAGCGTTTTTTCATGTGTCTCTTGGCCATTTGGATTTTCTATTTTGAAAAATGCATGTTTAAGTCCTTTGCCTGTTTCTTCGCTGGGTTGTTTTGTTGTTTTGAGTTTCTTGATCTCTTTATATATTGTGGTTATTAATGTTTTATCAGTTATATAGTTTGAAAATATTTCCTCCCGTTCTTTCAGTTGCTTCTTCACTTCACTGTTTCTTTTGCAAAACAATGGTACAGAAGCTTCTGAATTTTATGTAACCCCATGTGTCAATTTTGCTTCGATTTTGCCTCTGGGGTCTTTTTCAGGAACTCGTTGCGTATGCCAATGTCTTGCAAGGTTTCCCCAATGTTCTCTAATAATTTGATAGTATAAGGTCATAGATTTAGCTCTATAACCCATGTTGAGTGGGTTTTTGTGTAAGGTGTAAAGTAGGGGTCTTGCTTCACACTTCTGCATGTGGAGATCCAGTTTTCCCAGCAACATTTGTTGAAGAGACTGACCTTGTTCAAGGGATTGATTTCAGCTCCTTTGTCAAAGATAAGTTGGTTGTAGATGCATGGACTAATTTTGGGCATTTCCATTCTGTTCCATGCATCCATCCATCTGTTTTTCTACCAGTACCAGGCTGTTTTGATTATAACTTCCCTGTAGTGTGTCTTGAATCCTGGTATTGTGATGCCTCTGGTTTTGTTTTTGTTATGTAAGATTGCTTTAGCTATTTGGGATCTCCTGTGTTTCCATATGGATTTCAGTATCATTTTTCTATATCTGACAAGAATGTCCTTGGTAGTTTGGTTGATATGTCATTGAATCTGTAAATTGCTTTCAGCAGTATGGACATTTTGATATTTATTCTTCCAATCCATGAACATGGGAGATTTTTCCATTTTTTTGTATCTTCTGTTTAATTCTTTAATGTTTCATAATTCTCATTGTAGAGATCTTTGACATCCTTGGTTAAATTCACTCTGAAATATTTGATTTTTTGTAGCTATTGTGAATGGGATTGATCTTAAAAGTTCTTTCTCAGCTGTGGCATTGTCTGTGTATACAAGGGCTATTGATTTTTGTGTATTGATTTTATATCCTGCTACTTTACCAAACTCTTCTATGAGTTCCAATTGTATCTTAGTGGAGTCTTTTGAATCTCCTATGTATAGAATCATGTCAACTGCAAATAAGGATTGTTTGACTTCCTCTTTCCCTTTGATTTCTTTTTCTTGCCTAATGGATCTGACTAAAACTTTCAGGACTATATTGAATAGCAATGGTGAGAGTGGGCATCCTTGTCTAGTCCCAGATCTCAGTGGGAATGCATCCAACTTTTACCCATTCAAAAGGATGCTGGCCATGGTTTTGTCATAAATTGCCCTGATTATGTTGAGGAATGTTCCTTCTATACCCAATTTGCTTAGAGTTTTCATCATGAAAAGGTGTTGTATTTTATCAAATGCTTTCTCTGCATATATTGAGATAATCATATTTTTTTTCAGCAGTTTGTTAATATGATTGATTTGTGAGTGTTGAACCATCCCTGCATACAGGGATAAATGCCACTTGGTCTGGGTGGATGATCTTTCTGATGTGTTGTTGAATTCGACTGGCTAGTATTTTGTTGAGGATTTTTGTGTCTGCATTCACCAGTGATATTGCTCTGTAGTTCTCTTTCTCTGTTGTATCTTTTTCAGGTTTAGGAATTAAGGTGATCCCTGTTTCATAGAATTTGGGAGGATTCTCTCTCTTTCAATAGTTTTGAATAGCTTGAGAATAATTGGAGTTAATTCTTCTTTAAATGTGTGGTAGAATTCAGCAGTGAAACCATCCAGTCCTGGCCTTTTCTTTGTTGGGAGGATCTTTACTACTGATTCAATTTCTGTCTTGGTTATTGTTCTGTTAGATTTTCTATGTCTTCATGGCTAAATTTAGGTAGGTTTTATGTGTCCAGGTATCTAACCATTTCTTTTAGGTTTCCTGGATTGTTGGCATACAGCCAATTTTTGATGATTCTTTTTATTTCTGTGGAGTCTATTATATTTCCTTTTTTGTTTCTAATTTTATTGATTTGGGTCTTCTCCTTTCTTTTTTTGGTTTGTTTTGGTCCAATCATGTGTCAGTTTTTATTTTTTCGAAAAAACAACTCTTTGTTTTACTGATCTTTTGTTTGTTTGTTTGTTTGACAGGCAGAGTTAGACAGTGAGAGAGAGAGACAGAGAGAAAGGTCTTCCTTTTCCATTGGTTCACCTCCCCCCCCCCCCAGAATGGCCACTACGGCCAATGTGCTGCAGCTGGCGTGCTGTGCCAGTCCAGCACCAGGAGCCAAGTGCTTCCTCCTGGTCTCCCATGTGGGTGCAGGGCCCAAGCACTTGGGCCATCCTCCACTGCCTTCCCAGGCCACAACAGATAGCTGGATTGGAAGAGGAGCAACTGGGACAGAATCTGGTGCCCCGACCAGGGCTAGAACCCAGGATGCCAGCGCCGCAGGCAGAGGATTAGCTTAGTGAGTTGCAGCATCAACCGTTTGCTGATCTTTAATATTTTTTTGTTTCAGGGTCCAGCACCGTGGCTCACTTGGTTAATCTTCTGCCTGCAGCACCAGCATCCCATATGGGCACCAGGTTCTAGTCCCAGTTGCTCCTCTTCCAGTCTTTTCTTCTACTAGTTTTGGGTTTGGTTTGATGTTATTTTTCTAGGTCCTTGAGATGCACTGATAGCTCATTTATTTGTTGCCTTTCCAATTTCTTGATGTAGCCACCAATTGCTGTAAACTTTCCTGTTAATACTGCTTTTGCTGTATCCCATACATTTTTTTAAAGATGTATTTATTTTTATTTGAAAGGCAGAGTTACAGAGAGGCAGAGGCAGAGAGAGAGAGATCTTCCATCCACTGGTTTACACACCAAATGGCTTAATATCTATAGTTGGGCTGATCTGAAGCCAGGAGCAGGAGCTTCTTCAGGGTCTGCCACATGGGTGCAGGGTCCCAAGGACTTGGTCCATCTTTTACTGCTTTACCAGGCCATAATAGAGAGTTGGATCAGAAGTGGAGCAGCTGGGACTCAAACCAGCATCCATATGGGATGCTGGCACTGCAGTGCTGACCTCTCTCATAAGTTTTAATATGTTGGATTGTAGCCTTCACTTGTTTCCAGAAATTTTTTGATTTCTCTTTTGATTTCTTCAATGACCCACTGTTCTTTCAGGGGCATGTTGTTTAGTCTCCATGTGTTTGCATATGTACTAGAGATTCCTGAGTTGCTGATTTCCAGCTTGATTGCATTGTGGTCTGAGAAGTTGCGTGGTATGATTTTGATTTTTTTTTTTTGACAGGCAGAGTGGACAGTGAGAGAGAGAGACAGAGAGAAAGGTCTTCCTTTGCCGTTGGTTCACCCTCCAATGGCTGCCGCGGCCGGCGCGCTGCGGCCGGCGCACCGCACTGATCCGATGGCAGGAGCCAGGTGCTAGGTGCTTTTTCCTGGTCTCCCATGGGGTGCAGGGCCCAAGCACTTAGGCCATCCTCCACTGCACTCCTGGGCCACAGCAGAGGGCTGGCCTGGAAGAGGGGCAACCGGGACAGAATCCGGCGCCCCGACCGGGACTAAAACCCGGTGTGCCGGCGCCGCAAGGCGGAGGATTAGCCTGTTGAGCCACGGCGCCGGCCTGATTTTGATTTTTTGAACTTGCTCTGACTTGCTTTATGGCTTAGCATGTGGTCAGTTCTAGAGAAAGTTCCATGCACTGCTGAGAAGAATGTGTATTCTCCAACTGCAGGAAAAGTTCAATAGATACCTGTTAGGTCCTTTTGGTCCATAATGTCAATGAACTCTGTTGTTTCCTTACTGATTTTCTGTCTGGTTGATCTGTCCATTGCTGAAAATAGGAAACTGAAAAACAGTGTTGGAGACCTCTGGGGTACTATCAAATAACCCAATACACAGGTCCCATGACTATTATATTTGAGTCAATATCTCCCTTTAGGTCCCTTAACATTTACTTTAAATAGCCAGGTGCCCTGTTATTAGGTGCATATACATTTATGTTAGTTGTATCTTCCTGTTGAAATGATCCCTTAATCATTACATAGTGACCTTCTTTATATCTTTCAACAGTTTTTGTGTTAAAGTCTATTTTGTATGATATTAGAATGGCTACACCAGTTCTTTTTTGGTTTCTGTAGGCATGGAATATCTTTTTCATCCTTTCACTTTCAGTCTGCGTGCATCATTTTGGTGAGATGTGTTTCTTGCAGGCAGCAAATAGATGGATTTTTAAAAATCCATTCAGCTAGTCTGTGTCTTTTAACTGGAGAGTTGAGGTCATTTATATTCATGATGACTATTGATAAATAATGGTTTTGCCCTGCCATTTTCCCATAAATATCCCTATTATTTACTTTGGATTTTCTTTGTACTTTTACTGGGAGATTTTCTTCCTTTACCTTCTTTTGTAGTAATGACCATGTTTCTGTGTTTTTGTGTATAGCACATCCTTAAGATTTTTTTTTCAAGGCTGACTGGGTGGTGACAAATTCTTTCAATTTCTGTTTGTTGTGGAAGATCTTTATTTCACCTTCATTCAAAAATGAGAGCTTTGTAGGGTACAGTATTCTAGGTTGGCAGTTTTTTTCTCTTAAGGCTTGGAATATTTCTCACCATTCTCACTTAGCCTATATGGTTTCTGATTAGAAATCCACTGGGAGTCTAATTGGAGATTCTCTCAAAATAATCTGGCTTTTCTCTCGTGCACATTTTAGAATATTTTCTCTATGTTTTACTTTGGAGAGTTTGATTACAATGTGTCATGGTGAAGATCTTTTCTGGTCATGTCTATTAGGAGTACTAGGTACTTCCTGTACTTGGGTGTTCCTTTCTTTCCCCAAATTAGGGAAATTTCCCGTTATTTCACTAGAAAGGCCTTCTAATCCTTTCTCGCTTTCCATGCCTTCAGGAACTCCTAAGACCTGTATGTTGGGTCATTTGATAGTATCCCATAGATCTCCAACACTGTTTTTCAGTTTCCTAATTCCTCCTGCTCCTCCTCTTCCTGCTTCTTCCTCCTCCTCCTCCTCTCTCTCTCTCTCTTTTTTTTTTTTTTTTTTTGGTTTGACGTATAATTCTCTATAATTTTTCTCCTAACTTGGATATTCTTTTTTCTGCTTCACCGATTCTGTTGTTAAGGCTTTCCACTGCATTTTTTATTTGATCTATTTAATTCTTCATTTCCAAGATTTCATTTTGATTTCTCTTTAAGATTTCAATTTCATGGGAGAAATTTTCTTTCATGTCATGTACAGATTTATTTAATTCATGGATTTGCTTTTGATTACTTCTAAGTAATCCTATGATCAATTTTTTGAATTCCATTTCTGGTAGTTTTTCATTCTCTTCATCTTCACATTCTAGTATTGAGTTGGGGGTGTCATGTTGTCTTCATTAATCTTGTTTCTTGAGTTGATATGTTTATTATTTGGCATTTGTAGAAATAATTATTGGTTTCTTTCTTTCTTTTTTTCCCCTGTGATGGCTTTTATCATTGACTATGCCTCTGTGGCTTAGTGGAGTATCTATTTTTTCGGTGAATATCCAAAGGCATGTGCTGGGTGTGGCCAGGGAGCTCTCTTAAGTGCTCCAGGGTAAAGGGAGTATCCAAGTAAACACTCAGGTTGGGCATGCTAAATCTCTCTCTCTCTTTTTTAATCAGAAGGGAGGTTTGTTCTGCTCTACTTGTGTAGTCTCACTCTCACCTCCTCTCCTCAAAGGAGACCAGAGCCTGGGTGCTAGCCACAGTGAGTTTGATATTTGTCTGCACTGCCACAAGAATCACATAAAGGATCTGTGCAGTTCTTGGTATAAGCATGGATCTCGTAGCAATGACCCTCACCAGGGAATCAGGGAGCCACCCACAGTACTGCCCAAAGGCCCAGCCACACCCTGAGCCCTCCCAAGCAGCCACAGTGTTTTCACAGTCCCAGCACACAAGGATCCCATGGTTAAGAGCAGCCAGCCCTCTGTCAATTCTCCTACATACTCAGATGTCTCCTCTCAGCTGGTTGCTGGGTGTGCTCACCTGAGTTTTCACAGCTATTATGTATCAAAATGGTTCCTGCCCTCTCTGGGCTAGTTACAGGACACTAGTGCTGGGTAGGAACACTTTCCCCTACAGGCCTCCAAGCCAGGCTGATGCCAGACTCTTCCTGGTGCTTTATCATCAATGGCTTGGGGTGCCGTAGACTGGTCACACCTGAGGCTGCTGATGTCCTGAGTTGTGTGTGCCTATATGCTTCACGTGGGTCCACAGTGTCCCTCTAATTTGCATGAAGTTTTCTCTGATGTTTTTTAACTTTTCCCTGAGACTGCACTCTCTCCACTTTTTAAAAACGGTCTTCCTCTAGACTAGAGCAATAAGCTACCTTCCTATTCCATCATCTTTGCTCTTTTATGAAAAAAAAATATATTTTTTTTAATTTTTTTTTTTGACAGGCAGAGTGGACAGTGAGAGAGAGAGACAGAGAGAAAGGTCTTCCTTTGCCGTTGGTTCACCCTCCAATGGCTGCCGCGGTCAGTGCGCTGCAGCCAGCGCACCGCGCTGATCTGATGGCAGGAGCCAGGTGCTAGGTGCTTTTTCCTGGTCTCCCATGGGGTGCAGGGCCCAAGCACCTGGGCCATCCTCCACTGCACTCCTGGGCCACAGCAGAGGGCTGGCCTGGAAGAGGGGCAACCTGGACAGAATCCAGCGCCCCGATCGGGACTAGAACCCAGTGTGCCGGCGCCGCAAGGCGGAGGATTAGCCTGTTGAGCCACGGCGCCGGCCTGAAAAAAATATTTTAAGTTCTCAGTAAAACTCATTTTTTGTACTATTTTTTGTGTGATTCCTTCAAAATTTGGCAACATCTCGTAGCAATAAATGAGTGTCACTTCTTAAAAATAAATGAAGTTACATTCATTTCAGAGAAGACTTGATGTGGTCTACCAGCCAGCAGAACTATATTGCCTGGGCTTTTTCTAAATGTAGAAACTCTGGCCCACCCCAGACCTACTAAATACAAGGCTGTATTTTAACAAGTTTCCCAGGTGATTCATGGTGTATATTAACATTTGAGAAGTACTGGTTTAAAATTTCTATGTATCCTGTATTCACTGCATTTCAGTCTTTTAAGGAGGAAAAGAACAAGAGTTCAAAGAAATTAAATGATCTACACCTAGCACACAGAGCTGGGTTAGATAAAGGGCTATTGACTGGATTGAGATGTTTTTTTCTTAGAATTATTGTCTCTCCATATTTTCAATGTTAAAGTCTTCATAAGTTCTATTTTATTTCAAAATTTTTTATTTATTTTGGGTTATTTGAAACGCACACACAGATTGATTGGGAGCCTGGAAGTTAATCTGGGTGTCGCACATGGGTGGCAGGAACCCAAGCGCTTGAGCCATCACCTGCTGCTTCCCAGCTTGTGTGTTAGCAGGACGCTGGCAGCTGGACCAGAGGTGGGACTGAAACCCCTGCACTCTGAAACGGGATGTAGGCTTCCCAAGTAGCGTCTTAACCACTGTGCCACATTCCTGTACCCCAGAGGTGTTAGCATTAGGAGACTGTTAATCTGCAACATTCTTCTTTTACAAATGAGAAAAAAAGTTCAGGGGAGGTGAACTAACATACAACCATAGGGTCGATACAGTCGGGCTAGGGAAGATTACACCATGCAACAAACAGCACCCCACAACCCAGTGGATTTAATTAATAGTTATTCATGCTCCTCCTCGTCATCTTGTTTGTGTACACCGGGCCTTGAACTCTATTCCATTAGCATTTCAGGGTCCACACTTATGGGACAGGTCCTAGCTGGAGCCTTGCCAACAGTAGGGGGAAACACACACACTGGCATTTTCAGAACTGCTGGAAGTGACACATGCTGTTTGTTTTCCTGTCACTGGCTGAAGCAAGTCATGTGATTGTGCCTAAGACTGACAGGGAAGGGGAGCCAGCACTGTGGTGTGGTGTGGTGGGTTGGGCTGCCTGCATCCCACATCAGCTGCACAACACCACTGAGCAATCTTCTCACTGAAATGATATTGATGTAGAATGATGCCATCTATCAAAAGGGATTTGGCTATGACAATAGCAGGTTTTGGAAATAACACAAACAACAGATCCAGCATAGCAGCCAATAAGAGGAGTTAAGGACTCATAAAAAGCTTAAGCTATGAGAGAAGCCGGCAACTTTCAACTACTTTGTTGCAAGAACGTTTGCACTATTAGTTATTGTTGAATTGATACGCAATATCTAGAGCTTAAATCTCTTTTACCCTGAAACTGTTCTATTTGTGCTTGAGATAGAATTGAACATGGATGACCTCAATGTCTTGTTTCAAAGTCTTTTCTACGGCACTATTCCCATTTTATTGGAAATCAGTCACTGTACTAAACTCTCTGATGGGAAAATCACGTTCTCTTTTCTTCCCATTGCAGGTACTAGCAATGGGCTCTGAACAACCACAGCAAAGCTGGTTATATAGACATGCTGAGAGGTCTGAAAAGCTCCCACATCAATATCTTACCGAGAGGATGACGTCATTCTTCAACTTAAGATACCCCCATTTTCCTAATCATAGCAGATCTTATAATTGTATTTATTGTATTCATTCAATGTGTCAAGTATTCTTCTAATCTGATTTTTAAAGAAACCTGAGCTTTGGAAATGGTCAAAATGTCTGTGACCTAGGTTAATATCTTTATTTTACTTTTTCTTCATGTACTCTGTTTCATAGCAGGAAGTCAAAAGCATTCATTAAATTCATGTGCTGTTAAGTTGAGGAAATAATGGTTGCTGTTCTATTCTCTAGTATTCAGTCTCACAAAACTTGATCCTGAGACAAGAAAATTTCTCTGTCACCAAGGATTTATTGTTGCTATGGCAAACAAGAAATTTAGAAATTATATAGAGTCTCAGTTCTCTAGAAATTTACAGTCAAAACTGGCAATGTCATAAATGCACACTTTGGATTATAAATTGATTGCATTTTACAATGATTTTCAACTTATAGACATCATAAAAAAATGAGATTGGTCAGTGATAGACACTTCCCAAGGCACATTTTGGATTTAACCAATGCTAACTGTTAAACTTTGTTGAGTACTGATTACATGACAGCAACATTCTTTGCATAGTTATTGAATTCTCAAAATAACATATGACATACTGTTATTACCTACCCCCTTTTAGAGAGGAGAATACTGAAATTTGGAGAGATTGAGTGACTTTCCAAGGAGATAGGACTGGGAATTACTTCTATACACAGGGACTCCAGTGTTAAAGTTCTTGACCACTGTGGTATTCCACTTCTGTACAAAGAAAAAAAGACAGATACTGTCCCTGCCCAGACAGCATGAACCACTGGATTTGACTGACCACTTAACTAAGAGGACAGAAATTGAGGGCTGAAAGGGAATTTTAAGTCTTAACCACTGCATAAAAGCTTTGCTCTCTTCAAAGTGTCTTCCTAATTCCTTAATTCATACCCATAGACAATAAGAAGTCTTTAGCAGTTCATGGAAAATATGTATTATGAAAAAATCATGCATGAATTTCAAAATGTTTTGCATCCAGATGTTTAAATTTCTGCTTTCCCTGAATTTTGGAAGCACTCTTGTGTCTTCTTCTAGCAGAGGGTTTGAGGCGACCACTCTCTTCACCAAGGGATATTGTTTAATGTCATGTTAGGAAGGGGGCTGCAGCATGTTCTGAAGCCACTTTGGGGCAACGCAGATCTTCAGAACATGTAAATATCTGGAAAGGCAAAATATGACTTTCAATTTTGTACTCTGATGCGACACAGTCACACCGTCTCCCCCGGAGTGGTCCTTCAAGCACAGGCAAGTGAGCATCGTCTCCGCTCTCACAAGTTCAGCTCCAGGTGGAGCAGCCACAGTTGGGACATTATGTATCACCCGTTGCTCTTCTCTGGGCAATGTCCATTTGTCATTTCTTGCTCCAAGTCTGAACTTTATCCCTGAGGCATAGTTTGCACTAAATCAGGATTATCACCTTCCTGGGTTTCCTTACAATGCCTCTCTCTCTTAAGATAGAAAATGAGAGAAAGTCAGAAACTCCTAAGCTCCACTATCCTATCTCTTATTTATTTATTTATTTATTTATTTATTTTTTGACAGGCAGAGTGGACAGTGAGAGAGAGAGACAGAGAGAAAGGTCTTCCTTTGCCGTTGGTTCACCCTTCAATGGCCGCCGCGGCCAGCATGCTGTGGCCAGCGCACCGTGCTGATCTGATGGCAGGAGCCAGGTGCTTCTCCTGGTCTCCCATGGGGTGCAGGGCCCAAGCACTTGGGCCATCCTCCACTGCACTCCCGGGCCACAGCAGAGAGCTGGCCTGGAAGAGGGGCAACCGGGACAGAATCCGGTGCCCCGACCGGGACTAGAACCCGGTGTACCGGCGCCGCAAGGCGGAGGATTAGCCTGTTGAGCCACGGTACCGGCCCCACTATCCTATCTTGATGCCAACTCTCAATGGCTCTTGCTTACTGTGCTCAGAGAGACAGGGATTCTCCAATGGGTGGCCATGTCCCAGACATCTTCATCTTGCTCCAGAGAAAGTCTCCTTCCAGCCCTAGGCCTTCCTCCAGCCCTACCTTGTCTTGGTTTTAGCAAGCCTGGCTCTATTTTCATGTCTTTTTGGTATCAGGCCTTTGACTTTGCAGGGAAATTGACTGTGACTGTGCTGTCTGGCTTTCATTTTCATAGACTTCTTTTCCTCCTCGAGCCATGTCAGTCGGAGTGATCCTGCTTCTCTGTCCTTGAAAACTTTTGGTATTGGCAGCAGGATACAAATCTGAGCCTGTATTTCATCTGGCATCTCCCAGAAGTTCCTCATTACCAGGGAAAATTACGTCCAAAGAGCAGTTCCTTACCACTTCCTTTACATTCTGAGAAGTGAAATTGTCAGCAAGACGAGTTAAATGCAGACGTTAATCAGATGATCTGATTATCTGATGGAAATTTCCAATATTTATGGGCAATCAAAGGTTCTCCTTATTTCTGTAACTTGCCAATCTTTAAATCTTATGGTTACCATCGGCAGTATTTTATCCAACTTCTCCAGCCTACCCCCCTTATAGCACTTCCTTTATTACTCTGTGGTGCTTCAAAAAGTTCATGGAAAATGCATATTATGAAAAAAGCTACACATGGATTTCAAATTTTTAAAATATTATATATTTATTTGAAAGGTAGAGCAACAGACAGGAGAGGAAGAGAGAGACATCTCCATCTGCTGGTTCACTCCCCAGATGACTACAGTGGCCAGGGCTGGGCCAGGCTAAAGCTAGGAGCCTGGAGCTCTATCCCAGTTTTCTACTTGGGTGGCAGGGTCCCAAGTACTTGGGCCACCGTCTGCTGCATTCCCAGGCACATCAGCAGAAAGCTGGATCAGAAGCAGAGTATCTAATACTTCAACAAGGATGCCAGTGTCTCAGGTGGCTGCTTAACCCATTGTGCCACAGCACCGGCCCCAAGGATTTCAAAATATTTTGCACCAAAATAAATTCATCTCTAATTCCATTGTCATGGAAATTTGTGAAGTACCTTCATGTAGTAAACACACATTTAAGTGTATGAATATACTTATGCAACTATGTATATGCTTATATGTATACATATGAGCATAATACCATTACATAGATTTCCTTGCTACAGTGTTACTCAGGATTCACAGATTTTCCCCAAAGGTGAGAGACCTCGTTAATCCTACTATGGCTAGGATGGTTTACCAGTTGCTCTTGCAGTAATTAATAATCAGTACAGTTCCCCTTTGAAAAATCAAGTGTGCTATTTGGACCTTATCAAAGTTTTCTTTCCACATGAGGTATTCTGTCTCAAAGTCCAAATCCCAAATTAGAAATAAAGATAAAAACAACATCTGTGCCCCCGGACCTTTAATTTCCTGGCCAGCTCTTCCAGCTTGTAGGGATTTTTTCCAGTCACATGCTCCTGGCCAGGAGGAATTTCTGGAGGGCTGGAGGGTGCTGCTTCCCCTCCTGTTGACTTTTGCCTCTTGCATTCTTTGATCCTTTTGTTTCAAAGTGTTTGTTCCCCTCAGAGTTTTACGCAGGATGTCTGGTGAAGGATAATCCTCACTGGGTTCAATCCACCATCTGTGGGAAGACAGGTTATCCCTGTTGGGCTGGAGAACTAGCTCTGAGCGGCCTCCTCTTCTTTCTCATCCGTCTGTATCCCCGGCCTCTCTGAGATCCAGAATTAGAATTGTCTTTATTTTATCCTGGAGCGCTTTATTGTGTGTAGCCTGTAAGTGTGCAGACAGGAGTCATCTCACACGCTTCAAGCTGTGAGGCCGTGTGGCCAACGAGGGGGCTTCCAGTGAAGAATAAAAGACCCCACCATCATCGCCACAGATCACACCAACAGTTCTCTCCGCTACCTGAGTGTAAGGTGCTTTGGGTGTCTACTGCTTGCTGTTCCCCTCAAAGTGCCTCGGGAAGCGCTCCTTGAACTATTGCAGCTCGAGAGGGGGCAGCGCCTCACCCAGGCCAAGATCATGGCCTTGGAGTCAGACAGCTTTGGTCTCCATTCCTCACTCTGGCCTCAGGCAAGTTAATATATTTCCTCATTTGTAAAATAAAGATCGTAATTCTTACCTTATCAGATTGGAGGGAGAGTTAAATGAGGTCAAATATAGAAAATGTCAAGCATTGTGCTGAGCAATTAGGGTATACTTAGTAAACAATTATTATTCCATTATCGTTAGCTTTAGTGTCAGAACTATGCAGAATGGGTCCGTCTGTCAGCTTGTCTTGGGAAGGTGACAGCAGACCCAGCATGATGAATCCAATCAGAACCAGCAGGTTTTAGGGTCAGTCCTGCTCTGTCCTCTGGAGCGGCTATTGGTGGCTGAGAATGCCAGTCAACCAACTAGCCAATGGGCCATGTGATAGAATAAAAACTTCTCTCTGGGTGAGCGCTTGGGTTGACTTTGATGTTTGCTGAGCAGATTCCTCCCTTTTCAACTCAACAAGGGATAATATCATTATGGCGTCTCTTCTTGAGAAAGGCTACCATGGAGAGAACGATGAGTGATGAGAAACCAAGACCTCCAATGGGTCTCGAAAGTGCAGACTGAGCAGCTGAACCTCCCCCTCCACAAGAAGGTCTACAGGTTTGCCCAAGGGTGCGAACCCCAAGTGAGACCTGAGTCTTCTTCTAAGTAATATTTTCCTTTAGAGGTCAAGGAAAAGATACCCCAATTCCTGCCACTCCTCTTCCTGGATTCTTGGTCCTTTGATTTTCATGCCATCATAAGTTGTTTTGCAGATCCTATGCCAGTCAGCAGCCATAACCAGCTGAAGCAACACTTGTTAGATGCGTCTGTGAGCACTGCTTTCAGTGGGTAGATTAGAGGATGCTGTTTTCCCTGTAACCTTTATTATCCATTTCATGAAGACTGGTAGTCATATGGTATTAGTCTTTTTTATTTCTGCTCATTTTTTGTTTCACATTGTCAGATGATCTGATTATGTTTGAGTGACATCCTTAAGTAGGAGAAAAATGGATAAACTGAGGCTCACAAAGTGCTTCAGTGACTCTCTTAAGGTCTTACACTGAGTCAGGGTGTAAGACAGGAATAGAAACCACGACTCCAGTCTCATAAACTGTTTTTCTGACCACTAGACCACACTTCCTCTCCAGACTATGAAACATTGGAAAATGAGAGTCAGACAGAGAGTAAATATGGAGGCAAACCCACAGAAACACAATTTTACTTGTACTCAAATCATGTCATTTAGCAAAGGAAAACAGCAAAACACCCCAGTCTCTTGCTGTCATCCCAAATTATAAGCTAAACCCACAATGGATATAGGATAGGAAGTGAGTCTGCCCTGAAGTGACATACATTTTCCATTTCAAGGAAACTTGAAGAAATTTGTCAACTTTTGAATGCTGATATGTTGCTCATACAAAAGGAGAATTGAAACATTCAGTTTTATTTGGATTTCAGAGTGTACTCATAAAAACCTTCATTACTCTCATTCTTTACACAATAAAAGCCTAACCAATAATTACTTATTGAGTACTTAAGGCATTTGTGGGAACAGTAGGTTTATTTGGCAGATTCATTGTCTTTAGATTCAAAATTGGTTGGACAGGGACTACACAGGCCCTAGAAGGACTGAAGGCAGTTGGTGATGGAACCAAGCAAGCAGGCTGGGTGAAGAAGCAGCATGGGATAGACCATGATGGAAGCCAGAGCTACACAGTACTAAGGCTTGGTTTTGAGTCCTTGCTGAGCCCCTAGTTTTCTATCCTGGACAAATCAGATTCTGTACACCAGCAAGGGAAGATGGTAATTACCTGCCTTGTCAACCAACAGTGTTGATGTAGAGATAAACATGAGAAAACACATGGAGAGGACAGGAATATGAAACATGGGAGGTACCTGCATCAGGCTGAGGTTGTCCAGGCAAGCCTTTATCCTTTGTACTCAGATTCTTAAGTGATAAAGCTCTTAAGGGCTATTCACCATCCCAAATGGAAATTAAAACAAGACAGTATAAACAGGCCCTTTCTGAAATTGTGTTTTTTTCTTTTGGCCATGAGAACAGAAAACAAGATATTTCCCCTTTAGCAAATAGTTCCTCGTCTTGTCAATTGGAATCTGCGGGAGTGAGAGGTATGTGAACGGCTCTTGTGAACTCTTCTGGTACCACGTGTGAAGAGAGAACTTTTCCACTGGGATGAGCAGGGCTTGTCATTGGGGGACGCTGAGACCTCTGGTGACGGAGAGTGCCAAGATCCTTCCCACCTGCGGTTCCCAGGAAGCCGGGACATCAGCATTTGTCTCTGACAATGTGGTAACCACCAGGAATCCTGGAGTGACCCTTTCAGGAAAACAAGCTGGAAACTGCTCTGGGCTTCCATCTCTGGGTGAAATTGGGTAGTGCTGATAGGAGAAATTTGAGAAAAAGCAGGGAATAACTTTCGAAATTAGTCAGGGAAATTGACCAAAATTATTGCTAACTTGTAGTCTACGGGAACATTTTAATTCCAGGAGGCTATGTGGGTTTTGCTTCATGATGGAAGCAATTAATTAGAAAAGATTAGGATTTTTTTCCCCGCTAGGCTTCTATCAAGTCACTTTTTGTATAGCCATACTTCATTCGCAAAGATATAATAACACACAAAAAAGATTTCTTGTGTTGATTATGTGGCCCTAATCATGATATCAAAAGACAATGATTTCCGTTGTCTTCAATTTAAAATAAAGCAATTGGAACACAATCCGTGTTTTTTTCTCAGGGTAGAACATGGCCTAATGTAAGTACTGTAGGGCTCTTGTGCCAGAAGTAGAATAATGGGCAACATTTAGAAAATCACACCCTGGCGCCTGCCAGCCTGCTTGCACATTTTTTATTGTCTCATTTTGTGAGAAGCATTGTGCGTGGGTCGTAATCTATTAGCACCATCTAGTGGCAGTGGGCAAAGTCATCTCCCTTCACAGCCCCCCACCCCACCTCTGTCCAACAAATTGCAGCCAAAGCATAGCTGATTCTACTCCATTTATAGTCTTCCATCTAGCTTTGCTGGCACTTTTCACTCTGAAAGTTAAAGGCAATGCACAAAGGGGTAACAACATAGGGAGATGTGTGCAAACCAGTTGTAATGAGAACACTGCTTATACTCATAATCACTGATGTTTATTGAGCTCTAAGTAAAGCATGAAAGACTAGGTACTAAATGCATGTCATAAATATTTTATTCCAGCCTCATGAAGCTCTTCCAGGTAGATATTATTTTTATTATCCCTATTTTACAGGTAAGGAAGCTGAGGCTGTGTCCTTGGGCAATTACAGAGTCCTCACAGAAACTTAGTGTGTTCTAGAAAATGGAGACAATAATACCTTAGCCATTGAAGAGGACGAGTTAGTGGTATTCATGGAGATATATGTGTGCATAGTGTTTGCATTATGGGGTCATTGAGGAGCCACTGTAAGATTTCTGTCTTACTTTTCTTTTTTGAATTTGTATATTTATACTTTAATTTGCTTGAATGCCAAAATCGTACAGTGACTGGAGTCCTTCACCACTCTCTCAGGGTCTCAAAACACTTTGTGACTGAAAAAAAAAATTGTTACAAGAAAGACTTGTTTTGGGGCTCAGTAGTGAATCTATGTCCTTATATTGTAATACCTGGGTTCTGCATCTGTCTCTGGCTCCCTATCCCAGCCAACTGCCAGTGTAGACATTGGAAGGAAGTGCTTGGTCCTCTGACACCCACGCGGGAGACCTGATGAGTTCCTGGCTTCTGCTTCAGCCCGTCCCACTGGCCAGTGCAGGCGTTTGGGGAGTGAACCAGCAGATGGAAGTGCTCTCTCAAATAATAGTAGTAGTAGTAGTAATAATGGTAATAGACTAATACAACTGCATGAAAACATTCTAATTAGATCAATACAACCTTAAAAAGTAGATATAGGCTTAATTTATGCTTGCCATATGATATTTTGAGGAATAACATAGATATATGCTCAGAAGGATTAAAACAAACCATGATTTTCATGTACAATGAGCTATTTATGTACTAACTAACCAAAGCACAATGACAGGAGAGTCATGAAGTCCATTTCAACAGTGTGTATTTTCTCTCCTGCATTCTTTTCTAGAGATTTGTTGTATGGTGTTATGAATATGGAAAATTATGTTCTCAAAGGGAAATGTAAGGAGTGGAACAGCTAATAAGTAGATGTCAGGACCAGCATCACCCATAGCTTGTGCATCTGACCCTTCCTATAACCTTGGATGATTCACTTTATGGTGGTGTCTCAGCTTCTCCATCTTTATAAAAGAGTTATAAAATTTGCCTCTAATTAAAGTCTTGATTTTTTTCCTTAAAGCACCAGAGAAGTTGAGTCCAGTGGAAAAACTGAAAGACTTAAGGGTATGACTTAGCCTGTGCTAGGGATTTTATAGGCAATTCATCAAGGGTTTTTTTTCCAAGGGATTTGCACAATACGCAAAATGTATTTTAAGCAGACCGCCTAGGACTGGAGGCTGAGCACAATAACCTGTCCCCAAAGCAATTATCACATCAGGACACACCCGCTGGGATTCAATGCGCCTATTTAAAGTCTGTCCAAACACCACAGCCCACGTCCATAATGGCTTTGGCAGAGGGTAGAAACAAGTCTCTGCCGAGAACCTTATTTAACTGAGCAGGAAATGGATGTTTTCCGAACCAAAGTTTGGAAGTCCAGAAATACCTATTTTGTGAACAAGATTTATGGTTTCATTTCTTTGAGAAGAAACAGTGAATGGCAAATGAACACAAATTAATTCCATGCCAACATCACAGCTCTGGAGCCTGTTTTGCAGTGGGGGCTGAGGCTGTCTGTGGAGCCGGTGGGCTTGTGGGGTGATCTGGATGAACCTCGGGGACTTCCTCAGTTATTTTCTCCTCTCTGCATCTCTGCGATTTTCGGAATATGATTCATCTGAGGCTTTGTTGTCCCCAGGAAGTCTATACTGATTCCTCCTGCCCCTCCCACTGCAGTACAAGTTCCTCTTTTGCACTGTGTACTTTTCACTGGGTTTCCATATTGGTTTGGAATAATCCTCTTTTCCAGTGGGCTGTGAGTTACGGATGATCGTGGACACTGCTTCATTCTTTGTTTCTGCCATCCGTAGCACAGTGTTGTTCACCAAATGATGGCTGTATAGATGGATAAAGGGAGGGGGTGCTGCCATTACCATTCTAGGCTTGGTACAGTGTAGGTGGCGACACTTGGAATCCAAACAAACAGCCCCAGTCAAAGGCCACTCTTGTTGATGCATGACTAACGCGTCCCACTCTTGCGTCACTCGAAGACGGAGCGTTGAGCGGTTCAGGAAGCTCTGTGGTTCCAGGCAGTCCGTGTATTTTGGCCCTCCTGGATTCTTGCAGTTGCCTTCTGCAGTGCTGTGGGTAGGCAGGGAGGAGGGATGGCGTGATGCCCAAAGTAATTTCTCAACAATAAAAGCCTGTCTTCTCGAAGGGCTTCTTGTTCCTTAGCTTTAAAAGAAAATACTACCTTAACACATCATTCCTTAAATCACCTTCTAAGAAGCAAGAATCATGGGAAACCACTTAACAAAGGTAGTCAAGAGTTACTCTGGTTCGATGTAATTTAGGGGAAAAGCTATCTTGGCTCCTGGCCAAGTCGTTGGTTTTCTCTGCACGTTTTAGAGGGGGGGGGGTGTACTGTGCAGGCAAACCAGGCACATCAGCAGGCGGGTCAGGGGGACGTCAGAGCAGGGTGCCTGGCGTCAGAATCAAAGACAGTTTGACCAGAGGCCGAGGAAAGAGGCAAAACCCTGCAAAGTTATGAGCTGGGCTTGAGAAAGGAGATGGAAATTAAGATTTAAACAGCAACAAAGATGACATGGTTTCCTAACTGTGATATATATAAATGTGTGTGTGTATGTGTGTGTGTGTATTCTCCAGGGAAGCTGCAATTGGCTCAAAAGTATGCCTCATTTACATCATAACGATGCATTTAGATTATTCCAGTATTTAGAATATTAAGATACTTTTGTGAGAGAATGCCTTTAATTAAAATTATTGCCCACCCCCCTCCCAGTTATTTTAATTGTCCCCTCTGCACAAAGGGACGGACCCCTTGATGTCTGTAAGTGGCTGCAGGGTGCTCAGCTTTGTGGCAGTTGGATGCCCACGGCCTCAGACCCAAGGCCCACAGCCCTCTGTGACTCCCTGCCCCTGGTGTTTCTTCCATCTACTCCATGACCTTTGCCAAGGGGCTAACAGAGATCAAATACTAACATCACGGCAAACTCCTTGTTCTTAAGAAAGGCATTCCTGTGAGTGGAAACAGACTTTTCAAAAGCATCCTTTGCCATGTTTTCATTGTAACAATAAAGAATAAGTAAATAATTTCTGAGTTCACGCTGTAGCTTCCTTTTCAGAAATGTTGTTTTTAGTTTGTTCTTCCCACCAATCTGCCACTGAAGAGAATTTCAAAATAGTCCTGGAAGCAGCATGGTTTTTTGCACCTGCTAGATGAACGGTATCTGACAGTGAGATTTCCTTATAGAAGCCTGTAAGGGCAACAGTAGTATAATAAAATTGTGGATGCACAGAGCTATTTCCTGACACCTACTCCATCTCAGGCACCACCCTAAATCCATTTAATTTCAACTATTCTCCCCTACAACCTGAGAGGTTTTGCTCATCTAAATATTTACCAGTGTCCGGATATGGAGACAGATCCAGAGAGGGCAAGAGATTCCCCCAGGATTCCTGCTTTGTGGGCAGTGAGGCTTTGATGGGGGTCAGACAGCCACCTGAACTGGAGTTCTTACCCACTTGAATATGGTCTCATACATGAAGCCTGCATGTGTCCCAAATCATGTCTGTGTTTTTACTTTAACTTAGGAAAACTCAAATGGAACATAAGAAACATACATGAGAGTAGCATTAATATAATAAATAGTACTGCAGCTTGAATATAATAAGAATACAATAAAGGGCCAGTGCTGTTGCGTAGTAGGTTAATCCCCCGCCTTCAGTGCTGGCATCCCATGGGGGGCCAGCTTGAGTCCCAGCTGCTCCACTTCTGATCCAGCTCCCTGTTGATGGCCCGAGAAAGCAGTAGAGGATGGCCCAAGTGCTTGGGCCCCTGTACTCATGTGTGAGACCTGGGGGAGTTTCCTGGCTCCTGGCTTTGGATCAGCTTGGTTCTGGCTGTTTTGGCCATTTGGGGAGTGAACTGGTGGGTGGGAGACACTCCCTCTTTCTGTTTGTAACTCTGCCTCTCAAGTAAATAAGTAAATCTTAAAAAAATACAGTAAGCCACATTGTATCTTATATATAATAATAATAATATAGTAAGTCATGCTATATCTTATAATGACAATAATACAGTAGGCCATGCTTATCTTATATAATAATAGTAATACAGTAAGCCATGTCTTATTCTATATATAATATAGTAAGCTATGCTGTATCTTAAATGTAATAATACAGTAAGAAACACTGTATCTTATACATAATCATAATAATATTTTAAGCCGCACTGTATTTTAGCTTTATTAATACAATATATCAAACTGTAGTTTATATATAACAATATTAAGAGAGTAAGCCACACTGTATCTTACATATAGTAATAGTATAGTAAGTACATTATATCTTACCTATAATAAATACATAGTAAGAACACTGAATTTATATAATAATAATATAGTGAGTACGTTGTATCTTATATATAATATATGGTAGGCCATACTATATCATATATAATTATACAGTAAGCACATTGTATCTAACATATAATACATATATAATAAGCCAACTGTATTTTATATGTAATCCATATATAGCAAACCATACTCTATCTTATATATAATAACTATATAGCAAGTCACATTGTACTTTTCATATAATAAATATCTAGTAGGCCACACTGTATCTTAGCTTGCACACTTGACATTTGCAAGCCAACACCAAGTGAGTTCCAAGCTATTTCTTGAGCAATGCCTTTTCTTTCCAGAACATTTAAAAACAGAATCAGTTAATGCCTATGGCATTGAGGAATTAAGAGTTTAGTGACTTTCGTGAAGATGGGAAGTGCTTAGTCCTTTATCAATGGTATAGACAGGGGCTGGTGGGAGCATGGTATTGAGCAGGGGAAGATCACACAGGAAGGATATATTTTCCTCTCTTCCTTCCTAACACAGTGAAAGTGGAAAAGTGGGTTGATGGGCATGAGCGGCCCACAGAATACACTTCAAAATTATTCTCCCGAGTCTTAGCTGTTTTAAAATATCCTAGAGGGGCCGGCGCTGTGGTGCAGTGGGTTAATGCCCTGGCCTGCAGTGCTGGCATCCCATATAGGTGCTGGTTCGAGACCTGGCTGCTCTACTTCCGATCCAGCTCTCTGCTATGGCCTGGGAAGGCAGTAGAAGATGGCACAAGTCTTTGGACCCCTGCACCTGCATGGGAGACCAGGAAGAGGCTCCTGGCTCCTGGCTTCAGATTGACACAGCTCTGGCCATTGCAGCCTGTTGAGGAGTAAACCAGCGGATGGAAGACCTCTCTCTCTCTCTGCCTCTCCTCTCTTTGTGTAACTCTGACTTCCAAATAAATCTTTAAAACAAATATCCTAGAAAGACAAGGAGTGTCTTCTTTAAGCCAAGTCTGTGTAGTGTTTTTTTACATCCAAAATGGCTACCGGGCCATTAACAATGCTCTTTCTTGTAATGATGTTCACTCTCTGGTGTAAGAAAAAGCCCGCCGTGAAATGGTAGGTAGGTAGGAGCTCAGTGTAGGGAAAGGCATAGTGTGCAGGACAGACACAGGAGCGTCAGCGTAGTGGCTTGCTGGGACTGTCGTGACAAAGCACCACACAACGAGTGCTGTGAACAATCCTGGGAGGTAGGAGCCTGAGACAGAAGGGCCAGAAGGGCTGCTGTCATCCGAGACCTCCCTCCTGCGCTTGTAGATGCCATCTTCCCACTGTCTTCACAGGGTCTTCCATCCATGCACGTCTGTGTTGAAAACTTTCCTCTTTATAAGGACACCAGTCATGTTGGCGTAGGGTCCACCCTTATGGATCTCATTTGAAATTAACTGCCTCTTTAAAGACCCCGTCTTGATTGTGTGATCACATCGTGTGGTACTGGGGATTGGGACTGTAACACATGAAATTGGGGGAACAGCTCAGCTCATGGTGAGCAACCTGAATGAGGAGCCCAGGTGCCAGCTCCCTCTCTGCTGGGGTGGGGGGCAGTGCTGTCTGTGGGGCACTGGGGTTCAGGGAGAGGTGAGCTCACTGAATCTGCCCCAGCCAGTCAGGGCACTGGGAAACCTGGTGTCTTGGTAACTGAAAATTCTGTTGGTGCTTGAGTATCAATTTGGCACCTACCACAGTCAAATTTTGATAAGCACTTTCAAGAAAGACCTCTTGAAAGTCTTTTGTAAAGTGAGTATCATTATGAGAATAGAAATTCAACCTCTTTGTAAAGCGTGAAAACCAGAGTGAGAAAAGAAGCCGTGAACGGGGTAGGGAAAGACACAGAGTGGAAAAGGACGTCGTCTGTGCAAACTGTAGGTGGGCAAATGTTTCTCAATGTTTCCTCATGGAGGCGCCTGGGGAAGCTCTCAGGATACAAAGGGAGATCATACAGGATGCTGGCCCTCAGGGCTCTGGTGGGGGAGGAAGAGCCCTGGGAGGGAGCTGTCCTCGTGCAGCAGGGCATGAGCAGAAGCTCATGGGCGGGTGGCTGGGAGTGTTCCAGGTGGAGGCGATGGTGTAGACAGGCTGGACAGGGCCTGCTGTGGTCCCGGAAGCAGGAGAGCTTTGGTCTGGTTGGGGAACTGGGTTGGGGGGATGCTGAGTGGGGAGAGGTGGGTTTCCGTGTTTGGCAAGGAAGGTAGAATCCTTCAGAATTGAAAGCAGATACTCAGAAAGAGGAGTTGGTGTGCAGAAGTGTAGCCGCAAGCTATTGAATAGGTTATTGCCTGAGAAAATGTGAATGAAGAGGACGGCTTGGGTAAATTGTTGGAGATGGAGATTCTTAAAGAAAAGGTTATTCAATGGCACTCATTGAAACATGGTGAGAGAGACTTTATCCAGGTCCACTTCTAGTTACAAGAACCAGAGCAATAGGATATTGTAACGGAAGAGGGAGGTTGGGCTCAACTCTGAACACAGCATATGTGAGTAAGAAATTCCAGGCAGAGTAAGGCCAGGGTTTGTGGATGGAAAGTTACAGAGAGGCTAAACTGTCTAAACTGACTACTAGGATTCGTGGTACAGACAGGCCAGGGTGACCCAGCATCACCTGGGGAGAATAAGGGCTGAGGTGTGGATGGGGGGGTTCTTACTGAAATGATTTTACATGCAAGTGCACATCTGATGTACTTCGGAGAAGGTTCAGAAACTGGGCTAAAGCTTGGTCATGCAAAGAATCTCTATCCATGGAGGGAGGGGATAAATGAGAGAGGCATTTAGGTAGAAAACCAGAGGCCTGAAGAGAAACGCGGGGAATGAGAGAAGGACAGGTGTCTGGAACGTATTCCACGACGTCTGACGACGATTTACCTAACTCTTCCCCATGTGGTACCCGACTTGGAGGACCCAGTGGTGGGTGGATGAATCAAGTCCTCACACACACTTAAGTCAGGTGGGGATGGAAAACAGCCAATGCACACTTAACATGAAGGGAGAGAACTGTGGTGATGGGGGAGTGGCTTTAGGATTGTGTCTTGGCATCAGCTCGTGGAGTACCAACCACATCAGAAGCTCTGCTGACAGAAGAGCAAAGCAGCCTGCTTTGGGACTTGTTGAGTGGAAGGTGGGACGTGTAGAGCACGCTGCTTATTTCCTAGCCATTGCAAAACAGGAGTGTTTTCCCAAAAGGGAGATTTCTTAAAGGGAGGAAAAAATCCTGAAGAATTTTATGCATCCCTAGTTTTTCTCTTGAGTATATATTCGAGGAACGATATTGCCCTCTGGTGTTCAAGTCTGTTTATTATTTCATACTGGGAAGGGTGACCAAGGGTCTAGGCAGAGACAAATTCCCTTTGTTTCAGGTTTTTGTGGCATTTTTACAAGGCAGTTTTTCAGTGTTCAGAAGGTGAAATGTTAGTAGGGCTTCTTTGCGTTGCTATCAATAGTTCGTTATTTGAAAGAGAGGAGGAGAAAGCATCTTGAACAATGGCGGAAAACCTGGTGCCTAGCAGGTCCCTGATAGTGAGTCAGAGCTGCTCTGACATCCGGAGACAGCTAAATACAGTTTGTATGGTTTTCAAGCATTTGCCAAATGTTCAGGGTTTCCCTTAGTGTGACGTGCCAAGAACTCCGTGCACACACATGTGTGTGTGAATATAAAAAATCTACATAGCAAAATTTTTATATTCTATATACAGCTTGAATTTTTACTGACTTAATTCTCCCAAAATAAATTTCTCAGAATGAAGTAATTTTAACCGTATACATTTCTCCATCTTGCTATAAGTATGATTAAGTACATATTTATTTTGAACTCATAAGGATATTATCTTTTGAGAAGGGAACAGTATGAGGAAGGAAGGTAAATTATTCTCCATGTATAATCTGTGGAAAAGGGACACATGAATTAAAAAGAAAAAACAACTCTGGCAACATGCAGGTAGGGTTGGTCTTCAGTGTGCAGATTTGCCCTCTTGATGTTTTTCTGTAGAAGCTGTGAAACTTCTGGGCTGTGCTGGCTGGTGAGAACTTGTGTCATGGTTGTTCACACCAAGGGTTGTCAGGAAATCTGGATGGGCCCTGGATTTGCCAGATTTCAGAGATGGCCAAACTCTGTGAGGTTCAATTCCTGTGAATGGGACATGAGGATCCCAGCATGCAAAGTCTTTGACACAGCACCTGGCACAGTGTATGTTAACCATTAACAAAGGAGAACAGGACCCCCGCTGATTACCTGTAGTTATCAAATTTTGCTAACAAATAGAAGGGTATCCCATGGTCAAATAAGAACAGAGTTTTGCCTTTGGCATTATGTTCAGCAATATCAATATCCAGTCCAGTTCTTAAAGCGAACTCTAGCTCAAATTGTGACCCCCTCTCTCTGCCTCTTGAAGGCAAAGCAGTCATAACTTTGCTCCCTGGACAGAGCAGCTTACTCCTTTCTGATCCTTCCAATGGCCTTGAAGTTGCTGCCAGAAGTCGTGAGTCATTTACACAGTTTGGAACAAACCCTTTCACAGGAGTAGATCCCCCTTCCTCATGAATAGTATTAGTTTTCTTAACTCTTTAGACACCTCTTTTGCTTTTTAATTTCCAGCTGATTTATTATTTAGGATTACCTTCCCATCAGAGTTGGCCTCATATTTTGTCTATCTACATTTTTCTCCATGGACTTTGGAACAAACCTCAACTATCTAAATTTCTTTCTGGATATGGTGTCTCGTTGATGTTGGCTGGAGGCTAGGCTGGTGGTGCTGTTGTGATCAGCTGTAACCTGAATCTCCTCTGCCAAGCCCTTTCTTGGAGATCATGGACACTACCCTGGTAGAGGACTGAGACTGGAAGCCACACATTCCAGCAACTTCCTGTCTCAATAACTCTGTTCAGCACAAAGCTCTTTCCATTGGACATTATAGGGTCCAACTCAAATTTGTTACTGCTTTGTAAGATTTAAGTGTTTGAATAGATTACACTTTGGGGATACCTTGACTTTATCAGGATTCTATCTGGGGCTTGACAGTTTATTTTATATCCATCTTGGGGAATACACACTGAGAATTTTTCCTTCTTGCTGCATTTTAAGTTTGATTCTTTGGGAGAAAGGGGAAATTAATACTGGGTCCTTTCCATCTTTGTGAATCTTCAGTTTATCCCCAAGAAATCCTTCCTTGCCCTGCTGATTGTCTGTGGGGTGTCTGCAGCATTTGAGTGTTCTAGACCAGCTGGCTACAAAATTCTCAAGGCTTAGAGAAAAATGGAAATAGAAGACTCATTTTTTTTTCCAAAAAGCAGAAAGAAATTTCCATTAAAAGCACATTTTAACTTTTCCTTTCCTGTGGTCACTCTTCCCACCTTTCATTATGTTTTTATTTTTTCTATTTAATGTCATGCTCCCTAGGGCATGGGGATACTGGCTAGCTGAGTGTAGACCTGCACGGCACCTGGGGGACCCCTAGTCCTGTGACAAGGCAAATTCTACGTCTCATGACCTGCCAAATACTGGGCCAGACCCCATGCCCTCCTGCAGAGTGAAGAACGGAGCAGGCAGAAAAATCTTTTCTAGTCAGTGGCCCCAAGCCATGGTGAGCTGGTATACTCCAAGGCTTGTCCACAACTCAAGGGTTAGCGACCTGCATGCTAGGTGCTCCACAAGCTGCCTTGATGGCGTTGAGTGAGAGACCAACTATGGCGTTATGTGCACTCTGACTCTCGAAGCCTCTCCCCATGCCTGGATGCAGGCCACAGCAGGGCAGATGGGGCAGCAGGTGGGCCAGGCAGCTGGGCACTGTCTGGAAAGGTGAGAGCAGGGACTGTAGGTGAACTGAGGCTCCAACAGCACAGTGTGCTCCGTGGTGCCATTGGACAAAATGCAAAGTCTTGGATAAAGTTTCCTAAGAATTGTATGATGGTGATCACAGAGCACTGAACTCAAAATATGGGCCCCTTCTACAAGGGAACCTGGGTGTGACTGCCTGGTTCTGCACCGCTGAAGCTGGGCCTCATCCCAGGGGTGTGTTCTTCCCAGACTTCTTCCTTTCATTTGGATTTTTCCATTCTGCCTGCACAGAAGGCTCTATACCCTCCCAGTAGTCACCAGCAGCCAGACCCCCAGGCCTGGTGGGGCATCTGGTTCCTCCCGTGCTTGGGCTATTTCTAGAGTGGCTACTTTTTTTGGTCTCAGATTTTGTTGAGAGAAATTGAGATCATTGGATGAAAGTTTTGACTTTAATATTATGTGATTATGTGCTGGTGTTTTTTTTTTTTTGTTTTTGTTTTTTTTGTTTTTGTTTTTTTGACCAAGTGAGCCAAGGAATTATCCACCAAGGTTTAAAACATGTCCCTTGGGGGTCAGGTGTTTGGCCTAGAGATTAAGACATCTGCATCCCATATTGGAGAGCCTGGTTTGAGTCCTGGCTCACATCCTAGTACTTGCTAATGTATACCCTGGGAAGTAGCAGGTAGTTGGGTTCCTGCATTGGGGGCACTTGGAGAAGGAACTTGTGGGTGAGAGCTGTTGGTCCCTCTTTGCTTCTCAAATACCAAAACAAAACAAAACAAAACAAAACACCCAACATTAGACTTGTTCATCAGTATCTACTGAGAATGGTCCTGGGAACCCTGGGAACTCTCGGAATGCTTAAGTTCCTTATATAAAATGTTATAGTATTTGTGTATTAGCTATAGACAGTCTTGTGCATGTTATAATCATGTCTAGAGTACTCACAATACCTAACTCAATGTAAATGCTATGCACTGTTTTACAGTATTGCTTAGGGAATCATGCCAGGAAAAAAATGTCTGAATTTGTTCAGTACAGATGTGATTACAGAATCCTTGGTGGGATGAACCCAGACATGTTGAACCTGTAGATACGAGGGCCAAATGCACATCCATAAGCCATTTTGACATGTATTACAAACTGACACTCCACTACACATTTTACTTTATTTACTTTTATTTATTTAAGGCAGAGTTACAGAGAGAGAGAGCGAGGAGAGAGAGAGAGAGAGAGAAAGAGAGAGAGAGAGAGAAGTCTTCCATCTGCTGGTTCACTCCCCAGATGGTTGCAACAGCCGGAGCTGCACCGATTTGAAGCCAGGAGCCAGGAGCCTCTTCCAGGTCTCCCATGCAGGTGCAGGGGCCCAAGGACTTGTGCCATCTTCTGCTGCTTTCCCAGGCTGAGAATCCAGCAAAGAGCTGGATTGGAAGTGGAGCAGCCAGGTCTCGAACCAGTGTCCATAAGGAATGCTGGCATTGCAGGTGGTGGCCTTACCCACTAGGCCACAGCATTGGCCCTCAAGTCCCATCTCTTCTAATCCAGCTTCCTCTAATGTGCCCAGAAGGCAGAACATAATGGCTGAGGTAGCTGGGTACCGGCCACCCACACAGGAGACCGGATTGAGCTACTGAGTTTGGCTTGGCCCAGCCTGAGCTGTTGTGGGCATTTGAGAAATGAAACAATGGATGCAAGATTTCTCTCTCTGTCTCTGTTTGTAGCTCTGCATTTCAAATACATAAAGTGGATACATAAATGTAAAACATATATGTCTGCAAAGGCCGAAGCTAAGCCAGGCCAAAACCAAGAGCCTGGAACTCAGTCTGGATCTATTACATGCATGGCAGGGACCCAGCTACAAGAGCCATTATCTACTGTCTCCCAGGGTGCACATTAGGAAGGAGCGAAGTGTAGAAACCAAGACTCAAACCCAGGGATTCCTTTATGGGATGCGGGTGTCCCAAGCAGTGGCAACTCCTGAATTAAATGCCCACCCCCAGAAGGGATATTCTTGAAAAATCATGTGCTGTGTGCTTTCTTTTCTAGATTGCTAGTACAAGACGAGTTTATGGGAAAGTGAAGGTGAATGAGACTCTGAGGGGCAGAGAGGGTCTGCTTAGAGGTGGGGGCTCTCACACTTGCTCTGCCATAAATTATCCCTCTGTCCCTGCCTTCCAGACCCATAAGTCAGATTCTATCCTTCCCCAGGGGAAGGGTGGGTTTTTCTGTCTTGCAATAAAGCCTAAAAGTGGAAGCAGAACGTAAAGGAACCCGGGACACAGTGAGGCATGCAGGGCTGCACAGGCTCCGGCAATGAAAACATGCAGATGTTCTAGGTGAGAAGAAGCTCTGTGGAGCAGACAGAAGCCCTTGGGCAGCTGTTCTCACATCTGGATTTTAGTTATACTTTTGAACTTTGAAAGATGGATATATTCTTTTTTTGAATTTTTGCATTTTATATTATTAAAAAATTAAAAAGGTGTAAAATTGTGCATATTTATGGGGTACTATGTGGTATTTCATTATATATATATATATATATATATATATATATATATATATATATATAGTGTATTAACAAGTCGGGGTAAATATACTTTACTTATGCTTTCAAGCACTTAACATTTAGTTATAGTGAAAACACCCCAAATCCTATCACATAGGTTTTTAAATAGATAAATGTAAGTACATTAACACTGTCTATTGTCACCCTACTGTGCCTTAGAACCCAAGAGCTTCGTGCTCCTGTTTAGCTATAATGCAGGACCCATCAGTCAATCTTAACCTGTCCCTTCCTCCCTACTTCTTTCCCCAGCCTCTGGTAACCCCCACTATGTTCTTCTCTTCTGTGAGGTCACCTAGTTTTTAGGCTCTACATGTGAGTGAGATCTTGTGGTCTTTTTCTTTCTGTGCTTGGCTTATTTCACTCAACTAATGACCTCCATTTCTACTCATACTGTTGCAAATGACAAAGTTTCATCTTTTATTATGGCTGAATAATATTCCATTGTGTCTATGTACCTCATTTTTTATGCATTCATCCATGGATGGAACTAAGGTTATTTATACTTCCTGGCTATTGTGAGTAGTGCTGCATTAAACATGTGAGTGCAGATGTCTCTTCAGTTGATGGATTTCATTTCTCTTGCATAGATACCCATGGGAGTTGGATTGCTGGATCATATGGTAGTTCTATTTTTTAGTTTTTAAAGGAACATCCCTACTGTTTGTAAGGAAAAGAGTTCAGGTTGGTGCCACTTCACACGGGGCACCAAAATGTAAGGAAAAGAGGCACAAAACAGAGAGCAGGCAGGGTACGAATTTATAGCCAGATCGAATTTATTCAGAGAAAATAAATCTGCAGAGGTGGGTGACCAACTACCCAGTGTGCACATTGATGGAATGCACGGGGCAGGAGGCCTAGATTGCAGTAGGCTGGGCTTTTTTATATCTTAGGAGGGCTAGGGGTAGGGGTGAGGGTAGAGGGCAGCAGGCAGAGGTGAATTCTTCCATATGGTCTTTCAAGGGGCCCCCACCTGGGGAAGAATGTGGAGGTGGGGTGTAAAGACCACAGGGTGTGCGACTGAATTGAGATTCAGGGACAGGGAATACATTCCAATTTTAGTCTGTCTTTTGGGCCATGAGCTAGCATGACTGAGACTTATGTGTTTGTTCCATCGCTGTTTTCCACAATAGCTGTACTGATCTACATTTATACCAGCAATGTGCAAGTGTTCCCACATCCTTGCCAACACTTGTTAACTTTGGTCTTTTTGATAATAACCAGTCTACCTAGAGTGAGGTGGTAATTCATCATGGTTTGGTTTGCATTTCCCTGTTGATTATTGATTCTGAACATTTTTCGAGCACCTGTTGGCTATCTGTATGTTTTCCTTGGAGAAATGCCTGTTCATATCTACTGCTCATTTTTAAATGGGATTATTATTTTGCTGAATCAGTCTGAGTTCCTTCTATGTTCTGAATGCTAATCCCTTGTCAGGGGTATAGCTGAACATATTCTCCCATCCTGTAGATTGTCTTTTCACTCTGTCGATTATTTGCTTTGCTGTGCAAAGGATCTTTAGTTACCAGCTATGCCACAGTGCCGAGACCTTTATTTTCAATTAATTATAAAGTCAGACACACACACACACACACACACACACACACAGTGAGAGAGATATTTAGAGAGAGACAAAAGATTTCCTGTTCACTGATTTACTTCCTAGGTGCTTGCAACAGCTGGGGCTGGGCCAGGCCAAAGCATGGAGCCCAGAACTCCATCTGAATCTCCCTGTGGGTGACAGGGATCCAATTGCTTGAAGCATCACCCGCTGCCTTCCAGTGTGTCCTTAGCAGCAATCTGGAATTGGGAGTAGAGCCAGGGCTCTCTCTCTGTAACCCAGGTACTCCAATATAGGACATGGATGTTCCAAGTGGTGTCTTAACTATTATGCCAAATGCTTGTCCTTGATAGAACTCTATGTCATATTTTCTTTCATATTTGGTTGATCAAGTTCCTCTCACTGTTTTTTTTTTTTTTTTTTTTTTTTTTTACTCTATGCATTCTCTTGCTAGGAACTGGCTTGTTTAGTTCAGCGAAAGAGCTGCAGAAATTTGGCTCTGGGGTCTGCCATTGTGGCACAATGAGTTAAGCTGCTGCCTTGCAATGCCAGCATATCATATGGACACTGGTTCAAGTCTCAGCTGCTCCACTTCCAATCCAGCTCCCTGCTAATGTGCCTGGGAAAGCAGCAGATGATGGCCCAAGAGCCATCATGGCCAAATGAAGCTCTTGGTTCCTGGCTTTGGCCCAATGAAGCTATTTCAGCTATTGGGGGGAGTGAACCAGTGGATGGGAATCTCTCTCTCTCCCTCTCTGTAACTCTGGCTTTCAAATAAGTCAAATAAATATTAAAGAGAGAGAGAGAGAGCTACAACTTAAAAAAAAATTCAGCTCTGGTTTATACTGAATTTCTCTAATAGATTCTGGAACTCTTGCAAGGATCCCTCATATTTGTAGATTTTCATTTCTTACCTTTTTTGAGCCTTTCTGTATAAAATCCTGAGAGAAAATTTTAATCCTGCTCCTCCAGTTTAGTAACATATTCTTCAGTGGTTCCAGCTTTAATATTTGGTCTGTTTGAGATTTCTTTTTAATTTGATGATCACATTATTTTATTTTCAAGATCTCTAATTGCTTTTTTGTCACAGTAATCTGTGTTTTTTTAATGGATGAGACAGCCACTCCTGTCACTCTGAGTTATTCACTGCGCTTCATTTAGAATCCGCACTTGTTTGTTCTCGCTTAATTTCCTTGTGAATCAGTCTGCTTGTTGTGTTGCATGCCTCTCTGTCAAAGTAGTCATTTTCTTTAAGAATTTTCTGGTTTTTGCCTGTATTCATGTGTGGTTGTGCTGTTTGCGGCAATCTGCCTTCAGTGATTTTGGGGAAAGGGTGAGATGGATGTTTTTGGGTGGGCTTTTGAGTATTTTGTCATCTGAGCATGGGGCCATCCTGGTTCTCCTTTTTGTCATAAGTTACTATTGGCACAACCCAGCCCCTTGTGTCCAAGCCCTCAAATGAACCGCTACAGTCTCAGGAAATGCCTTCTACTGATGGGTGTGCAGTGGGGGTTGGTCAATGCGTGGTAGAGCCACCTGCCTGCCCTAAATTCTCCAAATGTCTTTCCATAACCCGGTGACTTCTTCAGCTACCTTGAACCTATATCCAAACTTAGAGCATTCCCAGCTCTGCTGCTCTTTTTAATAACTCACGCTCCTGCGCTGACTTTTGGACTCTTGCTTACTTTGTTAAATCAACCTCATTTTCCTCCCATGTTTGGGCCTCAGCCAGATAGCTGGTCCACTGATAGCTCTTTTTTTTCAAATGCTGATGAACAATTATTCACTTAGACGTTCCCATGTTCCTGTATCTCTGGGGATTTGGAACAGGAGGGGAAGCAAGTCTGTGTTCTCATTCTGCCATCTTGATCCAATTCGATTTGATGTTCTTCAGGTGATTTTATTGCCTCTTGTGATTCCATAATGCCTCAAACCACAAGTTATCCAGGGCTTGTTCATGTCAGCCTACTCATACTAAAGACAAAGCTACTGGAACAGAAAGCCTCACGGTCATGAGGCTCCTTTGAGGGCCATGTGAGCCACGGGGGACCCCTGTTTGCTCGCTGAATCTTGGAAGGCTTTCACGTTGGGAAAGGAGGCAGCACAGGCTGGTTCCTTGGCGCTCTTGTCTGCAGCTCTTGAGCACACTCTCTGCTTGATGGATGTGTTTTCTCATTGCTGCTGATAATTCTACAGGGGGCAACTCACCAGCCACGGGAGGCTGAATCCATGCATCTTCTCCCTTTACTGCTCCTGCTCACTCGCTTGCTATTTGCTCCTAGTGTCCATTTCCTCTACTCAATAAATCACCCTTTGATGAGAAAAAAGTACAACATATTAGTCATGTGAGGATTTGGATCATGTTTAATTTAGCACCAATGAAAAAGTTTTCTCCTTAATCCAGTAGCTGTCTGGAGCCATGGTCTATGATTGCTAATGGCTTTGTGTAGGTTCTGTCTGAGAACAGACAGCTAGCTCCCAAACCGACTCAGGGCTCAGAGAATTTGTGCTAAATCCCTGATCTGGGCTGTGACTCTTAGCCTGTGGGCTAAGCTGTAAATCAAGAATGACTCAAAGCTACAGCTTTCTAAATCCAACCTTCTTCCTCTTTCTATTGACTTTTCTGTTCTTCCATTTTTCTATTCTGTTATCAAGTAGACCATCTGGGGTTCAATGTTACACTGGTAGCTCAGATGAAGGAACACAGGGGAGCTAAGAGAACACCCTGCTGCCTTCCCTGGGCTTAAATTAGATCTGTTGGTGTCAGGAACCAAGGGGAAGACCATGAGCTCTCACTTGCTCATCTTGCTTTTAGGTCTTGTCTACACACACAGTTAGCCAGAGAACACCATGGAGTTTCAGGTACAAGACTTTGTTAGGAATAAGAAGCTTTGAAAGGAGGAGTGAGGTCTCAGCGGAGGAAGAATGAAACAGGGTGGTGGGCCTGAGAAATCCAGGCCAGAGTTGTCCTGCACAGGCCCGGATGGCAGTGTTTTCACGCCCCTGGCTTCTGTAGCTGCTGAGTGTTGGCTGCTTTGAAAAGGCCGTGACCGATGGTGAGGCTGCTCTGAGCAGCTGAGGCTGGATTTGAGAGCTCACAGCTGGGTGCTGTCAGCTGAGGGCTCCCATGGAATAGAACAAGTCCTTTCTTGAAGGGCTCTCTGAGCTGCACACCCCAGTATCAACCTCAGGTAGAATAGCTACAGGGAAGGACATTTGTCATGGGCAGAGACGAAGCTTTTTCTGGGGGCCATGGTAAGGCAGTCACGTGGATGGGAAAATTGTGAGTTCTTGATATTTAAACTATTTCTCAGCTCAGCCTTCTTCTCTGATCATATTCCAAAGGAGAAAGAGATTATAATAGTAAGCAAGCCACAATGTTGGAAGCCTCATAAACGATGGGGATAAAAGGCAGCTCTGATATTGGCTTGAGAGCAGAATTCAGTAGAGGAGTGAGAGACCGAATACACAAATGGACAAGAGCCAGACTCTATATAAAAATAGAACTCTGACCTACAACCTTTGGCAGTCCATCTGGGTGACCAATGCATTACCTGTACTAACCAGCAGGGAAGCTAGGCCACTGTCCACACCAGACTTGTAGGGCATTAGTTGCACAAGAATAACTCCTGTAGCAATGGGCAGGACTTACTAGATGGTACCTCACCTACCTTTCTGCTACATAGAACTTAGAACCAGCCAGAGAAAGCCAAATGTGCTCCCCCACCAATCACACAGGTGGGCCCACTTCTGCATGGCTGACCTGCAGTGTCCCCAGGCGAGCAGCCTTCATTCAGGCACACTGACGCCTTCCTGGTTTCCTGCTTTTGAGTCTTTGCTCAGACGGAAGTGACAGTGGCTGACTCCCTTGCTGTATAGCAAGTGCTAAATAGACAGCCTGTGTTCGCTCTCAGTTGGTTGGTCATTGTTTATTTCCTTTGGAAGGAAGGAGTTGTTTCTGACCAGTGCCATGGAGAAAAGAAGAGGGCTCTCGGAGGGTCAAGGTGTGGGGGAACCTGAGGAGCAGCTAGTTGACACTTGCCTATGGGTGTCAGAGCTCAGATGGAGGGCTCCACGTGGGAAGCACCCAGTGACGTTTTAGACCAGACCAGAGGGTTGGGGGTACGCCAGTCTAGCAATTATGCTGCAGGAACTAAGCTCGAGTCCACTCTTGCTTTGAGTCTACAGCACCCACAAAATTCTCCCACCTGAGAGAAGGTGGGATCTGCGCAGTACCAAACATCCAGGTAAACATTTATTGAACACTTAATGTATGCCAGGCCCAATGAGAGACACAGGCAACAAATGAATGAACACCATGGAGATGTCACTCTATCCCCTGTAGGATCTAGCACCACTAAGCACATGATACTATTTTTCCAATGTTAAAGATCATATGGCAATGTGCTGGCTAGTGTGACTTCGAGACATTTCCTGAATGAAAATCCTAAATCGCCTGAGTTGGTGCCTAAAGGAAGGAATAGGTCAGGGACTCCAGTCCTAGCTCAGTTGTGTGTGTGTGTGTGTAGACACAGGCTTGGGAATAGTCTCCATATGCTTCAAAATCTTAATATAAAAATGTGGTGAGGGGCCGGCGCTCACTTGGTTAATCCTCTGCCTATGGCGCTGGCATCCCATATGGGCGCCAGATTCTAGTCCTGGTTGCTCCTCTTCCAGTCCAGCTCTCTGCTGTGGCCCAAGAAGGCAGTAGAGGATGGCCCAAGTGCTTGGGCTCCTGTACCCACACCTGGCTCCTGGTTTCGGGTCAGCTCTGGCCGTAGTGGCCATTTGGGGAGTGAACCACTGGAACGAAGACCTTTCTCTCTCTCTGTCTCTGTCTCTGTCTCTCTCTCTCATTGTCTAACTGTATCTGTCAAATAAATTTTAAAAATGTGGTGAACAACAGGTCTCCCTCCTCTCATAGATTTGAATGAAAGGATAAAATAAATACTGATGTACAAACAAATTGGCAGGTGTCATTTTCCTCTCCTCCCATCACTGACCAGAGAAGGCAGAGACACATACATAGCTCCAGGTGGCCAACTCGCCTCAGATTTCAGTGGGTGATCCTTGTCGAGAACCTATTTCCTGTTGAGTTCAGGTCTCTCCCTCTCTTTCTCGACCTCCTTCTCGGCTGCACTCCTGTTGCTGTCAGGTTCACTGCCCAGGACTAGGGATATGGTAGAGCCAGGGTTGCTGGACTGGTCTGGTTGGTGGGATAAGAATCTGCTTATCCTTTGCTTCCTGTGCCTTCCTCCACAGCTTTGCCGTGGGGGCAAGGAGAGCCTGTTTCCAAGGAGGGACACACTTGTCGGGGAGGTAGGAAGTAGAGATAGATGCAATCATCTACTTAAGGCAGCTGTCTGCTGGACTGCAGAGCCTCTGGTGGGCTCTGAACCGGCTCTGCAACTTTCCTACTCAGTTTCTTTCTTAAAAAGTTATCTATCTTTATTAACTTGAAAAGCAGAGAGAGAGAGAGAGAGAGAGAGAGAGAGAGAGAGAGAGAGAGAATCTTCCATCCATTGGTTCACTCCCCAAATGCCAACAATAGCCAGAGCTGGGCCAGGCCAAACTCAGGAGCCAGGAACTCAATCCAAGTCTGCCCAGTGGACGGCGGGACCTAAGTACTGGAGCCACCATCCGCTGCCTCTCGTGGTGTGCATTAGTAGAAAACTGGAATTAGAAGGGGAGCCGGGACTTGAACCTGAGCACTCAGATGTGGCACGTGGGTGTCCCAAGTGGTATTTTAACCAAGTTGCTAAAATCTGCCCCTGCCAACTCATTTTCCTCAGAGTTGCATGAATAATATTTTGGAAATATACTACTTTTCATATGGCACAACTGCTCACAATCATTCAAAGGCTTCTTCTTGCTCTTGTCAGATAAAACCATCTGGGCACTCCAAAACGAAATCTGGTGTTACCTCTTTTATATTTAAAAATGGTGTTTCTAAAAATAGGAAGGATTGGAGAAGAATTTAGGGTGGATTGAAGCAGTCAGCAATCCGATAAATCCCATCAAGCAAAGAAGCCACCTAGGCGTGTGGAAGAGACCAAATTGACCTGTAAGTTAGGTGATGCGGTTACTCAGTTCTTGGCAAAGACTACAAAACAGGAGTCAGCCAGGCAGCCAGACAGGGAAGAATTGCCCCGGAGGTCTGCAGCTCTGGCTATTACAACTTCCAGAGACTTGGTCTGGTTATTAAGCAGTCTGAGGATGTCAAGAATGCCTGAATATTCCCCTGGGAAAGCAAGCTCAAAATTGTATGGTGTGACATAATTCCTCCCTTAGTGGATAAGCCCCTTTAACTACAGAGACTTAGAATTAAGTATCGGTATGAAGAAAACAAAAACAGTAATTTTGGCATAAATTGTATACATTTCTTATGCTTAGTACCTGTGGTGTTTAAGAATATCTGACAATACAGGGTAAACACATCATTAGCTTTGTGATTTCAAGTTAAAATAGGAAAATAAATACATCAATTTACGATTTCTTTGAATCATACTAAGCTCGTACATGTTGTTGGAACATGTAAGAGACTTTAAGAATCATTGCATTTACAATGTATTTATAATAACTACATAGATACACAGTAAAGGTTGTCAGATAACTAAAATTAAAAGAAGATTAAATTCTGCTTACAAATATAGTATGTTTCAAGGCAACAAATCAGTTGAGTTTTTAAATGGGATCAAACATCAAATAAACCCCTTACATAATTATTAAAATTTGCTAGTCTTTGAAATTGAACAACAGCATTTCATAAGAGCTTTAAGTAGAAGTAAGCTTGTGACTTGTAGCTTTAATCAATACACTATTAACTTAAAAATGAAATAAACACTGACTTTTAATTTTTTATTTACCCAAACCTTTCATCTTGCAGCTCTGGGAGTAAAATCTAAACTACTTAGCAATGTCTCCAAGGCCTTCATAATCTAAATCTGGTGTGGATCTTTATCTGCTTCTCATGTCCCTGTCCCTCCTCATGGATACACTCCAGGCACATGGCCCCGCTTACTCATCTTCTTTGCAAAGACATCAGATCCTTTCCTCCTTCCTGGTCTGTGCACCTGCTGTTGGTCCTGTGTGGAGAAACTTCCCTGGGCCCCAGAAAGGACGTTTCATGGTCATCCTGTCGGCCTGAACTGAGCAGTCTTTCCTAAAGTGAAGCCCAGCAAGCTTCCATGCTCACCCTACCTGAGCTGATCCCTGTTCTCTTGTAAACCACAGTAACAGGGTCTTGAGTCCTGCCCCTCCCCTCTTTCTCAGAAGGCTGCTGACCACCTGCCAGCCCAACCGGTGCCACTCTGCAGGCATGAAGTTTCAATGTTATCATGAGTCTTTCTGATAAGGCTACAAAGACCACCAGGGGCCCTAGGGGCTAACTCCTACCTCTGATGCAAAGCAACGTAGTGCCAGGAGCTTCTAACCTGGCTCTCTTGACTTGTCAGTTACAAACTCTCCCCTTCCACTGTCCTGTGCAGAAACAGCCTTGCTGCAGTGTCTGTCCCGGGCTGGATCCTGTATGGAAATTGCCTGTTGTATGGAGCATCCTTCTTCCTTCTTTAATCCCAGAGTTCCTTCTCAGTCCCGGTCTGTTAGGTGCTCCCCCAACATTCAGACCACTCTGGATTCTACTGTCTATTTGTTTCTTTCGGGTAAATCCTCTGCATTTTTCATGGCTTAAGACTATGACATTGTTTATTTACTTCTATCATTCTCCTTCAGTTGAGCATTCCCATCATTAGACCATGGAGTTTGTCTCATTTCTAGCCATTGGCAGTTCGTAGGTGCTAAATAATCATTTATAGTATTAAAAAATTACCAAAAAGTTTCAAAAAGCAAAAGCTTGAATTTTCTGTGCACTGAGTATGACACTGAGTCATTGTGAAGGAAAAGATGTGCAAGCCTTGTAATAGGTGCTATAAATAATCTAGAGATGATTTGACATATACAAGATATATAAGAGGTTATGAATCGGCTGTAGGTGAATACTGTGCCATTTTATGTAAGGGTCTTGAGCATCCATGGATTTTGGTGTCTGCAGCAGGTCCTAGAACCAATCCCCAATGGATACCAGGAGGGCACTGTATTCAATAAATGATTGAAATGTGTATTTGTATTGAAAGTAAAGATGCCATCACACTATCCTATATCTTCAGTAACTTTGGATTTTGGGAGCTAGGTCCTAGAACCAACCCCTCATGGATACCAGGGGCTGCTGTATTCCAAGAATGACTGAAATATATATTTGCATTTAAAGCAAAAATGGGGTCACACTGTCCTATCTTCTTGGTAACTTCCTCTTCTCATCTAACACTTAGTTAATAGTTACTGAAGATTGCCAAATTTTACATTATATGGATATGTTAGAGGTGGTAGGATAATGAATATGAGCTTTATAAAAAAGATCTACTTGTTTATTTGAGAGGCTGAGTGACAAGGAGAGAGAGGGAGGGAGGGATATCTTCATCCTTTGGTTCAAAGCCAGGAGCTCTGGACTCCATCTGGGGCTTCCACGTGGGTTGCAGGAGCCCATGCATTTGGGCCATCATCGCTGCCTTCCCAGGCGCAGTGGTGAGGAGCTGGGCCAGACGTGGAGCTGGGACTCGGCAGGCACTCTGACGCCTGTGCTGTAAGCAGGGACCGAAGCTGCTATGTCACAACGTTGGCCCCAGAAGGTTTAAATCTAATGAAGTCTCATTGTAAAGATGGACAGAGAAGCAGAGAATAAAAGGTGTATTTTTAAAATAATGAAAATATTTTTTTTATCCTAGTACTAGTGGTTGAACTCTGTAATTAACACACAATTATTCTTAGGTGTTTAAATTTTAACTGAAAAGTGATCCCTGTGAAATATAAGAGTGGGAATAAGAGAGGGAGGAGATGTACAATTTGGGACATGCTCAATTGGACATGCCCCAAATGATGGAGTTAGAATTGTGCCAGGGGATTCCAATACAATCCCATCAAGGTGGCATGTACCAAGGCCATCTCACTATTCCAAGTGATCAATTTCAGTTCACAATTGATCACACTGATAGGTCTAAGAGTCAAAGGGATCACACAAACAAGACTAGTGTCTGCTAATACTAACTGATAGAATCAAAAAGGGAGAGAACGATCCAACATAGGAAGCGGGATACACAGCAGACTCATACAATGGCAGATGTCCTAAGAGCACTCTGGCCTCAGAATCAGCCCTTAAGGCATTCAGATCAGGCTCAAGAGCCCATGAGAATATTTTAGGCATGGAAAGCTAAGACACTCTGAAAAACAAACAAAAAAAGAAGACCTAAATGAAAGATCTCTGTGAGTGAGATCCCAGTGGAAAGAAAGGGGCCATCAAAGAAGGAGGTACCTTTCTCTGAAGGGAGGAGAGAACTTCCACTTTGACTATGGCCCTGTTGGAGTAAGATCAAAGTCGGTGAACCCTAAAGGCTTCCATAGCCTCAGCAACTCATGACTAGAGCCTAGGGAGATTACTGAGGCCATAAACAAGAGTGTCAAATTGTTAAATCAACATCAGGAGTCACTGTGTACTTATGTCTCATGAGGGATCTGTCCTTAATGTGTTATCCAATGTGAAATAATGCTACAACTAGTACTGAAACAGTATTTTTACACTTTGTGTTTCTGTGTGGGTGCAAACTGATGAAATCTTTACTTAGTATATACTGAATCGATCTTCTGTATATAAAGATAATTGCAAATGATTAAAAAATCTTGGTGTTAAATTGGAAATTGCATAGATAATTAATCAATTCTTTAAAAAAAAATCATGTAGGATCTCTGTGCTTAGTGTGCTGTACATTGTGAATTAATGCTATAACTAGTACTCCAACAGTATTTTCACTTTGTGTCTCTATGTGAGGGCAAACTGTTGAAATCTTTACGTAATATGTACTAAACTGATCTTCTGTGTATAAAGAGAATTGAAAATGAATCTTGATGTGAATGGAAGGGGAGAGGGAGCGGGAAAGGGGAGGGTAGCGGGTGGGAGGGAAGTTGTGGGGGGGCATTGTAATCCATAAGCTTTACTTTGGAAATTTATATTCTTTAAATAAAAGCTTTATATATATATATATATAAAATAAAATAATGAAAACCCAAAGAAGAAGAAATACCTCAAAGTGAGCTGTGGTAAAAATCAGAAAAAAATATGTAAGAAAATCCTGTTTCCAAAAGGATGCAAGAATTTATCTTTATGTAACAGAGACTAACTACAAAGAAAAATGAATAAAACAGCCCAAACAGGCTAAGGCTGAAAAATAACTGGAAAATATGCAAACAGAAATAAATAAAAAAAGGAAATTTCAATGAATTAAATCTGTAATATCAGAAGTAAAATTCTAATGGACATGTGGGCATTGTGGAAGGTAAACTTGAGAAACTGTTAAGGAAAAGGAACAATAGAGAAAACAGTGACATAGAAAATTAGAGAGAGAGGCACCCAGCATAAAAATGACAGGTGGACATCAGAATGAGAGAGAAAACTAGACTTACTTCTGCTCCTTACATGGTCAAGTTCAATTTTCTCACACCAAAGAGAAATATGTACCCAGAGAGATTCTGTTTGAAATTCTGAAGTGGGATGATAAAGAAACAAATCATTCATGATTTTACAAACGTTATTCTTTTTTAGAATCTAAAGTTCAGAAAACAATGGAAAAATATCTAAAGTGTGGAGGGAACTTTGATCAAAGGATTTGATACATAGGGAAGTTATTCTGAATAGGAAAGACAAAAAAGATGCCACTAGAAAGACAAGGTTTCAGAATATAAGTGTAAGAAGAATGTGTATGTTGGGAGTGGTTGGCTAGCCTAGTGGTTAGACACCTTCGTCCTGTATCAGAGTGCCTGGTTTCAATACCTGCCTGTGGTTCCTGAATAACCTCCTGCTAATGCAGACCCTTGAGACAGCGCTGATGGCTCCCATGATCAGGGTCCTGCCCTCTATATGGGAGGCCTGGATTCAGTTGCCAGCTCCCAGCATTGGTCTGGCTGAGCTCTGGCTGGTGTGAGCATTTGGGGAGTAAACCAGCAGATGGGAGCTCTTTCTCTCTCTGCATTACAAATCAATAAATAAAAATGAAAAGAGTATGGATGTTGACACCTCTTGTTTTTTTTTGTTTGTTTGTTTTGTTTTTGTTTTTTGACAGGCAGAGTTAGACAGTGAGAGAGAGAGAGACAGACAGACAGAGAAAGGTCTTCTTTCCGTTGGTTCACCCCCCAAATGGCCACTACAGCCACGCAGCGTGCCAATCCAAAGCCAGGAGCCAGGTGCTTCTTCCTGGTCTCCCATGCGGGTGCAGGGCCCAAGCACTTGGGCCATCCTCCACTGCCTTCCCAGGCCACAGCAGAGAGCTGGCCTGGAAGAGGGGCAACCGGGACAGAATCTGGCACCCCAACCGGGACTAGAACCCAGGGTGCCGGCGCCGCAGGTAAAGGATTAGCCTAGTGAGCCACTACACTGGCCAGACTCCTCTAGTTTTTAAAAGGGAAAGTTTCAATGGGAACTTTCTGTATTATCTGCTGACTTGTTGACTGAGGAGGTTCTGGGTGAAACTGGAGACTTCCTTGCTTATGTTTTAACTCTCTTTTGCTGCCTTTTCTAGATCAGAAACCTTGTTCCCCAATGCACATCTTTCAGTTGACTGCTCTGGCTGACTTCTTGATGCATTTGGTAAGTACAAAAAAATTACAGCACTTGCTGAGAATGAAACAACTTAGAATACAGCAGGACACAGCATACGGAGAATTGTTAAACAAAAGCCCCTTCTCACTTCCACAAAAGCTGACGTGCATGGAACTCCACAATGGCTATTCAGTTGCCAAGGAATTTAGCAATTTTGGGCATCTTATAGCAAATAGATTGAGTCATTGTTAAAACCATCCAGTGGTATATATTTTAATAACCAAACTATTGTTCAATATGTTCAATGTGTGTATTACTCAGGTAACTAGTCTTACAAATTTATATATGTGATCTGTCAGCTATAATATCAACTAGTGGAAAAGACATAGAAAAAATAACTTTAAACAAATTCACTATGCAACTGCTATCTTGGCAGGATAATGGCATAAAGATTAAAAAAAATGTGCATTGCTCTTGCAATTTTCTCTTTCTCAGATGTACATTTCTGTGCTATCTTGATCATTTCCATCAGCACACAGGCAGACTGCTGGAGCTCTTCCCATCTTAGACATCTTATCTTGGCCTTATTTCCTGCATAACTATCACCCCATTTCTCTGTTTCCCTTTGCAGCAGAACCTTGTGAGGGTTGTCTATGTACTTTCAGATTCTAGCTTTGCTCTCCAAATCAGGGTCTGCAACCCTGAGATTTGTCTTTTCAATTTCTCCCATGACCTCTGCATTGCTAACTCTGCTAGTCAGTTCTCCTTGCTCTCAGCAGCATCGGATGGATGCATGAGCCCACCCTCCTTCACACACTCCCAGGATACCACTCTTCCTCTCTGGCTTCCTTCTCCAGCGCTGCCCTTATCTGGACCTGCTCTTCTCCCAGACTTTCACGGATGCAGGGCCCAGGGCACAGTTCTAGGTCTTCTTCTATTGTTGTTGTCTGCCTTGGTGATTTCATCTAGCCTCAATGTTTTAAATGATACTGGATTAGTTTCCTTGGATGGCTATAGCAAATTACCATCAACTTGGTGATTTAAGCCACGGAAATTACAGTTTTAAAACTACAGAAATCTCTCAGTTCCTGGAGGTTTTTTTTTTAATTTTAAAGGATTTATTTATTTATTTGAGAGGCAGAGTTAGAGACAGGGAAAGAGAATTAGAATGATCTTCCATCTGCTGATTCACTCCCCAGATGGCCATAAAGGCCAGGAGCTTCAGCAGGGACTTCCACATGGGTTCAGGGGCCTAAGCACTAGGGCCATCTTCCGCTGCTTCCTCTAGGCCATTAGTGGGGAGCTGGATTGGAAGTGGGGCAGCCAGGACGTGGACCAAAGCCCAATGGGATGCCGGCATCACAGGCAGAGGCTTTACCTGCCAGACTGCAATGCTGGCCTGGGAAATACTTTTAGAGAATAATCAGGAAGAAGGAAAGTCACTCTTTGAAAGCAACCATCTACTCAGACTCCAAGGGTCTCCAGAAAAAAAAAAGTAAATACTGCACAAGAGCGAGCCCAGGTTGGCTCCCTCTTCTCCCTGTGGTTCTGCAGGAATGGGAGAGCTTGGAGTAGAAGGGCCCTTGTCACTGGGAGAGACTTGGCCTGGAGACTATGCCTCCATTTTCCCAAGATCTGCAGCATCTAGCTTTCTCTGAGCTTCCCACCATATAATCCATTAGTGTTTTCCTTATGAGTACTGTTTACTTTTATTTGTATTATTCCTTTGAGTTTCATAACATCTTTACCTTGCAGTTGGTAAGACTGAATATTTCTATGGGGCTTTCCAGATGGGGCATCTGAACTTCAGGGAGCTTAGGGCTGTACCGTGCAGTGGGCAGGTGACTGGGATCTCAGATTCTGAACAAAAGCTGCTCCTCCTCTCAGTTTATGATGCTGCTTTGTTTTATGTTTTGCCTGTTTTGCTATTTCCATGTTGGAGCTGAATGTATGGCGAATGTTTGTGAAAAGTCAGAGTTGGGAAAATTTTCTTTTCTCTTCACCCGTCAATATTTAGAATTGGAAATACACACATGGCATGTTTTGACTTTTGTTAGCTGAAGCCTCTTGGATTTTCTACTTAAAGGAAAAAAGGGGGCTCAGTAAGTGGGCCTGCAATAATTTTGTTGTGAAGAAATGGTTGTAAAATGAAGGTGTGTTGAGTTGAGAAGTGTGGAGAATTGATCTGGCTGTCTTTTGTGAATTGTGTTAAGATTTTTAGATGGATAATAGAAGTGATTTACAACTTCCTACACACTTGCACATGGATATAGACTGTCACTGAAGCAAGCTGTTTACTTGGCTGTTCAAAAGAGAGGTATTTCACCTCTTCAGAGTCGCAGAACCAGGGATTTAGGACTAAGTTCTCTAGTGATTAAGGGCATAGACTTTGGAGTAGGATGGGGCTGAAGTTCAGCTGTGTCATGAACACATGGTGACTCTCAAATATTTTACTTCAATTTATCCATCTGTAAGACTCTTATAGGACCGTTAGTATTTGAGAGAAGCATTTTAGCATGGTTAATGATATTGTAACCATGGACTAAGGATGCTGAATTCTGCCCTGCGGGGCATCTCCCCTTGTCCACATGCTCGCAAGAGATGTGTGACAGCTGAAAAACAGTTGTTCTCACCTCTTAATTAGTGACTATAAATACAACTTTTATATTTCAACAAAGACCTGTTCGGAAGGTTGAGTTGGCATCTGTAATGCTTACGGCTGAATTCTGACTCCTTATGCAGTCCTGGAACCTACTTTTGGGATATACATTCATGTATTTACATGCACATATGAAGAAAGAGACCCTGGACGTTGGCTTAGCTTGCTGGCTTCATGGTATGGAGCAGTGGAAGAGAGAAGAATGCGCAGTGCATGGGGCCACTCATGAAACATGTCACGGGAGTATCCAGGGCTCTGAGCAATGGTGTTCGAAATCCTTCCCTGGTCATTGCTAGGGGTTGAATGTGTCCTCTGAAGTTTGTGTGTTGGAAACCCAATGCACCAGTGTTGGGAGGTGGGGCCTAATAGGGGGTGATTAGGTCATGGAAGTCATGAATGGGTTCACGCCATCACTGTGGGCATGGGTTGGTTATCATAAGAGTAAGTTTTATAAGAGACGCTTCAGGCCCTTCAGGAGCTTGCTGACTCTCCCCCCTCTGTTGCCCTTCCTCCTTCCTCCGAGGGATCACGTAGCACAGTGGCCACCAGACGCTGGCACCATGCTCTTGGCCTCCCAGCCTCCAGAAGCATTAGACAAACTCCTATTGCGTATTAACTACCCAGTCTTGGGTAACCTGTTACAGCAGCACAATCAGACCAAGGCAGGAGTCACGGTGAGCAAGAGGAGAAGTGGGCATCCCAAGAGAGAGGGCGTGGCCACTCCCACCGAGAGTTGCAGTGACAGATGGACGAGGGGATGCCTTGTAGCCCCGGGCTGGACACATGCCCACAGTGCTGACTGTGGGGATAGTCAGCTTATTAGGATGGGGATGCTTTCGCAAGTTCCTGCAAAGCACCTCTCTTTTCCCCCACTTCTCTTTTGGGGGTCATTCTCAGACCTCTCACTGTTTGTTTACATTCAACTGACCTCCCTGACATTTTTTTAACTCGGGTTTGTTTTCCCATACTTGAGTGAAGCTAGGTGAATTCCCAAGTGCATGGTGAATTCCCAAGTGCATGCTGAAGGTGAAGATTAACCTTCGATCACCCAGGCCTTTGTTCACCCACTAACAGGTGAGAACTGAGTGATTTATTTTTAAATATTTATTTTTAAAAACTTTACTTTTTACTTCAGGATAGTTTTAAATTTGCAAAACAATAACAATAAAAAAAAACTGTGAAATAATAGTTCCCAAATACTCTCCACCCAGCTTTGCCTATCGTTAGCATGTTAGATTAGCATAATATATAGCAAGAGACTGATTTTTCATTCAACATAGTAAGGTGAACACCAGGCATCCATCATCTTGGGGTGTAAAAATTAGCAAAAACGGTTGAAAAACAGTATCAGTTTTTCTCTCTATTCGTTATGTAGCTCTAGTTACAAATCAAAAACTGTAATGAATGCTAAGATGTCTAACAACCTGCACAAATCTTGTCACTATTACTCTTTGTTCTACCAAGTTGTACCAGTAACAAGCATAAAGGTGTGAAGAAACCACTGCAACAGCATTTCTGCAATATAGCTTGTGTGGCCTCGCATTCCCCGTAAAACTGATATAGAATTAAAAAAAAGGATTTTAAGATCTCCAGAGGGAGGATTTTATTGCACTTTTCTCTGACCACTCTCAGATGAGAGGAAAGTGAGAAAATCTGCTTTTGCCCCTGGCCGTCACTGACTCTTAAAAAAGATGAGGAATGAGAGTATCAGACTTCTCATCAGGGCCTGGGCCTGTGCACGGTGCATCTTTTGGAGAGGGGTGGTGGTCTTAGCTCAGTTCTCCCCTTCATGCCCCTCACATAGGGAAGTGGGAGACATCTGGACTTGTTCGCATAAAATATGGCAGCTTCCACAACTCAGCCCACCCTTCCTGAGCTGCCCAGCTTACATCAGCAGACTCTGGGCACGGTGGTGATGAGTGGCTCTAACTGTACTTCAAGCTACTGATTTCTGTGGAAATAGCAAACACACACAGAATTCAGTGGATTCCAAGTGCACAGCACATCTGTTTTATTAGGGTAAATGTCACGTACTTGGATGCAACTTCTTTAGGCACCACAGGGACTCCCTTCTCATTTGATGGTTTTCATGTATGTTTAGCATCTGTAGCTTACTGGTCTTTTCTATGTACACACACACACACACACAGACTGCTTTCACAAAAACTTGCTAACATGAGATTCATAAGGAAAGATGGTCTTCAAGGCTTCTATGGGTCTGCTTGTCCCTTTCATGGCTCACATAACTGCTGTTTCTTGTAGAGTCTCTGTTTTGCCCTGTGAATGTACTAGCCATCTTTTCATCACTATGGTCACATACCTAAGTCTGGGAACTTTACAAGGAAGAGAGGTTTATTTTGGCTCATGTTTCTGTAGATTCACAACACAGAGTCAAGCAAGGCCAACTGGTGATAGCATTATTGTTGGTAGAGTCCCAAAATGGCACAGTATTATCATATGGCAAGAGGTAGGGAGAGCATGTGTCTGTGTCTATGTCTCCTTATAAAGCCACCAGGACTTGATCATGAGGGTTCTATCATAATTATCAAATTCAATCTACTCACTTCCCAAAGCCCCACCTATAAATGCTAGAACTGGATTTTCAATCTATCACCAACTTGCAAATTTCAGATTAAGCTAGTCAATTCACAGTTAATTATCATTGTCCTGTTTCCCTTTATACAAAGTCATGACCTGTTCTCCAGCCTGCTATAGGTCAGATACACCTGTTCTAAGCAATGTCTCCTGACAGAGGCCAGTTTCACCAAACTGAGAAGAGAAGCATGGGACATGAAGAAGGGACATGTCAACATTTGTCCCCTAAACTCACGCAGAAACTTCAACTCCAATGTCAAGTTAATGGTGCAAAAGTAATTGAAGTTCATGCATTCTACATATTATGCAAGTTCATGCATAATACACACGTAGCTACTAAACTTTTAAATAACTAAACTATGATAATTTCGTTAGGAAGCTCTGATGGTATCTTTATAATGATTGGGACTTTGTAAACATGAAAGGACAAAATAACATTGCCCTCTTTAATAATATCTCAAACTGTATTCAACTCTCATTTTTGGTTCCCTTGCTTTTGAAGGTATCACAAGCAAATTGGATTCAGTCCTCGTTATTCTTCATAACAGTATTCTATTCTATCCAGCAAGTTATGAAAAAATTGCAAGAGTGGCCTAAGGAGAGATGGCATTATCTACATCATCTGCCCAAACTGTATTTGCTCCAGTTAAAGTGGCTGGGGCTAGTGTGAGAGTCTAGAGTGGGTCTTTTTTTTTCTTTCTTTCTTTCTTTCTTTTTTTTTTTTTTTTTTGACAAGCAGAGTTAGACAGTGAGAGAGACAGAGAGAAAGGTCTTCCTCCCGTTGGTTCACCCCCCAAATGACCTCTACGGCCAGCACACTGCACCTATCCAAAGCCAGGAGCCAGGTGCTTCCTCCTGGTCTCCCATGCAGGTGCAGGGCCCAAGCAGTTGGGCCATCCTCCACTGCCTTCCCGGGCCACAGCAGAGAGCTGGCCTGGAAGAGGAGCAGCTGGGACAGAACTGGCGCTCCAACCGGGACTAGAACCCAGGGTGCTGCACCTCTGGCAGAGGATTAGCCTAGTGAGCCTAGGCACTGGCCCTAGAGTGGGTCTTGATCATTTCCTGGATGAAGAATTAGCAAAACAATGGGAGCTTTCTGTTGAATAAGCAAGCACTTTGTTAAATCAGAGGTCCTTTATGAAAACCAAGTTTTGTTCTGTTTTTTCCCAAGCTTTGCTTTTTTCTGGGTGGGAGCTGCAAATAACATTTTGGGCAGGAGCTATTAATTTTCTTCTAAACAAACCACTGAAACAAGAAACGTACTGCCCCTTAGCAATGGGGGCAAACTAACAAAATCACAAGCAGTAAAGCCATGAACAACGATGACATGTGATTCTGTGATTAGTTGTTTATTTAATAACACCTTAGGTTGGGCATTTTTTTGGCTTTGGTTTATCCTGGAGGCATGGCTAAGTTTTATTAAATGTTTTGAAACATGGGCTAGATTGCAATTTGGTAGAGTTTTAAGCAGGCAATGTCAAATATGGAGGGATGATTGGTTCAGATGGCCTCTATGGTTTATTTCAACCATGACATTGATGATTACATGACAGAATATTGAATCTGAAGTTCAATGGCCTGAGCTCTCAACAATCTAATCTGATTATTCAAAATTGATCTATAGAACACTTTTAGAGTTTCTACATGGATTATAGGAAAACATTTTCCTTTTGAGCAAAGAATGCGCCTTGAGCGTTAAGGAATTTCCTTCCATGACACAAAAATGTGCAGGAGAAAAAATTCAAACAGCGGCTTTCCAAAGAAATGAGATGACAAAGGTGTTCTATATCTTTTCTGTTGCATTTTGTAGTCTAGACTGGACTTAGAGAAAACATTTTAAATGTGGCTTCCTTAGTGGAAGGAATGAATTTTTATTTTATATAGTTTTAATTGATTAAAATTTAAATTTACATAGTCATGTGTGGCTAGCTGTTAATATATTGGACAACACAATTCCAAGACAACTTGAATTGTTCAATACTAAACAAAGAAGGACTGAACATGAAACCATTTTTGTTTTAGCTCATCAAGTACTGTTGTCTATTTTATATGCAGTCCTGATATCAACATACATTTTATACATAGCTCTTTATCAATCACCTATCTATCCATCCATCCATCCATGCATGTGTTGTATGTATTGTCTGTCTAATCTTTTCTTTTTTTAAAAAAAGATTTATTTATTTATTTGCAAGTCAGAGTTAAACAGAAAGAGAAGGAGAGGCAGAGAGAGAGAGAGAGGTCTTCCATCCACTGGATCACTCCCCAACTGGCCGCAATGGCTGGAGCTGTGCTGATCCAAAGTCAGGAGCCAGGAGCTTGTTCCAGGTCTCCATATGGGTACAGGGGCCCAAGGACTTGGGCCATCTTCTACTGCTTTCCCAGGCCATAGCAGAGAGCTAGATTGGAAGTGGAGCAGCTGGGACTGTAACCGGTGCTTATATGGGATGCCAGCACTGCGGGCGGTGGCTTTACTGGCTACGCCACAGCTCCAGCCCCTATCTAATATTTTCTTCTTCTTCTTCTTCTTCTTCTTCTTCTTCTTCTTCTTCTTCTGCTTCTGCTTCTGCTTCTGCTTCTGCTTCTGCTTCTGCTTCTGCTTCTCCTCCTCCTTCTCTTACTCCTCCTCCTCCTCCTTCTTCTTATTTTGACAGGCAGAGTTAGACAGTGAGAGAGAGAGAGACAGAGAGAAAGGTCTTCCTTTCCGTTGGTTCACCCCCAAAATGGCCACGAGGGCTAATGCACTGCCACTGGCTTGCTGCACCAATCTGAAGCCAGGAGCCAGGTGCTTCTTCCTGGTCTCCCATGCGGGTGCAGGGCCCAAGCACTTGGGCCATTCCCCACTGCCTTCCTGGGCCACAGCAGAGAGCTGGCCTGGAAGAGGAGCAGCCAGGACAGAATCTGGTGCCCCAACCAGGACTAGAACCCGGGGTGCCGGTGCCATGGGCAGAGGATCAGCCAAGTGAGCCGCAGCACTGACCCCTATCTAATATTTTTAACAGCACTTTTTTTTAACTTTTATTTAGCAAGTATAGATTTCCAAAGTACAGCTTATGGATTACAATGGCTTCCCCCCCCATAACTTCCCTCCCACCCACACCCCTCCCATCTCCCACTCCCTCTCCCATTCCATTCACATCAAGATTCATTTTTAATTATCTTTATATACAGAAGATCAATTTAGTATATATTAAGTAAAGATTTCAAGAGTTTGCACCCACACAGAACATAAAGTCTAAATACTGTTTGAGTACTAGTTATAGCATTAATTCACATTGAACAACACATTAAGGACAGAGATCCTACATGAGGAGTAAGTGCACAGTGACTCCTGTTGTTGACTTAACAAATTGACACTCTTTCTTATAGCGTCAGTAATCTTCCTAGGCTCTAGTCATGAGTTGCCAAGGCTATGGAAGCCTTTTGAGTTCGCCTACTCTGATCTTATTTAGACAAGGTCATAGTCAAAGTGGAGGTTCACTCCTCCGTTCAGAGAAAGGTACCTCCTTTTTTGATGGCCCGTTCTTTCCACTGGGATCTCACTCGCAGAGATCTTTCATTTAGGTGTTTTTTTTTTTTTTTTTTTTTTTTTGTGCCAGAGTGTCTTGGCTTTCCATGCCTAAAAAACTCTCATGGGCTCTTCTGCCAGATCCAAATGCCTTAAGGGCTAATTCTGAGGCCAGAGTGCTTCAACAGCACCTTTTACAATGTGTTGAGGAAGGGGAAATCTGAGGCATTTGAAGATAGAAATAAAATGATGAAAGTTCTTTGGGTGAGTTTTAAAGAGAAAACTATCTCTTTAAATAATCTTCTACAAAAGGGGATAGGAAAAGGAATTAGGAATAGAGAAGTTTGACCAACCTGTTTATTTAGTTTATGGCATCTCATTTGGGCAAATCAGCTTCAATGATGCCTGGAATGCACTTAGAAAATCAATGTCATGTGCTCCCTGGAAGCAATTGTGTTTCTTCCGTTTCTATGGTTTCAAAACAATAATATCTAGGCCTTCAATTTTTGCTAATATTTTGGGCTCTGCAATATGCTGGAAAGGTATGGAAAAAGTGTTTGGAATAAATGAGTCCTGGATTTCCTTTTCTTAACTCATGCTTTTTTTTTTTTTTTTTTTTTTTTTAATGAGAGCTTTTAAAGAAAGGGTAGTAGGAAAGAATTGATGGGTATAATAGAGTTTGATGACAGCTTGTAAGAGGCTGTGGTTTTAGCTTACTGAACATATAGTAGAAATAAGAATATTATAATGACTAATGGATTAACTTCTTTGTCTTCACTGGATATATTATGCAAAGAATCTTATTTTAAACCCAAGTCATTGCAGTTCCAGAATCCCTCTCTCCAGTTGGTTCTCCTTGTAGGTTGATCTCATTCTTCCACTGCTTGACAAATCAAGACTCATTCCATAAACTGCTGCCTCTAACAACTTCCCACTGAAGCAAAGACAAGAACCGGAATCCTTGGAAAGCTGAGGAGCAACCTGAAGCTGACTGCAGCAAGTGGGAGGTGCACTCTTTAAAAAGTCTTGCATGTAGGGGCCGGCGCTGTGACACAGTAGGCTAAGCCTCCTCCTGTGGTGCTGATTGGAGTCCTGGCTGCTCCTCTTCCAATCCAGCTCTCTGCTCTTGGCCTGGAAGATGGTGCAAGTGCCTTGGTGTAAGAGGGAGATTCTGAAGAAGCTCCGGGCTTCAAATGGCTTAGTTTGGGTGATTGCGGCCATTTAGGAAGTGAACCAGCAGATGGGAAATCTTTCTCTCTCTCTCCCTCTCTGACTTTTTTTTTTTTTTTACAGGCAGAGTGGACAGTGAGAGAGAGAGAAAGAGACAGAGAGAAAGGTCTTCTTTTGCAGTTGGTTCACCCTCCAATGGCCACCGCGGCTGGCGTGCTGTGGCTGGCGCACTGCGCTGATCCAAAGGCAGGAGCCAGGTGCTTCTCCTGGTCTCCCATGGGGTGCAGGGCCCAAGCACTTGGGCCATCCTCCACTGCACTCCTGGGCCACAGCAGAGAGCTGGCCTGGAAGAGGGGCAACCGGGACAGAATCTGATGCCCTGACAGGGACTAGAACCTGGTGTGCTGGCGCCGCAGGCGGAAGATTAGCCTATTGAGCTGTGGCACCAGCCCCTCTCTGTCTTGTAATTATACCTCTCAAACAAATAAATAAAATTTAAAAAAAGACCTGTGTTTAATTTTAAAAACTTGCCCAAGAGTGTCACATATAAATAGTTCTATATTTCTCAGTGTATGAAAGTAATATTTAAAATATTTACTATTAGGAAAAAACAAGCATTAATAAAAAATATTTACTACCTTTGGATGGTGGTTTATGTGTAGAACAATTGAGAATACAATAGTGGCTACCAGAGGCTGCAGAGAGAGGGAATGGGAGGATCAGGAAAGGTTGATTAATGGGTAGCGAGTTGTAGGCAGATAGGTGAAAGAAGTTCTAAGGTTCCTCTGTGTGGTAAGGTGACTTTAGGTAATGATAAAAAGATGTGCTGTATTTTTCCCTTCCAAAAGCAGTGCCCTCAGCGACCTAATTGCTTCCCACTAGGCTGCACCTCTTAAAGGTCCCACCACCCGTTAACTTTGCTACTCTGGGGATGCTTGGAGCATCCGTAACACACCCGGGCACAAAGCATATCCAAAGTTTAGCACCGTTTGCATCAGGTCCTCCTGGTTGGTGAAGTGATTCATATCTGGAAACTGTGAAAAATGACAGATGCTACAGGTTGGAATACATCATTCATTGGATTCCATCTCACTGTCTCCTGGGTCTCCCCACCCTATGGCTCCCTTTTAGGCTGTGGGTAGGAAGGGAAGAGAGGGCGGCTTTTCCTTCTAATGATGCCAGTGGTGCTCTGTGTTCAGGCCCTTTATTCACTTCTGCTCCAAGACTGGAGTCATAAATCACTTCCTCCCTCTGTCTTCCACTGTCCTCTCGGATCTGTATTCTTGGCTCTGACTCCCTCAGCTCACACTGTCAGTTGACATTTCCTGCTCCATTCTCTGTCATCCAGAGTGAGTTTTCAGTTACTTCCCATTTCATTGAAGATGTCTCTAAACCTTCATTTCCCCCTTCTTGTTTGTTCTACCAGTTGCCTATTTTCATCACTTCATTGAGCAAAATGAGAAAATCGAGAGGCAAGCACTTTATTCCTTGTGAGCGAGGAAATGTACACTGATGCATCCATTGTTCCTAATGGCCTGGGGTCTGACAGCTACCACCTGGCAGGTTTGTCTTCATTGATTTCGCTCCACACTTGCTTTTCTATTCAATTTTTTCAGGTGACCCTTTAGCCACTGAAACACTCTCTGATTTTCTAGTTTCGTTCCCAGCTATTTTCCAATCAAGTATGCTGCAAAATTGGCATGGTTCACAGAAGACTACTGCCGAGATGATTAAATATTGAGCATTTATTTGTTCAGCCAGCTGTAACTAAAAAGGCTCTGTGTCTGAATCAGCTCTTCAATACATTTTTTGAGCATATTAAGTCATGCCATTTGAAGGTTTAGTTTGATAAGGACACCTTTATATTTGTCGTGTCCTTCTGACATAAAACACTCTGAAGATATCTATATCAAAGAGCCTTATCCAATCTCTTCTATTACTTGAGTTTCACCTTTAAATGCTTCGCTGACATTGGTTTAAAGGCCCTAAAATGAAATTTTGTGTTTTCAGTTGTGTGTTTCCTTGCTTCTCTAGTGAAAGTGGCTGTCTTTTCTGGCAGGTGTTTCTGAATACACTCTGCCAACTTTCCATTGTTGGTTTAAATGTTGCTGCAAAAGTGACCTTTCACGTACTTACGGCTAATCGTTTTCTTTTATGAGACAATGAACATTAAGTCCAATTGTTATCCATTTGTTATCTATTTACCTTTTGAATAGTTGCTTCCAATTTTTGGCAATTATGAACAAAGCAACTTCAAAAATATGTGAGCAAGTTTTATGTGGTTGTTGCAATTTCAGCTTATTTGAGAAAATACCAAGGAATGTGAATACCTCATCCTATGGCGAGCCTTTGTTTAGATTTCTTAGAAAGTGCCAAACTCTCTCCCACAGTGGCTTTGACATTCTGATTCCCACCAGCACTGAGTGAGGGTCCCCAACGTACCACATCCTCACTAGTGCTTGATGTTCTTCAGAGGGCAGGAAAATTAGATCAGATACTTAGACATAAAGAAAGACAAATGTTATAGAAAGAAAACGTGAAGGTAAAATACAATCTTTTCAAAAATTCAGAACTGATTTAATGGATAAAAACTTATCAAAAATAATATCAGCAGTGTACTAGTTGATTATATCTTGTGAATAAATGAAATGAATGGCAGCAACGTTATAGGGTTGGATGAGGAGGATTGAAACTATTCGGTTATAAGGTACCTGAGCCATCTCTGAAGTGGTATGTAATCAAGTGTCATAATGCATTTCACTGAACAATGAACCACATACATACCAGTGGTCTCATAAGATTATAATGAAGTGCAGTCATTTGGTGAAGCAGCTTAAACTATGTCTCCAGATGCCCACATCCCTTATTAGACTGCCTGAGTTGAGTCCCAGATGCTCTGTTTCTAATTCAGGTTCCTGCTGAAGTATATCCTAGGAGACAGCAGATGATGGCTCAAATACTTGGGTTCCTGCCACACATGTAGGAGACCTGGATGGAGTTCTGGGTTCCTGGCTTTGGCCTGGACCACCCTGGTTGGTTGGGTGCATTTGGGGAGTGAATTAGTGGATGAAAGATATCCTCTCTCTGTCTTTCAAATAAAATGAAAATATATTAAAAATTTAAAAACATTATAATGTAGCTAAAAACTTCCTAATGTCCAGTGATGTTCTAGCCATTATGATGACATAGTGAAATGCATTCCTCATGAGATTTGGGTGATGCATATGGAAACAAATCTATTGTACTTCCACTGTACAAAAGCATTGCAATATTAGTATGCATAGTACATAATACTTGACAGTGATACTAAATGGCTATGTTGCTAATTTAATATTTACTTCCATCATTATTTTAGAATGTACTCCTTTTATAAAACAAAGTTGACTGTAAAACAGTTTGTCATGTTATACCAGGAGTGGTCTCAGGCTTCTTGTGTTGACCATATCCCTCTCTCTTTCTCTTTAAGATGTATCTATTTGAAAGGCAGAGTGACAGAGGGATAGGGACACACCTACACACAGAGAAGAGTGAAAGTGAGAGCCAGAGAGGAAAGTCTCCTTTCTGCTGATTTACTCCCCAGATGCCTGCAATTTTCAGCACTAGACTATACTGAAACCAGGAGCCAGGAACTTCATCCAGTCTCCAACATAGATGGCAGAGACTGAAGTACTTGGACTGTCATCTATTACTTTCCTGGACAGGTTAACAGGAAGCTGGATCAGAAGTGGAACAACCAGGGCATGAACCAGCACTCTGATATAGGCTGCCACCATTGCAGTGACCTAACCCACTCGGCCACAAGCTAGTCCCACTTTCTCTCTTAAACTTTTTTATTTCAAAAGCAGATACACACACATGCATACACACACCCATATTTATATAAAGAGACATAGACAGACAGAGCAAGATTTTCCACCTCTTGGTTTACTTCCCGAATGCTCTTAACAGTGTGGGCTGAGTTAGGCCATAGCCAGGAACCTAGAACAGTCTAGGTCTTCATATGGGTGGGGGTACCTTAAGTACTTGAGACATCATCTACTACCTCTCAGAGGGCACATTAGTAGGAATCTAGAATTGGAAATATGGCTAAGACTTGAAGCCAGGTACTCGCTAAGACATGCAGTGTCCCACGTGGCATCTGAGAATCAGAGACACACACATGGGGGGGGGGAGAGAGAGAGAGAGAGAGAGAGAGAGAGAGAGAGAGAGAGAGAGAGAAACTGCTTGCTCCTATCCACTGTCCTATCCACTATTCACTTCTAAAATACTCACAACAACTGGGATTGGGCCAGGGATGTACTGGGAGCCAGGAATACAGTCCAAGTCTTCCACATGGGTTGCAGGAACCCAATTACTTGAGCAATCACTGCTGCCTCCCAAGGTCAAAACTCAGGCATTCCAGTGTGGGATGCAGACATCTTAACTGCTGTGCCAACGGGCTCTTCCTGTCTCAACTCTTGATTGCATAATGAGACTATGTTGCATGATTGACCCACACCATCTGGGATTGTACAAGTATGTAATATGATGTTCACACAACAACAAAATAGCCTAAAGATGTAGCTCTCCACATGTATCTCTGTCTTTAATTGACACACAACTCTAGTGTTATTTGGAATATGATTAGGTAAGTTGCTAATGTTCCCTCTATGTAACAGGGAAACCATAGAATTGTTTTTGAAAGACAGTGATATGCTAAGGGAAAAAAGAAAGCAGGAGTTACTGGGTTATCAAATAAAGTGAAAATTGTAAGCAAACATACATTCCTAGTTGGCCATATTCAATGAGGTTGTCATTTAAAATATGTAGAATACTTAAATGGTCAGAGAGGTCAACCTAGCTCTTCATGGTCTTATGGCTATTAAGTGGTATAGTCAATGGTCCAATCCTGTGTCTCAACCCAAGAATCTTTCCACTCAAGGAGTAACTTTCAGTTCTTAGGAACTATCGTGCTTTGGATGATAGAGACACATCTGATTTGGTGTATATAACATTTCAAACTGAGACAAAATATTTATTATAAAAAGTAGGGTGGCTAAAGTTCACAAGAATGTATTCCATGGTGTATAAGACCTGGAGGAGAGGAGCAGGGGGTTGACTTGATCAATTTATCCATTTAGAATCTGCACTGTACCAAGCAACATGCTTTACATGTTAGTAAACTTTTTTTAGATGAGATAAGCTAAATTTAAAAAGTTTAAAATTAGTTGACAGTACTAAAAATAGTATAATAATAATGTAAGACAGCATGCAATAAAGATAAATAAGGGAGGAATCAGAGGAGTTAGGTGATGCTGTGATTTGGTGGTCTTGATGTTCCTTGTTAAAGTAAGAGGTGAGATCATCTTTTGAGAATGAGAACAGGGAGCTAGGAAGGGAGGGCTTAAGTGAATGGGCAAGGAGTTTGCATTGTTAGATCATGGGCTCCACAAATAGACAAGAGAAACTTGGAGATTTATGCAGGTGGACAATGACAACAAAACCTGGGGCCAAGACGCCCGAGAAGGGGAAGTTATGGAGTTCCTTGGGGCCAATAGCTTTGGATGGCACTGGAGAAAGCAGAATGAAGGGTCCTGTTAAGAGTAAGACATGATGAATTAGGCAAAAGGAGTTGGAGAAGGTTGAATTCACTGATCACAGGCCTGTTAAGACTTTGATGTCATGTAGTTTTATCATCCACTGAGCAGAATTATATGGTGCTTTTTCCAGTGAGTTTATAATGAAAATGGAGAATTGAAGAAAGGTGCTCACATACCAAGACAGACCTTTTGAGAAGGTTAAGGACACAGGATTTCTTTGTAATGACATGATAAAAATATAACTGCTTATTTTGTGATTATTTCTTTGCTCAATACAAAAAACTGTAATTGAATGAGCTATGTTACTACTGCATTCATGAAACTTTCAGCACTGATGTTCCCATGGTACTTGGGAAAAACATCTGAAATCCACAGGCAACAAAAGGTGAAGAAGAAAATTTTGATTTTTATAGCTATTCAATATTATAGAGGTTGAACAACAGACTTTAGGAAAATCTAGCCTTTTTGACACTGTGGAGCTCAGCATTGAACTTAAGAAAAAGGGTCTTTAAGAAAAGATCTTTTGACTGTGTTTACGCTGCTGTAAATGAAAGCTTGCTTTTCAACATTATTTCGTAGTCACTCTTGGATGTCAAAACTATAAGAGGTGAAGTTGATATAATGGGAGATTCATTTTTTTTTCTTTTAAAATATTTTACTAATATAAAGAGAACAGATTTCATGTATTGCATAGATACAGATCTAAGATGATAACCATACTTCCCACCTTCTCCCCTCTTAGTCTGCTTCCTTCTTTCCTTTACTTTCCTTTAAATTTTGCAAAGACATAGTTTCAATTCCCTTTAATTTTGTGGGAGAAATTTTCTTTCATGTCATGTACCGATTTGATTAGTTCATGCATTTGCTTCTGATTAGTTCTATGTAATCTTATCATTTTTTCTGAATTCCATTTCTTACATTTCTTCAAACTTTTCATCTTCACAATCTAGTATTGAAGTGTTGTATTATTTTGGGGCATTATGTTGTTTTCCTTATTCTTTTCTCTTGAATTGGTGTGTTTATTGTTCAGCATTTGTGGAGACACTCATTGGTCTCTCTCTCTCTCTTTTTTTGTTTTTTTGCTATGGCAGCTTTTATCATTGGACTATGTTTTTGATTTAGGATGATAGTCGTTCTAACCAGGGTTAGATGAAACGTCATTTGGGCTTTTAATGGCATTTCCCTGATGGCTATGGATCTTGGTCATCTTTTCATGTGTCTCTTAGCTATTTCATCCTTTGAAAATGCCAGTTCATTTATTTATTTATTTGAAATTAGAGTTCACAGTGAGAGGCATATATACGTGATACACACACACACACACACACACACACACACACACATCTTCCATCTGCTGGTTCACTCTCCAAATGGACACAGCAGATAGGCTGGGCCAAGCTGAAGCCTGCAGCCAGGAGCTTCATCTGAGGCTCTCAAATGGGTTCTGGGATCCAAGGCCTTGGGCCATCTTCCACTGCATTCTCAGGCACATTATTAGCGGGCTGGATTGGAATTGGAGCAGCTGGGATTCAAACTGGTACCCATATGGGATGCTGTCATTGCAAGTGGCAGATTTACCTGCTATGCCACAATTCCAGTCCCTTGCCCATGTCTTAATTGGATTGTCTGTTTTGTTGTTGTTTAGTTTTTTGAGCTCTTTATGGATATTAATCTTTTATCAGCTGCATTGTTTGCAAGAATTTTCTTCCATTCTGTCAGTTGCCTCCTTACTTTGTTGACTGTTTTTTTTTTAGTGCAGTAGCTTCTCAGCTTGATATAATTCATTTGTCTATTTTGGATTGCCTGTGCTACTGGATCTAAGCCAGTGTCTTGCAGGGGTTCCACAATGTTCTCCTCCAGTAATTTGATATTATCAGGTCATAGATTTAGATCCTTGATCCATTTTGAGTTGATTTTTATATAAGCTGTAAGGCAGGGGTCTTGTTTTGTTCATCAGCAAGTGAAGATCCAATTATCCCAGCACCATCTTTTGAAGAGGCTGTCCTTTCTCTAAGGATTGATTTTAGCTCCTTTGTCAAAGATTAGTTAGTTGTAGATGTGTGGAATAATTTCTGGAGTTTCTATGCTGTTCCATTGGTCTACATACCTATTTTTGTGCCAGTAGCAGGCTGTTTTGCTTATAACTGTTTTGAAATCTGGTATTGTGATCCTCTGGTGTTGTTTTAGTTGTTTATCATTGGTTTAGCTATTTGGGATCTCTTGTGTTTCCATATGAATTTTAGCATAGTTTTTTTTTTTTTAATAGACCTGAGAAGAATGTTGTTGGTATTTTGATTGGGATAACATTGAGTCTGTAAATTGCTTTGGTTAGTATGGACATTTTGATGATATTAATTCTTTTGATTCATGAACATGGAAGACTTTTCCACTTTTTGTATCTTCTTCAATTTATTTCTTTAATGTGTTGTAATTTCAATTGTATAAATCTTTCAAATCCTTTGTTAAATTTATTCGAAGATATTTAGATTTCTTGTAGCTATTGTGAATGGTACTGATCTTACAAGTTCTTTCTCAGCCATGGCATTGTTTTTGTATACAAAGTCTATTGATTTTTTGTGTTGAATTATATCCTGCAACTTTATCAAACTCTTATGAGTTCCTGTAGTCTCTTAGTGGAGTCTTTTGGTTCTCCTATATATAGGATCATGTCATCTGCAAACAGGGATAATTTGACTTCCTCCTTTCCAATTTATATTCCTTTGATTTCTTTTTCTTTTCTAATGACTCTGGATAAAACTTTCAGAGCTATAATGAATAGCAATGTTGATAGTGGGCATCCTTGTTCTGGATCTTAGTGGAAATGCTTCTAACTTTTCCCCAATCACTAAGATGTTGGCTATGGGTTTGTCATAGGCTGTCTTGATTGATGGAAGATTTATAATAAGTAAAAAGTAACAATTATAGAGTTAATACACATTTTCTAATCTATACATTGAAAAAAGTTCAACAAAGTAAGTTCTAGAAGTAAGTGTAGCAATTTCAACTGAATATTCATCTGTTGATTTTTTTAAAAAATTAATTATTTATTTAAAAGGTAGAGTTACAGTGAGAGAGGGAGAGAAAGAGAGAGGATGAGATCTTACATCTGCTGAGTCACTCCCCAAATGGCCACAAGCCAGGAGCCTGGACTCCATCCAGGTCTCCCACATGGGTAGCAGGGGCTGAAGCACTTGAGCTATCTCTGCTGCTTTCCTAGGTGCATTTTCAGGGAACTGGATTGGAAGTGGAGCAACCGGGACTTGAACAGGTTCCTTTATAGGATGTTGGTATCAAAGGTTAACCTGTGCACTACAATGACGGCCCCCTCATCTGTTGCTTTTAAAGCAGTGAAAAGAACAGGTCATCAAAGAAGGAGGTATCTTTCTCTGAAGGGAGGAGAGAACTTCCACTTTGACTACGACCTTGTCTAAATATGATCAGAGTAGGCGAACTCAAAAGGCTTCCATAGCCTTGGCAACTCATGACAAGAGCCTAGGGTGATTACTGATGCCATAAACAAGAGTGTTAATTTGTTAAGTCAACAAGAGAAGTCATTGTATACTTACTCCTCATGTAGGATCTCTGTCCTTAATGTGCTGTACATTGTGATTTAATGCTATAACTAGTACTCAAACAGTATTTTTCACTTTGTGTTTCTGTGTGGGTGCAAACTGTTGAAATCTTTACTTAATATATGCTAAACTGATCTTCTGTATATAAAGAGAATTGAAAATGAATCTTGATGTGAATAGAAGGGGAGAGGGAGTGTGAGATGGGAGGGTTGTGGGTGGGAGGGAAGTTATGGGGGGGAAGCCATTGTAATCCATAAGCTGTACTTTGGAAATTTATATTCATTAAATAAAAGTTAAAAAAAAGCAGTATGCCAATATAAAAAATCATACCTACCTTATTTGTTTGGCAACAGTGATGTAATAAGAGACCACAAACTAGTGACTTAAATAGTGGAAATAGATTTTCTCACCATTCTGAAGGGCGGAAGTCCAAGACCAATGTACAGTGTTGGCAGGATTGATGTCTCTTGGGACCTCTTACCTTGGCTTGCAGACGGCCATGTTCTTGCTGTGTTTTAACATGGTCTTTTCTCTGTGAGCACACATCCAAGGTGTCTATCTGCATGTTTTAATTTCCTGTTCTCATAAGGACATCAGACATTGGGTAAGGGAACACTTGTATGACCTCATTTAAACTTAATCACCTCTTCAAAGACCATCTCCAAATACAGTTTTATTCTAAGGGGCTTGGTATGAAGATTTCAACATGTGAATTCTGGAGTGATACAATTCATCCCATAACCCATTTGTAATAGTGATTTTTTGGGGGTGGGTATGCAGTCAGGAAAGATGTAATTTTCTCTAGTACAGAGAAGTTTCAAAATCAGATTGACAGGAAGGTACATTTTTTTAACTCCTTCAAATTTAAGTGAACTTTACTTTGAGATTCTGGGATGATGTCTGAATTGACTGCTGAGACTGGAGAATAGTTGTTTCATTTACTGTTCTCAAATATCTAGGGAGCATTTATTGGATGTTAAATATTGTTCCAGACCCTGGGGATGAAGGAGTGAACAAGGCAGAGACACTTTTCTTATTTTTGCTGACCTCTTATTTTGGTGGTGATGATGTCCAGTAAACACACAAGTGAATAAGGGAAATTTAGATAATGATAAATACCTTGATGAAAATCACATAGTTTAATTGAACAGTACTGGGCATGGAGAAGCTTCTTTGTACTACATGTCTGACAAGGTACCATTTGAATTGAGATCTCACTGAGGAGAAACAGGGACGATAGATATGTCGGGGAGGAAGTCAGGGTAGAACACCTGCGAGCATAATTGAGGCAGGGGTGCTTGTGTATCCAGGGAATAACAAGAAAGCCATACAGCTAGAGGGGGGAGCACGAGGTGGACCACTGTAGGAGACTGGGCCAGAGAGGAAAGCCAAGTTCAATTCAAGAGTGGTCTTGTCAGGCATTAAAGACATTGGATATTATTCTGAGTAAAACAGAAACATGGAATGGGTATGAAGAACAGAGAATAGGATGTGTTCTAAATGAGTACTGTGTCTAATAGGACTTTCTGTGCTGATGTAAATGTTCTGTTCCCTTTGTTGTCCAATAGAGTACCCCCTAGCCAGCCCTTTGTGGCTGTTGAGCCTATCAAATAGAACTAATGTGACCAAGCAATTACATTGTAATTTAATTTAAATAGCCACATATTGGTAAGGGCAACTCTATTGGACAACGCTGGGCAAATGGGTTACTCTGGATGCTACATGGAAATTAGTAGCATGGATATCAGTAGGGGAGGTTCTGCATCTTTATGTAAGAGATGTCCTGAACTTGCATGAGCACATCCACAGTAGAGGGGGTGAAGTCAACAGAGTTACTGACAAACTTGAAGGTTTGGGAAGAGAGGAGAGAGAAGAGTTATCAAATGCAGACAAAGAGATGGGTGTGCATTAGAGCAGCGTGGTAAGAATTTCCTGAGAGAGTGGCAGCACATTGTCTGGAATCTCAATCAGCTTCTTACTAATTACCTGGGGAATTTCAAGACACAAGATAGAACTGGCAGATTGGGCCAAGGGTGCCAGGTCGTGGAGGCTGCTTTGCTGAAAAACGAAAATATTGTTTCCAGAGCAAAAATGAGGAAATTCTTAAGGGGTTGGGTTAGAAAAAAGATACAGCCCTGTTTGTACTTTAAATGAATACTTGTGGCTCCAGTGTCCCTAATAAATCCAAGGAGGAAAAGATGGGAGGGAGGGAAGCTAACTCGGGGAGGAGGGGGCTACTGCTACCACCAAGAGCCCTGTGTTGCACATCCTCATGCCTAGCTCTTTGTGGAGAGCTCTGAGAACCATCATTTCTGTGGAATGCATATATGGGGGGGAATTGATGGGTTGTAGGGTGATGTAATTAGACCATGGCACTCAAATATATGATCAAACATTATTCTGATTTTTTCTGTGAAGATTTTTTTTGGATGTAATAAGCATTTAAATTAATGATCTTTAAATAAAGCACATTAAACCCCCCCCCCCAATATAGATGGGCCTTTTCTAAGCCACAGAAGACCTTAACAGAATAAAGATTGGCTTCCTATAAGCAAGAAAGAATTCTGCCAGCGGGCAGCATTCACACTTGAATCACCTCTCTGCCCTGGGTCTCCAAACTGCTGATGTCCCTGATCAGATTTTGAACTCCCAGCCTCCACAGTTGTATGAGCTGTTTTTTCTCTCCCTCTCTCTCCTTTTCTCCCCATCTCCCTCTCTCCCTCTCTCCCCCTGTCTCCCTTTCTCTCCATCTCCCTCTCTCCCCCTCTTCTCCCCATTCTCTCTTTCTCTCCCTTTCTCTCCATCTCCCTCTCTCCCCCTCTTCTCCCCGTTCTCTCTTTCTCTCCCTCTCTCTCCTTTTCTCCCCATCTCCCTCTCTCCCTCTCTCCCCCTCTCTCCCTTTCTCTCCATCTCCCTCTCTCCCCCTCTTCTCCCTGTTCTCTCTTTCTCTCCCTCTCTCCCCCTCTCTCCCTCTCTCCCCATCTCCCTCTCTCCCTCTCTCCCCCTCTCTCCCTTTCTCTCCATCTCCCTCTCTCCCCCTCTTCTCCCCGTTCTCTCTTTCTCTCCCTCTCTCTCCTTTTCTCCCCATCTCCCTCTCTCCCTCTCTCTCCCTCTCTCTCCCTCTCTCTCCTTTTCTCCCCATCTCCCTCTCTCCCTTTCTCTCCCTCTCTCTCCCTCTCTCCCCCTCTCTCCCTTTCTCTCCATCTCCCTCTCTCCCCCTCTTCTCCCCGTTCTCTCTTTCTCTCCCTCTCTCCCTCTCTCCCCCTCTCTCCCTCTCTCCCCATCTCCCTCTCTCCCTCTCTCCCCCTCTCTCCCTTTCTCTCCATCTCCCTCTCTCCCCCTCTCTCCCTTTCTCTCCATCTCCCTCTCTCCCCCTCTTCTCCCCGTTCTCTCTTTCTCTCCCTTTCTCTCCATCTCCCTCTCTCCCCCTCTTCTCCCCATTCTCTCTTTCTCTCCCTCTCTCTCCCTCTCTCCCCCTCTCTCCCTTTCTCTCCATCTCCCTCTCTCCCCCTCTTCTCCCCATTCTCTCTTTCTCTCCCTTTCTCTCCATCTCCCTCTCTCCCCCTCTTCTCCCCGTTCTCTCTTTCTCTCCCTTTCTCTCCATCTCCCTCTCTCCCCCTCTTCTCCCCATTCTCTCTTTCTCTCCCTCTCTCTCCATCTCCCTCTCTCCCCTCTTCTCCCCGTTCTCTCTTTCTCTCCCTCTCTCCTCCTCTCCACTCTGTTGGTTCTGTTTCTCTGGAGAGCCCTGACCACACAGGTGGCCCCTTCTTAATTCTCATCTCCAGAATATCTGCACCAGCCACATTTACTTGGTGTTCCAGAATCCTGATACCTCAACATACCGCAGGGCACTATCCACTTTTCTAGTTTTTGCCAAACTAAGTGGCATACATCTACCTCATTCTTTTAGTTTATTTGATACATTTATTTATTTAGCTTTTAGTTTGATAACTAATATGAGTAAATATATTTTAAGTTTCTTCATTTATCATTTTCCCCTTCACAAGTCTTGCACACCACCTCTTCCCTCCACCAGGGCGCCTGTCATTTTGTTGTTGATTTTCCAGAACTCATCTTTTTATTAATGCCTTATTGATTTTTCAGTGTTATAAATGCATTCTAATCTTTCTTTTCTCTGCTAACAATTTTGCCCATGGTAACAATGAATACAGTTTCTCAACATTGATGTGATTAATGCATGAAATTAGTAGCCAAAGATTTTGGGTCACCAGATCAAAAAGATATCCTAGAACAATTCGCCTACCATAGAAATTAACTTTCCCTTGAAAATCCTGTAAAACCATCTGGACAAGATTTTTTTTTTCTAAGAACTCATGCATTTCAACTAGATTTTCAAATTTGTTTATGTATAGGTTTCATAACACTAGGAAATATAATTAAATTTAATTCTGTATTTTACTTATTTTCATCTTCTCTCTTCTTCTTGATGAATTTTGCCAGGGTTTTGCCCAACTTATTAATTGCTTGAAAGAAACAAGATGCAGGGACATGCCTTCAACCCTCACATCCTTCAGTCCTCATTGGTCTTCAGTGCTCCTCTGCCTACAACCTCCCATCTCCCAGAACATTCACTCACGCACATTTGAGGTCATCTTCAGTTTCCCCCAAAATTTCTGGAATTCATAGCTTCCTCTCACTTTTCTAAGTTCATCAGGTTGATTTTGGTGAAATGTCCCCAGCCAGTTTTTGCCATCTATTGAGAAACTGGGAATCAAAGTTTCTATATAGGCAGGAACCCTTCTAACTACTCTGCAAAAATTTCGTAGAGAGAAACATATTTTCAATCTAGACACAACCACATATTGAATTATTATGTAACTTTGGGAAGGGTGTTTGTATATGCCTCAATGTTTTCATCTGCACAATAGGACTTCATCAGATGATTGATATAAACTCTAAGTTCTAAACTGATATTTGAAGCTTCATTCATGTCATAGTTTGAGTTCAGCAGACATGCACTCTCTTGTCCATTGCTCTACAGGAAGACACACGTTCTTGCTAGTCTGATGTTGGGCTTGGCTGTTTGACTTGTGATCAGTGGATTGTTTGGAGGTATAAAGTTGTAGAGACTTTGAACGTTTGTGTAGTTTGGCTTGGCTCTGGCAAGCCAAGAATCTTTCATGAGATGTATATGCCCAGGTACTTCTCTCCTCGAGCCTGGGCACCAAAATGAACACTCTTGCACTAGTTCAGACAGAATCGACACTAGTGGCTGAAGCCAAGCCTAGCCAACCTCAGCCTGTAGAGGGTCTTCCAGTTTAGATCATTTAAGCTGCAGTGTACCTGAAGGCCTGAGAATAAACGCGCAGTTTAATAGAACAGTAAGGTGAGGGATGGTTTGTTATACAGCATTCATGTGGTTGTAGCTGGCTAATATAATTTAGGTGAATCAGTGGCTTTCACATCAAATTTAAGCAGAATACTAATGCTTCCCCAGCTGGGTTGAGGTCTTGTTTCTAAAATCCAACAGAAGGCTCCCTACTGCTTTTATTTCTGTTTTGTTACTTTTTTTTTTTTTAAGGAGAACACAATCCCATTGCATTTAATAGTTTTTTTTTTTTTTGATACACAAGAATGAGTATATTCATGGTGGCCATTTTATTATGGACATATGCAAAGCAGTCATATTTTGTACTAGGGCAATTAATTACCGTTTGCATGATAGCAGTGAATCCAACATTTCATGTTAGTGGATACCTATTGGCCACCTCCTCACTTTCCATTTTCCTAATATCTATTAGAAATACAGGGGATTCTGGAAGCACCATATCCAGTCTTTTTTTGACTGGATATGACTGCAGGAACAGGGTATGTGATATAGACAAAGCTCACTTATACAACATATTCATGAATTAACTCAGATTTGGGCATGGTCTGAAGCAAGATGAATCAGTGTGAATCTGAGTACTCTTTTTGGGAATTCTGCAATGTTTTCCTTTGTTCTGCAACCTTGAAACAGTTTGATTAATGAAAGAAGTCAGTTATAAAATACAACATATTGCATGATGCCATTTGTAGGAAATGTCCAGAAGCAACAAATAGATGGATACAAGGAACAGACTAGTGACTGGGGTGGGTTGGAAGTGACTGCCCTTTAAGTACAGGGTTTCTTTTTTTAAAAAAACTTATTTAATAAATATAAATTTCGAAAGTAGAACTTTTAGATTATAGTGGTTTCCCCCCGCCCCATAACCACCCTTCCACCCGCAAACCATCCCATCTCCTACTCCCTCTCCCATCCCATTCTTCATTAAGATTCATTTTTAATTATCTTTATATACAGAAGATCAATTTAGTATATACTAAGTAAAGATTTCAACAGATTGCACCCACACAGACACACAAAGTACTATTTGAATACGAGGGTTTCTTTTTGAGGTGATGTGTATGTTCTGAAGTTAATTGTGGTGATGGTTACATATGCATATGAATATGCTAAAAACATTGGCATTTACAGTTTAAGTGGGTCAATTACATGGTCTGTGAATTATATTTCAATAAAAAGGTTAACAATTGTGATAGGAACCAGGGTTTCCCAGGTAGCGTTTGCTACGTGACTTGCAGCAGGTGGGTGTGGTGGTTTTGTGAATGGTAAGAGTGGCCTTGGACACCATGGCATGGTTTCCATGCCCATGCCTGGCTTGGGGACAAACCTGCCATCCTTGTTAAGGAGTAGGATAATCCAAGGTCACCCCCACTTCTTATGTTTTACTACAATGGCATAGGTGGTGAGTGAAGAATAGAAAATCTATCATATCCTCACTGTTGGACAATGCTTCCAAAATATGGGTTTTGTAGCTGGATGACATTTATTTTATTTTATCCATATCATTATATATTATGTTCTCCAAGCCCATAGTTGATTTCTGTGACTGTCCCATCATCTTGTCCTTGATGAACCTATCTAGTGTGTGCTTCCTATGATTTGCACAATGACATTCTAAAATAGGCCCTGAGCAATTCAACATTTAAATCATCCTAGTGCAGAGACATAGCCTCGTGTCTGCGTAAACATCATTCAGTGATGATTACATAGACATGCAAAATTCTTTAATTACAAGAACCATCTCCAAGGTATCAACATGCTCTTGAAAATATAAGATGCACTAAAACATGAAAAATTATACTTGAGGCTCTGTTGATTGAATGATTAACTGAGAAATATGAATCAATGAATGAGAAATATTTGGCCAACAATTTCCAGAGGAAAACTCAATGAGATGGTGGAAAGTAGAAAAGTTACTCTCTTTTTGAAGAGTCTCCCTTCCCATTCCCTGCCCCCACCTTTTCAGATGCTGTGATGAAATGCTGAAAAGGACATACAGAGGTGAATACAGGCTTTCCCCACAGTACACATTAGACATGTACAGCCAAAATTCTTTCAACAAGATTAATAAGTGCTGTTCATGGTGTTCCCCGGGCATATGAACAGTGTGAAATGCACAGGAGTAATGCTTCAAAATCTCTGATTGTCTTTAGATGTGTCTGAGCTGCAGTCACTTACAGGAGGAATTCTGAGGATCTTTTGTGGGAAGAAGCACACTGAGGAAGGCCATGTTCTACAATGCAAATAATTTTGGGCAGATCTGGTGGTTAATTAAAGGACTGGTTTGCAAGCTGAAGACCTTTCTTGAGGTTATGGATCTTTTCTAACTTCTAATTGCAAGTCTTCAGAAGATTAGAAGTGAGAAGTTCTTCCTGAGGGGTACAAACACAGAGCTGAGACAAGACAGCCCCAGGTCAGATGGAGAGCTCAAGGGCTAGAAATCGGGGAAAGAACACAGCTGCTTATACTTATTTCCTATTATGATTGGAATTAAAATTTACTGTCCCACAAATAGTTAAGAATAGTATACTACCATGTTAATGAGCTGTGGCTATTTTAAAATTGACAGTATGTGAATAAGATAGACTTCATTGGATTATTGTTTATAGCTCCTGTCTATATTCCTGTTGAACTATGGTCTTTTTTCTTTTAAATTTGTTGGCTCTTATTTAGTGGAACATTAAACCTTTTACTTTAATGTAAATTAAAACTATATGATCTCAAAAAGAAAATAATTAAAATTTATAATGTTATTGTTATGACAATTGGAATTAATGTCTTGTCCTAGCAAAAATGTTGTCAAAAGATCAGGACACTGACAGTCAGAAGACCTGGGTTTGGACTTGCAGGCTTTCAACTTCTATGTCTGTAGGCAATTTTTTCCGCTGCTCTTGGATTCAGTTTCTTTATCCATATGAAGAAATGTCTTAAAGATCCTGAGATCCCTTCAGCTTTGTGATTTTTATGATTTATGAATATTTGGTTTCAGAGCTGGCTGACTCACTGATGATTTACTCGGAGAAAAATTATACTATTGACTCTCACGTGAGAGACTAATATTTCCTGTGGGTGAAAAATTAATTTTTAGCTATCTCTAATGTCAAACCAAAGAAAATATCCTGACTCCAATAAGAAATTTAAAGAGTCTGCCTGAAGATAAATGGCTAAGAATCAGCAGTGTGTGAGTTCCCACAATTAACTAAAATTCCACACAGGAACACTTCTTAATTTATTAAAAATTCTGTGTTTCCTTTCCTTTTCCAAACTAAATACTCTCAAAGAAATGAAAATATGGTTAATGGCACATACTTAGCTAGCAGCTACTGGGATGTATTTTCCTACTAATATTGTCTAACTCTTCAAATGGTGAAACAAATATTACAAAGTGGTAACAAACAAATATTACAAAGTGGTAACATATTGCCACCTGCGAATCCTAGGTTTGTACTTTCTTTTTTAATTTCCAAGAAGAAAATGAACTCATAGGCACTTGCAATGTGCACTTTAAATACTCTGGACAAACTAAATGTATTTTCCTAGGTCTTTACATTACCGAAGTGCCCATCTGGCCTTAGTTGTTCAGATGATAGACTGAACAAACATGCAAAAATATGGTGGTGACTATTCAAGAACTGATCAGTGAAGCTGCCTTTGGGATGGAAACAACAGCAAATAAAGAAGGAGGCAAACCCAGAGGAGGGGCAGGACTCTGGAGGATGCACCCAGACCTGCAGCTTTGGTTTCTGCTCTTTCTGCCTCCCCATGTGGTGTTCCATCCTCAGTTTGGAGCTTGGCTCCCAAGTCAGACTGTCCTATGTTCTATTCTTGCTTGGCCTGTCTTTGACAGATCACAGTATGTGGAGCGCAGCAAACACATGAGGAAAATAAGGGCCATGAGAGGCGCTGGCATTTCATCAAGCTCTTCTTCTGCTTGTAACGGCTTCCATGCATTGATTCATTTATTCTTGACTCTTGATCCGTAGTCTGCTCGGCAGTGTGGTGCTTCTAAAAATGCGATCACAAATTCTTTGAGACGCCTCCTTTCAGTAGTGGAGTCAAATTCCCTTCCTTTGAATGTGGGCTGCACTTAGTGACTTGTTCCTGTTGAGTAGAATGATGCTCAAGGAAGGATGTGTGACTTAGGAGACTGGGGCATCCAATGGCAGTGCTTCCTTCTTGGTTGTGTTCTTTCTACCCTTTCTGTTTCTCTTCCCACCCTCTCTGGGACAAGCTAGCTGCTGTCCCATTGCCATGAAGCCTGCCAACCACAAGACTGATCTTGGAGGCGATGCCCCAGCACCAATCAAGACAGAGATGACTGCGGTCCCTGTTGGCAGCTTGACCTCTACCTCAAGAGGAACCTTGTGGCAGAGCCACCCAAGTAAATATTCCTGTTGTAAGTTACTAGGTTTTAAATATTTGTTACACAGCAGTAGGGAACTTATCCAAAGTACTATTAGCATCCCCATTCCACAGATTAGCAAATGAAGGAAGAGGAAGTAAATAGGATATACAACTGAGTGGCTGTGTAGGCAGAGTACATACCGACACAGTAGGATACTCAGCTCACTTTCTTTGCTCATTGCACACAGTTGTGATGTCATGGGGATCTGTATATTGCCTAATTTATTTGAAATCCTTACGCTGTCCTTTGAAGTTGTCCCAGGAGCTAGGAGCTTCTTTTGGGTCTCCCACATGGTTGTAGGGGCCCAAGCACTTGGGCCATTTTCCACTGCTTTCCCAGGCACATTAGCCGGGAGCTGGATCAGAAGTGGAGCAGCCAGGACTCAAACTGGTTCCCATATGGGATGGTGGCACTGCAGACAGCAGCTTTACCTGCTATAACCCCAGCCCCCAAATTCGCTTTTCTTTGAGTCCCTCACTTGTCTTTAAGTTATTGTTTCTGACCCCTCAGTTGGGTCAGCGTCCTTTGACTGGCAGTGAGCTCCTGGAGTAACATGTGACTACTCCTGTTTTATGTGGAGATTTTGCCCAGACATAGGACCTTCTCAGTGTGATGATTTCTCCACCTGTGTTGCTGTGTTTAGAGTCTGCTTCCAAGTCTTTGTGAGGATGAAATGCTTCTTTACTCAGTCTTGAGAGGTGCCCTATAAAACACTGATGTTGTATTTCTTGTATCACAGTTATTCAAGTCTCTATTATATCCCTCATGGATTAGAAGCTCCTGGAGGCAGAAAATAGGAACAGTGCTCTGCCTAGAACAAATCTTAAGATGTCTCCTGACACTCACATGTAAAATTGAAAAGATAGAGAGAGGGAAGGGTGGCTAATGAAACTATAAAGCACATTGAGTTTTCCTGCTAAAGATGTATTGCTAGCTATGCATTGAAATAAGAAAAACAAAATTTTATGTGTACATCAAATTTGCAAAACAAGCATTTACTTGAAATAAAATTTCATGGAAAATAAAGTTCAATTAAAAAGTTCATTTTATAGCTAAATTTTCAGTAATTGATCTATTGAGGAAATTTTATAGTAAACATAATAAAAGTGTATTGATTTATTCCATAAATAAAGCAGGGACTGTTTTCTAGATGCAACAATATATATGTTTTAACAAATATATTGCTTTTTTTGTCTATTTCTACATGCACACAAATTTTTTTGGGAGGGTGTCAGTAATGGAAAGGTAGTTGATAATTGATTTTTTACATTCTGTCTTTTCTCAGACTATTTGCTGCTAAATCATAATGAGGAATACAACCATACATGGCTGGTTTCCATGAGGAACACTATTGGGCTCATTAATGTTTTTAACGTTATAGAGTAACCTATAATGCATCAGATTGGAGATGCACAGATTAATGGACTCTTAAAAAGAACCAGTAACAAATGAAAGTTTCCTATAGTCAAATAAAATAATGGATTTGGGTTGGGATAGTTGCCAATGATGGGTGAAGAGTTAGATTGGCTGAGTCCTTTTGAAGTGTCAGTGAATAGAGTGTCCTGGCAATGAGATTGAGATTTTGATAATATCATTTGCATGTAATTTTGCATTATCAAAGTGCTTCCTCATTAATTGTTAAGTGACAACAAAGCCCATAATTTGCTGAATGCTAGGAGTATTAGGTACTCATTCAGGCAGCATGGTCTCTTATCTCTCCAGCATTTCTTTCTGCAACATCCCTCCTCCCCCCTCTCCCAGATAGAGTACTCTGCCTTTAAGGAAGTATTTATTTATTATTATTTATTAATGACATATATTCATATTTCATATTCATATACTTAATATTTAATAATACATTTAATAACAATATTTTATATTTAACATATAAATATTATATATTTATATATTTTATATATTATATATAATACATTTATAATAATATCATCACTATTATTCCCTTTAAGGAATAATTTATTGGGGCAAGCTCATCTGCATAATCTCTGAATTTTAAGTTCAACTAGTTTGGGACTTCAGTTATATCTGCAAAGTCATTTGGGCCGTATAGTATAAGTACTTACGGGTGTAACCCTACGGAGTGAAGGCATTGTTGAGCCAAAATTCTACCTACTGAAGCCATAAAGCTAGAAAGTATCAGGTTTAAGATTCAAGTTGAATTCTAGCTAGCTTCAAAATCTGTATTCATTTGTACAACATGAGCATCCATGGGTTCAAATTAGAAAAGTGTGTCAGAAAATAGTTTAGCAACCCCAATAATTGCTGTACTTGAAATTACCCATGTTCCCTTACAAAAATAAGTGACTTTGAAATGTAACCCAGATGAGATAAATAAATATATTCTTTACATTTTGCATGATTGTGGACAAATTACTGGAACTTCCTATGCTTCAGCTGCTCCTGGGAATCATGAGGATGATAATAACTGCATTTACTTCGTAGACTTGTCTTCACAGTGTGGGAAAGTACACAACAGAGTCCTGTACATGGTCAGTGTATACCTGTCATACATACATAACAGTGCTCTTGGTGTAGTGTTTGTTATGATTTATTCAGTGGTTTGTTAACTATTTCTCTGTCTTCTTTTCCAAATTTTTATTTATTTAAAAGAGAGACAAAGAGACAGAATGGCAGACATCTCTCATCTGCTGGTTTACTCATGAAATGCCTGCAACAGCCAAGACTGGGCTGCTCTAAAACCAGGAGCTGAAAACTCAATCTAGATCTTTCACCTGGGTGGCAGGGACCCCCTTGCTTGAGCCATCACCTGCTTTCTCCCAGGGTGTGTGTTGGCAGGAACCGGAGTCAGGTGTAGAACCTGAACTTAATCCCAGGGACTCCAATATGGATACGTGTGTCCTCAGGGCCATGTTAACCACTCTGCCAAATACCTGGCCCTTGTCTTTATTTCTTGGCTATAAGCTTTGTAAGAATGGGATCAGGTCTCTTTCATTGCACAATTTCTAGCTTTATGTGCTGAGCTGGCATGCATAAAGGTACTCAGTAAATATTTGCTGAGTATAAGAGTGAATAATTTTGGATGAAATCCCCCAACTCTCTTTTATTTATTTATTTATTTATTTATTTATTTATTTATTTTTAGTATGGTGTGGGTCAAATAAAATACATTTGAGGGATGCTTTTGCCCTGTGGACATCCAAATTGTGATTGCTGCCAGACAGTATGGCTGTGATAATTTAGCATGGAGGTTTTTCAGACACATGTTATCAATCTTCTCCAGAACTCTAGAAGACTCAATAAACATCTACAGTATGTCTTATTTTGAGCAATATCAATGCTGGTGAAACTTTGACATTTCAATAGTCCAGATGAGTTAAATATTTTCTCTACAGTATTCTCATACTGAGAAAATGTCAATGTTGCTTTATTCTATCTCCCTTTGAATTAAAAAAAAAGTTCTCCTTATTTTAAATACTGGTAATGTGTTTTGATAGCTCCTAGTGGTGGCTTATTGCACTTTGCTGTTTCTCCAGGATGTTTTATCTGTTACTCTTCCTTGGGGGAGGACCACAGAAGCTATAGAAAAGAGCGAGAAGATATAAATCAGTCCTTGCTGTCCATACTCTGCCCCTGAAATACAGTCTGTTCACCTAATATTTGGCTTAATGACATTTGATAAATTGATAGTACATGAAAAAAAGAGACTAAGCTATTTTAGTGTCCCAGTAAAAAAAAAAAAATTGCTTGGTATAAAACCAGTATAGTAATGGCATCATTAGGACCAGAGCTAGAAGTTCACCAGGAAAAAGCATTAACTGTAAAAAGTTTTCGTTATTATCCAGTAGGTCCCAATAAGCCTCACACATGCCTGATGTAATTATGTGCATCTATTTCACTGAAACTTCAATGACTGTCTAGACAGAGTGCTGGGGCATCTTGATGTGGAATTTAATCAAAGCGAGATTTAAAGAAATCTCCAAAAGAGCAAAATACTGAATGGCTTTGTTTTTTGTTTGTGAAGATGTGGTTTAGAGAAGAACAGGCAAAACGAAGAGGAAAAGGTAGAATGCCAGTTTCGGAAATAAGATATTTGGTAAAAGAGAGGAATGAAGGGATGACTAGAAGCTGTGATAGCTGTGAAAACCCCCTTAGGGGTTAATCTGTGGCTCAAACTAGGAACTGAGTCCGTGCAGGGTGGGGTGGGGAGGGGGGTTCTGCTTGGTGGCAAGGAACAGAGGTGTTCGGAGGACATGGCCTTTCCTTTCCTAGTCGTTGTCTCCTATTTCAGTGTTGCGCTTTCTGCTCTCTTCCCAAGGAGACCTGTGCACTTATCCTCCTCCACCCCGTCCCAGGTTTAGGTTTCTCTTTATGTTTTAAATAAAAATCTCACTTTTTACAATGTGACTTAAATATGGACCCAGCAAGCAAACAATGGCAGTTTTGACCTGGAGTCTGGAAGCATGCAGGTGACTCCGTGGTCTGCAGTATGAGAAGTTTTACAGCAAGGATGTAAGGTTCACAGGTCAGATGGGCTGGAGTAAGGTGAGGCTCTGTGTGATAGCCTGGTTCCAAGATGGTGCCATCAGTGTCTTCTCTTGCGGGATGTGTGAGCTCTTCTTCCATTGAGAGGTGCGGTCCACCTTTGCATCTTGGCTTCTCAGTATGAAACAAATGGAGTTTGCAGTAAAATCTAGTTTTAAAGGTATGAAAAGCATTTTGGCCTCATCAGCAAACTTCCTCTTAATTAATTCCATGCCATTGGATCGGGATAAATAGATACTGACAGCGAAAGCTCTGGGCTGTGATCAGAGATGGTGCAGATCCCTTTCTGGTTTTGATGTGTTCTTACTGTAGGTACACTTCCAACTACTGTCACCACATTATCCAGCCTGTTTTAATTTTGAAAGCAAGTTTGTACCATATGGTACCCAGGACAGGGCTATGCAAAGTGGGGACTTGGGGAAATATGATGGAAGGGGGAGTTTGTCACTTCTGAGGTTAGGTCATAAGAAGCATCTTAGCTTCTGCCTGAATCTTCTGGAACCCATTATCTGGGAAGCTCTAGCTACCAGGAAAGGAGGCTGACTATTCTGAGCTGCCCAAGCAGTTCCTATCCTGTCCATGGCTTCATCTAGTGTGACATCTCCCAAACACCTACATGGGCTAGGATCTCTGCCAAGCCTGAGTCAGGTACCTGCTCGTCTATCTCATATCTGTCTTAAAAGCCTTGCAGGCATCACAGTCTTACTGTTTGGGACTGGACACGGGATTTCCATTCCCATTGAACCTCTCCTTCTGCCATCTCCCCATCTTGGGAACGGATTCCACCATCTACCCAGTGTTCTAGTCAAAACTGGAGAGTCAGCTTTGATTTCCCTTTCCTTCAAAGCCCACAACACATCCATCCACAAACCCTATTGATTCTGCGTCCGTGATGTGCCTTGCCTTTGCCCTCTTAGTGGTTTCCATTTCCACTGTATGCATTGTCGTCTCTTCCAACAGCCTCCTTAGCAGCCTCCATGTCTTCTTCCCTGACTCCCAATTCATTTTCCACTCATGAGCTAAATCAATGTTTTTGAAATGTTCATTTATTTGTTTTTATTATATGAAAAGGAGGGAGGGAAGGAGGGAGGGAGGGAGGAAGAGAGAGAGAGAGAGAGAGAGAGAGAGAGAGAGAGAGAGAGAGAGAGAGGAGTATCCCCTATAAGCTGATATGCCTGAAATAGCTGAAAACTGTTATTATTATGTATCCAAAACTAGGATACACATTAGCAGGAACCTGGACTGGAAGTGGAGGCTGGACTCAAGTCCGGGCACTTGGACATAAGATGTACTCATTCCAAGTAATGGCTTGACTCACTGTGTGTCAACACCTGCCTCTAATGTTTTCGAAAGATAAATTTTGAAAAAAATTTAAAAATAGCAAGATAGGTTGCATTTTCCTTTGGGCCCGCATAACTTCTTGAATGACTTGCTATGGCATCTGAGTATGATCTGCACAGAGGAAGTGGCTTGTGTGGCCCTTGTGGTCTTGTATACCTCATCTCACGTTCTTCTCTCCTTGTTCAGGTCTTCCAGCACAGAGGCTTTCTCATGTAGGGGCCATGGCAACGGTCGCTTTCTGCCTTCACCACCTACACCTTATATCCTCAGCGCACGTGTCGGTGAGGCCTCCCATGGTCACCCCATCTCAAGTAGCTCCCCCAACTATTCTCTGCCATGACAGGCTATGTGTTTACCACAGAATTTGTGACCACTGAAAGTGATACTTTTTATGTGTTTACATTTGATTATTTATTGCCTAGCCCTCCACAGCATTTGTTAATCACCGCACAGGCACGGCTCATGTCCATTTTATTTTTATCCTCATATCCTTGACATTTACCATGTGCCTGGCACATGTTAGATGCTTGATTAATTATTCTGTGGAGCAAATGCACCAAACTTTTGAAAATCTTAATAGACGAATGTGCTTGATTTAGGGGAGAAATGACTAGAAGCATAACAGGGACACCGTGAGACTGAATTCTCTCCCACAGTGAGCCAAACAGTAGAAAATGGGAAACCATGGATCTGGTTTGAAGGGTGCCCTCTCAGCCAGCCTGCCAAGGCCTCCTGCCACAGCTATTGGACCTTCTGAATCCACATCCTGCCCTCTTTGCTCACTCATCTCTCCCCACGATGCAAACGTCCGAAGTTCTCACCCCAACCAGCAGCGTGAAGCTGCAGGTTTCTGCTTCTAACACCCAGAGAATGGGAGTGACTCAGGTGAGGCAGGTGGGAAGGCGATTCTCTGTTCCTGAGTCCTGCACACAGTGCTCCCAACACAGAGGTGCCTGTGGGTTCGCTTAACAGAGAAGTGGGGAGCCAGGACGCTCAGAAGGCAGGTGCTGGGCCAGATGTATTTGGGAGCTGTCACAATAGATGAAGCCCTGGGAAAGAAGAGATCCCTAGGAGAAAACACGGAGTGAAGAGAAGAGGGAACATCCAACGGTGAGAAAACTGGGCACCAGAGACTCAGTGAGGGCTTCCTTCCTCCTTGACACCACTGACACCACAGAGGTGTCACCAAAACCCAGTCTGTTTTTTAAGGATTTATTTCATTTATTTGAAAGACAGAGTTGCAGAGAGGGGTAGAGACAGAGGGAGATAGAGAGATCTTCCTTCTGCTGGTTCGTTCCCCAATTGGCCGCAATGGCTGGAGCTGAATTGATCTGAAGCCAGGAGCCAGGAGCTTCTCCTGGGTTTCCCACATAGCCATCCTCCACTACTTTCCTAGGCACATTAGCAGGGAACTGGATTGAAAGTGGAGCAGCCAATACTAGAACCGGCACCCATATGGGATGCTGGTGCTGCAGGCCAGGGATTTAACCCCCTGTTCCACAGTATTGGCCCCACCAAAACCCATTATTAAACAAACTTTTATTAATTAATTTATCTGAGTGTCAGAGAGAGAAGAAGAGAGGGACAAGGGAGAGAAAGGGGAGAGGGAGGAGAAAAAGGAAGGGAGAGGAGAGGATATGAATTCCCTCTATTCATTGGTTCACTCCGCCAAAGGCCTACAACAACCCCAGGGTGTGGGGGCTGAAGTTGAGAGCCAGGACCACAATCTATGACTCCCATTTGGGTAGCAGGGACCCCATGACTTTGGCCACCACAGCTGTGCCCCAGGGTCTGCATCAGCAGGAAGCTGGAATCAGAGTTGGGAATTGAGCCCAGGCATTCCGCCGTGGGAAAAAGGCATCTTACCAGTGTCATTACTACATGTGCTAATACACACTGCACTAAAACTCATTTACTCCTGATGCCACTGATATTTCCCAGATACATCAACCCTGGAGAACAAGGTGGAGAGCCATTAATGTGTCTTTCTGACTCACTCATATTGTTACTATAGCATTCCAAGGATCAGAAGCGTAAGGGGGATATTGTGGGATCACATTCTCTCCTGCTATTTTATACTTTTCTTCCATTACATCTGTGGGGGGTTAGAGAAGTTCTCAGGACCCTGTGCTTTGCAGTCTTCTCTCTTTCTGCCCTGGTAGCTTGAGCTCCTGCAGCCCAGTTACCATAGTGTCATGGCCCAGCCACAGGCCACCCCTCTGTAAACTCCAGGCTAGGAGTAACCTTTAGCAGCGTGCTTGCAGGGTTCAGATACAAACAGGAGGAATCGTCTTTTCCTTTATGTTAAGTTGTGTGCAGGGAGTCACAACTACAAGGTTTATTCTTTTAAAACTATTAACTGGTAATTGATACAAGTAGTGCTACCATCAAACTAAAATTTTGTAAGAGAACTTGTAGGTCCCTGATGACTGATGAGCCCCTCACTCAAAAGAAATCCCTGCTCCAATTCCCCTAGAGGGAAGATGCTGGGACTTGAACCCAAACACGCTGATATGGGATGCAGGCATCTGAAAAAAACTTTGAAAGCTCAGCATCCGCTGGTCCAGGGGCCTCTCACATTGGGTGGCTCCCTGGGGTAGGGGTCCAGCCAAGTGCTCTTGAGGATACGAATGGGCTGTTCCCTTGCCTCTCCCTTGCAGGAGTTGGGTGACCCACGGTGGAGGTCAGAGGCTGAGGAAGACAGAGAATTTCCTAGCTAATTTACAGCAGGCATTCTCAGGCCTGTCTGCACACTGAACTTCACATAGCACTACTTGCATCTCACTCCTAGTGATTCTGAGATGATTAATTTAAGGTGTGGCTGGAGCACTGAGACTTTTAAAGGCTTTTTTTGTTTTTTTTTTGAAGATGGAACTTGTTTATTGAGGTTTCTAGTGCTCCAGGCATTTACTCGAACTCTAAATTTCCCAGTACCAGTTGCCTGCCATTTGCACTCGGTACCCATTTGAATGCTGTTTGCAGTTTTTTAAGGGCTATACTTTTTTTCTCCCAAAGAAACCTTTTATTTAATGAGTACACATTTTCTAAATGCAACTTTAGGAATATAGTGATTCTTCCCACCATACCTGCTCTCCCACCCACACTCCCACCCCTCTTCCTCTTCCTTCTCCCCTTGCCAGTCCCATTCTCCATTAAGATTCATTTTCAATTAACTTTGTACACAGGAGACCAACTCTATACTAAGTAAAGATTTCAGCAGTTTGCACACACACACACACACACACATAAACGGTTTGAGAACAAGTTTTACAGTTAATTCTCATAATACAACTCATTGAGGATAGAAGTCTTGCATGAGAAATTCGTGCACAGTGACTCCTGTTGTTAATCTAACAATTAACACTCTTATGTATGATGTCAGCGACCACCCAAGGCTCCTGACATGAGCTGCCAAGGCTATGGAAGCCTTTTGAGTCCACAATCTCCATCCGTATTTAGACAAGGCTGTAAGCAAAGTGGAAGTTCTCTCTTCCCTTCAGAGAAAAGCACATCCTTCTTTGATGGCCACTTCTTTCCAGTGGGGCCTCTCACAGTTTTAAAGGTTTTTGTGCAGTCAAAAAGAGAAGACTGGGAAGTTCAAAGTCTCTTCTGTCTTAAATTTCTACATTTCAGATACAATGAGATCTTCAAAGAATTTGAATCCTGGAAATGGGGAATGGTTGGTAACCAGGAATCAATGAGTAAATTTTAGAGCATGGATATAGAAGGAAGATAAGGTTGCAAAAATACAAATATCAAAAGTCTCTCATACCATTTTCCTGATGGTTGTGGAAGGGACCAGAATTGGTGGCAATCTGGAGACAGCGTTGTAATTATGGATGAGGGTGGACAATATTATCTATAGAATATTTGTGACAGTCCTTTCTAGTTAATACAGGCATGAGACGAGTTCCAGTCTTCTCCCAAAGTGCCTCAATCCTTCAGGAGTCAAAACAATCTGAGATTTTGTGAGCCAGGTTGATCCCTGTTGTCGCTATGAAAGATGTTCCCCTAAAGGGCCCTGATGACCATGTGAAAGAGGGAACATGGTACCAATGTTGTAATTTGAGTTTTGTTCTTTTAAATGCTCCTCAAAGATATTTCCATTGTCAATACCGACTCAAACATTTATCATTATCAACCAAGGAGTCTTCAGAAAATTATTTTTAAGGTATTATGGTAATCATGGTACTTTAACCCCCCCCTTAATAAGTTTTAGCTTGTCAATCATTAACCTAGCTATTGAGGATGGTGAGTTAGATGAACTTAAGAAACAATACACTCAGAAAAAAAATAAAAAGGAAGAGACAAGCAGTAAAACTATGACATGAAACTTTTTAGCAGAATTATAAATCCAATGTACTTATCTACACAGTAAAAAAAATGGTCAGTAGTGAAAATGACAATAAATTAACCTAGATGATGAAAAACAAGGATAGGAAACCAAGGAACTGGGGCCAGTGTACATCCCCACAGCAGTTAGGGATCAAACTACAATCTCCAAGCAATATATTATCAAGTCATGGTGGCTGCAAAATCAGTGCAACACTGGGCCACTGCGAAAAGCTGCAATTACTTTGGAATTAAGAAATGTGGGTGTCATGAGTAGGAGTGGTATTTACTTGGTTTTTAGTTCTTGAAAGAGACAGTTTGATTTGGAGGTGGGTGGCTCTGTGTACAGCATATGTAAAATATTTAAACCCTACACTCTATGGATGTAAGACAATCATACATTGAATACTTGGCAGTTCAATAATTGCTCACCAATCACATTTCTGTTCAATTCTTTTTGCTGCCTTAACTTTCTGACCTAAAAATCTTACCTCTAGGAAGAAAAAACTCTGAGTATTGAAAGTACTTTGAACAGATTTTAAAATCTTTCAAATTTATTTATGTATTTTAAGGGGAAAGTGGGGGGGGGCGAGCGAGCGAGAGAACACATACATATGAAAGAGAAAAAATTTTCATTTACTGGTGCACTACCCAAATGTCTGCAACAATTGAAGCCAGAAGCCTGGAATTCCATCTGTGTCTTCCTTGTGGGTGGCAGAAACCCAAGTACTTGAGCCATCACCTGCTACCTTCCAGGATTCATATTAGTGGGAAGATGGAATTGGGTACTGAGCTGGGACTCGAACCCTAGCACTCTGATAAGGGATGCAAGTATCTGAAACAAAGGCTTAACAACTACACAAAACTCCTACCCCTCTGAATGTTAGATTTGATGAAAGGATGTGCCAAAGGCTTTCGCAAAGCAGGCTGTAACTTCATTAAGTTGCATTAAGCATTGATGACCATCTGCTTGAGCACTTTAAACACTTTCAACCTCCCTGTCTCCTTGAAGTCAGGGATAACGTAGGAATTTTAATGTTGTTCTCTAGAGTGGATAATGTGAATTTCTAGGACAGTAATTAGGGAAGAGGACACATTCCTGGTTGAAGACTGCGTCTTCTGGGTGCTGTATCAAATGCAATGGCTTCATGGTGTTTCTGAAGTGCCAACAGTTGTAGCCTCTGAGATCCAACAAAGAGACCATTTTATTAGTCTTGGCATCTGCCTTTGCTAAGTCAAGAACTGTGCAGCATTCTGGCATGCACTCAGCATTGGAAGGAAATCTACCAGCCTGGCCTCGCCCTCTTGTAACACATCCTCATGTAGCTTGTTCTTCTAAAGCTCTGCTGGCAGTCTCTGAAAAGAAGCCTATCTGATTAGCAGCCATGCTACTCGGCAGCTCCCTGTGCTGTCTGGAACAGAACCCAAGCAGAATGAGCTGAAATAGCCACTTTGTTTTTGAGAGTCAGAGAGGTGATGAGAGCTTGTCACACACTCACACAAATGATATTTTACATGGTGAAGAGCTATAGAATGGAAATGCATGGGCTGGTGATATTTAAAATTTAGAACTCCTAGGAGAGAATTTGAGCCATAAAGAAGCTGTTATTCTGATGCTTGCTCCCAACATTTTTGTAGTTTCCTTTAAAAGTTTAGTCTAAGTTCCAATAACCTGACATATAATTAACTATGTATGTATATGTGCACACACAGATACGTATACCTAAAAGGCTATAGATGAAAGAGTTACACATATTAAGAGATACATATATGTACACACACACACACACACACACACATATATATATATATAAAAGATCAAGGTTGTATTCTTTTGAAAGAATATATATATATATATATATACCTATACAGATAGAGAAGTATAAAGATATAGAAATATTTAAAATTATTTATTTATTTATTTGAAAGAGTTATACAGAGAGAGAGAGAGATTGATCTTCCATCCACTAGTTCACCCCCCAGATGGCTGCAGTGGCCAAGGCTGTGCCAGGCTCAAGCCAGGAGCTAAGAACGTCATCTGAGTCACCCACGTAGGTGACAGGGCCCAAACGTTTGAGCCATCTTCTGCTGCTTTTCCCAGGCCATTATCTGGGAGCTGGACCAGAAGTAGAGTAGCTGGGACAGGAACTGATGCCTGTATGGGATGCCAGCAATGCCAGTCCCAGGAATATCTTTACAACCTTTAGATCCTTTATATAGATATTTATAAATCTATACATGTATATATCAGTAGATATATCAGTGTCAGAGAATAAAGCTATGTATCAGTGTACATATATATGTCTATCACTGCACACACACACACATCCATATACATTCTTGTTTTAGAGAAGAAACCTCAGGACGCACCTCAAAAGTGCTCAGTGTAGATCCTACTCAGCCAGCTCTCAAGCCCAGCATGTAGGCTTTTTCTGACAGGGAGGACAAGGAGAGAGAGAGCGAGAGCAACAGAGTGAGAGCGAGAGAGATAGAGAACCTATTGTGTCCACTCAGCAGTTGCCCCAGAGAGAAATATTGTTCTTTGTAAAGGAAACCAAAAAAGAAAAAAACCCACTGGTTGCTGAATCAATTTGCTGAAATTTCACAGTTGTCTCTAGATTGGACTCTGGTTGGCATTGAGGAGTGTGTGGGTGGAGGTTAGGCACAGAGGAGGGTCTGCCTGGCTGCTTCCTCAGAGATAAAGTTGTGTAGCTGCTCTCAGGCCTGAGAAAGTAGTTTAAAAGAATAACAAAATTGCACCCTGGTATTTCTTTTCCTTTGTTTTAAAAAATTACTTCTCTTTGGAGGGATTTTAAATATCTGAGACTGAAATTGCTGCTAACTTTGTTTTTAAAGATTTATCTATTTATTTGAGAGGTAAAGTTACAGAAAGAGAGAGAGGGAGAGAGAGAGAGAGAGAGAGAGCGAGCGCATTTCCATCTGCAGGTTTATTCCCCAAATTGCTGCAAGAGCTGGGGCTGGGCCAGGCCAAAGCCAGGAGCCAGGAACCTCATCTGAGTCTCCCATGTTGGTGCAGAAGCCCAAGCATGCACTTGGGTCATCTGCTTTCCCAGGCCATTAAGAGGGAGATGAATTAGAAGTAGAGGATTCAGGACATGAACCAGTGCCCATATGGGAGCAGGTATCTACTATGCCACAGCACTGGCCCCACCACTGCTAACTTTTAACCATGACTTTGCCTCTGTGTCACAGTCATCTCATCTCTGACATCATAGTAGTCTGATGGTGGCCAGTCTAGAATGAACTCTCAGTCCTACTGTGTGCCCACGCTGGTTCCATCCAAGGACAAGGCATGACCCAGGGTTGGGACCTCTGTGCACCTACCTTCTCTGTGCTGGCTTCTGTCCTGGGTCCTCATGCTGGTTCCATCCAAGGACAAGGCATGACCCAGGGTTGGGACCTCCGTGCACCCACCTTCTCTGTGCTGGCTTCCGTCCTGGGTCCTCACACTGCTTCCATCCAAGGACAAGGCATGTCCCAGGGTTGGGACCTCCATGCACCCACATCCTCTTTGTGCTGGCTTCTGTCCTGGGTCCTCTCTTACCAGCACTTTCACCTTCTCCAGTCTGACTTTTCCTCCAGCATCTAAATGTGTCCTTCACAAACAAAACTCTTCCAGATCCCACGTCCCTTGAGCTTTCTTTCACCTGCACACGGATGTGCTCCTGACCTCTGCTGTTGCTCCTTGTTTGTAGCTTTCTTCTCACTCATTCCCCTCCCACTGCCAGTTGGCCCCTGCCTCTTGACTCCATGGATGCCCTCTTTGCAAATACCAGGAAGGCTCTGCAGTGTCTGCACCCCAGATTCCCTTACCTGATCCCTCAGTAGACTCCCACACTACACTTCCCCTGCCTGGGGTTTCTGGCACTTCTTTTTTAAAGACTGGGATCCTTCCATTAATCATAGGAGATAGAAGGGGTTCTTTCTTTGTAATGTGAAAGGCAGACAGACAGACAGACGGAACTCCCATAGCACCATTTACTCTTCAAATGCCTGCAATGGCTGGGACAGGGTCAGGTGAAAGCCAGGAGTCAGAAACTCAGCTTAGGTCTCCAGGTAGATGGTAGGAACTCAGCTGCTCAAGCCATCGCAGCTGCCTCCCCAGGTCTGCATTTATAGGAAGCTGGAGAGAGGAGCTGGGACTCAATCCTGGGTGCTCCAATTTGGGACTCAGGTGTTGTAACTGGTGTCATAACTACACAGCTATTGTTTGCCTTGAGCTTTCTCTTCTGATGTTCATAACCACTTCTTTGGCTTCTTCTGCTATTTAAAAAAAATCGTTGTGATGAATTATGCATATGAAATTTTACCATTTTATCCTTTTTCAGTATACAGTTCAGTGGCATCACATGTATTATGCATATATTTTATCTGTATTTCCATTTCCAGAACTTATCACCCCAAACGGAATCTCTGCATCCATTAAACAATAGCTTTGCCTTCTGCCTCCCTGAACTTCTGTTCTATTTCTGCTCTCTATGAACTTGCCTATTCTACGTGCCTCATATAAATGGAATTACACGTTTGTCCTTTTGTGACTGGTTTATTTCACTTAACATAGTGTTTTTAGGGTTCAGCCATGTTATAGAATGTGTCAGAATTTCATTTACTTTAAAAAGGATTTATTTTCTTTATTTGAAAGGAAGCATTACAGAGAAAGAGGGAGAGTCAGACAGAGAAGTCTTTCACATGCTTGTTCACTCCCCAAAGGACCACAGTAGCTGGGCCAGGCTGAGGCCAGGAGCCAGGAGCCAGGAGCCAGGAGCTATACCCAGGTCTCCTGGGTGGATGCAGTGGCCCAAGCACTTGGACCATCCTCTGTTGCTTTTCCAGGTGCATCAGCAGGGAGATGGATCAGAAGTGGAGCAGCTGGGATTCTTTTTTCTTTTTTTGACAGGCAGAGTTAAACAGTGAGAGAGAGAGAGACAGAAAAAAAGGTCTTCCTTTTCCATCAGTTCACCCTCCAACAGCGCACCGCGCTGATCTGAAGCCAGGAGCCATGTGCTACTCCTGGTCTCCCATGGGGTGCAAGGCCCAAGGACTTGGGCCATCCTCCACTGCACTTGGGCCATAGCAGAGGGCTGGCCTGGAAGAGGAGCGACCGGGACAGAATCTGGCGCCCTGACCAGGACTAGAACCCGGTGTGCCAGCGCTGAAGGCGGAGGATTAGCCTATTGAGCTGCGGCGCCGGCCAAGCAGCTGGGATTCTAATGGCACCCATATAAGTTTGCTGGCATCGCAGGCGGTAGCTTAACCCACTACACAACAGTGCTGGACCCAGAATTTAATTTCTTTTACAGAATTTAAATTTTTTTATATATAAACTCCTATATATATTATAATTATATATATCTTTTCATACTTTGTTTATCCATTCTTCTGTTGTTGGATGTTAAAAATATAGAACGTATCCTGCCTTTGCATGTCATCATTCTTGTATGGGGTGATGCTAACCTTCTCTGTGTTCCAGTTTCATCTTCATGCTGCTGAAGATGTGCACTCTTGCTGGGTGTTTCAGATTCTTCTTCCTTTCACTGTCTGTGTCCCCTGAGTGATCTCATACCTGAGACCTGGAGACACAGCGTTCCTCAATTCTCTCTTCTCACTTTCTACATCACCCTGGGAGGACTGCTGAAGGTGCTATAGCCTCTCAGTCCTGGTTGTAGGATGTTTCTCTCCTTTTTTAAAATTTATTTGACAGATAGAGTTAGACAGTAGGAGAGAGAGAGAGAGAGAGAGAGAGAGAGAGAGGTCTTTTTTCCATTGGTTCACCCTCCAAATGACCGCTATGGCCGGAGCTACGTAATCCGAAGCCAAGAGCCAGGTGCTTCTCCTGGTCTCCCATTTGGGTGCAGGGTCCAAGCACTTGGGACATCCTCCACTGCCCTCCTGGGCCACAGCAGAGAGCTGGCCTGGAAGAGGGGCAACCGGGACTAGAACCTGGTGCCCATATGGGATGCCGGCGCCGCAGGCAGAGGATTAGCCAAGTGAGCCACGGTGCCAGCCCCATTTCTCATCTTATGCATTGACAACTTTTGCCCAGCTGGTAGGCAAGTATTTTTCCAACCAGCCTTGGATGTTGTCTCCTCCAGAATACTGGGTCTTGATCTTTTTTTTTTTTTTTTGACAGGCAGAGTGGACAGTGAGAGAGAGAGACAGAGAGAAAGGTCTTCCTTTGCCATTGGTTCACCCTCCAATGGCTGCCGCGGTCGATGCGCTGCGGCCGGCGCACCGCGCTCATCCGATGGCAGGAGCCAGGTACTAGGTGCTTTTTCCTGGTCTCCCATGGGGTGCAGGGCCCAAGCACTTGGGCCATCCTCCTCTGCACTCCGGGCCACAGCAGAGGGCTGGCCTGGAAGAGGGGCAACCGGGACAGAATCCGGCGCCCCGACCGGGACTAGAACCTGGTGTGCCGGCGCCGTAAGGCGGAGGATTAGCCTGTTGAGCCACGGCGCCGGCTAGTTGGGTCTTGATCTTTGAGGCTGGGGTAGATCCCTCTGCCTTGTTCTGCTTCCTCTTTAGATCTATCCCATGAGATCACTTATCAAAATGGATACAACTATTCATCAGCATATCCATGTCATCCACAATATTATAAATATCCCAAAGGCAGGGCTTCATCATTCATTATTGCATTCCCAAGGGCCAGCTTCAGGTTGCCTAAAACACCACTGTGGTCAACAAGCATAGTTGAATGTGAGCAAACTGCCTCCTGACTCACATGGATCCCCCATCACCATTTCTCCCCAGGACCGTATTTCATACTGTCAAAAGGTGTACACCCCCCCAAATTAAGACATGCTCCCTTCAGTCATCTTCCTAAAAACTCCCTTAGGTCTCTTGATGACCTGTGGAGCAACCTGTTGACATGTAAACTTCAACCCTTCACATATGGCCCCCATTCATCAAAACCACATCAGGTCATGTGTAATCCTAATTCAGGGATGTCAGAATAACCTCTGTGTCCCAAACATGGGCTCTACTGTGAGATGTCTGTGTGTGTGTGTGTGTGTGTGTGTGTGTGTAGAAAAAAAATATTATTCCTTTGTGTAGTTGAGCTTTACATTTTAGGCTTTTGCTGCTATGTGTCCTTAAGGAAAGAGGAACTGGCCAACTGTTCTAGACGCTCACTTTCCACTCTCTCAGCTACCCTCTCCACCAATCACATGTGCCCCTCTCAACCGCTGATTCAAGAATCAGAGGCAAGGAAACGGGACCACGAGGCACTCACTTTGGCAACAGTGGCTGGAGGAGGATTAAGGATCTGGCACAGCAGGAGCAGTGGAGGGTTCTGCTTCCACTGTGAGCAATTTTAGAAGTTCAAGCTGCGTATCCAGTGCTTGGCAGAAGCAGTGTTCAATTTTATGTTTTGATTTTGAGAATTTTCCTCTTGGCAGCACAGCTTGGAGGTTGCTTCTCCAGGCTTTCCCCAAGTTCCATGAAACAAACATGATTATTTCAACAGACTCCAACAGACATGTGTTCAACGCTTGCCACGAGAAAGCCTGCGGTCAGGTGAGTGGATTCTTCTTTTGCGTCCACACAGCCTTGAGCATTCTCATTTTTCAACGCTATTCTCCAATGTCAATTGTCATACAGGTCTCCTCCTGGGGTAGCATCAAGAGTTTTTACCGTTCCTATCTCACCACAACACACTCTCCTATCTGGATTTGGATACTGAGTCTCCCATTTGTCGCCTTCATGTTTGTGCTGATTAAAGAATTTATTTTGAAGATCTTATTAGAGGTCTATTAACCTCTGAGAAGCTCAGAGGAAAGAAGTTCCTATCTACAGTCCCCACCCAAGGGCAGGAGGGTGACAAACTTTTAAATGTCCAGCTTGTGGGTCATTCATTACATGATCTTGGAAATCATTTAAACTTTCTGAGCCTCAGTTTCCTTACCAATAGAATGGGGACTCTTGCAGTAGTGAAAAATAGAGACACACTCAGGGTAACTTACAAGGGAACAAGGAAGATGGGGATCTCCCTGACTCATCATCTACTGCAGAGGCAGAGGAAATGTGGCTTAGCCGGGCTTTGAGAACTGTTCTCAGTTTGGGAACAAGAGACGGGAAGACCCCCGGCCACCTAGGAAAAGAAGGTTGTCTGTTCCCTGTGAGCAATGGAGAAATCAGATCACTTCTCTGTGCTTTGCCTTTTTGGTGATGCTGTCCATTCATCTCTTCCTTTCCCACTGCCACCCACTAATCAGCCCGGTCACTGAATGTCTTGAGCCAAATTCCCCAGGAAAGATCTGATCCTATTAGCCAGTCACCATCCACTCTGTGGTCATAAGTCTATTGGGCACATCTGTAAGAATATTTGCTATTGGATGAGACCTTTGTCCCTGCTCTAATCTAGGCAGGACTGGAGTGGCGGGGTCATGAGATACAGCACGTCATTTTTGGGTGAGGAATTGCCTCTCGCGCTTACAATAGATTTTCACAAGTGGGGGCTGGGCATCTCTCTGGAGTTTAAGCAACTCTGGCCACGTATAGGAGATGCTAATCCTCCGTCACAGGTTGGCTGAAGATTGAAAGGGAAGGCCAAGTGCCTGGTGCCAGGGGGCAAGCATTTGAGAAACGCTCAGCTTCTCTGTCCTACTATCTTTTGATTGGAACCTGTGGGCGAATGGTAATCTTAGGATTTAATATTTCTTACCAAGGTTTAGTCTTTTTTTGAAAAAAAAAAACAAAAAAGGTTTATTTATTTATTTGAAATCCAGAGTGGCAGAGAGAAGGAGTGACAGAGGAAAGAGAGAGAGAGATCAATCTTCCATCCTCTATTTCACTCCTCAAATGGGCACAACAGCCAGGGCTAGTTTAGACCAAAGTCAGGAGTCTGATGCCTCATCTGGTGGCAGGGCCCAAGCACTTGGCCATCATCTGCTGCCTTCCCAGGTGCATCAGCAGAGAGCTGGTTTGGAAGCAGGGCAGCTGGGGCTCCGATTGGTGGATATCAGTGTTGCAAGTGGTGGCTTAACCCATTGTGCCACAATAATGTTAGTTTTTGTTTTGTTTGTTTGTCTCATGTTTATGCCTCAAGATTTATATTGATTCCTATGAGTCACACTCAGGTCACAACAGAAAAAGAACATTTTCTCTTTAGAAGATGGTGAGGATGGTGAGGATGTTGTTGAGACTGATAATAAACGATGATGCTGATGATGTTGAAAATGATGATGATGATCGCCAGGAATAGTGACTCCAGTACTCTCTGGGATTTAACCAATCTTGCTGTGTGTAGGAGATGCTAACCCTCCCTCACAGGGTGTACAGGAGTGCTAAGAGCTTTGCATGAATTACCTTATTTCATCCTTTCCTGGACAAAGTATGTTCTGTTTTTGTCCCTGTTACACAGAAACTAATCCACATTAGCAGGATCTCAGAACAGCAGCTTCTATAACCAACATGAAAGAGACACAACTCATGGAATTTTTTTCTAATTGATTTCTTAAAATATATCACTATCCACCCCTTTCGTCATAAGCACTCTTAACTAAACATTGATTCATCAGATATTCTAAACATGTAAGCTGATTGTTTGGGGAAGTCCTGGAAACCCTCAGGAAGGTTAGGTAACTGCCAAGGTCATGACTGGATTTTGAACTCCACTTGCAGAGGTGGACTCTTTAAATAGCTAGTAGGTTAGATTTTATCTGTGTTGCAGTGAAAGACTCATTGGGCGGCTCTTTAAACTTACAGTAGAACACATCACAAAAGGATGTAAGCGGTATACATGGAGTGACTTTTAAGACTACTGGCCAATCAGTTTAAATATTTAGAATATCTGAAAAATCAATATTCAGTAGAGACAAGATATTTGTTTGGATATGGAGCTATGATGGATAAAAGTATATTTTAGGAAACGAATTACAAAAAGAATCTGTGAGCTGTGCTCTCTCACGGTGGTTATAGGAACTGCTTCTCTGAATTTACTGCTAATTTGGATTAACACCAGCTGCACACGAAAAAATGTTCTCCACATTTTCTTTTAAACATGTGATGTACAACTATTGCATCAGCACATTCTGTACCTTCTTTGTAAGTGGTCTGTAATGAGGAATAATTTAAATATTCCATTTTCATTATTTGATTCTGTCGTCACTGTCATGAACATACTTGATTTGTTTCAATGTCTGGAGCTTTCGGTTTAAGGACACATGTGAACAATTATTTCATCCTAACATCTTACTCACCGTTTTAGAGATGAAAAACAAGCAGACTTGCTTTTTCTCTCTCCTCTCTTTCTCCTGCCAATGAGCTGATGTTTATTATTTCTAAACAAGATGAAAACATGTCAATGGCTCTTCTCTTCAATAAGGGCGAAGATTGTGACATTTGGATATATCTGAGGACATTTAAAATGAACATTTTTTATGTTTTGAAAAGTAGCGTTTTCAGCTTTCTTGGAAAGAAACTCTAAAAATTTACACATTTGGTGACAGAGGCAAATTTGCAGCAAAGAAGCATAAGAGGCATTTGTCTAGCAGTTGTAGACATGATGAAGAATGGTAATTAAAGTCAAAAGGACAAGGGGCAGTCGTGGTCTCAGGAAAACAGATCAGGTGAGGTATGCTCATGACCTTTTCATAATAGAGGCTGTGATGAGCATGATAAATCAAATGCACCAAGTTGTAGAAGTTGAGTCTCTGTGCCTATGACAGCTCTATGCACATGCTCTTACATGTTTTGTGTGTATGGAATGAATGAATGAATCATATAGACAGTAGGGATGGTGTTTAATTACATGCAGTCTACTAGCTGGATTTAAAACATGAGCTTTGCCACCTGCGAGCTATGTGATGTTGAGCAAATTGCTTGGTTTCTCTGGGTTTTTCCTTCTATGTGTCATATAGATAGAGTGGCGCTTACTTTATAGCACTGTTATAAGGATGTGACTGTTGTATTAATATGTGACAGTCTCTATGTTTATGAGCTTATGTGGGTGAGCTCTGCATATATGATGGTTTCCATTTGCATTCTTCTTGAGGGAATAACAGGAAGGTGAGTTAATAACAAGAGAAATCGATATTTGTTTGGTAAGAAAAACACAGGCACCAAAGGAGGAAACTAAAACAGCCTTCAACTCATGTATCCCCCGCCCCCAGGCAGCGGATAGAGATGTCTGGAAGTGATGGGCTGGGAAGAAGGGGATGCCACGTGGACCCTGTATGTTTGTTTGTCATTGTGTGTGTGTGTGTGTGTGTGTGTGTGTGGTGCACGGGCTGAGTTGTAGGGTCACATGTGCACCCACACTTGCCTTGCCCGGCTGATTGGGCCACAGTCTCTTCTTCTGGAAGGAGTCAGAGACAGAGAGTTCACCTCTGTCATGTTGCCTAAGACATAGACCCGTGTAATTCTGTCAGCTGAGGCTAACGTTCAGCAAAGCACAGTCAGGAAATCCTGCAGGTGCTGGCCAAAACGTTCTTCATCCTGAAAGGTGGGATGTGTTTAATGAAATGCCCCTTCCTTGGCAAAGGCCTCTGCTAATGCTCTTGAGCAACGCGTCTGCAGTGCCCTTTACTAGGGGAGTTTTCGTTTTTATCATGAAGTAACCGGTTTTATCATTCATGAAGAATTTCTTTTTCACTGGCTTTACATCCCAAAGAATCTTTCTATTCCTGCTACTTGTTTTTCCTCTCACTATAGTAATTATGGTATAGTAATTACTGTTAGTAATTCACTAATCTATACTACCTGAGGATTCTTATGTAACTTGGGAATGGGTTATGCCCTTTGAAATTGGCATATCAAGCCTGTTGGGATATTTGGAGGAACCTAAAAGAGAAAGCCTTTTATATGCATTATCTCAGAGTGTTTTATAAGCATCTTATTGGGTATATATTCTCAGCATTTGCATTTCACAGGTGAGGACACTGAGACAGAAAAGGAAGTATAACTTTCCCAGGATTACCCAGATAGAAACCAGCGGAGCTGGAATTTCAGGAATATTTGACTCCAGTTAGAGCTCATCATTATCTTTTGTTTTCTGACTAGCCCATGGGTGTAGGAAATGGTTTAGGGTTGTTGAGAAACTTAGCTCCGTGGGGAATAAGCACTCAGCAGTGGCCAAATGGTCACGATCTGGTAGTCAAACCAAAGAACTGAATGCTGAGAGCAGAAGGGACCAACTCCTGGCCTGGGTCACACCAGGACTAGTTGAGCAGGGTGGTTCCAGGACCAGTAAAATCTTTGTCTCAATTCTGAGGGCAGTTCAAGGAGGATTGAGGAAATGGGATATTGAGGATGGAACACTCCCTGGGGTTTCTTGACCTTGGTAAGTCTATATTCCAGGTTAATGTTTTAATAAAATGGCTGAAGAAATATACCAGGCTTGCACTTTATGTAAGACCTTAAACAGTTATGCACACGAGCAAGAGTAGAACCTGAAAGATCTCACTGGATGGACTACATGCCTGGATGATGGAAAACACATGGCTTCAAACAGTGGAAAATATGACCACGTTTTACAGCCAAGAACTCACCTCTCAGTTTCCAGGGATTTTGACTAGGAAGGCAGGAAAGGACATAACAAAGGGTGAAGTTTGATGGATTTTAGTAATCTTTCAATTACCTTATTGATCTTTTCCCTAAAGACGAGTTTTGTTCAAAATACCTATGAGCATGTGATTGAAAATGAGAGAATAAGATTTTAATTTCTGCTTGTATGGATTGGGGGAGTCAGAAGAGAATGCAGCTGGAGATAGCAACAATGAATTGTGAGCAAAGCTGATTTTCTCCCCACAGAAGATCCCAGGATTCTTGGCCTCTTTCTTGAGACTTTACATAGGCAAAGTGTTCAAAGCAGTATCTCTTGGCTCTGCAGAGGGACCCCAGTACTCATTCTGAAACCCTACAGAAAATACAGTCTCAGGTTTGATGGAAATGAGAGCCAGTGTGAGAGAGGCTGACATCATCAAACAGTGTCTTCTGAAGTCAAAATGCATACATAAATTCAGGATATGGGAAATGGTGGAGACACCTGTTGGGGTTCTACCTACACATTAATGTCAAGACAAAATGATAGTGTTTACACGCTGTCCTAGACTAAAGAGATGCAGTAGCCATATACACCATGTGAACCTTGAGTGGGCCCTAGATCAGCAAAATTGAACATTTTCACAATTGGAAAGAACTGAAGTACAGGTTCTCCAGGATGAGTATCTCTTATCTAAAATGTTTGGGTCTGGAAGTATTTCAGATTGTGGATTTTAAGTTTTGGGAATATGTGCATATACATAGTGAGATGTCTTGGGGATGAGACATGAAATTCACTTATTTTTTATATACAATAAGCTGAAGTATTCTTATACGACGTTTTAAATAATTTTTGCATGAAACAAGGTTTCATGGTATGAAATTTTCCACTTGTGACATCAGATCAATGCTTAAAAAGTTTTGGATTTTTAGAGCATGTTGGATTCTTGGTTTTAAGATTAGGAATGCTCAATGTGTGTTACATCATGTTAGGATATCAGGTTAATCTTTTAAAGTGTGATGTCTATATTGTGGTTATGGAGAAGAATACCATTATTCTTGGGAAACAAATGCTGAAGTGTTTTAAGTAAGGTCTTAAAAAAACTGTGATTTGCTCTCAAATTTTTGAGCAGAAAGAAGCAGTAGACTGAAGTAGGGAGGTAAAGGAAACCCAGCAAAGGGCTAGCAGTGAATCTGGAAGGAGAGAATACCAGCATTTCATGTTATTCTTTTGAACGTTTGAAAGTTTTTTGAATAACAAGTTAGAGGAACGTGATTCTTAAGACAGTGCCTCTTCCTCAAACACCTCAAGCAGATCAACAATCTTCTGAGTGTCCACAAGCTGTCTTTTCTCTGATTCTGTTTTATTCTTCTCAGAATGGTGCCTTGACTTTGCACACACTGTACATTTATGAAATTAGTTGTAACTGAAACATTTTTGACATACTTAAAATTTTTCTTTGTTTATTATCATTTATTTGAGAGAGAGAGAGAGAGAGAGAGAGAGAGAGAGAGAAAGTGAGAGCTATTCCATCTTGTTCACCCTCCAAATGTCCACATCAGCTGAGGCTGTGCCAGGTTGAAGTCAGGAGCCAGGAACTCAACTCAGGTCTCCTGTGAATGACAGGGACCCAAGTACTTGAGCCATCACTTGCTACGTCCCAGGGTGCGTACTAAAGGAAGCTGGAATTGGAAGTGGAGTAGGAGCTTAAACTTAGGCTCTCTGATAGGAGATGTCAGCGTCCCAAATGGAGTACTAACCACTATAGCAAACACTTGCCCCATTATAACTTTTCAGAGTGAGTTCTATTTTAAATGAATGCCACCAGTTGTATGAATCACCTAGAATACTTACTTTATATTTTAAAAGGTATTAACTTCCCCATGCCTGAAACTCCCAGTGCTGAAATCTTGATCTCCAAGGTCCTTGTCTTTGGGTGATTTGTGTTTGAAGGTGCCTTGAAGGCTCACATTCTCTCTGGGAGAAACCACCAGATGGCAGTGTTTCAGAACATTGTTCCACTGAGAATAAAGATGGTACATGTGGCTGAACTTGAAAGGCATCAGTGGGGAAGGCTGGCAGATATCATGCTGTGTCTATCATTCAAAAAGGCAAAACAAATTCATGGAAAAAAGACAACATGAGTTGTCCTTGTATGTTCCGTGCCTGGAGATCCACAGACTTATGTAACAGAAATCCCATGGAATTGCATGAAGTGTTTTCTTATCTGCCCCTCACATTGAATACTTCTGTCATTCACAGGAGTTCCTGGCTCCTGATTTCAACCTGGCCCAGCCCCAGCTGATGCAGACATTTGGAGAGTGAACTAGAAGATGGAAGATTTTTCACTTTTTTGCTATGTTGTTATGTATTAATGCAAGGACTTCACCTGGTATGTTTCTCTGTTAGCCAATGGTTCACTAAATTTACAACTTAATAAATGTAAACTACATTCTTCTGTCTATTCATGGCATAAATTCTAACAATATTTCCCCTCCTTTGTGTTTTCTTAGAATTATTGCTTTGTGAACTCTTTCCATTATACTTCTGTCAACCATCAAACTTCAAGAAGAAAATGGTATAACCTTAGGTACAATCTTTAATATTGAGTTTTTATAAACTGTAAGGATCTAATGACTCAAATGGATGATTTCAATGCCCCTGTGACAAAGCAAACCTAAGTCATTTTTGTCCAAAGTCCAGGGTAGACTCAGTAAATTCTGAAAGAATCTAATAGAAATAGAACTTGCTGACACTGCAGTTATCTTTGGATGGGCTTCAAACTGAGGCTATAGATCACTGTAAATGTCTAGGAGAGTTCTGTGTTGGTGACGCCAAACCCAAATCTTGAGAACAAGTTAGGAGGCTGCTGTGGGATCCTCTCACAAGTGTGGTCTACTTGCTCCATAAATCTGCTGGTAGCCTTGTCTCCAGTGTGGGCTCTTTGGCAGGGACCCTTTTCAAATCTGCAGGGTGAGCTCAATGTCTAGAGAAGCATCACTTTCATTCCTTGCCTCTGATAGCCTCTTGATAAATTCTTCCCCGCATGGGCAGACACTTGAACAACCATGCATAATGGATTATCTTTTTAGAGTAGGATAACCTTTGGATTATCTAGAGCTGGATGAAGTGCAAATGTCTGTCTTCTACTTGGTGAGTCCCCAAAATGGATAATCTCTGGATTATTTATCAGGTCAGTTGAAAAAATGTCTTCCTACTGTGTAAGATATGGTAGCATGCAAGGAAAAACTCTCGCTCGGATGGGTACCTCTGAACCCAAAAGATCATGGTCTGCCTTGGAGGTTAGAGTACGTTTTGTCACCTGGATATTATGGGATGCTGTTTGTTTAGCATTTTAAAATTCCAGGGTTAACTGTGGAGGAATTATACAGCCTGTTGTTTTGCCTATAAATATCGAAGCCAGTACTTTGCCTCCATCATTGTGTCACACTGTTGTCAAGGGTTGATTTTTAAGATTTGCATTGATTGTAGATTCGTTTTATCTCCCATATTAGAGCACACTCTATCACTGTGGAGAGTAATGATTGGAACTAAAGTTTTTATAACAGATCCTATCTTTTCCAATTGTTTGTAAAACATTAAAATCAGGAAAGGACTGGAATAATTTAGAAATGCATTAAGTCAGTTATTTCCTGAGTGGCTGCATGAAGTTACCACAGCTTCTCACATCTGCTCCTTTAATATGCTAGCAAAGTGCACAATTGGAGATTATTAGGATAAAAACTGGCAGGGCATCCCATTTTGTCTTTAAAGTGGTTCCAGTGTCCTCCAAGATTTAAGGATTCCAACATTAAACAATAGATGGTGATAGCTACGTTTACAGAAGCAAAGATTTCAAGACAACAGATTAAGTGAGAAGACACACTCTTTTACAGTTCAAAGAATGTAAAATATGAGATGGTGTAAATACTGCATAAAATGGAGTGGTTTTCATCTAGTGGAAACTCAATACTAAATCTTTCAACAGAGACTAATTCACTTGAATGATTGTGACTTGATTGCTCTCTCCTTACAATGCCATGAGTCTTCACTGCTGCTGGCTACCATGTCTTTCCAAGGATTTCACTATTTCAGACTTTGGTACACTGAGCAACACCATGGGTCATCTTCTCTCTCCTTCTTTCAGTCTTGATGTCTAAAGCAGTAAATCCTTGGCATATGTCTCCGTATGAGCAGAAGCATCAGTCAGTACAATCAGGGGCAGTTGTGATGACTCATCGCTGCATATGATGGTATTTCAAAAAAGCTCATGGAAAATGAAATTAAAGAATACCCTTATTTTGGTGCAAAACATTTTTAAATTCCAGGTATATGAGGGATCTACAAATAATTCATAAAAATATGTACTATGAAAAAAACTATCCATGAATTTCGCAATTGTTTTACACCAAAATAAACTTATCTTTTAATTCCATTTTCTATGAACTTTTTGAAGTGTCCTCATACATATTGTCTCTCAGACCCAACTGTGATAAGAATGATTGTGACTATGTCTATACTGGAGTTACAAAAAGCCTGAAAAAAGCAGAAGGGATGAGAAAACTTTTCCTAGTAGGCTTACCAGGAGTGTATTTCTAGGTGACGTTATTGATATTGGCATTGAAGGGCACTGCAGTATTTGAAAGGGTATTTTGGAGTAACTTTAAGAACCTAACAGAGATGAGAAAATGCATGTCAGGTTTTCATTAATGCCAGGAAGGTCAACATGCATGGATTACCATGTACATACATTGGAAATGTAGAGTGTAAGGAAAACATAGAAAGTTAGGTTGAGGTTGGAGCAAAGATAGCCAGGAATTCCAGGTGGAGGAGTTCAATTTCCATTCTTTAAGCAACAGGAGTTATTGGCAGTATTGAAAAAAGGGAGTGACATAGCACTTACAAGGAACTCACCATGTTACAGGCACTGTTCTAGTTGGAAACAATGAGAATTTGAGCCATTTATTGAAGAACTCTCTCTCTCTCTCTCTCTCTCTTTTTCTCTTTTTCTCTCTCTCTCACACATACACAGCTACAAGAGGTGGAGCCAGAACTGACACCCAGGTAGCAATGGTTTCCTGACATCAGGCTGGCATTCACCACACTACTTGGGGGCAAGGTTGGCATGAAGAAGGACCCAAGAAAATCAGAATAACTATATGCAAAGAAGGGATCTAACCAGATAGGGAAGTTCAAGGGACAGAGCAGAGATGATAAGGGCAGACACAAGACACCATGCAAAAGAAACAGTAACAGATCAAAGTCCACTACTCACATACCTTGGTTTCAAGCCTCTTCACCACTCTCTTATCCCCCACCCCATTATCAGCTTATGCTGCGTGACTCACTCGATGACCCAGAAGAGGACTCACCTGGGCAGAGTCAAAGGAGGGCACTACTCTTCTTCTAAACACTTGTCACTTGTGTTGATGTATCAGTTTTCTGGAAGCTACATCACCCTGTTTGGTAAAATGAAGTCTATTCCCTGTGATAACTGTAATGCGTCTCTCTTTCCTCACCTTATACCTACCCCAAAGTTTGAATGGTTTTACAAAGGACATAAAGGCCAGAGTAGAATGAAGATGTCCTCTCCTTTATTTATTTATTTATTTTTAAGATTTAGTTGAAAGGCAGAGTTACAGAGAGGCAGAGGCAGAGAGAGAGGGAGAGAGGTATTGTCTGCTGCCAGTCCACTCCCAACATGGCTGCAATAGCTGGAGCTGGGCTGAGCTGAAGCCAGGAGCCTGGAGGTTTTTCTGGGTGTCCCATGTGGGTGTAGGGGCCCAAGAACCTGGGCCATCTTCTACTTTCCCAGGCCATAGCAGGGGGCTGGATCAGAAAGGGAGCAGCCAGGTCTCGAACCAGTGCCCATATGGGATACAGTCACTACAGGTGGCAGCTTTACCAGCTACACCACAGTGCCAGCCCCAAAGCTCTTTCCTCTAGTTTGGAAACTTTCCACTCTCAATTTCAAACCACTCATTTACAATATGTGGTTTATTGATTGCCCAGGAAAACCCATTGTATTTCCTTAGCAAGTTTTGCTTTTTCAAGAGAATTTGCTAGAAAAAAATATCTCTAAAGCTAATGATTCTTGCTAAGAACATTGAATTGTGATATTAGTATAGGATCTCAATTTATTAAATTTATATTATTAAGGGAATTACTATCATTTTAATTATATTGATAGTGGCATATCCCAGATTTAAAAAGCACTTTTCTATCTACTCACCTTTTGGGAAACATCTGGGGAAAAAAGAAAACCCAATACTTTAAACAAATTAAACACCAATAATCTCTATTCTTTTCTTGAGTCAACCATGTAAGTGACAGATATTAATACAATTATTGTGTAATGAATTGACAAAGTGCTATAGTTCACTAAGTATGTAGAAACAGTAGGCTAAGAAAAAGTGTTTAAGGAATTTCTGGAGGCTGGCTCTGTGGTGCAGAATAATAAATGAATAAATGAGTTCTGGGGGCAGTGTGTATTAGAACATGTAGTTATGACACTGGTTATGCTGCCTGTTTCCCACAGTGGAATGCCTGGGCTCAATTCCCAGCTTCCTGCTAATATAGACCCTGGGGGCACAGCTGTGATGGCCAAAGTCATGGGGACCCTGTTACCCACATTGGGCATGGGAGTCACAGATTGTGATCCCAGCTCTCAACTTCAGCCCTTACAACCTGGGGTTGTTGCAGGCCTTTGGGGGAGTGAACCGATGAATGGAAGGATTCTTTCTCTCTCTCTCTCTCTCTCTCTCCACCCCCCCATCCCTCCCTCTCCCTCTCTCTAACCTTCTCCCTCTCCTTCTCCCTCTTTTTCTCTATCTCCCTCCCTCTCTGACACTCAAATTAATTAATTAATAAAAGCTTTTGTAAGAATGGGTTTTGATGGGGTTGGCGCTGTGGTGTAGCAGGTTAAAGCCCTACTTTGGCAGGGCATCCTATTTGGGTGCCAGTTCTCATCCTGGAAGCTCCATTTTTGATCCAGCTCCCTGCTAATGCACCTGGGAAAGTGATGAAGGATGGCCCAAGTCCTTGGGCTCCTGTACCCATGTGGGAAACTCAGAAAAACTGGCTCCTGACTTTGCATCGGCTCTGCTCCGGCCATTGTGGCCATTTGGGGCGTAAACCAGTGGATAGATCGATCTCTCTCTCTGTTTCTCTCTCTCTCTCTCTGTCTCTCTGTCTTTACCTCTCTCTGTAACTCTTTCAAATAAATAAATCTTTTTTTTTTTTTTGAAAAAGGACTTCTAGACAGGATGGTAAGTTGAAAAGAAAACGTAGAATTTGTGTATCTTAACAGGTGACACCCGAAGCACCTCCATGGGGCTGACTCTAGAATGAAAAAAGTTACATTTGCTGAGTGTCTACTGAGAGTCATGCTATTGCAATGGTGTTAAGCCTAACCCTAGTCCAAGAATAGGTATTTTTCAAAGAGACAGAACTGTTGTTCATGGTCTCACAGAGGCAGTAAGCTATGGTTTAGAGTTTATAATTGGTCTGATTCTGAAACAAATCTTTAGCTCAAGTGACTGAAGGCAACAGTCACCATTAGTAGCAGAGCAGGACCTTTAGCTGTGGAAGAGACTATATCAGTCATTTCCACATCACTATTTGTCAGTGGTACAGAAGAAAACTCAGAAATCATAGAAGGCCAGGTAAAACCAAAGTTCAGAGAGTTTCAAGAGCACCTGTATTTGGCTTGAATTCTCCCTCATCCTGAGATGGTGCTGGCAGAACCTACAGGCTCATGGACAACAGCAACAGACTGGCACTCCTCAGACTTTGCATCTACCTTTCTACCAACAAAAGGAAAATCACGTAACTCATTATTCACAGAAAAGCAACGTCAGCACATTCAACAGTTTTCTTGGGTTAGGAATGTAGAATAGCTGTATTGGCAGAAGTAAAGTCAGGAATGCTAGAAGCAGGACTTGGAATCACAGATTCCAGATTCTTGTCAATTAGCCATTATTGGCAAATGTATTAGCTTATAAGTATCACATGATGTGCCCTACATATTAGCACACTATACATCTCTGAGTAATGGCTACACCCCATTAGGTGACTTCTCTTCTGGTCAGTTACAAATTCATTCTATTTTCCCTCATGAGGGGAGAGGCCAGCCATTGAGGAGAAAAACTCCTATGAGCAAAAGCCAAGCAAGTTTCAACATTTCAGGGTTCGTTCATCTTCACAATGGTCCATGTCTTCCTTCACTAAGGTTTCACGTTGCTTCAGGGATAAGATACCATGTAAGTTAATGTTGAGAATGTTCATGCCTTCACTGAGAAAAAAGGGACAGAAGTTGCTCATTGAAGAGCGTCACAGGAAAGGAAAGTCGAACCAAGTGTAGAAGGGACACATGGAGACTCCACCTTCCTTGGTGTGCTTTCAGGGCACTTGGATTATGACACTCACTCCCGTCATCTCTGCGTTAGCTTTGATGCCCATTTTTATTTTTTTTCCTTAACAATATTTACATGAAGATAGAATCTTTGGTTTCAAGTTTGTTTTTCCTACAAGTTTTGAGGTTTTCCCTCCCTTTGAAGATAGTGATTTTGTTACCCAACCATTAAGAATGGGTCCATTGTTCTGCTTATGTCAACGCAGCTCAGCTGCTGGTGAGACACCCTTCTTCACAGTTAACATCAACTGAAGGCTGTAAACTTTTGTGTAATTGTAACTACACATAAACACATATAAACTACATATAAACACACATAAACAGTAATTTTTGCTGATAAGTTCTGCATCAACAAATTGGACTTTCTCAATTTCTTCTCAAGGCCTTCGTTAGCTTCTAACCTAGGCTAATGGTTTTGAAAATGAACTTGTAAAAATATCTATTTAAAGAATCTTGCACCCCAACAATTTATTTAAGGAATCTTGAAAATTTGGCCACAAGTCTGGCTTTATTTTGAGCCCTTGCTTTAAGCTAGGCACTGTGCCAAGCATGTGACAAACATTGATATGCTTAGTCATTGCTACAACAGCTGTGATAGGTGGTTTTGCTATTTGCGCTTTATTGATGAAGAATTTGAGCAGAAGAGAGCCCAATTAGCTCACCATGGAACTATGAGGCAGCTCAGTAAGTTCATAGAGAAGTGGAGTTAAATGACGTCTTTGTCATGGTGCAGAAAAATTGAAATCCATAGCTTTTTTTCCACAATATATGTATTTCCATGATTGTTTGAAGACCCTTTCAATTCCATTTTCTACGAGCTTTTTGAAGTCCTGTTATTAAGTGGCAGAATAGTGGCTTAAGCTCAGGGCACTGCCGTATGGGTGGCTGACTCTGAGCTGTGAAACCGTGCTGCTTCCCATTGTTGTTCCTCTTGGTTGTTCGTTCATAGAAGTCAAGCTTTTCACACGCTATTTAACTAATAGTGAAAATATTGGAGAGTAAGCACTTCTACTGCATATGTGAATTTTTCCCACAATGGCCTCTTGTTTCTTGCTGTGTCAATTCTGAACAAATTTTAACGTAAATTCACAGTAGGGGGAGTATACTTAGCAATAATAAAAATATCTCAAAATAGCAAGCAGAGAGGATTTATAACATGCTCTTCAGGAGAAATGATAAAAGCTGAAGGTGATGAATATGCTAGTCACCCTAATTTTATCATTGAATTAAATTTACCTCATAAATATTTACAGTGATTATGTGTCAATCCAAAAAAGAAGAAAAATTTTAAAAAATCTTAAAAAAAAATCTTGGCTACTCTTCATGCAAGAATCAAGCAAGATTTAGGACACCCTTTGGTTTTATTTTAATTTAATCAATCCAATCTTCAGCATCCTGGCATTGGAGAGACATTGGTCAACTCACAGGAAATAGATTTCTCTCACTAGTTTCTGACTCTCTCCCTTGCACTGACTTACTCCTTAAACTATTTAATGGACAAGGCCCCTTCAAGAGTGAGATCGACTCAAGAACTGCTTTGTGAGGACCAGGCCTTCTGGAAGAGGTTTGTGCACAAGGTTCAATGGGCAAAGTGCTCGCTGAAGTTCCCTCAAGGAGCAACAGCCTTTTCTATGCAAAAGACAATCACCAGACAGAGCATAGGGGGAGGAGGAAGAGGGCTCACACCCCACATGCATGAAAACTCCAGTCTGAATGCAGACTACTGGGCTCTCAGTTCTTTACTGAGATGCCTGCCTGTTCTGTCTGCAGTGCTCTCTTCATTATTTACCTCCATTGGACTTTGCTAGCATGCTTCCCCCTAAAAATAGAAAGAGCAAAATCGGTCTCTCCATACAGCTGCAATAGTGAGTGTCCTTGAGTTTAAGATAGCATCGCTTTAGGAGTGTGTGTGTGTGCCAACGAATTTTCAAAATGGAAAAGTAGTTTGGACTGGTAAACGAAATGAACTTGAGTGGAAATGGGAATGGCATGCTGATGTAAACAGTATTAACCTTTTTTTTTTTTTAAAAAAAAAAAAAGCACAGAATGATACTCTCTTGGGTTTCATATTTTCCCCTGCAAACTGCCTGAGGATTAATCACAAGCACATCACTGAGGTCTTTACAAATAGCTGTCCACTTGGCTCATTTAGATTTGGCCTTTTTCCTCGTTGTCTCCGCCATTCAAAGAGCACCATATATTTTACCTTTTCTAAGAACTCCCCTTAGTGGAAACAAAAATAACAATGGACAATTGCAGCAGCTTGGCTGCCAAGAGGCCCTGTGGCTCCTTCCCGCTTATACAAGGACAAGGACAGGCGCTGCATACCAACAGGCCCCCTTTAAAAATGAGTCATTTTATTTATTGTTGTTTGTTTCACTATATTTGAAAGCAGAAGACATACAGACACACACACACACACGGATGAGAAACAGATCTTGCATTTGCTGGTCTTTCTCCAGATGCCCACAACAGCTGGGACTGGGTCAGGACAAAGCTAGAGTCCAGAACTCGATCTGGGTCTCCCCAGGGGGTGGAAGGGATCCAACCACAGCAGCCATCCCGTGCTGGCTCCTAGAGTACATGTTAGCAGGAAGCAGGAGCGGAGCAAGGACTTGAATCCAGCTATTCTGACATGGGCTGCAGGCATCGTAAGCGGTATCTCAACAGCTTGCCAAACACCTGCTCCAACAAGCCCTTGGACACATTTTCCCACTTCCACTTGTTACATTTATATCTATATGTGTATATATCAGTTCATGATTGCAAACATCCAATAGCAAGGGTGTGAAAGATACTCATTATTCTAGAAAATCAGTGGATCAAATAGGTCTCTTAAATGCAACACATACTTTTGATAAGAGGCATTTCAGTGGGATGCTTTTGGTCAGGACTTTCATCACACACATTTATGATGACTAGACTGGACTTGTGTGTGTGCATGTGTGTGTGTGCACACAGGAGTGCTTGTGTGTATTGGCTCAGAAAGTCACTGAGCACCCTGGGAACAATATTTAAATGCAGGATTGACATCAGAGTGACCACCCCCTTAAATACTGGTCCTAGCAATCTTACCACATCCTAGGTCTGGCCTAGTTGTGGGGGTGTCAGGGGTAGACGTGTTGCTGGCTTAACTTCCGGTTGCCCTGTGGACAGTGGAAGCCTGCGACACCCATCTGGGTAAGGCCTGAGAGCTGGGCTAGACGTGGCAGTGCTCTTACCTCTGCTAAGATGCTGAAAATGAAAGCTAGAAGCTGGCGCCATGGCTCACTAGGCTAATCCTCCGCCTGCAGCACCGGCTCCCTGGGTTCTAGTTCTGGTTGGGGCACCAGATTCTGTCCCAGTTGCTCCTCTTCCTGTCCAGCTCTCTGTTGTGGCCCAGGAGTGCAGTGGAGGATGGCTCAAGTGCTTGGGCCCTGCACCCGCATGGGAGACCAGGAGGAAGCTCCTGGCTTCAGATCGGCACAGCGTGCCAGCCATAGTGGCCACTTGAGGGTTGAACAAACTGAAAAAGGAAGACCTTTCTCTCTATTTCTCTCTCTCTCACTGTTTAACTCTGCCTATCAAAAAAAATTAAATAAAATGAAAGCTAGAGCAGAGATGCAAAATTTGTCAAGTTTAAAATGTTTGCAATTTAACTCACTGGTACCCCAAACATACCCTCCGAATCCAGTGTATTGTAAGTTTGTTATTCATGAGTGAATTCTGTGGTCTATAAAAATGTGACTCCATAGCGCACTCTGAGTGATACGGCTTATCAGTGGCATTCCTGTTAGAGCTGTCGGTGGAAGTGCTCTTTCACACCTGCTAGTGTATCTTTCTGCTGGATGCTTTCACTCATTGTTGATAAAGCCGAGTCTGCACTTGAGCTCTCTCCTCCACGTGGCCCTCACTCCCCTGCCTAGGTCCCTGGTGGGGGAATGTAACTGGCAGACAGCCGTGGGTCCAGTCAGTGTTAGAAGAAAGAGCTCAATCCCGACAACTTCTTGGTCAGAGAGGCCCTGCAGAGAAGCAGCAGATGGAGGTTAACCTGGAGGTGAGGGGGAGGGATTAAGCAAAGCACTCACCCTGAGAGCAGTGGTGTGGGCCTTTAGGTAGTGGTGCTGGGGGAGAGGGCCCTCTGGGGAGCTTTTAAACCTAGGAATGCCCAGGAGCCTCCCCAGACTCCTGTAATCAGAACCTCCTGTGATGGGCAGGGCCTTTCCTGGCTTACCCAGCTGTCCAGGGATTCTAACCTGCAGTCAGGGTTGTAATGTAGCCCACGTGGTCCAGGTGCCTTTATCCATTGTTTCCACCGAAGACTGTGCAACTTCTACTTTGTTTCCCCCAAAGAGACCTTTTATTTAAGGAATACAAACTTCATGCATTTCCTAAGTACAACTTTAGGGATATAGTGATTCTTTCCACCGTATTTGTTAGGGACAAGATAGGGAGACTCTTTAGGGTGAGGAGAGCAGAGAATGATGGAAAAAATAAACACTGCTTGGAGACTGGAGAGATTATTTGGGACTGAATGGGAAATCCATCAATCCTTTCAATGAAAAGCCGAACAGAGGAACGAAACATTATTCTCTAGTTTCACTCAGAGCCCCTGACTTCTTGCCTCCAGCTCCAACAGTTTCTGAACGCTCAGCACCAAGGAGCCTGAGGACGAGAAGAGCTCGTGTGCTCTTTTCCCTGATAATCAGAGCAGCTGTGACGATTTCACTTCCACCCCAGATCTGGCTGCCGAGGTGATGCAGCTTCCCACGTGAGACTGGAGATGAGGCTGTTGGCTTCCGTGGTTTGAGATTTCCACTCATCTCTCTACCTTGGGGGTGCCAAACACAAAGACAAAAACCACATTCTCAGAACTGATGAAGCATTTTTAGGTTATACCTAAAAAAGACGGGGGAAAAAATTTCCCAAACCCCATTTGTCACCTTTTCCCATTGGTGTTTCCAGAATCTCAAAGGACTGAATTCCAACGTCTGTGGTTAATGCAAAGGTGAGAGATAGACCTGTGAAGTGTCTGGAACGGTAAGGAAACCATGGCAAACATGCAGGCCTACAACAGCCAAGGAGGTGAAGGCCCCTCCATAGGCAGGAATGCCAGCAGGTGGTCAGCTGGAGCCCTCTGGATGCAAAGATAGGTTTTCTCCTTCCAAAAGTTATATTCTATTATCTTTTTTTTTTTTTTTGACAGGCAGAGTGGACAGTGAGAGAGAGAGACAGAGAGAAAGGTCTTCCTTTTGCCGTTGGTTCACCCTCCGCGCTTATCTGATGGCAGGAGCCAGGTGCCAGGTGCTTTTTCCTGGTCTCCCATGGGGTGCAGGGCCCAAGCACTTGGGCCATCCTCCACTGCACTCCCGGGCCACAGCAGAGAGCTGGCCTGGAAGAGGGGCAACCGGGACAGAATCCAGCGCCCCAACCGGGACTAGAACCCGGTGTGCTGGCACCGCAAGGCGGAGGATTAGCCTGTTGAGCCACGGCGCCGGCCCAAAAGTTATATTCTATACCAGAGATTTTTGTTTTCTAGAAAGCATTGGTTGGCTGAGGGTTTTGTGCTATAGGAAAGTAATTCTTCATGTGTGCATGATGAGTTTATGGAGGAATCTAGTGGAGAGAACATAAGCATTTTGGTTCTGGACATCTGATTTTATTCCTGAATGGGATGTTTACCTGCCCTGTGATTTGTTCTCTCAACTCAGGTGGGATTAAGACCTGCCTGGTGCAAGATAATCAATCAACAGGGGCTGTTTCTTGTTTTCCCTTGAATGTTAAATGAGACAGATGTAAAGTGTTAAGCACAGTACCTGACACACAGTAGGTGCCTAAGAAGTATCAGCTGTTACGCATCTTTGCCTCAGAATTGCCTGGCTTCTAACACAGAACAGTTCTTTTCACTGAGTGAGTAGATGTTTGCACTGCTAGGCACTGCTGTAGCTGCTTATCCCCTGTGAATCGGTGCAGTTACTAGTCCCACTACCCAGGTGAGGGTATGAGAGCATTTTCCAGAAGGGAATAAAGACTCAAGTCACTTGGCCCGAGAAAAGACCTCTACAGTATGTCTTCGTGCTGAGGCCAGCAAACACATACTGGCGAACGCAGCAGAGCCCTTCGTGGGGGAGAGTCGTCCAGCGTGTGACAGGCAGCAGGGAGAGTGGTGAGTTTTGTGCGAAGTACCTTGTCTGGGAGACTTCGCTGTAAAGGCTTTCCAGGCTCCCTCCAGGGGTGTTGCTTTGCTGTTTGCCTTCCTCACACACGCCTTTACAGCTTTCCCCAGAACCGAGTCAACTCCGCAGCCAGCAGAACCGTTGGCAGTGCTCAGCCTGCACACGTCCCGCCTCGCAGGTCGTGGAGTTCTCTCTGGCCCCATGCGTCCCTCCTGGTGGCCAGTGGTCGCTCTCCTGGGACCACGTCCTCTGTGGCTGAGGGGTGGGCCGTCTGTTGAGGTGGGCCTGAATGATGGCTACATTTCTCTGAGGCCAGAGTGCTGGTGTGTGAGGAGCGCAAGCGGCCTCTGAGCACGCTCCGAGAATAAATGAGTCTGTGAGTTGTTCGCTGACAGCGCCAAGTGCCTTGAAGTGCTGGGGATGGGCACCATCTGGTGAGTGCGTGGAGGGAGCTCAATCGTCGGCTTCCACGACCAGTCTGCTTGGACTCCGTGCTTCTCATTATCAGCAAATGGAAATGTGTGGGTAGCTTTGGGTGACGGCGGAGAGGAGAGGTCATGGTCCCACTGCCTTCTGTTACTTAGCCTTTCATTACACAAATCCAAACCCTTATCTTTTTCCTCCCAAGTTGAATGCTTAGTGTGTGTGTGTGTGTATTTTAAATCTCAGTCAATAAAGGTCTGCAGAGGGGGGAAAACCCCAAACAATTTTTAAAGTCCTTGCTGTGCGAAAAGGAAACCGGTCACTTTGATTATGATACCATGTGTAGTAAACGGAGCGTTCTGGATTTTTCTTTCATAAATCATCGCTCGTCATAACAAACAGAAACACTGCTCTTTTGTTCCTTTCTGCTCTAATCCAGGGAATTCCACTTTCTCGGTTTGGGCATTTCTTTATCAATGACAGATGCATCCTGCCTCGTCTTTTGGAAATCGTCCTTTAATTCAAAGTCAGTTGTTTCAGTTGCATTTTGTTAATGAGATGAGTCAGAAGATGGGGGGAACTGATGCATTTTTAATTTTTCTTTTTTCTGAAAGCAAACACCAAACATGTTGGGGCAGCCTGCCGGGCATTTACAGCCCACATGTATCTCGTTAAAGGTTCATTAAGAGACTCTTAAATTGAATTTGTTTGTGTAACCAGTGTTTATATTTCTCCAGTTGATGATTTATCACTGAAGCTACAGTAGCACTCCCGTAAGATGTGTGCAGGCTGTGGACTCTGACTCAAGCCTGCCGCGTTTCTTTACATCTTGGTGTTGGGTCACCTGGATGTGGACCGTCCAGTTTGCTGGGAAGTTTCCCGGCTGCTATTGCAGAAGGAAATGTCCTTGTAAAGGCAGATTCTGTAACAATAGCAGTTTCAAGCACACTGACTTAGGAGAAAATTAGTGGCTTACTCGCTGTGTCTGAAAAAGGCAACTGAATTGTCTTGATAGGTTTTCATAGGATGGACTTCACAGACTTGGAAAGTGCAATGTGTGTAGCACTATGGCGGTTGTAAAGCTCTTTCATGCACAGTTTTTTGGGCTCTCAAACAGCTCTGTGGAACAAGTAGAGTGGGGACTGTTATCTCTTTGTATAAATGTGCAAACATTGTTCCCAAGTGTTTAGAGGCGGGACGTTCATTCCCTTAGTAGTTTCAGAGTTTCTAAATGGCTGAAGCAGAGTTTGAGAAATAATCTTGACTTCAAGTCTTGTATCTTATGTAATATTTTCTGCTTTTCTGATCATAGCCACCATTTTTAGAATTTAAAATTTCACCGCAGGGGCTGATGCTGTGGCCTTGCAGGTAAAGCCGCTGCCTGCAGCCCCGGCATCCCATATGGGCACCGACTGCTTCGAGTCCTGGTTGCTCCACTTCTGATCCAGCTCTCTGCTATGGCCTGGGAAAGCAGTGGAAGATGACCCAAGTCCTTGGGCCCCTGCACCCGAGTGGGAGACCAGAAGGAAGCTCCTGGCTCCAGAGATGTGAAGAAACTTCTGGTTCCTGGCTTTGGATTGGCACACAGTTCTGGCTGTTGCAGCCATCTGGGGTGTGAACCATCAGATAGAAGGTCTGTCTGTCTCTGTCTCTCTCTGCTTCCACCTCTCTGTAACTCTGACTTTCAAACAAATAAACTAAATCTTAAAAACAAAACAGGAATGGTGCTTGTAGAGTTGGGGATGAAAACTCCTCATTCCTTTTTTTTTTTTTTTTTTTTTTTTTTTTTTTTAATATTTACTTGAAAGGCAGAGTTGGAATGTCTTCTATCCACTGGTTCACCCCTACAAGTGTCTGCAAAGGCCAAAGCTGTGTTGAACTGGAGCCAGGGGCCTCTTCTGGGTCTCCCACTTGGGTGCAGGAGCCTAAGGACTTGGGCCATCTTCTGCTTTCCCAGGCCATAGCAGAGAGCTGGATCAGAAGTGGAGCAGCTGGGACTTGAACCAGAGTCCATATGGGATGCCCGTACTCAGATGGCAGCTTTATTGGCTGTGCCACAGCGCCAGCCCTTACTTTGCTTTTATGTGATGTGTCCCACGTTAGAGTAATATTCCTAGGCTAATATTGTCTTTAGGTATCTCATGAACTCAAGGGTAATAACTGGGCATACCCATATCATTTAAAAAAACAGAATTAAAGCTGAAAATTTTATATCTAGCTGCTAGACCCAGGGTTATGTTTTATAATTTGTTGAAGTTCCGACACATTTTTATTGGGATTTGCATGTCTTCCCCTTTTCCCTGGCCCACAAAACCACAGCAAAACAGTATCCCCCTGCCCTAAAATCAAATTGTTGGCTTCTTAATCATTTTGTTTTGCAATATTTGTATGGTTAGGGGAGCATAGTAAAACTTTAAGAAACTGAAATTTGTTAATACGTTGGGTTGTAACTGACCTAGGGATGTTTGTCATGGGTGGAGATGGTATCTTCTTTGTAGATTCCTGGTTGCCGTTGAGTCCTTCGTTGTTTAGTATGTTGAATTGAACAGAGCAAGATAGTTATTTCTGTGACTGCCTCTCCTTGGGTGTAACTATTATAACTGCAAAGTTATACGTTTGCTCTTCCACTTGAAAGAATTATGTTTCTGATAGCCTAAGTTAAAACTGCCTGTTTCAAGATGCAAAATGTAAAAGAATGACCCACAAGTTACCAACAATCCCTCAAGAGTTAAGTGCTTTTAACAATTCAGTGTATTTCCTTTCAAACCTCTGCCTCTTTCTTTCTCTGTATTTGGCTCCCTTTACCTCTCCACTCCCCTTTGGTTCCTTTTCCTAAACATCAGTCATTACAGATTATTATCTGCTCATTCCTCTATGAGATGAGCATTTTTTTTTTGTTGGTTCTTAAATGTTTTCTTGAATTTAATGAGGTATCTTATGCTTTTTTATTCCACTCTGGTTTAAATGGTTTTGGATTATAAATTATGCTGCAATGAACATCTTTGAAAACAAATCTCTTGAATTTCCTTAGCAAGAGTGTTATAGGGCAAAAAGGTTTTCTCAATTTTGGACCCTTGGTAACTATTGCCACATAATTTTCCTGAGCTTTGAGATTCCGAGATGAAGGGTTGAATTCTATTCTGAAATCACTGCAGTAGCGTCTGGTTTCTGTGTTGCTCATGTGACCATTTTGGACTTGGAGTTCCCTTGACCTATGGCATATGTGTACAAACATGTAAACTGATACATCAATGCTTATCATCTACAGGAAACATACGTGCTCATAGAAAACCAATGTCCAAAGTTGTATCTTGCAGAAGTTTATACTAATAGTAATTTAAACTTCTCATGATAGCAAACATGAAATTCTGCTTTTTTTTCCCTCTATGCTAATATTAGCATTTCAGCAACCAAAGGCTGCAGGTGGTGAAGACTATGGGAACTGGCCTCTCCAGGTGCAAGGGTTGTTTTGGATCTGACCGCTTACAGGTAGCCCCTGAGATGAAGGCAAAACTCGGCAAAAGTTTCCTCCCTTGTACACTCAGGTTGGCCAAATCAAGCTTTATCAGGACACACGGGATGCGTGTTTATTTCTGTTCTCTTGAAAGGTTTGGCCATAATGGCAACAAGAAGGCAAAACTGGTTTTAAACTGTGTTCTACTGCAATCAGTGTCCTCCCCCTACCTCTTTAAAGCAGAAAAGTGAAGTTCATGGTGGTAGCATAATTCCTGTTCTTATGGTAGGGATTTTTTTGGTAAATCCATCCCAAATATGTACATGGGTTATAAGGATACTTCCATGTTTGCTACAAAACAAGGGTAAAAAATAATTGGCATGCTGGATGCTACCCCCTACTCCCAATGCCAGAGCAGACATCACAGTGATTCAGTGTATTCCATGCCCCCAAGAATCCTCAGTAGGGCATGCCAGAGCAATCAGTGACCAGAGACCAGAGTCAGCCCATGAATTGGAACCTGTTTGCTATTCCTGCCTTAACCATAGATATACTGGTTGGAAAGAAAGCATAGCCAAAGAAGCCTGTGCTGATGTTTTTCAAATCACTTTAATGTCGTATTTTCATTTTTAAATAAAAAATGCAGTAAATACATATAACTTAAATTTACCATTCTAGTCACTTTAAATGTGCAGTTCATTAGTGCTACATTCTTGTATAATCAGTTTAGTAGTGTTAATATATTCTTATTGTAGAATCTATCTTGCAAAACTGACATTCTGTATGCTTTAAAGAACTCTCTTTCTTCCCAGCCCTGGCAACTGCAGCACTACTTTTTGTCTCTAAAATTGGGCTACTCTAGGTATCTCATGGAAGTGGAATCCAACAATACTTGGCTTTTTGTGATGTTTCATTTCACCTTAGTGTCTTCAAGCTTCATTCATGGTTTAGTATGTATCAGAACTTCTAAATGTGAATACTTTTCCATTGTTTTATAAGTATACTATATTTAATTTGTCCATGGACACTTAGGCTGTTTCCACCTTTTGGCACTTGTGGCAAATGCTGCCAAGAACATGGGAGTGTGCAGATATCTGCTTGAGACCCTGCTTTTCATTATTGCCGGTATATAATTAGAAGTAGAATTGCTGGATTGCATGATAATTCTTTTAATTTTTTGAGAAACGGCCATGTTTCCGTAGCTGCTGTGCCAAATGGCTCCAGGTTCTCCACATCCTTGCTAACACTTTTTTTTTTTTTTTTGTAGTAACATCCTAATTGGTGTGCGGTGGTATCTGTCTCATTATGGCTTTGATTTACATCTTCCTGATGATTAGTGGTTGGTGCTGGAGCATCTTTTCATGTGCTTACTAGACATTTTTATGTCTTGTCTGAAGAAATGTTATTGAGGCTCTCAAAACTTTTGGTTTAAGTTGTAGGAGTTCTCTATATTCTGGATATTAACCCCTTATAGGACATGATTTGCAACTATTTTCTCCCATTGTTGTCTTTTCACTCTTTGATGCACAAAGGTTTTTCAGTCTTATGTAGTTTCACATATTTGTTTTTTTACTTTCGTTGCTTGTGTCTTTATCATATCCAAGAAATCATTTCCAAATCCTAAATTGTGAAGCTTTCCCACTATGTTTTTATTTTTATTTTTTTGACAGGCAGAGTGGACAGTGAGAGAGACCGAGAGAAAGGTCTTCCTTTGCCATTGGTTCACCCTCCAATGGCCACTGTGGCTGGTGCACTGCGCTGATCCAATGGCAGGAGCCAGGTGCTTCTCCTGGTCTCCCATGGGGTGCAGGGCCCAAGCACGGTGGCCATCCTCCACTGCACTCCCTGGCCACAGCAGAGAGCTGGCCTGGAAGAGGGGAACAGAATCTGGTGCCCCAACTAGGACTAGAACCTGGAGTGCTGGCGCCACAAGGCGGAGGATTAGCCTAGTGAGCCATGCTGCAGGCCCGCCACTGTTTTTATTCTGAGTTTTATAGTTTTAGCTCTTACATTTAAGCATCTGATCCTTTTTGTATATGGTTTAAACTAAGGGTTCATTTTATATATGCATATCCAGTTTTATGAACACTACTTATTGAAAAGACTGTCCTTTCCCCATTGAATGGTGTTGGTACTCCTGTCAAAAATGAATTAGACATATAAATTAGGCTTTCTTTTTTGTTAGACTCTACACTTTAATCCATTGCTATATTTTTTGTGCCAGTACCATATATTTTTTATAGCTTAGTCATAAATTTTGAAATCGGAGTGAGACCTCCAACTATTTTCTAGACTATTTTGTCTTCATGCTATTTTAAAAACAAATTTATAGTAATTTTATAATGTTTATATAATGCCAATTTTCATGCCCCATCCACCAAAAACAATTTCCCAATGATATGACATTTTTCCTTTTTTTTTTTTTTTTTTTGGAATAGCTTACTATAAATCTCTTTACTATTATAGATACATTGGTTCTTTGAATTTACGTGCATGTATTATTGGAAGGAACACTGCATTAGGAGTCATGGAACCTGGCTGCCAGGCCTGATTCTGCCACCAACAAGCAATTGTATCTTCAGACAAGTCACAGCACTTGATAAAGTTCTTGGAATTCCCTCCATGAAAAGGGAAAGTTTGACAAGAAGAGCGTAAGGGTCTCTTCTGGCTCTCAAAGGCCGAGTTTTTTTTAAGGCATATCGGCCACAAGATATTTGCTAAAGAATCATTTCTTTTGATTTAATATAAATGTCCCTTGTTCTTGTTAAACCTCTCCATTTGTTTATCATGACTCATGTGCAAGAGTGTCCTGTGTTTTGCGAAATTCTTTCCTATAAAAAGTATAACTGAGACTCTCAAATATGGAACTAACAAGGCTTCCATAATGCAGAGAAAGCAATTTTATTCTTTCTCACCATTTGCTATTAAACTTAATTGATGGAACAGTTCTTTCCAACTCCAAATGAAGTTTTGAGCATCTCGGCAGATCTAGGAGAGCGGAATCATTAAAGGTTCACTCTCATTGTAAAATCTCATGATGTCATACATTCAGTCTGACTCTAGATTTTCTCTCTGGCTCAGGCTTCCTCCAAATCCGTCGCAGGTAGTGGCTATAGGATTTGGGGGATTGCTGTTAATGTCACTGGCTGTTTCTCTCTGGAAAGAAATTGTTTGCTGGGCCAGTGCTGTGGTGCAGTAGGTTAATCCTCTGTGGCACTGGGAGCCCATATGGGTGCTGGTTCTTGTCCCTGCTGCTCCTCTTCCAATCCAGCTCTCTGCTGTGACCTAGGAAAGTGGTAGAAGATGGCCCAAGTCCTTGGGCCCCTGCACCCTCATGCAAGACTGGAAAGAAGCACCTGGCTCCTGGCTTTGGATTGGCACTGCTTTGACTTTTGCGGCCATTTGGGGAGTGAACCAACAGATGGAAGACTTTATTCTCTTTCCTCCTCCTGTAACTCTACCTCTCAAATACATAAAATCTTTTTTTAAAGCTTTTATTTAAAGAATATAAATTTCCAATGTACAGCTTATGGATTACAATGGCTTCCCCCCCATAACTTCCCTCCTACCTGCAACCCTCCCCTTTCCCACTCCCTCTCCCCTTGCATTCACATCAAGATTCATTTTCAATTCTCTTTATATACAGAAGATCAGTTTAGTACATTACACATAAAGATTTCAACAGTTTGCCCCCACATAGCAACACAAAGTGAAAAATACTGTTTGAGTACTAGTTATAGCATTAATTCACAATGTACAGCACATTAAGGACAGAGATCCTACATGATATTTTTTAAAAAATTAATTAATTTTCTATGCAATTTCCAATTTAACACCAAGGTTTGTTTGTTTTTTCATTTTCAATTATCTTTATATACAGAAGATTGATTCAGTATATACTAAGTAAAGATTTCATAAGTTTGCACCCACACAGAAACACAAAGTGTAAAAATACTGTTTCAGTACTAGTTATAGCATTACTTCACATTGGACAACACATTTAGGACAGATCCCTCATGAGACGTAAGTACACAGTGACTCCTGATGTTGATTTAACAATTTGACACTCTTGTTTATGGCGTCAGTAATCTCCCTAGGCTCTAGTCATGAGTTGCCAAGGCTATGGAAGCCTTTAGGGTTCGCCAACTTCAATCTTATTCCAACAGGGTCATAGAGGGGAAGTTCTCTCCTCCCTTCAGAGAAAGGTACCTCCTTCTTTGATGGCCCCATTCTTTCCACTGGGATCTCGCTCAGAGATCTTTCATTTAGGTCTTTTTTCCAGATTGTCTTGGCTTTCCATGCCTAAAATATTCTCATGTGCTCTTGAGCCATATCCAAATGCCTTAAGGGCTGATTCTGAGGCCAGAGTGCTGTTTAGGACATCTGCCATTCTAAAATACATAAAATCTTAAAGTTGTTTCGCTCCATTCCCTACTCATTAACTGCTATTTGGACCCCTGGAAAAAGGGATTAGTAGCAGGTTTTACTTTCCAGGTAGAGATGTTGTCCAATATTGGTTCCCTCTGTGTAGTAGTAGCCTCCAAATATTGATCTGTCTATTGCATGCATCCTTGTGTCTGCAAACTCTTGAAACCTAGTTCATTACCTGAAAAGTCTGTCCTTCTCATCTTTAGAGAGTGGGAATCTATCTCTCTTGTGTCTCACACTCTGGGAGACAGAGATAACATGAATTCTTTTCAACTGGTTTATAGAAAAGGAAAACAATGGGAGCGCATCGGAGGACTGCCTGCAAAGATCTCCTAGGTTAGACTCCTTTGTTTTCTGTTATGCATCCTGGAGGGAGATGAAGGGGCCACACTTGTAATGCTGCTCACAGTCTTGGAGTCTGTCCCTTGTGGCTGCTCTAGACTTGCTCCTCAAAGTGTAGGCCTTGGACCATGGGTATTGTTAGACATGTAAACATGATTAGATCCTCACATGATTCTTAAACATGCAAGAACTTCAGACTGAGCAAGACGTTGAGATGCATAATGCCTATTGTTTGTGCCTGGGACTCTTTGCTGAGGCCAGGGAATGTCACATTCAATACCCTTTTATATATGTTTGCATATATAAATGTTATATATATAAATTTGTTATAAATGACAAAATACTGAGACAGGAAATAGATGGTATAAATGAAAAGATGAGGTGGTGACTTTTAAAAACTAATTAGGCCAGGTAGAAGAAGTTTTAGGGTTTGTGCCACTCCATTGGTATTTGTAGAAGTCTTATTTTAAGCTTATTTTTCACTTGGAGTCTTGGTTGCATGTTGTTTTCTTTCCATTCTTTTTTCTTAATTACTTTTTCTACCAAGTTTTAGTCTTCATCCTCCTAACCTCCTGATGCTAACTCAGCAGTTTGGGTTCTTTATTTGTTTAGTTTGTATGATTCAGGGATTTCTTTTTGTAAACTTGGTAAACTTTTCCATATTTCCAGTTATATTGTTAGTGGGTTTGGAGCATTTTTTCCATTTATAGAATCCTTGTTGAAGCTGTTGGGTCTTGGAACTGTTAACTGTTCAGTGATGTTTTCATAAAAATATGGCATGTGTGTATGTCTGGGTATATGTTTAATGAGAGTCAGTTACAATAATTATGAAGAAATTCCCTGAATTAGAATCTTTGTTGGTTGAGGCTAAATAAAACTGCAATTTGTCGTTTTGTCAGTAGGCCAGTGTGCACTACTTACGTGTTAAAAAATACACATTTCAACATTTTTGTTTCCTTTAATTTTAACTGACTTATAGAAATAGCTTTGGGCTGGTCTTAACTTCTGTATGCCATCTGTTCCCACTAGACTTTAGACTTTTCTGTTTGGCTCAGGCATGGGGACACAGTTAATATCCCCATCACTCATCTAAGTTCAACTATTTACATTACAATTTGTCAAGTTAAACTTACTTTAAAATATGAACTACTTCTTCTGGCAAGTAAAATCTTTACCTTTACATGGAATTTTAATAGTTAGGGCTGTTTAAGGTAAGCAAACATCAAGGGCATTTCTTTCTATTCTTTCCTTGTTAGATATCCACTTAAATGTGTCTCAAACATTGAAGTAGCAAAATTTTCAGTGTTTCTCTCACTGTCTCTCTTTGCAGGACTAGCCTGCAGCAGAATTATGCAATTGGTCTTTGGTAACAGTCTTTTTTTAAAGGAGCTTTTTATTTTGGATTAATTTTAGATCCACAGAACAGTGGTGGAGATCTGCCCCTCCCGCTTGGCTTCTCCTACTGTTAACATTTGAAATGATTGTGGTCTGAGATTGGTTCATAGCTATCATCTAATTCTGTGCTTTTTGTGGACTTTTTCCCATTATTGTCTTTACTCTCCCAGGATCCTATCCAGGATATGCCATTGCAGCTCATCCCTCCCTAATCTCTTCTGTCTCATGATTTTGTGAGTTCAGGGATTTTGCAGGATATCACTTGGGTGCATCTACCATTTTTCTCATAGTAAGGTGAGGATTGTAAATTTTTGAAAAGAATGCACCTCAGGAAAATTTTGCAAGAATTATATGCAACCAAGAACACCTAATATTTTTTCTACCCCAGGGATATTTAGATCTCCAGATGTTCTTAGTTCATTTTGTGCTGCTATTAAAAAATACATGAAACTGGGTAATTTATTTAAAGAAGACTTATTTCTCACAGTTCTGGATTTGGGAAGTCCAAAGACAAGGGGCCCGTATCTGATGAGGACATTCTTGCTGTGTTATCCTATGGTGAAAAATGAAAGGACAAGGGATCTCACCAGACAGAGAAGAGAGGCAAATGGAAGAGAGAAAGAGGAAGGGAAAGGGCTCATCATTTCATCTGGAACCCATCACTATGACAAGCAACTCACTGCAGAGATCACAGCATTAACCCATTCCTGAGGGCAGAGCTGTCTCGACCTAATCACTTCTTAAAGGTCCCACCTCTCAACACTGTTGCTTGGGGATTAAGTTTATAAAACAGGAGGTTTGCAGGCCACAATCAAACCATAGGACCAGCCTTATCCCAAAAGATAGAATCACAAAGGAGAAGGCTTTGTTTCCTGCTCAAATTATTGCAGCCATCACAATAACTTCTAGGCAGGGTGGCAAGGGCTTGATCTTTTATCCAAGGGAAGGAAGAAAGGAGCTTTGAGGGCTGTGTCTCCTCCTAGAGCTTTGGATGCCATTCTACATCCTAGGCCATCTGTTGCCTTCTCTTCTAAGCAGAAAGTGCAGTCCTCAGCCCCCTATTGTGAGTGATGCTATGCCTGGCTGGGATACTGCCTGCTTAGCAGGTTAAACCTGCTTAGGTTAAGAGGGCATGGCACAGCATACCTCCTGGGAAAGACACTGGTCGGGGTTCAGCACACTGAGACCCACACATGACCTGACTGTTGGCAGGTGGCAGGAGTTCAGGCACATTTCTCCCACCCCCACTTCTGTTGAGGGGCCCTATATATAAAGCTCCCGGGTGTGGTCCAGACCTATAAGACCACCTGGAAGGCTGCATTGGCTATGTGACCACCAAACTGGAGAAATGTAGAAGTGCCAGTATTAACTTTATCCTATAGAAGTTAGTGTTGCTACCCTGAGCTAGCTACTCCACTTTGCCTGCCCTAGAAAAACTTGTGCCTGGTTATTAATAAATGGACATGTTCATTGAAACTGTCTCCAGTGCTTCTTGTCAAAGAATGCTGTCACCCCATCATCCCCACAGTGTGGGCCTCGCAGGATGCAGGACGAGTCCACACCCTATCCCATTTGTAATTCTCTTTAAAAAAAAAAAAAGTAAATCATGGCCTGGGGCTAGGTCTAAGTGAGGTCAACTTTCCATTTGAGATGGGGAATGGGCTGGGATGTGTGGATTGGGTTTCCCAGCAGGAAAATTGTGTAATGCGGATGTTTGCCAAGCATCTTTCTTTGGTGTTGGGATAGTTCTTGTTGTTTTGACCTGGCACTGTTGTACTTTGCATGTGACTGTTCTCTAATGTGGTGTTTTCTTCTTCCCTTCTTTCCTCCTCCTCATTGTCTTCATCTTCATGTAACAGGCTTTCTTTTCTATTCTTTGTGTTTCTCAGGATTTATGCCTCTCATTTGTGCGAGGTATCTGTTCCTGCCTCTGCCTGGGGGTGGTCTCTGGTGGAGGGAGAAAATCAAAAGGCAAAGTAGTTAATGTTCCACTGATGACCTTATCCAAAAAGGGATGGAGATTGGTAAATTTCCCCAGCTTCTTTGCCCCTCATATGGCAGCATTCTATGCCAGGGTCTACACCAGTACAATCCAATAGAAGTTACTGTAATGGTGGGAGGTTATATCGCCTCACCATCCAATATGGTAGCCAATATCTACATGTAACTATTGAGCACTTTTGAAATGTGGCTAGTTTGAATGAGGAACTGCATTTTAAATGTTAGTTCGCTGGGATTCAAATTTCAATAGCAATGAGTACTTCGTGGCTGCAGGTTGTATGGTGTGTACAGACAGTTTCCCAGGGAGCCCTGCAGTATCGGGAGTCAGTTGTCCATTGTGTTTACCTACTCATTACTATGCCTCTCACTCGATTTCTTCCTCCCCTGCCTCACTCTTCACCTCCTCCTTACTTTATGGGATTATCAGAAAAATAATTATGGATTTAAAATCCTTCTCAAGGACTGCTTTGAGAGAATCTTCACTGAATTATTTGTACTCAGCCCATCCTAGTCCCATCTGTCTCTCTCTGGTGTCTCTGACCTTTTCCATATGCCTCTGCCTCCACATTCTTATCACCCAAGCTGCCTAAATGTATTAGGGTGTCTACGTGGGACTCCCCTGATGCACAACAGAGGCATAAATAAGTGCTGTGAGTGAAAACAAACCTCTAATGTTCTTGCATTCTCGAAAGCCACCTTCTGAGACTGGTGGGTACTACAGAGAAGAACAAAAATAATTTTATTTCTTCAGACTCGTTTTATTACCACCAAAATACATAGAAATCTACTCTTTATGCCCTGAGGCTTTTGGTATAGATTAGATTCATATCTTAAAGGGAAATAAAGAGACAATGAAGTATAAATAGCAATTACATATTCAAAGAAAGCTATCTTTCAAAGGAATAAAACCATCTACTTCTTAAGACATGTTGCCTTTTTCAAATGATCTCTGCATGCTTAGCACTGGGGTTTGCTATAGGGAGGGGTACTCCTTCCAAGGAGGAGGAGCACAGGGTATGTTGGATTCAAAGACACTTGGGACTCCTGCACCCCAGCTCTTCACATATCACTGCATAGGTACTCGCTGCTCTGCCTGTATTGCTTCCAGATCTGTTGACTACTTGTGCTGATTCATAGCAGATTTGCTAGGAGGAAGAGTTTCTAAGCCAAACTCTACTATAGTAATCCTGTAGCCATTCAGGAAGCCTCAATGGCGTGGGATGGACCTGGAGTGCAGCACGGGTGAGGCTCGACAAACCAAGGAATGAGCGCAGCTCTTGAGAGGCAGTGTGCTGCTAGCCACTGTAAGATGCTGACACTATAAAGAATATGTCACTTTTGCATGATTTTGGACATTTTCTCTTTTATATCTTTTTTCCTGTTACCTTTATTCTTATTTACTGTTAACCCTAGGATTAGAAAGAAAGAAGAAAAAGTGCTTTTATCCCCAGCTAATGTGGTGATACGTTAATTCCTAAAAAACATACACAACTATGACTCATCAGTAAACTTACAAGCTTACTGAACACAGTGTATGTTTAAAATCCATCATATTTCTATGTATCAGCAACAAATATATCTAAAGTCAGACTTAAAGTGAAGAATGACATTTAAAACCGCATAAACAAACAACTGGAACAAACCTGAAAAATTTGTGAAAGCTCTCACTTTACTGAAAACTAAAAAACATTACTGGAAGAAATTAAGACTAAATAGAAGGGCAAGTCAATTTCATGGGCAGGAAGACAATGTTATTAAGATACCAATTATCCTCATGTTGATTCTTAAATTAGTACAATCTTATTCTAAATACAAAGATCTTAGTGGAAATTAACAAGGTAAGAACATTGGAAATGAAAAAGGGCCAAGAAGAAACAAGGCAAGTTTAAAGAACAAAACAAATACAGGAGCACTTAGTTAGCTGTGATATTTGTGTAACACGAAACAAACTGATTGATGGAAGAAAGCAGACCCTGAGATACGCACTCATCTGCTTGATGTCAAAGGTAACAGTTCAGTGCAATAAGGAAAGGGTGTCTACATGGGAAATAAACATAACTGGACCCCTGCCTCACATAATGTAGAAAATGAATTCTGAACAAATTAAATTTAAATGTGAGAGGTGAAATAAGACAGATTTTAAAACAGACTTACTTAATTACTTCGAACTTCAGAGTTAGCGGGAGAGACAAAGCAAATGAGATCTATTACTCTGCAGATGGCTGCAACAGCCAGCACTGGGCAAGGCCAAAGCCAGGAATCTAGAGCTTCATCTGGGTCTCCTGCATAGGTGCAGGGGCCCAGGTACTTGGGCATCTTCCACTGCTTTTTCCAGGCCATTAGCAGGGACATGGATTGGAAGTGGAGCAGCCGGGACACGAACTGACACCATGTGGGATGCCAGCATCATAGGTGGCTGGTAACACTGCAACGTTGACTCTGAAATGAGAACTTTTAAAGGAAGACAGGTATTTCATGATCTTGGTATCAGTAGTGCCCAGGAGAATTACATTTGCTATAAAAGAGATGTTTATTTTGGGATCTCCTCTTCTCCCTTTGGTCAGTTTGTTTCTTCTTGCATAAACACCACAACTGTTAGGAGTATGAACTGTTTGGCAGTACCTACTCAATGTATGCATATGCATGTGCTATGATTAACAATACCACTTCTAGGTGTACATATACAATAAACATGTAACTACATGTTCACCAGGGAACACTATTAAAAATAGATAAACAACCCAAAAGCCTATCCACAGTAGTCTAGACAATCAAATTCTAATATTGTAATATTTTTCATAAGAGAATACCATGCAACAATAGGAATGGATGATCTACAACTATGGTGCAACATGGATGAATTCACTAATATGATATTGAATAAAAGAAGCCAGGTATTAAATCTGAACATTTGCATTTCCATGATAATCCCTTTTCTTATTCTTTTGAATCTGATTTAATTCACTTATCTTTTCGAGGCTAATCTATGATGTACCTTGTAGCAGATATTCATTTTAAAGGAAGGACAGTTCATGTTTTATTGAACAGCTTTAAAGACGCTTCACTGTGAGGATAATTTTGGTTTATTTGATCCCTTTGACCCCTTATGCCCTCTATGCTTTGACTATTTTAATAACAGGATAAGTGGGGAGAAGCAGCAGGAAAATACAATCCATTTAGGAAAAGAAGATGGGGAGGTGAAGTTATTGATTGCCCTGACTTGACTCATACCCATCCAATACTTACACATGCACTGGAGTGTTATGTTGTATCCCTGAGGCATATGTTTCAATCAGAAATAGAAAAGGCTTAAGGAAATGGAAATGTCCACTACCCTGTGTGATCTTTACACATTGTATGCATGTAGTGAGGTATCAGTCATTCTATAAAAATTAAAATGCCACAAATTTTAAAATTCAGTAATTCTTTTATCTTTTTGGTAACAGATGTTGATTAATCTCACTATGGTTTTAATTTGCATTTCTCTGATCAGTGTTGATGAGCATCTTTGTCTTTGTATACCTGTTGATTATTTATGTGTTTTGAGAAGTACCTATTTTGCTCATTTTTGATTGGATTGTTTTCTTGCTATTGAGCTGTTTGAGTTACTTAGATTTTAATATTAGCTGTTTATCAGTTATATGGTCTGTAAATATTTTCTCTCAATTTCTGGGCTGTCTCTTCACTCTATTCATTATTTCTTTTCATCACCTGAGTTTTCAGTTTGATGCGATTTCATTTTTCATTTTTTACACTGACAAATAACATTGTATCTTTAACATGTTTTATTGTATGTAACGTGTAACAATGTACATACATTGTGGAATGCTTAAACCTAGCTAGTTAATATATACATTACCTCAAATAACTATCATTTTTTTGTTAGCACATGTCTACTGTTTATAATTTTTAAGAATATATTATATTTTCAGTAATTGTCATCTTGCACTACAATAGTTCTCTTGGAGCTTTTTCTATCTAACTTTAACTATATTTAGTTAACTAAAATCTCTCCATCCCTCCCATTCATTCAGGCCTGGATACCCATTGTACTGTCTACTTCAGTGAGGTCAAATTTTTAAGATTCCACATGTTGGTGAAATCATGCAGGATGTGTCTTTTCCTAAGCTGTTTCACTGAATATAATATCTTTCAGGTTCATTTATGTTGCATGATTTCATTTTTTTTATATCTGAATATTCCATCATATATATATATATATATATATATATATATATATATATATACCACATTTCCATTTTCCATTCTTCTGTTGATGGGTTGGAGAAGATACACAAATCTGAACTTTCTCCCTCAGGAAGGAGGGACAGAGGTGCAGCGTGTAGCATCCACATCCATCAAAGTGAGTTGAGACACTCTCCAAATCTGTAGCCAGGCTGATTGAAGATTTTTCTGTCAGAGTCCATCTGTAAAGCTAGGCTTTTTTCTTTTTTAAAGATTTATTTATTTGAAAGTCAGTTACACAGAAAGAAGGAGAGGCAGAGAGAGCGAGAAAGAGGTTTTTCATCTGCTGGTTCACTCTCCAGTTGGCTACAATGGCTCGAGCTGTGCCAATTCGAAGCCTGGAGCCAGGAGCTTCTTCCAGGTCTCCCATGTAGGTGCAGGGGCCCAAGGGCTTGGGCCATCTTCTACTGCTTTCCCAGGCCATTGCATAGAGCTGGATTGGAAATGGAGCAACTGGGTCTGGAACTGGCGCCCATATGAGATGCCGGAGTGCAGGGGGTGGCTTAACCCACTATGCAACCATGCAGCCCCCCCCCCCTTTTTTTTTCTAAAATTGTTGAAAACAAAGCAAAGCTACAATGAATAGAAAGAATCAAGGACCTATAATACTTCCAGGAGAACAAAAAAATGCTAATAACCCAAAAAAATCTACAAATTTTCCCCAAAAAGTTAAAAACAATAATGGTAATATATTCAGGAGTTACAAGAAAAGTCGGACAACTCACAGAAATCAGGCAAGTGAATGCATACACAAAACAAGAATTCAACCAATGGATCAAAATCATAAAAATGGAACCAAACAAATTCTAGAGTTGAACAATACAATAACTAAAATGAAGAATTCAACGTACAACTTTTAACAATAGACTTGATTACATAGAAGAAAGTCTGTGAATGCAAAGATAGGTATTTGAAATTATCCAGTCAGAGGAACATAAAGAAGAAAGGATGAAAAAGAGTGAGTAAAACCTACGTTTCTTTGGGACACCATCAGCTGTCCCAACAGGTACATTAAGGGAACTCCATAAGGAGAGAAGAAAGGGTAGAAAACTTAGGTAAAGAAACAATGGCATAAAAATCCCCAAATCTGCAGAGGGATATGCACATGGATTCACAAAGCTTAATGGGCACTACACACGTTGGACTCAAATCTACACATCCTGGGGGATGTTGTGGTATAGTGGGATAAGTTGCTTCTTGGGACACCCACATCCCATGTTAGAGTGCTGGTTTGATTCCTGGCTACTCTGCTTCTGATCCAGCTTCTGTTAATGCATCCTGGGGAAATAGCAGATGGTAGCTCAGGTGCTTGGGCACCTGCCACCTATGTGGGAGATATGGATGGAGTTCTGGGCTCCATGGATTTGGCCTGGCCCAGTCCTGGCTATTGCAGGCACTCGTGGAGTGAACCAGATGTGTCTCTAACCTAAGAGGTGCCTAAAACATATAATTAATATTTCTACTTATTGGTTTAGTTCAGAACATTTAAATCAATAAAATTTCACGTTCAAAATTTTAACTCCATAAATTCTAACACTTTACCATTTTAAGAACTATTATGATTGAAATAGCTTCTAGGGTGGATGTAAAGGGATCCTTAGGACATGTTGGAATTAATGTGACTGAATCACAAAGTGTTATGGCTTCGACATTGATAATCAGTTTTTTTTTCTTAAGGAATTACTTGAGAGGTAGAGTTACAGAGAGAGGGAGAAACAGAGAGAAAGGTTTCCATCTGCTGGTTTGCTCCCCAAATGGCTGCAACAACTGGAGCTGAGCTGGTCCGAAGGCAGGAGCTTCTTCCTCTAGGTCTCCCATGTGGGGGCAGGAGCCCAAGCACTTGGGCCATCTTCCACTGCTTTGCCAGGCCATAGCAGAGAGCTGGGTCAGAAGAGGAACAGCCGGGACTCGAACCAGCACCCATATGTGATGCTGGTGGTACAGGCAGAGCCTTGGCTTGTTACACCACAGTGCTGGCCTGGATAATCTGCTTTAAATTAAATTCCTGGTACTAGGAAATACATCTCACTAAGTCAGGCAAATAAGGAAAAGGAATGTCTAACCCACATGGTAGAATAATTCGATAAATAACATTTTGTAACTATTAAGTACACACAGCTACCTGATCTACATGTATTAAATTTTCACAACTAAAATATTTTAATGATTTTCCAATGGAGATAGTTATTTATAATGAGTATTATTTGTGTGAAAGGGGTGTTTTGTTATCATAAATAGGTAAAATGAAATTATGAAATATCTATCATTCTTCTATATTATGTCAATTGTTTATAGACATTTTTCCATAGTTATGAATAAACTTTACCCCAAATCACAAGTTAAAATTAACAGCATATGAATTAATGAGGATTTTGCCAAGAGCACTTCAGAGTTTGTGCAAACTGAAATCAAGTCACACATCATAACTCAAATTTAGCCACAGTCAACTTTTGAAAATGTTTCCATTAAAAATGAATAAATATGCCATTCCATTGAATGACCATTGCCTCAAGTAGGAGAGCCATGTTGTTTTAAACACTGTAGACTATGTTTATGAAAATAAGTATTTATTGGTCTAAGGTGCTGTTACTTCCACTTGGGATAGAGCAAATTCGAGAGATCAGCTAAGGAGCTTTGCACAGGTTGGATGTGCATAAACTTTCTTGAACTCTGGCTTCAAGCCTCTAAGTTTCTTACTTTTAAATCTTGTTTACTTTCAACAAAACGTGACTACTTTGCTTCAAAGTAAACAGGCTATAAAAAGTCTCATAAGTCATCTTAGGATTTAGAAAGCTCTTACCAAACAAAAATCTTAATGGGTTCAGTGTCCATGATTCAGAAACATACGGATTGAATTTCCCTTAATATACACACGAGCTTGAACGTTAAGAGTGAAAGTGGTTGGCCAATTGTGCTTGAGGTTTTGTGGGAGCCAAGACCTTCAGAAAGGCACTTGGGATGCTTTTCTATATCCTCAGATTCAACCAGGTTTTCCAGTTAGGCGTGAGCTCCTTGTGATCACAAACACTTCGTGTATGTGACTTGCAATTCTCCCATGGAGGTTGTAAAGCATTTAGACCAAGGACATGTGGCATATTATGTAATCAAGCCAGTTTGCTTCCTTTTTATGAAGACATCAACAGCCATCACTCTGTCTTTCATCTCCAAGATGAAAGAGCTTACCCACTGATGTTGGTAGAAGGATGACTAAAGCATGACCCTGTGTGAGCAAATTTAGTGTAGGTGATATGGATCACTGGTTTAGACACATTGCATGCTGTCCTACCACCTACAATTTTCTTTTTTGAAGAGAGAGTATGTGTGAGGGAAATTTGGTAGAAAATGGAGTTAAAAGATACATCATTTTTGATGCAAAATTTTTGAGATCATGCAGATGAGGATTCTTTAAAGGGTTCATAGAAAATGCATATTATGGAAAAATGATGCATAGCTTTTGAATTTTTTTTCCTTTTTTGCACTGGGGGCAGGCATTTAGCTTAGTAGTTAAAATACTCACATCCTTGGTTTGATACTTGACTCCAAATTCCTCCTAATACAAATCCTGGGAAGCAGCAGGGATGGCTTAAATGATTGGGTTCTTTCCACCTACATGGGAGACCTGGATTACATTTCTGGCTCCCAGGTTTTAGTCCAGTCACAGCCATTGTAGTAATTTGGGGAGTACGTCAGAGAAAGGAATTCTCTGTCTTCTCTCTCTCCCATCTGGCTCTCAGATAAGCAAAAATTTAAAGTTCCAAAATAAACTTTGTATAAAAGATTTATTTATTTGAAAAACCGAGTGTCAGAGGGGGACACACACAGATTTTTCGTAAGATGGTTCACTCCCCAAATGGCAACGAAGGCCAGGGCTGGCCAGGCCACATCTAGGAGCCAGGAGCTGCATTCAGGTTTCCTATGTGGGTAGCAAGGGCCCAAGTACTTGGGCCATCACCTGTTGCCTTAACAGGGGTGTGAGCAGGGAGCTCACTGGGAAGCACAGCAGCTGGAACTACAGCTGGTGCTTACACGTGGGTTCTGGCATTACAAGCAGCAACTCAGCCCACTGTGCTAGAACACCTGCCCCCAAATCAACTTTTAATTGTTTTCCATTTTCCATGAACTTTGTGAAGTACCTGTATAAAATGTTCTGTTTGCCCAGCCAGAGCCCAGAGTAGGCACACCTAAGGTTTTTTTTTTTATATATCTATTTATTTGAAAGGTAGAGTTACAGAGGGAGAAGGAGAGACAGAAATCTTCCATCTGCTGGTTTACTTCCCAAACAGCCACAATGGCCAGGGATGGGCCAGGCTGGAGCCAGGAGTCAGGAGTGTCTCCCAGGTCTCCCATGTGGATGGCAAGGGTCCAGGAACTTGGGCCATCTTCCACTGCTTTCCCAGGTGCATTAGCAGGGAGCTGGATCACAAGTGGCACCTGGGACTCAAATCAGTGCTTGTGTGGGATGCTGGCACTGCAGGCTGCAGCTTAACTTATGCCACAGCTCTGGCCCCACCATGTGTTTTTGATTATGAATTCTGTCATTATAATATTCATAATCAAATACATATAAGATACTGAGACAAAATAGCATGTGGAATGGATCATTTGTATAGTCAATCTTAGCATATCTTTAAAATGATGGAAAGAGTTGTCCAGGATGGACAGTCTTTGTGCACACACACACATTTTAAAAACTTTTGAAGGTTTTATGATTTGAAATCTAGAGTGGCTTCTTCACTACTAAGGGAAAATGCTAATTGTATTTCCTAACTTTCAGATGAGATCATTTATTTAAAAGAAACTTTAATGTGGTGGTACTTAGCAGTTGTTTTGTCTCTGTAAACTTTGTTTGCAACATGCTGTTTGGTTTGGAGTGAAATCACTTAAAGAATGCATTAAGAAACCTCTTTGAATGTGATATGGCACAGCATATGCTAAACCTGATAGGATACCAAGCAGACCAAGGGACTTTGCCTGGTGACTCCTGGCTCAGAACTTCGTCCAAGCGAACAAAGATGTTCTGATTTTTCTTCAGCGTCGGAATGCCAAAAAGGTATTTGGCTTGAAGGCTTAGGCCTAGAAAATCTTGCGTTATGACATTCAAATGACATGTTTTGAAACACATTTGCTTTCCCAATGGAAGGTAAATTGTTAACATGAGATAATGTCTTTGTCAAGAGAATTTCTGTGTATTTTGGAACAGGGTAGGTGAGATAAGTTCTTATAATTCTTTTTTTTTTTTTTTTTTTTTTGACAGAGTGGACAGTGAGAGACAGAGACAGAGAGAAAGGTCTTCCTTTGCCATTGGTTCACTCTCCAATGGCCGCAGCGCTGATCTGAAGGCAGGAGCCAGGTGCTTTTCCTGGTTTCCCATGGGGTGTAGGGCCCAAGCACTTGGGCCATCCTCCACTGCACTCCCGGGCCACAGCAGAGAGCTGGCCTGGAAGAGGGGCAACCGGGACAGAATCTGGCGCCCTGACCAGGACTAGAACCTGGTGTGCCAGCGCTGCAAGGCGGAGGATTAGCCTAGTGAGCCACGGTGCAGGCCAAATTTTTATAATTTCAAAACTTCAGAAAAATTTTGAGAATCTGGAGAGAGACAAGGCATAATTTTTTTTATAAAATATTTCTAGATAGCCTCTATGTGAATCAGATTGCACTGAGATAAATAAAAAGTGACTCCCACGTTTCAGTGGCTTAACACAGATTTATGTCCTATCCCGATGACTGCTGTCTCCAGGCTGTTGCCCTTACTGTGTAACTCAGATTGGACTTGAGGCCATCATGGCAGAGGGAAGGAAGAAAGGAGTGAAGCACACATGATGTACCTGCTCAGATTCTGAGTCCCAAGGCTGTCCCAGAGGTGGATTTGGGGTACCTGTGCCCAGAAGCTGAACAGCTCTGCTGGCTGTCATACAATCTTATATGCTTACAAATTCCCTAAAAACTGGTCTAATTTTCACTGAAGTTTTGTTCATTTGTTTATATCTTAATAAAGTATTACTAGAAATCAGATTTTGGGGCTAATGTTGTAGTGTAGCAGATTAAACTGTTGCCGGTGACACCAGTGACGTTGGCATCCCATGTGTGTGCCACAGACTGCTCCACTTCTGATCCAGCCCCCTGCTAATGGCCTGTGAAAAGCAGCAGAAAGTAGCTCAAATGCTTGGATCCCTGCCCCCCATGTTGTTGGAGATCTGGATGAGGCTCCTGGCTTTGGTCTGGTCCTACCCTGGCTGTTGCATCCATCTTGGGGGAGTAACCAGCAGATGGAAGACCTGTCTTTTGTTTTATTTTTTTTTAGATTATAATTTTTTTAAAAAGTTATTTAAGTTATACAGATTTCATGTATTTCCTATAAACAGATTTAGGAACATAGTAATACTTCCTCCCACCCTCCTACCCACCCACACTCAAACCTTTCTTCTCCTCCCTCTCACATTCCCACTTTTAATTTTTACAAAGATCTATTTTAGTTTATTAAATGAGAAGATCCCTCTTTTCTTTTTTAAGATTTAATTTAAAGTCAGCGTTACACAGAGAGAGGAAAGGCAGAGAGAGAGGGAGAGGGAGGGAGGGAGGGAGGGAGGGAGGGAGGAAGGGAGGGAGGGAGGGAGGGAGTCTTCTATCCAATGGTTCACTCTCCAGTTGGCTGAAATGGCCGGAGCTATGCTGATCCAAAGCCTCTTCTGGGTCTTCCACATGGTGCAGTGGCCAAGGACCTGTGCCATCTTCTACTGCTTTCCCAGGCCATAGCAGAGAGCTGGATTGGAAGTGGAGCGGCTAGTTCTCTAACCTGCACCCATATGGGATGCTGATGCTTCAGGCCAGGGCGTTAACCTGCTGTGTCACAGCGTTGGCCCCAGAAGATCCCTCTTTCTCTCTGCCTCTTCATCCCTCTCTGTACCTATGACTTTTAAATAAATATATTTTTTTTAAATGAGAGATTTGGTAACTGTGGAGAGCAAGCATTTTCCCTTCTTAATGCAGGTAGAATCATGACCGCAGGAAGCCATTTTTATAACTGAAAACTTTTGCTTCACGTAGATACCTAGGGGTTTGGCTGAGTGCACTCTTCTTCGAAGAGGAAAGATAATCTGAGTAAGTTTAGAACTTCATGTTGAAATGTGTTCTGTTATTTAAGATGAAATAAGAGTCATTACTGATGATTACTTTCATGATGAAGAGGGACAGCATTTTGGTCCCTATGACATTATTTCTTAGATATTACTATGAAGATTATTGATGGAAGTTTCTTTAAATATATTTTAGAAAATTTAATTAAACTTTAACTTGATTTAATTCCAACTTGGACAACTCCAGAGTCTTGCAATATCTTCATTTGCATATACTTGATTTTTTTTTTTTTTGTCACCAATCACTTGACTTAAAGCTATGTGGTTCAAACCAAGTGTCACAATCATTAGGGGGACACACAATCATTTTAAAGAGTGGCAATGAGCATATTTTTCCAAGTATGTTAGGATATAAAATATTAATACCCATTACACATAGTTTATTATTTAATCTTTTGTTAAAGTTAATCATATATAGATCTCTGTGTATGTGTTTCTAGGTTGTGATGTTAGACTTTTGTAAAAGAGTTTGAAAATAATCTTAAGTTTGTTGTTTACAAATAAATTCAAATTATAATGTCAATTCAAATGAAGTAAGAAAACTTTTGTTATGATGTATGCAACTGATTATAAACTAGATGGAAAGTATAAAAATAAAGGTACAAGGTTAAGTGTAAGATCTGTAATTATGTAATTCCAGCAAATTTCTGTAACAAAGAACAGCTAACATATTCTTGAATCATGGTTCTGCTTGCATATCTATTCTGGAATCCAATTAAAGTTGGATCAGAAGCAGACAGATTATAGTGTACTTTCGGTTTGTTTAAAATTAAAATGCTTAAGTAGAACATGTTTTCATTTGCTATAATTAAAACAAATGATTTCTGAGATTATATAATTAAACCACTAATGTCCCAGCCAAGAGGAAGTACAGTGTGTCTTGTAATCCAGGCTAAACTTCTGTTCACAAGGATGTCGTGTGCTTCTCTGTTGTGCATAGCTTCTCCGTGATAAAAATCCACAAATATGTTTGAGTCTGGAAGCACCTTCCCATCTATCTAGCTAGACAGATTTAGGTATATCTATATTTGCATATACCTCATCTATCTTTCTGTATCTTAGTAGGAGATAAGTAGTGAACTCAAAAAAGGTGACTGAAAGGGAAATTAACAAAGAGGGTATTTGTAAGACGTGGAGAAGATGATGAGAAATGAATAAAGGTTGCAGGGTAAGTTTTGCCTCCACAGCTGGGAAGAGGCAAGAGAAAGAGCAGCTGAATGGATTGGTGAGAACGTCAGCAGAAGGGGGCGCTCCACCTGAAATGACAGCAGTAGCCTTAGGGAAAAGCACACACTTTTGATAAGCCGCCACCCAGGAGGGAAACAGTCAGAAAAATAAACGCACACCACCCTATCTCTGGCTTTCTTATCTCTGATCTCCTGCTAAAAGAATCCGAGGACCAAACCATCAGAAGTCAGAGGGCAGGAGGCCGTATATTAGAGGGCCACACACAGGTGCATTGCAAGATGCAGAAGGGAGTGGATATGAAAGACACATGATGAATGCATAGTATGTGAAATTCTAATACTGGCATATCTGTGGCTTTAAGACTCCAAATTTTCTTCAATATGAGTACGTAAATTTCATCTTAGGAAAATTACTGTTCACTCCTATTAGGAATAATTAAAATGAAGATGATGTTAGGAATCAGGTGAGTCAAAGACAAGTTAGAAGGAAAGCTGAAATTTTACTGTGATGTGGTGTGATGCGATATGAGAAAGGTGGCTGAAGCTATGAGCTGCGACTGAGTGTTGTGTTCCTGGGAAGAGGGCTGAAGACTCATGACCAGGAACAACGCTGTCTTAGGGTGAGGGCTTAGGGCTATGCTTCTGCAAGGAGGGAGCTGAAGCTGGTGTAAGAGGACCTATATCCTATGTTCTGGGCTGCAGAATATACCTATCTGCTGTGGTTTAGACACAGTTGGAGTGTGCCCCTGCAAACGTTCGTGTTCCCCAGTGTGGTTAAGAATGGGTAGCTTTAAGAGGTAAGGCCTAGTGGATGTATTTAAGACATTGGGGTTGCCTCTGTAGGGATTAAGGTAGTTCTGTGGCACCCTGAGTTAGTTCTTGGCAAAGCAAGTTGTTGTGACAGTGAGCCTGGCCCTCCCCACTCTTTGGCTTCCTGTCTTTCCGTATGATCTATCCATTTCACAAGCACTCCTGACATGATGCTGCCCACCATGACATGGTGCAGCCAGGGGGCCCTGGTCAGTGGTGGCACTATGTGCTCTGTTACCTTTCAACCTTCAAAACTGTGATGAAATCAACATTTTTTTTCAAATTACCCAGCATCAGCATCAAGTATTTCATTGTAGCAACAGAAAATAGGCTAAAAATATACAATGCTAAGGGGAACCCTGTGGATATAGGGAATTTAAGAAAACCCCACTTAAAACAATATTTCATAGGCAGACTTACATCAATCATTTTTTTCATCTTGAGTATCCAAGTTTCCTTTGGGACTCCAGTGGGACACAGAAAACCATGTTGACAGCTCAGAGTCAAAGAATTAGAAAAGCTTTATCATTGCATGAACAAACCAAAGAGAGAATAATGCTTTGATATCCATGTTATTTCAGTAAAGCCAGGCAGATTTGCTGGCAAAACTTGAAAGGATCAGTCAGGAGAATCTCCCAAAAGGATGAAAAACAGAGAATGCCAAATAGGAAATAGTTCTTACTAAGTTAAAGATGATGGTGAAATGCCATAATAATTTCTTGTTGTGGTATTTGTATTTAATTTTAGTGATTGTTAAGTACATGGAGCAATGGGTTGAGTGCATTCATGACTTTGCCCTCCGACTGTAACCTTGCATGAGGTCTTAAATTTCTCAAATTGTGTTTCAAGAGTTTTCTAGCCTAAGGTTCTTTTTTTCTTTCTTTGAAAATCGGAGTTAACACAGAGAGAGAAGGAGAGGCAAAGAGAGAGAGAAACAGAGAGAGGTCTTCCATCCACTGGTTCACTTCCCAATTGGCTGCAATGGCCAGAGCTGCACTGATCCAAAGCCAGAAGCAAGAGCTTCCTCTGGGTCTCCCATGTGGGTGCAGGGGCCCGAAGGCTTGGGCCATCTTCTTCTGCTTTCCCAGGCCATAGCAGAGAGCTGGATCGCAAGTGAAGCAGCTGGAACTCGAACCAGTGCCAATATGGGATGCCAGCTCTGTAGCCAGCGGCTTTACCCACTACGCCACAGCACTGGTCTCATAGCCTGAGGGTATCTACTGTGAAGTCTTAAAACAAGTAGTTATCTCTAACAGTGGACATACAAGCAGAAGAATTTTGATGATGCTGATGAATTTTATTGATTACATTTTTATTTGAAAATACTTGGTTTTTGTGACTTTATAACATGTTGCTTTTCCTTGAGTTTTGATGCCGTTCACCTTTTTGCATTATTAATTTATATTCCTGCAGTCTGTAAGACTTTCAACTCCACCCAAAGATGCCCTAACTGGAAGAAGTTTCTATTCTTGAGGATATGGACTCTGAAAAGTGTCAGAAGGTACCCCTATCTGGGGAATTTCCAAATACCCAGTTTGAAAATTCTTTGATCTATGAGTCTGTTTCTTTCTCTTACAGTATTTTCAGAAGGAAAGACCTAGATCAAAAGTATACAGTGGATTTTTTGGTCCTGGAACCAACTTCTTTCCATTTCCACTCACTCAGCTGTTAAATGCATTTAACATTTAGGTAATTGTGTGTTTATCAAACATCTAACTGCAAATCACCATGGCAGGTAGATGGGAAGCAAGTAAGTCAGAGTTTATAATATGCCATCGAAATTGTCTTGCTAATTCCATACTTCAAACTCTGTGTTACTCCAGGGTGCAGAGAATATAATCTTCAAATGTTATCTTGAAAACAAGTCTGTTTTCACTCTTGCCACAACCTGCATACTTTTAATGTAGAGTCATAGATTTTGTTTAATTCTTCATCCTCTCACCCAACATCTTTAGTGCCTCATTTTCATATTTTATCTGCTTCTGATCTTAAATTTCTCTCAATATAATTTCATTATATTTAGTTACTATAATGTACAAGGTACAAGTAGCTAGTATAGTGTAAAGATAAGGTTATTTAAGTGACACATTACTGTACTTATGCCTTTTTCGATTACTACTAGTAAGATACTGTCATTGCTTTTTGTATCCCTGTAGCCTGGAACATAATACATACTCCCACCAAAATGGCTGAGTGAATAAAATGAGGTTGTAATAGAAACACACACACAACTTCTCCATAAATCAATGTGTTGTGTATATGCCATTGAATAGTATGGATCAGATACTATGAAATATCGAAGATTCTGCACTGTGGTCTTAAGAACTCCAAGAATAAGTGATTCTGAACTGTGGTCTATATTAAGAACTCCATGAATAAGCTTAAAGAAGGAGAAAGTAGTAGAATGACCTGGGGACCATCAGGACTTTGGTAGATGGTGATGAGAAAGATGACTTTCTTTGAACTTTTCCCATTTTCAATTTCCTCTCTCTTGCAAAATTCTAATGTAGATAAGGAAAGTTCCACCTCATACATCAACTTGGAATTGAGGCAGCAGCTGCCTGGAGCATGGTGTTGAGAAGGATCCCGAGGTCTGTATGGGCAGGAAAGACTTGTCTGCATGAGTTGTGAGCAATTGAAACAAACTGGCCCACGAAATGCTACAAAACTGAGTAGCTCTTTTTAAATATTAGAACTAGATTTTAAACTACATCTTATAATGTATGGAGTGACAGAGAAGTTCTTTTGGAAAATACTTGTCTTTGTTTTCCCTCAGTTCCTATCCATTTATTTCTTTATGTTAAGACTTTCCTACTTCTAAGACAAATCCTGATGACCTAGCTGCCTTACCTGTGATTTCGAAAGCTGGAAAAACGTACTAGGGTTTCACAGGTAAGATGACACCCTCCACCCCCAAGGTGTGCCATGTAAAGTTTTGTATATTTCACAGTTTGGAATTAAATGAATATGTATAATCATGAGTATTTACAGCAAGCCTTTTGATTCTAAAGTTCCGTGATGGATTGCAAATTAAACTGTGCTGTTTCCTCCAAATGGTTGGAAGGGGTCCTTGGAGAAGAGCAAGGCAGTGTGCCAACATCATAGTCTGCACTGCCTGCCTGGGTGGAAGCCTGCCTCATCCCTACCAGCATCAAGACACATCGTGTGTCCAGGCTGTCATAATATTTATCCACAACATCTGGAATGTGACAGAGTGAGGTCTGTGCCTTCATTCAGATCAGATCCATGACTTGGTTTATTTGAACTGGTACAGAGGAAGAAACAGCTCTATACAAAATGACATCTGGGAAGAGATGTACTTGCTTTTCAAAAACACTAATGGCATCATAAATTCATGAGTTTCTAGAACGGGCGGCAGATGTCTGCATAGGAAATAATACAAAGAGAAAACCAAAATGCAGAATGGACTTGAAGTCCAAAGTACTCTGGGGCCCCAGGAAACTCCAAGGTGTTTCTCTGAAAGCCTGGTTAGCTGCTGGTTTTCTCTCTTCAGTTGGGCACAGGCAGGACGGGGGAGCATGGCACCCAGTGTCACCTGTTTCCTTATTGTGTCATGGTCATCAATGAGATGACTGAACTCTGGAAGTGGCTGCCTGGGTAGCGAGGCAACAAGAGGAGAGCTCTCGACTGTAGTGGAGTTCAGAGGTGGCCTGTCTGCAGAGGTCAGATTGTTTGTGCAGGAGTGCTGCAGTGCAGTTGCTGAGGGTGGACCTTTGTGTGGAACTCACTGTCCCTGACTACTGTGAAGTGAAAGCCGGGGGAGTCCTTCCTGTTCCTATGAAACTCATTGTTTGGCCTCACAATTGCTTCCATTCCAGACTGGAGTAGGAACAGGGCACAGACAGAGGTCACAGGAAGAACCAGTCTTCAGGAAAAATCTCAAATGCTCTGCATCCTTCATGTGTTCTTAGTGCTTCGTGGCACTCTTATTTTTCATATTTCCTTACACCTCACTCTCTCCCAGTTCAAAGAGAGACCTCCATATTCAGAGATTTTTAAAGAAACATGCAAAGAGAGTTCACAGTCTGAACTACTTCCAGTCTGTTTAGAGAAAATAATTGTGAAGCAGATAGCAAAGCACATGTATGTAAGAGCTGCTTGTATGATGTGGGATTTTTTTTTTTGTTAAATTTACTTATTCATTTAAGTTTTTTTTTTTTTTTGACAGGCAGAGTGGACAGTGAGAGAGACAGAGAGAAAGGTCTTCCTTTTGCCATTGGTTCACGCCTCAATGGCCACCGCCGCCGATGCGCTGCGCCTATCCGAAGGCAGGAGCCAGGTACTTCTCTTGGTCTCCCATGTGGGTGCAGGGCCCAAGCATGTGGGCCATTCTCCACTGCACTCCCGGGCCACAGCAGAAAGCTGGCCTGGAAGAGGGGCAACTGGGACAGAATCCGGCGTCCTGACCGGGACTAGAACCCGGTGTGCTGGTGCTGCAAGGCAGAGGATTAGCCTATTGAGCCGCGGTGTTGGCTCATTTAAGTTTTAATGATTTATTTTACTTATTTTAGAGACAGAGTGAGAGAGAAAGATTTTTCCATCCTCTGGTTCACTCCCTGAATGGCCACAATAACCAGGTCTGGGCCAGGCTAAAGTCAGGAGACTGGAACTCCATTTGGGTCTCCCACGTGGGTAGTGGGGTCCCAGGTTCTTGGGCCACCATCTGCTGCTTTTCCCAGGCGCATTAGCAGGGAGCTGTATTGGAAGCAGAGCAGCTGGGACTCCAACCAGCACCCCCATATAGAAAAATGGTATCGCAGGTGGTGGCTTAATCTATTGTGCTATAGCATCAGCCCCTGATTCATTGATTTTTATTATTAAAACAAGAAGGGGGATTGAACATTTTTTTAATGGCTTGGCTTCTTTGGAAATCTAGTTAATTTATACACAAAAGAATCTGCCCTGAGTGAAGGGGACCAGGGCTAGGAGAGTCTTATGACACAGACAACTCAGTTTTGGCAGCCTCAGCAGCTGCATGATCCCCAGATGGTGCCTCCAGATGGTCCCTTACCATCCAGCAGGCAGGGCTGCTCTCCGAGATGCAGACAGAGCATGCCCATAAACAATGGGTGTGCCCAGTTCACACAGCGCCTGTTCAATCAATGAGCAGTCAGCCATGAGTGCTTGAGCATCTGCTCTGTGCAGGGCCTGTGCTGGTGCTGAGGATATGGAGGTGAGGAGCACACCCACACTGCCTGCCTTCTTGGAGATGGCAGAGTCATGAGGACCACGGCAGGTAATCACAATGATAAAGGAGTGGTAGGACAGTATTGTCCAGGCAGTGGGGCTACACAGGTGGGGTTCCACTCAGCGTGCAGGGATTAGGAAGAGGTTCCTGGAGAAATGAGGTGGTGAGGCGCAAAGGTTGAAGAGGATTCTTCTAAGAGGGGAAGGGAGGGAGGGAGGGAGAGAGACATGTTCTGCAAACCTATGAATGATGTTTCGAAAGCGGGAAGGGTGAGGGTTGAGAATGGAAGTCAGATCACTAGGAAGTGGAAGCATCAAGGAGGCACTGAAGGCTTTCAAAGATGTAGTGATGGGGCCAGATTAGCATTTCAAAAGAATGTGTCCATCTGGGAGGACAAGTGATTGGTGCAAAGGGAGAACGAAGATAGTCCAGGGAGAAGACTGATATCCCCTCTGTGTACCTGAATGCTGAGGGTTTGGATTCTGGTGGTGGAATTTGAGATGGAGCATTTCAGCGTTCAGATTTTCAGATTAGGAATGCTCAACTGGTATCTCTTTCTTTTTAAAGATTAATTTATTTGAAAGGCAGAATGACGATAGATATAGAGAGATATCTTCCATATGCTGATTCATGTCCCAGATGGCTGTAACAATCAGGACTGGTCCAGGCCAAAGTCAGGAGCCAGACTCTCCACCCAGGTTTCCCATATGGGTGGCAGAGGCCAAAGTACTTGCATCATCATCCACTGCCTTCCCAGGTGCATTAGCAGGAAGGAGGATTGGAGGCGGAGTAGCTAGGACTGGAATCAGCACTCTGAAATGGGTTGCTGGTGTCACAAGAGGCGGCTTACCACCCTGCACCACAATGCTGGCCCCAACTTGTATTTCTTAGTGAATAAACTGGAGTCCAGAGAGGTTACATGAAAAGTCCCAGGTCACACAGCAAATTAGAAGCAAGTAGAAAAATAGAATAGTCTGGGTCTCTCTCTCTTATTTTTTGGTTCATTTCTTTTTTTTTTTTAAAGCTTTTATTTAAAGAATATAAATTTCCAAAGTACAGCTTATGGATTACAATGGCTCCCCCCCCCCATAACTTCCATCCCACCTGCAACCCTCCCCTTTCCCGCTCCCTCTCCCCTTGCATTCACATCAAGATTCATTTTCAATCTTTACATAATATATACTAAACTGATCTTCTGTATATAAAGAGAATTGAAAAATAGTCTGGGTCTCTTATACACCTCTATTCTTGTTCATGTAGATAAGGGGAGTTCACTGGTTTCTTACACATTAAATACATTTTAAATCTCTTGAATGATATTTGATCACAACTCTTCTTAATTAAAACCAGAAATGAAAACTCTAAAATGGAACTACTATTTTATTACTGAGTCAAGTCTGATTTTATGGTACTTTGACTTTCTGAGATAGGAAGTTTGGAAAGAATTAAAAGCAGGAGAGAGAAAATGTAGACACAGTGGAGAATACATAGAATTACAAAGATTGCAGTGTGGCTGCCCATAAATTCCATAAATGTGCTTTTTGTTGGTTGGGATTTTTTAAAAAATTGCATTTGATGCTGTAAGCAGTGATAGTTTTTTTTGTTTTCTTCAATCCCACTGTATTCTATTGTATTCTATAGGCCCATTTGACCTGTTTTATACCTTGCTGACTCCTGAAGATATTGAATTTGCAATCCCTGATCCAGAATTATATGATATTATACCAAGGGACCTCCTTTAGTACCTACTATGTTGTAATTCTTCAGTTCATTAATTCACTTATACATTCATTCAAAAGTCTAGTGATACCCACTTTGGACAGATAATATTCTAAATGTTTGAATAAAAATTATGGCAGAAAATGTTGCATTTGTGGAGCTTAACTATAATAACACAAAAAATATAAATTATATATCTGAAGGTGACAAATAGAATAGCAAAACAGCATGGTGATGGGGGACAGAATCATTTTGTAATGTTAAATATTTGAGAGAGAGAGAGCGAGAGAATCAACCTTCTATCTGCTCATTCAGTCTCCAAATGGCAGCAACAGCCAGGTCTGGGCCAGGTCACAGCCGGGAACCTGGAACCCCATCAGGGTTTGCTGCATTGGTGGTTAGGGGCCCAGGCACCTGGATCATCATCTGCTGCTCTTCCTGGTGCATAAGGAAGAAGCTGGATAGAAAGTGGAGCAGCAGGGGCTGGCACTGTGTTGTAGTGGGCTAAGCCTCCGCTTGAGGTGTCGGCATCCCATATGTGCGCTGGTTCATGTCCCGGCTGCTCCTCTTCCAATCCAGCTCTCTATGGCCTGGGACAGCAGAGATGGCCCGAGTGCTCAAGTCCCTGCTCCTGTGTAGGATACCTGCAAGATACTCCTGCCTTCAGATCGGCTCAGCTCCGCCCCCTGCAGTGACCATCTGGGTGAGTGCACCAGCGGTAGGAAGACCTTTCTGTCTCTCCCTCTCTGTAACTCTACCTCTCAAGGAAATATTTTTTAAAAAGTAAAAAAAAAAAAAAAAAAAAAAGTGGAGCAGCCAGGACTTGAACTGACACTTTGATATTGGATGATGGCATTGCAAGCAGTGGCTTAACCTGCTGTGCCACCACACCGGTCCATGATTTTGTACTTTTAAGTGGAATCATCTTAATGGTCAGTGAAGACCTCATTGAGAAGATAAAGTTTGAGTAAAGTCTTTAAGGGAGGAAGGGGGATGATTTTTGAGATGAGAAGATGAATAAAGGAATTATTCCTGTGGATAGAAATATATTTTTACTTAAAATGTTCCCTGAAGGTAGTGGCTCTTCTATTCTCGAAAGAAGAGCAGAGAAAGGATAGCCACTGCTTACATTTTTGGGGTTCTACCTATGTTTCACTGATGGATGAGCAGAGAAAGAAAACAGTTTATGTACACAGTGGAACACTACTGAGCTCTAGAATAAGGTTAAATCCTGTCATTTGCAGCACATGGATGAATCTGTTGGCAATTGTTTTGTCAAAGAAGCCAAGTGCAGCAGCAGGCATTGTGGTGTAGCAGATTAAGCTGCTGCCCGTGCCACCTGTATCCCATATCCGGGTGAGCGCTCAAGTTCTCCTGCTGCTCCGCTTCTGGTCCAACTCCCTGCTAATGAGTCTAGAAAGGCAGTAGAAGGTGGCCCCGTGACTTGGGCCCCTGCTGTCTATGTAGGAGACCTGGGTGGAGTTCTAGGTTCCTTGGTTTAGCTTGACCCAGCCCTGATCATTGTGGCCATTTGGGGAATGAACCAGCGGATGGAAGATCTGTTTCTCTCATTCTGCCTTCCAAATACATAAAATAAATCTTAAAAGAAGTCAGACACAGAAAGACAAATACCAACCTTATAAATATAGAATTAAAAACTTGATCTAACACAAGTAGAAGTTAGAATTGTGGTTACATAGAGCCTGGGGTGGGTTTCAGGGAGGGGAAGATAGAGATCAGATAATAAATAGAACATTTAGTATTACAGGAGGAATACATCCTGATGTTGTATTGTATAGTGACTTTTGTCAACAATATTGTATATTTCAAAATAGCTGGAAGAGAAGATTTGGGTGTTCTTATCATAAGAGATGATAAATATGAAAAATGATAGTTAAATACCCTAGCTTGATTGTTGCCCATTTTGTATACCAAAATACAGCATTATTTCCAACATAAGTTCAAGATTACACCCCATTCCTGCTTATTCTAATGAACACCTTTGGAAGCAGCAGGTGATGGTCTCCAAGTGGGAGATCTGGATTGAATTCCCAGCTCTTGGCTTTGGCCTGGCTCAGCCTTAGTCATTGCAGGTATTTGGGGAGTGAAACAACAGATGGGAGCGCTTTCACTCCCTGCCTCTCAAATAAATAAACAAATAAAAACAGGATAGTCTTTGGTATCTAAAAAATAGAAATAAAATATTAGGGGAAAGTGCTCATCTATTTCCCCTGAGTTTTCCTATTTCAGACACCATCATGCAAAGTCAAATTGTGCCTGCTTTTTCCTAGTGTTTCTGTGTCATCTGGCTTACCCTAGCTCTCTGCAGTGATGCCTGGACCTACTTTTGTATTTTAAAAGGTGGAACTCTGCAGGTAGAGAGTGCTGTGGGCACCATTCCATTCAGAAGGCCTCAATGGTTTTATTGTGCAAGCAGCACGTTTTAGTTTTGTGGATGGCTTCCATGGAGCAGAGCTGGAGCTGAGCCACAGACAGAAAACAATCTGTGTCAAAGGTGGTGAGGAGAACATCGACAGCACATTGAAACACAATCACAGGCTTTGAGCGCTGTAACCAAGCCCAGTTGAAACCATCATTTCACGACCGAGAGGGAACCTTCTCTGGAGAAGCTGAGCTATGCTTTATCAAAACAAATCTGATCCAGAACTCAGAATTTCAGAGCTACAGAATTTGCCATGCTGCAAAAAAAAAAAAAAAAAAAAAAAAAAAGCTTGCTCTTCAGACAGCAATATTGTAATAAAAGACTCCAGGGATTACAGCCGATATCTGATCTAGCATTTAATACTGGAACATTTGTACCCAGACCCAGTGACTAATTCTTGAGATCCACAGAGGTGGTTAAAATGTGTAGGCTTCAGAAAAGGAGTCAGAATGGGCACCATTTCAAAAGTGTTGATGTTTGGAGACGTAATCCTGCATAAAAGGCTTTTTGTTTCTGTCGGTTAAGATGAAATGGCACTGTCCAGCCCTGGTAGCCCTAGGCTGAATTATCGCAAGGACTGTTTTGTGTGCCTTTTCTCTCAGTTGTCAACACCACAGCAAAACATAAAGAGAGCCTTGTCACTCCAGAGGAATTTCTGGGATGTAGCTCACGTTTAACTTTTCCCAGCATGTTAATGGGCCTTGGGTAATATTTTGGCAATTTCTATCTAACAAATTGCTTTCTTTGAATCTACTGGTGGGTGGAAAAAGAGACGAGGGAAGTGGCAACTGGATGAGAGACTCTGCTGAGCATTAAACTTGTTTTCATGTGATTTATAGCCATGCTGCAGCAGGGGGAGGGAGCCCAAGAAAGGGACCCCCGTCCAGCTGCATTTAGGAGGAGAAACTGTTAGGCTGAGGCCAGTGTTTTAGTCTGGGTTTCCCTAAAGCAGATGATGAGATAAGATTCTAGAGCAAGTTGGTGTACTTGGAAAGGGAGTAGAGGCTTGGGTCAGGGCAGAGAAGGGGCCATTAAAGGCACTGCCCACTGTGGGTACCTGGGGTTTGCTTCCTCAGGGAGATGCTGGGAATTGGCACAGAGCAAGCACAGCAGTCATGATCGGTGTGCTAAAGACGCATCAGTCCATCTATTTCATGAGTACATTTGAGGGATGATAAGGACGATACTCTTCCATGTTCAGGGGTTAATACATTAGTGAACCAAACACAAAATTCATGTCCTCATGTGGTTTTCATTCTAGTGCAGATGGGCAATAGCAGGATGAATAAATCAAGTCTGGAACTGTGTTGTCTACTATGGTAGCCTCTAGCCACATGTGGATACTGAACATTAGAACTGTGGCCAAAGCAAGATGTGCTCTGTGTAGAAAACATACACTGGATTTTACGGACATACCATAAAAGAATAAATAATCTTGGATTTTATTGGTAGCACAAATGATGATTAAGATACATGAGGTTAACAAAGCATATTATTAAAATTAACTTCACCTGTTTAAAAATGTGTCTTCTAGAAAATTTCAACTTGGGCCGGCGCTGTGACTCACTTGGCTAATCCTCCACCTGTGGCACTGGCACCCCAGGTTCTAGTCCCAGTTGCCCCTCTTCCAGTCCAGCTCTCTGCTGTGGCATGGGAAGGCAGTGGAGGTTGGCCCAAGTGCTTGGGTCCCTGCACCTGCATGGGAGACCTGGAGGAAGCACCCCGCTCCTGGCTTCAGATCAGCGCAGTGCTGGCCGTGGTGGCCATTAGGGGAGTGAACCAACGGAAGGAAGACCGTTCTCTCGCTGTCTATAACTCTCTGTCTCTCTCTCACTGTCTAACTCTGCCAAAAAAAATTGCAACTTGCGTATGTAGCTCACATTCTGTGTCTATGGGACAGTGTTAGGAAACAACAAAAAAGTTAAATCTAAAGGAAGAGAAGAAATATTTGGAAAGACTACTCCAGATAGAAGAAATAGCCAGTGCAAAATCCTGATGCAGCTATGTGTAAGGAGAAATGGGTCCAGAGCACAGGTGAAATCCAATGACTGCAGGTGTGATTGGGCAGATCCCATGTAGATTTGCAGGGTCCTGCTAATGACTTTGGTTTTTACTCGGAATGGTATAGGAAGCTATATGCAAGTTTCAAATGCAGATATGATCTAGTCTGACTCTCATCTCGATGCTCTGGATAAAGTATTGGAAAGGATTGCATTGGGTTAAGAGAGAAAACAGGAAGTCAAATCATACTGCCATTATGGGTAAGAAACCACTGCTGGCTGCCTGTTGTAACAGTCTAACCAACAGATATATGGTGGCTTGAACTTGAGTGATAATCAAGAGAGGTAATGAAAAGTGAAGAGGTTCATGGTTTATTTGGAAGGTAGATTTGGCAGGATTTTTTGATACAAAGTAATCAATGATAACTCAAGATTTATTGGCTGGAATAAGTGAAAGAATCCAGTTGTCATTTCCTGAAGTGGTAGAGAGTGGGGAAGAGTATATTTAGGGGACATAGAACTATGGTTTGAATAAGTGAAGACTGAGATGCCAGTGGATGTGTAAGTTGCATTTAGGTAAGCAGGTAGATTACATGAACTTGAGATTCAGAAGAAAAGTCTGGGCTATAAATAAAGCATCTGAAAGATGTTGTAGATAGATGGTACTTAATTCTGCAAGACTGCAGTAGATTCCCAGGGGCTGAGGGTAGATAGGAATGAGAAAAGGCAAAGAACTCCAACTCTGGGACACCGAAGTATTTGGATATTGGTTGGAGAGGGGGATTCAGTAAAGCAGAGAGGGTTAAAAGGAAGCAAGAAACTCATACGTGTGGAATGTCTAGTGTCTAATGAAGACATTGTTTTGGGGGAGTTATCAGTTGGATCAGGGTGTTAATGGTCAAGTAAGATGGAGATTGAGAACTGGCTGTAGGACTTAGAAGCATGGAGCTAACAGCATGCTTCTTAAGGATCCAGTAGAGGGAAAATTTGACGATGTGGAAGAGACAGAAAGACCTCTATTGTACTGATGTCCTGAAGCAGATAACAATGCCAGGCATCTGGTGGATCAATGCAGGTTTTCATTAGCTAGGCGTGCAGACTGTTGATGTAGGAGAGAAGCTACTGATGGCAGACATGAAGATAGATGTGCAGGTGCAGTGGGAGTTTGAGAAAGTTCTCTTGTAATTGCTTCAAATTTCTCAGGAAAGTAAAACACTAGTGAGGCTTGAAAGGAGCTATCCATACTTCGTTCTAAAGACAGATAATGGAATAAGGATGCAGAGCCAGATCCCTGGAAGGCTTGAAGGACTTGCTTGAGATTGACAATGGTAGCGATGGATAATGGTCAATTAAAAACTTTCTCTATTTTTTCTGGTGTCGTGGAGTGTTAACCCGGCTCTAGGTGACCCTAGTCAGTTTTACTTTTATGGCTTTCTTTGTAGTTTCATGTGGCCATTTTACTAAGTTGTTAAAAAATGTGAGAAGAAATGTGCGCCATGGCCATGCCTGGGCCCGAAACACAGGACATGGATGACTCCATCTCTTCCCCGCTGTTTTCTGGCTGGATGTTGACATGGAAGCATCCCAGGTTGGAATTGTTACATGTAAAGATCCAGGAATTTCTTAGCTTCCTGAGACCTCAAACACTTTTCGAAGAAAGAGCCTCAGGCTGAAGATAAAATCTAGAGTGGAACTATAAGGTCTTTTTTTTTTTTAACACCTCATAAAAATTGAAGGCAATACTTTTAAGAATCTTTCTCTGGCTTTTAGGCCCTCTGAGAGTTTTAAAGGTATGTGTATCTCACAGATTCTCTCTTTCAAACAATAGAGCTTATAAGAATCTTAAGGGTATTGGCCAGCAGCAGCCTCAAAGGAGGTGGAGAGGCTTGTCTTGAAGAATTTTGTGGTTTTGGCTTTTGTCTAACAGATAAAAGTCCAGTAGGATTGAGAGAAACTCCATATTTTACAGGAGTTTCTTAAATAAATACTTCTAGAGTAGACTAAAAGACAGACATACCACAAAATAAAAGGGAGCTTTCTACAATGAATCCTCTATTAATCAGGTGAGAGAAACAACTAGCTTCAGACATAAGCTACTTTGAATGGAAGAAGAAAGATCTGTCAGAAGGAGAAGCCAAGTTTGGAGAGGAGCCCCAGAAAATTGGATTTAGGACTAATCAAACATTTGATCACGAACACCTGTTGGCTTTCAGAATCACTATGGTTCGGTAACTGCTATGGACCACTTGTTTTTTACCAACATCTGAAGGTCATTCTATGTCTGACACACCGTTGCATGTTGGGTGTGTGAGGGTGAGATAACTTGAATGGGCAGTCCTATTCTGGATGTGTCTGTCGCAAGCAGCTGATTAACCCACTATGCCATGATACCTGCCTCTGTCCATTGCTCTTTCAATTACATATTTTTAAAAAACTATTTTAGAAAAAATATTTTCTAAAAATTTAAATAGAAAATATCACTAAAATATTTCATTTGCATCCTGCAGAATTATGCATAATCATTCTTTGTAGTTTCCTTTGCTTTGCAAATAGTTTCAGTCCTGGCTTTTAATTTTTACTTTGAGATGCTGTTATTGTTCATGGTTCTTTATTCCCTGGAGAGCTAATTGTGGGAAATTTCTTGAGGTCTAGAATGAAGGAAAATTCCTCCAGATAGGAGCTGAGTTTGCTTTTGCCAGGTGTCTGGGAACCATCCCAACCTGGACACTTTTAAAACTAAACGCACTATTTGATTTTGCTTATGTGAATTTGGGCAACAAATCTGTGTGAGAATTAGCTTGTCATTGCTATCTGTCTTTCCCTCTTCCTTTTCCCCCATTTCCTCTGCCTTGCTTGTTGCCAAAGCATCTAAGCCATTTTCCTTTCCATTCAATACGAGAAGTGACAAGTTTTCTTCCAGTTAATCCTTAAAGTGAAACTGGAATCCTTTGGGGTCCCAGTTTTGTAGGGGAAGATCTATTATTAGACCACCCACTTGGTCTCTGTTCTACATGCACTAATGAGAACCTGAAAATCACCACTCCAGTTCCCATTTTGGCAAACGCCCTCACGCCAAAGCAGCTAAAAGCACATGGCCTCCTGCAATAGCTGCCAGCTTTCATTGAGAGTTTTGGCCTCAGACTTTCCTACTATCTTGTATTTCATCAACGCTTTGAGGAAGACGTATTTTTTGTTTGTTTCTTTTGGTCATTTTCATGGGAAAATAGAGTCCAATACCTATGTACCACATAATCAGAAATGCATCTCTTCCCTGTGTGGCACTGTCGGGCATTTTAAATGCTTTCAGACACCACTTTGGTGCTGTGGGCCTGTTCTATGTGGATTTTATAAACATGAACCTAAACCAATGGCCAGATATGGAATATGGACTAATGGTTCCCTTGTCCCCTGGAGAGAACAGATGGAATCTGCCTTCATCATCACCCCACCTTGGAGAGGGTGGAATCAGCAAAGAGTTTGGAGATTGAGTGAGTTTCTAGCAGGATAGCCAACATTAAGCTTTTATACACGTAGTATATTTAATCAGAAACCAAAATTTAAATGCCATATGAATAACCTTCAGTAGTTTTTGAATTTCGAGTAGGGATTGAAAGAAGAGGTCCCCCAACATGGCCCTTTGTTCATTTGCTGGCAATGAGATGCTACATGCTGTCTCTGACAACTGTTCAATTGTGGTAGGATGGCCCCTTGAAGATACAGATGGTTGTTACAGCACTTCGCCTCTGTTCAATTTAAACCTATAAAGGATTTCCAGCAGATAAGAAAATTAGAAGATAATTTAAAATAGTATAACCAAAATGAGATTTGCTTTAGATTGTGTATTGAAAGAGTTTTTTCAGAAATATCCAGGCATGATTTTACTTTATCTTTTTTCCATCTTTCTCCTCTGGAATTAGTGTGCATGATTTTGAGATGTACTCACGTGTATTTCACAATCTTAGAAAATATCCAATAATTCCCAAGGGAATAATTTCACAAGAAAAAATAGTACAAAAGTAGGATTTACTAATAAATAAAAAATGCTATAATGACATATGGGAAGAATTATTTTTAATTACTGTGCACATATTTGTAGATGATTGAGTTATAGACAGAAAGGACAGACCAGTTCTTCCCTGTGTAGTTTGTCCTTTTCCAAGTACCTTTAGATCTGCTATTCCCTTCCAACTAAGGAAGGAGTCAGCTGTTCTGTGTCTAGATTTCCATGTGTCAGATCTATAAAACCCTGTCGGTTTGGACTAGGGACAGAATGTAGGCCTAAGAAGGTGAATGACCTAGGCTGTCACTCTGCAGGAGGAACTCTGCCCAGGAGGGGCATCTTGTTCTTGCCAGTGGTTACTTTAATAAACCTACAAATCTCCTCTTTCAAGAAGTTTGATTTTAAGATGGGAAAAACCAAACTATATAGTAGAATAAGCAGAATCTGAAATATGCAGATAAGTCAAAGCAATGAGGCAGTAGAAGCTACAAATTGGCAGGAACCATGAGGTAGAGCAGCAAGGAGAGAGACAAAGCAGAGTGGTCATGGGAAATGAACAAAGGCTGGGAAGACAGCTGTGGGTCATGGTAACTGCTGGGAAGTTAGTCTTGCTGTAGTTCCATGAACAGCATCCAACCTCCATGAAGGCTCATTGCATCTGCTTTTTATCTCAGTTTGCTCATATGTCATGCCAGTAAACTCTTCTTACTTTAAGGAAATGTGTTTGTTTTTTAAATAACTGGAAGCTCTTAAATAAGCTCTGAAAAATAGGCAATAACCAAATGGGTATTACATATTTGTCACAACCAATTAGTCCAAGTGGCACAATAGGTATATATTTTGAATTTTTTCCTCTTCTTCAAACAGATAATGGAATTAAATATTTATGTATCTATTTGAAGTATTCATGGAGCTAAACATTGAAAGAAAGGGATTAAAGCAGGAACCACAATCTAAAATCATATATTTCTAGAACCCAGACTGAGCTAAACTGAAGTGCCGTAGATGCCCTCACAGGAGGGGTGGCATTGTGGAGTCCAGGTACGGAGTTTGGCAGAGGGGCCAGGTGGTCCGTGTCTGTGTGCTGGTAGAAGGCAGAAGTGCTGTGTGCGGTGGAGAGTGACCAGCATTGCTGCCTTCAACTAGAGAATGGAAGGTGAGAAAAGCAGGGACAGTTTCTGCCTGTGGCCCACATATTGGGGAATGAGGAAGAGGCACCTCTGCCTCACGGCTAGCTCGTCAGGATAGGAACGGGAGTCCCCTAGGTGGCTTTGGGATGGAATCTTGGATAGGTGGATGGGGGCAGACAACCACTGGAGGGAGAAGGGTGAGCTCAGAGCCAGAGAGAAATCGAGGAAGTCAACAAACTCCTACTCAAAAGACAGAAGATGCACTTCTGACTCAAGACTGCAGCATCCGTTACCGGAGTTTGCAGTCTCCAGGCTTGTCTTGCAAATTTCAGATTTGTCTGTCCCTTATTCCTGTGAACCAGTTCCTTCCAATACACCCTCTTCCCGTGGTAAATGAAACATACATGTATGTACATATAAATATATGTGTAAATATGTATAAACGTGTGTATCATCTATCACATGCACACCCTACTGGTTCTTTCTCACTGAAGCAGCAGTATGGATCCAACTGTAGTTCCAAAGCCCACACACAGGAGAGGGAGAGGAAAAAAGGACAAGGAGGGAAAGGTTTCTAATCTGCTTTGCGGTACTGTTCTAGTACTGTGGCATATCGGCACTTTCTGTCTGAAACCATAACTTCCTGTGGAGAGACATTCTCTGGGTCAGCTCACCTGCTGAGCATTCTCTAATTTAGACCTCAGTCTGTGTTCCAAGCAACCACATGGATGTACCTGTCTGTAGCATGCAGTAGAATATTCTACTCTGGTCTTTGGAGGAGAAAAGCCTGTGGAATCTTCAAGTCAAAAGATACATTCAATAAGAGTTTCCAGTAAATGGAAGTTTGCTAGGCCTCAGATGTCACTGCACTGGGTGGGCATTTGGCCTAGTGGTTGATACCTCAGTCCCTCATCAGAGTGCCTGGGTTTGAGTCCTATCTCTGTTCCTCACTCCAACTGCCTACTTACATGAACCCTAGGAAGTAGTAGGTGATGGCTCAAGTAGTCAAGTCCCTGCTGCCCCCATGGGAGACCTAGATTGAGTTTTTGGGCCCTGGCTTTTCCCTGGGTGAGCCCAAAGGTATTGTGGGCATTTGGGGAGTGAACCAGCAGATTCAAGATCTATTTATTTGCCCATCTCTCTGTTTCTCTACCTTGTAAATAAATAGATTTCACAAAGTCACTGCTCATCATATTCATTGTAACCTTTATTTTCTTTCTTTCTTTTTTGTTTTTTTTTTTTGACAGGCAGAGTGGATAGTGAGAGAGACAGACAGAGAGAAAGGTCTTCCTTTGCTGTTGGTTCACCCTCCAATGGCTGCTGCGGATGGCGTGCTGCGGCCAGCGCACCGCGCTCATCCGATGGCAGGAGCCAGGTGCTAGGTGTTTTTTCCTGGTCTCCCATGGGGTGCAGGGCCCAAGCACTTGAGCCATCCTCCACTGCACTCCCGGGCCACAGCAGAGGGCTGGCCTGGAAGAGGGGCAACCGGGACAGAATCCGGCGCCCCGACCGAGACTAGAACCCGGTGTGCCGGCGCTGCAAGGTGGAGGATTAGCCTGTTGAGCCACGGCGCCAGCCTATTTTCTTTTTTCTTTTAAGTGGTTTTTAATAGATTAAATATAGTTCATAGATAAATTTCTTCTCTCCAATCTCCACTTTTACCAATTCCCTCCTCTACAAAGGGATAATTGCAAAAGTAGTTGTGAACACTTGAAAAGTGTTTATTTCAAGGGGTACTCCATTCTCCGTACCTTAATGTACTGTGCATTGTGTCAGTTTAGGAGTGTGCAGAACACATTTTATGAGGTTCTTATGGTAGTGCTAGGTTGGACATTGCAATGCATAGATCGTCTCTCCTTGGAAAAACTTGAAGTCCATAAAGGAAGACAGAATAAAGAAAATATTTCAGTACAATGTAGTGAGCATGGTGGGGAAGCAGCCCTTAGAAGAAACCCAATTATCACCCCTGGATGGGGGCAGGTGGGGATTGTTGGGCTTCTGGGACATGGGGGCACTTGAGCTAATGAAAGCGCAGAAACTTCCAGGATGTGTCATAACAGCTCATGTAAGGTTGAGAGCCATTTTAAAATCAGTTAAAACAACTTCTGATCACTTTTTAGCCAGATTTATTCTATCCTCAAATCCAACAACTGTATCATAGCAGTGAGTGAATTGTGTAGTTGGAACAGTTGAGCACTTTGCTTCCAACCCATTAAGTTGGTCATGAAAACTCCTAAACAGCTCTAGCACATTAGCTGGATTTATTTCACATCTTCATTTTGGGGAGGTCCAAGCTTTCTAGACAGTTTCATTTATTCTCCTATCAAATATCACTGAAAGGTTAAATTTGGTGTTCAGTGACATTTTCCAGGCAACCTTTCCAAAGCTAAAACTGAAAATAATGGATGTGGTATTTCTTCCAGGAAATCATCTCCTAACACCCAACCTCGAACCCTTAGAGGACTCAGCAGTTTCAGATCGTATCAAAGCTGCCAGCTTCTTGTGATTGGAGCTTCACGTATTTCAACTGGTCAAAGTGTCAGTGGACGTGAGTTCCTCCAGCTGGAAAGAAGTTAACAGAAGGAAGAAGGAAGAGACACAGAGAGAGGCAGGAAGGGAACGAGGAGGTGAGGGAAGGAGAGAGGAAGACAGAGAGAGAGAAGGAAATGGCTGAACACCCAGAGAGACATATCCCCATTACTGATGAAAATTAATTGAAGGAATTAACTAGTTAATCCCTTTCTAAAAATCTTGTAGTAAAGTCTAAATTCAAATGCCATGTTCATCACATGCTAACCATGCAATCTTGGGTACTTAAACTGAACTTCAGACTAACCATTGGAAAGCACTGGCTTGATATAAGCCTAATCCATAGTGTTGCCATAAGGATTAAATGACTGAAAACATGCAAAGTACTTGGAAGTGTTGCTTCTTCATAAATATGTCATCATCATAATAAATTTAATACTGCTAATAATAGCTATTATTATTACTAGTTGTAACTTTTTACCATCATGCAGAGAAACATAAGAGGAAAAATGATTCCAGTTACATTAATTTGGGTTGGATATCTACTACCAATCTGAAATTTTTGGGGACTGTTTAAAGAAGAAAATATGTCTATTAGTCTCCTAACACTGTCGTAGGAAATCATGGCACACTGGGTGAATGTAAATAGCAGAAGTTTATTACAGAGTCCCAGAGGCTGAATGTTAGAAACTGGGGTGCAGGCAAGTTTATGCTCTCTTCAGAGGCTCCATGGAAGGTTCTTTTGTTTGCTTCTTCTAGCTTCTGGTGGCTCAACATGGTCCTCGGCTGTGGTCTTATCATTCCAATCTCTGCCCTGGTGCTCACATCCCTCCTTCCCTCTGTCTTTCCCTCTGTGTGTCACTTGTGAGGCCACTTGGTTTGGGATTTAAGGGCACTCTGGATAATACAGGATGATTTCTTCATCCAACTAATTACTTAACTAGATCTGCAAAGACCCCTTTTCAGGTGAGTAAACATTCACAAGTTTTAGGGATTGAGACATGGATAAATCTTTTTTTTTTTTTTTTGAGGTTACCATTCGACTCACTAATATACATTTGTGTCTATAATCACATAATTAATGATGTATAAACAACATGTTTGTTTTCAGAAAATACACATGCAGTCAAAAATTGGAGACAGTCTTAGGTAGTAAGTAGTGTATGCTCCTTTTTGGTTATAAAGACAATCTGCTGAGGTAAGTGCGTGCAAGGGGAACCCTTTGAAAGAGTAATCAGGTGACCTGAAAGTTACACTATTAGGGTCTATCATGGATTAGGTGCTTATGTTTAACTTTTCTTGCCTCAACTATTTTTAACATGAGATGATTTGGTTTGTCTTCCCAGGATTTAATAAGTGACAAAGTAGATACTCTACTTTGATGGAGAACCTTGGTAACTCAAACATCTTATTTGACAGCCTCCCTATCCTTTACCACTGAAGTGTCATATCCTTAGACAGGCATCTCTTATCTTTCATTTAGCCTCTGCGTCTAGTACATTCTCATAGCATGTGTCATGGCATGCTGCACACTTTAGCATACAATCTCAGCATATTGGTGTTTCACGTCATCATGTGTTATGTATGTCTCCCCAACAGGGGAGAAGCAACATTTGCTCAGAACTGAGCACAGTACTTGATATGCAACAGTCACTCAACAATCATGGTCCTGGAAAGAATATTTCTCAAATGTGAGACGAGTAGTGATGTTCATTTTGTGTAAGATGGAGACACCCTGTTGCAACTATGAAACTTGCCACTGCAATAGTTACTGACTTGTCAGAATGAAGTTGGTGAATAAGTGAAAGACCAGATGAATGAAAAAACTAGCTTAGCTGAAGAGCCCATGAGAATATTTTAGGCATGGAAAGCCAAGACACTCTGGAAAAACAAAAAGACCTAAATGAAAGATCTCTGCGAATGAGATCCCAGTAGAAAGAACAGGGCCATCAAAGAAGGAGGTACCTTTCTCTGAAGGGAGGAGAGAACTTCCACTTTGACTATGACCTTGTCTAAATAAGATCAAAGTCGGTAAACTCAAAAGGCTTCCATAGCCTCAGCAACTCATGACTAGAGCCTAGGGTGATTACTGATGCCATAAACAAGAGTGTCAAATTGTTAAGTCAACAACAGGAGTCACTGTGTACTTACTCCTCATGTAGGATCTCTGTCCTTAATGTCTTGTCCAATGTGAATTAATGCTATAACTAGTATTCAAACAGTATTTTACACTTTATGTTCTGTGTGGGTGCAAACTGATGAAATCTCTACTTAATATATACTAAATTGATCTTCTGTATATAAAGAGAATTGAAAATGAATCTTGATGTGAATGGAATGGGAGAGGGAGCGGGAGATGGGAGGGGTGGAGGTGGGAGGGAAGTTATAGAGGGAAAAAGTCATTGTAATCCATAAGCTGTACTTTGAAATTTATATTTACTAAATAAAAGTTTTAAAAAAAATTAGCCTAAGTTAATAATTAACACTTGAGTGTAAAATCATTTGAAGAAAGTGTAGTTTCAAAATCATTTAGTGTGTAGATAAAAGGCCCTTTTCCCTTAACAAGGGATGATTCTTAAAGCACAATGTGAAGATAATGCCAGACATTAAATATTTATAAGGCACTTTGTATTTTTGCAAAGTGTTATCATTTATTATCTCCTAGTACCTTCCTCAAAGGATGAGGACAGCATCACTTCGAATGTGACGTGAAAAGCAGCATTGATTCTTGCTGATTATAGGATAGAGAGCTATGCCGATCAGACGAGGTACAACTTCCCTCGACTGGTGAACTTTCTTTTTTGATTCTTTTTTACTTCTAAAATAATTTGGGGGCCAATGCTGTGATGCAGTAGGTTAATCCTCTACCTGCTGTGATAGCATCTCACATGGTCACTCGTTCATGACTCTGCTGCTCCTCTTCTGACCCAGCTCTCTGCTGTGGCCTGGGAGAGCAGGGGAAGATGGCCCAAGAGTTTGGGCCCCTGCACCCACGTGGGAGACCTGGGAGAAGCCTGGCTACTGGCTTCGGATTGGCCTACCTCTGGCCATTGTAGCCATCTGGGGAATAAACCAGCAGATGGAAGACCTTTCTTTCTGTCTCTCCCTCTCTTGGACTGAAACGCTACCTCTCAAATGAATAAACAAAATCTTAAACAAAATTTTAAGATGAACAAATTTCTTGTAGAGGTTTAGGAGCATAGTGATACTTCCCACCCTATCCTCATGGCCACCATGCTCCCACTCTTCCTATTCCTTCTTTTCTTATTCTCTTAATTTTTACGATAATTTACTTTTGGTTTATTTTATACTCATAAGATTAATCCTACACTAAGTAAAGAGTTCAACAAATAGAAGTTAAAAAAGCTGTTCCTCAATGGTAGAGACAAGGGCTCTAAACATTCATTTTATCTCAAAATGTCAATTTCACTCTTATACATTACATTTTTGGATACTCTGTTATTTACTACAGATCAGGGAAAACATGGTATTTGTCTTTCAGGACTGGCTTATTTAACTGAGTACAATGGTTTCCAGTTACATCCATTTTGTTGCAAAAGACAGGATGCCATCTTTTTTATGGTTTTGTAGTATTCTATTTTTTTCTCTCTGCCCCCTCCCTCCCAACCTCCTCCCTCCATATCTATATCTATCTATCTATCTATCTATCTATCTATAATAAATATCTTTATCCTCTTCAGTTGATGGATGTCTGGGTTGATTCCATATCTTAGCTATTGTGAATTGAGTGACAGTAAACATGGAGGTACAGGTAACTCTTTCATCTGCTAATTTCATTTTGTTTGGGTAAATTCCCAGGAGTGGGATTGCTGAGTGATATGGTATATCGATTTTCAGATTTCTGAGGTATCTCCATACCGTCTTTCACAGTGGCTGTACAAATTTAAATTCCTACCAACAGTGAATAGAGTACCTTTTCCCCATATCCTCAGCAGCATTTATTGTTTGTTGATTTTTGGATGACAGCCATTCTAACAGGTGTGTGGTGAAACCTCATTGTGGTTTTGATTTACATTTCTCTGATGGCTAATGATCCTGAGCATTTTTCATTGGCCATTTGAATTTTCTCTTTTAAAAAATGTCTGTTCAAGTCCTTTGCCCACTTCTTAACTGGATTGTTTTGTTGTTGAGTTCTTTAAGCTCTTTGTAGATTCTGGATATTAGTCCTTTATTGTGCAGTTTGCAGATATTTTCTCCCATTCTGTCAGTTACCCCTTCACTTTGCTGAGTATTTCTTTTGCAGTGCAGAATCTTCTTAGCTTGATGCAATTACACTTAACAATTCTGGCTTTGATTGCCTGTGCTTCTGGGGTCCTTCCCAAGAGGTTTTTGTCAATGCCAGTGTCTTACACAGTTTCCCCCATGTTCAGTGGACTTTCCTAGACATACGTGGGCTGACCTCATCTGCAAACTGTGGTTCCTACGTTGAGACTGTCGTTGATTGCTGGACACTTAGCAGCATGGTTATTGGAATGAGTTCATCCCTGATTGGCTAACTTTCAGAAATAAAGGGTAAGGTGATGGGTTGTCTTGCAAAAGTATGTTTGTGAAGGCAAGTTGTCGTGGATTAATTGAATGGTGTTTAAAAACAGTTGTGATCATTGGTTGTTATGGTTACAGAATAGCCTAGCTTTCCCTAAGTTAGGGAGTTTGCAAAAGTTCTTACCCTATACTTATTCAGTTTTATTCATTCAACAAACATTTCTCCAGTGCCTTCACTGTTTAAGCAATAAGAGGCTAGCTGTGACCCAAGATTTTAGGCAACTACCAAAAGCCAGGAGAGGCTGAAAAGATTCTACCCAGATTCTCAGAGGGCACATGACCCCGCTAATATCTTGTTTTAGACTTCTAACCTCTAGAACTGTATTTTGAAGTTAGTTTTATTTTGAATTTTTATTTATTAATTAAAAAGTTATAGTTATATTTATTTGAAAAGAGGGGAGTGGAAGAGAGGGAGAGAAAGAGAAAATGTCTCTCATTCAGTGGGTCACTCCCCCAAATATCAACAGCAGACAGGGCTGTGCTAAAGGCAACACCAGGAGTGAGGCACTTGTTTTGGGTCTCCTATATGAGTGACAGACACTGAACTACTTGAGCCATCATGTTCTGATTTTCAGATGCACATTAATAGGAAGCTAGAATTGGGAATGGATCTGGGACTTAAACCACAGTGCTATGGTAGGGGATGTGGGCATCCCAAGTAGCAACATAATTGCTATGCCAAATACCTGCATCTTTTTTGTATTAGACACATGATATTGATATATATTTATGTGGTACAGTGCAATTGATACATGCATACAATGTGTAATTATCAATCAAGTTAATTAGCATTTCCCCAAACACTTATCATTTCTCTGTGTTGGGAATCTTCATATTCTTGTTTATTTTGAAATGCACCATGAATTGTTATTGACTACAGTGATCTCCTACCATAGACCACAAGAGCTGATTCTTGTCTAGCTTTGTTTTGGAACTCATTATCTTGCCCCTCTCTAGCCTCCTCCCCTCCACTCTTCCTAGTCTCTGCTGACCACTGTTCTACTTTCTTACTTGAGGTTGACTTTTTAGTTTCCACAAATGAGAGAATATACTTAGCTTTTTGTGCTTGGCTTATCTCACTTAACAAGATGTCCTCCAGTTCCATTCATGTTGTCACAAATGACAGGATTTCATTCCTTTTTATGTCAAGCTACCCAGTTTGTGGTATTTTGTTATGGTAGTCACACAGTGAATTAATTGGATAGGGTTGGGGATTTTGCAGTGAGTAGCACACTTATGCAGTAAGCCACTGCAAGGATGTTGGTGGCTCAGACCAGAATGTCAAAATGGTGTAGGTGAGAAGTGGTCAGATTCTGTATGTATTTTGGAAGCAGAACCAATAGAATTTGCTGACAGATGGAATGTGAGGTGTGAGAAGACAGCAGTCAAGGAGGACTCCAGGCATTGACCTGTATACCTGGAGTTGCTATTTACTGAAACGAGGAATAGTATGTAAAGGGGAAGGCATTTGATTCAGGAATTTGATTTTTATGTTTGAACTGCCTAGTAGATATCAAGATGAAGATGTCAAACACAGAATCATGTGGACATGTATGGAGAACAGGGAGGTGGAAAGCTGGGAATGTAAGCTTTCAAGTTGTCAGTGTACAGATTGCACTTAAAGGATGAAACTCACTAAGGTTCCTCAGGTGACAAATATATACAGAAGAGAAGGTAGATATTGCATGTTATAATCTGGAAAACCGAGATTCAGAAAAGATAAAGAACTTGTCCAAAGGAAACTAATTACAAGTAATCCCAGAATTTCAAATGAGTTTTTCTAATTCTAAAGTGTCTCTTTCATAAACTTTTCCATAATAGGAAAAATTAATCAATACAAATTGGTTCTAACATATTTTTTTTACTTTACCTCTTTGAAAGATGTAGTGATTAAAAATTTATTTTCTGTTAACTGATGGACATATGACTTTCCCTCTATCCTTTGGTAATCTACATGGTCACCACATCCATATGTTCAATGTCACAAATAATTTTGCACTTGAAATGATCTAAATAACCTTCATTAGTAACAGACCTAATTCTGGACTTCATTAAAGCGAAACTGTGCTTTGGAAGTTTTATCTGAAAGCATCTTACTGATGTTCTTCTTATTCCCATTTTGGGAATGGATAGTGTATAGTGGGTTCATTTTATCTGGTCTTATGTAGTTGCTATTCTAAATATTTTTGGTTAGGTACTCAATGAAGCTTTGTTGAATCAAATGTATTTCGCATTCCTGCTTGGTACAGTAATTGTGTAGTCTTGAAATTACACATCACCACAGTGCAATTAAAAGAAAAAAAAACAAAACCCATCTTTCTTCCAAAAATGGAAAGAGTGGATTTTAAAAGCATAACTCCTAGAATGTTAGAATGGAATGAGATTTTAAAAAATCACCAGTTTCAGGTTGGCACTGTGCTATAGTATGTTAAGCCCCTGCCTGCAGTCCTGGCATCCCATATGGGCTCCAGTTCGAGGTCTAGCTGCTCTGCTTCTGATCCAGCTCCCTGCTAATGGCCTGGGACAACAACGGAAGATGGCTGAAGTCCTTGAGCCCCGGTACCCATGTGGGAGACCTGGAAGCAGCTCCTGGTTCCTGGCTTTGGATCCGCCCAGCTCCGGCCATTGAGGCCATCTGGGGAGTGAACCAGCAAATAGAAGACCTTTCTCTCTCCCTCTCTCTCCCTCTCAGTCTGTAACTTTGCCTCTCAAATAATTAAAACATTACCAGTATTTATTTGAAAGCAGAGATAAAGAGAGATACAGAGATCTCCCATCTGCTCGTTCTCTTTCAAAATGCCTACGACAGATGGGGCTGGGCCAGACCAGAACCAGGAACTCAATCCAGGTCTTCCTCATGGGTGGCAGGGACCCAAAGGCCTGAGCCATCACTTGTTGCCTTCTTGAGTGTGCCTGAGAGGCAAGCTGGGATAAGGAGCAGAGCCAAGACTTGAACCCAGGCAGTCTGATTTGAGACATGGGCATCCCAAGAAGCATATTAACCACTGTGCCAAATGCTTGTCCCAACCTCTTTGTTTTTTTTTTTAATTTTATTTAATGAATATAAATTTCCAAAGTACAGCTTATGGATTACAATAGCTCCCCCCCCATAACTTCCCTCCCACCCACAACACTCCCCTCTCCCACTCCCTCTCCCCTTCCATTCACATCAAGATTAATTTTCAATTATCTTTATATACAGAATATCAATTTAGCATATATTAAGTAAAGATTTCAACAGTTTCCACAAAGTGTAAAATACTATTTGAGTACTAGTTATAGCATTAATTAAACACCTAAGAATAATTGTGTATTAATTATAGTTCAACCAATAGTTTTAAGTAGAACATAAAAAATACTAAAAGGGTAAAGTATTAAGTTCTTTTTTTCTTTTGTTTGTTATATAGTTATTTTTTTATTTAATAAATGTGAATTTACAAAGTGCAACTTTTGTATTGTTGTGCCCCCCCCCCCAATCTCCCTCCCTCCCACGGCCCTCCCCTCTCCCACTCCCTCTCCCATTCCGCCCTTCATCGAGTTTCATTTTCAATTACCTTCATATACTGAAGATCAACTTAGTATATACTAAGCAAGGATTTCAACAGGCTGCACTCACACAACCGCACAAGGTCTTGGGTATTGTTCGACTAGTAGTGTTGTTTTTAAGTTTCATAGTAAAACACATTAAGGACAAAGATCTTACGTGGGGAGCATGTACCCAGTGACTCCTGTTGTTGATTTAACAATTGGCACTCTTATTTATGATGTCAGCAATCACCCGAGGCTCTTGCCATGAGCTGTCTAGGCTATGGAAGCCCCTTGAGTTCACCAACTCTGAACTTGTTTAGTCAAGGCTGTATCACAGTGGAGGTTCCTTCCTCCCTTCAGAGAAAGGCGCCTCTCTCCTTGATGGCCTGTTCCTTCTGCTGGGGTATTGTTCACCAGGATCTTTCATTTAGATTGTTTTTTGCCACCATGTCATGGCTTTCCACACCTGTGAGACTCTCATGGACCTTTTAGCCAGATCCGAATGTCCCAAGGCCAACCTCTTTCTTTTAAAGTGAAGTTGAACTTCATTTTGGAGAACACTAAGGCCCAGGAGTTTGCAGAACTCAAGCTGATACAGTTGGGACTGGGATCCCAGCCTTCAGATTCCCACTTCTCCACATGCTATGACTGAGAAAAAAGGAAGGCAAATCAGCCCCCTTCCCTGAGGATAACCTCAAATAGTACATTATAATCTAGATGTGTAGGAGACAGAAAATCAGGAAAGAAAGAAAAGATACATTTTCTGCAGTACTTCGTACCCAAAGTGCTTCAATTAGCAGCATACCCAAAGTGCAGGAAATAAACTCCATCTTAAACTCCATCTTTTTTTTTTTTTTTTGACAGAGTGGACAGTGAGAGAGAGAGACAGTGAGAAAGGTCTTCCTTTGCCATTGGTTCACCCTCCAATGGCCGCCACAGCCGGCACGCTGCAGCCAGTGTACCATGCTGATCTGAAGCCAGGAGCCAGGTGCTTCTCCTAGTCTCCCATGGGGTGCAGGGCCCAAGGACCTGGGCCATCCTCCACTGCACTCCCGGGCCATAGCAGAGAGCTGGACTGGAAGAGGGGCAACTGGGACAGACTCCAGCGCCCCAACCAGGACTAGAACCCGGTGTGCCGGCACCGCAAGGCGGAGGATTAGCCTATTGAACCACGGCACCGGCCCAAACTCCATCTTTATCACTTCACTGAAGCAGGTTATTTGAACTCTGCCCACCTCCATTTCCTGTTGTGCAAAACAGAGAAAACATATTGGGGCTGTTGGAGGACTGAGTGCAGTCACACATGTAAAACCCTTAAATAGTGCGTGACTCACGGTAGGAGCTTCGCTAATGTTGGTCACTATTAGCAGTGCTTTTTAAGCAAAATCCTAGACTGTTGCTCTAGCTCTGTCACAGCCCTGTAACCTCACACAAGTCACTGCACTTTCCTGGGCCTCAGCACTTCACTATAAAGTGGGTTCATTGAGTTGGGGGATTCCTAAGACTATGGAACATGACATTAAAAGATGGTTATTTTGGTGCAAAACGTTTTTGAAATCCAAGCATCGCTTCCATTAATACACATTTTCTATGAGCTTTTCGAAGACCGCTTGTGTGTCGCCTGCTGACCTCCATGTTGTGACACAAGGAGTAGGTGGGGGCTTTGAGTGCAAAGGTCCTACATGTGAGAATTGTGTCTTGGAATTTTTATTTCTAAGCACACCGGTATTGTCTCTTTACTTGCTTTGTCTCTTTACATGATTATCTGATAGATTGGGTTTTTAAAATATTTACTATAACTAGTACTCCAACAGTATTTTTCACTTTGTGTTGCTATGTGAGGGCAAACTGTTGAAACCTTTACTTAATATATACTAAACTGACCTTCTGTATATAAAGAGAATTGAAAATGAATCTTGATGTGAACGGAAGGGGAGAGGGAGTGGGAAAGGGGAGGGTTGCGGGTGGGAGGGAAGTAATGGGGGGGAAGCCATTGTAATCTATAAGCTGTATTTTGGAAATTTATATTCTTTAAATAAAAGTGTTATTAAAAAATTTATTTATTTGAAACCCAGGGTTATAGAGAGGCAGAGAGAGAAGGGGGTGGGGGAGGGTGTGAGGGAGAGCGAGGGAGAGAGGTCTTCATCCACTGCTTCACTTCCCAAATGGCCGCAATGGCCCAAACTGGGCTGATCAAAAGCCAGGAACCAGGAGCTTCCTCTGGCTCTCCCACTTGGGTGCAGGGACCCAAGGACTTGGGTCATATTCTACTGCTTTCCCAGGCCTTAGCAGAGAGCTGGATTGGAAGTGGAGCAGCCAGGACTTGAACCAGTGCCCATATGGGATGGCAGCTCTGCAGGCAGCGGTTTTACCTCCTACACCACAGCGCTAGCCCTGGACAGATTGCTTTAAAAAATTTATTTTGTTTGAAAGGTAGAAAGAGATCAATTGATCTTCCATTTGCTGGTTCATGTCCCAAATGGCTGCAACAGTAGGGCTGAGCCAAAAGCCCAGAACTTTATTGAGGTCTCCAATGTGGGTGACAGGGGCTCAAGCACTTGGGCCATCTGCTGCTGCTTTCCCTGACCATTAGCAGGGAGCTGGATTAGAAGTGGAGCAGTCAGGACTCAAACTGGTACCCATATGGGGTAATGTTAACACAGCAGGTATCTTAACCTGTTATGTAGCAATACCGACCCCTGTCTATTGATCTTTAAGCACAGAGTTAGCATAGTTATTAGTCTATTGAAAATAGTAACAGAAAGCAGCTTGTTTTGATATGGAAGGACAAGGGAAAGAAGGCACTATTAAAGATCAAATTAATGAATGTGACCTAATAACTCATTTTCTGTCAAATGGGACCTTCTAAAAGTAAAGGTACTCATTAATGTGGTTTTCCTGGCACAATGACAAGTCTTAATCATCTTGCTTTTTAAATCAATTAGATGAATTTTATAACATCTTAAAATGAAGCATTCTGAAAGAATATGGCAATTGTGAAAATCTCCTCATGGTTACATTGTGGAATACAAAACCGGGACAGGAAATTGTCTCTGTTAGCCAGGGACAAGCCTTGACACCTGTTTTTGAGCTCCATTTGAATTTCTCTGAGTACTTTCTTCACTGATGCTCATTCATTCTATATTTTAAGGCACTGTTGATTTTTGGCTCTTTTCTCCCTAACATGAAATTATGAGGTCTGCTGAGTTAGTTACATAGTGGTCACTATTTTGAGATTATTACCACTATTTTAATAGAACAAAGCAACATGATTAAAATTACAAAACACAGGATGTAGTATTACACACTGTCATAGATTTCTAGTCTCACGTGTTAGTGATATCTTTATTGTATTTTCATATGTAATCTTCACCGTATAAAATATTAATCAGTTTATAAATCAGGTTATTGATGCCTAATGAAAAATTTCACATAAAACTTTGAGTTAAGAGGAGTAAATATTTTTCTCCATCAGGTCGAATGTTAGGTGCATCAGCTTTCTGTACTGATTTATAATGAAGACATGCTAAAGGGAGGCCTGAAATAAATGACAGATAGCAGATTATTCCCCTGGTAAACTTGTGACGTCAGTAAAATATCTAACATCTGCCTGATTCTATTTCTGGCTTGTTTTCCATTTTCTGCGTCTCCTGCCAGTTCCCCTTTGGCAGGTGGAAGTTGTTTTCCTCTCAGCTTCTCTTCCCTCTTTGTTTTATCAAAGCATTGATTAAGGAAGGGCTTTGACTTCAATTTTTCTCCATGTGAATTTGAAGGTAGTGAATCATTTTTCCCATAGTTATTTGCAGCTTAAATCATAGCAATAAATACTAAGGAAATGTTTTTTTCCCTGGTCACTTGTATTTACATCCTAACAGAAGGAAGCACATTTTTAAGCAGAAAATTAAGTCTCTTCAGTGTCTATGATCATATACTTAGGACGGATGTGATGACCAGGACCTAAGAATGCCAGTGGGATGAAGACAGGATAGACGTCAGGAATTTTGCCACTGTGATAAAGAGGCTTATTTGAGAAATATTTGAGGAACTGGTGTATTTAGTTCAAAGCAAGCAGAAGATTTTCCATCAGAAGTTTTGTTCGCTTGAATTTTATCTTTTTTTTTCTCCTAGAGAACCAAGACTTGCATCTTCTATAGTTGGTTATTTTATTGCAAATGTCATTATGTTTACCTTATGTGCTTGTTCTTCCTAGAATCAGGAATGGTACCCTAGATTTGGGTATTTAAATGGAAAGCATTCAAGAAGAATGTCCCTGTAAACATACATCATGTGCTCCTAAGGAATAGACATCATTGCAACTAAGCTGTCTTTGAGAGACAGATAAATTGCAGTGGAAATACAAATACACAGTGAATGATTATTGGGAAGTCAAATGTGAAATCTGAATTATTTGCATAGTAGAAAGTTTAGGATCTGTGTTCTCACCACTAATTTAACTCTGCCCCCTTGTGTGTACAGGGTGCGTTGACCAGGCCAATAAGCTTCAAAGCAGAAAGGCAGGGGCAGTGTATCTCCTTACAGAATTTGATAAAGATGTCCTGGAGAATTATTCACAGCATAAAATGCTGTGTCTTACGATAATATAATTGCATTCATTTAACAACTGGAGAAATAGTCCCCAATGGAAGTAAATAACAAGCTACATTAAAATTATATATAAAAGTAGATCATCTCTCTAAACTCAGTATGAGCTTTACATGCTACTAGGAAAATGGTTTCCTAAGGATCAACTAATGCAACAGACCAAATGGTGAAAAGATGTATAAATCTATACCTGTGTGATTTTTTAGGGCAACATCCTGCCCTACCTCCACTATATTCTTGCTTAAGACTGTACTTACTGAAAAAGAAAATATTGTTCACCTAAAATTATGATCTAACAAAATAATATTGGTTTTATTTTAATATGTTCATGACACTCTAAATATTAAAGAACCCTTAAATTCTTTTGAAGTCAATTGACTTTATGGCAAAAATGTTAACAGTATAATAAGGGATATATGATATATGTAGAAATAACAATTATTTTTTTAAAGATTTATTTTATTTATTTGAAAGAGTTACAGAGAGAGGTAGAGACAGAGAGAAAGGTCTTCCATCCACTGGTTCACTCGTTCACTCCCCAGATGGCTGCAATGGCCAGAGCTGCGCCAATCCAAAGTCAGGAGCCAGGAGCTTCTTCTGGGTCTCCACGTGGGTGCAGGGGCCCAAGGACTTGGGGCATTTTCCACTGCTTTTCCAGACCATAGCAGAAAGCTGGATCGGAAGAGGAGCAGCCGAGACTAGAACTGGCGCCCATATGGGATGCAGGTGCTTCAGGCCAGGGCTTTAACGTGCTGCGCCACAGCACCAGCCCCTAACATAATTATTAATAATAATGCAAGGATGAAATAGGTTGTAAATTAAATTAGACTGTTGTGAAATTCTTACATTATATGTGAATTCCTATAGCATGTGTTAAGGGAGACTGTTATAAGTTAAAATGTATAATATCCCTTTATGTACATATGAAGCATTGACATATTTATGAGGCTGCTAATAAAAAGTCAATAGAGGAGATAGAATGGAATACTACAAAAGTACTTGATTAATCCAAAAGAAAGTAGGGGGGATTAAAATAGAAAAAAATCAACATACAGATGATAGAATTGAACACAATTCTGTTAATAATTGCATTCAATCTAAATGTGCTAAAAAAGCTTTCAGTGTAAGGCCGATTGTCAGATTACAGGAAAAATCAACACACAACTGTCGGCTGCTGCTAATAGGCTCCCAGTGAACAAGAATGGGAAATTAGGGAAATGATATATCATGCTGATTCTAAGAATGGAAGCTTAGAATCATTGCACAAAGTGGACTTTCAGGTACACTACATTACTGGAGGTAAAGGGTTGCATTTTGTGGTAATAAAAGTTCAAGTCATCAGGGCATAAAACAATACTAATTGGTACGCTTGTTATAATACAGCTTCAAAATATGTGAAGCAAAAATTCATAGAACTAAAAGAGAAAAAGAAAAGTTCTAAATAGATTTTCATACTCCACTTTTAATAGAGCACTGATAAAGCAGACTGAACAATTATTAATGGTCAACAACAAGACATTATACCCAACAATTGTAGAATATACATTTTTATTTTTAAATTTTTAAAAACATTTTATTCATTTATTTGAAGGAGTTACACAGAGAGAAGGAGAGGCAGAGAAAGAGAGTCTTCCATCTTTTGGCTCACTCCCCCACTGGCAGCAGAGGCTGGAGCTGTGCCAATCTGGAGCCAGGATCTTCTTCTAGGTCTCTCGCGCAGGTTCAGGGTGCCAAGAACTTGGGCCTTCTACTGCATTCCCAGGCCATAGCAGAGAGCTGGATTAGAAATGAAGCAGCTGGGACTAACCGGTGCCCATATGCGATGCCAGCACTGCAGACAGTGGCTTTACCCACTATGCCATAGCGCCAGCCCCAGAATATACATTTTTATAATACAGAAGGAACAACCATCAAGATAGAGTGTATGACATCATTAAGCATGTCCTATACATAACTAAAGATTGAAATACACTATTATTCTGAACACCATAGAATTAAATTTGCAATCAATAATAAAGTGGTTCTTGAAAATTTCCAAATATTGAGAAATAAGCACCACATACTCAAATAGCTGATGGACTAGAGAGTGAGTCAAAATACAAACTATAATTTCCAATGAAGTGATGTCAAAGTATAAACATTTATAGGATGCAGCTAAAGCACTGCTTATGGGTAAATTCATGCTATAAGTACTTAGGTTAAGAGGCTATAAAATTAAGTTGTAAAAAAGAAGAAAGCTTCTAAAACTAAAGTCATGGAAGAAAAGAAATAGTACAGATAAGAGCAGAAATACTTTAGAAAATGGGAAACAAATGAATATACTTCATACAAAAATAATAAAAACTGGAAACCATGAAAAGAGCCAACAAACAAAAGAGAATGAAAATTCCCTACAAATAAGTGAAAGGTGATACCTCACTACCAATTCTGAAAGCAATACAAAGATAATAAAAGGAGTATTATAAACAAGTTTGTGCAAATTCAACAACCTACACGGAATAGGAAAATTAGCAAAAGAAGCACCAGAAGAAACAGAAATTTTATATAATTCTGTCTGTTAACAAAACTGATCTCTCAATTAATCATTCTGTAAATGGTTTCACTGATTGATACTACAAAACATTTAAGGAAAAAAATGTTATTTGAACGTCCATACAATTAAGCCTCAGCAAGGATTATTTTTGCTCAACATCTTGCCTGTGGGGTCACCACAGATTGGTTGCGTCCTTGCAAGGGAGGTTCCAGTTCTCGTCAGTAGCCCTGTTGCCTGGACATCTGCCTTCGGGTCTTGGCATTGCCGACTTCTTTCATCTCTTCAGGCTTAAAAGTGGTAGTGAAGCTCATTTCTTTTAAAAATGAGTCATTTTAGTAAACTCTCACGTGAGCACACCTTTGCTCCCCTGTCCTGCTTCTGAGAGGGATACAGCGTTAAGTCTATCAGTTCTATTCCACAGAAGTTGTTTTTCTACTGCATGTCCCCTGCGGTGACGGGGGTAGTAGTGGTGGGGTGCAGTGGGTGGGCAAGGTCACCTTTTGTTTCTTTCTTGATATCCTAACCCATCCAGTGATGTAGGATTTCTAATTTTGCCTCCCCTGTGTGCAAATTTATTTTAAGCCTAGAATGAAATGTTTCCTCAAGGAAGGCAAATCGAGTTCCCTAGGTCAAGAGGCTACCACGCTGCCCTTGGAAAAGAGCAAGTCTCTGGCTGCTTCTCGTGGTGTTTGGGTCGGTTAAGAGTTATGCCAAGCGTGCTGGTAACAGCACAAAGAAAACCATGGTTTACACCACACAAGGGGCTTACTTTCCTCTAAGTTTGAGAAGCCCAGATTTTAGGCTGTCCAAAGTCACAGTGCGTATGTAGTTGATTGCAAAATTGACCAGAATTTCTTGTACCTTTTCTCATCAAGGGGAAAGTTACTCCATGATGTAAGGCTGGCCTTGTGACAAGTAGGGTGTGAGCAAAATGAACACATGCAAATCTGAAGCAAGAGCTCAGCAGGCTTTGCCTACTTCTTTTCAGACTTTTCCGCTTGCTGGAGCAGAGGCCACAGATAGGCTCCAATTGTCCTGGCCATACCACTCTAGGCTGTCAAAAGCCAGCCAACCCCAGCTGACAAAAGACCCATGAATGAAGGCAGCCCAGATCAACCAACAGTAACTCAGCTTAGAAGAAACATGGGTCTAAATTGTCCAAATGCAGAAGTGAAGCTAAGTAAGTGGTTTTGCTTTACTCTAAGACGTTTTGGGGCAATTTGTTACATAATAAATACTAATACATTATTATAGTTCATTAGTGCCCATGCCCCTCCAGCATTCCCATTGTGAAAATATGAGCATAACCTCATAGTTATAAAAAGGCTGCTGAAGTGCTGACCATCCCATCAGCCTATCATACCGGAGGAAGAGGAGAAAGGGGAGAGGAGCCTTCCACACAAGAAGGTGGCCTCTTTTGGAAGATTTATGTAGTTACTTATTTGAAGAGGAGGGAGGGAGGGAGGGAGGGAGAGAGAGAGAGAGCGAGCGAGCGAGAGAAGAGGATATTCTTTCTTGGTTCTCTCTCCTAATGCCTGCAGCAGCCAGGCCTGGGCCATGTTGAAGCCAGGAGCTAGAAACCCTACCTGGGTCTCCCATGGAGGTGGCATGGACTCATAGACTTGATTCATCAGCTACTGCTTCCAAGGTACAGTAGCAGGAACCTGGATTGGAAGCAGAGGCCAGATATTAATATCTGGCCCAAGTACTTTGATATGGGATACAGCTTCCCAAGCTGTCACTTAATCTGCTGAGCCACAACGCCCACCCTTCATTATTATGTCTTGTCTCATTAGCTACGTCTATTTGCAGATAGGATTGAGATTCTAGTTTTCATAGATGGACATGTTGTCAGTCACCTTTAGGTAGTGGCTAGCAATTTTTGCCACGCTGTTAGGACAGCTTAATTTGAGTCTGTTGATGGTGGTTCTTATTATTCCATTAGACAGAAACTGCTGTGTCAAAACTAGATCAAAAATTGCTTTAAAATTGATCTTTCTTGCTTGTGGAAAATGAATCTAAAGTACTTGGGAGTGGCCAGTGCCGCGGCTCACTAGGCTAATCCTCCACCTGAGGCACCAGTACTCTGGGTTCTAGTCCTGGTTGGGGCACCAGATTCTGTCCTGGGTGCTTCTCTTCCAGTCTGGCTCTATGCTGTGGCCCAGGGAAGGCAGTGGAGGATGGCCCGAGTGCCTGGGCCCTCCACCCGCATGGGAGACAAGGAGGAAGCACCTGGCTTCTGGCTTCAGATCAGCGCAGCGTGCCGGCCTTAGCGGCCATTTGGGGAGTGAACCAACGGAAGGAAGACCTTTCTCTCTGTCTCTCTCTCTCACTGTCTAACTCTACCTATCAAAAACAGACAAACAAACAAACAAAAAAACTAGATCAAACATATTTCCTATGATATTAAAAACGAGTTTAATGTGGAAAAGGAATTTTAGTCTAGCCAATGTCACTGACACCTCATTTCACAGTTCTTGGGTTTTATTCTTGACTCTGGCTTCTAACTGCAGCTTCCTATTAGTATGGACTATAGGTGGCAGCGGCGATGACTCCGTTAGTTAGGCTCTTACCACCCACTTGGGAAACCTGGATTAATTCATGCCATTGTAGGTATTTGGGGAGTAAACCAGTGGCTGGGATCTCTCTCTCTTTCTCTGACTCTATCTTTCTTTGCTTCTCAAAATGAATAAACAAAAATCAAAAGGGTGAATTTTATGGTATGTGAGTCATGCTCATTAGAGTTATAAAAATGAGTTTAGTGAACACTTGTTTGATTTTATTTTCATTTGTCCTTGAACCTTCCCTGAGGATATGACTGTGAAAATGTATTGGGCCTTCAAAATGTTTTATTTCCTAAGATTTTGTAGTAAAGGAACAAGTCAGATAACAGGGGCCCTGTTTTGAAATCTACCCAGAGATAAAAGACTAGACTGAATAAGCCTAGTGTTGGGTAGAATTTAAATGAGAAATGCAGGGTGGGCGATACAATCAGCGTTTCAGATCCTTTTCAGAATTTTGTCAGCTTCTGTTTCCCTTACCACCAGGTCAGGTTTACAGTTGGAAAACCTTGTGCATGATTGAACTAAAGCAAACATGATTGTGATCCATCCTGGGATATATCTATGTAAGAATCAATGGCAAATAAAAAATGGGCAGATGTCTACTGAGTTGACTACAAGTTATCCTAAGATGTCTAAGAGAAGAAAATGTTAAGTGAAATGGCTGCATACATCAGTTCCATATTCAGAACTGTTTCAGATGCTTTAGAACAATTATTTTGGCATTAGCTATGGTGGAGGACCTTTTTCATAAAATTTCTAAGCTGTCAGTGTCTGATACAACATCATCCTATGCACAGCAAGTAGGTAGCTCCTGCCCCACCAGACTCGTCACACGAGTTTCTACACACACAGTCCCTTCCTACCTGTTTACAAGATAAATCTCCTGGACACACAATTTGATATACTTGAAGTGGAAAATTGGTGTAAAAATCTAAACAGCCTTGATTTCTTTAACTACTTCACTGCATTGGCAAACAGTTTTCACACAGGCAGCAAGGAAATAAGATGTGTTCTCCATAGAGTATAATCTTATTAGAAAGATACTAGTTAAGGCCGGCGCCGTGGCTCAACAGGCTAATCCTCTGCCTTGCGGCGCTGGCACACCAGTTTCTAGTCCCGGTCGGGGCGCCGGATTCTGTCCCGGTTGCCCCTCTTCCAGGCCAGCCCTCTGCTGTGGCCCAGGAGTGCAGTGGAGGATGGCCACCGTGCTTGGGCCCTGCACCCCATGGGAGACCAGGATAAGCACCTAGCACCTGGATCCTGCCATCGGATGAGTGCGGTGCGCCGGCCGCAGTGCGCCGTCCGCGGCAGCCATTGGAGGGTGAACCAACGGCAAAGGAAGACCTTTCTCTCTGTCTCTCTCTCTCACTGTCCACTCTGCCTGTCAAAAAAAAAAAAAGATACTAGTTAAGGAAGGGAAAGATTGTTTTAGGCAGCGTAATGAAAGTATCAGTATAGGAATTTGGGAGGAGGTGCGTGCATGGGGTTCTGATCTGAGAAAGTTCCTCAGGGATGTGGGGTTGTGAGTGAGGGAAAGGAAGAAGCCAATCCAGGGGTGTTCCTGGGCATGCTGTTTCCATGGGAGGCTGAGGCGAATGGTACTGTGCTTCTCACACTGATGGACTTCAGAAAACTGAAGAATTTGTTCTCCAACTTCTATATCTCTCTGGTTGAGGATTGCTTTGCTCCTGGGGATTTCTGTTCCTCCTGTTCCACATGCATACTAAGGATGCTCTGTTGACCAGAAAAAGTCTTCATGTAGAGTCACGGGATCTTGGTAAGAAGCCAAAGTTAGATAAGGGATTGGTGGGGGATGAGCAATGGTCAGTGTCTGCTGCCATTGCCTAATTGGATAAATAACCCCAGAGACAGGGAGGTTACCAAGGACTATTCAAGGACCTTTTCTTGGCAGAAGTTTACGTCAAATGTGGTTACAAAGGATGGGTACAAATAGACATCAGTGAGAAGGGGGCTTTGCACTGTAGATGAAGGTCATGAAATTAACCGGGTCAAAGACAGCAATGAGTGAACTTGGATGGCAGGAACAAAGGAGCAGCCTGCCTGGAATAGAGGTGCCCTATCAGGGGCAATGTGAGGTTTGCTTATACTGAAGATGGATCAGAAACAAAACAAATAATAAAAGTGATAATGATTTCTGTGGTGGGCTTTTACTTATGCCCACTACAATTTTAATTTTCATTAACTTTTTATATAGCATGCATGGAACTTTATTCCACGCTGTTGTTTTCTTTTTAAAACAATTTTCCAGACAAAGAATTATGCATATTTATGGTATACAAAGTTCATGACTTTCGGATGTGAGAAATTTCAAGTTTAATTTTTTTCTATTTTATTTATATCTATTCCCCATACCTACTTACTCAATGGATGGCAAATTCTATCCTGGGAACTGGGGTTTATGGGGACTGTTCCCTGTTTTAGATCATGCCTGAACTCCAGGCCAGAATATTTAGAGATGAGTCCACTTACCTTTAGTTTACTTGGATGAGCCTATTTTCTAAGTTCATGGTGTTCCTTGAAGGTAAGTGGCTGTCATGTTTGGTGTCAAGCTTGGACATAATATCTTGGTCAACGTAAAAGTACTTGGCAGCTTTTCTCTGCTAAGGTTCAGAGATTTCCTTAAGCTACTAAGGAAAACCAGGCACTGGTCCCAGTACTCATGGGTCTCAAAAATTCCCATTCAGCCTATGTCAGAGTTCTCAAAATTTCTCACTTCTATGCTGACTGACTTGTGTTCACTGTGATGCTGAGATCATTCAGGGACCTGGGTATTAGAGCTGCCTGGAAATTTCTGTTTTTGTCTGTGGGATCCATAGAAAATTCTAAGGCAGGAAACTCAGATTTTTGAAGCACAAAATCCGTGTATCTTATTGGGGTATGGGAGGAAGATTATGCTTCATGTTTCTTTGTCTATGAGCACAGAATGTATATTGATGTTTTGGTAGATGACTTTTAATTGTCACAAACCCTATGAAATAATATTATAATGCCTACTAAGGATAAGGAAATTGAGGGTCTGTGATGTTCTAGGAATACACATAGGATTACATTGTTAGTGGGAAGTTTGTCTAACTTCATGGTTACAACACCTAATAACTATGTAAGTGGTCATTTATATTTGATTTAAAATTCAATTATGGGTCTTTGCAAATTCTGAAGCATGTGTGCAAGGTTATAAGAACAGTTTTTATGAATGTTTTTGGAGCATGGAGAGAATTCTTCAAGGAGAGAGAGAGAGAGCATGCTTCCTATTTTCTGGTTACTCCTCAAATGCCCACAACATTCAGGACTGGGCCAGGCCAAAGCTAGGTGCTGTAAACTCCTTCTGGGTCTCCCATGTGGGTGACGGAGCTCTAACTGCTTGAGCTATCACCTACTGCCACCCAGGGTTCCCATTAGCAGGAAGTTGGGTTGTGGGTGGAGCCAGGACTCAGACCCATGTGCGCATCCTAAAATGGCACCTTAAGCACTGTACCAAATGTTCACCGAGAGGCTGGTTCATCAACCCACAGTAAGGCTATGAGCATCAAAAGTACCACTGAGAATGGCTCTCTGATGACTGGGAGAACAAAGAATAAGAATTTGAGAGGAGCCACAGAAACATTCTTCTTGTACACCTGTTTATCTCCTGAAAATCTTTGTTTTTCTAACACAACTACCACATAAAAGGTTGCATGGAGCAGTTCAAAAATCTAATAATTCCATTGTCATGCTCTCACATAAAACCCACTTAATAACCATGAAATCTGAGCATTACTTTTTTCTGATAGACTTTTAAATCAATTTTTGCCAGTGGAGCAAACTCTTTGGAACTTTGAGATTGTATTGAATTTATAGAATGCATTTTAGGTGAATTGGCAGATTTAATTTATGAAGATTATCCATGTTGGTGAATGATAAGTTTTTTAATAACCTTCAACAAAGTTTAAAATTTTTCCTCATGTCAAGCTTTCAAATTTCTCATAAAGTTAATTTTTTTTTACAATTTATTTTTATTGCTATTGTTATAAATGAGGTTTTTTTTCCTATATTACCTAACTATATTAACCTTTGGATCTATCTTGTAGCTGACCATATAATAGTTAGTAGATTATGGATTCCAACAATTTTCACTGCTTTTTATGGGGTTTCTAGATAAAATCACATAACATATTTAAAAATAAGAATTATTTTCTAGAATACTTCTTCATCTTGTGTTAGTGCACTGACAGGAGACACAATGGTGAATAAGTGATAGTTGAAGACTTAAACTTTTACAGCAAGTGTTTTAAGTCTGAAACCAAAACTATTGATGATGTAATACTTCATAATTATTTATTGTTTTGGATTAGGTTCATAGACTAAAAGATTGTAGTTGTGTTCCTGAAACTGTGATCCCAAGGCCATTTCATTGTCTTTTTTTTTTTTTTAAGGATTGATTTATTTGAAATGCAGGGTAACAGAGAAATAGGGAAAGACAGAGATTTTTAATCCACTGATTCACTCTCCAAATGCCTGCACACACCTGTGGTTGGGCCAGGCCAAAGACAGGATCCTGGAACTGCGAGGTCTCCCACATGGGTGGCAGGGGCCCAAGCATTTGTACCATCCTCTGCTACATATCCAAGAGGGTTGGCAGAGAGCTGGATTGGAAGCAGAGTAACTTGGGACTCAAATCAGCACTCTGATATAGGATGCCACAATGCCTGCCCTCAATTCTTATTTTAAAAGGAAATGCATCATGAAGCAAGATATCAGTACTGTAAATATCTATTACATGACATATTGTTGAATAGTTCATTTCCAGGCTGTTTTTGGCTCACTTGAATGCAGCTCTACTACTTTTGAATATGTCTCCTTGGGGAGAATGGCATGCTGGGAAGTTTATCCTATCAGAAAACAGCAGTAAAAACAACATATAATTTGTTGTTGAAGGGATTTGGGGGTTTATTCACATTGCGTCCTCATTTCAAACATTGACCTCTGATTCATATGGCTCACTTTTATTCTTTGCCATGTACTTAAATAAAACATCATTAAAGATCATCTGAACCAAATTGTAACTGTGTCCCAAGTTGGATTCTGAGAGGGGACAAATAGGCACATTGGCAGGGAGAGTAATCAGGAGTGGTTCTTTCCTGCCTCAGCTGGAAACGTGGGCTCACAGGAAGAAAGCTGGAAAAAGTGAGCCCCCTGTAGGTTACTGACCCGTGCCAGGAAATAAAACAGGTGTCCAAAATCAGAAACAGGAAAGTTGGCTTTTAGACTGGGTCAGGGATTAAATTCCATGATACAGAGGAAGGCGGTGTTGTAACCACCAAGTTCAAACCTCCAAAGCTAATGTAAAATGCATAATTGGAACAATTTCCCCCTGATTTTTGTCTTTATTTTGCCAAGGACATGCTTTAGTGATGAACTTACAAGATTATAAACCTCAGAATAAGCACCCAGAGGTTATTATTTGGTTCATTCCTGACATTAGAGGTTTCTCCTTGGTTTTAGACAGAGATCCTGAATTTGAGAGTGATGACCAAGTACAGAGCTCTGGATATGCATCTACACTGATACATTCTCTTGAAGAAAATGAGGAACTCCTGTAGAAAAATAACTTGAGCAAGTTAAGAGAAAAGGAATGAACCAACCAATGGAACAAAAAAATTACTTAACAGCACATGATAGGTATGAAGTAGTAAATGGATGAGAATGAGGATTGGCCTGTTGAGATAGTGTACTGTGTTCTGTATGCAAATGTTAGTCTTTGATGAGTGTTGTGACTTGAAAGTGTCCCTCAAAGTTTATGTATTCCAACATGATCCCAGTGCAATAGTGTTGGGAGGTCAGGGGCCTAATGAGAGGTGATCAGGTTATGGGGGTGCTGACCTCATGAATAGTTAAGTAACAGTAACTTGGGTTTCTCTCCTTCACTGTCTCTGATCTGAGCATGCTCACTTGCCCTTTTGCCATGTTTTGAAATAGCAGTAAGCCCTCGCCAGAAACTAGCACCATTCTCTTGGGCCGCCTGGCTCCAGAACTATGAGTCAAATGTTCTCCTTTTCTTTATAAGTGATCCAGTCTGTGATATTCTGTAATAACAGGAGGTGCACTAAGACAACAAGACATTGACCTGTTCTGAAATACTGTTTTAACTGTTGATGTAATAGTCATGACAAAAAAATTGGTGCTAATTATATTTAAATAAAAGTATAGAAAACGTTTTCTGTCCCAGAATTCTGAAGTTAGTGTCCTCTGATAAGCCAATCATTCTAGTTCTTTGAGGATTGTGTATCAACAATGTATGCCCTGAACAAAAATAACACAATCAGATTTCTGATAGTCCACAGGATCTTGTGAGTCCTTAAGATTTTGATTTTCAATAGTAATGTAAAATCTGATCATTTGTATTTTTATTTAACTTTTAGATACATATAGTTTTTAAAAAGCTTTATTTGGTCGGGAGGAGAGTTACAGATAGAGAAGGGAGATAGAGAGAGGTCTTCTATCCGCTGGGTCACTCCCCAGATGGCCATATCCACTGAGCTGGGCTGATTCGAAGCCAGGAGCTTCTCCCAGATGCCCTGCGTGGGTGCAGGGGCCCAAGCTCTTGGATCATCTTCTGCTGCTTTTCCTGGCCATTAGCAGGGAGCTGGATTGGAATGAGAGAGGACTGGAACAAGCACCCATATGAGACGCCGGTGCCGCAGGTGAGGCTTAATGTACTAGGTCACAGCGCTGGCTCCAATAAATATAAATTTTAATGTGTAATTCTGCATGGGACAATAAATGCCCAATGGAGGATGAAGTTTTCTTGAAAAGAAAGCAGAGTTTTTCAAATGGCTTTATTGTAAAGGAGATTTATTTCTAGAAAGGTGCATGACCCAGGGGATGTCCTAGCAGAGGAGATCTTTTTCATGATCTGACCAATCAAGCTTATTTTAGCTTTGAAGAGCAGAAGGAGGACCCTGTAATGGAGATAATAGGTGGTCCCTGTGTCCTTAAAATCCTTCTAGCCTCGAGTCCCCTAGAGTAAAATCTGCACGAATCTGGTGCAAGTGAGCAAGACCGGATTCAATTTTCACGACATGAAGAGCATATTCTAGCCATAATTAGTGGTAATTGTACAAGGTTCTAAGCACGTTCCACATACCAGTCAACACCAGAGCTGGAAGAAAATATGTAATTACTGTCACAACAGCCACAAACCACTGCCAACCTCTCTGCCACCCAGAGCAGAAGTTCCCGAGTCATTGCACTATTATTATGTGCAATGCTCTATGCAAATATTTTGTTTTCAATAAAAAGACCCATATGTAGCAAAAATGCTTGGTTTACTTTTGAAAGTCCTCTGGCATGCCTCTAGGATAAGCAGCAAAGAAGAAACCTTCAAATGCGAAGTCCCGAAGCACTCACAAGGGCATTTTACAGAAGCAGTTTTATGGGTCTGTCTACTGGAGGCGGGACAGAAGAAACACCCTGTGACTAGAAGAGCCCTCCCTTTTTCCTTCTGGACTGTGAACTCTTTGTTGAATTGCCAGCACCCTTCGTTTGGGAGACTTCAGCTCTTCTCAGGAAATTGTTTATTCCTCTGTTGATTAGGGTAGCTTGTCTACACAACTGACCTTCCTCTAGCAGAAAGAGACAAGACGATGGGAGGTTCCAAGTGCGAGCCAGGCTGGTCAGTGTTTCCCTGGAGTTCTGATTTGACCTGGAGAAGAGTAGTCTTTACTCTCAGCTGTCAAAACTAAGGTCTGTGCTAGGAGCTCCTTCCAGCTTTGGAGAAAGCTGCTTGGAGACAGGGGATAGTGAAACCCTGTTAGAAAAGCTGGTAGGAAGCCGAAACCAGTCGAGAGCACCCTGCAGCCTCAAGTCCTTGATCCCTGCTAACTGCAACTCTACTGGTCTTTCTCACTGGGATGCATCAACCTGCTCACCTTTCTGCCCAAGTTGATATACGTCCTGATGTATGTACCCCCTTTCCAGGAACAGTCGTGCCAGCTTTTCTTATCTGTGACTTTGGACAAGTTACCTAACCTCTCTGAACTGCATGTCCACATCTGTAAAATGGAACACCAGGGTTTGAGGGATACACGACTGTTTGCTTATTGTCATTTTATATCTCTAGGGCAATGATGATAGACACTGGGATGATTTAAAATATGGCCTCAAGTTCTTTGACGTCCATCCAATTAAGAAGCATAGCTTTGATTCTCTTGAATCTGGATCAGTTTGCATCTGTTTCCATCCATAGAATGCTACACATATACTCTTTTTTTTTTTAAAGATTTATTTATTTGAAAGAGTTATAGAGAGAGGTAGAGAGAGAGAGAGGTCTTCCATCCACTGGTTCACTCGCCAGATGGCCACAACAGCTGGAGCTGTGCCGATCTGCAGCCAGGAGCCAGGAACTTCTTCCAGGTCTCCCACAGGGGTGCAGGGGCCCAAGGACTTGGGGCATCTTCCACTGCTTTTCCAGGCCATAGCAGAAAGCTGTATCGGAAGAGGAGCAGCGGGGACTAGAACCGGCGCCCGTATGATGCTGGCACTTCAGGCCAGGGTGTTAACCTGCTGTGCCACAGCGCTGGCCTCCCACATATACTCTTATACACACATGTATACATGTAACTTATGACTAATAGATTATACTTTTGCTTTTAAACTTTTTTTTAGGCCAACTGCATTTCTTTAGTTTTCAGTTCTTTTTTTAAAAAAATTCCAATCTTTAAACATTCTAATTCATTCAAATAAAAATCAAAGCAAAACAAAAATATAGTTATTTATCTGTTTTAGTCTTCTTTGCTGCAAATAAAAAATATTTAAGAGGGAGGAAGGAAAGGAAGAATGGAGGGAGAAAGAGAACCAGAGGGAGAGAGACAGATAAACAGAGAGACCTCCTGTTTGTTGGTTCACATCCCAAACTCCTGCAACGACTGTGGCTGGGCTGAGGCTGAAGTGGATGTAGGAACACTATCCAGGTCTCCGGCATGGGTGGTAGGAGCACAGTCACTCAAGCGATCCTTGTTACCTCCCAGGGTCAGCATTAGCAGGAAGCTGGAGCCAGGTGCCCCAGCTGGGAACTGAACCCAGGAACTCCAGGGTAGGAAGTGGGAGTCCTCACTGCTAGGGCACATGCCTGCCCCTGCCTGCAGAACTTTATTCATCACCCTGAAGTCTCAGCTCTGGTGCCATCTTCTCCACTAACACACATCATTTCGTATGCCTCTCTCAGAAATTCCGTATTATAGATAACTCTGCGTGTGTTTCCTGGGCCAAAAGAGTCTTGATTCAATATTTATTTGCCCTATCATGTTGCCAGTGCAAAAAGTTGGACTAATTTACACTCCTACCAAAATTATATAAAACTCACTATTTACCCCAGTGCCAACATTAAGCTATTGTCAGAGTTAAATGCAAATTATAAGCAATTTTTTATTTCCTTTTTAAAATTTTAATTAGGAGATTATTTGTAAATATTCCAATGATTTTACCTGAAATGATAAAATCAGTTTTGATGAAATATATCAGGAAGAAATATTTTTCACCAAGAGAATAATTGTTTGTCATTGAAATTGTATCAAAACAAAGAATTTTCAAGGTATCTGGATATACATAGGCATATGTCTAATATAAAATCAACATGAAAAATAAATGGTTTTAAATTAATTAGAATATTAGCTTAGTGCTAACTATTCTATTTTTTATATAATTTATATAATTCATAATTAGTAGAGATACACTCATCAAAGTGACATATGGGCACTAAGCAATCCACAGTAAATTTTACACCTAGTGATTTTGATGCAGGAAATATTCACAATATTTAAAAATATATATTTTGACAGGCAGAGTGGACAGTGAGAGAGACAGAAAGGTCTTCCTTTAGCATTGGTTCACCCTCCAATGGCTGCTGCGGCTGGTGCACCGCACCGATCCGAAGCCAGGAGCCAGGTGCCTCCCCTAGTCTCCCATGGGGTGCAGGGCCCAAGCACTTGGGCCATCCTCCACTCCCAGGCCACAGCAGAGAGCTGGACTGGAAGGGGAGCAACGGGACAGAATCCAGCGCCCCGACCAGGAGTAGAACCCGGTGTGCCAGTGCCACAGGTGGAGGATTAGCTTATTGAGCCGTGGTGCCGGCCTAAAAGTATTTTTTTAAACAGTGGCCATAAAAATCTCACGACGGCAGCATCTCAGATAAAATAAAATAGCTCAATAAAATAGTTCTTAAACTACTTGCTTCAGAAAACAAGCTCACGACAAATCCCAAAGAGAATCCTATAAAAGCTGAGAACACTCTGTGGAAATATGCACACACACAGTAGACGTACACAGACACATGCACAACTTATATACATCGTCACATACAGTATCAGATTTCACTCACTGAAAACCGGAGTCAGTCAAGAGCAAGTGCACTAGATCGTTGTTATTTCACGCGGAAGTCCTGGGAAGTGAATGAGAGACATTCTGAGGTGATTGTTGCATCCTTCTCCAGGTCCCCAGCACTCCTTGACCTACCTGAACTTCTTCATTCACTTACCTCTGTGTAAGATCCTCTAAAGTATGAAATGTTCCGTTGGGAGTTCCAATATGTGACGGTACATCCAAAAGTTCTTGGAACACAGAATTAAAAGATAAGTTTATTTTGATGAAAAAAATTTTGAAATCTACTTTACAGATTTTCCATAGTATACATTTTCATGGACTTTTTGAAAACTCATCCTATGCATGCATTTCTAAATTTTTGCACCAAATAAAGTTATATTTTAATTGTTTTCCACGAACTTTTTAAAAAATTATTTTTGAAAGGCAGAGATGGGAGAGAGAGAGAGAGACAGACAGAAGGTTCTTCCATCTGCTGGTTCACTCCCCAGATGGCTGCAATGGCCAGGCTGAACCAGGCTGAAGCCAGGAGTTTCTTCTGAGTCTCTCACATAGGTGCAGAGGCCCAATCATTTAGGTTGTCCTCTGCTGCTTTCCCAGACGTAATAGCAGGGGGCTGGGTCAGAGGTGCAGCAGCCAGGACACTGACTGGCACCTATATGGGATGTTGGCATTACCTGCTGTGCCACAACACTGGCCCCTTCCATGAACTTTTTGAAATACCCTTGTATAGTTGGCAGTTATAGTCATGAATGGAGAAAATGGGTTGACAAGAAGAGAATTTCCAGAATGAGGACCTTTTGGTCACTCCAAAATCTCTAGTTATTCCAGAGGAGGTGAACTCATGAAAGAAGACTGAAAAGTAGGGAACATTTTTAGGTACAAAAATTCAATATATTAGGGGAATGTGTGTCATGAAATTAAAATAAGCATTCAAGACTAATAGAATGATAAACTCTGATGAATATTGCTGAGATGTTCAGTAAAATGAGGATGCAGAAATTATTCATATATTTAGTATAAATGGTAGAAGAGAAAACTGTTAAAAGTAATAGTTATAACAGTTTTAGGAGTACATAATATCAAAGATTGTTATGACATCAAAATCATAGAAGGGGTGGAGTTGAGGTTCTGAATATTTCTATGCAATCCAAGTTAAGTTGTTATCAGTGTAAATAGTTGGTTACAGCTTTAAGAAGTCTTATGCAAGACTCTCAGTAATCACAAAGCAAATATAGTGGATAAAAGAGATAAAAAGTAAGGAATCAAGGTATACCATCAGAAAACACCAGTTAATCACAAGGGAAGAGAGGTAGAGAGGAAAAGAAAATTTATACAACAACTGGAAAAATCAATAAAATTGTTACATAGTAAGTCCTTACCTATCAGTAATTTACTTTGTATTTAAATGGAATGAATTCTCCAAAAAAAAAAAAAAATGGATGAGTGGATAAGAGACAAAAGCCAGCAATATGTTGCCTACAAAAGACTTACTTTACCTTTAAGAACACATATAAGATGAAAGTAAAACGATAGAAATAGATATTCCATGGTAATAGAAACCAAAAGAGAATAGGAGTTATATATACTTACATAAACTAAAACAGACTTTTAGTCAAAAACTGCAAAATAAAACAAAATGAAACAGGGATAATAAAATGATGCAGGGATCATTTCATCAAGAGAATATAGCAATTATCTATATGTATATCTACATCTATAGCTATATCTATCTCTGTATAATTTAACAATAGAGCACCCAAATATGTGAAGTAAATATTAATAGAACCAAAGAAGACATAGATTAATAAAATAATAATAGGGAACTTCAGTACCCCACTTTCAGCAACTGACAAATCATCCAGACAGAATCTCAATAAAAAAATACCCTTACATCAATGGCCCTCACAGACATTTATAGAATGTTCCATCCAAAAGTGGCAGAATACACATTTGTCTAGTGCTCATGGAATGTTCTCTAGGATGAATCATGTTATGCCACAAAGCCAGTCTTAACAAATTTAAGATGACTGAAATCATAGCAAGTATCTTTTCCAATGACAATGAAATGAAACTATAAATCAATAACAGGAATTTCAGAGAGTTCACAAATTGATGGAAGTTAAACACAAGCTCTTTAGTAACCAATGGGTCAAAGAAAAAAATTAAAAAAATTGAAGATAAATGAAAATGGAAACACGATACTAAAACTTATAGGATTAGCAAAAGCAGGAATTTGTTTTTTAGAATGCATATACTAGGGATTATTTGCATTTTTGTATGATTTATTCAAGAGGGAAGGAGAAATTGATGGGGAAGGAGACAGAATAAGTGCAGGATGGACGTCCTTGAGAAGGTGAGGGGTGATGGGATCCACAGTGCAGATGGAGGGGTGGCATTGGGTACAATGTGGACATTCCTTCTCATGTTGCATGGGAAAGGGAAACAAGTCAGGTAGGGCTCATGGAAGAGTAGGAGAACTGGGAGAGGGGTGAGGAAGCTTCCTTTGGTTTTTTTATAGTTTCCCTGTGCAGCATGAGGTATGGTCATCAACTGAGAGGGTAGATAGGGAGAAGTGGCAAAGAGTGTTGGAGGAGGAAGAATTTGGTGAGAAATAGCCTTTTGGGAAAGTGAGAAAACGTATTGGGCAATTATAGTAGGAATGATGTGATATGGTACGTTGTTTCTCAAGACTTGTGATAATACATTTAAACAGTTTTGTAGTTTTATCTAAAAACATGGAGTCACTCAGGGAAGGAATTGAAGGAAGTTGGGTTTCCCATCTGAGTATTAATGGAAGGAGAGAGATCGGGGAATTAAGACTGTTTCTAAGAAAATTATTATAGGGGCTAGTGTTGTGGCATAGTGGTTAAAGCCACAGCCAGCAATGCTGGCATCTCAAATGCCATTTTGTGTCCTAGCTGCTCTACTTCTGATCTGGCTCCCTGCTGATGGCTCAAGTGTTTGAGCCCCACCATCCACAGTGGGAGACTGAGATGGAGCTCCAGGCTTCTGGCTTTGGCCTGGCCCTGCCCTAGCCATTACAGCCATCTGGGGAGTGAACCAATGGATGGAAGATGGAAGATTCATTCATATTTCTCTCTCTCTCTCTCTCTCTCTCTCTCTCTCTCTCTCTCTCTCTCTCTCTCTCTCCCTTCCATTCTGTCAAATAAAATTTTTAAAAGGAAATGATTATAACAGTGGATTGAGTAATTTAAATCAGATAAAAGGAGAAGAAAAAACATGCAGATGAATATAGTAGGGTAAAGGTCAGATGGTCAATGAAATGAAATGCTGGAATTAAATTATGAGCTCAATTTATAGAAGGGGTGGTTATTGATGAAACCCAAATATTTTAAGATAATGAAAATATATGATGAGGTCTAGTAGGTAACAGGATTTTTAATGGGAGGTGAAGGATAAGCTCCTTGGAGGTGATGAATTTAGAATATTGAGAGGCAAACTGTTGGGTGATCATTCATATAGATGCTGTAGCCAAATAGAATGATGAAGGAATAGGAGTAAGGATGCACATTGCTACAGGTGCTGTAGTCATCTTCACAGAATGAGTAGTGTGATTTCAGGGTGTCGATAGATGTTAGAAAAATGTGTACAGAGTGGCAAAGTTAGATGATATAAACTTCCCAGATGTTGCAAGATATGAAATAAGAAGTGAGATGACTTGGAAGCAGCCGTGGAGAGAGTGGAGGAGCATGTCCTACCTCCATGAAAGACGTGAACATACATGTCCAAAAGTCCTAATGAAAGAATAGATTGGCCATGGGACATTATCCACTGCAGAGGACAGCAAAGGAGTCATTACTGTCAGAGGAAAAGCAGGAAGGTAAATGAAATTTCCAGAGAAAATATTCAGGGTATATAGGAATTTGCAAGTGACAGGGAGCATAGTTCAAGCATCAAAAGTGAAGAGGGTTTAAAAGATGGGTCATGTTCAAGGGGGTACTGAGCCAAGGCATGAAGAGTTCCCAGGGAGACTCAGCTTTTCTGGTTGATGACACAGGCTAGGGTTGATGCAGAGATCTTGGGAGAAGACAGGTAATCTACCCTACCTGGAAGGTCCCATACTGTGGCTGTGACTGCAAGCTCCTGATGTGTACTGGAGAAGGGCTGACCTGTTAGGCAACCAAGGGCATGAGACTGTTGGAGTCTCTGGCCTATTGCAGACCAGGGATTGACAGTCTCACTGGAGTAGGCAGCTTTGAAATGATCTTATTCTCCTTCTCTTCCTGTGCTTAACTCCACAGCACGAAGTGATAGAGGTTACTGAGAAGCCTTGAGAAATCTGAATCTCTGAAAAGATGAGGTTTCACTATCTGCAGATGTCCCTGCACCGTGTCCTGAGCCCAGGTCCCTCTTCCAAGGCATGTTGGTTGCAGTCTCACCCCAGAATCCATTGCAAATATCACATCTTAGAGATCCACTCCCTGGGAAATGCAGGCCTCTTCAGTCAAGTTTACTTAGATCTCAGTCTTTCTCAGACCGAGGCTATGCCTTGAGATGTGTTCAATCATTCTTTGCTCAAGACCAACAAAGCTCAGTGAGGGAATGTGTTAACAAAGCAGAGGCCAAGGCGGTCAGGAAGGTATCTCTGGGTGGAGAATTCCTTCCTCTGTCTGGGAGACTGAAAGAAATGGGAATGGAGAGGAAATGACAAAATCCCAGGAGCTGATCCTGAGAACTTCAGTTCCATGTCTGGCTTGCTCATGCAGAGCCTCGAGGTGCAGCTAACCACTCAGTTTTAGGGCACATGGCCAAGTGGCAGACCTGGGCAGGGTAGGAAAATCTCATAGTATTGTGTGTTTCTGGCAAGGCCATGTCCCTAAACTCAATATATTCTGGAAACTTTCTATCCTTGAGTTTCCAGTGCTTGTACTCTAAGGACCTACCACATTTGTTCAACTTCTCAAACAGTTGCTATGTACAAGGACCAAGATAATCACTGTATTTTCTGAATTCTTCTCTATCTATAAAAACAAAGGTGGTATTTGAGCATCTACATGCTTATGATGAGGAGTAATCTGTGCACATATCTGGATGGGGCAATTGTAAGGGCAAATGCTGGGAGGTAGGTATTGTTTGGTATGTTAAACAGATGAAGAGGCCACTGTGGCTGGAATGGAGTGGGAAAAGGGTTTCTCTGTGTTGGAGTTGCATGCCCCTGAGTATAGATGGTGGTCTTGTTGGAGGCGATAATGAAAAGTGAGATCAGAGATTTGGAGTGGGTGAAGTATAGATCATACATTATCATGCAGATGTATGCAAGGAATTTGTCTTTTCCTCTCAGAAGTCATTGGAGAGTTTTGAGCATTGTAGTGATATAATCCAATGTCAGTTTCAAAATAAATTTTATTATGGCCTCAGTGTTAAGATTAAGTCAAGGAGATCAGATTAAGCATTTATTGAGAACCCAGGTGAGTTACCATAATGACTTGGCCCAGGTTGGTTGTGGTAGAACTGATGAGAAATGATCAGATTTTGTATTCTGGTCTCTCGTATCTTCCAGGTAGAGTTTCTGCATAGATTGAGTTGGAATGGGCTATGAAACAGAGGAGTTGAAATTCATGTTAATTCATTTTATGTCTAAGCAACTGGTAGATGTAATTTACATGTTTTTCACTTACTGAAATGAGAAATAGTGTGAGGAGAGTTTTTGTCATATCTTTTTAGGGAGACAGGAAGAATCAGGAGTTCTACTTTTTTACATATTAAGATGACATAAGACATGCTAATAGTTATTTTCTAGTATTTATTTTACCTAATAGGATGACTTATGGCTTGATTGTGTTTGGAGTTTGACTTTGGGTCATCTACTAGAATTTAAATATAATATTATAGACTTAGACTCTATGAGATTCAGTCTTCTATTGACAATATATTTCCTGGTCATGTTGTTACCGGTAAATGGCAGGTGTTTGTCTTCGTGCAAAAAAGCATTCAGGAGTGAGACAGAGTAGGTGAAAGTAAAAGAAGCAAGGTTTATTAGGGAAGGGACATCCGTAAGGATGGATGGGCACCTTTCCAGACAGAATCTGAGAGTGCCCAGTCACTCGGACTGGAGGAGGGGAGCGAGGTTACATGGTTGAGTAGAGATAATACACCTGACCAGGTCAGGCGGGCAGCTCAGCAGAGAGGCGGAGGGCTGAGCACGCAGTCTGGTTGAGACCTGGGGTTTTTAAGGAGATGGGTCTTGCTTCCCCACCTCTGCTCCTCTTGGAACAAAGGGCTTTTTGGATGTAAATAGAAAAATTTCTATCTGAGTTTTCCCTGAAGGTATCAGACAGGAGGAAGGCTAGCTGGTGCCATCCTGAGTTTAGAGGAAGGGTGAGCAAGACCCCCTGGAGAATGGGGATCCTGAGCAGGGTATTTGAAATGCAGACACTGGGCTGCATCTGGGAGACTGTGGAAGATTTGTCAGGCAGAAGGGGCGGGGATCCCCACCTGGCAGGTTGTCAGGTAGAAGGGGGCAGGGCAGGATGTGAATACTGGGCTGCCCCTGAAACATTATCGGGATGACTTTGAGATGCAGATGCATATGCTGGACATAGACGTCTTCTCTTTAGTCCTGTCACACACACATAAGCTCATATCTGACTTCCTACCTAACAATGTCACCATCGTTTATCTCTTTAGGACTGTCATATTTTAGTGCAAAGAAAACTTCTAACAACACAAACTCCTCACAGGTATTTCTAATCTTATTTGAGAAAAGTCTGTACTTCCCTAGGCATTCTTCCAGATATGTCACTCCTGTACCATTTGCTCTACATGTATTTGCAGAAGACACTACATGCACAGAGTGTGATAGAGTTGAGGGTAGAACATATACAGATTCAGTCCAGAAAATACAATATCTGAAATGCTCCAGAATCCAGAACATTTTGAGTTCTAACACAATGCTACAAGTGGAAAATTTCACACTGTACTTCATGTGATAGGTCACAGTTGAAACACAGAGGTGCTAAAATTATGTTCAGGCTCTGTGTATAAGGTGTATATGAGATAAAGAATTTCATGTTAGGCTTGGGTTCGATCCCAAGTTATCTCATTATGTATTTGCAAATATTCAAAAATCCAAAAGTAAAACAAAATATAAAACCTTTTGTGTTCCAAATACTTTGGATCTCTCTCTCTCTATACACACACACACACACACACACACACACACATATATATATATACACATCTATACCTCTCTCTATGATCTTAGCTTGTAATCTTAGCTCATATTTGACATTCCCTTTCAAAACACTAAGAGACCGCTCCTTGCCCACAGCTCCCAGAGGAAGCACTGCAGCAATCATAGTGCTGGAGGCTGATGAACTCTGACCCATGATTGGAGTCATCTTAGGGAATTGGGTACCTTGACTTTGGATTATGATGTGCTTTCTTTACTAGGACAGTTATACCCTCTGGATTTAAGCAAATCTTTGGATTTATAAAACCCAAGTTTACAATGATTAAAAGCAGGATCAGGCAAGGTAGTTCCTTGTGGATAAAGCAGCCCTGGAGTTGCTGATAGCTGGAAGGTGTGGGCCAATCATGTCCCCTTTGTAGCTGAGATCTAAGTTCTTCCTTGAAAGAAGAACTGAGCAGCACATCTTCTTGTCTGGTATTGTCTCAGATATCCCAGCTCACTGTTACTCATCTTAAATCTTCCATATCCTTCAGATTGTGTCCTTTCTATTTATTTTTCATTGACTCTTTTGCTATCTGTAATCTGTTGCTGACTAGCGGGGACATCCCAACAAATTTTTTGGAGGTATATTTTATCACAAAATAATATAAATCCATCATTTTGATATTTCAAGGTAGCATTAATTATATTAATAATGTTTTGAAACTATCACCACTGTCTATTCCTTAAATGTTTTCATGACCCCAAATAGAAACAGTATAATCATTAAGCAATAAATCCCAGTCTCCTTCCCTTTGGGCCCTGGTAAAATATGATCTACTTTCTAAGAATTTGCCTATTCCAGGTATTTAAAATGAATGGAATCATAACAGCAATTGTCCTTTGTGTCTGGATTATTTTACTTAGCATAATGTTTTCAAGGTTCATGTTGTAGCATATCAGAATTTCATTCCTTTGTGTGGCGCAATGATATCACATTGTATACATTATAAAACATTTTTATCACCCATCAATCTATTGACTGAACACTCACATTGCTTCTACCATTTTTGGCCATTGCAGATAATGCTGCTATAAACACAGGTGTCAGAATATTTCTTTGAGACCCCATTTTAAATTATTTTGGATTTTTTTTGACAGGCAGAGTGGACAGTGAGAGAGAAAGAGACAGAGAGAAAGGTCTTCCTTTTTGCCATTGGTTCACCCTCCAATGGCTGCCACGGCTGGCCCGCTGTGACCAGTGCATCGCACGGATCCGAAGCCAGGAGCCAGGTGCTTCTCCTGGTCTCCCATGCCGGTGGAGGGCCCAAGGACTTGGGCCATCCTCCACTGCCTTTCTGGGCCACAGCAGAGAGCTGGCTTGGAAGAGGGGCAACTGGGGCAGAATCCAGCACCCCAACCGGGACTAGAACCTGGTGTGCCGGCGCGGCAGGCGGAGGATTAGCCTATTGAGCCATGGCACAGGCCAAATTATTTTGGATTTGTACCATGAAGTGGAATTGCTAAATCACATGGTAATACTATTTTTAATTTTTTGAGGAAATACCAAAATATTTCCACAGTAACTATCCTTTGCATCTTTCTTCCAATAGTGCATTTGGCTTCTAATTTCTATTTAATGACTTGATCAGTAGCCCCTTCCTACCTGGATTCTGTGGGTATGTTTTCTTGCAGTTTTCAAAGACTGTGCTGGCTGCTTCACGTATCTTCCCTAAGTTTTAGATATCAGACACTTGTGTGTGTCTGAACTTCAAGTGAGGGGACACCAATCCCTTGGGTAGCTGCAGACAGATTAGAACATTGCAAATGTTCTCACTGGTTTGTGGAAAGTCAGTGGAGATGAAGGCATCACTTCAATCCAGCTGTGCTGTCATTGCAGGTGGGGGTTGAGGAAAGGGTACGTGTAACCTGTACTGGAACTTCCTACCATTTTGGATGTGGGTTTTTCTTGATTGGGTGTTTGCTTGGTTGCCGTAGATCTTTGTCTATTTTCCTAGTTCCTATAAAGTTACTTCAGTGAGTTTCTTGTTTTAAAAAAAAGTTTTCATGAGAAAAGAAGGACCTACAAATTCCTACTCTTCCATCTTGCTGACATCTTTTACCCCTCCCTTGTTTTAAACATAATGGAAACTTGGAGCAAAACATACGGTAACTGAAAACTGATGAATGTTCTTGCCAGAGTGAAACTGAAATGGAGGCTTAGCACATCAGTGGGATACTGTGATTCCTCCTTTGAATTGTTTGTGTGTGTTCCCACAGGACTCTCTGGGGCATGGAAGAGTGAAGGCAACCAGTGTCAAGAAGTTTTCCTTTGTCAGGCATTCTATTTTCCCAATTAACATTTACTGCAGACTTCCTGTTAAGATAGAAAGATTAGACAAAGTTGGCTGCCATTGTAGTTGTCCCTCCGACCTTTTCCTGAATAAAGAAGTACGTCTATCAGTTCAGATTTACGTCAATTTTTAAACTAGGGTGGATTCTTGCCTACTAGCAATACTGCAGAGGAATTAACTTTAATTGAGGTGACCCAGAAAGGGAAGCCATTTCAGCAGAGACCTTCTGCCCCAAGAAATTGGCTTTTAATGACCAATTTCCTTTCATGTCAATTCGATAGAGGTGGTTAGGTTCAGGACTATTTTACCCATCCCTGTTGCCAGAGTGTAAAGGCAAGAGAAAGGATAGACACTAATTAAATTTGTTTTTCTGACAGGGAACTGAGAATGCCATAAGTCTCCTAATAATGTCAGAAAACGAAGAAAGCTGTGTGTTGTGAAATAATGGAACCTCTAAGCAATTAAGCTGTTGACCTTGAAGTTATGTTACTCCAGAGAAGCTGATACTGTTAGGACTTTAAAAATGATTGCGGATACAGACTAATTAGAACTGTTAATCACTGATTATAGTTGCAATGTGCCTTATGTTTCTCCTGCTTTGGGACTGTTCTTATCTCCCTCTTGCATTCTTATCTGTTATAAAATAAAACTCATAGAGTGAATAGTGAAATTAGTAAGTTGGCCGGCACCTTGGCTCAGTAGGCTAATCCTCCGCCTGCGGCTTCGGCATTCCCCATAGGCGCCCATTCTAGTCCCGGTTGCTCCTCTTCCAGTCCAGCTCTCTGCTGTGGCCCCCGGAAGGCAGTGGAGGATGGCCCAAGTGCTTGGGCCCTGCACCCTCATGGGAGACCAGGAGGAAGCACCTCGCTCCTGGCTTTGGATCGGCGCAGTGTGCCGGTCGTAGCAGCCATTTGTGGGGTGAACCAACAGAAAAGGAAGACCTTTCTCTGTCTCTCTCTCTCACCGTCTAACTCTGCCTGTCAAAAAAAAAAATTAGTAAATTTATTTTTTCTATTTTTATCTCTTCATTTTCTACTTTTCCAGTGTAAGGAGGTGTCACCATGATAAAATCATGGAACTATTGTAAGACTTAAGAAATTATTGCACACAATTTTCTATTCACTTTGATTAAATACACACACACACATATACATACACAGAGAGAGAGACAGAGACAGAGACAGATAGACAGACATGGTGGGATGACCAAGTAATGACTCTACATGTTTAAGGAAGTAGAGGAAAGTTTACTGTATTTGAAACATGATGAAGCATCCTAGGATTAGCTAAATTCTAAAAATCTCCTTATACTGAATCCCTATACAAATTGGAACCCAAAAACATTACTAAATGAAACAATTGATAAATATATGCATTAAGCAAGGAAGGGCTATGTGTAAATATATGTAAACACACATATGAGGATAATCTTAATTTGATACATTTCTAATGAAATATAATTTTTTCCCTTCTTAGTAAAGTCTTTAGGTAAGTGAGAATACATAAAGGGTGAAAGAAGTACGCTGAATAATTTATTTTAAAATGTACTTATGTGCTTTTTACATTGAAATTTCAAAATGCTCTTAGTCATAGAATCACAATGTAAATTATGAATAGAGGGTTTTTGGGGGGCTATTAGGAAAACTACATGGATAAAAATAAATATACATTTGCATCCATCATGGCAATTACAATAGAGGATTATAATCAGAAAACTCTGTGTTTGAAAGGAACCCTGAATACATGCAGATGTTGGCTAATAGACAGTGTTGGGAGTGTCAGTTTCAGGACAAACTATATTAACCCACCCACTTCTTAAAAATTGTTTTATTTTGATTTTCCAAAGAAGTCTTTGCCACTGGTGAGTGCAATCATCACTGCAACAGCTAAACACACAGAGAACATGCCAGAACAGAAACATAAACACCAGTTCACTTGAAAAGTCAGTAAGAGTGTCTATTCCTGTCTATTCCATTTTTGTAGAGGGAAACCAGTGACATCTAGTAAGGAGTGTTTTATTTCTCATTGTAACTACTTCTTTCTTTCAATCTTGAATTCTAATTTTTAGGTTTGTAAACAGTAACATATGTAAAGAAGAAACTGCTTGAAAAATATGCAAGTGTCTTGAAATCCAGGGGTATTAGAAGACTCAGAATTCAGTTGCCCATGGTAGCATGAGCCAACATGCACTTGAGTGCTGGCCAGTTCAGTGTTTCCCCACCCTTTTCCCCATGGTAGGTTCTCAGGACTTGGAATAGTTGTAATCCAAACACATACAATGGTGCTTCAAAAAGTGCATGGAAAATGGAATTAACAGATAAGTTTATTTTGATGCAAAATTTGTTTTAAAATCCATGCACATTTTTTTCCTCCACAAAATGCCTTTTGAATAAGCTTTTTGAAAACTCTTAATAACTGCTTCTCTTGAAAGTTTTCATAACAAGATCCCAAGCTCTGTTGATTGACCAACTGTCTGTTTCTGCTAAAGGAAATTTATCTTTAATTAATAGGCCTTCATATTTGTCTACCAATACTTATATCTCTCTATGCTAAGAATTTTTCTTGTTTCTTTCTTAAAAGATCTGTGTTTTGGGTTTTATATTCAGGGAAATGGTGTTGGAAAGGTAATACTATTTTATAAGTCCCAGGTGAGTTACTTTAAATCAATAGATTATGTGCAGGAAGCCTCTTACTGGGAACTTTTGCTTGATGTTGTGTGGTCTTTGATTTCTCGCCTCACTGCTCCAGGTGAGGGGAGCCTGCTCCAAGCTTCTGCTGACATAGCTATGTTTTCAGCCATAGCACTATTTTGGTAACTGTGGTTTTCTCAGCCTCTCGAAGTGATGTGTTTGTTGATGGAGAGGGTGTAGGATCAGGACACAGTCCTAGACATTTCTTGTGAGGTGTGGTATTGGAATCTAGAAGTGATGCCTAAAAACAGTCTGGACTCTCACTCTCAGACCCAGCTTTCTAATCACTTGTGTTTCCAAACTAATAAAGTTTTAATACTTGTGTTAGTAGCCTGCAGCCTGTCTTTTGCAGAAAATCCAGACCCAAAAGAGCAAAATCTCACAGTTCAATGAAATAGAATGATAAAGTTGTAATAGTAAGTACATAGTAATACATAATTAAATGTATTTAAATTAGACTAGCCAATCATTCCTTGAAAAGATGACAGATTTCCTATATGTCTATTTGTAGGTTTATCCACTTGTAAAACTCAAATCTGTCTCAAGAATATATCATTGAAGCTGGCGCTGCAGCTCACTAGGCTAATCCTCTGCCTGCTGCGCCGGCACACTGGCAGGGCGCTGGATTCTGTCCCAGTTGCCCCTCTTCCAGGCCAGCTCTCTGCTGTGGCCAGGGAGTGCAGTGGAGGATGGCCACCATGCTTGGGCCCTGCACCCCATGGGAGACCAGGAGAGGCACCTGGCTCCTGCCTTCGGATCAGCAAGGTGTGCAGGCCGCAGCGCGCCGGCCGTGGCGGCCATTGGAGGGTGAACCAATGGCAAAAGGAAGACCTTTCTCTCTGTCTCTCTCTCTCACTGTCCACTCTGCCTGTCAAAAAAAATGCACACAAAAGAATATATCATTGAAATATAACAAGTAGGGCTAGATAAAAACATAAAATAATGCTAGAAAATAGTTTGACAGTAAATCAAGTAATAGCTTCAGCTCTTACTCACATGTGGTTGAATCCGAGTGAGCTTTTTGATTTTGCAACTTGAGGCAGTTAATAGGGGCCCACTGGAAATCAAAATTTTGCCCAAGAGAAAAGGGGAGATGTTTAAATTATTTCCAGTGCCCCGAAGGAGTTAGCAAAATCAAGGATTGGAAGCCAAGAGGTCATGAACTATCCATCAATAATGGAGAGAAGGTGGTTTCTCTTTGGTTACATATATATGAGTTGGTAGTACCCTAAGAATTTTCAAATCATATACTGCTACAATGATTTCTGAAAAGCATAGTTTCTTTTAGTTGTTTTTTGAACATATTTGTAACTGTCAATCTTGAAACTCTGGGAACTCATTGACACATGAAAATGTGTTGGAAGGGGAATTTGGGAACCTCTGGATGGCTCAAGTGTGTAGTATCAGAACACAAACCTGTTAGTATTTTGTTTTTCATTCAACATAATTTATTGAGAAACTGCTGTGTATTGTTTTTATTCTATAGATATGGTAGTAAACACAATCCTAGTAAATACATATAAGATAGCAGAGGTAAAAAATGAATTCATTAGTAATATTGGACAGATAGGTTAGTATGATAGCCTTGGTGACCAGGAAAGAAAGTTGCTTTTAAGAAATATTTTTTAGCTTCAGGGAAGTATTTTGGTGGGAAGACTTGACTTTAGTGGATTTAAGTTTCTTTCACTGACAGTATAGGATGTTTAATTGTTTAGCTTCAGACTTAGAATTTTCAGTGTTTATTTTGAATGGATTTTAAATTCTCAATTCTTTCTTTTCTTTCCTCAAGCATGGCTTTAATAGTTTTCCCTTGGAAAGAGTAAAGAAGATCGTCCTAGACCATTGGGCCATTGAGGAGCCCTGTAGCTAGTGCGTTTGCTGATGAAGAATCTATCATAATACAAATATGACTAACAATGGAAGGGTTGAAGTGCTCACTTAACAACAGAACAGTTAACCAAGCAAGTTGGGGGTAGGGTGTGGAGAAAACGTATATGAATCTTGAAGTATGTGCAACTAGCTTGGCAGGTTTTTGGAGGCAAAAAATAAAAATTCTTGTTTGAATTCTCCAAAGCAACTGGAGTGTACTTGGTGGGTGTTCAACTGAAGCTTGTTGAATGAATTCCACACAATAAAATGTTAAAAGGCAGTAGACCATAACCAATGTCCCATAGGCTGTTGTTGGGACATATTGAGTTTAGTGTGTTTTGACAGAAGTTAGGCTCTGTGTGATATTTGTTTCCATCCTCCATCTATTTTCATTACATTACCCACAGCTCTCAAGAGTTCAATTCTTTCTGCGTTCCTTTTATTGTTGTAGGTAAGTTTCTGTATTTTAGAAATGTTCAGAGCTTTTTAATTCACTGTTTTTAAGTAAGATTAATTTTCACATTCCCCATAGGTTTGGTCTTTAATTTGCTGTGTGAGGTTTTGAATTTCAAGTCTTAGAGTCAAGTTGATGGTACAATAGAAGGCGAAAATATCACACATACGACACATTCACGTTCATACCCACACTCAAAATATGTATGCATAGACACATGCCCACACTCACATATACAAACATACATATGCATACCTATACACACTCACACATATGCACACATACATATATACACATGCACACACAAACATCTCTAGTGTATTTTATAAAAATTGTCAAGTACCAATCAAATTTAAGCCAAAGCCCAAAGAATAAGCAAGCTAGGGGATAAGAAAGCAGAAGACACCAAGCCCTATCATCTTATCTATATATTTCTTCTAGTTTTTGGCCCAAATTTCTCTTTATTACTTCCCAAAAATACATTTTTATTCAAATTTTATAAGATAAAGTAGCTTTTTTTCTACAACACTGCTATGTTTGTAACTTCACAAATGGTCCTTTCCAGTTCTTTGGAGACAGCTGTTGAAACTCATTTAAAAAAATACATAATGCACTCGTAGGCAATGCAACAATTCTGTGCACACAGTGACCATAGGGGGTTTTAATTGCCAAATACATTTTAGTTTGAAAGGTCTTAATATAATTGTCTTGACAAAAGAAAATCCTTTAAATACAAATATTTATCAATGCTAAGTGAGGAGAATAGAAGTTGATCAGTCTTTTTGTGTGTGAATGAGTTATAGAGTAAAAGAACATTGTCCCAGTAGGTCAACAAATATAATAAAGCTAAAAGCAATTGGATCAGAGTTGACGACATGGCCTCACCAAGGTGCATTCTGAATTCTGAAGTTCTGTTTTTCAGATGCTCTTTTTTTGCATAACCATTTACATTGTCCTACTTTTCCTTCTAGCTGGAAGTAGTACCTGTCTCAGTCGGGTCTGCAATATTCTACAGCTATGACTGATTTCCTCACTCCTATCTTTCACTCAAAACATTGCTCAAAACCCCCTACTTCAGCCTCTATCCGACGACACATTGTGGAGGAAAAAGAAACAAAAATAGGAAAGAAGTTTAAACATTTGTCCCTTTAAACTAAATGAATCCATCTTGGTGACTCCATAGGTTGAATTTTGAACAACTGCTTACCCACTGATGGACAGGTAGGAGAAAATGGTTTTTGTTTAAGTAAAGAAGAAAGAAGCTTCTTCAAGATGACAGTGTTGTTGCTACTTAGAGAACTCACAGTGGTAAAGTACAGAAATGTTGTAATTTCATGGAGGACTCTTTGGTGTCTTTGGCAGAGCCTGGAGGACTTTGGTCATGCAATGACTTATTTTCAGTCGTCTTGCTTCACATTTCTTAGCTGTTCCATGCCTAATCCCCAGTTTTCTCCACCGTCTTCCTCTCCTTTGCTCTGGTTTCGTACTTGTTCCTTCTCATTGCTCTTCTGGATTCAGTGTCTCTCATCCTTCAGCGAGAGGGGTCAGTTCTTTCCGTCAAAGCACCTTGATTCTCACGCCTCAACTTTTGCCTGTATGCCAATGAGCCCCAATCCTTCTATCCATACCCTGCTCCAATCTCAAGATCTATGCTTCCACTTCCCTCAAATGCAGATCTCAACTTTGTTTTTTCCCAGGTACCTTGCATGGAATAGGCTCTCCCTAGATCTCTTCTCCCCAAACCTTTGTCTTCTCCTGCATAAGCTGCCCCAGATAATGGAATCATGTCATCTCATGTCCTCTTCACAACCCCATCTTCCATAATTGCCTCCAAATGCTCAAGTCTACCTCATAATAGATCTCAGTCTGTTCCTCTTATCCTCACAACCACTCACCACCTATCACCAGGCCACTGAAGCACTCTCTTGCCTAGCTACTCTCTCCCTGATTTAGTTTTCCAATCATCCTCCTAACAACTTTCTTCCTCCTCCTTATTTTTTAAAATGCAAGAATAATATTATTACCTAACAAACTCCTAAGTTGCTTTTGGTTACCAAAAGCTTAAGGTAAAGTTAAAGCTTTTAGCTTGTCATACAATAACTTTTTTAAAAAAGAAGCAGAGTTGCAGAAAGGGAGAGAAAGGGAGAGAAAGGGAGAGAAAGGGAGAGAAAGGGAGAGAAAGGGAGAGAAAGGGAGAGAGAGAGAGAGAGAGAGAGAGAGAGAGAGAGAGAGAGAGAGAAAGAAAAAAGAGAAAGAGAAGATCTTCTGCTGGTTCACTCCCCAAATGACCACAATGGCTGAAGCTGGACTGATCTGAATCCAGGAGCCAGGAGCCTCCTCCAGGTCTCCCACATGTGTTTAGGGGCCCACACACTTGGGTCATCTTCCACTGCTTTCCGAGGCCATTAGCAGAGACCTGGATCAGAAGTAGAGCAGCTGGGACATGAACTGGCACCCATATGGGATGCTGGTACTGGAGACAGAGGCTTAACCTACTATCCCACAACACTGGCCCACATGTAAGAACTTTTAGGTTGGTTCCAGTCATATTCATCATTGTAACCCCTACAGTGCTTTGAATATATCAGTGGTTCATTGAATATTCAGTGAAATGAATATGTATCTTCCTGTTAGAGTATTAGAATTAGTAAATTAGAACAATTGCATTTTGTGTATTCTTTAAGCCATTGATTCTCAACCAAAGGTAACTTTTTCCCCAATTTCATTATCATTTGTGTGTGTGAATGTGTATGTATGTGTGTGTGTGTGTGTGTGTGTGTGTGTGTGTGTAGGGGTGCTATGGCATTTGGATGGTAGACTCCAGTTTGCCCATAAGAGTTTTGAAATATTCTTCTATCTTTTGATGCTGGAATCACACAGGGACAAGGAAAAGGAACCAGTCTTTTTTTATTAGGAAGTTAAGTTTTTACTTTCTCTCTCCTAGTTTGACAAAAGGCAGGACCTATAATTTTTTAAGTCTACTTTCTTCATTTAAAAAATGATATCATCATAATTGTACTTATCCTATATTAGTGAAACTGTTGGTCTGAGGATCAGTTTTAAGTGGATTTTGAAAGCTAATATGCTATGGCTGGGGCTGTGGTGCAGTGTATTAAGCTGCCATCTGCACTGCTGGCATACCATCTGCATGAAAGCCAGTTCGAGTCCTGGCTGCTCCACTTCTGATCCAGCTCCCTCTTAATGTACCTGGGAAAGCAGCAGAAGATTACCCAAATGCGTGGGCTCCTGTAACCATGTGGGCAATTGGGAAGAAGCTCCTGACTACAAGCTGCTGTGGCCATTTGGGGAGTGAACCAACGCTCGTCTCCCTCTCCCTCTCCCTCTCCCTCTCCCTCTCCCTCTCCCTCTCCCTCTCCCTCTCCCTCTCCCTCTCCCTCTCCCTCTCCCTCTCCCTCTCCCTCTCCCTCTCCCTCTCCCTCTCCCCCTCCCTCTCCCCCTCCCCCTCCCCTCCCCCTCCCCCTTTTATTCCCTCCTTCCTCCTCCCTCCCTCCCTCTCTCTCTACATCATCTCCTTCTCTGTTTGTAAATCTGCCTTGTAAGTTTTTTTTTAAAGAAAGCTAATATGCTATCAAATGACATGTTATTATTTAATGAGAGTCTATTTGATTTTGAGGGCAGAAATGAAATTCTTTAAACCTTTAGAAGTCTCCTACATTCCTGACAATGTGGCAGGAGGGGAATTTTTCCTTGTGGGTGATACTAAGGCTCCCTGGTAGGGTCACAGTCCTTAAAGGTAGTGCAAGTTGTTTGTGAGGAAATGTCAATAGAAAATGTGCTAACCTCTTGTTTTAAAAAATCTTCAAAAATCAGACTCTAATTACAGATATCTTTTCCAGATTGAACCACCACTAATTTAACCAAAAACATGTGTGTGTAACAAAAGAACTCATAAAAGGAACATTTGAGGTTTCACATGGATTTCTGCAAAAGACAAACACAGTAAAATCACAGAACTGGCTGATGGACACTCTGCTGTACTAAAGCTATAAAGGTTTATTGAATCCTTGGGACTTATAACATCCATTCATCCTTTAAGAGAAACTAAAGGTCTTAATCCACAGAGGATCTTTCCACTGCTTACCAGAGAAGCAAATCCTCCCACCTTGAAAGGCCCCATCTAGAGTTTTCTGGAATCCAGTGTGATTTGCACATCTGAACTCCATTGAGCCCTGCATCCAATGTGCCCTGAGGAATGTCAGCCCTGTCACTTAGCATACGACCTTAGAGCTTAGAACGACAGATAATATAGCATGTTTTAGAAAATTTTCCACCGGCGCCGCAGCTCACTAGGCTAATCCTCCACCTTGCAGCACCAGCACACCGGGTTCTAGTCCCGGTCAGGGCACCGGATTCTGTCCAGGTTGCCCCTCTTCCAGGCCAGCTCTCTGCTGTGGCCAGGGAGTGCAGTGGAGGATGCCCCAAGTGCTTGGGCCCTGCACCCCATGGGAGACCAGGAGAAGCACCTGGCTCCTGTCATCGGATCAGCGTGGTGCGGCGGCAATTGGAGGGTGAACCAATGGCAAAGGAAGACCTTTCTCTCTGTCTCTATCTGTCTACTCTGCCTGTCAAAAAAATTTTTTTTCCATTTTGTATCTTTTATCCCAGGAAGATGTTTAATATCATTAATAATACTAACTAAATATTCACCAAACAATAGGAGTCCAGTTGGCTCATATCTAAGATGAATGTACTCAGGACTAGGTGTCTAGAGACCAGAACAAAGGCAGATGGCATTCCAAACTCCATGGAAAAGCCCTCAGTGTTTGGGAGTGATATTGAGAAAAATTATTCAAGAAGTTGGGTTCAATGAAGACTTTCTTTTCCCTGGTGTCACCCGTTATAGACTTCTATGTCCTTTGTCTGCTTTCGTGAACTCTTAAGAGAGATATTTCAGAAGTTGAGCAGACCAGCACACTAAACCATAAGTCTTGGAGGCCCTGAGCTAGCTATGCGAGATGGGTAATGTCTGTTGTAACACTGCACCTCTTGGAAATGAGGAGAGTCATTGTCATGATAAATGTCCTTTGAATCATGAAAAATTGATGGTGTAGAGCTCTATTGTTAGGTAGTTACCTAACTCTTTTATGAATTACGGGGGCAAAGGATATCCACATTCTCAGCTTGGAGCACAATAGTTTCTTCCAAAAACAAATAAGACAATAAAGACTTGTGGGAGAACGCTAATTTTTAAATTTTTTAACCAGCTTCATTGAGCTATAATTGATGAAATTGTATACAGTTGAGGTGTATAACATGATGATTTGACATGTATTTCTGATGAAATTGTTACCACAATCAAATTAATTAACACATCCATTATCTCATTTAGCCACCTCTTAAAATTATAGGGGAAACACATAAGATCTATTCTGGCATAGCAGACTCAAGTATATAATACAGGGTTAATAACTATAATCACAAGACTGTACATTCCGTTCATTTCCCAGGACCTAGTCATCTTGGGGGTAATGCTTTATTCATTATCACTCAAATTCTTCTCATACTGAAAATGGTTGTGAGGTTCACTGGAATACCTGGTGATATGCATACCGGATATCATGTAGGACAATATTATAATTTCTAGGTTGTATGTTTGTAGTTAAAATAATTAAGAATCAATAGCTGGGTAAACATGGAAGAATAGTTCAGGGTTATAAACATTTTTCTAGTTTCTAACAAATAAGATTTTTAAAAATTAACCAAAAAAAGAGACAGCTCAAATTTACTATTAGCTATCAAACTAAGCAAGAATATCTATTTTTGGTAAACATGTCTAAAAGAAAACTCTGAATGGTTCTCCGTGGGTGTAAGCAGCAGCCAGAAGCAATACCAACCAAATGAAGATAATCAGTAAAATCCTATAAATATTTACCCATATCTTTTAACTTACAGAGGGCTGGGCCAATGAAATGAGGAGCAAATTCTGGGGAAAGGTAGGGAAAACCCTTCAATATGAAACACCCACATGCCACCACAGGACCATGGCCCAGGCAGAGAAGACAACCAGGGCATGTGGTTTGCTGGCTTCCCGCTGAATGAGGATGATAGAAATAGCATCATGCCTGGGAGTGGAGTGAGCCTTTGTGCAGCATTTGTCATGGAATATTGGAAGAAAAAGCAGGTCCCATGTCCTTTGAGGTAACTGTGCTCAACCAGCTGGGTCCTTACACCCATCAGTGTGTAGCAAAGTAATCAGAGAATATATCCTAGACCTAAAGTATAGCTTGAGTAGGGGAAAGAGAGATAGGTCCCATATAAGGTAAGATGCAATGGGAGGGAAGAAAACCACATAACTCACATAAGGAGGGGGAAAAACATGGCATGGAGACCTATTATAGCAAAATATTTTAAAGGAAAGAAAGGAATAAAGTAAAGGAAGGTACTAAGGCAGACAGACAGGAAGGGAGGAAGGAGGACAAGGAGGGAAGGGAGGAGGACAAGGAGGAAAGGGAGGGTGGGAGGCAGGACAAAAGGAAAGAAATGTCAATCATAATAAAACGACTCAGTTTAGAAGAAAACATAGGTAAAGGAGGTAGATTTCCCACAAGTGTCAGAGAAAATATTGACTTAAAAGATGTACTCAGTTAAACTGGCCTTAGGGATGGAATTTTTTACATAACAATTTTTTACAGTACAAAGTGAGAATGGAGACTGTGAAGCAAGTGGATAAATTTCAGAACAAGGACAATATTGCAGAGTTGCCATGTTAACCACAAAGGGAAAGAAGCAAAATTTACTAGTAGCAACTGAAACAGGAAATAATGGATTCTCCAGTAGTAATAACTAGATTATTAACAAAAGAGAAAAAGCCTGGAAGAATCAGTGGTTTCAGAAGAAACAAAGGATAAGGTACTCAGAGAGTCAATAATAAATATGGGAGGCAGAAATGGGTCAACGTAGGAATTATTTGTTTCCTTAACAGAGAGTTGGAATCATGGAGCAGAAAAAGTATACAGAGATGCAGTACAGGAAACTTTCAAACGAAGAAGCACTGAGCTGCAGCTTGAAATGGCTTGTGATAGGCGGGGAGACGTTCATATGGAAGAACTCATTTGGAGCCTTATTCCAGATGGAAGCCAAAGCTCTTCCATTGCCTCCAGGTTGAGAGGGTGTTTCCATCACCTCTATGACCTCATCTCCTACTAATTATTGCAGCTCCCAATCTGCACTGGCCATACTTGCTTCAACACACAGAAAACTTCGGGGCATGCTAGTGGCTCAAGTTCTTTTCATCTACTTTTCTTTATACCCTAAAGTTTCCTTATCAGATATCCACATGTCTAGATTTTTTGTACCCCCACTAAGTCTTTGATCAAATACCACCTTCTCAATAATGTGTACCTCATGCACATTGTTAAGATTGGAACACAATATCCAGCTTTTCTTATGCAAATATCCTGCTTGATTTTCTTCATAGCCAATTATCATCTGATATATTATGTAATTTTTTTATTTCAATTTTTATTTCTTCCCACTCAGAACAAGATTTTATTTTATTTGGTTGTGTTTTGTTTTATTTTTATGGCTCTATTCTAAAATATAATTGGCATATTGTAGGTTACTCGTAAATATTAAGTGAATGTTGTCTGTGCAAGGAAGCTGTCTGAAGAACAAGTAGGGATGGATAAATAAAGGCATTGAAGGCACCAGGACTAGGTGACAGCTTGCAAGTAGCCCTGGGAACATTTACACCACAGAAACCAGCAAATGCTACACATGTTTGTTTTGTTTTGTTTTTAATTTTTCCTGGAGAGCTGGTTATTCAGCCTTTACCATTCCAGAGCTGTGTCAGTGAAGCAATGAAGTTTGGAATGAGAAGATCGAAATATGATTTCCAGCTCCTTACTAGTTCTCTAATTTAGGAAAGTCATTTTCTATTGACTAATTTCAGATTCCTAACTTTGAAGTGAGAGAGCAGAAAGTAACAAAGGATAGTTTGGGGTAAAACCTGTCTAAGTGCTTCAGGGTTCCTGAGATCGACACCCTTGGCTTCCGCACTGCACACACATGGGCCCAAGCACAGGTGACAGCCTAGCAGCCTTCTCCTTGAGTTGGCTCAGTCACAGAATAACAATATTGATGAGTAATACCCTGTCAGATACAGCTTCTAATATTTCATGATTTTGATGTTTAGTTTCCAATTTCATAGTTTGCTTATCTAGTTTAGGTTTCAAGTTACACATATCTCATTTAATTGAGGAACATTAATTTTCTTTAGAAGAGCTTTTGTAAGACAAGTTATTTTATCTTTGAATAGAACTTGCTTCATTTTCTGGGCTTTTTGTTACATTGACAGGTATAATTCTAGATATTGATTCAATTTATTTAAGGTTAAAAGCTATTTGGATATTTTTTCTTGACTCAGTGTTGATGTTATATTTCCCCCAAATTTGCATATTCTATGAGGTTGTCAGAGCAATAAGTATTAATAATATATTCTACTTTATAGTTGAATTATTTGTATCCTCTTTGTTTTACCTGTGATTGTCCCCAGATAGTTGACTATTTTATTAACCTTTTCAGAGAGCACAAGTTAGCTTTATTGATTGTTTCTATTGAATTTTTGTTTATTATCACATGAAAGTCTCCTATTGTTTTGTCTTTTTTGCCTCTAATTTCCTTGAATTCATTCTATTCTTTGTCTAATTTCTTCAAGTTGTGAGCACTTAGCTTTCTACTCAGTCTTTTATTTTTCTTACCAAATGCCAGCATTTATGAGTACTCATTTGACTTAATTAAGTTTTGTTATATCTGTATTTTTATGACAGAGTTTTAAATATCTTAAATTTCTATTATATTTTTTCTTTGAATCTTGAGTTACTTATAAGGTGTTTTTAAAATTTTCAAATATAGAAGTACAATTTTTTTATACCTGATGCTAATTCCTAATTTATGTTCCTCATTGTCTAATAATGTGGTCAGTGAAAAGCTTATATTTTAAAATTTCTTAGTACTTGATTTGTGGTTGAATACAGGATCAAATTCCATAATAAAAAGTTTCATGTATTTGTAAGAAGCATATGCACTCTCTCATTGGGTCTGTCCTTTGTTCAAACTTTTACTTTGTGCTGTTTAATTCTTCTATGTCTATATCCAGTTGTGTATGTTTTGCCTGTTAATTTCTGAGAAGTAGGTTAAATTTTCCCACTCCTGACGGGTGTGATTTTTTTTTCACCTGTGTCCCAATTTTTGTTGTGTATATGTATAGCCTATGTCATTAAATACACACAATAATGCATGTATACTCATATGCATTATATTTTCATAGTAATTTCTTTATCACTAATAATGCTTCTTGACTTTCTTCTGTTTGATATTGTGTGGGGTATATTTTCCCTATACCTTGATTAATTAGTGTGCTTTGGTACATTAACTTTTTTTACTGTTATACATAAAATTGGATTTTGCTTTTCACTATTCTTAAATTTGCAACTGATTTTTCTAAATTCAATTTTTCTAAATATTTTAATGGAGGTTATACATGAATTTTCTTTTTTTTTATAAAGCTTTTATTTAAAAAATATAAATTTCCGAAGTACAGCTTATGGATTACAATGGCTCCCCCCCACATAACTTCCCTCCCTCCTGCTACCCTCCCCTCTCCCGCTCCCTCTCCCCTTCTGTTCACATCAAGATTCATTTTCAATTCTCTTTATACACAGAAGATCAGTTTAGTACATATTACGTAAAGATTTCAGCAGTTTGCCCTCACATAGAGACACAAACTGTAAATACTGTTGGAGTACTAGTTATAGTATTAATTCACAATGTACAGTACATTAAAGACAGAGATCCTACATGATTTTTTTTAAAGAATTGAATAATTATCTATGCAATTTCCAATTTAACACCAAGTTTTTTTTAATCATTTGCTATTATCTTCATACACAGAAGATCGATTTAATATATACTATGCAAAGATTTCATCAGTTTGCACCCACACAGAAACACAAAGTGAAAAAATACTGTTTCATTACTAGTAATAGCATTATTTCACATTGGATAACACATTAAGGACAGATCCCTCATGAGACGTAAGTACACAGTGACTCCTGAAGTTGATTTAACAATTTGACACTCTTGTTTATGGCGTCAGTAATCTCCCTAGGCTCTAGTCATGAGTTGCCGAGGCTATGGAAGCCTTTAGGGTTCGCCGACTTCGATCTTAATCAGACAGGGTCATAGTCAAAGTGGAAGTTCTCTCCTCCCTTCAGAGAAAGGTACCTCCTTCTTTGATGGCCCCGTTCTTTCCACTGGGATCTCACTCGCAGAGATCTTTCATTTAGGTCGTCTTCTTTTTTTTTTTTTTTTTTGTTTTTCAGAGTGTCTTAGCTTTCCATGCCTAAAATATTCTCATGGGCTCTTGAGCCAGATCCGAATGCCTTAAGGGCTGATTCTGAGGCCAGAGTGCTATTTAGGACATCTGCCATTCTATGAGTCTGCTGTGTATCTCGCTTCCCATGTTGGATCATTCTCTCCCTTTTTGATTCTATCAGTTAGTATTAGCAGACACTAGTCTTGTTTGTGTGAACCCTTTGACTCTTAGACCTATCAGTGTGATCAATTTTGAGCTGAAATTGATCACCTGGACTAATGAGATGGCCTTGGTACATGCCACCTTGATGGGAATGTATTGGAATCCCCTGGCACACTTCTAACTCCATCATTTGGGGCAGTTCCGATTGAGCATGTCCCAAATTGTACATCTCCTCCCTCTCTTATTCCATGAATTTTCTGCAATTTTAGGGGTTATTCTTAAAATATTAATGTGAATAAGTCAATCATTATCTCAATTTTCATCTCACATAATATAAGAACCTTTAGAATAGTTTAGAGCCAGTCAACACCCCCTTAAATGTTATATCTACCCAGGGGGTTTTTTTAAGATTCTGAAATTCAATATATTATTTTTGTTTGAAATAGTTGCTGCTTGTTTAGAGAAAACCATGTGCTTATAGTTCTTTTTTTTCTTTTTGTAGAATATTATTTAAGGTATACAAATTTCATGTATTTCATATGTACAGATTTAGGAACATGGTGATACTTTCCACTATACCATCTCTCCCACACGCTTCCACCCTTCTTTCTTCTCCCTATCTTATTCCCATTCTTAGTTTTTACAAAGATCTATTTTCAGTTAATTTTATACTCATAAGATTAACCCTATACTAAGTAAACATTTCAGCAAATAGTAGGAAGAAAAAATGACACAGTTCATCAATTGTTGAGATAAGAGCTGTTAAAAATCATCACATTTCAAAGTGTCAATTTCACTCCTATAGATAACCTTTAATTACTCTATTAGTTACCACAAATCAGAGAGAACATATGGTGTTTGTTTTTTTTGCAACTGCTTTATTTCACTAAATATAATGGTTTCCAGTTGCATCAATTTTGTTGCAAAAGGCAGGATTTCTTCCTCTTCTTTTACCCCTGTGTATTATTCCCTAGTATGTGTGTGTGCTTATGTGTGCATGTATAAAATAATTTATCCAGTCATCAGTTGATAGACATCTGGGTTGATTCCATATCTTAGCTATTGTGAATTGAGCTGCAATGAACATCAGGGTACAAATCATTCTTCTCAGGAGTGGGATGGCTGGGTCATATGGTAGGTCTATACTCAGATTTCTGAGTTATCTCCATGCAGTCTTCCACAGTGGCTGCACCAGTTTACATTCCCACCAACCATGGATTAGGGTACCTTTTTCCCCATGTCCTCACCAGCATTTGTTGTTTGTTTATTTCTATTGTGTGAGAGCCATTCTAACTGGGGTGAAATGAAGCCTCATTGTAGTTTTAATTTGCATTTCCTTAATGGATAGTGATCCTGAGCAGTTTTTCAAGGGTCTGTTGGTGAGTTTAATTTACTCTCTTTCAAAATGCCTGTTCAAGTCCTTTGCCCATTTCTTACCTGGATTGTTTGTTTTGTTGCTGTTCAATTTTCTAGAGCTCTTTATAGATTCTGGATATTGACCCTTTATTGAGTATGTTGCAAAAATTTTCTCCTGTTCTATCCATTGACTCTTCTCTTTGCTAAATGTTTCTTTGCAGTGCAGAAGTTTCTCAGCTTGATGTAATCACATATGTCAATTTCGACTTTGATTGCCTGTGCTTCTGGGGTCTTTTCCAAGAAGTGTTTGCCTAAGCCAATGTCTTTCAGGGTTTCCCCAACGTTCTCTAGTGATTTGATAGTAAGGGGTCGTAGATTTAGATCCTTGATGCTTTTGAGTGGATTTTTATATAACATGTAATGTATGGGTCTTGTTTCATGCTTCTGCATGTGAAGATTCAATTTTTCCGGCACATTTGTTGAAAAGACTGTCCTATCTCCACCAGGGATTGATTGTGACTACTTTGTTCAAGATTAGTTGATTATGGATGCATAGATTAATGTCTGTGTTTTCTGTTCTGTTCCGTTGTTCTACAAGTATGTTTTTATGCCAGTACCAGGATGTTTTGATGATAACTACCCTGTGGTATGTCTTGAAATATGGTGTTGTGATGCCATAAACTTTGTTTTTATTGTATAAGATTGTTTTACTTTCAGAGTGTCTTAGGTTACCATATGAATTTTAGCATTGGCTTTTCTAGATCTGAGAATAATGTCATTGGTATTTTGATTGGGATAACATTGAATTTGTAAATTCCTTTTGGTAGTATGGACATTTTGATGATATTGATTCTTCCAATCCATGAACATGGAAAATTTTTCCATTTTTAAATGTTTTCTTCTGTCTTTAATGTTTTGTAATTTTCATCATAGATATCTTTCATATCCTTGGTTAAATTTATTCCAAGTTATTTAATTTTTGTAACTATTGTGGATGGGATTGATCTAGAAGTTTTTTGTCAGCCATAGCATTGTCTGTGAATACAAAAAGCTATTGATTTTTTGTATTAATTTTATATCCAGCCACTTTACCAAACTCTTAAATGAGTTCCAACAGTCTCTTAGTGGAGTCTTTTGGATCTCCTATATATAGAAACATATCAACTGTAAATAGAGACTCCCTCCTTTCCAATTTGTATCCATTTGAATTCTTTTCTTGAGTAATGGCTCTTGCTAATACTTATAGGTCTATACTGAATAGCAATGGTGAGAGTGGGGATCCTTCTCTGGTTCCAGATCTTAACGGGAATGCTTCCAACTTTTCACTATTTAATAAGATGATCACTGTGTTGCCTTGATTGTATTGAAAATATTCTATCTATACCCAGTTTGCTTAAGGTTTTCTTCATGAAAGGATATTGAAGTTTATCAAATGCTTTCTCTGCATCTGTTGAGATAATCATATGGTTTTTGTTCTTCAGTTTGTTAATGTGATGTATCACATTGATTGATTTGTGAATGTTGAATCATCCGTGCATATCAGGGATAAATCCTACTTGGTCCAGGTGAATTATCTTTCTGTTGTATTGTTGGATTTGATTAGCTAATATTTTGTTGAGGATTATTGCATCTATGTTCATCAGGATAATGGTCTATAGTTAACATTCTCTGTGGTATATTTTTCTGCTTTAGGAATTAAGATGATGCAGGCTTCATAGAAGGAGTTTGAATGACTTCCCTCTCTTTTGATTGTTTTTGAATAGCTTGAAAAGAATTGGAATTAGTTCTTTATATATCTAGTAGAATTCAGCAGTGAAGCCATCAGGTCCTGGGCTTTTCTTTGTTGGGAGGGTCTTTATTACTGATTCAACCTCCATGTAGGTTATTGATCTGTTTAGGTTTTCTATGTCTTCATGATTTATTTTTGGTAGAATGCATGTATCTAGGAATATATCCATTTCTTCTAAGTTTCCCATTTTCTTGGAATACAGCTCTTTGTAGTAATTACTGATGATTAATTTTATTTCTGTGGTGTCTGTTGTTACAATTCCTTTGTCATCTTTGATTTTTTTGGGTCCTCTCCCTCCCATAGGTCAGTTAGCTCTGCTGTTTCCTGGTTGATTTTCTGTCTGATTGCTCTGCCCATTGCTGAAAGTGGGGTGTTTAAGTCCCCCATTACTATTGTATTGGAATCTATGTCTCCCTATAGATCCATTAACATTTATTTTATAGCCAGCCACCATGTAATTGAGTGCATATATATTTATTATAGTCACATATTCCTGTTGAATTGATCTCTTAATCATTACATTGTGCACTTCTTTGTCTCTTAACAGTTGTTGTGTTAAAGTCTATTTTGTCTGATTTTAGGGTAACTACACTGGTTCTTTTTTGCTTTCTATTAGCATGAAACATTTTTTCCATCCTTTTACATTCAATCTGTGGGTATCTCTGTGGCAGCATAGATGGGTCTTGATACAGATACAGACTGGGCCAGTCTGTATCTTGAAACTGGAGAGGTTAGGCCATTTACATTCATGATTATTATTGGTAAGTAACAACTTCCCTGCCATTTTTCCATAAATATTTCTATTGTTTACTTTGGATTTCCTGTGTACTTTTACTTGGAGATTTTTTTGCCTTCACATTCTTTCATAATGATGACTATCCTTCTGTGTTTCTATGTGTAGCACATCTTTAAACATCTTTTCTATGGCTGGATGAATGGTGACAAATTCTTTCAATTTCTGTGTGTTATGGAAGGTCTTTATTTCATAAATGGAAGCTTTGCAGAGTACAGTGTTCTGGGATGACTATTTTTTTTCCTCTTATGACCTGGGCTATGTCTCTTCAATCTCTCATAGCCTGTAGAGTTTATGATGAGAAATCAGCAGGGCATCTAATTTGAGACTTTCTGAAAGTAATCTTATGTTTCCCTCATGTACATTTTAGAATCTTTATGTTTTGCTGTGGGAGTTTTACTATAACGTGTCATGGTGAATACTTGTTCTGTTGTGTCTATAAAGAATTCTATGTCCCCTTGCCCTTGCCATCACTTTCTTCCTCTAAATTGGGAAGTTTTCTGTAATTATGTCACTACATAGGCCTTCTAATCCATTCTCTCTTCTATACTGTCAGGAAGTCCTAAGACCTGTATGTTGATTCATTTGAGAGTAACCCATAAATATCCAAAACTGTTTTTAATTTTTCTAATTTCTTCTTTTTTTGGTCCAATTGAAAAATTTCCAAAGATTTGGCTTCTAACTCTGATATAGTTCCTTCTGCCTTATGAAGTATGCTGTTAAGGCTTTCCACTGAATTTTTAAAATCTATTGAATTCTTCATTTCTAATATTTCATTTTGATTTCTTTTTAAAATATCAGTTTAATGGGAAATATTTTCATTCATGTCATGTATGAATTTCCTTAGTTCATAGATTTGCCTCTGATTGCTTCTAAGTAATCCTATGATTAATCATTTGAATTCCATTTCAGGCATTTAATCAGTCTCTTCATCTTCACATTTTAATACTGAAGTGTTGTTGTGTCCCTTTGGGAGGGCTGTGTTGTCTCCTTTAATCTTGTTTCTTGAAATTTTGCATTTATTTTTAGGCATTTCTGTAGATACTTATTGGTTTTCTCCTCTGATGGTTTTTATCTTTGAACCCTGCCTCTGTGGCTTAGCAGAATGTCTGCTCTTTCAGTGAATATTCACAGGTGTATGATGGGTATGGTGACAGAGCTCTGCTCAGTGCTCTAGGGTGGGGTATGTATGGAGGGTGACACCCAAGTTGGGTGTGGCAGATCTCTTGTTAACAGAAGGGGGGTGTGGTCTCCTCTGTTGGCATAATCACACCCTACCTCCTCTCTTCCAAGGTGATCAATGCCTGGGTTTTAGCCCTCAGTGTGTACAACACTAATCCATGCTTCTGCCTGAACTTCACAAAGGATCCATGCAGTCCTTAGTGTAAGCATGGATCCCACTGGATTGACACACTCCAGGCAGTCAGGAAGCTCTGGGTGTGGAGCTGCACACAGGGATTGCCTAGAGACCTAGCTATACCCTGGGTCCTCTCAGGCATTCACAGAATTCTTTCAGTCTCAGAACTCAGGTTCCCACAGTTACAAGAGGGTGGAAAATCCAATCCGCACCACTAGCCTGTCCCATCCACTGAGAGGCTGAGACATTTCCAAAGCCAGCCACCTGTGAGTGCTCAACCTAGGCAATTTGAACTCTAGAGCTTGTGCGATAGTTGAGACTGGGGCACCTCACAGTTGTATGTGGGTATCCAGACACCTATCAATCCTCCCAGCCAGACTTAAAGTCATCAGGGAGCACAGATTTTTCCCTCTGATAAAATCCCTGGATCACACACATGCACAACACCTGCCCGCTGCAACCCTAGTCATACCACAGTCAAGTGGGGCATGTACAAGAGTCTCTATAGCTGATACTAATGTTTGAATGGCTCTTTCTCCCTGCCTGTTTCTGGGTTGTTCTAGTAGCTGCTGAATTTGCCTCTGCTGACAAGATGGTGGCTATCCCCACCAGTTACATCAGAGCTGCTGTGGTTTCCTCTGGGGACAAGATGGTTAATGTCACTGCCAGTTGCTAGGTATGGGCACAATTGATACAGCAGCTGCTACCTACTAACATCCAAAATGGTGCCCGCCCTCTCTTAGCCAATTGCTGGTGCCATTCCAGGGGGCATGGGGAGAGAGAGATGTGCCGCTTTTCTTTTTCTCTGGGTGAGTAGTTACCCTTCTCCTGTTAGGGTTCTGGGCCAGACTCAAACACAGTGTAGTTTGCTACGCTTTCCCTCCAGCTCTATCACCAGTGGTGAGGGACTCTGCAGTTTGATCTCACCTTGCTTCCTAAAGCTGGTGCTTCCTCTGGACTCAGCTCTGCTCGGGCCTCTTATTATGTCCATGCTTATTGCTGCACATCTACACCTTCCACAAAGATCCACAGTGTCTCTTCTCCTTCTGCAAAATCTCCACTTTGGTTTTCCCTCCAAAACTCCCCTGAGAATGCACTTTCTCTGCTTTTTTTTTAGAAAAAAACTCTTTTTGCCTAGCTTAGAGCAGAGCATCCTGCCGCAATTCCACCATATTGGAATCCCCTGTGTCTATCATTCTCTCTTTTTCTCACCCTTCCTTTGGAGACTCTGCCCTCTCTGCTGGAATTTATTTGTTCAGGATTCCTTTTTTCTTTTACTGTATTTAGATATTAGTCCATACTCTTGCTTTTGAAAATCTATTTTTGTCTTCATTCTTCAGTGATAGTTTAGTCATTTATGGAATTCTTACTTACTGGGTGCTTTCCCACAACATTTCAAAGATACTCATCCACCGTGTTCTACATTCTGCTGCTACAATTGAACAGTCTACTACCTGTTTAATTACTATTCCTTTGTGATTAATCTTTTTCTTTCTCTTTCTGCAGTCATTTGTTGGTCACTAAATGTAATCATTCACTGTCATAAATGCCTTTCTTTATAACTACCTTAAATCATTTTGTATGTTAGATCACTTTCTTTAGTCTTAATTATATATGGTTTCTCATCATTCCTTTAAGAATTATTCCATTGAATATTAGCACCTATTTAATATTCTCCATGTGCTTAGAATTATTTCAGATGCCTCCAAGAGAGGAATGAACAAGACTGAAAAGACCTGTACTCCAGTAGAGCTTAATTCTACTTTAGATAATTACGTCCTGCCTCATCCTTTCAAAGGCCTTGAAAATCGTATCCTTTATGCCTTTCTGATTGTAGTTAATTTTCTACACACTAGTTATTATCTTTTCCCACTTACTTTGCAGCCCTGAGTGTGTCAAAGTATATTGATGATGAGTCAATGCAAGACTTTAATGTGGATTTTAGAACTTTCAGATTCAACACTTCTCTTTAATGCCAGAGATGCAAGAAACCACACCGGAGGGGAACTCATTATATCAGGACCCTGGTTCAAGTTTCATTGGCTGAGTGATCTTGAAGAAATCCCTGTACCATTCTGGGTTCTAATTTTCTAAATTCTAAAATGAAGTAGTGTAAATGCTTCTTTAAATTCTTTCAGTTCTACTGCTTCATTTCCCAAGGCAGTAGAAAGTGTATAAGTCTTCAAATTTGTTCTCTTCTATTCAGTTATAGAGAAGAGTGTCCTTTGTGTAAGAACATTTGTATCAATGACTTTGTCTGCCAAGTACAAAAGACCCAATTTGTTGGCTTAATCAAGTGGAAGGTTTATTATCTAACATGAAAAGCAGTCCTTAGATAGGTGAGTTCTCTGTTGGTATAGCTGATTCTATGTGTCACCAGGAGTCAGCCTCCTTTTACCCTTTTGCTTTGTCACTGTTCGCAAGAAGTGTCTGTGCTCTTTCTGGCATAATGTCAGACATGCCTCTGAGCATTACATCTTCATTTCAGGTAGCAAAAGGAAAAAGGATGAAAAGATCACAGCAATCAATTCTATTGATTAAATAAAGATACTTTTTTGAAAATTTCCCTATTGACTTCTAATACCTAAATGCCTGGAACTATGCGGCATGGCTATTTCTATCTACACATAGCCAAGGAAATTTGAGTATTTTAGCTTTCAGTCTTGCCAATAGAGGAAGCTAACATGCATTTAAATCAAAATAATCATTATGCATCTTGTCTTTGTGGAAAAAAAAAAGAACTAGATATATAGAACCATGTGTTAGAAAAAACCCAATCAGACTAAAAACAAACAAGATGAAATTCAGTCAGGAGTATAAGGATCAACTAAAAAAGTGTGCTTTTGAATGAAATCTGTTTTTTCTTTGCCTTGCATGTAAATCATGCCAGATGTTCTCTTGAGACAAAAGCAAGGTGCTTTCTATCACTTTTGTTCTGCATGCAAATGTATCCTCTTTCGGTGAGGTTGGGGGTTGGGGTTGAGAGACTCAGTAGAGAATGTGGTTACATTTTATGTTCTCAACCACAATACCATCGACTCAATGATGATCACATACTTTTTAATTGTATGCAGTGGAGTGCATATTGTCAAACAATTGAGTTTGCTCTAGAAAATGCTCTTTTTTCTACTATGATTATTTCATTTTCACTGACATATAAACTCTATCTAGTACATTTGGCTCTTAGTGCTTAATGCTTAAGGTACACCAGCAATCTGACTGTTTAATGTTGCTTAATACTTTGACTATTATGTGATATAATGAAAAGCATCTGAGGTTAAGGGTCATAAGACCTGGATTCAAGTCCTTGCTGCTGTGATTCTCATTAATTTTATCATCTATCAGAACAAGAAAGGGAACATAATTATTCACATCACATGATTGTTGTAAGAATCAATGAGAAGAAATCTATCATAAAACTGTCCTATACTTGTGAAAATGTAATATTTCTATAAATTTCATGGAGAAGTAGGCAAATAAATAATTACTATATCTTATCTAATATGGAACTAAAACAGGAGCAAAGAAATAGTTGTAAAGGTTATCTAAATCTGCATAGGGAAAATACTGAGAGCTACACAGAGAATATAATCCTTGAACTGAAACTTTAAAGAACATAGAAGATTTTCTTTTCTTTTTTTTTTTTTTTTTTTTTGTGACAGGCAGAGTGGACAGTGAGAGAGAGAGACAGAGAGAAAGGTCTTCCTTTTGCCGTTGGTTCACCCTCCAATGGCTGCCGCGGATGGCGCGCTGCGGCCGGTGCACCGCACTCATCCGATGGCAGGAGCCAGGTGCTAGGTGCTTTTCCCTGGTCTCCCACGGGGTGCAGGGCCCAAGCACCTGGGCCATCCTCCACTGCACTCCCGGGCCACAGCAGAGGGCTGGCCTGGAAGAGGGGCAACCGGGACAGAATCCGGAGCCCCAACCGGGACTAGAACCCGGTGTGCCGGCGCCGCAAGGCAGAGGATTAGCCTGTTGAGCCACGGCGCCGGCCAGAACATAGAAGATTTTCAAGGAAGGTAATCAATGGAAAGTAATTCCTGAAGAAGGGGTCAAGAGAAGAACTAGCATTGTTCAAAACTATCAACTGTGATGCATTAAGGGGGATGTGATGGATAGAAGGTTGGACAGGCAAGCGAAGGCCAATGCATAAAAGGCCTTCGATGTCTGGTTAAGAAGGAGTATTCTGTGGCGTAAGCTGTAAGGAGGGTTGCAGAACAAAGAGGGAAAGGAGGAGAATAACCCAACAACATTGTGCAAAATGGATGAGAAAAGGCTGGAAGCCAGTGGAGAGGCTCCTGCAATTATCCCACATGGAATGATGGAAGCTGATACTGTGGACAGCTGGGAGTGGGTGGGTAAGATGGAAATTAATTAGGAAGCCAAATAATTGGATATTTTGATCAATTATATGTTGATGGATGAAAGAAACTGATAATCAATTTTGGCTTAAGATGACTGGGTGAATGTTATTATATAAATAGTTTAGAGAACAGAGTCAGAGTGACAACAATTGAGATAAAGTTTGAAACATACTGAGTACGAGATATAGGTAGTAGGTGGGTGACTGATGATGACTTAGAGATGTTCAGACTGCTTTTATATATCCTTTCATCTACTCATTATTTGACATTCATTAAATGCCTTTGGACCAGGCACTAGGCTACGCAGAAAGGATGTAACATGATTCGATATGGTTTCCTTAAGGATTTTACAGTCCCAGAAGAAAACAGTCACATATCCATGTAAACTGAACAAAATCATAAAAATGTGATGATACGGGAGAATAAAAACCATGGTGGCAAAGGGTAGCAGGAGGTACATGTATTCAGTTTTAGGAAGGAAAGCACGGAATGGCAGTATATTGCTTTAAAAACATCAGCATGAAGGGGATTGGTGAACCTTTGGTCATGGTTGGGATTGCAAATGGAAACACAGAAGATGAGAAGAGAACCTGAGGTCTACATAGGGGTTTGACAGAGGAGAAGCACGGCAGAGCAGAAATTAAAACCAGGGGTGATGCAAGAAAGACCAAGATTTGGGTCCCATCTCTGCTCTGCTAAATGAATGACCTCGTAAAAATCATCCATTGTCTTTAATGGTGTTTTATCTTTTACAAAATGGGGTTGGTATTATTAGGTCTGACTCAAAGGGCTGTTGAAAGAATTAGGGAAATGATATTTGTCTTGAAAACATCCAGGATTTTAAGCTTAAGTTTTTTTGATATTTCAACTTTTCAATGAAATTGAAAATGAGAGTTTAAAGAAGAGAATGAAAACAAGGAGAAGTCTTGCTTTGAAATCTGAAACAGAATAGAATTTCAGAATAGAAGCCAGTAGTTGTTTGTGCCAGGGATTGTAGCAAAGTTTGTCTACTGAAGATTATAAAAACTGTCATTTGGGCTTGGAGATAGGAGCTCATTGGTGATTTCAGTGAAAGTAGTTTCCAAAGCATGCAGCACCAGATTACAGTGGTTTGAAAAGTGGATAATGGGTGAAAAATACCAAAGAGCAAGACACAGTTATTCTTTCTGGAATATATCTTTGGTGAACAGAAAAGGAGTAGCTCAAGGGAAGCAAAATGTCAAGGAAGGTGCTTTGTTTTTCCTTTAGGATGTCAAAAAATGTTTTCGCTGTAAACAGGAGAAAATCAATGGAGAAGCAAATGGAGAGAAAACTTGAAAGACGAAATGTAAGTGGAGTCACTGGGAGTCCTGGAGCCTGTTGGGTAGATGAGGATCAGAGTACTTGCAGTAGAAGAGCTTTGAAGAGAAACTAAGTCGGCAGGAGTAGAGATATTATCCTCATTAGGTCGTCTCCATATGTTGAGCTTCAGTTTTTGCTGAGGACAGGTGGTTACTGCATGCAAGGGGTCAAGCAGGTGGTTTCTATGAACCAAACTGGTCTGTCTTCAGTGGGTCTGCAGATGTTTGGTAAATGGTGGGACTTAAATGGAACTGTAGTGCTCTGAGTGTTCAGTCCTAACCGGTTGTACCTTGTAGAACTACTGAGGCCAAGGTCATGATGTATTTCAGTTTTTCAAAAAGAAACCAGAACTTGGATTTTATGTGAAATGCTCTGATTTTTATTCTGGTTCACATTTAAGGGTAGCTGTGTGGGTAGCTGGGGGCAAACTCAACAAAGACCCATCTACATGCCAGACTTGGCCCATGGACCACTAGATTGCAACCTCTATCATGAGACGAGAGTGTGGTATTGAAGGCGACAGAACTTGTAAACAAAATAGACACTGCATCAGCTGGGTGAGAAGAGCATCAGTCCCTGAGACTGAGTAAGGAAATGCATGGACAGGGACACATGGTCTGAGATAAGCAGACTATGAGCTAGCTGACTTATGTTGCTCTAAAGGCAGATTTAATGGCTTCTGTAAATAAAGACAACAATTGAAATAAGAAGGCCAATGATATCCTTCAGGTCCTAAAGGTGCTTCCTTCCAATCTCCTCCTTGACCTGACATGTGTATGCCTGGGCATTCTTGTGCATGCTCACACTCCAAACACATCTAGGCATCTCTCCCCAAAGAATCCTTGGGATTCTTTGCTTCTCTTCCATTCCCTGGAGCCAAACTGTCATGGGGAGGAAGGGCAAAAGGAAGTGGTTCAAAATGGAAAGACAAACAGTGAATTTAACCCAATTTCATCCCCCTTTCCTACTTTCTTTTTTGCCTTTAGACTCAATTAAGAGAATGGCAGTTTCCTATATGTTATAAAATTAAACTACATTCCATTAATATTGCAAGCTCCTTGGCCACATCTCTAACCTGGCAAGCCTGGAAAAATGGCAGGTTTACATATTGAAAAAAGACTTTTAGATTAGTTCATGTTTTGTTTGGAAAATGTGTGACTCTGCCTGCAGATAGTATAGTAATGCAGTTCCTTTATGGTGTTGGGGGAATATTGTGACATTTCCTAAACATAATAGCCTCACAGTGTCTTGGATGGAAAGTATCTAGAGGAAACCTGCAAAAAGTTGTTTTGTAAACTCAACAGAAACTTGAGATAAAAATGTAATTTTTGGCTGTGACTGCAATAATGCTTAGAGATTACTATGTCTGTATTTAATAAAATTTCAGAAGAAAATATTTAATCATATGTATGCTGAATTACATCTGTGACTCTTTGGAAGGAAATGTTCAGTTTTAATATATTTCTCTTATTATAGATATAATTGCCTCTTTATTGTGACACGACTAAATAAGAGCAATACACATTGCCAGGAGCAAAAATGTGAATGCCCGGATGGTTCTATCAGGGTTCTCCAACAGCTTTGTATAGGTGGAAATAGCTGGTGCCTACTCATGCTACACCCTTGGTGACCAACCCAATTTTTGGCTTTTGCAGAGGACTCTTAAATTATTTGTGTAACAAATAAATGGGATATTTTGGATTGTGCCTCAATTCATTATTATCTTAATTAGGTACTTTAAATTCACAGAGCTGGTACCTCATTGCAGTAACTCAATATGTTTTTGCTGTGTCTACATAGCTCTTCCACATTGAACTAATTTGATCTGATTTTTTAGCCACTGAATTCTGTCCATACTGTGTAGATACAGGAATGTTGCATTTTCTAGGAAATCCAAGAGGGGGCTTGAGTTCCTAACACAACTTTCTCAAACTCTGCAGTACGACACAAGATGTTAAGCAGCTCTTCCAGGAAAAGGTCAAAGGGCCAAGTAAGTTTAGCATTTGAAGACAACACATCTGGGAGAGTCAAAAGTATATTTATTAAGGGGTTTTTCTTTTATTCAAGCACACCGAGTTTTTTGACTATGGTATCTATTTCTCATGGTGTTATGTCTTCCACACAGAAGACTTACAGACTTCTGCCCTGCCCTAGTCTGTATCATCGTGCTACTTTGTAATATAGCCTAAATAAAATTGAATTATTGTGAAAAAGAAACCAAAAAAAGAATGTCATTTTCTTTTTTGATACTTGTAAGGTTTTTCTTTCTTTCTTTAAAATATGCGATAACCTTGAATGTATTTAAAACATATAAGGAATGACTAGATGATCTACAGGATTCTTTAGTTTCCAATATATAACTTTTTTATAACAAACAATTATTCTTAGGTGTTTAAATTTTAACTGAAAAGTGATCCCTGTGAAATATAAGAGTGGGAATAAGAGAGGGAGGAGATGTACAATTTGGGACATGCTCAATCGGAACTGCCCCAAATGATGGAGTTAGAAACAGGCCAGGGAATTCCAATACAATCCCATCAAGGTGGCATGTACCAAGGCCATCTCACTAGTCCAAGTGATCAATTTCAGTTCACAATTGATCACACTGATAGGTCTAAGAGTCAAAGGGATCACACAAACAAGACTAGTGTCTGCTAATACTAACTGATAGAATCAAAAAGGGAGAGGATGATCCAACATGGGAAGCGAGATACACAGCAGACTCATAGAATGACAGATGTCCTAAATAGCACTCTGGCCTCAGAATCAGCCCTTAAAGCATTCAGATCTGGCTCAAGAGCCCATGAGAATATTCTAGGCATGGAAAGCCAAGACACTCTGGAAAAAAAAGACCTAAATGAAAGATCTCTGTGAGTGAGATCCCAGTGGAACGAATGGGGCCATCAAAGAAGGAGGTACCTTTCTCTGAAGGGAGGAGAGAACCTCCACTTTGACTATGACCCTGTCAGAATAAGATTGAAGTCAGCGAACCCTAAAGGCTTCCATAGCCTTGGCAACTCATGACTAAAGCCTAGGGAGATTACTGAGGCCATAAACAAGAGTGTCAAATTGTTAAATCAACTTCAGGAGTCACTATGTACTTACGTCTCATGTGGGATCTGTCCTTAATGTGTTGTCCAATGTGAAGTAATGCTATAACTAGCACTGAAACAGTATTTTACACTTTGTGTTTCTGTGTGGGTGCAAACTGATGAAATCTTTACTTAGTATATACTGAATCAATCTTCTGTATATAGATAATTAAAAATGAAAAAAAATCTTGGTGTTAAATTGGAAATTGCCTAGAAAATTAATCAATTTTTAAAAAAATATATCATGAAGGATCTCTGTCCTTAATGTGCTATACATTGTGAATTAATACTGTAACTAGTACTCCAACAGTATTTTTCACTTTGTGTCTCTATGTGAGGGCAAACTGTTGAAATCTTTACTTAATATATAGTAAACTGATCTTCTGTATATAAAGAGAATTGAAAATGAATCTTGATGTGAAGCAAGGGGAGAGGGAGTGGGAAAGGGGAGGGTTGCGGGTGGGGGGGAAGTTATGGGGGGGGAAGCCATTGTAATCTATAAGCTGTATTTTGGAAATTTATATTCTTTAAATAAAAGCGTTAAAAAAAAATAAAAAAAAAAAATAACTTTTTTAGCCAAGAAAACTGTTGTGCTCTTTGAAAAGTGGGAGAAATAGACACAGCTACCCATTTTATCAACCATTTTACTTTGTCTGTAATAAATTCGAAATTTCTAATGATACACTGCACTGTTTTCATATATATTGAATTCTACTTTGAACATGAAATGTACAGCCCTCTGATATTGGCAGAAATTTGTCTCTTGAGATGCTTATATGCCATAGAGTACGAAACATTCTTGTGATAAGAGAAAATTTGCTATTGTCTGTGTCAACATGTTGTGGGCTGCACTTTATAAGAAACTGAAATCCTGTTTCTTTTTGGTTCATATACATTGCTCTACTCTTGGGGAAAGAAATATGTATAGTAAACATGAAACAGATCTATTGAGAACTGACAGGTCTTATTTAATTCAAAATCTAATTACATGCTTACACCAGTACTTCAGAAGTTCATGGAAAATGAAATTAAAAGGTAAGTTTGGTAAACAAAACTTTAAAGTCCAGGCAGGTTTTTCATGATATGCATTTTCTATGAACTTTTTGAAATACCATTGCCTAATTTTAAAAAATCTAGTATATCCAAGTTTTAAAAGTTGAGCAACTAAACTGTAAAACAGAATAATATGTATAACTGTAAATCCAATATGTATCCATACTTCACTATTAGATGCGCTTAGAAAGTTTGGTAAAATTACTTTAGGTCTCAATTTTTCTCATGCAAATGGAAACATCACAAGGCAGGACGTGACTTACTGTGTCTTCTGCAAGAAGGAATTAAAACATTTTGGCCTCATGAAGTCCATAACTGACTTGTACAGCTTGGTTTCCTAAGTTTTGAAAAAACTTGAATTCAATAACACTACGGTTTCTAATGTTTATAGAATGATGGCTACATAGACACTAAGGAAAGGCATTTAAATGGACCAAGGGACCAATAAAATCAGATAATATCACACTGCTATCTTTTCTTGGTCAATTCTGAGAAAGCAATTAAAGACAGATAAATGCATATGATACAGGAATGTGAATGTGCATTCATTGTCCCAGGATTGCAAAACAGAAGACAAAACACTAAAGGAGTTTTTGCATCATGCAGGTCTTTTAGAAGCTATTGAATGCAAGGGAAAAACTAGAGATCCCTAGATAATTGTGACCCAAGATGGTCATCCAAGTTACATGGCAAACTTTCCCTTGTCAGTTCAGCAGAAACACGTGTGTGTGTGTGTGTGTGTGTGTGTGTCTACTCTAACACATGTGTACACATTCATTTATATATATTAGTGGTAGAACATTTTTATTGGATTATGAAATTGAGATGATAGGTCTGGATAGCTGGACCTTCCCCTGACTATTTCTGCTCAAAACTCCCTCCTCCTCGTTGTTCTTCTCCCTTTTCCAGCCCTAACATTTAAGAGTCTCTGAGGCTTCACTCTTCACAGAGCAGTTCCTTTAAGGTTAGTAGCCCTTCCTGTTGATGGGGTCACTAAGTCCATCTCCCTAGATCATTACACTTCTCCAGAACAGAGTATTTGGTGCTTCTAGAATGATGTGGTTGCAAAGAAAGCCCTGTTGCATAGAAGCCTCTTTGTTCCCATTCTCTTTCCTTTTCATGGGAATCCAGGAAGATTGCATCCCTGTACATCTCTTGCCGTGGGGTTGAGGCTGTGAAACTGGTCCACGTCATGTGCAGGGAAGTGATGTGTACTACTTCCAGACTTGGTGTTTAAAACAGCCCATGGGAGCCATCTGGATCCCCAAATCACCCACTCAGAGCTGCCTAAACTCAGTCACACTTTGTGCGATCCAAAAGTCGATGTTTTCTGAGTATTATGTCACCAATTTATTATCCTGAAAAATAAACTCAGAAAAAAAAGTCAAACAAACTGGAAGTCAAGTATTTTCTTTTTCTTTTTCTTTCTTTTTTTTTTTTTTTGACAGGCAGAGTGGACAGTGAGAGAGAGAGACAGAGAGAAAGGTCTTCCTTTTGCCGTTGGTTCACCCTCCAATGGCCGCCGCGGACGGCGCGCTGCGGCCGGCGCACCGCGCTCCTCCGATGGCAGGAGCCAGGAGCCAGGTGCTTTTCCTGGTCTCCCCATGGGGTGCAGGGCCCAAGCACCTGGGCCATCCTCCACTGCACTCCCGGGCCACAGCAGAGGGCTGGCCTGGAAGAGGGGCAACCGGGACAGAATCCGGCGCCCTGACCGGGACTAGAACCCGGTGTGCCGGCGCCGCAAGGCGGAGGATTAGCCTGTTGAGCCACGGCGCCGGCCAGAAGTCAAGTATTTTCATCAAATTTTGTTGAGCAAATATCTTCTGGTTGGTTGATGTCAAATAATGGAGCAAAAGTGTTCCTAGGCCCCTCACACACTTACGAATAGTCTAGGAATGTGGAATCACATGGAAATGAGCATTAATAGTCTGAATAAACATGTCAAAGGGCCATGCATTTTATTCTGCTTACCTTAATTAGAATCTTATTCATGGTGGATTTCCATCTCTTTGTGACTTAGATTCTTTTTGTCCTTTGACTTCAGGTGTTTTGCAAATGTACATTCTAGGTTGATTTCTGGGACATGTATCTTGGGAGATGAAAATCTTGTAGCACTCTGGCAAGAATCTTTAACTGTGTAAACTCACAGCTACTACATACTCACTCTTGTGCATTCCTCAGTTCTGTTGAAAGCCCCATATCAATCCGTGTCACCCAGAGCTAAGCCATATATGCCACATCTGTTGGGTGAGAATAAAAGTAATTTGCATCACATGCAGATATTAAAAAATAGGATGTTTTTTCTGCAGAATCGATAGACAAGTTTAGGTAAAATTGGGCCATTTTAACCTGAGAAGATACTGAAAGAATGAGATGAGGGATGGAATCAGCCAAATAGGAGTAACAATGATCCTGGGGCTAGAAAGTTGGCTGCCAAGTTCCAGCTGCTAGCCAGGGATCACCATCCTTGAGAGCAGTGTTCCAATTCTGTTTTTAAGATTTTTACTTATTTATTTGAAAGGTACGTACACAGAGAATATGAATGATCTGCTGTTTCATACCCCAAATATCCATAATAGCTCAAGCTGGTCTAGGACAAAACCAGGAACTGATTACTCAACCCAATTTTGTTTTTAAGATTTTTATTTATATTATTTATTTGAAACTGGTTATTTATTTGAACTGATCACTCAACCCAGATCTTCCATGTGGGTGGCAGGGACCCATCCAATTACTTGAGCCACTATCTTTCTTCCCAGGGTGCACATTAGCAGGAAGCTGGAATCAGGAGTGGAGCCAGGGACTCAAACTGAGGCACTCTGATATTGAATGCATGCATTCCAAGTGCTGTCTTAACCACTGTGCCAAATACCCACACCCAATTTGTAAAGTGGTGACAGTCACAATACCTGCCAGCCGCCTTTACGTAATTGCCTTAAATCGTAAATAATAGGCATGAAAGTACTTGGTGAACTGATAAACGAGTGCGTTATTATAGTTATTATAGCTAACTTGGGATTATTAGCTACAAGACTAGGAACAAAGCTGAAAATATACAAATGTACCATTCACTTACTGAAGTGGAGACCATGTGCAGGAGATGTAGGTAGGGGACATCTCTTATTCCAACCATCCCCAGCGATCCATTTATTAGCTCTTAGACTTTGGGAATTCCTTTTCCTAGTACTTTTGCATTTGGCTGATATAAGTGTTCTAATCTCAAAATATAGAATAGTGTTTTTGTCCCTGGAGCAATAAATTATTAAGATTAAGAAAATGGGCAGAATTTGCTGGAGGGGCTTTTAAAAGAGGGAGAGAAAGCATCGCGGATACAGACAGAAATCATGTGATGCAAATCATAAAATTTCTCCTGGGCTGGATTTAATTAGAATTTGCTGGAACTATTTGGCATACAAACAGCTGCTGTCAGAGCTGCACCGCATTTCCCAGCCTTGCAACAGCTGTTTGTAGTTTTTCTTTTTCTTTCCAACTAGACCTATGCAGAAAACCTGTTATGTCCTGGCAGGGGTTTGGAGTTATTCTCATGAGCTAATCAGATCAGCTTAGACAATACATGAAAAAGATTTGAGTATTTTATATTTAAACCATCTCTATCCCTATTGTTGAAGATTTATCAGAACATTTTCAGTGTAAGCTTGTGAAATTTTTTGGAGTGAAAATATTTCAAAGTACACTGGAAGCTTCAGCTATGTGGCAGGAGATTTGTTACATGTTGAGCCTGTACAGTTTTAGTGCCTTCAACTTGTATGTGAGCTGCAGGCACTTTTTGGCCCAGGCGTTTAGAATGTGCTACCAATTATAACGAGGTGGAGGCTGAGGGGTCTTTGAATTTTGTTTTGAAAGATTAGATGCCTGGATAGACGATGCTTCTTGCTATGGACAGCCACCATGTAAATGCAATGTGGCTGTTGCAAGAGGAGAGGGTGTGTGTTTCTGTGTGGCCCATCCCTACTAGCAGGAGAAACACTGATTCCAAACATATGCCTCACTGGTGATCAATAGTACTGTATGGTCACACACAAGGGAGTGCAGTATGTGGGGTGTGTGTGTGTGTGTGTGCGTGTGTGTAAAAACTGTTCTGAAGAGTTCAAGGAACTTTGAGAATTGCTCTGGGAATAGTTCTGACTCTGGCAATTCAAATGTTTTCCCCCAAAAGCAACTCCAACAGTGGGCAAAATAATCAAAATCAACCATTTTTCAACACTCTACAACCCAATTGAAAGTATGCAACAAACTGAGAAAAGTTTATTCACAAAAGCTCTTGGGCCTTGATTAAGAACAGAATGACACTGTGGTCCCATTTTCAGGGCTGTTCCTGCCTTCCCCACCACCACTTCACCCCCAGATCTCTTGGTTGTCAGCATGGCAGTTCAAAAGAGGCAGGTGTGGCTGATGTCAAACCCACCTGCTCAACTGTTCTGCAGAAAGAACATCTTAGTGCACTCAACTATGTAATAGAGTACTGTGCACTAGCTGGCTTATAAATGATAGAAATGTATTTCTCACAGTTCTGGAGGCTGGGAAGTTCAAGATCATAGCAGTGACAACTCATCCAGTCTCTGGTGAACCATGAACCATGAAGTGGGCCCTCACTGGCACAATGTCAGTTGAATGAGCAACCTGGTGGCAAGTGAACAGGGAGAGCCAGCAGCTCTGTTTGCCTAAGATTCTGAACTCAATTGAGGTAAACAATGTGCAGGCAAACAAGGCAGGGATTGCTAAGTGCGATAACCTTGGGGGCTTGCTAATTTCTGCCATATTCCATGGTGATCATAGGCTGTGCGCACACATGGTGGAGATTAAAGGAGCCAACCACACTGTGCCATGTGTTCCTAGCAGATGGAGCCTGAGCACAGGTGCAGAGGAGGTGGCTGACAGCCAGTCATCGAGCACTTATTGAAGGTCCCTGTATGTGCCTCTAAGAGCATTGGATTCAGTCTAGCAGGTTTGATTTTGAAAGAAACAGTCCATAAGCCTCATGGAGCCAGAGAAAGGGTGTGAAATTAAAGTTGTAGTCCTCGAGCTGTAGTCCCTTGTCTCTCAATGATAGAACCACATCAGAAACATCTAGGGGGCCTATGAAAAAGGCAAATACCTGGTTCCCCATTCAGACTCATTGAATTGGAAGCATCAGACATGGACCCAGGAGCTGACTTTTTTGCAAATACGACAGGTGATTGTTGGATTCTGAGCCTGAAAGATATATACCAGGGAGTTGAGAGGGAGGATACTGGTGGAGAGAGGGAGAGGGAGAGAGGGGAGAGTCTGAAATTAGGAAGGAGAATAACCCGGAGTTTTTTGAATGGAGAGGGACTATTCTAGGAGTTCAGTTACTTCCACTGTTATGTATAATGGATCGATATGTTTTGTTGATTGCAGCTTTCCTTTGGAATGGTAAGATGTAACAGCAGGCTTGGATGCACTCAGGAATTGTATTCAGACTGCAGTAATTCCAGCTGACAGAATGTGGTGACTGTATTTTAAATATAACAGGAACCTATAATTATTAAAAATCACTAACAAGGTGACTATGTGATTTACTATACAGAATACTTTAAGAGGTAAAAGAATCACTAAAATAAATAACAAAACTCTTGAAGTATTTAGTTACTAAGCAAAAAAATGGATATGTTTATACTGGTGGATCTATACATACTTCTGATGAAAGAATATTTAAAAAAATAGAATTATACAAAGACAAAAGTAATATTTAACTGTGTGTGTTATATTAAAAGAAACCTTTATATGAATCATCTGAATATTAAATATAACATGAGTATAATAGTTGCTCCTGGAATACATTTTGCTAACTCCATCAGTGTTTTAGACATTCTCTCTCTAATATCAGACTGCTGATATTTTTCTGAAAAATGTAATTTTTTATTAGTTTTATGTTTTTCTGTAAACTTGTATTTTTTATATTTCATGATTAAAAGATTATAAATATTGATATATTCAATTGACATCCCTCATATATTACAATTAGTTTAGGAAACTATTCAGGTGTTAATATATTTGGTAATGCAGGAAAAACTACTAAAAATAGGAATTAGTTTTCATTTTGATATTGAATTATCCATTCTCATTTAAAAATATTTTATTCCCAATGTTTTAATGAGTATTGTCTTTACTTCCACCTAGAGATATTTTTTATTGCCATTAAAAAAAATTATTTATTTGAGAAGCTGCTCCACTTCCAATCCGGATTACTGATAATGTACCTGAGAAAGAAGTGGAAGATGGCCCAACTGCTTCTGCCCAAGCCAGCATGTGGGAGGTCTGGACGGAGTTCCTGACTTCTGGCTTCAGCATGGCCCAGCGCTGGCCATTGCAGCCATTTAGGGAGTAAACCAGTGGATGGAAGGTCTCTCCTCTCTCTTTCTCACTCTGTGTCTCTCTTTCTGTCTCTAACTCTCTTTGAAACACTGCCTCCCAAATAAATAAATTACATCTTTTTTCAAAATGGCAAAAAAAAAAAAATGGAGTTAGAAAAATGGCTGTAGAGATCTGAATTGGAAATAGAGCAGCGGAAACTTGAACTGGTGCTCAAATGAAATTCTGTAGTCATAAGCAGTGGCTTAACCTGCTGTGCCATAATGCTGCCCCATCTTGCCATATTTTCAAAAGACTAAATATGTCAAGTGAATATTTTGTATGATTCTTTAAGATGTTTTACTACAGATATTGCTTCAAATTCATGTAACTTCCGAGTTTCACTCCATTTTGGTAGGGAATATATATTTACCCAATCAAAAATAAGAGTTCCATGAAAACATGGAAGGTCCAAAATTACTTTATTCCAAAGGTCAACCAGGAGTCTCAAAAGGAAACCTCTGCAGTGAGTGATGTCAACAGGTGCAGAGGAGGAAGTTTAAGACCTGATTGCCTCACAGTGACACTGATAAAATGACAGTGGGGCTAACGTACCTTTCTCTGGGCTGAATATTAGAATTCCAAAATCCAGTTAAGAACCGGCTCACCTCGGATGAGCATAAAAGCAAGGAAAACCAAATTGGATTGAGTAAGAACAATTTCACTGGCAATTCATACCCTGTATTCTATACTTCAAATGGAAGTACATCACACAGTACCAGACAAGGCCACAGCATAAGTTGGAAGAATGAAATAAAGATATATGAAATACATCCTCATATATACATATTTATATGTGTGTATATATATATATACATTTAATTGAATCATGGAAATGTAGGGCAAATTATAATCTGTATAAGAAGTCAGGACAATAGGTATGAAGTATAAGAGTCCTCGAAGAAAACACAAAAGAAAAAGTTTTGTCTTGGCAGTAATGTGGCACTAATGGTTTAGGCAACAAAACTAAAAATAAGTAAAGTTGTTAGATGTTAATCAAATAATATTTTAAAGATTTATTTTTATTTGAAAGGCAGAGTTACAGAGTCAGAGGGAGGGACAGAGAGAAAGAGAGGTCTTCCATCCACTGGCCCACTCCCCAAATGGCTACAACATCTGAGGATAGGCAGAGTTGAAGCCAGGATCTTCTTCGAGGTCTCCCACATGGGAGCCAGTGTCCAAGCACTCAGGCCTTCCTCTGCTGCTTTCCCAGATGCATTAGCAGGGAGCTGGATCAGAAGAAGCAGAGCATCTGGGACTTGAACTGGTGCCCATATGGGATGCCAGTGCTGTGGACGGTAGTTTAACCCACTATGCTAGCACTCAAAAATGTTTATTTATTTATTTATTTATTTATTTATTTATTTTTGATAGGCAGAGTGGACAGTGAGAGAGAGACAGAGAGAAAGGTCTTCCTTTGCCGTTGGTTCACCCTCCAATGGCCGCCGCGGCCGGTGCACCGCGCTGATCCGATGGCAGGAGCCAGGTGCTTCTCCTGGTCTCCCATGAGGTGCAGGGCCCAAGCATTTGGGCCATCCTCCACTGCACTCCCGGGCCACAGCAGAGAGCTGGCCTGGAAGAGGGGCAACCAGGACTAGAACCTGGTGTGCTGGCGCCGCTAGGCGGAGGATTAGCCTGTTGAGCCACGGTGCCGGCCTCAAAAATGTTTTAAGAAAGTTTAAAGAGATGAAAATGTGGACAAATCTGACTTGATCCTCACATACTGAAGACATGTCTTGAATGATCACGTCGAACCCCTTAAATATTTACCATTAAAGTAGCAACAATAAAATTTTCAGAAAAATGAAAATAAACATAAAACCAAAATGTGTATACAGCCAAGGAAGGATTTAGCAAAATGCAAATAGGACCTATGGATGGAAGAAAACATTTGCAAACTGTATATATGAAAAAGGGCTAATTTGGGGTCAGCGCTGTGGTGCAGCATATTAAAGCCCTGGTCTGCAATGCCGGCATCCCATATGGGCACCGGTTTGACCCAGCTGCTCCACTTCCAATCCTGCTCTCTGCTACGGTCTGGGAAAGCAGTGGAAGATGGCCCAAAGCCTTGGGCCCCTGCATCCACGTGGAAGACCTGGAGAAAGCTCCTGGCTCCTGGCTTTGGATCGGCAAAGCTCCGTCTGTTGCTGCCCTCTGGGGAGTGAACCAGCTGATGGAAGACGTCTCTGTCTCTCTGCCTCGCTGCCTCTCTGTAACTCTGTCTTTCAAATAAATAAATCTTAAAAATAAGATTAAAGGGGTTAATTTCTAAAATATGGAATCTGTCCCATGGGCCAGATAGCAGGGCCTGGTATACACTGGCATGTTTCCAGTAGGCTTTCTTAAATGTCTCTGAGGTAGTCATTGAGATAACACCCTGCCCCGCCCATATCCAGCTATCCTGTCCTTTTAGACTCACAGAAATTGAATTTCTGAACCTGCAACACTGTAGCAGGGCTCTGACACGGGCACTGTCAACTGAGGCACCAACTGAAATATGTATTTGCAGGTGCATGATTCTCTAGGAGGTTTTTTTCTCTTCGACTTGGCGGAAGCAACATGGAAATGTAGCTGTGCTGTTATTATTCTGAGTCACTGAGCCATTTTTCAGAGCTGAACACTGCCACCCAGCCCTGCTGCAGCTTCCGTGTTGAGGGAGAAGTATATCTCTGTTTTGCTTTGGGCTACTAGGTTCTGGAGTTGTTATGAAGCACACCTCATCACATACTGACTAACACAAAATGAATATGCGCGTCTCTGCAGAGGGTGAGGAATCGGAATCCCTGTCTTGCTGAAGCCAGGTTGTGCCCTAGATTCCTTTAAGGGAAACGAGGGCAGAAAAGAGAACTCTGTTCATGCTTTGCGAATTAAAGCAACATGCTTTTACTGCAAGTCGGTTAGAAACCAGTATTTTGATCCTGGCAGCTTTCTCCTAAGGGTATATTGGTTGTAAGGCCAAGTTCACACTCATGAAATTAATTGACTGCTCTACTTTCGACATCCAGTATCAAAGCTTTCCACATTAGTGACCCATGTAAAACAAACCTTACCACATGGCCTGTGGTTTTCGAGAAGGCTTCTGTTAAATTAACTTCTCAATATAAGTTTACCGTAGGAGAGGGGAAGATGGAAAAACACATGCACTCAGAATAGCTCTTTTTATATTTTTTTTTCTGATTTTATACCAAAGGGCATTAAAAATACTTGTTGATATTCAGAAGTCAACATTGGTAGCAGAATTTACTTTTAATCATGGGCCTCTTGAGAGCTGGGGCACGGGAGAAAGTAGTTCTTTGGAAAATAGTGTATGTGCAGAAATACCACCGTGTGCATTTTGATGAGTTTATTGACCCTACACTGGCCCCCTTTGCCACACGAATGCCCAAGGTGACTCAGCCTCAGGCTACCTTGGAAAGACTCCTCCTGTGACCACGTCCTGTCCAGTTCTTTCCTGGGCTCTTCTCCTTCAGGGCTGTCTCTGGAGAAGGTTCACATTCCGGAAAGCAATTGCTCAGTGGTGGAAGAATATTTTGCGGTATTAGTCTCTGAATTTTTCTCCTAGCATTTCCCTTTTATCCTTTTACATTCAAAGATTAAGACCACAGACAGGACTAAGGGCAGGAAGGACTAGTATTTCTGACTTAGTGGCTGAGTTAAGTAAACAGGAGGGGTACGGCAGTCAGACAAGATGTTTGACCAAGAGGAGGAGGGAAGGCAAAGCTTCCCTCCGAGTCTACAAACTACAAACGATGTCGATCAGATCCCGCTCCACTCCTCCTACTCCAAAGCATGTCAGCCTCAAGGGACTTGCAGGTGACCTTGGGGTTGAGGAGGGGATTCACCAATGTAACACAATCCAGATACCAGGACGTACTTGGGGGGAATTATAGTTATTCTGGCATAACTAACATAAGCCAGGACTGTCCTGGGTTAAACCAGGGCACTTGGTCATCCCAAGATTAACCCTCGGAGAGTTGAATTTGTTTGCTGCCATCATGCAGAAAGTATGTTCAGAATGGACATTAAGTGGGATATGGCAAATAAGATTTCTTACCTGTAAGTAACACGTGCATTCAAGCCATTTTCCATGTAAGTGTTTCATGGCTGATTCCTATTTTTTTTAAAGATTTATTTATTTGAAAGAGTTACATAGAGGGAGAAGGAGAGGCAGAGAGAGGTCTTACATCTGCATGTTCACTCCCACATTGGCAGCAACGGCTGGAGTTGTGCTGATCCGAAACCAGAAGCCAGGAGCTTCCTCCAGGTCTCCCACGTGGGTGCAGGGGCCCAAGGACTTGGCCCATCTTCTTTTGCTTTCCCAGGCCATAGTAGAGAGCTGAATTGGAAGTGAAGCAGCCAGGTCTTGAACCAGCACCCATATGGCACTACAGGCAGTAGTCAGCCCCTCATAGCTGATTCCTGATGGGAAACATCTGAGAGGACCTATTTGAGGAAAGTTATGAATATGCCATTCATCATCCCAGCCTAGGTCTGTTCTCTTACTCTCTTGCCAGAGATGGTGTCCACATCCATCGTGCCGGAACATGCAGTCATCAGACTCTTTTCTTATCACAACTGGGGGAAACTCCTGTAAGTGCTTCTCTCTTTACCTGAAGGTAGAGTTAGGGCAGAACAGGACCAGTTGGGAGTCTCCAGACCCTCCCATACACAGCAGGCAGCGCAGTTGTGTGATTTAGAAAGCTTCCATTCCCCTTCCTGGTCAGTGCTGGTTAGCACCTGAGCCATGCTGCAAAGCCTCACAGATCTCTTCAGTACGGAGACGTCTTCAATGCCAGGTGGGAACAATGAGTCTATCACCTGCAGACCACAACATACTATGGTCCGTGAGTACAAGACTTTGAAGGTGTCCAGTCAGTAAGAATGAGCAGATGCTGGATTAAAGGAGGATACAGGTGTCTCTTCATCACCAAAATGTGGGACTCAGCTGTCACTCCCCGTACTCTTCTTTGGGTAAAAAACAAATACTTTGATTAATATCCATTTGATGTGCAAGTCCTTTTCAAAGACTTTTATGCTTCAGATGTACAGAGGGTCTCTGAGTTTGAGTTCTCATTTCTGAATCTTCAGTTTTACTAAGAAAGTGCCCTGGGGAACTTTTTAATTCATTTTCTATTTCTTTTTGTAAAGATGAAACATTGATAACACGTACTGGGGGATTTGTGACCTTTCACTACAGCTAATATGAATACACCAGTTTTCTCAACTGTTACTATGCTTACATTATTACTATGTTACATTCCATTTCACAGGTCCTGGCAGAGACACTTTTTATATAGCATTAAATCTATAGAATTTGTATAATATAAGCCTGTGTCTTTAAATGCTTAACAATCTTGGGGATTTTCAGCATTTGTTACAACAAAGATCCTGAGAGGGGAATAATGCCAAGAATTTTAATATTTTTTTTAAGTAGAAGGATTCATAGAAAGTTTGGGAGCCTTTTAAAAAATATATCAAACCTTTCCTTTAGCTGGGATGTGTAAAATCTGGATATGGTATTCAGTTTGATGTCTCATAAAGCACTATGAATCTTTACCAGGTATAACATTATTTTCTGTGTCTGACAGTGTAATTGGTACCAGGAGTCACTTCAGGAAACAGACCCTCAAAGTATGTTTCTGAAATTGGACTGCTCATAATATGGGTGAGGGCTTGAACAACCTTGTTGTTGGGGGAAATAGGATACAAGTGATCCATGCCACGCAGTCTCATGTTGGTAACACAAATGATCACCAGTGGAGGAATGGGGTGAAGTGCAAATGTAGGGCGGGACATTGGGCAATCAAGCGGCTGTGGCACATAGTCCCCATGGCAGCCACAGAATTATAAATGTTACAGCTCCCCTAGTATGATGAGATAGAGTATTGTTCCGCACTTTAGAGTATTGTTGCATACCTTGGAGTAGAGTATTCCACAGCTGATCATTAATCTTTTCCTCCTGCTGAGATGGAGTGTATTTTCTATCCCACTGACTCTGCACTTTGCCACGTGTCCTCCTTGGGCTAATACAACATAAACAAATGTGAGCTAAACTGAAGAATTAAAGAAGTCTTATGATGTAGCTCACTTCTGCACTCACCCAGGTCACTATTAGAAGAGCTTGCCACTGCTGGCTACTGATTCCTCATTCAGCTAGGTTCTCAGAATGAGACAGGTGGGAGAGATTTTACCTGAGGCAAAATCCAGATGTTGCAAAACCCTGTCAGCCATCTTCAGATTGGTGATTGATAAATATGAATGCTGTCATAAGCCACTGCATATTCATGTGGGTGGTGATACAGCATAAGTTAGGAGCTGACTACTATACCTGGTTCCTTCTAATGGTACTACATATAAGAAAAATATTCACTAGGAACATGCATGGAAAGCCAAAAGGCCCCAATGATAGCTTTTGTGTAGCCCCACCCCCCATCTCTTGGCAACTTAGGGAAAATACTGCCAGGATCAAGCTGTGGGCCAGCTGAGATCTGAATGCTCATGTTCTACAAAATCCATATGATGAAATCCTAACTGCCAGGGTGATGGTATTCAGAGGTGGGGCCTTTGGGAGTTGATGAGGTGATGAGGGTGAAACCCTGATGAATGGAATCAATGTCTTATAAGAGACCCTAGAGAACTTTGCTGCCTCTTCTGTCAAGGGAGATGTCGGTAAGAAGTCAGCAGTTTGCAGTCTAGAAGAGGGATCTCACTAGCATCTGACCCAACTAGCACCTTCATCTCAGCCTTCCAGCTTCCAGAGCTGCGAGGAATAAATGTCTTTTCTTTATAAATTACTGCATCTAAGGTATTTTGTTAGAGCAGCCCAAATGAACAAGACAGGGTCTGACTATAAGGATTTCAGGGCTGTAGGGCCAAGTAGATGCTTGTCCTTACTCTGAAGTAGAAATGCATGAAAACAAGGGCTCAGCCGGGTGGAAATGGCAGTGCTGTGCTTGGTGCTGAGCCCTCCATGGATGGCCTGCTTCACACTGTCTGTCTGTGACCCATGAATGCTCAGCCTTGCCTGTCCTCTGCTTCCTGGTCTTCTGCTCACTCTTTCAGAATTGTTTCTTGTCATGAGACTGAATCATTCTCTTGGCCAGGATTGTGGTTAAATGAGACAGGATGCTGAGATAGTACTTCCTGCAGTAAGTTATCATGGAAAATCCACAAGCTTTAAAGGTTCCAAGTGTGAGCTCCCTAAACGTAGGGGGCTGTGTCTTCAGTGGCCTTGAGTTCTCAGTTCTTAGCTGCAACTTTCAGGAGCTCCATCCATCTGTATGGAGTTTTTGTGCCCATGTGAAGAGTAATTTGGCAACAGAAATCTTCCTCAAAGATATGTTTAAGGGAAGAAAAAAGCAAACAAACAAAAAACAAAAAACCCCAACATTTGTATGACATTGTCCTTGGGAAGAGTTTCTAAAAGTTTTAAGTACAAGGTTACTCTAAAAATTCATGGCAAAGGAGTTAAAAGACAAACTTATTTGGTGACAAGAGTTTTTAAATCCGTGCATGTGAGTGTGTGTTGTGAAAAATTTCAGATGTGATTGAACCCAGGCCCTGCTGGAGCTCAGCCTCCTCTCGGGAAGCCACTGGCACAGATGTCTCTCATTTTCCTAGGGGCCAGGAGCCTCATAGATGATAGGGAGGCTCTTCTTACTTCTCATCACCACTTCCAAATATTTTGCCTCTACTGCTGAACTGTGGACTAGAAAATGTGCCCAGAGGAATGAGGGCCAGAGTGGGAAGATGAACCTAGAGGCAACACAGATGGCTCTGTGAGCGAGACTATGGAGTTGAGACTTGGTTCTGTAGGGAGATAGCAAAAGTTTTGATGAGTGGTATGACACGGTGACATTTGCATTTGGGAAAGTTAATTCTGGCTGTGTGTGAAGGCTGCAGGTGAAATCTTCACACAGAGCAGAGAGCAGTTAGGAGGCAGGATTGAAGCTGGACTAGAGAGGACAGATTCAAAGATAGACAGGTGGTTCAATTGCTAGCACTACTTGTACCATAAAGGCTTTGTCATTCCTACTGATAACCTTTTCCTCCCATCACAGGCTCACACAAGTCTAGCTTGGGAGAAAACTTGGCAAGCTAAATCGGAATCCACATTCCTGTTAACTGTCACCTATCCTCATGCTCATTCTTCCATACTCTCTCCTAGATAGCTTCTGCGCTCATGAGTTTGCTAGGAATTACATTCCCTGAGTTAAAAATACTACATTTATTCCTCTTCTCTATAAAATGTCAGTTGGGGCTTAAGAAGAAGAAAGCATGTTTTGCATTAAAAAAAGCACAAATAACTGCCCCTTAACTAATGAATAGTAAGTTGTGTATATAAGAGAGTGTCTCAAGAACAGCCTCTCTCAATTTGAACATTAAATATAATATACCAAGGAAATAGAGGAAAAGTAATCATTCACTTCAGTTACATTGTTTATCTTACACATGATCAACAGTGTGGAAATTGCTGTGGTTCATAAATAGTCTCCATATGGTGTCAGATTATTCACCCTGTCTCACAATCTGCAAATAATTTGCTCATATGATGCCAATTTTTAAACACACTAAAAAGGAGAAATTTACCCAAGCACATGAATTTGTACACTTTTTTCAGATACATTCATAGCTTGTCTAATATTGTAGAAATTCATACACAGGTTCATCTGACATTTTCTTTGTGTAAGTTGCTCGGCAGAACTGATGGTGGTTCTTACAGTTCAGAGAACCTTGATGCCTTCATGGTAGTAATGAGGGATGGGATATCGAAAGCCAAGGTGAGGGGTGGAGAGATTTTCGTCAGAGGGAAAAGTACCCTAATAGGTCCTACTGAGGGGCAAAGATCTTCCTGATGCTGACAAGTGCCTTGTGGGAAACTAGGAGAAAACCAGGCCTCTATTTGCATGAATAAAATCCCCATATGGCTTCAAGAAGAGTGTGCATGTGTGTGTTTCTAAAGTAGCTTGCTCTTTCCCACGATCATAGGAAGAAGATCATGCACTAAGAATTTCAGTTTACAACAGCACACAGCTGTGGTTTTTAAAGAAACCAGTAGTTTTGCATCGATGTATATATGAATAAAGCAAATATTGAAAGCCAGTAAGGCAGGGGACAAGATTGTGTGGAACAAAACCCAAAAGGTACGTTATTGTAAGGACAGGAATTGGGTGACTCGACTACGACTTACTTTCAAGACCCTTGTAAGAAAAACTTCAGTGTATAAAAATGTCTCCCTCTTCTCCTTGCCGTATTCTGGGTGGTGGCAGGCAGCTACACAAAGTCCCTTTCTTTCCATATATGATTGTCACCGTTTCACATTGTCTTGTGCACTCGTTCCATGCTTCCTAGAAAGACTGGAAGTGTCTCTCCAGTGGTGAGATAGAATTCATGGGATACGTCTTTGTGGCAGGGTCAAGAGTGGGCTGAAACAAGGGAGAAGTCTTGCCTTGAGTGCTGGGTAGGTTGAATAGTGGCCCATTAAGCTAAATCCAAGTTCTAAGCCCTGGTACCTGTGAATGTGATCTTAGCAAATGTAATAAAAAGTCACAAGATGAGATTCTTCTGTATTTAGATTGAGCTCTAAACCCAATGGTTGGTGTCTACCAGAGAAAGACTGAGGGCAGTTTGACACACAGAGGCAAGGGAAGAAGGCCATGTGAAGAACATGGCAGAAGTTGGAGTGATGGTGCCACAAGCCATGGAACAGCTGATGCCATCAGAAAGGGGAGAGAAAAAGAGGGATGCTCTCAGAGTTCTGGAGGATGTGTGGCCCATCCAACATAGTGATTGCAGACTTCTGGTTCCCAGAATTGCGAGGGGTTCGTTTCTATTGTTTCAAAGCACTGGTTGATGATAGTTTGTCATGGTAGCCCTAAACAACTAATAAGAGAGCACCAGAAAACTTAGTAATCAAGTGAAATAATATTTTGACATTATATTAAAAAGTCGAAGTTAATGCATAAAACTTTGACTCGCAATGAGCAAAATGTTAAAAGTTGGAGCTGATGTTGTGGTGCTGCAGGTTAGACCACTGCCTGTGATGCTGGCATAGCATATTGGAGTGCCAGTTACAGTCCTGGCAGCTCCATTTGCAATCCAGCTCTCTGCTAGTGTGCCTGGGAAACATAGATGATGGCCCAAGTACTTGGACCTCTGACACTCCTGTGGGAGGCCAGGATGGAGTGCCAGGCTCCTGGCTTCAGCCTGGAATAGCCCCAGCCATTGTGGCTCTTCCAGGAGTGAAGCAGCAGGTGGAAGCTCTCTCTCCCTCTTCCTTGCCCTTGCCCTCTTACCACCTTTCAAATAAGTTAAATAAATAAAAAATTTAAGTAAAGATAAAATCTGTGGGATCATGGCATGGATGGACGCACAAGTACCCCAGGCAAACTGAACCCACTGGATCAAGAAACTGATTCCTTTTAAACAGAACTCAAACAACAATGATAAAAAATTATTCATCTTTAGTGGCAGCCAAACTTATCATAGAAGAGGGAGGAAAACTGCAGCTTCACCCAATTTCTTGTCTGTGGTTTGGACCAATCTGCCTCTGGTGCCTGGTTTTACAACTCACACACAAGATAAAATCCAAAGTGAACAGGAGTGGTAGAAGACTTGTACTATTTCCTTTTCATCTCAAATTCTCTGAGAAGGGCTTGGTGGGAATACTCTTCTCATCTGGCTACATTTCTGTTAGGTTTATGGTTCTAACAACTGCCTTCCTGGTTGCCTCTGATTCTGGCTTTACTCACACACATACAGCACATCTTGCAGTTGTCTGGTTGAAGCTGGGAGCCTTATAAATGAATTGGATCTAAATGGAGACAATGCGTTCAGTGGATGCCAGCTGCTTGCTATCATCTTACAGTTAGGGTCATGAATCTGTGCTTCTGGCCCCTCTAGATCATCAGGCAATTCCACTGAAGATTGAGGGTCAGAATCTGGCAAGCTACCTGACAGGTATGGCTGGGAGTGCCTGTGGTCCAGCAGTTCTTACTATCAGAGCAACACAATGTATTCCCTTAGTTAAGGGAGGGCACTGCTGGGGTCCAGGGTTCTCCCTTTTAGCAGGCTGCATTTTTAAGAGAGCATGTGTTCTGGAAGAAGCGTCTTTTTGCTCCCTGATATCTCAATTCAGTCCTCAGAAGGAGACACAGGCTGTACTGACGGCCCCTTTTCCAATTCAGTTGTATTTCCAAACACCTATATTAAAATCTTCCTGTGGACCAGCCACTGTGGCAATCTAGGGCAATGGAGAGAGCACGCGGAATTAGATGAAGTCTCCAAATAAGTGTAGGCAGAAGGCATTTAAGAAAGGAGGGAGGGGGCTTGGTGCATGGCTCTGGTATGAGGCTTGGGTGCCCTTCTGCCTGGAACTGTTGCCACAGTTCCTCTGATTATTCAAACCGCACCAGAGATCTTCCATGGAGAAGAGGGAGAGAGAGCTTCCACCTGCTGGTTCACTCCTGGAAGAGCCACAATGGCTGGGGCTATTCCAGGCTGCAGCCAGGAGCCTGGCACTCTATCCTGGCCTCCCACAGGAGTGTCAGAGGTCCAAGTACTTGGGCCATCATCTATGTTTCCCCAGGCACACTAGCGGAGAACTGGATTGCAATTGGAGCTGCCAGGACTGTAACTGACACTCCAATACGCTATGCCAGCATCACAGGCAGTGGTCTAACCTGCAGCACCACATCAGCTCCAGCTTTTCTACATGGGGGACAACAAGAAAGAACTTCTGAAACACTTTTCTGAATTGTCAGGACTAAAAGTCAAGCCACAGAAAGGAATCAGGAACATGGATGTTCTTTGTATTCAGTGACATACCCCCTTTTTCCTATAATGTAGGTGCAGAGAATGATTTCAATTCAAGATGTTGGGTCAATTATCCTTTGAATGTGTAGTATAGATAGTTCAATTACTGAGGTTATTCTAGTTGTGCTATTTTACATTGTTTCCCAAATGTTACATTTGGGTAATTGGGAAAGGTGTATAAGAATCTATTTCTTTTTTTAAAGATGTATTTATTTATTTAAAGAGTTACAGAGAAAGAGGTTTTCCATTCGCTGGTTCACTCCCCAGCTGGCCACAATGATCAGGGCTGGGACAGGCTGAAGCCAGGAGCCAGGAGTTTCTTCCAGGTCTCCCACATGGGTAGCAGGGCCCCAAGCTCTTGGGCCATCCCCTGCTGCTTTTTGCAGGCTATTAGCAGGGAGATGGATTGGAAGTGGAGCAGCCGGGACTCGAATTGGAGCCCATATAGGATGCCCATGTTGCAGGTGGCAGCTTTATCCAGTAAACTACAATGCTGACTCCTCTGTATTATTTCTTACAACTGCAGGTGGTTCAAAACAAACAACCCAGTTAAGAGATTGGCCAAGGATTTAGATATTTTTCAAAAGAGGAACTCCAAATGGCCAACAGACACATGAGAAAATTTCAAGATTACTAGCCATCAGGAAAATGCAAATCAAAACCACAATGAGGGGCCAGTGCCACAGCTCAATAGGCTAATCCTCCGCCTGTGGCACTGGCACACTGGGTTCTAGTCCCGGTCAGGGCACCAAAGTCTGTCCTGGTTGCCTCTCTTCCAGGCCAGCTCTCTGCTGTGGCCTGGGAGTGCAGTGGAGGATGACCCAAGTGCTTGGGCCTTGCACCCCATGGGAGACCAGGAGAAGCACCTGGCTCCTGCCTTTGGATCAGCGTGGTGTGCCAGCTGCAGCGCACTGGCTGCAGCGGCCATTGGAGGGTGAACCAACGGCAAAGGGAAGACCTTTCTCTCTCTCTCTCTCTCTCTCTGTCTGTCTCTCTCTCTCTCTGTCCACTCTGCCTGTCAAAAGAAAAAACAAACAAACAAAAACCACAGTGAGGGTTCACCTCTCCCCAGTTAGAATGGCTTTCATACGGAAATCAACAAAGAACAAATACTGGCAAGGATGTGGGGGAAAAGATACCCTAATCCACTGCTGGGGGGAATGCAAACTGGTAAAGCCACTATGGAAGACAGTTTGGAGATTCCTCAGAAATCTGAATATAGCCCTATCATACGACCCAGCCATCCCACTCCTTGGAATTTACCCAAGGGAAATGAAATCAGCAAATAAAAGTTATCTGCACCTCCATGTTCATTGCAGCTCAATTCAAAATAGCTAAGACATGGAATCAACCTAAATGCCCATCAGTGGAAGACTGGACAAAGAAAATACCGGATATGTACTCTATGGAATACTACACAGTGGTGAAAAAAATGAAATCTTGTCATTTGCAACAAAATGGATGAATCAGGAAAACACCATACTTAGTGAAATAAGCCAGTCCCAAAGAGACAAATACCTTATGTCCTCCTTGATTCATAACAACTAACAGAGCACCTATAGCAGTAAAATTCACATTTTGAGAATCAATGGCTTGAACAGCCCTTGTCTTGACTGTCAAGGAACAGGTTATTATTTTATTATTTTATTTTTTTTCTACTTAATACCATTGGTCAAACTTTTTACTTAACATGGAATTATTCATAGATGTATAAATCCAATTGAAAATAGATTCCAGTAAAAAATAAGAGTGGGAATAAGAGAGGGAGGAGCTGTACAGTTTGGCACACATTCCCATGAACTTACCCCTAGAGGTAAAGCTAAAAACTTGCCATGGGACTCCAAATCCCATTAAGCTGGTGGTATTAATGCCATCTACAATCATCTCAATAAAAATTTCAAGTAAACATTCCTATGTAGATAAAGTGGTGCAGTAACCTTCAGGATAGGATGAGAAGTAGATGGTATCTGGATACAGCCTTCACTTGCACTGCTGTGCCGTCAACTGAGAGTCGCTGTGGCCCCTCTGATGGTCCAGGGCAAGAAGGGCCATGGCAGCACAGTTCTGATCAGCTATGGTGTGGTGGGTGTTGCTGAGCAGTGCCGGGCAGGAAGTGCCATGATGTCCCCATTTCTGCAGGGTGTGGGCTCTCTTTCATCTTTCTCTCAGAGCAGGAAGGGACTCTTTCTTCCAAGAGTTTAATGTTCCATCCTATCACCACAGCCTGTGGAAGACTGATGATCCTACAGAGGGAACACAGCTGCCAGAGTGTGTGAGCCTGGTTCCCACAAAGAGATGGAGCAAAGATGCTGGCAGACACGGGACCCTGAGATCAGAGAGAAATGCAAAGAGGAAACACCAGCAGCACCACAATTTAACATAGAAATGGGGATGAAAGCAAAGCCTTCCAGCAAAATCAGCTGGCAAAGTTCCAGTCTTTTAATGATGTCCTCTGAGTGTATATAGTGGGGTATATTAGGATTCAGAGCACAGACTCACAGGGGGACGTGGCCATCCCGTCTCATCTGATCTGTGATGCCAACAGCACAGGGCACTCTCAACAGGGCCCAACTCCACCAACACTACTTCTTTAGTCCCAGTAACAGTTATGCTGTGCTTTTTCATGAAAAGAACCATGGATTTATTTCAAAAGGTTTAAAATATAATCTTAAGTAGGTTAATGGAAATTTCAGATCACAAACTCTAAGTGCTCTTACATAATTTCCATTATTTTTTATTAAAATTTTTATGTAGATATGTTTTAATTGAAATGTGCTTGTATGTATTTATGGGGGTAGAATGTGATATTTTAATACATATATACAGTGTGTAATGATTGGGTTAGTATAATTTACATATCCTTCATCTCAGAAATATATAATTTCTTTGTGTTGGGAGCATTCAAAAATCCTATTAGCTATTTTGAAACACGAATTATTTTGTCAACCATAGTTATCCTACTGTGTTCCAGAACATCAGAAGCAACCCTTCCTACCCAGCTGCACCCCCGCACTCATTGATGATCCTTTCTGTCCCTCTATCCCACACTCCTCTTGGGCTCCAGTAACCGCTATTCTACTCTCAACTTCCTTGAGATTAATTTTAGCTTCCACATATACATGAGAATGCATTTGTCTTCTTGAGCCTGACTTTTTCACTTAATGCCCTCCAGTCTCATACATGTTACCACAGATGACAGAATTTTGTTCTTTGTTGTTGTTGAGTAGTATTCCATCATGCATATACAACACATTTCTTTATTCATTCACCCATCAGTGGACACCTAGGTTGGTTTCACATCTTGGCTATTGTATATAGTGCTGCAATAAACATGCAAGAGCAAATGTCTTTTTTGTCATACTGATTTCATTTCCTTCAGATATATATCCAAGAAGAGCATCGCTGGATTATATAGTAGTTCTTTCTAGTTTTTTGAGGAATTCATGTACTGTTTTTCTACTTTGAAATTGCCTTATTTGTCTTTTTGCCATTGAGTTGTTTGAGTTCCTTATATATTCTGGGAATTAATCCCTTGTCAGATAAATAGTGTGCAAATATTTTTTCCATTCTTCCAGTAGTTCCTTTGCTTCATTTTCTATACAGAAGGTTTTAGTTTGATGTAATCCCATTTGTTATTTGTTGCTCTTGTTGTCTGTACTTATGTGGTCATATACAAAATATCTTTGGCTAGATCAATGTCTTGAAGCATCTCCCCCATATTTTCTTACATATAAGGAAGAAAGGTTTCAAGTCATACGTTCAAGTCTTTGATCCATTTTGAACTGACTTTTGTATATGGTGAGAGAGAAGGGTCTAATTTTTTTCTTCTGCATATGGACATAAACCTTTCCCAGTACCATATATTAAGGAGAATTTTTTATTTTCTCCAATGTATGTGCTTGCTGCCTTTGTCAAAAATCAGTTTGTTGTAACAAGGTGGATTTATTCTAGGTTATTCATTCTGTTGCAATGGTTTATATGTCGATTTTTTATGCTAATATGACATCGTTTGGTTACTAGAGCTTTGTAGTCGATTTTGAAGTTAGGTATTGTAATGCCTCCAGCCTTCCTGCTCAGGATTGCTTTGGCTATTTGATGTATTCTGTAATTTCATACAATTTTGTGATTTTTTTTTCAGTTTTGTGAGTCATTGGTACTTTTATAGAAATAGTACTAAATTTTTAGATTACTTTAGATAATATGAACATTTTAAAAAATGATTCTTCTCTATATGGGATGCCAGTATCCCATATGGGTGCTGGTTCATGTCCCGGCTGCTCCACTTGAAATCCAGCCCCCTGTAGATAGTCAGGAAAAGTCTAAATAGTTGGTCCTCTGCCACCCTTGAAGAAGCTCCTAGGTATTGGCCTGTCCTAGCCATGACAGTTGTGGCCATCTGGGGAGTGACACAGCAGATGGAGGGTCTCTCCCTGTCTTTGTAACTCTCTACATTTCAAATAAAGTAAATCTTTCAAAAAAAAAAAAAAAGCATTTGAACTAGGATCCAAGTTAGTCCTTTAGGCTTTTCTTATCTACACAGCTTGCATCCAGTTTTCCCCTCTTGTTTGCATTTATTGAGTAACCTGTCACCTGTCCTACAAGTTTACTATTGTCTGGATTTTACCTATGATATCATTGCCCATTGTCTTTGATGTCTGGTAATGTGTTCTCACCACAAAGCCTCTTTGTCCTTTTTGTTAAATCTTACTGTATAGTTCTTGTTACTATGAAGGTCATCTTATACTTTATCATTTCTATTTACTATTTAAATTGAACATTAGCTCACTTATTTTCATTCATTCATAGTTTCTATTCATTCATATCTTCCAGTAAATGTATTTGACCTGTAAATTGTCATTTAAGTTTCGCTTTGGCTGTATCCCACAATTTTGATAATGTTTTATTGTCAATCAGTATTTTGTGATTCCTTCTAAGATTCTCCCCTTCAAACAAAGGACTAAATAAGGTTGTAAGTGTAGTCTACACGGACATGTGCTCCATTCCCAATTAGATTCTGTATTTTTGCCTGAAGAGGTAACCAGTAAAAAAAAATTTTAAAAAGTCTTCTGAATCATGATCATAAGATGTGTTTCCACTCTTTTTGTGTCCTGTTTGATTTCCTTCTTTGGTATTTTGTAATTTACATTGCAAAGTTCACTTATTTTTTTTAAGATACAATTTTTTATTTGAGAGAATTACCGAAAGGAAGAGATGGAGAGAAAGATCTTCCACCCACTGGTTCACTCCCCAAATAGCCACAATGACCATGGCTGGGCTAGGCCAAGCCGGGATCCAGGAGTTTCATCTGGGTCTCCCAAATGGGTTTGGGGCCCAAGCACTTGGGCAAGCTTCCATTGGTTTCCCAGGATATAGCAGAGAGCTGGATGAGAAGAAGGGCAGACAAGACACCAGTCGGTGCCCATATGGGATGCTACTGCTGCAGGTGGAAGCTTAGCCTACCACACCATAGCACCAGCCCTGGGTTCGTTCACTTATTCAGTTAAATTTGTTCTAAAGGAGTAGGCTTTGTGGCACAATGGGTTAAGCCACCTCTTGGGATGCCCACATGCCATGTTGGAGTGCCTGGTTCAGGCCTTGGATACTATATGCTCTGATTCAGCTTTCTGCTAATGTGCCTTGAATACAGCATAGGAAAGCACATGTGGATGAGTTACTGCCACCTCCCGTGGTTGACCAGATGGAATTCTTGGCTCTGGCTTCAGCCTGGCTTAGCCCCAGCTTTTGCAGGTATTTAAGGAGTAAACCAGTGGATGGAAGATCTCCATATCTCTGTCTCTCTCACTCTCCCCTGCTGTCTCTCCTTTTCAGTCTTTCAAATAAATATACATCTTTAAAATCATCTGTAGATATTTATTTTTTAGTTATTTTGAATGGAATTGCTTTTTAAAAATATTTAATTATTTTATTTGAAAGGCTGAACTGCAGAGAGAGACAGAGAGTCAGAGAGGGAGAGGGAGAGGGATAGGGAGAGAGAAAGAGAAATTAATTTTCCATATGCTGAGTTACTCCCCAATTTGCCATAATGATTAGGGCCAAATCCTGGAGTCAGGAGCCAGGAGCTTCATCCAGATCTTCTACTTGGGTGGCTAGAGCCCAAATCATTGGTCCATCCTCTGCTGCTTTTCCCAGGCCATTACCAGGGAGCCGGGTCAGAAGTGGAGCAACTGGGACATGAACTGGTGCCCATATGTGATTCTGGCCTCACAGGTGGAGACTTCACCTGCCACGCCACAACCCTGGTCCCTGGAATTGCCTTCTTGATTTCTTTCTCAGCAATTCTATTGGTTGGCATACAAAAAAAAATACCGATTTTTCTGTGTTGATTTTATATCTTGTGATTTTTTAAATTTATCAGTTCTAACAGTTTTTGCTGGAATTTTTAGGTTTGTCTTTGTAAAAAATCATCTCATAAGCAAAAAAAAAAATGGGTAATTTGACCTCCTCCTTTCCTATTTGGATGCCTTTTATTTCTCTTGTCTAATTGCTGTGGCTAAGACTTCTGGTAACATATTGAATAGAAGTGGTGACAGTGGACATCCTTGCTTTATTCCTATTATAGGAACTATTTCCAGCGTTTCCCATTCTGTATTAAATAGGCTGTGGAGCTCTCATACAGAGCCCTTATTGTGTTGAGGTACATTCCATGTATACCTTATTTTGGAGATTTTTCTTAAAAACTATTTTTAAATTTAAGTTGTATTTGAAAGGTAGAAAGGGAAGCAGAGAGGGATCTTCTATCCACTGGTTCATTCTTCAAATGCCTGCATCGGCCAGGACTGGGCTGGCTGGGCCAGTAGCCCAGAGCTACGTCCAGGTCTCCTATGTAGGTGGTTGGGGCCCAACAACTTGGGCCATCATCTGCTGCCTCCCAGAGTGTGCATTAGGAAGAAACTGGATCAGAGGCAGAGGAGCCAGGATGCAAGCCAGGAACTCCAGAATAGGATGCAGCTATTGCAAGCAATGCCTTAATTGTTGTGCCAGATGCCTGCCACATGAAGGGTTTTTATCACTAAGTGATGTTGAATTTTCTCAATTTTTTTCTATTGAGATAATCTTTTTTATGCTTTATTCTGCTGACGTGATGTATTATCTCTATTGTTTTGTATTTGTTGAATTATCTTTCTATCCTTGGTGTACATCCTGCTTAACTATGGCATATAATCTTTTTAAAAGTATGCTGCTCAGTTCTGTTTGCTAGCTTTTTGTTGAAAACTTTGCATCTATGTTCATCAGAAACATTAATCTCTTGTTTTCTTTTGTTGATTATTGTATACTTGTATGGTTTTGGCAACTACTTTCCTCAAAGAGTAAGTTTGGAAAGATTCTCTCCATTTAGTACTTTGAAATAGTTTGAAAGGTCTCAGCATTAGTTCTTTCAAAATTTCATAAAATTCACCAGTGAAGACGTCTGGTTCTGGTGTTTTCTTGTTGGGAGGCTTTATTACTGATTCAATCTCATTTCCTATTATTAGCCTGTTCTGATTTTCTGGTTCCTTATGGTTCAATTTTAGAGGATTATCTATGTTCAGAAATGTATTTCTTGTAGATTTTTCCAATTTGTTGGCATATGGTTATTCAAAATAATCCCTAAAGATCCTACATATTTCTAAGGTATTATTTGTAATATGCTGCTTTCATTTGTTTTACTTGAATACTCTAATTTTTCTTGCTTAATTTAATTTGGTTTGTCAATTTTGTTTATCTTTTAAAAGAAGCTTAATGGTTCTGCTTTTTTCATTGATCTTGTTATTTTTTGTCTGTATTTTGTTTATTGTTGCTCTGATTTTTATTCTTTCCTTCTATTTTGGATTTGGTTTATTCTTGCTTTTCTGGTTCATTTAGTTGCATTGTTAGATTGCTTATTTTAAAACTTTCTGGGTTTTTGATAAAGGCACTTACGGCTATAAACTTTCCTCTTAGTACTGCATTGCTATATAAGTTTTAATGTATTGTGTTTTAATTTTTGTTTATTTCAAGAATTTTTTTAAAGTTTCCTTTTGATTTCCCTTTTTAAACATTAATTGATATAGAGCAGGAAATGCATATAAGTGTACAGATAAATGAAGGTTTTTATCTTCTGATCACACTCATAACCAACACCCAAACTAAGAACAGAACATCACCAGTGCCCCAGGAGTCCCCATTGTTTCCCCCAGTTTCTTTTTCTTAATGTGGAGGAGAAGGGATATTGTCATTTACATGTCATGTTCCCTTTTGATTTCTTCATTGACTCATTGGTTATTCAAGAGAAATTTTAATTTCCATGCATTTGTACAATTTCTAATATTCACTTTGTTGATTTGTAGTTTTATTTCACTGTAGTAAGAGAAGATACAGACATGATTTAAAATTTTCTAAGTTTTCTGAGACTTGTTTTTGTGGCCTAAAATATGGTTTATTTTGGAGAATGTTCCAAGTAAAAAGAAAAGAAAATGTATTCTGATACCATTGGATGATATGTTCTGTAGATATGCTAGGTCCATTTAGTCTTTTTTTTTAAAGATTTATTTTATTTGAAAGACAGTTACAGAGAGAGCAGAGAGAGAGAGAGAGAGAGAGAGAGAGAGAGAGAGGTCTTCTATCCACTGGCTCACTCCCCAAATAGTCATAATGGCCAGAAAGGAGCCTATCCAAAGTCAGGAGCCAGGAACCTCTTCTAGGGCTCCCACGTGGGTGCAGGACTCTAAGCACTTGGGCCATCCTCTGCTGCTTTCCCAGGCCACAGCAGAGAGCTGGATTGGAATTGGAGCAGCCGGGACTCGAACCAATGCCCATTTGGGATGCTGGCACTGCAGGCCAGGGCTTTAACCCACTGTGCCACAGCACCAGCCCCAATTTAATCTATAGTATAGTTTAATTCTGGTGTTTCTTTGTTGAATATTATTTCTTTGGTCTGAATAATCTGTCCATTGCTAAAAGTGAGGTATTGAACTCCCCTACTATTCTCTCAGAGACAGACATAAAATCTCTCTCTCTTAAAGGAGAGATTTGCTTTGTATGTTTGTGTGCTCCAGAATTTGGTGCATTTATTTATAATTGTTATTTCTTTCTGTTGATTCCTTTATCATTATATAATGACTTTCTTGTTGTTTTTCACTGTTTGTGACTTAAAGTCTACTTTATATGATTAAGTACAGCTACTTCTGCTCGCCTTTGGTTTCTGTTTGCATGATGTCTTTTTCTTTTTTTTTCTTGTTTATGTAAATTTTTTTTAACTTTTATTTAATGACTATAAATTTCCAAAGTACAGTTTATGGATTACAATGGCTTCCCCCCCCATAACTTCCCTCCCACCCACAACCCTCCCCTTTCCCACTCCCTCTCCCCTTCCATTCACATCAAGATTCATTTTCAATTCTCTTTATATACAGAAGATCAGTTTAGTACATTACACATAAAGATTTCAACAGTTTGCCCCCACATAGCAACACAAAGTAAAAAATACTGTTGGAGTACTAGTTATAGCATTAATTCATAATGTATAGCACATTAAGGACAGAGATCCTACATGATATTTTTTTAAAAAATTAATTTTCTATGCAATTTCCAATTTAACACCAAGATTTTTTTTCATTTTTAATTATCTTTATACACAGAAGATCGATTCAGTATATACTAAGTAAAGATTTCATCAGTTTGCAACCACACAGAAACACAAAGTGTAAAAATACTGTTTCAGTACTAGTTATAGCTTTACTTCACATTGGACAACACATTAAGGACAGATCCCACATGAAACGTAAGTACACAGTGACTCCTGATGTTGATTTAACAATTTGACACTCTTGTTTATGGTGTCAGTAATCTCCCTAGGCGTTCATGAGTTGCCAAGGCTATGGAAGCCTTTAGGGTTCGCCGACTTCGATCTTATTCTGACAGGGTCATAGTCAGAGTGGAAGTTCTCTCCTCCCTTCAGAGAAAGGTACCTCCTTCTTTGATAACCTGTTCTTTCCACTGGGATCTCACTTGCAGAGATCTTTCATTTAGGTCTTCTTTTTTTTTTTTTCCCAGAGTGTCTTAGCTTTCCATGCCTAAAATACTCTCCTGGCCTGTTGAGCCATATCCAAATGCATTAAGGGCTGATTCTGAGGCCAGAGTGCTATTTAGGACATCTGCCATTCTATGAGTCTGCTGTGTCTCCCACTTCCCATGTTGGATTGTTCTCACTTTCAGTCCATGTGCAGATTTACCAACATAATGGGCTTCTTGTGGGCAGTGTATCACTTGTATTGCTTTTTATCCTTTCAGTAAGTCTATGTCTTTTCATTGGGTAATTTAGTTTGTTTACATAAAAGGTTATTGTTGATGAGTAAAAACATACTTCTGTCATTCTGTTCATTGGTTTCTGCTTTTTTGTATATCCTTTGTTCATGTATTCCTCTCTTTTTGTTTATCATTGTGCTTTAAGGGTTTCTGTTTTGAATCACATCTGATTATTTTCTTTTGTGTATATACTATGTTGTTGAGTTTTGTATTTTTATAGGTTTTTATAATAGTAGTGTTGTGGGAGGATGAGGATGGGGGAAATTGCAGTTCTTGTTTCATGTTGAAGAAGAATTTCCATGTGGACAGGGACGCTGAGCAAAGCAAGGTTTACTAAAAACAAGGAACCATCTGTTGCAGCCTTCAGGAGCTGGGCTACAAGAGAGGAGTTGCCTAAGAAGGTTGCGAGTGTTTGCCTTTATAAACACGAAGTGGCTCTCTCTGACTGGCCCCTTTTGAAAATCAAAACTAGATTTCACTAATCAGGGAAGTAGCAGAATAACAGCTAATTAGAGCACAGGGATTATAATTCTGTTTAGCTTTAAGGAAAACTAGGTGAGTTAATTGAGCTACCTGCCTTCTAAAGGCCTGGCTGTTAGCCTGTCTAACTCCTTATATCTTCATCTCCCTTGGTGGCTATCCTTTCCTTCTGTTGGAGATCTCCCTTAAGTGTTTAATGTGCAGCTGGTCTGACATGATGAGTCCCTTCAACTTTTGCTTGTCAGGGAAATCCATTATTTCTCCTTCCCTTCTGAGGGATAGTTGTGCAGGGTATAGTACTTTTGGCTGAAAATCTTTTTTGTTTCATAACCTTAACCTTGAGTTTTTAATCTCATTCTTTCTGGCTTGTGAGGTTTCTGCCAAGCAGTTTGCCATTAGTCTAACATGGATTTCCCCTTGGAAGATTGGATGCTTTTGATTTCCTGTTTAGAATTCTCTCTGTCTTGTATTTTTGCCAGCTTCAATGTAATATGGCTTAAAGAGGTTCTTTTTTTGGTTAAGTTTATTAATGGTCCTTTAGGATTCCTGGACTTGGATGTATGTATATTTCCCAAGATTTGGGAATTTTTCAACAATCGTTTCACTGAGTGGATTTTCTATGCCTATTTTCTTCTATTACTTGATTATCTATTTTGTGTGTAGTGTCCCATTAAGTCTTGAGGAATTTCTTTGTTCTTTTTAAAATCTGATTTATTTCAAATGTTTATCTTCTAGTTCAGAAATTATTTATTCTGCCTGCTAAATTCTAGTTTTGAACTTCATAGCTCTATTTTAATTCCATCCATTTTCTTTTTTTTAAGATTTTACTTATTTATTTATTTGAGTGGTAGAGTTACAGACAGTGAGAGGGAGAGACAGAGAAAGATCTTGCATCCACTGGTTCATTCCCCAAATGGCCGCAATGGCCAGAGCTGTGCCAATCCAAAACCAGGAACCAGAAGCTTCCTGGTTCCTTACACATGGGTGTAAGGGCCAAGGACAAAGGCCATCTTCTACTGCTTTTTCAGGCCGTAACAGAGAGCTAGATAGGAAGAGGAGCAGCCGGGACTTGAACTGGCACCCAAATGGGCTGCCAGCACTGCACTGTGCCACAGCACCAGGCCCTATTCATTTTCTCAATGAAGTTAATTCTGCTTGGAGCCCTTGAGCCATCAGGTAGTGGGAATTTAATAGCACACAGTCCAAGATGACCTCTTCACATCTACATCTTTTCCTCTGTGTCTATATCTACCTACTCAATGGACTGTATTGTGTTCTTCACTAGAATGGAACAATAAAACGATTTCTACCCATCAGGCTGCTTTATTAGCTAGCCTGTCCTTTTGTCCTATGTAGCTTTTGGAGGACTGTACATGGCTACTGCTGACTCCCTTGTGGGGCTCAACAAAAGGTTCCCAACTGTATCCTCCTTTCTATTATTTCAGGGCCATTCCTGTGTATGCTACAATATTGAACACCCTCTGAAGCTATATCCAGAACCACTCATGAAATTTTTTAGTTGCTCATGTTCCACCCTAGACCATAGATATCTTATTTGTCTGGGGTCTTATCCACTTACATGTCCCTGGAGTCATTGTTAACTGCAAAGTCTTGCTGCCTCCTAAGATCTCTCTCAGAGTGATAATGAGAATCCTCTCTGCTGCAAATCAGTGGGAGACGGGGAGAATTTCAGGATCCACCCTTTCATAGAGACCCATAAGCAATATATTGCTATTCTTCTGATTGTCTCCTATCTCTAATTATTAAGAACATTTCCCTCTGGTTACAATGAATGAGAAAGGAAGAACGTAGATCAGAAGGACTGCTTTTCTTCAACAGACAGCCTCCCAAATATACTATTTGTTCCATTTCTCCAATCATTGAGCTTCTAAAACCAGAAATAGCTCCTCTCAGTTCCTTTCTCTGCTGCAGTGTCATTTCTACAAGGTGGTAGCATAAAACACCTGCACATCTAAACATAAGAAGGGACATGGACTGGAATGAAATATCAGTAATCATCAACAGAACAGTTGATATTTTCAAATTTTAGTAGACCTTGCAACACTATTTAAAACCAGGCAATAGTTTCCACAGAACAGGAGTTTGATTATTTTCAATGGATTCCTTTGTTAATCTCCATGAAGTTCTAGGTTTAGGCAATCTAGCTCTCACTATTAGCACAGATATTCCTGGCCTAGGGAAATACACTCTATTAGGATTAAGATTTCTGTGCTCACAGTAGGAAATAGAACAACATATAGACCAATACAAACAATATCTTAGAATTCACTCTTGGGAAGCTATGTTTGAAATAGATTCCTGGACACAAACTGATGCATACTTGTAACTAGAATTTGCTGTCGTTAAAGATTAAACTCATTCAAATACAATATTTGGAAGTCAACTGTAAAGTAAATTACTGGAAATAGCAAAATAAACCCAAATCCTAAACTGTAAAATATTACTGCTATCTATATGTACTTAGTTACATCTTGGTCTTTGAATTAAAAAAAAAAAAACTTAATATCAAGTCCATCTATGTAGCACTAATTCAGTTGTTTAGGAACCTTGTAAGTTCTTATTTATTTCTTGATGAATATCATTTTAATGTGACCAAAAGTTTATCATTTCCAGAAGACTGTTAATTTTGAATAAAATAGCCCTTTATTTCAAACAGGAAAAGCACTTACAAGGTTTTTCTACATCGAGTTCAAATCAGTCTTGTGAATTTTTCTCATTCTTCTAACAAATTTATTTAACAGAAAGTGGTTTTCAGAGTTGGAAATAGTGTTAGTAGAGAAAGCCAATAGAAACTTCAGTGAAATGAAAAGGCAACAAATGTCAAATAGAGTTTAGACTTATTAAAACTGCTCACTAAGTCTCAAAAGGGTTGACAGGCACACAATTTATGTTGATATGATTAATGTTCAGCTCTTACCTCCTTGAGGAAAAACTGCCAAATAACCTGAAAAAAAACCACGAGCTGCTTACCAGAGGTAGCTTAGAGATTTGCACCTGCACAGTTATATAAACATCCAAGATAAAAGACAAGAATTTTAATACTTTCTTCAGGTTTAGGCCCCCCAGTTTGGACACTGGCTTAGTGACATTTGACCTGAATGTGTGAATATTTTGCAAGGGGAATGTGCTACACTTTAGAATAAAGTAGTTAGTTGCCCAGTTTTGCAGCTGCCAGGCACTTTTATTTTGTGAGAAAAAAAACCTACACAGTTTGCTTTTTGGTACCATGAGAGTCAGAATGTTGACTGCACATGGAATAATACAGGTCACAACATTCTCTGAGTAATCTCTTTTTTAAAGCCTTCCACTTTCAGAGAACTCTGAAATCCATTTTCTCATTTGGTTCTCAGAGGACCTTGTGACTATAGGAATGGAATCTCGGTGACACTGCATTGCTTGCTCAGGAGTAGTTGACACTCACATGACATCTCACATTCTTCTGTTCTTTCCCTTCATCTGATTATTCTCTTAAATCAGGCTAGCATGAGAAAGTACCAAAACCAGAAAGTACCAGAAAACAGACTGGATGATTTGAACAACAGACGTTTATTTCTCAGTTTTGGAGTCTGGGAATCAGTATAAGGTAGATTCAGTTCCTAGTGAGGGCTCTATCCCTGGTTTGTAGATGGCAGCCTTCTATTTATTTATTTATTTATTTGATAAATAGAATTAGACAGTGAGAAAGACAGAGAGAAATGTCTTCCTTCCATTGGTTCACCTCCAAAATGGCCACTACAGCTGGTGCTGCACCGACCCGAAGCCAGGACCCAGGTGCTTCTTCCTGGTCTCCCATGCGGGTGCAGGGCCCAAGCACTTGGGCCATCCTCCACTGCACTCCTGGGCCACAGCAGAGAGCTGGACTGGAAGAGGAGCAGCCAGGACTAGAACTGGCGCCCATATGGGATGCCAGTGCCACAGGCAGAGGATTAACCAAGTGAACCATGGTGCCAGCCCTGATGGCAGCCTTCTAAGCATGGCATCATGTGGTAGGGAAGGGGAGAGCTCTGGCGAGTCCTCCTCTCCTTTTTAGGATACTAATCTCATTACAGAGCCTCCATCCCGACAGCTTCATCTGAACATAATCACCTCCCAAGGATCTTACTTCCTAATAATCATAACATTGAGGAGTTAGGACTTCAACCTACGAATTTGAGGGAAACATGCACCTTCAATCTATGACTACCAGAAATTAATTTCTCTAGAATGTGACTTCCTTCAAGAAGTCTTCCCTGATTTTCATTTCAATTTGGCTTAGTGATCCCTATGAACGACTCCAGAGCATCTGAATGTCTATCCCACAGATTGCATACAATCATGGGCCTGAATAACTAAGAATTTCTAATAGAGTCTGTGTGGTTCATTCTCAGCAATAAAAGTGGGCAATTAATGTATGGGGTTAAAAATCTGACCCATGCATCTTCCAGATATGATTCTTCTTTATTTGTCTCGATTCTAAGTGACATTAAAAATTACATGTTGAGGACAACATGAATGATAGAATATCAGAATTTTGTTCCCCATCAAAAGGTTTTATATATATATGTGTGTGTGTGTGTGTGTGTGTGTTTGTGTGTGTGTGTGTATAAAACCCATTGATCTTATTAAAGTATAATTTAAATTTTACTATTCTTTATTGAATAAATTATGGGAACTTACTATTGATGAAGGATTGAAGATGAATTTTGAAAGTACAGTACTCATTTCATTTTAGATAAAGGTTAAACATGAATGTATTTGTGTGTGCATACGTGTTTGAGAGAGCAAAGCAAGATTTATTTAAGTCAGATACCTTCTGCCATAGCGTGAGGAGGAGGGTTCCAAGAGAAGAAGACCCAAGAAACTTGGCAAAGTAGGATCTTTTAAGCACAATTTGGGGGAGCAGAGTAATATCTAACAATGATAGGGTGGGGAAAACACATTAGAGGGTTGGAACTGTCATCCTGTGTGGCCTGCTCATGATAATCAGAAGATTGGTATAGGTAATACCAATAGGTATTATAGGTGTAGTCTTTTATTCTCATGATAAAATTAGAAACGCAGAAGTGTGGGATCATTACTTCCTTGCTACTCCTATGATAAAATTAGAAACTCAGAAGTGCGATCACTAGTTTTTTATTGCTAAAAGGCAGCTTCTGGGAAGAAGCATCTTGTCTGCCCTTAAAGGGACTTCCCCTTTTCTCATGTCAACACAGTCCTGATGTAACTGCCTATTAGCCACTTTAACCCTTCACATTCTACCCCTCACAGAAGAATGGACCCTCACTGCTGTTAGGGATATGGGGGTGAAGACCACTCTGGCTGCTTCATGTTGAAAGGGGGCATCATTGAGGGAGAGCAGCAGGGCGTTCTTCTGAGGGTCAATCCAAGGGTCTGTGGTAGAGTGGAGATGTAGGGGTGTCACCTGGAGTACTGCCTGAGGTTTGATAGCTTCTAGTTGTTTAGTCCTGGATACCACAAAGCATGGAAGGCAGTTGTTTTCTCTCCCAATTGAGAGCCTCATCTTTTGAGAGTTTCAGTAATTGGGCTGGAAGCCTGAAAGTCAAAGCCTCAGGTTTTAAGCTTTAAGTGTAAAAGAATTGTCAGAGGTTTAAGTCACAAAAGAGAATAGCTTGAGTTTGCTGAAGGGGCTTTAAGATCTTCTTGCATTAACCTACCACGGTGATGGTGATCCCTACTACTGAGGATTAGTAAAACAAAACAGAAGAGTGTTAGTCACACATCATTGCTTGGGAGAGAGGTTGCCATCATTACAATCTAGATTATATAAATTAACAGACCAAAAACAAGCTCATTTTTCACATTACAAACACTACACATTGATATGTACAGTGTTCATTTGAAGTCTATAAAATGGAATTTAATACAGAAATTATGATTTCATTCATTTCACTCAGTATCATAGAAATGTCTGTTTTAATGTTCTATGTACACACTTTTTTAAATTTTATTACTACAAAGATAACAGATTTCATGTATCTCATAAGTGTAACTCTAAGAACATACCAATCTTCCCTCCTCTCTCCTTCCTTCCTTTTTTTAATTTTTTGAAATAAAATAATTTCAATTTATAGTACAATTTAGACTTACCATTCCACAAAATATAAAGTTTAAAAAGTAAACATTATAGGAATGATAGGAATATACACCAGTGCTATAAATTAAAATCAAATCATAAGATGACAATTTCACTCTTACACCTCCAGGATTTTATTTTTTGGTGCTCTCCATATCAGCAAATCAGTAAAATGTGATATTTGTCTTTTTAGTCTCTATTTATTTCACTCTACTTAATGATATTCAGTTGCAACCATTTTATTGCAAAATACAGAATTTTATTATGTTTTATGGCTTAATAGTATTCCACTGTGTTTATATACCACATTTTCTTTGTCTAGTCATCAGTTGATGGATATCTGGGTTGATTCCATGTCTTAGCTATTATGAATTGAGCTGCAATAAACACAGGGGTACAGATAACCTTTTCATATGCTTGATTCATTTTACTCGGGTAAATTTGAAGGAGTGGGTTGGCTGGATCATATGGTAGTTGTATTTTCAAATTTCCGAGGAATCTCTATGCTGTATTCCACAATGGCTGTACCGGTTTACATTCCCACCAAGTGTAGCAGTGTACCTTTCCACCACATCTCTCCAGCATTTACTGTTTTCACATTTTTAAAAAAAATTCTGCATGATGTCCATTTGAAATGGGTTAAGGTGAAACTCATTGTGTGTGTGTGTTTTTAAACATCTATTTATTTATTCAAAAGGCAGAGTTACAGGGAGGCAAAGCCTGGGGGGGGGGAGGAGGGAGGAAGGGAGGTGTCCTCCATCCTCTGGTTCATTCCCCAGAAGGCTACAACATCTGGAGCCAGGTTGATCTGAAGCCAGGAGCCAGGAGCCTCCTCCCAGTCTCCCACACAGGTGCAGGGGCCCAAGGAATTGGGCCATTCTCCACTGCCCTTCCACCTCAGGCCAGAGCAGAGAGCTGAATCAGAAATGGAGTAGCCAGGATGCTGGCACTGCAGGTGGCAGCTTCACCCGCTATGCCACAGTGATGGCCCCCTCATTGTGGTTTTGATTTGCATTTCCCTGATGGCTAGTGATCCTGAGCATTTCTTCATGTCTTTGTTGACCATTTGGATTCATTCTTTGAAAAATGCCTGTTCAAGTCCTTTGCTCATTTCTGAAATGGATTGTTTATTTTAATGTTGTTGAGTTTCTTGAGCTTCTTATATGTTCTGGGTATTAATCCTTTATCAGTCTGTTGTATAGTTTGCAAATATTTTCTCTCATTCTGGCAGTTGCCTCTTCACTTTATTGAGTGTTTCCTTTGTTGTGCAGAATCTTCTTAGCTTGATATAATATAATTTGTATATTTTTGCTTGTATTGCCAGTGTTTCTGGGGTCTTTCCAAGAAGTCTTTGCCCATGCAAATGTCTTGCAGTGTTTCCCCCTGGTTATTTGATGGAATCTGGTCTTAAGTTTAGATTCTTTTTTTTTTAATATTTCTTTCTTTATTTAAAAGGCAGAATTGGCCGGCACCGTGGCTCAACAGGCTAATCCTCCGCCTTGCGGCGCCGGCACACTGGGTTCTAGTCCCGGTCGGGGCGCCGGATTCTGTCCCGGTTGCCCCTCTTCCAGGCCAGCCCTCTGCTGTGGCCCAGGAGTGCAGTGGAGGATGGCCCAAGTGCTTGGGCCCTGCACCCCATGGGAGACCAGGAAAAGCACCTAGCACCCGGCTCCTGCCATCGGATGAGCGCGGTGCACCAGCCGCAGCGCGCCATCTGCGGCAGCCATTGGAGGGTGAATCAACGGCAAAGGAAGACCTTTCTCTCTGTCTCTCTCTCTCACTGTCCACTCTGCCTGTCAAAATAAATAAATAAATAAATAAATAAATAAATAAATAAATAAATAAAAGGCAGAATTACAGAGAGGCAGAGGCAGAGAGAAAGAGATCTTCCATCTACTGGTTCACTCCTAAAATAGCCACAGTGGCCAGAGCTGTACTGATCTGAAGCCAGGAGCCAGGAGCTTCCTCTAGCTTTTCTCTGTGGGCACAGGGAACAAAGGACTTAGGGCATCTTCGACTGATTTCTCGGGCCATAGCAGAGAGCTAGATTGGAAATGCAGCATCCAGGACTCGAACTAGCAACCACATGGAGTTCTGGCACTGCACAAAATGGCTTTACCTGCTGTTCAACAGTGCTGGCCACAAGTTTAGATTCCTGATCCAATGTTAGTTGAATTTTGTATAGGGAGTAAGGCAGGGGTCTTGTTTCATACTTTTGCTTGTAGAGACCCAGTTTTCCGAATAGAATTTGTAAAAAAGACTGTCCTTTCTCCAGGGAGTGACTTTAGCTCATGGGTCAAAGATTAGTTGGTCATACATACAGTTTCAATGGGCAATGAACAATCTTGCGTTTTGTTTTCTTTGCACAAAGTTTGTTATTGTATCTCTGGAAATGGAATTTTGTGACTATTGAGTCTAATAATCAATTATCACACTTGTATTTTGAGTGTCTTTTTTCCATTTTAATTTTTCCATTAATTTCTTTTTATTAAATTAAAATCAGTCTTGGAGGGCTTGAGAAAAAAGAAATAAAAGCAAAGCAAGTCCTTCCTCATGGACATTCGGGTGGTAGCAGCTCAGGTTTCTGGCTTGGGATGAGTGGCCGAAAGAGGCAGATGATTGTCCTCCTTACTCAGTAGAGTCAAAGCCAATTAAGACCACTGTAGAGCGTTCAAGACTGCCATGTTCCCATTGATCACAGACATTGAGTGGCACAGAAGGCCAAGTCGGATTTTGTATTTTCCTGAGGGACTGTGGTGATGGTGAATGTTCTTTATATATAAGAAGAAGAATATAATTATTTGCTAACCAGAAATGGGGACAGTTTCAGAGCACTCACATTATAAGAAATGTGTTTTGATAATATAAACGGGAGAAAAGGAAATCCTGAGGTACTTGGACGGAGGCCGTGTAATAGAGCTACCTTGTTTAGTTTGTTATATGATAGGCTCTAAGCTGGATTCTTTAACCTTGTCTCCAGTGACATTTGAAGGAATGAGCAGCGGCTGTCCTTTGCATTCTAGAATGTCTAGCAGCATCCCTGGCATCTCCCCACCAAATGCCCATGGCACACCTTGACCTAGTTGTGCCAACTAACAACAAACAGTTTGCAGAAATTGCAATGATGCTGAGTGCTATGATACACTGGGTTAAGCCTATACCTGTGATGTCAGCATCCCATACAGGTGCTGGTATAAGTCCTGGCTGCTTGATTTCCAGTACAAGTTCCTGCTAATGTGCCAGGAAAGCTGTATAAGGTGGTCCAAGAACTTGGGCCCCTGCTGCCCACATTGGAGACCAAAATGAAGCTCCTGGCTCCTGACTTTAGCCTGGCTCAGCCCTGGGTTAAGACCATTTGGGGAGTGAACTAGTGGATGGAAGCACTCGCGCGCTCTCTCTCCCTTTCTCCCTCTCTCCCCCCCTCTCCTTCCCTCTCTTTTCCTCTATCTCTTTCTCTCCTTATTTCTCTATGTAACTTGGCCTCTCAAATAAATAAATATTTTTATTCTGTAAAAGAATCATAGACCTAACTGCATTGCAATAGCAATTCTCTGAGAAGGTAATGTTATTATCATCTGTATTGTGTAGATGAGTACCATGAGATATAGGTTGATTAAAGCAGTAGCCCAAAATCAAGTAGCTGAGATATGACAGAGCTGATACTTGTATAAGGCATGTTAACAGGGACCCAGACTGATGGCTCCAGGCTGCCTAAACTCTACCCAGCTTCCATAGGTGAATGGTGTTAATGGCTCTAGTTCTTTAAATGACTGACTTGCATTAAATGTTTGAAGGCATAGATTGTAGCTGTGGTCTTCTCTTTAACCTACTTTGAAGCATTAAAAGAAATGTCATGGGATGGACATTGGTGCAACAGCTAAGTCACCACTTGAGAGGTCGACATCCCATACTGGAGTGACTAGTTAGAGTCCTGGCTCCTTAGCTTCCACCACAGCTTCCTGCTAATGTGCATCCCGGTAGGCAGCAGATAATGACCCAAGGCTTTGTGTCCCTGTCACTCACGTGGGAGACCTGGATGTAGTTCCCAGCTCCTGTCTTCCGTCAGATCTAACTCTGGCTATTGTAGACATCTGAGGATTAAACCAGTAGATGAATGATCTTTGTCTGTAATTCTGCCTTTCAAATGAAATGAAAAGTAAATAGATAAAAATTTTAAAAAGGCATATTAGTGATTCTGAACAGAACTTGACATACCTTAGTAACTTGCTCCTCTTCACTTTTCTTTCTCTGCCAATGGCACCTCTAGTGCCTTGTTGCTCAACCCATACCATTGGGTTTACTCTCCTTCTTAACTTCTATCTCTATTGCCAAGCTGTGTATTGTAATGCTCATAACTTCAATTTAGAACATAGTCTGAAGTAATAGACTGAATTTTTCCTCTTAAAACAATAAAATGGACACTTCCTTGAATCATTAAATTTTCATACTCAACCTAACTTTTTATGACTGCACAGTATCCCTTTTTGGTAAATACCCATTTTTTTTTACAAAAATCATATTTTGGGCACTATAAATTTTTAGTTTCTGTAGCAGATCATGTTTGATAAAAATTTTGGAATGTGCTAAGAACTTTACATACATCACCTAATTTAATCCTCACACCATTATAATTGGAATCATCACTCCTGTAATCCAGTTTTTTTTAAATGTGCAGGAACTTGAACCTGAGCAGGTATCCCACAGGCTTGGGCTGAAAACCCCAGCTACTTGGCTCCAGAAATCCTGCTTCTGTAGCTCACACAGCCTTAATGCCCTGAATGAATTTTGTCCACATTTAATCATTAGGATTTGAACTGTAAAATCAAAGGAAGAAATTTGATCAGGTTTATTCAAGTATCCATATTAAAGTATATTTAAATATCAACAAATTCTAGTATTTAGAATCTCTCTGGGGCCAGCGCCACGGCTCAATAGGCTGGCTAATCCTCTGCCTGTGGCGCCGGCACACTGGGTTCTAGTCCCGGTCAGGGTGCCAGATTCTGTCCCCATTGCTCCTCTTCCTGTCCAGCTCTCTGCTGTGGCCTGGGAGTACAGTGGAGGATGGCCCAAGTCCTTGGGCCCTGCACCCACATGGGAGACCAGGATAAGCACCTGGCTCCTGGCTTCAGATCACCATGGTGCGCCGGCCGCAGCACACTGGCCGCAGCAGCCATTGAGCGGTGAACCAATGGAAAAGGAAGACCTTTCTCTCTGTCTCTCTCTCTCACTGTCCACTCTGCCTGTCAAAAAAATGAGAATCTCTCTGTACCCCTAATGAATACACTTATTACTACTATTACATGTTTGGAAAAAGACCTTCATTCTGACATCATTATTTTAAAAATTATTAATAATTCAGAATAAAATCTACATTTACATCACATTCAGAAATTTTCCAAGAATTATTTATAAGGAGTACGACTTCATGTATTTAATATATACTGATTTGGGAACATGATGCTGCTTCTCCCCCTACCTCCCTCCCACCCATACTCCCAACTTTCTTCCTTCTCCCTTTTCCTTTCTCATTCTTATTTTTCAGAGACCAACTTTCAGTTAATTTTTAAACTGCTTACATAATTTTCTTGTGGAGAATTGTTACTGTAGTAAACACATTTTAAAGGGCTATGATTGTGGTACAGTGGGTAAAGCTGCTACCTGCAATGCTGGCATCCCAATTAGGCATTGGTTCATATCCTGGATTCCCCACTTTATATAAAAATGGCAGATTAGGGAGCAGCATGCTACACAAGGCTAGGGAGAAACAGTGAGGAGAAGCATAGGAAGTATACACTCAAAGAGATTAGAAGAGAAAACCACCCTGGAAGCTCCACTGGAGGAAGGGAACCAGCTTAAACCATCATGGTGAGTGTTGACAGGCACCCAGAGCTCCCAAAAAATGGAAGCCATGGACAGCCAGAGCTGGTGGCTTTTCTGAGACAAGGAGGGGGTGGGGGGCAGGATGGATGGCAATAATCTGTGGGTATAGCATAGCATGGGTCCTGTCGATAACCCTGGCGAGTTGGTGGTTGCTGGCAGTCGCCTGAGGTCCAAGTGGCAGTAGAGAGAGGCAGCTGATTTAAACCAATCTCTCCAAAACAAAATCCAGAACCAGGCTGAGAGAGACTGGACACCATTTTAAATCTGGACTACAAATAGGGAATCCCACGGGCGTATACATAGCAGCCCACTGAGACAGGCGCCTGCATGTAGCACTGGCAGCAGTGGTGGGTAGGGACTATGGCATGTGTGAGGAATGGAGGGAACAGCCCATATCCCCCACTGTCTCAGAGATCAACTGGGAAGGGGCTAGGCAACCGCCAGAAACAAAGGGGCACCTGTACCATCAGTGTCTAGGGGAACCTTAGATGCTGAGACCTTGGGGCCTATGTGGCTACAGAAAAGCTGCAGAGGAAGTAAAACTATCCCTGTTTGCAGATGACATAATCCTATATATAGGGGATCCAAAATACTCCACTAAGAGATTATTGAACTCAGAACAGTTCGGTAAAGTAGCAGAATATAAAATGAAGACATAAAAATCAACAGATTTTGTGTACACAGACAATGCTGAGACAGAACTTTTAAGTTCAATCCCATTCACGATAGCTACAAAAAGTCAAATACATTGGAATCAATTTAATCAAGGATATCAAATCTCTCTACAATGAGAATTACAAAACATTAAAAAAAGAAATGGAAGAATTATTAAAAGAATGGAAAAATCTTCCATGTTCATGGATTAGAAGAATCAATATCATCAAGATGTCCATGCTGCCAAAAGAAATCTACAGATTGAATGTGATACCAATAAAAATATCAGACATTTTCTCAGATATAGAAAAAATGATGCTGAAATTCATATGGAAACACAGGAGACCCTGAATAGCTAAAACAATCTTCTACAAAAAAAAAAAATGAAAAAAACAAACAAAGCTGGAGTATCACAATACTAAATTTTAAGGCATACTACAAGGAAGTTATAATCCAAAACAACCTGGTACTGGTCCAAAAACAGATGGGCAGGCCAATGGGACAGAATAGAAACACCAGAAATCAACCCAAGCATCTATAACCAACTTATCTCTGACAAAGGAGCTAAAATCAACCTCTGGAGTGTGAGGTGCTGGGAAAACTTGATCTCCATGTGCAGATTATGAAGCAAGACACCCACCTTACACCTTATATCCACTCAAAATGGATTGAAAACCTAAATCTATTGATACCATCAAATTGTTAGAAAACATTGGGGAAACCCTGCATGACATTGGCACAGGCAAAGAGTTCTTGGGAAGGATCCCAGATGCACAGGTAATCAAAGCCAAAATTGACACATGGGATTACACCAAGTTCTGAAGCTTCTGTACTGCAAAAGAAACACTCAGCAAAGTGAAGAGGCAACTGACAGAATGGGAGAAATTATTCACAAACTAAACAACTGATAAAAGATTAATACCAGATTGTATAAAGAGATCAAGAAACTCATCAACAACAAAACAAAAAACCCAATAAAAAAGGGCAAAGGCCTTAAACAGACATTTTTCAAAAGAGGAAATCTAAATGGCCAACAGATACACAAAAAAATGCTCAGGATCACTAGCGGTCAGGGAAATACAAATCAAAACCACAATGAGATTTCACCTAACTGCCATTAGAATGGCTTTCATACAGAAATTAACAAATAACAAATGCTGGCGAGGATGTGGAGGAAAAGGTACCCTAATCCACTGTTGGTGGGAATGTAAGCTGGTAAAGCCACTATAGAAGACAGTATGGAAATTCCTCAGAAATCTGAATATAGACCTAGCACATGACCCAGCCATTCCACTCCTGGGAATTTACTCACCGGAAATGAAATCAGCTTATGAAAGAGTTATCTGCACCCCCATGTTTATTGCAACTTAATTCACAACAACTAAGACATGGAATCAACTTACATGCCCATCATCTGAAGACTAGATGAAGAAATTACAGGATATGTAGTCTATGGAATACTATACAGTGGTAAAAAAAAATGAAATCCAGTCATTTGCAACAAAATGGATGAAACTGGGAAACATTATACTTAATGAAATAATTCAGTCCTAAAGGGATTAATAACACATGTTCTCCTTGACCTGTGATAATTAATAGAGCACCTAAAAGGCAATCTATAGAAGTGAAACTGACACTTTGAGAAGCAATGACTTTGAACAGCCCTTGTCTTGACTGTTGAGGAACAGTTTTTTGTTTTTTCCATACTATTTGTTAAACTCTTTACTTAACATAGAGCTCTTTCAAATCAATCAATAAATCTTTTAAAAACAAAAAGTAAAAAAGCCAAAAAACACATTAAATATTCTCCTATTCTTAGTAGGAGAAAACATGAGAAAAACATTGTATCTATCTGAATTATGTGTCATTCATATTTATCTTACATGTCATTCATATCTATCACTAAATCACTTAAACACCTTTACTAAGTGGACCTTTAGTTTTAGTGACCATTTATAGTAAAAAAAAATTGACATTATTTTATCTAAAAATGCAATCTCTAATACAGATATTCTGCTCACATTAATCAGCCTAACAACAAATTACCCAACCTCTTCCATGACATATTTTGTGTCTTTAGGGTGTAGGCTATTTTAAGTGAAAGAGAAAGATGATTATTTCTATTGCTGTGCCTTTCTCCTTCCATTATTGTCTTGTGAGTCTCATCAGCAGTTCAGAGATGAATGGAATGCTCCTATTGCTAGAGTTGGAAGGTTATAATCTCTTAAATCACATGAGATTCTAAAGATTAAAATATTTATCATAAATTACTGTGGTGATCATATTCTTCAGCTTACAGAACCGAAAACTTTGCAAATAAAAGAAGATCCAAATAGTCTAGACATAATGAGGGCCATATTCCCAGCTGGAAAAAGCTCAGTGGAATGGTAGCAATTAGTGCTAGTAAGTAGCGTCAACTCAGAGACAGGGAACAAATGACACATAACAGTGGCAGATCTGGGGCCCAGGGTGCAGAACAGGCACAGGTTGTAACCTGGGAAGGCAAGCAAGCTTCAGTCAAGATGGCGATGTCTATCATTAGATAGTGGCTGAATGGAACACGTGGGAACAGGGCCTCTAATGCTGAGCCCATGTCCATTGGAGTGTTGTCACTGATTAATGATGCCTTCTGAGTGGGACTGGTAGTAAGAATGTATGAATTCACTGAGTGGACATTGAAATATTAGCAAGATGTTAAAAGACTTAAATTCTGCAAGACAGAGAGGGGTTGGTGATGAAAACTCCAGGGCAACACTTGCAGGTTGAAAGCAACATCAGAGCTAAGAGGAACACACACAAGTTGGATGAGCAGATTGCATCAAGAGAGGCCTTAACTGAGCAGATTCCCTACTTGGTCTGCATTTGCTTCTACTTGAAAATATGGATCACTACCAGTCCCAGACCCTGGTCCATGGAGAGGGATGCAACACGAGCTATTAAACCTACAATATAATGAACAATGACCATAAAATTCAAGGCATTTTATTTATTTATTTTATTTTTTGACAGGCAGAGTGGACAGTGAGAGAGAGAGAGAGAGAGAGAGAGAGAGAAAGGTCTTCCTTTGCCGTTGGTTCACCCTCCAATGGCCACTGCAGCTGGCGCACTGCACTGATCTGAAGGCAGGAGCCAGGTGCTTTCCCTGGTCTCCCATGCGGGTGCAGGGCCCAAGCACTCCTGGGCCACAGCAGAGAGCTGGCCTGGAAGAGGGGCAACTGGGACAGAATCCGCCGCCCCAACCGGGACTAGAACCTGGTGTGCCGGCGCTGCAGGTAGAGGATTAGCCTATTGAGCCGCAGTGCCGGCTTAAATTCAAGGCATTTTAAATCCAGAATAAATACATATGAAAAACATGTGTTATATAATATTAGTGTAATAACTATAAACACTTTATTAAAATATCCCTGAAAGAACTGAAAAATTATTTACTTGCTACAAACTTTTTAGACTGAAATTTAAAAAAATTTATCAAATCTTTAAGTATTAAGAAAGTGTATCATTTCCAATGCATTATCAACATTGAAATTTTAAATAAAAACATCACTCCAATATTTCTAAAATAATTTAAACTATATTTTAAACTATATTTTGATTTGATACTTATATCATCCATTATAATAAAACATATTTTGAAAAAATAATGAACAAATTTTTCTTGGAGGATCTGAAATATGAGTTTTTTCCTACTTCAATTTGCATTTTCATTTTACTTTCCCACATAATAGTACCTAGTGTAAAATATTTTGTGTATGAAACTTAATCATTCTGTCCTGCTGCTGTGAAACAAAATTATGGATATTATATTTAAATTTCAGAGTTTTTATTTATTTCTGATGACTGTTCCTAAAATTGATAAAAAATCGTTGGGGCTGGCATTGAGACATAGAAGGTAAAGCCACCACCTGCCACCCTGGCATCCCATATGGGCACATGTTTGTGTCCCTGCTGCTCCGCTTCTGATCCAGCTTCCTGCTAATAGCCTGGAAAAAGCAGCAGAAGATGGTGCAAGTGTCTGGGACCCTGCCATCCATGTGAGAGACTGTTGAAACCCCTGGTTCCTGGCTTGAGTATGGCCCTGTCCTGAAGAGTCACCAGATACAGCCTGCCAGCAATGCAGATGATAGCTCAACCCAGCAGCGGCCCCAATCCTTCTCTTTTTTATAAGTAACATAGATGCAAAGTTCGAGAAAATCTCCTTGAATATTATTGAAAATATAAAGTATTTTGATTATTGACTGGCCTCTGAACTCTGAATTCCTTTTAAGTTGGAAACCCAATCACCACTCAAAGAATGCCTCTACCACTATTTTGAATTATTCCCTTGTATAGGACTCCACAAGTTTTCACACCCTGGACTGGGCTCTGAGCCACAGAGAATTTTGAGATGAATCGAAAGAGGTTGTCCCTAGGCATGCATTTGAGCATACAATGTGCCCCGGGAAGAGGCAGATAGTTGATTGTGAAGACCTTCTGTTTAGGGATGTAAGAGATTGGGGGAAGTTCTGGGAAGCTTCTGGCAGAAGCTGGGATTATAGGGACCTTCAAAGGGCAGCGATTAATATTAAACATCTATTCAGATAAACTAATTTTATTCTGCTATTCAAAGATGATGTAACTCACTATTTTGAAAACCCACAGACATACAGAAACTCTACCTGTATAATACTTCGATGGTTTGGGGGAATTTATGTTATAATAATGCATTCTAGAAAATTTTTATAGTCTTTCAAGATCTTTTGTCTCTTGAGCTACTTGGAAAAGAAGCATTTAAAGATTATTTATGTATTTGAAAGGAAACACACACACACACACATACACACACAGAGAGAGAAGAGAGACAGAGAGAGATATCTCCCATCTAGTTGTTTACTCCTCAAATATTCCCAAAAGCTGGGGCTGAGCTAGACTGAAGTCAGGAGCCAGGAACTCAATCTGAGTCTTCCATGTAAGTGGCAGGGACCCAAATTCTTGAGCCATTACCTGCTGCTCCACAGAGTGAACATTAACAGGAAGCTGGGTCTTAAACCCAGGTGTTCTGATACGGGATTCAGGCATCCCAAGCAGTTTCTTAACCACTGCTCCGATCTTCCCCCAAGAACCATTTCTTGAGGCTGTTTCAATGGACTGAATGTTTGTGGCCCCAAATTAATATGTTGAAACCTGATTCCAGTGTGACAGTATTTGCAGGTGGAACTTTTGGGAGACAATAGGATTATGAGGGTTGAGCCAACATGAGAGGGATTAGTGCCCTTATACAAGGGAATCCATAGATTTTCACTGTCTTTATACCATTTAAGAAACAGTGGTATCCATGAATCAGGAAGGAAGCTTTTACTAAATAGACTCTTCCAGCAACTTGACCTTGGCCTTCCAGTATCCATAATTATGAGGGGGAAAAAAAGGTTTATTGTGTAAGGCCCTATTCTATAGTATTTTTATGGCTGCCCAAACTAAGATAGTTGTCTAATGAGCTCAATCACAAACATATAAGGTGTCAATTTAAAAAAAGTATACCCAATTTAAAAAAAAAAAAGTGATCTCACGTCATCAGAAAGATTCTTTTAAATCCAATTCTTTACATTTTCACTCATTATTCCCTGTAACTCTAATAAAAATGATGCAATAGTGATATTTTACTATCAGCAAGATAGAAAATTAGGATTAGGCAGAATTCTCAGTGAATTAAAAATGCTTTTCCATTGTCCTTCTACAGGTACAGGTAGGAGAAGCCCTAGATAAATGGATGTAGGCACACAAAAAGACTTTTGTAGCATTTACTGTCATCAGTTAGAGACTATCTAAGAAGAGTATCTGAACAACCAAGTAGACAAAACAACTGGGTTGACTGATGTTAGCTAGGCTTTGTCAACAGCCATTGTGTGGTGGGAAGATGGACACAGTTGCCATGAGGTATAGAAGGTGATACATGTGCCCAACAAAATGGGTTCCCAATTGTCAGGGCTGATCTAGCTCCTACTATGAAACCTCCAACAGGGAACAACACTGGGACCGCTATTGAAGTATTTTTCTTTTTTTTTTTTTTAAGATTTATTTATTTATTTATTTATTTGACAGGTAGTTACAGTGAGAGAGAGAGACAGACAGGTCTTCCATACGATGGTTCACCCCCTAAATGGCCACTATGGCCGGCGTGCTGAGCCGATCCGTAGCCAGGAGCCAGGTGCTTCCTCCTGGTCTCCCATGCTGGTGCAGGGCCCAAGCACTTGGGCCATCCTCCACTGCCTTCCCGGACCACAGCAGAGAGCTGGACTGGAAGAGGAGCAACCAGAACTAGAACCCGGTGCTCATATGGGACGCCGGCATCGCAGGCAGAGGATTAACCTAGTGCGCCATAGCGCTGGCCCCTATTGAAGTGTTTTTCAGGGGGAAAAACAGCCTCTTGGTATGGGGGTCCTTTTGATGGGAAAGGACAGCACTTTGCCCTTACAGGATATATATTCAAGCCAATGCCTTGCTTTTCCGCTCACAGATCTTTGGTCAGCACTATTACTCAGGGCTTTTGGAAAGCCTGATCCACAGGCTTGGAATTTCATCTGAAAGAACATAAGAGCAGGGGACCCACTGTACAGGTTCAACACCTGAAAAATGTGAAGTAGAAGAACCCACTCCACAGTTGTGATGTACCGAGACGTTTTAAGCAGAAGGCTGACACGACTGATTTGGGTTCTAGAAAAATCTCTCTGGAAATAGAGTTCAGGCTGAATTGGAGAGAAATGAACCTGGATTTAAGGAGAAGAGGGAGAAAGCAACTGAGATATGGTAAGTTTCTGAAATAAGGCAGAGCTACAGGGAGGGGCCTGTGAGATATGGAGAAATAGAATTCATAGGATTTGCGGGCTGAGTAGAGAACAGGATTATGGAGAAGGAGAAATTTGAGATAACTTCTGGAGCTACACTTTCTTATCATCCTGCTTTTTGAATATTAACTGTGAAGGAATAAGTTGAACTTCAGTTGACTGACGGGGTCAGAAGAAAGCTAATATGAGAGCTATTTTGTCTTCTTGAAATCTAAACCATTTAGTTCCACTTGGGATCAATTCTTCTGTTCATTATAATATGAAACATTACACTTTTTAAAAATTCTGAATGATGAAGAAAGAACTGGTTCTCCCTTCAATTTATTTTTTAAAAAATAGGTCTGTGCTTGCTGCATGTGGCTCTTGGTTGGCCTGCTTTCTGCTTGGTATGGACCCCAACTTAGTCTCTAGACTTCCCTTTCTCTCTTAGATAGAGCCCTCTCTCTCCCATGCATTTCTGTCACTGAATAAAATCCTTAAAATTTAAAAAATAGGTCTGATCCTTGGACATACGTATTTATCTAGAGGGAATGAAAAAACCTCCTTAATTCTCTGTATAAGGTGTGGGCAAAGGAAAGGAAATACCATAGAAGCTATGTTGATTCATTAGTGATCTAATAACCAGAATATTTCCACTAAGCTAAATCCATTTACTGAGTTGCTGTCACATGCAAGCCTCTGGCTGGGTGCTGTGAGGTCCTGAGCTAGGCAGGACAAGTGACTGGATGACTTGTCCAGGACAGAGCTCAGAAACAAGTTAGGAAGCCTTGAAACAGATCCTGAGTGAATTGCAGGAATTTTTTATACTCTGGTTTTGGTTGCATGTGAACTGATTAAAATTGCATGTGATATTTGATTTTACATGCTAGATTTGTTAAGTACAAGGTCTGATTTGTGAAAGATTGCTTAATTATTTTCATGGAAACATTCACTGTCACTGTAGTAAAGAACATGGAGTGATTTCTTACTATTGTTAATCTGTGACTAACCTCTATATCTTTGTTTTACATCTTCATGTCTTTAGGTCTGAAATAAACATTTAGGAGTAGTTTCTTCTTAAATATGAATCAAAACAAAAGCTGAGGATCATATATCAGTGATTATGAATTTTTCTAAAATCTTACTTAGAATAATTATGTGATCCTTAAACTCATATATCATTTTTTAAGTACATGTAGATCAAGACACTACATAAAGCATGACTCGAAGAAATGCAAATAATGAAGTGCAATGTTAGCAAATCTTCATCCAAAAGAAATGGTTTTTATTAACACCATTATTCAGTGTCAAACCTTTGTCTTTTATTTATCTAACTATCCAGAGTTTGCCATGCTCCTGTCACTTGTATGGATAATCAGGATACAATAGTAAACAACACAGACAGGATCTCTGCTTTCAGTGTTAGAAACATTTTTTTCTGTCACACATAATACTATAAGTTCTCTTTTATGAATGCAAATAAAATGAAGATAGTCACCAAATGGAAAATGAATTTTCTAATTACCTCTATGATTTTTACTGAGTTGCTATCAAGTTCTATTTGTTCATATGAAAAAATAGAAACTATTATTCCTACCTCTAAGGATTCTGTTACCTAATGAAAGTGATTGATGAATTCCAAGGTAAGGGAAATAAATTAAGAATTCAATGCTGTTCTGCAGGTGAGGTTTTTATAAAATGTATGTTCCCACATTTGCACTCCTGCCATTATACCCCAAGCTATATAATTAGCCTTCACAGTGCTAAAACAAACTAAAATAAGCGAAGCAAAATATTTTAAGCATCACTAAGAATCCCTTTAATGGAAATGTCTCTGTTTAAAATGATAGAAAGCAATGCTTTTAAGAAAAGAAACTGAAAATATTAGGTTGTACTGTAATTCAATAAGCACTTCATTTTTGTAGCCATTCCAGAAAATTTCCTAGTAAAATCCCACAAAACTTTAGATGAATTTGCAACCAAAACCTTTTAAGAGTGGTTGATATTCAGTGAACATGAGAAAGACAGTTCCTGAGGACTGTTGAGTTGACTTGTAAAACTGAGAAGGGACCAGAGAGAGTTGGCTTAGGAGACTGAGAGAGGAAAGTCATTCCTCACACATCATGGAAGCAGGGAGGAAGAGGATTGAATTTGTTTTTGTCCAGGGGTGGAATCTGAAAGTAAATAAACATCAAAATGGCCCCAGGTAAGGGTGGGACACATTTCACACAATTCCCATGGAGAAAAGTGAATTGCAACCTTTACCTAAGTTCGGTTGTGTAGCTTAGAGATGTTTTGAAGAAATGGCAGTCTTTCAGCGGCTATGGAGAAAAGAAGTTGATAGGTTGTGCCACTGAGGAGGAAGATGATGGCTCAAGGGCATCTCATAGCAGCAGTGCAAGGGATGTAGTTTAACAGAAAACATTTGGTAATTCCACATGGTGACCGATGGAGAGTTAAATACTTGAGGAATTTCACCCACTTGAGTGAGAGGAGAGGGCTTACCGAATATGAAAATGCTCAAGAGTGGATCTGCAGCAAAATGTCTTTGTTCCTATCAGAGAGAGGGAAGAGGGGGGTGGAGGAGAAATATCATACTCGTGGTAATGACATTCATTTGCTGGCCTGGGAATTGATACCTGAGGTGTTTTTCTCAGGTTTCATGAAATAGCCTTGTAGCCCTCCAATTTCCCTGCATTCCTTGCAGTCAGATTTGGTGCTTGCCAATGGGATATGGACAAAAGTGATATGAGTCATTTCTTTTTTTATTAAGTCAGAAAACAGGAAAACAGGTCTTTTTTTTTTTTTTTTTTGACAGGCAGAGTTAGAGAGAGACAGCGAGAAAGGTCTTCCTTTTCTGTTGGTTTACCCCCCAAATGGCCGCTAAGGCCAGCGCACTGCAACCAGCACACTGTGCCGATCCGAAGCCAGGAGCCAGGTGCTTCCTCCTAGTCTCCCATGCCGGTGCAGGGCCCAAGCACCTGGGCCATCCTCCACTGCCTTCCCGGGCCACAGCAGAGAGCTGGACTGGAAGAGGAGCTACTAGGACAGAATCCAACGCTCCAAATGGGACTAGAACCTGGGGTGCCGGTGCCGCAGACAGAGGATCAGCCAGGTGAGCTGTGGCGCTGATCATGAGTCATTTCTAAGCCAGGTACAGATATATATCCTTCAAGATTCTCCCACTCTCTTTACTTGCCTTGGTGTCTTAGAGTGATCAATATGGCTGAGGGACTGGATGAAAGAGGGTCATTGGATCTGCATTGGGCATTTGAAGGCAAGAAAGTAACCTCTCCTGTGTGAAGCTCCTGAGACTTGCTAGTTGCAGTAATTGGTGTTGATGATCTTGACAAACTCAAGTCTCAGACCTTTATTGTTCAAGAGCTGATGGTGTAGAATTTCCACTCTTCTGTATATGAGGCTTTTTCAGAAGTCCATTTTAATACATTATCCCCACCTTCCCCTACCTTTTTTGGTTAGTTTTAAGCTAACAGGGACATGGGCCTAGATAAGAAGATGATGTGTATTACCCAGTTGCTTTACTTTGCTCAAGAATGTGTCTGATTTTAGACTATATCAAGGAGTGAAAAAAAAAATGGTATCTGTAATTCCAAAACATGGGAACTAATTGGATAAACGAGACACACTCAACTTGGAATCTTAGGAAAATCATTGTCCATCTCAACACTTATGTTAGTATACATCTATATGATTAATTACTATATCTGTTGTGTAAGGACAGATTCTGACCTTCTTAGCGATGATTTTTATCTTAAAATCTAGAGTTTTTTTTCTGTGTATTATTAGCATTCTACTTTTCTGGGAGCATAGGTCTTTCTAATTCATTGATAACATATGCTTTGGACCTTATAGAAGACCTGGGGACACTAATTTTGAAGTTGCATCTCTAAACTTTGTACAAGTGATCTGGCATTTCAACTTGGCATACATGTTTCCAAGACACATTGTAGTCTGATGTCATTGGAGTAAGAATGCAACATATGTGAAGTAAAATAAGGGATATTTATATATCAATAAGCAATATATCCTCTGCCCAAAAATGTCACCTTCAGGAAACTATCTTTTTGCATTTTATTTCTCTTTTTTCAAGGAAAAATCCATTAAACTAAAAACAATTTCTCTATTCAACTTTTGGAGCATGGAACTGGAGATTAAGCTTAAACAGGAAAAGGAGAATAATCAAATAGCTGACTGTAAAAGCTTCTTATGCAATTAGTTACATGTACTTGTATGCTCCCCTTTTTATTCTAGACTATTATAATTTTAAAGAAAAATTTTAAACACAGGCTAAACAGAGCAAAGATATAAGACATGTAGTTCTACTTACAATTTGATAGAGAATAATTATGAGATGGTAATAAAGTGGTAAGTTTCACACTAAAACAAATTATTTAACATCAGAAAAATCTCTTTACAAAGGTAAAAAAAAATTATCTGTTACTCTTGGTTTTGATAACACAGCCTGAAGATTCTTTGTCACTTGTCATTGGAATGAATTTCTTAAAATATTTGAGTTAGAATAAATATCATCTCTTGAATTAGTATTATTAAAGTGAATGTTTAATATTTGGCCTTATAAAGAATATAAATCATGTTTTCATGATCCATATAGTGTCATTTTTCCAAAGTATTAAAAATTTAATGACTTCACTTGAGTCAGGAATTGATATAAAGTAGGTATAAAACTATAATGCTGATATTATAAAAAAATCTTTATTTGTAAATAAAATAAGGTTATCCAAGTCAGATGGAGTGAGTTTAGGTGCATTGTTACAGAAATCATATTTAACCTCACTGTATTTGGCACTTTCGTACTTATACTTTAGTTTTTCTTCCTGTATCACTTAAAGTTGTTCCTACTTCCAATACTGTATCATTTCATTAAGATACAAAACATAACATGCACAGAAATACATTTAGAAATAAAGCATTCATATACAATTATTGTGCTATACAATAATTATTGCTTACTTTTGTTTCAGGCTGTTTAATATGTATATTAAACTTTCTCAACAAAAATAAAAAAGACATTTAATTAACTCCAATTATAGAAAAGGAAATGAAAGAAAAAAGAGATTAAGAAGCTTGCCTAAGTTCACTAAGCTTGCTCAAATACATAGGATTCAGTTAACATTTGATTTAAGTAAGTTTGGTTGGAAATATTTTGAAAAGTCCAATTCTTGAGATTTTATTTTCTGCCCATGGTCAATGTGTCAGACAGTCTGTGGAGATTTAGTACTATCCCTGCTTTTGAAGTACTTCACATTGCTGGGATGGAAAACCCCAGACTTCCTTAAGAGCCCTCGAATTTTCCAGCATTGAGATGTTCTCCATGAGGTTTGGAAGGCTCAAAAGACGAAGTTTCCATCCTACTGTGGCAATTGGATATGGGATTTTGCTTTCAGCTTCTGGGAGACCCCTTGGAATCACTGATACAATATTACTGGCATCTGAGCTAGGGACCATTCTAATCTCCTGATTTTCACTCTTCTGGCCCACCTAATGACTATGCAAGCCTCTAATGCCTAGAAGTGTCAACAATGGTTTCCAGTTTCCTGATTTAATCTCTCAGATACAGAATATGGTACGGAGATTTGACACAGATACAAAAGTTCACAAATGGTAATATTGGATTGTTTTTCTGCTAGATTAGCTTTGAAAGTACTCATGATCTCATAGACAATGAAAAATGGCCTATTGGTAGCTCGCAGAGCGCAGAGACAAAACATCTTAAAACAACATGCTTGTTCCAACTTTGTTACTGCTGTAAGGAAAGACTTTGGAATACTAAATGGCTATTGCAATGCAACGTTATAGTGAAAATGGTTATTATGCAGACTCTGGAATATTTTGGTTGCTTATCACTGAAATGGAGAGCTTTAGTGAGATAATGACAAGCTTATTGTTCAGAGAAGCAGAGGGCTTCTGTAGCCGTTCTGAAAATATTTCTTAGCTCATATATGACCAAGGTCTCCAAAACCCAGACTCAAGGTTTTATCCTATAGGTTGCAGAAATTAAACACCGGTTGATTTTAATTTTCATCAGATATTTTATGGGATCATTAGAATTAGGAAAATTTTGAGAATTGGAATGTTAACTGTTTAAAAAATTTTATTAATGTAAAAAAACAGATCGTATGCTTCCATAGGTACAGTTCCAAGAAGACAACAACACTTCCCTCACTCCCCTGCTCCCCATCATGTCCCTTCCTCCCTCCCTCCCCTTTTTCCATCAGTTTTTATAAGGATATTATTTTAAGCTACTCTATATTCACAGGATTAATTTGCCACTAATCATAATATTCAACAAGTAAAAAGTAGGAAGTATAAGCACAAGCTACAAATGGCAATCGTATCCCAAAGTGACCATTTCAATTCTATACATTTTTTGTATTCTATGTAAGCTGCCTCATATCAGAGAAAACATGCTATTTGTCTCTTTGAGACTGGCTTATTTCACTAAGCATAACTGTTTCTAGTTCTCAGCCATAAAAAAGAATGAAATCCTGTCTTTTGCAACAAAATGGATGTAACTGTAATGGTAACTTTATGATAGGTCTTAATAACTTGGAGTATTTCGAGCTCCTTCTATCATTGAGCCCTTCTTTCCAGAAGATGAATCCACTTCCTCATTCCTCCCTTGCTTAAAGAGCTTTCAATGACTTATCCGAAATTGCCATTGGCGTAGAGAGCCTGATTTTCCTCAGATTGCTCTGCTAATATCTCTCCTTGCCTCTATCTAATGATTTATGTAATGGTAGAGATTGGAGTTAAAATTCAGACCCAATAGGAGCTAGCATACATTCCAAAGATTTTGAGAATCTTTAATATTCTCAGAATATTCAGATAATTGAGAAATTATATGTGATAAATTGACCTGAGGCAATCAATACCAAGAAGAAAGGTTCTAACATGAAATGGGTCTAATTTATTGATCTCCTTGTACATATCAGACATTTATGTATTTAATGAAGTGCCTCAAACAGCAGATAGCCAGTCTAAAATTTTCATTCATTGGTTAATTGAAACTTGGTCTCAAAGTTTTCCTGCACTGAATGAAACTAAGTTATAAGAATTTCCTTGGAGGGCTGACATTGTAGCACAGTGAGTTAAGCTGATGCTTGGGATGCCTGCGTCTATATGAGAGATGGTTCAATTTCTGGCTACTCTGCTTCAGACTCATCTTCCCTCTTATGCATCCTGAGAGGCAACGGTTGATGTCTCAAGTGCTTGGGTCCCTGCCACCCATGTGGGAGACCCCAGTGGAATTCCTGGATTCTTTCCCTCTGTTGAACCAAGGAAATTGTTTTTCTTTGAAAACAGTTTATGAGGGCCAGCATTGAGGCATAGGAGGTTAAAGCTGCTGCTTGCAATGCCAGCATGGCATATGAGTGTGGGTTCGAGTCCTGGCTGCTCCACTTCCAATGCAGCTCCCTGCTTACAGCCTGGGAAAAGCACTGGTAAAATGTCCCAAGCCTGGCCTCGCACTACCATCTGAGAAGTGAACTAGTGTATGGAAGCTCTCTCTCTGTCTCACTGCATCTCTGATTTTCACAATAAATAAATAAATCCATACAAAGGGAAGGCTGATAAAGTATTAGTTAAAACACAAGAGAAATTTAATTAAACACAGTCGACAGTGATAACCCACCCTACACAAGAACTAATATGAAGACCAAGATTGCTTTGATTGACAGAAAGCTACTATAATTCCCTTGACAGAGACACTGTGAGATGGCCATACGTGTTTATGGTAAATCTGCACTCTAACCTTTCCTACAAGACATCTGACCTTTTTTGACATGGTGACTGTAGTTGTAGACAGGAGAATGGAGTTATCAGACAATTAGGAGATTTTCTGGACAATTTCCTTAAGCTGAAGTGGGAACCTAAAACACATTCTACCCCACCAGTCAGAAAGGAGACTTATGGATGTTAATGGGTTTTGACCCATTTCTATCTCACAGTGATCCTTGTGGATGTGAAAAACCACAGTGGTTCTATTTCCTGTTAATGAATTTATACTTGCTTTAGACATTATTAGCAACTGGCAGAATTCCCTAACAGTGGCAGGCTGTTATGAAAGAGTAACAAGTGGAAGCTCTAATCTCAACTCAGTAACACATTCTTGGGGGAAATGCAGAGGTTAATATCACCATAAAAACATTGAAAGATGCCAGAGGGTTGAGTTCTATTGCATCCTCATTTAATTTACCTAATTAGCCTTTGAAAAAGACTTGTGGATCTTGAAGAATGAGTAGATCATTATAAACTTCAGCAGATATTCATTCTAATTACAGTAATTTCTGGCACTTAGTATTTAACAGTTGAACCATAAATATCCTTTTATGTATGTTAATTAATAATCAAAATTAGAGGCAACTTTCTGTCACCTAACAGGAACAGCAGTACAGCTTAACTGATCTTAGAGCTAGTCAATTTATAGTAGCTGTCTTAATCTAATCCATAAAATCTTTGTAATGTCATAGGCCTATAAATCATTAAGTTGTATATTGACATCATGCTAACAAAATCTGATGAGCAGCATGTAGAAAATACCCTAGATGCCTTACTGAGATGCATGTAGACTAGATGCTGGGGGATAATCCCATTAAAAATCAGTGGCTTGCCAGGTCAGTGAATTTTCTTTTAAAGATTTACTTGAAAGGCAGAATGACAGAGAGGAGGAGGAAGAGGATGTGGAAGAGAGAAAGAGAGAGATCCTCTATTTGTTGGTTCATTCCCAGAATGGTTGCTGTGGCAGTTGTTGGGCCAGGCTGAAGCCAGGAGTCAGGAATTCCATCCCAGTATTCCATTTTAGTGGAAGGGCCCCAAGATGGTCCCTCATCTGCCTGTTTTCCCAGGTGCAATCAGAAGAAAGTTGGATTGAAAGAGAGCAGCTGGGACTCGAACAGGCACTCCAATATGGGATGCCATTATCATGCCAAGCAGCAGCATAACATTGTGCACTACAATGCCAGCCCCAAGTCAATGAATTTTCTGGTGGCATTTTCTAGCCTGGGATTATTAGATATCATATTCAGTGAGAAAATCTTCTGCATTGTCTACTCTTTAAGAAAGCAACAAAATTCTTGGGAGCTTCTGTGAATTTTGGAGGCTACCTAGCCTGTGAGTGTGCTGCTCTGGCCCATTTACTAAGCATTTTCCAGAGTTGTCAACTTGTCTGGGTCACTTTGTAAACTGCATCTTATGATTTATAGATCCAAGTAGAGCTCCAATTGTCTATGGGGAAGACAGGAATTCTATATGAATTCACTGACAGGCTTCATAAGTGATTCACTGGGAGAATCCCTAGGATTTTAGAGCAAAGACATACTCTCTTTTGCACAAAACATTCTCCCTTTCAGAAATATCTTAGTTTGCTGTGGTAGAGACCAATTGCCTGATCAAGGGGTACCATAGGATACCACAAACATACAATGACTTCTCTAATGAATCAAATGATAAAACACATTTCTTCAAGTGGAAGCTACACATACAAAATCAGTCTTGGGTGGGTGGGTCTGGAAGGCATAGCAAATTTAATGTTCAGATGGCTATCATTGTCATGGAACCTATTCCTATGTATTGCTACTTCTCCCTCAGCTCACTCCATGTCCTTCTGACTAGTTGAAGGGAGAAAATAATTGCTCTTGGTTTCAGTTGGTTTCACAAGATCTGCTGATTCTTATCACATTTGTACTGCTGCAACTTTGTAACTCCCTTAGGGGAAGAGAAATTCTTTCAGTAGAACTCCAAGTATCTTTTTTTCCATCATGAATGAGAGAACAGTTATATACTTATTCTTGGGTAGTATCTGACAATTCGGCCAAATGCTCAAGGTTTGGGGAGGAATTATCCTAGAGGATAGGTGACAAGAGGATAAAAGAATGGAGTTCTCTGCATGTCCAGAGAGTATGGAAATACTTGTTTTCCATGAGAATGCTAATCAAGGATCACTTACTGTTAATGTCGATCATCTATTCCCAGTCAACTTACTGCCTACCCTACAGGCCCATGAACTAATTAGCTATGGTAATATTATGGCATTTGTGACTATGATTAAAAACATGAGCTGCCTCTAACCAAAGATCTGGCCATCATCACTGCTGAATGCCCAGCCTCTCAACATTCGAGATCAGCACTGAGCCCTTCTTGGCACTGCCAGGAGCTTTCTCCTTCCTTTTATTTTTATTTTTTAAATTTATTTGACAGTAGAGTTATAGACAGTGAGAGAGAGAGACAGAGAGAAAGCTTTTCCTTCCACTGGTTCACTCCCCGAATGGCTACCATGGCTGGCACTGTGCCAAACCAAAGCCAGAAGTCAGGTGCTTCTTCCTAGTCTCCCATGCAGGTGCAGGGGCCCAAGCACTTGTGCCATCCTCCACTTCCTTTCCAGGCCACAGCAGAGAGCTGGATTGGAAGAGTAGCAACGGGACTAGAACCCGGCGCCCATATGGGATGCTGGTGCCACAGGCAGAGGATTAACCATGTGAGCCATGGCGCCGGCTCCCCTCTTCTTTCTTTTAGATTTCTCTTTTTCTGAATAGATGTCTTTCACTTTGGAAAAAAGAAAAAAAAATTGCAGGAGTCAGAGGTTACAATCACTTGGGTTTGCATGTCTCTCTAAGAAATATGGCCAACTTTCTTTCTGCAAGTTTTTTTTGAAATGTTACAGCTCTTTTAGGTTACAATTCTTTTTCTCTACCAGATTCTTTGTCTTGTATCCATAAACAATAAGGAACAAGGACAAGGAAGAGTGAGCAAAGTGAGGGAAGATTATTAAGAGAAAGTGGAAGCAAAAGAGAAAGCTCCTGAGTGTTGAGAGGGTTCCTTGAAGAAGAGAGCCCTTGAAGGCTGATTGTCTAGGGTTTTACAGGCTGTCAGTGGGGAGGTTCTGATGATAAGTCCTGGAGTGGCATTGAGAAACGACAGTTTTGATTGGTTAATTGAGTGGAAGTCAAGTCTCCCATTGAGACAACAGAAAACACATAAAACTTTCTCCTGAGATGCAAAAAATTCCATTACCCTTATCAGTTACAACAGCACAGAAAAACCTTGATTAAAAGAACTAACACATGACATCAGCATTCTTCCCAGAATCCAGTTGCTTGTCTTTTCTCAGGTACTCTGATACTCATCTCCATATGGTAGGGGGGTGCTGATCTGTTTACCTAGATGGTAATCTATATCCCTACCAATCTCCCTTCTAAAGAGGTAATGCTAACTGCCATTAGGGAAAAGGGGTTATGACTACTCTAGCTACTTTCAGCTGGAAAGGGGAAGCAACGCTGGAGATACTAGTCAGGGTTCTTCCTCTTGAGGCCTGTCGAGAGGTCCTCTGAAGCAGGCTTGCATTCTCTAGGTGCAGAACCATCTGAAATTGATGGACTCTAGATGGAAAGAGACAAGCTTTACAAAAAGTTTGAATATTCAGAGCCCAAACATAAGCAATATAATGAAAATGCAAAGAGGATCAGAAAGAGAAAAGTCCATGGCCATATGTTAGATAGTCCTAATGATGACAAAATGGACTGTAGTGAGCCAGGACTTGAGCCTGCCTGTTCTCTTATGTTATCAATGGGATTGATGATGTCTTTTAGAACCTGTAGATTTTTTTTTTACTTTTTTTTTTTACCACCATTAGTGGAGGTAAGCAGGTGAACAATAAGAGGAAAAGTACTAGCACCCTACAAGGCTATTATTACATGAACTGCAGCTTATTTATTGAATTGAGGGATGGTGGGATGAAGGCTGGAGAGAAGGAGTGTAAATACCAGAATGGACAAGGTAGGGGATCATTAGTAAGGAAAGGATGGCCACACAGCATTCGACAAGGTCTCAAACCAAAGTTTGAGAAGGTATTTCTGATACACACTTAGGTTAAGAGCAGAGAGATCCAGAGAGTTTGCTTAGGTAGCTTCTTGAGGACATCATTAGTCTTTTCTACCTTCCCTGATGATCGGGGCCTCCAGGGACAATAGAGATGATTGTATACCTAGTTCCTTAGAGACCCCTTGAATGGTGGTTGCCTTGAAGGAGGGACCACTGTCATTTTTGCAGACTCTTAGGAGGTCCAAACTGAGGGATCATTTCAGAGATAAGCAGCTTTACTACTTCAGTAAAATTCTACAGGAGATGGCTTCAAACAACAAGTGAAAGTGTCTATCCATACCAAGATATGTCAGATGCTTCGTGATTATGCATGTGTGTAACATCTAGCTGCCAATCCTTCCCTGGATAGTTTCTCTTTTTGTATTCCAGGGAGAAGAGGAGGCCTTTTCCTGTAAAAGTTCTATCCCTTCCCAGGTGGAAATCTTGTTGGAGAGTTTTGTGTGCCTTTGAGTGGGTAGGAGGAAAATGGATCCTTCCTTCTTTAGACTGAAGCCATTCACTGGGCTGGAGACTATAATCTCTAGAAAGTTCTCATTGGGTCTTTTCAGAGGAGCACTGTGGCCTGATATTTTATAGATTTTTTTCCCCCAAATTAAAGGAGCCTCCAAAGGCTCAAAGGAGAGGGTCTTTTTGGTTTCTTAGCTGGCTGCCAAGACTGGACATTGGTTTCCCCAGCTAGTTCATTGGTTGCCTTTTGGTGTCCTTTATAGTGTGTAACAGTCATTTCCCAGGGGAGGAACACTGAAGATAAGAATTGATCTATTTCCTGATGGTATTTTATAGGGGATCTATTTGCAGTGAGGAAATGCCTTTCTTTTTAAATAGGCACATGGGCGTAGAGAACTAGGGAGGCATACTTAGAGTCAGTATAAATATTTACCATTTTATGCATGTTCATCTCAAGTGTTCTTGTTATAACTGTGAGCTCTTCCAATTGAGCATTCATGCCAGGAGCAAGATGAGAGTTCTTGATGGTCTCATTTAATATGATTATGGTATATCCAGCCTTGAGGGTTCCTTGTTCAACATAGCAACTCCCATTTGTAAAATGAACCCAGTCTGGGTTCTCTAATGGGGGTCTCCCTGAAGCCCCCTTTCACAGAACAGGCCCATAGAACTACCTGTTCACAGTCACATTCTGGGCTCTACAGTTCCCCTGGGAGAAAAGTTGTGATTTTAAGAGAGGATCAAGTACTGGTTGAATTGCAGGGACCTCCAGCCATAATGATTGGAATTTTAAAAGTGATTGTATGTTAACCAGAGGCTTCCTTTTGAGACCAGCAATATGTCATATTATAGAGTGTTTACACTATTAGATCTTTTCCCAGAGACAGTTTGGTGACTTTAGGGATTAGGAGTGTGATAGCTGACACCATTCAAAGACAGGCTGGCCACCCTTTGTGGATGAGGTCCAGTTCTTTGCAATCATGCCCTATAGACTACTTAGCTGGTCTCTTAAGCTGAGTCAACACCCCTAAAGCCACCCATATTCTCTGTGTTACAAATAGATTGAAGACTTTGTTCTTTTGGGGGGTAAAAGTTGAGACCTTGTATAAAGCCTGCTTAAATTGGATAAAGGCCTGTTTGGCCTCTGGGCCCCATGTCAAAATATGAATCCCTGCTGTCTGGGTATCTTTAATCAATCAGTACAAAGGATGGGCCATTTCCCCATATCTGGGGATCCAGAGTAGACAGAATCCTGTCTCCCAGTATTGAAGACTATTTCATGGTTTTAAAACTTCCTGTGACTTTAAGATGTCTATTGTGGCTTTTAACCTTTGTTGAGTTTACAGCTATAAGGGTTATTGTTTTTGATGGGGAAATGAAGAAGTATGCTTAAGATAAATCTACACTAGTTGGACAGTTACTGCTCAATCAGTCTTTCCCCTGATTGCACAAACCTTTGGATTAGTACTGTCTCAATTAGGGGAAAGCATAAGGATTTTCCTGGAGCCATGAGGATTGTGGTTCTCATCTGGGCTAAGACATCTCTCCTTGGAGGGGTGTGGCTTCTCCAGTTTGATCATGAAGGCATGTGTAAAAAATAAGCTATCCCAGCTATAGGTTAAGGCCTTGGAGAAATGTCTAACTGAGAGCTTTATCAAGCCACCTCTCAGTCATACTAAGGATAGAGGGTACACCTGAATTTGAGAGGACAGAAAAGGTAGCTGCCATATCTAGGAGGAAGTCAACTTCCTTCTCTTTGATGGTTAGGACAACATGGGCTTCTAAGTGCTGATGGTCTGGGTGGAAGGAGCCTATAGGAGAAGCCCCAGGCTTCTTCAGTATGGTTATACCATCTGAGGAGTGGGGCTCAATCTCAGAAGCCTTGGTCTCTGGAGATAGTCAATTCTCTAATGATCCTTATTGCAAACAGGACAGGGACATGGGAATTTTCTCTGATGATGGGAATGTGGACATTCCTTCTTGAAGCACCCTGCCTGATGATAACCATAGCACTTTGGAAGCCTGCTGGGACATTCTAGTTGGTGTGGCCATAATGCTGCTACCACAGCTCCAATCTTTTTCTTATCCCTTCTCTGTTGTTGTTGGGTCTCCTTCCTGCTCGTGATGGTGAAAGACTGCGGTAGCCACCCTCAAGAAGTTTTCTAATGTATTCTCAGGTCCAACATTCTATTTTTAAAGATTTCTTCTAATATATGGGGCTGATTGAGTAAGGAACTTATCCTTTAAAATGGCCATCTTTCTATTAAATCAGGAGAGATGGACATATGCTCAATTAACACCTCTATTAATCTTTCTAGGGAGGCAGAGGGGTTCTCTTCTGGCCCTTGGTGTACCATAGACAGCCTGGAGTAGTTTACGGTCTTGGTCCTGGTCCTATTCAATCTGTTCCAGGACACAAGCAGTGAAATTTATAATTCCCATTCATATACAGGATCATCTGTTGTCCATTCATGGTGGGGTTCTTCCTGAGGAGCAGCCCGTTTTCCTGTAGGATAGAATTATTCCTGGCCTCTCTGCTTATGTGAAGATGTAAGTGTCATATGAAGTTCATCCCTGAGAGTTTCCGCAGCTTGGAGAGCAGCTTGTTTGTCAGTCCCATTGGGGTCTGATCTAGGAGAGTTCACAGACCTGGGGGAAACTCTGGAGGGGCTCAATGCATTGTCAGGATCATCTGAAAATCTTCCCAAGCCCGTCTTTATCTGTCTAAGATCCTGCAGGGTAGAGGGGACCTGGACATGACTGGGTCTGCTGAACCCTCCAGGGACCTCCTTGATAGGGTAAGATAGAAGTCAAGCAGTCAGTGAAAATGCAAGTCAGGCAAGTCCAGCTCGATAACAGGTAGTCTCAGATAATGGGGGCATGAGGGAACAGCAGCAGCAGATGGAGGGATTGGTGTGGACTATGAGGCAGGCTCCATAGCTGGCGGAGGGAGAGGGGAGGCTGGGATCTTGAGAGTAACTGCTGCTAAAAGTGCCAGCTCCACCTCATAGAGTTGACAAAGTTCTGTCTGGTTTATCTTGCAAGGCAAAACATGTTTGGACATAAGGAATCTCAAACCATTTCCCTATTCTGTGACAGAAGAATTCAAGTTGGAGGATGGTGTTATAGTTAATACTTCCTACCAGGGGCCAAGTCTCTCCATCCTCCAGCTTGTACCCTGGCTATGTCATGAAATACAAAAATACCAGGTGTTTTTTTCTTCAAGGTTTGGGAATCAAAGGAATCCCAGTATCTAAGAATGCACTCCAGGGGAGTTCACGATGAAAATGGCTTATAACCCATCTAAAATGAGAGGACAAGGGAAAAAGACATCTCTAAGTTTCTGCCTCTGCCCACTTGAGGCATGATTCAAGTTCCTTAGCTGTGAGAGCACAGTCAGGGAGCCCACAGCAGGGAGAGGTAGAAGAACAGGAGTAGACACTCCTATCTGTGCCTCCAGCCTACCCTTGATGCCTCAGGACCCTGACCTCATATTCTTGACATCTAAGTCATTCTCATGTCTTGTATGCCTGCATCTGAAACAAACCCTCTCTAGTCAAAGTCTGTCCTAGGCTTTTAAAAACTGGGATATTTAAGGATGGGATGGATGTCAATATCCATGGCCCCACTGGGAGAATGTGGGGATAGGTCTACTTTGGAACCACGTCTCATTGACCTTTATACAAGCACAACATAAGTTTGACATCATTTTATAACCTTACAATGTATTTTATGACCCATTTAACTTGAACATTTTAACCAAAGCTGTGGGTCATATCTTATGGGTTAAAGCCTCTGTCCCACAGCTTAGGTGTGGAACCTGTATGACTATCTGTAGCCAGGGGCATCTTCCTTGCCTACTTGACATTTGAGATTGAGTCAAGAGAAGTGGTGAACAGGAAGAGAGAGAGAGAGAGAGAGAGAGAGAGAGAGAGAGAGAGAGAGCAAGAGCGAGAGCGAGAGCGAGAGAGCAGAATTTAGTCTAATACCCTAATGGGCAGTTAGAGTCTGAAGCTGATCAGGGAAATTTTAGGCAGTAAGGGGGAGCCACTCCAGCTGGAAACCTTTAATTACACCAAGATCTTACTCTAATTTCCATGAAAAGAAAATGAACATGAACAAAACTAACATTCTCATTGACAAAAGATAGAGGGGGGTTAATCAGCCTGCCCTGAGTCTTTGAGATGAGAAGCCATGCTTTCACTTGGCCAACAGAGTCAGAGTGTTTTTTTTTTAATTCATAGTCAACTATGATGAAGTATGGCGAAGAACAAGGATCTCCCCTTACGCTCCATGCCCAAAAGAAGCAGCAGAGGTGGTTCATCTTTACTCCCCCTTCTGACGATACTGAATGAGCTTCTGAGGATACTGAATGTTGCAGGAGTCTGGGTTTCTAATTGCTCATGTTTGCATCTTGTTCCCAAGAAAGGCTGCAGATTTTTTTTCCACCAAACTTTTGAAATGTTACAGCTCTTTTAAATTATAATTCTGTTTCTCTCCAAGTTCTTTGTCTGATGTTATTGAAGGAAAGAGGCGAATAGACAAGGAAGAGTATAGGAAGTTTTGTAAGGTTGTAAAATGACATCAAACTTATGTTGTGCTTGTATAAAGGTCAATGAGACATGGTTCCAGAGTAGACCTATCCCCACATTCTCCCAGTGGGGCCATGGATATTGACATCCATCCCATCCTTACATATCCCAGTTTTTAAAAGCCTAGGACAGACTTTGACTAGAGAGGGTTTGTTTCAGATGCAGGCATACAAGACATGAGAATGACTTAGATGTTAAGAATATGAGGTCAGGGTCCTGAGGCATCAAGGGTAGGCTGGAGGCACAGGTAGGAGTGTCTACTCCTGTTCTTCTACCTCTCCCTGCTGTGGGCTCCATGACTGTGCTCTCACAGCAAGAGAAAGTGAAAATGAAGGAGAAAGCTCCTGGCAGAGTCGATAGGGGTCCCTGAAGGAGGGAGCCATTGAATACTGATTGTCTAGGGGTTTTATAGTCTATAAAAAAGGGGAAGTTCTTGTGATTGGTCTGGGAGAGGCATTGAGAAGTGAGGATTTTGACTGGATACCTGGGTGAAAGTTTAATCTCTGATGAAGGCTCAATAAAAACCACAGAAAACACAAGATATTTTCCCACCAGACATAAAATTCTCGTTACCTAGATTAGTTACAGCAGCATAGAGAAAACTTGATTAAAAGTACCAGCACATGACATCAACATCCTTCACAGAAGGTGGTTGCTTGACTTTTCTCAGATCCTCTGAGACTCATCTCTAGATGGTGGAGAGAGGCCTCCCTGGTTCATATCTACCTAGCCAGGAATTTCTCTCCATCTATATTACACCATTTCCAGAGGAACTAACCAACCCACTGATACAAGGTTGATCACACTAGATCACTTTTATGATGGAGGGGGTAGTCATGTCCTCACTGTGTCAGATGTTTCCTTTTACAGTGGATTAGCTCGCTCTACTCTCATGCTTTTGCCTGCATCATCATTTGTAGGTTTTTATGACAATCATAAATCTACCACTCATGACCAAGGGGATAATTTCATAATAAGCTGACCTTGGGGCTGCTGCCGTGGCATAGTGGGTAAAGCTGCCACCTGAAGTGCCAACATCCCAAAAGGGTGCTTGTTTCAGTATTGACTGCTCCACTTCCAATTCAGCTCCCTACTATTGTGCCTGGGAAAGCAGCAGAAGATGGCCTAAGTCCTTGGGCCCCTGCACCCATGTGGGAGACCCAGAAGAAGCTCCAGGCTCCTGGCTTCAGATTGGCTCATCTCCAGCCATTACAGCCATTTGGAGAGTGAACCAGTGGGAGGAAGACCCCCCCCCCCCCGCCTCTCTGAGGCTCTGCCTTTCAAATAAATGAATTTAAAAAAGAGAGAGAGAGAGAGAAGCTAGCCTGATAGGAAAATGGAATAGCTTTTTGAAAATTCAGTTTTATGTTGGCAGGAAAATAATTCCTTGCAGAAGTAAAGTCACATGTCTGCATATGTGAACTTTTTCTGTAGTAGGAAATCAGAAATCTGAGAAAAAAAGGTTGGAAGTGGGCTTGACTCTTCCTAATCTTTTCACCTAATAAGCTACCCCAAAATTATATTCCTGTCTCTGTAGGCTAGGGCTCTTTGGATTCTGGTCTTGGTTCCCAAAAAGGAAAATGTTCTAATCGATAGCCCATTGAACCTGAAGTTCAAATTCAACCTGGCTACATTGAACTTCCAGTACCACGGAAATAACCATCAAAGACGAGGGATACTGTTGTGACTGGGATAACCTACGTCGAATGCTAAGAGGGAATAGGTCTGGTACAATCACCAGCGAGGAGGAGGTCTGCCAAGAATGCAGGGGGATTGTCAGGGTGAGCCTCTAATTACTTCTAAAGCTGTTAAGGAAAACCAATGGATTGGGCCACAAAGTAATGAAACTTTGAGTTTCTCTGCCAGGCCAAAAGCTCACATTCACCTGGGTAGCTGACTAGGGATAAAGTGAGTGTGAAAAGGGTGATAGAAGGGGTAACTTCTCATCTGAGAGCAGCTTTATGATTAGTTACATAAAGGCACACTTTAGTAACTGCTTATATCTTTCCTTCTTGTGTATACAAATAGACACATGAAGATCTTCATAAAGTTTCTGGAAAATGTGCACTAGTGAATTTTATTTTTCTAGGAAGCTTTTGAAGCTGCCTCAAATACATTATATATATGACATACACATATGTTTATATGTAATATATATATATATAATTATTTCTCCTTCCTCTTCCACTAACTTATATAAGGAGTATTGTTATTATATATTCAGTCTGAGAATGGTAGGACATAAGGGAGGGATTGGGATTGAGGTAGGTCATTAATATACAGATATGAAACCATGACATTAAGGTTTTGTGTTTTGCCATTTGAGAGAGGGATTGAGCACATCTTCATAGAAGTGCAAGATAATTTCAACAGGTTAGTTAAAAGCATAATGTCATCTTGTGGAAGTTTAAATATAAGTTTTGGAGAACTAAACGTGATATCACGTATTGACATGCAGTATGATCCCTGTTCTTTTTAATTCAGACTTGTAACATGAGGATAACAGTTTGGAAGCTGCACTAACCAGATTTACTGGGCAGTCGGGGATTTGGTTTAAATTCTGCCAAGGAAAGACATTTGTGTGAGATTAAAGTGGGAAGATGGAGAAGCCATCATTCCCCAGGAGCAGCTGGACATGTGCAGATGGCAGATGTGGGGTTTTGCCAGTGGCTCTCAGGTGCCCTCTTGCAGTGCTGCAGGCTGTGTGGATAACTGGTGGAGATTTACTATAATTCTACATTTTGATTTTGTAACTCTTTTCAGCTTCCATCACCATGCAGTTATTGTGTAGGTTTGTATTATGACCCTTTTTACCTAAAACATCTAATATACTATCAGGTTTTCTGGCCAAGTCCTGACTGATACCTCGACTGTATCTTTATTCCTATATCTGTCCACTATAAAGATTTTGTTATATTGTGTGATGTGAGTGTTAAAATGTATTTCTATAGAATATTACAAAATATATGCCTAAGATTTTACCCATAGCATTGTCTCAAAATATGAAAATATGAAGATAGTCCATAAGTGTAGTATGTGAAAAATATTCCCATCTGTTTTGAAACATAGTTAAAGTGGTTCAACCCTAATCAAAGCAGGATAGACTTAATTGGACTGCTCAAATATGCGGCCAACTCATATTTATTATGCCAGTGTCCCAATATGTTATGCTGCTGAATTTTCTGCCAGTTTAACTCCTTGTGACTTTACCAACATAAATGGGAATTGAAGAACTCAATTAATTTTGTGAAAATCATCACAGATTCCACTTTATTTGTGCCTTTTAAAACATTATTCTTTTTTTCAACTTTTATTTAATAAATATAAATTTCCAAAGTATAACTTTTGAATTATAGCAGCTTTTCCCCCATAACCTCCCTCCCATCTGCAACCATCACATCTCCCACTCCCTCTCCCATCCCATTCTTCATCGTGATTTATTTTCAATTACCTTTATATATAGAAGATCAACTTAGTATATGCTAAGTAAAGATTTATTTCTATCTCATTTGAAATCCACATTCTTGTGCATTACAAAAGAGGAAGGAAATTAGAGTGACAGCTATTTTCAGCAGGGAGACCATATTTATTTTCTCTTTCAGTTAGACAAGCTAACTCTCTTCAATATCTTTTGATTAAACAGCCTGTAGACACTTCATATTTCTAATGGCGTCAGTGTGGTTTGAGTGACACTATGCAGATTCTGAAAAACAGAAATTATTTGAAAGATAGAAAACAAAATACTCATACCTCAGTATGTACAGAGAATTGGTTCCAGGACTCTCATGAATCCTGAAATCCACAGATGCTCAAGTCCCCCATATAAAATGGTGAATGTTTGTGTATAACCTATATACATCCTCCTGTATATTGTAAATCATCTCTAGGTTACTGTAATATTTACTACAATGTGAATGTTATGTGAATAGTTGTTGTTTAGGGAATGATGAGAAGAAAAAAAAGTCTGTACCTGTTCACTACAGGTGTTCACTACAGATACAGTATTTTTTTCTGAATATTTTTGGCCCATGCTTGATTGAATCCACAAGTGAAGAATTCGTGGACACATAGGGCAGACTGTATCTCAAAATGAGGTAGGTTTATTAAGAAAAATTGAAAACTTTGTATTTTAAGGAATATGTTGGTTTAAAATAGCCATCTACCAAATAACTTTTTTTTTTTTTGGACAGGTGGAGTTAGACAGTGAGAGACCAAATAACTTTAATCAATACAGTGACAAAGTATTCTGAAACAGATGCTTGTTAAATAAAAAGAAAGAAAAGGAAAAAAAAATATTGATGATTCTCAAAAGGCTGTAGAGAATAAGGTCCTAGTCCCTTGGCATAACACATAAGTACATAGCTTCCTTTTTTTAAGATTATTTTTTAATTTGAGTTACACAAAGAGAGAAGGAGAGGCAGAGAGAGAGAGAGAGAGAGAGAGAGAGAGAGAGAGAGAGAGAGAGAGAGAGAGAGACATCTTCCATGCTCTGGTTCACTCCCCAAATGGCTGCAATGGCCGGAGATGGGCCAATCCGAAGCCAGGAGCCAGGAGCTTCTTCTGGGTCTCCCATATGGGTTCAGGGACCCAAAGACTTGGGCCGTTTTCTATTGCCTTCCCAGGCCATAGCAGAGAGCTGGATCAGAAGTGGGCAATCGGGACTCAAACTGGTGCCCATATGGGAAGCCAGCACTGCAGGCAGTGGCTTTACCCACTACGCCACAGCGCTGACCCCATAAGCTTCTTTTTATAAATGCTCCACAACCCCATGGACTGGCACACCCACAACTCTACAGGAGACAATTTGCTGCTCTCAGATATATCAAGCACTCAGAGTTTTGGCTTGAGCAAGACATTGACCTGAATTTGCTCAGAAGCCCCTCCATATCTTTAATTGTTCGTATGTATCCTCTTACCCAGCTTCTGCATCTACAAAAGTGAAATGAAATCCAGAGGAACTTCGGCTCTTCTCACTGTGCAGCAGCACCACTGGTGCTCTTGGAACACAGGTGTCGCTTCTGTCCATGCAGAAGTCTTTCTCATGTTTCCTTTCCTGGTTAATTTGGAAATTTGCTTGGAGGGAATGTGGTTCATTTTTTACGTGTTTTCTCTGGAACACTTCTAACATCCTTGGGGACACCACTTGCACTTTAAAAATAATTGAGGAAAAGTACCTGTAACTTCAAACATTCAAATAGCTGCAGTAGCCTTCCAGTCTTTCAGCTGGCTCCTTGCCCTGTCCAACAGTTCATCTCTTCCACAAAACAGTAGTACTATTGTGCCAGTCACTGACAAAGCTTCAGAGCCTCTATTGAGTGAGTCTATCCTGCTTGAATTTCACTTTGTGTTATTGAGCAGTAGGGGTTCTATATAAATTCTGAATATAAGTCCATTTCTAGAGAAAAAGATGACAGATGATAGATAAGTTTTCTCTCAGGATATGACTTGTCTTTCCATCATAATTATAATATATTTTGAAGATTAGAAATATTAAATTTGGGTGAAGTCTAATTTACCCACATTTTAATGTTGTCATTTATATTTTGTGTTCCTTAGAAATCTTTGTCTACCCTAAGATCCCAAAGCTGTTTCTGAAAACTTTTAGTTTTTTCTGTTATGTTTTCAGTCTGTTTTTTACTGTAAATTAATTTTCTAAATTATATGAGACAGGATTTGATCTTAATTATTTTTCCATACACTCATCTACTTGTTCCAATCAAATTTATTGAAAAGGTTTTCTTTATCCATTTAATAGATGACATTTTTCTTGAAAATTGATCCATCATATATGTATGATTATTCATCATATATATGAAATATATGATAATAAACCTATATATATATATATATATACATATATATGTATAGGTTCATTTCTGGACTATTATGACCCAAACATCTGTTTGTTTATCATCTTGCCAAACCTATTTTGCCCTGAATAGTGTAGCTTTGTGATAAGTCTCTAAATCAGAGGGCATAAATCCTGTAATTGCTTTCTTCTCTTTCAAGAGAGCTTTTCTGTTCTACATCTTGTTCAATTCCATATGTTTTAGAATCTGCTTGCCAAATTATACCATGCAATTAACTTAGTCTTTAGATCAATTTCAGAAAACAATCAATATCTGAACAATGATTTTCTTCCAGTATATAATCATGGATTTTATCCCTATTTGAATTTTCTTGAAATTTTTCAGCAATGTTTTGTTACTTTCAGGAGAGAGATTATGCATCTTGTTAAATCTAATCTTAAGTATTATATTTTTTGATGATATATTTTCTAGTTGAGATGACAAAATCCTATTTTATCTCAAAATCCCTAAGCCCCATATGCATCAGATAAATTGTAGAAAAAATTTTATTTGTTGTACGATTTTTAAATCTTGGAATGTAATTCCAAACTGATGTAATTATTACAAAGTAATAGTTATCCTGTTTTGACTTTATTGGTATAAATAAGCCATAGACTTATAAAAGAATGTGTTTTTAATCTTTGAAAAGTTTACTTATGCTCTAGTTAAATGTACCTTTCCAAAATGAACAATCTGTTGTTGACCAAATAAGTGGTTTTATGGGTTAAATGTACACTGCTTAATTAAACCTAACATATGATGTATGCATATAAAATAGCATTGATGGTGATAACAGAAGTGGCAGTTTAATCCTTAAGACTACAGCTAGCAGCATTGAAATCTGCAAAGGAAACTAGAGAAGACCAATCGGAGAAAGAGGGGGTGCAAGACTGTCCACTGTGAGGTGGAACACAGCCTTGCATCTTTGCAAGATGGACGAGCCATGACCACTTATTTACTCAAACTGACCATGTGCTTCTCCAAAATCTTGCCAGTGGTTTTATTCTGGCTGTTCAGCCTCCCTCCACCCTGGAACATCAGCTGCTTCATGGGATAGTTTTGTGTCACTTTTTCCAGGGCTAGGGCATCACTCAGGACCAGGTTCAGTCAACCAGATACCCCTCAGAGCTACTCTTGGGTGCAGTTCCTGATGCAGTCTGAGTGAGCCTTCAGGTTGAGTCTTCCTACTGCAATCTCTGGGGAGTGAGCTGGCAATCTGGATACTAGGTTTTTACAGCAGTTCTCCAATGATCTTTTTATGTTAGAAGCCTGTACATTTCTCAGGTAAGTTCATGTGTGAGGAGACTAACAATTCTTGTTTTGTTAGGGCTATTGGCTTCCTCATAACCCAATAAAGTGACAAGTTCCTTCCTTCGGTGGAACCCCAAGGAGTATAGTGTCTGTCTCTAACTTGAAAGGTTTCTTGCAAACTACCTTGATGTTTATTCAGCTGTCTCAGTGGAATTTTCCATGAGTAAATTTGCTACTCAGATACTTGCTATGTGAATGGATTCAAAAGTGGATAAACACATAGTATGAGAGAAACAGGTTGGAGCCACTAACTCAGTTATTGCAAAACACCGAATGAATAAGATTATAAAATGCAAACCAAGGAAACTGCAAGAGAAAGCCCTGGGTTCAGCAATATATACTAAAGAAAGTGATGAAGTAGAAATGACAGATGTGGGATGAAGTAATTTGTACACATTACCAAAGAACCCAAAAGTTGCTTTTGATTAAGAGGGAGTGTTGAATGAGAATTTAACCTTATTAGGAAAACATAACAAAATGAAGGAAGACTGTTTTATTTTTCACTATTTATGAATCATCTTAGACTGCATTTTTTGAGGATGTGTATTCATAAGGCGGTTGCTTTGGGGAGAAAAAGCCTTCCAAAATTCAAAGCAGATTTCTTTGGTACTATATTCTGCCATTGTTAAAAATCAGGGTTTTCTAGTAACAGTATTTGGATGGCATCAAAACATTTTAAGGCAGTATTTCTTTCACAAGTGGGAAAACAAGTGACCAGAAATTTGATATCATTATTTCAAATTATTTCTGGTGTAAATGTTCTGCATTTTACATTTCCAGTTTGAGATTTTATGTTAGAATCTCTATGTTCCTACATTTTGCATTTCTGTCTTATAAAAGCTCACAGCAAATAAACTCTGCATGAAATCATTGGGTTGTCAATCTTCAGAAACATTTAATATTTAACATTTTTATTTTAAAATCACTTTCCCCTCACATGGAATCCACTTAAGAGTTATAAGATAGGTCTTTCCAAATGTAATTGTTTACCTTTCAGATTATACCATTTTACAACACCAATATTTAATGTAAGAAAAATAGCCTAGTATTAAAAATTATTTTAAATATTGTATTTCAATATCTATTTGTTGAAATAGCAGTATTGACCCAAGTAATGGTGGATGAAATTAAAACCATTTTGTATCTGGACATAAAGTAACCTGCACCTATTTCAGTATTTTAATATTTAATGACTATAATGCCCAATTGTATACTCTCCTTAATATTCATTTTAAAAAGAAGAAAAAGCATTTTCTTCTTAGGGAAACAATGTTTTTTTATTTTTTTAACTTTTATTTAATGAATATAAATTTCCAAAGTACAGCTTATGGATTACAATGGCTTCCCCCCCCCATAACTTCCCTCCCACCCACAACCCTCCCCTTTCTCACTCCTCCCCTTCCATTCACATCGAGATTCATTTTCATTTCTCTTATATATAGAAGATCAGTTTAGTATATATTAAGTAAAGATTTCAACAGTTTGCACCCACATAGAAACACAAAGTGAAAAATACTGTTTGGGTACTAGTTATAACTTTAAATCACAATGTACAGCACATTAAGGACTGAGATTCTACATAAGGAGTAAGTGCACAGTGACTCCTGTTGTTGACTTAACAAATTGACACTCTTGTTTATGGCTTCAGTAATCTCCCTAGACTCCAGTCATGAGTTGCCAAGGCTATGGAAGCCTTTAGTGTTCGCCGACTTTGATCTTATTCCAACAGGGTCATAGTCAAAGTGGAAGTTCTCTCCTCCCTTCAGAGAAAGGTACCTCCTTCTTTGATAACCCGTTCTTTCCACTGGGATCTCACTTGTCGAGAACTTTCATTTAGGTTTGTTTGTTTGTTTTTTTTGTTTTGCCAGAGTGTCTTGGCTTTCCATGCCTGAAATACTCTCATGGGCTTTTCAGCTGGATCCGAATGCCTTAAGGGCTGATTCTGAGGCCAGAGTGCTGTTTAGGACATCTGCCATTCTATGAGTCTGCTGTGTATCCCACTTCCCATGTTGGATCATTCTCTCCCTTTTTTGTTCTGTCGGTTAGTATTTTCAGACACTAGTCTTGTTTACGTGATCCCTTTGACTCTTAGACCTATCATTATGATCAATTGTGAACTGAAATTGATCACTTGGACTAGTGAGATGGCATTGGTACATGCCTCCTTGATGGGATTGAATTGGAATCCCCTGGTATAATTCTAACTCTGCCATTTGGGGCAAGTCAGCTTGAGCATGTCCCAAATTGTACATCCCTTCCCTCTCTTATTCCTACTCTTATATTTAATAGGGATCACTTTTCAGTTAAGAAACAATGTTTTATAAATAAGAAAATACTAAACAATGTTTCACTGGAAATATTGAGCCTAGAGTTTAAAAAAATGTTGAACGGAAAAAAAAGTGGTATTTTATAGAACCTAGTAAGCTACAAAGAAACATCCTTGTCTATACTCTTGAGGTACAGTGGTTTTCTGCTTAGTACTTGTTGAATTATTTATTTAGTGGAGGATTAAGCTTGTGATTATGAAGTAAGTTGAATGTATGTCATTATAAAAGTTAAAAGTAAAGGAAGGAGGAAGAAAAAGGTGGAAGTATCATTATGCTCTTAAAACTGAATATATGAGATACATGAAATTTGTTCTCTTTATATAAATAAAACATTTTAAGATATCCCTGTAATTAAGTGATATGTACATATATAAGCAAGGAAGGAAGGGAAAAACTTAAAACATTATAAGAATCTTGTATTACCTGAACACTACAGGTATCAGTTAGCTTCAGACAACATACTTAAAATAATTTTTCAGGTAACCACTAAGAGACAGAAACAGTAAATAATCCCAAACTTGCCTAAAAAACCAAAATTATTATTCAAAATATTCTGCAAGTCCAAGAAATGCAACAAAGTAACATAAGAGAAATTTAGAACAGGTCCAACCAATGGAAACACCTAAATAAGGTGATAGATGTCAATGTACACAAATTAGTAATTACAGGAGATCTAAATGTACTGAATGCTCAGGGAAAAACAAAAATAATTGTTCTGGATTAAAATTTAAAAAATTCTGCAAGAAGTACATCAAAACCCAAAGACACAGAAGTGTTGAAAGTAAAAGGTAGTATTTGTATTGCTATTTGGTTAATAATTTTTCAATAAACCTGACTACATATATTTTATACATCTAAAAAATTTTAATTGAAAAAAAGTGCATCCTTATGCTATACAAAGTTGTTTTTTAAAAGATACAATCCTAATTTTTTTTAAAAATCGAATTTCAGAATAAACATTATACATAAGATATTCAGAATACATTTTGATGGATTTTTTCTTCATTTTTTGTATTTCTTTTTTTCAATGTTTTATTTATTCATTTATTAAAGACTTACCCATATATCTGAAAAGCAGAGTTACAAAGAGAGAGAGAGAGAGAAACGTTCCATCTGCTGATTCACTCCACATAAGGCTGCAATGGCTGTAGGTGGGCTGCTCCAAAGCCAGCAACACACAGAAGCCTCCTGCTGTCTCCTATGTGGGTAACAGGGGCCCAAGTACTTGGGTCATCCTCTGCTGTTCTCCGAGGCACACCATCGGGGACCTAGACTGAAAGTGGAGCAGCCGGGACACAAACCGGCACCCCTATGGGATGCTGATGTTGCATGCTGCGCCCTTACCTGCTATAACACAATTGACAACCTCTATTTTATTTTATTATTTTTTATATGAGATGGACTTCATTAATTCATTTATACATATTTAAGAATATAAAATAGTACTCACTCTACCCTCCCTCTAGCCCATGCTCCCAACTTCCCTTGTCTTTCCTTTCTTATTCTACTTTTAATTTTTGTAATAATATACTTTCTGTTTATATTATAATCACAGGCTTAACCTTCCAGTAAATAAAGGACTCAACAATTAGTAAGCAGACAAACCACTGTTCTTTAAGATAAAAGATGGACTATAAACAGTAAGTCTCAAAATGTCAATTTTGTCTATATGCTTTACATTTTTTATATTCTGTATATTTCCACAAATTAGGGAAAAACCGTGATATTTGTCTTTTTGAGACTGGCTTATTTCACTAAGCACAACAGTTTCCAGTTACATCCATTTTGTTGCAAAAGACAAGATTTCTTTTTTCATGGCAGAATAGTATTGCATAGGGTATATACACCATAATTTCTTTACCCAGTCATCAGTGTATGAACATCTGGGTTGATTCCATATATTAGCTATTGTGAGTTGAGCTGCAATAAACATGGGGGCAATACAGGTAACACTTTCATAATGCTGATTTCATTTCATTTGGGTGAATTCCCAGGAGTGGGTCATATGGATCATATGGCTAGGTCATATGTTAGATCTATTTCCAGCTTTCTTTTCTTTTTATTTATTTATTTATTATTTTTTTTGACAGGCAGAGTGGAGAGAGAGAGAGAGAGAGAGAGAGAGAGAGACAGAGAAAAAGGTCTTCCTTTTGCAGTTGGTTCACCCTCCAATGGCCGCCGCGGCCGGCGCACTGTGGCCAGCGCACCGCGCTGACCTGGCAGGAGCCAGGTGCTTCTCCTGGTCTCCCATGGGGTGCAGGGCCCAAGCACTTGGGCCATCCTCCACTGCATTCCCTGGCCACAGCAGAGAGCTGGCCTGGAAGAGGGGCAACCGGGACAGAATCTGGCGCCCCCGACCAGGACTAGAACCTGGTGTGCCGGCGCCGCAAGGTGGAGGAAAGCCTGTTGAGCCATGGCGCCGGCCTATTTCCAGCTTTCTTAGGAATCTCCATACTGTTTCCATCATGGTTGTACTAGTATACATTCCTACCCACAGTGTATTAGGGTACCCTTTTCCCCATACTCTCTCCAGCATTAATTCTTTTTTTTATTTTGGATGATAGTCATTCTAACTGGGTAGTATAACTGGTATAGTATAACCTCATTGTGATTTTTATTCTTTTATTCTCATATCCTAGATGGCTAGTGATCCTGAGCATTTTTCATGTGTCTGTTGGCTGTTGGAATTCCATCCTTTGCAAAATGCCTATGCATATCCTTTGCCCATTTCTTAACTGGGTTGTTTGTTTTGTTGATGTTGAGTTTCTTGAGTTCTTTACAGATTCTGGATATTAATCCTTTATCAGTTGCATAGTTTGCAAGTATTTTTTCCCATTCCATTGATTGCCTTTGCTGAGTATTTCTTTTGCTATAAAGAAGCTTCTGAGCTTGATATAATTCCATTTGTCTATTTTTGCTTTGTCTGGGGTCTCTTCCAAATAGTCTTTGATTATGCCAGTGTCTTGCAGTTTCCCCCAATATTTTTTGTGTAGTAATTTGATGGAATCAGATACTAGATTTAGATCCTTGATTCATTTTGAGTTTGTGTTATATAAGGTGTAAGGTAGGGGTCTTGTTTCATACTTCTGCATGTGGAGATTGTATTTTCCAGCACCATTTGTTGAAGAGACTGTCCTTTCTCTAGGGATTGATTTCAACTCCTTTGTCAAAGATTAGTTGGTTATGGATGTATTGATTAATTTCTGTGTTTTCTGTTCCATTGGACTACATATTTATTTTTGTGCCAGATTTTGATTATAATTGCCCTGTAATATGTTTTGAAATCTGGTATTATGATGCCTCTGGCTTTGTTTTTGTTTAAGATTGCATCAGCAATTCAGGGTCTCTTGTGTTTCCATATTACATCAGATATGGGCTATTTGAAAATTATTTCACCATCACCATTCATTGTAACCATTTGTGCTTTTCAGTTCTTGAAAAATACAAATTTATGTGTGACCGTGGCTATCTCATAAGGGTTAGAGTATTTGAAATTTCTTTTTTCTTCTTTGGTAATACCTGAATGTTCATAGAGTTCTGGAGATTTATGCTTGACAATTTTTTTTTCTTTTTCTTTTTCTGTAAGACCAGTGAAGGAAAATCACAATCTATTCATACATTAGCTATTTTCTTTCAAATTTTTGCTTGTTTCTGAATTCCTTCTCCTTTATGAGCTTTTACTGAAGTATCCATTTATTCTTATATCATTCTACTGATGGTACACGTTTTGGAAGATAGAACATTTTTGTCTTTTAAAATTTCTATTCTTACTTTTCTCAGATGACAAAAACTGACATTTCAAGGTTCTTTCACCAAAAGTGTAGCTGTTCATTGCTTCAGCAACCACGTGGCAATGCCTTTAGACTCAAACCCAACAAAGGCACATTCTCTGCTATTACCTGTTTTTGTTACTTCTGGAAAGTCTGAGTAACATTCGCAGACTGGGAGAAATACAGCAGGAGCTAGGGTTCAAAAAATTCTCCTGTAGGCATCCTAAGAGACAACTCCAGGAGCAAGTTTGTGTGTTTGTTTGTTTGTTTGTTCTTGCTGGGTGCATGGAATGTAGCCTTCCCTACTAAATCTCAAGGTCCAGCTGCTCCTGCAGGCTTGATTACTATAGCAGCTAGCTGCGTCCCTACATACCTGCCACATTTGTAGAATCTATGCTCTCCACCTGGTACTTCTGGAAAATATTTTTATACTCTTTTAAATAGTTTTGAAACATTAATTTGCAAACTATTTCTTCCTAGTATAAAGAAACATTAATGTATAAGACTTCCATCTTATAATCTTGGTAATTTTTTCTAATAATTAAATGTTTACATCACTTGAGATTTTCACAAACTATTGGGTTGTCTGTGAACAGATATAGCTTGAATTTTTCTTTATCAATCTGTTTGCTCTTATGGTTATACTGCACTGACTAGCATAATTAGTGGAAACTTGAAGAAAACTTGTAAGAGGAAGCATCCTTTCTTAGTTCTTTAGGTGAAAATGTTCAGTGTTTCATCATTACTTGTGATGGTGTCCATTGAATTGTAGAATTTTCATTCTTATTCCATGTTCTGAGAGTTTTTACCATAAGTGGGTGTTGTGTCTTGTAAAATGTGTTTTCTGCTATGATGGAGATAATTGCATGTTTTTCTGCTTTTTACCCGTTAATGTACAAACAAGTAAAACTAGCTCAGTATGTAGAAGACATGGTTTTATATACAAATTCCTGAGAAATCTGCTAAAAATCTGTTAGAATGAATATTTTCTTGGTGAATGGTTCGAATTTTAGTGAAGTATACTTACTCTGCAATTGGAACCTTCTTACAATGCTTTTCAGAAAACAGAGTTTGGGTATACACACAGGATCCTTGGACACACAAATCACTCTGGGATGTACACATTCCCCTGACAGGCACACAGTCCCCTTGGAGAGACACACAGTCTCTCTGGGATGCACACAGCCATCCTGGGATGATATCAATCTTGGCAAGGCTCTCTGATTCTCTTTCCCAGATCACATATACCAGATATTAAACTTCATTAAATTTCAACTGATTATACTTTTGTTTTTGGCAATGCTGTGGGAATAAACTGCTTCGCAGATTGGTCCAATTAAGTGTGGGCTCATTTGACAGTTTAGTTTTTGAGTCAGTCTTTGAGGTTTGCTTAGACCCCAAGATGGCTCCTCTTAGCTGTCTGTTGCTGGTTCTTGCGGGTCAGTTAACTGGCCAATGGTTTAGTTGAAACTTCCATGAGGTTATCAATTTGTAGGAACCAAATTTGTTGCTTTTGAGAGTTTCATTAGACATTGACTTTACCATACTTATTACAAAGAAAATTGCATTTAGGAAAATTTTGGTGGGATTTCTGTTTTATAGCTACCTCAGGAAAAAAATGTATGAGCCATGGCTCTGGGGCTGGGAGCAGACCGTTACTCTTCTCTCAAAGTGACAGCCTTGCATTGAGACTAGGGCACTGAGGAGTCAGGGAGCCTCTGGTTCTCTTTGCTCGCCTCTCCAGGCGTTGGACCTTCTTCACCCTACCAATAAGCTGGGCTGAGAGCAATGAAGCTCTTGCTATACTTCTCTGAGTGGGGCCTCTGTCCTGTGTGTGTGGTTTGGTGTAAGAAGGGATCCCCGAGCCCTCCTCTTCAGTCATCTGGAATTCAGCCTCTACAACATTTATCTGGTGATGGTGAGAAACGCTGGTGGCCTGTCCATGCTGGCAGGACACTGTGGTCCTCAACTGAAACCTGGAGAAGAAGTGACACTGTGTTCTTTTCCTCAGCCACCTGACATGGCGTTTCCATCATATTTAGTTGGAAGGAGTGAGGGGAGAGTTTAGTGTCTAATGCCGCACACCTTCTCTGTTCTATAGAGCTTTTGATTTTCTCTTTTTTTTTAAATTTTTTTTTAATTTTTGACAGGCAGAGTAGACAGTGAGAGAGACAGAGAGAAAGGTCTTCCTTTGCCATTGGTTTACCCTCCAATGGCTGCTGCGGACGGCGCGCTGCGGCCGGTGCACTGCGCTCATCTGATGGCAGGAGCCAGGTGACAGGTGCTTCTCCTGGTCTCCCATGGGGTGCAGGGCCCAAGCACCTGGGCCATCCTCCACTGCACTCCGGGGCCACAGCAGAGAGCTAGCCTGGAAGAGGGGCAACCGGGACAGAATCCGGCGCCCCGACCGGGACTAGAACCCGGTGTGCCGGCGCCGCAAGGCGGAGGATTAGCCTGTTGAACCACGGCGCCGGCCGATTTTCTCTTATACATATTTTGTTGTTGTTAATTTGCTGTGGCACTTAGGATGATTTCCAAGAATTTAAACAATTTGTTTTTTCTAGTAGGGCTCATCAGTTACATTTGTTTCTCTAAGAGTTGTCCACAGTTCTCCTTAAGCTACAAGCCTGGAACTAGAACTGCACAATCAACTCAATCCCATCTACTACTTCTTTAATTTTTAGGTTTTAAATATTTTCATTTCAATTTCTTCCTATTGATAGTTAACATTGCTCTGGTGATATTTTCTTTCTGTTCTTTTAGATCCTTAAACATCATTATGATAAAAGTTTTAATACTCCTATTCTAACAATATGGTCATTTCAGGGTCTGTTTTTATTGCCTGTTTTCTTTCTCTTGTCAGTCACATTTTTCTCATTTTATTTTCAAATCTAACTTTTTATTTCTGTATGTACAACTTTTTGGATGGTTTGTCTTTCTTTAAAAATTGTTTCTATTTGGGGGACAGCAGTTAAATTGCTAGAACATACTCATCAAATCTTATTAAAGCAGACCTATACTGGACTTGCCCTTTGCCTTATTTTGGTTTATTTTATTATATAGAGTGTCCTGTGGTTATCCAAGCATCAACTCTTTTGGTTCTCTACCTAATGTCCATGTTGTTGAATATTGTCCTTCTACTCTGACAGGACTAGAATTTTCTCACCATTGTTGGCATGGCCTCTTGATCTCTGTATTCCTTTCATTCTAGGAACTGTTGTGTGCTGGGCGTCACGCAGAGACCTTGCTCTGTGCATGAGCAGCTCAATCTCAGCCAGCTATTGAAGTGAAACCCCTAGGTAGACTCCAAGGTTCTGTATACTTCCCCCTCTTGACTGCTGCAATATGCAAGATTTCATCTGACTCAATAGCCAGGAATACCTATCTTTTTCTTCTAAGCTTAGGCTAACTCTTTTTTTAATTTTTTTTTTTTTTTTGCATGAGCACCACTCTCTGTGTCATGGCAAAGTAAGTCTAAAAGCTGAAACAAATGTGGAATTACCTTTGCATATTTTTTCTTTTTTTTTTTTTTTTTTTTTGACAGGCAGAGTGGACAGTGAGAGAGAGAGAGAGAGAGAGACAGAAAGGTCTTCCTTTGCCGTTGGTTCACCCTCCAATGGCTGCTGCGGCTGGCGCGCTGCGGCCAGCGCACCGCCATCCGATGGCAGGAGCCAGGTGACAAGTGCTTTTTCCTGGTCTCCCATGGGGTGCAGGGCCCAAGCACTTGGACCATCCTCCACTGCACTCCGGGGCCACAGCAGAGGGCTGGCCTGGAAGAGGGGCAACCAGGACAGAATCCGGCGCCCCGACCGGGACTAGAACCCGGTGTGCCGGCACCGCAAGGCGGAGGATTAGCCTGTTGAGCCATGGCGCCGGCCCTATTTTTTCTTTCTTAATGATCAATGCACTTCAATGCCAATTTCTTCATGCCAGAAAATAGTTTTATAATATATCTCAATCATTGTTTAATTTTGATACAGGATGAGTAAATCTGATAACACCTTCCCTTCATATCCAGAAACACAATTCTTGCCTTCTGACACTCAGTATGTATTTTGAAAGATATCTTAAAATTCACTTATGAAGTTTTACTATTTGTATTTACATATTTAATTTAAATTGATTTAGATATGAGTATCAGAAATTTTTACAATTATAGTCAATTAATGATCACTGGCAATGTCCTACTGCAGAGAAGAAACCAAAGCAGTATATTATTCAGTATATAAATATAATTGAAAATGAATCGTGATGAAGAATGGGATGGGAGAGGGCATGGTAGATGGGATGGTTGTAGGTGGGAGGGAGGTTATGGGGGGGAAAAGCTGCTATAATTCAAAAGTTGTACTTTGGAAATTTATATTTATTAAATAAAAGTTGAAAAAAATAGTATACAAGGAAATTCCAATAGATGGTGCCATTGACTCTCAAACTCTTCTTATTCCTTGGGTATAAATCAAGGTCAAGGTCTAGGCAAAACCTGTCTCACCTTTGTACACAAGAAGAGGTATCTGAGAGGGGCACACATTTCTGAGAATTTTAAAGAGTATATTTTAATTCAGGAAGTTGGAAATGTAAGAATAAACTTATCCAAACAAGTTCTTAACCAAAGCTGAGGCATTAGAGGGAGAAAATAATCCAAAGTGTTTAGGTAGCATAGCATTACTACAATGGGATAAACTTTATTTATTATTTCAGTTACAAGTATGTTGGAATTGATAGTGTCCAGACATGCTAAATTCTGGGAAAATGTTATTAGTGATGGGATTTAAGTGAACTGACTAAAAATTCTCTCACTTGTATATATGTTTAAAATATTGCTGAGAAAATGTCAAAGCCATATAATCTCACTGCATGTTTGGAAAATATTTCAGCATATAACATTGTCGCACAGAGACACTTAATTTGGAGTGGAAATGTTAAGACCACTAAAGTAAATATACTTTATTTTTTAACCTAGAAAACTTTAAGGTATATTAACTTCATATATACATGTTTAGGAACATAGTGATTTTTTTCTGATTTATTTTATAGAAAGCTTTTAATTAATAAATATAAATTTCTTAGGTACAAATTTTGGATTATAGAGGTTCTTCCCCCCAGGCCCACCTTCCCACCCCCAAATCATCCCAGCCCCTACTCCCTTTTCCATCACATTTGTCATTAAGATTCATCTTTAATTATCTTTATATACAGAAGATCAACTCTATACTAAGTAAAGATTCCAACAGTTTGCACCCACACAGACACACAACATATAAAATACTGTTTGAAGACTAGTTTTACCATTATTAATTCTCATAGTACAACTCATTAAGGACCTACATAGGGAGGGTCCTATAAGGACCTACATAGGGGTCCTATATAGGGAGCAAGTGCACAGTGACTTCTGTTACTGATTTAACAACTGACACTCTTATTTCTTATTTATGATGTCAGTGATCACCCGAGGCTCTTGTCATGAGCTGCCAAGGCTATGGAAGCCTCTTGAGTCGACATACTCTGACATTATTTATACAGGACCATAATCAAAGTGGAGGTTCTCTCACCCCTTCAGAGAAAGGTGCCTCCTTTAAAAAAAAAAATTATTGATTTATTTGAAAGTAAGAGTTACACAGAGAGAAAAGGAGAGGCAGAGAGAGAGAGAGAGAGAGAGAGAGAGAGAGAGAAAGGGAGGGGGAAGAGGTCTTCTATCCACTGGTTCACTCCCCAATTGGCTGCAATGGCCAGAGCTATGCCGATCCAAAGCCAGGAACCTCTTTCCGGGTTTCCCATATGGGTGCAGGGGCCTAAGGACTTGAACCATCCTCCACTGCCCTCCCAGGCTATAGCAGAGAGCAAGATCAGAAGTGGAGCAGCCAAGACTTGAACCTGTGCCCATATGGGATGCAGGCACTGCAGGTAGTAGCTTTACCTGCTACGCCACAGCACCGGCCCCTGTACTTCCTTCTTTGATAGCCTCTTCTTTCCACCAGGATCTCACAGAGATTTCTTTATGTAGGTCATTTTTTGCCACAGTGTCTTGGCTTTCCTGTCTAAAAATACTCTCATGGGCTTTTTAGCCAGATCCAAATGCCTTAAGGGCTGATTCTGAGCCCAGAATGCATTTGTCATTCTATGAGTCGGCTGTGTGGCCTGCTTCCCATGTTGGATTGTTCTCTCCTTTTTAATTCTATCTATTATTTTTTTTGACAGCCAGAGTTAGAGAGAGAGACAGAGAGAAAGGTCTTCCTTCCATTGATTCACCCCCCAAGTGGCCAGCGTGCTGCGCCAATCTGAAACCAGGATCCAGGTGCTTCCTCCTGGTCTCCCATGCGGGTGCAGGGCCCAAGGACTTGGGCCACCCTACACTGCCTTCCCAGGCCACAGCAAAGAACTGGGCTAGAAGAGGAGCAACAGGACAGAACTGGCGCCCCAACTGGGACTAGAACCCAGACTGCCAGCGCCGCAGGTGGAAGATTAGCCTAGTGAGCCATGGCACCAGCTCTCTATCTATTATAATTAGCAGACACTTTGTCTTATTTATGTGATCCCTTTGACACTTATTCCTATCTTTATGATCAGTTATGAACTTAAGCTGATCACTTTAACTAGTAAGATGTCATTAGTACCTGCCAACTTAATGGGATCTGGAGTCCATGGCAAGGAACATAGTGATTCTTCCTGCCTGCACTCCCCCACCTTTCTCCTCCCTCTCCTATTCCCATTCTTATTTTTTACTAAGATCCATTTTCAATTAACTTTATACACATAAAGATTAGCCCTACACTAAGTAAAGAGTTCAACAAATAACATTAAAAAAAAAAAAAACTGTTCCTCAGCATTCGAGACAAGGGTTATTCAAAATCATTGCATTTTGAATTGTCAGTTTCACTTTTAGGTACTCTTAGTTACCACAGATAACGGGAAACATACGGTATTTTGCGGGGGGACTGGCTTATTTCAGTACGTATATTTTCCAGTCACATCCATTTTATTGCAAAAGACAGAATTTCATTTTTAACCATTGCCTGGTATTCCATGGTGTGCATATACCTTAATTTCTTTATCTAGTCTTCAGCTGATGGACATCTTGGTTGATACCTTTTAAAGGAGTACCTTGTGGCATCTTTGCAACTTGCTATAGATGAGTTGAAATGTCCTCTCTTTTTTGTTCTGTTTATATGAGAGAGAGAGGCAATTTTAATTGTCACTTTCTATTTAGGTACCAGATTTTCCATAGTAAAGGAAGAATAGTTTTGCCAGGAACACCATCTCCTCCTAGAATGCTCTACCTTGTGGTTCTCAATTTCACCTGGCTCATAAATTGCATCAGCTACTAAGACTTTTAGTCATACAGGTGAAGTTAATGTATAGGTAGTGAAAACACAAGCTAGAACTTCTCATTTCAGAGCCATAGAAACAATCCATTTACCTCTGATTTCTATCTATTGGGTAGAGTATTTACCCTTTAATCACAAAGAAGATTCCATGCTAGAAGAATCCAGCATGACATGATTAATCAACTTTTGCAAATTGTTCAAATAATAAGCCTGATATCTGAGGAAGTTATTTTTTAAATTGCCCAAGTGCCAACTCTACATTAAATGGATATGCAGATTATATTATCTTAGACTCCTCAATAAACACTTTTGCTAGGTAAAAAATAAGTAATTATGTCCTCAACCTATGAAAATTACAAACTGAGAGGCATGCACATTGATCAGATTTTCTGCATGTTCAGCACATATGTAAACTAAAGTCCCTGTTTAATAACTCATTTGGAGTCTCCTAAAGAGGAATCTATTTTTTTAGCTACTGGCAAAATGTGAGTCCTTGCAAAGTGTTCACAAATTTCCTTTGCCCAACAATGAATAACAGATCATTCCATGGATTTAATTTTTGTATGTGCTTCTCTTCCCACCTGCAACAACATACCAAGGGCCCAAAAATGGTGGTGCTCATCTTAGGGCTAGTAAGGTCAAGTAGCCATCTGATATTTTAGGAAAAGCAGCATACATGCTCAAAGGCCCTGGGTTCAGTTCTTGATTCTGCTATCTCCAATTAGAAGTTTTGAAGAAGTCACTTATTCTCTAGGTGTCTTCTCATCAGTATATGTACTGATGTTTTCTCATCAATAATATGTGGCTCATCATGTGGATCCTACAACATTTATAGAAACTTCAGGTGATTCTCATGAGTGAGAGAAATGAAGTAACAATAAATGAGTAATTTTGTAGTGAAAAATACATAGTTCTTACTGTGTAATGTAAACTGAGATGTTAAGGTCACAGGGTGGTTGCTGTGGCTCAATGGGTTGAGCCTAGGGGTACCAGCATCCCACAGAGGAGGGCCTGGTTTTGAGTCCCAGCTCCTATGCTTCAGATCCAGATTCCTGGCAATGTGTCTGGGAATCAGCAAATGATGGAACAAGTACTTGGGTCCATTCTAGTCGTGTGGGAGACCAGAAAGGAGTTTTTGGCTCCTGGCTTCAGTCCTGCTCAGACCTGACTTTGGAAGGATTTGTGGAATGAACCAGCAGATATAAGTGCCCTTTCTTTTCCCTCTTCCTCTCCTCCCTCTCTGTCACTTTGTCTTTCAAATAAATAAATAAATAAATATTTTTACAAAGTGTTGAGGCTTTATCTTCATCACTTCCTGTGACCCGTATACCACTTCTTTTCATTCTATAAAGCTGAGGATGTGTAAGTGTAGAAAAGATCTATATCCATGGCCTAATCATTATTTTAAAGTGATAATCTAAACAGGAGTTCTTCAGTACTGTAATTCATCTTATTTTGCTCCAGCCCTTGCTAATATGTAGCCAATCCTTTCCATCAGTGGGTTTTGCGCCTACAGATCCAACCAACCAGGGAAGGAAAATATTTGGTGAGGGTTGGGGTGAACGCTGCATCAGTTCTGAATATGTACTATTTTTCATGTCATTATTCCTGAAATAATATATTTGAGCAACTATTTATATAACATTTACATTGCATTAAGAATGATGAGAAATCAAGAGGTGATTCAGAGTATATGGGAGGATGTGTGTAGGTTATATGTAAATACTACACCATTTCGTCTAAGGAACTTGCATATCTTTGGATTGAGGTATTCGTGGATAGCCTGAAACCAATCCCCCAGGGACACCGAGGGCCACCTGCATTGCGTTCTTCTGTTCCTATCCAGGGCCTTTGCAGAAGCTACTTTTTCTTCATGAGCATCAGAGCTTCCTGAGGGGCTCTGGTCACAGCTGTTGTCAGCGCAATCGTAACTGAAATGAGACATTACAGCGGCACTGACTACAGCCTGCCTGGTGCATGTCAACCTAAATGTTACTCCTTTACAGTGACCTCCTCTGGCTATATACTAAGGTTTTAATTTTGTATGAATGATGGCTCCGTGTGGGGAAGGGACTGTGTGTTCCTCCCTGAACCTTCTTTCCCCAGAGCAATGACTGGCACCGCATAGATGCTCCTTAAGGGTTTTGTGAATGTGCAAAATTAAAATGGCCCCAGATCAAGTGGAAAACATTTAGTGATTGGGGTTTGAGAGAAAGGGGTCCATGTTGGGCTGTGGGCTTCAGAGTCTAGGTAGATCTCCTGCTTTTGTTCCCTCCAGAACATCGGTGATGTTATTAGGAGACAAAAGAGACAGCCTTATCGATATCCTGTAAAAGCACGCATAAAGAGGCAGTCACCTACATTGAAAGAGTGAGCGTGCAGTTTTGATGTGTTCTAGAATAAAGTAAAAAACTGCTTCACAGGTAAGTACGCTGTGGGCAAAAAAATCTAGCTCACAAACTAGTGATTTATTTTACCTGAGCCAAAATAACGTATCATTTAATCTTGGTTTTTCTAGTAATATCCATTCTGCTAAAGGAAGACAAAAACCCATGCTAGTCCTTTTTAATAAAAACATACAAGAGTGAAAACAATTTATTAGGCTCATGAGAGAAAGCGAGAGGAATAGTGTGGACATCACTTGGTAACATGCAAGCAGTTTGTCATTCCAAAATGAGTTTTCAAAGACTAACACTTTCTACACAGAGACAAATGACATGGACTACATGGAAAACAGAACTTCACCAGCAAAAAGTCAATTATTGGATTTCTAGGCTGTGGCAGCATGGGAACCTACCATGTATCACCGTTCCTCATTTTCTCATAGACACGAATTACAAAATAAGAATGCTGTGAACAACTGGCTACCCACTCACTCCGAAATACCTGATTTACTTGAAAAGGAGCAAAAAAGCATCAGATGTCTTCAAGGGCATTTCCAAATGATAGGGATGAAGTAAGGGATGATGGCACATCAGCTACAGGGAACGGAGATCCTGAATTCCAGAATTTCACACTCATCAACCTTTTGTCCAGATGCAAACGCGACCTGCAAACACATCGAACACCAGGAGAAGACTCCTCACAGCTCCATGCTGCTTGCTCCGGACACTGCTGCTCCTCCCAAGCAGCCTGGGACTTATGTACACTTTCCAAGTTTGCACAGGGCAATCCACTTGCCTGAAGGCTTCTTAGAAGGAGCTGAGCAGGCATTGCAAAAAGGGCATCTGCAGTGTTGGGAGCAACCAGACACAAAGAGTAGGAAGAAACTGAGGGAAGCAGCATTAGCTTCAAAGTCAAGGCAACAGCAGCAGACACTTGCACTGTACTCACATGTTTGGGTTTGTCTTCTTACACCTGTGCTGTCACCATGCAAACTCCCCCTCTGCATCTACCACCTGATTTTAGACCTCAGAATAAACAAAAATGGGGCATACCTGATTCAAATCAGGAACAGTTCAAAATATATCAATTATGGGACTTTCATTTGCAAAAATCTTGGAGTCAGGCTTGATTCAGGCCTCAAACAGTGTCAACAGGCCCTAATTTCTCTTGATTCCTCTTAATGGTAGCTCTGTTTTCTGGCTTCCTTAAATGAGTGGCAAATGATTGTCTTAGAAACAAATTTATTGAACACCATTGTGTATTGTCAACTCCAGATTCCAAGTACAGTTCAATACAATCTGCCTTTTCTAGGTGCACCAACATACCCATGAGAGAGCCCATTATTTCTGCTAGAGGAACAGTAAGCAATATGCACACCCTTGGGACAAACAGCAAAATCAACAACCCTTGAACAATAGTAGGGTGGAGAAGCACTGTTCTCCAAAGGGAAACTGAGGATCTTTCTTCCCGAATGCCTGGTATAGTGCTGAAGACAAATTCTGTGGATCTACTCTACATAAACTATTAGCATTCTTGTTTTGTGGGGTTCTTTAAGAACTTCCCCCACATGTGCCATGTATTCAGGCACAAATGGTCACATTCCTGCACAAAATTTGTACTCATATTAAGCCACAGTGGCAATCAGAAGGGGGGCTACAATCTAAATGCTCAAGTTCAAAGTACCTTGCAGCTTGTTACCTAACTGTGTTTTCAGACTTATACACTCCTGAACACACATGCAAACCTTCACTTCAGTGGCACTGGTAGTTCTTTGTTTCCCCTAACACACGCTGCAACATTTCTGTCTCCACCATTGCGTTTGACATGCCGTGGATCTTTCAGGGCCCCATCCAAATTCCAACCCTCAGATTGTACTTCTACCATGGCTTGTACCACAGTCAGCCCAATGTTGTGTCAAACACATATGTATTCTCCAGATGGCTACCCTCTGGAGGATGTAGGTAAAAATCCATCTCTGTATTCCCCAGAGTAACTTACACAGAACCTTTTGAATAGTCAATAAATGTTTGTTGAAATGTTGAGTTGCGGAATTACCTAGCCTCAGGCTCAAGAGCAAAAGTTGAGATTGGCATGGAGCTCAGTATTTTTAGCAAGTAATCTCTTTAGGCTCCTACAGGTGGCCAAATCCTGACAAACTGCTGGACAGGAAAGGTGATTTAAATTACTTATTTAAGGGGAGGTATAATTTAGCCCATATGTTAGGACGAAAAAAGAAAAAAAACAGGCAGCCAGAAACTTCACACAAATAACAAAGAGGCCCAGAGTTAGCAGTGGGGGCCCAACTGAAATGCTTTTAAAACATACAGTCCAGTAGCTGGGGAGTGTCTCTTGTATTAAGAGTCCAGGGCAGTTTGGAATTAACCGATTGGGAGCTAGACCCTGAGTAAGAGATGCAGAAGCTTTCCTGCCTCATAAAAATGCCTTTATTCACACAAATTCCTAGTAGCTCGAGGGACACTTGAACTACTTGAGAGGGGAGAGTGAAAGTCACCAGAAAATTTAGCATTAAGTTACTTCTAAAATGCTTGCCTTTTATTGACTGCCATTTTTATGCACAAAGTACAACCAAAGAACTATAATAATTAGAGTGGTTAGAAAAGGAATAAAACATGATAATGAAGTCACATACACGTAAATGTGGGGCAATATCACTTTTAGATAAAAAATAGAGAGCTCCCATCTGCTGGTTCTCTCCCCAAATGCCTGACACAACTAGAGCTGGACTGGGCTGAATCTGGGAACCCAACCCAAGTCTTTCACATGGATACCAGGTACCAGACTACTTAGGCCATTACCTACTGCCTCCCAGAGTGTACATTTACACGAAGCTAGAGTTAGCAGTGGAGCCATAACTTAAACTTGGGCACTCTGTTACGAGATCAGGCATCCCAATCTGTGTGTTAACTGCTAGGCCAAATGCTCACCCCAATATCACCTTTTGAAGTGATAGAAAGTATATTGATGGGGCCGGTGCTGTGGTACAGTGGGTTAAAGCCCCAGTCTACAGTGCTGGTATCCCATATGGACACTGGTTCAAGTCCTGGCTGCTCCACTTCTGATCCAGCTCTCTGCTATGGCCTGGAAAAACAGTAGAAAATGGCTCAAGACCTTGGGCCCCTGCACTGACTTGGGAGACCTGGAAGACGATCCTGGCTCTTGGCTTCAGATTGGCACAATTCCCACCATTACAGTCATTTGGGGAGTGAACCAGCAGAAGGAAGACTCTCTCTCTGCCTCTGCCTCTCTGTAACTGCCTTTCAAATCAATAAATAAATCTTTCAAAAAGAAAAAGAAGACAAAGTACATTGAATAGAGAATCCTGATATCTGGTCTAGCTGGAACAGAGAACCAACTAGCTGTGTGGCCATAAAAGCATTTCTTGAACGCTCTTGGCCTCTCAACAAAATCTGAGAGGCTAAGCCATGGTTATAATTATCTTTAAAGTAACTTTTTGTATTTGAAAGGCAAAGCAGGCGGTGCCACCGTGGCTCAATAGGATAATCCCCTGCCTGCGGCACCGGCACCCCAGGTTCTAGTCTGGGTTGGGGCGCTGGATTCTGTCCTGGTTGCTCCTCTTCCAGTCCAGATCTCTGCTGTGGCCTGGGAGTGCAATGGATGATGGCCCAAGTGCTTGGGCCCTGCACCCCATGGGAGACCAGGAGAAGCACCTGGCTCCTGGCTTCGGATCAGCGTGGTGCGCCGGCCACAGCACGCTGGCCGCAGCGGCCACAGGGGGTGAACCAACAGAAAAAGGAAGACCTTTCTGTCTGTCTCTCACTGTCCACTCTGCCTGTCAAAAAAAAAAAAAAAAAAAGGCAAAGCGCACACACACACACATACACACACCATCCATTTGCTAGTTCTCTCCCCTAATGGCCATAACAGCCTGGGCCAGGCTTGGCCAAAGCCAGAAACCAGGACCTCTATCCTAATCTCGCACATGGGTGGCAAGGGCCCAAGTACTTTAGCCACCCTCCGCTGCCTTTCCAGGTGCATTCGCAGGAAGCTGCATCTGAAGTGGAGCAGCCAGGACCCAAACCAACACTCCAACATGAGTTGCAGCCTAATCCACAACACCAGAACTTCAATGGTTTGAGATCATGTGATCCTATATTTGATGATGTTACAGATAAGGTATTTGAAATACCTTATTAAATTCTTAGGTGTTGGACCATATGTGACTCACTTGAGTGTTCTGCTTTCTTATTTATATCAGACAAACCATTCATCAGCAATTTGAGTGGCAGCCAAACCAACAAACTGTGGAGGAAGTTCTCAAGCAAGCTGCAGCATGTTCCTCTCACCTTTGAGATCCCATAACCCCAATGACGCCTTTGAACTGTAAATCTCTGTGACCGATCATTTTATCATCTGGCATCAGGGGGCAGTCTCTGCTTGTATGTACCTCTTAGAAGTCTGAGCTTACTGCCTTCTTGACACAGCTACTAAACCTTACTTGTCCAATGGAAACGGAATGTTCAAAACATACTTGGCTGATCCACTGGCATCCAAGTTCATATGAAGTTGTGACAGGTGAACTTGTTTGTAAGCAAGGTTAAATTTCAGATCCTTCACACTTTTTTTGACAGGCAGAGTGGACAGTGAGAGAGAGAGACAGAGAGAAAGGTCTTCCTTTTCCGTTGGTTCACCCTTCAATGGCTGCCGCGGTGCACTGCGCTGATCCGAAGCCAGGAGCCAGGTGCTTCTCCTGGTCTCCCATGGGGTGCAGGGCCCAAGGAGTTGGCCCATCCTCCACTGCACTCTCGGGCCACAGCAGAGAGCTAGACTGGAAGAGGGGCAACCGGGACAGAATCTGGCATCCTGACTAGGACTAGAACCCAGTGTGCCAGCGCCGCAAGCAGAGGATTAGCCTAGTGAGCCGCAGCGCCGGTCCTCACACTTCTTAACACACAGTAAGCAACATGCCTTCTGCTCTGGATGGAGATGCTATCTGTATCTTCCGAGGAGGCTCATGTATGAGCATCTTGAAAAGAGTTCTAGAGCAAAGTCCATGAGTGACTATGGTCATGAGCCATCCAGAAATGCAAACAACCCACCCAGAATTGTTCCCCGAGAATACACTGTCATCGGGTAAACATGGATGGCTACATTGCGCTTGATGGAAGGTGAAGGGAAGCCCTCCCAGTGAGCAGAACTTTGAAGATGACACCTGACCGTTCATCTTGCTGGGAAACAGAGAACTCAGATTCAGTGACTGGATGGTCAGAGACTTGGAAAAATGATTAGGAAAATGGTGATAAGAGGTTTTACGAAGGAACTAATTTGGATAAATTTTTCTGAATGGACAAGCTTTAAAGATGTTTTTGTTCCAAGTAAATGCTTGACAAAGAGCAGAGTGAGAGTTTCATAATCAGGTGAATTAGATGACTTGGGTTTTAGACACTAAGCAAACTCTTCCTCTGGGGTCTTAGTCTTCTGTTCCTCCATAGAAGAAAACCAGGGTGTCTCAGTGTGTTAAGTTGCCACTTCAGAATGCTGGTTCAAGTTCCACTTTTGCTTCCAAACTCCTGATCATGTATACCCTGGGAGGCAGCAGATAATGGCTCAAGTACTTGGGTATCTGCTACCCATTTGAGAGATCCAAAATTCAAGTCCTCACATGCAAAATACATTTATCCCATCCCAATAACCCTCAGTGTGTTAACTCTTTAGCATCTAAATCAGATATGGATTAGACTCAAGGTATGACTTATCTTGAGGCAAACTTCCCTCCAGTTATGAACCTGCAGTGAAAACAAGTCCTGTGCCTCCAGAAGATAATGGTGGGCTAGGGAGAGGATAGACATTCTGAAGAATCAGCTAATCATCAACGATAGTTGTGGTAGTTAGCGTTTGGATACTACAATGAAATACCTGAGACATGCTACTTATGAAGGAAAGATAGGTTCATTTAGTTCACTGCTTTAGAGGTTCAGGTCTAGGGTCAGGTGGCCCCACTTGTTTGGACTCTGTTGAGAGTGAGAATAGTAGAGCATGGAGCATGCAATGTGAAGTATACTGAATGGAGGATCATATGAAGATGCAGGAAAGAGAGGTCAGACGTGGGCTTTTATAACCAATCTTTTTGTAAGCACTGTGTTCCTAGTGCTCACTCCCAAAGGACTTCAGGACCTCCTAGACCACTGCCTAAACACTGTTATTGGATTAGGTTTCCACCCTCTTAGTACTATTAGCTTATGACATTTAGCTCTGTTAGTTTATGACTTTGGAATTTAAATATCTGCATGAGTTCAGGAGCTGAATCTTTCTCAAACGATAGCAGTGGTTTAGAGTGGATGTCTGTCTCCTTTGTTGTTACATGAAACTGATTTATATAAGTGAAAACTTTGGAGGTTAGTGATAGAATGAAAATATGGGTGAGAAAAGTTTTAGTAAATAGCATAAATGATGACTTAATTCATAGTTTCTTGCAGCAAGAGGTAGACTCTATTTCCTTCCCTCTTGAATCAGGGCCATAACAGTAACTTGCTTTGGCCAGTAAAATACAGCAGAAGTGAAACTGCACAAGTCCTAGGTCAAAACCTCTAAAGGCTTTCAGCTCCTGTTGTGGACCTCTGAGAGCCCTGTATTAGGAAGCTTGCGCTAGTCTGCTAGATGACAAAAGACACAGAGCCCACTTACTACTGTGACACTGCATCACCAGTGCTGACACCAAGCAACCAGAAAAGACAACCGGGACCACCCAGCTGCCAGCTGACCATCTTGCTGGTAATGTGGGTGGGACGTGTTCCAGCACAGATCAGCTGTGATCAGAGGACTCGTCGAGCATCTGACCATGAAGTCAAGACTCTGTAAATGTTGTTTTAGGCTAATAGATGGTGAGGTGGTTTATTATGCTGGAAAAGCTAACTGAAACAGCGCTGTTTTTAACAAACTTGGTGAGCTGTAGAAGTCAGTAACCACGTGCAAGTTGTTAACACACAAACTTTGCAGCCCCTGGGCAAACTCGGGAGGTTGATAACCAGGCTTCTATGCTCCTGTACCTCATATTAAACATATTTCTTGATATGGCCCATGTGTTTGATATTTAAGAAGCCTAGAATACTTTTCTGGGGTGAATTTCAAGAAATATCAAATAGTAAAATGAGGCATTATAAAACTAAAGAAGATAAAATAGTCCTTGTCTACTCAGGTAAAGAACAGGGTATAACTCCCAACATCTCAGAAGCAATGCAATGCCTCTAGTAAATCATATCAATACTTAAAAGCTTAACTTCATACATACAGATATCAGGCAAGAAAAGGTGGAGACAGGAAAGCATTAAAATTGTTTATTTATTTTTATTACCTTTGTAATTCCAGGAAGAATAATACTATTTTTAATGGATTTTTTCTTTACACTCTGAAAAGTTGGAAGCAACTTTCTAAAAGGAAATCAAGATATTATGAGTCCAAGGCTACGTTTGTTTGAGTTGCTCACTTATTATGTGACCTTGAACTAGTTTCTTATCATTTTCTCACCTATAAATTGAGGATCATGATATCTATTTAACAGGATCAAGTGAGGATTAAATAAGATATTGTGCATTAAAGGGACCAGCACATTGTAAATATTTAATGTGTATTAACTACCACTCTGTAATTCTGAAAGTCTTAATACTTGTTCTTTGCTATCTCTGGACAAAGAAAAATTGAAGGGTGAATTGATGTCAGAGCATCACTAAACTGATAATTATAAATTAAAGAAGCAAACATGTGAATTCAAATTTATCTTTATTGTTTTTATGAAAAATGACCACAATTACCAAAAGTTACAATTTTTGCAAAATTCTTTGTTCCACAGTAATAGCAAACATTTTTATTATTGTACCTTAAATAAAATGCAATGACAGTACTTTACATTTTTCAAGGGGATTTCATATAAGGTATTTGATTGTGTCTTCAACATTTTAATATATGCAGAACAAATCTTATAATATCCACATTCTTTGTTTAAATTTCATTTATTTATTTGAAAGAGAAAGAGTGCTAATCTGTAGATTCACTCCAAAATGCCAGTGACAGGGCCGGCATTGTGGCATTGGAGGAAAGCTAACGCCTGCAACACCAGAATCCTGTAGAGACATTGGTTCAAGTACTGCCTGCTCCACTTCTGATCTGGCTTCCTGCTAATGGCCTGGGAAAGCAGTAGATGATGGCCCAAATACTTGGGCAGCTGCCACCCTTGTGGGGGACCTAGAAGAGGCTCCTGGCAGCTGGCTTCTGCCTTGTCCACCCCTGGCCTTTTTGGCCATCTGGAGAGTGAACCAGTGGATGGAAATCTTTCACTCTCTCTGTATCTCTGCCTTTCAAATCAATCAATCAATCTTAAACAAAACAAAACGCCAATGACAGACAGTGCTGGGCCAGGTTGAAGTCAGGAGCCAGTAACTCAACCCAGGTCTTCCATGTGGATGGCAGGGATCCAACTACTTGAGGTGGGATCACTTGCTGCATTAGAAGGAAGCTAGATCTATACACCTGTGAATAATTCTATGTTAAGTAAAGAGCTCAACTAATGGTATTAAGCAGAAAAAGAAAATAATAAAAAGGTAAAATAGAATTGGCAACAGAGCTGGGGCATGAACTCAGACACTCTGACATGAGGTGTGGGCATCCCAAGTGGCATATTAACCACTAGGGCAGACACGTGTCCCAAACTCCATATTCTCAATTGGGAAAGACAGAGACTATTAAATGACTTACCTAAGGTCACTCAACAGTAGAAGATCCTAAGACTTCTGCCTAATTCCACACTATGTAACCAATATCTATTTACAAATTAGTTGATCAGTTGATACATGCTTCCTATTGTCGGTAGGGGTGCCATGTTTTGTTCTTTTTTTTTTTTTTTTTTTTTTTTGACAGGCAGAGTGGACAGTGAGAGAGAGAGACAGAGAGAAAGGTCTTCCTTTTGCCGTTGGTTCACCCTCCAATGGCCGCCGCGGCCGGCGCGCTGCGGCCGGCGCACCGCGCTCCTCCGATGGCAGGAGCCAGGAGCCAGGTGCTTTTCCTGGTCTCCCCATGGGGTGCAGGGCCCAAGCACCTGGGCCATCCTCCACTGCACTCCCGGGCCACAGCAGAGGGCTGGCCTGGAAGAGGGGCAACCGGGACAGAATCTGGCGCCCCGACCGGGACTAGAACCCGGTGTGCCGGCGCCGCAAGGCAGAGGATTAGCCTGTTGAGCCACGGCGCCGGCCCATGTTTTGTTAGTTCTACCTGGTATTTTCTGCTTATTTTCGAGAGCACGACTTATTTTGTTAATGTTTTTTTTGACACAACACAGAGATGACAGGTTTGGAGTTTGGACTCAAAATGGAAAATCTGGGTGTGTAAAATTTATTTACTCTTGGAAAATCACAGCTTCCTGTTATTTGGCCTTTTCTTTAGAGTGTTTTTCCTCCCTAAGGGAAGTACTTTAAAAAACTAATAAAAAAAAACTTCTTGGACATTAGATAACTATGAAATAAACCAATTTTTAATGATTGAAGTGTAAATGAACCAAAAACATATGGGTGAAATTTTGTCTAAAATGCACATGGGTTTAAAAACAATAAAATTGCTTAGGGCCAAATATATCTGGAATTTTATTGAACCCCAAACATTTAGAAAGTAGTTTGTGACCTTCAACAGGCTGTTGCCATAGCTCAGTTCTAAACTCCTTTTTTGCACGTACACAGTGGAATCTGGGGCAAGGGTGAGTTGCTCTCTGGCGAGGTTCCATGTTCTGAGAGAATGATCTCTCCCTCCTCCAAAGCACTTTCCATGCTGCCCCATTCCAGTGCCTGAGATTTCATTTTGGTTAGCTTTCACTTTCTGCTGAAGAGATTCATCAGCTGAAAAAGCAGATCTCTTAAAAAGTTAATATTATCAGGAAAGAATAATAAAGTAATTAACACTGAAATAGCCCTTATAATGAATAAACTTTTAATAACAAACCAAAGCAATTTTGAGAACTCACAAAATACATGAAAAATGCTTTGTCTGAAGCTCAGAAAGAGAAATGATTTAGCCAGGACTCTTAGTGGTTGAGCCAGAATGAGAACTAAGCACTCCTGTACCTAGGACTTCTCTGTGCCAGGCTCACTCTTAGAGGGCAGATCTTTGCACTTGCGGAAGCACCGTCCATTGGTTTGGCTTCTCTGCTTGTTAGCTGCCACCTCAAAACACTTAGAGCAAAGACCTGAAAACAATGGGACATGGAAAAACAGTCTGAGCAGGATTGGATTAGAATAGATGGACTGGATGGGTTCCAGGACAATAGATGGACACCCACCATGCCAGAGCTTCATTGCCATAGTGTTCACAACAACCCTTCCATGCAGGCTCCGTTATCTTCTTTGTACAGAAAGTGAAATTCCTAAAACCGAAGCTCAACCAACTTCAACATTTCCATTTGGTGAAGCATTGGATCAAGATTCCTCCCAGTTCCACTGGGCTCTGAATCCTGTGACCATTCACAGGGTCTCTCTATTCAGGATCCCTGGAGTATTTCTCAGTATCTTTCAAATGTTGATCTGAGTTATTCCATTAGAATGTGAACTTCATGACTGAAGTCCTTTGATATGGTTCATTGCCTTATCCCTAGTGTTACGGGTGGCAGAGGGGAGGATGGTTGTGAACAGAGTTTTGTGGGTTCTTTCCCTCAGCTAAGTAAGAAATAAAAAACCAGGAAACAATTTGAGATATATATATATATATATATATATATATATATATATATATATATATCTCAGAACCATTTATTTGATTGGCAAGCAACAGAAAAGCATCTGGTCTGAGAGGAGACAGGCAGAGTGCCTGAACAGTACACTGGCTTTCAGGAAGTGCCCCGAGTTTTTAAGGTATTTCTGTTCATTGGATCATTCTATGGAGGTGTCTGTTGGACAAGGGTGTCAGATAGAGTATGTTGATTGGCTTGGGGCTCATGGAGGTAGTGGTCTTTTGGAGACAGCCCAATTCTCCTTAGGGTCTCAGACCCCTCCTCTGGTAGCTCTGGGTGGAAGAATGCAACTAACTTGAAGATGTGATTTAAAACTGCAAGGTCACACATGCAGCACATGAAGCTATAGTGGGGGAGATGCCAGCGGGTCTGGATACAAGCTTTCCAGCCAGAGCTGGCAGACCACTTGTGAAGGACATTCTACCTGCATCTGAGGGGACCCCGGCCCCCAGACCCACTGAATGGGCTCACCTAGTTACTAGCACAGTGCCTGGTCACAGCAAGTGTTCAATGAACATTTGTTGAATGAGTGAATGATGCAATGAACCAATGGCTTTAAAAATTGCACAGAAGTGGTTTCAGGGCATTTGTGCCACATAGCCTCACCATGAGAGGGACTCACTTTTGGTTTTAAAGATTAGTTTCTTGTTTTCTTTCCTTTTTGGATCAACTCCCTATCTCTAAATATTATACTTTTATAATGTTATCTCTTGGTTTACAGATCTTAGGTGATATTCATTGATTGATAATTGAAATAAAGATGGAATCTCTTATGTCAACTCTCTCTTCTAAATAATTATTTAGCATTTGAAGTCTTTTAGTTACCTTTGTATTGCAACATACTGTGCTAATACCTTTGTTTTTTCTTTAACCAATTATATACTATATATCTTAACTCTCCTGTTTTTAAAGTGGAAATATTGGTGACTTATTCTTTCTCTTATGTCATTTCTATTCTCTGTCCTAATCGCTACCTTTTACATATACAAGGTTGACAATATTTACATATTTTAATCATTAATTTAATGTGTCCTCCAGAATTCCTGTACTGGAAACTTACTCTGCAGTGTGACAGCTCTGGGAGGTGAGGTTCAGTGGGAGGTGTTTGGGTCATGATGCATTTGGAGAAGGACTCCTGGGACCAGGTTTTCTCCTGCCTTCTACCAGGAGATGATGCAATAAGAAGGCCCTTTCCGGATGGAGCAATTTAATCTTCCATTTCCCAGCTTCTGGACCTGTCAGCCAATAAACTACTGTTCATTATAAATCATCCAGTCCCGCTGTTCTGTTAGAGCATCACAAAATGGCCTAAGGCAATTAACCTTTCCTTTCATTGCCTATGGGTTCCCTGTAAAGGGTGGACTATATAGATACTATTTGCATTCTACCAATGGGAGACTCTTGCTCACTGCATATTGAGAAATATATTTTTCTTGTATATTTTTATTTTTTCTGGAGTATCTAATTTCCTTTTCTTTTCTTTTTGTTTGTGTATCATTCTCTTTTCCCAGACTTAAGTATATCTGACGTCTCAAAAAAAAAATCAACACTCTGAATCCTTTGTAATTTTCCTTGGATGTCTCTCCCTAGACAGAGCACATTTTCAAAGTCAGTATGTAGGCAGAAAGATTTCTTCAGTTTTTTGTATTTTAAGTTTTCTTTTTTTTTTTTTTTTTTTTTGCTTTTATTTAAAGAATATAAATTTCCAAAGTACAGCTTATGGATTACAATGCCCCCCACACACACACAACTTCCCTCCCACCCGCTACCCTCCCCTTTCCTGCTCCCTCTCCCCTTGCATTTGAGGCCAGTGCCATGGCTCAACAGGCTAATCCTCCGCCTTGTGGCACTGGCACACTGGGTTCTAGTCCCGGTCGGGGCGCCGGATTCTGTCCCGGTTGCCCCTCTTCCAGGCCAGCTCTCTGCTGTGGCCCGGGAGTGCAGTGGAGGATGGCCCAAGTGCTTGGGCCCTGCACCCCATGGGAGACCAGGAAAAGCACCTGGCACCTGGCTCCTGCCATTGGATGAGCGCGGTGCGCTGACCGCGGTGGCCATTGGAGGGTGACCCAACGGCAAAAGGAAGACCTTTCTCTCTGTCTCTCTCTCTCACTGTCCACTCTGACTGTCAAAAAATTTTTTTTCTTCAGTTTTACATACATGAAAATATATCCAATCTGTTGTTAGAAAATCATTAATGAGCAAGTTAGACTGGGAAGGAAATTCTAGGTGAAAAATACCTGTTTCTTTTCCCCTCCATTGGTTCATTCCCTTCAGAGCTGGTGTTGCAGGTGGAAAGCTGATTGCTAATTTGATGCACATTACTTTGTAGTTGACTTTTTGGTTCCTTTTTGGGAACTTTGAGGAATCTCTGTTTATTCTTGGCTTTTGGTGATTTTGTAATGATGTTTTTATGTTGGAGGTGGCTTCCACTCACTTGTTTAACATTGAGATGAACCGTGTAGTTGAAAATCTCTCATCCTGCTTTAGGTTTAGAAATTTCTAGTATTTTTTCTTTCTAAGTAACTGTCCTTCTGTGTTTTCTCTGTTACCTCCCTCTAGAAATCTGATTAAGTTAAGTTCTGGACTTTCATAATTGATACTCTTCGGTTTTATCTTCTTTATCATATTTTCAAATTTTCTCCATTAGATCGACCCATTCAGAAAGATTTCTTTGATGTTACCTCCCAACTCTTCCATAAAAACCCTTAGGAAGTATGGCAATAGTCATAAGTGATTTAAGGGGTGGTTATAATCACTAAATATCTGATAAGCATTTAGCACAGTGGCTATCACATACTAAATATTTGTTAGGGATTAGTGGAGAAGAAATCAAATCAGAAAAGCAAATGAAAGGGAAAAAATCAACAATTTGAATACATCAATATGGAGTATGTAGAAGGGAAATGATTCAACTATATCAACATTTTAAAACTGGGCGACAGGAAACATGTTAAAATGAAGAAGTGGGCAGTGAAAACAAGACAGTGGGGAATGGGTGTTTTGAGATGAAGAGTGCGAATTATTTTAAGATGTCTGAATGTCCCTAAGGTAGTTGGGAATGGAAAGTTGGCCATGGAGTGAGAGTACAATACAGTCAAACATCTGCCTGCAAGGCAAGACAAGTGGTGAATTACTCTAAGAGATAAAATTGAGGAAATTGCACTTCAATGCACATGTGCTTTCTGCATCTCATCTGTCCTCGGGCTTTGCTCTATAGCTCTCACAAGTTCAAACTCACAAATTGTTTAGGAAGGGTTGCCTTCCTCTTGGCAGGAATGACTATACTCAAAGGCCTATCTGAGTGTGCCCTCTGTTTTCTTACAGTGCAGACTGATACACATTTATATTTGCTTAAGAGAAATATCTTCCTATATATAACACACAGTTTGTTCCTTGTTCCTCCAGCTATAAAGAAGAGTTCACCTATAGATAGTATAACTCCTTGCACACTCCTTGGCTCCCAGTCTGCTGCTCCTTGCCATTGACAGGATAAAATATTTAAGTTCTTAAGTCGTAAATGCTACTTTTCCCATCAGTGAGCAAACTGAGATTTTTTTTTTTATTCACAGCAACAAAGATATAAGTATTCTGGCTGGATCCGATCTTACAATAAGTTATGTATTAAAATCACAGTTTAAACTTTAAAAGAGACCTTGAAGTGTACCTAGAGCCTGGGTAATAGGGATAAATCATTCTAAGGATATGTAGAAAAATATTTCTTAAAGATTTTATTGGGCCGGCACCGTGGCTCAATAGGCTATTCCTCCACCTACGGCACCGGCACACAGGGTTCTAGTCCTGGTTGGGGCACCAGATTCTGTCCCTGTTGCTCCTCTTCCAGTCCAGCTCTCTGCTGTGGCCCAGGAGTGCAGAGGAGGATGGCCCAAGTGCTTGGGCCCTGTACCTGCATGGGAGACCAAGAGAAGCACCTGGCTCCTGGCTTTGGATCAGCGTGATGCACTGACTGCAGCACACCGGCTGCAGCTGCCATTGCGGCGTGAACCAATGGAAAAAGGAAGACCTTTCTCTCTGTCTCTCTCAGTATCCACTCTGCCTGTCAAAAAAAAAAGATTTTTATGTATTTGAGAGGTAGAGTTATGGAAAGAGAGAGGGAGAGTCAGAAAGGTCTTCCCTCCATTGGTTCACTCCCCAAATGGCCGCTGGAGCTACACCGATCTGAAACCAGGAGCCAGGTGCTTCCTCCTGGTCTCTCATGCAGGTACAGGGGCCCAAGGACCTGGGCCATCTTCTGCTTTCCCATGCCACAGCAGAGGGCTGGATTGGAAGAGGAGCAGCTAGGACTAGAACCAGCGCTGGCCCCCAGTTGAAAAATATTTATTAAATTATATTATAGTACATAATATATACTGTATTATAAGATGAGCTGTGTCAGCTTTTTAAGAGGTAGGTTGGAGTACCAACCCTCATGATCTTAGAAGATGATCTTATTTGGAAACAGAGTATTCCAGAGATAATCAAGTTAAATGAGTTCATTAGAATGGTCAATAATCCAATGTGATTGGTGTCTTTATAAAAAGGAGACAGACAAGGAAAAGCAATGGGAAGATGCACAGGGAGAAGACATCCATGTGACAAGAATGACACAGCTAGAAGCCAAGGAATGTCAGGGATTGCCATAAAATACTAGAAGCTTGAAGTGGCGAGGAGGCATTCCCTCCTGGAGTTGTATGACCTGGCTGACGGAGTGATTTCTGACTCCATGTCCCCAGAACTGTAAGATGATAATGCCTACATCCCATATCATAGTGCCACTAATATGCACCCAGGGAGGCAGCAGACTCAAGGACTTGGGTCCCTGCCACCCACTTGGGAGAGTTCTGAGTCCTGGCTTTGAACTGGCCCAGCCCTGGCTGTTGTGCACTTTGGAGGATTGAACCAGTAGGTGGGAGATCTCTATGTGTTTGTCTGTCTCTGTTTATCTGTGCCTCTATGACTTTTAAATAAAATAAATAATTTTTTAAGTCATAAATTTCTGATGTTTTAAGCCACCCAGGTTTTGGATGTCACGGCAGCCATAGATAACTAGTAAGGGGACCACTGTGATTCTTGAATAGGGTGAAAAGGAAGAGGGGAGTAGGCAGAGAAATTGGAGCTTGTGATGTTATTAAATGGAAATGCAATGAGAAAAGGGGCTCTGACAGCTAAGTCCAGTCCCTCCTGCAAGGACTAGTCAGCCCATGAAGACCCTGGGGCTCTATTGCAATTCTCAGTATTCACAAGGGTGTTGGTTGCATTTCCCATCTCTGCTGTCTTTCAGCAACCCACTAGCCTCCTTGGCTCCCAGTCTGCATCTTTCTTCCCCCTGGAAATTCCACATTTTTGATGGAGATTTGGCCTCCTTCTGCAGACTAAACCTGATCTTTAGTCATCCCAACTTTACCTCATTGCTTTTCTCCTTATATATCTGTTAATCCCTCCACTCATAACTGCCTGCTTTACTCAGTTCTGCACGTCTCTTTTCCCAAGAGTGATCAGTCCATTGGCCTCATATCTCTGGTCATAATTTTTTGCTCTAGTCCTTGGGAAATGGATACCATTGATGATAGCAGGGACCCCACAAACACATAAGATCGCCTTGTCAAATTGCACTGGGCCATGTATTAGACACAAGAATTTCCTTTCTCAAATTAAAGGCAGAGTAGTAGGCTTAAGCAATACTCACCATGTCTCATTTCTCTTGATTTTAGTGTTTGCCCTTAAAAGTCAAGGAAATGCCTGTTCTTACATGTATAGCCACTGATACTCTATCTGAACAATGAGACAAGAGCAAAGCAAGAAAAAAAATCAAGATTTTTAAAAAAAGATTTATTTATTAATTGAAAGTCAGAGCTACACAGAGAGAGAAGGTGAGGCAGAAAGAGAGAAGTCTTTCATCCACTGGTTCATGTCCCCAGTGGCCAGAGCTGCGCTGATCAGGAGCCTGGAGCTTCTTCTAGGTTTCCCACACAGGTGCAGGGGCTCAAGGACCTGGGCCATCTTCCACTGCTTTCTCAGGCCACAGCAGAGAGATATTGCAGGTGAGTAAGCTAGTGGATGAAGATCTGTCTCTGTCTCTTTTATTCAGCTTTTCAAGTAGATTGAGAAGGACCTGGCGCCATTACATATTCCTATCTTTTCCTTTGCTGTTTATTGAAGCCTCCCATGGGTGCCTACCTGCATGCTTCCTGCAGACTACTAAGCAGCAAACATGAATATTTGAACCATGGTACTTCCTAGTCCCTCCTAAATAACCTCTCTCAGTGGCTTAGCTGACCCATAAGGTCTCTGAAACTGAAGGGCTACTGAGGATGTTGTGAAAAGAAAGGCCCCATAAACTTGGAGCTGAAGTCCAAAATTTCTCCATGAAAAATTTCAGTGGCTTAGGTATTGTTGTAATATAGTCAGCTCATCAATCTTTTACAATCTCAAAGTTATCACAAATTACACTAGGCAATGAAATCCAACCAGGAAGCAGATGGATGGTGTAATTTATCAGATTTTAAATTAAACAGTAAAAATTATCTCTTCTTGTCCACTCAATCTTCACTTCCAGAGATAAACTTCTTAATGTGTTTCCTGCCCTTCACTTGTATTTTTCTTAGGTTCCTCAGTTATACCAGAAGTCTCCTGGTGTCAGATAAGCTTTATATTTTTTTGAATAAGCATAGAATGAAAATTGCTACTGGGGCCCAAGCTATCCCCTGCAGCACCTTCGATTTCAGGTTGCTCTGTTCCAATTATCCCATCTTTTCAAGGTCCCTGTAAATTTTGATACAAAACAATATCCTAGTATTTCTATACAACATTGCTAAAGAAGTATTGAAGACCCCAAATTCTAGAAATATGACTAATACAAAAATAAACAATAAAAACACCAATTAGTTTAACAGCAGCTTTTCCAAGATTCAGTGCACCTGAAAACCAAAACCTGAACAATTGTGTATGTTGTTCTGAACCATGGACTTGAGCCAATGTTTATTCAGACAGAATTGGTAGACCAAGCGAATGTTTTCCTGGTAGGGGAGAATATGTCCTTGAATGTGAAACTGTGGGTTGTCACTCTTTAGATGATCTGACTCCGTCTATGGAAATCATTTTATAACACAGGAAATTTTAACCAATAGAGATGCAAATGACTTTTACCAATAAATGTGCAAATTCTGCCCTCTTTGGTAATTGATTTCAATTGGAAGAAGCTAGTTTACCTCCCAATCATTATTCATTTCAGCAATTCTTTGCTTCATATAACTATTTTTCTGTTCTCTCTTCTGCTGTTCTTATATCAGCCGTCTGCTTCCTTCACTGATTAATGAGTTCAATAAAATCTTCAACATGTGCTCAATTTATATTTCATATAAGTGTACAGTTGAAAATTATCCTTTAGGAAACTTCACAGGGTGTTGGACAATGCATAATAGCAACATTGATTTACCAGTCACAGAGTACAGTCTCTGGTCCAAGAGATTTTACATACTAAATCAGTGAACTCTCACTTGTCTCTTATAAAGTGGGTACTGTCATTATTCCTATCAGAGAGTGGAGGAAACTGAGGAGCAGAGAGATCATATATCATGCTAACATCACAGAGCAGTACCTGGCCAGTGCCAAGGAAGGAATTTGAAATCCAGCCTATTTCCAGGGCCAGTGATTTCAATTCTTCTCCTTCTCTTGCCAGGTATTTAGAAATTATCATTTTGAAATTTAAAATTGACATTATGTTGTTTCTGTGTGTGCGTGTGTGTGTGTGTGTGTGTGTGTATGTTTTTGTATGTGTAGTGTGCCTGTGCCTACTAATTGGAAAGATTCTGCCCTCTGTCAGAAAATGACTTTTAATTCATTCTGATTTTCTTGACAACATGAGAATTGGCAGTAGTGTTTCCCTGGTTTCTGGCTCTTTGCTGAGGCTCTTTTCTGACCTTAATTTTATATAATAAACTTCGAAGTCTTTACATGTTCTCTCTGACTCTACTTTCCTGGCACTGGAGGAGTACTGAGGTGTATGTTGGCTATGTCTGGACAGTAATTTCCTCTCCTAATTTTAAGTAGGGTGATTAATACACATACTAGGAGGTTCTCCAAGCAAGATGTTTGATCTTGGTTTTCCTAGAATCCATCAATCATGCATACCCTTAAAAGTTTCATTTCAGATGAATCTAAACATCATTCTCTGCTCCTATGAGTACATTGCTGAACACTGGTTGGAAAAAACCATATTCTTGGCTGCAAAGATGCTGGCCAGAACCTACACAACTCCATCCTCATCAGTGCAAGGGCTTTCTTGACCTGTGCTGCTACTGCTGGTGCTTTATAAATGTTTTCAGTGATGCTAATGTATGTCATAGCCGGTAGAATCCTCCAAACATATTTACTTGTACTTAGTTGTTATCTTTCCAGTAAGTCATTATGTTTCACTCCTTTAATAATAGCACAACCACCCCCTCTGAAGCCGTCTCTTTTCTTGAAGGCACAGAAAAGAAACTTGGCTGCTTCTGCAGTAATAAGCCAGTATAGGATGAGAAATAGGAGAAAAGAGGAAAAGGAATTCAAGAGTTGAGAACACCAAATCCTCTGTGTACCACAGCTCCAGACCAGAACCCTGTCCTTGAGTACTGACTTCTTTGAAGGGAGGTTGGCCAGACTCTGTACCGAGTACCTGATGGTCTCTGTTGCCTCCAAAGAGAAACCCAGACCCTCTCCTAGGATGGGAGCCTGTTTTACCCACTGAGAGCTGTGTCTAGCATCAGACCCTTGCTCTGGTCATGTTGGACTCTGTTTTTCAGAATCAAAACTATTTTTCAAATTTGATTACTGTGAGTGATCCCAACTCAAAATTCTAGTGTATTTCAAATAGGATATTAATAATTTTGGCATAGAAAGAAAGGTAATTTCAAAGGCAACACTTGCTTAGCCTTGAACTTTTTTTTTAAACCTTTATTTATTTGAAAGTCAGAGTTACATAGAGAGAGAATGAGAGGCAGAGAGAGAGAGAGAGGTCTTCCATCTGCTGGTTCACTCCCCAGTTGGCCACAACAGCTGGAGCTTTGCTGATCTAAGCCAGGAGCCAGGAATCTCTTCTGGGTCTCCCATGTGGGTTCAGGGGCCCAAGGACTTGGGCTATCTTTTACTGCTTTCCCAGGCCATAGCAGAGAGCTAGATCAGAAGTGGAGCAGCCAGGACTTGAACTGGTGCCCATATGGGATGCCGACACTGGAGGTGGTGGCTTTACCTTCTATGCCATAGTACTGGCCCCAGCCTTGAACTTTTGGCGAGCCCTCTGTTAACAATCAAGGATACCTCCTGTAGGCTCAAGGACACATTAGAAAAAAAAAGGTTTTCCATTGTGGTCTCTTTGACTTCCAGTGGACATTCTAACAGTATTTAGAGACATTTCAGTATTATAATTGAGGGCAAGGGATGTTACTGGCATTTAGTGATTAGAAGGCATGGATGATACTAAACACCCTATAATGTATATACAGGACAGTGAAAAATAACAAATTATCAGGCTCAAATTGTTAATATTGCTGAGGTTGAAAAATTCTGCAGTAAACCTGTTCTCTATTAACTATCAGAAGCTATATGGACGTTGCCTCTTATCTCATGCATTGGACTAGACCTCTGTGAGTTCCAAGTTTCCATTTTGCCAGCCCAGAGCCAGCTTAGGGACATGTTGTGTGTGGCCTCTACATCTTCTCTTAAGTGGGAATCCACTGTGGATCCTGCTGGTGGGATGGGCAAGGTAGGGTGAAAGGTCACTTCCAACCACAAAGGAAAAGCTTTGACCTTCTTATTCTGCAAGTTGTATTGAAGTAAAGCACAACTGAAGAGAAACTATCTACAGAGGGAAAGATCATCTGAAGAGCAGAATTTTATTCTACAGCACGTGACAGCATTTGACTTCTTTATGACTCTCTCCTAAAGCTCCCTACCCAGCCCCATGCATCAGATCTGATTACCCCCACTAGAGTTCTGACAGTGCCATCAAAATGATACACTCTATTGGGAGCATGTTGACTCAAGGACTCTTCCTTGAGTAATCCAAGTGAACAGTTAAATTTGGGATCCAGAAATCTGAGCTATGATAGGAGGTCATTGAAGCTAGAATTAAGTAGGTTGAGAAGAGTGGAGGGCATAGAACAGGACTATGGGCACAGCATATTATTAGAAGTGGAAAAAGAGGTTCCCTAGAGGTAAAATCAAGAAACAACTGAGAGAGAGAGAGAGAGAGCGAGCGAGCGAGAGCGAGCAACTGAGCGAGCACGCGAGGGAGACAGGATGATTCCACAGACACAAATACCACAGTATCAAGAGTAAAGAAAACTCCCTTGATCTGGAATTGTGATTATTGTTCACAAAGTAAGGGTCATTTCAGTGGAGTGAGAGCTTCAAAGCCAAGTGGTGGGAGCTTGAGGAGTTAAATGGGGAAAAGCCTATGGAGATTGCAAGCAAAAATTACTCTTTATGTCTGAGGCAAGGTTGGAGATAGGGATGTAGCCTGAAGTGTTTTGTGTGTTGATGTGGAGGAGTCAACAGAAAACAGAATTTGAAGGCCAAGTATAGAATTGGGACAGCTGGTGGAACAAAATCCCTGAGGAGACAGAGATGGGAACAGGCTGAGGGATGGCTTTGCCTTAACCTGAATCAGCAGAACCTGAGCAAGGATATTTCTACATGCATGAAGACTGATAGGATAGATGGGGAGTGGGTCATGGGCATTACTGACTGATGGGAACTTGTCACAACAAGCCAAGGACATCGAAGAGGGTAGAAGGAAAAGGTTAGTATGTAATCATAATATGAATTTTTTTAAATGTTCATTTATTTTTTTTAAATTTTTGACAGGCAGAGTGGACAGTGAGAGAGAGAGACAGAAAGGTCTTCCTTTGCCATTGGTTCACCCTCCAATGGCCACCGTGGCCAGTGCGCTGCGGCCAGTGCACCGTGCTGATCCAAAAGCAGGAGCCAGGTGTTTATCCTGGTCTCCCATGGGGTGCAGGGCCCAAGCACTTGGGCCATCCTCCACTGCACTCCCGGGCCACAGCAGAGAGCTGTCCTGGAAGAGGGGCAACCGGGACAGAATCCAGTGCCCCGACCGGGACTAGAACCCAGTGTGCCAGTGCCGCAAGGCAGAGGATTAGCCTATTGAGCCACGGCGCTGGCCATATTTATTTTCATATACTTGAAAGAGTGACAGTGAGAGGGAATGAGGAAGAGAAAATGAAACAGAGAGAGAGAGAAAGTGAGAAAGAGAGGGGTTTTCCAGCCACTGTTTCACTTCTCAGATACCCACAATGGTCAAGGTTGCACTGGGCTGAGGTCAGGAGCCCAGAACTCCATCTGGGTCTTCCACTTGGGTGGCAGGAGCCCAATCTCCAGAGCCATCATCTGCTTCCCCCTAGGCTGTATCAGCAGGAAGCTGTCATTGGGTCTAGAGTTCTGAGCTCAAAGATGGTTTTGAATGATGATACAATACCATGAAAGCAGCTTTATGGCCCGAGAACCCTGCCACCACTTCCACATCCTGAGATTCATTAAGGAAGTGGGTGTAGGTGGGGGATTCCCAAAATCAGGCCAAAGGGTGGTGACTCCAGACGATGTGACACAAGTGTCACAGATGTGGCAGCTTTGGTGCAAAGACAGGGAGAAGGAACAGAGGGCAGAGAAGAGCAACCCGGATGTGTATGCATGTTCAAGGCTGCCTTTCAGGGGCGATGTGGAACTCAGCTGCATTCACAATTCCGCTGGAAACTCGAGTGGCATTCTTCTGGTGACCATCCGACCAGCAGTCCTGATCCTTTACTCAAAGTTCTGGGTGGAATGTTTTCTGTCTCCATCACAGGTGTGGATACAGCAGGTGTAAAGTTTACAGCATCCTGTAGATTGCTTGTTGTTTTCTTGTTTCTGGGTTCTGTGTGTGTGTGTTCTGTTTTGTTTTTCTCCCAACTCCTCAACAAAGTAGAAACTCAAGTACTGTTGAGAGATGTGTTGTATTTTTGGTTAGGTCACCTCCTGTTTGCTTGTTCTATCTTCTGAAGAGCTGAAGGGATTTTTAATCTTGACTATTTAAGTAATTTCACACTCTGTCCATTTCTAGGAAACCCAGTTTGATTTCTTTTCCCCTGGGATCTTACAGCTACTCATTTTTCTGAAGAAATAAGATTTCTTTTCTTTCTTCTTCTTCTAGAATAGGAGTTTTTAATTCTGAAATGGTTGGGCTTTGTGACGCTTTATACATGAACATTTAGTTCTACAATTCAGTGTGTTTAAAGGCTTTATCAGTTGGATCCATTTTTATAAAATAGTCATAGGAAACATGTTTTTAGGAGTATGTTTAGAAGTTTGTCCAATGTATTTTTGTAAGTAACTTTTATAAAAGCATATGCAAATATAATTTACATGATAAAATATTTGTATATGAGGCAATGTTAATTTTTTCTGTGTGGCATGCATTTGTTTCTTTGGGATGTTCATTCCTTAGGAATCCTAGAAATAAAGTATGATATGCTGATATTGCCAAGAGTTCACTGAAACGTATTGCTCTAAAGGAATCAGCAGTAGCTGGCGTTGTGGCACGGCAAGCCTAGCTGCGGCCTGCCAGGCTGGTATCCCCACACTGCAGCGTTGGTCCGAGTCCCAGCTCTTTTACTCCCGATCCAGCTCCCAGACACTGTGCTGGGAAAGCCATGGAAATTGGCCCAAGTTCTCTCCACGTGGGAGACCCAGATGGAGTTCCTGGTTCCTGACTTCAGCATGGACTAGCCCCAGCAACTGTGGCCATTTGAGGAGTGAACCAGCAGATAGAGGCACTCTCTCTCTCTCCTTCTAACAGATAAATAAATCTTTTTAAAAAAAATCAGAAAAAATATGAAAACCCTAAATAATTCACTCCTGATTTATGACAGAAATGGCATATTTGGAGAATGTTACATTGAAAACTACAGTTATAAAACAGAGGGAGTTTTATCCCACTTACAAATTATTTACAAATTATTTGAGAAATATTTCCTGAGCACCAACAATGAAGATACAATAGTGAACAAAATAGACAAAGTCCTGTTTTCATAATTTGTAGTCCAAACAAAAACAGGCAACCTTTTTTAAAATTTTACTTTTTAAAAAAATATTTATGTATTTATTTGAAAGTCAGAGTTACTTAGGGAGAGAAGGAGAGGCAGAAAGAGTCTTCCATCCACTGGTTCACTCCCCAGTTGGCCACAACGGCCGGAGCCGCACAAGAGCTAAGGCCAGGAGTCAGGAGCTTCTTCCAGGTCTCCCACGCGGGTGCAGGGGCCCAAGGACTTGGGCCATCTTCTACTTCCTTCCCAGGCCATAGCAGAGAGCTGGGTGGGAAGTGGAGCAGCTGGGATTTGAACCGACACTCATAGAGATGTCAGCACTGCAGGCAGCAGCTTTACCCACTAAGCCACAGTGCCAACCCCTAAAATTTTATTTTTAATATTATTTTTTGAAGCCTGGTGGTTCAGGATCCCCACTGGTGCCAGGGCTGGTCAGGAGACTGAGGTTGTAGGGGCCTGTCTGGTGTTGAGTTTTACTGTAACAAGGTACCCTAGGCTGGATGTTTTAAACAACTGGTATCTATTTTCTCACGGTTCTGGTGTGCAGTGGGGGCGCTCTCTTCTGGTTGCAGGTGGTCCCCTTCTTGTTGTGTCTCACACAGTAGGGAAAGCAAGTGAACCAGCTCTGACAGCTCTTCCTGTTATAAGGGCCCCAGTCCTACTAGTGCCCTTAGGACCTCATTTGATCTTGTTTGCTTCCTCTTAGCTTTTATGTCCAAACATAGTTACAATGCATGCTAGGGCTTCAGAATATAAGTTTAGAGCACACAAATATTCCATCTATAACAGAGTAGAGGCTCACCTCTTTGGGTTTACTAAGTGTGTCCAGCTAATGCAAAAGAAAGAGCAGTTTCCCCAGTACCAAAGAGATGATGCAGTGCGCTCATTCATCCCATGGGACTGGGTGAGGGGCTCTTGTTCCCGAGAGGGGCGGTGCTATGCACAAGGTCACACAGCCAATGGCTCAGACTCAGGTTTGAACCAGTTTTTCTTTTCTTCTTTTTTAAAAAGATTTATTTATTTGTTTGAAAAGCAGGATCACAGAGAGATAGAGAGAGAGAGAGTGAGTGAGAGAAAGAGAAAGTCTTCCACCTGCTGGTTCACTCCCCAGATGGCTGCAACAGCTGGGGCTGTACCAATCCGAAGAACCAGTTTTTCTAACTGTAAATTTCATGCTCTTTGCAGACCAAAAACATTAAAAATTCTACAAACCCTTCCTTCCCTGTTCAAAAATCCTACGAAAGTCTATTTGCCCTCGTGGCATGGAACATACTCAAACAGGGAGAAAGTCTTTGTGTTTGATCAAATCATGATTTTTTTATATAAAAATATTTCTCACAGATAGAACAGCAGCAGCCCCGTGCATTTATCATCTTCCCTGCGGGCAAGACTTTTAGGCTCTCAGCTCCCAGCTGCATGAGGGAAGGTATCAGACCCACCATCCCAACTGAGAAAGAGAAAATGAGTAGAGGTTTCCAGTATACAGAAGTTGCAGGGGAACATTTCATTACAAGAAATCCTGGAAAATCATATTTTAAAAATATGTGCCACAGTGTATTCCATTCTTTAAAATAAAACACACCCATTCTTGTTAGTTAGAAGACTTGGGCTCTATAGCTCAGAGGAAGGCAACCAACTCTAATTCCCTCCAGGGCTTTCATGCACCTACCCATCTCACAGAGCACGAGAAGGATGCCTTTCCCAGCTCTTCATCTTCTTATCGGTTGAAGATTAATGTGTAGATAAATATTCCAGCAAAGATCAGAGATTTCTTAAGGCTCTGCTCAATTTGATGAAACTCACGAGTCATCTGTTAGCTGGAGTAGATGAGTTTGTCTGCTTCCCCTGACATGGAACAATCCCCTCTTTTCATCTTTCTGGCACGCAATGGCTCTGAACCTCTGCAGCGCGGGTCTGGGGATGGCTGATGTCATTGCAACACATGGGCGAAGCCCACTCAGCATACATTATGGAAAGCAGCTCGTGTTAGTATTTAAATTCGCCTTGTCTCCCTGCCAAGAGAAATGCAGGGCCCCTAATAAGCCCCATGTGTGGGGGAAACTTGTTTGGAAGTTTGGAATTTGCCAGTCTCTATAGAGGAATGTGCTATGAACACACAGCTCTGTGTTTGTCTCTGCGGAATCACCTTGTCACAGTACGAGTGCATTTGGGGCTTTAAGCTTCTTTGAGGAATGCCTTTTCTTTTACGCTCCTGTAGCGTGGTGCCAGACCAGAAGGAGGTGACCAGTTCGTCCCAGTTTGCTCCGGACTCCCAGTCTGAGGTCATCTTTGAGCCTCACTGGCTTCACCTGACTCCCGCAGGATTTGAGACAAATGGGCTTTATGGTTTGTTAGCCATAATTGGTTTCAACTGCTTTGCTAACCATGCCTCTCAAAAGTACCAGTTCTCAACTGTTTACTCTGTCTTGTGCACCTTCAGCTCTCAGAAAAATGTTCCCTTTATTCTCCTACACTTTTGCCCCAGCATTTCTACCTGGTGGGGAAAATTGTTGCACCTGACTGATGGCTCCATTAGCAAGCCCCATTCACTTCTCCTGGAGCTCTAGAGAGCTTTGGAATACAGGACTTCTGTCTGAAGAAGCCTTGTTCAGGTCACTTTTGGGCTAAGCCTAAAAGTTTGCCTGGTGGAAAACCAAGCAGCACATAAGATCCTTCCCACACTCCTTCTCCACCACAGACAGCCATAGATCTTTAAAACAGACCAAGAAGAACAAAGCTGACACAGCGCAGCAGCACAGATACCTGAAGCCAAGGGCAGACAAGAAATTAAGTGGGCGTGGTGCAGAGATCACCCACGCTGGAACAAGGCAAACTTCTCAGATGATAAAGTTTCACTACCTCCCTAAAGAGGAAGGATTTAAGTTAATGCTAGCATCACACATATTACTTGCTGTTTGTTATAGGTAGATTTATGATTATATTAACAATTTGTACACATGTTCCATGTTTAGGTTTAGGCATTCTAAATTAATCCTGTTTTCTTTAAAATTTCTAGATTAGAAATGTGTTTTCAATATCAAGCATTAAATTTTATTGAGCACGTACTCTAAGCCAGGCACCATACTTACTGCCTTACATTTCTTGGCAGTTAGGGCTGAGGAGAGAGGAATAAACACAACCCTGTCTTCTGGCTTTGTCCCTGGCTGAGACCACTCACCCACTAGAACCCTAACTTGTCTTAGCCCCCACGGCAGAAAGTTTTCATTTAAGCTACCCATAAACACGTTATAAGCCTGTGATTTCTTGCTCGGCAAGCCTGACCATGTTTTCCAAATGAATTCCAAACAGTTGCATGGTAAATGAAGGGCTCCTGTGGCTTCTCCGTCAATCTTCACTGCTGGGCGGAGACCAGTGGGCCTGCACACAAGGCCCCGTCGGTGTGCTAGGGGATGAGTTAGTGTTGTCACATGCTGATAGTGTTCAGAGGCAGGGTCTTTGGGAGGTAATTACGGTTGGATGGAGTCATGAGTGTAGGACACCCATGGCTTTTTAAAAAAGATGTATTTTATTTATTTGAAAGGTAGAGTTGGCGGGCGCCGTGGCTCAACAGGCTAATCCTCTGCCTTGCGGCGCCGGCACACCAGGTTCTAGTCCCGGTCGGGGCGCCAGATTCTGTCCCGGTTGCCCCTCTTCTAGGCCAGCTCTCTGCTGTGGCCCAGGAGTGCAGTGGAGGATGACCCAAGTGCTTGGGCCCTGCACCCCATGGGAGACCAGGAAAAAGCACCTAGCACCTGGCTCCTGCCATCTGATGAGCGCGGTGCACTGTCCGTGGCAGCCATTGGAGGGTGAACCAACAGCAAAGGAAGACCTTTCTCTCTGTCTCTCTCTCTCTCACTGTCCACTCTGTCAAAAAATTAAAAAAATAAAATAAATAAATAAATCTTAAAAAAAAAAAAAAAGAAAGGTAGAGTTTCAGAGAGAAGGAGAAACAGAGAATCTTCCATCTACTGGTTTACTACCCAAATGGCTGCAACAGCCAGGGCTGGGCTAGGCCAAAACCAGGAGCCAGGAGCTTCATCTGGATCTCCTGTGTGGATGCAGGAGCCCAGGGATTTAGGCCATCTTCTGCTGTGTTCCCAGGCACATTCACAGGAAGCTAGAACAGAAGTGGAGCAGCCAGGACTTGAACCGGCACTTCAATATGGGAATAGCAGCCTGTCTTTGCTGGCCACACTGCTGGCCCCCATGGCTTTTTAAAAGAGGAAGTGAGGCCAGACTTAGCACACTTATTCTACCTTGTGACACGACATTTTCAGCCGTGCTGTGCTGCAGTAAAAGGCCCTCACCACATGCCAGCGCCAGGCTCCTGGACTCCCCAGCTTCAGAACCCTGATCTAAATAACTCTGTTCTTTCTTTCTTTCTTTTTTTTTTTTAAATTTGACAGAGTTAGACAGTGAGAGAGAGACAGAAGGATCTTCCTTCCGTTGGTTCAGCTCCCAGATGGCCGCTATGGCCAGAGCTACGCCGATCTGAAGCCAGGGAGCCAGGTGCTTCTTCATGGTCTCCCATTCGGGTGCAGGTGCCCAAGCTCTCGGGCCATCCTCCACTGCCCTCCTGGGCCACAACAGAAAGCTGGACTGGAAGAGGAACAACCGGGACTAGAACCGGCGCCCATATGGGGTGCCGGCGCCGCAGATGGAGGATTAACCAAGTGAGCCCTGACGCCGGCCCCTCTCTGTTCTTTCTTGAAAGTTACCTCGTCTCGGATATGTTACAGAGATAGACAACGGACTAGGATGGTGGAGCAGTAGCAGGAGGCTGGGAGAGAAATGGCACCCTGACCTCCTCCTTTCACTGTGTCTGGACCTTGTCCAGAGCACACAGCAACACTTCCTGTATCCTTTCACAACTGGAATTTCTTGCTTTTTTAAAAACCTTTTTAAAAAATGTATTTGAAAGGTACTGTTACAAAGCGAGGGAGGGAGGGAGTGAGAGGGAAAGAGAGAAATATTGCCATCCACTGGTTCACTGCCCCAAATGGCCACAACAGCCAGGGATATGCCAAGTTGAAGCCAGGAGCTTCTTCCAGGTCTCCCACATGAGGGCAGGGGCCCAAGCCCTTGGGCCATCTTCTGTTGCTTTCCCAGGCCATTAGCAAGGAGGGAGATAGGAAATGGAGCAGCCAGGACTCGAACCAGTGCCCAAATAGGATGCTTGCATTGCAGGCAGCAGCTTAACCCACTGTAGCACAGTGCCGCCCCCTGGAATTTTGTTTGTAAAACACTTTCAGTCTTAAAGAAAAAATAAACTCACAAGATAATGAAGTGTTCTTGGATAGATTAAACTGATGATTTTCTGCTGTGTGGAAGAACAAATACAAGAGTACTTCAAAATAGTTTGCAGAAAAATGGAATTAAATGACCACATGCATTTTCCACGAACTTTCCAAGTTCCCCTGGTTTTGTTTTTTTTTTCCCAAGTCACTCATTTGGAATGACAAAACATGAATGATCTACACTTCTAATGAAGACACTGGGAATGTCTACTATACATTTTCTTTCCCCTAGGACCTTGGAAAGGGTAAGATTTGCTGTGGTAATTGCCCACACAGTACAGATTCAATTTGTTTTGAAGGGAGAATTTAAGAACCCAAGTTCAGCAGGCCAAACCTCACAAAAGATTTCAATCTTGAAATAAAGACCCGGCTGCAGCCATCTCATTAATGCTGCTGGGCTCTTTGCTTGTGCCTGTGCATTAGGGACAAGTACCACGAAATCAGCTATGAGCTCCCACCATTAACCTCTGTGCCTGGCGATTTCACTGGAGGGGGAAAATAATAAGGGGCTGCTGGTTTTAGGGAAGTCCGTGGAGCAGGTACTTCCAAAGGGAGCCCCGACGGTGCAATGTGAGGCACAGGGCCATTCTTGGAAATGACATGTCCCCAGAAGGACAGGACAAAAGGGCTCAGGAGTGAGAATTCTCCCAGGGTGTTTTTGCATGAATTACACGGCACCTTAAGCGTTCCTAGGGCACCCACAAATAAGAATTATTCATGCTTCCCTGATCATGTCAGCCTGACAGCATCAACCAGGACGAAAACAAGGGGTGGGAGCTGTGGTGCAACGCCGTGGGCCTCGAAGGCTGGGCTGGGTATTTTAAACTCTCTAAAGGGCAGCGGAGTTGGGGAAATTGCTGTGCATTAATTGTGAAGCCATTCCAAGAATTAGAATTGGCAGGCAGAGGGTGCCGGAGGGACAAAGAGTAGGTGGGGAGGTGCCTGGGCTGGCGAGGGGGAAAGCCGAGTATAAAAGCAAGGACGTTGCCAGGGGTTCTGCTCCTTGCCAGGAGCTCTGAATGTCAGAAAAGGATGCACTCGCAAGGAAGAAAATCCTTCAGATACTAAGAGAAGAAAGCGTGCAATTCAAACCTGAAAGAAAATTTGCGGACGGAGGTATGAGACCAGCTCTGGTACCGTTCAAAGCATTGCGGGGCAGGGGGAATCAACGTGAAATCTCTCCCTAGCAGTTGGTGTCTCTCGGTGGCTTTTCGGCAAATCCATCTTAGTGATTCAGCTCTGTAGCTTTCTTTTTAAAGCTGCTTTTTCTAATACCTGACGCTCAACAGTCCTGTCCATCAACTAGACTATTTAGAGACAATCTGTTCTTTGGAACAGTCCATAACTATTTTAGGGTCTAAAATCCTGTGTCTCTTAGATTATATTTTGTGTGTTTGCAAAGTAATTTCCATTGTCTATCAAGCTGGAACAAAAATAAAGCATATGAGAATCGATTGCACTGATAATCAAATCAGCAAGTTTCTGTCTGGAGAACAAATACTCTTTACAGCAAAGCTGGGAAATAAAAAATCTTCAGAGAGAACTGATTTTTATAGAACATAAAGTGAATTAATTATAATCTTTTCATGCACAATTTCCAGCAAAATAATATGATGGTAAGGTAGACAATTTTTATCTCCCATTTAACTTATGAATATTTTCAAATCAGATGACACCTGCGACTTTCCTCCTGCTTGCATTGATCTGGTTGGCCCCTCCTAAGACCTACTTTCCTCCTTTTTCTCCACATCCAGGTCTGTTTAGCTCTCACTGACTTTCCCCTCCTAGCTGAAACTGTTCTTTATAATCTCTGTCTATAGTGAGCCATCACTTTCTCTGGTTTTATTTTCTCCTATAATCTTTTAACATTTTATAAATAAATGCTTTGTCTTCATAACTACAAAAAGCTATTGGTAGAAAGAGAGCCCTTTGAAATGATAATTTTTTGAACCTCTGAATTCTCTTCTCCATTTAGCCTTGCAAATTGATGATAGGAGGTAAACTTAGTTAATTGATTGAATTGGAAAACTAACAGAATAGGAATGCTAACAGAATTTCCATAATAAAAGGGTGTAAATCAGCATTTTCTCCACCAAAATGAACGTTTCTACGTATATGATTCATTTTATTGCCTGAGGCTAAAAGGATCTCATTTTCCCCCCTTGGGGAAGTCAGTGAATTACAGAGTAATATGCCTGTCTTCTCTGCTCTAAGTATTGGGAAAGTTTCATGGCATCCACATTGCCTGGAATGTGTAACTCTGTACTGGTTTCCACTCAGAAATAATGAGCAAGTTTAGAGGTGTCCAGCTCTAGTAACAGCATTTCCTGGTTTGTAGATTTCACTTGCTCATCACTTCATATAATGTTGTACTCAAGTAAGAAGCATGAAATTCAAGTATGAAATGATCACACCAATGAGAAAGAAATAATCCCAAAATACTGGCTAAAATATGGAGAAAAATGCTCTCCACTATTTCTCTCTTTTTTGAAATCATTCATTCTGTAATTGTGTCTCTGTCTCTATCCCTCTTGGCTCTCCTTTGCTGAGAGGCAGCAGCTAAACATCCTTCAAAATAAAATGTAAACATTAGACAAATCAATTTTAGTGAAAATTGCAAGTCTTGCAAAAGATTCAATATTTCATGAAGTCAATGAAAGTGATGTTGAAGAAAGTATGATTCAATCCCTAGCTCTACCCGACCTTATGCAGTACACCTCACAGAAAAACAAATTCTCCTTGGACGTAGTGTTTTAATTTTAAGAAGCTTAAGTTAGAAAATAAAAAGAAATCTTTCATAATTTGGAGGTGGTAAAGAGTTCAGTGATACAGAGAATCCAGAATGCATAAACATAAAGACTAAGACAGGCCGTCACCACAGCTCGCTCCTCCGCCTGTGGCGCGGGCACCCTGGGTTCTAGTCCTGATTGGGGCGCTGGATTCTCTCTAGGTTGCTCCTCTTCCAATCCAGCTCTCTGCTGTGGCCCGGGAAGGCAGTGGAAGATGGCCCAGGTCCTTGGGCCCTGCACCCGCATGGGAGACCAAGAGGAAGCACCTGGCTCCTGGCTTCAGATCGGTGCAGTGCACCAGCCATAGCAGCCACTTGGGGGGTGAACCAACGGAAAAAGGAAGACCTTTCTCTCTCTCTCACTGTCTAACTCCGCCTGTCAAAAATAAATAAATAAATAAAATTTAAAAAAAGACTGACACTTTACTCTGCTAAAATAAAAACAAATACCACTAGGCAATTAGGGACACAAAAAAGAGTAGGACATGGTATTAGAGATGAGTTATTTAAGGTAAATTTTACATGATTTTAAACCCCCCCCCCTTTATATGGTGGCTATACATAAAAGCTATTTCTTCTCCTTTCCAAAGTCTACAGAGAAAAATTCTAAGAAATGCATCTGTAAAAAAAGAGCCATTTGCAAGAAGAGAAACATGTTGAATTCCTGGTTGGATCTGGGCTTGGGAATTATGCTTGCTAACTGTCACCTTGCTGCTCCTTCAGGAAAACAAGCATGGTGAGAAATGATAGGGAAAATGACCAGATGGAAGAGGAGCAAGGTTGCCTTTCCAGTTCCTTGCTCTTGAGAAAAATGGAAGATTGACCCTGCAAATCATTGATAGATACAAAGCTAGAGATTATAATGGCAAGGAAGACTTGGGTGTATAGATCCTCAAACAGCATGACTGTTTTTCACTGACTGTTTAGAATCTCTGGACTGAGAGTCATTTGGGCTTCAGACAGTGACCTTATGCAGTATAGTTTTGGATACCACGAGAAGGTGTTAAGAATGAGTAACTCAGAGTCCTTGGAAAACAAAAAGTGGTGGAGATGAAAGAGTTTATTTGAGTTGCTGAAGCCAATTTTTCTATGACCATCAACATGTTTTGTGTGATGATAGTGAAGGTGAATAGATAGAAAAAACATTTTTAACACCCTCATCTTAGATCATTGCACTGAACTGGGAATGTCCATCAAAGACACGGCTATCACACTGAGAGGGGACCTAGGTAAGTCATGTTGCCTTCACAGAAAATGCCGACATACTAGAAATGGAAGGTGCTCAAGTCATGAAACAGCTACTCTGGGAGAAAAGACATTTGAACCTTGGCTGACTCATCCTAACAGAAATCTGCACAAATGACAGTGAGTGGATGACGGGACTTATGGAAGGATTTCATAATCTGCATTGCCTGCATCAACCACCTAACACGCGAAGTGTTTTTAAAAAACCATCAAAGGGTAAGAAGGAAGGCAATGACTTTGCAAAGGTTTGGCTCCGTATTGTTGTTGAAAGTGTTGTTTTTGCGGGGCAGGCAGGGATTATTTGTCACTGGAGTACTCTCACCAAAAGGTTGTCCTGCAAATTTCATCAGCAGAACAAGTTCCTGATCATTATCTAGAACTTGGGAGACAATTTGGCTATGGCTTAGCAAATCTGACCATTGTTCAGTCATGAACTTCAAAGACCCTTAATAATCAACAGACTCACTGTCCTGCCTTGAAAAGTATTTTCAAGTGATAACTGTTGGGCGTTTAAGGAAATAAAACTGTCCATGTAGGGCAACAGAAATGATTGAGTGTTCTCAGAATGATCCTTGTAAGAGGGAGCAGGAGGGTCAAGGCTGGAAACAGGAATGTGACAACAGAATATTAGAGTGAAGCAGGGCTCTCGAATCTGGAAAAGGCAAGGATATGGATGATGTCTCAGAGACTCCAGAAGCTGCTCCAGCCCTGCTGACCCACTGAGGACTCTGGCCTCCAAAACTGCAAGTACATACATTTATGTCATTTCAGGCCAGTAAGTGGGTATTGATTCATTACAGCAGCAGAGCAGGAATCTAATGAGGGTAGAAGAGACCAGGATGCTCAGGAAGTGAGCAGAAACTGCTGCTGAGGGGGCAGAGCTCGTCCTCATAGGCACCCCTCCAGGTAATCTGAAAGTAAATCTCACTGCCTATGCCCTGAGCCCCACAACAGGGGCCCCACACAGGGGCAAGAGCTCCATTGCCAGGTGCCATTCCTGGGCCTGTCACTCTGGGGCTAACTCTGACTTTGACTACAAAAAGGGGGAAGCCAGAGGTTCACTGGGGACCAATCCAGTCCACAGGACACAGCGTAGTCCTCAGACAGGGGGCTGGGACTCCAGGAAGCAGCACGCCCTCATCTCCCTTGGCTTATATAATTACCTCCATGTCAGGGAAATCTGAGCAGAAGCAGCCAGCACTGGGGAGTTCTTGTCACCATGAAGAAAGAAGTGTAACCCTGAAGAGCTACCTGCAGAGGCACTGGGGAAACCCCAGACAGGAGACCTGATACTGCTGTGCATGTGAGAGGTGCCATGGACAGGTGGGCAAGGACCTCCTAATGCACACACAGCCCAGGCATATATGAAAGCTGAACTAAGGCTGACTTCCTCATGAGTCATGCCCTGACTCTCAGGTTCACCCCAAAGCTCAGCTTCCCACCCTCCCACCCCGGAGTCTCTGAAATCTGCTCTACATCCTACCAAATCTAGCTCTAGGTTGAAACTTTGTGACACACTCCACAAAACCCAGCTTCTTAGAAAGTAGCACTGGCCCGCGCCGTGGCTCAATAGGCTAATCCTCCACCTGCGGCGCCAGCACAGCGGGTTCTAGTCCTGGTCAGGGCGCCGAATTCTGTCCCTGTTGCTCCTCTTCCAGGCCAGCTCTCTGCTGTGGCCCGGGAGTGCAGTGGAGGATGGCCCAAGTGCTTGGGCCCTGCACCCCTGGGAGACCAGGAGAAGCACCTGGCTCCTGCCATCGGATCAGCAACAGAAAAGGAAGACCTTTCTCTCTGTCTCCCTCTCTCACTGTCTACTCTGCCTATCAAAAAAAAAAAAAAAAAAAAAAAAAAAGCAACACCACCAGTTTCCCTCTAGGGCACCTTATGTAACACTTTCTGTCTCCCTTGACAGTCATGGACTAGACTTGAAATTTGGGTTGCTCTGTGTGTAGGGACTGGGGAAAGAAAGAGGGTACGGAGTCTTTGGGAATGCCTTTTATGGAGGAGTCAGTTTAAGGTTTGTTATGTGATATCTACTGACCTGATAAAATCCTTGGGAAAATCTACTCATGAATGGATTTTGGATTTAGGTTTCTCTTTGGGAGCTACAAAAAAATGCTGGGTCTTTGTCTTGTCAAGGCTATGTTTGCTTGGTATGAATATTGAAACTCTGAAGCATAGCTTAAAACATTTATCTGTTATATGCTTTCAGTGCACACTGGTCATCTCCAAAAATAAAGAGATGTTAGCAAACATTTGCCTTTTTAAAAGCACTCTTTAAATAACCTAAGTGTTCATCAATGAATGGATAAAGAAGATGTCAGATACACGTACAATGGAACAATACTCAACATTGAAAAGGAAGGAGATCCTATTATTTGCAACACTATGGATGAACCTGAAGGACATGATCACTGAATAAGCTACAGTCAGAAATACTGTATGTTCTCTCATATGTACAATCTTAAGAAGTCAAATTCATAGAAGCATAGGGCAGAATAAGATTGCCAGAGGTGAGGCATGGGAAACATGGAGAGACCCTGATCAAAGAGTACATATTTTCAGGAATAAGATGAATATACTCTGGGGATCTTATATGCAGCATGATGAGTATAATTCATAATCACATGCTGTCTTGTTTCTTAAAATTGTAAGAAAGTAGATATTTTAAGCATCTGAGTCTCTCTTCCCTCTCTCTCTCTCTCTCTCTCTCTCTCTCTCTCTCTCTCTCTCTCACACACACACACACACATACACACACACACACAGTGGTAACTATATGGTGATGAATATGTTTATTAGTTTCACTGTGGTAATCAGTATGCAATGTATATGTATATTCATCACGTTCCACACCTTAGTATTATAATTTTGCCAATTATAACTTTGGCAGTTACAGCTTAATAAAGCTGGAGAAATAATTGTCAACTTTATACTTACTGAATTGAATAAATATCTACTGAGCACTAAGAACTAAAAAGTGTTCCCCACCCCCTCAATTTAAGTTGATCAAGGTTATAAAAACATAGCATGATTCACTTGGCTGTGCATTTTTGTCTCCCCATTGCATTTGTACAGCCAAGGCCATCTTAATATTGAGAAGCCAAATTTTGGGTCAAAGTTACTTCGCACTTCTCATTGCCTGTCTGGTTCAGCCTTCAAGCAAGCTAGGGTCTAACCAGACATTTCTCATTTCCTATTTTCAAATTGCAGGGCTTGCATATGTTTTTAGGAGCCTTAGCACACCAATGTTATCAATCGAAAGAAGCATTTGTTTTGTAAAGTCAACCAAAAACCATCAATAATTGAAGTAGAAAGAAATAATCACATGGTGTGTGGCATGTGAATTGGCAGTCTTCAGAGGCCAGTTTACTTGTCACAAAATATCTTCCAAAGTGCCTATTATCACCCAAATGCCTGTGTTTTTGTAGGATATAAATACAGGCAGAGCACCCTTCCAGGAAAAAGAATAAAGCAAACTCAGACAACTCCTGAAATAAAAATACAATTATATGAATTCCAAGAAGGACAAGGAAGGGAGGAATGGAGGAAAGAGAAAACCCAAACTTTTTTCTTCAGAACTTGAAAAGACTACTTCAAACTTTAGGAGTTAAATACCAATAAAAAAATAAACATATACAAAAAGTATGCTCTTTCTCCTAAGTAGACAAAGCAATGGATTCCGATCATAGTTGAAAGGTGGAACTGGTTTCTTACAAAGGCAGAACTGAAGTTTGACAGTGTGTGTATATATATATATATATATATATATGTGTGTGTGTGTGTGTGTGTGTGTATGTATGTATATATACACACACAAATCCACACACACACACATCCAAGTGCTAAACATATTTGCACAGAGAACCAAAATCAGAGAAATACACAGGGGCTCGCCTCCCACAGAACAAACCAGTTGAGGTACATAAACTCCAAGATGCTGGCTTACATACATTGTGATTGAGAACAAGCAAAATGGACAGTGTTCCAATTTGTCATGGAGGAGATCTCAAAAGATCCAAGCAGCAGCTCAGGTCAAGCAGTGACATCTTAGTTTGTAGCCATGGGGAGTGATGATGCCTCCAATGACAATGCTGACAGAAATGGAATGTTAATCAAGAAAGATTGTAAAAGGATGTGGCCACAGTGATTTGTTGCTGTCCTTGTTCTCTGCCTCATTGCCACCAGATCTGGCTACAGCCAAAGCCCCGGAACCACCTGTAAGATGAGATCAGACAACCTGGAAGCTGTTGCTAAGCAGAGTTGTTCAGTCTCTTCTGTGTGGAAGAGACTTTGGTGGATGCTTTGGGTAGGGGAGGGAGGTTATGAGATGCAGCCTGCACCTTCAAGGAATTTATGAAACCAGATGTCCATGCTTGCTCCTGGGCACATGCACCTTGGTTACAGAGCAGAGCCCATTCAGAATTGTAGAAGAAAAACCAAGTGATCTATGAGTTGAGGACATTCTTAGTCTCCCCAGGCTTTTACACTCTCCTCTAAATTCCAATAGCATTTCATGCCTGTCTTAGATCTCTTGATTTAGAAGAAAAACAACTGTTGTGGTCTTATGCAACAGGGATGAATGTGCGAAGCATGTTTATGTAGAATATGAAAAACAGAATCAGATGTAAATGTCACCAAGTTTAGTTTAACTGAGCATTAAGGAGTATCTGCTGTCTGTCAGGCACTGCCTTGGGTGCTGGGCACACTGCAAGTTTTCTTGTGTACGCTTTGAGCAGTCTTGTGTATTCTGCGATGTAGTCTTCTACTAGAATCTAAGTTTACTGATGCCAACACCCCCTCATTGAGAAATGGGGATATGCAATAATTGGAGGGCAGCACATTCACTTTGTGAAGTGAAAGTAGTTTCTTTCTAGAAGGGATAATGTATTCCCATATCATGGAGGCCACCAGCATGCTTCCTGCCTGAGGTCCCCAGCCTCCTAAGGCCTAAAAAAAAAAAACAAGGAAAGATAGCCTAGCACTGATTTTCTGTATTGGAAAATTCCTAAGAGAGGCCATCCATTTATCCACCATCATATCAGCAGATCCCTTGGCATAGCCATATAACGTGGAAATGAATTATTAGTAACTGCAGGCCCTTTGATGACACATTCCATCCGCCATTAATATCTGAAGTCAAGCCTCAATGGAGTATGAGTGAGAGCACCTACAGGCCCATGAGAAGATTTCAAACAGTTCCTGGAAAAATCAAATTAAAAGATAAATTTATTTTTGTTCAAAAAACTTTGAAATCCATACAATTGTATGTGTATTATACATTTCCCATGACTTTTTGAGAGCCTTCATAGGAGTTTCCTGGGACTGCTGTAATAAATTATCTACAAATGGGTTGGTTTAAAACCATAGGAATCCTCTTCTCATGGCTCTGGAGACCAAAGTTTGAGTCAACAGGGTAGCAAGGCTGTCCTCCCTCCAGAAGCTCCAGGGGGAGTCCTTTCTTGCCTCTTTCACCCTCTAGTGGCTGATGATGTTCCTCAGCTTGGGGTTGCATCACTCCATGGCATGCCTCTGTCTTTTCCCAGCCCTCTCTTCTCTTTATCTTTCTGTTTCTGTGCCTATGTCTTTTGCCACTGGATTTAGAACCCACCCATAGAATCCAGGATGACCCCATCTCAAGATCATAATATTTCAGCAGCCTTTTTTATTTTTTCCCAAATAAGATCACACTCATTCTTTTTTTTTTTTTTTTTTTGACAGGCAGAGTGGACAGTGAGAGAGAGAGACAGAGAGAAAGGTCTTCCTTTGCCGTTGGTTCACCCTCCAATGGCTGCCGCGGTCGGCGCGCTGCGGCCGGCGCACCGCGCTCATCCGATGGCAGGAGCCAGGTGCTAGGTGCTTTTTTCCTGGTCTCCCATGGGGTGCAGGGCCCAAGCACTTGGGCCATCCTCCACTGCACTCCTGGGCCACAGCAGAGAGCTGGCCTGGAAGAGGGGCAACCGGGACAGATCCGGCGCCCCGACCGGGACTAGAACCCGGTGTGCCGGCGCCGCAAGGCGGAGGATTAGCCTGTTGAGCCACGGCGCTGGACACACTCATTCTTTCTAGAGATTACAATATGGATACATCTTTTATTTATTTATTTATTTGACAGATAGAGTTAGACAGTGAGAGAGGGAGACAGAGAGCAAGGTCTTCCTTTTGTTGGTTCATTCCCCCAAATGGCCGCCACGGCCAGAGCTACGCCTATCTGAAGCCAGGAGCCAGGTGCTTCCTCCTGATCTCCCATTCTGGTGCACTGGCCCAAGCACCTGGGCCATCCTCCACTGTGGGCCACAGCAGAGAGCTTGACTGGAAGAGAAACAACTGGGAATAGAACTTGTGCCCATATGGGATGCCAGCACTGCAGGTGGAGGATTAACCAAGTGAGCCATGGCTCTGGCCCATAGATACAACTTTTTTTTTTAACAGGCAGAGTGGACAGAGAAAGAGAGAGAGAGAGAGAGAGAAAGGTCTTCCTTTGCCATTGGTTCACTCTCCAATGGCCGCCACTGCCAGCGCACTGCACTGATCCGAAGGCAGGAGCCAGGTGCTTCTCCCGGTCTCCCATGGGGTGCAGGGCCCAAGCGCTTGGGCCATCCTCCGCTGCACTCCCAGGCCACAGCAGAGAGCTGGACTGGAAGAGGAGCAACAGGGACAGAATCCAGTGCCCTGACCAGGACTAGAACCCAGTGTGCTGGTGCCGCAGGTGGAGGATTAGCCTATTGATCTGTGGCACTGGCCCATAGATACATCTTTTAATAGGCCAATTCAACCTCTATTGGAGCCTTGCAGGGTACAGCTCATTCTGTAGGAAGAAAGAACTCAAACTTGTAAGTTTGGCTTCAGGACAATGGATGAAAAGTATGGGTCATTTAATAGCAAAAGACTGTGTCAAATGTCATTAATTCTGATATCTCTAATACTGAGTCCTTGAAATTTTTGTGATATTTGAAAAAAATCTTTAAAATACTTAGACTATTGGACATCTGTTTTCCCACAGACTGCCCATGTGTGGAGTCTGTTGCCTACAGCTTGGAAATAGGGAGAATTTTATACAATGTCTTTGTATTCTCAGAATCAGCTCAAACCCCAAATCCTGGGAAGGGTGGGTGAATACATTAGTCGATGATCAGAACACAGAGGCTAAGCCCAACACTCCACAGGCAGCAACAGGGACAAGATTCATTTCGGACTCACAGGAAAAGAGTAAATGACTAGATGAACGGAAAATTTCTGAACCCAGCAATTAGTAAGGTCAGGTTTCCTGGAATTCTTTATTCATGGAATGTCAAATTCTATATCTTACTTCATAGGAATGTCCTAGTGTGATATGCTATTATCATGTTGTGGGGAAAAGAGCACAGCACTGCAAGTCAGATGACAAGAGATCTAGTTGCATGCGTTACTCACATCACCTTGAGAAACAAGATGTCTACCACTTCCCTTGATGGTTGACAATGTGCCTCAAGACATATGCACAGTGTAACCATAGTTGACACCTCCTACTTGCAGGTTCTGGCAGCAGAATGACAGTGCTACTCTTCTTGTATTGTGTCCAGGTGTTTTCTCGGCTTCTGAGTATCTTGAGGTTAGAGGTTGTCCTCTGATCTGCCCATCAATGTTAATCATGGAGAAGTTGCTGGCAGCTTGTTAGATTCTATACAGATGAGTTGTGTCTTACACATACATAAAGTTCTCTTCAGCACTTACTGTGGGCAGAAGAGTTGGCATATTTGATTTCTTGCATTGTCCATAGTAAGGGACCTTTACTGCTGACCTTCAGATGTCAGCAGAATTTGTGGTGGATGCTGGATCTTCTTTTCTATATGCTCCCCATCTAACAACCTCTTATAGTATTTCTTTGTTCAATTCAACCACACAGCCTTGTTCCACCATGCAAAGTGGGACAAGTAGGACAAGATATCATTGTTGTTGCCGACAACAGATCTGTATTCACTGACCTTTGCTTTTCTCTGGCAGTTCCCCAGAGGTTAGATAGTTTTTGTATTAGAAACACGAAGAGTCAGTAGAATCCTTTTCATCTGCTAATGGGTCACTCACCCTTTATCTATCCTCCCAAGCTGAGCTGGCACATGATAATATGGTGATGCCAGTTGCTTTACACTAAAATGCTTCCATTTTGGTTATACTCTATGGCTTCTCTCCTGTATTTCTCCATGTCCTATCCCTGACTGCTCTAATGCCTCTCATTCTTCACTCCTTTTAATTATTAGTAGCTAAAATTTCATGCCCAGCACAGGAGGTATTCACAATCTAACTCCATCCATGTGGTCAATGTCCATTCTGCCTGGTCAGTTCCTGTTCCATGCCAATTTTTAATTTTTTACTACCACCCCTACACCTGTGATCTCTGGGCACCTTCCTCTCCCTGGCTTCCAAGGTTTCCTATCATCCGCCTTGCTAAAAATGAGAGAGAGAGAGAGAGAGAGAGAGAACGAATGAGAACATTTAAGAGAAGTGAAATCATTATTTGCCCCCGTGACCCTCACTGAATCACTTATAGATTCATTATTTGCCCCCGTGACCCTCACTGAATCACTTATAGATTATCAACTCTTGATTTTAGATTCTTCATTTGTATAGGACAGAAGTCAGATCTCAAAAGCACTCCAAACACTGATATTTTATGATCCCATGTTATTTCTAGAAGAAAAATAAAAACTGGTCTCAAAAAAGTTAATGAATGATGAATCAATGATCAGCATACAACAGGAAGCTGGCATTGATAGACTTCTACAACAGCACTGGAACAAGTGAGAAATGGAATTCTAAACATGTAGGCATGAGACTGACCCAGGGTGTTTGCCACTCTGTAGACCATTCCAAAAAATAGGAGTAAAGGAGCTGAATCAGTAAACAGTTCTCATTTACATCACAACACGCCTTTAAGTCAAGCCCTGACAGTCTCCTAAGAAATACAAAAAAAAGAAGATACCCTCAGAATGATGGTACACATATGTTTTTTTGTTGACAATTTATACCTGTCTCTTTATAATACTTTCCCTTTTGTGTCCACAGAAAATTATTTGATCACAATTGTGTTTACATGACAAAGGGAGACTTTTATCAGGAAGGGGGGGAAGGTTTCTGAGATTATTCTTGCAACCTGTAGCAGTCGCAGCTTGAACAAAGGCCTTCTGTGCGCTGGCTTCAAATGTCAACTGCTCTTGGAAACGGAAAACCTATTATCATGATTCATGGATGCTGTTCCATTTAATGGGCTCTGACTGAGATGCCAGGGTCCAGAAATTTCCATTGTTTAATTGAGGCAGAGTGACATGGAAAACAAAAAGAAGTAAAACCTTGTACTTCTGTGCCATCCTCTCTTTCTAACTTTGCTATTTCCTAGCCCTTGCATAAAATGAGGGAGCTGGGAAAGATAAGTCAGCTGGTGTCGTCTATTGTACAGAACTTCTGAGTTTTTGCTGTCATAATGGATTTGAATTATGAGAAAAGAACAAGAGAAATGGATTAGTGTCCTGTCATTGGTAACCAGGGTTGCACGTGCAGCTGGTTCCCAAGTTGGAGTATGACAGTTAACTGACAAGGGTTATAGAATCATATTTATGTTGGATTAACATATGATTAGTAATCAATGGGCTCGAGTTCCTCGCATCAGTAAAACTTTTAAGAACAGCTGGACAGATTCATGTTAGAGGGATTAAATGACTTAAACTATATGATAAATAATAGTTAATTTGGGTTGGATATTTCATGCTTTCTGTAGCAAATGAGTCTAGTTTTTCCATGCCTTCTACAAGTGCCTGAAATTCTGGGTTCTATCGAGCAAGGGTGTTGTAAGAATTACTACATGTAGAACAATGCTGGCAACTGCCAAGTGCTCAACAGTCATCAAAAGAACAAACAGGATGCTTATTCATATTTAAAAATGGATACCAAATAACACAGACCAGATGAAAGTGACATTTTACTGAATAATAGCACAACAGCATCTGGAATGGTTTCTCCATCTTTGGTAGGATCATTTTAGGATAGAAAGAGCTGAGAAAAATGATAGAGTTGTTTCAAAGCTGCATGTGTTGTTATTATTTTGCTTCAAATATGTGATATTCAATGAATAATCCTATAGTCTCAATGGAACAGTGCCGTTTTTCTTTCTTTTTGAGGTAATTCTTAGTACTAATCCCAAATGATAGTTAGGACATTGCAGACTTCAGCATCTGGTTATCTTGTAACTATTCCTAGTCTCTTATAGGGCAGTGCTTGACTTGCAAAAGGTTAAACCAACTGACAGTAATTCCCTGACTTCTGAATGAGATGGATGTATCTACATGTATCAGTGACAACTGTATAAGACATGACTCACAAAGAAAGGGAAGTACCATACACTTTATTGCTATTTTTAATTGACAAGTAATAACTAAATAACTAAATATATTTATTGGAGTATGATGTGATGTTCTGATATATATATATATATATTATCCTGATGAAACTAAGCTAATTAACATATCCATCACCTGACCTTTATATCTTTTTGTGTGTGTGATACAGACATTTACAATCTACTTTTAACAAATTTGAAATATTTATTATGGCTAACTGTAGTCAGCATGTTTGTGCAAGAAGTCTTTAAAACTTTTTCTTCCTGTCTACCTGAAACTCCCCATCCTCTACTCTCCTGTTCTCCCTGTCCCCTTCCCTCAGTCCCTGGACCACTCTACTCTCTACTTCCATTGACTTTGACATTTTTAGATTCAAAATATAAGTGAGATCATGCAATATATGCCTTTTTATGTCTGACTTATTTCATTTAGCAAAATGTTCTCTTTGCTGACCCAGGTCATGGCATTTCCTTCTTCTTTAAGGTTGCATTGTATTCTCTAGATACATGTGTTCTGGTAAGTTGTGCTTCCATAGCTGTAGATAGAAAGAGAAATATTCCATGAACTTAGTATCTTCAAGAACAGAGGTCATCATATTTTACTGTAAGAGGGTGGGAGCTAGGACAATGGACTCTGATGCCCCAACCCACCAGCTCCTCGATGCTGTTTCTGCTCTGCATCAAACAGGTAATAAAGAGAATATGGGGAGGGGAGCCATCACAATGCTGTATGGAATGCAGGGATTTAAGAGGGTGACTATCCATCCAGTAGGACAGCAGGTTCAGTGCCTGGAGAATGCATATCTTGAATTAGAATATACATGAAACAAAGACTCTGGATGGGTCTTAGAAGTAAAATCAACAGGAATCCCTGCCTGTGCAGAGACAAGATTGTCTTCTAGCTGTCCAGCTTGAGCAATGGAGTAGCTGAGAAAGACTAGGATAAGCACAGACTTACAAGTAAAACAAACATTCTGTTTTGGATACATTAGAATAGAGAAGAATGTGGATGCCACATCAATATTCGGATGTGTGGCATTGTTTGTCACACAGACAGGGGCTGAAGATAAAATTGGGAGGCTCAGCATCTGAGTAGTGTGTTAAACCATGGTGCCGGAAGACACAACCCAGTAAGAGTAGGCCAGGGCAGACTCCTAGGAAACTCTAACACCTGACGATGAGGAAAGAACAAGGAGGCTGAAAGTGATGAAGCAGAAAGGCTGAAAGGAAATTAGGAGCGCGGTGTTCACAGAACTGTCTGTGCAGGGAGCAGAGAGCGCACCTGAGGGATCAGAGAATCACATCTAGGTGCTTGTGCAGGAAGGTGCGTGCCCTGGAGGACTGGCCTTCAGAGGGAGGTGAGCGCCTCCTTTTGTTTGTCAGGGAAGAAGAACAAAGACCTATCTGAATCAGGGGGCCAAGAATAAATATTTTAAGGTTTTCACGCCACATGGTCTCTGTGCAAGGACATTGTTACTACAGCAGAAGGGCAATCACAGAAAATGAGAACACAAATGGTCATGGATGGATTGCAGTGAGATTTATTTATGGACACTGAAATTTGAGTTTCATAGAATTTTTATGTGTCATGAAATATTATTCATCGTTTTTCCATCTACTTAAAATGGGAAAAACATTGTATGCTGGTGGGCTGTTCAAAAATGGGCAGAGGGGCAGTTTTGGCTGGTGAACCATGTTGTACTCTATCCTGCTCTAGGTGCTGTGAGGGAAATAGAAGCACGTATCAAAATTTGTGCTTGGAGTTTGGGAGGGTGGGGAGAAGCATGTTTTGCTGAGAACTCTGTTCCTTGATGAGGCAGTCTTAAACTGAGATAAAAGCGGGTTTGAATCACCTAAGGCAGAGACTTCCCTGTGCACCAGGGGAGCTGGTGCACACAGCAGCGAGTGTGCAGAGGGCAGGGTTAAAATCCAACAGAACGGTGGCGATGTCAACCCAAGGGAAGGGAAGAGGCTGCCTGGAGACCCTGAGTTGTAAACTGGATCTTCAAAGAGGGTCAGAGATTATGAATTCAGTTAAAAATATGACTCAGTATTAAAGCACTGAAGAGACAACACAGGAGTGATGACATGCCACAACGTGGCTGCTTTCAAGTGACAATAATCACATTTAGTAATTTCTGGTTTAAGCAAATTGCCTCTGAATGATACAAAAACAGAGACTGGTTGTGGTGTAAATGTCCAGGCATTCCCAACCAGGCCAGTGGGCTGCAGTGCACGCACATCTGGTCGGCATCTGGCGTGCACACAGGAGAAAATTCATCATATTTGTTCTGCATGTTAAACTCGGGTGTAGCTGGAGAAGTTCACGCTCATTCCAGGTTCAGGAAAATTCGGTCAGTTTGGGAACAGGGTTTATAAGGCCCTAAATGAAAGTCCTAGTTACAGTTCCTGTGGAGTCTAGCGTCAGCTCCTGGAGCATGATCACACCTTAACACCAACTCAGCCTTCATTTCTTCTGGAATGGTGCAAGACAGGTAAGTCAAACTTCGGGTGAGCAAGCTGTAATTTGATAACAGAGATCCACTGTTCTGTGTCTTAAATTCATATTTACATATCAGGATGTCTGCAATAGTTTGAAAACATTATACAATTGAGTTTATTTTTAGCAGACTATTTAATAGGTATATTTAAATTTGAGTTCATTTTAGGTTGCAATAGAAATTCAATTTAAGCCCACCTTCAAAAGAAATGGAATCATTTAGGGAGAGAGATGAGTTTATAATTGTCCTTGCCTATACCTCATTTCAAAACAAAGCCTAGGGTCCTTGCTTCAGCTTCAGTGTTTTTACTAGAAGAAGGTCTCTTGATGCCTTAATTTTATAATCCATCCTTCCTTCTTTCCTTCCTCCCTCCTCCCTTCCTGCTGAGCTAATGAGAGGTCCTGGCTTTGTAAATTTTCCACTCTAGAGTGTCTCCAATAATCAATTAAAACTTCCCACAATGTGGGGATGCCAGGGCCCTCTGTGTGGCAGATGTTAACAGGTTGGATTCACGTGGCAGGGCAGATGTGGAAGGAACTAGTCTCTAACTAGAGTCAATATTCAGGGATTCATAGATCCTCAATTTAGACTCCCTTTACCAACCACTTGAGCAAAGGGGAGAGAAGATGTTTCAACCTCCTCTGGATTTTTTTTTTTAGCTTCATTGAGTATTAAAACAACTTAAAATAGATAAAGCAAAGTCAAAGATCCTGGGATTTCCACGAGTACAGAGATGGAGCTGAATCCAGAGAGAGCTCAGCTTCTTTCCCCAGGGGTCCTCAGAGGATAGGAGTCCCATGAAATGAAAATAGAAAGTCTTACTTCCTAAACTGATCTTAAGTCCCAGGACAGATGGCTTCCCAAGAACAAACCTGACAGGGTTTTGACAAATGTCTTTGTTTTATGTATTCTGAACACTGGAACATCAGAATAGTTTTATGCTCATTTTTGTTTCTGGCAAAGGGAAATTGGTTTGGCTGAAGAGTTATTTGGAGGGCATTGGCGTGTTCATACGTATAGGATTTGTCTTTTAGCCCAAGCTAAATAAAAAGTCAGACAATTATGGTTTTGGGGTTCTCTTCCAGGAGGCAAATCAATATTTTTTTAAAGACAACATGTAGGCTCTACTTATTAAAAGATTTGTTCAAGAATCGTCATATTCCACAACCTCATGGCAGAAAAATTCAAGCAGTAAGATGTCTAAAGAATGGGTTCCTTTTTGCAGTTTTACCCTTTTCCTTGTTAGCACTTCATAAAAAGTGATCATCCAAATAATCTTCAGCCTTCACGCATTGACTTCAAACTCTGCCTTCTAATGGTTTTTCTTCTGTAGATAAGTCCGCCTTTGTATTTCCTTTTTTCTCTTTTTAAAATGGATTTATGCCTTACACATTAATTTTGTTTTGATTAGCAATAATTAGACATTTAATGGGGTACAGCAAGACATTTCTCTCTCTCTCTCTCTCTCTCTCTCTCTCTCTATATATATATATATATATAGAATGTGTACTGATCAAATCAGGACAATTAACATTTTCCCCTCTACAACATCACTTTATTTTTAGAATCTTGGAACTCCTCACTTCTATTTGCATAAAAATATTACATAATAGATTGTAAAGTAACTCACCCCCATTATGCTGTAAAATACTAGGAACTTCTTCCTTCAATCCCACTCTGATTTGGTACTTATTATTCAGCATACCCTCTTCTCCACTCCTCCCAGCCTCTAGTAATTACTATCTATGGCCACACAAATAGTTTTTTTTTTTTTTTTTGCTTCCATAAATGAGGAAGAACATGGAGTATTTCATTTTCCTGTGCTTCGCTTATTTCATTTAATATAATGACATCCAGGTCCATCCACTTTGCAACGAATGGCAGGATTTCATTTTTATGGCTAATATTTCATTGCAGATATGTGTCATGTTTTCTTTATTCTATATCTATTGATGGATACTTTATTTGATTCCATAGCTTGGCTGTTGTAAATACTGCTGAAATAAATATGGTAGTGCAAGTGTTCCATTGTTATAATGATTTCACAGTGGTAGAATTGATGGATTGCATTGAAGTTCTCTTTCTAGTTTTATGAAGGAATCTCCATACTTCTCTGTGTTAAAATGTATTTGAAATCCACTTTTTTTTTTTTTTTGACAGGCAGAGTGGACAGGGAAAGAGAGAGAGACAGAAAGGTTTTCCTTTGCTGTTGGTTCACCCTCCAATGGCTGCCGCGGCCAGCATGCTGTGGCCGGCGCACCACGCTGATCCAAAGGCAGGAGCCAGGTGCTTCTCCTGGTCTCCCATGGGGTGCAGGGCCCAAGCACTTGGGCCATCCTCCACTGCACTCCCAGGCCACAGCAGAGAGCTGGCCTGGAAGTGGGGCAACCGGGACAGAATCTGGCGCCTTGACTGGAACTAGAACCCATTGTGCCGGCTCTGCAAGGCGGAGGATTAGCCTATTGAGCCACAGCTCCAGCGAAATCCACTTTCAATGTGAGACATATCATTGGTTTTCAGGAATAAAGGGATAACGATGTTTTTTCACTGACAGAGTACATAAAATCAAACAGTCACAATATTTTTCTTGGTTTTCTACCCATCACAGAAAAATACTGATGCTATAAATGTTCTTGATTTGATAAGCATCAAGAAAACATTGTTTCATTTTAAGGGCCAATAAATTAAATTTGGCAGAAAATAAGGTTTTCTTTTTTTAAGAATCCTGTTGAGAGTAAAGAACTTACAGCTATCCTGGAGAAACATTGCTTTGCATTTGGGGATATGCAAAGAGAACAATCAAGGACAAGAAAACGCCTTTAGAAAGTTTAGCTAATACTTCTGATGTCTGAGCTGTATCCTATCAGAACTAAAATAGGAGGCCACTTATAAAGTTCCTGGGAAATGGAGTGAAAAGATAAGTCTGTTTTATTGCAAAACATTGTTTTGAAATTTATGCATTGTTTCTCATAATAAATATTTTCCACAAACTTTTAGAAGACCCTCTGGATGCATGGACTTCAAAAAATTTGACACCAAAATAAACTTATTTTTCAATCCCATTTTTTCATGAACTTTTCAAAGAAAATTCATAGGTCATGGCTTCTAACTTAAAGGTAGAATAATTTGTTTTCTTGTATAATTGAATACAGAATTTTTAGTGGTTTTGTCCAGATAGAAATACAATTAAACTTTCAGTTGTGTGAGGGATATTTTTATTTGGGATAAGGGAAAAGGCAAAGGGAAGTCACATGTCAGAAAATTAAAGAATTATACTTCTTGCTTGGTGTGGGGGAGGCTGGTAAAAGAAGAATACATTTTTAAGTTTCTCAAAATACTAGGATGATGCACCAATTGTATTCCTGACAATTCAAAGCTGACTCTTGGAGAGGCCACATCACATACATAGGTGAACTACTTGACACCAAAAAAAAAAAAAAAAAAAAAAAAAAACCACTTAAGTGTTTCCGTATTTTGTTTCTGTAGAATGCTTTTTCTACTTTTTAAAAAGACTATTCCTTGGTTGTTTAGCCAAATTTCCAACCAAGCACATCTAACAGCAGTGAGGACAAATGGTTTTTTTCAAAACTGAAAGGTTTAGCTCAGCTGTGTATCCTGGTTTTTGATAAGAAAGTCCCAATAAGGATGACTGTGTTGTTTTTTACAGATAATTTCTCACTTTCATGTTTCTGTTGGCAGCGCGAGGTCTAACTGGGCTGCTGCCTGCACAGCACCGCAGGGGCCGTGAGGAAACAAGGCTCTCGCATTCTTTGGGAGATTCCCTGGTGTTGGGAATATTTTAGGCAATGATATTACAATACTGACTTTTGAACTATGCATCTGGTTGAGGATTTTTCAATTCTTTTTTTCACTCAGAAAAACCCAAAGATAGTGATAGAAATTACAGCATGTCTGAGAGGAAGAAAAGGATTAATGAAAGCATTTTTATTTATGTGAACTTTACTCTCTTGAAAGCATATATAGATTGTGCCTCTATACCTTGTGTTTAAACTGAGGAATAAAAAATAGCTCTTGATAACTGCACCGATACCACTACTCTTAGAATGAAATCATTAGAAAAAACCAGAAATCTCTTCAACACAGCATAATGTTAAATTTCGCTATCTTGTTCAGATAAGAGACTATTAATATGCCTACAAGTGATTTAGTAAATCGATTTAATAATTTATCAATAAGTAAGTGAATAAATAAACAGATTCCATATGACTAAGTATACCATCTGTCCTGCTTTGGTCTCGACAATTGGAATAGTACCTGGAACGTGATAAACACTCACTAGGGATTTTTTTTTCATAAAAAATGAATATTGATATTGGGGGAACTGTGTAAAGAATATACTTGCAGATCTGGAACCATTGTATCTTGTGATTCCTAGGCTAGACCGACTTACAAGAGCTTATGATGGGCTGTCTTTATACTTTAGATGGCTTACTTTATGCTCCTCCTTCTTCATCTTTTTTTCTGTTCAGCTTTGATGTTATATAATGATTTTTTTCTCCAGACCACACAACTAAGAGGAATCTTTGACTCAATTAAACCAATTTCTGGTTTGGTTTTTTTTTTTTTGGCTTTGCTTTTCTTATGTAGTCTATTCAGATCCTTTGATTCTTAACTGGATTGTTTGATTTTTGTTTTTGAGTTCCTTATATCTCCTAGACATTAGTACTTTGCCAAATGAATAGTTTACAAGTATATTCTCCAATTCTGTTGGTTGTCTCTCCATTTCTGTTAGCTATTTCCTTTGTTGTTTAGAAGCTTCTTATATGATATAATCCCATTTATGCTTTGAGTGTGTTATTTAAGAAATCATTGTATATGCCAATGTCTTGAAGTAGTTCCCCTGTATTTGCTTCTAGAATTTTCATAGTTTCAGGTCTAACATTTATATATTTGATCCATTGTGAGCTGATTTTCGTGTAGGATGAGAGGTGTGTGAGGGGTCATGTGCCAATCTTTTGTGTATGGGTATCCAGTTTCTCTGGTACCATTTGTTCAAGAGACTGCTTTTCCTCCTGTGTGTGCTTCCTGCAAACGTTTGTCAAAGATGAATTGGCTATAGATTATTGGACTCGTTTCTGGTATTTCCATTCTGCTCAGTTGGTCTATGTGTCATGCCAGTATCATGTTCTCTGGTTACACTAGCTCTATGGTATGTTTTGAAATCTGGTGTTGTGATTCCTCCAGCTTTGTTTTTTGGGGTCAAGATTGTTTTTGTTATTCAGAGTTTTCTATGTTTCCATATGAATTTTAGGATTGCTTTTTCTACTTCTGTGAAAAATTTTATTGGTATTTTGATGAGAGCTGATTGTTTCTGTAAATTGCTGGATAATATAGATACCTTGATATTAATTTTACTAGTCCATGAAAGCAGGAGATTTTTCCATTGTGTCTGTGTATGTGTGTGTTATTCAATTTTTTCATTAGTGTTTTGTAATTTTCACTGTAGACATCTTTCACATCTTTGGTTAAATTTATTCAAAGTAGATTTTGTAGATATGGTGAATGAGATTACTCTTATAATTTCTTTCTCAGGACATTAGTCATTGGTATATTGAAAGTATGTTATTGCATAAATTAAAAGAAAAGCAAGAAAAGAAGGAGGATGGGAAGTATCATTATGTTCTTAAAACTGTATATAATATACAGTAAATCTATTTGTTTACATAATAAATAAATATATAAAAATGCTGATTTTTATATCAATTTGTTTATAAGTTCTGATAGTTTCTTGATGGACCCTTTAAATTTCTCTCTAAATACAATCATGTCAGTCTACAATACAGGATTATTTGACTGCTTCCTTTCCTATTTTTATGCCTTTTTTTCCTTTCTCTTGCTTGATAGCTCTGGCTAAAAATTTCTGTACTCTGTTGAATAAGAGGGTACATTCTAGTCTTGTTCCAGATCTTCAAATTGAAATGCATTCATTAACATACCTCAACATGATAAAGACTATATATGACAAGCCCACAGCCAACATCACATGGAATCAACTAACAATAATCCAGCAATGAGTCTACATCCAACTGAAATGAAATCAGTATGTTAAAGAGATGTCTGCACTCCTTTATCCATTACATTGATAGTCATATGAGCCAAGATATGAAATTAATGTAAATGTCTAACCGAGGAATAGATAAAGAACATGTGGTATCTATACAATGGGATATTATTCAGCTACAAAAAAGGGGAGATAGTCTATGATTTGCCACAATATTGATGAACCTGGAGGACATTATGCTAAATTAAGTCAGTCAGGCATGGAAAGGTAGATGCTTGATGGTCTCACTAATATGTGGAATCTAAAATAGTCAAACTGAGGGAAGCAGAGCGTAGAATGGTGGCTGTCACAAGGCTGCACGGCTGGGGAAGTGGAAAGATACTGACCAATGGACACAGACTTTCAACTACAAGATGAATGCAAGAGGATATTCAAAAGGTTCATGGAAATGTAGAGTATGGAAAAACTATGCATGGAGCTCCATTTTTTTTTTCACAAAGATAAATATCTTTTGATTCCGTTTCCCATAAACTTTTCAAAATAGTTTGACAATTCTAGGTATCTAATGTACAGCACAGTAGTTAAAAAATACTGTAGTTAAAAAATACCACCAAGGCTACTACTGAAAAATTGAAGTCATATTTGTACTTTGAGTAGCAGTTGCATAATTCTGTGACACCAAATGTTTTGGAAAACCAGTGATATGGTAGCAAAATATTGAATTGAATTTGATATTCTTAAAATGAAATCACCTCCTGGAAGGATTGCAAAAGGCTGTTGGAATGTTTTGAAATCACGAACAGGCTAGTGCAATATCTGGTAAACATCTAGGAACACACACTTTTGCACAGGTCTTCAGGTTGTCAAAATCTGAACTGAAGGAAAGGTTCTGCTCCACTGAGCCCATGAGCTTAATTGCTGTCAACCTGCGAAGAAAATTAAACAGCGTCCAAAATTCTGATGCAAAAGCCTTATTCTCTGAAATAGAGTAAAAAGTAACAGAAAGAATAAACATTTAATCATTCTAACATATAGTATAAACAGCAATTTTCCTCTAAAAATGATAGCCATATTTTTTTTTTCTGTAAAGGACAAGTAGTAATATTTTGAGCTTTGCCATCACAGACAATCTCTAAACAAATAAGTGTGCTGTGTTGCCTTATAACTATTTATATTAAATGTAAATGAATTAAAATTATACAACATTTAATATATTTTTTTTATTTTATGTTTTTATTTTTGACAGGCAGAGTGGACAGGGAGAGAGACAGAGAGAAAGGTCTTCCTTTTGCCATTGGGTCACCCTCCAATGGCCGCCGTGACCGGCATGCTGTGGCCGGTGCATCACACTGATCCAAAGGCAGGAGCCAGGTGCTTCTCCTGGTCTCCCATGCGGGTGCAGGGCCCAAGCACTTGGGCCATCCTCCACTGCATTCCCAAGCCATAGCAGAGGGCTGGCCTGGAAGAGGAGCAACCGGGACAGAATCCGGCGCCCCGACTGGGACTAGAACCCAGTGTGCCGGCGCCGCAAGGCGGAGGATTAGCTTATTGAGCCACGGCACCGGCCACAACATTTAATATTGAGTTTCCTAGGAACATTAGCCACATTTCACACGCTCAATAGTTGTACATGGCTTTGTAGCTACTGTACAAGATATCTTCTAAAATTTCTTGGAGGTTGTGTATTATTAAAACACTCTGCATGGATTTAAAAAATTATTGCACCAAAATAAACTTTGGATTAAACTTTTTCATAAACCTTTTTGAAATCTCTTCACATTAAATATCACAGAATATAAAATATTTCTTTGTGCGAATTTTACTGGATAGCTCTGTTCTAGATAAAACAATATAGGTTTAAAAATACCTAACTGGGCATTCATAGATATTATAAACATGTATATTTTAGACTGGTTTTTGGAAGCAGATAGGATGTGAATTATGCTAGCCATGTAATAGAAACAGCTTGCACCTTTTTTTTCTGTAATTAAATTTCGTTAGTGGTTTGTTGCACTATATGTAAAAAAGTATTTTTATATTAACTCTGAAGCTTGGAGTTGAGCATCTTGTGACAAGCTACAGGGTAGTTTGGAAAACACTAGCTGTAGAACTAAGTTCTTCTGTCTCCTTTTATCTGCTGCACAATAGGAGATAATAAACCAACACAAAACAAAGAACAGAGCTCTGAAAATGCAGTGTGGAGCAAGGCCAGACAGAAGTCAACAAAATAATGTTATTAACACAGCATCATTTAATGATGCCACTGACCTATAAACTTGGGGCACAGAATTTGGGTGAAATCCATGCTATTGTAAATATCTCAGAAAAATGTAGACATGTTCTTGCCATGGACTTTACAGACAACATAAAGATGAAGACAGAAAACTCTGTTATAAGTGAAGTACTTTGTTAGTGAATTTATGGTAGGGATCTGTCTAATATTAATGTCAAATACTTAGTTTCTAAAGAGAAGAGAAAGTCCCATCTAAGGGTGGTTTAAAGAGGATTGTTTGACTTGCTTTACAAGGGGAAATATCTGGCTTTTCTATATTATTTAGAGTCTGCCTTCAGTCTGCCCCGAGATGTTTGGGCTCCTACCACTCTGGAAAGTCCTTTCATGCTTAATTGTCCTTCTTACAACCCCTGGAAACTTACCGTTAAAATACCATGGGTGGTCTCCTATGATAGCATCCACCTCCTCTCACTTTTCCCATAAAGTCTTCTAGTACCTTCTGTTAAGATAGAATTTTTCAGACTAAATATTATAAGTTTTGTTTTTCTCAATTTCTATATTCTGGTTCTGCTCTGATGACTGGAGAGTTCCTTCGATCTCTACTTATTTTGGTAGAGAGTTCCTTTCAGACAGAGTGGGAGCCAACTGGGGGACTGTTGGGCCAAGGCACTGTCTCAAGAGCGCTGTCTGCACATGCTGAGGACCCTGTTGCTGTTAATAACTCCATTCTCACTGAACTTTTGCAAAGTTTCTTTGGAAATATTTTCTTTGCTAAAGTATTAGCTCGACCCTAACAATTTTAAAGAGGTACTTCACCTGCCATAGACAACAAGTGTCATGTTTAATATTAAATGGAGTTCTTAGGTTAGATTCCGTGGAAGAGATGTGGGGAGCAAGGTTTGCATGCAGGAACAAGGCTGAATGGAGAAGGCAGCATGAGGCAGAGAAAGGCATTGAGCTGAAATGTTGGTCCCCCATAGACCAGCATTTCAGGATTACCTATATTAAAGCAAAGTGGGATGATCTCTGCCCAGCTGCCATTTGATGATTCCCCCAGAAAGAAGAGCCCAAGCTTTGGTTAAGCAGCCCCGTAATACCAAGATCAATTCCTGAGTGCCTGCCAACACTCTTAGCATCTGGGGAAAAGCAAGTGTCTCTGCTGAAGGAGCCCTTGAGAAATGCCCACAGCATCCACTAGCATGAGGTAATGCAACAGGTCTCTAGCATGGAACCTGACAAAAGGAGACACTCAACACATGTTTATTTTTAAAAAGTGTACATTAACTTGTTTTGATAGCTTAGTTTAACTTTAGTCACATCTTAGATACAGAATCTTAGACTGGGAAGACAGCTTAGACACCATTCATCCCAACCTAGTATTAAAAAATGTTCTCGGGACCGGTGTTGCGATGCAGTGAGTTATGCCACAGTCTGCTATGCTGGGATCCATACTAGCACTGATTCCAGTTCCACCTGCTCCAGCTCTGATGCAGCTTCCTGGTAATGTGCCAGGGAAGGCCACGGAAATGGCCCAAGTGCTGGGCACCTGCCAACGATGTGCTCCAGGCGCCTGGCATTGGCATGGCTTAGCCCCAACCATAGCGGCCAACTGGGGAGTAAACCAACAGATAGAAGACTTCTCTGTCTCTCTATCTCTATGTCTTTCCCTCTCTGTAACTCTGCCTTTTAAATAAATGACTATATAAATCTGTAAAAAAAGAATATTCTCACAAGTTTATGCTAGTTCCTGAAGAGTTGGTCATGTGAAATACACACTTGTTAAGTGTAGTAGTTCTCCCTCTACCTGCAGTTTTTCTTACCCACTCACTGACAGTAGCAGTCCTAGAATATTAAATGGAAAGACTCCAAAATAAATAATTCATAAGTTTTAAATAACATTTAGTACAGTATCTTACTGTGATTATTCTATTTTATTGTTAGTTATTGCTTTTCACCTCTTACTGTGCCTAATTTATAAACTGAATTGTATCATAAGTATGTATGAGGAGGAAAAAATGCTATTTTAGGGTCTGGTGCTATTTGGCAATCAGAGGGGTCTTGCATCAACCTATCCCCTGTGTATGGGGCACGGCATTGTGTATTCATGAACAACAATCTCTCTGATTAGTACCTGAAATTCTCAGTGGATAGAGAGCATCAGTCTATATAATGCACAACCCAATACCTAACATTTACATGAAATCAGAAACTTTTGGTCTAACTCTAGTACAGATATGTCTGGAATATACAATATTACAAATCCTTGCTCATAGCTATAACATTAAATTATTTCTTTTTAAGTTACCTTTTTCATTCCAGCTATTTGACATTGTGTAAAAGTAGGCTTTGAATTCCTTTTAAGGGTATTTGGAGCCAAGTTATATGAAATTTTAATTTAGCTTTTGTTTTGATTGGCATTGTATAAATTAACATATTTATACCTAATTTTTAAAAATGCAATGTGTTTATATAGGGTATCATGTTAGAGATGCACACGTATGACTCACTCCCATGGGTCGCCCAGATACCTGGACATACAGATCATTGCCTATTCCCAGTGCTCATGTTTTGACTGTCCCACATTCTCTTCTGTTGATGGGGATCCATGTGTGTATCCCAGTACTGCCGTTTAAAGCAGCCCACCGAACCTCAGACAGGAAAGGTGCAGAAGAGAGTTTAGGGAGGATTCCTGGATGATGAGGACTGGGTAGAGGAGGACCTGGGGCTTCCTGAGTCAGAGAAATTAGGCCTGAATGGAGGTATAAATTTGGAAATCCTGATTTAAAAAAAAATCCTCTATTAAATGCCTCAATCCCCCCTTTTAATTATGGATTCAGAAAAACTATGTGAATCAGAAGCAATAAGGATAATGAACAAAAAGGAAGTAAAAAAAAAAAAAAAGGACTGTGGGAGTATGCAGATAATGCCAAATAGGGTTACTAGAATGCTACAGTAATTAGAATGGGAATAAACACACATTCCAGAAGTCTCCAAAGGATCAATTTTTGACACAATTAATTTTATTTGCGTTGGAAATCTGAAGTGGATTTGGTCTTCATCTGGATGCAATTGAGTCTTCCCAGTCCTAGGCTAGATAGTTATTTTTTTTTGCTCATTTTAATATGCTGCTCGTGCCAAAAGTCCTCTGGGTAAATATATCGGATTTATAAAAATGCCCAACAAAATAAAATTAACCAAACCCTGCTGAATGGGTGACTTACAAAATGTGATATTTTCACTGAATACATGGTTTTTATTTTTCACTATATTTAGCTAAAAAGTGCAAATAAATATCCAGTTTATGGTGTTTATTATGATCATGTGCATAATGCAGCATCAGCATTTCACATATACATAGATGGAGTAGGTGACCAAAGTTCTATATTCTTTGACAGACTTCCAGACTACTTTTTTTTTTTCTGGACACTCAAAAATTTTTATTCAGTATTCAGAGATTCTCTGAAGGTTAAAATGCATTTTGGTTGGGAAAATGTTATGTGACTCTCGGGATAGACTGTTAAAAAAGTTTGGTAAACTAGAAAAATATCTGAAGCTTGACATTTATCAGCTCTTAGTAGAGGGTCCTTTTGATTCGCATTCAAATCTGTCAAGCAAATCATTCCCAGTTTCATGGGTAGAAGCAAGGAGTGACAGCTAGCACTGGTGACTACTTCCAGGACAGACTGAGCGCCACTTTACCAATAGGTACTCAGTGAGGCAAAGTTGCTTAAGTGTTGTTTAAACATGAACAGTTTGAATCAGCTACTGAAATCTCCATGTCTGTACTCACATCTGTAACTTTCGCATTGCAAAAAGCTCAGTGAAGTCCCAAGGAGTCATAGAAGAGTGACAGAGACCCAAGTGGAAGAGAGCCAAAGAAAACGCAGGTGCTGTGTTGGGAAGAACTAGGCAAATGAAAAGACTATGGGTTGTATGATGAGGATGTTTAGGGATACCAGAGAGATGCTTCACTGTGAACTTAGAGGTAACTTTGAAACGATTCTGCCTAGGGCCTCACGAGGAAATGCACTATTTCATTGAAAACCAAAACTATCAGGGAAGATAGCCTAGCAGCAGCCTAGCTGTTAAGACGCTGGTTAAGGCACCCACGCACTCCACCAGAGTACTAAGACTCCCTACCCAACTCTGCCTTCCGACTTCAGCCTCCTGCTAATTTGGACTCCTGGAGGCAATAGCAATGATGGCTCTAACCTAAAAGGAAACCTGTAGACGTGAAACGGACACTATGAGAAGCAATGACTGGATCAGCCCTTGTCCTGACTGTCGAGGAACAGCTTACTATTTTATTCCTTTTAGTATTTTCTTCTTCTACTTAATACCATTGGTTGAACTCTTAAAGCAGAATCATTCTTAGGTGTTTAAATACAATTGAAAATTGATCTCTGTTAAAATAAGAGTGGGAATAAGAGAGGGAGGAGATGTACAGTTCGGCACACACTCCCTTGGACTTACCCCTAAGGGTAAAGCTAAAAACTTGCCATGGGACTCCAAATCCCATTAACTTGGCAGGTACCAATGCCATCTTACTACTTAAAGCAATCAGTTTAACTTCATAACTGATCATAAAGTTAGGATTGTCAAAGGGATCTCATAAATAAGACCAGTGTCTGCTAATAATAATTGATAGAATTAAAAGAAGAGAATGATCCAACATGGGAAGCAGGACACACAGCAGACTAACAGAATGACAAGTGCCCTATACAGTACTCTGGCCTCAGAATCAGCCCTTAAGGCATTCAGATCTGGCTCAAAAGCCCATGAGAGTATTTCAGGCATGGAAAGCCAAGATACTCTGGCAAAAAATGACCTACATGAATGATCCCTGTGAGTGAGATCCCAGTGGAAAGAACAGGCCATCAAAGAAGCAGGTACCTTTCTCTGAAGGGAGGAAAGAACTTCCACTTTGACTATGGCCTTGTCTAAATAAGATCGGAGTGGGCGAACTCAAGAGGCTTCCATAGTCTTGGCAGCTCTTGACAGGAGCCTTGGGTGATCACTGACATCATAAATAAGAGTGTCAATTGTTAAATCAACAAAAGGAGTCACGGTGCACTTGTTCCCCATGTAGGATCTCTGTCCTCAATGTGTTGTACTATGAGAATTAACAGTAAAACTAGTCTTCAAACAGTACTTTATACTTTGTGTGTCTGTGTGGGTACAAATTGTTGAAATCTTTACTTTAGTATAGAGTTGATCTCCTGTGTATAAAGATAATTAAAAATGAATCTTAATGAAGAATGGGATGGGAGAGGGAATAAGAGATGGGATGGTTTAGGGGTTGGAGGGCAGGTATGGGGGGAAGAACCACTATAATCCAAAAGTTGTACTTATTAAATTTGTATGTATTAAATAAAAGCTTTCTATAATAATAAAAAAAATGGTTCTAGTAATTGGGTTACCAGTGTGGGAGACCTGGATTGTGTTCCCAGTATCTGGCTTCAGCCTAGCCCACTCGCAGGAAGTGCAGTTATTTAGAAAGTGAACTGGGCTGGAGGATCTCTCTCTTTTTCTCACATACATACACACACACACACACACACACACACACACACACTTTTTCCCACCCTCTCTTAAATAAATAAATAAAAGAGAAAACGAAAGCTATCAAGTCAGAAGATAATTTGCCCAGGACCTACAAATTCTCACATCACAATCTTTACCATCACAATCTTTACCATCACAATCTTTTTTCATATAATAAATACAATTTATATCCCTCCTTAAATTATTATTCTAATTGTGGGAATGTACTTCAAATATTTTTATATTAACTTTGACAAATTCATCTACGAATTTTCCAATTGTGCCTACGAATAAACCTTTTATTTGACCAACGGCCTTGCTTTCTCAGAAGAACCTCACCCCCTAGGCAGTCTGCCGCCTTGTAATCCCATTTGCCTTCACTCTTTTGTCCTGTATCATCTCCCCTTCTCCACATTTAGGCATGGGGTTGAACATTTTTGGTATGACATGTTACAGGTACGTTTTGCTCTATGCCCATTTTCCAGAAAACCTAGGCTAAAACAGTCTTCAAAATTTATTTTCTGTTTAATAACTCCAAGACCTCTTTCAATTTGAATCCACTTGCCTAAGGCCACATTGCTAGAACCAAGTGAGACTCAGAGCCAGGCCAGTCTGTCTCTCCACTGTCGCCATGATGCCACTAGCCAAAGCGTGGGGTCTCTTCTTGTCTGCCCTAACTGCATTCTGTGAAGGATTCCTTGCAATCTATTAGAATAAAAAATAAAAAATAATGCTTTTTCCTAATGAATAAACAGCTGCGGGCAGAACTTGTCTTGTGCTCTTCAAATAAGGGGGAAAAAAACTATTCAGAAGTTAATCCTCAGAACGAATGGATATCTTACCACATCATCTTTACTGGCAAGCCGTTTCCTATTTGAAATCCTTTTTCTTTCTCAGCTTCTGTGTTGCCATCTACTTTTTCCTTGCAAACTTCTCTAAACATGTGTCATTAATATCTTCACCTACCATATCCTCTGGTCTCAAAAGTCACTCTGTGCATTCAGTCCTATCCCCACCCACAATTTTGGAAGCTTTCTCCAACTATGCTGTCACCTCAAATCTCTGGAACATTCCACCCTAACAGAGACCAGGGAGCCCTTTTAGTTCTAATTAAATCAGCATCAGTGAAAATCCCCGTGTAAAAACTGTCTCGAGTGTTTATTCTCCTTTCCCTGGTGCATGACTCCCTGGAATTGTCCGTAGTCCCCTTGGGGAAAGAAGGGAGGAAAAATGCTGCCTGTTCACTTTGCTTCACTTATCAAACCTCCTGTGGAGCATTAAACTTAGGTGAGGAAGCAGAGGGAACCTTGGATTTCCATTATATCTACTGACACCATCCTTCAGCTCATCGCACTGATTTTTTATTATATCAATCAAGCAATTCCATGGTCATCCCAAGGGCTCTTTGTCTCTGCCCACTGCAAACAACATTGCCTTAGATTCCCATAGATCATGGTCTGATTCCCGCTCCTGTTCCAGCCTTGTTGTTACAGTAATTACATCTACTTTACTCAATTAGATGGTGCCATTTAACATGGTTACAGTGAGGGGTAGCAGGGAAAACTGAGAAGGATGAATCATGCTGAGAGATACCTGCTTCGGGGGATGCCTCTGCTCAAACAGGCAAAGGGAAATTTCTCCTCTTCTGCCATGTGAGGATGGAACTTCTGTTGGTGACTAGGTTTTGGAAGAATGGGGAGATTGAGATTGACTGTCAGACATCTCAACCTAACATCCCCCATTCCTACCCTTTTCCCAACATGTCTGAGTCTGAGTTTCATTGCAGGAGACATGTGCTATGCATTTTGTCTCCTTCCTAACTCTGTCATCCTGATAATCCGACACCAGGCCTAATTTTCAGTGATCTTCCCTGTCTCTGAAGGATAGAAACAGACCCTCAGGCTTTCAAAGTACAATTTAAATTGGCAATTTGATGCCTGAAGTCCATCATTTTTTTTCTCACAAGTCCTCCATTGTTAACTGAAGTACCCGCACCTCACTGTGATTTTATTATTACCATATCCCCTATTTTAACTAAGTCGAGCAGTCACTTTGCTTCCTAATTCCCTGCTTTTCACCTAACATCACAATTGTCCATAGATGAAAGCCTAGCCACTCTTACTACCACACCTGTCATCCATATGACTTCTGGACAGGTGAGAAATTGAGCTCCAAAAGCCCAGTGACTACTTTCTATGACTGATTGTCTTAGCCTTGGTGCCTAGAATTAACTTAGAGCAAAGATTTCATTCTGATCCTGTGAAGCAAAAATGAGGGGTAAAGGGAGACCAGGAAGAGAGGAAAACAAGTCTAAGTCTCTGCATTTCCAAGCTGGCAACAGCTTCACAGGAAACCCCAGTTGGCATGTGGACATGTGGAGGACCCCCAGAAGGCACTAAGTTACTCTCATCTTTCAGAGCGTTCCGTGGGGGGAGGAAATGATAGCCAGTAACTCTGCCCACAATTCCCCATCTTCAACATCAGTCTATCAGTGTAGCTACTGAGGAAGTCAGGATTTCTGTGGCTCCAGTGGGGTAGGACTAACGTGCAAGGACTCCTATATCTCCCCCTGCTGAAGTTCTTTGTCTCATTATACAGTTGGGTTGAGAGTTTATCAATGCAGTCTTCTGTCATAGGAGAAACAGGGACTATTACTGGTTCTGGGAAGCAGGACAAGTTTCCACGGCCCTTGCAAAAGCAAGATCTGCAGATCTGTAGAGGCACATAAACAAGGTCCAGTGCATGCTGTTTCTTCTTGTAAGCCCACATTCTAATTATTTAGAAATTGCTTCTTGTGAGATGGCACATTCTCCTTTAACATTTTCTCTTGTGACGTGAGGCCACTGTCATTTAATGAGTAAGTCAATCTCTGGCTTCTTTGTGTATTTTGATAATTTGTCTGCAGGTTATCAGAGAGCAGTGAACAATTCTAAGTGCCTGTCCCTCCCTCTCCCCATCCCAGAGTAATCTTCCAGGGGGAGTGAGACAGTAAACAAATAGAGACGTAAGCTATATGTTCATGTTCTGACATGTTACAATGTAGGAAAAGAGGTCTGTAGATAGAGTGAGAGCTGCTGGCATGAGTTAGGGGAAGTTTTTCCCTAGCAGAAATCGAAGGTAAAATGACAATCCATCCAGAGCATTTGTTCAATACAGCTTTGTTGGTACAAAGGATCTATCAGCCATTGAAAATAAGTCACCGAAAAAATACGGTTTTTTTCCTGGAAAAATGAGAGAAAGAGGAAAGTAGGTATAGATATATAGGTTTTAAATGATTTCAAGGTTTTTCATGATAACCTCACAGTTTTGATGTGTGTGGATATATACCCTTTTGTGACCAGGTTTTATAAAACAAACATAAGACTGTGTGTTCAGTTACAGCAGTAGCTGTATGTCCAGAGGCGGTTAACACATAGTGAAGGAGGAAGGGATTCTAAAGAGAGGCTCAGAGATGCCAATTAGTCTGAGCTCTTCAACTTAACTCAGGCTGTTATTGTAGACATTTTCCTTTGTTTCACCAAAGAGTGTTGCCTTGAAATTGTGTTTAATATAATACAGCAACTTTTCCATATCATGACCTTGCTTATGCTCTGTGATACACCAAGCATTCATGGTTCTGTGTGTGGGTACCTGAATTGCCTGTATCTTCCAATATAAGTAGAAATGTACTCATGGCAAGTATGTAATGGATGGAAAAACCAGCTGTATTTTGGTTTATTAAATGTCTCAATTTATTTTTCAAATATTTTGGATTAGATAAAACCCAACTAGGTTTTGCCAAAAACGTTTCCCCCTTAATTTTTGAAATCATGTGCAATTTTGCAGAAATTTACTCCATATGTTTCTGTTTCATTTATATTTAAATCACCAAAATATCACTTTGTAAGATCTATTTGATGCCCAAGAAGACATTTGAATTAGTCTAATACAGTTTTTAAAAGTTGAAATGTAACTCATATACCATAAAATTCACTTTTTCAAAGGTCACAATTTAGTAATTTTTAGTATCTTCTCAAAGTCGGGTAACCATTACCACTGTCGAATTCTAATTCCTAGTGCAGGTTTGAAGCACCTTCTGTTGTGAACAGGAGGAATGGTCCATATGAGCTGCACGGTGGGATTGCACCCTGCAACTCCTGCTCTGAAACTTGGTGTGAGCTTTTGCTGCAGAGAGAGCCTTGCTCTGGTTCCAACACCATGGTTGTAAATTGGAACAACTCTGTATTTCACAACGTGGATGCAGGGCTCTGGGGTTATTGTCAGGGTGAGTTTCCCTGCTGTGACTAATCTACCACCATGGCTCAAGCTGAATGTTCTACTGCCTTCTTCCTCAGATCTTTTCTCCCACTCAGGAGGTTTTTGATAGTTTTTTGACCTGGAAAATCTGAGGCTGCTTGGTCCCAATCACATAATATTTGGCTCCAAAGTTCTCCCAGCTCTCACTATCCCACCCAGCTAAGTCACTGCCAGAAAAATGAGAGGCTACATAAGACTTTGAAGACTAAATGTTCCCCTAGTGACCTCTGTATATTGAATTTGGATCTGTCTACTTAAGAAGCAATGGGAATAGTGAGTCATAAAACTTAATTTGTTATCTCAGCAAGTCCTTTCTGAAGGTATTTAAGATGATTGTCCTATCAGGTTCTTTAAGAATAAAACAAATATTCCTGTCCAATACTAGTATCCCCTTTCATCAAATTTAATTCTTGATTAGGTATATTAGATTTAGAACATGCAAAAATAATGATACTGACATGTGAAATAGAACAGCATGCCGTAGCACAGTTAGCCATAATGTTCAGCTTTGTAGAGGTTGTGACACCCAAGCTTTGGAAATGTGGTGTTCTAAACCCTCCTCCACATGAAATAAGGCAGAAAAAATAAAAAAAAGGCTTATTTTTCTTTTACAAATATCATGTTACTGGTAGAAATAATCAAGCTCTGAGATATTGTAAGTTTTCCTTTCTCTTTAGGATCTAATATTCTATTTATAAAATGGAAAGACAATCACTACTAAATACAACTAATGTAAAAAAATTTAAATGTTGGCCTGCGTATGAAAACATGATCAGCACTGTCCCTGGCTCTCTGGAAGTAAATATATATGTATATATTTAAATTTGTACTGAATTCAGGCTATCAACGTGACTTATGATTAGACAACTAGAACTAGTTTCCATTTTTATTCTTCCAGGAGATAAAGATGTTCTTGTCCATGAATGCAGGGCTTTCTCTATAAAACAAACAGTGTTGAATAAACAGTGGCTCGTGTGTTTCCTGTTAAAAATTCCATACTACAATCACCATTTGTTATCACCACCATGAACCTGTAGTAAGAAACTCTTCCAATACAGCCCAATACTTTTGAAAACTCTGACACAGTGGTCTTTTTTTTGTCCTCCCTGCCCAAGTCAAGCTTGGGAACAATTCTCACATTCTGAGAGTCCAGCGAGTTTTCCTATGCCCTGTTTTTTCTCTTCTGCTCCTAGGTTGGCAGTGCTTTTTGTCCTCATAACAACAACATGTCTACATGGAAAGTGAAATATTCAGCCATCGGATGTTTTGTCTATGCACTCCTCCACGTTCTGATGTTATGTAGACAAAACATTCAGATAACTGATTCTTTTCGTTTTCATCCAGATGTTCTGCAATTATTTATTCAAAGCTTGTGTCTAGTTTACCAGTGATTGAAACAGAGGAAATAAACCCCACAAATGTGAAGATTGACTTCCAATGACATAAAGAATGGAGTGGGCATTAGATCACAGGTGGATATTTTTCTGCAATTATATCACTCATTGATTATCTAAGGCACATACTTTGTGTTTTGTACATATATGACACAGAGAAAAGTGTTTAGATGTATAAAATGTCTAAAATATTGCATGCAAATTACTTAGAATGGAGGACAAAGTAAGAACATCTATTTTGATGAAACAAACCCTTTGAAGTCTTAATATGGAAGACACTAATGATTGCTTACAAAGCCATTCTGAACCCCTTTCTATCTACCTTCTAATACTGAGGCTGAAAAGAGGACTTCTTGTTTTCTTGGTCTCTTAATTAGGAGTGGGTAATCATAGGACCTTATTTTAGATAATGAGACTATACAGGGAAATGTGTTACGGGATTTCTGATCAGCATAGCTTGCTTAATGGTGAAAAGAATAGGTGCAAGCATGCTTATTGGTTCTTTTCCTTCCTCAGCAAGTCTAGAGCCACAGCAGCCATTTTGTAAGTATGAGACAACAATCATAGAGGAAAATCTGGCAAGTGATGAGCAGAATGATATAAAAGCACTGATTTTGATACCATTGTAGAGTTGCTGATCAACCCGTAGGCCTCCAACCTTCACACTCTTTATTTTCTTGACAGGCAGAGTGGACAGTGAGAGAGAGAGACAGAGAGAAAGGTTCTCCGTTGCCGTTGGTTCACCCTCCAATGGCTGCCGCGGTCGGCGCGCTGCGGCTGGCGCACCGCGCTTATCCGATGGCAGGAGCCAGGTGCTAGGTGCTTTTTCCTGGTGTCCCATGGGGTGCAGGGCCCAAGCACTTGGGCCATCCTCCACTGCACTCCTGGGCCACAGCAGAGGGCTGGCTTGGAAGAGGGGCAACCAGGACAGAATCCGGCGCCCCGACCGGGACTAGAACCCGGTGTGCCGGCGCCGCAATGCGGAGGATTAGCCTGTTGAGCCACAGCGCTGGCCCACACTTTTATTAAGTAAAGATCATTATTCTTTCATTTACTGTTACTCATGTATTTTGTTATTTGCATCTGAAAACGTAACTTAGTGATAAATATAGAGACCGTAGATCTACTGTTCCTTTTACATACAATAAAACTGAAGCACAAGTGCTACACTGGCTTGTCCAGTGTTGTAACTCTAACATCAGTGTGAGAACAAGACTTGAGCCCAAGTCTCCTGGTTCCTAAGGGCAGTAAGAACTGACCAGCTGAATGTGCAGGACTTAACTTTGAAAAAGAGAGACAATAAAGGTGACACTGAAACACTGTTCACAGGTGCTCACATCAGCGTAGTGGACTTCTCTTATTTGCCGGAAGTGCCTGGAGTACATCAGAGCAGTTCTTGAGGTTTTGCTTATTGTTAAAGATTCATTTTAAAGCAAGGGTGACATACAGAGAAGGAAAGACACAAGAGAAAGAGATCTTCCATGTATTGGTTCACTTTCCAAATGGCTGCAACCGCAGGAGCTGGGCCAGGCCCGTGCCAAGAGCCCAGACTACAGGGCTCTTTCCTGGTCCCTGACTTGGATGGCAGGGGCCACACTACCTGGGGCATCTGCTGCTGCTTTCCCAGGAGCATTAGCGGGGAGCTGCATCAGAAGCAGAACAGCCAGGTTTTAAACTGCCACTCTGATATGGGATGTCACCGTGGCATACAGTAACTTAACTCACTGTGCCAAAGAATCAATCCAGTTCCTGAAGTTTTAAACACTGCAGGGACCAAGAACCAGAACTCAATGTTCTGACTCTGCCTCAACACATTTTTTTTTCTGGATCACTTAATGATTTAGCTCTAGAAGAGATTCAGTGTTGTGACATCATATTGAATGAGGGGAAAATCCTAGTCCTTAAAATCCAGACTTGTGTGCAATTCCAATCTCTGAATTTGCCAGAGATGCAACCTCTGGACAAGTACTTACCTGCTTAGTTTTCTCATCTCTAATGATGCTAATCCAATCCAGCTCTTCAGTTCTCATGAAGATTAGATGAAATAAGACATACACTCACAATCAGTGTATCACATATAGATACAATTTAGCAAATAGTAGCTATTATTATTAACGACAACTGAGAAACTACCAAGTCCAGATGATATGAAGGCTCTGAACTATCACTCTCTTATACCTAAGTGGCATTCTCAAGTGTGACCATGATGACATCAGATTTGACAGCCGTGATGAAATATCTGAGCAAAGACTATGTTAACCGGTGCCCCATGATGAACAAATTTGATGACATGTGGACTGTGGCTTGTGACACTTTCTTCAGGTAGTGTCACTCAAATCAGGGATCATCTGAAGACTTAGTCCTCTTGTAATGTGGAAGATCCAAGTGAGCTATCAGACCACCTGAACGCTAAATTCTGCATCTTATAGCTAAATTGACCACAGTGAATTTAAGAAGCCTCTTGTCAAAGCCCCTTGGTGGTTTATATCCAGAGAAGGAAAATGAAAGTAGGAATGGGAGCCAAATGCCATGACTGGTCACACATGCACATACCAATCTCTAAATTCAAGTGGGTTCTTTGTTTCAATAAGTTCAGCTTACCATGTGTTTTCACAAAATAACAACTATACAGGAAGTTGTCTGGATTCTGAATTCTCAAATGCAAAATGATACCTTGGGCTCTTGGCTGAAAGGTGCAACTTGCTATTCGATTCCCAACTCGGGGAATGCAGCTGGAATGAGAGAACACAAAGCCCCGCTCCGTTATTTTTGCCTTGTAGAATGTTTTCTACAAAACTGGCAGAGGCCCACAAAAGAAAGACAGTGGGTTTCTAAGACCTGGCCTTGATTTTCTGCTTGAGACAGTAAGTATCAGGAATCCATTCCTAATGAAAAGCAAACAGACAATCACTACATTTCTCCATACATTCCTGGCATATTTATACTTGAGCGCATTCTGTGGAGACAACATTTTTCTACACACCACATTCAAAGGTTGTGCACAGGAAAGCCTCATCTGGAGGGCTAGGGCTGGAAGAGGGAACTGGGAGTTAACCCCTGTGTGCTCATGGAGCCCTCAGACTTGCAAGTCCTTTGTCTTCTGTATTCAGTGTCCAGATGCGCCTTCAGTCATGGGCGCATCACGTTCTCTTGCTCTTTGTGGGATGGAAAGTCACACGGCTCCTGATCTTGTCAGCGTAGCCCTAAGACATTTCTACATAACTCTCTAATGACTTTCGTGTTATCCTTTGGGGTTCAGAGGTGATTCCTCCTCTTCTATGGGCAGGTGAATTCATGACATCCAAGGTAGGCTTGCTGAAACAGAGCAAGTCCTTGAGAATGTGTCACCACCTCACTATCTTATTATCTGTACAATTATTGTCAAGCTAGCTTATCTCCAGCAGGTTCTGTCATCTCTAAAAATGAAACAGTGACTGACTAACAGGTAGGAGGGTGAAGAGTGTGTGTAAAAAGTATCATTTGGATGGGAAGCTTTGCCTTATGGCATACCAAGACATTTCAAAGATAGTTCCAAACCTAAATTAATTTTAACATAGTTATGTGAAAGTGCACTCTGTTAAGTGAATGCTTTTGAGATTTGCATGAGGTTGTTAGAAATAATACAAAGACACCTAGCACACCTTTACCCAGTTTTACCCTGTTTTACTTCAGGCTGTTATTAAATACCATAGACTGGGTGGTTTAAGCCACAGAAATTCATTTATTTTCCCACAGTTCCAGAGGCCAGGAGTCCAAGACCAAGTGCTGGCATGGTTGGTTTCTGGTGAAGGCCGACTTCCCAGCCTGGAGACAGCCACATTCTCGTGGGTCCTCACATGGTAGAGCAAGCTCTTTGCATCTCTTCTTACAAGGGTGTTAATCCTATCATGAGTGCCCCACCCTCCTGAATCATCTCCCACAGGTCCCACCTCCAAATAATATATTGGCAGTTAGACTTTAACATGATTTTTACAGGCGATGCCATCAGCCCCAGCATTCCCAACGGTAACATCTTGCAAATCTATAATGAACTATCACAGCTAGGACGTTTACATGTTACATGCAAGAAACACAGATTTCAATCTGAGTTTCCCATATGGGCAGCAGGTACCTACCAGTTTCACCATCAAAGGGATCCATGCTATCCTTTTATAACCAGCACAAACTCTTTGCCACTCCCACCCTGTAAGGCCGCCACAAAACACACCAAACATCAGAGTAAGGGAAAGGGTTTGTTGGCGGGGAACCCAATAGTTCAGAGGGAAGGGGCAAAGAAGGAAAAGAGGGAGAAGGAGAGCATAAGAGAGAGGGAGGGAGGGAGGGAGAGAGAGAGAGAGAGAGAGAGGAGAGGAGAGATACAGAGAGAGAGCGCCACAGGTTCAGGAACAAGTCCTGTTAAACCTTTGCTGGGAGTGGGCAGAGAAGTGGAGCTGACACCAGTGGTTGGGCCATGAAGTCACCTGGCTTCCAGCCATGCTGCAGGCTAGAGCCTAGGATGGTGTCCAGGGTGTAGATCGCACCATAGATAAGACTGCACCATTTTACTAATACACCCTCTCCTTAAAACCTAAAACCATTAATATTCTCTCCATGTCTAGCTGTTGTAGGCATTTGTGAACCAGTGATAGATTAGAAGCTTCATTCTCTCTCCCCACTCTCCACTTCAAATAAATACATTAATTAATATTTCCTAAAACTGATAAAGCTCATTAAAATTTTATGTCCCTGTTCTGAAGAATATTTTGCTAAAAGTTTGGAAATAATGAAAATTATTTGCAAATCCAAAATATGACATCTTGAGAGTACACATTCAAAAATATTCAAACCTCTTTAGTAAAAGCCAGCAATCCAATTAGATAATGCATAAAAGACATAAAGAGACATATAACTGAAGAACATACACAGACGTCACATAAGTACATAAAAAAGCTGTTCAATATCACTATCCATTAAAGAAATGAAAAATAAACCACAAGGAGACTTAACACACACTTACTAGAATGGTTTAAAAATAGCAAAAACACCTAATGGTGCCAAGAATGAAAAGACTCTGGGTCGTACATCACTACTGAGCATGTAAAATGGTTTCGTCTCTAGAAAAGAGTGATAGTCGTTTTTTGTTTGGTTTTGTTTTAAGAGATTAAAGTTGCAGCTATCAGGTGATCTAGCAATTGTTTGTGCCTTTATCTAAGAAAAAAACCACTCTTATGTTAATATATAATCATTTATAATAAGATCCAAACTGGAAACAACCTAGATGCCCTTCACTGGTTCACAAATGCCTGCAACAGCTGGTGATGGGCCAGGTACACAGAACTCAATCCGACTCTCCCATATGGGTGGCAGGTACCTACCTATTTGAGCCATAAGCTGCTGCCTCCCAGAGTGTGAATTAGTAGGAATCTGAGACTCAAACCCAGGCATGCCAATATGGGATGTGTGTCAAGAAGCATCTTAACTGCTGTGCCGAACATCAGTCCCTAACTTAGCATTATCTTTACATAGTCCATGCTTTTGTTTCCATGTCTAAGAATATACTGTCTATCCCTAGATTATGAATATTTTCTTCTCTGATTTTTTTAAGTTGTAAGTTTTATATTTTGTATTTAAATCTGTGATCTATTTTGGGTTAAATTTTACAGAAAGTGTAAGACTTCCATTGAGGTTTGTTTGTTTTGCATACAAATATCCAATTGCTCCAGCTCCATCTGTTAAAAGGCTATTGTTTCAAAACCAGGAGGGAAAGAAAGCTAGGCATCAGAAGCAATGGGTGGCAGGCCTATTAAAGGCTGCTCTGTACAGTGATCTGCCCTCAAGGAGACCCAACAGGCCAGTCCACTGTAGTGGCTTTCAGTGTGGAAAGCCTGGGCTTCAGCAGAGGAGAGTTTGTGAAGAGCCCTGGCAGCTCTGCCAGCCAAGAGTTGGATCACTGGAAATGGACCTGCCCTGGAGTCGAAGGACGACCAGGTCAGAGCCACAGATCTTATTGGCTCTAAGCTGAAAAGCCCTTCACTCAGCCCAGCTTCCAAAGTGACCACCGCAGCTGAGGGTTCGGCCAAGTAGGGTCAGTAACTGCAGGCAGAACTGAGAATTTCCTGTTAGAGATGCCACCTGCCTTTACCTGGCCAGCCCTCCTCCCAGGCCAGCTAGGTAAATGGAAGTCAACAGGGTGCCTCCCCCAAGGAGGTTTACACCTCCCTTAGGATGTACTCTATGAAGAGATAGATGAGTCTGAGCCTCCTAATTTACAAGGTTTTAAAGCCCACCAGATTATTATCAAGCCCCTTCTGTCAGATTCTATTTGCCTCTCAATCAGAAAACTTATTTGTAGCTTAGACAGCACCTTTCTTAGGTTCTCTAATAACAACTCTGTCCTTTGTTCTAGACCCTATCTAGCCCACTTGGGCCTCATTCCTTTGTAACCATAGCCTCTACTCTGCCACCAGTGGCTCTGCTCCCAACCTGTGTGTACTGATGGTCCTCTTCCCCACTTAATGTTGTATGATTGTTCAGAATTTCTCTACAGACAAACCCCACTACCTGCAAAAGTGGCCTTTCTCCCAGTCTTGGCTGGAATCACCTTTAAGCCACATCTATCAAACTGTCTCCACAAAGGTCTAGAGATCCCCCATTTCCTCTCCTCTATGAAATCCTTTCATTACCTGGTTAATGCTACTCTTAGGATCATTGGTTACTATTCTCACCCTTTTATACTTCAGTGTCTAAGTGTTTACAGCAGGTTATAATGGAACAAGGCCTTCAGCAACCAGGTGGTCAACCAAATGCTGCTATGGGAATATACCTCACTCCCCACCCAGGAGACAGCAGCCTGAGACATTGCCCCATGCCAGCGAAGAGTACCTCATCGCCCCATGTCAGCAGGAAGTAGCTCTAAGACAGATCATCGTCCCTCTACCCCTCCTGGACTTTTGGGACTAAATTAATCCCATACAAAACCCTGCTTTATAAAAAACAAAAGGGGGAATGTTAGGAAACTGGCACAGTTTTAGCCAGGTGGCCGCATGGCCCAGCTACCTGAGCCAGGCTCCACCCCCATCCTAATGGGATTTCTTTGCTCATGTTTCCCTGCCCACCCGCAGGCAAAGTTTTAAAAGGGCCTGTTCCTGAACACTTGTTCTCTTGGTTCTTCCCTCCTGCTCTCTGCTCTAGCTCCTCTCCTCTCTGTCTCTGTCTCTTATATTCTCTTTCTCTCTTTTTCCTTAGCTGCCCCTTCACTCCGGTCTGTAGGGTGATCCCCAATAAACCCTCCCCTTAAAAAAAAGCTATTGTTTCTTCACTGTATCTTTACATTTTTACCAAAATCCAGTTGGGCATACTTATGTAGCTCTATTTCTGGATTCTGGATTCTGCCCATCAGCCAAATGCATTTATCACTTCAAAACTACCACATGATCTTGAAGACTGAGACAACATGGAAAGCCCTGAAATTCAATAGACTAGTTCCTCCTACTTTCTTAATTTTCAAAATAGTTTTAGTACTCTTCCATGTCCATATACACTTTGGAATAATCTTGATTATACTTACAAAAGATTATGGTGGGATTTATGAGAAATTGCATTAAACTGGTATATCAGTTGGGAGGAGAATTAATATGATTTTTTCAGTTGATGAATACTGTATGTCTCCTATTTATTTAGATTTTCAAAATGTATCAGTGTTTTGTGGTTTTCACATAGAGATTCTGAATGAGTTTCTTAAGATTTATCACTAAGAATTTCATTTTGGGGGACTTATAGATGGTATTGTATTTGTACTTTAGCATGACGTGTTTATTGCTAAAATACAATAGAATTTGGTATTTAACTTGTGTCCTGTCACTATGCTGAATTCACTTAATGCTGGTAGTCTAAGTTTTCCTTCATTTGAGAATGTTTTGATGTCTTTTTCATCCCTAAAGGACATTTTTAATAGTTATGGAATTTTAGGTTGACAGTTACTTTCATTCAGCCCTTGAAAAACATTGTTTCGCTTCCTCTCCCCTCCATATGTCTAATCATAAATCTACTGCCGTTTGAATTGTTTTCCTTATGGATGAAGTTGCTGCTTCACAATTTCATGCTTTACAGATTTTTTTTCTTTGTTTTTAGTTTGTTGGAGGCTGATTATGATGTTCTTAGTGTGGATTTCTTTAGATTTATCCAGTTTGGGGTTCATTCATCTTGTATCTATATGTTTATGCCTTCGGTAAATTTGTAGTTTCCAGCCATTATTTCTTTGAGTCCTATTTTAGCCCAACTTCTCTTTCCTCTCCTTCTGAGACTCAGAATGTTAATGTTAGATTTTTCCCTTTGTTCTTGTATTAAGATTATCCAGAAAGATTGAACCAAGAAATGCATCAGTTTGAGAATTTTAAGGAATTTGTTCACACAATTGTGGAGTTTTGGCAAGTCCAAAATTAGCAAGGTAGGTTGGTGGCTAGAAATCGAGAGAGAAGTTGCAGTTTGAATTCAAAATCAGGCCTCTGGAAGAACTCCCCTACTTCCAGGGAAGTCAGTTTATTAGCCTTGGATTGGGTAAGTTCTACCTATAACATGAAAGATAACCTTACTCAAAGCTCAATATGTTAATAACATCTGAAAAGTACATTCACAGAAAAATGCAGAATAATGTTTAACCAAATATCTTGGTGTCATAATCTAGCAAAGTTGACATAAAATTAGCAATCTGAATTGCATAGTTACCTTTGCTTGCTTGCTTGCTCGCTTTATGTATTTATTTATTTATTTATTTATTTATTATTTATTTTCTTGGTTTATATTCTCCTTACTCTTCTAATGGGAAATTCCTGTCATCCTATCTTCCCCTTACTCTTTCTCTTCTATGTTTCCTACATTCTGCTTTGGATATTGATATTACCCCCCCCCACAATGAGTTTTTTACTTGTTATATTTTTAGTTCTAATTTTTCCATTTGGTTCTTCTTTATGTATTACAGCTCTTTTCTGGGACTTTCTCTGTTGAAGTCCTCTATTTTTCACTTGCGTCAAGAATGTTCATAACTGCTCATTGAAGCATTTTTTAGGGTAGATATTCTAAATTCTTAACAGATAACTCTAACATCATTGTCATCCTGGTATTGGCACCTATTGATGGTCCTTTTCATTCAGGGTAGCATCTTCACAGTTCTTAGTATGATGTGTGATTTCCTGCTGAAACCTGGAAATTTTCATATTTTATCATAAGACTCTGGCATCTTTCTCAGTCACCAGTTTGGCAGGGAAGTGGGGTTGGGAATTTCCACATTGTTTCTGGGTGGGAGTAAACACTCAGTCTCCCCAGTGATCCTCTTTAGATATCAGAGATTATCACATATTAGTGCTGAGCATAGGTGGCCGTCTCCACTCCCAGCTAAGTATCTCAACATTGGTGGGAGGGTTACAGATGATTTAGTACTACTACCCATTTTGCCTCCATAGAGCAAGGACTGCCCTTGTTATTGCTTAGCAGTGGTACAAGTTCTGACTACGAACAATGCTGCCTTTGAATTCACTCCAGCTGGGAGGTGAGGTGGAGGGTCTGTCATTATTGGTGGGTTGGAATGAAACTCTGTCTCATATTCAGCCTCTTCTGGTACCTTCCCACCTGAAGCTTCCACCTGGTAAATTTGTATACCTGTCTCTCAATGCACAGGTTGCTAGGAGATGTCCATCTTCCTGACCCTTTGGCTAAGAAGGGCAAGATTTTGTTAGACTTGTTTGGTTTACCTCTTCTAATGGGTCTAGGTTACTGGATTCTTGCACTTCCAGTCTGGGCTATATAAGGAGGAAAATAAAACCAAGAGAACTTCCCTCTGAGTCATTCCTTGAATCCTGAAGTCCTAGCCTGACTAGTGCCTTCTCACCAACTTTCAAAGTATTCTCATCTTTGTTTTATATTAACATAGTTGTACAAAAAAGCAAGAATAGATAAGAATGCATCTATTCCATATTTCTGGAACCTTAAGTCTGTAAAACTTGCTTTTAAAGAGAGGCAGTAAGAGGGCAAATAACAGTAAATAACAGTTTAATATTGTAACTACAAAGAGATTCTAGCTTACGACTAAGCTGAAAATCATAAAAATGGATCCTAGCCAAGTTTTCTTACTGGAATTATATGTTTACTTTGGGATTCTATTGAATTTCCATTTGAAGCTTTCCCAGTAACAAATATTTTAAGTGTTTTATAGTAGTTGTATCTTATGTTTATGATGACATTTGAATTTATTCATCTCAAATTGTGGTACAGAATATGGGGAATATTTAGCACTGTAGGTTTTATCATCAATTCCTACTCTCTCTAAGGGACAGTGAGTTTGCATCTGTATTCCTGGCCAGTTCTCAACTTCATCACCAAAGCACACTAGCAAAGAATTTAGGGTACCATTGACTGTTCATTTTGTTTTTCAAAAATGTTTATTTATTTATTTATTTTTATTCTAAAGGCAGAAAGAGAGAGAGAGAGAGAGAGAGGGAGAGAGAGAGAGAGAGAGATATGTATCACCTGCTGGTTTACTCCCCAAATGTCCACAACTGCTGGGGCTGGGCCAGGCCAGATTCAGGAGCTATGAAATATATCTGGGTCCCCAAATAGGTGGCAAGGACCCAAATACTTGAGCTGCCTCCCAGGCACATTAGCAGGAAGCAGGATTGGAAGTAGAGATGGAACTTGATCCCAGGAATTCTGATATGAGATCAGAGTGGTGTCTTAATCTCTTGCTTGTCCACCCTTATCTGTTCGTTTTCAATGAAATCCTAGTCCATACTAAGATTCTCCCTTTGCCTCTTGAAATATTCAAATTTTGGTAAGATTTTACATTCTTCTTGTTAAAACTTGAAGTATATCTTAAAAATATTTTTATTTCCAAGTCCTAAATCCTGGAATAATTTTACTAGTAAAAATTATAAACAATATAAAAATATTTGTAATAATAGTACTTCTCTTGTTTATAAATTAAATGCATTAAAATTTATTAATTGTAAAGGCCTTCCAATGATTAACTTTCTGTGGGTATAGTTGACAAAGCATGCTAGTGGCAATTACAGAAATGGAAATTTTCTTATCTTGACTTATATGCATCTGATCAATATTATATCCTAATTGTTTTCCCAGGAGAGAGGTAGTTTTACCATACTTTTCCAGGTGATCAAATAAGTTCATTGACCAATACCAGGCATTTAGTAAGTATCGCATTAAACTTTTTAAGGTAATGTAATTAGTAGCTGGCAGAATTGGAACTCTATTATTTTAGCATTCCAAGTGCAGGGTTATTTCTGCATCAAAGTTGCCTTCCAAGCTCTGTTGCCTCTAAAAGAATTAAATAAGCACCAGCAAAGCTTGAGAGAAAGTGTCCAAACTATCTTTTTCTCAATTTTCTTTGACTACACCATGCTCCTTTTTGATACCTGACTATGGCTTGTGTTTGCACATGGAAAGAAAAAGATTGTTATAGCCTGCATCAAAGTTCTTATCAGGAGGCTTATGCCTCTTCTCATGATGGAGTAATGACTACCCTTTGGTCAACTGGAAAACAGGACAAATACATTATACAATGGTTTTCAGCCATCAGATCAAAGGCAATATGGCACCATGGTTCCTGAGAAATGGAAATGAATGAAGTGAGCCAGGTGATTGCATCAGCTCACTGCCTGGATGCGGGTAGGCTGCAGAGCCGGTAGAAGGAATTCAAACTGAGCCAAGCATTTGTGAATTGAGCAGCTTGGTGTCTTAGTCCCTTTCATGGAAGCAGGGGTGGGTGGAATCCTCAGGGAAGGAGGGCTTTCCATAAAGAAAAGTCTAGGTATTCGTGAAGGCTACCGTTGAGGCTTTGAGTCTATTACTGACATTAATCTGCAGATGCAGGAGAAGAAAATACCCAACGCTAAGGAAAGGACAACTGAGAACCTCTGGGCAGAACAATCCCCCAGACTTCACACAGAACTCAGAATAATTCATGTGCCCATCAGCAACATAGAAAGGTCCAATAGTATGCAGCTCATCAAGTAGATTCCAGAAAATGGTGTCAATTTAGCAGTGGGATTCAATTATCACAAACTATCAGGTAGTTTAGGCATACTTCAGCAAAGCGTGAAACCATGCCTTAGGGGGGCTGGTGTTGCAGCACAGGGGGAGAAGCTGCTTCCTGCAATACTGGCATCCCCTATGGGAGCCAGATTTTGTCCTGGCTGCTCCGCTTCCGATCCAGCTCTCTGCTAATGGCCTGGGAGAGTAGCACAAGATGGCCAGGTGTTTGGGCCCCTGCCACCTACATGGGAGACCTGGACGAAGCTCCTGGCTCCTGGAGGCAGCCTGGCTCAGTCATGGTCATTAGAGCCACATGGGCAGAGAAGCAGCTGATGGAAGACCTTTCTCACTCTCTGTCTTCCTCTCTCATTCTCTAACTCTGACTTTTAAATAAATAAGCAATTTTTAAAAAAGAAAATATGCCTTAGAAGAATCATACTGTTCCAAATGATGTTAAATATGAACCACAATTCAAAATTATTTAAAGAGAAACAACAAAAACTTAGCAATGAATCATGATATCTAGCATCAAAAAGAAAATGATCAAGCATGCAAGGAAATAAAAAACTATGAGCCATAGCCATAAGAAAAAAGAAATCACTCAATAGGCAGAGACTCAGCAGTGTCAGAGACAATGGAATAAGCTGACAATGACAGTAAAACAGCTATTATCAACATGATCCATGTGTTCCCCAAGGAAGTAGGATGTAAAATTAGGATGAACACAGTAATTTTTTAAAATAAAAAAGAAATTCAAGGGCCGATACTGTGGCGCAGCAGGTTAAAGCCCTGGCCTGCAGTGCCGGCATCCCATATGGATGCCAGTTTGAGTCTTGGCTGCTCCACTTTTGATCCAGCTCTCTGATGGCCTGGGAAAGCAGTAGAAGATGACCCAAGTCCTTGGGTCCCGGCACCCACGTGGGAGACCCAGAAGGAGCTCCTGGCTTCATTTCAGCTCAGCTGTGGCTGTTATGGCCATTTGGGAAGTGAACCAGTGGTAGGAAGACCTCTCTCTCTCTGACTCTACCTCCCTCTGTAATTTTGTCTTTCAAGTAAATTTTTTTTAAAAGAAACTGATAGCATTGAAAGATGTTGTATCTGTTTTATTTTGTTTACTTTAAAGGCAGACACACACACATACACATAGAGCTCCCATCCGCTGGTTTATTCCCCAGGTGCCTACATTGGCTGGGACAGAGCTGTGTTAAAGCTGGACACAAGGAGCTCAGTCCAGGCTCCCCATGAGGGTGGCAGGGACACAATCACTTGAAACAATATCGTTGCCTTCCAGGGTCTGCATTAGCAGGAGGCTGGGTGAGGAATTGGAGGCGGATATTGAAGTCCGATGCTCAGATACGGCACACAGCCTCTTAATCAGCTTTTTAACCATGAAGCTAAATACCCAGTCCTGAAAAAAGTAATGTTTAAAATGAATATTTCACAGGATAGAATTAGACAAATAGGAAGAATACTTACTTTGAAGACAGCAATGGAAGCTACCCAACATGAAGCATAGACAGTAAAAGATACAAAAAGTCAACAGTGACCCGAATTACAATATTAAACAATTTAATGAGTATGAAATTGGAGTTCTGAAAAGAGAAAGGAAAAAATCGAATCATGATTAGCCAAAGTTTTACAAACTTGATGAAAGCTATAAGCTCACAGATTAAAGAAGGTCAATAAATTTCCTATCAGAGGAAATTATAGAAGATCATGCCAAGAAAATCATTGTCAAACCCTGGAAACAAGTGAATAGGACATAATTTTCAAAGCAGTCAAAGAGAGAAAGATATACACCTTAGGTACAGAGGAAAAAAATATATATATAAAAAAACATACTTCTTATCAAAAAAAGAGTTAAGCCAGAAAACAATGGAGCAATGTATTTAAAGCAATTAGAAAAGTGTCAACCAAAAATTCTATACTCAGCAGAAATGTATTTCAAGTTAAAATATATGAAGGCAAAACAAACACTTTTTTAGACTAAGCAAAGTTGGAGAAGTTATTGCCAACAAACCTGTGCTACAAGCACTTTTAAAAGAAGTTTTTCAGATAGGGAGAAATTGATAACAGATGGAGATCTGAGTATGCACAAAGGAATGAAGACATTTAGATATGGAATATATAGAATGCATCTTTCTTATTTTAATCTCTTTAGGAGATAATTATTTAAAAATAAAAACAAATTGTGCAATTCATAGCATATGCAGAATTACAATGCTTGAGAAAAATAGCAGCGTGGAAGAACATACTGCAGCACTCATTTGGTATACAAACAGTGATACAATAATATGTTGAGGTATGAGTGTGAAGAATATGGTATGTTAAAAAAAATGCTACTGTAAATCTTAGGACATACACACAAAATCTAAAAATAAAGTATACATTAAGAGGCAGTAGTCGAGACCAAATGTAATTATTAAAATATATAAGTAATTTAAAACAATGCAAGAAAGGGAGGAAAACCGATGAATTAGCGACGGGACATAGAGAATATATAGTTGAAATAGTCATGATCCTATCAATTATTACATTAAATGCAAATGATCTAAGCCGTCTAAAGGGAAGAAATTTTGAGATTAAAAATTTTAAAATGCTACCATTATATCTAAAATTAAGAGGATGGAAAATATGTTATGAAAATGCCAATGAAAGGTGGAGATGTTTTACCAATATCAGGCAAAGTAAGTTTAAGAACAAGGAGTATGATTCGGGAAAAAGAAATACACTTCATAATGAAGAATGGATCAGCCCATCAAGGTGAAGTACCTGAATGTGGGTGGTCTTTTTAGCAGAGTTCACTCCTGAGACAAAATCCAGTAGAACAGCAGGCAAAGAAGAAAACCTGAAGTTACAGTTGCAGACATCAACAATCCTCTCAATAATGAGTAGAACAAGTGGGCGGAGTAGCAGTAACCATGCATCTGACCTTAACTTAACCTAGTTGATATTTAGAAGGACTGCAAGAAACAGAGGAACCATAGATCATATTAAAGGAAATATTATATTCTTAAAATTGCATTGTGGGCCGGCGCCGTGGCTCAACAGGCTAATCCTCCGCCTTGCGGCGCCGGCACACCGGGTTCTAGTCCCGGTCGGGGCGCCGGATTCTGTCCCGGTTGCCCCTCTTCCAGGCCAGCCCTCTGCTGTGGCCCAGGAGTGTAGTGGAGGATGGCCCAAGTGCTTGGGCCCTGCACCCCATGGGAGACCAGGATAAGCACCTAGCACCTGGCTCCTGCCATCGGATCAGCGCGGTGCGCCGGCTGCAGCGCGCCGACCGCGGCAGCCATTGGAGGGTGAACCAACGGCAAAGGAAGACCTTTCTCTCTGTCTCTCTCTCTCACTGTCCACTCTGCCTGTCCAAAAAAAAAAAAATTGCATTGTGAACTACATTAAACCTGTTCTCTCTGTATTAATATCACATTAAAAAAGGAGCCATATAAGATCTGATGAAATCTAGGAGAATTATAATCATAATCATGCTAAGTATGGTCTGTGGCCCAAGGAAATTAAATTAGAAATCAATAACAAATAGATTTCTAGAATATATCAGAATATTTAGAAATTGAAACACACATTGCTAAATAACCGATGGGTCAGAAAAGCAGCAGAACAGGTTGTTAGAAAGCACTTCAAAGTGAAACGCCATTTCTAAGATGCGGTTAATGTCGGCCTTTGAAGGGAATACATGGACTCACATGCTTCTTTTTGTTGCCTCATTTCACAAAACAGAATCCGCATTATGAGGCTGACCCACAGAACAAGGGTCTCAAAGCGATGTTACAGAAACTAGAAAAAGAGCAGCTAAACTGAAAGCAAGTGGAAGGAAACGCTACATATATAGACAGAAATTGATGAAATAGAAAACAAGAATGTAATAGAGAAAAAAATCAATGCAATTTGAAGCTGGTTCTACGACAAACATCAATGAAATTCATAAGCTTCTATCCAATTTACCCAAAAATGGAGGAAAACCAGTGCTGTTTCCTCACCTCAGATTCTACGAGCATTACAAGACTAAGAAGGAGATATTATCAACAACCCTATAAACCAATAAATATGAAAAATTTAACAAAATGGAAGTACTGTGTAAAAGGTACAGGCTACTGAAGTCTACCTGAAAAGAAACAATTTGAATAGGCTCAGCATAGCAAAAAAACCCCAACAAGAAGAACTCCAGGAACAGATGGCTTCACTGCTGAATTCTAGCAAATGTTTAGTGAACAAACTAGAACAATTCTGCATGAACTCTTGTGGGAAACAGAGGAGGGGGCACACTTCTTTCTCATGTAGTAAACTTTACACCACACCAAAGCCCGACAAGGTGTTACAAAACAGGAAAATAACAGAATATTCATGTAAGCACCAATGCAAAAGATCCTTAATAAAATGTTCAGAATTTAACTCAGATAAATTTAAATTTATCTTTTAGGCAGATATATGTTCATAGAAATGTTCATGGAACTATAAATCACAAGAAAGTGGGATGTATGCCAGAACTGCCAAATTGGCTTAACCCTTGAAAGTCCTCTCAGTAGATGCAGAAAAGTTATTTGGGAAAAAAATCAATCAATCTCCATGCATGATAGAAAATTTTCAGTAAACGAAGATGAGAAGAGATCTGTATGACAGCAGCTTTGAAAAAATCAACAGTTAATACCACCAACCTTGTGAAAGACTTAACACTTTGCTCTGACACCTGGAACGAGGCCATTGTTTACCCTCCTATTTAACCTTGCAATGAAGATTCTGTTCAGTGAAATGAGGCAAGGAGAAGACCTAAAAGGCATGCACATTAGGAAAATGCATTATCCATAGGTGTCTTACATAGAAAATCCCATAGATTCCAAAACAGATGCTAAATTTAGGAAATTCACAGAATCTAAGATAAATATACAAAAATTAATTGTACTTCTAAACACCGGGAACAAATGTTTGGAAATTGAAGTTTCAAAAACTGTCACTTACAAAATTATTAAAATATGAAATATTTAGCTAAAAGACTTTTGTAAGACTATACCCTGAAAATAACAAATAGAAAAACAGCCAAAATTAATGGAGAGATATATTATGTTTCTGGCTCAGAAAACTTGATGTCATCAAGGTTTCAATTTTTCCATTAATTGAAATATGTTTTTGGTACAATTCCAGTCAAAAAACCCCACAGGCTTTTTTGGTTCACATTAAAAAGATTATTTTGTAGACAGTGAAAAGTTTATCTGTACAAAAATGGAAAAAACCTAAAATTACCAAAATGATTTTGAAAGAGAAAAACAAAATTGGAGGATTTATACAACTTGATTTTAAGTGTTTCTATGAAACTAGGGTAATAAAGTAGTGTGGTATTGATAAAAGAGAGACCTCAATCAATGAACAGAATAGACTAAAAAACTGAGTATATGTATTACATATATATATATATATATATATCAGATATATATTTGATTTTTGACAAGGTGCCAAGACCATTCAACAAGGAAAAGATAATCTTTTAAATAAATGATACTGAAAACATCCATTATCCATATAAAAATCTCAGTCTTTAATGCATACCATATACAAAAATTCATCTCAAGTTGTCATAGACCTATATGTAAATGCAAAACTATTAAAGTTCAATAAGAAAACAAGAGATTATCTGGAGATATACTAACTATTCATCAGTTTTAAGGGTAGGTAAAGATTTGTAACTTGAACAGAAAAAGCCCAAACTACTAAAAAAACTGAATTGGACTTTTTAAAAAATGAAAAATATTTACTCTCCAAAAGTACTATTAAAAAAAAGTACAGGTGTTGTGGCACACCAGGTTAAGCTTCAGCTTGGGACGCCCATATCCCACATTGGAATGCCTGTCACATCCTGGCTGTTCCACTTCCTATCCAGCTTCCTGCTCATGTGCCTGAGAGGAAGTGGAAGATGGCCCAAGTACTTGAGGTCCTGCACCTCTGTGGGATATCCGGATGTACTCTCTGTCTCCTGACTTCAGCTTAGCCTCACCCTGGCTATTGCAGGCACAAGTGTAGTGAACAAGCAGATGGAAAATCTCTATCTCTGTCTCCACCTCTGTTACCCTGCTTTTCAAATAAATAAATAAATCTACCAATCTTAAAAATATTGTAAATGATGTCAAGTCACAGACTGTGGTAAGATATTCACAAAATGTGTATCTGGACTGTAGTTCAAATACATAGAGAAGTCTTAAAAGCCAATTAAAAGGTGGGGAAAATATTCGAATACATTTATAAACACTTATAAAGAAAATGTCAATGAACACACAAAAAGATGCTCAACACCATTAGCATCAGGATATTGCCCATTAAATCTACATGAAATGCTACTACAGGAGAACTAGGTTAGCTAAAATCAAAAGCAATAGGGATAGAAGGTGAGAAGAGCCATAACTAACTGGGACCGATGTTGATGAGGTTGTGAAACAGGTGGAGTTCTTTCTCATTGCTGGTGGGAATACAAGTTGGTTCAGCTTCTTTGGAATTCGTTTTGATATTTTATTACAAAGATAACTATATAAACATTGAAATAAACATAATTCCCATGTATTCTGGGAAATGTATCTATACAAAGACTAGTACTGGAATGTTCATAGCAATTCTATTCATAAAAGCCTTAAACTGGAGAGATCTTAAATCCCCATCAACTGATGAATGGAAAACCAAACTGTGGGTTAGTCTTATAAAAACATACAGCCAAGCAGTAAGAGGGAAAAAAATTACTGACCCACATAGCACTTCATCCACATAAAGGAAACTCAAAATCATTGTACAAAGTGAAAGGCTCTAGACACCAAAAACTACATACCAGATAGTTTTACCTGCATGAAATTTTAGAAAATGCAAAGCTACCAGAGTAGAGAGCAAGATCAGGGTTGACAGGGTTCAGAGGAAAGGGAAGGGGGCTGAGCCAAAGGAACATGAAGGAACTTCATGGTGTAGAGGGTTATGCCCACATGCACACATGCATTGGTTGAAACTCTTCAAATTGAACTCTAAATATTGGTGAATATTTTGTTTGTAAATTATACTTCAATAAATTTTATTCTTTTTCTTAATTATTTATCAATATATAGAGAGCAGACTTCATGGATTTCATAGATATGATTCCAAGAATACAATGATATTTTTTATAAATTATGTCATTTTTCTGAAAGGCAGAGAGAGACAAAGACACACGGACAGATAAGAGCTTTCCAATCCCTATGGTGGTTCACTTCCCAACTTGCAACAGCTGGGGCTAGGACAGATTGAAGCCAGAGTAGACAACTCAGTTTGAGTCTCCCACATGGGTGTCAGGAATCCAACCACTTGTACAATCATCTGCTGCCTCCCAGGACACACGTCAGCAGGAAGCTGGAATCAGGAGCGATGCTGGTATGCAAACCCAGTCCCTCTGATGTGAGTGTGGCAAGCAGCATCTTAACTCCTATGCCAAACGCTTGCCCCCAAGCTGCATCTTTTTAAAGTAAAAAGGTATAAAAATGATACCCCATGCATACACTAATTCAAAGCAAGTTAGGGTGACAACACAGAAAGTAGATTTCCAAATATGGAATTGTGTTAGGAATAAAGAGGCACATTCATAATAGTAAAGAGATTAATTCATCAGAAGGACACACTATGATTTACTTGACTATCCATTTTTATGGCTCTTAAAATATTCCTTCATCAATTTACTTCCCTTAAGAAATAAACACTCTAAAATTATTTTTGATGTTTCTTTGATATCTGCTGGAGTAAGGGGTGCTTTTCTTTTCTCAAACTGCTTGCTAGAATAGTATGTCAATTTTTTGAGTTATATTTTAAGTATTTTGGCTTGCTAGCTATATTTTAATTGCCTTTTATTCAGATACTAGCTATGTTTTAATTTTGTTTGCCTACTAGATATGTTTTAATTATATTTTATTCAGAAATCTAAAGCAAGCTTTACTGACAGATTTACAATGTTATTCAGCAAAAAAGTAAATATATCTGAAAAGTTCCTCACTTTGCCACATATTTTAAAATATTTCTGATACACATAATATTAGGATATTGATATATTTATATCACTTTATTGTAACTATTGTAATTATTTTATTATTTATTTAATGTTAATAAGTAGAACCAATATTGAGTATTTAGAAAGATTTACAAACTTGAATCATCCCTGTGGATCAAAATGATGGCCAAGGTTAAGGCATGCTTTCAGAATGGTTGTTAAATCTTGAAGCTTTTCTGTTTTCAAAACACTGCAACCTGATAGCCCCTCATTACGACCCAAAATGACTGCTAAAGCTCTGCTCTCACACAGTGTGGGGCGTGGTGGTGGTGTCTGCTCTCACATATCTTTACTGTATTCTGTCATTACCTTCCCCCAGATCCCACTTCTCTGTTCCCTTCCTGTTGTATGTCCGAGTTCTGTCTGAGCTTCTGCCACAGGGTTCTCTTTTATGTGTCTTTGCATCCTCTTCTTGCCCAGCTCATGACAACATGGCTCAGCAGGTTCATAATTTGCCTTTGTTTCATGGGATTTATAAAATGTACTTTCTTTAAAAAGTGGAGATTAACTTTCTTGAAGCAAGTATGATCCAGATGTTTACTGAGTCACACTATCTGTTGAACTGGAGAAAATGTAAATTGGCTTCAACCCATACAGAATGGGAAGTCCAAAGTCTCCCATAAATTTGTTACTCCCAGGAGGCTCATGTTCTCCTGGTCACCCTTGGCTCCTACCAAACGCTAGTTCTCACCTCCCAGCATTGCTCTTATTTCTGGGCTCCTTGCAGACTTAAATGTGGAACATCACTCACTTTCTGAGTCCCCTCACCAGGATAAAAACACTCACACCTGTCCTATAAACAGCTAGCACAGGTTTTGTGTTGCAGAACCACCTCACTCAACCCTTCCGCTCCCTCTAAACTCCTCTTGCATTGTCTCTTTTACTCCAGAGCCCAACCTTTAAGGGGCTCCAAAGAGCTCTTCTTCCATTTAACCACATTGTTTGAATCCATTAGTGTACAGCAATCAAATAAAGCCACATGTCTTGCCTCCAGGGGGCGCCATCTCCACGGAGTCTGATCTGCATAGTGCAGCCCTCCCTCCAGCCTCTGGGTGGTAGAAAAGCTGGCAGAGCTTGAGAGAATGGAACACTCCAGTCTTCTGTCTTTGGTAGCCTCCTTCTCCTTCTTTGGCTGCTACGCAGGGGCAGGGCTGTTTCCCCATCCAGGCACTGGGGAAGCAGATGTTGTCTCCTACCACACCATCGTCTCAGCCTAGGTGCACACTGACCCAGGAGTTGGAAAACATTTATTGAAGAGCGTGGCAAATACCCAGAGATAATGCCAACAGTAAGACAAGCACTAGGGCCCCTTACGTAATTAGCTCACTTCCTCCCATGAGGGGAATTGTCTCCCAGGAGCAGTCTTCTGAGAGTGGTTCCTGTCTCTTCAGCCCTCTCCTCCTTATACATTCCTCCTCAAACTCATCATCCCTCTCAGTCTGGGAACCCCACCTGGACCCTCACAATCCCCAGGAAACCCATCTGTCTTTAAAAGGAGTCCCAGCCCCCTCTCCCAGGGTGTGATTTGCAAGCTCACTCTTCCAGTGGTTCCTCATTGCTTTCTGGGGCCTCGTCCATGATTGCTCCAAGACAATCCAGTTTGGGCTCTTATGCTAAAAAGGAAGGGAAAGGTAGATGTGTTGTATCCAGTTTGGTCTCACTGACAACACAGCAGGAGGTTAGCTGGCCCCAAGTGACTGGTGAACAAACATACTTGATTTCAGGTTTGTTCTTCCCCAAAGAATGCACAGTCCCACCCATGTGAGCCAAAGTCTTCCCATTGCCAAGAGTTGGGCCCTCCCCCTCAGGTAAATGCTACACAGGTCCACGTGCTTGAGAGCAGGTGACTCCTTGCCATGACTTCCTTCATCAAGGACCACCACACTAGCAGAGTAGTCCAGACACAGCCATCCAGGACGTGTGGCACCATCTCTGTAGATGCTTTCTGACTCCCCAAATGTCCCTCCTGATGGAAGGCAGGAAATGGCCCATTACTTGGCCCCGAAAAGATGTAGAGGAGCAGAATCCATAGGCTTCTCATGGAAACTAGAGGAATGGGAACACATGCTCACATGCAAGATCCTCAGTAATGCCTTTTTGAATGAGACGGGAAGACAGTTAGGGAAGCTAAATGTCTTGTAATCCCATGGTCAAGGCCTGGGTCACAAAAACACACTCACTTACTGTGCTTTCAAAACTGCATTTCCTTGGGTTGCTGTTATCTGGAGAAACACATGTTACGTATGTTATTTTTCACGATACACTGGTAAATGTAATTGCAATTTGTTTTTACTTTATTTTCCCCAAGTTTTCATTCATTGTAACAACATATCGCAATAATGATAAAAGAAGTTTAAAAATGAAGGAAATTACCCAGAAATCTGCCTACAAAAGCAAGTGTTTTTATTTTCCGTGTTTCTTCCCAGGAATTATCTATATGCTGGCAATGCAGTTCTAATGCTACTTCCCAGAAAGGAAGATTTGGAAGAGACAGAGGCCTGCTTCTAAAAACTGTCAGACACTGACTGCATTGCTCAAAATCCTGAGTGTCAGTTTCCTTACATTTCAAACTTTAAAAATGGACTAGTTGGGTTTTTAACAGCTCCTTCCAGTTCTAAAATGATTTGCTTCTGTGCTTGCAACAGGATGAGTTTTGCTTGGACGCATCATGTTTGGAAAACTGGAAATTTTTAAAAGCTGAGAGAATTGTACTGGCAAGTAAATATTGCAATTAGCAATACCACAAACAAAAGCCAGGAGGAGAGGCTGAAATTCAATAGTGACCTTTTGATAAACACACTTTAGAATAACTACTCTTTTTGTTCTAAGTTCTATAACTTCTCAAACTGGTTTACAAGGCTTAGAGTTTTTCAAGCTGCATCTGAACCTCCTGTAATGAAAACAAAACAAACCCTCCATTAACCACAGAAGTATCTATTAAATGTCGATGATGTTCCTCCTTTTAAGATTCTGTGGTTGCCTGCCATCGTGTCTGGAATGGTACTGGACCAAAATGGCTGTTTTCCCTTCGCTGGCCCGTTGTGGAAGGCACACTTTTCTTTCGCCTGTTTTTGCTACTACTGTGAACCAAGCTATTCTGGAAATAAGCATGAGGCATTAATAAAAAAAAAGATGAAAATAACAGTTGGTAGAAACCTTTCAAGTGCTTTTCCAGGCAGCTGAGTGTTTGCTCTCCCTAGCAATTTGGAGAGAATCTGTGTTTAAGTAGATGGATCACAGACCTGTTACACAGAACTGTATAGTCAGTGAACATGTGCTAAGACCCATGGACTTTCTACATGCTAGGCAGAAAGCCTGGAAAATACTGAGCCAGCTGATTATTCTGTTATTCTGCCCACTTGAGAATTAATTATACACTGGCAGTCCTTCCTTTGCACAATACTTTTTTTTTTTTTTCAAAACAAAAAGGTTTTACTTATTTTCACTTTATCTTAAAGGCAAAGAGAGAAAGACTGGCAGATACACACACAGAGACCTTCCATCCTCTGGTTCACTCCCCAGATGCCTGCAACTGTCAGAGCTGGAGCAAACTGAAGCCAGGGTCCCAGAACTCAATCCAAGTCTCCCAGATGGGTGAGAGAACCCTAGTATATGAACCATCACTGATTGCCTCTCTGGGGGTGCATCACAGGAAGCTGGATCAGAAGTTGAGGATCTGGGATTCAAAGTAGTCACTCCAGTAAAGGATACAAGTGTCCCACAGTGCATTTTAACAGCTGCACCAGATGTCTGCCCCATGCAACCCTCTGTTACTTGAAAAATGTGCACCCCAGAATCTTGTCTTTCCTTTGCAGGATTCACTATTAATGCAGATTAAATCTCAGGGACCACAGAATTGTACAAATAGGCTGTGGTTCCAATGTGCACATGCTTTGTTATACACAGTACTGTTATAAAGTAAGGACTGTCATATTACAACATGGATTTTCAAGTTCTATTTCAAACCCCGTGAACTTGTAGGATTGGTGTATGTGCAAGACTTACCACTGTCACTGTTGGGTTCAGAGATGGAAGGTATGCACGGAGGACAAACAGCATAGTGAGAGTCACAGTGGCTGTATTACCAAGCATTGCTCTCTGTCTTCACATATGGGCTCTGGCAATTTTTTGATGCTCTGGTGCTTTTGGAGTTTTCAGTGAGACATTTTGCAATTGAGTAAATTTGATGATTATGGCAATATAAGAAATGATATGATGCTATAAATGGTAAGTGCACTATAACTGAAATGGAGGACTGTGTTGAGAAGCATTCTGGGGCTGCATCTGGATCCATGGGGAAATGTGCCCTAGTTGGGGAGTTATATAAGATACTTCAGCTTGTGGAAAAATGGAATTAAAAGATAAGTTTATTTTGGCACAAAAATGCCTGAAGTCAAGTCACAATTTTTCATTACATGTTTTCTATGAACTTTTTGAAGACCTATATTATGCCAGGATTTCAAAATATTTTTCAGTAAAATAAATTTATCTTTCCATTTAATTTTCCATAAATTGTGTGTGCAAGCGCATTCATACATACATGTATATGCATACTCTTGTATATTCTATTGACTGGAGAGCAAAATAGTGGGAAATTATAAGTTAAGGAGCATCTGTGCATGCATAGAAAACTTCTAGAATTATGTTCCCACAAAAAAGGAGACTATTGACACAACTGTTTTTCAGAGGCCTCTGCTTGCCCAGGCAAGAGGAAAATGTAATTTTCCATTATTTGCTCATTGAAGTGATTTTTTTTTTTGCTTTTACTATGAGCATGAATCCTTTTTGACAATTTTTAAAAAACTAATCTCTCATTATTAACCTCAGAAAGCTAAGGCAGGATAGACCCTATGTAGAATGTTAATATAAAATAAGCTATTAGAAATTTGGGAAATGAGAAAAATGCCATCATTAAGATAAAAAAGAACTAAGCAGGTGGTGTAGAAAAATTAACTAGGTGAAGACAAAATTCAAAATCTAAAATCTTCAGCTGTAAATGTTCACAGAATATATACAAATTAGCAAAGAAGTGGAATAAATACAAGAAAAAGTGTAAGAATGTAGACATTCCATTATCAGTCTAATAGGAGCTCTGTTAGAAGACAATAAACATCAATGCAGAAGAAAAATATTTAAAGAGTTCACCGCTGACAAGTTGCCTAGTTGCAGATTGGAAGGAGCAGTATTAATGCCAAACAGTTTGGGCAAAACAACATCTTCACTCAGATAACTTCCAGTGCAAATGAAAACCCAGACTAGCAGGGTAAACACTGGAGTCTTTCAAAAAGTAAGCGAATTGTTTTAGCCCTAAAGAGGCAAAAATCAGCATGATGTATGGATGCTCATAAACAACAGGGGGTACTGGAGACAATGGAGTGATAGTCATGCTTTCTTGTTGGTTTGTTTTTAAAGAAAAGGATTCTTACTTAGCACTTGGGGACCAGTATCTTCTGAACCTACACATTTGCCTTCAGCATTGGTAAGTGTGAGGACATACAATTTCAGTTATTGAAGAGTTCACTTTAAAAAATACAGCAATATACATGCACATGCATGCACATATGTACAGCTAACTATTAGCAGAAGAAGAGCAAGAGCACTTAAAAGGCAGACTAGTTCTTATTTTGCTTTTTAAAATGAGTGGTCCCTAAAAGTACTCTTTGTGGCAACTACAAAATAACTCAGACTTTATTCAGGCTTTTAAGTACTCAATGGACGATCCAGTGTGCACACACTGTACCTATGGTTACTGAACAATTTATTCTTGGAGAAAAGAACTTCTCAAGACTTTTTGTTGACCCAGCTTGTCAACAGCAGTGTGTCGGTGACCTTCCCACAGACATATTTGAAAGTAATGTGGCGTATGGAGAGACGGTCCAGATCAGCAACTTCCATTTAGAATTTTCTAATGATTCAGAAGAACTACCTGCTAGACTGACTCCATAGTATAGTGAATAATTAATTCACAGAAACATTTCAGCGCAGTGCTACTGATGATTACTTGAAATGGTGCCTAAAGCATAATGTTACTGCTCAAAATAGCAAAAACAATACGAATACCTTCAAATTATCATGTCTTTCTTTTTTTTTTAAGATTTTATTTATTTATTTGACAGGTAGAGTTACAGAGAGTGAGAGAGACAGAGAGAAAGATCGTCTTTCCATTGGTTCACTCCCCAAATGACCACAATGGCTGAAGCTGCGCCGATCCAAAGCGAGGAGCCAGGTGCTTCCTCCTGGTCTTCCATGTGGGTGCAGGGGCCCAAGTGCTTGGGCCACCTTCTGCTTTCCCAGGCCTCAGCAAAGAGCTGGATTGGAAGACTAGCAGCAGGGACTAGAAATGGCGCCCATATGGGATGCTGGTGCTGCAGGTGGAGGGTTAACCTACTGCGCCCCTAATTATAAGGTTTTCAAATGCCCGTGTTTTCCCAGTAAAGACAGCGGTTACCAAGCCTCTTCATGCCTGCTAGGAAAAAGGCCAGCTGTGGTGTTGTCTGTTTGGGTGTACTTTTTAGACTGTGAAATAGTCTTGACCCTCAAGCCTGTGGAGGAACACATTGCTGTAACAAAATTCTCATTTCCTAGCCCCCATCCTAAGGTGTCAGATTAATGTTATCAAGTAGCCATGAGAGTGTATTAATAGAGGAGCAGTTCTGAGTGATCATATCAGTGATCACTTCACACAAAGTGACAGAGGTGAAAATCTTAAAGATTCTCGACTATTGTCAATATTTTAGCAGTGATGGTAATCTTTTGAAAACATGTTGCAAGTTTTATCAGGAAGTAGGAACACACCCTTGATTGCGTTACCACATAGATCATGCTAGTTCCTTTCTCTCATCTCTTAGGTTTGCATAATGTTCCCCAAGATTGGAAAAATAACAGTAAATGCCAGGGCAATCCCTATGTGTATTGGAAACAAAAGTTCTTGGTTAAGCCACCACATTGATGTAAGTGAATACCACGGGGCAGGATGGTGGGGTTGTTTCTTGATGGTGAAAGGCCAAGTTCAAAGTTGTATTAACTCCATCTCAGATCTTTCTCTAAAAGACAACATTTAAATTTTAAAAGTGTATTTATTTATGAGAGATAGAGAAAGAGAAATTGACTGAAGAGCTTCCATCTGCTGGTTCACTCCTATGACATGCCTATGACATGCCTATGTTCATGCCTATGACAGTTAGGACTGTGCCAGGCTGAAGCCAAGAGATGGGAACTCAATCCAAGTCTCCCACATGGATGGCAAGAACCCAATTATTCAAGCCCTCACTGCTACCTCACAGTGTCTGCAGTAGCAGGAATCTGGAACAAGGAGTCAGTAGCTGCAGATGGGTTTCAAAGACTGGTTCTCAGATGTGGGAATCAGGCATCATAACTGCTAGGCTCACTGTTCACTCTTCCTTCTCAAATTATCATGAATGTATCTCTCTACCAATTACATGGAACTCTGGAGTGTATCACCACAGTCACTGAAAGTGGGTCACTCATTATATATGCAGGTTTTGAGGGTTTTTTTTAGCCAAAAACTTATATGATCTTTCACCACCTGATTTCTCTCATTGTCCTGAAGTCAAGTGCTGTACAGTTGGTGATTAGCTGATCAAATTTATTTTCTTGTTCAGTGTACACTTTTATATAATAACAGAGTTGATCATGCTGAGATAATAACAGAGCAGTTCCTCAACTGTGTTTTTATTGCTCTCACTTATAATTTCAGTGTAAATGTGAATATTTTGTCCATGTATCACATTTAAAACAGCTGTGTTGGAATATATTTCATAGAACATACATTCACCTTGTAAAAGCATGCAATTGAATACTTTTTAGTATATTCACAGATGTGTGTAAGTATCACCAAATTCAATTTTAAAACATTTCATTGCCTTTAATTACCAACCCCTGTCACACACTTCCTTCTAGCCCTGAGCAATGAGAATCTACCTTGTCTATGTGTAGACTTCCCTGTTCTGGACAATACATACAGCATTTTGTAATATGTGGACTTTTGTATTTCCTTCCCCTTGGCATAAGTTCAAGGTCCATCCACATTGTAGCATGCACCAGCACTTCGCTATTCACTATGGTTGAATAATACTATGTTTTGTTGTTTCATTTATCAATTGATGGACATTAATGTTTCCATATTTGGGATATAATGAATAAAGCTACTAAGATATTTATATTCAGCCATTTCGTGTGCACAAATTTTCATTTATTTGGGGTACATGACCTAGAACAGGGTCGTGTTGCTGGGTTGTATGGTAACTATTGTTTATCCTTTTGAACAACTGCCAACTTGTTTTCCAAAGTGGTTGTAGTGTTTTATATTCTCACTGAAAGTGTGTGAAGGTTCTCACTACTCCACATTCTTACCTACACCTATTAGAATCTTCCTTTTTAATTCAAATAACTGTATTGGATGTGAAATGATATTTCACTGTGGACTGCAAGTGGAGCAGCAGGGACTTGAACCAACGCCCATGTGGGATGCTGGCACCACAGGTGGTGGTTTTACCTGCTACTCCACTGCACCGTAGCACTAGTCCCTCTGCATTATCTTTTAATTGTATTCCACACAAACATTTTAAAGTCCCTTGTATGTTTATATATTTGAGTACTTCAAAAATTCTATGGGAAAATGAAATTAAGAGATAAGTTTATTTTGGTGCAAAAAGTATTGAAATCCATATACGATTTTTATGGTATATATTTTCCACAAATTTTTAAGGCTCTTCATATGCAAATATATATGTGTGTGTATATAGATATAAGTATGTGTATATAGATATGTGTATATAGATATGAAAATTTCTGAGGCATTCTAAATTTAATTATAGGAGCCAGAAGTAGGAAGAGATGAGAGAAGTTAATCAGTTGACAGCTACAAGTCCAAACCAAGACTTCTCTACTTTCCTGAATGTGTATTGAAACTTTAACTTAACCCCTCTAGTGGCCCAGACACCAGTGCCTTCTGTTTAGATACAAACTTCCAGGATTGCTAACCCCAACTAATTCAGAACAAGCAATCTCTTCTTATGCACTGTCCTATCGCCAAACCTCCCTCACTTGGTTTTATCCTGTCCCTCTTTCTATTGCCAATGAAAGTTCAATGTAAAGAGTTCATGCATTACTTCCCAAACTTTTATTATCAAAATGCTCAAACTCTAAGGTTCAGCACACATATTTCCAGGTGTTACCTAGCATTGGTGCTGGCAGTTGTGGGACTTGTCCCAGGACCCTTTCCTTTTCTGACTAGCATCTATAACAGCTCCATAAACCCTTTTGTTTCAGAAAAGAGTTCTGGGGCATATGTGTGTGTGTGTGTCTGTGTGTCTGTGTGTTCCATTTGTTTTCTCTGGAGAGCCTTCAGCATAGTTCACCTGTACAGTTCATCTTATCTCTTGAAACTGTTTGCCAATGATGTAAATGGACTGACCAAGTATGCAATAGGAAAGTAGTACCTTATCGTCAAAATGTAGCAGCAAATAGTTTCTGTGGTCAGAAATGCAGCTCCAAATATTTTGCACCCCCTTTTCTGTTGGAGTGTTCTTATACCGTTTCCCTCCACCAAAATAGTAGAAACATCTGTGTCTCCTCCCTCCTCAGTGCAACACTTTATGAGTCCCAGATTTACAAATAGTATCGGTTACATGCAGTAAACCTTGCTCTTGGTCTTATTAATTACTTTCCATCAACTTATCCCCCAGGATTTTGGTTACAAAAGCATGTGATAATCAACAGTAATGGTTTTAAGTTATTTGAAAAGTAGATCCCTTTGCAAAGAGTTTCTTGTTAATTATGTAAAGAAGTATGTCATGAGGAGATGTTGCTTGTTTTCTTGTGTTAAGTCATATTCATTTACTTGCTCATAATTATTTCTCTCCCCTTCTGTCTTCTCTCTACCTGTCTACAGAGTTTTTAGAAATCTAAGATGTAGATCCTCGGTTGTTCCACATGGTAAATGCACTCCAAGTATTAGGTCAGGCCCTGATCTTTCAGACTTAGTTATTCCATGCACATTTCTCTGTCATTATATAGAAGGGAAAAAAGAATACCATTTCAGAGATCTTTTTATTGTATTCTCCCTGCATCTCAGTTTCTGACAAAGATGATGATTAATGAATCACAAAAATGCACATGATCAGAAGTTCACATGGGGAAAAGGTAAAATGAGAAACCTTCTATTCAAAGGTTGTGGGGAAATGATGTGTGAAATTGTTGACAAATTGCCTTCATTAGGATTTTGAAGTGGACGTTTTTTCATAAACTTGGCTTCTTTTCAAGTATAACTGTGTAGCTTTTTAAGACATTCATTGTAGAGTCACAATCTGCAGTAAAGTTTGTCCTTGAAAACATTTGTGCTGAGAAAAGTGATAGTTTAGAGTTCTCCTTGAGAGTATTTCCATGGACAACACTCACTTTTGAGCAAAGCACAAATTAAAACGATGCCTTATTATCTCCTATGGACACAAAGGGAACAAGACTGAAGCAGGAAGAACATTTTGTGAATATGAACCTCTCAATAACAAAATTCTTTCAACAAGAGGTCCCATATAGACCCTTAACATCGCAGTGTATTCCAGTGTAATTGTCTCTTTCTAGCACAGTGTTTAGGAGTGTAGCAGACAAGACTCTCATCTTAAGGATGAAAATCCAGCTCTGTTCCTTACCCTCAGTGTGATCCTACACAACTACATTAATCTCTCTCTACCTCACTATCCTCATCTGTAACTGAAAATAATAACCTCTACATATTAGGACTGGGCTGAGAATTAACATTTAACATAAGAATACATATAAAATATTTTGTGCCTGTTTCATACAATATGCTATCAAAAACTGTACAATCATACATTGGAGAATCAGCACAAACTTGGATTTGTGCTTTGAATGTGAAGGCCAACCATTACCCAGCTTTCTATAAACTTTTATTTTTATCTCTGAACGCATTATTTATAGATTTCACATTTAATTCCTTTCTGACCTGCCCACATTTAGTCATTTTCTTCTTTGATAATCTTATCGGTGTAGGATAGTTGATTATGATGCTGTATTTATGCAATGATTCCTACTTCTTAAAATGGTTCCTGCAAATCTTTTTTCTCCTTCACACATCTCTGCAGAGTAAAAACAAAAAAAGCTAGGCAGGCAATCAGTACCCCATGATAGGTGCTGGATAAATGACTGAACAGATTCTGATTTTCCAGATAAGAAAACCAAATCATAGGGAAATAAAGCAACTTACCAAGGACACATGCATCCAATGTCTAAAAGTATTATTAGAAAGTTGAAACCTACAAGTGATGCAGTTCTGTAGTAAGTTTATCTGACATAGCGTATGCTTCCTAATAGTTCACGTTCTGAGAAACATAGAGGTATGACTCAGATCCCTTCAAAGAATCTGGTATCATTTTCCAAAATTGGCTGCCTTTTCCAGTCCTCAATTTTGCAGATGAGTACCCTGTAATCTGAGATGTGGTACTAAACATAAACTGAACAGTAAGCAAAATGCCTGTTTCTAGCCCTTGGTAAGAAGAATTGTTTGTTAAATTGCTGTCAATTTCTCATTGCTTTAGTCTATAACAGTTTACCTTTTCTTTTTTTGTACTATAGTTTTAGAAAACCTCTTTTCTTGGAGCTTATGTTTCGAGAGTGAATTCAGAGTTTGAACTCTACTGTTTGGCTTCTGGAATGTTCTTCAGTGATCAAACTCGCCATATTTCAATAGAAGGAGTAGCAATGTTTGAGAGGTTAGTAACACGGGCTTCAAGAAAGTAACTATTGAACTTACCAAAGTATCATGTGGTGATAGTGATCTCGTCAAGTGTTTTCTAAATTGAGAGATTTTAAAGTCATAGCGAACTGAAAAATCCATGTTTCTTTTATTTGAGCACCAAGGTCGAGGGGATTGCTAAGATCCAAACTAACGGGTTGTGTTTTCACTCTGTGCTGTCCCCTAGATGATTCCAGGGTATTGGTTTGGAAGAAAGATGAAACTGTAATGCTTTATGAGGGATCACTAATCTCTAGGCAGTCTAGATAAGAAGCAGATCTACTCTAGTGATGGTTAAAAATGCCTAATTCTTGCTGTGTATTCCACTGGCCAACCAGCTGTTAAATATTTTGCACATACTAGGACTGGTAGCCTGGCTCTTAACTGCCTACTTTGGGAAAGCTACTCCCTGACTCTGGGCCCCCGTTTCTTTTCTGCCATCTAGTAGTAAGAACAGTTGGTTTGAATATATGCAAAGGGTATTTGGAAAGTTCATGAAAATCACATGTTATATAAAAAGTGTATATTGATTTCAATTATTTGCAACAAATAACCTTATCTTTTAATTCCATTTTACGTGAACTTTTTGGAATTCCCTTATATATTCCCTGTCCCTTTATTGGCCTTCTCTCCTTCCACAGATCCCTATCAGATGATGATCAGAATTTGTGCTTATCTTGTATTTAATTCTCCTTTTAATTTCTCTTGAAATTCATTTCTACCATATTTTTTGTAAGGTAAAAGAAATTCATGCACTGGTATTAGTGGGAAATGTGCAAGCATCTGCCCACATCACTACATATTAAACTAGAAGGATCTGGTAGGAAACCTCTAGCTACTAACCTGAGCTTTAAAAGTTCAATATAACCACACTTTCGCATCTTCAGTCTACCCAGTGGCTTTCATCTTGAAGTAATGTGTTTTCTCTTTAATTTAAAAAGGTAACAAAGCTAAACATTATTAATGATTCTTGGTAAATAAGTTTTCTGAAGTTTTGGGTTGAAAATTGATATACTTTACAATTTCTTGACATCATTATTAACTTGTCCACGTGATATTGCAGTTAACTAAAGGATGACATAGAGAAGTAATCTTCTGACTGGTGTGTAGAGGTTATTATGCACAGGAGAGTGACCAGTGATTCTGAGTAGGAAGTGAAAGACAATGTTCAGCAGGTCCCTTGTGAAGTATTTATCAGAAGGGATTCACTATGGAGTTCTCTACCCCTTTCTGAAGACCTTTTACACTAAGATAAATAGCCATCTATCCAGGGGACAATAGAGTTCCAAATGGTTTCTATTGGAGAAAGCTGGATTAACATAAAACCAAGAGGTCATTTCTTTTAGCTTTTCTCCATCAAGTCTGTACTCCTCTGTTGCATTGTGAATTAAGCTAAGTAATAACAAAAATTACTGTTAATTTCAATAAATAAGAAACAAATCAACTTAAAAAACAAATCAGTTTGAGGTTTGGATGGCGTTACTCATTTGTTATTTAATTTCAAAAATAATAGAAAAAATGCAACTTTATTTAGACCCTAAACTAATCATTGTATTGGTTCTAATTTATTTCTATGTATCTGAAAGATATAAAGAGGTAGAGGCAGAGAGAAATTTCTTCTATCTGCTGGTTCTCTCCCCAGTGCTTATAGTAGCCAGGGTTGGCCTAGGCTGATGCCAGGAACTGGAAACTCAATGCAGGTCTCTCCTGTGGGTTACCGGAACCCAAGTACCTGAGCTATATTATCTGCTGCCTCCCAGGGTGCACATCAGCAGGGAGCTGGACTCAGGAGCAGAGCCAGGACTTCAGCACAGGCCCTCTGATGTGGGATGTGGCTATCCCATGTGGACTCTTAACTACTGTGCCAAACATCTGCCACTGACTTTCTTTTCTGAATAACAGATTCTCTACTGGGATGCCATTTTCCTATACAGATCATTTTTCTTTATTTGCTGCATGCCATGTACTTTGTAAAAGATTTGATCTTCCAGATTTCCAGGCAGAACTCCAGCTAGCTCATGACACTATGCCCTGATTGACCTCAGTGATCTGAAGTTCCAGAGCTATTGCAACTGTGATGACTTCGTGAGCATTTTCATCTTGCTGAAGCCATCCCATCCTTTTGTTCTCTTTAGATAAATCATAGCAGCTATAAGAATGTGCTGCACGCTCAGCAATGTATCATTATGTTTGGAGAAGTACATCTTTGCCGACACTGACTTTCAAGGTGTAAGGATCGACACCTGTGAAAGAATTGGTCCACAGCCATCAAACATGAACATCCTTGAATATCAGTGTCATTACAGCACTTCCTCTGGTTTATGAATGGGACTGACTATTTTTCCAGACAGTTCATAGCATCTGCTAGTGCCTAAAACTCTCACTGATTTCAGGATTGCACTTTTGGTTATGTAATATGTACACTGAATACACCAGGCTATTTTCCAGTTTACTTCCAGATACATTTTTTAAAAAATTTATTTGACAGGTAGAAATATAGAGATAGTTAGAGAGAGAGACAGAGAGAAAGGTCTTCCTTCCATTGGTTCACTCCCCAAATGGCTGCTCCAGCCAGCGCTGCACCAATCCTAAGCCAGGAGCCAGGTGCTTCTACCTGGGCTCCCATGCAGGTGCAGGGGCCTAAGCATTTGGGCCATCCTCCACTGTCCTCCTGGGCCACAGCAGAGAGCTGGACTGGAAGAGAAGAAACCGGGACTAGAACTGGTGCCCATATGGGATGCCGGCGCCACAGGCAGAGGATTAAGCAAGTGAGCCAGATACAATTTTAACGTCTGAGGTTAATCAGTATGAGCACGGAGGATCTGGAGTTTGGCTATCCTAGAGACAGCCTCCATCTCTACATACCTTTGTGATGGTTTACGTAGATCAGTGGATACTGTATTTTACCTCCTGTAAACTGGCAATTCCTAACTGATTAACTTCAACTGTGGAATTGGTTTCTGCCATTGGTTTGATGAAGCCATATCTACTGTCTTTAAGTCTATGACCCTGAGCATACTGAGATCATTACAGCGGAGGGAGGGAGATGTTTTCTGTATATTACAGTAGAGATTCCTTGCTATAAGAATCCTTATTGTTAACTGAATTTTTTAAAGACAAACCAATAAACCAATTGGTCTTACAACTCTAATTATCCTGAAAGTGATGGAAAACAGTAATAGCTATTGTCAGAATTTTTCAGTATTAAAAGAATGACTGGTATCAGTAAAACATTTGCTAGAATCCAATCAATGCAGATGAGGGTGTGCTTTCTTTCAGTGCTCTAAATCAGACGAAATTAGCATTTGAAGATATTTTCTGTTTGGTTAAGTAACTCGCAGGATATGAGAAACTCTTAAAATTTGGAATTATTTTAAATAAATGGATGCTTTTTCTGTCTAAGTTTCATTTAAGATTTCTAAAATTAGTTTCAGTCCTGTACAACTTTAATACAGATCGGGTGTTTTAAAATATTTATGATAAAGAAAATGATTCCATCTGGGGAGGGAATTTTTATTACTGGAATATCATACCAATTTGAATTAAAGCCACTGTGAGATTAATTTCTTCTCTGCTGTTGGAATATAAATGTGTTCTGACAGCTGCTTTCTGTAACTGAAGTATACTTATTTGCATGCAATAGCTTCTACTCAATAAAATAATATATATCAGAGGAACTTTGAATGGTTTAAGCAACAAACAAAGATTGATTATCAATGCAAATGCCAACCAGGGATTTACTATAAATAATAAAATATTGGCAAGTTCATGGTCTGAAGTCAACACTGGTTTTTACAGCTTTTACAAAGACAATTGAGAATTTCAGAAGAACTTTCTGATGTTAAAAAAATTAAAGAATTACACAAAGGGCAAACATGGCCTTGGTCAAACATGTTTTTCCGATTTATTAATGATGAATACATCAGGCACTCTTTATTGGATTATATTCCCTTTTACCATGGCTAAAAGCTGACTGGATGAGTATTATTACAGTAATATGTCATGAAGGATATGTACTGATACAAACATTTGTGTAATACAATTGGAGTCTGAGTAGATGCCGTTATCTACTATAGTTTAGGCATCGATGATGAAAGGACAAGATTTCAATGGAAGAAGCTACATTTGTCATGCTTTCTACAGGAACAATCCCATCTAATTAAGAAGAGACAATAACAAAAGGTATGAAAATCACCAGAGTTTTAAAAGACTTTTTTAGCGACAAAGTTATAGTCAGAGAGAAGGCAAGACAGAGAGAAAGGTCTTCCAGCCATTAGTTCACTCCCCAAATGGCCACAATGGCCACGGCTGGGCCAGGCCCAAGCCAGGAGCTTCATCTGCATCTCTTACTGGGATGCAGGGGACCAAGCACTTGGGCCGTAGAAGAGAGCTGGATTAGAAGAGAAGCCGTCAGGACATGAACTAGCACCCATATGGGATGCTGACATTTCAGGTCTAGTCTTAGCCTAGGATGCCACAGTGCCAGCTCCACCAGACTGAAGATAACTAAAAGAACCAGCTGCCCTTTAGAAGAGAATAAAGATGACGTCATTAAAATCAAGACTTGTGGGGCCTGTGCTGTGGCATAACTGGTAAAGTACCACCTGTACTGCTGACATCCCATATGGGCTCTCTTTCAAGTCCCAGCTGCTCCACCTCCAATCTAGCTCTCTGCTATGGCCTGGGAAAGCAGTAGAAGATGGCCCAAGTCTTTGGGACCCTGCACCTGCACGGGAGACCCAGAAGAAACTCCTTGCTTCTGGCTTCAGATCAGTACAGCTCCAGCCATTATAACCAACTGGGGAGTGAACCAGTGGATGGAAGACTCTCTTTCTGCCTCTCCTTTTCTCTCTGCATAACTCTGACTTTCAAATAAATAAATAAATCTTTTTAAAAAATCAAGACTTGTTCAGAATAAATATTATTTATAAATAAAATGTCACCAAATCAAATTCCCACTTTAGACTTTAGTTCTCAAAAAGTATACTTTCTGATTTTTCCTTCCTAAGAATTTTACAATTAGCTGAATGTAACTTTAGTGGCCTTATTTTTTATTTTTTTAAAAAAGATTTATTTGTTTGAAAGCAAGGTGACATGGATAGATGGGAGGAGAGAGGGATGAGGAGAGAGGGAATGAGAAAATGAGAGAGAAGGATATTGTCCGCCCATTGATGCACCCCCCAAGCGGATGCAAAAGCTGAAGCCAGGAGCCAGGAACTCCACTGGATCTCCTACATGAGTTGCAGAAATCCAAAGTCTTCAGCCATCAACCACTGCTTCTCAGGCTCATAAATAGGAGCTGCATTGGAAGCAGAGTAGCCTAAACTTGAACCAAGCACTCCAACACAATGTAGGCATTCTAAGCAGTGTCTTAACTTACTGTACCACCATGTGTGCACCTGCTCTTCTGTTCTGAGCAGATTGATCCTGATAGAAGATATCATGGCAGCACTGGAGAGAACACAGATTCAGCAGAGTTTAGATGTTATTAATAATGATGGTTTTTGAGCCTATGTGAAAATTTAAGAAAGAAGGGAAAGGGAGGAAGGGAAGAAAGGAAAGAACTGAAAGAGATTATTTTTTAAAGGTTTATTTATTTATTTGAAAGGCAGAGTTACAGAGAGGCAGAGGGAGAGAGAGAGAGGGAGAGAGAGAGAGGTGTTGTCTTCCATCCGATGGTTCACTCCCCAGATGGCAACTATGGCTGGAGCCGCACTAATGAGAAGGCAGGGGCCAGGAGCCTCTTCCAGGTCTTCCATGTGGGTGCAGGGTCCCAAGGACTTGGGCCATCTTCTACTGCTTTCCCAGGCCACGGCAGAGAGCTTAATGGGATGTGGAGCAGCCAGACTCGAACCAATATGAGCCCATATGAGATGCTGTCACTGCAAATGGCAGCTTTACCCACTACGCCACAGCGCCGGCCCCTGAAGGAGATTATTTCTATGTGTATTCAGATTACACATTGATTTGTGTTCAATTAACAGTAAAAGTGAAAAATACCAAACCATTTTCAGACAAAAGGAAACAATTATTACCATAAATATTTTTGCCTAACTTCCCTGTAGCAAAAATCTCTAATTCTTATTCTTAAGTGAGGACATAAGTAATGTTATAAACTACCAAATAAAATTAATGAGTGGCAAAATAGCATGATAATTCAGCAAAGAGGAAAGAGAACTGTATTAGTAGGTTTTGTTGAAGGCTGGGATACTGTAGAATCACATTGAACTGCTACAGTACAGACACTGTCATTATTCATTGTCAATATTTGCCACACAAATGGTACTTCTGAGGCATTCTTGGGAGGAAAAAAGGAAGAATTTATATTAAAATATTTAATCATTTCCTGCATTTCTGTCAAGAATATGGAGATAAATATGAAATTATCACTCCAAGGTTTGTTTTTTTTCCTTTTTAATAAAAAATCAGATGTTCTTGGACACTTTGCTGATTGGAGGTAGAAAAGTAATAATTAGTGTTGATTAATACATTTTTTGCTGGGGCTGGCATTGTGGCACAGTGGGTTAAGCCATGACCTGCAACCAAGCATCCCATATGAACACTGGTTGGAGTCCCAGCTGCTCTGCTTCTGACCAACTCTCCGCTAGTACATGTGGGAAATGTCCCAAGAACTTGGGCCCCTGCCACCCATGTGGGAGTCCCTGGAATCTGGCCTCAGCCTTGTCGAGCCCCAGCCATTGCGGCCATTTAGGGAGTGAATCAGCAGATGGAAGAGCCCCCCCTCCCCCTTCAAATAAATAAAAATAAATCCTTAAAATCAAACACAAATATTTTTTCTTATTTTTCTTCTTTCAATTTTTCAAACCTTTTTTAAGACTTTTTTTTTGAAAGGCAGAGCTAGAGAATGAAGGAGAGACAGAGAAGTGAGAGGTGTCTCCCATCCGATGGTTCACTCCCCAGATGGAAAGAGTTATCGTCCACCCATGATTTCACTCCCACAATGGCCAGGGCTGGACCAGGCCAAAGCCAGGAGCTTAATCTGGGTCTTCCATGTGTTTTAAAGAACCCAAGGATTTGAGGCATTCGCCCCAGGTGCATTAGCAGAGAGCTTGATTGAAAGTGGAATAGCTGGGACAGGAACTGGCGCTCGCTTGGAATATCCATGTTTCAGGCGGATATCCCACAGTTTAACCTACTGTGCCGTGGCGCTAGCCCCTCATTTTCAATTCTTAACAGTTAAGTTCAAGTGGATCATAAATGGCTTTCTGTAATATGCAACTTACCCAAGCAAGGTCACAGCGTTGAGACTACATCCCCAAAGGGCTCTGTCAAGCTCTTGCATCTGTTCTGGACACCATAACATTGGATGGAACAGTTGTTTGAGGTTCACTTGAGTCAGCTACTAGCAATTACTGTGTTTAATTTCAGACTCATAAAGAGAAGGGAAAGCATGAGAACCATGTACACCCACAGTAGAATGAGAAACACTAATAATTCACAAATGTAAACAAGGTATTGAAATGCCTTTCAATAAGCTCATTCAATTACAAATGAAAGGTGGTGTTCCATAAACTAACATGTGGAGCTACAAGAACCTAAGATTGTATTCTAGTCATGCCATCACCATCTTATGAATCTATCTGTTGTGAGCGTTCTTGTTTCTCTAAATTTGTATCTGTATTGTAACATATATCTTGATTCTTTTCCAATTGTATGGACCTCTTTGGAAATGCTATTTTTTTTTTTTTGACAGGCAGAGATAGACAGTGAGAGAGAGAGAGAGAAAAAGAGAAAGGTCTTCCTTCCATTGGTTCACCCCCCAAATGGCTGCTATGGCCGTTGCACTGCGCCGATCTGAAGCCAGGAACCAGGTGCCTCCTCCTGGTCTCCCAATGCGAGTGCGGGGCTCAAGCACTTGGGCCATCCTCCACTGCCTTGCTGGGCCACAGCAGAGAGCTGGACTGGAAGAAGAGCAACCGGGACTAGAACCCGGGATGCTGGCACTGCAGGAGGAGGATTAGCCTAGTGAGCCACAGTGCCAGCCTGGAAATGCTATTTTTTTTTAATTTTATTTGATTTATTTAAAAGAAAAAGAGGGAGAGGGAGAGAAAGTTTTCCTTCTGTTTGTTCACTCTCCAAATGGCCACAATGTCCAGGGCTGTGTCATTCCAAACCCAGAAGCCAAGAGCTTCATCTGGGTCCCCTTTGCAGGTACAGGGGCCCAAGAATTTGGACCTTCTTGTACTGTTTTCCCTGGCGCATTAGCAGAGAGTAGGATCAGAAGTGGAACAAATGGGTCACAAACAGCACCTACATGAGATGCCGGCATCATAGGTGGAAGCTTACCCTACTATGCCACAACACCAACCCCTGGAAATCCTATTTTGAATAGCTGCATTATCAATTATAACATAGAAGGATTATATTATGATTTCATTAGCCACTACTCAACACTTATTCCTTCGACAAATAATTGTAGATTCTCTTTCATGTGCCAAGTGTGACTTTTGGTTCTTGTCCCCAAGGAGCTCAAAATTGACTGAGACAGTCAAAGGGAGGGTTTAGGAAGAGGAGGACACAAACAGGCTTGTGTAGGAGGCAGATGAGAAGGCAGTGGTGCCCTGCTTCTGGCCATCCCTCCTCCTTTCTGTGTCATTCAAAGCAGTGAATTGAATGGAGAGAAACCTAGAGACTCAGGAGACAGACTTCCCAGTGGTCAGATCCACTTCATATTTTACTTTCAACTGATAAAATCAGTCTATAAAATTGATGTATGTTCTGTCCATAGCATGGTTCAGTCTAAGAGGCTGGAAGTCTCAGAATCAGGAAGCCTGATGGTGTAGGCCCTATGCTGAGACTAGAAGCCCAAGAGACTAGAAGCACTGAGGGGACGACTGGCACAAGTCCCAGAGTCCAAAGGCTGAAGAACCTCAAGTCTGACTGCAGGAGAAATGCCCCACTCTGGAGGGAGGAGCCAGAGTTTCCCTATTCCCCCCTTTCCTAATCCATCCAGGCCCTCAGCTCCACTCGATGGAGTGTATCCACCTTGAGGGCAGGTCTTCCTCACTCAGTTCTCTGACTCAGTCTTCCCTGGAAATTCTCACAGGTACACCCAGAAGTAATGACTGCATAATTCTCTAAGCATCCCTCAGTCTAGTCAAGTTGACATCCCCCAAATGTGTCACAAAATGAAAGTAGATAAACAATTTCCTTCAAGGTTGACATTAATTTTTGCTTCAAAATATGTGACCTATTCTACTGCTTTTCAAAATTGTTTATAACCAGGGATCCTTGGACAAGTTCCTAATTTCTCCGAGTATCACTTTTCTTATTTTCAGAAAGGAGATAATTGAAAAGATAAAGTGAGTTCAGATTCTAAATGTGTATGTTCCTAAGTTTATCTTAACAGTCATGTCCTGTGAATGGATTAGTTAAAAAAAAATAAAATCAATGAGCTGGTCCAAACTATTGTCAAGAGGTACAGGTTGTCAATATGTTGGAGAAAAGTGGGGTAAACAGAATTAATGGGCAGTGCTGCTGGCCCTCCTGACTCTTTGACTGAGAGGAGCAAGTCTTGGCTTTCAGACCAACTGGATTCACAAAAGCTTTGGTTCCAGACATTACTAAGGCTCAGCAGCTGTCTAGTATTTTGTCATCTGGCAACGCCTCAGGGAGAACAATCATGCTACTGGCTGACAAATGGGAAAAGGTGACCAACAGCTCTGAAAACACTTTCCCTGTTCGCTTAATTATAGTCAAACTTCTTCCCATTTTCCATCTTGTCTATCATCAGCTTTAGGTACTGGGCTCAGCGTTAGGGTTGGTTGTCATTTGCTAGTGGATTATGAGTTCCCATTTTGGTGGATTTTTTCAGGTGAATTTCTGATTAAATGAGTCAGTGATGTCTTTGGCTTTGTAGATGACATTTGAGAGACATCTGTTTTACTATTTAATGTGACTGCTGCATGGTGGAAACAAACAAAAGTCAAGGAGAGCATGGAGGGAGATGAGGATGGCCCTTGGACAACGACAGGGCACATTAAAGACACTGAGAATCACCACAGAACAAAATTCTCTTAATACAATGGTTAAACAAGACATTTTTGCCACAGTGACTCCTTTTCTCCACTAAAATATTTATTTACATCTTGTGGTAACACTTTGGGGAATGTTTGGATAGAATTTGTTGAGATACAAAGCAAGACAAGTCCAAGCTACTGATCGCTTTAAGGTTATTGCATAACCCAGGCTAGTGAACCAGGTGTCTCCTGAGACAAAAAAGTCACTTTTGAGAGAACACAGGATGACAACTTGGGGCCAGTGAGGAAAAAGTCCAAACAAGGTAGACCTCCTATATTCAGCCAGAGAAACAGTATGTATGTATGTTGGGATTGATACAAGGTTTCCTTTTCATATTTTACCCAACATTAATGAGAAATTATGTAGAAGGATTCAGGCTGTCTGTGTAGGAAGCAGGGATGGAGCTGGTCAATGTTTGCTATGCTTTTTGGACTAAGAGCCCTTACTTACAGAGCCACTTACTGGAATCTAATGTGAAGAACACTCTAGAAAATATTATCTCTTCTTTCTAGTATCTCTCTTCTTGATTTAACAAGGCCCAAATTCCTTCTAGTGTGTCTTTCTCCGGTCCACAACTAGCTTAAGTTTTCTTTGTTCAACTTTTACTAAGGCATAGAGAGGCTCTGATTCTTCTGGGAAGACCAGTTTCATTTCTCAGCTATGACTGAAAGTACCAAAGTGTGTCAAGTGTTAGTGGCAAAGTCACCATCTTTGCTTTTTTAATTTTTTTAAAATTTTTGACGGGCAGAGTGGACAATGAGAGAGAGAGAAAGAGAGAAAGGTCTTCCTTTGCCATTGGGTCACCCTCCAATGGCCGTTGCGGCTGGCGCACTGCAGCCGGCGCACCACGCTGATCCGAAGCCAGGAGCCAGGTGCTTCTCCTGGTCTCCCATGGGGTGCAGGGCCCAAGCACTTGGACCATCCTCCACTGCACTCCCTGGCCACAGCAGAGAGCTGGCCTGGAAGAGGAGCAACCAGGACAGAATCTGGTGCCCTGACTGGGACTAGAACCCGGTGTGCCGGCGCTGCAAGGCAGAAGATTAGCCTAGTGAGCCGCGGCGCCGGCCTCCCATCTTTGCTTTAACCTCTAAGTCCACTTCCTGCTCTCTTACATTGTGGCTAGCTCTTTTCCTCAAGTATAATAGCAAACTCATTCTATTGTAAGAGTTCTACCTTGGTTCTTCCTTCTATTTAGGATTTATTTGAAAGAGTTGCACAGAGATATGGAGAGAGAAAGAGAGAGAACTTTCATCCACTGGTTCATTCCCATGTGACCACAATGGCCAGGGCTGAGTCAGTCCAAAGCCAGGAGCCTCTTCTGAGCCTCCCATGAGGGTGGCAGGGGCCCAAACACTTGGGGCATCCTCTGTTGCTTTTCCTAGGCTGTTAGCATGAAGCTGGATTGGAAGTGGAGCAGCTGGGACATCAAACTGTGCCCATCAGGAATGCCAGAGTCATTACGGACCATGACTTTGTCTACTACACCACTCTGTTGGCACCCTTACCACTTCCTTAATGCTGAGAATGCCTCTGTTGGCCCCTAAAAGGGCTCTACCTACTCAGATCAAGAGGAATGACTGCATGAACCATCTTTGTCTGCCTGTGGGCACCATTCATTTCACTTACCTAGGTGAAAATTGAGGCCCTCATGAGATAGAGTCTCTGAGGAGGAGGTTATACTATTGGCATTTTACATTTTGGCTGCCAGCTTTTTCATATTCAGGGAAACAGATATATCTTGGGAAGATAAGCATAATGAAGCATTTCCTTCTCACCCCAAAGCCAATTGTTTTAGTTTATATTATATTTCTAGGGGTCTAATCTTTCTTTTGTCAATTCTATGCCTTTTTCTATTCATGAGACAATGAAACATACTAGACTTACTCAATTTCTCACCAAGGTATTCTTCATTTATTATATACTGAATAAAACACGCTGAAGAGCAGAGGGGAAAATGCTAGTCTTCACCCTTGAGAGTCTCAGAGTCTAGATGAAACGTATGTAAGCAACCAAGGAAGGTGATAAGCAGTGATGTGTAGATAATACAGTTTGAATAGAAATATAAGTGGATTGGTGGAAAAGGGACAGAGGGAGATAATTGATGCCTTCACTGTGAAAAGAACAGAGTTCTTTGATAGATAAGTAGGAATTCTTCAAGGTAAGAAAGGCATGTGGATTTCTATTTATTTGTGGGTAGGCATGGGGTCAGAGTACAGAGATTGTCCTTTGGTTGTGATTTGTGTCGCATACCACTCTAAACAGAGGTGAAAGGAACCCAAAGGGCTATGTATTTTCTAATATAATGACCCTTTTACCTGCAAATCCCTCAGACATGTGCTTTGTCTAATTGTTCACATATTGGCTCCCTAAGAAAAAATAGGACATATAACAAAAGCCCCTGCACTTTATAGAAAACAGTGTCTTGGTAAAAGTAGGGATACCCATTTCCCAGAGAAAATGCAAAAAGTAGCTTTTTTTTTTCTAATAGCTGGTTATTCATCAGTATTACTCTGTTGTTATGCTACAGTCTTGCCGAATTGGAAAGCCCACTGCTATGTGCTGGAGCCAGTCTACATCGAAACATTTACTGGAGCTTTAAAATTTTGTTTACACAAAGCAAATGTTTACTACATCATACATTAGCAAATAGCAACAAATGTTGGTGGGATGGGTGGATTTGGGATTGATGTGAAAATGGGAAAGCTTCTATAGTTTAAAAGTAGTGGCTGCACTCTTCAGGAATTGTATTTGAATGTACTAAGAGATACTCAATCAAACTTGCTTGTATATGATATAAAAATACTTAACTAAAAAAATTCATGCAGGCAAACTTCCAAAGCTTGGAAGTTTCTGCAAAGTGGCCAAGTACAATCATAATTAAACTCTGAACCTCAGTGTCTAATTCTGTAAATGATCACATATATGCTAACTAACTAATTTGATAATTGACAAAGATGAGCCAAGGGATACACAAATCACTGGGCAGGACAAGTAAGCTAAGATCCCAGGAAGAAATCTGGGGAGGGAGACTTAATGACTGAGGCAGTGATTTACAACTGTTTGGAGCCTCAGCCATTTTACAGTGTGAGGGATTCCTAAGACATTTCTGACCACTTTCAAACTTGTAGATGTGATGAAGATCCGTGTGATGCTCTGCTCCTCGAGTTTGCATGTCTCTAAGAAGATGCTGTAGATGATGCAATAAAAAGACCACCTACAATTTGGTTGCTTGCTCTTGAGACCACAGATCTAGTGTTTTTTTTTTTTTTTTTTTTTTTTTTTTTTTTTTTTTTTTTCAGCATTAAAAAGAAGCATTAGCAACAGAAAGACAAGGGAGAAGTGGCAACATAGTTAGGTCTGGGGCTTCCATGCCTCCAAACCACAGAGGCTAAAACACATTCCTGGAGAAGATTATAAATGCATAAAGGAAGATGGTGGCTCCAGACTAGCAAGGGACCAAGTCACAGAAGATGCAGGGTGAGGGGGACCATTGGGCTCTCTGGGTCAGGGAATATGGAGGCAGTCAGTGAGTTCAGAAAGCAAGAGTCAAGAAACCAGGATGGAGCCTGAGAGCAAAGCAGATTAAAAAAAATCCATATCAGTTATCAGAAAGGGCAGTAAATATATCCATCAGTGTGGCACTTGTGACGACCTTGTCTACCATACTGAATGAGATGAGAAAACAGATAGAACTTTAGAGAGGAGTTCGTGTCTGACTCATTTAAAAATGATCATTCAGGGGCTGGCACTGTGGCATAGCGGGTAAATCCGCCACTGCCGCCTGCAGTGCTGGCAGGCATCTCATAGGGTGCCAGTTCAAGACCCGGCTGCTCTGCTTCCAATCCAGCTCTCTGCTGTGGCCTGGGAAAGCAGTGGAAGGTGGCCCAAGTCCTTGAGGTCCTGCACCCGCATGGGAGACCGAGAGGAGGCTCCTGGCTCCTGGCTTCAGATTGATGCAGCTCTGGCCATTGAGGCCAGTTGGGGAGTAAGCCAGAGGGTGGAAGACCTCTCTCTCTCTCTCTCTGCCTCTCCTCTCTCTGTGTAACTCTGACTTTCAAGCAAAATAAATAAATCTTTAAAAAAAAAAAAGATCATTCATTGGCTGCTGTTGTGGTTCAATGTATTATTTTTCCACCACTTGTGATGCCAGCATTCCATATCACAGTGCTGTTTGGAGACCTGTCTGCTTCCAACCTAGCTTCCTGCTAATGTGCCTGAGAGGCAGCAGAAGAGGCTCCTGCCACTCATGTGGAAGACCAGGATGGAGTTCCTGGTACCTGGCTTCAGCCTTGACCAGTCCTGGCTGTTGCTGCCTTTAGCGGGTAAACTAGCAGATGGAAGACTGATCTTCTCCCCACTCCTTCTCCCTCTCTCCCCCTCCCTCCCTCCCTTGCTTTCAGATAAATACATCTTTTAAAAAAGGATTTCTTTGGCTGCCATTTTGAGAAAATAAATCCAAAGTTGACAGACCAGCAAAGAAGCTGTAGTAAAAATTCTAGTGTCACACTATGGTGGTTGGGACAAGATAACAGAAGTGATTATAGTAAGAGACTGCAGTCTGAACATGTTTTGAAGGTAATCTGATATTCTGACAAACTATTAGGAAAAGAGAGGCACCAAAGATGGCACCATTTTGCAGACAGCATAAAATTGTTTAGATCATTGGACTGGGGCTCCTTATGGGGTAAACATTATCACATTTCAGTGGTGACATCTGGGATAAAAACTCACTTGAGTTGTGTTACTACAGTACATGGACTGGAAAGGGAGGATGTTCTTACTGAACATGTGAAGTGAAGGTTGAGTTTATTGTGGGGTAAGTGACAGAAAATGTCAAGGTCTTAGAGATGTTGATGAGTCTGGGTAGCTGAGTTGATAGAGAGCATGCTCATTCAACAAGGAGGTCATAGTATTGATTTTCTCAGCATCCAGATGGATAATCCTCCATGTATATTGAAGTCACTGACAATATTGACAAGAATGAATCCATGGAGTAGACAGTGCACCAGGCACTGCAGTCCTCCAGAGATGAGCATGAGTGACCTCAAGGATCTATACATAACTAATTCCAGGAAGGCAGAAGGTGTTATTATCTGATGATATGGGCTTTAGAGTTTGAGGGTTTGAGGAGTATAGTGAAGACAGTCTAGAAGGTTGGAAGTAGATTATAGACAATGAACGTAGACAGATTTTCAAGGATTCTTCAAAGAAAGAAGAGAAAGAGTAAGAGCTAAAAGAGAATACTGGCTACTATACTTTTAAGTACAGTATGTACTTGGGACATTATGTATGACATACAGTATGTACATGGAACATATTACCTGGAAATGATCTCAAAGACATGTTTGCCTATGCGGTTTCTTGAAAAGTTCTCTTAGCAACAATTCCTGTATGGAGGTCTTGGAAGCAGGATTGGGCAGAGAAGCCACAGCAGTACCCTAAGTAGATTGTGGAGCTCTGAGGCTGGGATGGAGCTGCATAGTAGTCCCCTATTGAGGCAAGAAGGCCAGGCATTTATATGCTGAATTGACCAGCCACTGGATGCAGGTTGGTTCTCTGCTCTTTCTGCTTTCCTGTTAAAGGAGATAAGTATCCTTTCTATTCTGTCAAGGAGGTGTCTAAGTTGGTGATCTCAACTCTTAAGTCTTTCATTGTCTTTGTCCAATGGATTGAATATCACTAGTGCTAACCCCTTGATTTCACAGACTCTGCAATTAATACTCCCCTGACTGAACTACTGCATAAGAGAGTTCATTCCGTTCCATTGGGATCCCACAGCAGTTCACCATTGGTAATTTTTAGGGACATTTTTACTAATGCAATATGTTACAATTTATCAGTACTCCACCAATCAATTGAACAGTGGGTGATCCAGCTCAAACCCTTTTAGAGACTACTTCATAGGATCCCTGTCAAAGTTGACTTCTCAGAAAGTGATTCAAGACAGAGATTCATGGACAGTTTCTTTGGGGGATATTTTTAGGTACAACATCTGCAAAGGAATTGTGAATGCAAGACTGGATAGAGGGAGGAATTGAATTGAGATTAACTTTCTACAGAGACCTCTGTTAAGTCCAGAAAGCATTCTGCAACTAGAATACCCGCTAGACTGGTGGATCTCAATTGGGAGTGATTTCATTCCCCCAGGGACATTTGGAACTATATGGAGACATGACTATCTAATGGCAGAGGCCAGAGATGCTGCTGAACATCCTCAGTTTACAGGACGCCTCCTTCCAACAAATAACTATCAGTCCAAAACTAACAGTGTTGAGTTGGAGAAGCCAATTAAGATACATCTCTAATCAAAGCAAGGGTCAGAGCCTTTGTGCACTTTCCTTGGATTTGAGTTGCCTGCAGGGAGAGATCAAATGCTGGGAAAGGCAGCCCTCGATCTTACTGAAATTCCCAGAGAAGGATGCTTCTATAAGTGTTCATAGGCTGTGCTCCTGGCAGTTAAAGAATAAGTGTCTCATCCTGAGAGGGGCAGATTGGACTGTGCATCTACCACATGATGATCATACACTAATGGAGAAGAGCTTTCTGTATCTATTTCTACCAGTTGCTGAGAGTGCCAGAAAGAACATGACCTTGGGCCTGGATTGTAGGACACAAACAAAGCTGAAGATTGCTGAGCAGCCAAGGAAATTCAAAATTGACTATAATTGCAAGTTTTGCTCTCCCCTGGCTGAGCAGTTGGCCAGGCCTTCTGTGAGCTTTTGTGAGGCTGCTCTGTGCCCACTGAGACCTGGGAACCCACCCCTGCTGCAATTCTTTATACCAGGCTTTCCTGCTAGGAAAACAGGCAGGCAAGCCCATCTGGGTTGTGTGGTGGCCAGTGGCAGCACCAGGCAGAGGTGTTTAACATGCCCTTTGGGCAGTGTGCCCATCTGCTCAACATGGGCATTCCACAGGAGTCCTGGTTGCTGGTGTCGTAGGGAACTAATTAGCCTAGCATGGCCTATATTCTCACCCTAGACCCACCGGATCACCTGCATCTGATTCCAGAGCCTACCTTCTCTCTCTCTGGATGGAGAATATATCCCAGCTCCTAGCCAAGGGCAGTCCCTCCTCATAGGCTTCAAATTCCCAGCCTTCTCCTCAACCCAAGGATTCTGTTTCTGTCTTCTCTACTGGAAAGCCCCCTTTAGTATGTATGAACCATCCAACAGAGCCCATCCAAAGAGGCAAACCAAGCAATCCTTTCCCTTAGTCTTTGTTATACATGCCACACCACTGAGATGGCTTACTAGGAGTTCCCTATAAGCTCACAATGAATTCCCCCTGCCAAACCCACAATCTACTTATTGAATTTGAACAGCAGGCAGCCTCAGACATTCTGGGCTCCTTCCTCCTTCCTGAAGTCCTTTCCCCCCAGCTTTCCTAACACCACAGTCTTTTTTTTTTTTTCTTTTTTTTTTTTTTGACAGGCAGAGTAGACAGTGAGAGAGAGAGAAAGGTCTTCCTTTGCTGTTGGTTCACCCTCCAATGGCAGCTGCCGCACTGCGCTGATCTGAAGCCAGGAGCCAGGTGCTTCTTCCTGGTCTCCCAGGCGGATGCAGGGCCCAAGCACTTAGGCCATCCTCCACTGCACTTCCAGGTGATAGCAGAGAGCTGGCCTGGAAGAAGGGCAACCAGGACAGAATCTGGAGCCCCAACTGGGACTAGAACCCGGGGTGCCTGCACCGCAGGTGGAGGATTAGCCTATTGAGCCTCTGCGCCGGCCACCAGTCTTCTTATTTTTGTCCCTCTTTGGTCACCTCTCCTTCTCAATCTCTGTTGCCAGTTACATTATCTACATTTCCCTCCTTGATTCTCCTCAACTGACATTAAACACTTTATATATGCTTAAGAATCCCAAATCAATCTATGTTTTCCCCCTGATAGCTGACTCATTAACTCAACTGCTGACTAAATATTTCCATTTGGGTGTGTCTAGCTGCTTTCTCCTGTTTATAGGTCTAAAACAGAGTCCTAGGTACCAAAACTACCCCAGACAGACAGCTCTAAACTGTTTGTCCCCCATCTTCCCTAAGCACTCTCCACCTTCTTGTCAAGCAAAAATCTGGATATGATTTTTTATTTTGCTTCTTTTTCATAAGACACAATCAGGTATGTTTTGTTGGCTCTACCTCCCAAACATACCTTTTTTAAAAACTTTCTTCTTTGTTCTTACTGTGTTGGTTGAAGTAAAATTTCAGTCAGCTTTTCTAGGGCAGAGACTTCTGAACATGTCTTCAGGCTTCCAGAAGTTTGTCAGTTGTCCACACCAAAGCTTTGTTGATCTTTGTAAAATCTCAGTGAGGGGAAAGGAGAGTGTTTGACCGAGCAGTTGATGCTGGGAAGGTACTCCAGAGTCCCACACCAGAGTACTTGCATCTGACTCCCAGCTCTGGTCCTGACTCCAGCTTCCTGATAATGTTGACCCTCAGGGGCAGTGGCGATGGCACAGCGATTGGCTCCCTTCCATCCATATGGAGACATGGTGTGTACTCTCTGCTCCCAGCTCTGGTCCTGACTCCAGCTTCCTGATGATGCTGACCCTCAGGGGCAGTGGCGATGGCACAGCGATTGGCTCCCTTCCATCCATATGGGAGACATGGTTTGTACTCTCTGCTCCCAGCTCTGGTTTCAACTTAGCCCAGGCTATTGTCAGCATCTGGGGAGTGAAATCAGTGGGGCAGCAGGTCCCCCCCACTTCCTCTCTGTCTACTTCTCAAATGAATTAATTAATCCACATTTAAAAAAACCCACAGGTCAGATTGAATAACTTGTCTACTGAAAATATTTTTGCTTTTTATTATAATTAAAATCCAGAATGATTATCAGGCTCATAAAATCCTGCATAATCTACCTTTTCACATAAACCTACATAGTTTCCATTTATTGGCAACATGCTGATCATACTGGCTGTAGTGGGCTGGTTTCCTAATTCTTCAGCACCTCCTTCTGTCATGTAACCTTGCAATTCAGAAAAACACCAGGCATCTCTCTCCTGCTTTGGATTTGCACTTGGCCATGCGGCTTCTTTTGCTCTGGGTGCTAGCAGAAGTTCTGAATGCACCTGCAAGGTTTGGCAGGGCCTCTCTCAGTTCTGTGAGCAGCCATGAGGGGCTTAGGCTCAGTCTCTTCTGCCTGGGTTCCAGAAGGGCTTGAACTGTATCAGAATCCAACACCAGATGCTGCTCACCCACAAGCCTGAGTTAAAGTGACTCTAGCTGGCCTGCAGCCCCATATGAGCGGAACATACAGGAAATAGCTGAAGGATACACTGGCTCCCTTTCTGGACTTGGAATGTGCCAAACTCACTCTAGTCTTAGGGATTTTGATGTGCTGTTTCTTCTATCTGGAATATTCTTTCGTTATCACTGTTCAAGTTTCAGCTCAAATGCTCCATCTACAAAATGCATTCTCTGGACACTCCAGCTAAAGTAGACACTGCTGCAGCGATTACCTCCTATCATTATCTTGTTTACTTTCTGTGTGGCATTGCTCATTGTCTGGAATTATTTTATCCGTATGTGACCATCCTTATTGTTTGCCTCTCTCCTGCTCCACGAGAGCAGGAGCTGTGTCGACCTTTTTCACTGCTGTGCCTTTAGTGTTTGGAGTAGTGGCGAACAGATGAATGCATTCTGAAATATGGGCTGGACCATCCTGATGTAGTGCAGCTGGGCTGCAGCTCCCAGTTAGGAGAACCATTGACTCTTGTCTTAGTTTTCATGGCCCTCAAGACGACAAGGCTGAAGTCACAAAGCCTTTTCCAATCACACCCTAGGTGTGCATTAACAGCTGAAAACGGGAGTAGTCAGTCCAATCCTGTAAAGTCCTCCGGGTCCATCAGAGAAAGGTGACACGTATGTGAAAACTGCTTATGTCAGGAAATTAATTTATTGTTACCAGAAAACGAATGCACACATTTCCACTTAAAACAAACTTTAAACTCTATTAAAGCTTACTTTTTCAAGAAAGTTATACCAAATTCCAGGAAAGTTTTATACTATCCATAGTTAAAAAGGAAAGTGTGTTGTTTTATTCCTTATGTTATTTTAAATCTTTCCTATATGACATAAGATTTTTGGCTTTAAACACAGACCAGGTCTTGATAAAGACATTGAAAATATTATTTTTTGTGCAGAGTAAATGTGTGCTATTCATATATACCACAGTATAAGTATATTGAGATGTGATGGAAAGGAAATAGAGTGAAATTTTAAGGAGCCAATGTTGTGGAAATTTTGCTGTTTTTTTTTTTAAGATTTATTTAAAAATTTTTAAAGGCAGAGTTAGAGAGAAGGGAGAGTGATCTTCCACTGTTAATTCACTCCCTAAATGGCCGCAATGGCAGGGGCTGTGCTAAGCCATAATCAGGAGCCCAGAACTTCTGCTGGGTCTCCCAGGTGGGTTCAGAGGCTCCAGCATTTTCTTCTAGCACCTTCTGCTACTTTCCCAGGCACATTAGCAGGGAGCTGAATTGGAAGTAGAGCAGCGGAGTCTCAAATCAGTGCCCATATGGGATGCCAGCCCCACAGCCAGTGGCTTGACCTGCTACACCACAATGCTGGCCCCCAAAATTTGTGTTTTGTGTAATTATATTTCCTACATAATTAAAAATGTCCTACCTTAAGCATCAATGTATTTTAACATAGTTTGTTATGAATGGAGATACTATTATCTTTTTTTTCCCTTTTTTACTGAACAAAATTGCCAACTCTTTTAAGTATACAATTGGCTTGATGTGGTGGAAAAGCCAATGGACAGTGCCATAAATATAAGTTTTCCCCTTCTTGTGAAAGGAGTTTGGAAGTAGGAGGCTGTTGATGCTGTCTCAGGGATCTCATTCATCATCTTCACAATGTTTTTGGCTATTTCCTTGCATTCACAAGACAGAAAACGTAGTTTCAAGAAACACTGAGGTTAGAAGTAAGAGAAAAGGTAGAAATTGTGGCAGAGCCATCTCTGAGTTTTGTTTCAACAGCAAAATCTATTCCAGGTGCCCCACTGAGTTTTGCTTACACTTTCTGGCTAGAACGTTGTCATCTGGCCCTTCTAACTACCAGTTACACTGAGAAAACAAGTATTTAACTTTGATCTGGAGAAGAGTAAAGCAAGAGGGAAGAGAAGAATGTGTGTTCTGTGGGTCAGGCAATGGACTATGCCAGCTGTTTTGGGGATTAATTGAGTGACAAGTTACCCTGGTGATGGTGGTGGTGGGGATAATCATTTCTGTCTGAAACACTTGCTTTGCTAAGAATGTGTTATATTTTGATAATGAATCTATACTCATTATAAAACAATTTCTTTTAGAAAATTCATATGTTAACTTCACTCTGGAATTGAGTTGCCATTTTCTGCCACAAATATAGTAACAAAATATGGAAAGCTGTACTCTGATATAATAAATAAATAAATTATAGGAAATAAAGATATAAATAATGAAAAATAAGGAGGTAATTCAGATTTTTGAAGGCAATCCAGGGTAATCAAGAAGGAAAAAATGCAAAATAAATGTAAACAAAAGCCAAGACTCCTATCTTACAACTGCTTGTTTCATCTGTTCCTTTTACAAACTAACATTTCTTATGATCATTTCTAGTAATTTTTTAAAGTCTGAGATTCCAGCTTTGAATGCTTCCCAAAACGGGTTTCAAGGGAGAGTTTGTTTTGTCTGCAGTATTCCCAAGGAGGCCCATGGTTAATGATGCACTCCTTTGCATGCCTGGCAGCCAAAGAACCAAATGAGCGGAGCAGGCACACTGACTGGCTGCTGGATTGCAGCCTCATTAAGGCAGCTCCCACAGGCTGTCTGTCATAAGCGCCAAGTACAGAGAATTAACCTGAACTTCAATGTCTCCACCTCCAGAGAAAACAGGTGTCCTAAGGAAGGTGTTAGAAGTCAGACTGGCCTTTGATTTCAATATTCTAAACAAAACGAAACAAAACAATGTAGACTACTGGAAACGACCTTATTCCTACTACTCGGAGTGTTGACACAGAGTATCAAAGTACTACTGAGCTAGTCATTGAAAAATAGAAATGAAATGTGAGAATCAATTAGAGCTTAGGTTTTCCTACCTTGATATGTTCCTGGTTCAAATCAGGTTCACAAAAGGAAAGGTTAATATATGTTATTTAGTAATTGGTCAGTTCTTTGATAAATGAAGTCTGAATTTTCATGATTGATGGTTCAAGCAGAATGTAGCATTTTAGATTATTTGCTTAAATCACTCAATGTTGAATAGATGAAGACATAAATTGGATTAACACTATGAAATCTGTTACCATCAAGACTTGATCTCCAAGGTGAATGGGCCAGAGGTCTTAAAAAGTTCACAGGGGCCGGTGCTGTGGCGCAGTAGGTTAATGCTCCGCCTGCGGCGCCGGCATCCCATATGGGTGCCAGTTCTAGAACCGGCTGCTCTTCTTCCCATCCAGCTGTCTGTTGTGGACTGGGAAAGCAGTGGAAGGTGGCCCTGGTCCTTGGGCCCCTGTCCCCATGTGGGAGACCTGGAAGAGGCTCCTGGTTCCTGGCTTCGGATCGGTGCAGCTCCAGCCGTTGAGGCCAACTGGGAAGTGGACCAGTGGATGGAAGACCTCTCTGTCTCTCCTTCTCACTGTCTGTAACTCTACCTCTCAAATAAATAAATAAATAAAAATCTAAAAATATTCACAAAAAATGTGCACTGTGAAAAAACACTATGCACAGATGTCAATATTTTTTGTACCTAAATAAACTTATCTTTTAACTCCATTTCCATGAACTTTTGTAAGTTCCTTGCATGGCAAAAGAAATGAGGTACTGTTACCGGACAAATTTGCAGGGTTCTTGTCTTCGCGCAAGAAAGAATTCAGGCTTGAGACAGAGAATAGTGGGAGGTAAAATAGCAAGGTTTATTAGGGAAGGGACATCCGACATCCGTAAGGATGGATGGGCACCTCTCCAGACAGAGCCTGAGAGACTGGGGTGGGGGGCAGTGGAGAGAGAGTACACCTGACCAGGTCAGGCGGGCGGCCCAGCAGAGAGGCAGAGGGCTGGGCGCGCAGTCCGGTTGAGGAGGGGGGGGGTTTAAGGAGATGGGTCTTGCTTCTTGCTTCCCCGCCTCTGCTCCTCTGGGAACAAAGGGCTTTTTGGATGTAAATAGAAAAACTCCTATCTGAGTTTTTCCCTGAAGGTATCAGACAGGAGGAAGCCTAGCTGGTGCCATCCTGAGTTTGGAGGAAGGGTGAGCAAGACCCCCTGGAGAATGGGGATCCGGAGCAGGGTGTTTGAAATGCAGATACTGGGCTGCATCTGGGAGAAGGGGCGGAGACCCCCACCAGGCAGGTTATCAGGTAGAAGGGGGCAGGGCAGGATGCGAAGGCCGGGCTGCCCCTGAAATGTTGTCAGGATGACTCTGAGATGCAGGTGCATAGGCTGGACATAGATGTCTTCTCTTTAGGCCTTTATGTCACACACACATAAGCTCATAACTGACTTCCTACCTAACAGTTCTATAAATGATAGTTCAGGATGAAAACATAGAAAGAGATCTAATGGTGAGAAAAAAAAGTTTTCTTTTTTCAAATTGATCTTCCTTTTCTGAGATCATTGCAGTTTCATATGAACTTGTATGAAAGAAAGCAGATGGATCCCATTTACCCCTTTCTTACTTTTCCAGTGTTAACATCTTGCAAAACTGTGCTGCAACATCAAGTCACTGATATTGATAAAGCCAAGATGCAGAACATTTCCATGACCTCCAAGGTCTTGTCATCCATTTATAGCCATTATCTACTTCCTAGAGCTCCCTGATCCCTCAGTAACCATAACTGGAAATCTATTCCCCCTTGTCTACAATGTTGTTGTTTCAAAAATTGGGGAAGTGCTAGCCATGATTTCCTAAGTGTTGTTTCTTCTCTCTCCTTCCTCTTCTGGAATTTTGATGACACAAACGGTCCTTCCTTCCTTCCTTCCTTCCTTCCTTCCTTCCTTCCTTCCTTCCTTCCTTCCTTCCTTCCTTCCTTCCTTTTTTATGGATTTATTTACTTGAAAGGCAGAATTAGAGAGCAAGAGTGAGGGAGGGATAGAGGGAGAGAGGAAGAGAGAGAGGGAGGGTGGGAGGGAGGGAGAGATCTTCCAAAGGCTGATTAATTTCCCAAGTAGCCACAAATGGTCTTTTATTGTAGATATTTATAGTCCCATATGTTTCTGAGGCTCTGTTCAGCTGTTTTTAGTCTATTTTCCCCTGTTTATATGGAATAATACAAAGGGCTTTCAAAAAGTTTATGGAAATGTGTACTGCAAAAATAAACAAACAAAAAACTATGCATAGGTTTCAAAAATATTTTGCACCAAAATAAATTTATGCCTTAATTCTATTTTCCATGCACCTTTTTGAAGTTCCCTGGTGTCTATTATTCTATCTCCTAATTCCATGGTGCTTTCCTTTTTCTATTCCATTCTGTTGTTCAGCCCATGCACTGAACTTATTATTTCAGTTATATTTTTTAGTTCTAAAATTCCCACTTGGTTCTTCTTCATATCGTAGATTTCTTTGCTCTCTGTGTCTTAATTGCTATGTGTGTGTTTGCAGTTGCTCACTGAAATATTTTTTCATGGCCACTTTAATATCTTTTGCTAGGTTATTCTAGCATTTGTCATCATGGTGTTGGCACTTATTGATTATCTTTTTTATTATGTAGTTTGATATCTTCCTGGTTCTTGGTAAGATGAACCAGAAAGAAACCTGGACATTTTCATACCGTGTTATGAGGTTCTTGGTTTTACTTAAAGCATCTGTCTTGTCTTTTTCTGATGCTGCTCAGGTAGGGGAAGCAGTCAGAAGGAAGTAGAATACCAGTTTTTGGTTTTTTGCTGGATCTCAGTTCTCAGCTGAGTTCGGGGTGCTCCTCCTGGTGTTCACTGTGAGAGCTCTGCTGTTCCACAGGGTCTCCAAAGACCATGCGTGGGACTGGCCCTGTTACCATGGGGTGTTGGTGGAAGTCCCAAATCTCAACTACTTCTCCTTTCACAGCCCACAGCTGGGCAGTGAGGGGGGCAGTCTCTTGTGTCCTTATTGCTAGGTGGGAGTGGGTGATCTATGAGTCAACCAGACCATGGGCCCCAGCTTATCTAGGAAGTTTACCACCATTATGGCAATAAAGCTTTCACAGGGATGCAGAGTTGTAACTTGGGTAAAAGAGTTTCCCAAAGGACAGGACCTGGTGTTACTAGAACAAAGAATGAAAAGCATTGTGTAAAGAAAAACAGCAGATACATACTACATTCTTTTTTTAATTAATTTATTTTGAAATATGGAGTTACAGAGAAGGAGAGAGTAGGATAGAGAGAGAGGTCTTCCATCCGCTGGTTCATTCCCCAAATTGCCATGATGGCCAGAGCTGGGCCAATCTGAAGCATCTTCTGGGTTTCCCACATGGGTGTAGGAGCCCAAGGACTTGGGCCTCTTCCACTGTGTTCCCAGGTCATAACAGAGAGCTGGATCAGCAGGGACTGGAATCTGCACCCATATGGGATGCCTGTGCCACAGGCAGAGTATTAACTTATTGCACTATGGTGCCAGCCAGACCACAACATACTACATTCTTATTCAGCTGTTAGGTAACTTAGAATGTTTGCTTTAAAGAAAAAAGTCTTTTCAGTGACTATGGTCTCTTAAAAAGGCAGAGACAAAAAAGAGAAACACACGTCAGATAATTTTATCTTTTTGTTTCACATTCTTTCATTCTGCCTGTATTCACTCATGGAATGACTGCTTTGTGCCCCAGACAGTAGGAACACATTGGTGAAAAACACCCAATCCTGTCTTCAGGAGGTTGCGAATCTGTATTAGAAGTTAAGGGTTTAGGGACAGGTGTTGTGGTCCCTGCCCCCTATGTGGGAGACCAGTTGGAAGTCCAGGTTCCTGGCTCAGCGTGGCCCCGTCCTGACTTTTGCAGCCATTTGGGAAGTGAAGGCACAAATGGGAGATCTCTTTCTCTGTCTCTCCTCTCTCTGTCACTCTGCCTTTCAAATAAATAAAATAAATCTTACAAAAAGAAACTTGAGGGCTTAGGCTTGGAGGTTGTATAAAGATTGGCATTTGGGGTTAAAACTGTATATTTGTATAAAGTCTATATTTTAAAAATGAAAATAGACACAAATGTGAATATACCTTTATTGTTAGCAGGAATCATGCATTTCTTCCTTTTTGCTGAGCTGTGTTTTTATTCAAATTTGCACTGTGATTAGGCCAGCATGCATTTACTTCAATTTCCATAATCAGAAGGATAATAAAAAATTGTGGTTTTTTTCTATTTTGTTTTAAACTGGAATTTTGTAAAGTGGATTGTCAGTCTCCTTCATGATAGGCAATAGATTCTTAAAAATATTGAGAATTTTGATTTCAAAGGAGATAATCACAGATGGCTGTAATTTACTTTCCAGTATGAGCTTTACCTAGATATGGAAGACTCTGAAAGGTGACAGCCGAAAAGGGAGGAGTTTAGCTCCCAGTGGAATCCAGGTCAGGTCTAAGAGGAAGCTGCAGGGGACCTGAATGGAACTGGGGCTTACCTGTTGGGTGACTCTAGATGTTCAACTCTCTGAGCCCCAGCTGCTTATCCTGGCAGCCGCCTGATTGCAAACTTCAAAAGAGAGACTGAGAGCAGCAGGCAGCATGGTATTAGCATAGAATCAAGCTAACCCTGAACTCTCTGTGTCAGACAGGAAGACAAGTCTCCTTGGCTCCCCCACCTATGGCTGGTTTTTCTTCAGGGAATTCTCCAAATTTATGAGGTCCAGGGTAGTCTCCTAAATGGTGACCAAAAAAAAAAAAAAAAAAAAATCACAAGGACCAAGAGAGCAGAAACCTACTTTGTGTGAAGATAACACAGATGAGATGTTGGTTCCTTTCTTTGCTGGGTTTATACCTTCAGGTGGATTATTTGAAAATAATTTACTCTTCCATGTCTGTGATACATTTATCTTATTTAATGCCCATGTTACAAGTTTTGAATTTAATTTAGGAGACATTTGAGAAGCACATGCTGTTGTATAGGCAGCGTAATAATATATAAGATATAATCTTACATCTCCTTGGGCTGGGAGAGTACAAATGTTATCATCACAATGCAAAACTCACCCCCATCCTTAAAAATGAATGAATGAATGATTTTTCTTTTAATACACGTATTTCCTGCACAGCAAATCTAGATTTTTTTCTTTTATATATTTATTTGAAAGGCTGAGTGACACACTGAGGGAAAGACACAGAAAGAGATCCTCCATCTTCTGGTTCACTCCCCAGATGGTCCTAACAGCCATGGCTGGGCCAGGCTTAAGCCTGAACTCCATCCTGGTTTCCCACATGGGCTGCAGGCAGGACCATCTTCTGCCTTCCTGGACACATTTACAGAGCGAGCTGGATCAGACACAGAGCAGCTGGGATTCCGGCAGTGTCATAATTAGGGGCTTAACCCCTGTGGCACAACACAGCTCTTAGATTTATAACTTTTGAAAAGCTGTCTTCCCTTGTTAAGAACCAAAATTTCAGTATATTGAAGGAAATTATGCAAATATAATTTATACGAAATCCAATTACTAACAATTTCTGCATGTGGTCACAAGCCTTTTAAGAAATATGAAATGGGGGCAGGCGCTATGGCACCACAGGTTAAAGCCTGGGACTGCAGTGCCCACATCCCATATGGGTGCCAGTTCGAGCCTCAGCGGCCCCACGTCTGATCCAGCTCCCTGCTAATGCACATGAGAAAGCAGAAGAGGATGGCCCAAGTGTTTGTGCCCCTGCACCCACCTGGGAGCCCCAGAAGCAGCTCCTGGCTGTCCAGGTCAGCTCAGGAGAGCGAACCAGCAGATGGAAGATCTCTCTCTTTCAGTGTCTCTACCTCTCTCTCTAACTCTACCTTTCAAATAAATAAAATAAATCTTAAATACATATGCAATTATAAGGTCCTTGGTTCTCCATTCAACTATCACATGCATGTACTCTCACACACATATATGGCGATACATGCACTAACATATGCATCATTGTGTAATTTCAATTTGCAACATCTAACCCCTATTAAAAGAAATTGCTGAGCTTGTCTCCCTGCAAAGAATCGTGCCCTGTGAGTGCCCTGAACTTTTCTAGGATGCACTGTTGCAGAATTCTAGGTATTTGCTGAAAAAGCAATGAACATTAAAAATAATTCCTTTAATTAATTGCTTGCTTTTTGCTTTTGTTTCGTGGAGGGAGCGCCACAGGGTGTTTTTAAGGCCACATAAATGCCCCCAAGGAGCTGGTGCTGTATTGAACAAAGGGCATCACCCACAGCACGGGGGAAGAAGCCCATTTCCTGGCTCCAGAGCTCTGGAAGTTTTGAGCCCGGAAGCCTCCCTCGCGGGGCGGGGACTGCTCTTGGCTCTTCGGGGACCGGGCTCCCAGCTAAGTTCGCTTCAAGTTTCCCCTCCTTCTCTCCTCCCTTCCCCGCCTCAGCTCCCACACGTGGGGAGCCCCCGAAGACTGCCCGCGTGGATACCCGAAAACCGACAGAGGCGGACACCGACGCGTGCCTGTCCCCAATGCCCACACACCCAAACCGGCCACCTTGGCAGACAAGCCCCCGGGAATTCGAAGGACTCCTGGTGGCTCATCCTACAGCTCCGGACCAGGCCTGTAAAGAACAATAGCACGCCGGAGCCAGCGGCTCATTCCTGTCTCCAAGGCTCGCGGGTGGCGCGCAGAGCCGACGCCGAGCCTGGGGCGCGGAGCTGGAGCCCCGAAAAGGCGCGCTGCCCCTTTAAAAGGCCGCGCATCTCCGGGCCGGCCTTCCTCCCCGGGGCTCCAGCTGTGATTGACGCTGGGCGGCGAGAGGAGGCGCCTGGCGCTAACAAAAGTCCGGCCCGCGGGCGAGCCGCGCCGGGCCGCCAGTCTCCACTCGCTCCAGGCACCCGCAACAAGTGGCCGCCGCGCCCTCCCCGGGGAAGCCGCGGGCGCGCAGGGACGCCGGAGGGAGGCGGCCGAGCCCCGGAGCCCGGGCGCCCGCGCGCCCGCGCGGCTCTGCGCCCACCGCGGGGAGTCGGGGCGGGCGGATGGGGACCCGGCGGCGGCGGCGCGGCGAGCCTCTGGGCGGCCCCCGGGCGCGGGCTCTCCGTGGCGCTGCGCCCGCCGGCCCCGAACGCGGATTCTGAGCGGCAGCCACCCGGGGCCCCGCCCGGAGCGCTCAGGGGTGCCAGGAGGGGACGGAGCACCGCCTCCCACCGGGGCGCAGGGGCCGCCCCTGGCCGAGATCGGCCCCGGAGCCGAGGGGTATGCGCAGCTAACGGTCCCGTCGGGCAGGCTTTCCAGTGGCCGAGCGCGCAGGCGGTGCGCCCCAGCTATGCAGTGTCCAGGGAGACGGCGGGCATGACGGCGACAGGATGGGCGCGAACAATGGCAAACAGTACGGCAGTGAGGGTGAGTGGGCCGCCCGTCCTCACCCTCTGGGATCGCGTCCCTCCCCACCCCCTCCCCTTCCTTTCGACCTCGCGGCTGGGAAGGGGGTTCGGGCGCGCTGCCCCGGCGCGCCCCTGTTTGGCACCCCGTGTGGGCCATCTCCTTCCCCCTTGGCACTGATGACCGAGGAGTGGGTCAGGCACCCTGAGGACGCTTGCCCCACCCCGGGGCGTCTTTAAGCAACTTCCCAGGTTGTGTTTGGGATGGTCCAAGTTGCATCGCAGCTGCGTTTGAGAACACATGTGCCTCAACTTTGCTTCTCTGGGCGCCTCGGGTTTAGGATGGTGGTTTGGCAGATGGCAAGAAGACGTTTTGGAAAAATAACGCAGTGAAAAGTTTCCCAGGCCTTTGTGCTCCAGCCCCCTGGACTTACTTTCCTGTAGCAGGAAACACTTCTGGGAGGAGAAGTGAAGCTTGCATTCTTTGCTAACTGCCCTTGGTCTGACAGCTTCGTGAAACTAACCACCCTTGGGTCCCGCGAGGCTGCGCGCTTTTGTCTGGGCTCTCTCGGGCTCAAGATGGGCAAAGGACCATCTGTTATGTGGGGCTGGACATTGCCCAGAAATATTGCCTGTCAAGTGGGAACTTGGAAGTTGGGGAAACTTGAAACTCCACCTACTCCTCAAAGGATGATGGATGTGTGGGTTGGCTTCTCCCTCGTCCCTCCTCCCCCTCTGTGCATAGAACCCTAGTGTTGTAACCCGATTGATTCACTGCATGCCCTTGATATGCAGTTCAGCAGTCGGCGAGGTTTGTATCTGGTGAGCTTGGCTGGAGGGGAGCTGAGGCGATGCGGTCAGCTTTGCAGCCGGCCCCAGCGGACAGGCGCTCCTGCAGAGTCGCTGCTGAGCCTGTGGAGGTGAGGAGCCTCCCATCACCCTGTTGCAAACTTTGAGCTGCAGCCACAGAGTGTGGGTGTCTCTCCCCGTGTTTATCCTGTTCGTTTCTCAGCGGCTTTGTGGAATTACAGCAGAAACCGACCCTAAAAAACCATGTCCACATGAAACTTTTGTTTAAGTCGTTCTTTTCCAGATCATCATGTTTTGAATTCCGTGTGTGTGTGTACACACATACATACATATTCTTCGTCACTCGCTTTCCAGAAGCATATATAAACACTGATGGGCCTTCCAAAAGTTCATGAAAAAATTGTATTTCAGTTTTTTGTTTTTTGCACAAAAATAAGCATGTCTTTTAAGTCTGTTTTGCAGAAACTTTTTGGGTACTATCTATCTGTGCATCCATCCATCCATCCTGGGCAGATGTGTGAGGATTTTTTTCTTTTTACTATTCATTTTTTAAAAAAGAAGTTAAAGGTTGTCATTTTAGATAGAAAATATGAAAGTATGCCAAAAAAGATTATTGGAGAATCTTGGCCACTCCCCAAAATGTCTTAGAGTTAATGTTTCTAAAATGTGTGGAAAAATGAAAGATTCAGCCTTCTTACGCTGAATCATTAAAAAGCTTTCAGTGATTGTAGAAGTCCTTGTCAACTCTGAGTGTGCAATCTGCTCCCTGAACACTGCTGGGGTGAAGGGAGCCCAGGGCCTCTGCTGTACCTCTGAACACCCCACTCAGTCCTTCCAGTCTGCAACTCCTGTGATAGCCCAGCACTCTCCCATTGTACAGTGTGTGGTATATGACGACTTCCTGTCTGAACGGCAGAATTTTCAACCCTTGGGAGAGAAAAGGAGAGACAGGGAACTAATGTTCTCCAGCTGTTGTCCGTAAATGCTACCTCTGCATTTTCACTTCAGCTGAAGTCAGATTTTACTGGGATCAGATTTAGATACACTGTGGACTTTTTATAGACAAAACCTCTTGTACTCAGCTGATTCAAGGGAACCAATAGGAAGTTTGGGGAGGAAACTGTGAGTTTTGGCTGGAGGGGAACACTGTGGTTAGTTTTCATCAACTCCTCTCACATGCATCTAGATTTCTCTGTGATAGGCAAGGGTGAGACTAGAGGAAGATGATTATTAGAACCTTGCCCCCTTCATACCTACCCTCAGGTATACTATAGCCCCTCCTAAGTAGGATTATGTTTCACAATTATGTATGGTCAACTTTATGCTGTGCTATTGCCTGGTAAAATCTGTGCAAACAATCTGGTTGAAATTTGCTGCTGTAGTGCCTTGTTTCTTGCCCAAAATGCCAAATTTCAAAAGAAATGAAAACTATCTCCTAGACATAGTATACCCTTTGTCAAAAAAGACTGGGAATTAAAACCATTGTATAGATGTAGTGCAATGTAGTATAATATATTTATAAAACTTTGATAGGAAATTATCAATGAATGTGTATTAATAGAGTGCACAACTATAAAACACTGGTGTTTGTGTATACTTTGAACATCTGTAACATATGTATAGCATATGTATTAGTGGCATTTGATGCCACGATGCACTTGCTTCCTGAATGTTGCAGAATTGTTGAATCATTAGGACTTCTAAAGTGTCAATAATTTATTGGCAAACTCACATTTTCCTGCTCTTGGAAAAGTATCTTTCTTATTGAAAAAAACTCGTTCAGGAAGATTGCCCTAGCAGGTGCAAGGGCACAAAGTCTTCAAAGTGTAATCGGTGTAACCCAAGGGCCAGTGGTATCAGCATTGCCTGGCAGCTTGTCAGAAGCTGAGACTCTCCGGTTCTTTGATCATTTACACATGCAGGTTCAAACTTCTTGGAGGTTCTTGTGTGGAGTACAAGAGCATCAAGTTGGGAAGGTGGAGACTTACACCTAGTGTCAACTCTCAGGGCTCTTCTTTCTCTAAGGAAAGAAATTCCTTGGGGGCATTACCATTATCTGTTCTCTGAGTGTGTCATCATTCAGAGATTAGCCTTGGGGAGACATGTTGTAACCTATAGGAAGCTAAGACTGTTAAAGCTAAGAAATCAGTATGTGCCCCTCCCCCTTTGTCATTTCTTTTTCTCTGTGGTCTCTATATTCCTCATTCATTCCCACCTCCCCTCCTAACTCAATCAGTCCTTAAATCCTTGCTTTTCTTGAAACATCCCTAATGGGTGTTTCCAAAGTTTTTTGTTTTCCTAAACCCTACTAAAGATTCAGATTAATGACCTAATTTGCAACCCTGCTACTCTCTGTCTTTAGGCTGACTTGGATGCTTGATCTTTAGCTTTTTAGAAACATAAGCGAATGTCTAAATGATTAGTATGTTCGGGTAAATTCTTTTATGGAGGGCTATTCTTTCCCTCTTTATCTTTTTTCATAAAGTATAAGTTACAGCTCATGCATAGAAATCTGGAGAATGAGTTGCGTGATTCAAAGCCATTAGAACCATTAGCTCTGACTCCAGTTAAGCCAAATAAACAAATCCCAGTTCAAGTAGGAAGCGAGGTGCTGTTTTCCCTGCCTTTTAAGGTTTCTCAGCCTCACAGTCACTAACTCAGTGGTTTCAGTGTCATGTTTATTCTACTCCAGCAGGTCAGAGGCAGTAGCACTCAGTCTGTTAACAGCTCTTGCAAAGCCCTGGGTAGTGTTGTATTGGAGCTGATGAGCCTGTAGCAATGGGATTTGACCCTCGGTAGCTCTCTGCTCTACCAAGGGCTGTGGGTTCCTTTCACCATCTCAGATCTCTGTTGTTGGATAGGAGGCAAGCCAGTCACCCTAGAGCATTAATCATGGCAAATCCATCACCACCTTGGAAAACATACTTTGAAATAATATGACAGTTAAGGTTTGTGCAAGTATGTATATGCAGGGGTGATTCTGAGCACTCAACGCACTCCAACTCACTTCATCGTCACAGTAATCCCATGGAGCAGGTACTCAGGTGTTCCTGTTTTGTCTGTTAGGAGACACAGGACTAGAGCGTTTGACAGTTTTCCCAGAGTCATACAGTGGGTATAGGTTGAGTGGAGAGCAACTCTAAGCATTCATTCAGCGACCATATGTTTACATTTTACTTCTACTGTGGCCCAGGGTCTCCTAGGTTCTTGGGATAATTCAGCAGGCAGATAAAGTTTCTGTCTTTTGTATATTGTGCTGTGTGTGTGTGTGTGTGTGTGTGTGTGTGAGAGAGAGAGAGAGAGAGAAAGAGAGAGAGAGAGAGAGAGAGGGAGGGAGGATGGAGGGGAATTGGGACAATTAACACACATACTCAAACATAATAATTCTGTAAACCGTATGGTACGTTACAAGAGGCTAAGGCCCCTGAATAATGGAAATTGGCAGATTATGGGAATTGGGAATGTGGGAAGAAAAGGGCACTGGAATTTTAATTGAGTAGTAACCATGGGCTTTACTGAAAAGCTAGCGTTTAGACCATGACCTATAGGAAATGAGGGACTGTGCTTGGAGGACCCAGGTCCCCTGTCGCCATTACTTCTAACTGCCATGGTGGTAAATGAAGGGGAATACTCCTCCATGCTGGTCCTAGTTATTTTGAGCTTTTATAACACAGTAGCAGAGACTGGATGGCTTGTAAATTACAGACATTTATTTCTCACAGTTCTGTAGGGCAGAAGTCTGAGGTCAGGGTTCTGCATGGTTAGGTTCTGGTGAGGCCCCTCTTCCAGGGGTGGATTACCATCCTCTCATGTCCTCACATGGCCATGGTGGGAACATAGCTAGTGTGTCCACCTCTTAGAAGGGAGCTAATCCCATTCATGAGGGCTCCTCCCTGTTTACTTTATTACCTCTCACAGGCCACATTCAGTCCCTTGCAATGTTCATAAATAAAGTCTGACTTATGAAAGGCATAAGTCTGACTTTATGAAAAATGTAGCATTATCAGTTTTCCATGATCTGATACAGTAGAAGACTCAGTGTAGCCACTAACCTTGCTTTTGAGTTCTTTGGTTCTGTTTCATCCTGTTATATCATAACAGATATAAATGGGAAGATATTTCAGAGATTTGGTGACTTTTTTTGCAAATTTAAAGCAAAGGAGTAAGAAGAGGTAAGCTTTATTTCAACTTGAGAATTAGCTCACAGAAATTTTGTCTTTTATTCCCTGTACCCTTTGAAGCAGAATGAATTCTCTATTGATTTTGAATAATGAGGTATCACTTTGCTCTTCACCTGTATCTGCAGGTATCTCTGGAAGCTGTTTAGCTACCTTTGCTTGACTGACTAGTTGGAACTCCTAGGTACTGTGCATTTTAGGATTGTCTTAGCAATGTATTAAAAATATGTGACAGACTCTGGCATAAAATCTAGACTGAATCAATTCTTTGAATGATGAGGGAGATAAATGAGGTTTAGAAACTTAGTACTTAAAAATATTTGAAGAACTGTCATGATGAGCATCGTATTTCAGAGTGCTGAACAAAGATTGATTATGAGAATTACAAGGAGTTAGATTTGGCTCTAGGGAAGGCTTGCCAAATAATTAGAGGTGTCAAGTCTCAGCTGGACTTCCTAATGAGGGAGCAAGTCTACAGCAAAGTGACCATGTGCATGTGCTAGAGACTTCTGTATAGAGTACGGGATCAACCATCTGACCCTAAGCCAAGTCTCCTGGCAAGTATTCTTTCATATATGATGATGGCTGATGCAGGGTTATCATTTGGCTCTAAATTACTTTGCTCTGTTTCCCACCATGATATGCCTCTATTGCTGTAACCGGTTATCCAACAGTACTATCCTCACTTTTCCTGGGTTAATTCTGTGTATATCTCTGTGTGTCTTTCTGTATGTGCAATGCATATGCCTAATGTGTGTGTTTGTATGTTTTTAAATGCATTTCTATATTGGCAAATCTGTTTTTTCTCCTGCCCTTTTAAAAAAGACTTATTTATTTATTTGCAAGTTAGCGTTACAGAGGAAGAGAGAGGGAGAGTGAGAGAGAGAGAGATCATCCATCCACTGATTCACTCTCCAAATATTGCTGAAAGGCCACCACAAAACACTGGAGTTAAAAGAAAAGCTGATGGTCGGGAGGCGGGAACCCGACAGGCTGGAGAGGGCGGGCAAGAGAGACCAAAGAGAGGGCCAGTGTGGGAAAGCAGGCCTTGTTATAGCCTTGCAGGGATGAGGAAGTAGGAGCAGCTAATCCCGTAGAGGGGAGGTGGAGTTGATGTTTGTGGTTGGGCCATTTATTACCTGACTCCTAGTAAGCCAAGCTGAATTCTGGAGAGACTGAACTTATTGTACAAGATGGCAACTTAGGTCAAAGCCTAAGATAGCATCAGGCACTTAAGATGGCACCTTAGATCAGACAACATCATTTCACTAACAGATTCAATGGCCAGGAGTCAGGAGCTTCATCTGGGCCTTCCACATGGGTGCAGGGGTGCAAGCACTTGGGCCGTCTTCCACTGCTTTCCCAGGTGTATTAGCAGGGAGCTGGAACAGAAGTGGAACAGCCAGGACGTGAACATACAGGATGCTGGAATTGCCAGCAGCAACTTAACCTGTTGCATCACAATGCTAGCTGCTTTCTTCGGCCCTCAGTGGGATGGGATATAATCTGCTTGGAAAGTTGATTTTGATAAATTGATTTTGATAAATTACTTAAATTACTTTATTTTCAGTGTAGTCATAGATACCAAGTATCCTTAAGAGGGTCACTTTTTTTTTTCTATTATCCTAAACCATACAGATCTAATAAGCTTGAACCAAGGCCTTTTATTGTGCTTCTGCTGGGTGTCTTGAATAAATATTTTAACTTTGTAGTTAAGAGTTTAACTAGTGTAGTTGGCTTGTGCTGTTTGATCAGAAGCTGCAGAATTAACTGGAACCACTCAAAAAGAATATCATCCTCAAGGAGCTTGAAGACGATTTTGTACAGCCTAACCTCTGCTGGGGGTGGAGGGGGAGCGCAGCTGTGCTTCCACATGGGAGTTAGGTCAACGTTGGCTGAATGTCCCCAAAATGTAGTGCTTTTTTTGGTTGTTGTTACAGTCACAGGAATTTAGACCACTTCTTCCATCTACTCACTGCAGTGACCTCTAGATAGAGTAAGACGTAAGATTTGTTCTTGGGTAGCTCAGAGTCTAATTGAGAAGCTAGGCAGGGAAGTCCCCATATTTGTGACTAGAAAGGTTCATTTTGGCTCACTCTCTGGTCCAAGGTTGAATAGCCACATCTGATGAGAACTTTATTGCCGGCAGAGACTTGAGGAAGTGTAGGGTATCACTGGGCAAGAGACAAGGGAGAGCATGTGTGTGTTTCAGTCTCTCTTTTCCTCTTTTGTCTTCTCTTTCCTTACAAAGTCACCAATATCCAACCATGTGGGTGGCACTCTGATGATCTATCTGATCACCTCCCAGAGGCCCCTCCTGTAAACACCACAGTCAGCTTACATTTCCATCCTGTTAATACCTCACAATAGGGATTATATTTCAGTTCACATCAATCCCCAAGGAATGAACCACATCTTAGCCATAATATCTAGTGATTGCAGCCCAAGATGAGAAGTGCTGATAGACAGAAAGACTCTACTTCTCCACTCCCTAAATAATGACAGTTCTGGACAGAAGTGCCTAAAAATGGGTGTGTTTTCCTAAAATAAATCACAATAATGAATGAAGTTATTAGGAGGAGTGCCTCAGGCTCTTGGGAGAAATTAACTGTTTGGATTAGGGACTCTCCTAGGTCATTGTGCAAATCCTCATTCTCCACTTCTCATGGGGTTTAGTTCATGGAGAAGTAGTGTTGTGGTTATTATATAAGTGAGGGGCATGGCATGCTTCAATGGAGGGGCAGACATACCTTTCCAGCCTGTGTGTTTCCCAAGCCTGCGTGGTGCAATGAAGGAGAATGGGAGCCTGCAGGCAGGTATTTCCAAAATGTGTTAGCTAATACCCCCAAAGAGGTACAGCTTTAAAAATTTTGACATGAATAATCACTAACCATCTCTGCATTTTCCTCAGCAATGAAACATAAACATATGGTCACCATTTTCCCCATTCCATGGTGGAAGAAGTGTAGACTGTTTCTGGAACCATAAATCTCTATTAGGTTGTGCATTAGATGTGCTCATTCTATCAATTCCTATTTAAATTCTTAAACCAGTAACAAAATGAAAAACAGTTGTTAACACTGCATGAACTCATAATTGTAACTTTAGAAGCCTTGAGCAATGTGTAGAAATGTTATTAAAACATATTTTGTTTGCTACCCTTTCTGTGGTAAATTCCTTTGCAGCATTTTCCAAGCAGATGTAGTAGTGGAAAGAGAATCAACATTTCTAGAAAAAAATGTCAGGAATTTCTCTGATACTTGTGGATTGACCTTCTTGCTGCAAGCAAGCCACTTTTTGGCAAGGTGGTGAGGTCAAGAAACATCTACTTGCATGTGCACTTGAAACTTTTGGTTCCATGGACTCTTGGGTCAAATTGTGGGAGCACCTTGCTTAAGTCCAAGGACAGGTCTTAAATGTTCTTACTCTCATTGGTAGCTCTGATCACAAAAAGACAAGGAAGGTGATTCACTGGAGGTGGGAATGAAGACAGAGTACAGACACAAGCAGAGGGGAGACGTGAACAAAGCGAGGGTGAATGGGAATTAGAACATCAGTTGTTTCTTGTTGCAATGAGAAGAATCAATGATCTACTCAACTTTTCTTTAAAAGAATATTAACTCACAGGATAAAAATGAATGTGAATAGATATTTGGGAGGCTTGACTACTGCTATGTCTATTCTATTTTCAATTGTTTTGATAATTGCAGATAACAGTTATTGAACACTCCCTAGGGGGGCACTTCCTCTGCTAAGCACTAACACAGCCATGTGTGTGGTACTCGGAACCGGCAGCAAGGCAGCTGCTGTTCACGGTTACCAACAGGGCATCTTGGAAGCTGACAGCCTGCCCAAAGCACACACCTTGTGTGGCCCAGCCACACCTGAAATCCGTGGCTGCTCTTGTCCCACACCCCTCTTCACTGTGTCCATCACCTCTTACGTGTCATCATTTGAGTTGTGCCCCAAATCCTTCCAATCTTTGTTTTGCTTGTGTATTCCAAAGAATTGCAATGCCTGAGAAGTAGCCGTGAGAAAGAAAGTTAAAAAGAGCAAGTGACAGTTTTATGGACTAGGTAATCAGAAATGAAAGGCATTCTCTGAAGGAAACCTTCAGCTCACTTTGTGTGGTTCCAAAGGACACATTAATTGCTCATTAGGCAGCAATCTGCTGGCAGATTGGCAGGCTACCTCCTGTCTGTCAGAAGACTAGCTAGTCAAGTAATTAACCTATTCTTTAGAGTCCACTGAGCGCAAAGTTAAACCTAGAGGGTTCCCTCTGGGTTCTCCAGAGCATTGACTTTTCACCGATCTTTGTGTCAGGATGGCCCTTCACCTGGAATACCCTTTGTAACTGCTCACAAACTAAAGTTAATTGAGGTCTGGGGAAAGAGAACATGTACTTTTCAAAACTGATTTTTGTATTTACTTGAAAGACAGAGTGACAGAAAGGAGAGACGAGGAAGAGGGAGGGAGAGAGGGGGAGAGAGAGAGAGAGAGAGAGAGAGAGAGAGAGAGAGAGAGAGACAGAGATATCTCCCATCTGCTGATTCCCTCCCCAAATGCCCTCAATAACCAGGACTGGGTCAGCTTGAAAACAGGGGTCAGGATCTCCATCTGGGGCTCCCATGTGGGTGCTAAGGATCAAAGAACCTGAGCGATCACCTGCTGCCTTCCCAGGTGCGTTTAAAGGGAACTGGATGGGAAGCAAAGCAGCTGGACCTGAGCCCAGGGCTCCCATATACATCCCAAGTGGTGGCTTAATGCACAACACCGTGTTGCCTGAGCCAGCCTCTATGACCAGTGTGTAATTTGTATCTTGTATTTCCCTCTGGTTTCAAAACTACAATTTTAAAAGATCAGTTTATATGAGGAATTATTGCAAAATGCTTTTTTTTTACCAGCCTGTGGGAGCCTTTTCCATAATTATGTATTGGTATTGCTTTGGAAATTATGAATTGTTTTAGAAAGTAATCTCACCGTCACATGAACTGTGGGTGTAGTATCTCTCATTGTGCCCAGGTTGTAGGGGAGGGAACCGAGGCCTTGGCAGACTAAGTGGCTTGCCTTGATTTTGCAGTGAAGCGTAGGTGGGGTGAATGTAGCACACTGTGTTATCCCATTGCTCTTCCCCAGGTGTTATGATTTTAAAAAAGAATAATCATTATAGAGGATTTTTTAAAAAAAGATTTATTTATGTAAGAGCCAGAGAGAGAGAGAGAGAGAGAGAGAGAGAATATCTTCCATCTGATGGTTCACTCTCCTGACGGCCACACCATCATTGGGCCAGGCCAGAGCCAGGAGCTTCATCCATGTCTTCCATGTGGGTGGCAGGGGCTCAAACGCCTAGACCATCTTCCGCTGCTGCTTTTCCCAGTTCATTAGCAGGGAAGTGGATCAGAAGTGGAGCAGCCAGGGCACAAACTGGTGGCCATGTGGATTGCCAGTGTCGCAGGCAGTAACAACCTGCTGTGCCACAACACTGGACCCCATTATAGAGGCTTATAACTGGGGATTTCTGACAGTATTTTAAATTTCTTGAAAGTAAGGACCTGAAAGAACAAATGGGGAGCCTTTGATTGCCTTTAAATCTCTACTAGAGGTAGAGAAGTGTTTTGTTAAATACACGAGGGTGGGTCTGTACCATGATCTCTATGGTGTTTTTTAAAAAGTCTATGAATAGCCCAATTATATTTTCAGTGAACCTTTCTCACACTTGGATATTTTACTCTTAAAAGTTTTCTGGACATGACTTTTCTTCTGAAGACTTTCTGACTTGGAACTTTATATGTATGTATTTATATAATTACATATTCTTATGGGTAAAAACAATTCGTATTTCTAAGGAAACGTTAGGTGCTTGCTAAATATTGTAAAAGATGATTGCTGAAAACTTTGGAAGCTTGCCACTTTACAGCACTGTTGGTCTAACTTTTCTCAATCATTAGAATTGAGTAGGATGCTACTGTGTATTTTTGTTGAAAATTATATGGTTTGTAATATTTGTTTCAGCTGATTTAGGAATTGGATTATGTGAACAAATTAAGCAAATCATTAATCCAAAAGCATTTAAGAAATTATTTTATTTTTAAAAATTTTATTTTTATCTAATTGAAAGGCAGACGGCATGAGAGAGAGAGAGATATCAATATCTTCTATCCACTTGTGCACCCCCCAAATGCTGGCAACATCCCGGGTTGGATCAGGCCTGAGCTAGGAGCCAAGAACTTCGTCTAGGTCTTCCTCAAGCACATGCGCCATCATCTGTTGCCTTCAAGGAGGCGTTTTATCAGGAAGCTGGATTGGAAGCTGAATAGCTGGGACTTGAACCAACATTCCAGCTAGCCCTTGGATATGCGATGCAGGCAGCATCCCAAAATTCTGATCTTTAATAAATCATTTCTTTGGCTCTGAATTTGCTCTCTGGATTAAACAGTCATAGGCTTATAAATCTTTTAAAATTCATGTCGATCTAATTTCTCTTAGGTCTTTGAATCTTTATTTTTCTCCTGTTTGTTTTATAAACTATTCAAATTATTATGTGTGCCTGCTATGATTGGGATGATTCCTTGTAGATCTTCCTCTGCCTGCATTGGTAAATGCAATAAAATAATCAGTATCAGAAAATATGAAAGATAATGTGATCTGTAGTGTAAATGTATGTGTACATGTGCATGAGAACTTATTCATTTTATTTTATTTTTTAACTTTTTTAAAACAATATTTTTGAGGTAACTTTTTTTCAGTTTACATTATAGTCAATGAGAGCTCAACAAATAAAAAGTAGAAGGAAAATAGACAAAAAGTATAAACAATAAGCAGATGAAGAAATTTCAACTTCACTCATACAGTAAATTTAAAAACAGTCACAAAGTCATTAAAACTATAACAGTTTATAATTTCTATCAATTTTTGACAAAGATTCAAAGTAGAATTTAATAAAACCTGTATTTTTTCTTTGCTACTGACAGACGCGGCTTTTGGGATCTGACCATTGTTCTGATGCTGAAGGAATACCTGCGTCTTCTGTTAGGACAGCAGATCAGTTGGGAGCAAACAGCAGGTCTATTAGTCCTGTTTTTGCAGAAGTACTTGAGGCTCAGCTCATCAAGAGTTCAGTGTATTGTGTATGGAATTCTTTTTTATCAAATCAAATTATTGTTTCAAGAAGCATGACAGTCTGTATTCATTGATTCTTTCAAAAATTATATGAGTGATTCATAGGAGCTCCTTTCATGTGCTAAGCAGCAGTGAAAAGGAATGAACTACTGTGCACTCAGTATGAATACACATCACAAACATTTTGAGAAAAGGGAAGTTACATTCATTTGGTATATGACTGTATGAATTTTGTTGTCCGGCACTGTGGCATAGTGGGTTAAGCCTCTGCCTGGGTCGCTGGTTTGTGTCCCAGCTGCTCCTCTTCCAGTCCATCTTTCTGCTAATCCCCTGGAAAGCAGCAGAAGAAGGCCCAAGTGCTTGGGCCCCAGCATCCACAAGGGAGACCTAGAAGGATTTCCTGACTCCTGATTTCATATCAGCCTAAGCTCCGGCCATTGCAGCCATTTGGGGAGTGAACCAGTGGAAGGTTCATTGTCTCTCTCTCTCTCTGTAACTCTGCCTCTTAAATAAATAAATAAGTCTTTTTTAAAAGACAAACATGACTCTAGAATCCAATCTTTTTTTTTTTTTTTTTAATGATTTATTTGCTTGAGAGGCAGAGAGAGAGAGAGGGAGAGAAAACACCCAGCCATTGCTTCACTCCCCCAGAACACATGACAGGTGAGGTCCGAAGTCAGAAGCTGGGAACTCAATCCAGGTCTCCCACATGGCTGGCAGGGTCCTAAGTACTTGAACCGTCACTGCTGCTTCCCAGAGTTTGCATTAGCAGGAAGCTAGAGTCAGGAGCTGGGAGTTGAACCCTAGTACTGCCACGTGGGGAGTGGACATCTCAGCTGGTGTCTTAGCTGCTGGGTCGAATGCCCACTGTAAATATTACATTTAAACACTACATTTCTACAAATTAAGCAAACTCCATTATGTTGCTTATTTTTTTGTTGTTATTCTCTGTCAATCAAGATTAAATGTCCTTCTGTAAAGACATTTAAGAAATACTATCCAAAATAATGTATCATTTGTATTTTAATTTTGCTGTGGAATGACATTAATAATAACAGATGGCCGCGCCGTGGCTCACTTGGTTAATCCTCCACCTGTGGCGCCAGCATCCCATATGGGCACCAGGTTCTAGTCCTGGTTGCTCCTCTTCCAGTGCAGCTCTCTGCTGTGGCCTGGGAGGGCAGTGCAGGATGGCCCAAGTGCTTAGGCGCCTGCACGCCTATGGGAGACCAGGAGAAGCACCTGGCTCCTGGCTTCGGATCGGTACAGCGCTGGCCATGGTGGCCCTTTGGGGGTGGGGGGTGAACCAATGGAAGGAAGACCTTTCTCTCTCTCTCTCTCTCTCTGTCTTACTCTGTCAAATAAATAAATAAATAAAAGTAACAGATTAACTGTATAGCTTTTAGAGGAACAGTTTAGGATACAGGGGCATCATAAGAATGTGCCAGGGGCCAGCGTAGTGGGTAGAGAAGGTAAAGCTGCCACCTGCGATGCTGGCATCCCATGTGGGTGCTGGTTGGAGACCCGGTTACCTGCTTCTGATCCAGGTCTCTGCGGATGTGCTTGGGCGAGCAGCAGAGGATGCCCTCCGTGCTTGGGCTCCTGCACCCATGTAGGAGATCCAGAAGAAGCTCCTGACTCCTGGCTTTGGGCAGGCCCACCCCCAGCTGTTGTGGCCATTTAGAGAGTGACCAGCCGATGGAAGATTCTCTCTCTTCCTCTTCCTCCTCCTCTTCCTCTTCCTCTTTCCCTGTCTCTCCTCTCTCTGTGTAATTGTGACTTTCAGATAAACAAACAAACAAATAAATAGCCTTTTAAAAAGAAAGAATGTGGCTAAAGAGGAAGAAATAGCCCAACCTGGGAGCCTTTGCAGGTGGAAGCTGAGGTGAAGACAACTGTACCTTGTGAACTAAGGACTGGCAGTGGTCACAGCAGAGGGATTGCTCTGTGATGTCGTGTCTACTTGGAGCCGGGGATTTTAGGTCGCTTGTGCACTGAATGTGTGTTCAGATCAGATGCGTGGAATTGACGTCTCAGTGGTGGAGGGATTTTACTGCACGTGACACTGAGCCTTGTTGGCTACTCATTTTGAAGTTCCAGAGTGTCAATTGAGGTGATGGTCGTATCTGTTTTCTGTTTTTTAATTTAAAAATCAATAGCTGCTCCATTGATCAGGAATATATATGTAGCCCCTTTGTATAATGTATGTGGTGCATATTGCTGTGAGAGTCAGTTTGGAGAATTGGCATTTCTGTGCTGAATGCTGTGTTTTTCACATTTTATTTTGCATCACTTTGCTTATTTAATTCTATTTTAATAATTTGCTCTGTTATTTCCTCTCTGTTGAAAGGCTTCTCCTGTTGATTATCCTGCGAGCTTGTTTTGAGAGACAGTATTTCCTTAGGGAGTCTTTCTCCTCTCCTAAAGCCATAACAACGTGAACCAAGTAATAAAAATCCAATTCCCTCCCCTTGGTTGTGCTTCAAATAGACATTTCTTTGATACTGGCTAATAAAAACAGGAAAAGGATCATTTTTAAATGCTTTGGTTGGATTTCTTTGCTTCCAATAAGGAAAATTGCTTCACAAGGGGGAGCATGGGTAATAAAGACACAACTAGCTGAATAATTGTCCTCAGCCTAATGTCGGGATTCCCACGTTGCTGCCTGCAGATCTAATTTAATCTTGAGATTGCCGTGCATCCACTGCAATGTGTGGCTAAGAAACTACTGTGGAGGTCATCTCCTCGCACTTAACAAAGATGAACTACAAATGCTACTGGAGATTTTTTGATGCCCTTCCTGGCTTAGGAATACTTGCAGACTGCAATATGTTGCAGAAGGACACTGGACATTGACCAAGAGTGAATGATGGAACAGAGCGACAGATACTGAACATGATGAAAGTGACCTCAAAGCACATTCCGGAGAAAGAAACTGAGGCACAAAGAAAGAAGCAACTTTGTTAAGGCCTCGCAGATATCAAAGCTTTAAATATTAACATCGATATTCTTAATCCAGCTTTTCCCTTCTTTTCTTATTTGCAGACGATCTGAGGTGAATGAGTGGCTGCCCTCATTCTCTGTCCAGATAGCCCCTTCTTAGGCCCTCCTGTCTCAGCTGCCTAGAGTGTTGATCACTGGTGTTCCCAGCCCAGGGCCTCTCCAGAAACCATTCTTACCCAAAGCAGTGAGGTGAGGAGAGAAACCTGTAACATCTGGTGACCAGTTGAGGCAGTGGTACAGGTTTGCACAACTCCAGGGACCATTGTGGGTTCCAGAAGTCCCAGTGCTGTTGGCCAAGTCCTATGCTGCTACTGCTCCTGGCCCTGCTTCCTCCTCTGTCCATTTTGCCTGCTTCTCCAGCCTTTAATCAGTGCGATGCAAAGGGTTTTTCCCGATAAGCCACTCCATTCAAATCATCTCCAAGACTGTTTACCAGGGAACCCAATGTAAGACAATGAAAACATTGGAATAGGATGCTGATCTACAAGGTCAAGGATGGGATGCCATGGCTGGATAAGTCATCTTCCTTCTGGGAATCCTGGTTACCCTTAAAAGGGGGGGTCCAGCTGACATTTAAGAGATTGGCACTGGCTTTCTACTAGGGGACCCAGTCTTGTCCTTTCATTTTACAGGTCAGAAAATCAAGTCCTATATCTCAAAATGGTTAGAAAGTAGCACCTAGCTGGTTGGTAAAAGAGCAAAAACAATATTATAGGCTGGCTGTTGCTACTGGTGCTGTTTAAAGAGTTATCATGGAATTTGTTTAGCGTTGTTCTGCTATAACTCAGAATTGCCTGCAGATGGGTCTAGAGATCATTTGTATCAATGCTGAGGCTGAAATCTGGCAGCTCAGTAAGTCCTACAGGGTCGTAATTTGCTCACGGTCCACTGTTCAAAGAGAAGTGCTCACCAGAGTTGATAGCAGGACAATGAAGAAATAGTAAAGAGAATAGCAGATGATCATAGTTGTTATTACCTGAAATCAACATTTTGTGTTACTTGCTATTAGAAGCGCTGGGGAGTGTACAGTGCTTATTACATGAGGGACCAGTGGCAAGTGTGGGTTCATTAGATAGATGGAGAGAGAGTTGAACCACAAGCAAGATGAAAAATGACTGCAAATTAATATGTAATCTCATGATCATTCTAAATAGTTTATTAACCATTTTATTATGCTCAAATAATGCTCCACTGAGATTATCCAATGATTGTCAGCTCAGAGTCACTATGATGCTAGGAAATTTGGAATTAATTGAAAAATAAATTTTTAGCTTATTATCACTACTACAAAATCTAGATGTTGTACTGTTTTCCAGGCAAAATTAATCAGGTATTTCTTTAGAAAACATTTTTTGACTTTTATTGTCAAAGAATTTACTACTATTATAAATTAAGTCAAAATGTATCTTATCTACCACTTTGGGCCCTGTGTTTGCTGCAGCGGGGTCCCCGACAGCTTTCGTTCAGTGTGCTTCTTTAGGTACTCCACACCCTGGCCAAACTGGGAAAATCATTGCTCTTTAATTTATATATTATATTTAAATATGTATTATAAGTTATATTACAAGTATATTAAATATATAGTTTTTTTTAGATTTGTGTCTTTTGCCATACTCTCTTTTTGGAGTGTTCTTCCTATGTGATTACTCATCTTGACTGTCTCAATTCAAACCCAATTCAACGCTAACTTTTTAAAATAAAATTTTCTTTGATTTCCCTTAGGTATATCTTTGATTATGATACTTAACCGTTTACTTTGAGAAAACATTCCATGGTTTCAATTGCATTTGTTATTTCTTCTCTGTGAACCATTATCACATTTTCTATGAATGGAAATTTTATGTCCTGCATTGTATTTAGCTACTTGCATGTTCTCAACCCAATAAATATTTGTGAGCATAATCTGCTAGGTAATAAGGGATTAATAAATCTAAGAAATTCGTGTTGACTGAAGGGGTCTGTAGTCTGGGACTCTGAATGACAAACCCTAAGTCTGCGGTGGGGGACCATGGCCATGGGGAGCTGTATCTGTGGCAGGTCACAGGGGCATTTGACTTGAAGTGCCATTGGGTTGAGTCTGGAAAGATAACTAAGAGCTTGCTAAGCATGGCTGGGAAGGGGGTGAGATGACAACATGAGGTCAGACCAAAAGATAGAAACAAATCAGTGAGCTAGGAGGGGAAGAGAGAATGGTGAGCACCTGGATGCATCACGTGGCCATGAAAGTAACCTGAAAGACACATGGATGACAGGAGAGTCAGCTGCAAACTTTAGCATGGGCAGACTTAGAAGGAGAAGGGTCCTGGTGTTTATGGAAGGGGAGGGGCTCTTCTCCTCTCCTGGTTTCCTTCATATTAAAAAGGCATCATTAATTGAGGTCCTGACCTGGAATACGTACCTGATGGATGTGTTTGGAAGGAATACAGTTAATAGCTCAGGTTCATCTTGTTTTTCTTTCAAGAGGGTACTGGAAGCAGCTCCTTCGGAAGAAGCTGTTTTGCCCTCGTGTAGACCAGCACTGATCCCTTGCTGCTAACCCTTGGGTTCAATATTAGGCACTTGGCTTTTGGCTAAACGCCCTGACCTCCATCCTAGTGTTACCATAAACACAGGTGCAGTTTTTCCTTTCTATCTGTCACCCAGCTTATTTTGAATGTGGGTGAGAGAGGGTAACGCTATTCATTGTGCAGTGAGAGACACAGCAGTGCAGCGGGAGCAGAGGAAGCTGGAAGTATGGAGCAGTGTGGCGACTGGAAAGGAAGGAGCAGGTCTCAGAGATGTAAAGAGGATAGAAGCAATAAGACTTGATGACTAAGTGGTCCAGGGGAATGAGCAGTCGGAAGACTCTTCAGTGACTCAGGCTTTGGCTTGGGTAGTTGGGTGCACTTTGGCCCACACATCTGAACTTTCTGATTGACCTCAGTTTCCCATGGGGTGGTTGTTGAGGTCAGAATGGTTACTCTGGCCTGTCATTGCTGTTTCAATATTCACCACTGAGTCTCTGAGAGAATTTTGCAGAACTGTGTTCATCTGAATCATTCATTCCTTATTAATCCAGTTGACCAGCAGGTATTTATTACTCTACTTATATGTGTTAGCATTTGGTTGGTCCATCCATGACATATAGTAATAAAGAAACTATTTACTTGCTCTCAGGAAATCAGTATTTGGTAAGGAAGCCAGAGAAGTGTGTGTGTGTGTGTGTGTCTGTGTGCAGCTGCACATGCAGGCACTGATTTAAGCGGCTTTGGAACCAAAGTTAGATTCTGAGCCCTGCTACTTAGAAGACTTTACTAGCTGAGTCAGGATGAACCTCCAGTGCACACTTCACCATATTTTTAAATTCTCCTGATTTGGATCAGTGAACAAGTGGATTGGCTTTGGGTACATTCTGCCAGAGACTTAGAGAATTAGAAAAGAGTTGTTGGAATTTATTTTTATACAGGAAATTCCTGACTATGGCTGGAAGAGGCTGTCATACGAGAGCCTGCGGAGCCTACGTTCTGCTCTATTTCTCCTTCTTTTGGAGAATCCCTGCACATCAGCACTTGATGGAAGTTCATTGTTTGTGAGGTTTTCCCTTGTGAGTCCTAATTGCATGAGGGAGACGAAAAACCATCTGAGCTACCTTTTTTATTATGGCAAATGGTGACATTCTCAGGAGGGGACAGAGCTACTGTTAAAGGGGATAAAACTGCTTTGTAGGTTCTTATATCATTGCAAACCATAAAGGACATTTTAATGGTTCCACAGTTAATGGAGAAAACTCCATTGTTTTACGTGTCAGTTCACTAGGAAGTGCTATGAGGTACTGAGAGAAAGAGAGAGAGAGAGTTGTGTGTGTGCGGTGTTTATATGCATGCACACTTTGTGGTTCCTGTTTCAGTAGTCACAAGATCACATGATATGTTTTGTGCCACATGGTGGCACGTTTATTTGCTGTGACATTAGTTTGTCTTTCAGTATCCAACACTATAAAAAGGGGTAAAGATAGCTGAATTAGAAGGTGACATAAGAGTAACAGTGTAGTATTTTATGCATCTGCCTTATTTTAAACTACATTATTTAACCAAGAATAAAAATGCTAGTTTCATTCTCTCCATCTTTTTTCTGTCAATGGAAAGATCAGTATTCATCTGTAAGGAATTTAATAATCCAGTTAAAATTAAAGTATCTTTATTTTTCTTTAACAATGGGGGGATGCAGTTTGCTCTCATTTATCCACGAACTCTTAAATCTTAACACCAGAGAACTCTAGAAATTACTTAGTCCACTGTTCTCATTTTGCATAATAACAAGAATCCCAGCCTACCAAATGCTTGTGCAAAAAAACAAACAAACAAACAAAAAATAAAATCCTGTGTAGGGTACAACAGTGAGTGTGGGTGTTAAGAGCACTGACTGACGTGGTCACCAGACCTCCCAGGTTTCACTCTGGCTCTGCCAGTTGCTAGTTGTATGATCTTATACAAGTCACTTAACCTCTCAGTGCCTCTATTTTTGCGTCTGGAAACTGGAGTCAGTAGCACTTCTTCCTTGTTGGAGTTGTCAGGGGGAGAGATTGAGATGGAGAATGTAAGGATAGAGAGCCTGGCACATCCTGCCTATGGGTCTACCGTGATCTGCATCTCATTAAATCGGAGGCACGTGGGTGCTGCTGCTGTTTGGATCTCAGAAGCAGGATTTACTGGATGCTTTCACACCGTGCAGCATGACTGCCTCAGCGATCTTGATAATACTGTATGCTGACTACATCCAGATAGGATAGGATGGAAGTGATCCAAAAGTTCTTGTTATTATTTAGCTGGCTTAAGGGAGAGTTGGAATGAGAAGTTGCATCTACTGGTCCAGTGCTTGGTCTGTTGTTCCTGCTTGTGCATCTGAGTGGCATGTTTTGTAAACTACAGTGTTGGACACTGTCACTTTGGGGAATGACAACTTTAGCTGGTTTTTGTCAAAACACAAAGCCTACTCCTCTTTGATTATAGCATCTAGCTTAAAATTATCAAGACACTTGAATTCTAAGACTTAAAGACCTGAATTGTTGTGCTCCTGTCTTCTTGGAAATAGGAGGGTGAAGGAACTCCCAAATCCTGGTGAAAAATGGGCCTTTTCTCTGTGCTTACAGCCCAAGGGGGCTGATTGAGCTGCCTGTATCTCCCTCGATTTGCTACTGCTATCTGTTGGATAAGTGAAATGTTTAAACACTGACACATCTCTTTTACTGAGAAAAGATTCAGATCCATGTGAAGTGTTTACTAGTAATTCGAAAATACTGGATTCATTGCTATTCAAGTTCATCAGCAGTGGAGCCTGGGCTGTCCATTTGGTAAGACGAGTAGTACGGTCACTCTAGGGCTAGAACCATGTGCTTCTCATGTGTGTGTGTGTGTGTGTGTGTGTGTGTGTGTGTGTGTATGTAAGCCCCACGGGAATGCCTCAGTGGGGGCTTTTGTGAATAAGTATGAGACTTGGGGCCGGCTTTGCTGTTCGATTGGCTCGTTCACTGTTACTTTATTCTTCTGTCCTAGTCGGTCTTCCTGTCCCTCTCTCGCCCTTATCTTAGTCCCACTTCTCTGGAACCCCTCTTACCGTTCCTCCCACATCTTCTACATCTCTGTTTCTCTCCCAAGTTTGCATTTGACTTGTTTCTGGGCATCCTGCCCAGTTTGGTTTACTTGTTTCTCATAATTGTATTCAGAGCCTCAGCTACATATTTGAGATCCAGCATTTCAAATGGCATTTGTCTCCTTTATAACACAAGAGTTTTCCTGGAATTTTGTGGTATTTTTAAATATGAATGCAAACTTGACCTCTACAAAGTAGAGTTACACAAAATGAGCACCCAAATTGTTCAGAAAGCATTCCAAATATCCCTAAATTAGGTTTCACTGCCCCAGATCTCTGTATCATGCAATAAAAATAGTAACTTATTGGTTAGACTGCTTGTCGATAGTTGTTTTATGTTTCTTTATTCACCCAAAATCCTCCACTGTGTTTCTTATTATGAGAGATAAATGTGTTGATAAGAGTGTAAAAGAATTCCAGGTGTCCTTGTTGTTGACATAATAAGCCACTGTCAACTTTAAAATGCCAGTGCGACACTAACCACTTGACACTTAGTCTCAGCCTGAAGGCGATTTTCTACTCTGGAAAAATTGTGGTTTGAGGCCTTCTATTACTCTATATTATCTTTTTTTTCTTTTAAGACATACTATTTGAGAAAAACAGAGAAAGAGAGAGGGAGACAGAGAGAGAGAGAACATTCTCATCTGCAGGTTCATGCCCCAAATGCCCACAGTGGCCTAAGCGGGGCTTGGGCTGAAGCTGAACCCAGAACTGGGAACTCAACTCAGGTTTCCCACAAGGATAGTGGGGGCTCAATGACTTTTTCTGTCTCCTTCTGCCTCCCTGGGTGCACAATTGTAGGAACCTGGAATTGGGAGCCAGAGGTGGGACTCGAACCCAGGCATTCCAATATGGGATGTGGGCACCACAACCAGAATCTTAACCACTAGGCTAAACACCTATCCTATACCTCTGTAACATTCTAACAAAAACTCTAAACTTTAAAATGTAAGTCGTTCTGTGTTAAAATGGGTGTTCTTAATTATTGCACATTCATAATTTTAGGTGTTCCAGATGCTGCACTGTCCATTAAGTAGCAACTAGTAACTACCACATATGGATTTTAAATTTAAATTAGCTATAAGTAAATTAAATTCAAGATTTAGCTCCCCAAGTACACTGGCCACATTTCAAGGGCTTAGTCACCACATGTGACTGCCATATAGGGCAGTATAGTTACAAACCTTGCCTACCATTGAGAACACCCTCTGTTACAGAGGATGTAAGTTAGGATAAAGAGCACTCAAGAGTAGATTTCACCGTTTATTGGTTTATTGGTATCTTTAAAAGAGACCATAAAAATACAGTTAATGAAAGCATTATTTTAAAGTTTTTTAATGATTTATTTGTTTGAAAGGTAGGATCCTAGAGAAGGGAGGAGGGTAAGGAGAGGAGGGGAGGGAAGGGTCTTCTATTCAGTGGTTTACTCCTCCAGTAGCCACAACAGCCAGGACTGGGCCTGGCCAAAGCCAGGAGCCAGGAGCTTCTTCTAGGTCTCCCATGTGGGTTTAGGGGCCCAAGCTCCTCGACCATCTTCCTCTGCTTTCCCAGACTGTAAGCTGGGAGCTATATAGGAAGTGGATCAACTGGGATATGAACTTGTGCCCATATGGGATGCTGACATTGCAGGCAGTGGATTAACCCACTATTCCACAGTGCAGGCCTCATAAAAGCATTTTTTAAGAAGCATTCATGTGGCCGGCGCCGTGGCTCAATAGGCTAATCCTCTGCCTTGCGGCACCGGCACTCTGGGTTCTAGTCCTGGTCGGGGCACTGGATTCTGTCCCAGTTGCCCCTCTTCCAGTCCAGCTCTCTGCTGTGGCCCGGGAGTGCAGTGGAGGATGGCCCAAATGCTTGGGCCCTGCACCCCATGGGAGACCAGGAAAAGCACCTGGCTCCTGGCTTCAGATCAGCGCGATTGGCCATTGCAGGATGAACCAATAGCAAAGGAAGACTTTTCTCTCTGTCTCTCTCTCTTTCACTGTCTACTCTGCCTGTCCCAAAAAAAAAAAAAAAAAGCATTCATGCAATAGACAGGAAGTGAGCAGTCTAAGTTCCACAGGGGACTCTTCTTTGTAACCTGTAAAGGGGTGGGGGTACCTTCTGTCTTTTTGGCCCATTGTTCCCTGTAGTATTGTCTACAAATCTGTGTTCCAATTTACTTGGAGAACAAAAATGATCCGGACTTTGTAGACATCTCCTCAGTTCATGTCCTGTTACCCCAAAAGGAGTCATGTGTCCACACCCAGCATCAAGTGAGCCTGAAAGGAGGCCTTTTACTTGGTGGTGTTGGGCACCTCAAACTATTCCTGTGGGAGGAAGAATTAATTTTGAGGAATAATAAGCAGTTTTTTTTTTTTTGACCATAGGAACTAGCACTTAGTACAGACATGATATTTAAGATGAAAGTTTATTTGCCATAGCTAATTTGGATATTTAGGGGAGATGATATGAGAGGTCAATTTAGATAATACCTTGCTCTCTGCTTTTATTTTATTGTTATCTAAGCACATATTCATGTAAGTCCACTAAACCAGAGTGGAAACATTGACACATCTGGGTTTGTTCTTCCATCTGCGCTAATGTGAGCAGTGGTTCGGATTTCGTGTGAGACCACAGGGACTGGATTCCCGTGGCTGTTTTCTAGTGTTGAATGTTAGGTTTGAGGACATGGATATTCTTGCTACTCAATAACAAGGCTTAGTGAAGACAGCCAGAGATACTTTCAAGGAGTGGATTTTGAGGTCCATTTGTATGAAAATGTCGTTTTATTCTTAGGATGCTGAAGGACTCATTTCTTTCTTTCTATTTTTTTTTTTTTTTGAAAGGCAGAGTGGACAGTGAGAGAGAGAGAGACAGAGAGAAAGGTCTTCCTTTGCTGTTGGTTCACCCTCCAGTGGCCGCCGTGGCCGGCACGCTGTGGCCGGCGCACCGTGCTGATCTGAAGCCAGGAGCCAGGTGCTTCTCCTGGTCTCCCATGGGGTGCAGGGCCCAAGCACTTGGGCCATCCTCCACTGCACTCCCGGTCACAGCAGAGAGCTGGCCTGGAAGAGGGGCAACTGGGACAGAATTCAGCACCCCGACCGGGACTAGATCCTGGTGTGCCGGCACCGCAGGCGGAGGATTAGCCTAGTGAGCCATGGCACCGGCCTAAAGGACTCATTTCTATAATGAGCAACTAAGTGTCTCCTAGAGGAACTTGAGGCATTCTTTCCAAATTAGTGGAACTGCTTTTTACCTCCCCTTTTCTGTTTTGAGTCTGAATAGGGACTGTCCTTATGCACCTAAGTATGTAATTTCTTGACTACCTGCTCTCTCTTCTTAACAACCTAGCAGGATCATGAAGTGTTGGGATTTCTTTTGTGGTGTTGGTGTTCTTATCTGCTGTGTATAGCTTGGAAAAGTCAACCATTACACTTATTGCTGTGGGTCAGTAAGTTCCTTTTTTTTCTTTTATTGTTAACCCATTGAATACTTTTCTCAACTCTTGTGTTTGATTCTTTTATGGACTTATCCTAGGAGATTTAACTGGAAGCTAGGTAACCCTCAAGTTGCCTCTTGAATCTTTTTGCAGCTAGTGCACATTGTACTGCATGTCCTGACCCATGTGGAATGGACAGGGATGACCTCAGGTCCATGGAATGGGAAGAAGCTTAGATAAGATGGTTGGGGGACCCATCTTAATGGCTACACCATGGGGTGTTCACTGGTCCTCATCTGACCAACAGGGTTCCACATTCCTGGGCTGTTCACAGCCGGATCTCTCCATAATATGTACACCTGTCATTGCAGAGTCTGAATCCTGGCTGTGCCACTTAGGAATTATGTCATCTTAAGCAAGGGAAACAATCTCACCATGCCTGTTTCCTCATCTTTCTTTATTTATTTATTTTTAAAGATTTATTTGTTTATTTGAAAGGCAGAGTTACAGAGAGGCAGAGGCAGAGAGACAAGAGAGAGGTCTTCCATATGCTGGTTCACTCCCCAAATAGCTGCAATGGCCGGAGCTGTGCTGATCCGAAGCCAGTAGCCTGGAGCTTCTTCTGGGTCTCTCACTTGGGTGCAGGGGCCCAAGGACCCTTGGGTACAGATATCCCAAGGCCATCTTCTGCTGCTTTCTGAGGCCATAGCAGAGAGCTGGATCAGAAGAGCAGCTGAGACTTGAACTGGTGCCTATGTGGGACGCCGGCACTGCAGGTGGTGGCTTTACCCGCTACGCCACAATGCCAGCCCAATTTCCTCATCTTCAAAATGAGGACTGCCCACGTTATACAACATTTGTGGTTTTGTACCTGAATAAAAATTCATAAAGTGAACTGGAAATTCCTGTAACCTCATAAGCTCTGGAGTGCTAGCTTTTCTCTGTATTCATTCATTTTGGTACTTTTTTTTTTTTTTTGTAGAAAACTAGAGGAACTGTCTCTCTTGGAGAATACTGAAGAAGATGCCTGTCTCAGAACAGTCTTGTGTTTCATATACATTAGTGCCCCATTAATCCATGGTTTCAATTTCCTTGGATTCAGTTATCATAGCTAACTGTAGTCAAAAAAGATTAAATGGAAAATCCTAGAAGTAAACAACTGGTGGGCTTTAAGTTGCCTGCCTTTTCCATGGCATGAAGAAATCTCATGCTGTCTCCCTGTGCCTTGCCAGGAATCATCCCTGTGTTCCGGATATCCACACTGTGTGTGTCTCCTGCCCACGAATCATTCTGTAGCCATCTCAATTTTCAGATGGACTACATAAGGTTCAAGATGCTTCTGTTTAAATAACAATTATTTTACTTAAGAATAACCTCGAAAGCGAGAGTAGTGATATTGGCAATTCAAGTAAGCAAAGAGAAATCATAAAGTCCTTTCTTTAAGTGAAAAGATGAAATTGTATCATATTTTGAGAGGAAAAGTGATCACATTCACTTAACTTATATTGCTGTAATTGTTGTATTTTGTTGTTATTCCCTTACTGTGGCTAATTTATAAATTAAACATCATAGGTATGTTTGAGGGTACTTCAAAAGGTTTGTGGAAAATGAAACCAGTAGGTAAGTTTATTTTGATACAGAAATATTCGAAATGTTTTCATAGCGGGGACTTCAGAAAGTTCCCAGAGAAAATGCATATTATGAAAAAACATGCATGGTTTTGCATTTATTCAGTAACAAAATAAACCCATCTTTTAATTTTACTTTGAATCAACTTTTTGAAATACCCTCGTGTTAGGAAAACATATTTCATATAGAGCTTGCTATGATTCAAAGCTTCAGCCATTTACCAGGGTTTGGGGATGAATGGTTCCATAATGGGAGGGAGATCACTGTAGTTACTCCTGAATTACGCTGACCTCACCTCGTCTGTTTAGAAATTCTTTAACAGTGCTTTCTTTTTATAATGGGAATTTAGAACTAGTTGCAGCTTCTCCAGTCCTTGTCATGTCCCCGTTTTGTCAACGAAAGCCTTGAGGCTGAAGTTCAGCCACCTGTTCATGGGAGCAGTCACGCTGCTGAGCTGTGCTCTGGCTCAGTTCTCTTGCTTCCCAGAATGGGGCTTTTCCCTCTACACATCTGCATTGTTCGTGTGCATTTGTGCATGTGCATGCATGCGTGGGCATGTTCACAAGTGCATGTTCCCACATCCATGCATCTGTAGCTAAGGGTTCTATTGTTTAAGAGAAGGTATAGGGGCCGGCGCCGTGGCTCAACAGGCTAATCCTCCGCCTTGCGGCGCCGGCACACTGGGTTCTAGTCCCGGTCGGGGCGCCGGATTCTGTCCTGGTTGCCCCTCTTCCAGGCCAGCCCTCTGCTGTGGCCCGGGAGTGCAGTGGAGGATGGCCCAAGTGCTTGGGCCCTGCACCCCATGGGAGACCAGGGAAAAGCACCTAGTACCTGGCTCCTGCCATCGGATGAGCGCGGTGCGCCGGCCGCAGCGCGCCATCCGCGGGGGCCATTGGAGGGTGAACCAACGGCAAAGGAAGACCTTTCTCTCTGTTTCTCTCTCTCACTGTCCACTCTGCCTGTCATAAAAAAAAAAAAGAGAAGGTATAGGGGGCAAGAATAACAGTATTCTTAGATTGAGGAGGAATCAACAACAACATGTGATAAGAAGAGACTGGGGGCTGGTGTTGTGGCACAGTGGAGCAAGCTACTGCTTTTGATGCCAGCGCATCCCATACAGAAGTGATGGTTGAGTCCCACTTGCTATGCTTCCCATTCATCTTCCTGCTAATGCACCTGGGTACCTACCTCCCTTGTGGGAGACCAGGATGGAGTTGCTGGCCCCTGGCTTTGGCTTTGGCCTTGTCCGTTCTGCTGTTGTGGCCATTTTGGGAGTGAACTAGTGGATGGAAGATTCATTCTCATTCTCTCGCTCTTGCCACTCCCCCTACCCTCTCCCTCTTTCTCTGTTACTCTGTCCTTTAAATAAATCTCTTAAAGTTTTAAAAATTATAGAAACAAAAGACTTTAAACATCTTGAGTTTTGCTCATTTGGAACTCATGTTAGAGATTCCAGCCCAACTGCATCTCACTGAGTCACCTCTGAGAATGAGCAACATCTTCCCTGTCAACTATGCATCACACAAGATTAATTGAAGTATTAGGAAGGCATGAGAACATATGTCTCCTGCTGTTATAGAGCCTGGTTTTATGGGGTAGACAACACACACACACACACACAAATACAAATGCGGTGCTCACTTCTGAGCATGAAGTCATGCACCTGAAAGCAAAATACTGCTCTGTGTGCTTGTTGGAACTAACATGGAAGTGATGAAAGAAAGAAGGGAATGAATGAGGTCATCTGCAGTAGGTGGGTGAAACACAGATTCCTATAAGGGAAACTTGAGTTTTGTGTAAACATGTAAAGTCAAGGGAACTTTGGCTTGGCAAAGATGGGCTACATTTCCTACCAGGAGGATGGATGGTGTGATGGGGAAGGCACTTGGGAGTAGGTTCCGTGTGTCCCAGGGAATGGCTGGCAGGGTTGGTGGGTTGGCATAGTGGTCCTCGTGGGGCATATTTGAGTGGTATCAGCCCAGATTACCCAACTGATTTCCCAGCAAAAACTCTCCTTTGGATTGCGGTTATGGTAGCTCATTCACATACACCATGTCTGGGAGAAAAGCAGAGGGCCTCTTTTTATGACAAGAAGAATCCCCAAGGGGGCTGGCCTTCTGACATAGTGAGTTAAGCTCCACGTGCAACACCAGCATCCCATATTGAAGCACCTGTTTGAGTCCCAGCTGTTCCACTTCTAATCCAGCTTCCTGCTAACATACCTTGGGAAACAGTGGAAGATGGCCCATATAATTGGGCCCTTGTCACCCCATGGGAGATTTAGATGGACTTCCTGGCTCCTGGCTTCAGCCTGGTCCAGCCCTAGTCATTGTGGCCATTTGAGGAGTGCACTAGCTGATGGAAGATCTGTTTCTCTCCCTATCTCTCCCTTTCTCTGTCACTCTTCTTTTCAAATAAATAAAATAAATCTTAAAAAAAAAGAATCCCAAATGCATCAAAACATCTTTCCATTGCCAGTTAAGTTTTGGTTTGCATCCAGCTGGGAGGAACAATCAAGAAACCATTTAATCAGTGTAAAACAATGAGTATCTCATGTCACAATCTCAAAACATTTTAGAACCTTGATTCAAAACAGATCTGGGACAGTCAGAGGAACAGGGCAAGAGCTTGCTGTTCCACTAGAGGAAAACCTGGTTAAAAACAAAGACTGCCCCCACGTCCCCAAAGTGGAAGAGGAGCATTCCTGCATAAACTCTCACTCTGACAAATGAGAATGTGCACACCCCATCCAGAATAGGGAACCTCATAGTCAAATCTAGACTGAGGGAATTAAGAGGCGTAAAAATTTATGCCCCTCTCAGAGTGCTCTGAGCAGAAGCAGTTGCTCTCTGATGCCTGTGAGGATCACCCATGCCAAGGAAGGAGTTCAGGCTTCCTAGAAAGTACTTGAAACTGTTGTAAACTTCCTGGAGTGCTTACAACGCCTGGGCGCTCAGCATCTTGCCTGGATGTCTTCCAGAATGAATCTCCATTCCTTCAGGCTTGGGTGGAGCTGTGTTACATCTTGCTCGCTATTCACCTTGTAGTAGTTCACTTGGTTTGTTGACCTTAGCCCCTGGTGATTTGTCCTGTTAAGTTAGGTTCACTTAGAATAGAGAAATATACTCTTTTGTTTTTCTCCATGTTCAGTTTTGGCTTTGTTTTGCTTAAGGTAGTTCAAAAGTGAGATGAGATACTTGGAACACAATCCGTCAGTAAGATAAAGTACAATGAGGCTGTTAGGTCTCTTCACTGTCCCACATTGAATTATTATATTTTAGGATTGCAATGCCTAAATTTAAAACAGATGAGTTAACTGAGGAAGAAAATGAAGTACCTACAATGGTTAGATTTTCATTTTGTCATCTCAGCAAATGAAGAATCCTTGTCTCTGTGAGTTGGTAGATACCAGAAATTACCTTCTCGATGTTATTATGCCATGGTTATTTCTAGTTTCATCAGAAATTAAAACCAATGTAGTTTTAAAGAAGAGAGACTTCTATGCCGCCAATTGGTAGAGTATATGTGTTTAAAATTTCTCTTCTTGCCTTAAAGGTTTTTCTCTATAATATACTAAAATGTTCACTGTTTATCATTTAAATGACTCAGATGAGCAAAGAGTATGAAATTCCTGTTCCCTTAATCTCACTGTCCAGGGGTAATCACTGTCAACACCTTAATCCATTTCTTTCTAACTCTAGGGCTTATAGCCTTATTCATGGAATTGTGTTTAGGATACATTCACAAGGAGTTTCGTTGAACCCTAGGGCTACAGGGCACCCTAGGTCACGTGTTACAGCCTCTTCTCCAGGGAGGAGTGTCTTCCACACATCCCGAATCTCGTAGTTCTCCTATTCCAAGATGTTCCACCCATCGGCACAGATCTCTGTGAAGTGGGAAACGGTCCTGATTGTTTAAGTATTTGTCACTGAGACAAAACTGTCCTTTTGTACCTTTCCCCTTGCTGACCTTCAGAAACGTCTCACATATTGATCATTTTCCTACAACCTAAGTCTTAAATATTTGAATTCACACTTCAAGTTTCTACTCGGTGCCTTCTCTGGATGAACGCTTCCCTTTCCTCCTTGTGTTGTTGAAGCCCCAGAACACAAGGCAGATACTCAAATGGAAAAGCGTTGGGAACCTTCCCCCAACCTCTCTGTGGACCTGGGAGTCTCTTTCAACACAGGCTCTGGTAGTTTTCATTTCCCCCAGAATACCTTAGGGCCCAGTGTGCTGGAAGCTAGCATGACACTTAGGACTTGATTTGTTTTTCCTCTTCATATTGTGGTCCTCATATCCCTAAGAGAAAGGATTGCAGTCCAGAAGGGTAAACAAAATGGTTTAACTTTTTTAAAGATTATTTTTTGTTGGCAAGTAAAATAGTATATATTTATGATATATAATGTGATATTTTGAAATATGTATGCATTCATTGTGGAATGGCTGAATCAAACTAATTATCATATGCATTACCTCATGTATATATTTTTGTGATGAGAACATAGCATTTTCCAAACATACTTAACAATATATTGGCATTAACTGTAGTCACCAGGTCGTCCACTAGATCTCTTGACCTTATTGGTTCCTTCTAACTGTTTTGTGTCAATTGACTAAAACTCTCCAGTCTTCCCCAACTTGTAGACACTGATAATTACCATGCTACTGTCTGATTCTTTGAGTTTGAATTTCTAAATTCCGTATACGAGTATAAGTGAGATTTTACTGGATTTTTCTTTCTGTACCTGGCGTATTTCACTTGATGCTTCTAGGTTCATCTATTTTTGCTATAAATATCAGGATTGCATTCCCTTTTAAGGCTGAATAGTATTCCAGTGTGCATGTGTGTGTGTGTGCGCGTATACATACACATCCCATATACATGTATGCGTCATTTTATCCATTCGTCAGGTTGGTTCCATATGTGAACTGTTGTGAAGAATGGAAGCTAAGTGTGTTAACCCAACTTCTTTTATTTTTTCAAAGACAATGCTGCAAGAGGCAGGCATTGTGATGTAGCAGGTGGGGACACCATGGGTGACTCTGGTATCCCATATCAGAGTGCCCATTTGAGTCCTGGGTACTGCACTGCCATCCAACTCCTTGCTAATGTGCCTAGGAAAACAGCAGAGGATGGCTCAGGTGCTTGGGCTTCTGCCACCTGTGTGGGAATCCAGGATGGACTTTCTGGATCCCAGCTTTGGCCTGGACCAGCTCTGGTTCATGCAGCCACTTGGGGAGTGAACTAGTGGATGGCAGATGCACGCTCTCTCTATCTCTGTCTCCATCTGTCTCCCTCATTCTGCCTTTCAAATGAATGAATGAATGAATTAATATAAAAGACAAGGTTGTAAGAATATTACTTTGCTTCTGTGCTTTATATTGTCTTCCTTCTTAATGCTCACTTTTGTAATTTGCATCAATATGTTGAATTATCCCTTTTGTAGGTAGTATTATGGATACTATTGTTGCTTACAACATCCATATCTTTTGCCCTGCCGATGGAAATCCAAATTGGGTGATAGTGTGCAAAGCAGAACAGTTTCGACAGACTCCCTTGTGAGCAGGATGACTGCCATAGCCAAGGAAATGTATATTGTAACCTCAGGTTTTCTGAGAAAGTGCAGCAGAAATGGCAATGTATGAAGCCATAGCAGGTCTCTTGCATTAGATCTTCTGTTTGTTGATGAGCTCCAGCGTGCTAGAGAGATGGAGTAGATAGATAATGACATCTCTGCACCCCAGTGGTAACACTGAGTAGTTGAACAGATGTCAGCAATTCCTTACCTTCACCTTCAAGGAAGCAAAATAATCTTGTATTGGATTGAGCCCTTGTATTGGATTGAGCCATTGTATTGGATGGAGCCACTTTTAGTGTGGTTTTTCCTTACACTCTAACTGATGCAAATGGTTTATAAAACTGTCAACCATCCCGACTGCCCTTCTTTATACCAAATCCATATTGTTAATGTCTTTCATGGACTCCTTATGTCTCCTTTTATGTCTCCTCATGCCTGTTACATAATGCACTTTAATATTTGTTGAATTAATTAAGTGAAGCTTACATGCCTGTTAATGGATCCTAGGGTTTTAGTTTTAAGATTATTTGTATTAGTCTTGTGCAGTTTTTTCATATTGATGTTTCGACGGACAGATGCTTAGAGATTTCTCAGACAAGCAGATGTGTCCAGCATCCCTAAGACAACTTCAGGCTCGGTGATTCACTGGAGGGACTCCCAGGACTCAGAAAAGCTATAATATTCATGATTACTGCTTTTGATAGTTGAAAATCAGGAAACAGAGAAGGCACATGGGACAAGGCCAAGGAAAAAGAAGGTATAAGCTTGCAGAAGACCTCTCCTGGTGGAGTTGGATGGGGAATACGTTCAGTTCTCCTGGCAGTGATGTGTAACAACATATGTGAGGAGTCAATGGCCAGGAAAGTGACCCAAGCCTTGGAAACAGCCACAGGGGCTCACCTTAGACCATTTGTTTATTGGGGGTCAGCCATGCAAGTGTTCAATGCTCACATAGCTGAACTCAGCTGTGTAGATGCCAGCTCCTAAAAGTAAACACCAGCATTCACTGACCTGGCCACTGTGCTATAGCATAGCTCAAGGTCTCAGGCTCAGTATTCCTATTAAACAGGCAACAATAATACCCTTTCAGGCAGAATATTCTGAGAGCTCAGAGATTGTCTTCCAGGCACAAAACAGTGGGCAGACACAGATAGACCGCACACAGATAGAACAGACACACATAGAAAGGAGCCAAAAGCAAATACATAAAAATACTCTCAAGAGCTATCTGTGTTTTATATGTGATTTATATTTTCTTAATCATACTTTTAAATAATTCCTGAAAATTCTAATTTAAATAAAGAACACAGTAAATTTATGCATAAGTGGAAGCGATACAGAGATTTATATTGATGTGAAATGCAACTGTAAAAATATAATTTCAAGATTTTCTAGTGGAACCTTGTGTAACAACAAACAGTGTTTTTAGGAGTGGACTATTATTTGGGAAGGTTGTATGGGACTGGCTAATTGGGATGGAAGGAGGTGCACTAGTCTAGAATAGAGCTTATGTGAGCTGCAAGTGGTCATGTATTGGTAATTTCTGTGTATCTGAGTCCTTTCTTATAATGCAATTTCCCTTTCAATTTTGTAAGCTGTGTTCAATATTTTACCTAATTTTAGATCAGTTTTCTTTAATTACACATTCAACTTAGTCATAATTTAATGAAGCTTGTTATAGATCCAGCACTAAATTAGACTTTGCATGCTTCTACTTTTCTCTCCCTCCCTTCCCTTGTCTTTTTGAACACATGAACAATATCAGCTTGGATTTACATGCCTCCTCTTCGTACTGTTCCTGTACAATATGATGTTATGCTCAAGTAAATCATTTATATTATCAGATCAAGATCAAAAGCATCTGATACTTGATAAATTGCTAACCTCTTTAGTGCGTTCAACCAAAAAATGGAGGTGATTTTTTAATAAGCGTATCATTGGCTTCTGTGAAGATATCAGCTGTGTATAAAATGTTAGCATATTGCTTGGTACACAGTGCTAGATAAGTAGTTATTCCTTGTTGACATTAAAAATAAGCCATGTGTGCTTGAATATGCTCTTGTCGAATATTTGTTCAATGTGCAGTCAGGTACATCTTTGTATTAATCTGTTTTTTATTGTTGTCATTGCTGCTGCTTAACAAAATACTTCATTCTGAGTAGTCTGCAAAATGAAATGGTTTAGCTCAGAGTTCTAGAGGTCCGAGTGCATGATGCGTGACACCAGCAACTGCTCAGTTCTGGTGAGGGTCTATTGGCTCCATCACCACATGGCAGGTGACATCATGGTGGCCGTACTGTGAGAGGTAGAGATCACCTGGCAAGACAGGAAGTGAGAGACACTCAGGATCTAGGCTTGTTCTGTCTGTAACAACCCACTTTCAGGAGAGCTGAGATAAATCTATCATCTCTTCTTTTCCACCCCCTCACCACCAGCACGTGAGGGACCACGCTGCCAGCAGAGGAGCCTGTGGGAGACACTGCAGAGACACTGAAACCACGGCCACCATTTTGCAGTCACTTTCTACTAGAGCTAGAAATGCAGAGCTTTGGTTTCTTGAAAATTATTAGCATATTAATGGAGTTTCCATTTTAAAATTAGAGAAAGTCCTTTGGTACAGCAGTAAAGACAGTGATTGCAATGCCCATATTCCATATCAGAGCACCTGGACTTGAGTCTTTACTCTGCTTCCAATGACAGGCTACTGCTAATTCATAGACTGGAAGGCAGCCACCCATATGAGAGACCTGGACTGACCCTTGGGCTCCTGGCTTTAGCTTGGCCAGCTTTGGCTATTACAGGCATTTGAGGAGTGACCTAGTGGATGGAAGCTATCCTTCTCTTCTGTCTTTGCACATTTCATAAATAAATCAATAAATAAAGTTGCTCATCACCACTTAAAATATTTAGAAGTAATAACTAGTACTGCTGGAAAATTTAGATAGTTATTTAGTTTATTTTGCGGAGGAAAAGCTGTGACTGAGAGCTTTTTGAACTGTCTTTATTTTTCTGGGTCTGGCACTTGAATAAAGACCACATTTCTAAGATAATTCCATGAGGATGTTTTCTGATGGACACATTATTGTCTGTGTCCATCAGAATATATTCAGTCAGATATTTTCTTGGCAAAGTTGAAAGTTGAAAAATTTAATTAAGGTTGAATAAAAATCATTTTTTCAACAACTTTACTGACCAGCTGGGACCGAAACTGCCTTTTGACCAGTGTCTTCCCTCTGGAGTCCACCCACCCAAACATCTAATGTTTTGGCTGAGCCTTCTAGAACTCTAGCCAAAGAACAAAGAGGTTTGGCTCCCTTGTCTTCTTACAAGGGGGGAAATCAGAGTTATTGAACACTTAGTTACAGCATTATGAATCCTAGGCAATCAGAGCAGTGGTGCTGGGGGTAGATGTATGGACGAAGCATTTAGAACTTCACATGGCCAAAACTTTACTGATTATCTGGACATCAGGAAAAGGAAGAGCAAGTGTCAGAGATGTCCCTGAAATTTTTTTGGTGTGGATTAATGGTGAGCAGGGTTGCCATCCACTAAGAAATACAGTGAGACAGGTAAAGATTTGGGGTGGAATAATGCATTCCAGACTAGGTGAGTTTAGGGTGCCTGTGGGATATCCAAATGGGGTATCCAGTAGACATTCAAATCTGAGACATAAGGAACAATCTGGGTCAGAGAGATTTAGGGACATTGTCTAGTAGTTGAAAGTCAGTGGAGTGCATAATATTGGTGGAAAGAGCCTTTCCTGTGTGTCTTTCACTGTAGAAATGGCGAAGACATCTTTGGGGTACAGTAAAGAAGGCACGGCATGTAGTTAGGAGTGTAATGGACCATTGCTTACATGGTAGAGAGCTGACAGAGTTCAGGAATAAGTTTCAAAGAGCCTACAGGGACTTAAAATTATATTCAGAAGTGGGACAAGGAGCCCTAATTTTCATCATATTATCAAAGAGAGTCATAATGCTATAAAAAGAGAAGGGAGCTGGATGAGTAAATAAGTATTATTTTGAAGGCAGATGAAGAAATCAGGGTCAGAAGAACTCAGAAAGCCAGCAGTATCACCTAAACAGGGTGGGACCCCAGAGCTTCTGGGCTGTGTGTCTCCTCCCTGTACTGGTGTTGTACAAGATGGGAGGAATTTGGGGTCATGGGTTTCATAGCGTGGCTTGGCAGAATCAAAGGCCAAGATATAATTAATTCTAGATGTGGATTGTCTTGGAAGGACAAAGGATACAGGGAAGATTAAGGTTTCTAAAAATCAGTAAGAAAGCTCACCCTCTTGAACACCACAGACAGTGAGACAAGGGGGGTCCTTTGGGGAATATTGAACAAGACATGCTTCGTTGTTTAAAGTAGGAACAGATCATTTTTCTCTTTGTTTTGTTTTTCCTTATGAATAGGCTTTATTTTTCAGAGCAGTTTTAGATTCACAACAAGATTGAGCATAAAATACAAATTCTTGTATACTCCAGACCCCAATATGGCACAGCCCCTCATACTTTGTATTTTTTTAAATGTATCTATCTATATTTATTTATTTGAAAGACAAAGGACAGGGAGAGAGGGAGGGAGGGAAGACGGAAGAAGCAAAGGGGAGATCGATCGATCAATCGATCGATTGATCAACCTTCCCTCTGCTTGTTCCTTCCTCAAATACCCACAACAGCTAGGGCTGGGCCAGAACTCAGGTCTCTTTCATGGGTGGCAGGAACCCAAGTACTAGGTCCACCATCTGTTGCCTTCCCAGGTGCATGAGCAGGAAGCTAGATTGGAAACACAAGTAGTCAGGACTAGGACTGCACTCCAAAATGGGATGCTGGCATCCCAAGATGCAACTTAACCCACTTTGCCTCCGTGTGCACCCCCTCCCATACTGTTAATGTTGTACATTTTATGGGTTTTGACGTAATGAGTACTCACTTTGATAGCATCACACAGAAGAGCTTCACTTCCTAAGAAGGACCCTGTGCACTGTCTGTATATCCTGTTTTTATTTTTTATTTTTGGGATATTTGTAACATCATTCACAACTTAAAAATTAACCTGCTATAGATTTATTGAATTTGAGTCCTACCAGTGGTTGCCTTGGCAGGTTGAAACCAAATGATTTTGCGGGTTTTATATGAGACACAGGCCAGACGTCCCCTACCCCTGGTAGCCCCTGGCAACCACTGGTGTTTTTACTGCCTCGGTAGTTTACCTTTTCAAAAGGTCATAGAGTTGGAATCACGCAGTGTTTAGCCTTTTCAGACTGGCTTCTTTCACTTAGTTATATGCATTTCTCTATGTCTTTACATGGCTCCACAGCACATTTCTTTCTTGTTTGGCATAATAATGCATTGCCTGGATGCACCCCAGTTTGTACATTTGCCTGGTGAACATCCTGATTAGTTCCAAGTTTGGAGAATTATGAATAAAGCTGCTATAAAATTCATGTACAATTTTTGTGTGGACATAAGTGCTCTATTCCTTTTGGGTACATACAAAAGCAACCACTAGATTCCATGGTAGAAATGTTTGGTTTTGTTAGAAACTGGCAGTTTATCTTTCATGTGGCTGTGCATTTTGTACTACACCAACAACAGATGGGAGTTCCTGGTGTTCCATATCCGTGCTGGTATTTGGTATTATCAGTGTTCTGGATTTTGGTCATTCTAATAGGTATGTAGTGGTAACTAGTATTTGTTTAGTTTGCATTTCCCTATTGACCTATGTTTAGAGTATCTTTTCACATGCTTATTTTCCATCTTTGTATATTTCTTGGTAGGAGCAGCAGTTTTTAACAAGATGATGAACTGCAAGTTTTGACTCAGACTTGAGAGCACAGTAAACATGACCCAACAAAGATTCCAGACCAAAGGAGATTTTCTTTTTCAGAAGCTCAGACTATTTAAAAATATTTAATTTACTTATTTAATATATTTGGAAGTCAGACACACACACACATACACACACACACACACACACATGAAGGGCAGGAGAGAGTGAATGAAGGGGGAGACCTCGAGGGAAAGAGGAGAGGGGGTGAAAGTAGAGGAGAGAGAGAGATCTCCCATGTGTTAGTTAACTCCCCAGATATCTGCTGCACCGGGGTTAGGCCAGGCTAAAGCCAGGAACTGAGAGCTAAAATCTGGTCTTCCACATGGGTGGCAGGGACTCAACTACTTAAGCTATCACCTGTTGCCTCTCATGGTGCACGTTACTGGAATCAGAGGCGGGACTCAGGTGCTCTGACATGGAATGCAGGCATCCCAAGCAGTCTCCTAACAGCTATATTGAAGGTCTGCCCCTAAATTCAAATTTTTAAATGAAATTTCAAGAATTAGCCTTGTCATCATAAGTCCTAGACTATATAGACGCTTAAAATGGGTTGGGTTATTGAAGATGAAAAGATAAGAAAATGACTGTCTTGAGAGAGAGCTGGTGATGTGATGTGGACTTTCTTCCTCAACCTATAAGGGTAGGGAAGGTGCCTGGCCTTCCCTTGAAGGCTACTGAGAAGCCCCCTGTAGAACAAGTTACTGTGTCCCTAAAGTGGGAGGAGTGGCAGAGGATTGGGTGTTTCCTTCCACCTGGAAAATCTTCTTGGCTAGCTTTGCAGAACAGAGGTGAGACTACATGGAGAAAAATTGCTTGAGTGTTCCCCATGAGGACCTTGCTGCTCTGTGTAAGCTGGAGTCTGGGGACAGATGGTCTTAGATGTAGCAAATAGATTCCTTGGCTTCTGGGAAGGGAAGCTGGAGGGATTACTGTATCCTTGGTTTGTAGAAGGAGTTAGTAGCCGATTAGAGAAGAATGCCTCTTCCACATCAAGGGAACGGCCGAGAGAGGTCCCGAGCTGTCAGGAAAGGGGCGCCCCACAGAATCCAGAAGAGAGCACTGGACATTAGTCAGACCCAGCTTTTGACATTGTTAATCAGATAAGTGCTCTTCTGTGCCATACAACTGAATTCCCTGGGTTTTCATTCAGGAGCGAGGAGCAAGTTTTCCTGTATTCTACGAGAATAGTGGAGGACCAAAATATATCAGGTTCCGAATCTTGTGTGCTCAGTACAACAATTATACACTGTAAGTGTGACCCAATGAGAAAAGCACTTAGAAGGTTGTAAGTATATGCAGAAAAACGTTCTTGATACCTTTTAATACTGAAAACATGATTTTCTTCTAGACGCAATTGACTGATATTCTACTGTTCTTTATTTGCTCATGGCATGAATTCTGCTTTGCAATAGATTTGTTATTCTTAGAAAGTTCAACAATCCCCTCCCATGTCTTGAGAAACATAATTGCCTTGGTGGGGAATGAGAACATAGAATGATTGTTTTTTTGCCAAATGATAAGACTGAAATCAACAGATTCAAGTTGACACCAAAAGCTAAAATTTAATACATCACTGGCATTCGTGAGTTCGGAGTATTAATGGCAAATATACTTACAGAACCTGATACTCTGTCTCTATGCACCTAGCAGAACCTTCCATTTAAATATATTTACCTAAATCTATTCTGATTGTGAAAGACCCTGCACAAGCCTGTGTTGGTGTGATTCCAACTAAAATGGGGAATTCAGTCTGTTTGCTTACTTTGGGTTTATGCAAACTCAGACAGCTTATTTGTGTAATTCTTCTGTATAGCTTTAGAGACAACACATATCAGAGGTACCAGGGAAAAATGTTGGTTGAGGAGAAACTAGAAATCTATTCTTATAAGTGGTAGACGGAAGAAAAAACTTCTGGAGCATAAACAGGAGGAAAAAGCGCATGCACTTTTTATTAGCTTACAAAACTAAAATGATTTGCAGATGGTCGGTGAGTGTTTCACATGAAACTTACATACCTGGGTTTTTTCCCTCTTCACTTATTTTAATGGCCAAAACATCTTTCTCTTGCGAGCACTTTATTCTAATGGTAATAAAAGTGCAACAGCATCACCTCATTATGCCCAAGACTAAATGACTTCTACTACATCTTAACTGGGTTTGTGGGGTTGAGCTCCAATGCCTGATGACAGTTGCGCCTAACCAGATGCTTGGATGAGCGATGTCAATAGGAACCCACATTTTAGTTGGAATCACACCAGCAAAATAGTACATCTTTCAAAATGAAATCTGCTTTCAAGTTTCTTCTCACCTATGCACACAAATGAGATTCAGATTGAGGATGTTGGGCAACCTCCTTAGATTTCACCCAGGGACTTTCTTGCTGGTCTGCACAGAACTGGACTTGGCTTGTTTGAAGTTGGTTTTGAATCATCTCTGAGTTGACTATTTGGGCTGCAATGCTTTTTAAGCTTGTTTTATCTTTAGTAGAAACTTTGATTGATGAGGGAGACAGACTGAGTACTCTTGGTCTCCAGAGGAGAGTTGTTACTAGGTAGTCAGTAAAATTATTTTATGAGGCTTTGGGCTGATGTATTACCCATAGTTCATGCTGTTGGACCGTTATGGCCAAGACACATTGGTGAGAGAAGCTACTTTTCCAACTAAATCTCCTAGGTTTTTACATATTTTTTTGCTATTTTAAGAATATTATATGAAGAAAACTTTGCTTCTGTTATAAAACAGTGACTATCTATAACCCGGGGTTATACTTATTTTTTAAGATAACTTTTTAAAAAATACAATTTCATATAAGGGTTTTACAGTTTACTCTGTATTTGAATTTCTAGGAAATAATAAAGTTAGGTGACAATCTGATTTTCTGATTGTATTTATCATTGTTCTATTTCAATAATTTTTCCAAAATGACTTTTTTATCTATGATTTTCATGATACAATGCAAATAAGCAATTCATGTTTTGACAGTGATCAGGGAGATGAGAAGCCCTTTGCTTTTGTTGATAAGGATGACATCAGTGAAATCTCATGATGCAAGGTTGATGTTAATCTTGTTTTCTTGCCCCTCTAAGCAGATATTTGTTTAAATGAGGAGGCATTTTTAAAAATAGAATGTCCAACCTACATCTCACTGATTGGTTATGTGCCCCTTTTATAGGACCATTTGAAATTATCAATCAGAAATTTGGATTTGCATATCTTTTTGTGAACAGTTTTACAAAGAATTCCTACCTGCAAGAAGACTGGTTGCAATTTTTTATTTTCAACCGCATACAATCCAGCCCATATGCTTCTTCCTAGACATGAAGTCTCTACAGCCCCGGCTCATCTCCAAGGCGTAATCTTCAGCCTGCCCCTCTTGCACCTGTCCTTTTTCTTCTCTCATGGAGCTAGCCAGTCTCCCAGAGACCTGCCAGGATTGGAGTTGCCTCTGCTCCACAGTGGAAGAGAAAGAAAGAAAGTAAAGCGAGTTTTGAGACTTTTGCCTGGTGTTTGAGTCCGGTCAGCCTGGTATTACGTGGCACTGTGGACTGATGGGCTTATCAACAACTGAAATTTATAGCTCACAGTTCTGGAAGTTGGAAGTCTGAGCCCAGGGAGCCAGCACTGGTTCTAGTGAGGATCCTCTGTTGTGTTGCAGATGGCTACCTTCTCATTGTCTCACAGTGGAAAGAGGACGAGAAACCTGGAGCCCATTCTCTAAAGCCACTAATCCCATTCATGACATCTCCACTCTCATGACCTAATCACCTCCCAAAGGCCGGCTTCCTAACACTATTACCTTGGGGGTTAGGATTTCAAAAATGAATTTGGAAGAGAACATAAATATTCAGTCCAGCATACCAGGGTTCATCACGTTTCAATATTTTTTTTCTCTTTTACTTTATTTTTCTGTCCCTCTCTATCCATACATTTCTGTGCATGGGAATGTGTGTGTGTCCGTGTGTGTGTGTCTGTCTGTACAAATGGGAATGTGTACATGCATATACATTTTATTTTCACTCAACTGCTTGTAAATGAGTTGCTGATGTGATGAGACCTTATTCAAATAGTCCACCAAGAATCTCTTAAGAACAAGAATACAATCACTATGCCAGTGTCCCACCCAATGCTATTGACATTAAAGTATTCAGTTTATGTTTTTTTTTACTTTATTCTCTCATTTAGTTTTATAATTGAATTTGGGAAACAATGGCATGATTCAGAAGTCAAAACTGTATGTATATAAAAAGGAGCAGAGAAATACTGCTTTCTTCACCAACTATCCCCTGCCGCAATTCTCAATTAATAGGTATATTATTATATTAATAGGTATATTATTATATTTCATGCCAGTGTTCATGTTCCATTTTTATTTTTTAAGAAAATGATATAAATTATTTTAAAGATTTATCTTCATTTAATAATATAACACTCTACTTCTTTCCGTATCCCCAAATGACTCACACAGATGTTTTTCACTTTCCATATAACTCTTGTCTGGCTAAGTGCAAGCATATACATAGCTCTATTTTCTCGATTACTGCGTTTTATGGATTTATGAATGGAGGCACAGAAGATAGACATGTTTTTTCTGTTACCCGTCAGACTCTCATATCAGCATTCATCTGCAACACTGCAGTGACAAAGTAGTTTTGCTAAAACCTGGTTGCACATCCCATACTATTTTGTCCCAATATGATTAACTACTGTGAGGCATGTGGTTATATATTGTGTCCATTTAGAAATCCATCACTACTCCTTTGGCACAATTTCACTATGTGTAAGAACAAGAAATACCAAACTCTTAATTTTTTATTCCCTGAATCACAAATGACTCTTTGTGATATAGCAGACATGGAGGGAAAGATAAACTTCTGAATCCGTGAGACATTTTGCATATTTTGATGGAGATAAATCTGAAACATTCCTAGCTGTAAATTCCTTTTCTGCTTTGTCAATCGTAAAATACACTAAAACATGAACAAGGTTACTGTTTTAGGTTAATGCCCTGTGATTTTTATGCTCCTTTATGCAAACAGGAATAGTGTTCTGCTTTCAGAGTCTAGAAGAGTTGGTTTCCTGGCTAGAAACAAGTTGAGGGATCAGGTAAGGAATGGGGTGATCTGCCAGATGCCCTCTCCACATTGATTTTGGGTTCCTGAGCAGTGAAATCTCAAATACAGGTTTAATGGGTGTCCATTTGTATGTAACACAGAAGAGAGCTGGCCTTGAAAAAGAGTCATTTTCTTTCAACATTTCTGAGAGAAAATCAACAACCTCAATTTGGCCCAACAATCATTTATGCTGCTTTTAATATATAACAGACTTTAAGACCAGCACTCGAGGTATACTGATGAATAAACCACATTCTCTACATGTAAGGATAGCCTAGCAGGGGCTAAGTTATTCACTTAAGTAATTTATGTCTTCATGAGACTGGGAACATACAGGGAGAAATTGCTGGTGGAGTAACAGGAATTTGACAGGTCAGGATCTGGTTATCAATCACACTCACGAAAGAGGCAAAAGCAAAGGATGAGGTTGATCTCAGTGGCAAGGTCATTGGATAGTGAGGGTCATTGGCCCTTAAGCCATAAAAGTGAAACGTGTTTCTCTTAAATTCTTCCAACTGCTTTGAAATGGTTCTCATTCTTAAATAGGCCCAGGAAATCAATGTCCTGACTCTGCCCAATTTGCATTTGCTGTGTCCTCTGCTGGCAGTTTGCCTGCCCTGCTTATCCATTCATTCTTCTCGGCTGTATTAGTAGGTCAAGGAGCCTCAAATGAATACTCACTGGAATACGCTAAGGTTGTTATGTATGGTAGTCAAAAGCATCCTTGTAAGAATTAATTATTCTACCAGGCCATTTGACGATTAATTTTCATTGTGTGGTTTGATTTTTTACAGTTCTCCTGGTATGTCATTACAACATCTGATAATGCCAGCCCAATTTTTTTGTTTTGTAACATCTTTCTGTCTCTTCACACGTGAATGCACTCGTGCACACACAGACACACACAAACACACACACACACACATACACTGTACCTCCACACATGCCTTAAGTGCCACCAAAATAAGTAGAAAAGAAAGTAGTGTGTTCATTGTATTTCTTTTCAGTTTTGGGTGTAGGCTCATGAACATGATCAGCTTCACAGCAGAAAGTGGATAGCTTGTTTGTGAGCAGGGGAATTAAGCAACCCATTGGAGGTCACTTTTAGCCTTGAAATGTTAATGGCGCCTCTTTATTGCTTAGAGAATGGTGTTCTTGTCACCACTCAGCAAAGCTTGACTTCCTCCATGAATCCTGTGAACCTCACCTTCAACTGACTTTACTCTTTCTGGTCCATCTGAATTGTTGCATTTTGGTTCAGGAGGTCATTAGACAACTCCTTTAGTGTGCCAAGGTAAGAGCTACCAACTGCTTGCTGTGGGGGATTATTGGAATTCTATACATACAGAGCAAGACAGAGAACATTCATCCTGGGAGAACACGTCCTTTATAGACTGAGGTGGTATCTTCTTGCTTTATTGTCTCTGACCTGTGCCACATATCCTTAGAACAAGTAGAAAGATGTTCTAATTTCAGTTTTCTCCTAACTTCATCCTTTATGCTCACAATGTTGCAAAGTTCTCATCACCTACATCCTGCTTATTTTCATTATCATAGTTTAGGTGCTAATCCTATCTGTTACCAATTCAGATGAAAAGAAGAAACCTTTATTAAGTTTGGGCACTTCACTGTCTCATTCCTAAGTTAATGCAAGGGTGTCTTATGAAGTCATCTATTATTTTATTAGCTGATATTTTAGATTATAATTTAGAAATCAATAGTAGATACACTGGGATAATGAGACTAAGTGACCTGTGAGCTGGGGATTCAACATGAAGAAGACAGATGGCCCCTCCTGGATACCTCAGTCTGGCAGGTGACTTAACAAGTAATCAGGGAGCCACCAAGACAGCCTGGTAAGGAACATCTGCCCAGTGAGTCTTTTCTATTCACGTTGTCACCTCTAGCTTTCCTCTAGTATTGTTCCCTCTTTTTTTTTTTTTTTTTTTTTTTTTTTTTAGTGAGAATTGTAGGCCTGGTTTTAATATGCTAGCATTTTAATCTTACACAAAAATGTAGATTAAACTAAATAATGACTATGTGGAAAAAAGAGTAACAATATATTTTCATATGGATTATAATTTTCTTCAACTGAATGTTACTGTGTTTAAGCTGCTCTCAATTTTTAATGATTCTACCCTCAATCCTTCCCCTTTCTTTACTGCTTACACACATATTTATTGATCTATTGATTTTTAATCATCAAACTAAATACATATTGAACAGTTATATCTGGCATCATGGTAGATACCCAAGGATAGAAGAGACATTATTCTTTAAGTATTTGGACACTGATTGTGAAGGCAAGGTTTATAGCCGTGAAATAACATGGAAAGTTAGTTAAGTATCCAACAGTATGTGTCGCTTCTCAGTCTGATGGCTGTTCAAGGAAGGAAAAGTACACAGTGCTATAGAAACCAGAGAACTGATGAAAAGAGTAGAATGATTTGAGCTGAACCTTGAATACTGGGTAGAATTTGTGTCTGCATTGTGCAGTCTGGTAGCTACTAGTCACATGTGGCAGCTGATCACTTGAAATAAGGGTAATGTGAACCACCAAGATGTGTTGTTAAGTGTAAAGTATACACTGAATTTCAACACCTTAACTAGAAAAAGGTAATATAAAATTGTTACCTTAATGTTTATATTTTGATTACATATTAAAATATTATAGATGTATTACATTGTTATTTATATGAATTTTACCAGTTTTAAACTTAAATTATGGTTTCTAGAACATTTGAAGTTACATTAGGAATTCACATCAGATTTCAGTTGGACAGATTCATAGGAAAGGGAATTGTGTATTAATTGATTGGCGAGACACCCCAGGGGTACAAGGGCAGACAGACCCCTGTGGTGTGGGGATGAGATCACAAGACAGATTGAAAGCCAGTTGGAAGAAGCTTTTTGAGCACACTATCATTGGCCCATTGGACTTCTCTGGACAGTAGAAAAGCAGGTGGACTTTTCCAGTTGGGTCACAGTGGAGTAGAATATATGTCTGATTCAGAAGAGAGGTTTGTTCGAAAGGTGTGGATTTTGGAGACATTATTAATGGAGTTAAATCCAGGAGAGTGTCTGAGGTTGCTGGAGGAGCAATGGCTTGGGGTGGACCTCTGTGGCTGTTTAGCTCCTTCCGAGAGGTTGGCACCCGCACACCCTGTGCCTCCTGTTCTGCTTGTGATGTTTGTTCTCTAGGACTGCTCCCTAATGTTGAGATAAAATGAAGAAAACTCATTACCTCTTGGGAAATTTCCTTCCCCTTAGTCATAGTTCTTGAAAACTGCCAGAGTGATACTCTAGTATTTGGGAGGCAACATTCTGCAGCTATGGGCATGCAAAATGGGGGTTCTTGAAAGACAAGTGAAGAAACCTACGTGTGGTTGCAAGGGATGAATCAGGTTCACTGGGCAGTGGTCACCACCTGCTGTGAGTCCAGGAGAAATTGGAAAAGACCCCCTAAAATTTACACTAAATTGTGGCCCCTTGAAGTTCCCTAGAAATGCTATCTGGGGTGCCACATGTGCTACTGGAATTTGGGGTGCCTTATGATTCATCACAGGCTTATTACTAAATCCCTGATATTAATAAGCCCGAGAGGGTTCTTGCCTAATATTTAGAGAAGAATTCTAAATACTGGCACAGATAAATGAAGCAGCATGGTACGTTTTAAGCTTTAATTTAGTAAGAAAGATGCATAGAAGGGTGAGAGCCTATTTGGGGGAGAGAGGTGAATAGGGGTTCATGCCAAGCACCCGGAACCAGCCACGTGGATGAGCATCTAGGCCAAGAAGGCTACAGCAAGCCCTGTCCTGGCAAGAGGCCAGGGAAGAAGAGCAGACCCGGGCACACTATGCCCTAGGCTTTTAACCCACTCCAAAGGGGAGTGGTTAATTAACCTGATTGGCTGGTGGGCACACCGGTGTGGCCAGGTAGGGGAATAAGGCCACACAGGGGGCGTGGCAAAGACATCAGGTAGGAGCATGAGGCCACACAGGGGCGTGGTCTTCCAGTTCACAAATCTGATCAATTTTAACCTGTATGCCTGCTACTTCACAGGCAGACAGAATACCCCCTCTCACCCCCCTCCCGACAAGTTACATGAAGTAGATTGATTACTTAGAGGGACACCAGAATGCAGCCTGCCCTGGGTATGGTACTCTTGGGTCACTGAGCTTGCTGAGTTGAAGCACTGAAGGGCACCTTTTCCTAGAGGAACAACATGGAAGAGTCTGCGATGTTCTCGCCAGTCCCCTCTCCTTAGGATGTTGCACTTTCTGTACGTTGTACACTTACTCTTCAGAACTACAAGCAATGATGGGGAAGGGAACTGAGCCAGTCTAACTTAAGGTCAGGCAGCAGTTGTGGGACCCTTGATCTGTGTGTCTGGTTCTGCAGGAGGATTAGAGTCGGAGTGTTCACAGGTAAGCAGATAAGTTAGCAGATCCTGACATTTGGAAACATCCTAGGATGACATTTGGAAACATCCTAGGATGACATTTCGTTTCACAGAGAGTTATTCTTTTCCTGAGTCAACAAGGGACTGTCTCAGAATGTGGTCTAATATTTCATCAGCTGATAAATTAGCTTATAATTTAGAAGGTGAAATTAGTAGCAATAGAGTAATAAGATTGAAAGCCTGTGAAGTTAATAAACTACAATTTGGAATATTTTAAACAATGATGCGTTATTTGAAATGCATAAAGCCTCCAAAGGTAAACTCCTTTGAAGGACCACAGCTAATTTTGACATCTATGTTCTGGTATGTACATTATATTTCATGGACTTGCTTCATTAGCAAGAATAAAAATGACAATAGCACATATTCAGCAAACACAACCTGCAGGTATTGGGTACTAAGAGAGTATTGTCATTCTGTCTGATTCTGAACCTGGGTAAGTAATTATGGACATTTTGCTAACCTCTGTTTTCCTCAGTCTCCTCATCTATGAGATGGGAATAAAAATGGGACCTACAATTTAGGAATGTTTGACCTATGAGGAGCACATAACAGAGAGTAATTCTCACCTGCTAGTAGCAGTCTATCACATTTTGTCTGTTTGTTCATGGGAAATTTACTGTTGGTTGACTTTCTTAGAAAGAAAGAGTATATCTTGGAGAAGTGAAGTGAGAAATTGTTAAGTTAGTGGTTGAGCCAACATTCCATTCCAGTTTAGCCAAGACCTCCAGCTTGTGACCTAAACCACCCTGGGTCAGTGAACTACAATGGGCAAATCCTGCCCCTTACCTCCCTCAGTGAGGCCTAAGAGCTTAGGTGAGATGCTCTTGGCTGCATATTGGAATCCATGTGATGATAGGAAACACTAACTTGGCACCTCAATTAAGGAAAGTCATTCATATCTCTCATTATAGACTTGTGTTACAAGCAGTTTTAATCTATTGCTATTATTGCAATTTGGATTTTATGAATGAAACTGTGGACATTTATTTCCTCTCTTGCTATATAAATATCTACATAATACCCTTTACTCTGACTCCAGGCCTACAAAGCCTAAAATACTCATTCTTTGGCCCTTCACAGAAAACGTTTAACCACTGTGTGTACTGCCTCTGTTTCTGTTAAACACTGGGATGGTCCCTATAGAAAGCATTTTGAAAACCCGAGATTTGATCATTACGGATTGGGTACGGGGGACAGAAACTGTGTAGGCGGGGCAGAAGAGGAGGGGAGCTGCCGAAGCAGGGCTGTGAGCAGTCTCAGGGCTGCCGTATACGAGGTACCTGCACGGATCTTGGCAGGAACCCCAGCCCGGCAGACACTTGTGTGGAAAAAAGGCCGAGGAGGAGGTGTTTCTGAAGATGTCTTCTGCTAGAGGATATTGGCCGAATTTGTCAAACTCGGAACGTTTTCCCAGCTTACACTTTTCCTTCCACCTCTCAGGGGTGCTCTAAATAAAAACGTCCTCAAAAGATGTAAGCCTAGAAGCTTGGCACGGCTGCTCAAAAGCAACTGTACGTATTTTTATTTTCCCTTGAAGGAGGCTTGGGAAATCCATTTACGTCACTGAGCTGGTGGGTGATAGCTGGTGCCTGGAGTGACAATCACGTCACGGTGGCCTCTGGGGCGTGTTTAATGGGCTCTGGTAGCTGAGCGGGTGTGATGGGTGAGCAGCAGCCTTGTGGCTGAGTTTACCAAATAGAAAAGGCACAAAGCATGGGCTTCCAGGAGGTGCTATTGCAGAACCAAGCATTTACGCCTGCAAAAATCCAAGGAAAGCAGCAGGTACTATCCCTTTGCTTGCACAGATGCAAACTTGGACATTTGAAGAGCCCCGCTATTAGCGTCTTGGCGGAGCTGGTAAACGGCCAGAGGTAGACACAGGGTCTTTGCAAACTTCCTTTTTTTCCTTTGCCCGCAAACTGCTTTAGACTTTTTTGTTTCTAAACCATATTTAACATTTACAGCAAGCTCAGATTACCTTTGTGGTGACTCACATACTCCTGACTTCCTTGTGGAAAATGCCTTGCTCTGGGGAACTTTGCAAAAGCCATGGACAAATGGATCTTAGCCCCTACCCTGATCCTGACGCAAGCAAGTGTCCACTGCCCACAGACTCGCCCACCTGCCACCCCCACTGCACTTTCCTGCAGCTGAAACAGCTCAAGACTTGGCTTCAACAGTAGCCTAAGAGCAAATGTTAAAATTTAAATCTGGGCTATAAGCCATACAAAACAGGGTGGGAGTTCTTATTTCTTATTATTATTATTGCCAACTTTAAAGAAAATGAACTTCCACTTCTTTGAAATGGGAGAATGAGGCAGAATACTTCCACCCAAGAAAACCCTCCCTCTACCCCTTGCTATTTGTGCCGCACCCAGCACTGCCACACAACGGTCGTGCTGCAGCATGACCAGGGCTTCATTAGAGAAAACACCGGCTGTGTAGGCCCTGATCCAGTGGTTTGTGTTCATTTGCATGGCTCTTGCTTTCTCAAAACATGTACTTGACCTGGGGGCATCCATGTTGCCATGGAACTCCTTTTCCTAGTCTGTTAGGCACCAACATTGAATAGTTCCCCTTTCAAGGCAGAAAGCCTCCATCCTTTGCAAAGTGCTCTCCATAAAGAATGGGAATAGTGCATGATTTCGGCATAATTATCCAACTGGTTGTATGCAATCCTAGGAGCTTGTTGCATATGCATTACTTGGGATATGATCAAGACTGAGGATTTTGATCTTTCAGACTTGGAAGGGGTTTATAGAAAGAGGGGAGGAAACCTGGGGACTTAAATGAATCTCCCACTCAGCGTTCATGGCAGATTGCAGTCAGTGCTCTCACTGTGTCTCCTACCAATTTTTATCCACTTACTAATATAATTTTATTTATTTATTTATTATTTTTTAAAAAAGCTGTATTTATTTATTTGAAAGTTAGAGTTACACAGAGAGAGGAGAGGCAGAGAGAGAGAGAGAGACAGAGAGAGAGGTCTTCCATCTGATGGTTCACTCCCCAATTGGCCGCAATGGCCAGAGCTGTGCCAATCTGAAGCCAAGAGCCAGGAGCCAGGAGCCAGGAGCTTCTTCTGGGTCTCCCACGTGGGTACAGGGACTCAAGGACTTGGGTCATCCTCTACTGCTTTCCCAGGCCACAGCAGAGTGCTGGATCGGAAGTGGAGCAGCCGGACCTTGAAGCAGCACCCATATGGGATGCCAGTGCTTCAGGCCAGGGCATTAACCCGCTGTGCCACAGCGCCGATCCCTACTAATATAATTTTAATGCTCTTTGGATACAGGGTAAATCTAGAAGGTAATAAAGCATGTTAACGGGTTTTCTAAAAATGTTTGTTATATGCCTTTTCATTGTTTGCTGGTGATGGTGGTGGTGGTGGTGGTGGTGGTGGTGGTGTGTGTGTGTGTGTGTAAGCAGTAGCTTCAACTTCTGCTTTTGTCACAGGCTGGCCCTGGAGAACTTCAAAATCAAATTCACCCTAGGCTAATTTCTTTTATTTCTGATTTCTTTTATTCCAAACATTCCCTTTCTGTTCTTTCTCTCCAGTATTTTGCTCATTGTCATATCATCTTGCCTATTTCCTGGCATCCCATAAGCTGGGAAGAATTTTAGACGTAAAATAAGCATCCAGTTTTCAAGAGAGAAGAAGTGCTACTTATACTTGGTGATGGCCTTCTTGGAAGGCACTCCCATATGTAGACTGTACAGTTTGGTGCTCAGAAAAATGTGTAAGCCTCCAATAACAGTAATTACTGCCCCCCCCCCCCCTTTTAGGACATGCTATATTATTCCCTATATTGTCATGGGGATTTTTGTCTGTTATGCAGTTTAATTCCATGAGCTATCATCTTATTTGATGAATGCTATTGGATATTTCTTCTAGTTGTTGCAAACACTTTTGCTTCTGGCCCATGACCAGCAGTCTCCCATATCCACTTTATATCTCTCACCATATCCACTCTTGCCTCCCCAAGTTCTGACCATGACATCATCTTATGCAAAGCTATTCAATGATTTTGGAATAAGTATCTTAGTCTAAAATCACAATACTCATCTTTCCCATATAGCTCTGGGATTTTGACTCTACATTCCTTGTGCAGCTTAATTCTGTGTCAATTTCCTCCTTCTCTGCACAGCACCCCTCTATGGTTTTCTTTGTTTCAGTCTCCAGTATAAGGAGTTTTCAAAAAGTTCATGGAAATGCATATTATGAAAAAAAACTATAGATGGATTTTAAAGTATTTTTCTCACCAAAATTAATGTAAAATTCCATTTCCACTAGCTTTTTGAAGTACCCTCTGTTCACCATGCTCATTCTCTCCTACGAGTCATTGCGAACGATGGTCTCTGCTTAGGATGCTTTCCTTTTCCTTTTTTGTCTCATTTACTCTCAGATTCCATCTCAGATTTCTGTTAAGCCCACTCACTTGAATATTTCCTTCCTATACCATCTCTTTCTTCAGTTGTGCTGCTTACTCTGGGGGTGTAATTTTATGAATACAATTAGTTTACCCATTATGATTTATATGTTTGTTTTACTCTACCATAAGCTCCATGCTATAGATATAGTATCTGGAATTTATAAATAATGTTTCCATATTGCCTAGCTACTACTTGGTACATAATTGGAACTCAACAAATATGTGTTGGACAGATGAATAAATCTCCACTTTACAGATGGACAAACTGAGCTTAAGGGGGTCAATTAAACAATTTCTCAAGTTTCTTAGACATTCTTTAATTGTAAGTATCAAAAATCTCAAAATATGCAAAGCAAGGGGAAACATGGACACAGGATAATTGTGTGTAAAACAAGGGCTGGGTTTATAGCCAAGCTGCACAAAAAATCTTGACTCAAGAAGGAAAATCTCTCAGCAATCCGGAGACTGGCTCAGTGCATCTCTTTCCGCTCCTTTTCCAGACCCCTGTCCTTGGCTCTTCTCTCTCAGCAGGGGGAGATTCTCATCATTGCCTCTGTCTGTTCATTGTCACTGTTGTGCTTGGTTGAAATGACCAGATAGCTCCCACTGTCATCACCTCCAGGGGGCCAGTGATGGTGTGGGAAAGCCATGTTCCTGTTTGGTTCCAGAGAGAGAGGGAGGGAGAGGGAAGTGAAGGAGAGGGAGGAGAAGGAGAGGGAGTATATGAACAAATTGGCTTGGTCGTGCTTTGTAATGATTTCTGCATATTAGGTGTCCACCTCAGACCTTCTCATGTCTGCTCAGCTCTAGGTGGGCCTGAGCCACCTGGTTCCCATCCTGAGAACAGGTCTGCAGAGAAGTAAATGTCTACAATAGCCAGGGCTGGGCCAGGTTGAAGCCAGGAGCTCAGAACTCCATTTCAGTCTCCCATGTGGGTGACAGGGACCCAAGTCCTTGGACCATCAACAGCTGCCTTCTGTGGCACGTTAGGAGGAAGCTGGATTGTTAGCAGAGCAGCCAGGACTTGAACCAGTGCTCTGATATGGGATGAAGATGTCCCCCAAGTGGCAGCTTACTCCTCTGCACCACAATACTTGCTTTTAGCAGGAACTCTTAAAAAGAGAGTTGAACAAATAAAGTACAAGGGAGCTTCAAATACTTTGTGGGAAAATGAAATTAAGGTTATGTGTATTTCCCATCAACTTTTTGAAGCTCTCCTACTTTCAGAGAAAACATCAGGGTAACACTATAAAATAGTATATCCTTGGTGGAAATAAGTATTGTTTGCTCCTTTCCCATATGTTAAGTGTGACTCAAAGTGATTGGACAGTGTAGGCATTTCCAATATATTCTCTTCATATTCTTGCTTTTGCTTTGCCAGTACTCTGGGCAATGGATACCAAAGTGTTTCCTCTTACTCTATGGCCAACACTACAACACAGGCCTCTCATTTCTAGGAAACATGGGAACTGTTAGTAGCAGAAGTGAAAATCTGTTTCACTGTCTATTCTGTGGTGCGTATGTACATATGCATACATGTATGTGTATGTTGGATGCTTAACTTTCAGAAGAATCGGTGGAAAGTTTATTCATTATGAGTTATATTTGGACAAATATTATATGTTCTCCCTGATCGGTGACAACTATCTGAGCACCAAAGGGGAAACCTGTTGAAGTGAAAGAGACACTATGAGAAACAGTGACTTGATCAGCTCTTGTGCTGACTGTTGTTGTACAATGTAATACTTTATCCATTTTAGTATTTTTTCTTTGTTTTGTTCTAGTACTATTGGTTGAACGCTGTAATTAACACACAATTATTCTTAGGTGTTTAAATTTTAACTGAAAAGTGATCCCTGTTAAATATAAGAGTGGGAATAAGAGAGGGAGGAGATGTACAATTTGGGACATGCTCAATCGGACTTGCCCCAAATGGTGGAGTTAGAATCGTGCCAGGGGATTCCAATACAATCCCATCAAGGTGGCATGTACCAAGGCCATCTCACTAGTCCAAGTGATCAATTTCAGTTCACAATTGATCACACTGATAGGTCTAAGAGTCAAAGGGATCACACAAACGAGACTAGTGTCTGCTAATACTAACTGATAGAATGAAAAAGGGAGATAATGATCCATCATGGGAAATCGGATACACAGCAGACTCATAGAATTGCAGATGTCCTAAATAGCACTCTGGCCTCAGAATCAGCCCTTAAGGATCTGGCTGAAGAGCCCATGAGAGTATTTCAGGCATGGAAAGCCATGACACTCTGGAATTAAAAAAAAAAAAAGAAGACCTAAATGAAAGATCTCTGTGAGTGAGTTCCCAGTGGAAAGAACGGGGCCATCAAAGAAGGAAGTATTTTTCTCTGAAGGGAGGAGAGAACTTCCACTTTGACTATGACCTTGTAGAAATAAGATCGGAGTTGGTGGACTCAACAAGCTTCCATAGCCTTGGCAACTCGTGACTAGAGCCTAGGGAGATTACTGATGCCATAAACAAGAGTGTCAAATTGTTAAGTCAACAACAGGAGTCACTGTGTACTTACGTCTCATGAGGGATCTGTCCTTAGTGTGTTGTCCAATGTGAAGTAATGCTATAACTAGTACTGAAACAGCATTTTACACTTTGTGTTTCTGTGTGGGTGCAAAATGATGAAATCTTTACTTAATATATACTAAATCGATCTTCTGTTTATAAAGATAATTGAAAATGAATCTTGATGTGAATGGAAGGGGAGAGGGAGCGGGAGATGGGAGGGGTATGAGTGGGAGGGAAATTATGGGGGGGAAGCCATTGTAATCCATTAACTGTACTTTGGAAATTTATATTTACTAAATAAATTAATTAAAAAACTTTAACAGACACATAAAAATAGATGATGGTTGTACAACATTGTCAATATACCATTGGGTTGTGCACTCATAATGGTTAAGATGGCAGATTTTATGTCATATTTATATATATATATATATATATATATATATATATATATAACCAAATGTTTGTAAAAAGGAGAAAGAAGCCTGCAGTGGAGTATTTTGCACAGTGAAGATCTTATCAGCTTTAGCCAGGGGTGCAGGGCCTTAGCTGTCTCTTCAGGAGAGATAGCAGTGTGGGGCAAGGGGGATATGCTGAATTTTCCTTTGGTTCCCAAGAGGAAACAATACTTAAATTCAATTTCTCTTTCAAAGCTTAAAGCAAAGAGCACAGATTCTGGCTCAAGTTGTGTTTTTGTACTGTTGCCTGGCAAGGGGGCCCAGCCAAGGACTCACACAGGTGCCAGGCTGGGTTTGACTCTAAATGGTGTACTTGTTTTCTGATTAGCCAGCTTGCTATGCCCAAGCTGTTTAATATGTAAATAGCCAGTTCTTTGCCCTGGATTCCAAAAATAAATCCAAGACTCCTAAACAAGCCAGAGCTGCTTGCCAAGATCCCAGTAATTCACCTGCTTGTAGGTGAGGCCACCTATGAGCCCCTTTGGGGATTTGGAATTGAATATGGAGTGAATAATGTCTAAGTCAAAGTAATATTTAAATTAAAAAATTGAGATGAGACAGAGACAGAGAGAAAGAGAGAGAAAGAGAAAGAGAGATTCTGATTCTGCCCCCTGGCTCACTCCCCAAATGTCTGTAGCAGAGGGGCTGGGATGATGTTGGAGTCAGGGTATGGGTGTGCAGTACAGATCGGCCAGGAGGGTGGCAGGAACCCAATTACTGGAGCCGTTACCACTACCTCTCAGCTTCTGTATTGGCAGGAAGCTGGAGTCAGGAGCCATAGCCAGGAATCAGACAGGCACTCCAGGGGGGAGAGGGGGATCCTAACTGCTAGGCTAAATGCCCACTGCAGGTTCATTTTATACTTTTTAGATAATTGTTTTCTCCTGTATTAAACTGTAGATTTTTTTCATTCTGTGGAATCAGACATAAGGCAAATTTGCCTGTGCTGAGGAAAGCATCCAGAGTTCTGACAGTTCTAACAGTGAGCCCGGAGCATGCACTCCAGGGCTGGACTGCTAGAGTCAAATCCTGGGTGCTCCATACTGGAGCCATGTGGTTTTCACAAAGTGCTTAACTTCCTGTGGATTGTTATAGATATTAAATGACAGGACATCATGTGGCATGCAGCAAGTCCACAATCAATGCATAATCAATGGGACCATTGTTATCATCACTAGTAGTAATACATTTTCTTGTCACTGTATGAAAAGCAAGTTGTGTTTTGGGGAGGAGAAGTCATGGGAAGATCAAGAGAAGTTAAAGATTTCAGGAAAGCATGAAGTGTTTCCTAGAGATTATTGAGCCACACGTATGAAATAGCACATGTATGAATTAACTTCAACTAATTACCACTCAATTCCATCTAAATGATATCATGAAAGGGCTATGGTTCTTATATAGATAGCAGAACCATTTGAATACTGAAGTCATAGAGCTGACAATGGGAGATATCCATGTGGTAGAATCACGTGTGTGTGTGTGTGTGTATGTGTGTGTAAGTGGGCATGTGCCCCTGGATATAGAGTCTAACTTCCTTAATTTGTAAAAGAAGTTTAATCATAGAATATGTGATTTGTCCTCAGTAATATCTGTCCTCAGTAAAAGTGATCCAGACACTTTTGGTAAGAAGACTGTTTTCATAATTCTGTGGGATAGTTTTCCACACATCCAGTGAACGAAAGACAAAGTTATTTTTGCCAAGTTCCTTTGAGATGAAAACTTACCTCATCATTGATGAAGCAAAACATCTATCAAAAAGAAATAACTAGTACTCAAACAGTACTTTATACTTTGTGTTTCTGTGTGGGTGCAAACTGTTGAAATCTTTACTTAATATATACTAAATTGATCTTCCGTATATAAAGATGGTTGAAAATGTGAATGGAATGGGAGAGGGAGTGGAAGATGGGAGGGTTGCAGGTGGGAGGGAAGTGATGGGGGGGAGCCACTGTAATCCAAAAGCTGTACTTTGGAAATTTATATTTATTAAATAAAAGTTAAAAAAGATAACGAATGGAGTTAAGGCATAGATTGATGGCACACAGACACACACACACACACACATCTTTGCTTTGGCAATAATACATCTGAGGGCATGACAGAATACTTTGTGCATTTCTAAGAATCGAAATCCATATGAATATCCTAGGGCCTGTTGCCATTCAACAATGCACATTACACGTCTTCCCCTGATTTGCTTGAGAATAAACTGGCCTTTCTCTCTTGTAACTTCACACAGGATCTACTTACATACAGTCACTTCATTGTGGATGCAGACATCTCTGAGGGCCACATACGTGTATTCTAAAATTGGTGTGTAAGCTTAGAGATGTTTGTACCTTCCTTCTGACTTGGCAAGTATCTTGCAAATTGTTCCTACCCAGTAATTGTGACTGAATGAATGATTAATGATAAGCTTTTAGAATAAATTAGCCTATGCATTTATGCTCAATTGAATCTTTTAAAAACTATTTTTTAAAAGTCAGCATAAATATACATATTGTACATATTTATGGTATTCTATTTGATGTTATGTGTTACACGATGTAATATCTAATTTGGGTAAATATATTTATCCTTTCAAACATTTAATGTTTATGCTGAAAGCATATGAATATACTATCTTTGAGGTTTTTTAAATAGAGAAATATAGATTAAATTATCTATCTGCACTGTACGGTATAATAAAACCCCAGAACGTTTTACTACTGTATAGCTATAACCTAATACCCATCCGTCAACCTTCTTAACTCTTCCATCTCTACTTCCCTCCGCAGCCTCTGGTAACCACTATTGTATATTTTTAACTTCCATGAGATCACTGATTATTTTTTTAACTTTGTTTGTGAGTGAGATCATGTACATGTGCTTGGCTTATTTCATTTAACATAATACCCTTCAGTTCCATCCATGTTGTTGCAAATGACAAGATTTCATCCTTTTTATAGATGAGTGTATAGATCGTGTATTTTTACAATGTTTTCTTTATCCATGTATTGGTGGCTGGACACTTAGGTTGTCTCCATCTCCAAGCTGTTGAGACTGGTGCTGCAATAAACGTGGGGGAAGCAGATGTCTCTTTGACAGATGGATTTCATTCCCCTTGGATATATAATCTGAAGTAGGATGGTTCAATCATAGGGCAGTTCTAGTTTTACTTGTTGGAGGAAACTCCATATTGTTTTATACAACAGGTGTGCTAATTTAGAGTCCCAGCAGTAGTGTGCAAAGGTTACCTTTCTTCATATCTTAACCCACATATGTTATCTTTTGTTATTGTTGTTGCTTTTCATAGCTAATCTTCCTAGAATGAGGTGATATCTCCTGGAGGTTTTGATATGTATTTCCCTGGTGATTATTGGTGTTGAACATTTTTTTTTTTATGTACCTGTTGGCCATTTGTGGATTTTCCTTTGCAAAATATCTATGTAGACCTATTGCCTATTTGTTAATTTCATTTTTTTTTTTTTTTTTTTTGACAGGCAGAGTGGACAGTGAGAGAGAGAGACAGAGAGAAAGGTCTTCCTTTGCCGTTGGTTCACCCTCCAATGGCTGCCGCAAATGGCGCATGCGGCCGGCGCACCGCGCTGATCTGATGGCAGGAGCCAGGTGCTAGGTGCTTTTTCCTGGTCTCCCATGGGGTGCAGGGCCCAAGCACCTGGGCCATCCTCCACTGCACTCCTGGGCCACAGCAGAGGGCTGGCCTGGAAGAGGGGCAACCGGGACAGAATCCGGCGCCCCGACCGGGACTAGAACCCGGTGTGCCAGCGCCGCAAGGCGGAGGATTAGCCTGTTGAGCCACGGCGCCGGCCAATTTCATTTTTTTTAATTACGGAGATTTGTGTTTTTTATGTACTCTGGATTTTAATCCTTTATGGAATGTATGGTTGGGAAATATTTTCTCCCATTGTTTAGGTTGGCTTTTTACTCTTTTGATTGTTTCATGTGCTGTACAGAAGTTCTTTAGTTTCATGAAATCCCATTTGTCTATTTTTGCTTTTATTTCCTGCATTTTGGGGATCTGATGTAGAAAATTCTTGCTCATTCCAATCATGATCCATTTTCCCTTTGTCATCTTCTAATAGCCTCAGAGTTTCAAGTCTCACAGTTAGGTCTTTAATCCATTTGGAACTGATTATTTTAATGTGAGAGAGAATCTAGTTTCATCTACACACACACACACACACACACACACACACACACACATATATATCCAATTTCCCAAGCAACATTATTAAAAAGGCCATTTTTTTTTTGAGATTTTTTTTTTTTTTTTTTATGAAGCTTTTATTTAAAGAATATAAATTTCCAAAGAACAGCTTATGGATTACAATGGCTCCCCCCCCACACAACTTCCCTCCCTCCCCTCACCCTCCCCTTTCCCGCTCCCTCTCCCCTTCTGTTCACATCAAGATTCATTTTCAATTCTCTTTATACACAGAAGATCAATTTAGTACATATTACGTAAAGATTTCAACGGTTTGCCCTCGCATAGAGACACAAAATGATAATACTGTTGGAGTACTAGTTATAGTATTAATTCACAATGTACAGCACATTAAGGACAGAGATCCTACATGATTTTTTTTTTTAAAAATTGATTAATTGTCTATGCAATTTCCAGTTTAACACCAAGATTTTTTAATCATTTGCAATTATCTTTGTATAAAGAAGATCGATTCAATATATACTATGTAAGGATTTCATCAGTTTGCACCCACTCAGAAACACAAAGTGTAAAAATACTGTTTCAGTACTAGTAATAGCATCACTTCACATTGGATAACACATTAAGGACAGATCCCTCATGAGACGTAAGTACACAGTGACTCCTGATGTTGATTTAACAATTTGACACTCTTGTTTATGGCGTCAGTAATCTCCCTAGGCTCTGGTCATGAGTTGCCGAGGCTATGGAAGCCTTTAGGGTTCGCCGACTTCGATCTTATTCCCACAGGGCCATAGTCAAAGTGGAAGTTCCCTCCTCCCTTCAGAGAAAGGTACCTCCTTCTTTGATGGCCCCGTTCTTTCCACTGGGATCTCACTCGCAGAGATCTTTCATTTAGGTCTTCTGTTTTTTCCAGAGTGTCTTAGCTTTCCATGCCTAATATATTCTCATGGGCTCTTGAGCCAGATCCGAATGCCTTAAGGGCTGATTCTGAGGCCAGAGTGCTATTTAGGACATCTGCCATTCTATGAGTCTGCTGTGTATCCTGCTTCCCATGTTGGATCATTCTCTCCCTTTTTCATTCTATCAGCTAGTATTAGCAGACACTAGTCTCGTTTGTGTGATCCCTTTGACTCTTAGACCTATCAGTGTGATCAATTGTGAGCTGAAATTGATCACTTGGACTAATGAGATGGCCTTGGTACATGCCACCTTGATGGGATTGTATTGGAAACCCCTGGCACAATTCTAACTCCATCATTTGGGGCCGTTCCGATTGAGCATGTCCCAAATTTTACATCTCCTCCCTCTCTTATTCCCACTCTTATATTTCACAGAGATCACTTTTCAGTTAAAATTTAAACACCTAAGAATAATTGTGTGTTAATTACAGAGTTCAACCACTAGTACTAGGATAAAGAGAAAAAAAAAATACTACCATGGATAAAGTATTACATTGTACAACAACAGTCAGCACAAGAGCTGATCGAGTCACTGTTTCTCATAGTGTCCATTTCACTTCTACAGGTTTCCCCTTTGGTGCTCAGTTAGTCATCGCCAATCAAGGGAAACAAATGATATTTGTCTCTTTGGGACTGACTTAATTCACTCAGCATGATGTTTTCTAGATTCCTCCATTTTGTTGCAAGTGACCGGATTTCATTGTTTTTGACTGCTGTATAGTATTCTGTAGAGTACATGTCCCATAATTTCAAAAGGCCATTTTTTTTTTACAACGTATAGTCGTGGCACCTTTGTCAAAGATCAGTTGGCTTTAGATGCCTGAGTTTATTTCTACAGTCTCTGATCTGTTCCATTGTCTATGGATCTGTTTTTATGCCGATAATTACTGTAGCATTCTGATATATTCTAAAGCCAAGTAGTATAGGGCCTCCTGCTTTGCTTTTCTTGCTTAAGATCATTTTGGGTGTTCAGAGTCTTTTGTGATTCCATATACATTTCAGTAGAGTTTTTCTCTAGTTCTGTGAAAAATGTCATTGGGATTTTGACAGAGATTGTAGTGAACGTAAGTAGTATACACATTTTAATGATATTGATTCTTCAAGACCATTAACATAGGATGTCTTTCCATTTCTTTGTGTTGTGTCATCTTCAACTTCTTTCATCATTATAGTTTTTATTCCAGGGATATTATGCCTCTTTGGTTGAATTTGTTCTCAGGTCTTTTAGGTTTTTTTTATTGTTTGTTTTGTTGCTGTGGGAAATGGGATTTTTTTTCTTGATTTTTTTATTCAGATGACTCAGTATTGGTGTATATTGCTTTTTTTTTCATTGACTTTGTATTTGCTGAATTTATTAATTCTAACAGATTTTTGGTGGGCTTTGGGGTTTTCTATATATAAGATTACATAATCTGCAAACAGTGACAATTTTACTTCCTCTTTTCCAAATAGGATGCTCTTTATTTCTTTCTTTTCCCAATTGCTCTAACTGGGTTCCCCAGGAATAAAATTGGAGAAAAGTGAGCATTCTTGTCTAGTTCCAGATCTTAAAGCTTTCTCCCACTCAATAATGTTAGCTGTTTGCTTGTTATAAATGGCCTTTATTATGTTGATGTGTGTTCCTTCTGTACCTAGTTTGATCACAGATTTTATCATGAAGGAATGTTGAATTTTGCTTAATGCCATTTCTGCATCTACTGAGATGGTCACGGTTTTTGGGCTTCATACAGTTGATGTGCTGTATCATGTTTGTTGATTTTCATGGGCTGAATGTTCCTTGCATACCTTAGATGAAACCTCTTTGATCATGGTGAATGATCTTTATAATGTGATGTTTCATTTTATTTGTAGTATTTTGTTAAAGATTTTTACATGTCTGTTTATCAACCATATTGGCCTGTAGCTACGTAATAATTGCAGATGTGTTCCCTCAACCACTGTAACAATTCTAAGCATTTAGAAATACAGGTGGTTCCTGTTTGGCCAGCCTTCTGGGCACCCAAGGTCCATGTGTGCCCTTTTGTCCCACAGTTCATCCCCTCCTATTGCTTTCCTTTCTTATCAGATCTGACGTCCTCACTAGTTAATAGACTCTTAACACAAATTGTGAAATTCACAAGCATTTTATTACACATATCAGGTATGAGAAATAATGAATTGCAAGCTTGTGTAGTCACAGCTCAGCTTAAGGAACAGAATGTTATCAGTACCTTTCAAGACGTCCTTGTTCTTCTTCCACATTACTCCCATCTTGATTTTATCCTACTCATTCTTTGATTACTCTTCACATTTTCCTTCTTCTGGATGTACTATAGTATTTATTTTGCATGGTGAATCTTATGGAACTGGAATCATACTACATTCTTTTTAATTATAAGTTTTTTTTAAATCAAGTAAGGCATACAGTATGATGTTTTGACACTTGATTATCCCTTATTTGAAATGCCTTTGACTATATTTTGGATTTTTAGGGGGAGTATTTTGTAACACTTTTATACATAATGAGATATCTTAGGGATAGGACCCAAATCTAGACATTTTAAAATGTAAAAGTCCTTTTACATTTTATAAAGACCATATACAAATAGGTTGATGGTAATTTTATACAATATTTTAAATAATTTTTTATTTGAAACAAAGTGCCATGCTGTGGAATTTTCTGCTAGTAGCATCTTGCAGGTACTCAAGGAGATCTGGATTTGGAGCTCTTCAAATTTCATATTTGCATGGTTTGGATTCTCATCTATGTACATGTGCATACACCTTGTAAAGCACTTGTTACAGGCAAGTGAAGTCACATGCCCAACATCTCACGTGGTTCCTTTTATGAGTATGTGGACAGAGATCCTAAAACATACTCTTAGTCGATTACTACTACACAAGACAGAATTAGTAATTAGGGTCCAGTGCTAGGTTATACATTTTTAGATTATTTATAACTGTATCTTTGTACCTTTTACCTATGTTGTACTGTTTTCCACCACACCCCCTACCTCTGGTGACCATGTTTCTCCTTTTAGCTGCTATGTATATATAAGTTAAAGTTTTTTTTGGATTGCACATATAAGTGAGATCATGCAATATTTATCTTTTTCTGTTTTTTTTTTTTATTTAGCATAATGTCCTCTAGGTCGTCCCCGGTGCAAATAACTAGGATTCCAATTTGTGTTTCTCTCTGTGTGTAATATTATCCTACACACACACACACACACACACACACACACACACAGAGTGCCTTTTCTTTCTCCTTCCATCTGTTGATTGACACTTAAGTTGTTTCCATATCTTGGCTGCTATGAATAATGTTAAAATAATATGAGTGCAGATATCTTTACAATGTGGTGATCTCATTTCTTTTAGGAAATACCCAGCAGAGGGATTTCTGGCTCTTGTGATGTTTCTGTCTCTAAGTTCTTAGGGCACCTTCGTACTGTCTTCTGCCCACAGTGGCTGTACCAGTGCTGCATTCCCACCAGCAGTGTGGGAGCCTTCTCTTCTTTCCACACCCTCACCAACACTTGCTGTCTGCTCTCTTTTTAGTGACAGCCATCCTAACAGGTGTAAGGTGATAGCTCATTATGGTTTTGGTTTAGATAACCCTGATTGCAAAATCTTCCAAGTAGCCCTAATGACCTTGAAAACAAGTTGAAGGCCTCACATTTCCTGATTTTAATTTACATTACAAGGTAACATATGTATGGTACTAGCACAAAACAGACACATAGACCAGTGGAACAGCATAGAGAACCCAGAAATAATCACCGGCATATGCAATCAGCTGATCTTTGACAAGGCCACCAAGAAGATACAACAGGGGAAGGGACAAGCTCTTTAGTGACGTTGGAGGGATTGGATACCCATATGCAGCATAAAGCTCAGCCTTTATCTTACACTATACCCCAAAAGCAGCTCCAAATGTGTTGAAAACCCGATATAAGACCTGAAGCCATAAAGTTCTCAAGAGAAAACACAGAGAAAAACCCTTTTACATTGTTCTTGTTTTGATTTTGGAAATGAACCTCAAAGGCACAGGCTGGCATTCAAAGCAAAAGTATATAAGTGGGGCTACTTAGACCTGAAAAGCTTTTGCACACGAAAAGAAGTAATTGAAAAAATGAAAACAAAGTCAGTGTCAGTATCAAATAAAGGGTTAATATCAAAAAGATATAAGGAACTCAAAGGTGAAACTGAATGGTGAAAAAAAAAGATTCAAAACAATCTGATATTAAAATGAGCAAATGCCGGGGCCAGCACTGTGGTGCAACTGGTTAACACCCTGGCCTGAAGCGCCGGAATCCCGTATGGGCGCCAGTTCTAGTCCCGGCTGCTTCTCTTCAGATCCAGCTCTCTGCTGTGGCCTGGGATAGCAGTAGAGGATGGCCCAAGTCCTTGGGCCCCTGCACCTGCATGGGAGACCTGGAGGAAGCTCCTGGCTCCTGGCTTCAGATTGGCACAGCTCTGACTGTTGCAGCCATCTGGGGGGTGAACCACCGAATGGAAGACCACTCTCTCTCTGCCTCTCTCTCTGTAACTCTGACTTTCGAATAAATAAATAAATAAATCTTTATAAAATGAGCAAATGCCCAAAATAGACATTTTTATTAAGACATAAAAATGAACAATAGATATATACAAAGGTATTCAACATCACTAAATATTCTTTTAAAACTTGCTTTTTGCCATTATTGTTATATTCATGAATGTCCCCTGTTGAAGGCTGTCGCTGTAGTTCTTTGATTTTTAATACCTTTAGTAATTTCTTGCTTATCTCCCCATTTCCTTCCTTCCTCCAACATGTATTTATTGATTTATGTATTTAAAATTTAAATTAGTTTCTAACAGATTCCGTGTACTTTGTAGATACAATTCTGAGAATATAATCATATTCCCTTCCTCCCTCCCTTCAGACACTCTTTGAGGCCTTGTGAACAGACAGCAGCAAATAAAGTCAAAATCTTTGTCCTCATGAGCTAAAGTTTCAGCTGGAGATAAAGATGTTTAACAAAGTTGTGAGAGTTTCATGTGATAGACATTACTAATTGTTGCATAAAAGTAAGGTATGAAAGGGGTGAGGGAGCTTGCTATACAGGAATGGTTTTCAGCGATAAAAAGGATGGTTAGAGAACAGAATACAACTCCCAGATTTATTCTTCCACTGATGATTGCTTGTTTCCTGTTGAAGTCATTGTGAACAATGTTTGTATGTGTTTTCTGCTGCAGATATGCAGAAAAAAACTCTGGGATGTATTTTCCCATAGGTGCAATTAATGTTTGTTTGTTTGATTTAGAAAGAGGCATTTTTAAGTGATAATGGTTTATTCATGTTTTAATCTCTGATACTTGACCTACTATGTGCCGCAGAGCTGAGCTAACGTATTTTTGATTAGGAAACAGGAACAACAGGGTGGGCGCTCTGTATCCAAGGTGTCATCTTCTCCAGGCTGTGCTATTTGTGCAACAACCTCACATGGAAAGCTGAAGCCATCCTCTAGTTTTCTGGGGATGCCCTCTGACCTTGTCAAGTGCATGTTGGCTGTGACAATTGGAGGTGATCACGCCTCATTGAAGTAGAGGAACACTGCAAGAGGGTGAAGCTGTTTATTGCAATCATTTCCCACCTTCCTATTTGAGAAATCCCTCAGAGAATCCCAGATCTCTTTACCGAATGCCGTTCTCCCTATCTCCTATATGCCTGGCTCCTAAAGCTTGCCTGAGGACTGTGTTGTCTCCTGTTTCCTGTATGGGGTCAGGAGTCCCCACTTGAACTCGCCCCTTATAACACAGTTGTTGGGCTGAAGTTTTGGCAAGGAGGAAAGGTGTGCTTTAAAACTGATCTTTTCTTGCTTGTGGAAAATGAATCTATAGCACTTGGGAGTGGCCGGCGCCGTGGCTCACTAGGCTAATTCTCTGTCTGCGGCACCGGCACCCTGGGTTCTAGTCCTGGTCGGGGAGCCGGATTCTGTCCCGGTTGCCCCTCTTCCAGGCCAGCTCTCAGCTGTGGCCCAGGAGTGCAGTGGAGGATGGCCCAACTGCTTGGGCCCTGCACCCATATGGGAGACCAGGAGAAGCACTTGGCTCCTGGCTTTGGATCTGCACAGTGCGCTGGCCGCAGTGGCCACTTGAGGGGGTGAACCAACGGAAAAAGGAAGACCTTTCTCTCTGTCTCTCTCTCACTGTCTAACTCTGCCTGTCAAAAATAAATAAATAAAGTGCTTAGGAGAGTTATTTGGGTTCAAGAAATCCTAGTAGAATGCACTTCTGGGCTGCAACGCTGTTGAAATAGTCAAGCCCCAGAATTGTGCTTTTACTTCATAAATATTTCAGTTAAAATTCAGTCACTTTGCATATGAGTGTCTCTTCATGTTTTGAAATGTCCAGTGTCAGCATTTAAAATAAATCATTTCTCATGAAGCCATTTCCAATGTGGTCATTGGAACCTGTTTTTCCTGGCTAGCATATTTAACAAAGGATCTGTCACTGCCTTTGCTGTAGTCTTCATTTTTCCCTGGTGTATAGTGAACCATTTAGTTGCTAACTAACATTGATTTATTAAAAGTTCAGATAATATATTCTCCCTATACCAAAGAGTTCTTGGTATATACAGACTTTCTACCCTTCTCCTCCGTTATAAAAAAGGTCATAATATGTATTGCTGTCATTAATGCAGAACAGTGGAATGGGCTGTTTTATTTATTTTGTCCCCCAGAAACCTTTTATTTAAGGAATACAAACATCATGTATTTCATAAATACAACTTTAGGAACATAGTGATTCTTCCCACTGTACCTACCCGGCTATCCCTACCCCGGACTTGTTTTTAAACTATGGGTTTATCTTTTGAAAGTAATTTTCACCTTCACTCTAGTGGCTAGGACAATGCTGTCATCTCTCTCTCTGTCTGTCTAGGTCTCTCTCCCTATATTTAGTGAATTTCACCCTAGGTTTTCTCAAAGAAGAATCTAACAGTGAATGCCAGTATACCTGAATAGTTACAAATACACACGAACTTCCAATATCAGTTATAGCAAGAAATGAGAAAGGGTTCAGTAAGGGAGGAAAACCTTATTTATCTTTCCAGTTAACTGCTTTGTGAGCCATGATATCCTTTTGTGCTTCTGTCCTTTCAGCTGAATATAGTTCAGGTTCCAGGAATGATTTTCAGAAAGGATTTTGACACAAGAGCCGTACCAGGCCATTTAGCTAGAATTGTACAACAGATATACAATCTGGAGTCCAGTGTGCCTGAAATACATTCCAAATGTTAGGGGGTTTACTTTTAGCGTCCTGCACTGCTGATTTCACAGTGCTGACATTAAAAAAACTCAGTGATAATTATATGGTCTTTATATTAAGTAAGCATTTAAAATTGTCAATATATAAAAATATTACATCATATTTGTGTTTTCTTTTTTGAGATAAAACATTGGAGTAGTAAGTAAAACTAAGCATTTATAGATGTTTCCAGTATGCTACTATTGAAATAACCAATAAAAACAGTAGATTTCCCTTTTTTTAGAGGGGAAAAAGCATATGATCTTTCCCATTAAAGTGAATGGCACTTGGCTGCATTTTCTTGTCTTTTTATATGATTTTTCCATGTCATAAAAATATGATTAGCTTGCACATACGGAAAGGTTGTCAAATCTCCACGAAGAAAATATCCATCAAAACCTAGACTGTTTTTAACCTGTGGGTAGTACTATGTTTTTACAGTGAAAATGTGAAGCTGAGGAAAGAAAATATTTAAATTGAAGGAAACCTTTATCTTCGGTCAGCCCAATTAGCTCACAATTTGCTGGTATTTAGTCAAAGGAGAGAAGAGAGAATGTGCTCTTTGTTAGAGAGCCTCTGTGCTGAGTCATGTCAGTCATGTTCTTGGGAGACACAGAACCCATTTATTATAAGGAATTGGCTTACCTGATTAGTGGAGTCCTAAGATCCATAGTCAGTGATCTGGAGACCCAGGAGAATTGATGCTGTAGCAGTCGCCTGAAGGCCAACAGGCCAGAGACCCAGTGTGGGTGAGTGTTTCAGTTCAAGTTTGCAGGAGGCTCAAGGCAGGAGGCATTCCCTCTTCCTCAGAGGAGGCTCAGTCTTTTTGTTGCAATCCAGCCTTCAACTGATCAGATGAGGGCCTCCACACCAGGGAGAGTAGAGTGCCCTACTCTACCAATTCATGTATGCAGCTCACCCCATAACACCCTCACAGACACACACAGAAGAACATCTGACTCAACATCTCAGTGCCCTTAAGCCCAACATGTGACAGTTAATTATCACACATGTGGTAATTCCAGGAGTCTCTCCTGGGAAATTCACATCTCTTCTATGTCCTGTGTTGGAAATGGGCCAAAGATAGGCTAACATGCTTCAGGATATGAACACATCTACATTTTAGAGAATAGTGTGAGAGCCAAGATCACTATTGCGTTGAAAGAGAATTTCTGTGGGAGTAATATTTATATTGAACAGGCTCTCCTAGGACCTGTCCTCCAGGACCTTTTTATTGGATCGTAAGTGGTAAAACCAAACACCCAGCATTTCAGTGATGAGCTCAGTTGGCAAAGGAGCACTGGCTTCTCTTGTTTTATTTAGGCAGTTGATGAGGAGTGCCTCATGCTTGTTGAGTAACGTGCCCCAAGAATGTCTGTAAAGCACTTGATCCAGTTTGGTCAGTTTGAGTAACCACTATGTGCACTGCATTGACCTACATGAGATTACCTGGAATGCGACTGAGAGCAAGCCTCCTGGGAAGCAAGGCCCTTGGCTTTCTACATGTGAACATGAATTCAGGGCCCTGGATACTAGTTCCAACCTCAAACACATTTGGTACAAGAAGCCTTTTAGAGCAGCATAGTTTGTTGCAAATGAGCACGTGTCATAAGCATTTGAATAAGCAAATGACTGTCTGCAGTCCCCGAAAGGCATGGATGTGGCTCAGGCATCATGGCATGGATTATATGGATTGCAGGGGCCCACGTTGATTTTTCGACCTTTCTTCCCCAGTCTGGTGGCTTTCCTCTGCCCTGGAGATTTCCAAGTCATTTTGAAATAAATGTACTGATGCACATGGAAAGGATGCCCAGGGAAGTTTAGTGCAGAGCTATCCCCCCATTTCAACTGTGAGACACTGAGGATCTTTTTGGTGGGAGATCTGAGAGAATCATGGTTTTTTATCAAATAGATGTGCATGGACTGCTGATCTGTTTCATTGAATATTGCCAGATTCACAGAGCTGAACCTTTGGGCTGCAAGCACACTGACACTCATTTTCATTTTCATCAGCATTATTTTGAGACGCATTTTTTCCTACAGATCAAGAGACATGTTTAGACATATTTCATTTACTGAGAGAACCACTAATTTTCCTGGTCTCTATTTCCTGTTTTGTAAGCTGAAAGATTTTAAATCAGTATTCACCTCCCTTCCAATCCAGTTCTGTGATGGCATGGATAATTAATGACTGCCATACTTCTAGATTTCTATGTGGTTCATACATGTCAGAAATATAAAAAGTTTTTCTTCCAACCCAGGTAGTAGAATATTACATATTTTTGGAAATTCGTAACCTTTCCCTTTATCCCTCTTAGTGATAAAGCTGAATAAGCTGAACTGAATTACTGACTGGGGGATGTGAGTGGCAGCTTGCAGATGTGCATCCAGTGCCTGAAAGTTGTAGATGCTTTTCACTTCTTGTAAGTCCGTCTTTTTGTTCTCACTGGGGTTGTCCTATTTGGCTGATTTCCCAGTGTGTATGTCCAGGATGAATGAGGAGGGGAGGGTCAAGTTCATGGTCATCCAGTTCTGCTCAATCTCCTGGTCCTGTAGCAGCTGCCTGCTCTCAGGGAAATGCCTGCCTGTGTCACTTCCGCAGCTCCACACAACCCTCAGCTTGGGCTTGGGACAGCATTTGCCCCTCATCTGACTGTAGCTGTGTGCGCTGGTTCCTTTTGAGCATCTGCTTTATAGCTCTGCTTTAATTTTTATGAAATGAAATTTTAAATTGTCATTGTTTGAGCAGCTAAACATCTGTTTTCCACAAGCAGAATCCAGTCCCCAAAATGGAACTGAACTCATAAAGCCTAACCAAGAGATTGACTCTACCATTTAAATCAATGGGCTTTAAAGTTTTGTTTTGCTTTCTAAACAAAGTCTCTTAACCAGCAGAGTAGTGTGTGACAAATGCCCCCAGTTGGCCATCTTTTCTTTACAAGTAGACAGCTGTCCCTCGGTCTCCATGGTTGGATTGGATCTAGCCTCTCTATGCCCACAGATACACAAATCTGAGGATGCTCATGTCTCTCATAAAAATCATGTAGTTTCCTATGCACATGCTCCTGTATATCTCGAGTCATCTCCATATTAGCTATGATACCTAATGCAATGTAAATCATTGTTATGTTGTTTAGGGAATAATGACAATAGTTTGTACATGTTTAATACAGGTGCATCTTAAAATTTTGAGTATATTCTAGCCAAGGTTGGCTAAATTCTTGGATGTAGAAATCGAGGGTATGGAAGGCTGACTGTACTACCATCAATAGAAGTGACATTTTGGGGCATCTTCTGGGATCCTTAAACCTTGTCACATCCCAGGATCCTTGGAAGAGGAACAGGTGTACGATGCCAGAAGGGGAAGGTGCTTGCTTAGAAATGGGGAAGTGGAGACGGTGTTAAGTAAAGTGATTTGAACTGAGTGTTTTTTGCCCCCTCCACAAGTGTTTCAAATACAATTATTTGACCAGGTTGTAGTCCAGTTTCTCCAAGGAAGTATTTTTCATTTTATTCCATCACTGTTTAAACCCCTGGGAGCTGGGGTGCTGAGAATGTGGGATTTAGGTGATGTGGTGTGGATGGGTCAGGAACTGCCACAGTCCCAGAAGGGCTGGAGAAGGGTGGGGACGTTTTGCCACTTGTGGACCTGTGCCTTCCCTTCCTTCACATTTGCTGCCACTGCAATGAGGTTCGGCAGTGTAGCAGCAGACACGCTCGTGGCCAGGCAGATGTGAGTGATTGCATTATCCTGTGTTGTAGAATTCCATCTGTGGTAACTGAGCCTGCGAGGGATACCATCCCCTATCAATGTAAGTGGCCCAGAATTTTCAGAGCTTCCAGTTCCAATTTTCAAGGAAAAATAGTCCAAAGGAAAAAAAGTTTTTCCTAGAAAAAATATCCAACTTTTAATTTAAAAAATTACGTATTTATTCAAAAAATCAAGTGGGTTTATCTAAAAATATCTGTGATTTACCTGTTTTTGAACTTGAGCATCAGGGTTCCATGCAAACTAAAAATTCATTTATTATCTGAATAAATTAGCCATAATTCAATCTTCTCAAGGCTTGGATTTTATCTAATCATGATGGCTACTTTAGGAAATTAGGAAGATCAAATCAGAGTGACAAAACACAAATGATTTTTTATTGCAGAGTTCTTTTGGCAGCTTTAATTATCACATGCAAGATAATGTTGTTAACATTGAGAATAACTTCAGCAAAGATACCTGCTGTGGCCCTGGCTTGTGTATTTTACCAGTTCAGGGGTGCATAAGACTGAAATGAGAGGAACCGACCTAGCATCTCTGCTGAATCAGAAAGCAGAGGTTAGTAGCCAGCAACTCTGTTTCTTCTCATCTGGATTTTGAGGGGCTGAAAGGGGCCTCATCACACTGTCTCCATATGGCTGAAGATTGAATGAGAAAACAGGTGGCTTAGAGGAGGATAGGATGAGCACGTGGGCACTGAGCCCTGTAATCTACCTTTTCCCTTGATGCTATGACAAAGTAGGGAAACTCTCCTGCCCAGGTCCACCCCTGGTATACCAGTAACTCTTTATTCTTTGTGACTGTTCTCTCAAAGTCAAACAAAGAGCTTTGATTTATTTTAATCCAAGATTACCCACATAAATATAGATTTTTTTTCCTGTTAAGGGGATGTTTAGGAAGGGTTACAGAGCATATCTTCACTCTGGATCCTGAATATGTCCTGGCAGATCCCAAACCCTTCGGGAAAAACAAATCACTTCTTTTTTTTTTTTTAGGATTTATTTATTTATTATTTGACAGAGTTGCAGGCAGAGAGACAGAGAGAAAGGTCTTCCTTCCATTGGTTCACCCCCCAAATGGCTGCCATGGCCGGCGCTGTGCCGATCCAAAGCCAGGAGCCAGGTACTTCTTCCTGGTCTCCCACGCGGGTGCAGGTGCCCAAGCACTTTGGCCATCCTCCACTGCCTTTCTGGGCCACAGCATAGAGCTGGACTGGAAGAGGAGCAACCGGGACTAGAACCCAGTGCCCATATGGGATGCTGGCGCCGCAGGTGGAGGATTAACCAAGTGAGCCATGGCGCTGGGCCCCAAGCTAATCACTTCTTGATCCTCGTATTGTGTACTGCAGTCTCTGGGCACACCTGTGTTTTACCCTTCTATTTATGTCAGATGTTTGTCTTCCATAATCAACTGCCAAAGCTTTAAAGAGCGAGAGCTCAAATGAAATTTATTCTTAATTCTAAACCCAGTGAACAACACAAAAGCACAGTGAATGTTTGCTCAATTGCATCACGTGGCCCTGAACCCTCTATTTCTTTGAGTCTCTGGAGAATGTGTGGTGTTTGCAGTGGTCCTGTACTCTTACTGAATCTAACTAGTCGGGAAGAAGGAGGGGTGCAGGGAATATTGCCCCAGGGAGTTTCAAGGACGGCTTCTTAATATGGCCATAAGAAGGTAACGGTACCTATGTAGCTGGAATCTGTTGAATCCTATGAAAACATCTTATGATAGAATATTGTCCTCCATTTGTTATCTTGGGGAGACAGCACAAAGTCCATGGTTTCTTTACAACCAGGAAACTCTTTAAAACATTTGAGTGCAATTCATTTTCCCCGAAATCCTTTGGTAGCTTTTTATTGTCTATATCTGTCACTATTAATATTTCAAAGACTATACAAATATTCAACAACTCTTAAAGGTGCAATAGCTCTATAACAATATATATCTTTTAAATTTCAGAAACATTTTATGAGTGCATAAACTGTGCAGTCTCCAGAATAGTTTACAATATAACAGCCTTGGAATAGAATAAAGTATCGTGTGTCTGCTGTAAAAATGCAATTGATAAAATGGCCTTTAACAACAGAAATACTTATTGAGCAGGGACTTGGCGGTTTTCATCAGATAAGTCAGAGTAACCTAATATTCACCAACATAAGAAAGGGGGACTTTTTCAAAAGAAAAAAATTTAAGTCCTACATATCTTGAACTTCATTATTTTATATAGAAATGTGTACAATGATATAGTAGATAGTATGTGTTAATATTTCTGTACTGTCAAAATTCGATTAAGACCAAAAACAAATAATGAAGTGTTGAAGGAAGCCAGCAAGTTCATTCCTCATGGGTGCATTGGGTATTTCTGTATGAAGAAAGTTCTATTTACTTTAAGGCAAAGTTTTGCTATGTGTTAGTATTTAATATTTAATGCTGGAGAGAGTGAGGGAGTCAGTTTGCCTGTGTGAAGTACTTGTAAACCTGCAATAATCATTGCACTTGGGCTTTGACCTGGAATACTCTGGAAGTAGCCACCCTTAGGTGATTTCCTTTAAATAAAATATGAGGGCTTTTGGAAGTTGAAATTGGAATTGTGAAGAATTAAAACGAAATGAAATAGATCTATTAGAAGCATGATGGATACTAAACTAGTTTTGTTCTTTTAATCATCAAGACTTGACATCTTTGTAGCTACTTTTGATTCTCCCCTTTCCTTTTAATTTTAGCACATGTACATAAGAAGCCTGGTAGATCTATTCCCCATCTCTTTTATACTCTGTCCAATAAATATTTTGTTTCTTCTGGTCCTGTGCCATGATGATATAGAGGCATGAGTGGTAGGGGAACGAGCGTGAATCAAGCAGTTGATCAAATATAAGTCAATCAAATGTAGAATCACATCCAACTCAAGAGCTTCAAAAGGAAATGTGTATGTGTTGTGAGAGCCTGTTCCAAGGAGCGGGACATCGGAGAATGAACCCTGCAGGATGTGATGATTTTACACAGGTCTGGAGCCTGGGGGAGATTTCAGTATTAAGCAGAGAGGAGACTGAACTCCAGGCAGATGGAACAGCAGGTCCAGTGGCTCTGCAAAGGGAGTAAGCAGAGTGAATAGGAGGGACTAAACGGAATCATTTGTTGGTGCTGTGGATCCGTTCTGAGAGGAGAAGCGCGTTTCAGAAGACAGTCAGGCTTTGTGGGGGGGATTTTGTACTTGTGGAAATATCAGTAGGAAGCCATCAGAGAATTCTGAGTAGTTGTGCGAGGCCCACACTGTTCTGGATGATGAGGCAGCGGCGTTCTTTGACAAGATGTACCGGAGACAAGTTTCCGTGAACATGTCTGTTTATTAACGATCAGGTGCAGGCTTTTAAAGCTCAGGCAGAGGGAGTGTAGCTGGTACAGGGAGTGTAGCTAGCTATAGGCTAAAACTGATGCTGATGCCTCTCGCTTCTCCAATCAGCTTGAAGGTCAGTAGCCTATGTAGCCTTCCAGGTGGTTCTTATGGGTCTGGGCCACACCCAGGAGCTGTTTACCTGATTGACAGTTACAAGGGTGGGGGAAATGTGCCAGGGGCTCCTGCCGCCTGCCAGCAGTCAGATCCTAGGGTCCTTCCAGGGAGGCATGGTGTACCACGCCCTCTTAACCTCCTACTTTGGCTAGGCAGGCAGTCTTCCAGCCAGGCACAGGGTCAGCCACATAGTTGTGTGGCCAGATGTTGTACTTTGAACTAATAACTGGGAGTTGGCAATAAGGAGCAAAGATGTATTTGGATTGGGTCAGAACTTTTATAGCAATAATCAAGTGAAGGATAGTGGTAGGTGGGGTGAAAGGTGTTGGTAGAGGAGAAGAGAACAGGAAGAATCTGAGAGATTTTACAAAGTAAAATCCATGGGACCCAGTGGTGGATTGGGTTTGACTATGAAAGGGATGTGCAAGTGTCTGGCCCAGGTACAAGCATAGAATGCGGTCTGTTTCCAAAGGCAGGACAGAGCACTGGGCTCTGTGAGGAACATTGTGGGTTCAGCTTTGGACATGGTGAGTTTGAGGTTATTTCAGCACGCCCAAGGGGGAATGTTAAATTGGTTAACAATGCTACCAATCTAAAGTGTGAGATGGAGTCTGAAATGGGTCAAGGAGTGTCCATATAGATGACTACAGAACGGACAAGTGTGAGATAGCCCTGGGGGAGGGGTGGGGGATCAGACAGACCACTACAGGCTCCTACCTTGACTCTTGAGGTGGCTGAACACTGGCTGTGTTTATGAAGAGTCACAGCCACTAGGAAAGTTCCTATGGAAACCAAGAGGAGCCAGCATGGTGATTTTGAGTCTACTGCCTTAGAAATTTGGCTCCATTTCCTGCCTTCATTTCTTCCCTTGGGCCCTCTATTATATAAATTTTGGAACACCATTTTTTAAAAAGTATTGTTTTACTCTTTTCTGAGAAATGTTCAGTGGTTTTCTGTTATCTATAGACCCAACTTGAACACCCTTGAAGATCTGGTTTTCGCTTTCTTCCCCTTTACTGCTCTTATACCTTGAACAGTAATTGGACTTGCTTTTCTGTTTTATGCCCTGTTTTCCACAATGGTGATTCCTCTCTCACCATTTGTTCAATCACAGATTCCTTCCCCTCCCACTCTCGTCTATGTCCAAGTCCCTGCCAACCGTCATGGTCTAGCTCCCTGTCTTAAAACACGTCCAGGGTTCCAGTAGCTTAGATAATTAGCTGGAGTGTAAGCCTGTCTGTTGGTAATTTGTAAAAACTCCCCAGATGATTTGAATGTGTAGCCATGTTTGAGGATGATTGTTCTATGTGTAGTAGATCCCAGCTGGCGTATAAGCTCTATAGATAGCAGAATCCACTTTTCTTTCTTTCTTTCTTTCTTTCTTTCTTTCTTTCTTTCTTTCTTTCTTTCTTTCTTTCTTTCTTTCTTTCTTTCTTTCTTTCTTTCTTTCTTTCTTTCTTTCTTTCTTTCTTTCTTTCTTTCTTTCTTTCTTTCTTCCTTCTTTCCTTCTTTCCTTCTTTCCTTCTTTCCTTCTTTCTTTCTTTCTTTCTTTCTTGTGACAGGCAGAGTGGACAGTGAGAGAGAGAGACAGAGAGAAAGGTCTTCCTTTGCCGTTGGTTCACCCTCCAATGGCTGCTGCGGTCGGCGCGCTGCGGCCGGTGCACCGCGCTCATCTGATGGCAGGAGCCAGGTGCCAGGTGCTTTTCCCTGGTCTCCCATGGGGTGCAGGGCCCAAGCACTTGGGCCATTCTCCACTGCACTCTCGGGCCACAGCAGAGGGCTGGCCTGGAAGAGGGGCAACCGGGACAGAATCTGGCGCCCTGACCGGGACTAGAACCCGGTGTGCCGGCGCCGCAAGGTGGAGTATTAGTCTGTTGAGCCATGGCGCAGGCCTTCTTTCATCTTTGTATCCTAACTTAAATCATGTTAGGGTTCTAGTGAAAAATATTAACTGCAGTGGTAGTTTATTCCTCTAAAATCAGGGCCTCTTATGGATCTCACACTATTTCTTGGAACTTAGAGTTTCCTGATTTTTTGCTGCCTATTAAATGTTTTCTATCTCTTTCTCCTTTCCTCTTTGTTCCTTTTTAAAAGATTTATTTTATTTATTTGAAAGGAAAGAGAGGGAGAGACATAAAGAGAGACATCTTCTATCCACTGGTTTACTCCCCAAATGGCCACAATGGCCAAGAATGGGCCAGATTGAAGCCAGAAGCCTGAAACTCCATCCGAGTCTCCCATGTGGGTGATAGGGGCCCACATACTTGGGCCATCTTCTGCTGCTTCCCCAGGTGCATAGGCAGGGAGCTGCATTGGACATGGAGCAGCTAAGACTTGAATTGGTCCTGTGATATGGGATGCTGGCCTCACAGGCAGTGACTTGCTGCACTGCAGTGCCAGCCCCATCTGTTCCCTGGTTTCTAAAGAGTCTATGTCACCTATGTGTCCGATAGGCTTTACTGTTAAATCCCAGTGTTCACACAGAAGCTGCCACTCCCATTAAAAGAGGTGCTTCAGAACACTTTTGGGGAGGAGCGACATTTTAGCATTTTATGTAATTAATTTTGTTGTGGTGCAGGTTACTGCTCCAGTTACCATTTTGTCTAAGTCCACTGAGACAGAACACATATGCAGCAAGTAATGGAGCACAGTCACACTCGTGTGGGTCTGTTAGTCACATACAGGCAGCAAGGGACAACGGAAGCCTAGGAGTCCTGGCGTGGTGATTCCCCAAAGGCTTGGTAAAGCTTCTCGGAGCAGATGGGAGTCTTGACTGCACATGCTCTGCTTGCCCACAGCAGGTGGATGCCTGGACGCAGCCTGTCTTGTGTGTTACATCCTGGGGAATGTGACTGCTGGACTAACGTATTGGATGTTGCATTTCTAGTGAGCACTGTGACAGAGCTCAGGATCTTCTGCCATCCTCCCTATCTCAGGATTCCCAGCACCTTAAAGATTATTCTTAATAACTACAGGTGAGAAAAGGGAGAGGACAGGGTTGGTCCAAAACCTCCTGGAGAACTGTTTTGAATTTTCCCCTCTGTGTTGGCCCAGGCAATACCTCTTATACAGAGACACAGTGGGTTCACGTGAGCACCTTGGACAGGGATAATAGCGTTTTTGCATCTGCGACCTTGCAACCTAACCTTGGTTCACCAATCTTTAGGATTCCCTTCTTTCTCCTAGTGTTAGAATTGTAGTTACCAACCAGGGAAGTGTTGCCTCCTGGGGGACATTTGGCTACCCGGAGACATTTTAGTTGTCACAACAGGAGAAAAGGAAAAGTGCTGCCGGCATCTGGTGGGTAGAAACCAGGGGTGCAGTTAGTGTCCCACAATGCCCAGGGAAGTCCCCTGAAAGAGAATTATCTCACCCAAGATGTCCCAGAGCTGAGGATGAGCAATGTTGCATTAGAAAAAGCCAACCCAGCACATTTCAGGTTTTTCTCAACTTGAATTATGGAGTCATCCATGTTCACCTCCGACTTATTTTGACAAAAAGGTATGTCTTATAAACTAACCTCTTTGCACACTTATTTATTTACTTTTATCATTTGCGTTTGCCTCTGTTGCCTTTTCCTTGAAATATGAAATACATCTTGAGCTTGACTCTTGGATGAGCCAAATAGGGAATTGAAAATTGCATGCATTAGGGTATTTTTGTGGTTCTTTTAATTAGAATAGTTTTCTATTTTTAATGATTAGTATCCCTATACTTGCACTATTATAATCTAACTTGAACACAGCTGAAGTCAAAGATGTAAAACAAAGCTAGTTACCAGTCTTTTGCACAGGAAATGAAACTTTTGACTAAGCAGTCTAAAACTTAAAAACAAAACAAAACAAAAACACTATAAAATGAAGGAATACTCATTATCAAAGGCTGAAAATATGAAACCACCAGAAAAGGAACATCTAATCTAAAATAATACGGTCAATTATTTATTCCTCTAACAAAAAGGATTTATAGGGATACTAATCATTACCCCCAATGGTAGAGCTGGAAATGTGCCAGGGGATTCCATTGCAGTCTCATCAAGCAGGCATGTACCAATGCCATCTCACTTGTTAAAGTGTTAAGTTTAAGTACATAATTGATCAGAAAGTTAGGTGAAGTGTCAAAGAGATTTCACAAATAAGACCAGTATCTGTAAATAATGAAGGAAAGAATTAAAAGGGAGAGAATGATCCTGCGGGGGAAACAGGATACACAGCAGAGTGCTGTTTAGGGCATTTGCCATTCTATGAGTCTGCTGTACTTATTTCCTCCATTTTGTTGCAAATGACGGATTTCATTGTTTTTGACTGCTGTATAGTATTCTATAGAGTACATATCCCATAATGACTTTATCCAGTCTTCTGTTGATGGGCATTTAGGTTGATGCCATGTCTTGGCTGTTGTGAATTGAGCTGCAATAAATGTTGAGGTGCTGACAGCTCTTTTTTTTTTTTCGAGTTTAATTCCCTTTAGGTAAATTCCAAGGAGTGGGATGGCTGGGTCATGTGGTAGGGCTATATTCAGGTTTCTGAGGACTCTCCAAACTATCTTCCATAGTGGCTTTACCAGTCAAACACTTTTTAAAAAATAAAGAGTTGAATTGATCAGTTTTTTTCTAGAAAAGGTTACTTAGACACAAAGACTGCAAAGCTAGGAGGTTTTATGTGAAATCTGTTGAGAAGCAGCCTGGATGGTTGTGTCTCCTGAGTCTTGCAGCATTTTCATCAGCCTACCATGAAACTACTCCTGACAAGCATGGCTTTGTTCGTTCATTCTTGAGAATCCAATGGCTATCTTCTTCCCAGCCCCATCCCTCAAGCTGAATGTGGTCTCGGAAGACATCAGCCACATGGTACTTATTATCTACATCACAGTCCTTAGGTCTCAGAGACTGGCTTTCATTGTCCTCAGTGGCACGAGAGCATCCCTTGTAAAGGTGAGTTTCATTTCTCTTACAGGCAAAGTCAGAATATATGCAAAGCATCTACATGATAAAGAATAATCCATTCTCCATTAAGACTTCTAAAAATTAATGTGTTCTGAAAGACATGATCATTAAAATGGGTTCTAGCTGCGTTGGTTTTAGTCCTGATTTGTAAAATAAGACATTGTTATTACTAGATAGAAGATTATGTATATATGTATTAATAGATTTTAGGTCACAGTAGTTTGGAGGTCATGAGGTCTAAAGATACACTTTGCTCAAATTTGTGTTTAAAAGTAAGAAAAAGAAGCCAGAGGACCTGGATACATATTTTACCAATAGAGTTTGTTGTATTTGTCAGCTAGCATTTGTCTCCAAAGAACTCTGCCTTCATGCTTTAATCTGTGGTCATGCTTAGTCCAAACTCCTTACGTTATAAAAATAATTACATGTTGTTTGGGTTGATGTCCATGTTTCCTAGCTATAATTATGTCCTTATAATCTTGTTTGTTTTGAAAAGATTTCTACAAATTGCAGATTTACATGGAACTGTTTTTATGTAGCACCTGTGGTTTTTCTTCTTTGCATTCTGATTCCTTGTTTATGGGATGTGCAGTCGTGGATGTAATGCAGGAACACAGGCTGTGCAGGTGTTTCCCTTGGCTGATAATGCTGTAGTCTGTCTAGAGAAATATGGACATTACTGGCCATCACTCATAACATAAAATGCTTCTTTATTATACTGGGAAAGTGCCTAGAGATATTCTTCTGAGAACAGAACAATTTTTGGAACTTTCTGCCAAAATATCTTATATAAAAGAGAGGAACAGAGAACAGTATGTGGGTTATGTTTGCAAATAACCTATGGATTTACTGAGATGAGCTGCAACAATGCATTGGCAAAAAATCCCCTTTGAGCAGTAATTAGGATGTAGTTCCCAGTAAGGCAGAACCTTGATCTCAAAGATAAACCATGTTGCTTCTAGCATGGTACCAAATACTGAAAAGGCATCGTTAGGTCCCGCTGTTCTGCCTGTGGGTGGTTTTGTGTCAAACCAGGTGGTCTTTGAAACTTCTGTCTCACCTTAGGCTAACTAACTCAGAGCTGGAGCCTCAGACATGATTCTGAATGAAGTACACTGAATATCTACATCCAGTGTTTTCAGCATGGGACCCTTCAGGAGAATTTCATGACCCCCATGAGGCTGCAGAGTCCTTTTATAACCTGAGCAGAAAACCACACAGTCACCTCTTGTTTAATGGATACATTCTAGTCCCATCTGAAGCCAACATAGGTTTGCTGATTCTGCAAAACAAGCATGTGAACACATTTGTCTCCACCCCTTACCCCATCTCCCTCCCCACCCCTAGAAAAAGGTTTGCTGGTGAAATTAACTTGAGATGAAGTGTTTCTGGATGAGTTAAGTGTTTATATGGACTTTGTCATCTATGACATAGAACATCTTGATGCAAAGTAAATTATTCAGCTGTTTCAGTCATTCATGATTTCTAAATGAGTCCGTGTGTTATCAAACACATACATGTGGGTATACAGCTGTTGCCAAAATGCACTGCTATTTGGTGGGCACTAGTGTATTATTTTGGTGAGAGTGAACAGTGTCATGTTCTTTGGTGTTTTTTAATTATTTGGCTTCAATGTCTTTAGAGTTGTAAGTTCCTGGCTCCATACTGACAATACAGAGGAGAAGGGGGTATTATCCTCACATTCCATGAAAACATGCAGGAAGAGGTTTCGCACTTTATTACTTAAGGATAACAACATTGGAGTTAACACTTACTCTCCCAGGCAGTATTTGGCATAAGTAGTATATGTAGGACATGGATTTCTTGGAAGCAAGTGGACTCTGCCTATCTGCTAGAAGTGTCTGTTCCTGGCTGCTGGAACAGGACTCTGCTCATAAGGTGTCCTGACTGCTCTTTGTGTTAGTTCTCTAGGTGAGCAGAGTCCTGGGAAAAGAAAAATGTCACAGTGAGTTTAGGGGGTGCTATAATGTACTAAGCTGCATGGCCAGAAAGAAACAGTAGACGGCAGGAATCATGACCTGGCAGAGCCATCACTCTTTATCCAATATTAAGAGCCATGCCAACTATTAGGCTCTGGTGAAAAGTTCCGGTAGCCAGGAACAGCCACTTCTAGCAGATGGGCAGAGTCCACTTGCTTCCTTACATCTACAGAGGTCAAACTTGAAGGGGAATGATATTTGAAAAGTCCTTAAAAATATTGGAGGCCAGTTCTAATATATTGACCCATTTGACCTTGAAGCCTAATGAGTATCACTTTAGTTCTACCCAGTATAGTTTATTTATTTATAGGCAGAGTTAGACAGTGAGAGAGAGACAGAGAGAGAAAGTCTTCCTTTCTTTGGTTCACCCCCCAAATGGTCGCTACAGCTGGAGTGCTGCGCCGATCTGAAGCCAGGAGCCAGGTGCTTCCTCCTGGTCTCCCATGTGGGTGCAGGGCTCAAGCAGTTGTCCCATCTTCCACTGCCTTCCCGGGCCACAGCAAAGAGCTGGACTGGAAGAGGAGCAACCGGGACAGAATCCGGCACCCCGACCAGGACTAGAACCCAGGGTGCTGGCGCTGCAGGCGGAGGATTAGCCTAGTGAGCCATGGTGCCGGCCTCCTCAGTATAGTTTTTAACAATCAAACCAGCAATTCTGGCAGATTTGCTAGCCATTCCTTGTTATGTAATGTTTTTAAGTCAAATTATTTTACATTAATCCTTTACTATGTGTTTGGGGATGCATGGCAGCCCTCATGCAAATAACCACTATCTGAAGCCCACCCCCAGCCTCTGTACCCCCACTCTCATCCCTGGGCTGGGCTATAGCCAGGCTGACCACACCCCAGCCCTGCCACCCCTACACTGTGATGCTGGTGTTGACTTGCCTGAACATTCTGGTTTTTCTATCTGGATGTCCACCTCTCGGGACACTGCATTTGGAACAGAAATTGCCCACTAAGCTCCACCAGAACCCTAGAAATTGGGGTAAATATGCACCAGTTTTTGTTTATTTCAGGCATCCACTCTCCTTGTTGTGGAAAATTCTCTGAGTTAATTTTTGTCGAAAGATTTATTTATTTATTTGAAAAGCAGAATTACGAAGAGAGAGGGAGAGATATAGAGACAGACCTTCAATCTGATGGTTCATTCCCCAAATGGCCACGATGGCTGGGATTGGGCCAGGCCAGAGCAAGGAGCCTGGAACTCCGTCCAGGTTTCCCACATGGGTGGCAGGGGCCCAAGCACTTGAGCTATCTTATTGCTTTCCCAGTTATATTAGCAGGGAACTGTATAGGAAACAGAGCAGCCGGGACTTGAACTGGGCCTCATATGGGGCAGCTTAACCCAAAGTGCCACGACATGGCCCTCAAGTTAAAACTTAAAGCCCGTGCTGCTGCAGTGGGAAGACCCTCAGACTTTGTGCTTATCAATTACAATCTCTCTTGCCTGTTGCCCTTCTTTCTTCTTCTCTCCCTGTACATGTTTAGTTCTTTTGTGAGCATTTGGGGTGTGGTTGTGTTTGTGTGTGAATCTGTGGGGGAAAGTGGGAAGAAGCTTGCTCTGCCTCCCAGCAGTCCAGCTCCCACCATCTGGAGCCTGAGCTCACTCTTACCTCCCTCCTTAGACTACACCACCCTCCAGGCAGATGAGAGGTTCAAGTGCACTCCCTGGAAATTGAAGGGGTGCAAAGAACTTAAGAATAATTTGTACTCTGGATTAAAGAAGTCTGTTTAATAATATCACAACATGCTAAAGTCATATAAAATGATAACTGCATTTGATCTCCTATTTTATTGTATGTAGAAGAGGAAAAGGTAATCTTCCATATGAGGGCGTTTCAAGAAGTTCATAGGAAATAGAAGTAAAAGATGGTTTATTTGATATAAAAGATGTTTGAAATCTGTACATCGTTTTTTTGGTAATACATATTTTCCATGAATGCTTTGCAGAACACTGATATATATGGATTTCAAAAATTGTTTTGCACCCAAATAAATTTATCTTTTGATTTGATTTTCCAGGAAACTTTTGAAGTCCCCCTTATCTGTTTGTACCAAGGTAACTTCATGTGTTCCATTTCATACTTGTGAAATTCTGCTCTGTGTCATTCTGTGACCTCATTTCATTCAAAAGTGTCGTGGACACATGGTTGTGTGAGTACAAGCATCAAATTTAGAAGTCTGTGTGATGTTTCTTAGAACATTGCTGACAATCTCCTTGACTGGTTCCAAATTATTCTCATTTTTTCACTCTGTGAATGATTTGCTGAATGGCTTTGGGTATAACACCTTAAAAATACATGCAGTGTCTAGAGTAAATTCTAGGAAGTCTTACTGGGTCAAAGACTGTACTTCTTTCAAATTTGGATTCCTAGGATCAAATTGTCCTCCACACCAATGTGGGCCCATTTCCCCTCTCCTGGGAGCTGCTTGTTGCTTGTGGACGCCCACCCTGCTACTGGGCTTCAGTCATTCCATTTCAAGTCTTTTATACCTTACTTACAAAAATTGTTTTTTATTTTTATTTTTAGTATTACCATTACCATCGAGATAGGACATTTTCACATATCCACCAACCAGTTCTGTGCTTTCTTTGGCGATGGGTTTAATGCTATCCTTGCTGTGTGTTGGAACTTTTAACCTCTAGCATGTCCTGATAACCAGTGTGTGCCTGTAAAACGTGTTCCTAGTCACTCCTGCAGGTTGCTTCTTTTCTAACATTCCATAGGGTAGTATTTTAGCAATTCTCTTTTTTTCCCCTATTTTATTTCTTCCAGTATATGTTTTATTCTGAATTTTTCTATCTCGTTCCTTTTTCTTTTTGGCATGGAAGTTTTATTTTATTAATAGATCACATTTACACATCACTTCCTACATTGTAGCTTCAACATTTCCTGATGGAGTTAAACAGACTTTTGTAATCCAGATTGAAATCTTTATACTCATATTCTTCAAGTAGCTTTTATATGTTCACTTTATATATTTTAATCATCCTTTTATCTGGAATTACTTTTAATGTAAAGAGTAAAATAAGATCTAGCCTTATTATTTTTTCTAAATTGATAGCCTGTGGTCCCAAAACATTTCTTCAATCACTGTTTTTCCTTCTATTTATTCAAAATGACAGTCCTACAGCAGACTGAATTCACATGCAACTTGAGCTTATTTTTGAACTCTTGAGTGTTTGTCTTTGCTTTTGACACAAAGGCATCTTTGTCCTTGATATGTTCTTGGAGTCTCCCATGTTCTTCCTTCTGCCTATTTTTCTCTTGGAGACAGTGAGTCTTTTTTAGCTCCTGAACACATCCTGTTCATTCTTACTAGGCATCTTTGCCTCTGTTGACTCTTCTTGCACCCAAATTTTCCTCTGGTCTTCATTTTACCTTTTAATTGTCAAGGACAGCCTTCCCCAGTCTCCAGACTTAGATAGGTTTTCATTTCTGCCCTCCTTACTCTCCTATCCCTTCCTTCTGTTTTCATAGAACTTCCTTGATTCTCATTAGCATCATTGGATAAAGATTACAGTCATAAGTGTGACAATATGACTTCCACCTCTCAATAGGCTGGGAACTCCACTCTATCAGGGATTCTGCCCAATATCCCCATCACTAGCCGTGTGGTTGACTTTATGGATTCCTTGGATGCCCAGTGAATAAATGAGTGGATGTAGGAACCGTTCTCTATTCTTCACCTTTGGGTATTAGATGCTGTTACCCAAGTATGTATTAGCACATAATGAGGTGGGCAAGGTATAGTTTACCTCTGGAGCCTCTCTGAAGAAGTGATTTGTGATGCAGTTTGCCTGGGTCTTTAACCTCTGATTTCCAACTCTGGGTTCCATTCACATAGTTTTTACTCTGCCTCTTAGATCAGACATTGTAATGAGAGTTCAGAGGTCAAGTGCAGCAGCTTATCTTATCTCACTCAGTGCTCACTGGTTCTTGAGGGTCTCTGTCCTGGCTCATGCATGCTGTGCCAGACTTATTAACTGCCAAGTCTGCACATAGAAAGCTTCCTGTTCTCTTGGTTTTCCTGACAAAAACAATAGAAAGAATGATCCCAGAGGACCCTGTCTTTGTCTTGACACCAAGCTGAGATGACCTGAAATCATTGATTGAAAAATCCAGAGTGAAGAGCAGGTTCCTGGGATTCTGTGAATGCCCTTGGGGAAACATTTCTTTTCAAAGAACAATCAATCTCATTTTCTACAATCATATATTGCTTAGTACAAGTAAGTTTGGTGGTGACATTCACACAGGGGCAGCAAAGTTTCCATTTGGAATCCCTTTACGCTACTCTGCTTTAGAGTTTGAACATATTCAAACATATTTCTTTAAAAATGTCTAATAACTTAGAATTAATTAATTAGGACTATAATTCTTTTCCACTGCCCTTAATTTAAAATGTGCATCTGTGTTTAGCAGTGGTGTTGAAGACATGAAGGATTGTCATATGTGAAATGCCACAACCGCTAACGCTCTTTTATTTTTTTAAGATTTATTTATTTGAAAGGCCGAATCACAGAGAAAGAGGGAAAGAGATCTGTCTGTTGGTTCACTCCCATGACAGCTGCAACAGCCAGGTCTAGGCAGCTTAATTTAGTAGCCAGGAACTTCATCCTGGTCTCCCACATGGATGCTAGGTGCCCAAGTACTTATGCCATTTTTTGCTGCCTTCCCACACACATTAAGAAGAAGCTGCAATGAGAAATGGTGTATCCTGTCCTTGAAGAAGCATGAGATGTCTACTTAACCCACCATTCCACAATGTAGCAAACCCCCCACTGCCCCCTCCCAAACACATTCTCTAAGGAATGCAGGACATTTGTAATGTGCATGAGATTAAAAGAAAGAAAGGAAAAACATGCTGAGACAAAACCATGAACCTGTTTGTAATATTTAGTTTCTCATTATCTGTGCTTATTAAGGGATGAGACCAATCTAGTGAGGCATATCAAAGATAAGATTTAGAAATGATTGGGGCCATGCTGTGGCATAGGGAGTAAAGCTACCATCTGTAGTGTCAGCATCCCATTTGGGCACCAGTTCAAGTCCTGGCAGCTCCATTTCCATTCGAGCTCTCTGCTATGGCCTGAGAAAGCAGTAGAAGATGGCCCAAATCCTTGGGGCCCTATACCCATGTGGGAGGCCTGGAAGAAGCTTCTGGCTCCTGACTTTGGACTGGCAATGCTCCAGCCATTGCAGCCAATTGGTGAGTGAACCAGTGGAAGGAAGACCTCTCCTTCTCCTTCTCTCTCTCTCTCTCTTTCCTCTTTCCTCCCTCTCTGCCTCTCCTTCTCTCTCTATGTAACTGTGACTTTCAAATTAATAAGTAAATCTTATAAAAACAAATGATAAAAAATAAAAGTAGTAATCTTTTCTAGGGATAGAAGAACTAAATTACATTTAAGATTTACACTTTTTGATCCCTGTTAAATATAAGAGTGGGAAAAGGGAGGGAGGAGATGTACAATTTGGGACATGCTCAATCTGACTTGCTCCAAATGGTAGAGTTAGAAACATGCCAGGGGATTCCAATTCAATCCCATCAAATTGGCATGTACCAAGGTCATCTCACTAGTCCAAGTGATCAATTTCAGTTCACAATTGATCACACTGATAGGATTAAGAGTCAAAGGGATCACATAAAAAAGACTAGTTTCTGCTAATACCAACTGATAGAATTAAAAAGGAGAGAAGGATCCAACATGGGAAGTGGGATACACAGCAGACTCATAGAATTGCAGATGTCCTAAATAGCACTCTGGCCTCAGAATTAGCCCTTAAGGCATTTGGATCTGGCTAAAAAGCCCATGAGAGTATTTAGGCATGGAAAGCCAAGACACTCTGGAAAAAAGAAAAAAAACAACCTAAGTGAAAGATCTGTGCTAGTGAGAACCCAGTGGAAAGAATAGGCCATCAAAGAAGGAGGTACCTTTCTCTGAATGGAGGAGAGAACTTCCACTTTGACTATGGCCTTGTCAAATTAAGATCAAAGTCCACGAGCTCAGGGGGCTTCCATGGCCTTGGCAACTCATGACTAGAGCCTGGGGTGATTACTGACACCATAAATAAGAGTGTCAATTTGTTAAGTGAATAACAGGAGTCATTGTGTACTTACTCCCCATGTGGGATCTCTGTCCTTAATTAGTAGTTCAATGTGAATTAATGCTATGACTAGTGCTCAAACAGTATTTTGCACTTTGTGTTCTGTGTGGGGGCAAACTGATGAAATCTTAATATATACTAAATTGATCTTCTGTATATAAATATAATTGAAAATGAATCGATGTGAGTGGAATGGTAGAAGGAGCGGGAGATTTGGGTGGGAGGGAAGTTATAGGGGGGAAAAAGCCACTGTAATCCAAAAGCTGTACTTTGGAAATTTATATTTATTAAATAAAAGTTAAAAAAAAGATTTACACTTTTATAACCTCTGGAAGGTATTTTGCAGAAAAAAGAAAATACAATGTGTAAAATTAAAAGTTAAATTAAAACAATGTCAATGCTCACTGTTAGCTATTCACCACACTCTAAATTTAATAATATAGTTTAGACTTGCAATCTCATTTTTCTTTGGGATATTATTAATGAGGAAGAACTGAATGCCTCAGAAGTAGATAGGAAGAGCAAAATTTATACTCATTTTTCTCCCATCAAAAGCTCAGATATTATTAACTATAACTCCATCAAGTTGCTAAGCTGTGCCTAATAAATTCTGATGAGTTGTTAAAACTGATTTAGTTTTATGCTAGAGTTGTATCACATTAAATATTTCTTTTCAGACTCATTGGTATGCATTGCACATGAGCATGTATCTTATTAAATCTAAATCAAATTCTTGTTCAAGGCTGGTTGCACAAATGTGATTTTACTTTTAATTGTGAAATGCCAATGAATGGCTATTTCTGGAGGAAGCTTCCCTTTGGCTTATTTTAAGGCGAATAATGTAAAAATGATTAACTCAAGAATCAAGAAAATATGTGAAACTACAAGGCCTGGAGCCAGCTCCTTGGTTAGATCCCAATAAGCCCTTAAAAATATGTGCTGTCATAGCAAAGCTCATTTTTCTAAGCTGGACTTGGATATTTGGCTAAGACCTTTCTTTTCTTTCCATGTTTGCTCTACATAGAATCTGGGGGGTATGAAGATTGATGAGGGAATCAGAGCCTGAGGTTTGGAAGCCAGCATTCGCGCTTCTGGGTGATGACAAATCATGTCTCAAATCTCCTCCCCGCCCCTCGCCTCCCTTCCCCTTTTCTTCCATCCTCTCCTCTCCTGTCTTCCCCCCTCCACCCCTCCCCCTGCTCCCCTTCTCCTGCCCCTTCAGACTCCCCTCCCTCAATCTCTCTCCATTTCTTTCTCTTCTTTGCCAAGCAGTAGGTGATAGGCAGGAATGGAAGCCTTCCTATTCATTAAGTGTTCTCTATGCTCATCTCTGGATGGAAAGCCAAAGAAAAGTTATTCCTTTTGGATTCTTCACCAGGAAGCTGTGACAGAGAAACTTCTTACTAATCCTGGGCACCAAATCTGTCACTTATGTTCCAAATATCTATTCTAAATATAGAATGGGATCCACAATGAGAACACAGAAGAGTTGTCTACAGCCCAGCACCATTGTACAACTCAATTAGTATTGGGCTCTTACAGACCTGTATCTAAACTACACAGCATTTAGAAATCATTCTGATTGGTCAAAAATTCATGGCAGCACGCTGGTCAGTAAAAACCAGAATGGCTTCCAGTGCTTTGCTTCTGGACCTCCCTGGTCAGTCCAGTACCCCGGCAAGTGGCGCTACCTGTCAGAACCAGAATCTCGTCTTCCTGCTGGAAGCCACCCAGTGCCTCCTTCATCCGCACAGACTAAAGCCAAACTGCTTTCTTCTTCTCGGGGTCTGTGTGGTTTGCTCCTCCCCTTATTTCCCCAGTAATTGGGACACACTGGGCCAATTCCAAGATCATATCCCTGGCCTGGGATGGGCCAATCTCTTCTCTTTACATGGCTGAACCTTTCTCATTCTTTGGGTTTCATCCCAGTTCCCAGCTCAGCAAAGCCTCCATCTAAGGTCTGCCTTTTACTAAGAGGGACCTAAGTCCTTTCTCTAGCCCTTTAGTTGGTAGATTTGGAAATTCTGTATTTATTTTTGTTTCCTAATCGTGTCCTCTGCCTCCCTGAAGGTATTAATTTGGTTTGCTTTGTTGACTATTGTAACTCTCAGCTTTATATCTGTACAGAGTATGTATAGTTATGGTTGAAATGCCCTACGAGTTATTTAGGCATGTTCCCATGTTGCAAATGAAGCAACTGAGTTAAAGTTAAAATAATTTTCTCAGGGTCCCAGAGTTAGAAGAAAACACTATTTGTCCAGCATTAATTGACTTAACGGATATGTCGTTATTCACCTAACATGTGACTTCTAGAGATAGTTTTAAAGATTAAAAAAGAAACCTTAGAATGGACCAAGTGAAAGAAAACACTCATTAAATAGAATATTTTCCTAGCTAAGGTGAAAGTTCTTTCCATCCTTTAATTTCTCCAAATCCAGCTGCTTAGCATATGTTTTTGTTTTTCAGTCTTTTTGTGTGTGTGTGTTCTCAAAAACTCTAAATTCTGGGATCCTTGACAAATCCTCACTGTTATGCCAGGTTGAAACTCAGCCACCCATATTTGCTCATTTTGCATCAGATTTACTGTCCTGCAGAGGCAAAGCTGAGGTCACTGAGTTAAAACTGGACTTCTGCTTTACAGCATTATGTTGAAGTGGAAGATTTATTGCTCAGTGTTGTAGATTGCAGAGAGACTGTTGCCTGATTTATTTACTGTCAGAACTGAATGGTCTTGTTTTTAAAGTGAGTTCTATTATCCCAAAATAAGTCATCACTCTAAAAAATACTTTTGGCTGGATTTACTGCACATTTTGAAGTATTGATGTGTAAATCAATGATTCAGGAGATCTAACAGAAAAATTATGACACAAGGCAAATGTTATGTTGTTATTATCTCTCAGTAACAGGTTTTGTGTAAAATGGGATATATAAGAGTATTTCAGAAAGTTCATGGAAAGCAGAATTAAAAATATGTGCTGCAAAAGATTTTGAAATCCAGGCGTACAAGGACTCTGCAGAAGGTGCATGGAAATGCACATTATGAAAAATCTATGCATAGATTTTTTTTTTATTTGAAAGGCAGAGAGACAGACAAGAGACTACCCATCTGCTAGTTCTCTCCCCTAAATGTCATTAACAGCCAGTAGTGAGCTAGGCAAAAGCCAGGAGCCAGGAACTCAATTTGGGTCTCCCCCAGAATGAGTTATGCATTACAAGGATCTAAATACTTAAGACATCACCTCTTTCCCCCCAGGGTCTGCATGGGGAGAAAGCTGGAATTGACGATAGAGCTGGGACTTGAATCTAGCCACTTGGATTTGGGATGGGAACATCGCAGGCAACTGTGCCACTTGCTCGCCCCCCATTTTTTGCACCAAAATAAACTTATTTTAATTTATTTTAGAAGAGCCACTTGAAAAGCACTTTTTGATGTATTTAACTCTCTTCCCAGTTGTAATGTTATCTCTGAGCTCTATACATGTTCTGTTTCCAGGCAAATGTTGGATTAATTATTAAATACAAATTTTTAAAAGTTAACACTACTAGAAGCTTGCTTTGTTCAAACTTAGAAAATTTTAGACCAATCTCTTTTATAAAAACCCAGTTACTGGGGCTGGTGCTGTGGCATAGTGGGTAAAGCCACTGCCTGCAATGCCAGTATCCCATATGGGCACCGGTTCAAGACCCAGCTGCTGCACTTCTGATCCAGCTTTCTGCTAAGGCCTGGGAAAGCAGTAGAAGATGGCCCAAGGTCTTGGGCCTCTGCACCAATGTGGGAGACCTGGAAGAAGCTCCTGGCTCCTGGCTTTGGATCGGTGCAGCTCCAGCCATTGCGGCCAACTGGGGAGTGAACCAACGATGGAAGACTTCTCTCTCTCTCTCTTTCTCTCTGCCTCTCCTTCTCTCTCTGTGTAACTCTGACTTTCAAATAAATAAATAAATCTTTAAAAAATAGCTAATTTCTAAAAACCCAGTTACTTATTTTCATTTTTGTTTTTTACTGATAATCTTTTTTCTTCAAATGAAAATCAATGAAGTAGTGTGGATCACAAAAGCTGCTTTCCTAAGAAATTTCTAGAGGCTCCTTTTATTGTTGGAAGTCATAAAATTACCATCAAACTATATTCAGTGAGACAGCAAGGGGAATATACAAGGAGAAGGAACTCCATGTTTTTGACCTGGACATTCCGTAATCTCTCATGTGCGTGATATAGGTGCACATGATGTAGTTGCTTACAGATATTTCTGTTTGGACATTGTGGATGCAGTAAGGACCACACCATGCTGTGCATTTGATTGTGCTTGGTGAATTGCGTTGTTTATTTTTGCATTAATGATTTACATCAGGAGGAATGGCTTTGGAAATCATCCGTTAAGAATCCCAAAGGAGAAGTTGCCTTGTGAGAGTAGTGTCAGGCCAACTTGTGGCCCAAGGAGAGGTTTTATTTCTGGACTCCCCTGTTTGTTTCCCAGGTAAGCAACAGGCTCAACCTGTGACTGCTCGGTGTGCTCATTAGAGTTGATGATGTGCGAATGAGATTCAGACAGTGGCTGTGGACGCTTCCGATGCACACATTTTGGTGGCTTTCTGTCTGCTCTGCAGCTAATGAATGTTGTTGCAAGTGCCTGACTTGCACTGCATCCACTGTGTTTTAAAAACAACCCAGATTGGAAGTTTCCCATGCCATGTCCATACTTTGTTGTTCTTGTTCTGTTTTTTTTTTTTTAAGGTCAGAATTACAGGGCGGTGGGGGGAGGCGGAGAGACAGAGAAAGAGAGATCTTCCATCTGCTGGTTCACTCCCCAGATGATCTCAACAGCCAAGGCTAGGCCAGGCTGAGGCCAAGAATTGGGAGCTTCATCCAGGTCTTTCACAAGGGTTCAGGGGCCTAAGGACTTGGGCCATTTTCTACTGCTTCTCCAGGCACATTAGCAGGGAGCTGGATTGGAATTGGAGCAGCTGGACTTGAACTGACACCCAGCTTAACTCTCTGTGCCACACTGCCGGCCCCTGTATACTTTGTTGTTCTTAGAGGAATGGTCTTTCTCTTCAACCTGTCTTAAGATATCTTTGACCTTCAGAGTCAATAGTGATATGAAGATACATGGAAGAGAAGAGAACTATTGAGTTCTGCTTGGGCCTGATCTATAGAGTCAAAAAAAAAAAAAAAGGAGTTGGAGAATTAGACAGACATGGGGAGAGTAAGAGTAGAAAGTCAGCATGGGTGGGAAGGACCTGAGTGAATGTGTCTAGGTGCAGGCCTGATACAGAGAACCTCACATCTTAAACTGCCCACACCTGATAGCCTAGGTAATGTTTACTCTGTGGGATGTTTGAGAAAATCATTCTAGGTGCCATCTGGGATGTCTGTGCTTCTTCACCCATCCAATCACAGATTCACATTTTTCCTACTGGATTCACATCTCTCCAATCTCTCTAGCCATCATTGCTACCTCCAGTAGTGGCTTTCTGACTAATCTTATTGCTTCTAGTTTTGCCCTCTGCAGTTCCTTCTCTAAGCTCAGCTTCACTTTTGGGGATCTGGTATCTCAGTCTGCTTCAGAAAACTCTTGAAGTTTCTGGCTGCTCTCTGGGTAGAGTCCAGGTTTTATACTTTGATCTGCAAGACTTAGATTTTATGACCAACTCCTACCTCCTACCCTTCTGTCTCCACTAAAGTATTTGTGATTCCTGAATGTTTGGTGTTTCCTTTTGCTTCTGGGTTCTCATGGTCCCTGGGATGTGTACTGAGCTGTTGTCTAAGCTTCCAGATCACCTTGTTGCCTCCAGCCAGGTCTGAGCTGGCTGCACCTGCCACCAGCTCTGGAGATTTTGCCTTTATTCACAGTGCTTGAGAGATGACCATGTTTCTGACTGAGTCCTTTCCTAGACTTTAAATGTCTTGATGGCAGAGATGATGGGCTTTTTTTTTTTAAGGTTCCCAGCTCCTAATGCATGATTATTAAATCAGGGGGCAAGTTAATATTTGCTGACTAAATTAATGAGTCATGTAACTTTGCTTTGGAAATTGTTTCTAGTTAACCCAATATTTAATTTTCATTTTATTTTTTGCTTCTTTTCCCTTATGTCTTCATAGCATGAAGAAATCACTACAAAGAAGGCAAATTTTAAATTGTGTTAGTAATAAGACTTGAACCACAAGGATTACAGCTTGTTCTTTATATGACAATACTGCTTCAAAACCACAAATGGGGTTTTTTTGAGTTCAGCAATTCCCTAGACCTGAATGATTACAACACCATTTTGCCCAGGGATAATAGCAGATTTTGACAGCTTTTCATTACTACTGAAGAATCTTGTGGGTCATAGGATTGAACATTAAAATAGAAATTGCCCTTTGCATTAAAATAGAAATAACTTTCTTGTTCAATGCTAGAACAAAGGGGAAAGCTAGGGGTAGATGGAAGGATGGGGACAGACCACAGCTCGGCTTTGCACACACCAGCTCCCATTTCTCTCTCTGACTTGGCAGGGGTGGAGCACAATGACATCAGTCCACGCTGCTGTGAGTTATGAAATCTGTGAACAATAAAGTTGACCCATCTTTGGCCATCTACTTCCTGTGACAGGAAGGCTATTCTTTTTATTTTTTTAAGGTTTATTTCTTTATTTGAAAGGCAGAATTACAGAGAGACAGAGAGAGAGAGAGAGATCTTCCATCCACTGGTTCACTCCTCAGACAGCCACAATGGCCAGAGCTGCACTGATCCGAAGCCAAGATCTAGGAGCTTCTTCTGGATCTCCCACATGGGTGCAGGGGCCCAAAGACTTGGGCCATCATCTACTGCTTTCCCTGCAGAGAGCTGGATCAGAAGTGGAGCAGCCAGTACTCGAACCAGTGCTGATATGAGATGCCAGCACTCCAGGCAGCAGCTTTATCAGCTACGGCACAGCACGGGCCCCAGGAAGGATGTTTTGATCACCATTACCTTGACATTCTCTCTGGGACATGGAGAAATCTTTAGCAAGTGCATATTGAACACCTGCTACGGCCAGACTCTGAGGACACTGGGGCTCCGAAAATTTAAATTTCTTAACTAGAAAATTCCAGTATTTTGATTGGAATTTAGGTCTTCCGTCTTTCAATCCTATGCCTCATCTTGATATTCTCCACCCCCAAACCTGATTGTCATCCAGTTAGTCTGTAGTGACATAGCATAATAGAGATGAGTCTCGGAATTGGATGGGTCTGTCCTGCTCTGGGATCCACTGACCTGGTGACCCTGTACTGCAGTTTTCTTCTCTGGAAAATTAAGATAATAAGGGTTAGCTCATAAGGTTTTATTATCTTTATGCAGTGTCAATGACACTGACTCCATGTCACATATTCTCTCTTTCTGTGTTTGGCATACTTGAAATTCACACTGCTTAGCCACTTAGGTTCAGCTTCACCATTTAACATTTGGGTCCACTTGAAAGCTTCATGGGAACATTGTGTCATTTGCCTATGAGTATGCTTTGTAGAAACCTATGTGGAGACCTCAAATGTCAGAGGGAGGAGGGTAGTTGTCTACTCATCTAGTCCAAGCCCTTGACTCTTTTTTTTTTTTTTTGGTTTTATATATATTTAAAAGCAGAAATTCTACTTGTGAAATTTTGCTCAGCTTAGTCACCTAGAAAGGAGTTTTATTAGTGAAAGTTTAATTATTTGGAGAAGTTTACAATGGATACTATGTTCAGCTCAGATTTTAGCCCAGAGCTAAATTCTTATTTACATTTGAAAATGGAAAGTAAAATGAGTGCTGATGAAAGGCAGAGTCCCAGATAAAATATGCAAATTCAAACACAAAGGAAATGTGATGCACACAGCATCCCTGTGTGGTTATGCAATGGGTTGGATATTGGGAAGTGTTTAAGAAGAGGCAGTGGAGTCACTCTTACAGGGTGAAACATTTGAGGTGTTGGAGCTGTTAGTATGAACAATGGCTGACAGAAGCATATTAGCCACCCTGGGCTTGCCATTTTGTGTCTTCTTGTCTCTGCCTCTACCTCTCTGGCTCCTTTCAGATTTGTCCACCCACCACTGGCCTCTTTGCAAACGAGTGGGCCTCCGGCTTTCTCTTCTCAGTGTGGGATTCTCAGTAACTCTTCTGTACAAAGATTTAGATTAGAAATTAATGAGCTGATTTCATTCAGATTTTATAAGGGGTTAAATAGTATTCAAATATGACAGAAATATGCAGGTGTTTGTCATGCTTAATTAGTGTTACATATAATTTTCATTCTTTTGCTTGGAGATTGGTGACTTTTCTCTATGTTAAATGTATGTTATTTCTTTACGTATGTTAGTAACTTTGTATTACACTATATACCAAAGAGGAAATTTCAGTTCATGTGACCACATCTTGGGCACTATCCAATGGAATGAATTATGTTCATACTCAAATCATGTGACATTGTTGATTCTGACACTTTTGTCTACAAAAATGCTGATTCACTAAGGTTCAACATAATTTATAGATTCAGCCCACCCATTTCTTTCCTTAGGCTAAATTTACGTTGTCCAAAGTCCACAATATGTACAGCATATATTAGACACTTAATGTTTATTTTTTGATTGAATAAATGGCCAGGAGTTGATATGAGTGATACTTTAGGTGGGTTTTTGAGGCATTTGGTCCACCTCTATACCATTTGATGAAAGTAAAATATTTTCCTTTTGAATGAGGCTGAGAAGGCTAAGCAGAAGGGTTAATGTACTGGTTGACCAGGCTTTTCCTCGTATGTGTAAGGAGGACATATGGTGGGTCACAGAGGTCAAGAATTTGGTAAGGCATTTGAAAAGTAAACAGATGAGAAGGTGAAAAGTGTATCTGTTCTGATCTTGGGCGGTCTAAGCCAATAAACCTAACTAGTCTTTGAAATGGTATTTTGCTTTCTTCCTGGGTTGTGAGAGAGATTTGTATGACTGATGGGAGTACCCGATTAGCCTCTTGCCAGACAGTCTAAATTTCTGCTCCATTTAATTCAGGAGTTCCCAGCTCACACAGTCCTTGCAAGTGGATAGGACAGTGTCTGGGGGCTTTGCCATGGGTGACGGGACTGAAGCTGAACTCCAGAGTCCTGAAGAGGCCGATGCTACAGAAGGGATGCATCCAAAAGAGAGACTCAGACGGCTTTGGCAAGATCCCAGAATTGAGCTCTTTAGAAATGTAAACTGGCTTTTCCCCATAATCACCTGCGCTAGTGACACACACTCCAGGTATTGCAAACATTCCTGACAGCAATGCTAACACTGTCTGTCCCCTCGTTCTCTGTGTCAGTTCCCATTGCTAACTTTAGATGCTTTGCTATGCTCCTCCATGCATCTGTGCACACGGAGGGGACAATCTTAGTCAATCTGTACATTTTGAAAATATACTTGCGTGTGATACGAGGCTCACCACGACTTTCTTGTTTTCATTTCCTGATAACTCAAGCATTATCCTGAGCAGCAAACTTCCCAAGGGCTCCCTGGTGCATGTAGTCTTCTTGCCAGCTACAGAGTATATGGAGCTGTGATCCCAGGGCATGTAAGAAGATCGGAATGCCAAGGCAGTGAGAAAATATACATAAAAACAAATTGGTATATCCCCAAGAGTGCTATAAATGTCACTTGTGATTATTACTATGTTAAGTGCCAAATGACTGTAACACTCCCAGTGGGGAGGGGCTCTGTGGCCCAGGAGAGGTGGCTGTGAATAAGTTGCAAATGGAATAAGGTTGTGTTTAGGAGGCAGCAGAGATGTCATTCTTAGCTAGAAAGAGCTGGAACGGTGGCCAGAGCCCCTCATGTGCAAAGTCTGGGAGATTGCAGGGAGGCCCCACTTGCTGACGTACAGGGAAGAAGTCTGAATTCTTGAGCCTGATTGTGAATTCAGAGTCAGTTGTTTGAGTTCAAGTACAGATCTAGGAGGTTGGCTCATTAGGACAGGATTGCTAGGCAGCATTCATGGAGCACTTGGTACGTGCCGAGCTTACCACAGTGTGCTTTCATGCATTGCTTCACTCTAGGGCCCCATTTTATAAACAGGGACCACAGACTGAAGTATATTCCGAGTCGAGCAGGTGGTCAGTGACAGGATTCAAATGCAAGTGCCCTGATGCCCGCACCTGGGCTTCTCACCCAAAGCTGTCAGAAAAATCTCAGAAGAGGACAGTGTGTGATCGCGTCGTGGCTAGTGGTTCCGATGCCTGTTGCTTTGGTTTATGAACTCCTGAAGGATCCTCAGTCTACCCCTGAGTTTCACCGTATGCGCATTGAGAATAGTAATAAGGAAGCTATCTTATGGATTGGTGGCCATGAGGGTTTGATGGGATAACCAGGTTGCTTGGCTGCTCTGAGTTCAGGGAACTTCTCAGCCTTAACTCAGTTTGCATGACAGAAGTAAGGGGTGGGCGTTTGGCACAGCAGTTAAGACGCTGTTTGGGATACCCATATGCCGTATCAGTGTACCTTGGTTATGAGTCCTGGCTCTACTGCCTAATCCAGCTTCTAGTTAATGTACACCCAGGGAGGCAGAAGATCATGGTTCGTATACTTCCGTCTCTACCACACACTTGGGAAGCCCAGGCTGAGTTGCAGGCTCCTGGCTTCATCCTGACCCAGCCTTAGCTTTGGTGGGTATTTGAGGAGTAAACCAGTGGATGAGAGATCTCACTTTGTCTCTGTCTCTCTGTGCCTTTCAAATAAAATGAAAATACATAAAAAAGTTTTAAAAATAGAACAAAAGAGAAGAATCTTAGAGATATTAAGTAGTTTGCTCAAGTACTGAATTGTGATTGCAACAAAGCAGTCTTTGTAGGAATAAGAGCTCTCTTCTCTACACCAGGCAATCAGCTAAATTAGAATACATGATCTTTAAAAATTCAACCAAGATTTGATTTTTTTCTTTATGATTTTATTTTTTTATTTGAGAAATAGAGTTACAGAGAGAGAGTGAGAGAGAGGGGGATGGAGAGAAAGGTCTTCCATCTGCTGGTTCACTCCCCAGATGGCTAGAGGATAGCTGAGCTGATCTGAAGCCAGGAGCCAGGAGTTTCTTCCAGGTCTCCCACTGGGTGCAGGGGCCCAAGCACTTGGGATATCTTCCACTTCTTTTCCAGCCCATAGCAGAGAGCTGGATCAGAAGAAGAACAGCCAGAACATGAACCAGAGCCCATATGAGATGCCAGCACTGCAGGTGAAGGTTTAGCCCATACGCCATAGCACTGGCTCCCAGATTTGCTTTTGAAATAATTAAGAAAAGCATTTTAAAGTACCCTTGCTTCTTTTAGATGAAAAATAAACATAGTAGTATTTGTCTTTGAGTGAGCGAATATGTGTGTGTTCAGTCTGTTTTGTTTTTAACAGACAAGTAATTATTTAGCATTAGCTATTCTCTTTCTATTATTAATATAGCTTTAATTAATTTTAAAATAAAAATGAATGTCAGGTTTCAAAACACATAATTGTACAAACTACATATTCCTGTTCCTAAGCCAACATTGATGTGTTAGGTTTATTCAACAACATGCAAACAAGTTTGAAGATTCTCCGTGATCTCGCAATGAGTAGCATTATGCCTATGCCTTTGGTTGATCCCTCTTGCTTTCAGAGGCCCCAAGGAAGCAGGTTTGTAGGGAGCATCCCCTCTGCTGGCCTGGCCACCTTTCCGTTCAGGAGCACGAGTGGGCTGGGTGGACATGAGCAGGAAGCTCGTAAGATCACCTGTTTGACCTGTGGTGCAGCGTGGGGGTGTGTGGTAGGGACATAGGGGAGTGGGAGAGCAGATTTAGAAAGAAAGGGGCTTGGCTCCTGTTCTAGATGCTAATCCTCTCAGATACACCATTTCTGGATTCTTCTTTCTCCTTTCCTTAGGAGAAGACAACAACAGTTCCTGTTAATACCCATTCTCTCTCCTTACTCAATTCCCAAGTTCCCGCATACCACACAGAAACAGAGAGCTGTGCCTGCATGGACCAGAATGAAAGATGGACTCTGCTCTCCTGAAATCTGGGTACAGAATACCTACCCTGGCAGGGGTGGCCACGGCCTCTAGTTTTTTGTTTGTTTGTTTTTGTTTTTGTTTGTTTGTTTTTTAATTTGACAGGTAGAGTTATAGACAGTGAGAGAGACAGAGAGAAAGGTCTTCCTTCCATTGGTTCACTCCCCAAATGGCCGCTATGGCCTGCACTGTGCCGATCCGAAGCCAGGACCAGGTGCTTCTTCCTGGTCTCCCATGCAGGTGCAGGATCCAAGCACCTGGGCCATCCTCCACTGCCCTCCCGGGCCACAGGAGAGAGCTGGACTGGAAGAGGAGCAACCGGGACCAGAACGGGCACCCATATGGGATGCCAGCACTGCAGGCGGAGGATTAACCATGTGAGCCTGGCGCTGGTCCCCTCCAGGCTTGTTTTAATGCTCTGCTGTTGTCTGGAAATTCTTAATCATTTTAACAAGGGCCACACATTCTCATTTTGCATCGGGAACCACAATTGCTTGGCCATTTTTGCTCCCTAACAGCTTGGTCTACTACTGGACTCCCATGTGTATAAGTTTCAAAGACAAGTTCAAGGAGACTTTAGTCAAGAAAGTAGCAAACTGCCTGTGTTAATGGACTTAGTGGATTTGCTGGATAAAGGTCTAAAACCGTAGCAAAGCTTTTGATGTACATATGGCCAGCCTACTTAAAGTACTTGTATCCATTTTTTTCTCTCAGCAGTACAATGACATTCCCATAAAAACAAAGAACTTCACAAATGTATAAGATGTAAGATGTCTAAGATGTTATGGTTTTATTTTGACTCTTTATTAGTGAGTTAAACTATGTATTTAAGTTCTAATTATATCATGTGTGTTCTTTGGAGATTTGCCTAATATTGTTCTTTTGTGCTTTTTGACTGAGTCTCATGAGTTCTTTGTACAGAACATACATTTTCCCTTTGTTGTTTATTTCATGGAGTGGTTGGGCTTCAGTTATACTTGTTGGAGGTTTTTTTTTTTTTTGACATACAGAGGTTTTAAATCTTTATATAGTTGAGAATCTTAATAGTTTTATTTGAACTTTTTCTTCTGGGTTTTATGTTTAATAAAGAGTCTGCCTCCAAGAGATTTGATAAATATTTATATTTGCTTTCTTTTGGATTTGTGCATTTTGAGATTTATATTTTATTTTTAGATGAGATGAAGATATGTCCTTTTTTTTTGGGGGGGGGGGGTGGGGGTAGATTCCTAATTGTCCCAGCACCAGTTATTGATTTTTCCCTTCTCCTCTGACTGGTGCTGTTACAGTTCCCACTTAGCCATGTGTTTTGGGGCTATCTCTGTCTCTTTTTCTTCTGTTGATAGTTCTGTCCTTGCTGTGTCACACTGACTCAGCAGTGACCATTGGAAGAGGGAAGCGCTATTGCCTGGCATCCTCTTCCTTTGCTTCCATTGACTTTGTTTTCTGGTCTGTTCTCATGTATTTATTTTCCCTTGACTTCTGCCTGATTCCTACACAGCAATTAATTATTTTAAGTAGTTTTTTAAAAATAAAATTAAATGGCATTTCCTCTTTTAATGTTCAGACTCTTTACCAGTTCCTCTTGTCTTATTGATCGCTATTAATTATATAAGTTTGTATTTGAAATAGTTTTTGTATTTAAAACATTTGCTGGTTTTATAATTTGGATCAATTGAAACGGCAGAGACGGTGTACATGATTACTGTTACCCTTGGTAGTTCGACAAAAGCACGTTGTGTGTCTGCAAGCACGTAGGATGGCAGAGAGGGTGATCTGCACGGAAGGAGCCCTTTCCTCAGGATGTGTCTCTGAGACCCGAGAGGCTCTTTGTTAGGAAGAGAGGGGAAGAGAGGGGAAGACAGGGCACCAAATATAAGAAAAAAAGGGCACAGGACAGAGAGGAGACAGAAAAAGAACTCGCAGCCAGACCGAATTTATTCAGAGAACACAAATCCACAGAGTGGACCAACTGCCATCATGCTCACAAGCTGAGCAAAGGGGAAGATAGGAAAGCAAGAGTCCTGTCCAGTTAGTGGGAGGACAGCTGTGTGCCTGGTTGCCACAGGGAAAGGACGCTCTGTTTTGTTCAGTGGGTATGTGCTGGCTAGGAGACCTGGGATGGAGTTAGTCTGGCCTACTTCCGGTTCTGGGCTCCCTCATTTCCCCCCTCTGTTTATGCAAACCCTGGTTGCTGTCAGGGGTTTGGGTGAGGACTGAAGCCGAGTTTTTCCAGCTGAGTAGAGGTCAACAAAGGGTTCCAGCAGGTGGCCTCTTGAGGGGGCTGCAGGGCTAGCTCGCAGATGCTGTCTGCATCCATGTGCATGGCCATCTAGAATTTTATTTCCTGGAAAAAACAAATCTACCAAGCAGATCAAATACACGGGGTCTAAAACTAAGAACAGAGTCATCACTAGAGGACTAAGAAAGGTGCTGTCCAAACCAGGAGAGATTTTTCCCATTGAAAGGCAAACAGAAACTGACAGGTGGGATTTCCTAATGATCAGGTGGGCATTAAGGCCTGCCAAGGTATATGTGATGTCCAGACCTGTCTATTTCTTCACACGGGGTTCTGGAAGAGACATCATAAGGGAGGTGTGAACCTTCTTAGGGAAGGCACCTGTTGGCTTCCGTTACCCGGCTGGCCTGGGAGGAGAGTTGGCCTGCAACAGGAGATTAGTGAAATCTGAAAAATCTGAAATCTGAAAGCAGATTTACAGCTCTGCCTCCATCGTTAGTGGCCCTAGGCTGTCCCCCTGCTGGCAGTGGTCACTCTGGAAGCTGGGCAGAGGGAAGGGCTTTTTCAGCTTGGGGCCAACAGGGTCTGCAGCTCTGACCCAGGAGTCCTCCAACCCCCAAGGCAGTTCCATTTCCAGGGGCCTTGCTCTTGCAAGAGCTGACAGGGCTCCCCAGGAGCCAGTGTCTTTCACAACAGCTGCTTGCCCAATGCCCTGACTCCTCATATGGAAAACAGGTGCCATTTGGGGGTGGACTGGCCTTGCTGGGTCTCCTTGATGGCAGATCACCGTGTAAAGCAGCCATTAAATGGCCTGCCACCTATCCTTACATTGCTCCTGCTGCCTCTCTCCTCTTTGGTCTCTGTTAAAGAGGAACACAGAGGAAGCCTTTAGGAATGTCAGACAAGGGTGCACTCATTCCTGTCCCTAATCTTTGGTGGCCTGAGCTAGAAATCTGTGGTCACAGGCATGTTATGACAATATTCTTACTGTTATATAAGATGATGCCCATGAGGAAAGCTGTGCCCCTCTAGGTAAGATCAAACATTAAGACCACCTTATCCAGGCTGCCATATATAAGGTCTAAAGATCTAACTGTACATCCTGATGGAGAGTTCTCTAGAATAGAATCCATTTTTCAACTTGGAGAGAGTAGAGGAGCAATGAGAAAACAAGTCAGGCTTCCCAAATTGCATACTTTCAAAAACTTAATATCAAGTGAAAACTTCAGTAAACAATGTTAGCTGTCAAATAACTTAGAAAAGCATTTACCAAAAGGTCCAGTGCCTTCCATAAATTTTAAGAGTACATGGAGTTGGAAATATTTCTTGAATATCTAAAACAAGTGTAAGCCAATTAAAACAGAGCTGTTAATAAATGTTCCATGTAGGCATATAATATGTGCGTATGTATAACATTACAGGAGACAACAACAAATCAGTGTCAGTTATTAGCAGAGATTTTGTCTGCAACTACATAAGGCAGAGGAAAAGAAAGAAGAAGGCTAGGCATGGAGCATTCTCTGGAGCAGAGTTGCTCAGAACTTACCACTGTTCTTGAGTTTTCCTTTTCTGGCTCTGCCATGTATATTGCTGGAGATCTGGACCAGAGATTTTGTCTTTGGGTGAGATGTTCAGTTTTAGGATTTTAGTGTTTGTAGACAAAGAGGAGGTGGCTAGTTAAAGAAGACATTTTATTTTAGGGAAGACAGAATGGGTAGGGGGAAAGGAGGAGTATGGACTGAGCTCACCCTGGCAGAGGGACAGAGGGCTGGGGTGGGGGTGAGGGTGTTGATGTCAGACTTGATTGTGTTTGAACAGCAGGCTGAGTCCTTTCTGGAGCTGCTTGTTGGGGGAGGTGCAGAGCATCGCATGGACCCTGATAAGGTGGGCAGAAATGTGAGAAAGGCTCCCGGGTGAATGTCTCAGGTGTGGGACTTTCCAGAGCAGTTAACATGCTGCTAGCCCAGAGGAGAGAGTGACAGAACCAGGGAGGGGGCTCAGGAAGAAAGGAGAGAGGCAGTTTTGGCTGCTGATGAGTTGGGGGTGGGCAAGAGCCAGACCTCTGACCATTTACTGTTTCTCTGTGTGAAGTTATTAAAATTGTAGAGAATTTAGAGACAAAAATGCCAAATTGGAATCTTTTCCAATTTATATTGAGGGCACATTTTACTGCAGAGGTAGATTAATCCCTCCCCTTTACCTTCCCCTACAGGCCTAACGCACAAGTCTTTTAAGGGGTAGGCCAGAAGGGAGTTGAAATTTGGAACCAGTGGATTAGGCAAAATGTGGCCTGAGGGAAGAGGGTTCTTTTACAGGGCATCCCCCCAAAAGAAAGAATAACCACAACCAACAACCTAAGTTCTGGGTCCTCTAAGAGGAGAGAAGTCGAAATCCCCATGCTTAGACCAGAGTCCCAGTTCTAAGTGAGGGAAACTGACCCAACACCCCAGGCCCTACGAGGGGGGATGAACCAGTCACGAGCATTGCCCCAGTGACGTGAGCGAGACCTCTCTTATCAATCTGATAGGTTGAGAATTAGGTCCGATGTGGGCAGGTAGCGATGAGATCTGACAAAGGCTGAGGCTGTGAATTTGTTGGGAAATGAGAAGTACAAGCGGGAGTGAGAACCTGTTCTGGAGAGGCATCTCCCAGGGCTACCAAGGTCAGAGGGGAAAGAGGAGATTGGAGGAGAGAGACGATAAGGATGAGCAGACAGTGAAAAGGGGAAGCAGTTAGCAAAGAAGTAAGTTTGGAGGAAATCACACATCTTACCCAGAGACCAGGTCCTCCACGCCCCTCCTCACATGGGGCACCAGAAATGTTAGGAAAAGAGTGCAGATTGGTGCTGCCTCACCTGGGGCACTGAGTGTAAGAAAAAGGTGTGCAGAACAGAGAGGATACAGAATACGAACTCGCAACCAGACCAGATTTATTCAGAGTAAATAAATCTGCAGAGGTAGACCAACTGCTATCATGCTAACAGACTGAACACGTGGCGGAGGCTGAGATCCCAACCGGCTGGGCCCTTTCATATCTTGATTGGGCTAGGGGTTGGGGTATGGGGCAGTAGGTGTAGATCCTCCACACTGGCTCTTCAGGTTTGGACCAATGGCTTCGGAACCTGGGGAAGAATGCAGGGGGAAGGATGGGGGACAATACAGGGTGTGAGATGGAACTGATCTCTTGAAGGAAGGCAGGGGTAACAGGAAACCTAAAATGGCTGGGGCTTAAGTCCTTGTTCCATCACTCTTGGGTCATAGCATTCCCAGTGTAGTCTGGGAAGCTGTTAGGAGGTGTTAAAGGGGGCTGGTGATATGATCTGATGATACGGCTATTAGTAAAGACAGAGAAGGAGAGGAGTGATGTTGTAGATTACTTATTTGGTCTCCATCTGGTTTCTTGCATCCTGCTCTGGAGTGATGAATGTCTTTGGATGCTATGGAGATGACTGGGGGCTGACAGCTCCTGAAGATCCTCTAGAGGATGACTGGTTGCTACAGGAGCCAACCACGTAGCTGCAAGGATGGACTTTTCACCACTTCCTCCACAAAGAGGGACTGAAGGTTGAGTTGGTCACCAATGGACAATGATGTAGTCAGATGTGTAGAGCAAAGCCTCAAGCAACACCTAACAGGGCAGTTTGCATAGCTCCTGACATACGGACATGCACAGGTCCTCAAGGAGTGGTCCAGCCAGAACGGGCACACATGCTGCCTTGCCCTCTGAATCTCTTCATCTGTATCCTCCTAACATCCTTATCAACCAGTAAGCAGAGATAAGGTGTTCTCTGATTCTGTGAACCATGATAGCAGATTAATTGAACCCAATAAGGGACAACTGGGGAGCCTGACTTGTAGCAATCAGAAATGCCGGTGTCTAAGACTTGTGACCAGCATCTGAGGTGGGGGCAGTCTAGAGGGACTTAGGCCTCGACCTGTGGTGTTTGACATTTACTGTCCATCATTGAAAATGAATTATAAGGGGACCCAGCTGGACAGAAGCTGCTACAGATTTGATTGCTTACTTGTTGGTGAGGACAAAACCCCACAAAACACAAACCCACACATTTTGGTCACCAGAGGTTGCAAGATGACTGTTTTATTGACAATAGAGAAAAGGAAAAACACAGAACTTTGGTTCTTCTTTCTATCTCCTAAGCATTAGAAGTTCACAAATCTATAGTTCACAAAATCTATTCATCCAGTGCAGCTGGCTTTTTAGGATGGGGATTGCTATGGTTTGAATATGTTTTGACCCTCTAAATCATAAACTAATAGTCTTAGTGGAAACCTAATTTAGTTGTGGTATTTAGAGGCTGGGGCTTTGAAAAGTGATTAGATAAGAAGTCACTATAATGGAGCCCCCATGACTGAATCCTCATGGTGTTTTGAAAGACCACAAAGATATAGAGATGGACACATGTGTTCCCTCTCTCTCACTCTCTGTCTTGGACTCTGTCAGCAAGAACATCATCACCAGAGGCTGATGCCCAGTCTTGGGCTGTGAACCACCCAAACCATGAGCCAAAATAAGTCTCTTTTTATTCATAATGTTTGGCTGCCTCAATTATTTCTCTATAGTGGCCAAGAGCTGAGAAACAAATAAGTTTTAGAAGAAAGAGGATGAGGAAGGTCTAAAGTAGGGGAAGAGTTTATATGCTGCTTAAAAGCTTAAATCCCTGGGCCCTGTTTTTCCTTTAAGCCGGCTGGGAGAGTTGTCACAATGTTTGTAGCACCTTTGTGTGGATAAACTTGTGCCATTGTGCTAGAGGAGTTTGGGAAAAGATTTCTTGGAAATTTTCATTTATTAACCAAATATCAGTATATCAAGAATGAGAATGAGAACAGAAACAATAGCTACCCCTGGAGTATTTGATCTAGTCTGGCCAAAAGGCAAAGCTATTATATTTTCAAAAGAGAGGAGAGATTAGCTCCTAAGTTGCTATATTCAAGAACCATTCCAGTTTCAGGCAAGATTTATTTTGCTTAATGTCTCTCCTTTTATAGAAGCCAGACCTTTCCCTTCACTGGCCTCTGCAAGCCTTAACTTAGGTTATGACCACAATTTATATGATAAAAGGGCTGTAAATGCAAAATTTAGGGGGAGTGATTTTTCTTAAATGCATAAAGCTTTGAAAAATACAACATAGATTATAGGTAGAAGCTGAATTGAAGTTTTTAGAGGAATAAAGACCTACCAGGTCATCTTTTCATTGCCGAGAGCAAACTAAACCATTTCCCAGGGTCTGCAAGTCTTATCTGATTCATTATGTGACTAAGTAGACTGCTTCTTATTTTACTTGGTTATGCTTATTTAAAATATTGTAATTCATCACTGTTAAAATTATTACTTTATGCTTATTCAGCCTTTTATAGAGTCTGTCTCTAAAGTTAGAAAGTGTTTCTTTCATAAGGAAAAAAAAATCTATCTGAACTTTAGGATGATTTTTTTTTTCTTAAATTCAAGTTATCTTTGGTTAGCATAAAATTTCTGCAGTACCAACTGTCACCACCAGGCTCAGCAAACAGACTTGTTCAGAGTTCAGTTTGTAGGGTGAGTGCAGGACTGATTATGTCAGAGATGGCCTTCCCTGGTTTCCTTCTGTCTTTGTTTTGTTGTGTGAATCTTAATTAGAACACCGACTCTCCTTGTAGACACAATGTGGATGCTAACAAGTTGCGATGGTTATATCCGGAGAGGGGTGGAAGGGTCTATTTCATGACCAATGAACAATTTGGCCATGTATCTGTTCATCAGTATCAGCAGAGTCAATCACTGGGCAGTGAGGGTGGGCCCATGTTGATGCACTTTGGGTAGGCAGAGCTCCTTGCTGGAGCTAGAGGTGAGAGCAGACTCACCCAATCAAATGCTCAAAGTTGGGAGAGCTGGAGTAGATTCAGATGTGGGGCAATCACTGCACTCAGTGTAGCCCTTTATCCCTGCCTTCCTTCAAGCTGTGGTAGTGGAAGGATTCTGACAATCAAGTATTCTCTGTTCTGCAGTTCATACTTTCTTGCCCTGTGCTCAGGGATGCCTGTGGAATAAAATTGCAGCTTCCTACCCTAGGAGTAAGGGAACCTACTACTGTCCCAAGGAAAGTGCAAGAGATGTGAATCGAAAATAATGCAAGTATGAGGACCTCAATTAGGACTAAGAAACCACACTTCAACTGGCATTCAAAATTCACATAAGTCAATCAGATACAGCACTGAAATGATCTAGCCATGATTTGATGATTTTGTAATATAAATACATATGTGTGCCAGCATGTATATGTTTGCATGTGTGTATTTACAAAGGAATATCGCCTAATAAATTCATTGTGAGCTAAAAGTATTGCATGTCAAGAATGAATTGAATACAGCCAACCTACCGAGTGTCAGAGCTTAGCAACACAGCACAGCACTGTAGAACACTGAAGGTTTCCCTCACAACCACAGGGTTGGCTGGGAGATGTGACTGCTGCTTCTGCCCAGTCTATTCAGAATATTATCTTGCATATTACAGTCCTGGGGAAGAGTCACAGTTGGAAGTATGATTTCTTTTGAATATGTATCACTTTTATACCATCCTAATTTTGAAAAATCATTAAATTGTACTTTCAAAAGTCAGGGATTATTTATAAAAGGACACTTTAAACATTTCTTGGGAAAAGTGGATTAAAAAAGTTTATTTCAGTGCAAAAACCTTTCAAAATCATATATATGATATGATAAAATATATATGATATCACAAAATATATATGGTAAAATATTTGTGATACATATATCCTATATATGATAAAATTTCAACCTAGGAAGGAGAGTTGGCCAACGATTCTTTATCGTCCACTGTTCCACGTAACATTTAGGCCCTTTTGGATCTGGTTTGTAGTTGTAAAGAGGCTTGTAGTTCTACTCAAGGGCTGGTGATGTTCTGAGGTGGAGGGAGTAATGGATGTAGAAAGGGAAAGCTGAACGGGACCTTGAAGCTGACCTCCTCTGGTTTTCACAGTCTGAAGCACAGGGGTAGATGCTGGGAAACATTGATTACTTAGGCAGGGACTCCAGCTTCTAAGGGGATGTGATTTGAATTGCACATTTCACTGTTTTCTTCTAAGTGTTTTCTTAGCTACATCTGGTTCACAGTGTTGGGAAGACTTGCTGGTTGTAGCTTCTTTGTCAAACAGGACAATTTGGATCTTTTTTTAGCTTCCTTATACAAAATTTTGCCATTAGAATTTTGCCAGTGATTCTGTTTTTTAATTTTTAAAATGTATTTAAAGGGAACACATTTCATATATAGAGTTGTAAGAACATAATGATATTTCCAATGAATGGGAAATTGGAATGTGAAACATAATGAGATGCTACATTTTTTGCATTAAATATTAAGATCTTAAATATAACCTCTCCTCCTTGCATTGTTGGGAGGGGTACTGCTGTGCATGATAGGACAGAATTAATGCATTGAATAACTTATTATTCACGGGGTGAGTGTTATACATACCAATTAAGAGACCATAGTGGAGTACTTGGGATTGGTTTCCAGCACCAGTTCCTGACTCCTGCTCTCCGCTAACGCAGACCCTGGGAGGCAGCAGTGGTGGCTCCTGGTAAGTACTCAGGAGGCCTGGATTGTATTTCTGCCTCCGACGTTAGCGTTAGCCCAGCCCTGGCATTGCAGGTATTTGGGGAGTGAACAGTGGATAGGAGTTCTCTCTTTGTCTGTTTATCTCTGTTTCTTCACCTGTTAAATAAATTAAAAGGTAAAATTTTAAAGAATTTATTGTGTGCAATTTGTTCTAATCTAGATTCTCAGTGATAATTAAGGTAAGTGCATATAAATATGCATTGAATAAAAACTCTAAAAGCAGGCCGGCACCGCGGCTCACTAGGCTAATCCTCTGCCTTGCAGCACCTGCACACTGGGTTCTAGTCCCGGTTTGGGTGCCGGATTCTGTCCTGGTGGCCCCCTTTTTCAGGCCAGCCCTCTGCTGTGGCCCGGCAGTGCAGTGGAGGATGGCCCAAGTGCTTGGGCCCTGCACCCGCATGGGAGACCAGGAGAAGCACCTGGCTCCTTGCTTTGGATCAGTGCTGTGCACTGGCTGCGGCAGCCATTGGAGGGTGAATTAATGGCAAAGGAAGACCTTTCTCTCTGTCTCTCTCTCTCTGTCACTGTCCACTCTGTCAAAAAAAAATTAAAAAAAAAAAACTCTAAAAGCAGTATGTTAGGTACAATGATATGTGATTGACTGGCAGCAGCCTGGGACTGAGCCTTGTAAATCCGCAGACTCAGGGCCAACATTGCCTGTCCTTTTCTGCACTCCCTGTTGGAAGGTGATGGTGATGGTCGCTCTTTCTCCTTACCCTCAATATGCAGCAGTATATAACCTCCATGGCCAGGATAGCTTGGCCATTGAATACAGTGGAACAGGGGATGTGGAATGAATGAGTGAGTGAACCAGACGAGGCGGTCATCAGCTTATTGACACCAGAGGCCCTGATGCCAGGGAATGAAGATGCCTTCAGGTCATGCAGACAGCGTTGAGCTTCACAAGAACACTTGGGTTTCCTTGTACACTGGATTAAGGAGGACACAGTCTTCTCGTGATCTGCAGGGGTTAATTACTGGTACAAGTCTCAGAGATACTGTTATTAGCATAACTGACTTTTGAGCGACCACTTATATTACAAAGGAAATTCTTGTGTTAATGCAAGTAGCCTTTAGCTTGTCCAGGGTTCTGATCCTCTCATTACTCTGTTTAGTGCCCCAGCTGTGAGGCACCATCTGTCAGCAGTAGCAGCAGCATCTGTCTTTTTGTCAGTTGGCATCTGGGTTAACTCTGGCAGAATTTCCTAAAGGGCCTGAGGTGGGTGTGTGGCTCGAGGGAGCAGGCTCTGCCCCTGGTGCCTTTAGTGAAATATTGTCTGCCCTTTTCAACATGAAACCACTCATGCTTGTGTGCCAAGTGCTTGCTTTTCATAAGCTGGGGGACTCTTAGATTTCTTGCATTCCATAGTGCGTTAAATCTTACTTGCTAATCTTTCTTTTCCACTCATAATAATGTTGTCATACAATGAAATTTGAGCAAATGCCCATTTGAGAGACTCAGGGCAGGATTTTGTGCTTTTGTTTTAATTCAGCTGAAGACAATGTGGGGATATCTACTGGCTTAAATATTACTCTCTCCTTCTTCCCCCTCCCCAATTCACATGCTTGCTGACACACCAGAATGTGATCATATATAGGATTGCTACAGATGTATTTGGTTAGGATGAAGGCGTACTGAGTAGGGTGGCCCTCAATCCAGTATGACTGCTGTCCTCTTAAGAAGAGACGCAAAGTCACACAGAGGGAAGACAGCTGTGTGATGGCTGAGGCAGAGACTGGAGTTCTTCTGCCACAGGCCAGGAAGTGCCTGGGATTGCTGGCAGCCACGGGATGCTAGGGAAGAAGCAAGGGGCAGGGTTGTCTCTCAATCTCTTGGGAAGAGCATAACTCTCTTAACACTGTGATTTCCGACTTCTAGCTTCCAAAATCACCCATGAGATGATACGTTTCTGTGATTTTAAGCCACTAGTGGATGGAGATTTGTTATGGCCACCCTAGGAAACAAATAGAGCACTTTCCAGGATGTCATTGCTGGGAATCCGTGTGCATTTTGGAAGTTCTGATGACACACTCCACAGATAGCCTTTGTGTAAAGATTCTCTTTTTGGGTGCCCAAGAATGGCATAGAGTTATGGAACATTGTGGAACTAGGGATTTTCCATTAGGAAAAAAATTTAAGTTTATTCATGCAGTCAGCCGTAGGTAATAAGACCTCATAACGTGTGAAGCTCAGTGCTTCTTCCGGGGGATATGCAAGAGGGCTTCAAAAAGTTTGTGGAAAATGGAATTAAAAGCCCATTTGAAGTTTCCTTGAACTTTTGCAAGACTCTTCATGGCAGCCAACAAAGCTGCTGAGGGTTGGAACCCCATAGTGCTAACAGTTCAGTGATGAGGACAGCCCTGGGCTGGCTTGTTTTCAGCCAACCATATTTTTATCATTGTGCAAAATCAGTCATACTAAGCAACAAAAATCCCTGGGCCAAACACTGAACCAATCTGTGACCTTGGACGGGTTCTATCTTTGAATCTCACATGTCCTACCCCAGAAAAAGAGGAATAGAATACTTAACAACATAAAAAAATCAATATTTGAGAGTATTGCTTAATGATCCTGGTGAGGAGCTTAATACCACACATATGTTTAATTCTATTCATGTGTCTGTGTTTTATGTCCTCAGTCCAGTATAGACTGTCTTGCCTTTCCTAGTTTGAATCATAATTCTTTGCAATAGGTTTAGCATGTATTCATTTAATTATATTATTAATTAACAATATTATTAGGAGTTTGATTAGCAGCTAACATTTAGTGTTTATTATATTCTGATGCCATTGCAGGCGATCTATTTAGCTCATTTTTTTTTCTCTCAGTCCTACAAATCTATCTTCACTTTCAACCCATTTTATAGATGAAGACAGTGAACTACTGGGGGAACTTCCTGAAAGTTGATCATCTTGTCTGTGGCGTTGTCAGGATTCTGGCCCGAGAAGCCTGACCTCTGGCTCCGTGCCCTCGAAGGCAGCAGGTGGTACATTCGGCACATGCCGACCATCCTGCTACCTTCCTAGGTTTAAGAGGACTGTATGCAAGTCATGACCCTTCATCTCTTTTTGTTAGTAATCTCAGCCTCTATGAATGATGCAGACATTTTTTAAAGATTTATTTTCTAATTGAAAGAATTACAGAGAGAGAAGGACATGCGTGCACACACACACACACACACACACACACAGATCTTCCATTCTCTGGTTCACACTCCAAATGGCCATAACAGCCAGGACTGGGCCGAGCTGAAGCCAGGAGCCTGGAGCTTCTTTTGTGTCTCCCACATGGGTGCAGGGGCCCTAGCACTTGGGCCATCTTCCACTGCGTTTCCAGGTTCATTATCAGGGAGCTGGATTGGAAGTGGAGTGGCTGGGACATGAGCCAGCACCCATACGAGATGGGCATTACAGGTGATGGTGTAACCCACTACACCACAATGCCAACCCCAGAAAATATTGGTTTAATTGAGATTTTTGAAAGAGAGTGCTGCTGGGATGAGGAATGATGACTGTAAGCTAATGGGAGTTGAATGATTAGCTCTCTGTCCTTCAGGGTCATGTGTAGTCATGCCAGGGTTGGCAATTCACCCTTCAGCATGGCTTGTATAGTTTTGGAGTGGGGAGTCCCTTACAGCACTATCTCATTTGAGACAAAAGTTTGTGCCTTTTCTACCCAGAAAGTGGCAAGTCACCATATAGAGGAGAAAGGGGAAGCCCACGTGTATCTCTTTGAAGAGCAAAGCTTTGAGGCAGGTGTATTTAGATCCCAGTGCTCTGCATCAGTCCCGTTAGTGTCTGTGACATCTGCTGTCTTGCTGTTCTGGATCCACAGGCACCCACAACACTGGCCGCCAGCCCTACCTGGAGCTAACACAGTGTACTATGAAATCATTTCCCTCCGTTCTGTTCCCCCAATTCCCCAGCTTTCTGCCCACCCTGGCTGCTGCTTCCAGGAGATTCTGGCTCAGTCATGAGCTGTCACGCGTCTCTCTGGAAAGAACTCTGTACTTTGTCTTCTCTAGTCATAGAGCTCAGGATTGGATTCTGGCTAGAAGCAATAAGCACAAAAGTTCACAAGTCAAATTCAGGGGCAGTCACAAATGAGCATCTTGTCATTGCAGCACCATTCACAGTAACCAAACGGTGGCACCACACCAAGTGTCCATCATCAGGCGGATGGCTAACTGTAGCGTAAAAGCATGATGGAATACGGTACAGCCACAAAAAAAGAATGAGGCCTGACACGCCAACTGAATGGACCCTGAAAACATCATTTTAAATGAAATAAGCCAGACACAAAAAGACAAATACCGTATGATTCCACTTACATGAAATGTCGACATGGGGAATTCATGGAGACTGAAAGATGAGAGCCGGAGCTGTGGTGTGGTGGATTAAACTGCGGTCTGCAGTGCCAGTGTCCATATGGGTGCTGGTTCGAGTCCCAGCTGCTCTGCTTCTGATCTGTCTCCCTGCTAATATGCCAGGGAAAGTGCTTGGGCCCCTGCACCTATGTGGGAGACCAGGATGAAAGCAGATGAGAGGTAGTAAGCATTAGGAGGAGGAGGAGAAGCAGCGCTTGAATGCTTAATGGTTACAGAGAGCTTCCATTTGTGGGGTTGGAAACATTTTAGTAGAAAGTGACGATGGTTGTAACATTGTGCTGCCATTAATGCTCCTGAATTGGACATACTTATGGCTAAAATGACAAATGTATGTTTTTATATATAGATATGTATATGTGTAATCACAATTAAAATATGATTTTAAAAATCCTAACACTCTCAATCCAGTCTTGTTTTTATTTAATTTTAAAAATTGACATATATTATTGTACATACTTACCGAGAATAACATGCTATTTGTGTGCATATACATAATTTGCAATGATCAGATTAGGGTAATTTGCATACATATCACCCCAGACATCTATCATTGTTTTGGGAACATTCAAAGTACTCTTTTTTCGCTATTTTGAAATATTGAAGTAATGGGTGCTAGTCACAGCTATTCTGCTGTGTTATAGTTAGTCCTGTGCATCTACTGTATTCTTGTACTATTAACTATCTTCTATTCTTACCTCCCCTCTTCTAACCCCCTCCCCAACACACATGCCCTTCCCAGCCTCTGGTAACCACTGTTCCATATCCTACTTTTGTTAAAATCGACTCTTCGTTCCATATATTGGTGAAATGTGTGCTGTCTGTCTGTCTCCCTGTGTCTGACTAGCTTCACTTGATACAATGTCTTTCAACCGCATTCTTATTGCTTCCGGTGACAGAATTTCATTCATATTTACGGCTGAATAATATTTTGGTGTTTACTTGTGCATTTTCTTTATTGATTTGTCTGTTCGCAGACCAGGCCTTGCTTCTGCCCGACTTCACTTTGTGGCGTGGTAGTGTTGCACTTGCTGAACTATGTCCTAGGCTCTCCTTAAGCTAAGGAGAGATCTAAATCTCACTGGGATGGCAGCTTCTTAGGGGAAGAGACTCCATGCCAGGCGCAGTGCTGAGCCATGGGATGAAGCAGGTGCTAATTTGTTGTATTTTGTTTGATAGCCATGCCCTGGATTGCTTTGATTGTGGATGTGTGTATCTTGCTCAGTGGCTCTGATGTGCTTTAGGAAAATGAAATAGAAGGCAAATTTCAGACATTCAATGGCTATGGTGGAAAAAGAAAAACATGATTCTAACAGTTTTCTACTTTATTTCCATCATCCCCTTCTTCTCAGCTCCTGCTTCCAATTTTGCAGCAGCCTAAATCAAAGGATGGGAGAAGCAAAAATAAAAGACATTATTTGGTGGTTTTCATTTATAGTGAGGTGAAACAGAAGGGTTAGGATTCTGTTCCTCCTCATTTCAATCAACTTCAAGACCTCCAGGGCTGGAGAAGTCATCTATTAAATTGCTACCATTTGTCCAGAAAGAACTACCATGATTTTATAATATGTTTCAGTTTGTTTCCAAAAAAAAAAACCCAATATGCACTTGGACCAGGGATAAAGTGATTGTTCTATGAAATAGCTAATATTATTATTCTGTGTGTACAAACATGTAAACTGTGGGTCAAAGAAGATAAAAAGTGTCTCAAGATAATAATCTGGAGAATAATAATGAATTCAGCATACAAATATGACCCATATCTCCCTTAATCTGATTCTGAGATGGGGAATAAGTTCTCTTTCCTTTGGTATGGACATTTACTATTATGTAAGGCTGTCTTAGTGTACCAGCAGGGGGTTTAAGGTAAAACAGACAGAAGCAGGAAATATGGGGCTGAGGCCACCTCATGGGTCCCCTTGCTTGTTTGAGGATTTCATGTTGGAAGACTGCAGCTGGAGTCTGTGATGAATGCAGTGTGTACAATCTGGAATTGATAGAGTGAATCAATTTTGCAGGAGACCTCTTGGATTCTTAAGAATGTTAGAAATCATAAGATCCCATTGATTCAGTTTTGTCCTGCTGTTGATTGCTTTCTTCTATTACACTCTTTTACCTGCTCGTGTTATAATAAATCACCATGGAGAAATTCTGACTTTCTTGTTTTAAATAGCTGCATTTGCAAAAGCAACCTGGGTATTAGCAATGAGCAAAGAGAAGAAATTTAGTTTTGAATTTTACATATGGGAATCTATAAATTAAAATAACTTTAAAACTTTCACTAACAGCATCCTCAATTAATGAACATTTTCTTTATCTTCAAGTGTTTGAAAATCCTGGCACACTCTTAACAGCCATCCTAAAGGCATACCTGATTGGAACAAAAGACCACTGCATTGTTCTGTTAGTGTTACTGGACTAATAGTGTGGATCCACCCTACTGATTGTTTTCATAGTGCAATCTGCAATCATGTGCTTATGTCCTAACCTATTACAGATAACATTCACCCACCTTGGCGCCTTAGTTCCCTTGCTTTGATGTTTACTTGTATTTAATATCTAGTTTTTATTAAGTTGTTGTTTGTACCTTTAGCCCACTCAGCGGAAAATTAGCTAAAATATAAACTTACTTTCTTATATCCATTAGGCACAGTTATGATATGTGAAAAACCCCTCTTGGGGCTAGCTACTGGCCAAATAATAGTTTCAGGTAGGCAAAGTAGAGACCAGAATTGTCAACCTTGTTTATACTTGAAGGATTTTTATTGTATATATGACACATGCAAAATTTAACTTCTTTGCTTATAAAATATTTCTTTACTTTTTGTTGTTGTTATTTGTTGAATTCCTTGCTCCTAGCTTTGGCCTGGCCCAGCTAGGGGAGTAAACCAGTGGATGGGAACTCTTTCTGTCTGTCAATCTGTTTGGCCTGTTCTCTTTATTATAAAAATAAAAATGTTTCACTTGTCTAAGGACACACAGTGGAGGTTCATGGAGGGTGATCAATCTTGCCAATTTTGTGTATGAAGAAGATATATGCACACAACACACAACAGGTATATAGCATATCTTTGGTGTTATAGTTTCACTGGACAAGGTAGGGGGTAATTAGGAAAAAGTCAAAAATTTTTCATTATCAGGGGCGATAATGAAAGAAATTGTGAAACACAGTCTTAGGGCGTAGTGGGTATTTAATAGAATGGAGCAGTTGAAGAATGTATTAGGGTACACAACGCAATATTTGTGTGTACTCAATGTGAGCTACTATTATAAACAACTTTAACAAGAGTGTTTGTTTCCTCAACCTTATTCCCTTTCTTCATAGAACAGCATCTCCTACATTGAAGTTGGTGGCCCCCTGAAGGGTCCATACATATGTTCTTAGGCGTGTCCAAGAGTCTTCTATGAAATCTGTTGTTTCATTTCATGCTTTCATTTTGATGATAATGTTTATTAGGATTTGTTTTATTTATTTGAAAGGTGGAGCTACCTAGAGAAAGAGAGGGAGAGACAAAGAGAGATCTTCCAACTGCTGGTCTAATCTCCAAATGGCCTCAATGGCTGGGGTGGGCCAAGTCGAATCCAGTAGTCAGGAGCCTCCTCTGGGTCCCCAATGTGAGCACAGGGACCTAAAACCCAGATTGACTTCCACTGCCCTCCCAGGTGCATCAGTAGGGAGCTGGATTGAAAGTGGAGCAGCCAGGACTTGAACTGGCACCCATATGTAGCTTAACCTGCTAAGCCATGGCACAGGCTTGATGATCAACTTAAAGTGGTTGTTCCCTACATAAAGAAATGATAAATGTTTAAAGTGATGCATATACTGATAACTGATATAATAATTGCACATCGCATACAAATATTGAACTATCATACTGTACCCTGTAAATATGCAGTTATTATGTGTCAATTAACATTTTTTTAAAAGTTAAAGAGAAGAAATTGTATACTGGTTTCCTTTTATAACAGAATTCTGTCACAAATTTCATTATCCACTGTTCCCTTGCCTTTGAGGAAGGAGCTCTGTTTAGATGTTGGACTGACAAAAACAAAACAAAACCAAAAAACAGACTTTACAATGTGAATGAGGAGAGTTTGGCAAAGCAGGTAAGAAGCCTCTTAGGATGCTGCGTCCCATGTTGGTGTCCTTGGGTCTGAGACCCAGTCAGATCCACCCTCCTCTAGTGCACACCCAGTGAGGCAGCAGTGATGGCTCAAGGACTTGAATCTCTGACTCTCACATGGGAGACGCAGATTGGATCCCTGGCTCCTGGCTTTGGCCTGCCCCAGCCCTGGCTGTTGTAGTCATCTGAGGGATGAACCAGAGGATGAAATACAACACTTCAACCCCTCTCTGTTTCTCTACCTTTCAAACAAATAAAATTTTTAAAAGTGCAAATGATGCAGTTAGACTAGTTGAGGAACAGATAACTAATGCGTCATCTTATCACAGGAGGGAAGGACTCTGACTACAGATGTTGGACAGTGGTGAGCAAAGTGAGTCCTCACCTGACTGAGGTACAGGATGTCCCAAAACCAAGAGGATGCTGGCTTTAGCAGTCAGTATTATATTTAAGTTTTGAAGAGCAGTTTAATCTCAGCAAAAATAACATCAGCTACCTTATTAAATTAATGTTAATTTGAATGTTATGGGTTTTGTTGTTTTTGTGTTTGTTATTTTGTTTTAGTTTTATTGTTGAATTGGAGTTAGAGCATATGGAGTTTATTTCTGGTTTTCTACTGGCACATTGCTAAGCTTCAAAACAATAAAAACCAATATAATATATTTGGTGGTGCAAAGTAATTTTTTTGGCCCTATTAAAGGGAACATTTGTATTACTCAGATTCGAGAAGTTGTGTCATGAGCCTATAGAATCTTAGACTAATTTGAGCTGCCAAGATCACTTAGTCCAGTCACATCCCGTATCACATGTAGACACTGAGAATCCAGGAGGACAAGTAAAAACCCAAGGTCAAAAAAGCAAGGGAGTGGGGGCACTGCAGTGCAGCAGGTTAAGTCTCCACCTCTAATGCCAACATCCCATATGGGTGCCGGTTGCAGACCCGGCTGCTCCACTTCCAGTCTGGCTCTCTGCTCATGTACCTGAGAAAATGGCCCAACTATTTGGGCCCTGGCACCCACGTGGGAGACTGAAGAAGTTGTAGGCAGGCTCCTGATTTGGCCTCGCCCGTCCCAGCCATTGAGGCCATTATGGGAGTGAACCAACAGATGGAAGAGATCTCTCTCTCCTTCTACTCCTCCTCTCTGTAATCCTGCATTACAAGTAAATACAAAATCTTCAAAAAGCAAGGATGTGGCAGACTGAAGTCAGAGATAGGTTGACATATTAGAAAATCAGAGACCTGGTCTACCTTGTTAGTCCACCTCCCAAGAGGAATCGTTGCAGATAAACGATAAACCAGACCACAAAGGTGGCTTGGCACAAATTATTGGGGAATTACTGCACTGTTTCAGCTACCATTGATGAAGGGGGTTGTGAAACGGGCAGAGGCAGTGTAAATAACTGATTTGTTGAGAGCCATAGGTGACAACAAGCAATGGGCAATGGTGAGAGGAGGCAGCCATTTGTGTTCCCTGCTCGGGTGGTAGCACCATGTGCAGAGGTGGTCCCATCATTCTCAACAGAAGCAAACAGCAGCTGGAAGCTCTGGATTTAGTGCTTGGCTCACCCACAAGTCTAGACTATAACCCTACGCGTTTTACTGAAGTTGTGGATTCTCTTGTCTGTTGAGGTCACTATAACCAAATGCCAAAGACAGTAGTGTGAAAATAGCAGGAATTCATTTCTCATGGTTGAACCTGGGAAGCCAAGATCAAGGCTCTGGGAGATATCAGGTGAGGGCCCACTTCCTGTGTTATACATGGCTATCTACTCAGCGTGTCACTGCATAGCAGAAGGGACAAGGGGGTTCTCTGGGTCCTCATTTATAAGGGCAGTGTCTTCATTCATGAGGGCTCCACTCTCATAACCCAGTCACCTCTCAAAGGCCCACTTCTTTATATTACCACATTGAGGGTTAGGATTTCAATGTCTAAGTTTTGAGGGGGCATAAACTTTCAGTTGATTGCATGTGTCATTGAGCAGGAGACTATTGCAAAACTGTTTCTCAGCCACATGTAAAGAGCTTTATTTTTTCATAACTTGAGCTTGAACAATAGTCTGTGAAATTATTAGTTGGTTGTTGCATTAGTTTTCTATTGAGGGATGTTAAATTATGACAAATTTAGCAGCTTAACATAAGTTACATTAATTATCTCACATTTCCTTGGGTTCAGATGAACTGAGTCTTTGCTCAGGGTCTTACAATCAAGGTATTGTCCAAGACTGCCTCATCTCACACTTGGGTTCCTCCTCCAAGGTGACATGGTTGTTGGGTGAATTCATTTCTTCTAGCAACAGAACTCTTGGTGGCTTGAGCTCCAAGACCAGCCTAGGGGGACTGACTCTCTCATCTAGTGCCTCTTCTAAATTACTTACCTTATTAAACTACACAGGAAATCTACCTTTTCAGCAAGCCAACCCTTTAAGATCTTTAATGAGATCTGCAGAACACCCTCCCAGAGGCCTTGCCAGGTCCTGTCCACACGGTGAGGGAGGAGATGACACAAGGATGTGAGACCCAGGGTGCATCTTGGAGTTCTCCCGATCACAGTCATCAGGCACTTCTCTCGCTGGGCAGTGAGGTGTGGTCTCTGTCTGCTGACTTTCAGGTGGCATCCAGAGAATGTTTATCTACATCAGTGTGTATCATTTTCATTAAAGGTTGTGACCTGTAGAAACCTTTATCAACATTGTTGGCCTCTACCCTCTAGATGGCAGTAGCACTCACTGCCTCAGTTGTGATGCCCAAAAATGATAGCAGACATTGCCACGTTCCTTGGACTGAAAAATCATCCCCAATAGAGGGAAAAAATGCATTACAAAGTGAAGTGTGCTTTCTTTTGTTTTTAAAGAAGGGACTTACTAAAACAGGGAGTTCATTTTTTGAAGGGATACAACTATGTGCAGTCAACACTCTCGTGCTCCTCTGTAATGTGTGATTCTGAGATTTACTTACTTCTTTTACTACAAAATGAGTAATTGATGGTTTCAAATAAAAATGAATGTGGTAGATGTGTTGCCCACATGTACTTTCCTTCTCATATGTGTTCCAAGATGAGATTATACTATCACATTTAACTGCATTTTATATTCAGTATGAGATTATCTTCTAGCCATACTTTAGGAGGGATTCAGTTCTACCATAATGTGGGTCAGATATTTCCCAAAAGGTATTTAATGCAAGACTTAATAAACTTCATTCTCGATACTATAGCTTCTTTCTTGGAAATAAGTGGTGTGTCTTGGTTTGGAATTGAGTGGAAGGCACGGCCCAGTTCTGAAATTATAAAAATCAAAGCTGTTCATTCCTGTGTTCCGCAGGCAAAGGAAGCTCAAGCATCTCATCCGACGTGAGTTCAAGTACGGATCACACGCCGACCAAAGCCCAGAAGAATGTGGCTACCAGCGAAGGTAGGCATCTGGTCTTCATTAGCTGCACATCCCTCCCCAGAGCTGGCTGTTTTTGGAAGGCAAGCCGTGAAGTCTTAGTTCTGTTCTATTTAGTGTAAGCGTGGGAGATTATTAGAAATTAGAGGGCAAAGAAGCTCCCTAGTTTCTTTTATGTTACACTGTTGTTGTTGCTGTCTGTGAAGGCTGATTTGATAGCATTCAAGTTTCTCAATTCCAAGGCAAATGCTATTTTCTGAACATATATCTAGGCTTACCTAAGCAAAGCCTTTTGGTAGTATGTACCTTTGTTTAAGTAAGGAAAACAGTATGATTGTAAAATCCTTCTGCTGCCATTGACTATTTCTGTAAGAACTTTCAAAATAGGTGCACCCAAAATTTGAGATTGTGACAATGGGATGGTCACACTTGTATAATATGCAGAACTTGAATTAATCACCAATTTTGGGGGAGTAGGAAAAGAGGTTTATTTGATTATTTAAAGAGTAAGTAAGAAGTCCTGCCTTTTGGATGAAGAATGGTTGGATTGATATTTGTGATACAGTAGTCAGTATATGTAGAAATATATGTTGGAATTCAGTTGCTTCCTGATCTGGGAGAAGATTTTCAGGTATTATTTGAGTGTGGAATTAATTGTTTCTATGATAGTAATTTAGTGGAAAGTTGACCCCGTCATAGAACCAGCTCCCTTTTTTTAATGTTAAACACTATTAAGTGAATTTATTAAGGAGAGTTCTTTCTAAGCTAATTGTGGACCAAATGTCCACTGTAAACATTAATGCCATTTTTAATGAAAGACTCTTAGTAGTCCAGTTGATTTTCATGACATTGTACACAGCTGGCTTTCCTAAGGTGTTCAGGATGTTGTGGACGTGCATTGCCAGTGTTTGCTTGAGGCTTAATTTCTGCTGATGGTTGCGTTGGGAAGCGTGGCTCTGTGTGTTTGGAGGCATCCTGATGTCGGCCTTAGAGTTCTTTGATTTCACTTGATCTGCTCTACACGTTATGTATTGATGATGACGGTTTACCTGTGCTAGATGTGTCTTCTTTTTGGAAACTCTCTGCCTCAGCATGTTTCAAGTAACACTGAACTACCTCGCTTGGACAGACTAATGCATAGGTGGTGTTTACACTGAGATCCTATTCTCCTGTGTTTAAAGCCTTGGCATTGTTTGATGCATGTCAGCAACATTGTATGGCAGATGGATTGGAGTATTTCCCTCAGGGCAGCAAAGTGCCTGCTTGCAATGCAATTTTAATTTTCTGCCTGCTAATTCAAATATGGGCATTAGACCATTCTTAAAATTCAGTTAAGGTAATGTGCACATCTGGTTAATTGATTCTAGACCTTAACTTCAGAGGCTTCTATACTTAGCAGTCAGTAGAAATCATTTCAATTTAATAAAGTGCCATCCTCCCTAGTTAGAAGCTGGGGTTCTGTAAGATTATCACTTATATATACCATTATTTTACAGTCTCCCTTGTCACCATGGTTTGTCCAATTTGTGCAGCTGTGAAAATAGAAAGTTAAAAATCTGTTAAATCATCTCTGCCTTTTGTTTTTTGAAAATAGAAAATACGAACCTGGGTGAGCTTTCCTGCAATAGGGAGGGGAGGGGAGGGTTAGACTGTGTGTATTTGAAAATGCCTGCTTTTCATGCTTCCCTAAAACACACTATAAGCCTTTATATTTTCATTTCATTTGACTTTTCCTTTAGGAGGACATACAGGCCAAGCTGACGTCTTACACGTTTTTTCTCAACACATCTTTTTATTATTCTGGAGGTAGAATTAGAAGAGAAAATAGTGGTGTTCATTTCAAAACCGATTTGTAACAACTGGGCTACATTAATAATGGAATTTCCTTCCAGATCTCAAGTGGAAAGAACCTCATGTCTGAGAAAGTTGCTGTTCATTTCCTTGCATAACTGAAACATATAAAAAGTGTTAACTTTGCTATTTTTGTGTGTGAACCCATTTTGTCATGTTTTTAATCATTGAAAATGTAAACTATTAAAACATAAATTAGATGTGGGTATAAGAATGTCCCTCAGGGATGTTCCCTACATTACTATTTAGTTTCATGTTATCAAGCTGGTTTTTCAAGATGGAACTGGAGTGGCAGTGTTAAGTTTTTCCATACTCAGGTGACAGAGGCCACAGAGCCTCCATGGACCATTCGGGATGAGTGATTAGGATGGCATATCCTCTCGCCTCCACAGGGAGGTTTTACCAGATGGTGTTTCTACCAACTGGGACACACCCAGGTGACCACTGTCTGCAACATATCTAGCAACAAACCAGAGGCTAAAACCAGACCACAGAAAGGCACATTTTGAAATTCTTCCCTGATTTTCCTCCCACTGTTTTTTAGAACTATGTCTAACCTTGGTTACTAAGAAAATATTGGTTGAGTAGTGCCACGCTCCAGAAGTTACTGCATTGTGGTGATTTGCTTCACGTTCTTAGTCCTGTCCTGGATTTTATCTTTGGGTTCACCAGTACTGCCTATGAAGGTCTGAGTTATGCTGATTTCTGGAAAAGATACATATCATGCAGGATAATAGTCATTGCCCCAGCAGACTTTGAAAAGCATGGCCATGGTTGTCAAAGCTGGGTGGGAAGCGTTTACAGTAATGTTAAGCTTTTCTTGATGGCATGCATAGGGAAGGTGCTACATTGATTTCACAGTTGTTGTGGTTGTGTGGTTGTTGTTGTGTATGTATATGCATGCTTGTGTGTGCATGTGTTTGTGTCTGACCTCTGAAAGGTCGTTAATGGCACAAGCAGTGACCTATGCTAGCAAACATGTAGTACGACTCCATGCAATGCATGCCAGTGAGTAGAAGCTATGGGGGTAAAGGCAGGGGAAGGGCACTCACAAAACATGCACTTGACTTGAGAAAGGTCATTAACTGTAAAGAGACACATGGAACCTTGCCTGGGAGATACCAATGTTCCATAATTGGCTATTGGTAATAGTTGCATCACTTCATACATTTACTGAAAAGCATCGGATTGTATGCATACAACAGGGTGTTGGGGGAGCTGTCTTGACTGCATGATCTTATATTTGTATCTAAATCTCCTAGTCTAAGTCTCCTAGTCTGAGAGATGGTGAGCACTAGTCAGAAGACCTGCTCAGGGAATGAGGCTTAACCAGTGCAGTACGTGGGGCTGATTGCCTGAAAGTTTTTCCTAGGATGCTCTGGCAGTGGGGTCAGAACCAGCTGGACAGTGACCGCAGCACGGTCCTGGACTGCTTTTTCTAGTCCAGCATGTTGTCCTTGCTTAGAACAGACTCACCACAGTAGTTTCCCATGAGGTTCTGGAAAACATGAGAGATTATAGTGCCATGAGTTTTCCAAGCGTTATATTTTCTCCTAGCCTTTCCTGGATAGCTTCTAACCTCAGCTCAGATTTTATGAGCACAAGCAAGCGCCCTACCATGATGGTAGAAGTGTCACATTTATCCACTCCAGCAAGTCTGTTTCTTTGGCTTTTGTTTCTTTGTTTCTTATGTTCCTCCTGTCTATCCGATGTCCCAGGGAATTTGCTGTGGATCAGAAGGCTGTTCTTCCCCATGCATAGTGGGCACAGATGGTGATAAAATTTGGATTTAATCCACATGAAAATGATAATTTTGACCCACTGGGAGTGTTCCATCCCAGAGTTTCATGCGAAAGTTTGAGGCTCTAAAACCACACCCCTTTTAAGGAATTGCAGAGCTTTCTCCCTGATAAGTGGTATAGTCTTATTTTATAGCCTATTATATTTTTTGTGACAGTTTAAGTTTCTGATTTCCTGACACTGTAGGGGGTTGTGCTTCAAGTGTAGCTAGCTGGAAATTTTCCATTTTCCCCAACATAATCTGCATTCCAACATTGTAAGACATAGCTTAATTCTTTCCAGTTGTGTTTCTATTCTTTCTCTTTCACCATTTCCAGTCTTTCTCATCCATGGTAAGAATGGCCTTTAACCGTCAGGGGTGGAAGTCATGTCTGACCCATGTCTGGCGTAGAGCACAGGGCCAGTGGCCTTTGAGGGGGATCAGATTGGGTTGGAACATGGAGAAACTGAGCTGAGCATTGTCACCTTTTAAAGGGCTGAGGCTGTGAGGATGTGGTCATAAGAGTGACAACCCAACCATGCAGTCTTCTCTGGGGGAAGGTTGGGGGAAGGTGAAGCAGTTAGTTGAAAGTCAGATTTAATTGGCTAAAGGAGTTTGCTCCATGCAGCTGGTCTTCAAACATACTGGAGTTTAGGTATTGAACTCACCACGTTTTCTGGATGTGATATCCAGTCTCTGCATGTCGGTTATTAAGTAGGACGACCATGGAACTGGAGGCTTTTGAGAACTCTAAAGGGCTTTTCCATTTTTCTGGTCTCATACACTCATTTTGCAACTACATATCAATGGCTCTGAGATCTTCTCAAGATATGAAACATGTAATAAAATGTCAAGCTGGAGTTTGACACATTATTGTTTTGTAAGAGTTGGTCAAATTAGAAACAAAAATAACTTTTTTTCAGGAATATGTTTGCTTTCTTACACAGTTACTTAATTTTTTTTGTCTACCAGATTTCTAGCTCTGTTTGGAACCAGATGTGAGAGTAAGGCAGGCTATTTAGAAGAGTGTGAGAAGGCTCTTGGATCCAAATAGAAGATAATATTCAGGAGGAGGAAAGGATGTGCTTTAAAAAGTACAAGGGTCTTAACTTACTTGAGTGAATTAGTTTGTTATCTGGAAATGGAAATACTACCTTTAAGTCAGCTCATTATTGTATGTAGTCTTTCAATACATTTACTTACCATCACATTGCTGGAGCCAACCTTTAGCTAATGACTAAGATGTTGGTTAAGATGCCCACATCCCACACTGGCATGCCTGGGTTCAATCTCTGGCTCTACTGACTCCAGCTTCCTTCCAGTGAGACCCTGGAGGCAGTAGTGATGGCTCAGATGATTGGGTTCCTGCCACCCCTGTGGGATATCTGGATTGATTTCCTGGCTCCAGGTTTTGGCCCAGTCCATTTTGGCCATTGCAGGCATTAATGGAGCAAACTGCAGGGCAGGAACTCTGTCCGCCCCTCCCCTCCTATCTGCCTCTTTACTCTATCTCTTGGCCTCTGAAAATTAAAACAATAACAAAAACAAAAACTACCAAAAAATACTTTTTGAAACCTCCTGCTTAACTCCTTGAAAGAAGGTCATTTTAAGTGTTTCATTGGAGGCATGTGAAATGAGTTGATGTATAAAGAATTTGTGGTGATATTCTTTCCATGGAACCTAAAATCAGTCGTTTATTTATACAATCATGGCTTCTCATGTTTTCAGTGCCCAAATTAGACCAATTGTAAACTGAGTTATTTTGAAAATGCCCAGGCATCTGGCTTTGTTTTATTTTCTTTGTCTTCCTTACATTGTTTTCTCTCCACTTCTTCAGTGCACTCTACATCAAATCCCCATGAATCACTTTAGGAGAGGAAAGAGAATGCCTTTATCTCAAGGTAGATTATCTTTCTCAAAATTCATCTTTTACTTACCAACAAACTCATGAAACATTTTGAGGACACATAATTTTAAGCTTTTACCAGTGTTTCTTTGTGAGTTTTTTCACATTTAATCATGTTCAACATCACATTGCTCCTGAGAAGTAGGCATAAATATTCTCATATAATAGTTGGAAAGTCAGAGAACCAGTGTGTCCCTAACTCATGTGACGTTAGTAGGTGGCAAAGATCGGCCATGATCTCTGATTTCTGACAAAATTCATTCTTTGTGATTGTTTTGTAGTTATTATGAAGAACAGCTGAGAATGTTATGCTAATTATATTTTTGATATGTAAGTGCACATAACTTCCATATTTTATTATCTTCATAATCAAAAGATGAGGCTTAGAACTACATCACTTGTACTTCTTCTTATCTCTTCCAAGTTCAGGATGCTTGCTTCTCTTCATGGTCAACATTATCCTAGATGTGCAGTTGGCTTCAATACACTCGAGCATTTGCAAAATCTTCTTTGTAGTTTTATCTCTTTCCTAGAAAATCAGTTTCATCTAAATCCCAAAGCCATTACGCTTCCTTGCACATAGGAGTCCTTGACCTTATGCTGTGTCACTCGGTATAGTTGGTGCTTGTCACTCATTAAAGGCAGTATGGTGGATTTAGGGAACATTCATTATGTTTGCCAGAGCACTATTGCAGTGGAAAACCATGCTAACTATTGTTATAATATTCTATAAAAGCACACCTTGGTCATGCTTGTGAGAAGTGTTTTTTCCATTGCTTACTCATAATTGTGTCTACATTGCCAATATTATACATGGAAACACCTGCATGATCCATATAGCATCTCAAACTTGACTTTAAATTCTTAATTATAGAAGGCAAAAGTCAATACTTTGAGCTCTTTTTATCCTGAACTGTTAGCTTTCAGGTTAACCTAACTGTGCTCCCAAATGTATTGCATCAGACAGACTTAGTGTTTGAAATTGGTATTGGAGTTGATTGTGATACAGAATCAGTATACATAATACAAAAGTAATGAATAATTATTTTACTTGTTTTTCCTTTAAAATCGAGCCATGCAACTGTCCTTTGATTGGAAATACATACAAGTACAAGGTATTGATCTCAGAGCATGGATCTTGGGAAACTGGTAGTATGCCTTGAGCAGTCTATTGCAACCAAATGAAACTCAACCTTTGAAACAAGGAAAAATAAATGGAAACACAGGAAGAGGAGTAAGAGGTAAAGAACCAGGGCAATCAAATAACACTGAAGACCTCTCCAAATTGGAAGGCTGAGTGGGGGTCTTCTGGGGAGGTGGAGATAATTCTGAAATAAAAAATGTAGTGTCACAGACTTTTATTCTATGTATGAGGAAAGTGATGACTGATTATTATGTAGATTTGGTAATTTTAACTTCCTCTGAAAATGTCAGAATCATTTAGGAAAGCTTTGCAAGGCTTTATCTGTTAAAGTGTAATGTGCTTTGTAATTCATTGAATAATTAATTACTTCACAACCAAGGTGTTTTTATTGTTTAAGCTACAGTAAACTGGGCAACTTTTGAAAAACTACATCGATTACATCTGGAAATTTGGAAACGTTATAGATTTAGTGTACCAATTTCATAAAGAAGTCAAATTTGCTTCAAAGATTAAGCAGTGAAGAGCTCATCAGCTCCATATCCATAAAATTGTGTCATAAGCCTAAAAATGTATGATAAAATCCTAAATACCATCTCAGAACCAAGTACAAGGCTTAATTTCTTTAGGGAATTATCTTCTGAAATGGATCATCTGGAATGGCCAAAATGTCATTTAATAGTCTCAGAAGGATATTAGATCTCAATCTCTCTCTCTCTCTCTCTCTCTCTCCATATATATCCTAAAGTAATATTTAATTAAAACATCCAGCAACTCTCAGTACCTTTGTGCAGAATTGGGAGAGAGAAAAATTCAGACTTCTTAGTTTAATTTCATGACTCAAAAATTCTATATTTATTTCTTTTACCTGATTTGCCATTTGCAAAATAGCTAAGTAATTGAGGTACTTCATTCATAGGCATTCTGGTTCATCCAAGTACAACTAAATATATTTGTAATGAAGTCACGGATTGTTCACATCGGTTATTTCCGTAATTTAATGGGAATCTATTTAAGGATGCAATATGTATTTAAATGCATTTATTTATATTTATATTTATATTTATATTTATATTTATATTTATATTTATAGGGGTATTTGTATTTATAGAGGCATTTGTAATTATAGGGGTAAAAATGTATGTAAGAGGTCACAAACTGGTAGCACAGGTGATCTGTCCCCTTGGATGTGGTTTCTTCTCACTAAAGAATTTTCAAGAAATAGTCTTGGCTTAAATTTAAGGATTTAATTGGAGCAGATCCCATGCAGCTCCTCAGCGTTCCCCTACAGTCTTAAATAAACATCTTTTGCCATATTTCTGTTTGCCATTTGGCTCCTGAAGGGAAGAGATTTGGTTTTATGGCAAGATACAGTACTTCCAAAGCGGGAGGCATTACTGGAGGCAGTTAACACAGTGAGGCCACCACTCACTCTAGGTGAGGATTGTATCCCAACAAGCGGCTCTGGTTGAAGGGGAAGGGAGGCAAGGTTGGGTTGGAGCTGTGACGGAAGGCCTCACGGCAACCAGGCCTTCCACGCGTGAGCAGAAGAGGGAGTGGGAGAAGCGGCAGTGTGTAGGGAGCCTCAGGTCATGAACGTCTTGGAAAGGTCCCTCTGGGTCCATGCGGGAAATGGTGGTGGCTCCTAACCAGACCCCTCCCCACAACCACAACTTTGATAGACTCGCAAAGTGCTCTGAAAGGAGTTTGTGATTAAACATTGAGGTGTACATTGACTCTACATTCTTCGTACTGGTGGATCAAAAATCCCACAATGCTGGCGGTTTCCAGGACCAACAGTCTGCAGTGCTATGCTGTTCTCTAGCCATAACCCTTCTCATTCATTTTATGAACAATGGCTCTATAAATAACTGTTTCAAAATTAAAAACAATTTTAGAACACTAAATTAGATAAATTAAAAACTTTAAATTTCTAAGATATTTTACTTTCCTCACCCCAATTTTAAGGGCAGAGGAAAAATGTTCTTTGCACAATTTAACTTTATTGAATCCTTTATAAATCTCTTTTAGTCTTAATACACTGAATTTTTTCAGCTCTTCATTGGATATTTCAAAGTATCATCAGATTAGAGCCAAGGACTCTTGAACTCATGAAATTGGAATGACTTGGCTAATTAATAACTATCCTCAGATTTTTTTTCTTTTTTGATTCATTGATTTGTTATGAAGAAAATGTTGGAAAAAGGACAAAATGATATTGTTCTTTTCTTGCTGTTTAAATTTATTATTAAATTATCTCAAACCAAATCTTGACCCCAGATTATCTATCTCCTAGAAACTGGGACATTGTAAAGCATTTATATGTGTGTATATAGCTATATCTATATATCTATATCTATTTAAAGCTGGATGGTAAGTGGACAGAGCAAATATTGGGAGATGAATTCATTCAGTCTTGAGATTTACAGAGTCCAAATTCTTGTTAAAAGATGTATTTGGAAAACACCATAGGAGAGTGAAGTCATGATTTAATCTGAATGCGAGATGAAAAGCTGTGAATTGAAATTCTATGACTTTTTTTTTAAACTGTCATTTATGTGTGATATGAATAACTGGTCGTAGTTTTCTCCATATACAAGGAATAATAAAATTACCTACTTTCTGGGTTGAGGCAAGGACTAACTTTAACACTGTTATCCAGTGCTTTGCAATATGCATTGTAGCTCATTTATTTTCATCAACTAAATCATCACACTTCATGTAAATGCCACATATTTAACTTGTTATACACTGTATTAGATATTCTAAGTAGTCTAGAATGTTAAAATATATGAAAGGACTGAAGGTTATATGCAAATACTATCCTATTTTATATTAGGGATTTAATCAGGTGTGGATACTGGAGTCCTCTAGTAGTGCTGGAAATCCCTTTGCAAATATCAAAGGATAACTGTGCCTGGCATCTGTGGACACTGACCTCAATGCATAGATAATTATGATGTTATATATTAGATTACATGCATATGTTGAATACATGTGTTCAGTTAACACAAGTACATATGCAGATGTCTGGGACAATTTTGAAAATAAGGAATGAGTGTAACATTGCCTTGGTGTCATGAGAAGTATACAGGCACTGGGATTTAACAAGCATGCCATAGTCCAGTGCAAGTAAATAGAGAACTCAGGGGTGGTCGCAGTTGTCCTTGGGAATTTAGGGTTTGATAGAGGTGGCATAATGAAGGAGAGAAGTCATGACAGTATATCCTGGTGGGAAACTGCTTCTCTTATAGAAGGGAACAAACATGAGGACCCAATGTGTTCCTTATGCCAGAATAAATTATCGATGGGTAAAATATTTAAATTTTCAAAATAAGTATACAGTCATCATTCTATGATCTTGAAATACAAAACCATTCACGTGTTTTTTAACAGCATAGACTGGCACAAAGCTACAGAAGATGCCAGCCCTTACATAGGTCACTGTATGCTATAGAGGGTAGAGAATGATCTTTCTCTTGTCAGATGTCTTTGTTTTTAAGAATACGTTTCTCTTTCATTGCTATCTCAGGGTTTTATGTGTTAATGTATGTTGTTGGTCTACAAATGGAGATATAATGTATTTTATTTCTCAAAATTATATTATTATTATTTATAACCAGTAAATGCTGATATTGTGAATTGAGTGTCTTAAAAATGGGTAAAAACTCTTATCTAGAAATTTTACCCTAGGAAATTACCTTTAAAAACCTGAATGTTATTTGCAAATATATATTTAATTTCTATGACATAAAACATCAATAAAATATTTTATTTAAACATCTGAATGCCATAGACCTGATCAGTTATTTAAAAACTTGTTGGAGAACAGCATTTAATGATGCGGGTAAATATGTGTGAGAGATAGAGATTATGAAGCAACATTTCTGTGTGATCCCAATTGTGAATAGGCTTGTATTTGAAGATGTAAAAGACGATACAAGTGTATTTCACAATGCTATCCATTGTTATTTCTTGTTGATAGGACTATAGAGTATTTTTACTTTTTTATTTTCCAGTGTAGAAAATTTAAATTGAATATTTTTCAAGTTCTGAAAAATGTTTCTTGCACTAGTTGTTCTTGGAATTTTCTTGAATATGATGTTACCAATATGATGTGGGCTTTTTTCATCATCATTAGTTAAGATATTTGGATAAAGAATAATATTGGTATTTCCCAACCATGATAGCCAAATATTCAGCACCCATCTATATAGCAATCACTGATTTTTTTCCTTCTTAAAGATAGTTTTGAAATATCTTTTTTAAAACTTTTTTTCCGGGCCGGCGTCGTGGCTCAACAGGCTAATCCTCCGCCTTGCGGCTCCGGCACACCGGGTTCTAGGGTTCTAGTCCCGGTCGGGGCGCCGGATTCTTTCCCGGTTGCCCCTCTTCCAGGCCAGCTCTCTGCTGTGGCCTGGGAGTGCAGTGGAGGATGGCCCAAGTACTTGGGCCCTGCACCCCATGGGAGACCAGGAAAAGCACCTGGCACCTGGCTCCTGGCTTCGGATCAGTGTGGTGCGCCAGCCGCAGCGTGCTGTCTGCGGCGGCCATTGGAGGGTGAACCAACGGCAAAGGAAGACCTTTCTCTCTGTCTCTCTCTCAAACTGTCCACTGCCTGTCCAAAAAAAAAAAAATTTTTTTTCTGTTCAACAAAGATAATTTCAACACAGTCCTTCCTCCTTTATGTACATTCCTAATTTAAGATTCCAGTGTATTGCATGCATTCAGATCCTTCTGAGCTCATTTAATCAGGCCTGTTCCCACTCAGCAGATAGTAACTGGAAGCCAGCTCTTGTGCTTGGGGAATGGGAATTCACTGATGAGCCAAATGGACCCAGACCTTCTGGGACTTTTAATCTCGTGAAAACACAGATATTATCCAATCTCCAAGAGAAATCGCATGCTCAGAATACAGTCTTATGTACATGCCTAGAAGTAAAAGCTGAGGCTGAAACCTGAATGCTGCACAGGAAGGAGGAGGGCAAACGATGCAGTGAGCAGTGAGCGTGCCTGCGTGGGGAGGTGGGACCGGAGGGGGGACTGTGCTCCAGTTGTCTATTGACTGTATAACAAGTCATCCTATAACTTAATACATTCATCCCCTGATGCTACTGTAGCTTTTAACCACTGACTTAGTGGCTCAATAAACACCAATCTGTTACCTAAGTTTCTGGAGGTCAGAAGTCTGAAATGAGTCTCAGAGCACTAAAATGAAGGGGTTGGAAAGACTGGAGTACTGGAGGGGGATCCTTGCCTTGCCTTCTCTACTTGCTTCTTTCCTCTGCAAAGCCAGAATCTTCAGATCTCTCTCTCTCTCTCTCTCTCTCTCTCTCTCTCTCTCTCCCTCTCCCCTCTCCCCTCTTCCCTCTCCCCTCTCCCCTCTCCTCTATCCCCTCTCCTCTCTCTCTCTCTCTCTCTCTCTCTCCCCTATCCCTTCTCCCTTCTCCCTTCTCCCCTCTCCCCTCTCCTCTCTCTCTCTCTCTCTCTCTCTCTCTCCCTGACTCAGATTCTTCTGTATCCTTCTTATAACAATGCTTGTTCTGATAAGGACTTTGGGTTCACCCAAATCACCTCGGATACTCTCAGCATCTCGTCATCTTGAAACACATCTTCAAAGTCCCTTCCGTCACTTAAAGTAACATATTCACTCGTATGTGAGCTTAGGATGTGAGCAATTTCTGATATCAAACTTTTTGTCAGTCAGATACTTTGGCAAGGTTCCACAGTGATTCTCGTGCTGTATGGCATGGACTGAAGTCACTGCTGGTGGGGCTGGCTCATCAGATGGGCCAATGATGCTTGCTGTACTTTGCCGGGATGTATGGAGAGCCAGGCTCACCAAGGACTGTTGATCAGAGAGCCTACAGGTGGCCTGTCCAGCAGGAGGTCCTCAGGTTCAGTAGCCTCCACATGCATATGGGAGCTTGCAGCTCCAGAAAGAGAGTTCCAAGGAAAAGGAAGTGGAAGCTGCTGATTGTTTAGTCCTGGGTTCGGAAATTCTCCCAGTCACTTCTGCTGCATTCCAGTAGTCACAGCCATCACAGAGCAGCCCAGATCAGAGGGGAGGGAGTGTGGACACACTGTTCCATGTTATTAATGTTGATGTATTTGCAGTGCTGGTATCTTTAATCCATAGGGTACATGGGTGGGGTAAGATTCCACAAAGAGAGAGCAACATGTGGGTGTGGAGGGAGCTGAGGGCTCCCAAGAGTATTTGCAGCCCTGTGACGGAGGAGAGATGTGATGAGCATGGAGAAGTAAGCAGGGCAGGGCAGGGCAGGTGGGGCCTTCTGGATGGTGTAAAGGAACTGAATTCTATCCTCAGAGCAAGGAGACACTGAAGAGCTGGAGGGGCAATGCTCTGGCAATTGTGTGACCATGGTGTTGGCAATGAGAGACACTGGCTCCTGATTAGGGACCCTCTGGGGGCCTGGCAATGGATAGCAGTACTTTGGACTATTTGCCTCCTGATCCATTTTCAGCCACATTTTTTTTTTCTAGTAGCTTTTAATAGAAGAGTGAAAAATCAAATGTTTTCAGTGGGGGCAGGTACCGTGGCAGTTGATTAATCCTCAGCCTGCAGCACCAGAATCCCATATGGGCGCCGGTTCTAGTCCTGGCTGCTCCTCTTCCAATCTAGCTCTCTTCTGTGGCCTAGGAAAGCAGTAGTAGATGGCCCAAGTCCTTGGGCCCCCGCACCCATGTGAGAGACTGGGAAAAAGCACCTGGATCCTGGCTTTGGATTGGCGCAGCTCTATCCGTTGCGGCCATCTGGGGAGTGAACCAATGGAAGGAAGACCTTATTCTTTGTCTCTCCCTCTCATTCTCTGTAACTCTGCCTCTCAAATAAATAAATAAATAAAATCTTTAAAAATGTATTCAGCGAAATTTTGTCTACAGCAAAGTCAGAGGAGAAATCTGGAGGGATTAGAAGCCTTTATAACAATGTGACACACTGGCTTCTGCTCTAAAGACTTAAGTATCCGCAATAGTGAGCAGTGGGCTTATATGTTGTACATCTTTTTGTTGTTGTTTTTTACTTTAATTTTGTTACATTTTAAAAAGTACTTGTATAAATTGGAAATTAAAAAATATACTGTTTGGGGGCAGCACAGAGGTTAAAGCCCTGGCCTGCAACATCGGCATCCCATATGAGTGCCGGTTCAAGTCCTGGCTGCCCCACTTCCAATCCAGCTCCCTGCTAATGCACCTGGGAAAGCAGCAAAGGATGGCCCAGGTGTTCAGGCCCCTGCACTCATGTGGGAGACTGGAAGAAGCTCCTGGCTCCTGGCTCCTGGCTTCAGATTGGCTCAGCTCTGGCTGTTGCAGCCCTTTGGGGGAGTGAACCACCAGATGGAAGACCTCTCTCTCTCTCTCTAATTCGGTCTCTCAAATAAATAAAATAAATCTTAAAAAAGTACTGTTTCTTTCCAACTGGCAGATTGAGAAGTCTCCTTTCTAGGACACAACGGCTTTTACCTTGCTGCTTGCGTGTATTTTACCCTTGCTGTATGTCTGCTGTGGGTGCTCGTGGCGCTCAGGGAAAAGGAGCACATTTGTATGTTTGTATGTATTTGAAGGGCAAATTGAGAGAGGGACAGAGAGAGCCAGCGTGAGTGCTGTCTCCCATCAGCTGGCTCACCAACCAAATGCCTGCCATAGCCAGGTTAGGGCTGGGCTTAAGCTAGGAGCCAGGAACTCTATCCAGGTCTTTGACATAGGTAGCAGGTACACAACCACTTAAGCTATCACCTGCTCCCTCCCAGGGTACACATTGTAGAAGGTTGGTATTGAAAGCAGAGGTGGGATTTGAACCCAGGCACACTGATATGGTATGGTGGTGTCTCTAGTGGCATATGAATCACTAGGCCAACTCATTCTGGTTTGTTTATTTTTTATGTTACTGCTGAATACCTTGACATAACAATTTTTCAATAGTCTATTCACATCCCTGATATGACTGCTCTTTCATAAAATCTTGCCAGTATATATTTGTTACATCTTTAGCATTTGCCTTTTAGAATTAACCATTAAGTAACAGGGCAAAGACTTTTATTCATAGTGACAGGGACCAATCTGTGTTTAACTGGTGTTAAAACAAAATAGATTAAACAGGGAATAGTTTAACATTAATATTCATAGTGTTCTTTTAGCTCAAAACATATCATTGTACATTCATTCTCCAAATGTTTGAAGATGTACTAACACCTTCTCTTTATGTGGCTGCTGATTGGAGTTGTGTGATTTTTATCGCATAAATCATATGACAGCTGATTTTCAGTTTGATGCCTTTAATCTCAGTAGGATGAAATATACTTTTATGTTTTCAGAAGTATCAGATCTTTGAGGTAGAATTGAGGAGATGCAGTATAAAATGTACATCACATGTTTAAACAGAAATCCACATATTTGAAATTAGGAATAGTACATTTTCATTGTAATGAAAGAACTAATGAACAGATATAGTTCTCGTTTGCATGAGTTGAGTCTACAAAGGACAGCAGCCTTATATCTTGGCAGATAGAAAAGATACGAATATTAGGCAGCTTAGACCCTCCAAGGCCTTAATTCCCATTCTGCTAACAAAGAGCATTTGATAAATTAAAAGATTCTTGGCTGACAGTTTTATATCCCAGAAATTAGATAAAGGTAATGATGGAAAGGTTTTTGGTATTTTTTGTTTTGTTTTGTTTTGTTTTTCTTTATAGGAAAAACAGAAAAAAATGAAGATCTTATTTTATAGTTGTGACAGTTTCCAATGGGCAGACTTTGGTGCCAGTGTGAATGACTCTCTTGTGAGCTCAGATTTTAAAGTCCATGTAAAAGAGAGAAAAAGGCAGGCACATTCAAGGGGAAAGTGAAACCGAATCCCTAGACAAAGTGTCTGTGGCATCACATATGCGTTCAGGTGGTTATATAAGCAAGTGAAGTAGGAAGCCCGAGATAATGACAAGATAGTATCTGATGGCATAGTAGAGGGATAGCAGAGCGGTAGAGTAATTCCTTTAGCAGCAAAGAGGCTCACCATGAAGACCAGAAGGCACTGTGATTGCCACAAGTAGCCATTTGAGAGTGCTTTGCATGTGTCAGGCATGATCCTAGGTATGTTACATAGGTTCAGTCACTTAATCCCTGAAACGATGAGGCAGCTGCTGTTATCAAGACCATCTTAGAAATGAGAGATTGCAGCAGAGAAAGAAATTTGCTGAAGACCATATGAGTGCCGTGAAGTAAAGCGTTTTCTGGAATCCATTTTTCATAGTAGAGCTCCATGGTGAATACCTGCAACCTATAAAAAGTATGAACGTGTTTTAAAAAGAATCTTTAACACGGGTACCATCAACCAAGGCTGGACCACCCACCACACATAGAACTGAAAGAATCTGTGGCAAAGCAGTTATTTGTGTATGAAAAATGGGGAAAGTGTAAACTCTTGACACCACAGCTTGTCTAAGTCTGATGCTATCATTCAGCTATGCTGAGTTTCACACATTCTGTAGGTCAGGCACCATGCACAATGTCTGGATGAGAGATGTGATAGATACCAACCTTGCTGTCCATGAGTCCCATACATGACAAAGACAAACCAATGAAGACAGCCTACCATTCAACTTAGGGTGGTGCTCAGAAACTGCTACACACCAGGGAAGGAGCAGTCATGTCTGGCAAGTGGGAGGATCTTGCAGAGGTTCCACAGAAAGGGTGATGTTTGGCTCAGGCTTTGCGTGTGAGGAGGAGTCTCCCAGTGGGGATTGGAAGACAGGGTTTTTCCTGCACGGGAGGAAAAGTTCAGAGGATGAAAGTGCCAGGAAGTTGGTGAACATTATTCATCAACCGGTAGGATACAGGGCCAGCTGCATCCTCACATCCCCAGGAGCTTGTTGGATATGTGGAATCTCTGGCTTCACCCTAGACCTTTGAATCAGAACCTGCATTTAAGCAGCTTCCTCAGGTAACTCATGTGCACAATTTGCTGTTGTTGCCTGAGGCTGTATTTCCAGGGTGGAGTTCATGCGGTGAGTGTTGGAACAGGGGCAATACCTGTAGGATGTCAGGCAGACTTCAAACTTGATCTTACAGGCAATGATGACCTGTTGCAAATATCTAGCTTAGCAGGCAGTTCCTACACCTCGTCTTTGCAGTCTGTCCCTGTACATATCAACCTGTTTATGATTTCCAGAACCCAATTTGGTGATCACCAGGATTTGTTATGTTACTCAGTGGATGCTGCCAAACAAGGTTTGCAGAAAGTAATACTTCAGATTTTCTTACAGAACTATTTATTTGAGTGTGAGAATGAGAAAGAGTGGTAGAGAGAGCCTATATGAGCCCAGCTGGGGCTGAAGCCAAGGGAAAGAATATAATCAATTTATTCCATGTAGGTGGCATGAATTCAGTTACATAAGCCATCACACCTGTCTCCCAGAGTTTGCAATAGCAGGAATCTGAAGTCTGGAACCAGATCCAGAGTCCAAATCAACTAATTCTGTGTGGGACATTGGCATCCTGATTGGTCTCTTAACTCCTAGGTTAAATATGTGTCCCCAGGATTTTTAATGTTAAAAAATAAAGTTAGAGTAAGAACAGTCCTCTAGAAGTCTCCATTTACTTATGCCCACTTTAAAATACAATTGGAGCTATCTAACCAAAGTTTAATTCTCAACCTAGTCCAATTTTCTCTGTTGAATCAGAAAATGAATATTCAGTATGATGGTCTCAGTAAGGAATACATTTTGTATTTTGTTTTTTTAAAGATTTATTTATTTATTTTGAGGAGAAGAGTTACAGACAAAGAGGGAAAGACACAGAGAGAGGTCTTCCATCAGCTGGTTTACTCCTCAGATAGCCACAACGGCTGGAGTTGGGCCAGTTTGAAACCAGGAGCCAGGAGCTTCTTCCACGTCTCCCCCGTGGAAGCAGGGCCATCTTCTGCTGGTTTCCCAGGCCATCAGCAGGGAGCTGGGTTGGAAGTGGAGCAGCCGGGACTCGAACTGGCGCCCATAAGGCGTGCCAGTGCCACAGACAGAGTGCCAACCCCTGCGTTTTGTGTTTTGATCTCTCACCTCTGTTTCCCAAACACTTTAATGAATAACTATTGAGAAAGTTGTTTTTATTTTCTTATTCTTCTTTTGCACTGATTTATTCTGGAGTTCTGAAAGTTGCAGAATTCATCTGGCTCTTCATGTCCACAAATGTCTTTAGAACTGACCTGGTGCTTCAGTCTGTGAGGGCGGACCTTACAATTGGGCTGTATCATTAGATGTATACAAAACTCAGTCTCTCATTCTATAAAATGGGAATACATGCTTGTCTCTCAGGTTACTACAAATATTATAATATATGTAAGGATGAATAGATTATTTCCTGGCACATGGAAAATGCTTTGTGAACGTTATCACTAATAGTTTACTGGTTCAAGCCTGGTGAAGTGGACCAGATCCGCAGACAGTCCCTCCATTGTGGAAACTGGGGGTGGAGGGAGCAAGATGGGTGCTGGGTTGGTAGATTCTGATGTGCTCATTGCCTCTGACTGCCGGTCTCCAGATCTGTTGCTTCCACTCAGCCGTGTCTATGGGATAATTTGCTCCTCCTTTACCTGTCTTGGCTTCTGATGATTTCTGGCAATCCGTGAGTTGCAGCCGCATCCCTCCTACCTATTCATCATCACATGGGATTTTCCCAGCGTGTCTGTGCCTCTGTGGGTCTTCTCTTCTTAGAAGGACAGTTGACGTATTGGATTTAGGGCCGGTTCTACTGCAGTGTAACCTCATTTAGCTCATTACATAGATGGACAATTGTGTCTCCAAATAAACTCACATTCTCTAGCTCCAGGGATTAGAACTTTAACATATTTGTATCTTTTGGGGGCACACAGTTACATCTGCAGCAGAGTCTTAGGGAGGCTGGTCTGCTCTCTTCTCCATCCTTAGCCATATCTGTATCACTAAGGAGTGGAGCCTGTATGGTCTAAGAACAAGCTGCAATATCTCAAACTTGTTTGGAACAGCCACTGAAGATTGCTAAGACTCTTGCAGTTGGCATTTGCTGAGGTCCCCATGGCCTGAACCTGCTAATACAACCCAGAGATAGTACCCCTGCGGAAGTCCTCAACAGAATCTCCTTACTCTCCCCTGTTATTTGGCTTCCAGATCCTCTGCCAAGTCACCAAATATTAGTGATTTAGAGACTTCTGAAATTGACCTAGTGCCCCCAAACCTCCCCTTGAGAGCTGAAGGTGATGTGTGCTAACCCTGCCGCCAGGTGCACTGAAGGTGGAGGATCCAGGAATGATGGACTCCTGCACACTGGTTCCTTCCTCCAGTTCCCTCCATTAGGTTGATTCACCTCTCCCTCTTCCCTGCCCAGGAGCATAGGAAATAGCAGAGACAGGAGGGTATTTGATTTAGTGGAATCACTCTGTAGGGAGACAGCAGTGGATATATCCACTAACACCGTCTCTCACTTTATTATTTTTTTCAATTTATTTATTTAAAAGGCTGCGAGAGAGGAAGGGATGGAAGGAGGGAGGGAAGGAAGGAGGGAGGGAGAGAGGAAGAGAGAAAGAGAAACAGAAAGAGAGAGAGAGAAACAGAGGAAGAGAGAGAGAAAGGAGATAAAGGGAGAGGGAGAGAGAAACAGAGAAAGACAGAAAGAGAGAAAGGAGATAGAGAGGGAGAGGAAGAGAGAGAGAGAGAGAGAGAGAGAGAGAGAATATAATATAATGAGGATGAATCTTCCATCTGCTGGTTCTCTCCTGAAACTGGGTCTGGTCCAGGCTGAAGCCAGGAGATTTACTTCCTTCTTCCTCCCACATGGTTGGCATGGACCCTCATCTACTGCTTTCCCAGGTGTATTAGTAGGGAATTGGATCAGAAGCAGAGCAGTTGGGACTTGAAACAGTAAGGGATGCCAGTGTCAATAGTTGCAGCTTAACGTTCTGTGCTACAGTGCTAGCTCTCATCATCACCACTTTATTCAGGATGGTTAATTTTTTGTGTCAGCCTTGCTGGGCCATAGAGCACCTAGAAATTTGGTTAAAACATTTCTGGGTATATCTGGGAGGGTGTTTCAGAATGAGAGTAACATCTACATGGGTAAACTGAGGAAAACAGATGGCCCTCCCCAGTGTAGGTCGGCCCTGTCCAAACTATTGAAGTCTGTCTGACTTTCTTTGATTTGGGACATTGGTCTTTTGTCTTTGAACTTAGACTGGAATCCACACTACCATCTCTTCTGGGTCTTAGCCAACATGCTGCCTTCTGATCTTGATGTTTCAACTTTCAGAATAATGTGGTTTAGTTTTTTAAAATAAATTATTATATATGATATAATATTTATATATACATTTGTAAATCTATTGATTTTATTTCTCAGAAGAACCCAACTAATACATTTATTAATATGACTTTGACCATGTTTGAGGATTCAATGAGAAGTTTGAAAAATATATTTTTGATATAACATTTAGCAAATTTAGCAATTACAATAATAGGCGTTCTATAACTTAGAATGGCTCTTAATAATGTCCTAACCCAACCTTATCCCAGTGATGTCTTTCCACCCCTGTATTTGGGAAAGTTAATGAGGGATGACTTCTTATTTATTTTTTATAATGCTTTCTGTTTGGTACAAAAATGAATAAAGATAATTACTCAAGTGTATCTTAGAAGTGGCTGGGGTTTGTAATTTTCCAAGAGTATACCACACAGCCTGTTCTGGTGCTGATAAGCCTTTGAATATCAGATTTAAGTACTTATGCATCTGTTAAGGAGTAAGGAATCCTGAACTTGATTTAGATTCAAAGGACCTCAAACAGATTGGCATGACCAAGGATTTGGAGTTATTTGGAAACTAAAGATGTATAGTCTGTGAAACCTGCTCTTCTCAAAGCTCCATGTGGTGGAGAACTAACTGAACCTTTCAGGTGATTCTGAATGAAAGGAAATTTGGCTTGTTCTAGATTCAGTTAGATAACGTGAAGTAAACCAGGTTAACCTTTGAACTCTTGGAGCTACACAAGCCGTGTGGGAATGGGTGGGTGGGAAGAAGGCAGAAGAAATCCATCCCATAGCCTTCATCTGGTGTTCCTCTCACAAGTCTCATTCTCTTAAAATTCTTATATCCCACAACAACAACTGGCTCACCTCTTCAGTTGATTTTATGATTTTTCTTTAAGAAAAAAAACAAAAACTATGTCCTCTCCTTCTCATAAATTAAGTACAAAACTGACTAATCCCTGCATTTCTCCTTATGGCCAGAGTAGCATTTTACTCATCTTAATTATAATTTATTTAACAGGTTTCATTTTCTTTTCCCACTTAATAATGGGCCTTTAATGTGTTTAGCAGTTATTTGTTTCAGAGGGTCTGCAATGAATAATACTCTGAGCAGCCACATTTTTCACATAATAATTTTTTATGAACCATACAAAGACAGCTCAAGTGGTGTAAATCTACAGGAACTCTCTTGCAGCAAGAGCCCCAGTCCTCCAGCTTTGTCATGGAACTGCTTCTCTTTCAGTACATTTGAATTATTGGTCTAGCCAGCCTCCTTTTCTCCCCTTGCTACAGTGTTTTAGGAAAAAGGAACTGGCTAAGCTTGAACTGGAGATTTGCATGAATTTTGATTTTTTTAAACAAAGTTATTAATTAATTTGGGAGAGAGAATTTGGCAGAGAGAGAAAGCCCAACTCCCATCCATTGGTTAGCTATCCAACACCTGGGGCTGGCCAAACCAAAGCCAGGATATGGAATCTTAATCTGGGTCTCCAACAGCGACGACAGGATCTCAACCACTTGAGCCATCACTGCTGTCAACCTTTGTCTGTTTCAGCAGAGAGCTGGAGTCAGGCATGGAGTTGCGTTTTGGACCCAAGTACTCTGATAAAAGAGATGTAGGTCTCTTAATTGGTGTCTTAACAGTTAAGCAAATGCCTACCCTGAAATCTGATTTTTTAAAAACTTTTATTTAATGAATATAAATTTCAAAGTACAGCTTATGGATTACAGTGGCTTCCCCCCCCCCCCATAACTTCCCTCCCACCGCAACCCTCCCTTTTCCCACTCCCTCTCCCCTTCCATTCACATCAAGATTCATTTTCAATTCTCTTTATATACAGAAGGTCAGTTTAGTATATATTAAGTAAAGATGAAATCTGATTTTTAAAAGCCAGCAAAATGGGGGCTGGTGCTGCGGCACAGTGGGTTAAGGCCTGCCTGCAGCATCAGCATCCCATATGGCTACTGGTTCAAGTCCTGGCTGTTCAACTTTTGATCCCACTCCCTGCTAATGTTCTTGGGAAAGCAATAGAAGATGGCCCACGTCCTTGGACCCCTACACCCATGTGGGAGATCCAGAGGAAGCTCCTGGCTCTTGGTTTCAGATTGGCTCAGCTCCAGCCATTGCAGCCATTTGGGACAGTGAATCAGCCGATGGAAGACCTTTCTGTATCTCTGTCTCTCTTTGTTTGTAACTTTGTCTTTCAATTAAATATTTAAAAACAACAACAACAACAACAAATGTAGCCAGGAATTACCTTGTCTCTTAAACCATACATGGACTAGCATGCAGTACTTGTAAAAACTCTCACTGCTTTCCTCATGGTGGAGTGGAAGGCAGGTGGACAGGAAGACACCTGATCTTGATTGGGCCAACACAATCTTGGGTGGATCTTGGGAAACCGTTGTTGCCATCCTCTTTGTCTTCCTTAGCTATTGCATCATGGCCAAGGTTAGAAAGGCGGGTGGATGATCAGTTTTACTTCTTGAAAATACTAAGGTAGAACTTTGAACTGTGATTGGTTGCCCCTTGGATTAAGAGTTGAGGGCTGAGCTCAGAGAGTTTGAAGGGAGCACGGATTCCTCCCAGTGAAATGCTGATGGAGATGAAGACTGGTGTGTTTTGGAAGAGGACATGGTTCCTGCATGTGCAGTTGATGTAATGCGCCTTAGCCCCTGAAAGACTATGATCATCTACGAGTAAATAATATGTCTCTTGGCTATAGAGACAGCACCTCAGATTTGATCTGAGGCCATGTCCTGGTCTAGGAAATACATGGAGGAATTATGTCCAAATTAGTGCTTCAGTGTGTGTCTGGTTCAATGTCCCCCCCCCCCCATTATAAAGCCAGAATAAATGATTTTTGAATTAAAAAATTGTGTTGACACTGTGTACTTTCATTCATTAAAGTTTATGGTATACTTATCAGGTCACAATAGACTTCCTGGGATTTTGCTTTCCAAATCTGTCCTCATTGGTAGTTGCCATGTGTGCTGGCAGTTGAAGCAAGAAGTTGGAGAGTAGACATATTCTTTCCCTTACATGGAGGATGATGCAACAGCAGTGTTAAAATGGTTGTGATTTCCTCTCTTATGCCACATCAAATGTGGTGGGGAGGGCAAGAGGAGGGAGAGGGAGTATGGGGTGAGAATGTGGATATCTACTCACCACACTCAGTCTGTCTCAAGATGCCTTCTGTGTGACTTTTGGTTATAGGATACTGGTTCTCAGTACATCAGAAATGTGTAAGAAGCTTGACATCTTAATGAGCATACTGTCTTAAGAAAATTAGACGCCCTCACTGAGGTTCTCTTCAGTAGGTGGCTTGTAGACATAGAGAATTTGGTTACTTGTGCAGATATAAATCCCCTCTTTTACTTCGCTGGCAAGAGGAGAGCAGTTGCCACCCAGGTATGTTCTGGTAGTGTGATAGGACATCTGGTCATTGTGTCCTCACTTTGGATAGCTTCAGGGCAATGGCAGAGTAACTGCTAGTAGAAGCCAAAAGCTTCATGCAGATCTCTGGCACTGATAATCAGTAATTTTCATGGGCAAAGTGATATCCAAAGCTAATATGGGTCAGCCAATTTTCACCACAATCTGGACACATTTCTTTATGTGAATGTTTGAATTTGGAGTCATTTCCTGTTTTGCTGTTCCCTTTTCATTAAATCAGCATGTGTGAAAACACTTCAGAAAATTTGTGCACAATGGAATTAAAAGGTAATTTTTTGCTGCAAAAATTTTTGAAGTTCATAGTATTTTCATCATTTATATTTTCCTCTAACTTTTTGAAGACCCCTCATATATTCATAGTTATATCCTTTCATCAGTTGGTGCTTGCCTTGGTATAGACCTCTATGATATAAAAGATATTTCATGTTTTCTTAGATTTTTAAAAGGATTTATTTAGTTGAAAGACAAAGAGTGACAGAGAGAGAGGGAGAAAGACAGAAATAGAGATCTTTCATCTGCTGATTCACGCCCCAGATGGGCACAACAGCTAGGACAGGACCAGCCCAAAGCCAGGAGTCCGGTACTCCATCTGGGTCTTCCACATAAGGTGGCAGGGGCTCAAGTATTCGGCCTCCTCCACTTGCCTTCCCAGGTGCATTATCAGGGAATCCGACTAAAAGCAGAGCAGTTGGGCTCTAACTGGTGCTCCAATGTAGAATGCCAGAGTCAGACATGGTGGCTTAACCAGCTGCACCATAACACCAGCCCTAGATTGTTTTGGTTTTTAAAAGTGTCTTTATAACTCTTTCCTCTCTGCAGTAGGCTTACTTGGTTCAGTTCTATATGAAACTTCACAGATTGAAAGTATGGTCCAATAACAAAATGATTTGGCTGCATTGTTCAGTTGAAAATGACAACGTAATTGCCTGGCCTTCCTTTCAAACATGGACTTTTGGCTTGGTCAGAGCTTGGTCTCTGTTCTAACAATCATGCACAGCCAATAGTTTCATCTGTGTTTCTAAGAAACTCTTGGAAGGACTGAGGTTTAATGAAGGTGGGTAGAGGCAGAAAGAGGGGATATCTTAGAAATCATGACTAATTCTCCTATATGACCAACCCACCAACCTCGCTCTTGCTCATTGCCTTCATCTGTAAAGCTGAGATACTAATAAATGCCACATATCTCACGCAAATTGAAGGAATCAGTTTGTCACACTAAAGAACACATAAAAAGTGATTACATTTTGAGCCTTTCCATACCACTTAATAATAATTAATACTTAAGAAGTAACTACTTTGTTTTTATAATTATTCTGGTTTATTCCAGTTTAACCTTCACAAAGGCAGATATTTAAAGAGGCAGCTTTGTTATTACCCCATTTTATAAATGGAGGAACTGAGGCTGAGCATTTAAGAATGTTGTCTAAGGCTGTACTGCTAGTCAGTGGTCACCTAAGAATTGAACCCAGGCAGTCTGACTCCAGAATGAACACCTTGAAAGAATGCCAGAAAATGATTTTCACCAAATTTGGCTGGACCAGGCTTGAAAACCATCTCACATGCTGCCTTTCTGTCTATGGCAAAGCTGCATATATACTCCTACATTAATGGAAAGTAGACATTCGCCTTGGCTGAGCTTATGCCTCAAATTGGTTTCAGCTGTTTCAGAGCCTTGGAATTGCTGGAACTGTTTAAACACCACGTTGTTGATTTAGCTTATTTTGTTGTTTTGCAATCCCCTAACATTCTGTCTACATTTGAATGGTACTGGTGTGTTAGCCTGTGTTGCGAGTTGGGGAGTGTGACTCCCATAGGTTGAGACTCCATGGACTGTGAGTCTCAGAGATTTAGATTCTGTTCTGGTTTGGCCAGCTAACAATGACCCCGGAAGTTTATGACCAAATAGTGCCCCAGAAAACACAGAAATATGGGTTGACCTGATTGATTCTAGAATTTACTTAGTGCTCATATTGGTCTTTGGGAAAGTGGACTAGCAAGAGACAATGTGATCTTATTATGTCTCTTGATCCAAATAACAAGACAACCTCAAATTTAGTGTGGTCTTCAAGTAATAAGTGGCAGCAGTTAAAGCTCTGTGATGCCAGTTCTGTTAACTTCAGAGTCTGGTAGTCTTACATCAATTTTGATTGGGCTAATTTCAGGTTGAGGGCAAGACTACACTATGAAGAAACAGTATTTTCACTTTGTGTCTCTATGTGAGGTCAAACTGTTAAAATCTTTACATAATATATACTAAACTGATCTTCTGTGTATAAAGAGAGTTGAAAATGAATCTTGATGCAAATGCAAGGGGAGAGGGAGCGGGAAAGGGGAGGGTTGCGGGTGGAAGGGAAGTTATGGGGGGGAGCCATTGTAATCCATAAGCTGTACTTTGGAAATTTATATTCTTTAAATAAAAGCTTTATATATATATATAAAAAAGACAATAATTCCAATGTAACTTTATAATGACCAAAATAGTGCCAGTCATTAAAATTTTCTTAGCATTTGAAATGAAATTCCACATATAACTGCATTTGATCCTCAAATTTTTATGGCTTTGATAGGGTAAGCATACTTATTCACATGTCCAATGTGAGAAATAAGACAAAGACAAATCAAGCCAATAAGCACTCCAGTGTCTTTCCATCATAAGTTTCAGATATCACATTCATTGTTCTTCCTACTATTCCGTGTAGAATCTCTCTCATTTCTTCTTCCTCATAACTCAGAAGGCACTACCAGTTTTCTGTGTTGTCTCATGTCACCTCCAAAACACAAATGGTAGATCATATTTAACTCTAAAACCCAGGAGCGAAGAAGCTAAATGGAAGTTGGAGTGATGAAAAAGGAGCATTGATGAAGAATCCAGGGGAGGATGTAGTGAATTAATATAGTTGACCTTTTCATACTTATTTCGTTTCAGCATTACATAGTAAGAAGTAATAAAAATCCCAGGAGGAAGACAGCTTAAAATAGTTTTAAATCTATTTTATTTTGGACCTGTGATAGAAAGAAGGTACAAAGGAGCACTATAATTTATTGCGGTATATTGGAAGCTTACTAGGTGGTACGTAAAAGTTATTTTTTCAATACTACTACAACTCAAGGATGCAGGTCATATCTCCATTTTTCAGAAGAATAAAATTGGGATGAGAAGTCTGAATGCTTTGCCCAAGGTCATGCAGCTGAATGTCTGTGCCTGAAGTTGAATGTGATTTCTCCTTTCTCATGCTGCCTCTCTGCAGCCTGGAGGAGCGCGTAGGTTCTATTTGACACTGGAATGCTCCTGGGAAATGCAAGTGTGCCATAATCTTGTAAACACTTGCCACCAGCATACATTTTTAGTGAAAACTTTAATAAAGGAAACAAACACATGAAGTGGATAGAATGAATGGCCTCTTTTGAATGCAAATTCCTTCATTTTCCCACTATACTAGCTGTCTTGAATACTCATTAAAATGTGTTTTCATGAGTGTTCAAGTCATTGAAAGTTTGAATATGACCATTGAATTATTTATGTAGAATCTTATATATTTCCATTTTTGCTTCATTTTAATATAAGAGAACAGATTTAAGGTAGTTCATAGATACAATTCTAAGAATATGATATTATGATATTTTCTTTTTAAACTTTGTGCCTTTTTTTTTTTTTACAACTGAAATGGAAATGAAGGTACCTGCTTGTCACTGAAGTCCACATTTTTGTATTTTGGTGAAAGGATGTGTATAAAATCTTCCAACAGGCAGAAAATTGAAGAGATTAATAGTTACACAAGAGGGGAACTGACTGAACTCTGGCTTTAGGCTGTTAAGAGTTTTCTCATAACATGGTCATTTCTACATTTTAATATCTTTGGAACATTCTTGTGATGATCATTTTTTTTATTCCATCTGAAATAAAACCCAGTTTAAGTACTCAGTCTTCACAGAGCCAAGTGCATCGGACTTTAGCATGATGAATTGAAGAGGTCACGATGCTGCAAGATGAGGCCTTTGTTACCAACTTCCATATCAACTTGTGTGGAGCTCGCTTTCCATTTGAACTCTCTTAGCCTCAGTGATGTTCCACATCTCCCATCTTCAGTCCTGTGCCCTGTTGAAGACTTCCTAGGAACAATGCACTCCAGCTGAAATGATCTTCCCTGGAAACTATGGAGAAATGACCACTTGAACTCAGACTCTATAACTGTTTTATTGTCTCAGATTGTGCTCATCAAAGTCCTAGCCAAGTCAATTTCAACTTTTTTAGAGCCAGATTTCTTCTTATGCTTTTAGGATAATGGCCATATTTTCCTTTCCTTCCGCAATATACTTATTTTCTTTTTTAATATAGTACATGTATACTTTGACACTGGAAATCTAACAGGCCTTCCTTAGTGTTGCTCAGTTACTGTGTTACTGGTTGAATTTGCTGATATGGACGAGTCTTGTATTAGTAAAAGCTGTGTGTAAGCCTAGGGAACCATAGAATGGCTCGGGAAAACTCATGGACAGTGAGGACAATAGTATTATGAGATGTTGAGAGTACAAAGGAACAGAAGAGGATATCTTATTTTTGCAGGGGAGACTCCTAATTTAAGCAGTTCAACATGTCTTAACCATCCTTAGGCAACTATATTTGTTTGTGGCAGTATGTAAACATCCAAAATTATTCTTATGGCTTAGCATGGGCATTCGTTTGAGTGTCCCCTGAAAGCCAATGCTTAGGGGTTTGGTCTTGAAAGTATTATTTTAAGAGCTAATGCATTCATGTTAATGGCTAATGAATTAAGGGTGGAGACTTAATTCAATTTTGATGTCTGAAAGTGAGGCCATTTGGAGTGGTTACGTTGGAGGAAGTTGCTGAAGTAGAGAGCTCATCATCACACCACGGTGAATTTGTGGACAAGAAGCATGCTCCCTGCCTTTCAGCTTTCTGCCTCGCCATGTGATCCTTCCTCTGCCGTCCCCTGGCCTCATCATGTGCCTGAAGCAGTGGGGCTGCCTGACCTTGGGCTGTGAACCTGTGGACCTGCACTGTGAACAGTGAGCCGAAACCAACCTTCTCCCCTCTCAGCTCCTGCCAGGTGTTTCAGTTGTAATAAGGAAGTTTAAAGGGTTTAACCACAGCTGGCTACTCATGTGTCGTCGAGGAAGGCTTCGGAGAAAAGCCACGGAGCTGATTCTTTCAGTGCCATTTCAACCCGGGTCTGAGGGTCAGATGTTGATAGCTGCACTTAGTCCTCTGGAGTCGTCTTTTCTCCGCTGCTTCTGCTTTGCACAGACTCCAGGGCTGATCCCACTCTGGAGAGAGGTAAGGAACTCCAGGAGTGTGTTCTGGGCCTCTTCACCGAGTGACACCTGTCTTATCTGGTTCGGTTCTCAGAAGTGATCTGTTACTTAGTTCCCAAGACTCTAAAGCTGAATGAAACGAGGCGATGTGGTGTTGATGCAGATAGACAAATACATCGGGAGAACACGACAGAGGCCAGAGATGTGGAAGCACTTCACAGGTAGTTGAAGAACGCAGTCAGTTTTGGTGCAACAGTTACAAAATTATTTCTTCTTCAGGCATTTTCCACAGGCTTTTTGGAGACCTTTTCCTTAGACCTCTACGGCTGGTTTTTGGCAAATGTTCTGTGTCCGTTGGATGAAGGAGAGGAACATTTTTATAACAATGGTACTGAATCAATTGGATTGCCATGTGCAACAAAACTAACTCCACCTCTACCTCACACGATACAGGAAAATAACTCAACATGGATCATAGGCTAAGACGTAAGTGCTCATACTAACAACAACAACCAAACACAAAAATGTTCAGGAAGAGAAGATAGAAGAAAATCTTAGGGATATTAGTCTTGCTGAGAGTTATTATATAAGACATAAAAAGCCCAAATGATGGAAGAAAGTCAGTAAATTATACTTTTTAAAGCATAAAGCATTTTGCTTTTGAAAAAGGAAGGAGAGTGTGAGGAAGAACTGGAGGGAGGGAGGAAGGGAATATCTTTATATTCTTAGAATTATATATATAAATAACATTGAATCTGTTAAAAATAGAAACCATGGGACCGGCACTGCGGCCCAGTAGGTTAATCCTCTGCTTGCTGCACAGGCATCCCATGTTGGTGCAGGTTTGAGTCCCGCCTGCCCTTCTTCCAATCTAGCTCTCTGCTATGGCCTGGGAAAGCAGTGGAAGATGGCCCAAGTCCTTGGGCCCCTGCACCAACATGGGAGACTGGGAAGAAGTTCCTGGCTCCTGGCTTCGGATGGGTGCAGCTCTGGCCGTTGGTGGCCATCTGGGGAGTGATCCAACCAGGGAAGACCTTTCTCTCTCTCTCTCTCTCTCTCTCTCTCTCTCTCACTGTCTACAACTCTATCTCTCAAATAAATAAATAAAATCTTTGCAAAAAAATAGAAATCATTATACTTAGTGAAATAAGCCAGTCCCCAAAAGAGAAATACCATGTTAGTCTCAATCTGTGATAACTAATAGAGTACGTAAAAGATAATCTATAGACATAAAACTGATGCTCTGGTATGTGATGATTTTGAATAGCCCTTGTCTCCACTATAGAAGAACAGTTTTCTTTTTTTTTTCATACTATTTGTTGAACTCTTTGCTTAGTGTAGGATTAATCTTATGTGCGTAAAATTAGTTGAAAATAGATCTTTGTGAAAAATAAGAATGGAAATAGGAGAGGGAGGAGGGAAGAGGTGGGAGTATAGGTTGGGGGTGGTATGAAATGCATCGTTTGCATACTTCAAATAGAAGGTTTTTAGGTAAAAAAAAACTAATTAAAAATTAACAAAAATTTAAAAAATAAAATAATTCCAAAAAAAAGTCATGCTATAAGGGCTTGAAGAAAATGGACAAAGCATTTAAACAGACCAAAGAAGATTTCACCAAAGAAGATACATGAATGGCAAATTGATACATGAAGAAATCCTCAACATCATTAGTCACTGGGGAAGTGACAGTTAAAAACCACAAGGAGACATCACTACAGACCTTTCAGAATGGTTAAAATTAAGAAAATATAGAAAAGATTATATATGAGTTATAAGAGAGGATGTGCAACAACCTGAACTTTAATTCTCAGTGAATACACAGTGCTAACCCACTTTGAAAACCAATTTGGGGGCCAGTACTTTGGCATAGTGGCTTAAGCCACTGCCTGCAGTACCGGCATCCCATATGGGTGTTGGTTCGAGGCCCAGCTACTCCACTGCTGATCCAGCTCTCGACTATGGCCTGGGAAATCAGTAAAAGATGGCCCAAGCCCTTGGACCCCTGCACCCGCATGGGGGACCTGGAAGAACTTCCTGGCTCATGGCTTCGGATTAGCGCAGCTCTGGCTGTTGTGGCCAACTGGGAAGTGGGCTAGCGGCTGGAATACCTCTCTCTGTGTGTGTGTGTGTGTGTGTGTGTGTGTGTAACTCTGACTTTAAAATAGATAAATCTTTTAAAAAAACCAATTTTACAGTTCATTAAAAAGTAAATATTTACTTTCTAGTCATTCTATCCCTGGGTAGTTAACCAGAATAAATGAAAGTAAATGTACATACAAAGATAGGTACATGAATGTTCATAGCAACTTTTATAAAAGCATAGAATTGGAAACAATAGAAGTTTTCATCAATAATTCAATGAATAAATAAATTGTGGAATAAACATGCCATGGTATGTGATTTAGCAATAAAAATGGATGAATGATCCACATGCTAAGATAAATGAAGTTCAAAAATATCATGCTGAGGGAAAACATAGACAAAAGAAATTACTGTGTAATTCTACTTTATAAATTCTGGAGAATGCCAAGTAATCTTAGTAACCAAATACAGGTCAGGTGTTGCCTGGGAACATGGAAGGGTGGGAAGAGGGGACCTAGCTTACAAAGGGGCACAAGGGAAGTTATGCCTGGTATTGTTTGTTTGTTTTCTTGGTTGTAATAATGGTTTCAGGGATCCAGATACATTTTACACATCATCAATCTGTGTATTGTAACTATATGAAAGTATTCTTTATTAGCTGTACCTCAATAAAGCAAAATAAGTAATTTTAAACACAAAGTTTACTGTGTTCTACAATGTAAGTTTTTAAAAAGAAAAAAAAAAGTAGAATGTAATTTCCTTTAGAGCTGGTGTCACCTGCTCAGTATTTCTTGGAAAGGTGCTCTGCATGCCCGCACTGAAATCGCAGCATTTTCACTGGTGCCTACTAACTACAGGATGTGCTTCAGCCTAGCTCCCAGCTTAATGATCTGTGTCTTACAAATTTTGCTCTCATACCAATCTGCTTTTGAGTATTGCTTCTCAGTGGATTCTCCCCAGCTGTGCTCTCTCTTCTTAGGTGCACCATGCTGTTTAAATTCTGTTTTATCTTGTCCCTGTTAGCTATGATGTCTTAACTAAATGGCACTGTACTTTGCCTTGATCCATAAATTAATATTTACCAGGATTTCACTGTCTCATTTGTTACATGCAAGATACGGTCATCACTCATACTGCCCCATCAACTAAGCTTGCACCTGATCAGTAGCTAAATCTTTTCCTGACACTGTCCCTGCTTTCAATCTGACTAACTATTATTTGTGCTTATTGCTGTGGTCAAAATTAAGAGACATGTTGTAATAATGCACTCTTTTCCTATTTCTGCTAGAATGCTGTAGACCCATGTATAGTCTTTAAATAGGGACAGACAGCCCTTGTCTTCACTGTTGAGGAACAGGTGTTTTTTTTTTTTTAGCTTTTTTTTCATACTATAGTTGAACTCTACTTAGTATAGAGTTAATCTTATGTGTGTAAAGTTAATTGAAAATAGATCTTAGTAAAAAATAAGAATGAGAATAGGAGACAGAGGAGGGAAGAAGGGTGAGAGTGTGGGTGGGAGGGCGAGTAGGGTGGGAAGAATCACTATGTTCCTGTATTTATGGAATGTATGAAGTTTGTATACTTTAAATAAAAGGTTTCTGGGAAAAATATCTTTAGGGGAAGTTTAAAGTCTCATCAGCTTAAGTTTTCTCACTATTTGATACTCATGTCCTAACAGAACAGAATTTTTGGTTTGCAATTTATTGGGAATTAAATATTTTGTTGATTTCTCTTATTTATGTTGTCTCCATTTTCTACCATGCATGTATTTTCTTCTCTTAAACCAATCTGAATATAAATGCCAACATATCTTCTTTTCATGTTTGACTTATCTAGAAATTTTGTTTTTCCTTTTGTATTCTGCTTTTTCTACCTCAGCATCTAAGTTTGTACCTGTTTTCCTGTTTTTTGCTTATTTATTTCTAATTCATACGTCTCTGTTCCTTTCCCTCCTGATTTTGTCTAATTTCTTTGATTAGACTGGAAACAACTCCACCATCACTCCCATTCCAAATGGCAGGGTAAAAAGTGGTCAATCATGCACATCCAGTACCAATGTTTTTTTTTTTTTCCCCGCAATAGTATTTAAAAACGGGAATGTTTCTATGAGGCAGTGCTGATGTTGGTAAATAGAGGATTATGCCATGCATTTTCCAGTCAAATAGAGGTCCCCCAGGCTGCTCCCTTGAAAAGATTTTACTGAACCACAAGAAAGTACCTCAGCCTCCTGCTCTGTGCAAATGTAATAAGTCTTTTACTTCTGTATTTGGAAGACTACAGGTTGAGTATCCCTTATGAGCAATGTTTGAGACCAGAAGTGTTTGGATTTTGTAATTTTTCTTCCAGGGTTTGGAATATTTGCTTATATACCATGAGGCATCTTTCTGGGACCCAAGTCTCAACACAGAATTTCTTTGTTTCCTATATTCCTTATTCATATAAGCACCTGCTTTTTGACTGAAACTCATCATAAAAAGTCATTTTTGCAGTTTTTAACTTGTGGTATCATGTTGCTGTTCAAAAAGTTTCTGATTTTGGAGTATTTAGGATTTGGGATTTTGTGTTAGGAATACTCTACTAAGCATGAGGAAGAATCACCTTATGATTTAACTTAACAATGTGTCTGGAACTGCTGGTACACTTTATTCAGATTCCATTGTCAAAGGGTTTGTTCATGGTGTGCACCTGATTCCCCTTAATGGAATTATGTTTCCACTCAGAAAAGATTGTCATTATTATTGAATTACTGGAAAAGTTATCAAAATTGTGCAATTATTTTGACTTTCTTCCATCTGCTACAAAGCGTTTTAAGACTACATAACCTGCTTAGGAACAGAATTAAAATGCAAGAAGATACGCAAACACCATTGACCAGAAAAGAGAGAATGATGAATTGTGAGACAAATTTCAGTTCCTTCAAGATGTTGCCTTTACTAGAATGAAAACCACTTGTTCTCACTGCCTTTCTCTACAACGATCTCATCATTTCCCCTTAGAGAGCGCTGCATAGAAGCCACTAGAAGTGACGTGCACCTGCAGTTTTCCTAATTTTGTTTGACTGCATGGATTTCACTTTTCCTCAGTGTGGTATTCATTTACAGAAACTTGCCCATTTACTGAAAATGTTAATGACCTTAACTCAAACTTGGAGAACTAATAAACATCATTTAGCAGCAATGAACCTGTCAACACATGGAAATAAGGTTTGTGGTCATGCAAATACCCATTTAACTTCACGTGAGTCAAACAAACCAAACAGTGAGCTAATTAGACTTAAGTAAACTGGCTTAAATTCCCACAGACAGTAGAAACAAAATTATTTCTTAGAGAAGCGTTTGTTTATTTTTACTCTAGGACAAGGGTGCAAAACTCCTTGGAATACTCCAGAATGGTTCTCCAAATCAGGTCAGTTGAAATTGGCCATTCACAGATAGTTGCCTTGATGTGCAAATGGCAGGGTCTTTAATTGGGCTAATTTGCATGATTGGATCCATTTGTAGAAGGATGAGATTAAAAGAGGATGGTCTGCCTGTTCTTTGTAGGAGAATTTATAAACAATGACAAAAATCAAAACTGTTCTGCAATTTTCTTATTGCTAGCTATAAACCATCTTTGTTATGGTTAGAATACCTGAAGCATGTTTGGAAGCCATCTCTCTTTTAATATACTCTACTTTTTTTGAGATTTATTTTCACTTATTTTGAAAGAGTTATAGAGAGGGAGAGACAGAAAGGGATCTTCCATCTGCTGATTCACTCCACAGATGGCTGCAATGGCTAGTGCTGGGCCAGGTGGAAGCCAGGAACCAGGAGCTTGTTCCAAGTCTCCCACATGCGTGGCAGGGGCCAAGCACTTGGGCCATCTTCTGCTCCTTTTCCCAGGCCATTAGTAGAGAGCTGGGTTGGAAGTGAGCAGCCGGGACATGAACCAGTGCCCACATTGGGTGCCAGCATCTCAGGCAGCGGCTTTACCCACTACTCCCAACTCCAGCCCCCTTTTTAATGTACTCTTAGTGTCTATCTCTTATGGCTCATTTTGTCTTTTTTGTCTTGAATTTACTTCTTGAAGGATTCAAGATTATTTAAAAGATTCAAATTATCCAATTATTCCATGAAGTTTTAATTTCTGAATCTGAAAAACTTCCTGATTAGTAAAACATTCACCTGGTTTGGACCCCTTGAATATGGAACTATGAAAGATATTGCCCAATATTTTGGTGGTTTTTCTCTGTGTATATTGAATAAATTTTGCATGCATAGGGCTAAAATTTGATTTTTGATTAACAAAGGCATATAATAGGATTCTACTATAAAATTTACTTTATTTAGATACATGTGGATTCTGAGAATAAAAGTTATTAGAATATATTTCTAAGTTTCTAGAATAATGTCTGGATTCATTTTTATGTTTTATGCTATGTAAATGCTAGAATTTTTTCTCAAATGGATATTATTGTAAACTGAAAGCTGGATAATTTATTGTGGTAAGTGTAGAGTGCCTGGCTTCAGAAACACACTGATGTGCTGTGGCCATACTAAGATGGTACTTATCTCAGTCCACATTTTAGACCAGCATCTTTGAACATCTTTCAGTCAACCAGCTGAAAATATAGGAAGAAGCAAAGGCTGTTCTTCTTTCTGTGGTGTCACCACTGTTATTATTGGGCATTGCCTAAAATAGTCCCATGACAACATGGCGCCTGGCGGAGTTCGAGGGGTGTGTCTGCGGCCTCTGTGGTTAAGCCACCTGCAGGGATAGGTCCGCTATAGTTCTGGGCACGTGGACAGTGCATGATCCCTAAACTTTGCTTAAGATGGCCCTGTGTGTGTGTGGTCCACCCACGCCTGCATGACCTTTTCGCTGATTGGCTCCCCTACTGCGCATGTCTTTTGTAATCCTTAGAAGCCTATACACTTCCTCAGTAAAGTAGTTCCTGCTTCCACAGAACTCATGGGTGCTTGCTGTGTTCGTGGCCCGTCTACCTTACCTTTCCCGTTTGCCTTGTTGGGGAGTGCTTATATTGTTTCCTGCTGGTCAGGGGCCAGCCTCAGGCTTAAGACCCCAACAGTTACAGAAAAAACTAAAAAATACTAGCACTTCCATGCATGGTGATATACTCAGCCAAGATCCAGATAACAATAGAACGTCTTTATAAACAATGATTGTGTGAAAGTTATGGTTAGAGTGTACCTGAAATAGTTCTGTTTCCATGAATTCAGGCTGGTCAGCAATTTCCCATTGTCTTGGGGGAGCAACAGATTCGTACTTTTAATAGTTAGATCCTTGGAAAATGAAAATGGAAAGAAACCTGTGTCCACTAAGCTAACCTTCTTATGATTTAACAAACTGCAAGCCTAGAAGGTGAATGCCCTCCCAATCAGGTGTTCACAAAGCCTCAACCCAAACTCTGACCCTTTGATCAGGTCATTGCTGCAGCAGGTATTTCTGTTACTGCGTCTGGAGGGGTCTACTCCTGTTGAAGCACTTTCATGCACCAGAGCTCTGTTTGTGTCCTGACCTTTAATCTTGATCATGTTGTGCACAGGATCAAAACTGGCAATTTTCTTATATGTGTTCTTCCATATAGGCTTTATAATCATTTAATTCCATAAGAGAAAAAATTGTATTGTGTACAAGTTTCTAGTCTTTCTTTTAATTCACTGTATTATGAGCATTTAAAAACTTCTTTGTTGGTGTGCTTACTGCTGAGTTGATATCAGTTGAAATGTACAGTTTTGGGCTGACAGTAGAAACTGAAGAATTAAGTCCTATGTAGAAAAACGTCATTTCACAATGCTTGCTAAAGACTCTGATTTTTAGAGGTGGGAATGGTGGCACTACAGGTTAAGTTGCCTCTCAGGATGCCCACATCCCATGTCGGAGTGCCACGTTGAATCCCAGCTGCTCAGCTCCTGATTCAGCTCTCTGCTAATGTGCCTGGGAAACAGCAGATGATACCTCAACTGTTTGAGTCTCTGCCATCCATGTAGGAAACCTGGATGTAGTTTTTGGTTCTTGGGTTCAGCCTGGCCCATCAATGACTATTGTCATCATCTGGGGAGTGAGCCAAATGATAGATCTTTTTTGCTTTCACTCCCACCTCTGTCACTCTGCCTTTCAAATAAATAAATGAAACATTTTTAAAAGACTTAACTTTTTAGATCTAGTCAGAAATAAAGACTTAACTTTTTAGGTCTAGTAAGAAATAAACTTTGAGGAGTTGAGAATGTGCTGTTTCATGCAAAGCACAGTAATTTATGCATATGTCAATTACACATAACATTGTTTTATAAACAGTAAGATGCACACATACTTAGCTATTATAGTAAAGAGAAATAGGAGCTATACACTTCAGAAGATTTATTTCTTATTTACATGCCAGTATGAAACAGGCAATTTTAATTGAGAAATGGTCATGTATCCTTTTGAACTCATTTTCAATAAAATGATTTAATTACCAACCCAGGAATGACTTATGTAACCAGAGTATAATACAGTTGATTGAAAAAAATCTAGAGCATTGTAAAAATCACACTCATTTAGAAAAATAGGCTAAATTGACATAATAATGGAAATGAGAAAGATCCCATTCATAATAATGTGTGTGTATGCTGTTGGGGGGAAGCCTAGGAATGAATTCAATGAGAAAGACTGCATGAAGAGAACTATCAAACCATACTGAAAGACAAAAAGCAAAACCCAAATAAATGGAAAGACAGACAATGTTCATGGACAGAGAAATTTAAAATCATAAAAAAAACTCTGCATTTGAAATTAACATATATACTTAATGCAGTTCAGATCAGAATTCATTTTTTCTCTTTTGGAATATATGCAGTGTTTATAAAGTGTCTATGAAGGGAAATATCTGAAAATTGCCAAGAAAATGTTGAAATTAAGCAATAACTAGATATTAAAACAGCATAGTATTGGCTTGCAGTGAACTAATTATTCCATGGAACAAATACAGGTCATTTAATATACGATTAAAAGTGGCATTATAAGTCAGTGAATACATTAATATTTAATTCATATTACTCCAAAAATTCATTGTACTTTGGAAGAGATTGCAGTTTTACTAATAATTTGTAGAAATTGCTGATAAATGAAAAATCTGAATGTTACACATAGGATAACAGTCCTGGAAACACTAGAAAGAAATATTTGTGTAATCACCAACGTGGTGCAGCAATTCCCAAACCATATAGGTATAAAGAAGTGAACTTGATGTCATGAAACTTAAAAATGTGTGTGAGGCAGAGTCCCCATGTAATGCACATTTTAGATGTTTACCCACTGACCTGCCAGTAACTTTCAAATCTATTTGTGTGCTTAGAAAATTCTGCGCTTCCTGAATTCTGCTTTCCTAACATCTGAGCTAGAAACTCAATTTCTCAGGGCCAGATTTATGGGGCAATGAGATAAGCCTCCATCTGTGAGCCCAGCAACCCATATTGGAGAATTGGTTTGAGTCCTAGGTGCTCTGCTTGGGTTTGGGAAAACAGCAGATGATGGCCCAAATATCTGGGCCCCTGCAACTCATGTGGAAGAGCCAGAAGGTTTTCTTGACTGCTGGTTTTTCCCTGGCTCATCCTCTGAATTGTGGCCAGTGGCGGAGTTAACCAGCAGGTAGAAGAGATCTCTCTCTCCCTATTTCTCTCTCTCTCCCTCTTTATCACTCTCTTTCTTGTCTCTCCCCCCTTCTCTCTCTGCCTTTTGCATAATAAGCAAATATTTAAAAAGTGCACATATACAATCTACTATATTTACATATCATATTTATTTATATAACAACTCTTCCAAGAAGAATATGGACTTAGTTGTACATAATAAAACCACACTAGTTATTAGTGATCTCTGTTTCAACTTATAGCCACTTCCATGCCATCTTTTAATGGCCCACAGTGATATCTATAGTCTGAAGAGTGCACTTACTCATTTTTTGAAAAGCATATAACATTTGTATTTTATTGTCTTATTCTTCTGGCATCATTTCCATTTTCCACAATTATTGCAATATTATGTTCAATCATGTTAGATGACTGTTCTATTGGTACCATGGGACATTTTTAACCTGAGGCAAAAAATTGGAGCCCACTTGGATTATATCACAGTTATTCTCTGTATTTCTTTATTAACTCTGGAGTCCATTTTTGCTATACTATTTTCAAATGATGGCTCGTGTACATTGTCAGGAAAAACACAACACTGAGTGGAGAAGCTCTCTCTTTGACATTTCTTACCACTTGTTTTCTTTAAGAAAAACGTTTAATACTGCTTTGATCTTAGGGGATAGTTTTTAAAATAAATCTTTTTATATTTACTTATTTGAAAGGCAAAGTGACACAGAGAGAGAGAGGGTAAGAGAGATTGATTTTCCTCTCGCTGGTTCACTACACACATGACCACAACAGCCTGAACTGGGGCCAGGTTGAAACCAGGAATTGGGAACTCCATCTGTCCCTTCAACGTGGGTGGCAGGAACACAAGCACTTGGTCCATCATCTGCTGCCTCCCAGGACTACGAGTGGGAAGCTAGACTGGAAATGGAGTAGCTTGAACTTGATCCCTGGTAGCTCTAATATGGGATGTGGACAGCCCAAGTGTCAGCTTAACCAGGCACCACAATGCCTGCCCCATTGATCAGTTACTAATTTGACATCAAATCTTTGATTTTCAACTTCAGGATTCATTTACAAGGGTTTAAAAATTGAAAACTTCCTATACTTTGTTTTAACTTTTTAGCACATGATAGAACATTTGTGAGGATATACTAATAGTTCAGAGTAAATTCTAGTTTCTGGTCTACAATGTTGAAAGCTTAGAAAATAAGTGAGAGTAAATATGTACCAACAGCAGTCCTAGCCTAGTAATCAGACTTGTTGAAAAAAGTACAGTTTCATCTGGAGTGTGTCCTTTTTTTCCTTTTCATAGTTAAAACTATTACAAAAATGTTGATCAGTCGAAATTAAATACAGTTTATTTGCAGGAATCAAATACCTTCACTGTCTAAGTGTGGGTAGAATGAGCAGGAAAGAAAATACCACCAACTGCTAACCTACTACCTGTATGTAGGGCCTGCGTGTCTACAACTTCAACCTCACTTTCCTGAGAAAGAGGACCGAGGTTGATAAACCTAACCAGAGTTTCCTGGAAATTAGAGCAAGGGTCAGTTGCTGAGTGCACATTTCATTTGGGCATCTGCCTAGTTTGTGTAAGGAAGTTGGCTGGCTAGTTTCTTTTCTGGTGGTCTCACGTGTTTTTGGCAGACTCAACAGTGAGTTGCCAGTTGACTTTGACGTCATATCCCTCCATTGTTTTTTTTTTTTTTTCTCCAGGCCTACTTCCTTTCTGTACTCACTTCATTTCTCCACTAACATCATCTTTCTTTATTCTGTTTTGCAACTAAAATCTCACCTAGTCTTGACTGCTCCTTCTGTGTACCAGCACCCAGATGATATTCAGGCTTCACAATCTATGGTTTCCTCTCCTCAGTCCAATCACTAGAACTTTGGTTTGGGCTTTCAGTGCCTCTTCCCTTCCAATCAAATCCCTGACCTGCGGTTGGTACCCTTGGATCTCATCTCTGGCCTTTTCCTTATCTTAAACATGTTGAGGGACTGGTGCTGTTGCATAGAGAGTAAAGCCACACCACCTGCAGTGCCAGCATCCCTTATGAACGCTGGTTCAAGTCCCAGCTGCTCCTCTTCCAATCCAGCTCTCTGTTGTGGCCTGGGAAAGCAGTAGAAGATGGCCCAAGTGCTTGGGCTCCTGCACCCATGTGGGAAACCTGGGGGAAGCTTCTGGCTCCTGGCTTTGGATCAGCACAGCCCCAGCCATTGCAGCCAATTGGGGAGTAAACCAGCGGGTAGAAGACCCCCCGCTCTGCCTCTCTTCTCTCTATGTAATTCTGACTTTCAAATAAAAATAAATAAATCTTAAAAAAATGTTACATATTTCAGTAAATGTTGACAGTAATGTTACCTAAAATGTCTTCCTATTTCATAGGGAGCAGCAAGTGTTAAGGAAGCAAAGTAATCTGACTGATAATAAATGCATCATTACTGCTGCTACCAAACCCCACTCTCCCTGTGCCCACACTGCAAATGGAATCTGACTAGTTATCGCTCTACTTAAAACCAGCAGGGGTTCTCCTCAGCTAACACAGGCAGTTCTGATTCCTTCCTGAGGCATAACTGCTCTTTCCAGTCTGGATTCTATGTAAAGGGTATCCCTGAGTATATTGACTGTCACTATGTCCCTTTCTTTGCACATACTAACTAACAAATTCTGTTATTCCCTTTCTTTGCCTGTCCAGTGTCTACTCTTTCCACAGAGTTTTGTCAAAAGACTCCATTTGCTTCCCAGTATCCATTACCCTTGCTTCTTCGGTGATTGATTTTCTTTTTATCTTTTTATGTTTCTGGTTTTTCTGTAACAAAGAACATGTTTTCTAGAGGCTGCATTTGGCTATGTAACTAAATTTTGTCCTATGTTGGGTAAGTGCCTATTGTCCATGTGGCTTCCAGAAAATATCATTATCCTTTCCTCTTTTATTGTTGACTAATGCTGGGATTTTGAGCAACCAACTTGACCACTATGTGTAAAGCTATATTTGAACCCATTGTGGTACAGTGAGATAGAGAGACATTGGGCTCCCATGTTCTCTAGTCTGCTTTTTTATGATTAAAAAAATAACAGTTTATCTAATTTGTCCTGTCACTTTAGGTTTTCTACTGTTTTCATCAGAACTCAGTCCTTTGACAAAGGTTTTAGGCCAAGAGCCATTTTTCAGGTGTGCTGCCAACATGTTTTGTGTAACCTGTGATGATATTTCCTATCAGATGATATGTCTATGCTTTATCTGTAAAATTAAGGTAAAAGTGGAAGCACTTCCATGTGATGGATGTTACCATGAGTAAATGAGAAACCATATATTTTATATATATTTGTGTGTGTGTGTGTGTGTGTGTGTGTGTGTATAGGATCACACAACTAACAGTGATTGATCAATTCATGTATAGGCATTATTGCTGCTGCTGTTACCATTTCTATCTTATGTACTATACAATGACCTCTTCAAAATATGGATCCGTGCATTATTTGCCTTGTGCTCCTGACATTCTAGCTTAGGGTTTGATATAAGGAGCAGATCTTAACCGAGTGCCTTCTATCAGTGCAAGAAAAATGAATAGAACTTGTTGAAAGCATTGACATAGTGAGGGTTGTACATATTTAATATATATCTCTTGATGAGTTTGAAGATAAGTATTCAAAGAGCAGAAGTTTAACACACAGTGTAGGATTTGTGAAAGTGCACTTCTCAGATCTCTTAATGAGTAGAATGTTATTGACTAATAGCTCCTGTACTGTGTTGTGCTCTGATCACCCCAGGGATATGCTGTCCATAGCTGCTCCCAGCCAATGGCAGGCATTTTATGATATGTAGCAAAAGTGCTCTTTGGTTTTCCTGAGATTTATTTGTTTGAAAGTCAGAGTTACAGAGAGATAGAGAAAGAGAGAGAGAACAACCAAGCGCTTTCATCTGCTGGTTCACTCCCCAGATGGCCACATGGACAGAGCTGGGCTAGGCTGAAGTCAGAAGCCAGAAGCTTCTTCCAGGTCTCCCATGTGGGTGGCAGATGCTGAAGTACTTGGGCCATCTTCTGCTATTGTTCTAGGCCATTAGCTGGGAGCTGGATTAGAAATGGAGCAGCCAGGACTTGAACCAGCGCCTCTATGGGATGACAGCATTGCACACAAAGGCTTTACCTGCTACACCACAGCACTGGCTCTACAAGGGTTATCTCACATGCATCTTTGACTCAATTACTTCCCAATGATATTGCCAAAGCTTTCTTAGAACTACATCGCAGCCTAAGACTCTTTTTCTAGCTTTTCTTCCTCTATTTCTCTTCTACAAGGACTATCCCCTGCTCTTGTCTCCAAGTCTTCTGCAGCTCCTTTGACATTTCTCCTCTCCAAAAAATCACTTGTACATCTCATCCTGACATGATGTGTTTCACAGAGGCCCCAGACTAACACACAGAATGGGATATCAACAAGAACCTAGATATTCTAATAAATTATATTGTTGTTTCAAAATATCTGGTGCCCCTTCTTAAGGGAGGGTTATACATCTCCATCTCATTGATGTCAGACTTGTCAATGCCATTTTTCCTCCTGATGAATTGTGAGTGGAAGTGATAATGGCAGCACTAGGTGGAAGCTTGAAGAGGTGTCATACCGTTTGCCTTGTTCTCTTTTCCCAGTTGCAAAGACCACAGCTTCCATGTGGAGACAGTGCCCCCAGGATAGTGTCAGCAGTGCTGATGTAGTGGGGATGAGGGACATAGAGCATGATGAGTGTTGTTTGTTACTCCAACATAAATGTGCTTCAGTAAACTGATGCATATGGTGAATTTTAATCAGAGAGAACAATCTCTTGTAACAGAAAATTTTACAGTAAGAGCTGAAAGCAAGATATTTCTGAATCAAGCCAAGAACTCATATTAAGGGTTTCTTTGCAAGTGAAAACAAATGTCATATTTCTAATTTTGTCACTGACATAGGAATGGGTCTCTGTTCCTTCTCTTTTATTTAGTTGTTTAGAAATCATTGTCCAATCCCTAGTTTTGAGTTTGTGTGTAGTGTTGCATCACCAATATGTTTCCTCTAATTGTTCTTCAATTCAGCAGAGCCATCCCATTGGTCAGGAGACGCAACACATAGCACAGAGCTTTAGTTAATATCTACCGTGACCGAATTAAAAGTCAGTGCAATAAACAACTCATTGGCAACACTCTAAATGTTCCCCACCCTACAGTCAGAGTCCTTCTTCTCATCACCTAGTCCTTTGTCTGCTGCTTAACTCTTCCCAAACTCAGCCTCCTTCCAGGGTGGAGTGAAGTGAAATAGGGTTTGCTTTGCATTCTCCTTTAATTACTTTTCTTCATTTGCATAGCTCTTCTTTTTGTTATTATGAGAAGGGGAGGCCTGGAGTCCAGGTACCAGACTTGTGCATGCTCCATTGCATCTCAGTTATGCCTTTGATCCCTTTGGGCAATTTCAAGTGTCTTCAGCTCCCTCCCCTTTTGTGATGGAAATTATGCCAAGTTTTTGTAGTTTTCTACTTTACATGTTGTCTGTGTTTTAAAGAAGGTCTTATAGAACAATATGCTTATTTTAAAACTCTCTAACTAAATTGCTTGAATTTGCACTAAGCCTGGTCTCTTCTCCAGTGTAAACTGATTCCACTTGAGTCAGTAAAGCCACACTCACCAGTAGATATTTTCCTTGAAAGTTCTGCCCATAGTTTTAGTTAATCCTCTGCTATGTTAGAAATACCAAGGAAATTAAGAAATTGGTTTGGTTTTCTTTTTTAAAAATGAAATATCAGAATGGGCCAATAAATGGTTTTCATTTTAGGACTCGTGATTGATAATTCCTGAGTCTTGCTTTATGTTTCACATGAAACTAATTCTTCTTTGTCTTGGATGATTCACTTTTGCTTCAGTGGTCACTAAGAAACAAGTGGTTGTGATCAACAGCCCTGACAGATATAGGTGTGAAAAAGGCCACGTGTTCCATAGTTGTGTGAGCTATCCAATTTAGAGGCTTAGTGTTGAAATGGAAAAACAAAAGAATTGAATTGTAGGGAAAACTATTTAAATGATAGGCTCCTTCAACTATGTGGACATCCATAAGGAAGGCTTTGTGACCCAGTAGCTTCACCAGCCATTCTGATGCCCGAATCCCACATTGCAGTGCAGATCTGAGTAGCAGCTACTCCACTTCTGATCCAGATTTCTCTTAATGTGTCTGGGAAGCAGAGCAAAAATTACAGGAAACATTGATGGTGGGACACCAAGTACTTGAATCTCTGCCACCCTTGAGGGGAACCCAGATGGGGGTTCTGGCTCCTGGCTTGATTCTGGCCCATTCTCAGCTGTTGCAGCCCATTTAGAGAGTGAATCAGTGGTAGAAGATCTCTATTTCTCTCTACCTCTCCATTACTCTGCCTTTCAAACAAATAAATGAATCTTTTAAGACATCAGTGAGAAGATGCAGCCTTGATTTTTTTATACCATTCTGAAGGATGGTTCTGATCTACTAATGGAAATACGAAAAAGGAAGAATAATAAACTATTAGAAGTATTTTGAGGGGATGGCCCTGTGGCTCAGTGGGTTAAAGTTCTGGCCTGTAGTGCCAGCATCCCACATGGGCTCCGGTTTGAGTCCTGCCCACTCCACTTCCAATCCAGCTCCTTGCTAATGCACCTGGGAAAATAGCAGAGGATGGCCCAAGTCTGTGGGCCCCTGCACTCATATGGAAGACCTGGAAGAAATTCTTGGCTCCAGGCTTCAGATTGGCTCAGCTCTGGTTGTTGTGACCATTTGGGGAGTACACCAGCTGATGGAAGACCTTTCTCTCTCTCTCTCTCTCCCTCTCTCTCCTCTGTCTCTCCCTCTGTAACTCTTTCAAATAAATAAAATAAATGTTAAGAGAAGTATTTCGTGTTTCTTGGGTCAATGAAGACTCTTATTAGCAAAAGAGTTTTAAACATAAATGTTTGGTACAATATCTGTTAGTAGGAGCTGCTGTTCTAATGATGTTAATGGCAGGAGCATTAACAATTAACAATCACAAATAAGAAAAGGAAGCCTGAGCTCATTTCAAGGCTAAGCCCTGGGTTTTGTTAATGGCAAGGACCTCTACTTAGTTCTCTTGCCTTTTAGGGAAAGAGAGAGCCATGGTACCTACTGCATGTAACTTTATGTATATTAATGGACCATATAAGAATAAAGCAAGGGAGAATATTCTAAAGATGTCTAAATGACTTCATAGGGATTTCTTCTAGGAATATTAGAAAGTGATATGTTTTAACTACTTGAAAGAGAAATTATTTTAAAGATATTGAGCTCATCACAACATTTTAAAGTTTTGTTACATGATAGAAATATTTTGGCCCATGTTTCATCTCTTTTCCCACCTTTTCAAATAAAAATATATATGCACATATATGTATATAAAATCAATATAATATATATTTATATGCACATTTAAATTTATATATGTATATAAATTTGTATATACATATATGCTTGTAAATGTATTTATGTATATTTATATGCAAACAAAATTTATATGCATAAAATTTATATGTAAATTTAACATGTAATATGTATATATAAATATATATGTATATATAAATAAAACTATATATATGGTATTTTCATTTAGCTTCCAAAAATGATTCTGTTTTCATAGGAAATTTTTATGCTTTTTAAAATTTGAAGTTTTTAACTCCAATATGGTTTAATAATTTATTATTCTGAATTTAATCATTGCTGGTTGTTCATCTGTCCACTCTCTTTTTTCTACTTTGGAAAATGTATTTGATTGCTATTTTAGTTTTGTTTGGATGTTCCTGTAAGCTTTCTGGGTGACCCAAAGTATGATTTGAGAGAGATGATGACAGGGAATTGAATGATGTTTTCTTGAACCTATTAAAGTCATTGCAGATACTGAGACAAAAAATACCCTGCATGAAGGAGCTCTGTGAGTGAGACCCCAGTGGAAAAAAACAGGCCATCAAAGAAGGAGATACTTTTCTCTGAAAGGAGGAGAGAACTTCCAATGTGCTTATGGCCTTGTCCAAATACTAAAGGAGATTGTGGTTACAAAAGGCTTCCATAGCCTTGGCAGCCATGGCAAGAGCCTCGGGTAATAACTGACATCATAAATAAGAGTGTTAATTGTTAACAACAGAAGTCACAGTGCAGTTACTCCCCATGTAGGACCTCTGTCCTTAATGAGTTGTCCTATGAGAATTAACAGCAAAACTTGTTCTCAAACAGTACTTTATATGTTGTGTGTGTGTGTGGGTGCAAACTGCTGAAATCTTTATTTAGTATAGGGTTGGTCTTCTGTATCTAAAGTTAATTAAAAATGAATCTTAATGAAGAATGGGATGGGAGAATAAGTAGGAGGTGGGACAGGAATGGGGATGGGAGAGTGGGTATGGGGGGAAGAACCACTATATTCCTAAAGTTGTACCAGTGAAAATCGCATTCATTAAATAAAAGCTTTTATAAAAAATAAAGTCATTGCAGTTAGAGAAAAATACTAACTTATAAGCCTGAAAGTCATTCTCTCATCCTCACTGATGGCTTAGAGTATCTTAGAAGTATAGATATATGTTAATCATTTAGTTACCAGATGGAAATTTTGGAATTAGGCAAGGGTCTTAGAGTATAGACTAATGGTAAACACTGACTACGAAACACAGAAACACATTCTAAAGCAGATGTTATTCTTCAAAATGAATTTTGTCCTTTGGAGTAATCACATGGTAAGAATGTGCGCTGATTCCAACAATGTCACCGCTTAAACATTTCTGAGTCTCCCTGGAATTGTCTTTAGGGTCTATGTACCACAAAAGAAAATTAATCTTGTATTTTTAGTTATACCTCAATTCTGAATTATAATATTATTCCCACCAGATCACCCACTAATTTATGCACCTTGGCTCTTAATTACTTTTTTATAGTAACAAATAGCATAGCTTTAGGCTGGCGCTGCAGCTCAGTAGGCTAATTATCTGCCTTGTGGTACCTGCACACTTGGTTCTAGTCCCGGTTGGGGCGCCAGATTCTGTCCCAGTTGCCCCTCTTCCAGGCCAGCTCTCTGCTGTGGCCCAGGAGAGCTGTGGAGGATGGCCCAAGTGCTTGGGCCCTGGAACCACATGGGAGACCAGGAGAAGCACCTGGCTCCTGGCTCCTGGCTTCAGATCAGCTTCAGCGTGCCGGCCGCAGCGGCCATTGGAAGGTGAACCAACGGTAAAGGAAGACCTTTCTCTGTCTCTCTCTCTCTCTCTCACTGTCCACTCTATCTGTCAAATAAAAAAAAAAAAAAGCATAGCTTTAAAGAACAAAGATTTGCGGCCCTGTTTTAAATGTTGTGAACTCTGAATTGCAAATGGAAGATCCAAAAATACATGCATCAATGGCTGCTTGCTGGAAGAAACATATAATTCCCTGAGCAGATTATCTTGCAAGTGAGAACATGCATTGGGATAGACATCTAGTGTGCTGAAAAATTAGTCATGTTGCATCCTAATCTTATAAAGGATAAAAACAAACTAGAGGCTTCAGAACCCTTCTAATCAGTTTAAAAAGAGCTCTTCTACTTACCGTGTGGTACCAGGTCCCCCCAAAATAGTGTTTCTTCAGCTATGGGGTGAGGGTATGAAAGACATCCTAGCAGATGAGGTTAAGAACTGGTGGTAACTCAGGGATCTCACTAGGCTCCATGAATGGCACTGTGCATGATATTAATGGTCCCCAAATATCTGCAGGTAGCCCATAGAACACCTTATTTAGTTTCCTCCTCAGATAGCCACCTTATTGGATACCAACTCTTGCATTATGTAAACATACAGATATATGGTGAGGTTTTTGAGAGGCTTTTTAAGAGGGACCAAGATCGAAGTATCATTGACTATTCAACAGGTTGTTGTGAGGTAATGAAGGTTATTATCGAAAGACATGGAGAGCAATCATCAGGTTGAGGAAAGCTTTTTCAAGATGACTGAATTGTACGCAGAAAACAAACTCACACTGAACTATCCTCTCCCTTCATGGAATAGTTCCAATCCACAAAGTTCATTTTCATAACTCGCAAGCCTTGGAATTTCACTGTTTATGTTAGGAGTTTGGGGTTTTAACCCAAAAATAAGAATGGAGAAGGAACTTATTAAATTTCAAAGTCAGAACAGAACTTTCCCTCCCCTTCATTTGAGTTAGAATTTAGTCCACTGTCTCCTGACCACAATAATGTAACAGATAATTATCTCAGTTAATTCTGATATTTTGTGCTGTGCAAGAAGTTTTAATGTTGTGCTATGTGACCAGAAACAGTTAAGTTTTCTGAATTCACTGGAAACATTTGTTTGCCTTAGCAGACATATCCTTTCTTCCAGCTAGATTATTAAGATTCTGGGACAGACCTTTAGAAGGACTCCTGGAATCCACAGTACTGCAAACCAGTCAGTGGTCAGTCTTTGTTATGTGAATGAATCTGATATCAGCAATCCCTTGAACTGCAACTGGCTAGGTCAAATGGATTACCTACATTTATTCTGAAGTCAAGAACAGACCATCAATCAGATGAATAACATTCCAGTTGCAGTGTCTGAAATGGGATGTTAACTTCTTTAAAAAAGAAACTAAGTCAAAATATGGTTTATCTTCAAAATGTTAAGTTTTATCTTACTCGTAAAAGTATTGGAAGTATTTTTGTGGCAGATGAATGTTAAGAACCAGATTTCTTTTTGAAATATCTATTTGTATCTTCTCATTGTTAAAAAAGTGTTGTATATGTAACTTCTGGTCCTGAGTTTAGGCATTGTATGAAATAATGAGAGGTATATAGCTTATTATCTGGGAAAATTTAACAAATTAAGCATTCTTGTATCATCTCAATTTTTTCTGGGCATTTAGGATGAAAGTGCTGTCCTTGTCCAAGCCTGAAAAGTCAGTTTAATTGTTTCCATTCACTATTTCAATTAGCTTATAGAAGAACTCAGATAATTTTATTTACTTTCTGAACTGAACTGTCAGGTCTTATTTTGTGTGGATTATCCATGTGGAAAACACACTCAGCAGGAAACCACTTCCATTGCTCTGGGCTTTTGTACATGCTGCTCCCCCAACCCCTCCTCTGAGGCTTCCATTCCCACTGTGGTTTGTAGATTTGCTGGATTAAATACCTGCTAACATGCAATCCCTCAAACTGCCATTCTGTAGGTCCTGAGCAGCTGATCATCTTACTAAGGGTACACTTTGAAAAATTCTGAATGCATTTTTGCCTGATTTTAATAGGACCATTCATCTTAACATATGAATATTCACACCCTCTTTTGGGTTAGATTTCTCTTGGCATCAAACAGGACCAGTGCATGATTGTTTTGTCCCTTGATCATTTTTTATTCCCTTTGAGCAATAGAACTTGGCCACTAGGTTAGAATCTGGTAGTGGCACCTCAAAACTAAGAACAAGCCGGCACCCGCAGCTCACTTGGCTAATCCTCCACCTGCGGCGCTGGCACCCCGGCTTCTAGTCCCAGTTGGGGAGCTGGATTCTGTCCCGGTTGCTCCTCTTCTAGTCCAGCTCTCTGCTGTGACCCTGGAAGGCAGTGGAGGATGGCCCAAGTGCTCAGGCCCTGCATCACATGGGAGACAAGGAGGAAGCTCCTGGCTCCTGGCTTCGGATGGGTGCATCGCGCCCGCCGTAGCGACCATTTGGGGGGTGAACCAACTGAAGGAAGACCCTTTCTCTCTCTCTCTCTCTCTCTCTCTCTCTCTCACTGTCTAACTCTGCCTGTCAAAAAAAAAAAAAAAAAAAAAGGAAAACAAAAAACTAAGAACATAGAGGAACCCTAACTGGGAGAGAGTCTTTCTCTAAGTAGAATTTTCACTGTTTCCAAATGGCTGCTGCAGTTACTCTCCATAAATCATGTCCTTCATATTATTTATAATCTCCAAGTAATATCCATCTAGCTTCCATCTGGTATTAAACTGCTCCACTTATGACAGCTTTCATCTTTCTTGAGTCTTAACTACCTGGAGTCTGGAGTGATGTTTAAGGTGTGTTTGATTGAACTCCTTTACTGTCATTTAGAACAGCTGTTTCCAAACTGTGTTCCATCTGGTAGTTACTTAGTATATGAATATGACTCAAAAATCATTCTTTATCCCAATTTTAGATAAAACCAAAGTTGAACATGTTTCTTTTTTGCTAGATATTTGGAACAATATAATGAGTGTTATGACTTCTGGTAGGTGAGTGACAGGATGCAGCTATTTCTAAATTTACTTGAATAAGAGACCTTATTTTTAAATAGAGTACCTCCTTGGATTACATTTCCATGACATATACCTTGGTAAATGATGGGCTGTAAGATAGAGCTGCAATCCTAGTGCATGTCATACAGGCTACTGTTGAACTTTGGAAACCCACCTTGTATAGCTCCCCTTGTCTGTACAATGCACTAGCCATACCAACCTACGAACCCTTTTCTGATTTTATACACTTGACTAGCCACAAAATTTTCCCAACTTCATGGGTTGTCCCATCCTGCACCAAGCCCTAAACAAACTTCTACTTATCCTTTAAGACACAGCTCAAGGGAACTTTGCCTCTGACATGTCTTCTCAAAATCTCAAATAGCACTCAGCGCAAAGATGCGATTTTCAGTGTTTCTTCAGCGTGTGGGATAGTATGTGGAGCAGACAGGCTGCTTTGAGTGCTGCTATCTGTTCAGATCTCCATCATGGTCATCATTCCTTGCTTCCATGATTCTGTTTCCTACCACAGTCTTAGCTCTTCTTAATATGTGAATTGCTTGTCTGCATACCAATGGCCTGCACAGAGTCTGAAATCAGTCTGCTGTGGCTGAAAGCATTGTCCTTGAAGGTCTATCCTATGTTGAGCTCTGATTTTTGAGGTTACACATTTCATGCTTTTAGCAGTGCTAATATTTTTACAGAATGTTATGTAGTAGGAAAGCAATAAGTTCAATCTAAGATCATTTCTCTAAATAATCCTGAGGATGTCACCTACCTTCATAAAGCCTCAGTTTCCCTATCAATGAAGTGATAAGACTGCAACAATCTCTGGGGCCAGTTTGTAGCTCTAAAATTCTGGGTCATTTTTGCATATTTTTTAAGTAATGAGTTGATTTGGAAGTGAGCTTGGGAAGACATGGGGAAATCCTGCCTCACGTTTCTGCTCTCATATCTGATTGGTCTAAAATCCTTTCTTGACCTCCTTAAAATGCAGTAGGGTGTTGATGCCAAGTTTTCATTGGACTTTGTAATTTGAGCAGCAGAAAATATGGTTATGTCTTTAGAAAACAACTGCAAAGGCTTTGTCTCTGTATTTTTAAAAATCTTACCCAGACTTTATGAAACAATAATTTTCTGGTTTTTGGTGACTATCTCAGACAATGTTACTGAAAATAAGTCTCATGCAGACTGAAAAGACTCCCACCCAGTTAAGTATTTCGTTTTCTGAGATTTACTCTGTAAGGAGCTCATCTCTGTGTTGAGAAAGCTTCTTGTTTGGACTCCAAGAGTGGGATCATAGGTCACCATGCTGCAGGGCAATGCTGTTAATCGGGAGTGGCCAAGAAAAATACTTTCTTGAGCACTTGAAACAGAAGATGAAATGAATGCTTTGCGTCTAGGAGAGAGCTCATGAACTGGCCCCCATGAAAATGTTCCACAGGACAAATCCTGACAGCGTGGAAGCAGTGTGTCATTAGATATACTACCTGGGAAATCTCTGGTTAAACACTCCACACCTGACATTTTATATTCTTTTATTGCAAAGCCACACATTGAATGTGGTCCTCTACTAGCAAAGCAGCACTTTCTAATGGATATGTTAAGTTTTTAAGAACAGAAATATAGAACTCCTTTCTTCCTTTGGCTAAATCATCATCAACATTGTCCATTTATTTAGTTATTCATTTGAAAGTCAGAGTTACACTGAGAGAGAAGGAGAGGCAGGGGGTGAGGGGGTCTTCCATCCGCTGGTTCACTCTCCAATTGGCCACAACGGCCAGAGCTGTGCCAATCCAAAGCTAGGAGTCAAGAACTTCTTCCGGGTCTCCCACATGGATACAAGGGCCCAAGGACTTGGGCCATCCTCTGCTGCTTTCCCAGGCCATAGCAGAGAGCTCGATGGGAAGTGGAGAAGCCGGGACTCGAACCAGTGCCCATATGGGATGCCGGCACTTCAGGCCAGGGCATTAACCTGCTGCGCCACAGCGCCAGCCCCAACATTGTCATTATCATAATCAGTAGCAATAGATAATATTTTTATCTCACCAGTACCCTACTGTTATTTTTGAGGTAGAGGCATAGTTATGAAATAGAATTGCTCTTCACAAGAAATTTCTGGAGAGGAGAAATACGGAACATGTCTAGAGAAGTTTTAAAAACGTGTGAGCCTTAACTCTCATTTGTTTGTCAATGAAATTTTTAGTTTTGGGAGAAATGTATTAAAAGTTGGCTGTGCCAGTGCTGTGGTGCAGCAGGTTAAGCCAGTGCTGCAACCTGATCATCTCATATGAGTGCTGGTCCAAGTCTTGGCTGCTCTGCTTCTGATCCAGTTGCCTGCTAATGTACCTGGAAGGCAGCAAAAGATGTCCCAAGTACTTGAGCCCCTGCCATCCACGAGATGGGCAGACCCTGGCCAGACCAGCTGAACTTCCAGTCATCTAGTTTAGGTCTGGCCCAGGCCTTGCTGCTGCGACCATCTGGAGAGTGAGCCAGCAGATGGAAGTTCCTCTCTCTCACTTTCACTCTTGCTCTTGCTCTCTCTCTTGTTCTCTCCCTACCCCTCCCTCCCTCTCCTCCTCCCTCTCCCCCTTCCCTCTTCTTTCTCCCCTTCCCCTTCTCCCTCTTCCTGTTCCCGCCCTCTCCCTCTCCCAACTCTGCATTTCAATAAGTGAATAAATAAATATTTAAAGAAGTTATTGGTCAATATCAGAAACAAAGGTTTTTGGTGCAATAGCATGTCTTGGAATGTACATTTCAGGCTCATGTGGATTTAGTCTCTCAGTTACCACCCTGATTAACCTTGTTTCAAACACCAGCTTTAGGGGGAAGAGCAAAGAACAATGACAATTCCAAGAATTTTTTGTTGTTTTCTAGTCTGACTATTGCCCTAACCTCTTTCCATGTCCGAGGGAAGGTGGTAACACTAAGGACACCTTTCGCTAGAACATTAAGTGTATCAAACTCTCTGCAAGGCATTTTCCCAAAATAGACTCCTTGACTCACTTTCTCCTTTCTTTTTCCTCCTGCATGGGAAATGGAACTCTGCCTCCTTGGATGGTCTTGCCAAATTGGCTGAGGGAGGCAAAAGGGACACACATCGCATTACAGCCTCCTCACTGCCAAGTTCTAATCACTCTCAGCAATATATATGAAAACCTCCAAAGCAAACATGCAGAGAGGAAACCAAATTAAATTAATCCTCTCCAAGGATAAATAAAGCATGGATGCCTTGTCTGCAGCTTACAGGTTGGAAATCAGAGACCTCTACTTGGGCTTCAGTGATACTAGGGTGAAGGTTCCTGATTCTTCAGCTCAGGAAAAAAGAAACATACAGTACTACAAAAATGTATGTTCCTTATTGACATCTATATTGTTTTTTAAATAAGTATTTAGTTATTTCAAAGGGGGGAGGGAGAGAGAGAGAGAGAGAGAGAGAGAGAGAGAGAGAGAGAGAGAGAGAGAGAGAGAGATCTTCCATCTACTTGGTTCACTTCCCTAAATGGTCACAACAGCCAGGGCTGGGCCAGTCTGAAGCCAGGAGCCAGGAGCTTCTCCTGGATCTCCCATGTGGATGCAGAAGCTCAAGTACTAAGGGCGTCCTCCACTAGTTTCAAAAGCACATTAGCAGGAAGCTGGTTCAGAAGTGAAGCAGCCAGGACATGAACCTGAACCCATATGGGACGCTGGCATCACAGGTGGTGGCTTTACCTGCTACAGCACAAGCTGGCCCCGATGTGTATATTTATATGGAAACATGGCCCATCATTTGATTTACAGACATCTTCACAAATGAGAGCTTTGCCGGATATAATATTCTGGGCTGGCTCTATTGAGAGGCAGAAAGACAAAGAAATCTCCCAAACACTGGTTCATTCCCTCAGTGACTACACTCACCAAGACTGGACCAGGCTGAAGCCAGGACCTGGGGACTTCATCTAGGCTTCCGGATGACAGTAACCCAATAACCCAAGCCATGACTACTGCCTGTCAAGGCTTGAATCAGCAGGTGCTCGAGTCAGAATCCAGGGCCAGGAGTTGAAATAAGGTGCTCCAATGTGAGACACAGCTGTCTTAACTGATGTCAACCACAGCTGAACACCTACCCCCACTAACCATAGTTCAATATTCATCCTCATCCATAATATGAAGTTTGGTGTCAACACTACTCTGGGGTAAGCTTCAATTTCCTCATTTCAGCAGCAAGAATAAGTCAAACACTCTCATGGATTTATTATGACTAACTAAGCTAATACATAGAGAGCACTCAGCACAGTGTCAAAGTGCCTAAAATCAAGCAAATAACATCTTGTTTAATTTTATTTGGAGCCACAATACTGGCAATGGTGGCATATGGTGGCAATACCATATGAGTGCCAGTTCTAGTCCTAGCTGCTCCAGTTCCAATCCAACTCCTTGCAACTCCACCTGGAAAAGCAGTGGAAGATAGCCCAAGTACTTAGGTCTCTGCACTCGTGTGGGATTCCTGGATGAAGCTCCTGGATCCTGGCTTTGGACTGGCCCAGCCCTGACTGTTGCAGCCTTTTGGGATGTGAAACAGTGGATTGAAGATCTCTCTCTCTCTTTCTCTCTCTCTCTCTCCTTCTTCCTAAATCCACCTTTCAAGTAAATAAATAAATAAATCTTTTTAAAAATACTTTTTAAAATTTGTATTTTGAATTTTTATTAAATGTACATATTTGGATCAATGTTTTGCCATAGATTAAAGCTAGCTCACTCTCATGATATCAACAGGCTTCAGAAAACACTGACTAAATGCCAGTTTAGCTGTATATTTGTTACACAAATTTCAACTGACTTTCCTTCCCTCTCAAAACCATAAATGGTACACATGTCTGGCTTTCATTCCGTCTTCAGTGTTATCTTCATCTCATTCTTTTCCTTATGAGTGAATTATTAGATGCGTTAATTGAAAAACTCTATTTCTACACAGGAGCACATAGTTCTCCAGGACTTCACCCAAAAGAGGGAACAAGCAAGCTGTTATCAACTAAAAACATTGTTCAATACTTCAAGTGCCCAACACTGGGGCACCCTGATATTTATTGTTCTTTCAAGAAAAAATACACTTTTCCACAACTATATCCATGAAATGTATTTTGGCATTTGTATTTGAATGTGAAGAGGGATGCCCCTCTTAAAAAAATATGAATTGAGGGGCCAGCTCCATGGCACAGGTTAATCCTCTGCCTGTGGTGCTGGCATCCCATATGGGTGCCGGTTCTGGTCCTGGCCGCCCCTCTTCCAATTCAGCTCTCTGCCATGGCCTGGGAAAGCAGCAGAGGATGGCCCAAGTCCTTGGGCCCCTGCACCTGCATGGGAGACCGGGAGGAGGCACCCGGCTCCTGGCTCCTGGCTCCTGGCTTCAGATTGGCACAGCTCCAGCTGTTGCAGCCATCTGGGGAGTGAACCAAAGGAAGGAAGACCTTTCTCTCTGTCTCTCAGTCTCACTGTCTGTAACTCTACCTCTCCAACAAATAAATAAAATCTTTAAACCCAGGCTTTATGTACTGTGATAAACAGGGGTCTCCAAAATTGCCACAAAATAGGGAGAGATAACATGGAGCCTCCTGCAAGGGCCTTGATGCCAGGTGTATCATCTGTCCACATTCGGTTGATGAAATCTCAAACCCACTTAACTGCAGGAAATCTGGGAAATGTAGTCTTGCTGTGTTTCCAGGAGGAAAACAGAACTGTTGGGGGGAACAGACTACATTCATCACCACCACTGCCATCATCACCACGATTTAACCAAGACAACAGTGATTTCTGTCTTTATTTATAAAGAACAGTATTTCAATATTAATATTGCTTTTGGGCAGGCATTTGGCAAAAAGTTAAGATACCTGCATTCCCTTTGTCTCTTCTGTTGAAGAACAGTGTTTGTTTATTTGTTTTTCCCTTCATACTATTTGTTGAATTCTTTTGCTCAGTGTAGGGTTAACTATATGATGATTAAGTAAACTGAAGATATATCTTTGTAAAAATTAAGAGTGGGAATGTGAGAGGGAGGAGGAAGGAGGGTTGGAGTGTGGGTAGAAGGGAAGGTTGAGTGGGAAGTATCACTATGTTCCTAAATCTGTATATATGAAATACATGAAACTTGTATAAATTAAACAAAATTAAAAAAATAAGAAAAAGATGCCTGTATTTCATACCACATGCATCCAATACCTGGATTCACTTCCGCAGTCTGGCTCCCGATTCCAGCTCCCTATCAGTACAGACACTGGGAAAGTAGTAGTAATTGCTCAAGTAGTTGAATTCCTGCCACCTACAGGGAGGACTGGTTTGAGTTTCAGATCCTGGCCTCAGTACAGCTCAATCTCCATTTTTTCAGGCAGTTTGGGGGGAGAACCAACAGATGGAATTGATCTCTTTGTGTCTTTTTCTGTCTCTCTCAAATAAATTTAAAAGAAAAATTAAAAATGAACTAAAATTTTCATGTTATGTCTCCTTTTTTTGTAAAAAAAGCATATTATTCTAAATTCCTAATACAATTAAAAAAAACTCCATTTTTCTTTATCTTGGAGTAATTGATATCCAAGAATATGATAACATATTTCTTCCACAGGATTCCCAAAGGGCTCCCGGTTCAGAGGAAAGATGTTTAATATATGCATATTTGTTCAGGATACGTCTTAACTGATGGACATCATCTTTCACCCGTGGCTTCAAACGTGTTTATGTCTGATTGGAAACTCTTCAGCTTGTATCAGACACTGGAAAAAGAGTGTCTGAGGATTTCTCTTTGTTGAAGATGGCAGTAGAAAAAATTTGAGCATATGGGATCACCTAGTATCATTTTTCATAACTAGAGCTTTCAGCGACGTCCAATCATAATAAATAAACTGTGGGCTTAATCATCCCTCCTGTAATGTTTACAAAGTCAAGGGCAGGTTGCAAATAGAATAAGAGACCAAGAGATGAAGGTGAATTCTTATTCATGTGAAACACAGGGGATTTCCATTTCCAACGTAGAATTAATTAATCAGCCACTGCTTCAGGGGCAGACAATGAGAAGTAGTCTCTGGAGATCCTAAAACTTGACTTTTGTTTTCCCTGAAGCCCTCAATGCACAGTGAATTGTTTATTGATATTTTAAATTAACCAGCTAAAAATGTGTTGGTTCCAAATGTTGTGACTGTACGGAGGCATTTTGGGTTGTGGCTTTATTCTTGGAATTGCCAGTGAAAGCGAGGCCAGGCTGCACTGTACTTGAGTTGAACAGTGATCAAGGGCAGCTTCAGGGAACCCCCTAATCTTCTGGAACCCTGACATCTGCCCCCAGATGTCATCTGGCCTTGGCTCCCGCGGGTGACCCCTTCTTGAAGGAGATGGACAGAGACCATGTGCGCTAGGATGGCACAAGAGATGGAAGTAATAATGTGTTCAAAGAACAACTAACAGAACAGTCCTTGCCAGGACATCAACCCCCTACCTCTGTGGCAAGTGTGGATTTCAGGAGATCTAAGTGCTTTTAGACCTAGAAAAAGAACCCTTCAATAACCCAAGTCACAGCATAAATTCATCAGCACATAATTTTATTGACCCCTCTCTATTCATGATTTTATTTTTGGCAATTCAGAGATAGAAATTTGAAATCAATTATTTCTCTTACTTTCTTCCATGTTTTGATACCTTTAACTTCCTTAAGTTCTGCTTTCCTTATTTGTTAAATGAAGACCACCTAGTGCCTCCCAAGTAAAAGTTAAAAGCTCAAAGGGAGAGTTACATTTGACAACACAAAGCTTTTTTAAAATGTGAAAATAAACAGTTAATGAAAACAATTCAGTAATTTCCTCAATTTTGTTTGAAATAACTATTTAGTTAAAGCTTAATATAGTACAAATTCGAATTGGAATATGCTGCCCTTAGTCCATGCGATCCATTTCTTCCATACTCCCTTCTTTCATTCATTTCCCAGTTATTATTTATGATCCTCATAAATCCTTGTGTAGATTTATGGTGTATATGAGTGAATAAGCTTAAATTAAGTTCCTGCCCTCGATGAATTTATCATCTGGTTAAGGGAGGCAAGCAATATTGCCATACGTTCATGGAATGAGAAAGGTATATGCAAGGCATTATGGGGAAGAGGTAGGTGATTCATCACCTGGGTGCAGTGTGGATCAGAGAAGTGCAGTTGATCTGAGGAGTAAAGGATAGGAGTGAGTGTTCCAAGTAGGGAATGAGAGAGCTGGTAGGAAAAAGGAATCAACAATGACCTGAGTGAAGGCCCCCAGAGGTGCTCAGCCCCTACTGCCTGATCTTTCCGAAAGTATTATTCTCCATAACAAAAAGGGACTTTGCAGATGTGACTACAGATCTTGAGATGGGAAGATTATCCTGAATTATTCAAGAAAAACACAATGTAGTAGCAGGTGAGCTTTTAAGAGCCAGAGAAGGAAATGTGGCAATACAAGCAGTTGTCAAAATTAGAGAAAGCTTGGGGCTGGTGATGTGGCTTAGTGGATAAAGCTGCTGCCTGTAGTTCTTGTGTTACATTAATGTTAGCCATTGCAAAACACACCGAACACTGGGAAAGGGTTTATTGGGGAACACCCAACAGACCGGAGTGAAGGGGCGGCGAAGGGAAAGAGAGAGAAAGTGTAAGAGAGAAACAGAGAGGAGAAGAGCTAGCAAGGAGAGAAGAGAGAGCAGAGAAGAGAGGAGGAGAGGAGAGCAGAGAGCAGGAGAAAAGCCAAGAGAGAAGAACCAAGAGAACACGTGTTCAGGAACAGGCCCTTTTAAAACTTTGCCTGAGGGTGGGCAGGGGAGCAGGAGCAGCGAATCCCATTAGATGGGGGTGGAGCCTGGCTCAGGTAGCTGGGCCATGCGGCCACCTGGCTGAAACTGCCGGTTTCCTAACAGTTCTGGCATCCCATATGGGCACTATTTTGATTTCTGGTTGCTCTACTTGCAATCCAGCTCTCTGCTATGGCCTGGGAAAGCAGAAGATGGCCCAAGTCCTGGTGCCTCTGCACCTGTGTGAGAGATCTGGCAGAAGCTCCTGGCTCCTGGCTTTTCCAGTGGATGGAAGACCCCTCTCTCTCTTTCTCTCTGCCTCTTTGTAACTCTGCCTTTGAAAGAAAATAAATTAAAACAACTAGAGAGATTGAAAATTGGAAGATGCTATCCTGCTGGCTTTCCAAGCAGAGGAAGGGGCTATGAGCCAATGAATGCAAGTGGTCTTTAGAAGCTAAAATTGTCCTAGAAATGGATTCTTTGAGAGAGCCTCGAGAAAGCCCCTTTGAACACTTTGATTTTAGCTAAGACCAAATGTCTGACTGCTGGAACTATAAGATAATCTATTTGTCTTGTTTAAAGCTGCTAATGAGTTTGTGGTTATTTTGTAGACTAGCAATAGGGATCTAATGGATTTGAATTCCTACATCTAGGGATTTTTCAGAATATGGTCCATGCACATGATAGAGTGCTGCTCATACAAACACACACACACACATGCGCACACACACAAAGATGAAATCCTATCATTTGTAACAATATGAGTGAAATAAGCCCAGCACAGAAAGACAAATACTGCATGATCTCAGTCACATGCAGAATCCAAAATGTTGATGCTATGAAAGTTGAGAGTAGAATGGTGATTGCCAGAACCTGGGGAGAAAGGAGAAGGGAGAGATGGGGAATGGCTGATTAACAGGTAGGAAGTCACAGGGAAGACTGAAGTTCTGGTGTCCTGCTTCACAGTAGGGTAACTACAGGTAATGGAAATACATTCTCTCTCTGTGTATGTGTGTAGCTGCAAGAAAGGATTTTGCATATTTTCACCATAAAGAAATGAGAAATGTTTGAGGAGATAATCCTGGTTTGAACATTACAACATACTTACATGTTAATATGTACATGTAACATCACATGATAATAAATATGTAATTTTTGTATCAAATACAAATAAAATGGACACAAAAACAAAAAGAGGAAGGACTCTTCTTGGTGTCTGCATAGGCCCCAGCACACCACTGGCATGAGGTTTGTTGACTGAATTATGTGAAGAAGTGAGGTAATAATATCTTTTTGCAAGATTGATGATGCTTATATAATAAAATGAAGATATTTGCCAGAAAATGGAAAAGTAGGCAGAAGCCAATCATGGAAAGGTGTTTGAAAGTTACGTGGAAGATAAACAGAATCCACTGAAGGAGTTTCAAATGAGGGGTAGTATAAAGTAATATTTCTTTTTCTTTAGCAAATGGATACATTTTGAGTGTTTTTTATCTTATGAGATGAATAAAATAGTTATGAGCTGAAGGAAATGAAGCAGATGTGGAAGAATTCTCAACACACGGATTCACGTTTCCCCTGTGCTGCTCACATCCTATCTGACCTCTGACACCACAGTTCTGCTCTCTTGTGCTCAGTGTCTTCATCTTTCAGCTAAGGATGCCGCAGGGGTGAACCCAGGTCTCTCCTAGCTTTCCCACTGTGTCCTCTGTCAACGTCATGCTCTCTGTGCAAAGTCAGTGGCATCTGGGAGCAGCAGTCACCACACTACCAACCTCTGAAGACGGTGTCGTCCTTACTGCTGTGTGTCCTGCTTGCAGCAGACTTTCTGACATTTGGTAGGAGCTTTGGTTGGACGAATGAGTGAATGAGTGAGTGAGTGAATAAAAGAAGGAGTGCAGTCATGTCAAGTACTTTGCTCAGGAGGAAGTGGAAGAATGAGGACTTTCTGCCCTCAGAAATGACACAATGTGACATCAGTTACTACGTGATGCCTAAGGTCAAGATGACCACTGTATGTTGCTGGGAAGAAAGTTTATTTGTGCTTCTCTAACTGAAGGGGTTTCTTTTATCTGATCGTAACATTCAGGAAGTTGAATCTCAGCTTGTCCAGCATTTTGTTTGATGGCAGTATCCATTCAGACAGAAGTATATCTTCAACAACAAAAACAGCCTTCGGGTTAGACAGGAACAAATAATCCAGCTCATGATTGTGATTGGAGAAATCATGTTTCCAAAGTCTTAATTATGTCCATAGCGTGAAGATAAGATGGAGTGCAATCTTTGCACATTCTAGTACATGCCTTTTACATACAAATATATCTTAAACTGCTTTCTGGATACAGGATTTTAGATGGGGGAATGGAAAAAAAAAAGCTTTGGAGCCAATTGCAGTTGTTGTAGCTGAACAGAGCTGGTATCAAGACTTTATGAGGGAGAAGAAAATCATGGACAGGGTTGCAAAACACACAATGGGAAAAGCATGACCTGAAAGTCATGGGGAGAATATTTCAGGTGAGATGAAGGGCGTGTAGCATAGTTTTGATGTCAGAAAGAAAGGTGCATGGGCTATATTGCAACATTCTGGTTATTTTTCAAAATAAAGACTGGATGGGAGCCTGCAGAGCAAACCGACCTTTAAGACAGGCTGACCTGAGCTCAAATCCCCACTTGGATATGTATCATGTGCATGATCTTGGCCACTTAACCTCTCTGTGTCTCAGCATCCTCTACCAAATGAGGTAATAGTGATACTGACCCAGGATTCTTCAGCACACTTGCAAATAGAAATTGACAAGAGATCACTTTGATTTGTACCCAGCCTGCTGTTCTGGGAAGGCACTGGTATGTATTTTGCATGTGACCCTCTGAAAATGATGGTGTGCTGACTACCAGCATCTCAGGAAGGTCCCGTTCTGGGGCGTCAGGCTCTGCTGGTAGGGAGGGAGGCAGGTTTGCAGTTAGGGTGTGGGTGCTCCTTGGTTCAGATTAGTTTGGAGCTGGAGATTTACACATGTTCCAGTGGGAGATGGACACATTTTGGGTCAGCAGATGCTTGACTCCCTGAGTCCTGTTTTTATCCTGTCTCAAAGGGCGTTCTTCACAGTATTGTTACCTGTACCCAGTCTAAGCTTGACCGTGTGCTTTGCAAGTGGGAAGCATGTAATAAGTATATTTAATGTCATGGGTGTACATTATGTTGCAGCCTGGGATGTTTTACCATAATCCAATCTAAAATCCACAGTCCCTGCCCTGGTGTTTGAATTAGCTACCTGAAAGCAGAGCAATATGCAGAAACACATTAAGCATACGGGGAAATAATGTTGTTAACAGTGGTCCTAGTGGTCTCTTAGTAACTACGTGTTGTGGTTTTTGAGGAGTGCCCTTGACAGGGACCTGTGGACTCCTTGTACCAAGGACTGTATTTCACGCCAGTATCCAAGTGAAGCCAGCTAGCTGTCTGACTGCCTTTGCTTACTGGTCACTTGTTCTTGTCATGTTCTTTACAACCTGGGCAATTTCACCTGGACTTGCTGCCCTACCCTGGATGTGTAGTAGAATCAGATTTTCACTAACGTCCTTCAAAAATCATAAAGAACCAAGTTTATCCTTTCATTATATTGTCCATTGCACACTCATATTTTATTATACACCCTATTTGGCAGAGTACATACCTTTACGTCGCTTACTGCTGTTAGGTAAGTTTGACAACACTTAAATAATATAGCAGCATCACATTAAATATATCCAATACCAAACCAAATGACGTTCCTATGGTCCCTCTGTTTAAGTTACATCATACTGTTTGCAAACTCTGTTATCTGAGTTAGAGACCTTGTACCTACCCGTCATATGTCCCGTTTCATCCCAGAGCTTCTCTCTGTGAAGCAGTGAACAAAATATATTGATCTCTGGGGATCTCATTTTAATTGCTGCATCTTATCCAAGACTTAAATATACAGAATTAGGAAAAAAGAACCTCAATTTATAAAAGAATTTTCAATGTAATTTAGAAGGTGAAATTGACTTTTTGGCTCTGTCTTTGGTTACTGGATTTTTAGTAGTTTGGAAATGCAATGATGCTTGAAAATGTAACTTTCGGGAAGGAAAGAGTACCAGCAATTGTGACCTACTTAAGTTTCAATGGATTGAACAATTGAGCCAAGAAGTGTGGTGACCACCTACTAGTGTTGTAGGTATGGGGCCATGATTTTCAAATGCCAGGCCTAGGCTAGTTAGAATTAAGTGAAGACAATCTCTATGTGGGCCAAAGAAACTCTAGAACCAGTCATATGGGTTTAACATCTATGCAGTGTTCCAAGGGAGCCTATCCCCAAATCCTTAATTCAAGGCCTGGCAGGTTGTACATCCTACAGGTTTGTCGAATGAATTAGAATACCACTCTGTCTTCTCTCATAATAAAATTTTCTCCTACTCCCATTAAATGCATTATAAGTGAAAACATTAGAGGGAATCACAATCCAAGGCCACCCTGGATTAGAATAAGTGGTTATAATAATAACAAAACCCTATACAGGAAACCCTATATTTGAGAGATCATCAGAAATCCACATGGCTGATTAGAATTCAAAAGCGCTGAGTATAACTACTGCCTTTTCCTTTTCAGACGTCTGAGCTTAACTCTTGGCATTCTGGTAGTGGTTTTAATGAGTCCAAATTGTGCCAGAAAGGCAAGATATTCAGAGGCAGGCAGCTGGATGTGAACTCAGGCCCCACGAAGATTCACCCCCTGTTCTTTTCATGCCTTCATTCTCCATCAGCAAGGACTGTTTCTGTTCCTTTTTTGCCAGTTGTGGATAATTCTAAATTTAATTATATGATGCGTATTCATAGTGGGTAATGACCGCTTCAGAGAACTACAGAGGCCTTTGCTTTAGTTGTAACAGCAATAGGGACTGTTGGCCTGGTGTGATTTTTCTAAGCTCGCTTGGTACCATTTTCAGCATAGTGCTTGATGCAGACTTGTGAGCATGCAGTTGGTTATCCCAACAACTGGAGAAATATTACTGGGATTTGGTAAGTTATGGCAGAGATACCAATGACATACAATGTATAGAAGATTCTTTTTGTAAAAAAATTATATTTATTTATTTGAAAGGCAGAGTTAGAGAGAAAGAGAACTTACATCTGCTGGTTCACTTCCCAGATAACTGCTCAGAGCTGAGCTGATCCGAAGCCATGAGCCAGGAGCTTGCTCAGGGTCTCCCACGTGGATACAGGGGCCCAAGGACCTGGACCATTTTCTACTGTTTCCCAGGCCACAGCAGAGAGCCAGATTGGAAGTGGAGCAACTGGACTCAAAGCAGCAGCCATATGGGATCTAAAATCTAACTCAGTCTGTAAATATGAAGTTTTTTTTTGCATAGATTGAATATATATTGCATATTCCTAGAGTGAAACTGTTGTGTCCATTGAGGGACAATAGTACTCAGCACTGGAGCTGTTTGGGGAGCTGTTCACATTTCAGATAGTCATAGCCAGATGGAAATGCTGCTAGTGGTATAACAGGCATCAGCTCCTCAGATGTGTTAATTGTCATCTGAGGCTGTTGTATTCAGGGTGAAGCATACAACTAGTTATCAGAAGAACCTAATTAATGCAATATTTAAATGTCCAATATTTTATTACAATTTACTTTTATGTGTGTTTTTCCTTTATTATGTAGTTAGGGTATTATATTATAAAAAAAGGTATGGTTTAATCCTATGAATCTTATTTTAGGATATGTTGGAGGAGACACCCAAACATTTGTTACAAAATAGGAGTATGGGCTTTGTTAGCACAGGGTACTATTGATCAATTGCTTGCCATGTTTCCAGTTCTGTGGTAAAGGTGTCATGATTAATCCTTAGCCACATATATGGAAGGTAGAGTTATCCCAATTTACAGATTAGAAGGCTGATGCTTGCTTAGCCTAGAGCTATGAGCCAGCATTGAAACTTGTAACTCAAACTGCGTTCTTAACCATCATGCAGTTTTCTTCCAGTGAGAGGCTGTGTTGCTGCCTTGTCAGCCAAAAGTGAGGTTACATTTGTGCCCTACATAAGACTCCTCAATCTGTACCCAGGCTGCTCCCTGTAGAGCAGCTAGCACCTACCACAAATACCCTGGATGAGGGCTTACGCAGAGAACGTGAGCAGCAGTGTGGGTTAATCCCCACAGCTAAAGGTTTCTGATCATGAACACGACCTGCACATGCCTGATTTCCTCTTCCAATAAAATTCCAAAGTGGAGACCCTGGAACGGAGCTTGTTCATGCAGGTACCACCTGAGAACGTTGATGGTTGAAGTAGTAATGGGGCTGACAAGGCACAGAAAGACCACCACACAGAGGTGTGGGAAAGGAACATTCTAGAAGCCACAGCAGTGATTGGCGCATGGATGGAGGTCATCACTATTCCTGACTGCCACGCGTAGAGTCAGTGAATCAGGCCTCAGCACCCATCTCGCCAAAGTAGCAAGAGCACACACGGAACATCACCACCATCCACTCCTCTGTCCCTGGCTCCTGGCAGGAGCTCCAGTGCTGAGGGTGATGGGCAGTGCTGTAACTGCTTGTCAGACTGGCTTGTCCGTCACACTGATGCCAGGCAGTTTCCTTTTTGTCTTTATTCCTTTTATTTTCTCATTCTTCTAAATATTGTCCTTGATTCTTGTCTTCAGGTTGATTTTTTTTTTAGCTATTACTTTAAGAAAAACTCATAAGGTTGTATTTTCCATTGTGGTACAAGGGACCGCCTTGGGGTAGGGGTTAGGGGTGGCTTGGTAAGTGGTTTCTGCTGCCTTTGATCATGTAATAGGTCTTGGTGCAGTTTTTGAGCAGGTCCTTCTACATTGTCTTTTAAGTATCTCGCTAAGTTCTAAGATCAACAGCAATAAGCGCAGCCTCCCCTAATAGCTACTACTACTGACTTGCCAGGCCAGGTTCCTTCTCTGATCAGCTCTTGACCTTCAGTAAGATATTTTACCTATGTCATGCCTCAGTTTTTCATCTAAAAATGGAGACATGCTGGTGCCTCAGAACGCAGGTGTACTGATTGAGATGAACAATACCCAAACTGTACGTAACACAGCAAGTTCTCAATACGATGAACTCTTGGAAGAAATAGTAATTATAAAGCTAGATTAAGCATGGTTTCTTGCAGAAATCATTCACAATCTCATAGAAGGGGAAGCTGTCAGCACTGGAGTGGCTGGGCCATGCAACTAATTGTGAATAGAGCTGAATCCAGGTATATGCAGCCCTTGGCACTCCTGACATTGTGGTCTGCATAATTCCTTGGTGTAGGGGCAGCGCTGTGCATTGTAGAATGACTAGCAGCGTCCCTGAACTCTGCCTCTCTGGATGCCATCACCCACCCAAAAATGTCCCCTGACATTGGCAAATATCTCAAATATCTTATGTGCAAAACTGCCTTTGATTGAGAACCACTTGTACAAACCAATAGTTTTTGCCCTTTTTACTGTGCTCGTCATGCAGGAAAATCCATTTTTATGTTTTTTTTTTTTTTTTAAATAGATGAGCTAAAGGAGGAGGCATTTCTTCACTTGGGAAAAGAAATACTTGCTTTCCAACTTTCAAAACTATATAATTACTTTAAATAATCAGCTTCATGGGTGTAACCAAAACTCAGTTCCATTAAAATAAGCAGTGATATGCAGCTAGGAAACTGTCCCTTTGCTTAGTGATTAGAATAAATATACAGTGTTTCTGGTGAACACCCTGAGAGTGAAGGCATTCCCAGGGAGATAGTGCTGGGTTCTCTCAAACTGTGAGCTGCAGGGGCTCGGTCCTGCTGCAGTCTTAGGGATGGCTTAGCGTTTGTCGTAGAATGAGTGGGGTTTCCTGTGCCTGGGGTAAGATCAGTTTTGGGGCTGTTGACCCTCCTCTTTAAGTTAAGAGACAACTCTTATTCATTTCAAATACAGCCAGCCTCCATGACTCTTCCTTCTGCATCCATACATTCAAACAACAACATCGTGAAAATATTTGGAAAATAAATGCATCTGTGTTGAGCATGTACAGACTTCTTGTCATTCTCTCAACAGTGTGGTATGACAGCTATTTATGTAGCATTTACATAAGTAATCTAGAGGTGACCTGAAGTGTGTGGGAAGATAAGCACAGTTTACACACACTACATCATTCCACTTAAGGGACTTGGGCATCTGTGGATGTTGGGTGTGTACATGGGATCCTGGAACCAATCCCCCATGGATGCCCACTGACAACTATGTTTTTGCTTTGAAAAGTAGGATGTTTCCTGTGGATGACATGTCCTCTTTCTCCTTCCCATTGTTGAACTGTCCGAGCTGTGTTCCCTTCTTTCTGTCCCTGGGCTCCCAAGACGGTGCTGTAATATGTAGTATGTACTACGTTCTGTCAGTTCGATGTCACTGGAATGCATGTAACCCTTTCAGGGCAGATTTTCCCTTCCACCTTTATGTCATTCTATGGGTTAGTCTGGCTTCACTGAGTGGAACTATTTGCTTCTATAAGGAAAATCATAACCCAGTTTGGTATTCCACGTAGTTATAACAACAGAGCAGACAGACTGATTTTCATATCCTGACCTTTCCATCTAGATGCTTGTCTGCTTGCTTCTCTGAGCCTTCCCTGCAAGTGCTAACCTCTTGTTTGGCTCTTCCTTTTGCTGTCTCTTTCCTGTTGCAGCAGAGGACAGAGCTCACTCTCCTACGGTGAGTTTCCTGTTCCTCTGGAGGATTTTCCAGTCCAGGAAGACCCAGGTGCTGTGCATTGTACTTCTGGGGATGAAGTTTGCCTCTGATCACTGTTTCCTTCTGTGCACTTCTTTTGCAAACACTGTCACAGTGGGGGAGATTAGCTCTTTGAGGCTAGCTGTGTTATGACTTATCCCTTTTTTAGATCACTGACCATGTTTGCTTGGCCACAGAGAAATCTAAGGAATTCCTTAGTCTCACCATGTGGGTTGAAGTTGACTGAGAAAGGGAAGTCTAAGAAGTTGATGGTACCTTCATGGAAGAAGCAAACCCTAGGTTCAGATAAAAGATGAATTGTTGAAGTTTCTGAGCAGTGGTAATCAGGTAAGGTTGATGAGAGCTCAGATGGGACTTTCACACTGGGATCGTCTGCCGTGGCTGTGGCAGGACCATAATAAGAATATATATTCCATAGAGAAGGAAATTAGCTGAGTTGATGCATCTAAGTTACTTGAAACAGTGCTTGGTGACTCAGGACTAAGTATTGGTTCTTGTTGTTAACAGTATGTGCCTAGGTTCCTAGGCGTGGATCCTTTCCCTTTGACTCTCCACTTCAGCACTAATCCCTGCAGAGTCCCTTTCTCATCCTTTATCCCACTGGCTCACATGTGTGTGTGTGTGTTTAAAAAGATTTATTTATTTATTTGAAAGTCAGAGTCAGAGTTAGAGAGAGAGAGAGAGATCTTCCATCGGCTAGTTAACTCCCCAGAAGGTCACAATGGCCAAGACTGGACTAGGGCAAAGCCAGGAGCTTGATTCAGGTCTCATACTTGTGTAGAAGAGGCCCAGACACTCAGGCCATCCTTTCCTGTCATTCCCAGGCCATTTATAGGGAGCTGGCTCAGAAGTGCAGCAGATGGGACATGAACTAGCATCCATAAAGGCTGGCAACATCTCAGATGGTGGCTTTAACTGCTACACTGCAATGTTGGCCCCACTGGCTTGTCTTTTTAAAAGTTACCCGCGGGGCCAGTGATTGGGGTAGCCGGTAAAGCCGCTGCCTGCAGTATTGGCATCCCATATAGGCACTTGTTCAAGTCCTGGCTGCTCCACTTCCATCAAGCTCTCTGCTATGGCCTGGGAAAGCAGTAGAAGATGGCCCAAGTCCTTGGGCCCTTGCACCCACATTGGACGACCAGGAGGAAGCTCCTGGCTCCTGGCTGCAGCTCTAGCCATTGTGGCCATCTGGGGAGTGAAACAGCAGATGGAAGACCTCTCTGTCTGTCTGTCTGTCTGTCTCTCTCTCTCTCTCTCTCTCTCTCTCTTTTGACAGGCAGAGTGGACAGTGAGAGAGAGAGAGACAGAGAGAAAGGTCTTCCATTGCCGTTGGTTCACCCTCCAATGGCCGCCGCGGCCGGTGTGCTGCAGCCAGCGCACAGTGCTGATCCGAAGCCAGGAGCCAGGTGCTTCTCCTGGTCTCCCATGGGGTGCAGGGCCCAAGCACTTGGGCTGTCCTCCACTGCACTCCCTGGCCACAGCAGAGAGCTGGCCTGGAAGAGGGGCAACCGGGACAGAATCTGGCGCCCCAACCGGGACTAGAACCCGGTGTGCCAGCGCCGCTAGGCGGAGGATTAGCCTATTGAGCCATGGTGCCGACCTCTCTCTTTCTTTCTTTCGCTCTCTGCCTCTTTGTAAATCTTCCTTTCAAATAAAATAAATAAATATTTAAATCTTAAAAGATTTTTTGTGAAAAAAGAGTCACTCATTTATTTTTTTTACTCTTCAGTTCTCTCCCTTGGTAAACATCATGACACTATTAAGTCTGTTCTCTTGCCCTTGTGGTTCACCGGAACAGCCATTAATCATTTCTGTTGCCTTTCTTCTGGGGACACACTCGTTCTACCCTGAGGCACCATGTAAATGGGGACCTGATCTTGGCTTGACCATCTACTATAAAGAACCATGTTTCAAGGGTCCTCATGTGACTTCTTATGGTCATAGCTTTTCTAGGGGATGCTGTACACACACTCAACTAAGGGTTCTCCTAGGTTTCTGCTGGGGTTTGCTGACCTGCTTGTACCTGCTTCAGTCAAATCAAGTGAGACTTAGAGCCCCCTTACCAAGAGGCATGGAGTAACAGAGGGAGGCAGGAAGGGCGGACAAGCTGACGGTAGTGAGCATCCAACTCCAGCCTCAGTGCGCTGCTTGCTTAGGCAACTTCCTTCTGTTCCACCTCGCAGAACCCTGACTTGCTAGAGTCAACACCATCCCTTTCTGCATAGCCAGATCGGAGGTGCACCTCGGTCCTCTGAACAAGTGGAGTGAAACAGCTCAAAACTAAAGAAACAAGAAGCCAATGAGCTGCATTAGGACCAGGGCTATGGCAATGTCTCACTCATCTTAATAACATGAGTACCTCACCCAGCTCCTGGCATGGACAGAAGAACTTCCTCTTCCCTGGGAGAAGTGCGACTTGAAATGTCAGACCTGGGATCCATTCTTCTAGAGTCTTGTATTGGCAAATTACTGGAGCCAGAAGTCAACTCCTTATTGCCTATGAGCCTATGGGATTTTTCATCTGGAATGGGTGACAGTGGCTGCCCAAGGTAAGGGGTTTACTATAAACACAGTCCAAGGGCATCTGGCTAGTTCTCCTCTCATTCCCATGGGAACAAGTGTCCCCTCCTGCCTAGATAGGGTCTTTTTCTTTTGGAATTACCAGATGGGATCTGTAGCCCCTTATTCCATTGTTAGTTTTTCACTTGCCATTGACAAGTAAATTTCTCTTGGTCTTTCATAAATGTTCCCTCCTCTCTTTTGTCTTAATAATGGGCAGATAGGTGGGGATTTTTTTTTTGAAGATTTATTCATTTATTTGAAAGTCAAAGTTGCATATAGAGAGAGATTGCCCATTAGCTTTCTAGTTAAGTCCATTTAAAAGTGGACAGGGCCCTGGTTCACTGTCATTGATTCACTCCCCAGATGGCCAACATCTGCTACTGCTGGGCCAGACTGAAGCTAGGAGCCAGGAACCTCATCTGGGTCTCCTATAAGGGTGGCAGGGGCCATCTTCCACTGCTTTCCCCAGACTGTTAGCAGGGAGCTGGATCAGAAGTGCATCAGCCAGGATTCGAACCGGCACTCATATGAGATGCCAGTGTTGCAGGTAGTGGCTTAACCCATTGTGCCACAACACCAGCCCGTGGGGCACTTTTTAACACTAGTGCTAACTCAGCGAGGATCCAAATGCCCAGTGTCCTTCAGCTGAACAAAATGGGTCAAATATCCGAGTTCCTTTTGTTCTCAGCCTGACACAGGCATGGTAGTAATGAGAATGACAAAGTACAAGTGATCTAGGCAGACAGGATGCAAGGACCCTGTCCACTTCATAAATGCATTTCACTAGAAAGTGTATTAATACTTTAAATAGATCTTGGAGGTCAGCTTCCAGGAGCCCAGTGGATCATCTTGTCCTCAAGGAATAGATCTGGGACATAGGACCATGAGCCAAGCATCTTCTGTCATCTTGACACTTTTATTAATGTACCGTGGTAAGGAATGAAGTAATCTATTCATACATGTTTGAGCTAAGCCTGGAATATACATTTTTAAAGCAGGAGGAGGGGAGAGGGTTGAGTGGAAAAAAAACAAAAAGCTAAAGAGAACAAAAAAAAATTCTGGAAAGACTTTACAACCATAAATGGTAAAACTAACCCTGTTTCCCTGCCAGCGAGAAGAACAGCCGAGTAAGGTTTTGATTTACAGGAACAGCTCAGCAAGGGCCTTGTCGAGAGCTTCATGCCTGCTATAAAATGTGATTAGCTATAAAATAGAGAGATTTAACAAGAGCATTTGAGCACGGGCAGTGGACCCGCTCAAAAATAAGCAAAAACAGAAATTGCTGCCTGCACGGCTAACCCAGCTCCATAAAGAGCAGGATTAGGAGAATTCTTTCTTGGGCTTGTGATATAATTAATAGATTTTTACTTTTAGAGTCCAAAGAAAGAGGAAGGAATGATAACCTTGCACTCTGCAAATGGCTTCAGTCTGCCTTTCCTCTGTTGCTCTCTCCTTGGAGGCGTTCACAGTCCTAAAGCATGAATAGGATGTCCACCTGGGACAATGCCCATGTCACTCTCTCCCTGGACAGCCCCTGCTTCAAGGAACTGGCAGCCAGTGGGGCATCCAGAACTTCAGGAGGGGACTACTTAAGGCTTCAAATTGCCCTTTCCACTGCTCTCTGCAGAGAGAAGGTCTTGGCCAGAGCCTGAATCAATTGTGCATGATGATTCTTTTGAGAAGTGGCCCTCCTAAGTCAGTCTCAAGAGATCTTTGAGTTACATATGGGAAAAGGAGCTAAAATGCATGCAAGTGTTTGTCAATCATTAGAGATTAATCATTAGTGTTAATCTTAGTGATTAATCCCCTGGTCATGATCCATGCACCAGTCACTGCATAGAGCAGTTTATTTGGATTATCTCTCTCTTAGACTGAAGCAGGTTTTATTTTATCCACTTTACAGATAGTGAAATCATAACCAGAGAGATTATCACACAAGATATCAAAATTGTAGCTGGGATCCAACACTGGCCTGTCTGAATCCAGAGATCAAACTCTTAACCCTTATGCCAAAACAGTGATTGTGCTAATAAAGGGCTCTGGGTTGGAGAGTTGAATTCTATTGCTTATGGCTTCAGTTGATTTCTCTGTCTCTCAAAATACTAGAACTGCTTGGATCTTAGCTGAGGCCCGGTGGGTTGCAGTGTAGAAATATTCAAAGAATCTTAAATGTCTGATCAAGGAAATGCATTTAATTTTGAAGGCAGTTGAATGGTGAGTGTAGTGTTTTAAGTCAAATTTGAGATTGAGAATGCTTTGGGATCATACGGCCTATGGTGTATAGTGTATAGTACATCGAGGGGTAATAACGTGAATGGCCAGAGAGGTCTCCTAGCACATGATTTCCACATTCTACGTTCAAGGAAAGCAGATAAATTAGGAGTGGAAGGAGTAAGAACAAAATGCTAAAAGTGGCAAAGAAATTGTCCTTAAGAGTTGACAGACCTTCTGCAGACACAAGGCTTAATTAGTCTAACATAAGAACTCATTTACTTGTCTCTTTCCTATATTTGAAAAACTAGCTTGAAAAAACAAATGGAGATATTTGTTTCTCTTTCTTTTCCCCAGCCAAGAAATTGGCTTTCAACTTTAAAACTAATGTTATTTTGGATTTTGCTAAAACCAGCCGGCATCCTACAGCTAAGAACTAAAGAAATGCTCTTTTCCCAAATTAGAAAGTGCTTCAAAATTAGGACAAGATAGAGATACTTATCTTGAGACATTTCTGTTGAGGGAAATTTGATGAGGATTCACAACTATTTTAGTAACATAGGAACTGGTAATATGAGAGCAAAAGGTTTGTTCCTGATTTGTAATGTGTCTTCTAGAACTTGAGACCTAGGGGGATATAATTGTGAGGGTACTTCAGCGATTTATGGAAAACTGAAATGAGTATTTTGTTTGGTGCAAACATTTTTGAAATAAATCATGCATAGTTTTTTCATAACATGCATTTTCATGAACTTCTTGAACATCCCTTCATAAGTCAAGAAAAGAACAATAGAGGAGCTCTTAAAAATAACGATGGCGCCCTGCGCCGTGGTTCAACAGGCTAATTCTCTGCCTTGCGGCGCCAGCACACTGGGTTCTAGTCCTGGTTGGGGCGCCAGATTCTGTCCCGGTTGCCCCTCTTCCAGGCCAGCTCTCTGCTGTGGCCAGGGAGTGCAGTGGAGGATGGCCCAAGTGCTTGGGTCCTGCACCCCATGGGAGACCAGGAAAAAGCACCTGTCACCTGGCTCCTGCCATCGGATGAGCGCGGCGCGCTGGCCGCGGCGACCATTGGAGGGTGAACCAAGGGCAAAGGAAGACCTTTCTCTCTGTCTCTCTCTCTCACTGTCCACTCTGCCTGTCCAAAAAAAAAAAAAAATAACTGATGGCTATCAGGAATTTTTAAATCTGTGTTCATTTGGAACATAGTGACAGGTAGGGGGAGGGAGGGAGGGAGTGGGAACTCTCTCATCCTAGGTTCACTCTCCAAATGCTCATAACAGCTGGGGCTGTGCCAATCTGAAGCAGGAGGCCAGAACTCCATCCAGTTCTCCTATGTGGGTATTAGGGACTCAAATACTTGAGCCATCATCTGCTGCCTTGCAGGGTGTGCGTTAGATTAGCAGGAAACTGCTTTGGAAGCAGAGGTGGGACTAGAAGTTAGCTACTCTGATAGGGGAGGCAGGGGAGGTTTAACCTGTAATGCCACAGCAGCTGCCCCATCAGATTTTTATGAAAGCATAGCAAGTTCCAGAACATGATAGAATAGTTATGTTTTTAGAGCCAGTAGCCGTCACCTAAATATAAATCATGTGTCTTTCCCCTTGAGTTCACTAACTTGCAAATAAGTTGTATATATGCAAATAGACACTGGAGGAACATTTGGGAAAAAAAAAATACATCAGTAGTTTCTCCAAATAGTCTAAAAAGATTAAGAATCCGAGCTAGAGTAAGGAGCTTCAAGAGATAACCTGAAGTCTTCAATTTTTAGCAGCCAGTAAGGAAACCATCAAAATAAGGACGGTATGCTACATATTTTTTGTAATATAGAAGACTGCATTTTATTGCTAAGTTTTATTTGAAACAGTGGTGATAGATACTGGTTGAGTTTGGTTAAAAAAGAAATCTCACTTCTTCTATCTCTTACCCTCTCTTGAGCCACAGAGCTCAAGTATGTTGGTTATACAATGACCCACAATTAGCATTATTGAGTTCAATTGCTGAAGAAAGAACTTGGACTGTTAAGTGTAGAATGATTTTCCATAACAAAGGTTAAAATCAAAGAGTGGCTTCAATAATGCTTAATTAACTCCAAATCAAATTAATCAGGAAACCTCATTCAGTGAGACAGGGTTTGCAAACTAATTAAAAGTGCTGGCATAGCTTAGGTGTCTGCTAACTATGCAGATTCTCAATCTCTACTGTAGCAGACCCTGAGAAACTAGGTCCTACAGGCAATCAAGAACATCTCTCTTTCTTTCTTTCTTTCTTTCTTTCTTTCTTTCTTTCTTTCTTTCTTTCTTTCTTTCTTTCTTTCTTTCTTTCTTTCTTTTTTAATAATTATGCACTCCCAAATGATTTAGAGAGAGATGTTTTGGGAGTACATTTTTTTTAAATTAAAAAAAATTCTGATTAACATATAATTGCACATATTTATGGAGTTGAATGTGATATTTCAGTACATACATACAGTGTATTCTGGTCACATCAGGTAATTGACATTTCCATATCCTTATAAGTTCTTTATATTTGGGCCTTCTATCTCTTCTAGGTTTTTTTTTTTTGGACAGGCAGATTTATCTAGTGAGAGAGAGACACAGAGAGAAAGGTCTTCCTTTTCCAATGGTTCACCCTCTAAATGGCCGCTATGGCCAGTGTGCTGCACCAATCCAAAGCCAGGAGCCAGGTGCTTCCTCCTGGTCTCCAATGCGGGTGCAGGACCTAAGCACTTGGGCCATCCTCCACTGCCTTCCTGGGCCACAGCAGAGAGCTGGACTGGAAGAGGGGCAACCAGGACAGAATCCAGCGCCCCAACCGGAACTAGAACCTGGGGTGCTGGCGCCGCAGGCGGAGGATTAGCCAAGTGAGCCATGGCGCCGGCCTCTTCTAGGTTTTTATAAAATATATTATGTTATTGTTAATTATAGTCACCCCACTGTGCTTTGAACAAAGCACTCTAACTTATTCTTTTCTCTGTTTGTTTTTTCTGAGGTTTTTAAATTTATTTGAAATGCAGAGTTACAGAGAGTGAGACCAAAATAGAGAGACATCTTCCATCTGCTGCTTCACTCCCCAAATGTCGGCATCAGCTAGGGCTAGACCAAGCTGAAAGCCAGGAGCCAGGAGCTTCTTCCAGCACTGCCATGCAGGTGGCAGTGGCCCAAGCATTTGGATCATCTTCCACTGCTTTTCCCTGGCAATTAGCAGGGAGCTGGATCAGAAGTGGAGCAGCCAAGACTGGGACTCAAACCGGCACCCATAAGGGATGCCAGTGTACCAGGCAGCTGCTTGACCCGCTATGCCATAGCCAGCCCCCTCTTTTGTGTGTGTGTTTCTTAAAGATTTATTTGAGAGGTAGAGTTACAGAGAGAGAGAGAAAGAAAGTTCTTCTGTCTGCTGGTTCACTCCCCAAATGGTAGTAATGACCAGAGCTGAACAGATCCGAAGCCAGGAGCCAGAAGCTTCTTCAGGGTCTCCTATGAAGGTTTGGGGCCCCAAGATCTTGAGCCTTCTTCCAAGGCTTTCCCAGGCACATTAACAGCGACCTGGATTGGAAGAGGAGCAGCCAGGACATGAATTGGGATGCTGTGCCGCAGGCAGAGGCTTAGCCTACTATGCCACAGTGTCAGCCCCTCAGCTGTATTTTTGTACCTAATATCTAGCTTCCCTCTATCTGTTCCACCGCCTGCCTCCATCAGTCACTGGTCTACATTCAGATCAACAATTTCACTTCCACATAGGAGAGCGAACATACTGGAGCACATTTTGAGTATCTCAGGACAAGAAGGTAAACGTAGTACTCCCAGAAAGAAGGAAATGCATGTCCACTTCTGTGTGAGATTCAGAAAAAGTCCTCTAGTGGAAGGTGCACCACCCAGGTTCAAGGTCTGGTTCTACTATCTGCTCTCTGAATCTTGACTCCTGTGAGATAATTAAGATGTATTAGTTTCCCTGGGCTGATGAAACAGGTTCCCACACACTGGGTGGCTTGAAACAACAGAAAGGTTCTAGAGATTGGAAGTCCAAAACAAATGGGCCAAGAGAGCAAGCCATGGCCCCTACGAGACCTTGATAGTAGACCTTGTGTCTTCCTGGCTTCTGGTGGTGCTCATCAGTCTTTGGTCCTCATTGACTTGCCACTGCATGACTCCAGCATCTTACTCTCTCACCCCACAGTGTTCTGTGTACTTCTGTCCTCTCTTTATAAAGGCACAAGTTGAAATGGATGGAGAGCTCATGCTACTCAGATAGGGCTTTATCACTGTCTTAGATTGTTTTGTTATGTTAGCAACAACCTATTTCCAAATGAAGGGTCACATTCTAGGTACTAGGGGTTAGGACTTCAAGACACCTTGTTGGAAGGCACAGAGCTATAATATGAGGAACAAGGCTTGTGTCTAGATTGGTTCAGGGTTCCCAGAATGAGCCACTGGACTTGCCAGGCTGCCTAAAAGTCTCTTGTGAAAGATGCTAAACTTACAGCTTCCTTTTACCTGACCTCTAGACGCTTACTAATTAGTAGAGTGTGCATTAGAATACATATTACTATTCTGCAGCATATTCCCAACTCTAAAGTACCTACCAAATGCATCCCCTAATTTGATGTTTCGCTGAATGTACTGGGTCAATGACAACAGCTGTGTAAAATCTATGTAATAGCCATTTATAATGACATCTACTATCTTTCCAATACATGTTACCATTTGTTCACCCATTTTGTTGGGGAAGTGGTGGTCTCAACTTATGTATACTTTTAAGAAAAATTAAAATTCATTCTAAGAATAGTGTTTATAAAATTAAACATATTGTTTATGTTTTGATTTTCCACTCTCAATTATAATTGGATTGTTTATGACTGCTTTCTTCTCATTAATAGTGGCAAAGGCTCTTCTTGAAGTGGTACTAAAATGGGAATAATGAGCTCAGCAAAGGCTCTATAGACTTCAAGTGGCCGTGCATCTGATCAAAATGGCATGTTAAAAAAAAAAGTCCTTTTGTGATAGACTGCAGATCAAATACAGACAGACTGAAGCCAAGAGTTCTCTCTTCTACAGACACACTCAATAATCTGATCATTGTTAATCCCTGACTGATTCAACGTAATTGTAGGCTTCTGCATGGAATCAATTTTCTGATCTTGGAGACTAAGATAATTCAAAGTGCATGTCCTTAACTGTGGTAGTAAGTGGAGCCTACCAGTGGTTGCTTGCATGAGCCAGTTATGCTGGAGGACAGAGTCAGCCCTTCCTGTATCTTGCAGACTACAGTTCTGTTATTTAATCCTCTCTTCAGAAAATAGACTCCTGCCAGTCCAAGTATTGAGAAGGGTGTCTTAGGCTCACTGAACTGAATGTAGACTGGTATTTCTAAATTTTTTGTATAGTTTGTTCTTTCAAATAACATATTTCGAGAAAGCAAACTTAAGTCATACTTGATTAGTTGAAAGTCAATTCATAGGTGAGTATTTTAATTACATTTATGTTCCAAAGAGAACTTCTTCTGCTACAGTGCGATTGTTACTGGTCTGCGCTAAGTTTGCAGAATGTCCTCCCATGCATTTGCTGTCCCTGATCAGGTTGCAAATAAAGTGAGGTACAGATTTTGGTGATTATTTTCATAAGTCTGGTACATAAAATATATATATTGCCTCAAATTATTACATCAGACAAAAAAGTTTTTCTCATCTGAATTAGTCAAAAGCTTTAAACAGTTCCTATCTGTTGGGTGTTGATCAAGCTTTAGAAGTGTGTGATTCTGGGTGGTTGTGATCTTTTCTCAAGATCAGGTTGGAGGTAGAATTACAACACACCATTTCTACTGATGTTATGTTTCCCCTATATTTATTCTTTGCTGAGATTGAAACCTTGATTTCCAGATTCTTGGGAGTTATTTAGCTCTTGACAAATCTATTATTGTCTGTACCTCAGTCAAAAGTTGTCAAAGACAGGCAGGAAAACTCAACCCAAATAACACTCCAAATAGTCCAAAGACTGCTATGGCATTTCACGTAACTATCCATACCTGCACTGGAAAGCTTGGCATATAAGCAAAGAGTAGCAAGCCTGGTTGAGTCTCAGCATTTGAGTTTCCTCTCTGTTGTAAGGGTTTCATTTTGGCAACCGTGCAGCTTTGTTGTCTTCATTCACTTCCTGCCTGTTCTGGACTAATTCTCAAATATCTATTGGCTATTTACTGGTTATATACACTGAGGTTAAACTACTTACAAGAAACTCTTAGCTTAATTAAAGAAATACATACATAGAAACATTGGAACATAGCAAGTGATGTATCAGCAGAGCAAAATGCAGTAAAAATAAAGAAGGAAGAATAAAACATAAAGAAGAACATAACATGAAACCCAGGAAAAAACTCCCATGAAATGCAGGTGGCTATCTGTGATTGTATAGGCAAAGCAGACACTCTTGATCATTGTAAATATTCATTGATTCATTTGTCACCTATTTCCCAAGCATGATTTTAGTCCCTGTGCTAATGATGATTGGAGCATTGATGACTCCTGGAGAGGAAGACAGCGGTGTGAACGCAGCACCCTGGAAGCTGTGCCTTGGAGGAAGGCTCACTTGACAGGTGAATCACGTGAGGCTCTGTGGTTTGCAAAGACTCAGTCCAATCGAATGAGCTACAGTAAAAACAGACATTGAAACATGGGAAGGATTCTTCCAGAATCCAGAGGAGAGAGACTGAGTCTCAAGAGAACCAGGTCAGGAGCCTCTGTGTCTGTCTCTGCCTGGGACACTGGGTAGGCTCATTCCAACTGCAGCTGCTTATGCTTACACCAATACTGAGTCTCTAGTATTTCACTGAACAATGTGTCTGCCCAGTAGGTTCAGCATCATCTTTTCTTTCTTGAAAATAGAATTGCCTGCAGTTATCTTCAAGTTTATATTTTATTGTTAGCAAATTGGAACTTGTTGAGATTTCCAATGAATTCTTCTCTGTAGATCAAAATATTTTAATGGGAAAATGCTCTCTACAGCTGCCTACTAATGTTGGAGTAAATTCTGCTAAATGGAGTTTATTCTTAATTGCTAGTTTTAGTATTGAAATATGTAACTGTGGCAGCCTGAATGTTTTTACATTGTAATTATGATAAATTTAAAGTTTTAAAGTGAGTTTACAGTGAGCATTAAAATAAAGCTAAGTGTTTTACCCTCTGCAGGATGAATTTCCAAAAATTTGCTTTGACTCTATGAAGTGGATGAGGAAAGCTAAATTACTAGTGGAATTAGCTTTATTTTGCATTTGAAGCACCTGATGATATTGACTTGAATTTGATATCATTTGACTTTATGTAAAGTTCTGTTAATAGAATCAACACATTAAGAGCTGTTGTTTCACTTTTTGTAAATATACAAACAATTTAGAATTGAAAATAAGCACAATTCATTGAGCAAAGCACTGGTTCATCTAAATGAAATTCGTGGACCGATATGTTATAGCAGTGCATATTAAACTGTCAGTTGTAGACAGTCTTCCTAAACACCTTCTATTTTTACCTTTGAATTTTTATTTAATTTATTTGAAAGGCAGAGAGCAAAAGAGACAGAGAGAGATCTCAGCTATCACATCTACTGGTTCATTCCACAAATCCTGGCTCAGAGCTGAACCAGGCTGAAGCCAGAAATCAGGAACTCCAACCAAGTCTCCCTTGTGAATGGCAGGGACCAAAGCACTTGAAACATTACCGCTGACTTCCAGGGTGTGCATTAAGAGGAAGCTACTTGGAGCTGGGAGCAGGGCCTAGACTCAGAACTAAGCACTCTGATTTGCAATGCAGGCATCCCAAGAGACATATTAACTGCTAAACTAAACATCTGTCCCTTCCTTCTAACTTTAAAAAAATTATTTACTATTTTAAAAGTCAGAGTGAAGGGAGAGGGAGACCGAGAGGGGTAGAAGGGAGAGGAGGAGAGAGAGGAAGAGGGAGGGGCAAGAAAGCAGCAGAGGGAAGCAGGAGGGGAGGGAAAGGATCTTGCTGATTTTTTTTTAAAGATGTATTTATTTTACTTGAAGGCAGATACAGAGAAAGAGAGACAGACACACCCACACCCACACCCACACTCACACCCACACACACAGAGACGGGGTCGGGGGAGGCAGAGGGAGAGAAAGGGAATGAGTATCTTCCACCCACTAGTTCACTTCTCAAATGGCTGCAATGGCCAGCGCAGGGCAAGGCAGAAGCTCAGAGCCAGGAGCTTCCTCCAAGTCTCCCACGTGGATGCAGGGGTCCAAGGACTTGGGCTATCCTCTGCTGCTTTCCCAGGCCATAGCAGGGAGCTGGAGTGGAAGTGGAACAACTGGGAATCCAATGAGTGACCATATTGGATGCTGGAGCTGAGGGCTGCAGCTTAACCCACGATGCCATAGCGCCTGCCCCCATTTACTGATTTTCTCTCGAAATATTCACAAAAGCTAGAGCTGAGCCAAGAGTGGAACTCCAGCATGGAGTGTCCCTTGTGGGTGGCAGGGACCCAGTATGTGAGTCATCACATGTCTCCCTGAGCACATCAGCCAGAAGCTGGATCGGAAGCAGTGGAGCTGCCAGTCAACCTGGACGATGAAATGGGCTGCAGGCCTCCCAGCGGCAGAACCTGCAGCACTGCAATGCCTGCCCCGCCTTCTAACTTTTGACAGCAGATGGTACAGCTTCCCAACAGATTATGTGTCGGGATTTCATGAGGTCAGAAAACTTCGTAGAATGGAGTCCAGACGCTAGATGCTAATGAGTGTATGCTAATTTTAAGAGTGTGGTACCTTTGATTCAAAAGAGGATTTTAGAATTTCACTTTAAAAATTATAACTTAATGTCTAATTCTGTTTTCAGAGTGGAAATGACCCCACAAATATGTTTCAAAAACAACACAAAGAAGAATACAAAAAAAGAAAGGGGGCAGGAGAGAGGGTAGGAAGAAGAGAGGAGGGAGGAAGAAGAGAGGAGGGAGGGAAGAACGGATATCATTATGTTTTTAGAATTGTATCTACAAGTCACATTGCATCTGTTAAAAACTAAAAACTAGAATAATAAAGAATACTACTGTAATAAAAAATACAGCATTAAAACTATTAAAAACAAAGTAATGTAAAGTTATATGTTTGTTCCATAAGCGTGGTCTTTACCATAAATTGTGCTGTTACTGAGGTCTCAGCTCAACAAGAGAGGATGTCAGGTTTTGAACACCCACTGAACTCAAAGGGATCAATAAAGGATTTTGTTATGTGTTTTCAAAAAGTTCACAGCATTAGTGGACTAATCACATAAAATAAGAAGTGCCATTGTATATTCCCTGAGCACAGAGATAGTCGACATGTACTGCACACAGCATCTACACTGGGTTAGACTTGAACAGGAGTAGCCTCTGGGTTCTGGGCTTCAGCCCAGGGTAGTGGGCTATGCAAACTCAGATAATTGTTGAGTCTTTTATGTTCTCACTAGTTGAATGCCCTGGATTTCTGCTCTTTCACCTGTTCCCTGTGGCTCAAGGTGAGGGGTAGATTATGGTGGTGAAAAACCCAGAAGGGCTGGAGTAGGGGAGGAAGCTAAGACAGACAGCAGCCCAGGAAGCATGGAGGGGTCTCTCTTCAGGTCACTGAATTTCAGTCTTGCCTATGCTGCTGATAGACATGTTGGGCTTGGGAATTCTTCCAGGCTCTCATGATCTGGGTTCCCTCATGTAGGACATAATGAGGAACTGGCACAAAGATCTCTTACCTATGATATTCAATGGTAGAACTCAGTTTCTTTTTGCTTTTAAAGTACTAATTCCTGACCCTCTAGCCTATTTATTCAAGTGTTTGAGTATAAGGAAATTTCTGGATGTGGAAATGTTTTCTTCTAAGATTATTTGGGTGGAAGCTTACTATTCAGCTTAGGGATTCTGAAGGCTGATTACAGAACAGTGCTGTGATTCTCAGCTCCAGGTGGTGATGTCAAATCCAAGAATTAGATTACAGTCGTGAGAAAATTTCCCATCTCCTATTGGCAGTGGGCAAGTCAAGACATACTGCATTCTTTCTGATTTGTCTCTTGGTTGGAGTTAAATCCTGCCGGAGACGATACTGCATGTTTTTATTTTTTAAATCCAGAATGCTCTATGTCATTTGACAGTGCACCATACTAAACTACTTAAAATACTTTATGAGTGCAATCATATGTCTGAAATGTGGTGTACGTTACTAGGGTACTTCAAGGAAGCATTTGGGTTTAGTTGGTCTCTTTTGTCTTACCTAGTTTCTCAAACCCAGGCATTCTTTTGTCTCTCTTTCTTGAAATCAAGTAATTATTTGAGGCATAAAGCAAATTTTTATGCTTATACAGTTCATTCACATTGGTAGTGTGGGTTCCTTGATTTTTTTTTCTGGCTTCAATAACTTGGAGGGATCCTGGGACTTAGACTTCAGGGCTGTCCTGACCTTTGATTCTGTATTCTCACAATTCTCTAGGATGGGAAGGTGCTTGGCATTGGATTTTCATGAACAGGTTATTGTGTAACTTCTTCCTGACTTAGTGTGTTTTGATGTCGAATCCTTAGATATGTATGATGATAGCAATGTTAGAGGTTAAGTACTGTGGTATACAGGTTTAAGTTCACACAGATAGTGAGTTCGCATGAGCCTGGATTCCTCTTTGTTTACAGTTATATTCCTTTTTTCCTGCAGCAGTGTTTGGCACATAAGGGTGCTAAGTAGATTAAACAAATGATTGTGAGGAGAATCCCTTCTTCCCTGAGGGTAAGAACCACAGCTGTCTTGCACCATTCTGTGTCTGCAAACCCTGCAATAGCTACTGCCTCGCATTTGTTGAGTGAGGACCTGCCACTGGATAGTTTTGATTATTGTTTATAGTCCTTGTAAATTCTCCCACACAACAGTGACCTTTGTAGTTTTACTTGTTAAACTCTTTATTTAGTGGAGAGTTAACCCTGTGGTTATAAATTTAAAGTATATTATCATAAAAATTAAAAGAAAATGGGGGGAAGAAGGAAGGGATGTTTCACTATCTTAGAATTGTATCTATGAACTACATGAAATCTTAAAATAATTTATTTTTACTTGAAAGGCAGAGTTACAGAGAGAGGAGAGACAGAGATAGAGAGATAGAGTGAGAGAGAGAGAGAGAGAAAAGGAGAGAAGCTGGGAAGGGGGAGAGAGAGGTTTTCAATTGTGTTTTCTGGTGTAATGATGAGCACTCTGGAACTCTGAATCCAGAGAGAGTTTCCGTCCACTGGTTCACTCCCTAAATAGCTTCAACAGCCAGGGTTGAGCCAGGCCAAAGCCAGGAGCCAGTAACTTCTTCTGGGTCTCCTACATGGGTGGCAGGGGCCCAAGGACTTGAGCCCTCCTCTACTGCCTTCCCAGAAGCCTTAGCAGGGAGCTGAATGGGAAGTGGAGCAGTCTGGACTATAATCGGTGCCCATATGGGATGCCAGCCCTGTGGCAGTGGCTTTATATGCTACGCCACAGCTCAGGGCCCAATTCTCTTTATATTAATAAAAATTTTTTAAAATTTTCTATCTCATTTGGAAGATAGGCAAAATATTAAAAGATAATGACAGATTGAAACTACAATGAAAAAATCACAAATGAAAAATTATCACAAATAAATCATATTTTAATTGTCAAAATAATGATATAAATGATTGTCCTACATGTTCAAAGTAGGAAAAGAATACATGTTATCCTCTAATAGACCTCAGCATTGTTGGTAATTGAATGATTGATTCATTAGATCTCTAAGTATCTCTATGTTCCAGGTGATATATTAGGTGATGGGGAATCAATATTAAGGTTGATGTAGCTCTTGCCCAATGAAACCATCATTGAATGGATTCAGTTAATAATCTTGCTTTTAAACAGTAAATAAAGTTAATAAATAAATATTAATCTTTGAAGGAAAAAAATGGGACATCAAGGCAGAAATGAACAGGGAACCCCTCTGAAAACAGTGAACTCCAAGGGCATGACTTTAAACTCTGTGAAGAGCAGAGAAGCATGTGTCCAAAGACCCTGAGTCCCTTGGGCAGAATGGAACTTGGTCACTCAAATAGCTCTTCAACCTGAGGAAGAGGAGGCTGCAGAAATGGAAGGGATTTAATCGAGAGGGAGATGGGATCCAATATTTGGAGAGCCAGATGGAGCACACAATGGAAATGGCCCATAGTCTAACCATTCGAAGGAACGATGGAAAACTTTTTGAAGTCATATTAAAGGATTTTCTTTTGGAAAAAAGTATAGAAAAAGGAAAGGGAAATGTAGAGGATGGTTTCTCCCAGTGTGTGGATACTGCTGCTTTTTTACCAAGGTGAAAAATATTGATGGGAGGAGACAAGTCTAGGGTGGAGAGGAGGGATGCAGTGGTAGGCAGTCAAGTTCCAGCTGTTGGCCAGAACAACTCAGCTGTCAGCTAGAGGTGGGCACTGAGTTTGTACAAGTGAAGCTAATGAGGTAAACGCAGGGATCCTCAGCATGTTGACCTCACAGGGATGGAGAACCAGCTGGGCACGTTAATACACAGGCCTTCGGAATGCCTACGTGAAGCAGTGAGACGGTGCAGAGCTTTGCCCACTCCCATTACTTTACCCAGTCTTTCACCGCAGCCCACTCTGCTGTCTTTACTTGCCATAGAACCCTCGTCTGCACACATTCATGCTTCCTGACCAGGACTCCATCGTTAGCTTTCTCACACCTGCCCTAGTTATCCTCTCATTCCCCACCTTTCTACTGTGGTCACTCCATCCACTGTGTCTTTTTTCTTTACCTTTGGATGTCTTCTCACTGGGTGTTATATACTGTGGTTCACAAATGACAGTGCCCAGTGCTATTTATTAAATTAATGAAAGTATTCTATATTCTGCAAATCTTTTAAGGTGATGCTGAATTCCTACAAAAAGGAGGGAGAAGAGAGGAAAGGGGGAGAGGCATTGGTCCTAGGGCTTTTATAGACCAGGTTGCAATTCCTATGAGAACCAGGCTACAAAATTTATTTTCATGACAGGTTTAACCAATATTTAAAAATAATGTCATGAATTGGAAACATTTGCTCCACTAAGAACATAAGTTGTTAAATGATCAGATTTCTTCTTAACACCACAAATGTCTGTGGTTGTCCGAGGTTTGTACACTGGAAGTTCTCAGTCATGGGTAATTGATCGAACTTCTAACAGTTAGAAGCATTATGCCTTGATATTCTGCACTAACCACTCGCATTAACTGAACCTGCTTATAGTCCTCATTGCCCAGGAATTCATTCTAACCCCCTACAGGATAGACACAGAGATTCTGATAGCCTACATATTTCTCCCAAATTACCACCTTAAATTAATAAGCAGTTTCTTTTTTAAAACCATATCAACTAACAGGAATGGTTTGCATCGTCTCTAATGATTTTGGACTTTAGATTACAGATCATCAAGTGTTCATTCCTGAAAGTAAAATCAGCTAAAAATCCCATTCAGATGTTTTCCCCTTTATTAGCTCCAAAAAGCTCAGTATGTGAAAACTGCATGCATATTTTTAATATTCTTTGTTCCTTTCAGGTTTATAAGAGGGAAATGCCTTTTAAGGTATATAGTTAACCATCAGAGCAGGATTTCATCTCTTAGTTAATATTTTGCTACACTTAAAACAAAATGATGTCAAGGTCATTTTCTAAAACTTCCTGGAAGCTTAATTCTCATTGTGCATACAGTCTGTTATAGGTTTTTCTCATTTGCAGTAAAAAAAAACTATATAATTGTTTGAAATATCTAAGGAATAAAGATCTAAGGTTTTTAAACAATGTATTTAGGATAAACACATTACATGCTATTGATATACTCACCAGTATAGGGATATTGTGACTTTGCTTTGTCGCAATCCTCAAGCGTTCAAGACAAAATAGGAGTGACATACTTTTGCATTTGCCAGGTGGAAGCAAGGGTTTTATAAGGCATAAGAATCTCAAAACTTCTTTCTAATGGAGAAATGAGTGTTTATCTTGCTCTCAAAGAACTGTGTTAAAATAATTTACTTTTCACTCACCTTCAACAAGTATTTATTAAGCATCTGCTTTGAAAATTCTGCAGAGGGCAAGAGAGGAAGGTACTGCCCACAGGAGCATCCCCCCTCGTGATCTGGTCTGGGACACATTCACCAAGTCAGAAACACTGAGTATGGCTGTAATCACTGCCTGGTTTTTGAACACGTAAAAGTGATACAGATGTTGTGGTAGATCCTGTTTGGCCACTGTGGGATCGAACAAAAGATTTGTTCCTATGTTAAGTCAACAACCTTTGCCACCCTATGTTCTTTTATTCTTTCAACTCCTGTCCCTTTTACCTTTATTTTCTAACTACCTATACAAAAAATATTTCTTCATTTTTTACTTCCTTATTTTGCACTCTTTCTAAAGAGAGTTACACCTATTTTTAATTGTCTTTCTCTGTCAGGCATTGAAAATTGATTTCCTACAAGTGATGAAATGCTTTTCTACTCACTTTTTCTCTCTTGATTGTAGATGTCTTAGTGCCCAAGGGCTGGATAGGTGCCCCATCATGGATGGTGCCTGGTCATGGGTCTCCATTCAAAAGAACATTAATCTGACATCTCAAGATGAATCCTAGGTTTTCCCATGCTTTCCTAATGTTGTGTGCTCACTGCAGTGGCTATCCAGGTAGCCCCATCTTTAGAAATGGGGAGCACTCAGATCTATCATCTGATTCCCATTTCTCAGTTAAAGGGACAGAGGCACAGAACAGTAAAATACAAAAAAAAAGTTTGTTTCAAAGTGAAAACTAGTGCTAACTCTCAGTGTAGTGCTTGGTCCACTGTCTGCCTATGTGTTAGCAGGTGTGAAGAAGGGTTTATCACTGCCTAACTTGCCCAATTCGTCCATTCCAGTGTTCCTTTACCTGCAAAATTACACCTCTGGTTACTATAGCTAGACATTGTGACTTCTGACATGCAGGGAGCTGAACTTGAGTGCTGACACTTAGTTGCTGATGCCAAACACCACATTGCTTGGCCTCCCAATGGTAGAGAATTTCTTTTGCTGGTTGATTTTTACCTTAGGAATGAATAATTCAGTTCTCAGATCTCCTGACCATTTGTACACCTCGGAGACATTATTCTCAGAAGAAAAGGATCCCTTTCCCTTTTTCATTTAAAGGAACCTGAGCCAGTAATCCCATGAGCTTTTATTCTTGGCTCTATTCGCGTGAAGTCTCCAAATTATGTCTTTCTCTTTGGGGTTTTGTTTATTTTTTTCAAACCAGAAGAGCACATTAAGTAAAGTTTGTGGAATAAAAAAATTGCTCAGTGCTTAATAAGACTGTATTGGAATATTTGAGTATGGCTAACTTTATAGCAATAAGTGATGTGCTGTAGGGATTTTGGCAAGGGATAAAGATTGGGAGTTGTCCCAGAAAGTGTTTTGTCACATAGTTTGTCATTGACTCAAATGGCAAATGTTCTGGAGTCATATTTGCATGACGTTGTTGGGTCTCTGGACACTGTTTAGTCCTTCATGTTGGATGATGAAGTATATGTTCTAAATCCAGCACCTGCTCTCTGTGAGATGCTGAGACACAGACTGCAGAAGTCCATGGGAACACATAAAACTTGGACTTTGCTTTCAGGAAACGTACAGTCTAACTCAGAAGTTTAAGACATTACGTTGTGATCTCAAAGCCTTTATTAAAAAGGCAAAGCCTATTGACTCCATCTTCAAAATACATAGAGTCAGGCCACATTTTTATCGAATGTGTTGTTGCCATTCTGATCTTGGCCACCATCATCTCGTATATCGATTATTGTTATAACCCATAACTTCCTATCTTAGTCTGCTTTGTGCTACTATGAACAAAGTACCCAAGACTAAGTAATTTATAAGGAGAAACATTTATTTTCTAATGTTTCTAGAGGCTGGGCAGTCCAAAAATCAAAGTGCCAGCAGGCTTGGCTTATAGTGAGGGCCGAGTCTTCATAAAATGCCTTCTTGTTCTCTCCATTCATGAATGAAGGCGAAAGAATAACATGAGATGAATGCTGTGACCTCACATGACATAAGAGCCATAGAGATGGAAGGTAAAAGGGGCCCAGCTAGTGCCCTCAAACTCTTCCATGAAGGTGTTGACCCCAGTCATGAACATGGAACCCTCATACCTGAATCACCTCCCAAACATCTCACCTCTTGATACTGCCACACTGATCTTGGGTTCCATAATACGAGTTTTTTCCATGGGGACAGGTATAGATATTCAACCATAATACCTCCCAGTGGTGTATTTGGTTCTACCACTCTTGTTGCTGTTAACTTATTGTTAACATAGTAATCAGCATGATTAGAACTCTGTAATACTGAGGCTATCATTGCTGTTTGAAAACACAGAATGGACAGAGGAGATGTATGACATCTGGCCTCCCTGTTCCTCTCAAACTTGACCACACAATTATCCCAGCTGTGCAGCTCTTGTTCAACATCTTCCCAGACCAAAACCCTCCAGCATCTAGAACTTGTCCAAAACCTTTGGTCTAGAACTTGAGATTCCCCCCATTCTGTTTGTTATCCACCATCACGTCACCCGTTACTCATCTACATTGTAGGACTTGTTCCTCCTTGTAGGTTTCTCACTACATCCCAACAGACACATATCTTTTTATGTTTTTCCTCCAACCCCCTTCACAAATGGAGCCATTATTTGAAGCCTTTCTTGAATGTTTCTTACTAAGTCTGAGCTCTCCATCATCAAAATACACACATAAAATCCCCCACCTTTTTGATGGTATTCATTATCCCTTACCCTGTTTTATTGCTAATTGTGAGTGAAGGTCTTTTCTATATTAGAAAAATACAGAAATAAAACGTGTGGATTTTTTGTTAATGACACTTTTCCAGTGATTTCTAGATATATATTTTATATATTTATATATTTGCGGTTCTAAATGAAAAACTATGAAGTTTCACATGTTGGACCCTAACATCTCATAATTGTCTTCTGAGACAGTAGAACAGTCAGACAGTGATCAAAAGAGGAAAGGGCAAGAAGAAAAATAATTAAGAAGTGTGGAGAAAGTTGCTGAATGATAAAATGTGTCCATTATGTTCTGTGACATTTAGCTATCATTGACTTTGTTTATAACACCTATACTCTCTTTGGAAATCCATTGGCTAGCCTATTGTGTAGGTCAAATAATATCTTTTCAATGAAAGTCCCATCATAATTCCTGGAACCTGTGAATATGGTAAACCATACAGCAAGAAGGACTTTGCAGATGTGATTGAGTTAGGAATCTTGAGATGAATGTGTTCTGCATTGTTTGGGTGCAAACAATGTAATCACAAGTGTCCTTGTAAAAGAGAAGCCGCAAGAGGGCCCGAGTCAGAGAAGGAGACGTAATAATGAAAGGGGACAGATAGAGAGGAAGAGGAAGACAGGAGAGGAGAGGAGGGGAGAGGGGAGAGAAGAGAGAAGAAGGGAGAGGCGGGGAGGGGAGGGAGGATACATACATGTTGATTACAGAGGCCAGTTGAGAGATTGGAAGCACTGTCTTTGAAGATTGATAATTAGCCTCAAGCCACAAAAGGCAGGAGGCTCTGAGCAGCTAGAAAACACAAACGGATTCTGAGAGTCTCTTAATATGGTTTAATTATATTGTTTAAACCATCATTTTGTTTATTTTTGTTTGAAATGCAGAGTTGCAGAGTCAGAGGTAGACACAAGAGAGAAACGGATCGTCTGTCCACTGGTACGCACCCTAAGTGGCTGCAGAGGCTGGGGCTGGACTAGCCTAAAGAAAGGAACTTAAAACTCCCCGCTGGTCTCCCATGCAGGTGGCAGGGACCTAAGCACCTGGATCATCTTCCCCTGCCCTCCCAGGCACATTAGCAGGGAACTAGCTTAGAGTGGAGCAGCCAGGACTTGAACTTGTACCCATATGGGATATAGCAAGGCAGTGGCCTAACCTTACAATGTGTCGTAACACCTGCCCCTGGTTCCGTTTTTAAATAAGATGCACAAGTAGTAGCCCTGCACACTGCAGGACTCAGGGAGTATGGCATGTGGTGTGGAGAAGATGTTCTTTTATATTCTAGTTCTCGTGCTATGTTGTCAGCTTTGTTAGGCCATGTGTACTTCTAGTCACCCAACGGTATTTAAAAAAAAAGTGGAAAATTCCACTGAAACTCCATCACATTCATTTAAAATGAATAAGCACTGAACACCCAAACCATTCTTGTTTTAAGTTATCTCCCTGAATCCATTCCACTGGAAGAGTTATCATGATTTATTAATGCAGTGCATCTCTGAGACAGACCATGGAACAGGACGATTGAATAATGAAAAACTGCACTGGTGTATATTGTACTGTTTGAATGAGTGAGAAAAAATGAAAGTGAGTGAAAAGTTAAATAATTTCAAAAAATAGACCTGAGACCTTGCTTCACAAAATGAGCCTTTGTGGTCTATCTGTGAAAGGTGTATGCCCTGAACCTAGAAAAGCACACAATTCTAAATGGAGGAACGCTTAAAAAGGCAATGTCATGAAAGATACGAGGGCCTGGGGAATGTGCTGGGATCAAGAATCCTTGATCAGATGATGGGCACAAAAATTAAATTAAAAAAGCCCTAGCTCTCTAAGGCATTATTGAGCCCATGAGGAAAGTTTAAATGTGGAAATTATATCAATAATAGTATTATCCAGTGTTAAATTCTCTGAGTAATGATTGTAGTGATGTGACCTGGGATAGTATCCTAACTAGAAGGCATTTGCTCAAGGATTTTAGCGACCCAGAGTTACAAGATCTTCAGTGACTGTCGAGTAATGCAGAAGAAGAGAATATGCGTGTGTGTGTGTGTGAACTTCTACACAGCCATAGCCGTAGAATTAGCCCCCCCTGATCCTGGGTTCCACATCCATAGATTTAACCAACCATATTAAAATATTTTTAAAATTATCTTTTTAGTGAATACAGGCAGTATCGTCACTACTGAATTAGCATATACATTGCATTAGGTATCATTAGTAATCTAGAGTTGACTTAAAGGTTATGAGAGGTTGTGTCAGGGTTATATGCAAGTACAAATACCATGGCATTCTGTATGAGGGACTTGAGCATCTATGGATTTTGGTGTCTGCAGAGGTCCTGGAAGCTATCCCTCATGGTGCTGAGGGATGACTTTCTAGGAAAACAATAGATAGAAAAAGAATGTGGGAGAATCTTAGTGACTGCTGAAGTTGGGTGTGGAAGTGTTGTTCCTGGTATCATCCTTGTGAGCATGACACCTTTCAAAATAAAAAGTGGGGAAGAAAAAGACAATGGATCTCCAAGGATCTGTCCCTTCAGCTTTTGTTTGGATATTAGTTAAGGTTCAGATACGCCAAAGTGGAAAGTGCCAAAGCTACTAAAATAAATAATCTGTTCTAATCTTCTATAGGATTCTAATATTTTGATATTTAAGACAAGGGCAGCTAAAGACCCATTGAATAAATACGTCCTCATATGCATTTGACCCTTTCAAGGATGCCTGACTGGTGAATAAGCAAACAAATAAAATAACAGAGCCAGTCATCCAGGCATTATGATCATCACAAGGTTTTGATTTGGAAATGTTTCCTAGTTTGGGAGTTATTGCTTTCAGCTGTAATAATAGCAGGCTTTTCCGCTAAGGGAAAAATAACGTGGTGTTTAAAGTAAATATCATCAGTGCAGTTTTTCAGTGTTGAGAAAACATAGATGACCTTTTTTTTTTTTCCATCTTTAAACACTGAGATCCCTGTAAGTTTTGTAAATGTGTGCTCAAGGAGACAGAATTTCAGTTGACTAGCTGGTGATAAAAAAACAGTTACAAAGGATCTTCACCATCATATTCAATGCTGCCAAACCCCCTTGTATTTGGTGCCTTCACCCCATGATAAGCTCAGACTTTTATTCAGGTATGTTAACTACACTTTCCCACCACAATCTGGGTTTTTCCCATTGAACACAATTCAGAATGGAATTTCAAACTCAGGGGATGGCATTACTCACTTCCTGGGAATTGACTCCAAGGAACACATTCTGAATATTGCAGTTTTCTTTACAGTTTTCAAAGAGGCCAGTTGTATATGAATCCTCACATTTCTCCAGGAAAGAGCAAAAGGTTTGAAGGCATGAGTGGGATTTTGCACCCTCGTTTTTTATGTCCTTGTGAAAAAAAAGGGTAGCGATGTCCTGCTTTTTTCCAGAGACCTCTTTCACTCCGACATGACAGATCATTATTATTATTTTATGGAGAAGGAGTACTTAGCTGCTGTATGGGCAGGTGATGGCGAGTCTGGTAAGCAAGTGTTGCTCGTTACCACTGCAGTAACATTGCTTTCTGCAAATGAAAGACACTTAGTTTCCTTTCTCTCATCCTCTGCTTACAGATAGTTACAGATAGCACTTAGAAAACATAGATGGAAAAAAATTCCTTCGATGGTGGTGATTTTATTACCTTTCTCTACCAGATGCCCATTAGTTCTTTTATGAGCGTATATTTTTGTAAAAATCTCAGAAAGGATGAGGGTTTATTTGTGAACTAAAGTCTGTGTGGCAAACTGAAGAAAATATCGGACATGCCATTGGAATGATAAATGCCAAGCTGGTTTGCCATAATTTAAGCCTAAGGTCAAGAAGGAATTTGGCCATGTTCTCAGAAAGCCTCCTTGAGAGAGAGACAGAGCAGCAGTGAGGGCTTCTGATGGCTGAGCAGCTGATGTCCACTGATGGCTGTCCAGCTGATGATTGGCAGAGGTGGGCAGGAGGAAGTCAGTGCATTTCAGTGTTGTTGCTTCCACATACAGTTACCAGTTCTGTGCCACATACTGGGCTACATGCAGAAGTCACTCAGTTGCCTACATGTCTGAATTCTCAATTTCTGTTACATTGCTGTGCCTTCAATAGCAGCTTAACAGTAAACCCTAATGCCAGCACTAACCCCGCTATTTATTGCGGTCATGACAATTAGCATTGTCTTTCAAGTACAGCAAATAGGAGACCACATTAGGATGCTCCCAGGACACTTTCCTTGTGGTCTTTCTTGAGGTCTTTCCTTGAAAACTTTATTCAAAGGTCAAGTGCAAGAGGGCAGTGGCAAGAAAGTCTGAGGGTAAATTGCAGAGACAACTTCAAACTTCCACATGGTAAACTCTGAGCTTCTGTTTACCTTGGATGTTGAGAAAATCACTGCTTTTTCTCCATTCTTACAATGGCCTTATTTAAAAAAATATTTGTGCTTGATTTCCTGATTCATTTCTATTGTAAGCTCTTGGAAGCACATGTATTGATTGTAAATATTGAAAAATCGCTGGAGAATTCTAAACTTCTTATGTTTTAAATCATGACTCTGTGCATTTATACTGAGCTAAGTTTATTTCTCTCATTTAATACCTTCAGTAATCTTCATATCTGAAACATGTTGGCACATAATTTTTCCAGTAATGTGACCCATCGTGTTGAACGTTAAGTATCCATTAGCTTTCCAACATTGGCATTATCAGCTACTATCTTTGTTGAGCTGTTTCCTTTTAAGCTGGTTTATTGGAATGAGTACAATATTACATTAAGTTATTAAATAGCACGTAATATAGCTTATTATTTAACTAGTTGGATATTCTTATGGTGCAAGTTGTTAAATAAAAGTGACAGAGGGTCAAGTGAGAAATATGTTTAAAAGTAATCATTTTTAGATATAACATGTATTAAGTTACTATTCATGGTACAACTTTTGCTGCAGAGTAGTGATGTCTGTCTTTAATTCTGCAATATTTTACTCTTTAAAAGAGCCTGCCTTAAATTTCAAAAGCACAATTTTGCTTTTACAGTAGTATGTTTATAGAAGTTGTAAATGTTTGATAGAGAAGGTATGAACAATATTCATTCATACAGTCTTTGAAGCACAATATTTTATTTTTTATAAGGACTAGGTAAATTTTCATTTCCTGTTCTGCTTATAGACCATACTTGTATTTTCAGTGAATTGGTTTTCCATGTAAAATTAAGTTATCAAATGAAATGGCCCCCTAAATTCGTTTAGATCTGTGATTTTAAGAGATCAGTGAGTATTTAAGTTGATAGAAGACTTAGTTCCAAGCATGTGGAGTTATAAGATTGAAGGTAAGGTCTCCTGAAAAATCCAGGACATACCTGCATTAAATTAGTGAACAGGGATCAAAACATAAGTAAAAAATTAATTATTATTAATCCAGTTATTTGTATTTCAAATAAAATTATTCATATTCTCTTTTTTCTTTCTCTCTCTTCCCAATTCTCCTTTCTTTGGGCTATCTTTTGTTTTTCTTTATCGGTTTATCCCTATGAAGATACAAAACTAACTATTCCCTAACTTAAAAAAATTATATGTAATCTTTTTCAAGTCTCAAAACCATGCACTTACGTCTGTGCTGCTTCTGAGATCTCCTTTACAACTAAACTTCTCAAAATATTTTCTTTTCATTTTGCCTACAGTTACTCACTTGCCATTTTTATGTCTATTTGTTAAAATGTTAGCCATGCAATGTTATTTTTACTGGCACACTTCTCAGCTCATAGGAGAACTCTTTTTTAGATGTTAAATTATTTTAAATTTTTATTAAGTCAAATTGGTCTACTTTTTCTTTTGTTGAGTGTTCTTTTGATTCTTTTCCTATCAAAGAAATCATTACCACACCCCAAGTCTTGAAGATTTTGTCCTGTTTCCAAGATTTTTATACATTTAGGAATTTGATCCATTTTAATTTGTTATATGTGTCAGTTAAAAATCTAACTTGTTTCTTTTGCATGTGGATGTCCAATTTTCTTAGCATCATGTGTTGAAAAGATCATTTTCATTCCTATTGAATGATCTTGGCACCCATTATTTGATCACACAAGTATATATGAGAAACTTCATTTCTGAGCTTTGTACTGTCTGTTAGATATAATTGATATATTGTGCTGTTTGATTTTGGTATTCTTAATAAACTTCTCTCTGGTTGTTTTAACTATTACTGAGAATACGATGTTGAATTCTCTATTATTATTGAACTGCTTCTCCCTTTAGTTCTGCCAGCTTTTACCTCATTTTCTTTAATTGTCTGTTATGTGCAAAGTGTTTACAATTGGTATTTCCTCTTGTGTTGAATCATATATTGATATATAATGCCCTACTATGTTTCCTGTAATCTTTTTTAAAATTTTCAGTTCCTTTCATCTGTTATTAGTACAGCCTCCCATACTCTCTTTTGGTTCCATCTTTCTAATTCAACCAGTTTGTGTCTTTGAATCTAACATGTGTTTCTTGTAAACAGAATATAGTTGGATCATGTCTTTTGTCTAATTCATTATGCCGATCTCTGTCTTTTAACTGGACAGTTTAGTCCATTTGCATTTAAAGTTATTATCAACAAGGAAATAACTTGCTTGTGTCATTTTGCTATTTGTTTTCATTATGCAATATAGATTTTTGTCCCTCATTTCCTATATTACTATTGTCTTTTGTGTTTAGTTGATTTTTCTGTAGTGATGCACATTTTTCTCATTTCTTTTTGTGGTGGTCTATAGTATTTAATTTGTTATTACCATGGCAATTACATTTAGCATCCTACAACTAAAACACATAAAATTATACAATAGCTGTGCCCCTTACAGCTCCATCTCTACCCCTTTAATTTTGATGTAGCAAAATAACCTCTTTATATATTTGTGTCTGAAGTCATAAACTAATACTTTACATGCATTGTTCTCTCCAGGCCAGCATTGTGGTGCAGCATTTTCAGTCACCATTTGTGGTGTTAGCGTCCCATAAGAGCACTGATTCCAGTCCTGGCTGCTGCACTTAGGATCCAGCTCCCTGATATGTGCCTCGGGAGAGCAGCAGAGGAGGGCCCAGCTGCTTGGCCCCTGCTGGTCCAGGCTCCTGGCTTCAGCCTGGCCCGGCCTTTGCCTTTGCAGTCATTTGGGGAGTGAATTAGCAGATGGAAGGTTGATTCCCCCTCTCCCCCTTTCTCTCTTTCTCTCTTTCTGTATCTCCCTCTTGTTCTGTAACCTTGTCTTTCAAATAAATAAATAAATCTTAAAATGCATTGGTTCTGGACTGCTCCGCGGCTCACTTGGCTAATCCACCGCCTGTGCTCCAGCACCTCGGGTTCTGGTCCTGGTCGGGGCGCCAGAGTCTGTCCCGGTTACTCCTCTTCCAGGCCAGCTCTCTGCTGTGGCCCGGGAGTGCAGTGGAGGATGGCCCAAGTGCTTGGGCCCTGTACCCACATGGGACACCAGGAGGAAGCACCTGGTTTCTGGCTTCGGATCAGCGCATCGCTGGCTGTAGCAACCATTTAGGGGGTGAACCAAGGGAAGGAAGACTTTTCTCTCTGTCTCTCTCTCTCTCTCTCTATCTCTCTCACTGTCTAACTTTGCCTGTCAAAATAAAAACGCATTGGTCCCAAATAATACAGAAAACAGAATGTGGAGTTACATCCCATTGCTATTACAGTGCTAGCATATACAATTGCCAATACTTTTTCTTTATTGAGAGCTTTGTTTATTCCTACTGCTTCAAGGTACTGTCTAGTGCCCTTTTGTTTTACCCTGGAGAAGACCCTTGAACATTTCTTCCAGGAAATGTTTTATTTGGCTGTGGTCTGTTGGTAATGAACTCTCAGCCTTGTTTTTTTTTTTTTTTTTTTTTTTTTTTTTTCTGGGAATGTCTTAATCTCTCCCTCCTTTTCAAATGCAGTTTTTCCTGATGGAGGGTACCTGGTTGACATTTTATTTTTCTTTTAGAACATTGACTATATGAACCAATTGCCTTCTAGCCTCCAAAAATCCTGATGAGAAATCTGCTGATAATTTTTATTTTGAGGATCCTTGCATGTGACAAGTTAATTCTCTTTCTACTTTTAATATTGCCTCTTTGTCTTTTAGAAGTTTGGTTTAATGGGCTTCTCTTGGGGAAAAGGATTTCAGTTTTCTGATTTGTCCTTATTTATACATTTTTTGTTTAAAATTAGTTTTTAGCTAGATGATATAGGGCTTTGGCTTAAAAGGATGCCTCTAAAGGCACCAAAAGGTTTGTCTCAGTTTTATTTAAAACAATATTGTATCAGCATCAAATCCTTAAAAATCTGTTCATTTGAGAATCAAAAAATGAATAAATGTTTCATTTGTGATAGGTTTTAAAGTGTGCCACTTTCATCTTACTTGGAGTGCTTTGAGAATTTTAGACGTTCATATTTGTGTCTTTCATCAAATTTGAAACATGTTTACTTATTTGCTTAATTCCTCTGCTCTCCTCTTTTCCCCTCTGTGGCCCCCACAATGAGCATGTTGGCTTTTATGTGGTGCCTTACAGGCCCCTTGCACTCTGCTCACTTTTCTTCTATCTTTTCATTGTGTTACTCAGGTTCAGGAGTTTCCATTGTCTTCTCTCCCAGGTTGTCATTCTTTCTGCTATCTGTTCCAATATACCTTTGACTCCTTCTAGTGTATTCTTTATTTCACTTTTCAACTCTTGAATTTATTTTTGTATCTTCTCAGGTTTGCTTTTTTTATATTTACAATTTGTTCATACATCAATGTCTTGAGTTTTTTCACTTGTTCTATTAGTTATTGACCATCTTTAAGATAGTTATTTTAAAGTCCTAGTCTAGTGTGTCTACCATCACATCTTTTTAAGGAACAGTTTCTATTGATTTGTGTTTTTTTTTTTTTCTTTAATGGCTTTTGTGATTTTTTTTACTGAACATTTAAATTTAATAATATTATCACTTCATTTCTTAAAAAAGATATTTATTTGAAAAGCAGAGAGAGAGAGAGAGATAGCTTTCTTCAAATAGCTGAATCATTCCCTCAGATGACCATGATGGCTGTGGCTGAGCCAGGCCAAAGCCAAGAGCCAGGTATTCCACTGGGTCTCTCCTGTGAGTGACTGGGGCCCCATGACTTGGGCCATCTTCCATTGATTTTCCAGGCACATTAATAGGGAGCTAGATTGGAAATTGAGCATTGGATTCAGAACATGTTCTCTGATACTGGTATGCGGCATCACAGGTGGAGGTTAACCTGCTATACCACACACCTGACCTATCTCTAGTTTTGCATAAAGAAAAAACTGAGACTTGCAGAGGTTACTGGGCATAGAAAGTAATGGTAGACTGGAATTCCTAACTGAAGCACTTTTAAAAAGATTTATTTATTTGAAAATCAGAATTACAGAGAGAGAGAGAGAGAAGCAAAAGAGAGATCTTCTTTCTGTTGGTTCACTTCCCAATTGGCCGTAATGGCCATGGCTGAGCCAGCGGAAGCCAGGAGCCAGGAGCTTCATCTGTGTCTCTCACATAGCTGCAGGGACCCAAGCATTTGGGCCATCCATGACTGCTTTCCCAGGAGCATCACCAGGGAGCTGGACTGGAAGCAGAGCAGCCGAGACTTGAAGAGGTGTCCATGTGGGATGCTGCCCTTCAGATGAAAGCTTAATCTGCCACACCATGGTGCTTCCCCCTAAACTGCAGCACTTTGATTTGAGAGTTTTGCACTTTTGTTGTTGTTTTTTTGTTTTGTTTTGTTTTTGACAGGCAGAGTGGACAGTGAGAGAGAGAGAGAGACAGAGAGAAAGGTCTTCCTTTTTGCCATTGGTTCACCCTCCAATGGCCGCTGTGGCCGGCGCACGGTGCTGATCCGATGGCAGGAGCCAGGTGCTTCTCCTGGTCTCCCATGGGGTGCAGGGCCCAAGCACTTGGGCCATCCTCCACTGCACTCCTGGGCCACAGCAGAGAGCTGGCCTTAAGTTTTGGAACATACTCTACCACTTTTTCTATAACTTTGTGTTCATAGGCAGACTTTTAATGCTTATTTTAATATCTTAAGAAGACATGACTATTCGAAACATTTAGGGAAGAAAGTCGGTTAGGTCCTGCAACTTAAAGTATAAAGAAAAACTGAGCTGCTTATTTGTAACTAATTCTCCCTTGAAAATAATGCTTGCCTAAACTACTAGGATCATATTTCTGAATATAATCAAGTGAGGGTCAAACCATGAACTATGGTTCTTCTTCAGTATAATATTTTCTTATTTTCAAAGGCTTTCACAAACATCTCATGTTATCCTCATAATATGTCCTTGAACTGAGGATAATTACATTTCTCTTTTTATTTTTAAATACATTGAGATGAAAAGATTTAAGAATCTGATCTAAAGTCACAAACTCATGGGTGCTAAAGCTCAGATGCACACAAAGGTCTTGTGACTTTCCTCGCCTGACTTTTCAAAGACAGCAAGGACAAGGCATTTCACAAATCTCTGCCTAAAACAGCCACGTAACTTAACCTATGCATCTAATGTTGTTCAGTTGTAGAATTAAAGATTGGATGATGAATGACTTAGTATCATGGAGGACTGAACTTGTGTGGATCTAATTTAATGAAATGAAAAACTAAGCTTGGTAGGTTTAATGTATAATAGACATGGGCTGAAATGGAAACCGTAACATATATAATTAAGGAATTTATTTCCCCATTGGACATAACAAGCCAGGAAGGATGACAAACATCTTTGTGTTTTCTTCTTCATAGATTATTTCCATGTGAGTCATGCCTACAGATACTTGGTGTCAATTTTTAAGTTTATTTTTCAGTTCTGAATTTAGTTTTCTGGGTGATTTAGCATTGCCTTTTTAACACCAGCTAAGAACTTGTGTGTGGATGACTGACTTCCAAATGTTTTTAAAAAAATATTTTTTTCATGTATTTGAAAGAGAGAGAGAGAGAGAGAGGGAGGGAGAGAGAAATAGATAAAGAGTGCACTTCCATCCATTTATTTCCTCCCTGAATGCCCACAACAACCAGGTCTAGGCCAGACCGACGCCAAGAGCCAATAACTCAGTCTGGGACTCCCATGTGGGTGTCAGGGATCCAATTCACATAAGCCATCACCTGCTGCCTACCAGAGTCTGCTTTAGTTGGAAACTGGAGTCAGAATCTGGATCCAGGTACTGAACACAAGCACACTTGAGTTTTATGCAGGCATCTTCAGGACAAGGCCAAATGCGTGATCCATTTTTTTAACTCTATGCTGAACTGTTACATGGCATTTGATTAAAGAATGGAAACTGAGTTTCCCTGAGACACAAGCACATACTTTATAATACAAATGCAAAACATCTAGACACTAGCTTGTTCTGCTTTCAAGTCACATGTTCAGTGGCCAGTAAGATATATTTATACTGAATTATTTTAAACCACAAGATATAGAGATACAATAAATTTTAAAGGCTTCATTTCTGTTTCACATACTTTGCACTTTATGAGGACTAAGAGATGTGGAAGAAATTTATGTCAGAGTTTCATATATTTTTGCTCCTGCAGATACATCTCATAAATAGTATATTTTCTTTAGTTACTAAGAAGTTTATAATGTAATACATAGTCCACCTCTAATGATTATGTAAGATTGTGGCATACTCTTGCATTAATCATGTTTTGGCTATATCTTGTTTCTTTCCACATTTTTTATTTTGTCATTTTGTTGTATTATAAAAATTTCTTAAAAACAGCTCCCACGATCCTAAGTATGCACCCAATACATCACAATTAAAATATGTGATAGTTCCAAATAAATGTTGTTTCATGTAAAAAGGTAGACATATCATAAAATGAACCACTAAGATTTTCTTTTCTATTTTATGCCTCTATTTTTTTAAAAAAATTATAAAAATATTCTTATTTTTTGAGATAGCATATTTTTCATTTACATTATAGTCAAAAGCATATTGGCTCTAATGAGTTCAACATATAAAATGTAGAAAGACCACAGTCCAGTAGGAAAATAGGCATGGGCTATACACAATAATAAAGTTCAACTTCACTCATATAATGTAAATTTTGAAATACTCACAGATCATTAAAACTAAGTGGTACATAATTCCTATCAGTTTGTTTGATAAAGATTTAAAACAAAGTTTGCCACAGCAATATATTTGTAGCAAAACTGATACACATAGGCTTTCTCTCACGCTCTCGCTCTCTCTCTCTCTCTCTCTCTCTTGCTCTCTTTCTCTATTGCTTTCTTGAATTTGAGCTCCCATATATAGGGGAGAATATGCGGTATTTGCCTTTCAATGTCTGGCTTATTTCACTCAAACTATGTCATCCAGTTACAACCATTTTGCTGAAAATGATAGAATTTCATTTTTTTTATAGCTGAATAATATTCCATTCCATATTTCACATTTTCTTTATGCATTCATGTGATGATGGATACCTTGATTTATCCATATTTTGGCTATTTCTGTAGTTATTTCATTTTTTTCTTTAAACCTATAATCCTTTTATTTAAGGTATACAAACTTCATGCATTTCATATATACAAATTTAGGAACATAGTAATTCTTCCCACCTGCACTCCCATACTCCCTCTTCCCTCTCCTACTCCATTCTTATTTTTGCTAAGATCTACTTTCAACTAACTTTATACACATCAGATTACCCCTACACTAAGTAAAGAGTTCCACAAATAGTGTGAAAAAAAAAGTTTCTCAGTAGTCGAGACAAGGGCTTTTTAAAGTCAGTACGTTTCCAAGTGTCAATTTCACTTGTATAGATTACCTTTTAGGTACTCTACTAGTTACCACAGATCAGGGAGAACATATGATATTTGTCTTTTTGGGGCTGGCTTATTTTACTAAGTATAATATTTTCCAGTTTCATCCATTTTGTTGGAAACAATAGGAATTCATTTTTTTGATCACTGTGCATTATCCCATGGTGTACATATGCCAGAATTTCTTTATCCAGTCATTAGTTGATGGACATCTGGGTTGATTCAATATCTTAGCTATTGTGATTTGGGCTGTAATAAACATGGGGGTACAGATAATTCTTCTACATGCTGATTTCACTTTCTTTGGGAAAATTCCAAAGAATGGGATGGCTGGGTCATATGGTAGGTCTATGTTTAGATTTCTGAGGTATCTCCATACTGTCTTCCATAGTAGCTGTACCAGCTTACATTCCCACCAACAGCAGTTTAGGGTACCTTTTCCCCCACATCCTTGCCAGCATTTGTTGTTGATTTCTGTATGAAAGCTATTCGAAAGAGGGTGAGGTAAAACCTCATTGTGATTTTGATTGGCATTTCCCTGAGGGCTGGTGATCCTGTGCATTTTTTCATGTGTCTGTTGGCCATTTGGATTTCCTCTATTGAAAAATATCTCTCAAGTCCTGTGCCCATTTCTTAGCTGGATTGTTTGTCTTGTAGTTGTTGAGTTTCTTGAGCTTTTTATACATTCTGGATATTAATCCTTTATCAGTTGTATATTTTGCAAATAATTTCTCCCATTCTGTCGGTTGCCTCTTCACTTTCCTGAGTGTTTCTTTTGTAGTATAGAAGCTTCTCAAACTGATGCAATCCTGTTTGTCCATTTTGGCTTTGATTGCCTATGATTCTGGAGTCTTTTCCAAGATGTCTTAGTGTTTTAGCTATTTTGAACAATGCTCCCATGTTAGCTATTTTGAACAGAAGCAAGTATCTCTTTGATACAACATGTTCATATCTTTTGGGTATACACCCAGTAGTGAGGTTGCTGGATTGGGAAGCTGGTCTATTTCTAGTTTTCAAAGAAATCTCCATACTGTTTTCCACAGTGGTTGCACTAATTTACTTTCCCACTAACGATAACAATGTGTAAGAGTTCCCGTTGTCTGCATCATTCCTAGCATTCGTTGTTTTCTATCTTTTAAATAATAACATTCTGACAAGGGTGAGGTGTGCTTTCATTATGGTTCTCGTTTGCCTTTCCCTGATGGCCAGTGATATTGAGCATTTTTTAAAATTTTTTTATTTTTTGCCAGGCAGAGTTAGACAGTGAGAGACAGAGACAGAAAGAGTTATAGACAGTGAGAGGGAGACAGAGAGAAAGGCCTTCCTTCCATTGGTTCACTCCCCTAATGGCCACTATGGCCAGTGCTGCTCCCAGGAGCCGGTACTTCCTCCTGGTCTCCCATGTGGGTGCAGGGACCCAAGGACTTGGGGCATCCTCCACTGCCCTCCTGGGTCACAGCAGAGAGCTGGACTGGAAGAGGAGCAACTGAGACTAGTACTTGGTGCCCCAGGGACTAAAACCCAGGGTGCCAGCAGCTCAGGCAGAGGATTAGCCAAGTGAGCCACGGCGCCAGCTGAGCATTGCTTCATATATTTGTTGGCCATTCATATTTCTTATTTTGAGAACTGCCTATTCAGATCCTTCGCCCATTTCTTAATTGTATTGTTTATTGTTATTGTTTTTATTGAATTGCTGATATATTCTGGATATTAATCCTTTAATTGAAACATGGTAAAGTTCTTTTAAAAAAAAAAAAACTTTATTTATTTATTTGAACAGGGAGGGAGGGATATAGAGAGTGACAAAGAGATTTTCCATCTACTAGTTTACCCCCCAAGTGGCTGCAACACCCAGATCTGGGCCAGAACAAAGCCAGGAGTCAGCAACTTCATTCTGGGCGGCAGGGCCTGAAGTAGCTGACTCATCCTCCGCTACCTCCCAGGCACATTAGTAGGAAGCAGAGTCAGATACCGGAGGCTGACATCATAAGAGGCTGCTTAACACACTGCCCTACAACCCCTCCCCCGCCCCGCCCTGTGGTTTGGCTTTATAAGTGCAGTGTATATAGAATTCAGTTCACTGCATGAGGCCTTGTTCTATGTATATGACTGTGAAAATAGTTTTGTTCCATGTGGGGAAGCTATTCCTTGAGCATCCTTAACCCAGGCATGAGTTGCATGACACAGAAGGCCAGCTTTCTGCTGCCTAGAATAAATGCTAAAGGCGAATTTCTCTGGATATTCTGCAGAGCTTATTAAATATTGTGCTTTTGGATGGCCTGGTAGCAAATGTAAACCTTTTCACTTTTGATGACATCAGAATTGCTTATTCTAACACTCTGATGCCTATAATACAGACGTGGAAACCCCATGCCTGTCATGAAGTGGAAGGTAGGGGGTTGTGCAGTGAACCAGATTGCCAAACGCTTATTACTGATGTCTGGGCCATCTTAGGCACCAGGAGTTTTCAGAGCAACCAGGAAGGCACCGGTTTGATAGGCAGCTTGGACCCCAGAGATACAACCTACTGGGTCCATGCTTGTTTGCAAATGGCAAAGCGACTGAAAGGAAAAGGATTATTCCAAATGTGCGGGTTTGCGGGAAGAAAAGGAGACACGGGGCTTCAGGGTGAAAAATGCGTGAGTGAAAGACACAGGTGACTTAGCAACACCAAAGCACAGCACAAGCTTCGCTCAGCCCCCTTAATCATCCTGCAGTGGGTGACACATCACCTTTCATTCTGAGAGGTCTGCTGTTAGCAACTCCAGATGATGAGTTTTCTTGATGAATTGAATTCCTGAGTGTGTTTGGAGAAGTGGGAGGAGGAGTCTGCCTGTGGCTCTGATTCTCTCACAGCAACTGGCAGCCGACTTTTCCTGGCTGGCTCCTTGGACCTCATAGATCCTGCACAGTGCCGTCGGGCGCCAGAAACAACAGCCATGTCAAGTCGCACTTCAGGATTGAACAAAGTTATCTCTGTCCAGCACGCTTCCAAATGCAATGAAAAAAAAAGTGTATGAACAGATGGAGGGATTCACTTGTTCCATTTCCCTTTGGTGAATCTTAGGAACTCTTTTGCCTGTGGTATGTTTGTTTTCCATACTTTTAACTTTTTTCCCAGATATAAAATTCAATATCTGAAAGTTGGTTCTGGCAAAGTTAGCCAAATAGCTCTTACGTTAATTCCACAGATGTGTTTATTTGTACATGTCTAGAATACTTTCTGCTCTTAAATTGCTGTTCTTTATAACCAGGCAAGACCAATTAGCTATTCTTTTCAGGGATTAAGGGTCACTGTATTTACTAAAAAGCAGACAAACAAAATAAAAACAGGAGGAGAACATGATCAAATCAAAGAGTGTTCACATTTTCATTTTTTTCTAATCACTGCAGTGAGTGATATGACAGCAATGAAACTATTTTAGTAATGACAATTAAGCCTTCAGTATTCTGCTGTTTACATTTTAATTTACAATAAAGGTTTCTTTTTCTTTTTTTTTTTTGTAAAAGTAAGAAATTCCAGCATATCAGATGCAGGTATCCTGTATTTATTTACAGCTTCATGGGTGAGGTCAGTTTAGGGGACTCTATCTTAAATGTAGGGTGGTCAGAATTTAACATCAGAATTAAGACATTGCCCTTACAATTGCTTCCAATCTAGAAAGAACAAAGGTGTTTTGTATACTCAAGTCTTCTCTCTTTCCTGGGAATGAGTGAAATTAGTTTGATTGCTCCATTTATTAGTATAATACAGCTTAGCACAGAAACTAGAACACATAAAGCAAGTGAAATTATCCAGACATTTCAGAAATCATCACATTCTGACTTGGATGGTAGTTAGTATTAAATAGTGCCTCTTGCCTTGGATAAAGCATACATATTAGATTTTACATTCAACAGGCATATAATTATAAGGAAATTAAATTAATGTAATTTTTTTCAAAATGATTGATAGAGCATGAACGAAATTTAAGAATTTAATGAATATCTCTTGAGTATTTGCCATGGAAAGAGGACTGTATTGGGGAGAGAGAGTACCACAAAGATGACTCACACATACTGTCTTAACATACCCTGTGTGTATAGAAAAGAGACAGGGACTGGAATTTTGAGGCTGCTATAATGCAACATAATTTAAAGGTTTGTTGGAGCGACTGCATGCAGTGGTATGGGTTCTGGAGTATGTCACCATCTTTGCTGATTCAGATAACATGTGACCATAGACAGCCTCTCTGGTTACTTCTGATAGGTAGAAGTGACGTTGTCCCATCTAAAATCAGGAAACTGATAACAAGCATCCACATGTGTTTCTGAACTACTTGCGTGTTAAAAATCTGCTGCCAACACTGGTACCAAGGAGATATTCAGAACACTTGTTCAGAGCCGGTATACAGCACTGATTCCACCAGCGGGCCAGTGTGGGGTAATAGTTGGCAGCTCCCTTGTGAAGTCAGATGACCTGAGTCAAGCCTGGCTCTGCTCAAGTTCTGTGACTTCATGTACGCTGCAGTTTTCTGAGTTCAACTTTCCTTTCATGTACAATTGCAGTATTAAGAGAGGTGAGTGTGATCATGAATGAGATAGTGCAATAAGGATGGCCAGGGAACTGCACAGTGCTATCCTAATTTTGTCACTATTTTTTTTAAAGTTACAATCTAGAACTTATCATATCTAATGTTGAACCCTAGCATTTCAGTGAATGATTTCCCACAGATTGTGATCTGGTGTGTTTGCTTTCCTGGAAGGCTTTAGCATACAGGCAATTTGCCTTTTTGTTATCTACCGTAGGGTTAGCACAAAGTGTTGGCTCTTCCCCTCATGTGCCATAGTATGTTTATTTGAAGGAAAACAGCTCTCTGGAAATATTCCACTCTTGCTCAAGAAATCTGTCCCTCAGAAGATAAAATATTCTTTCTTTTCTGTCCATTTGGAACCAGCCGTCTTTATTCTTTCTCTTCTTAAAACTTTCTGATGATGGCTGCCGTGAGATAAGAGTGGTTACTATATCCATTGTGTTACATCCCCAGGCACCATCTTCGCCAGTAGACAGAGAAATGCCTCCCCAGATCTGCTAAGGAAGAACACCGTCCTTACTTCGGAACTTTCCATAAGTGACATTGCCACTGTCTACCACTTGGACTAGTGTCTGACTCATTCTGCAGAGAACGAAGAGTTAGCAATGCTCTCTTCAGATCTGTGATTTCCCTTGAGGAGCATTCAGGTGTGACGGGCGCCCAGGAGCCCAGGTGTCTGCACACAGATGTAGGAAACCAGTCGTACAGAGTCCCCAGTACCCAGACTGTGGCCATAGAAAAGGGACACCATTTTCATATTGGGAGAACATGCTCAATTTCCTGATGTGTGATATCCATTGGATTTGAAAGAAGTTATAATTAGATTACTCTGTTCTCATATGGGTGACATTCCCAGTCCAGCTGTTTGTCTGCAACCTTTCCATAACCCTGAGCATCTTGGGATCCACTGTGGATTCTTCTGCTTGCTCCTCCTCTCATCCCCTGCCAGCCTTAGGGTCGATATTTCAGATACCTTGTTGCTGCCTCAGTCAACTACACCTCTGGCCACTCAGATGTTTCCTGCTGCAACTACATAGTAAGCTGGTCAAATGTCGCATTGTAGGGATTGGGCATTTAGCCTCATTGGTCCCACACTGGACTACCTGACTTTGGTTCCTGAGTCCAGCTCTTTATTCCAGCCTCCAGTGAATGCAGATTCTGGAAGGCAGTGGTGATAGCCCAGGTAATTAGGTTCCAGCCACCCACTTAGGAGACGTGAATTGAGTCTCCAGCTCCTGCATTGGCTTGACCCCAGGTGTTGTAGGCATTTGGGGAATGAACCGGCAGAAGGGAGCTCTGTCTATCTGTCTGTGTCTCTAGTTACCTCTCAGCCTCATATGTGAGTAAGTAAGTAATTTAGGGGCTTACTTTGTGGCACCGTGGGATATATCACTGCTTGTGACACTGATGTCCCACTGTAGGGTGCTGATTCAAGTCCCAGCTGCTCTTCTTTTGATCCAGTATCCTGCTGATGCACATGGAAAGGCTGGAGGTGATGGTCCAAGTACTTGGGTCCTGTTATCCACAGAGGAGAACTGATGGAGTTCCTGCCTCTTGCCTTTGGCCTGGCCCAGCTCTGCAACTATTTGAGGAGTGAACCAGCTAACAGAAGATTGATCTCTCTCTCTCTCTCTCTCTCTCTCTCGTGTGTGTGTGTCTGTGTCACTCTGTCTTTCAAAGACAATAACATCTTTTTAAAAATTAAAAAAATAAAAGTCTCATTGCTAACGGTGTAGAATTATAAATGAGAGTGCTTATCTATCTAACAAGGAATTATTTTTGCAGGCAACTGGATATTTTGCTTTTTTCTATCTCTTTAAATATTGACATAAAATTTATTTTTATTTTATTTTATTGGCAGACGGGTCGGTGTTGTGGCACAATGGGTTAAACCACTGCCTGCATTGCCAGCATCCCATATTGGAGAGCTGGTTCAAGTCCTGCCTATTCCATTTCTAATGCAGCTCCCTGCTAGTAGATATGGGAAAGCAGCAGAAGATATCCCAAGTATATGGGCCTTGGCTACCCATGTGTGAGACCTAGATGGCATTTCAGGTTCCTGGCTGTGGCCTGAACCAGTCCTGGCCTTTGTGGCCATTTAGGGGAAAGAATTACCAAGTGGAGGATCTCACTCTCTCTTTCTCTGTTATTCTGCCTTTAAAATAAATCAATAAATCTTTAAAAAGCCTAGAAAGATAGGCAGACAGAGAAAAACCGATAGATGTCAATCCACTGGTTCGTTCCTAAAGTACCCATATTCTTTTTTATAAAATGCATTTGTGTTGGCTAACAAAATATATACACCAACAAAACCAATAGGAAATTAGGCAAAAAGAAATACAGCAAAATAGAAAACAGCTGAGGAACAGATAACAGTCACCAATGGTTGGCATTCGCACGGTTGTCAGTGGTTGTCACAGAGTTATCTGAATTCCCTAGGTGTTCAAACTAAAAGAAGTTCAATATATTTATATACCATAAAGAATGTAGTTGTTCAGGCCAATCATATGTTTCCTAAGAGAGGACTAAACGTCTCCTTGTGTGTTCTCATAGTGAGGATGATGTGCAAGGAGGTGGACTGAAATGCGACATCACTCAAATAAATAGCGCTTATGCTAGTGTTTATTTTCACATTCCTCAGTGCACACAGGTGGCACCAAACTAAAGGTAATTTTATGAAAAGTCATTTAGAAAACTAATCTGGAGATAAAAGTAAGAGGTGAATATATGTATGTGTGTGTGTGTGTGTATACATATGTGTGTGTATTTAGACATTGCCTAGTCTTGAGCCTGCACAATGAGAAGAATACACTTTTAATAAATTGATATGTTTTTAATTTCCATAACAGTGAAGCCTAATATCAGTAGAAGAACAACTTTGTTGATGATTTACCCATTGGGTTGATGTGACTGTGTATGAGTCTATACATGCAACTTCTTTCTCAGTTCTCATGTGAATTTTCAACTTTGAAAAATGAGTTGTGCCCCTTCCATCCCAAGTTGTAGATTGATGGTCAGGGTAAAATTACATGTTTGGCAAATCATCCCTTGGCACTCTCTACATTTTGTGGGAGATTGAAAGTTTCTTCCTTCCCGTTTTCCTTCTTTTCCCAAAAAAATCCAGCTCTTGGGTGTAAAAAGGATTTGAAGATTGCAGAGTTTTAGAACACATCTGGTTTGTGTATTCTCAGACGCTGTTTGCTGGGAAAACAAGGCATGATGCAAAAAAGAAAGGAACTATCATATAGTCTGGGTAGCTTGAGTTGTTTAAGGAAAATGAAACTGTTCTTAGGGGTTCCAGCACCAGTTTCACAGGTAGAAGAAGCACAGGAAGAAAACATTTCTTTTCTCTCTGAAAAAAGCCAACAGCTTGGCTGTTTGCAGTGTTGTAAATGTAAAACAAATTCACCAAATGACTGGGCACCAGAGTGGGGATCAGAGCGTAATATACTGGGCCCTGGCCTTATAGTGATTATCATTAGGTCTGAATAAAAGTCCGCTAACAGTTTCACTGAGGCAGGAATGAGCAGCGTGTTGGTGCAAACCCACAGCGGGGAAGAAGACAAATTGTTAAGTATGTACATAGGCTGCTTAAGTCTGTTTGTGCTGAATGGACACTTTCTGCTGTTTTCAGAGATGTTTTCATCCAAAACTACTTGATGAGAGGGGATTTATATATAAAATCTCCCTGGTGAGAAATACAAATGGTTTTGTCTTTAATAAATCAAAATCTGAAAAGTGCTTCCTAAGTGTTTTCCCCCTGTGGTGGTGGAGGAGAATAATATATCTTAATTTTGAAGCTATTCAAACGTTTTAAAATATAGGGTCTGAGCAAGAGAGTAAATGCGTGTTTAACAAGGAAGATACTAATGCTCCTGATAGTAAGTGAATTATAGAATTTGGCTGATTTAGATGGCCTCACTGTTTTCAAAAACAGGTGCCTGGAAACACTGCTCAGAGCGGCTTTGTTAATGCTGTGCCATCTCCTTACTTATCCTAGGAAAATGTCCAGCACATACTGAATATTTAGTGAACACCTGAAAACTGAATGAATGAGCAGTGATAAATAGAGCTAATAGGGCCATTGGATGAGACTACTGCGTACTTAGCATTAAACGTATTTCTACCTTTAGGGCTTCCTCCCTGGTGCTTGGTTGGTTTCTCTAAACCCCTCTTTTTCTAAAGATTTATTTATTTGTATTTGAGAGGTAGAGTTACAGAAAAGGACCCTGCCAGCCAGGGTCTAAGGTAGAAGAGAACAAGGGAGACAGCTCCTTCCCTTCTGTTGGTCTTTTTTATGAGATCGAGATTGGTGCCTCCCAGAATGAAGCCACCTGGGAATTATATAGCACGTCCACAAGTTCCATATGGAGTTGCATTTTCCTATTTCCATGGTGTCCCCTTTAGGTCCCAGATGAAGCAGTTGAAACCTGGGAAAGCGAGCATTTTGATTGACAAGTCAGGATAGGATTACATGGGGGCTTGTGACTCCCTGCTCTGGAGTCCTAGCTGGCTGCCTGCCTATCCCATATCACTAATCCTACTGCCTTGGGAATTAGCTTTCAGCATTCTGGGGGGAAATAAACATTCAGTCCATGGCAGTATTTAAAGTCATGGAATTAAATGAGACCACATAAGATGGTGCCTCTCAAAACACCTGTGCTGAAGAGCTGTCATTTTTTCTAATTTGCTTTGGACTAATATTTTCTTAAATGTAGAATAAATAAAGGGAATTAAAGTGGCAAAAAGTATAATGAAGGAATGCAAAACATATTAAAATAAAAATGGCAATGTCCCTTTTTTCCCATAGACCTGGCATTGTTCTGTCAAGTGGCTGTGTTAGTTTCTAGACACTGCACTTGACTTTCTGTACTGCTCTTACCATGGACTGTTTGCTTCCAGTCCATGGGCAGCATTTGTCAGTGGGCCATGCTGGTCATCAGCCCAGCCTGTGAATGAGGGTACAGGGTCAACGAGCTCTGAACTCCTACTGAAGTCCTCAGGAAGAGGAGTAGGCTAATGGGAAGTCAGCAGACTATGTTTCTTAGATTCTAGATGAAGATATTCCAAGACAAGTGAAGCAATTATAGAGTAAGTGAAAAATAGACATTGGTAGGCACCAGCTATGATGATGAAATGCTAGAATGAATTGCAAAGGTGTTGGTCTGCATTGACTTTTTCCTTCCCTCAGCTTTCACGAAGGCACAGTTGTATTAACTTAATATTTGTTTATTCGTGGCCAGTTCTAAAATAGTTTGCAGACAAGCCTGAAAGAGGAAGTTTCCTAAAAGAGAAATAGGATTGCCAAGGTTAGTGTGAAATCAGAGTTTTAAAGTCTGTTTCTTCTACCTAGAGAAAGCTGCTGGCCAAATGGCCCAACTCTTACGTTGGAGGCTGCAGGGGGTCAGCATGACCATTAAGTCATTACCAAATCAATCATTTGTACTTATGTGAATTGTTTTCCTCTATTATCAGCAGCAGGCGTTATTTCAGTCAAAATGTAATACGAATCAGGCCAAGGGTGTCATGAGACTCTTGATTTCTCAGCCACTTCTTTTATTCAGGCAAAGGTGAAAATATCAGTGGACAATTGTTAGTTGGTTCAAATGCACATGATGGATCCATTATAAGATTGCTACCTAATGTAGAGCTGAAAGAGAATTGCCAAGTCTAGGTTTTCCATCTTTAACTTCTCCTGCTTATAAATTAATTTCTTGTTTAGCCTAGTGCTTATCTCTGCACATCCCTCTATGCCTTTTCCTCCCCCATTCCCCATTGATCCATATGAACTTTACTGGGTTATTACCCGGTAAAAAGCTGGTCAGGCTCAGGCCCATTCTAGCAGTTTGAAGGGAATTCTTTTTAATTATCCATGAATGTCTAAACATCTCCTTGCTCTACCCCACTGCTATCTGGCAGCTTTACCTATTCCAAAGGTTCTTAACTGTAACTAATTCCAATTCCACCCCTCATCCCATGGAAATATTTGGAAAATTGTGAGAAATTTTGATGGATGCAACTAGAGGGTGATATGCTACTGGCATCTGCTGGGTAATGACCAGGGAAGTTAGTCAACATCTCACCATGCACAGGACAGCCCTGGACAACAAAGAATTATCTAACTGTACCAAATTCAGAGAACTTTGCCCCATATCTTGCCATTAATTCATTAAATATTTTACCCTGCAGGCTAATGTTTCTTTCCACCTAGACATCTTAGAGATTTTCACTTTCTAATTAGATTATATTGTGTTAATAACGCAAGGAAAAGCGAAGATGATATAAATATCCAAAGTAGCATGTTAACTACCTATTAAATATATGGGGAGTGGGACTAAGATGCCCTTAAAGTGTCAAGTCCTCAGATTCAACTTGTGTGTCAGATTAGTAAATACTTGTTGACAGAATCTTTAGATTGTGTGTGTGTGTCTGTATGTATGTGATTAGTTATTGCATAGAATTATTGATGCAGAAAGACCTCAGTAATGAAAATAATGGAAAAGATGTTTGCATTGTTGAGTGGCTTCTATGAAATGCATTGCAATGCATCTGGGGGCTCCTGTGGCTTGACTTACACAGCTCACCAAAATACCTCCCTCAGGAAGTTTTCTTTGACAGAGCTCAGGGGATAGACTCCACAGAAAAGCTTCTCCTACTTGGCAGAAAAATTGCAGGCAGACACTGGTGAGCTGTGCACTTGTAGGCAAGGGCTAGGTTTTGGTGAATATGCTCTGAATGCATCCACCTTCCCCTCCCCTTGTAGCCCATGTATTTTCATGCAGGACACAACTTGCACATATGCTGTGGCCCTACTTGAGTAATGTCTTGAAGATAAGTGTGTCATTTTTGGTTTTTATTTACTGGACAAATATTATTTAAGGGCCTAGTATGTGTTTATTTTAGGCACAGGCGTTCTCTAGTAAATAAAATAAGTAAATATTTCTTTCTTGTGGGAATTTGTATCCTGTTGAGGTTTATAATCTGGTGGAGATTACATTTTTAATGTTGATGATTTAAAGTTGATGGTGAAAAGTAATAAACAGCTGAATATTTGTATCTGTAGGTACAGCTAGAAGTAGCCTAGCTCCAAATCCCTTGAACTGGGCTTTATTCTGATGGTAGAATGGTCCAGCTGACCTCGTACCGGTGGTTGGTGCATGTTCCTTCTCACTTACTTGCTGTAACACTATTCTCTGACCTCATGACATGGCCACTAATTCTGTTTCATGAAAAAAAGAGCATTTTACCCCTTGCATGACTCCTGTCACTGCCTGCAGCCTCACTTGTAGTTCCTAGCAGTTCTGATTGAAGATTTAACTTAAAAATCTCCATTCTGAATTCAAAAGACATTTGCTGCTTTTCTGGGCTTTGTTTTGCTTTTATGTCCATGGTTACCCAATGCCTGTGTCTTTGGCTATATTGGTCAAAGATTTCACATACCTTTTTTTTTCTGTTTCGGGCTTTTTGAATTGTTACTTGCCAAATAACATGAATAGCTGCCTTATTTTAATTTGTACATATGAGCATTTTCATCATGTTCATCATAGCACTGGAGCAAAGCTTGTGACAGTAGAGAACGTCAAAGATAAGGCACCAATAGCAGGAGGCAATGAGCAGCTGGTGTAAGGATTCACAAACTGAAGTGGCAGGAGCACAAATCACCCTTCATCTTCCTCTGACATCTGGAAAGAAACAACGTCCAGAGCTACATGATACACACTGCTGAATCCAGTGATTCCTTTTCTAGCCTGTGACAACTTGATATCTATTACACTGAAAGAAAAAGATGTTTTTTTTTTTCGGGTGACATCATTCAAAATGTCATCTAACACATTTATGTTTTAGTACTGCGATTTCTGGCCATTGTGTGTTTTCAAGGATTTATATACTTGAAGTTTAGTAAAGCTAGACTCTTATGTAGGTGTGCCATCATAATGTTTACACTGTTGAAAACTTGTTTTTTTTTTTTGTCCCCATGATACTGTGCCCTAATTGTAAAACATTCTGCTTTCAAATTTTTTTGTTTTTGTTTTTGTTTTCATCAGTGGTCAGATGGTAACAGGAATTTGTCACACAAAGAGAACCACTAGGAGATGAGATTATAATGTGACAAAGTTTAAAAGATGGGCTCATGTGGACTTCTTGGTTTCTATTAGAATTCAGTTGATTTGAGGACCTGGCCAGTCTTCATTCCTAAGTTCATGGATATGAATGGCTTTGGTTCAGTAAACAGGTGTCTGTTCATTTCGCAATCTGTTAAGGATTCTGATATCTTCCTGGTAGATTTTGACTCATTTATAACAATTGAGTATTTTAGAGAATCTGCGATTCAAGCATATATTGAACGAACCTGCATTCTTTTCTTTCTTTTCCTGTCATTTTGGAGAGTGAGCATCAACATGAGTGAAAGTAGGTCCAACTCAGGGTTCAATATCACTTTGCAATAATAGGTGTCAAAGAGAGGAATGCAGTGGGCTGGTCTGAGACCATTGTTATCTTAACAATGCGTTTATGTTTGATGCTTGGAGTGTTTGCTTTTATTGTTTATGTAGTGGGTTCTCATTTGAAGTCTTATTTTTTTCTCAGTTTAGTATTTGAATAGGAATGTATTTCCTGTGTACACAGTGATTACCCAGCAGCAGGAAACTAGGAATAGATTAAAAGTGGATAATCCACAGGTGGGTAAAAATAAGGAAGATCCAAATCACTGTAGAAATACTAAAAAATTTAGAAATATAATCACAGCATGAGTTTGTCTTTCAAAAAAAAATTTTTTGACAGGCAGTGTTAGACAGTAAGAGAGAGAGAGAGAGAGAGAGACAGAGAGAAAGGTCTTCCTTCTGTTGGTTCACCCCCTAAATGGCCTCTACAGCCAGCGCGCTGCACTGATCCAAATCCAGGAGCCAGCTGCTTCCTCCTGGTCTCCCATGCAGGTGCAGGCACCCAAGCACTTGGGCCATCCTCCACTGTCTTCCCAGTCCACAGCAGAGAGCTGGACTGGAAGAGGTGCAACCGGGACAAAACCGGCGCCCCAACCGGGACTAGAAACTGGGGTGCTGGTGCTGCAGGCAGAGGATTAGCCTAGTGAGCTGCGGCTTGGCACCGGCTTCAAAAATTTGAATACCATACATTTATTTCTTGTCAGTCCTTAGCATTTTAATTTCTGGTGCACATAATTCACACAACACCCCAGCTAGAGATTGAACATAGGAAGCAGAGTGGATTTTTAAAAGGCTGACAGGGAAGGAATTGGAAGTTTTTGAAACAAAATCTTGGGGAAAAAATGAAGGTAGACAGTGCTTAAGGTGTACCCTTGACAGGTGCATGTTCAACACGAGTAGCTGAGATGGGCCAGAGGGGCTGTGTCCTAGGCTTTGCCATGAGAGTATTTGAGGGGAGAAATTGTCAGTAGAGGAAACCTGGCTTCAGAAATAGTCAAAAGACTTGAGTTTCCCAAACATATTGTTTTGTTTTGTTTTGTTTTTGTCACAAACCATTGAGGTTTTTCTGATTCAACTGTACCAAAGCAAAGAGAAAAAGAATTGTGTGTCTCAAGAGCTCTAAGAGTTTGGAATTAAAAAAATAGTCAGAAATCCTGGAACTATATTCATCAATATGCATCAAAAAATTGTGAACAACTCATTGAATCTACAGTGAATTGTTTACTGTGCTTTTATCAATTCATTTTAATAAGTGATTGAATGAATACTTACACAGACTTATATAAATTCATCCCTGCCCTCACTCCCTCATGCCTTTTATTGGCATGTCTTAAATTCATCAACTGCAAATTATGCTTCTAGAGGGAGCTACCCTAGGGATGACTGAACTCGCTCTACCATCATTCATTCTTGTTTCAGAGTGATGTGTCCAGGAATTTGTCCTTCGTTTAATCAGATACTTTCTTCTGCAAAATGTTGACTTCAAAACAAAGTTGTTTCCCTTGCTGTTGTGCTAAATAAGACTTTGAACTTTTTGTCAATGCAATTCAAGTAGCACTTGGCTTTTGCAGCAGCAGCCCAACTCTGATGGCTATAATCTGACTATGCAGAGGCACAGGCATGGGCTGGACACTGTTCCAGACACACTTTCCAGGACACACTCTCTCTTTTTATCCCCCCGTAGTGCTTATGGCTGATGAATTCAATAAGCACTTGGATGTCTCCCATTCTATTCTTTCAGCAGACCATTTATTTCCTTGAGAGCTTATTTTGGCAAGCGAATAATCAGCTATCTGAATGAGCTCAAGGACAATCAGAGGGAATATTTGATCTCAACTTTCCATGGCCCACATTTTTAATGTTCATATTTGTGATGCAGCAAAGTGATTGATCGCAATTGGCCTTCGTTTTTCCAGTCTGTGAGCATAGATCAAAAGTTTTGAAATGCACATGCAAACATGTTTTAAAAATCCTCATTATTGTCAAAATTCAGTATGATTTTTAAAAATTAGATAAAGTGTGGACAGGAGATTCTCACGGCCCTTTGTTCTAAAGATAGAATCCATAGATCTGTGTTGTATTCTCCCTCCAGAGCCTTGGTTAGTACAAATTCATTACTTGTCACATCACTGAACACTATTAATGAGACATAGTTAAACACTTTGATCTAATTCTCCTAGTGGGTTTTTTTTTTTTTATTGATCCTTAGACGATTTAGCTGTCTACAAGAGAAGTAAAGCATAATGGGGATCAAGCAGTGGCATGTGTATTAAGAGCAATAGCCTTCAATTCTACCTGCCTCCAACACTCTTCAGAAGTTTTAGACTTACAAACATGCATTTGTTAGTTCAGGATAGGAGTCAGAAAACTCTGGCATGAAGAACAATAATGCCTTTCTGAAATATGGAAAATCCTGCACTGAATGTCATAGATTCTTGCCTTGACTTCACCACCAGCTGGTTGTTAGGCTAAGGAGTATTCATTTAACTTCTGTGAGTCTCATCTGTGAAAGGGTAGGTTGGATTAGATCAGTGACTCTTAAACCTCAGTGTGCAACACAAACACCGAGCTCCCTTCCCTCCACTACCACCCCTGCCTCTAGATTCTCTAGGGCTTAGGATAAGGATTTGAAAAGTTACCTTTCTAACGAGGTCAAAGGTGAGATTAATGCTTCAGTCTAAGGACCACCCTTAGATGACTCTCTAAGCACTTCCAGGATTAAAATTGAATGACTATTTTATGCCTAATGGCTGCAGTAGCCTATTTGGGACTTGAATACATTGGCTATGATAGGTCCAATTGAGGAAGTGCTACCAGTGAATGTTAAGAGCAAAAATTTCTATCAACAGTTATATATTACTGGAAGGTCTCAGCTAGTAACGTTGTCTCTGAACTAGTGGCCCAAGATCCCAGAAGATGTTGGCATATTGTGGTTCAGCAATAGGGCGACCACATCGTGGTGGCTGGAGGGAGCTGTGCATGAGCTTGGACTGATGAGTTCCTCATCAATGATGTGAATGTACAGCAGGTGAATATACATACAGGATACAGGAAAAAGGAATTTGATCCCATAAGTTAGACATTCGGCAAACAATAAGCCCTTTGTATTGCCACCATTAATATCAGTAAGAAAGTTGTCCTTTTCTAAAAAGAAAAGTGTGTTGCTCTCAAAATAGAATTAAATTGGTTCTGATTGTATCTATGGCTCTGCTGTCCTTTAGGACCAGAAAGCTAAATACATGTTCACAAACACACACATTATGGTCCAGTCTACTACAGGCTCTAGTGGGAAAGATTAAATCTTTGGTTTTTACAAACGATGCCCATAATGTTATCAAGTTATTTTCATACATAGTTTGGTTTCTGCAATTAGGACAACCCTTGCTCACAACAAGGGCCAAAGTACATGATTTCTGAATGAAATGAGAAAGGAACTGATTAACATAATTTATAATAGTGATGGGAAAATAAAAGGAAATAACTCAAGTTTGTTTGTTAATATTTAGAAAATTTTATCTGCCCCATTGCTCAAAAGTTCCAGATTATTGAAATACTTTCCAAAACCCCTGTTTCCTAACATTTCATACTGGAGTATTGGCTGAAAATAACATTGCAAATATAAACTGTTGGTAAAGGTTCAGCATAAGAAATTTAATTAAGTAATTTGGTGTATAGAAGTGGTCTTCTTCACATAGACAAAAATTGTATGATTGAGGAATGTCAATGGGTATCATCCAGGAGCATCTTTGCTTGAAAGAAATGGGAGAAGTATTGAAATCATAAATTAGCAGGATTTACAATGGCAGTATACCCCTTCTCCTGCCCTCCATATATGTATGTGGGTATATATATTTGATTTTCTCTTGCTCTCTTTTATATAAATAAGGGTTATTATTATCCCATATATTTAATGAAAAGACAATTTTTGCATGCCAAGAAGCATAAAGCTCTCAGCAAATAGCTGTACTTTGCTTGAACAATAAAGCCCACAAAACTTCAGTTTGTAATTTAATCAAAGATAGAAAGCACATTAAGTGAAAATGTCTTTGACCCCTTCTTTTTCTTTCTCTAACAAGGTAAACACTTTCCATTATATACTTGGGGGTAGTCAATAGTAATTAATGACTGATACAAATTCTTAGCCTATAGGAACTCACCTGACGTATCTGCCCATCAGAATGCCATAAAATGTGATAACTAGTTTGCAAATTATTATGAGGACTACTGCTAAAATTAGCTGAGGACACATAGCCCAAAGAATTGTGGTATTCCAGGATCTGACACAACTCATCTTGTGTGTTTTGCATCAGCTTCATCCTGAATAGTCATAACAGTGCAGGGAGAGAGTGTAGGGTGGGTAGGGAGGAGGTTGGGGATGGGAGGGAAGATAAAGAGAGAAAGTGGTCAACCCAGTCAAGTCATTGATTTGAATATGTTTGAAATCTTCAAAGATTTTTCTCAAGATCTAACTCAGATTTTTTTTTTTTCACTATGTCTAGATAAGATGTTCAACTATTCACACAAGTGTATTTCAATCTAAAAATGTAAACTTCATCCAGGGTATTTATTAATGCCTTATATTAAGAGGAATCTAAAAAAGAAGCAGTGATCTCTGAAAAGACCATTTTTACTTCTGATATTTCTTTTAGTCTCCTGTAAATGGAAATATTTCAGCTGGTGTTTAAACTCTTCCCTCCCTCGTTCTTGTGTTTCAGTGCTACCCAAGCCAATTGTTTCTACTTCCTTTATTTTCATATTCGATTGCAAATCATTTAGAAATGTGTTGCAATCAGTGTTCCAGATGACAAAAAATATCAGTGGCAAAGGGTTGAAAATGATTGACATGCCGGCGCCACGGCTCAATAGGCTAATCCTCTTCCTGAGGCACTGGCACCCCGGGTTCTAGTCCTGGTTGGGGCACCAGATTCTGTCCCGGTTGCCCCTCTTCCAGGCCAGCCCTCTGCTCTGGCCCGGGAGTGCAGTGGAGGATGGCCCAAGTGCTTGGGCCCCGCACCCCATGGGAGACCAGGAGAAGCACCTGGCTCCTGCCTTCGGATCAGCGCGATGCACCACTGCAAGCGTGCCGGCTGCGGCGGCCATTGGAGGGTGAACCAACGGTAAAGGAAGACCTTTCTCTCTTTCTCTCTCTCACTGTCCACTCTGCCTGTCAAAAAAAAAAAAAAAAAAGAAAGAAAGAAAGAAAGAAAATGATTGATAGAACTTCTTTTGCGTATGTGGGCCAAATTATTCAGCCCACTCTTTCCCCAAGGAAAGGACATACTTGAATGTATGTTCAGTACTAATCATTTTATCTTGCTATGGCTTACACTGGGGTCTTGCGGCATAGATCAGAGAAAAGTCTTGCAGTCACTCCATGCTTAGATGCATGCACCATTGGATGCAGATAGTTTGGAGCCATAGGAGCTGAATTTTACTGTCTTGCTGTTCTGAATCAAGGAAAAGGCACTGCACGTCAAATCCTTAGGTGTGAGTCACTCATTTTTAATGACTTCCCGACAGCCACTCTTAAACGTGCACTCGAATTTCTTAAGAGATTAACTTTCCAGTTTGCTTTTTTCCTCATTCTCAAACATGTTAACAGACCCAGGTTATTCTTGAGCATTTTCTAATAGAAAATAATAATTCTAGTGAACCAATAATAAAAATAAAAGGTAAAACCTAAGAAAAACTTGGCAAATTCAAATTAAAAACTGCCAAGTTAGGGGTGACCATTTAGACTAGCAGGTAAGATGCCCACGTCCTTCCCACATTGGAGTCCCTTGGTTTGAGTCCAGCTCCAGGTTCTGATTGCAGCTTCCTGCTAATTTGCACCCTAGGGGACAGCAGGTAATGGCTCAAGTGCTTGAGTACCTGCCACCCATGTGGAAAACCTGGCTTTGGCCTGGCCCAGTCCTAGCTATTAAAAACATTCAAGGAGCTAACTAGCGAGTGGGCTCCCTTGCTTGTTCTCCCTCCCTCTATTCCTCCCTCCCTCCCTTATTCCCTCCCTCCCTCCCTCCTTCCTTCCTTCCTACTCTTTTTCTGTGCCTCTCAAATTATGAAAACTTCTAGGTTGATTTTATTCTATATAAATAAATCATTGGAGCAGCAGCGTACATAGGATTTCTGGTCACTTTTACTGGATGAGAGTTTGGAGATGAGTTACTCTCCTCTATTGGAATATTAAGTGGCATTTTTGTGAGCTTCAAACAGCAGCTGAGCATTTGGGTTTGGGGATGAACGATAAGTGGACAATAGCCATCTCGTCTTAGTCCTGCTTCAGAATCCTAGTCTTGTTTTTGTGAATGCATGTTTGTGCATAAGGTGAGTTATCAAAGTAGTATGCAGACTCTGAGGCCTGGGCTTTATTATGTTCCTGTACATTTTTTGAAGGATGCTTTGAATTCTTGCTCTAGTCCTAGTAGGCTCTTGGACTGCATATTCTAATCCCAACAAGTCATAGGGTCCAGAAGACATCAATTCCCTGTGACACACAGGACGCTGAGTGCCTGCTGATACCCTGTATAGATTTATTTTCTCAAAAACCTGCTGTAACCTGGTGCTTTCAGTGGTTTTGATAGAGACAGAGTTGATACCCAAAGCCATCTGGGGTTTTCTCTACCTGCACTCTGTCACCCAGCAGCTGTGGGGTGCATGCCTGGGGACTCTTGAACTCCTGTTGTCTCTGTGCCACAGAGAGAGACAAACTGCAGACAGAGAATTTCCTGAGCTCTTCTGAGGATACCAGCAGGTTAAACGTTTTGAAGCATGTTGTGCACAGAAGGTACCGTGACCATCTCCAGAAGCTGCGGGATGAAGTTCAGTGGGATTGAGGCTTGATTCCTATCCACCTCCAGCCTCCTCAGGCAGCTCCTTAATAACACAAACAGTTGATTTGTCTTCAACTTAACAAATAAGTCAAATAGTTTCCTTTTCTTCCTGTGTTCTTGCCTCACATTCTTCTTGGCTTGTTGGGCACTTCTTTCATGATACGATGCATGGCAGGTGGAATCATGAGATCAAGCAGTTGTTGCACAGGTGGCAAAGTAAAACCCAGTGACCACCAATCCTGGGTGTCCATTTGTCCAAAGGTTAGGGCACTTCCCTTCAACATTAAGTTTTTTTAAAAAACGAAAAATCAACTCATCTCTTACTCCAAAAATAAATAAACATCAATTACTTAAAATATTTATATCGTTCACACTCAGAGAAAAGTACTATTACAAAATATAATCAAATATTTAACTATCTTACAGGAGGTATAGTACTTTATAAACAAGATACTAAGGATAGTATTTATAGGAGTTAATATGGAAAGATATAACACTATGAATTTTTGTGTAAAAATAACAAAATGAATATAAAAGATGACGAGAAAACAGAAAAAAATTATCAGACACATGGAATACTTGGTTACAGTATCTCAGTACAGAAAGAGCTCCCACAAAGCCAACAGAAATAAAAATTCTTTCATAGAAAATTACAAAAAATACTGCTCACCAAAGAACAAATGTGTGTGTTACAAAAACATGTCTTAAAATATCTATCTTCAATAATGATATATACATTTAAAACTTTTTATTAACATATAATAATTTTACCATATTAATGGGATGATGCAATTTTTCAGTATATCTATACATCATCTAATGCCCAAATCAAGTTGATTAATACATTCGCCGACATTTATCATTTCCTTGTTGCAAGAAGATTTGAAAGTCTCTTTTCTTGCTATTTGAAATATACAATCCATAATTGTTAGCTACCATTACCCTTTTCTGGAACAGAGTACCAGAAGCTAAACAGCAATGATATACTCTAAAACTGACATATAGTAAAACAAAAGAAAAGGAAACAAGATATTGCCGTCACCGCGGCTCAATAGGCTGATCCTCTGCCTAGCAGTGCCGGCGCACCGGGTTCTAGTCCCGGTCAGGGTGCCGGACTCTGTCCCGGTTGCCCCTCTTCCAGGCCAGCTCTCTGCTGTGGCCCGGGAGTGCAGTGGAGGATGGCCCAAGTGCTTGGGCCCTGCACCCCATGGGAGAACAGGAGAAGCAACTGGCTCCTGCCTTTGGGTCAATGCGATGCGCTGGCTGCGGCGGCCATTGGAGGGTGAACCAACGGTAAAGGAAGACCTTACCTCTGTCTCTCTCTCTCTCACCGTCCACTCTGCCTGTCAAAAATTAAAAAAAAAAAAACAAACAAGATATGCTATGATGCTGAAGAGAACAAGAGAAACAGAACATCTCACTGTTGGGCTGTTGATGGGGAAAGCAATCCAATCTGTCTTGAAGAGCAGCCTCTGGCCGCACACAGCCAAACCATCTACAGGACATGGGAAAGATTCCATGGAAATAACCCATTGTGTATCCAACTGTTTGTCTATAGAAGTTAGTATCAAATGGGGATGAGTTTGCTCTCCAGGGAACATCTGGCAATATCTAGAGGAAATTTTAACTGTCAAAACTAGGGGCTGGCGAACAGTTCACCACTACATACAATGTAAAGAGACCAGAGATGCTATTAAACACCCTACAATGCCTAGAACTGATCCCCAGGGCTCAGAATTGCTCAACCCCATATGTCAATAGTGCTGAGACTGATAAACCTTGATATATATGGATGTTTACTGACACACTAAATGATACAAAACAAAGGGCTAGCTAACTCTATTATGGTGCTTCTGTTATGTAGAAATGATTATTTTGGACATTTCATATATTACAGAAATATTTTTAGTAGCTTTTCATAAGATAAGAACTTTATTTTTAAGATTTATTTATTTATTTCATTTATTTAATAGAAAGGCAGAGTTACAAAGACTAGGAGAGGGAGCATTTCCACTCCTCAAATGGCTTCAACAAGCCAGTGCTAGGCCAGGCCAAAATCAGGGTCCAGGAACTTCATCCTGGTCTTCCATGTGGGTGGCAGGGCCCTGAGTATTTGGATCATCTTCCACTACTTTCCCAGGCACATCAGCAGGGAGCTGGATTGGAAGTGGAGCAACGGGGGTTCAAAACGGTGCTGATATGAGACAACAGTCTCTCACACAGCAGCTTAACCCACTATTACACAAAGCCAGCCCCAACATATGAACTGTAAAATGTCAGTCATAAGACTTTTGTGATCCTAGTTTTGGTTAAAAATACAAACTTAATAAATTAGACCCTTAGTAAGGCATTTACGAGGATTGCAGCTCTATGGTTGGGTGTGATTGCAGGTATTTTAAACATTTATCTTTATTGTCTAGTTAACTTGAATTGCTTCTATATTATAAAAGCAATAGAAAAAAACTAATTTTGTTGCATTTTAAAGGAAAATTATGTTATTTGCTTACATGTTAGTTATAGCTTTAGTATGCCTAGATTGAGAAAACACATGACAAGCAGCAGTTATAACTTTTTTTAGATCTTTAAAAGAAATGTTTACCATCAGAATAGCAGCAGTACTGATGGGAAATATGCTAATGCATGTATGTACCAAAAAGTTTTTATATAGTTTCTTGGATTTGTTAAAATAATCGTATACCTACATAAGCCTGCAGTACCCGTTATGAATCAGTATGGTGTGTGGGAAGGTGAAACTATTTTATATACTAACAGCTCCTATTGATATACTAACTTAATCTGTTAGACTTTTTCTGCACTTGAAATAAAATTGTGTCAGGGCCGGCGCCGTGGCTCAACAGCCTAATCCTCCGCCTGGCGGCGCCGGCACACCAGGTTCTAGTCCTGGTCAGGGTGCCGGATTCTGTCCCGGTTGCCCCTCTTCCAGGCCAGCTCTCTTCTGTGGCCCCGGAGTGCAGTGGAGGATGGCCCAAGTGCTTGGGCCCTGCACCCCATGGGAGACCAGGAAAAGCACCTGGTACCTGGCTCCTGCCATCGGATCAGCGTGGTGCGCCGACCGTGGCAGCCATTGGATGGTGAACCAACGGCAAAGGAAGACCTTTCTCTCTATCTCTCTCTCTCACTGTCCACTCTGCCTGTCAAAAAAAAAAAAAGTGTCAGAATACTGATGCTGTTAATATAATACTATGTTAATATGATTCTATTAATTACAAGTCACGTTTTTATAACTTGTTAAAAATTAAAAAGAGTAAAATGGAGTCCACATTTTTGTGGACTCCATTCCTATTAAATGAATTCATAATAGCTTTTCTAACTCTTTTATTACAACTGAGCTATGGACTTGAAAGGGGATTGTGGTGGTGAGATCACTTTCATCTTTCTTAGACGTGATTTTCCTGAGAATTCTTTTTGATCACCTTTGAAACAACCTAGCACATGTTGTTGACAAGTTTCTAAATTATATGAAACATTTTGGACTTACTCACAAAGCAATTATTCTTTGGCATTATGCTTGTGAAACAATTTCTTCTGCACCGAGTACTGTATATTCTGGAAATTTATAACTTAGTTGCTGAGACCCACACACATTTCTTGAATGTTTATGTCATTCTCTCATGGGTTCTTATGACATTAGTGTGAATGGGTCTTTGTATATTCTTTCATTCATTCATTCATTCATTCATTATCCTGTTCAGAAAATGTTACTCAGTTATTAGTCCATGCTGGTGCAATGACAGCGAAGAAAAGACAAGACCCCGTCCTCATGGGGGTTCGATTGTGTTTCAGGTTGGCTTCTGGGCATGAGGAGCACAGTGTCTAGTGGGGAGGAGAAGACAGGACAGAAATTACTGCAGCACAATGTAGTGCCTCCTGCTCCTGAGATCTGTGCAGGATGCTCAGAGCAGAGCAACAAGAGACCTAACCCAATCTAGGATGAGCACAACTGAGCGAAGATTACCTGTGGATGGGACGCTGGATGGGAAGGAGGCATTTCCCACTGGACAAAAGCATGGGGACGGTGTGTTCAGCATGGGGCTCTGCCTAAGGAAGAGTCTGTCTTTCTCCTGAAAAATTTACTAGGTGATATCAAAAAATAAGCCAAGGACGACAACAGAATCCGACCATTTCAGAGCCTGAAGGCATATTTTATATTACTTCATTTTTGAGATATTTGCTCCAATCCGTTGGCTTTGTACAATGAAGAAATTGAGACCAAGGAAGTCACAGTGCAGACTACAGGCTGAGTGGAGGTACCGCCAAGTGTCCTCTTGGGGCAGGAGGCAGGCTGGCTTCCGTGAGCTGTCTGAGTAAAGTTACACTGAATTCTACACAGTGACAAAGCATGCAGGCACCATCACCATCATTCTGTGACCGTTCATATCACACGATAACAAGTAGCCGGAATATTCCCTTAACACTTGGTAGTGAAGGTGTATTTTATTTTATTTTTATTTTTTTATTTTTTTAACTTATTTAATGAATATAAATTTCCAAAATACAGCTCATGGATTACGATGGATTTTCTCCCCCATAACTTCCCTCTCTTCCACAACCCTCCCCTCTCCCGCTCCCTCTCCTCTTCCATTCACATCAAGATTCATTTTCAATTCTCTTTATATAAAGAAGATCAATTTTGAATATATTAAGTAAAGCTTTCAACAGTTTGCACCCACACAGAAACATAAAGTGTAAAATACTTTTTGAGTACTAGTTATAGCATTAATTCACAATGTACAGCACATTAAGGACAGAGATCCTACATGAGGAGTAAGTGCACAGTGACTCCTGTTGTTGACTTAACAATTTGACACTCTTGTTTATGGCTTCAGTAATCTCCCTAGGCTCTTGTCATGAGTTGCCAAGGCTATGGGGGCCTTTTGAGTTCGCCAACTCTGATCTTACTCTGACAGGGTCATAGTCAAAGTGGAAGTTCTCTTCTCCCTTCAGAGAAAGGGCCCTCCTCCTTTGATGAGTGAAGGTGTATTTTAACTTTTGACACACTGATGGTACATTCATGTCAGGTACACATTTGTTGCATATAACACAATGACCATCTGAGTTATCTGCATTTTGGAGAAGCAGAATAATGAATTGGTTTGAGATTTGTAGAAGGAAAGATTCAGATATCTACCCCACTAGAGCTAGACAGATATTCCTCCTGAAGCTTTGTATAGCTCATTATTGCCCAAGAGACTATGCTTTTCCTAGGAAATGCTCTGACTTAAGGATGATTTGACATAGGATATTTTTTTGTGTGTGTTATGATAGCAGGAAAGCGACATATATTCGATAGAAATCATGCTTCCAATTTTGAGTTTCATTCTATTCCCAGGCTGGGGATGTGAAGTCTGGTCTTCTCTCCTGTTGCTGGCTGATGCAGCAGCCACAGCTCTCAGTCAGCCCGGCAATGATGAGAGGGAAGAGTGGAGACTCTTGGCTGTGTTGCTAAGCTATGATGTTTGGTCAGACATTTTTGATTTACAATATTTTCAACTTAGCATGAGTTTAAAAAATGTAAACCCTTCCTAGGTTTAGGAACATCTGCAAACTGGTTTGTGACTTTTTGTTTGGGTTTCAGATAATAAACAATGAAATGTGAAAATTAAGGGACATAGCACTCTGGACTCAGGAATTTACTATTCTGCGGTGCAAAGATACCATTCCCAGTAGTTTTGCATGGAGCCAGAATAGTAAAGGCTAAAGCATTCACTAGGCGTTCACTGCAAGAGTTGCCTCAGCTGGTAGAAAATAGTGAAGATAATGAAATTGTAGTGATAAAGATCAACTTAAAGCATAAATGGTTCATTCCAAGAGTTTATTGAGCAAATTATTAACTCCCACTTGGTAAAATTTCAAATGAGAAATATTTTAGCAACCTAAAATAGGATAGAAATAGTTAGGAGTGAGGCAGGAAAAAGTCATTTGTGTTTCAAAGTGATCGACTACAAGTGTTAAGGTGCAGCAGATTAATCTGCCACTTCTGACACCAGTGCTCCATGTTTTAATGCTAGTTTGAGCTCAGCTGCTCTGTTTCCAAACCACTTCCTGCTCATGTGACTGGGGAAGTAACAGACGATGGCTCAAGTACTCAAGACCATGACCCCACATACCTGGCCATGAAGGCTATTAACGGAGTAAATCAGTGCATGGAAACTAACTTTCGCTCTCGCTCTCTCTCTCTCTGTTCTTCCTGACTTTAAAATAAAATAAATAGATCTCTAAAAACAAGTATTAAATGAATGGGGGAAATGACAGAGTAGGAAATGTGACAGTCATTCCTATTTCTTGTGGACAACCGTCTCTCCGTCCTGGCTGCTTGGTCAAGTGTCTTGGTTTGGTACATGTGTGTGCCTGTGGACAGAGGGGCATTTAAGTGGTAGCATTGACTTGACATTAGGAAAATCTGTTTTTTCCATTTCCTTTCCATTGCATGCTGATTAACCTATAGCATTAATTTTTTGAGTAAGTAATTTCCTTTTCCCTCTCTTTAAAAATAATCATTTATGGCTGTCTTGGTGCCAAAAATATCACAGTCTGCTTCTCAGGAAGAATGGCATGAACCAGGACTGCAAACTCCCGAAGATGTTCTTGTGCCCTGTATCTGGGCTTCCTGATTCTCACGAGCTTGAACTTGGCGAAGTTTGGAAACAAGGATTTATTAGTGTCAGACCTTTGAGTCTCTTTACTTCTGGAACAACATTTTTATTTATTTGCTTCTTTCTCTAGAAATCATTTAAAAGTGAATCCTAGTTGGAAATTATTTTCAAAGATGTTGAATTGCTTTTTTGAATAAAAGTGCTTCAACTTCTTTTGACAAATCCAGATTCTCAATATTAAAATATCACCATACTAAGTTATTAATTTCAGCAAAACAAATAATTCTCCAAGTTAGCAGTGTAATACAACATTTATGAGTTGTCTCACCGTTTCTATGCTCCAGAAGACGGGTATAGCTCAGTTGAGTCCTCAACTTAGTGACCCAACTTGTTTGTTACCTAAGGCTGTGCTCACGTAGAGGCTGGACAAGAAAAGGCTGGCTTCTAAATTTGTCTTTTTAAAAACGATTTATCTATCTATTTGAGAAGCAGAGTGACAGAGAGATGTGGAGAGAGATCTTTCATCCTCTGATTCACTTCCCAAATTATTGTGACATCAGGGCTGAGCCAAGTCAAAGCCAGAAGCTAAGAACTCCATTCAGGTCTCCCACAGGGTGTCTAGGGACCAAAGTCCTTGGGCTGTTGTCTCTGCTACCTCCCTGGTTTGGAAGCATAGCAACTATGACTTGAACTGGCACTGCAGTATGGGATAGCAGCATTGCAAGTGGTGGCTTAACCCACTGCACCACAACCCTGGTCCCAAGGGTTTGTTCCTAAACTTGTGTCATTTCTGGCAGTTTTCTCATTTCCCAGGTTGTTGCTCTCTGGCTGTTGGCCAGAGACCATCCTAAATGCCTTGCTATGGAACCTCTCCAACATGGGAGCTGTGGCTTCGATAAAGCCAGGAAGAGGTTCTACTCATAAAAAAGTCACATCTTTTTATAACCTAATGGTAGAAGTGGCGTCCTTTCATGTTGGCCAGAGTCTATTGGTTAGAAGCACACACTCATGGGGGGATCCATGAGAATATGAATACAGGAGGTGGGGATCATTAACAGCCATTAGGGTGTTCTGCAGGCCATAGCTACTTTTCTTTTTCTTTTTAAAGATTTATGTATTTATTTATTTATTTGAAAGTCAGAGTTACTGAGACGCAGAAAAAGAGAGTGATCTTTCATCTGCTGGCTCATTCCTCAAATGGCCACAACAAACAGGACTGGTCCAGGCTGGAGCCAGGAGCCAGAAGCCAGGAGCTTCTTCTGAGTCTCACTCATGGGTGAGGGACCCAAGCACTTGGGCAATCCTCCTCTGCTTTCACAAGAGCATTAGTGGGGAGCTGGATTGGAAGAGGAGCAGCCAGGACTCAAACCAACCCCATACAGGATGCTGGCATTGCAGGCAGTGGCTTTACCTGCTATGCAACAATGCTGGCACCAACAGCCACTTTCTTATTAAGCAGTTCCAATTTAGGCATTTAATTTACTCAGGGTAGATGTGACATTCTGGATTCAATCCCAGCTAGACTGTTTACTTATTAGCTCTGACCTAGTGTAAATTGTTTAATCCCTCTAAACTTCAATTTCTTCATCTGCAAACCAATCTGTGAAATAAGGATAAAGGAAAGGAATGTTCCTCCAAGAATTGTTTTGAAAGTTAATTGAAATAATTATTGTACACCAATTAGCATACTGCTGAGAGAGTGAAGTATTTTCAATTGTCTAAATGTTTCAGACTGCTGAAAGGCTTTTAAAAGCCATCTTAAATAATTTCTGAATTAACATTTTGGTTGAAACATATCTAAAATACATTATGGAGTATCTTTCCAACCAGTTTATGTTAAACAGAATTGAGCCTTGATAATATATTATCCTCACGTGAAATTTAATTAGTACTTTGTACTGATATACAGTGATGTACTGAGCGGCTCTTAAGAAGTTTGAAGCCATTTGCTTCCTTAAACAGCCCCAGGCAGCTCTAAGTTTTGAATGTTTGTGTCTTTAACTTATTTTTTTCTCCCTTGCTATCAAGTACATTTTAAAAAGATTTATTTATTTGAAAAGCAGAGTGACAGAGAGAAATGGAAACACTTGGAAAGAGATCTGCCTTCTGCTGTTCACCCCAAATGGCCACAACAGTTTGCAGTGGACCAGACTGAAGCAAGAAGCCAGAAACTTCATACTGGTCTCCCATGTGGATGGCAGTGGCCCGAGCATTTGGGCTATTATCCACTGCCTTAACAGGCGCATTAGCAGAAAGTTGAATTTAAAGTGGAGTAGCCCGGGATTGAACTGACTCTGCAATAGGGAATGCCAACACGACAAGCAGGTGCTTATCTCGCTGGGCCACAGCGCCAGCCCTCGAGCACATTTTATTTTTGTCGTGCTGTTTGTAGAAAGCGCTGGGCACTCCAGTTTTGGGTTTCTAGACTCCTATGGATGTAAGATGGAGAATTAATCTGTTTGGTGCTTAAAAGCATAAGATAATTCTGCATGTGAAGCCCTTCCCACTTGTTACCTGGGAAGGTAAAAGCATACAGGCTGCAAACTGTGCCTTCTTTCTGGAACAAAGTCCATTGGCATATGTAACATTTTGTGTGAGTTCTATGTCACTGAGATTTTGTTATGAGATGCCATCTAATGTGATTAGCACTTCATTCCATAGGAATTCCTTGGATAAAAAAGACTGTATTACCAATTGGGTTATATGAATGATTTTCTTTATTTACATCAAAACATGATTGTGTCTTAGCTTCATAGATTTCTTTTTTTTTAAGATTTTATTTATTTATTTGAGAGGTAGAGTTACAGACAGTGAGAGGGAGAGACAAAAAGAAAGGTCTTCCGTCCATTGGTTCACTTTCCAGATGGCCACAATGGCTGGAGCTGCATCGATCCAAAGCCAGGAGCCAGGAGCTTTTTCAGGTCCTCCTACATGGGTACAGGGGCCCAAAGAGTTGGGCCATCTTCTACTGCTTTCCCACACCATACCAGAGAGCTAGATTGGAAGAGGAGCAGCTGGAACTAGAGCCAGAGATTATATGGGATGCCAGTGCCGCAGGCAGAGGATTAACCTACTGCACCACGGCACCATCCCCCGCTTCATAGATTTCCAAGAACAGTGCTGTAGCTCACTTTTGAGTTGAAACCACGCTCTGTTCACTTTAATCTTCATTAGTGGTGATTGTAAACTACTCCTATTAGTCAGGGCCCTCCAGAGAGACGGAAGCAATGGGACACATTTTAGATCGACAGTTGGAGACATGGTGCTATTGATAGGTGGATCTATGGGTATGAGGTGGGGGTTATTATGAGAGTTCACTCACATGACGGTGGAGGCTAAGTCCCTGCACTGCATTGTCTGCACACCAGAGAACCATAATTTCCATCCAAAAGACTGCCATAAATGACTGTGAAATGATTTAATGCTGTCTTATACTAGGATAATATCTACAACATACCTCAGGACCAATATTAAGATGGGGTTCAGAGTGGCTAATTTGTCATTTGCATCTGCCTCCAGGAAGCATAATCTTTTCAGTTTCTGGAAGATCAAAGATCTGTGAAACCTTCCCCCTTAGCGACAAGGAATGCTTGATTATATTTCCCTAGGTCTCAGTTGTAAATACATAAGTCAACTAAGAGGATAAGGAAAGATGAGACAATCAAACAGAAAAACAATTGAACAATTTAGAAGAGGTTCATTGGTAAGGAAACAAGAAACTATGTATATGGAATATCATAAAGTTGTATTTTTATAATCTATCTATCCCATCTAAGCCATTGGTTCACTCCCCAAATTTCCATAACATCCAAGGCTGGACCAGGCTGAAGCCAAGAGCAGAGAACTGAGTCCAGATCTCCTGTGTGGTGACGAGGACCCAATAATTGAGCTATCACTTGCTGCCTCCCAGCATGTACATTACCAGAAAGCTGAACTGGGGAGTAGAGCTGAAATTCAAAACCAAACACAGATAACAGATGCTGGAATCTCAAATGACATTTAAAAAAAAAAAAACTTTTATTTAATAAATATAAATTTTGGTAGTACAACTTTTGGGTTATAGTGATCTTCCCCCCATAACCACCCTCCCACCCATAAACCATCCCATCTCCTACTCCCTCTCCCATCTCATTCTACATTAAGATTAATTTTAATTATCTTTATATACAGAAGATCAACTTAGTATATACTAAGTAAAGATTTCAACAGATTGCACCCACACAGAAACACAAAGTATAGAGTAATGTTTGTATACTAATTTTAGCATTAATTTGTGTAGTACAACACATTAAGGACAGAGATCCTACATGGGGAGGAAGTGCACAGTGACTCCTGTTGTTGATTTAACAATTGACACTCTTGTTTATGACCTCAGTAATCACCCGAGGTTCTTGTCGTGAGCTGCCAAGGCTATGGAAGCCTCTTGGGTTCACAAATTCCTACCATATTTAGACAAGGCCATAATCAAAGTGGAAGTTCTCTCCTCCCTTCAGAGAAAGGTACCTCCTTATTTGATGGCCCATTCTTTCCACTGGGATTTCGCTCACAGAGATCTTTCATTTAGGTCATTTTTTGCCAGAGTGTCTTGGCTTTCCATGCCTAAGAAACTCTAATAGGCTTTTTAGCCAGATGTGACTGCTTTAAGGGCTGATTCTGAGGCCAGAGTGTCAAGTGACATCTTCAACAGTACCCCAAATGTTTCCCCCACTCCCCTGTTTTTATTCCTTTCTGCTCAACTTTGCCATCTGATTTACTATTAATTTTAATTTTATTCAACTAGTTATATGTGTAGTAATGACATTCAAACATCATACAGCAGTAAAGATAAATATTTGATGACAAATGCTGATGCCTTGGGACTGGCACTGTGGCATAGCAGATAAGGCCATCTTCTGCAGCACCAGCATCCCATATGGGCACTGATTTGAGTACTGACTGCTCCACTTCTGATCCAACTCTTGCTATGTCCTGAGAAAGCAGCATAGGATGGCCCAACTGTGTAGGTCCCTGAACCCATGTGGGAAACAGAAGAATCTCCTGTCTCCTGGCTTCAGATCTGTGCAGCTCTGGCCATTGTGGCTATCTGGGGAGTGAACAAGTAGATAGAAGACCTCTCTCTCTCTGCCTCTGCCTCTCTGTTACTCTGCCTTTCAAATAAATAAATAAATCTTTTTAAAAAAGCAAATGCCATTGAAAGAGCTTACACACAGATTATATTTAGATCAACAATATCATTTTTCAATTCTTTTTTAAATCTAAGTGATGGTTTTACTTACAGTGAAAAATTTCTGCAACATTCATCTTTTTACTGTTTTTTGGCATGTTTGCCTCATGAAAAGTTTACTATTTTTGTCAAGTTTTCACCTTTTTAACTGTGCAATAATTATATTCAAAGTTTACAAGATGTTCCAGTTATATGAATCCTAAAGGCAGGCATATATCATTTTTAAAAATTTTTATAATATTATTTGTTTATTAAATTTTTAAAATTTTATTTCAAAGTCAAAGTTAGAGAAAGGGAGAAGCAGAGAGAAGAGAGAGAGGTTCTATCCACTTGTTCACTCCCCCACATGGCCACAATGGCCAGGACTGAACCAAGCCTAAGCTGGAAGCCAGGTGCTTCACCTGGGTCTCCCAATGGATGGCAGAGGCCCAACCACTTGGGCCATTTTCTGCTGCTTTTCCGGGGCCATTAACAGGGAGCTGGTTCAGAAGTGAAGCAGCCAAGGCATGAACCCAAATGCATACAGAGTGCTGGCAATGGCTTTACCTGCTACACAATGCAGGTACTCCTAACATTTTTCTAAAGACCAATGTTGTCTTTACCTCTAAAATAGGAATCTGGTAGCACAGTGGCAAGCCCGGAGGACAGCCTACATTTAGCATTCTGAAGGTCAGTGAGCTGTCGACTTCTGCCTACATGCTGTGGATCTCAGTAGTCCACAATGTGTAGTATGCTCACAGCTGGTTGCATTTTTGCTTTAGGGAAGGCCACGTTCAGCCCCACGTCTCTGTTCACTGTGGCTTTCCAGGCACGTGAGCATTAGCTGGGAGATGCTGGTGTGGACTAAACAATAGAGATGTCGAAGTTCACCAAAGCCCAGGAATGGGACATTGTGATTCATTTCAGGACAGGCAAAGCTCAATTTCTCAAAACAGCGAACAGCAAAGAAGTCAATACAATGTATCATTTAGGGAAATGCTTCCAGATATTGATCCAGAATATTGGCATAAGTTTTAAAGTTGTCTGCCAAAATCATAAATCATTCTAATTCCATCATCAGGCAGGCAGCAGGGCAAAGAGGCAAGAATGCTGCCGGGAGGGCCGCACTGCATCACTGCTGACTTGCCACGTGGCCTTGGCACACGCGCTCTGCCGCCAGCTGCCTCCTCACGGGGGACTGCGAGAAAGGCTGCACTTCCCGGGGCTGCCAAGCACTCTCTATTGGACTGCTCTAACAAAGGATACTGCTCCACTTCAGTTACGTGTCCCTGTTTGAGCATATATCTTGGATGTATCTGTCTGGAACCTTCAAAATGCACCTACTATGTTAGGATGATGTATCACAGACAAGAAAATCCTCTAAAGGAGAAACTTAGCACTACTCTGAGTAGTTGCTATTCTGAAAGGTACATTTATTTGTATTGTAAATGAATATTAAGCAAATTAATAATTTATAATTAAATAAATATTAAATAAATTTAATTATAATTAATAAATATTAAGCAAATTAATTGCAAATCAACAAGTGAACCCTCAGGAACACCACATAGCAATGTAAATTTAAAATGTGATATGACACACTCACAGGACTTCAAAATAAATGTCTTTGTTGATGTACCAATATCAAAATACAAAAATAATTTTTCTGGCTTTCAAAATATTCTATAACTAGATTAGAGGAAGCTAAGGAAACATTGCAATGGGATCCTGGACAAGAGAAAGAAAATTAGTGGGCACTGGTAAAATTTGAATAAAGATTTGTTGGTCTATTAATATTACTATATAAATATTAATTTCCTAATTTTTAGATTTTATGCTATCATAGATTGTTAAAACATTTGGGGAAATGGACTGAAGGTATATGAGACCCTCCATTATTTCAAAAAGGCAAACATGTTCCATAAATTAGATAGATTTTTCACTGCTGTATTCATTTTCCTAGAAGTGAATTCAAGAGTTTTTATTATAGCATTAAGTTCAGCTTATAATTTAATGACCCATTAAACCTTCCTGGATTTATTCAGTTTATTGGTGGAGGAAGGAAGGAGAAAGCCATATTTAACAATGAGTGGCTAGTTGGAAGACTGTAGCCAACTCTGCTGTTTGTATCCTGGTGTCCACTTGCCTACTCTTTATTGTCACCCAAACACTGATATTGTTCAGGGCCACAGGGTGCCCAGCCTAAATGATGGATCATCATGGTTTTTGATTTCCAGTACCTCTTGCAACTGGGTGACCCATGTAAGCCAGTTCAGGCCAATAACGTAAAATGAGAGGATTCAGGAAGTGAATTACTGCTTCCTTCTCTCTCCTCACTTATATGTACTTTAAATACAGTTTTGATGTATGGGATTCTGGCAACCAATTTTTGACCATGAGGCAGAACCCAAGAAAAATGCAAAGATACTATCACCAAGGCGATAACTCAATCTATAGCTACCTCCAAATCTTTTTAGCCTTAGGAAGAATGTAAATTCCTATTAAAGTAAGACAGTATGGTGTGTTTTGTTACTTTAATTGGAAACCAGTTGCCTTTTATTCAAAAATTTTACATAAACTGTTTTATTTTATCTCATAGTCTTTATTATCATTGTCCCATTATCCAGATTGGGAAAACTAACACTGACGGATATTAACTTAGTTCCTCACAATGAATCTGTAATTGAACTCCAAGTGTTCCTGGCTCTGACTTCCTTCCTGTTTCACCAAAGCACACTGTCCCTCTATTTATTTGTAATACCAGGTGACAGATACAGTAATAGATTAGGAAATTTGTCCAGCATTACCAAGTTGTAGAAGTTGTATTAAGACAAACCTTTAGTCTTGTTTCTATATTGCTCAGCCAAGAAGACATTTAAAGGAATTTCCACATCTCTAGTACATTGTCCCGTATTCCTGTGGAAAAGTCAGAGCTAGCTTTCTTCTGTGTTACTTATAGTTTAGCCTTATCTGCAACAAGGGCCTTATGACGGAACCAGTGTCACATAACCATCCGTGGACCTGAGAAGTACAATCGGCTTCCTGGTGCCTTGCCGGTCTGCTCTAATGCATGATGTTTGCTCTTACCTTCTAATCGCACAGTGAGTTTTTCCCTAAGCAATACATGCTACTGACATTTTCACTCTTCACTGCCTCGATACATGTAGCCTGTCCTGCCATGAAATGGAAATAAAATGACTCAAAACAGTGTCAGAACACAGTTCAGGTGTTTTTAGTTAGATGTTAATTTTCACTTTCTTTTTACTTAGAAAAATTTTGTCTAGCACAGCCTCGTGTATGCTGGCACTTCTTTCAGAGCACACTAATGGAGTCCACAGTACCATGAGGATACAAATAGGAAATCCGAGATATGATCTTCTGTACTTTGGAGTTTCTATAGAAACTTGGGGGGACATATTTCAAGACACCATCAAAGGGGGCAATTCTGGTTGTAAATTAAGTCATGTGGCGTTCAGTCCAGCTCTGCTTCTAAAATGCTGGATGCTATACGATGTAGGTAGATACTACCTAAGAGTTTGGGCTGCTGTTGCTTAAAACTATTCACTGCCTCTCTCTGGTTCCAGAACCAAAGGTATCTGAAATAGCTGAAAGTCAAAGGATGATCTATTTGTTTCTTAAAAGAAACTACCCAAAAATTAATTGAAAGACTCAAATAATTGATAAATTCTACATAAAAACTAGAGAAGTAATGTTCGCATGCAAGCTCTATACCTTATTTTACAGCAGTTTCCACTTCCTTTTCTGTTCCACTAAATGGTACAGTATAGTCAAACGCAGAGAACATTCTATGAACACAGGTTTGCACTTGGTAATAGACTTCATCTTTCTGAAGGCTGAATTGAGGAACACTTGTCTGTGTCAGCAAGAACATGGCTGATGGCTTACAAGGCTTCTAAAGCATTGTCCAGCTTTAAGAAAAACTTCCTCCCGTGGTTTAGGAACAGACAAAAGCCTATCTTTCCATGCCATGATTGAGACATAGTTAAAACTAAGAGGATTTGTGTACTGTCATCACTGCAAAGTATTATTGAAAAAGCATACCTTTTGGGAGTCAGATATTTTAAAATTAGACCTCTTGACTCAGCCACACAAGCTATATCTGCTTTGGTTAGTTACTTAAATCCTGAGTCTATTAAAAAGAAATTAATAATATATATTTCATGGTGTGATTTCAAAAATGTTTCTTAAATTTTATTTGAGTTATACAAGTTTCATGTTTCATGTATAAAGATTTAGGAACATAGTGACACTTCCCCTCTGCTTCCCTCCTACCCATACTCCATCCCTTCCTCCTCCTCTCTCACACATTTCCACTCTTATATTTTACAAAGATCTGTTTTCAGTTTACTTAATGATCATATAGTTAACCCTTAATTTACCTAATTAAAAGAGTTCAATATTAGTATGAAAAAAACAATCACTGTTCCTCAATGGAAGAGACAAGGGCTGTAAACAATCATTGAATCTCTTTTTCTTTCTTTCTTTCTTTCTTTCTTTCTTTCTTTCTTTCTTTCTTTCTTTCTTTCTTTCTTTTTTTTTTTTTTTTTTGGACAGGCAGAGTGGACAGTCAGTGAGAGAGAGAGACAGAAAGAAAGGTCTTCATTTTGCCGTTGGTTCACCCTCCAATGGCCGCCGCGTTGCAGCGGTGCACCGCGCTGATCCGATGGCAGGAGCCAGGTGCTTCTCCTGGTCTCCCATGGGGTGCAGGGCCCAAGGACCTGGGCCATCCTCCTCTGCACTCCTGGGCCACAGCAGAGAGCTGGCCTGGAAGAGGGGCAACCGGGACAGAATCCGGCACCCTGACCAGGACTAGAACCTGGTGTGCCGTCACCGCAAGGTGGAGGATTAGCCTATTTAGCCGCGGCGCCGGCCTACAATCATTGAATCTCGAAATGTACATTTGATTACATTACATGTTGGGTTCTCTGTTGGTTACATTGGATCAGGGAAAACATGAATGACATCTGTGTTTCTGGGGCTGGCTTATTTCACTAGGTATAATCGTTTCCAGTTGTATCCATTTTGTTGAAAAGACAGGGTTTCTTTTTCTTTCTTTTTTTTATAGCATAAGGGTTCAGACACATACATGGGGATATAGATAACTGTTTCATATGCTGATTTTTTTGTTTGTGTAAATTACCACTAGCGGGATGACTGGATCATATGGTAGGTCTGTATTCAGATGTCTGAGTATCTCCATACTGTCTTCCACAGAGGCTCCACCAGTTTACATTCCCACCAACAGTGGGGCAAGGTACTTTTTCCCCAGTTGCTCATCAACATCTGTTGTTTGTTGACTTCTGTATGTGAGCCACTCTAATTGGAATGAACTGAAACCTCATCATGGTTTTGATTTGCATTTCCCTAATGGCTAGTGATCCTGAGTATTTTCGCAAGTGTATATTGGCCATTTGAACTTCCTCTCTTGAAAAATGCCTGTTCAAGTTCTTTGCCCATTTCTTAACTAGATTGTTTTGTGGTTATTGAATTTCTTGAGCTCTTTATAGATTCAGCCTTTATCAGTTGCATAGTTTTCAAATATTTTCTCCCATTCTGTCCATTGACTCTTCACTTTGCTGAATGTTTGTTTTGCAGTGCAGAAGGTTCCCATCTTGATGTAATCCCATTTGTCAATTTTGGCTTTGATTACCTGTGCTTCTGGGGTCTTTGCTAAGAAATCTTTGCCTATAACAGTGTCTTACATAGTTTCTCCAATGTTCTTTAATAATTTGATGATATCAGGTCATAGAGTTAGGTCTTTGATCCATTTTGGGTGGACTTTTGTGTAAGACATTAGGAATGGGTCTAGTTTCAAACTTCTACACTTTGAGATCCATTTTCCCCAGGATCATTTGGTAAAGAGACAGTCATTCCTCCAGGGATTTATTTTAGCTACTTTGTCAAAGATAAGGTGGTTATAGATGCATGGGTTAATTTCTGGAGTTTCTATTCTGTTCCATTGGTTTAAATGTCTGTTTTTGATTTAGTACCAGAATGTTTGGATTATAACTGCCTTGTAGTATGTCTTGAAATCAGGTAATGTAATGATGCTAGCTTTGTTTTTGTTGTATAAGATGGCTTTAGCTATTTGGATTGCCTGTGTATCCATATGAATTTTAGCATAATTTTTTCTGGATCTGAGAAGAACATAATTTGTATTTTGATTGGGATCGCACTGAATCTGTAAATTGCTTTTGGTAGGATGGACATTTCCAAGTTGTTAATTTTTCCAGTCCATAAATAAGGAATATTTTTCCATTTTTTTACTGTCTTATTTTATTTCTTTCTTTAATATTTCATATTTTCATCATAGAGATCTTTGACATAATTGGTTAAATTTACTTAAACATATTTAATTCTTCTTGGAGCTATTGTGAGTGGGATTCATCCTAAAAGTTCTTTCTCAGCCATAACATTGTCTGTATATGCAAAGGCTATTGATTTTTGTGTGTTGATTTTATATCCTGCCACTTTACTAAATTCTTTTTTGAGTTCCAAAAGTATATTAGTGGAGTCTTTTGGATCCCCTCTATAGAGAATCATGTTGTCTGCAAATAAGGTTAGTTTGACTTCCTCCTTTCCAATTGGTATACTTTTGATTTCTTTTTCTTACTTAATGGGTCTGGTAAAACTTTGGGACTATATTGAATAGCAGTGGTTAGAGTGGGTATCCTTTTCTGGTTCTGGCTCTTAGATGGGAATGCTTCCAACTTTTCTCCATACAATAGGATGCTGGCTGTGGGTCTGTCATAAAATGTCTTGGGACCAACGCTGTGGTGCAGTGGGTTAACACCCTGGCCTGAAGCATTCCATATAGCACCAGTTCTAGTCCTGGCTGCTCCTCTTCCAATCCAGCTCTCTGCTATGGTCTGGGAAAGCAGTAGAAGATGACCCAAGTCCTTGGGCCCGTGCACCCACGTGGGAGACCCAGAAGAAGCTCCTGTCCCCTGGCTTTGGATCAGTGCAGCTCTGGCCATTGTGGCTATCTGGGGAGTGAACCAGCAGATAGAAGACCTCACTCTCTGTCTCTACTACTCTCTGTAACTCTGTCTTTCAAATAAATAAAATAAAATAAATCTTTAAAAAAATAAAATAAAATGTCTTGATTAAGTTGGAGAATGGTCCTTCCATATCCAATTTGCTTAAGGTTTTCATCATGAAAGGATACTATATTTTTGTCAAATTCTTTCTCTGCATCTGTTGAGTAACAATATGGTTTTTGGTGTCCAGTTTATTAATATAACATATTACATTGATTGATTTGCAAGTGTTGAACCATCTTTGCAAACCAGGGATAAATCCCACTTGATCTAAGTGAAAGATCTTTCTGATGATTTGTTGGATTCAGTTGGATAATAGTTTGCTGAGGTTTTTTGCATCCTTGTTCATCAGGAATATTGGTCTATAGTTCTCTTTCTCCTGTTGAATGATTTTCAGGCATAGAACTTAATTTGATGCAGTGTTCATAGAAAGAGTTTGGGAGGATTCCGTCTATTTCCATTGTTTTGAATAGCTTGAGAAAAATTGGAATTATTTCTTCTTTAAATGTCCTGTAGAATTCAGTAGTGAAACTGTCCAGTCCTGGGCTTTTCTTTGTTGGGAGGGTCTTTATTACTGATGCAATCTCTGTCTTGGTTATTGGTCTGTTTACATTTTCTATGTCTTTATGACTCAATTTTGGTAGATGGTTTGTGTCTAGAAATATATCCATTTCTTCCAGATTTCCTAGTTTATTACTATATAGCTCTTTGTAGTAATTTCTGATGATTCTTTGTATTTCTGTGCAGTCTATTGTTAAATTTCCTTTTTCTTCTCTAATTTTATTGATTTGGGTCTTCTTCCTTCTGTTTTTGATTAATTTGGCCAATGGAATATAAATTTTGTTTATTTTCTCAAAAATCCAGCTCTTCATTGCACTGATATTTTGTGGGTTTTTTGTTTCAATTTTGTTTATTTATTCTCTAATTTTAATTATTTCTTTCCTCCTAATTTTGGGTTTGATTTGCTTTTGTTTTTCTAGGTCCTAGAGATTCATTGATGGCTCATTGTTTGTTGCCTTTCCAATTTCTTGATGTAGGCACTGATTGCTGCAAACTCCTTCTTAACACCACTTTTGCTGTATCCCATGAGTTTTGATTTGATGTATTGTCATCTTCACTTGTTTGCAGAATTTTTTTGATTTCTCTTTTTATTTCTTCTATGACCCACAGTTAATTCAGGAACATGCTGTTCAGTCTCCATGTGTTTGAATATGATCCAGAGATTCTTGAGTTGTTGATTTCAAGCTTCATTCCATTGTGGTCAAAGAAGATGAATGGTGTGATTTCAATTTTTTTTTTTTAATTTGCTGAGACTTGCTTTATGGCCTAGCATATGGTCTTTCCTGGAGAAAGTTCCATGCACTGATGAGAAGAGTGTATTCTTCAACTGTGGAGTAAAAAGTTCTGTAGATATCAGATAGGTCCCTTTGGTCCATAGTGTCAACTAGCTCCATTGTTTCTTTATTGATATAGTATTGTATAGTTAATCTGCCCATTGACTTGCCCATTGATGAAAGTGGGGTGTTGAAGTCCCCCATTACTGTTGTATTGGAATCTATGTCTCCCTTTAGATTCATTAACATTTGTTTTAAAAAGCCAGGTGCCATAATTGGGTGCATATACATTTATCATAGTCACAGCTTCTTATTGAATTGATCCCTTAATCACTACATAGTTCACAGGTTTTTGTTTTGTTTTGTTTTTGACAGGCAGAGTTAGAAAATGAGAGAAAGAGAGACAGAGAGAAAGGTCTTCCTTCCGATGGTTCACCCCCCAGATGGTTGCTACGGCTGGCACGCTGCGCCAATCCGAAGCCAGGATCCAGGTGCTTCCTCCTGGTCTCCCCTGCGGGTGCAGGGCCCAAGCACTTGGGCCATCCTCCACTGCCTTCCCAGGCCACAGCAGAGAGCTGGGCTGGAAGAGGAACCACCAGGACAGAATCTGGCACCCCGACCGGGATTAGAACCCAGGGTACTGGCGCCACAGGCGGAGGATTAGGCAAGTGAGCCAGAGCGCTGGCTCAGTTTTTATGTGAAAGACTATTTTGTCTGATATTAAGATTGCAACACCTGTTCTTTTTTTTCTATCTTTTCGCTTTCAATCAGTGGGTATTTTTTTATTTTGTTGGTGAGATATGTTTATTATAGGCAGCAAATAGATGGGTCTTATTTTTTAATCCGTTCAGCCAGTCCATATCTTTTAACTGGAAAGCTGAGGCTGCTGATAGTCAAGCTGTTGATAAGTAATGACTTTGCCATACCATTTTTCCATAAATATTCCTATTTTTATTTGGATTTCTTTTGTACTATTATTAGAATTTTTCTGCCTTCAGATTTGTGCATAATGATGGTTATCTTTCTCTGTTTCTGTTTGTAGCACATCCTTAAACATCTTTTGTAAGGCTGAATAAATGGTGACAAATTCTTTCAATTTCTGTTTGTTAAGGAAGGTCTATTTCACCTTCATTTTTAAATGAGAGCTTTGCAGGGTAAAGTATTCTGGGTTGACAGTGTTTTTTTTTCTCTTAAGACTTAGAATATGTCTCGCATTTCTCTCCTAACCTGTAGGATTTCTGATAAGAAGTCAGCTATGAGTCTAGGTGGAGATCCTCTGAAAGTAATCCAGTGTTTCTCTCATGTACATTTTAGAATCTCTTCTTTATATTTTGCTGTGGAAATTGTAACTACAATGTGTCATGGTGAAGACTTTTTCTGGTCATGTCTGTTAAAAATTTTATGTGTTTCCTTTTTTTTTTTTTTTTTTTGACAGGCAGAGTGGACAGTCAGTGAGAGAGAGAGACAGAGAAAGGTCTTCCTTTGCCGTTGGTTCACCCTCCAATGGCCGCTGCAGCTGAAGCGCTGCGGCCAGCGCACCGCGCTGATCCGATGGCAGGAGCCAGGTGCTTCTCCTGGTCTCCCATGGGGTGCAGGGCCCAAGCACTTGGGCCATCCTCCACTGCACTCCACAGCAGAGAGCTGGCCTGGAAGAGGGGCAACCGGGACAGAATCCGGTGCCCTGACCAGGACTAGAACCCGGTGTGCTGGTGCCGCAAGGTGGAGGATTAGTCTAGTGAGCCGCGGCACCGGCCATGTGTTTCCTCTTCTTAGAAGTACCTTTCTTTTGCCAAATTGGGGAAGTTTTCTCTAATTACTTCACTAAATAGACCTTCTAGTCTGTTCTTTCTTTCCATGCCTTCAGGAACTCCTAATACCTATATGTTTGGTCGTTTGATATTATCCCACAGATCTCCAAAATTGTTTTAAGTTTTCTTTTCTTTTTTTTTTTTTTTTGGTCTGTTAAGATTTCCAAAGATTTATCTTCCAATACAAGTATTCCTCCTTCTCTTTCATTGAGTCTGTTCTTAAGGATTTCACTGCATTTTTTATTTGATCTATTGAATTCTTCAGTTCTAATATTTTATTTTGATTTTTCTTTAAAACTTTAATTTCGTGGAAAAAATTTTCTTTCATGTCATGTATGGTTTTCTTCATGGATTTTATTTTGATTGCTTTTGAGTAATCTTATGATTATTTTTTTGAATTTCATTTCTGGCATTTCCTCAATCTCTTCATCTTCACATTCTAATTTTGAAATGTTGTTGTGCTCCTTTGGTGGGGGAGAGAGTCATGGTGCCTTCCATATTCTTATGTTTTGAATTTCTGTGTTTGTGTTTAGGTATTTGTAGAGTTGGTTTTTGTTTTTGCCTCTGATCACATTTATTTTTGAGCTATAGTTCTGTCGCTTAATGGAATGTCTGCACTTTCAGTGCATACCAATAGGTGTGTGGTGGGTTTGGCCAGGGAGCTCTGGTCAGTACCCGGGAGTGGGGCAAGTATACAGGGTAACAACCAAGTTGAGCTTTGTAGATCTCAATGCCTGTGAGTTAGCCCCCAATGTGTTCCGTGTCACCGTATGAACTACAAAAATGATCTGCACAGTCTTCACTGTAAGCAGTTCCTGTTGCGTTGATCTGCTGTAGGCAACTAAGGAGCTCCTAGCATGTGGAACTGAACCCAGTGATTGCCCTGAGACCCTGCTACACCCTACACCTTTTCATGTAACCACTGAGTCCCCACTGTCTCAGTACACAAGGCTCCGTAGTCACTGGCTGCATAGTTTTCTCTCTGCCCTGCCAGCCTGTCAAGTCAATATAGCTCCACTTCGGTTTCTTGTTCCTAGGAGGCTGCGGGCACCTCACTGTCCTACTTGATTGCCCTGCCACCTCCCAGCCAGGCTCAAAGTCAGTTGGGACTGTGGATTTTTCCTTCTGCTCAAATCACTGGATCACACACATACACAAGAGACACCTGCTGAATGTTGCTGTCTCCCCACCACTACCGCCAGTCCTGTGGAAAGGACGGCATCCTGTCTTAGTTGCTGTGTGCACACACACAGTTTCTCATGGTTCCCCATTCTAACTCAAAATGAAGCCCAGCCTTCCTCAGCCGGGCAAGGGGCACTGTTGTGGGGAAGTTGGGGTGAGATAAACATGCCCCCTCTGCTTCCAATGAGTCAGGGAGCAACTGCTAGCAACCACTAGCCCCCAGAACTGTAGTCCAGACTCACAGCACACTCTCCTTCCAGCTATATCATCAGAAGTTTCAACAGTCAGTTCTTACCTCCGTCTCCAAGCTCCCTCTGCTCCGGCTCTCGGCTGCTGTGGTTGTGCTTGTGACTGGGTTTGTGCTGCGTGCCTCACCTTCCACACAGGTCCATGGTGTTTCTCTTCCTCTTGTAGGATCTCCAGTGTGATTTTTCTCTCCTTCTCCCCTGAGACTGCATTTCCTACACTTTTTTTAACTGTTCATCCTTAGCCTGATGCAGTTTGTCATTCACTAATCTACCATTTTGAAATCTCCTTGATTTCAAGAATTAAAAAAATATTGGAATGGACTGGGGCCAGCATTTTTGCATATCTGGTTACGCTGCCACCTGAGACACCAGGATCATGCATGGATGCTGATTCGTGTCCTGGCTGCTCCATTTCTGACCAAGCTCTCTGCGAATATATTTGGTAAGGCAGCAGAAGATGGTAGTGCTTTGCTGCACTGATGTGGGGGACTCAGATGAAAAATCTGGCTCCTGCCTTGGAGTTGGTCCAGCCCTGACCTACTGTGACCATATGTGCAGTGGGCCAGTGGATGGAAGATGTGTGTGTGTGTGTGTGTGTGCGCGCGCGTGTGTGTCTCCCCTGCTCTCTGCAACTCTGCTTTTCAAATAAATAAATAAATAAATCTTTTAAAATGACATACTGGGATAGATTATATCACAATAACTGGCTGGGCCCATTAAGTGGCTGGAATTAGTGGAGAAAAGAGGTGGCTCTTACCAATCTTTTATTCACTCACACTCTGGTCAAACACCCTTCATTATATTCCTTGTCATTTTTGTATTGATTATTCCTATTTCTACTTTGAAATTCAATCCTAAGTTCTTTGAAGACCTCAGTAGTGTCCCATAGCTATGAAAATTGTGTGGCCCCTCTTTTCAGGATCTAAATGCCTGGTCTGAAAAGCCAGATTAGAGAAAATTGTTTCTTTACTTGTATTACACTCACTTGGTTCCACCCAAATTTATTAAATTGGGCTTCCTTTTAGACTCTTTTTTTTAAATTTTAAGCATGTTTTCCCAAAACTCAAAGAAGTTGTAAATAGTGAGAGAAATTATCCGTGGTCTATATTATGATTTACTGAGTTCCATACCAATAGCTTTTAGGTTCTGTAGTTGGGTGGAGACATACAGATCAAATGTAGAGTTGGTATGGTTCTATGTAATCTACGTGACTCGCACAAGGATGATAATAAGGAAAGGAAGATATATTTATATATGTTGCAGTCAACTTAAGGAATGGGCAGAAGAAAGCAATTCTTGTCGTCCTTTGCCTCATAACTGTTCAGCATGAAAGCTCTCTTTCTCAATTCCCTTTACTTCTCTTTGCACATAGATTCTACCTGTTTTCTGTTGCTGCTGTAGAAAATTAGTACAAATTTAGTGTCTAAAAAAATACAAATCTATTCTTTCAGATTTAGAGAACAGAAATCTAAATCAAAGTTTTGACAGGGCTGTGTTCCTCCTAACATTTGAGGGGGAGCATCTACTGTGTTGTTTTTTTCTTAGCTTCTTGAGGCCACCTGCATCCCTTGACTTGTGACCCCTTCTATGCTTCAATATCACATCTTCCATTAGTGATTCATTCAGACTTTCCTGCTTCCCTCTGATAAGGAGTCTTAGGATGACATTGCACCCACCAGGATAATCTAGTACAACTTCCTCTTCTCAGTTTCCTTAACTTTATCTACACATCCCATTGTATCATGTAAAGAAACATATTCCTGCTTCCAGGGATTATGACATGAACATCTTTGGTGGGATGATTATTCAGCCTACTATATATACATATATACATATACATATATATATATATATATATATATATATATATATATATATATATTGACCCAGATGTCATTTTCATTTCAGATTTACTCCTCTCCTATGAGGAATCTGTATTTCCAAGTTTATGTGGATATGGCTCTGGATATTAGGACCTGTTCCCACTTTTGTGAATTTTACCCCTGAGTTTGGCATGCTCCCCACCAATAATGTCCAGTCAAGATTTCTGTCCTTTCCTGATGTGCATGCCACTATAATAAAACCAGGCAAACCTGATTGTAGAAGAATTTTGAAAAAAGTTATATAATTAAAAGATAATAGTTTAAGAACAAGTACTAACTAGTGAGCAGTGAGCAAGAGAACTAACTCTTGAATATGGAGCTAGCTGTAGGCAGGTGCACTTTCCATTGTCCATGGTCCTGAACTACCCCATATGGTATGGTTCAGTTCTCTTGATCTTTGCAACACAAGGGACTCTTGGCCAGTTTCTTTGTGTTGTCAAAAAAACCTGAACTAGGTGAAGAAAGAAGTAATTAAGACCACCATAGGAACTTATTAACATAGTATAAAATGGACAGAGTTTTGGGCAGGAATAGCCCAAGACAAATTGCCAGATAGAAAATATAAAGACATTTTGATCTAATTTTAGGTAATTGAAACTATGAAAAAGTTGCCACAATTGACTATGATGTAAATATCAAGTAACTAAGGAGGAGTAAAAACATTTGTGTGCTGAACAATGCAAAGGATGTATAAGTCATCCCAAACATAAACATTGACTAAGAAAGATCAGGAAATGTAGTATTTAAAGTGTCATTATTCACTGAATTGCATGGAATATTTAGAATTATTTTGTTTATAATGTGATGGGAAAGTACTACTATGTATAATTTTTATGTATCTTTCATCCTATGCATTTTAGATAACTGTCATAGTTTTAGAGATCACTGTCTTCTAACCCTTACACAAACACACACACACATACACACACCATCAACCTACTCCATGGAAAGCTCATGGGGAGTGTACTATTTCATGAAGTTATCCACATTCTTCACCCCCATTCCTTCAAACATAAACTATACTTCTGATGCCTGATCTTATCTTGTATATTAATTATACATTACTTTTCACTCTTGCAAATCTCCATTCTTTAGGGATGAGTGGGGTTGGAATAGGAATCATGAGTTGATTTCCAGTACCACATGTCAGTGATTCATATTGTTTGGAGGAAAAATGATAGATTTCACAAAAGCTAGTGATTACACTATTATAGTAGGGCATGGGAATAGAATTTAGGACAGAAACTTCACATGCATTTTAATAATTAAAACAACCATAACAGTCTTTTTGCACGATTCCCAGTCAAGGCACACTCAGTGCCAGAATGTATTTCTAAACATCCTGACTATTCTCCCACACTTCATTTATTATGGATCTTTGCTTAGACACACCTGAGATTCTGGACATACATGTACAGCAATCATCTTTTTATGCAGTTTTCCACTTGAAACCACTTGGGTTTTAACAAGTAAGGCTTCAAAGTAATTTTAGTTTTCATTATTTCTCAGGACTAAAAATTGCTATATGGAAAACGTCATGAGTTTCCTCAAAAAATGTGAGCCAAAGTTTTGTTCCTAGATTTAAAAACAACAATAACAACAGTAATAGTGAGAACTGGACAATAAACAAATAAAAAAGAATCCAAAGTGCTTTGTTAAGGAAAACATTGGAGACAGAAATCAAGGTGCATGCTGGCCGACACATGAGTTAATAAGTTTTGAGTCTTTTGCTGTTGCTTGCACAATCACTATCATACAGAAACTATGGTAGGTTTTATCCTAATTGCTGTTACCTCTCAAATACCATTTTGCTCAGGGCACACCTCCATTTTTCCAGCTAGTTAATACAGAAGACTATGGTTAAAATCTACGTTTCCATGGAAACAACCAATTATAAGTGCAATCTGAAGAACTGGAAGACAGCTGCCAAAATTCTGAGGGGAAAAGAAATGATCTGGGTTGGCAACCTGGTAGAAACATCGCCTGCTAAGGGCTTTTGCCAGCTTCCCCTTGTGTTGGCCAGCAAGTTTATATCTGAACAAACATCTTGTACCCATTTGCTAAGCACTGCATCTGTAAAACATTCTAAAAGGATAATTGTGTCTAGGGCTCAACATATGTGATGGTGAGGCAGGAAAAAATTCTCGCATTTTTTGGTATAATTTCTCTCATATGTTTCTTATAACTTCATGGCACTAACATCAACACAAGAGAAATGAAAGTACCTTAAGTGGACTTGCTATTTCCAAAAGTGTCCTTGTAAATTCTATTTTGAATATTCCTGTGTTCATTGTTTTTATTTAACAATATGTAATGTCAATAATTGGGAGATAAATATAGAACTTAAAACATGTCAGCCATCAATTTGGAGTTTTGGTGTTTGGGCCTCCTATACTTGTGACACTCTGATTCAGTAGGTATCATTGTATCTCCTTCTTAATCCCCCTATGTGTTATTATTATTCATTTTAGGAAGATTGATATATAAATATAATGCATGTGTAAAATAAAAGAATTAAATTGAAGATAATTCACATTAAATATGTTTTATATAAACTATTCCATTCATCTTATTAACAATCCAAGGAGGGAGGATATTTGCATATCTATTTTTTGTATGAAGAAACAAAAAATAGAAAGGTTAGGGGCATGATAAAGTCACAGTTCATAATTATCTGTAAAACTAGGGACAAGAAACAGCAGAAGACTAATCCTGTAGACCAAGGATTGTTTTCACTGCACAGTATGGTCCTCTCCTATCTTCTAATGAATTTTCTGATATCAACCTTTATTATATCAAGTGATGTAGTTCTTGAGCATGTTTATCTTGGAGGTTCGTCAGTTGGTAATATACAATAACATGTTCCCTATCGTCTACCTGTGTCTTTCTCTTATTTGCAGTTAAGTGAATGGAGGAAGAAAGAGTAAAATTGACGATGATGGAAATTGTATTCAATTAGCATGAAATGGTAAACAGCTGCTACATTCAAATCTTGTAAAGAGGTTGTCAGGCCCACAAAATTACTATGCACATGGCACAGTTTTGAACAACTGCAAAAGAGATACTGATTCAAAATGTGAAAACTTGACACAAGAACTTCTGGGTCCTAAGAGACACACAAGAATTTCCCTTTTAAGGAAACTGGCTATTTATAGTTTACAAACCCCTATTCTGGTTAAGGAAAAAAGTAAATTCCAATTCCAAGGTTGAATAAATTTTTTCTTAAGTTGAAATGGTACTTATTTGTACAAGAAGCACTACTATTACATTTAATCCAGGATAATTTATCTTTTCTGTGGCTATATTGCAGGAAAGTAGAAAATATATCACATAATTCCACTCTACCACATGGACACCAAGACTCAACTGAACTAAAAAATTCATATGAAAATATTTACATCTTCCCAAATTTGAATATTTTCCGAATACATATTTTGAAAAAAGATAACATTTTTATTACATCTTTATTCAAAATTAGTAAAGTGTGATAAAAAATAGTTTCCTCATTTCTATACTTAATTTGAAGATGTTATCATATAAAAATATTCATGGTTATTTAAGATTCATGATAAATATGGTGAGCCTTTTCTACAATAAAGCATCATCGAAAGATATTTTAGATAAGGTTCTATTGTATTTGAGCCCCCTGTCTCATTCTCCCCAACTCTGTTCACACCCAAAATTCTGTTCCCATCTGTCATAACTCCATCTCTCATTTTACTAGGAGAATAGGTTCTACTCTTTTCTACCTCAAATTCTGTTTCTGTCATTATTCGTATTGTTTGACCTTCCTTCTCTTCATTGTTAATCCAATAGTCCTTAATCCTGGGTGCACATGAACTTCAAAACCTGGACAGCTTTGGAAGACTACTGGTGCCTGTGGTCACTCTGCACTAGTTAGGGATCTAGGTTGAGGACCACTGACCTTAGAAGGAATGGCCCCTCTCCAGTCAAACCCCATTCTCCACCTGCACTTGAGTCAGGCATCCTGCCTTTTTAAAGTACTGATTCTGGAGGCACCTGCCTTTCTGATCCTCATGATTTTCTTTTCCAGTTTACTCATGCTCAGCTCAGTGTTTCACATCTTCAAAAATTAGTTCAAGAAGGGTCTTTAAAGAAAGAGATAATGTGCTTCCATAGAAAGTACAGGAAGCAGCATATGCTTCTATCCATCTTGTAATGCTATTGAAATGGCTTCAGAAGGGTACATTTCCAAAGACTAGAAAACTTAAAGAGATCTCAGAAGGCAATGAAAACTGGTCATGCTTTAAGATACAAATGATGTTGCCAGGGTAGCATGGGATTCTTGCAGAGCCCCTTTTGTCAAGATTAAAGCATGCTGTTGCCTACTGAATACATAACATAAAATTCAGCAAAACAGATTACTTTAGTGAATTTTTTTTCTTTTCTCCTATTGGGTAAGGTTCTTATAAAACAGTGACTGTCAATGTAGTTGATGTTGTATGAACTTATAGTCACTCTTATTATTGCTTCTTGAGAAGGGTTTGCAAACACTGTGATTAAAAATGGAAATGAGTGGTTTGGGAACATTAGTCTCTTGTTTGTCATAGGAAATATCTTTTAGAGACTTGATCTGCAGTTGGTTTCCTTATCATTCTGAGTTCTAAAGAAAAACTGTCCATGGTCCATTATTAAAAACCAAAATATGAGCTTCATAACACTAGATAAAATGTTTTGTGGTTTAACATAATATTTAATTTATTTATGACCATTTATGACCATTTTAAAGTTTTGTTAGGTACACTCATCAAATTAGTGGCAATATTGTAAGTTTAACCAATAGATACCTGGATGGTCTTTCTCAGAAGTTCCTTAACTTTTAAAAAAAATATTATTTTTTCATCTACTTAAAAGAGCAACAGAGAGATCAAGAGAGGGTAAAGGAAAGAGAGATCTTCCATCTGCTGCTTCATTACCCAAGTTCCCTCATTAGCTATGCTGGGTCCAGCTGAAGTTAGGAATCAGGAACTCCATCCAGATCTCCCACATTTATGGCAGAGACTAAAGAACTCGAGCCATTTGTCTCCCAGAACAGATAAGCAGGCAGCTGGATCAGAAGTAGAGCATCCACGACTGGAACCATCACTCCAATATGGGGTATGGGCACCCTCAGCATGTTTAAACCTACTGAGTCCCAACACCTACCTTGCTTTAGTTTTTTCAAAGCAAACAATGCATATATATATATATATACACACACACACTATTTGAGAAGCCAGAGACAGTCACAGAGAAACAGACATATGGAGTGTCTCCATGGTCTAGTTCACTCCCTAAATGCCTGCCCAAGCCTAAAGCTGGAACTTGGGACTCACTCCAGATCTCTTAAATGAGTGGTAGGATCAAGCTACTTGAGCCATCCATCACGTGCTGCCTCCAGGATGCACATCAGCAGGAAACATGGATGGGGAGTGGAGCCAAGACTTGACCTCAGGCATTTGATGTGGGATGCAGGCATCCTAGCCAGGGCCTTAACCACTAGGTCAAATACCCACCTCATATTTTATTATTGTGGAAAATCTATTCATTGTGAAATAGAACTCAATAAACTTTTTTTATTTCTAAAGGCATTTTGTTTTAAAGACAGAACCACTTACTCTTGGAACATTAATTTCTTCATAAAGATTTCTGAAATTTCCATTTATCACTCCTCTCTTCCCAAACCTAACCACCATTACCTCATTCCAGATGTCCTACTTGTTTTGTGAAAAATGAATTTGAAAACAAGTTGTCACATACTATGTGGGCATTGGGTAAATTAAATGAATTCTCAGTGACCAATCATTCTTTGAGACGTGAAGGGGCCTAGAGAAGTCTGGCTCTACTTCAAAGGAGGTTGAGGGGGAGGGGATCAGAATTACACTTTCCATTACTGAGTATCTCTTTGTTGAAAATAAAGCAAATGTTGTGCTTCTGTCAATGCAGAGTGAGACTAATGGTAAATATTTAGTATAGAATCCGTTATCCAAAATAAAAAAAGATAAAAGTTGCTTACATTTGCTGAACTGAAGGAAGCCACATTTGTGATACTGGAAGAAACTTTAGGTAGCGTTAACAAAGGGGGAAAAAACAATATCGCATACAAACTTTTTAAGATTTTATTTATTTTATTTGAGAGTTAGAGTTACAGACAGTGAGAGGGAAAGACAGAGAGGAAGGTCTTCCTTCCATTGGTTCACCCCCAAAATGGCCACAATGGCCGGAGCTGCACCAATCCGAAGCTAGGAGCCAGGCGCTTCTTCCTGGTCTCCCATGTCGGTGGAGGGGCCCAAGCACTTGGGCCATCTTCTACTGCTTTCCCAGGCCATAGCAGAGAGCTGGACTAGAACTGGTGCCCATATGGGATGCCGGCGCCGCAAGGGGAAGATTGACCTACTGCACCCCAGTGCCGGCCCCTACATACGTGCTATTTACATTGCAATCTGTTCAAATTTTCCTTACTCAGAATATGCCATATACCATACTTTGAACTGACATTGCCCTAATATTACTATTTTATTTTATATAGAACAGATTTACTATATTTGCCTCACGAGCCCATTTCAGGGTTACTGAGCATTAGGAATGTGTCTGATACGCTTGACCCAGCCATATTGTTTTGTCAACAGGTATTTCTAAGACATGAGGTCAATGAATCCTATGTGTATTCTGGGAATCTTTACTTTGGAATTGCTCTACAAAAAAAAAATTAAATGATTTTTCTATGTAGATTTTCACAAAACGTTTGATATTCCGAAGAATTTAGTGTTGGAATAGATGTCCTGGGGTTCAGTATACAAACGTATGGGGCTGGGTTTCCCTCTCTTTGTTGTTCCACACCAGGAAGTCCGGAAAATTAGGTTCTTTTTCTCTGAGGAAGAGGCTTCTTTTGTCTGTAAAGAAGAGAAATACTCTGATCCCATTTATCTTGAAACTGTTGCCAAGGTTGTGAAGCATTCATGATCTCATTGATCCTCTGTGTGAAGTTCTTGTTTAGGCCCGGTTTCTAAGATGCATGGCACACAGTGGTCACAGGATTCCTAGAACCTGCTTTATTGCAGCTGGGCCCTGTGCCACTCTGGTCCTATGTGATTGTTCCTAAAAGATTGCAGACTACAGGAAGGGTCTATTCCAGAATTCCGAGCTGATAGTTTACCTGTTATATGTAAATATATTAGGGGAAGTTTTACAGCTTTCGAGGAGATTGAATTCATGACTAAAGGAAGAATAATCTGAAAAGTGAAGTAATTGATAAACTATACAAAATAAAAAGTTCAAAAATAAGATACAACTACGGTACACCACAACTACAATCGTAATTATAAATTGAATTTCCACATTGCTGATACCAATTTAGCCAAAACATGGTATAAGTGCAATGACAAAGTGGGGAAAGGAGGTGTGTGTGTGTGTACCAATGTTATAAAAGAGAGTAAAATAGCACTCGCAATAGTAGAAAGTCAATGTAAGCATCAAATATCAAAAAATAGAGAAGCAATTTTTGTTTCTGTTCTTCATGAGAGAATCACAGGGGATTCGGTTAAAAGAGTTTCAAGTGGCTGCCCCAGGGGATAAGGCGTTTCATTTTTTAAGATATATATGGAGGGTTGGCATGTGGCCTAGCAGTTAAAACACCAGTTAAGATGCCTGAGTCTCCACATTGGATCACCTCAGGATTCTTGATCCTGCTCCTGATTCCAGATTCCTGTTAATGCAGACCCTGAGACGCAGCAGTGATGGCTCCAGTAATTGGATCCCTGCCACCCATGTGAGAGACCTAAGTTTAAATCCTAGCTCCCACCTCTGGCACAGGTCAGGTCCATGACATTGAATCAGTAGATGGGGGAACATTCTCTCTCTCCTTCTCGCTCTTTCTCCCCTGCTTCTCAAATAAAATAAATAAAAAATTTAAGAAATAAGATGTATTCTAGAGAGGGGAAAATGGTGGATTATGGAGTGACATGCTTTACAAGGCTAGGAAGAAACAGTGAGGAGAATAATGTGGGAGATATATGCATGGTGAGGAGTGGAGAGAAAATCACTCAGGAAGCCTCATGGGAAGAGGGGAAATAGCTTGAACCTGTGTGGTAAGTGCTGACCTGCACTCAGAGAATGAGGAGAGTTGGCGCTGTGGATATCTGGAGCCAGCAGCATTTTCGAGATGGGGGAAGGTTGGACTGCACCAATCTGTGGGCATAGATTCAGAGAGAGAGCATGGCATGGGACCAGACTAGAGCCCCGGAAGCTGACAGTTGATGGTGGTTGCTTGTGGTCTTAGTGGAAGTGGAGGGAGGCTGTTGATCTAAATCAATCTCTACAAAACAGAACCCATGGTCTGGCTGTGAGAGGGCAGGTGCCATTTTAAAACAGGACTACAAATATGGAAGCCTGCAGGTGCACACATAACAGCTCACTGAGACGAGAGACCTGAACATAGCACTGGCAGCAGGCATTAGACCAGTGAATGGGCATTAGAGCACTGGTGGGCAGGCATTAGACCAGTGAATCTGGTGTGTGCAAGTGATCCAGAGCTATGAGCAGAGAGAATGACCCACAGCCCCACTGACTCAGAGCTCAGCAAGAAGGTGGCTGGACAGCTACGAGGGGCAGAGGGATGCCCACAGCCTCTGGTCTCAGCATTGGTGGGAGACTTATATGTTTTTTTTTATGTCTATTGTGTTTATTTTTCAAAATAGTTTTGAATGGGACAATCCTGACTCTACAATTTTCTTTTTTAAAATTTTTATTTAATAAATGTAAATTTCCAAAGTACAACTTTTGGATTATAGTGGTTTTTTTCCCCATAACCTCCCTCCCACCCACAACCATCCCATCTCTCATTCCCTCTCCCATCTCATTCACATCAAGATTCATTTTCAATTATCTTTATATACAGAAGATCAATTTAGTATATACTAAGTAAAGATTTCAACAATTTGCACCCTCACAGAAACACCAAGTATAAAGTACTATTTGAGTACTAGTTATGTGGTTGAGACCTAGGGTCCTCAGTGGCTACATGAAAAGGTGTAGGGTGTAGCTGGAAATTGAGTTCTAGCATGCCCAACTTAGGTGTTACCCTGGAAACTCACCCCACCATAGATCATTGATCAGACTTAGGTGTTACCCTGGAAACTCACCCCACCATAGATGATTGATTAGAGCCCCTGGCCACACCCACCACACACCTCCTAGTATTCACTAAAAGGGCAGACATTCCATGAAGCCACAGAAGCATAGCCCCAAAAATAAATGCCAACAGGAGAAAAAAGTTAAAAATGAGCTCCATAAATGCCAAAAAAATAAGAGCCAAAATTCAGAAACACAAGAATAGGGAAGTCACCATGACCCCCTCAGAAGAACAAAACATTTTAATGTTAGAATGCAATGATGAAGAGATGAAGAAATGCCAGCAATGGAATTTAGAAAAAGATATCTAAAGCAAATCTATGAACTAAAGGGAACCATACATGACATGAATGAAAATATTTCCCAGGAAATTGAGAATATAAACAGAAATTAAAATGAAATTTTAGAAATTAAGAATTAAGTGAATCAAATAAAAAATGCAATGGAAAGTCTTAACAGAGACTCGATGAAGCAGAAGAAAGAAATCTGAACTATAAGACAAATGTTTGGAAATCTCACAGTCAGACCAAAAAAAAAAAAAGAAGAAGAAAATTGAAAACTTGAAAGCTTAAAAGCAGTATTGGAGATCTATGGGATACTATGAAATTACTCAACATATGGGTCGTAGGCATTCCTGAAAGAGAGAAAAGAGAGAAGGGAACAGAAAGCCTATTTAGTGAAAAAATTACAGAAAACTTCCCCAATTTGGAGAAAGAAATGGATGCTCAAGAAGAGGAAGCACATAGAACTAACAGACATGACCAGAAAAGATCCTCACCATGACACATTGAACTTAACCTTTCCACAGTAAAACACAAAGAAAAGATTCTAAAATGGGCATGAGAGGAACACCAGATTATATTTAGAGGATCGCCAGTTAGACTCACAGCTGACTTCTTATCAGAAACCCTGTAAGCTAGAAGGTAATGACAAGATATAGTACAAGTCTTGAAAGAAAAAGAAAACTGTCCACCCAGAATGCTGTACCGTTCAAAGCTTGCACTTATGAATGAAGGTGAAACAAAGCCCTCCGCAATGAACAGAAATTGAAAGAATTTATTGCCACTTGTCTAGCCTTACAGAAGATGCTTAAGGATGTGCTACACACAGAAACACAGAAAAATAACCATCATTATGAAAGAATGAGAAGGCAGAAAAACCACCAGTAAAAAATACAAAAGAAATACAAAGAAACAATAGGAATATTTATGGAAAAATGCCAATGCCACGATGGTACTTATCAGTACTCACCTTGAATGTAAATGGTCTCAGTTCTTCAGTTAAAATATACAGACTGCCTGAATGGATTGAAAAACAAGACTCATCTCTTTGCTGCTTACAAGAAACATAATCTCACCAACAAAGATATACACAGACTGAAAGTGAAAGGATGGAAAAAGATAGTCCGTGCTAACAGAAACCAAAAAAGAGCAGGTGTTATCATCCTAATATCAGACAAAATAGACTTTTACATAACAATTGTTGAAAGAGACAGAGACGGGCACTATGTAATGAATAAGGGATCAACCCAATAGGAAGATCTGACTATAGTAAATGTATATACACCTAATTATAGGGCACTTGGCTACCTAAAAAAAAATGTTAATAAACCTAAAGGAGACTTAGACTCCAATACAGTAGTAACAAGGAACTTCAATACCCTATTTTCAAAAGTGGACAAATCAACCAGAAACAACATGAAACAACAGAATTATCAACACTATAGACCAAATGACCTAACTGATATTTACCAAATCTTTCAACCCACAGTGGCAGAATACACATTTTTATCAGTACATGGAACTTTCTCTAGGATGGACCATATGCTAGGCCACAAAGCAAGTTAAAAAAAAATCTCAGACCACAATTGAATAAAGCTAGAAATAACAACTCAAGAATCTCTAGAACATACGTAAACACATGGAAACTGAAATACATACTCCTGAATGAACAGTGGGTCATAGAAGAAATCAAGAGAGAAATTTTTAAAAAATTTCTAGAAACAAATTAAGATGACAATACATCATAACAAAACCTATGGGATATAGCAAAAGCAGTGTTAAAAGGGAAGTTCATAGCAGTCAGTGACTACATGAAGAAACTGGAAAGATTCTAAATAAATGAGCCATCAATGCATCGGAAGGACCTGAATGAATACATTTTCCCTTGAAAGGTTAAAGGATATTTTCTTCATTCTAGGATCATAAGCTGAGGTTGGAGAGGTGATCACGGTGTGGAGGAATTTGAGGAGAAAGGATATATACAATAGAAAAGTGAATTTAAGATTGGAAATGTGGTAGAATTGTCAGGCCATATTAGACTTTATTTCACATTTACAATAATAAATTTAAAGTGAAGCCAAGCAATTATGTGATTTTTTTAGGAACACAAATCAATTCACATGCAGCCAGGGAGAAAGAGAGAGTAGAAAGCTGGAGCATTAGATTTTATACTTTGACCTGTAACGGCACAGCAGAAGCCAAGCATTGAGGCTGAAGGTTTTGACATGGAAGGAACCATGATGTTAGGCATGGAATTAGGCTGGACAAAAGAAAGTGAAACCAGATATGAATGAGGCATGGTGAGAGTATCAGCAAGGATGAAACTTAGAATCATGTGTCCATCATCTTTTCAACAAGTGAACAAGAAGTTTATGAGGGATGATAGTTGTTGCAACTTCCAGGCTTGTGTGATGTTGGGAGTAGATGACTAAGGCAGAGTGGAAGAAAAGACCTTTGGAGAAGAGGGCAAGGAGCTCAAAGTCCAGACTACTGGCTGCAGAGATGTCCAAGAATGATTATAGTAAGTCATCCATTGAATGACATAGTAACATGAGAGAAGAGGAGGGTTGGGAGGTGGTGTGTAACTGTCGATAGAACCACAAAGGAGCAAGACTTTGCAAGGACAAGGCACATAAAAGGACAGAGAGAGAAGAAAGCAGACCAAGAAGGGTGCTTACCCAACTCCAAACTCTGAGGTCCCAAGGATACTGGATAAAATGTGTGTTCACTGGAGAAGGCTGGAGAAGAAAGTGTGTGCTCATTTAAGTCATGGGAGTGAAGGGAGCATTGAGAGAAACAGTTAAGGAGATGAGAATGTGCGATAGGCTATTGATTAAGAGCACCAGGAAGCATGATGTGAAGGTGAAATGAAAGGAAGAGTGAAACTGGGGCTATGAGATAGAAGGTATTGGAATAGGAATGGAGTTGAAGATTATCACGGGATTCGCAGGAAACTTCCAAGTTTTGGCAATGACTGAAAGAAACAGGAATGTGGGTCATTATGCATGGCTGCTGAGAGTTTCTTACCAACAAAGAGGTCTAAGTTCCAGCATGGAAACCCAAATAGTTAGCTTGGCAATATGGCAGTGACTGACTGTTCTCTGAACAGCCTGCATCTTTATGACTTTCTTGGGCTCCATTTCCTACTATAGTCATTGTCATTGCTTTGGTAAAGGTTACATTAAAAAAATGTGACAGCATGGGGCTACATGGACATGTGAGGAAGAGCTGAGGGTGACAAGCCTTTCTCCTCCACCACCCTTCTGGTGATTATGTCAGGTAGCTGTGAGTCTCGGATTCCCCATAGGGAACAAAAGTAGGTGGCCTTTAGGTCCTTCTTGGGTTTGCATTTCTGTTATTATAACATCAAGGATGCGAAGTTATGTTTGTAGCATTTTATATTGAATTATTTTGTTCCATATTATCAAGTGGAGATGCTCAAGGAAATTAGGCTTAAAAGATGCACAATTAATGGGTTCCCTTTTTAGGCATATTTTTGGTGCTGCTATTTGTATTCAGTCCATACCTAAAAGTACATTGTGTGTGTGTGTGTGTGTGTGTGTGTGTGTGTGTGTAGTTATGTGCCACATAATGACTTTTTAGTCACTAGTGGACTGCATATATGATGGTGATCCCATTAGAATAGGTTGCCTAGTCATACCTTAGACATCCTAGTTTATATAATTTCACTCTGTTGTTCACAGAACAAAGTAATTGGCCAATGATTGTCTTAGAATGCATTCCTTTGCTGAACCATGCATGACTGTATGTTTATATACTGTCACAATTTTTAAAAATATTCCCTTTTTTTTTCTTACTCATCTGAGGGTTCCATGTATCTATTTCCATGAATGAAATACATACAACAGTCTTGATCATGATGAACCAAGCTTCTATCTCACTGGCACAAGATTCTATGCAATTATCAGTGTTTTTCTAAAACACTGATAACCAGTTAAAAAGGATAGCCACTGGAAGAAGATGACTTGGGCCCCTGCCACACATGTGGGAGACCTGGAAGATACTCCTGGTTCCTGGCTTTGGATGGATCCAACCTGGCCATTTGGGGAGTGAACCAGTGGATGGAAGATTTTCTCTCTCTCTCTCTCTCTCTCCCTCTCCCCCTCCCTCACTCAGCCTTTCAAATAAATCAATACATCTCTTTTTTAAAAACATAAAAAGGATAGCTGCTTAGCCTTCATAATTTCCCACCATCACATGTATCTAGACATTTGAGTATTCTGCATTGCTCTGGCCAAATGGCTGTGAAAGCAACATGCAAAGTAAGAGAGACACTGTGAGCCATATTCAGAGATGTTTTCACCTGCAGGGGCACTGGTGGATCCCACTGTGATCATGTTACATGTGCATCCAAGGACACACACATATGGCCACCCCCTCCTCCATTGTGGACACCTCAGGGTATGAGACAGGCTTCTAGCAACAACCAGGTTGCCTTTGTAGCTGGTTGGTTATAAACTTTTACACCATCTGCTCTGAAGTGCCGTATCCCCCAGAAGAAGAGAAGTAGTAGCGACTGAACGCTGTCTTCATCCTTTCTGTGCTTCCAAAACCTCCTCCCCCAATTAAAGGAACGAAAATAGGCCCATACATGATTCTTGAACCATCCCCATATTAGCAGTCCCATGTTTGATAGAGAAAAAGATAAAAAGCAACATGGATTGCCACGATGGAATGGAGATATACTAGCAACTGGTTGTATTACCATATCAAAGAGCCTACTGTCCCAGGGATAATTCCTGGGCAAGGCAGATTCAGGACATTTCCATTAAGTCATTTTAAGCCACTGCAGTTGAACTGCATCTGGAATCTATTGTGGCCTATTTTCAGCTCTAACGTTACACCAGTGTGAAAGTCCCAGCCTTGGCTGCAGCAACATGTGGCTCTAGGTGGCGTCTGTAAGGCAATGACACTTATTAGTTTTCATAAAAAATTGAAACTATAAAAACAATATTCGACATTGGAATGACTCCATGATCATGGAGTTGGGCTATACTTTGACAGTGAAGTGAGTTCTTGAGGACGAAAAGATATCATCAAAGTAGCTTTTGGTGGGGACCTAATTTCCTACTATTTGTTTCCTTATCAAGCAGCTCCTTCTAAATATAGTGAGTTGCCATGAGTTCTATTCTCTGAGGTCGGTGTTTTACTTTGAGTTCGCAATAATCATTATAATGCTGTAAAATTAATAGCAGAAGTCATTAATAGTATTTTTCTTGTGGTGACAGGGGTGGAGGGTCCTTCTTCCTATTCTTTCTTAGTTTCTTTCTCCTCAGAGTAAAATAAAACTGAAAGATTATAGAAATTTCCATGCTTGGGCAAGTATTTGAGTCAATATAACCCTGGGAAAGGAAGTGATGTAATCAAAACAGATTTTTAATGCCATGAGAAGTTTAGTTGTGTGCAGAAATATAGCAAACCTATATTCTTTCAAATAGGGAATTGTCTGCGGTTAGTTTGTCTTATTCCTCCCCTCTAAAAATAAATTTACCTGAGGAAATAAGAAATGGCTTCCTTAAGAACTGCTAGTTAGAAAAAAATTAAATTTAGAGGAGAAAGGAGTAATTTCAGGGATGTCTGAATACTGTAGAGCGCCTTGGGCATGCACTTATTATAGCAGTGTCTGGTTTCACAACTGTCTTCCATAGTAGCCTCTATCCCAGCACGGAGTACACCTGACATTAGTTTTCCTGGGCTGCCACAGCATGTCTCATACACACACACACACTCACAATGAATTATCATAGTTTTGGAGACCAGAAGTCTAAAATCTCAATGTCAGTGCCATGATCACTCTGAAGGATTTAGAGAAGACACCAGCTTTAACCTCTTCTTTGCTTCTGATTGCTCTGGGCAGTCTTTGGTTCTTCTTTACTAGCAGACCCATCAATCCAATCTCAGCTTTTGTCTTCTCATGATCTTTTCTTTGTGACCTGGTGTTCTCTCTTTTTCATCTAAAGATATCAGTTACTATTCCAGTAGGACCTCATCTTCACTAATATCTCCAGAAAACCTATTTCCAAATAAGGTCACATGGTGAGGTTCTGGTAGATGTGAACTTAAGGGGAACACTATTCAACCCAGTACACATCCAATTCTATTTTCGTTCCATGGAGCCTCCCCCAGTGTCTGACATTCAATTGGTAACCACTGAATTTCTGCTGAATAAGAAAGCAGACTTGTAATGCCCATGAATTGTGCAATATTGCTTTAAAAATAAAATATGAAAGGAAGTATAAGAGAAGGGGAGTTTTATGGTAGAAGGGAAGGATCACAAGTGTTGTTTGCAAATATAAGCCCCAAATGTGTAGAAAAGCCTACAGGCATTTGTGAGACTGAACCCAGGCTGCCCCCAACTCAAACCGTACAGTTTCTGTAGATTCTGTACTCTTGAAACATCCCCCTCATCCAAAATCCTCCAGCTCTTAGCTTAAAAGTCAATTCTTCAAAAAGGGGACATTTCTCCAAATGCTCTACAAGTATAAAAGGAGTATGTTGGGTCCTATACTCACAGACTGTTTGGAGGCATGTCACATGCATACTTAAAGTGTTAGCAGCCATCATAGTTTGGAACAGCATTTTTAACATGTTCATTTTCAATTCCTTTGGCTTCCACCTAGTGAGGAGCCAAATAGAGACTTGCTCATATGAATTAGTTTTCCTGGGCTGCCACAGCATGTCTCATACACACACACACACACACACACACACTGGAATTATCATGGTTCTGGAGACCAGAAGTCTAAAATCTATACCCCAGCGGCTATAGGTGCTTACCCAAGGTGGTCTTTCAGATAACTGAATGCTATTGTTTTGACCAACCTCAGGCTTCTTCCTCTGGAACAACTGTCTGTCCTAAGGCACCCTTGTCCTCGCATCTGCCGCCTATCTGCTGATAAAAAAAAAATGAAACACAAATACAGGGGAGTATTCGAGACAGTAACCCATGCTCGTTCTGGGTGATTTTTAGGCTATTCATGCTCTGATCTCATCACTAATAATCTTTGATCTGCTTTGAGGCCACAACCTTGTGCCTTGCTGTGGCTTCTATGGACAGGTGTTGACTTGTACCTCCACAGCATGTGTATCTTTCTAGTCCTCTGCAGACTTCAGAGTAACTCCCTCCTTTGGCTCCCAGTATCCCGCCATCACTGTTGTTTGGAGCTGGGTCTCTAGCTCTGATTCCATGATGTGTAGCTGACTCAGGGGCAGGTAGAGTGGGAGCAAGGTTGGACCAGGAGTGCTGAGAAAAGACCATCTGACAAAACAATGAATAGCTGATCTGTGATGATGACTCACATCTCAACAAAGACCTTCTAAAGCAAGTAGCCTGCTCAAAGAATGAGTGAGGACCGCATTCTGGAGCTGGAATCCTTTAGATGTTGATAAGGACTGCAAGGTCGGCCTCCTAACATCATTTGTTCCTCAAGGTCAGCCTCCTAACATCATTTGTTCCTGTTTAGACAACATTTGACTAAAATCTCCAGATCATTTCTACTCTAATGCTGAATTATAATCCTCTCCAAACTCATGAAACTAGCTTATGTTTTTCAAATATGAGACCTGATGCCATATCACATTTCATGTTGCTAAGGATTGACCTGGATCCAGCAGTTGGCACAGCAACTAAGACACTACTTGGGATGCCCACATTCTATATATGAGTGTCTATGTTTGAGTTCTACTTCCATATCCTGATTCCAGATTCCTGTTAATGTGCAGTATGGAGACAGCTCAAGTACTTAGGACCCTGCCATCAATGTGAGAGGGCAACATTGGGTTCCTGGCTTCAGCATGGTTTAACTCCAGCTGTCGAAGGCATTTGGGGAGTAAGTAAGGGATGGAAGATTCTCTCTCTCTCTCTGTTTCTCTGTTTCTCTGTCTCTCTGTCTCTGCCTTTTAAATAAACATTAAAAGAGCTGACCTGTGTTTTCACTAAGTTGTGAAGGCTGTACATGATTTTTTAAATTAAAACCTGTTACTACCTCGCAGAGGATGGGAGTTTCTCTAAGGTGGATGGAAGATTTCCTCTGAGCATAGTCTGGAATCTGACTGTTGAGAGGCTACTAATGCTACCCTAGCTTACATATGTGATGTGGGTAGCTTGCTCAGCTTTTTTCAGCTTCTTTCTGCCTCAGTTTCTGGACAGCAAAACTGGGGGTTCAAGTTACCAGAGCTTTAAGGGAGGTGATCCATGGAAAGAGCCTGACATAGTGCCAGGCTCATTCTTAGTGCTAAGTGAATATTAGCTGCTATTTCTGCCACTATTTATCACTCAAGTCGCCCACACCAGCATTTTTCTAAGCAAATCGTTTTGTCAGGTGACTGCTAGCCTCATTTCTGGCCAAATCATTAGGCACTAAACGAAACTTCCTCTTACGAAGATTCCGCTTTCTTTTTCCTTGCCATCAAGTCATGACACGCTTTGAAAGTCTCACAAATACAGCACATTCTTCAGGGACCAACACCGTGATTGAGAATCTCCAGTGCCCCTCATGTTTTAGAGAAACCTTCCCAACATTTATTTACTGATCCCAGGAGGAATAACAGCCTCGGACTTGGCTCTGAGAGATGAAAGTCAGGAAGCAGAGGCACCGGAGTGAAACATTGCATTTTCCAAACTGTGATTCATGAATACAAGATGTTAATGAGCTTTCTATGAAAATAGTTCTGCGAGGACATCTGCTCGGAAGATTAGATTGAGTGAAATTAAGCAGGCTTGTTTTATGGCTCCAGGCTCCTTAAAGTCCTGTTAGTGATGAGAACTCCATGAGTACCCAGGGTCCCCCTGGACGGTGTTGTCTAGTAAGTGGACTGAGTGCAGGCTCTGTAGCTGTGCACACTTGCTCTAGACTCCTTGCTAGGTCACAGTTAGCCATGAAAGAGGAGGTTTGCTATTGTATCTATCTGCATCTCATTTTTCTCAGCTTTAAAATGGACATTGATTATCCTTCAAGATTATCATATAGATTAATAATGATTTAGATTAATGCGCTTAATACAGTATCGAGCTCTTAGTAGGTGCTCAATATATGTTAGCTAACTCTAGTACTATAGCTTATAGTCAGGATCTAGATGAGCCCAAAATTGGTTATCACAAGTTTAGTTCTGTGGCTTTACGCATTGTGTTCTCCCTAGGAAGAACCTGGTTTTGATGATTCAAATAAAAGTCATTCCATTCCCAACTCATGGAAGCAACGTGGGGTATATACCCAACCATGTATCTAAATAGGAAATATAACACATGGCACTAAGGCATGTTTCGTGCCACCTAGGGTTCAGTAACGATGTGAATATTTAGAACAATTAAACAGGGTGATTGGAGAGAGTTCACAAAGCTGAGGGCAGGACTAAGAGAAATCCTAAAGCAGATGGAGGTAGGGGAGTTCCTGGGCCTGACACGACAAGGGAAGAGGTCCTCCCACAGTACCTGTCAACACTGTGAGCTGTCTGCTGTCTGGGGGAGAAGCCTTTGTTCCATATCTGACCCGAGAGGGTACAGGTAGTGGGGGCAACGACCTTTGCTTTCTCCTGACCAATCTGTTGCTCGGTTCCAACTGGAATCCAGGGAGCAAACGAGCCTTGCTTGAGGATGGAGCCCCCTGAGGACCGGTTTCTGGACACAGAACAGAATCCATGAGTTTCCAAAGTAGATCTGATACATCAAATGCAAAACATGACTTCAGAGAATACCCCATGAGAAGAATCCAGTTAGAACCCACTTAGCAGGCACAGGAGGTAATTTTGGTTAATACTTAAGTAAATCATTTTGTCATCCAGATCTTTGCTAATAGCTATCCATTATGAGATTACAATGAGGAAATGCAAGAGCCCACTTAATTTATGTCTGTGAAAGCAGGAAGACATGCTTCTAACAGAGAAATGAAATAATAATGCACAGGCAGCTGTGGCTGTCAAGCATTATGTGTTAAAGCAAACTGTCCTTGACCCTGTGATTAAATGATGCCGTGAAGTCTTTTCAGGGCTTTGGGAAGCAACAGGAATTAGGGTCTTTTTACTTTACTTCTCCTTTCTGTTATTGCACACCATTTGTTTGTGCTGATGACAGTTCAGCAAGGTATATTCTTCTTCATTTCAGCCCATCCTTTAGCCATTTACAGCCTGGAAGAAATCTGAAAGCCAAGCACAGATCTGTTGTTATTTCACGTGGTGTGTGAGAATGGAGCCTGTTCACACCTAGAGACCCAAATGGTATGGCAATCCTTCAAAACACTGCTGCTGGAGTCACCCTTCTGGAAGGCAAATACGTTGCCAGGGTTCAGCCCAGACCTGCATGGAAGGCCTGCAGCTTTCTGCAGGTAGCTGAGTTAGCTCAGAGACTTTGCTCTTTCTGTAGTCTACAGCAACTCTTGGGTTTCCTCGGCTCAGATGCAGGAGCCCATGTGGACAGATACATTTGACTGTTCCCTTGACATGTGGAGAAGCACCAGGGGTAAGGGCCTTCTTTCCTGCTGCTGTGACACACACACAGTGGCCCCTTGGCTGATGCTCACACCAGAGAAGTTTCCAACCCTGGAGCCCATCTTCTCCAGCTCCCTGTTTATTTATATAGAAAGGGAGTGGAAGGAAGGCAGAGAATGTGGGAGGGTGTTAGGCCAGGTGAGGAAAGGGAAGATAAGATAGGAAAAAGTCTAATTCATGGCCAGCAGATTCTAATGTCCAAGCAGTCTGCATCATGTAGAGGTGGCACAGAACAGTAGAGAGCTGCCACACTCTTTGCAGCATGGACAACAGATAGTGCTACTCTCTCATCACTGCAAGCCTTGGATTGCCAAGTGGTTAGTGTGCTAGTTCTCTAGGGCTGCTTTATAACTAATTACTGCAAACTTGGTGGTTTCAAACAACAAAATTTGTTTTTCCAGAGATCAGAAATCTGAAATTAATGAGTTAGGAGGGTTGCACGTCCTTGGAAGGCTCCAAGGAAGAACCATTCCTTGCATCTCCCAAATTCTGGTGGCTCCAGGAGTTCCTTGGCTTGAATCTCTCTGAGCTTCTCTGCCTCTTCCCTCTTGCGCTTCCTGCTCTGCGTCTCCTCTGATTGATATCTCTTAGAGAGATAATCCAGATGATCCTATCCCAAGAGCCTTAATTTGATTATATTTGCAGAGACCCCTTTTCAAATAAGATCACATTTGAAGTTCCAAGTGGTTAAAGCATTGGAGTATCTTGGAGGTTAGGGGAGACTGCCTTTCAATCCTTTACATAGGAGCACAAAAATCCTGCATATGCAGCTGTTTTAGGAGTTGGTGTATCACCTAGTAACTTTCAAAGTTAAGAACTGCCTATGTTTATTTCCTATAATAGTGTGGTTCTGTCCACTTGTTCATTTATTTCTCAGATATTTGAGTTCTTCTTTTAAGCTAGATTCAACTAGAAATTGGGTAGGAAACAATGAGTAGGATGAAGTTGATGTTTTCCCTGAATGGATTGACTTATGTTGTCCAAGACAAAAACATCTCAGGATCAGTGTTGTGGCACAGAGTATTAAGTTGCCACCTATGTTGCCAGCATCCTAAATAGGTACCAGTTCAAGTTCTGGATGCTCCACTTCTAATCCAGCTCTCTGCTAATACACCTGGGAAGGCAGCAAAAGATGGCCCAAGTATTTGAACCCATGACACCCACATGGGAGACCAGGATGGAGCTCCTGGCTTCTGGTTTTGGCCTGGACCAGCCTTTACAATCATTTGAAGAGTGAACCAGCAGATAAAAGATATCTCTCTCTCTCTCTCTCTCTCTCTCTCTCTCTCTCTCTCTCTCTTTTTTCTCTTTCTCCCCCTTCCTCCCATTTTCTCTCTGTCTCCCCTTCCCCCGTTAACTCTGCCTTCAAATAAATAAGTAAACCTTACAAATGAAACACGGCAGGAATTCCTCTATAGGATCCACACCTAACAGCTGTGAATCTGAAGATGCGCTGAGCACAGCCCACTTTATCCATCTGCACCATACACTCATTGGATCCTGTTTCACTTCAGTGGCAATGCATTTTTGGGAACAAAGCTCTCTCATGTCTGTGTCTGCCAAAGCCATTTCTCATGCAGATGGATCAATCACAAGGTTTATGATGCTATCTCATTCAAGTTATTTGAATTTTAGTAAGGATCAGGGAGGGAGGGATAGTGTTTTCTTTTCATCTGGAGTGAAGCCCAAATGTTATCTCTTAGCTGAAAGCATAATTGGGTAGATAGAGTGTATTTGTGCTCCTGAATGCCTCTCTGTATATTCGTAACAGCTCCATAGAAAGTTGTTAACAATCAAACTAGTTCCAGAATATCTCGAATTGTTTAGTTCATAATTTAATCCTATGACAGTGACACCTACAGGCTGAGCTGAGAAATAACTGGTACATATCTATGAAAGGGATAACAAATTATGAATGTCTGAAATAAAGGAAACTACTATTTGTCAAATGTTTCCAAGACCATTAGCGTTTTATAGGCTCATAATCTTATTACCTCCATATTGAGAACAATGAATGAAACAACTGAAGCCTAAAACAGCAGAATTAATAATATCTACCTTGAATACAGAGGAGTAAATAAAGCAAGGAAGAGTGTTTCAAGATTGACACGTCCTTGTGAGAAATATCCCCAGAGCTTTCTAAATGGAGTAGTGATGTGTGTTTGCTCCAAATGTCTCAGCTTTCTGTTATCTTTGGGTATGAGTTGGTGACCAGTGTGATAATACTTGAGCTTTTATTTTTTCATAGCAAGTTTGGGATTCAAGGCTAACCAGTGATCACACAATTGTGTGCTGACTTCAGGCTCCTTGATTCCTGCCTTACAAGAAAAAGCTATTGTTTGCAGCCCAATAAAATGAGAGGAGGGTGCGGGGTAAAATAGCACAAAAGGTCTTTCCTCTCTAGATAGCAATTGGCTTCGGTACAGGCCAGAAGGAGCAAGCGGGGTGCGTTTCCTGGAGGAAGTAGTTTTCAATTGTTTTTTAAGCTTCATTTCTTAGTGTGATGCCTCAGCATAAACAGCTCAGTAAACTTTTAAAGATGTTTTAAGTATTGGGCTGATGGGTAACAGCTTAGCGGGAGGAAGCCCTGTGTGTGATTCTGAGGCTCCTCTTTGCTGGTTATATTCTTTGTGTGTTTTGTTTTTCTGTTACTTTCTCTTGCTCCAGGGATCCCTCAATAGCAATGGAGTAGAGAATCCATGCTTCTTACATGAGAGGATAAAGGAGCTCTGAGAATGATGGCGTGGAAAAAACTAAGAGGTAGTAACCTAGAACTAGGAAGACTTTTCTTCAAACACCATCTTTTGACTAGCAATTTCTAAGTGTATGATCCAGTTCAGAGGGATATAGTTAAACGATGATTCTATTTCCCACACCTGAGTTTTAAATGTGTATCAATTTTAGAAGCTTAACACAGTTACCAGGAGCTGGTATAGACTGTAAACCTTAAAGTATAAAGAATTCATTAGCAGCCAGCACCTTGCCATAGCCGGTAAAGCTGCTGCATGCAATGCCGGCATCCCATATGAGCACAGGTTCGAGTCCTGGCTGCTCCACTTCCAATCCAGCTCTCTGCTATGGCCTGGGAAAGCAGTACAAGATGGCATAAGTCCTTGGGTCCCTACACCCACGTGGGAAGACCCAGAGGAAGTTCCTGGCTCCTGGCTTCAGATCAACGCAGCTCCAGCCACTGCCGCCAATTTGGAGGTAGAAACAGCAGATGGAAGACCTCTCTTTCTCTACCTCTCCTCTCTCTGTGTAACTGAGACTTTCAAATAAATAAATCTTTAAAATATATTTATATGTATAATGAATTATTTAAAAAGGGATGCCTAAGAGCTAGACACTAGAATGATCCACCTCTGTACTCATTTTATGATACAAACATGACATTTATATCCTGTAGGCATTACTAATTTTTTTAAGATACCTTCCTTAAGGACTTACTCACAGAGTTACTTGCAAAAGAATGAAGTGTCTGATCATGAAATTGACATGATAAATTTTAAAAATCAAACAGAAAGGAAGTCACATATTAAAGTGGAAATAACAATCAAATTTATTATTATTAAATGTTTTCATGATAACCTATAATCTATTTTTCCATTTTATGACCTTATACAAAATTGCTACTAGTTAAATGATTCAATGGACATATTTTCTTTTTTTTAAATTTTTTTGACAGGCAGAGTGGACAGTGAGAGAGACAGAGAGAAAGGTCTTCCTTTGCCATTGGTTCACCCTCCAATGGCCGCCATGACCAGTGCACCTCACTGATCTGAAGGCAAGAGCCAGGTGCTTCTCCTGGTCTCCCATGGGGTGCAGGGCCCAAGCACTTGGGCCATCCTCCACTGCACTCCCGGGCCACAGCAGAGAGCTGGCCTGGAAGAGGGGCAACTGGGACAGAATCCGGCGCCCCGACCGGGACTAGAACCCGGTGTGCTGGTGCTGCAAGGCAGAGGATTAGCCTATTGAGCCACGGTGCCAGCCTTCAGTGGACATATTTTCTAAGTAAAGTAGTATGCCGTTTGAAATCAGGCTGCTGCATTGATCCATGATGTTTCAGTGCCCAATATTCTCCCATGAATAGATTGCCTACAGAATAAATTATTGAAGTATGAATGAATCTTGAGGTATAATAGGACTCTCAAAACCAACTCTGAAAGTCCCTGAATGGTTTTCTGTGATAGAAACCAAGAATTTCTCATTAGTTAAGGAAAGAGATACTGGAGCTTTTGCTGTGAATGGTAATGATGATCAGTGTATATTTGTTCTCCAGTAGTCTCTGCAGAAGACCAGAGGGAAGAGCAGTCTCTAGGGGCTGGTAAACTATGCTGCACAGGATGCAGCTGTCCTGTCGCCTGCTTTTGTAAGTAAAACATCACAGGAGAACACCCATGCTCATTCACTACACATTGGCTATGGCTGCATTTTACCTGAAGTGGCAGAGTTGAATAGTTCCACTGAGACTTGCTCTTCTTTTTACAGAGCGAGTTTGCCAATCCTTGCTCTACTGTTTGGTCTATTCAGCATGTGTACCAGTTCCTTACTTAAACCCACCCCACCCCCAGATGAAAACAGGGTCCTAGATATGGACACAGGTAATTGCGTGAGGAAAAGCATGCAAATATTTTCTTTTATACCCTGCAATGACATCCACTGCTCGTATGGTTTACAAAGAGAAAAGTCTCCTGAGCTTACAGTGCCTCAGCTATAAATGTTTTCCCTGTCTCTGGCACACTCCAGGACTCGCTGAGATCCTCTGTGCCAAGCCAGAAGGATTATAGAATTCCTTCGATTACTGAGATTTGCTCTGTTGGCCAAATCAATGCCAAAATTAGGCACAGATGACAAGGAGGCTTAGAACGGGTTTCGGGATGTGGATAATGAGAGGCAGAGCTACGAGATGGGAAATTCAGAGAAGCATTCAATTCCTGCCCTGCATAATGTTTATTTCCCACTGACATTTTATTTTCATATGTGCAGACGGTAGTTAAATGGAACAGTAAAATTACCATGAAATAGTACACTTTTTTGCTAGCTTAAAAATATCTATTGTTTTTAGATAGTCTGAACTATGGAGTGAATTTCAAAAAGAAATGCAATGTAACTAAGTAATCTTCTTAACAGTTGTCATGTATGCACCTTTGAAAGTAATTCCATTTTGCCCTGTAGGTTATTATTCTTGCTATTAAATCAGAGTTTGGACAAACCTATGAGACTAGGGTGACCAATATAATATTCCATCTAGTCCAGTCCCAAATGATTTTATAAAAGATTTATTTGTTAATTTGATAAGTGGATTAACATAGATAAAGTGAGGGAGGAAAGGAGAGTGGAGAGAGAAAGAGAGAGAGAAATCCATCTTAAGAGATTTTTCATCTATGGGTTCACTCCCTAAATACCCACAGCAGCCAAGACTAGGCTGGTCCAAAGCCAGGAACTTAGAACTCCATCCATGTTTCCCACATTGGTGTCAGGGAACCAAGTTCTTGTGCCATTATTTGCCGTCTTTCCAGGCACTTTAACAGTAAGATGAATCAGAAGGGGAGTAGCCCGGACTGAGAACCAGCACTCCAACATAGGATGCAGGCTTCCAGGGAGTGGCTTAATCCACTGTGGCACAATCCATTACCAGATACTTTTAAGAATGAAACTAGTGGGGCCGGCTCCGTGGCACAGTAGGTTAATCTTCCGCCTGCATTGCTGGCATCCCATATGGGCACTGGTTCTAGTCCCGGCTGTCCCTCTTCCAGTCCAGCTCTCTGCTATGGCCTGGGGAAGCAGTAGAGGATGGCCCAAGTTCTTGAGCCCCTGCACCCATGTGGGAGATCAGGAGGAAGCACCTGACTCCTGACTTCAGATCGGCATAGCTCAGGCTGTTGTGGCCATCCAGGGAGTGTACCAACAGAAGGAAGACCTTTCTCTCTGTCTCTCCCTCTCACTGTCTGTAACTCTACCTCTCAAATAAAATATTAAAAAAAAAAACGAAGCTAGCATAGTAACAATTAAGCAAGTACAATGTGGCAGTATCCCAGTGAACCTGAGATCTGGTCTTGTTTTACATGTATAACCGTGGTTATTGATGACTCTTGTTGCTGTCAGCAGTTTGAAAGTGGTTGATTTTCAGCTGCACTAGAACACAGTACCTTTTTGAGAATTGTAAGAAGGCGTTTCTCTCTGGACCAGTTTGCATTAGAAGCCCCTTTCCTCTGAGGAAATGCAGCCTTGCTCCTTAGAGTCCTGGCTTGTTGTAAAGAAAACTAAATCTTAGCCCTCTATGCAGGCCCTCCAACCAGAAATCTGGTAGGACACAACAATTGGTTTGTGTACAACTTGTTACTGGACAATAGTAATGGTAGTGAAACAGGTTTGTGGATATGTATCTTGTTCAGGATATGCAATACTTAGGCCTTGATCTAAAATTAAGAATAGGTGGCCCATTATATTTTGTATAAAGCTAGAAAAAAGAGGTTTTAATAAAAACAAATACAGATTTCAGCAATAGTCTACAACCTAGGCAAGTAATGTGTGGTGCCTGTGCACTTTAGAATGTAACTTTATGCCCTGAAAGAAATTATATGTTCTGAAAACTTGAAGACATTTCAATCATAGGAAGTATTGGCTTTTAGATTTTCCCGGACCTTTCAGAAGAAAGTAATTTGAATTTTTTTCCACTTAATTTTCCAGATAATTGCTGTGGTTCCTCCCCATTTCTCCATTAATATAGCCCAGATGACAGAAGAGAGGTAGCAAAGAAAAATGTGAACTCTGAGATGGAGGAATAAAGCAAGCTGGCCAGCATACTGAGAGAATCGGTGCCATTTCACGTAATTCTGTGACCACAAGCTGTAGCAAACCATCCGGGCTGCCCTTGCTCTTCATGTTCCTGGCACACCCTAAGCATTTTAGTTGGAAAGACTGGTGACCAAACATATCTGTCTTGAAGCACACAGACACCCACAGGCGTGCCAAGCTCCAACACTCTGCTGAACCAAGACGCTCTCCTCTTCCCTTGCTGGAGGGTGACAGGGAAGCAAATGAAATCCACAGAAGCACTCGATGCTTTGCTTTGCCTCCAGCATTCTTTTTCCTTTGGCTGATTTCATTTCTTCTACTCATGAATCAGAGTTCCTCCACATTGTTCTGTAATTCCTTCAATAATGAGGAATTAACATTTTTCTAATTTAGTGACACTTTGCAAAAGAAAGTAGGAAATAAGTTATAATTAGATCTAGGATATACAAAAACTAACAACGAGTCAAGTTGGAAAGAGTTTTCTGATAAGATGAAATGAGTTAGAAGACTTTTTATTTTTTTTTCCACTTTTGATCTATGTGAATACATGACCTATTCAAAAATTAAAATATTTTAAAAATCAAGACAGGAGTAGAAGATAGCTGGGGCCTTAACCGAAGCTTCCACACTCTCTCCCAGAGTAGACAGTAGAACTAAAGGTCTAATGCATGTCCACCTTCCTGAGGGAATGTGGAGGACATGATTAGATATGGAGTGCTACATGCATATTCACTGCTGTGGCCTGGGAGAGATTTAATTCCCCATCTGCAAATGAGGATTCTGACTTCAACTGAAAATTCAGTTTTATGATGGACAATTTTGATACAACACGGTGCCAGAGTTTTCTTCAGTTATATAGTTTCCCTGTGCATTGACATTGCAGTGTACCTGGGATTCATTCATAAAATAAGTAGTGGTCTGGTGAAATGTGGAAAGTGCAGGCCAAGTTACTGAATGCAGACGTAAACAGGGCCAGTATTGTAAAGTAGCAGGTAAAGCCACCAGCATTCCATATGGGAGCCAGTTCATGTCCCGGCTGTCCATTTCCAATCCAGCTCCCTGCTAATGGTCTGGGGAAAGCAGTGAAAGATGACCCAAGATTGGTCCCTGCTACCCACGTGGAAGACCCAGAAAAAGTACCTGGCTCCTGGCTTTAGCCTGGCCAAAGCCTAGCCCCAGCTGTTGCAGAGTGAACCAGTGGATGGAAGACATGCTTCTGTGTGTCTCTCTGTGTAGCTCTGACTTTCAAATAAATTAATCAGTCTTTAAAAAAGATTGAAAAACACATTTGCTCTGCACAGAAGAGCTTTCAGTGAACTTTAGGAGACAGGAATCAAAATGCATAGTGTTGATGCATTGTTACAGGTGAACTACATGGCACTGTGCAAGAGACAGATAAGTATGGAGTTCCGTGGAAAGACAAGACAAGGAGTAACTGACTTCACCTGAGTAGGATCAAGAAGAAATGTGTGCCTGTATTTCATTCCCTTTTTCTGATGTGAAAGGTCTTTTAGGTGTATCCTCCATGTCTCTTACACATACACATGCACACACATACAAAAACCACAATGCTTAAAACGTCTTGGATTCAAAGGCTTAAGGAAAATATTCCTGGCATCATCATCACAGAGCACCACAGGAATTAGCATCCAGTCCAAGTTCTAAGAATGTCCATTCCGTTGTTCTAGCCAAATGCTCTCTCTTGAGGCTTCATTAGCCAGTCACAAGAAAGTTAACCAGCTCTAACCATGGCAAAATATTTCTTCTCAAATATCACTCTCAGCAATTTAACACATGTACTGTCATCGATATTTCTTTGGTGTTTTTTGTGATTTCCAAAACCCTGATTCAACAGTCTCTGAGCAAAGTTCTTTTTGAGTCAGTTGGGAAACACAGACTTGAGGAAGAGCTGTGCCAGTCAGTGAGCAAAAGAGGAATGGTTTTAACAGTAAAACCTTGTCTACTTTGGTAGAATCATTGAAATAGGGATAGTAACAAACAATGAAAGAGAGATTGTGTCAGTTATGAAGTAGGTGCTGTCAGGCTAAGTAATGAGAGTAGAAAAAGGTTGATTTTGTTCATTGCAGAATAAGTGACGTGAAAGCAGATAATCTACACATCTTTTGCAACAGTCTTCCCTTCCGAAGGCTTGGCTTGCTCCTCAACTATGTGATGAAGGGAAATGCATCCCAAAAGATGCAGACATGAGCCCAGTGTTGCTGAAGGTACAACTACTCATCTGGCAGGTACTGTCTTAATGACGTGGGAATAAGAACAGAAAATAATACATTTCTATTAAATTAATGACAGACTTATGCTTAGGGAATTTATTAAAGAAACAAACCAACCTTAAAATCTTTGTGTAAGAAGGAATGGTCACTAATATTGATTGAGCTCCTGCCAGCCAGGCACTTGGCATCAATTGTTTCATTTAAACTTTACAACAATCTGAGGAAGCAGATATTTTGACTTTGTTTTGTAGATGAGAAAATGACAACTCAGTAAGGAGCCATATATTGTCAGTTAGTGATGAATACTAAAAGTAGACAACTGAGATCTTGTAGAAACATTATGTACCCTGGTATTTGATGGAGCCACACACCGGGTTTTAATGCACAACTCCATGAAGGTTGTAAGGCCAATTACTTGAACAGTCCCTGCATCCATATCGGAAAGGACACCTTGGTCAGAAAGTCTTATCAGGAGGCACACATGAACGCCACTGCTCAGGGGAACATCTGTCAGGGTCCTCTGAAGAGACACAAATGATGAGGTTCTTTTTACATCACACATCTTACCAATGGGATGTTTGAGGAGGATAGAAAGTTCAAAACCCACAGCTGCCTGCAAACCCCGGTAGGAGCTGATGCTGTAGACAAGAGACACAATTATTTTCCTTTCTAGGTAACCCTAGTTTCTGCTCTAAGGACCTTTAACTGGGAAATTAATCTCCATTACATAGAGTCAATTGGTTATATGAGGGGACTTCAAAAAGTTAATGGAAAAAAGTTAAAAAATAAGTTGATTTGAGTGCAAAGAAAACTGAAACACATGCATTTTTTGTAAACTTGTGTAGTCCTCATGTTAACCACGTCTACAAAATACTTTTGCAGCAATACCTAGCTTATTCATTAATGGGTTAGGTTCTATATCCTGGACCAGCTGACATATAAGAATAATTATCTAATAATTTTCAAAGCTTGCCCTCTACTCAAATAATGGTTAATAATAACCTAAAGATATTGGGACTACCATATTTAAAAGGATTACAAAAGGGAGCCACAGATATGGAGAACATCTAATAAAGAGTTAATTGTAGGGGCTGGTGCTGTGGCTCACTTGGTTAATCCTCCGCCTGAGGCGATGGCATCCCATATGGGCGTGGGGTTCTAGTCCCGGTTGCTCCTCTTCCAGTCCAGCTCTCTGCTGTGACCCAGGAGGGCAGTGGAGGATGGCTCAAGTGCTTGGGCCCCTGGACCCTCATGGGAGACCAGGAAGAAGCACTTGGCTCCTGACTTCGGATAGGTGCAGGGCTGGCCATGGCGGCCATTTGGGGAGTGAACCAATGGAAGGAAGACCTTTCTCCGTGCCTCTCTCTCCCACTGTCACTGAGTATAACTCTACCTGTCAATTTTTTTAAAAAGTTAATTTTAAATGATACATAACAAAGACCATTACTGTCTGAAAAATATGGCTTTTATTTTGACAAGAAAACACAAACTGTGTCATTACTAGAGCAGCATAAAGGATTTTCTTCAGTATAGATTTGTATTAACTGACTCAGAATCCTTCATCCGGTGAAATAAGAGAGTTCTGAAATATTCTTTCCTGGCATTAGAAATATTCATAGGGTGAGATCAGGGTGTATGTGTGTCAAATTGGAGCAGGAGTGGCTACTGGGGGCTGTGCTTCCTATTTTTTCCACTGAAAAGTACAAAGGATTTTAAGCCCAGATGGTCAGCATAATAATCCATCCCGTATTTTTGAGGGAGTTGAGTTTAACAGCTTGATTCTTAATACTTTTTGAAATACTTACGAACTTTTTTGACATGTATTTTATTTCCATTTCATCAGTGTTGGGGACCTCAAATCAATAAGGCTTAGCCAGAGGGATGTTCTTCACCTCAGCAGGACAAGGAAAGCCTTCAAGACGAGAGGGGATCACCTACATGTGGTTACATTTCCTCCATTTTCACTGTTCCCTCACAGCTCCCAAATCTGTCTTGAATCTAAGTGCTACCGGTCTCTCTTCTGTGAGAACCCACTCTACGGGGAGATCATTCTTTGGCTCCTCCTTCCTCTCTTCTTCCCCCAAACAACTTCCTTTCCAGCTAACCACCAGAAAAATCCTTTCTTAGAAGCACGAGCTAAGAATCCTACCCAATTACACTAAAATCTGTTCTCCTCTGCATGGTCCATGAAAATCTCTATGACCTTGCTTATCTCTCTAATCCCAGGTCCGCACTTATGTCTGATGTCATCTTCATGCACCACTACGCAGACATTCCATGTCTCTGGCCCGTGATCAGGCTCCCCAAATCCGAATGCAGAGGGTCCTCTTTCCACATCACATCTACTCCTCTACTCCCCAGAGTTTTACTCAACTGTCTCCTCTCAGTCTCAGTTTAAATGTCATCTCCTTGGAGTGGCTTCCTCCACCCTCCCTGATAAACCATTGCTATTCTCAGCACTGTCAGTCATTCCTCACCAAATTATCTATGTTGTTTTCTTCATTGTGGGTTGGAGTCAGTATCTTGCTGCTTGGGAGGAAGCAAGACCTATGAAGACACAGATGCCACTTGCTTCTTCGCTGTGCACTCGTTGTCTTGAGCTGTGCATACCCCATAGAAAACACTTGATGAATATCTGTGGACCAGCTGATATCTAGAAGTTTATGCTCTGACTTTAGAAATCAGTGATAAAATATTTGGCAAACATTTTGTCCCTAAATATTCCACAAGTCTAACCTTGACTTCCTTATCTCATCAATACTATCTGTGAAACAATGGTTTGTGCAACATTTGCTATTCCTCTTTAACACTTTGTCTTCTCTTGAGTAAAACATTGTATTTTCCATGCATTTGAAAATAGAAAAAAGAAGAAGGAAGGAACTTTCACAAAAAAGGATTGATTGAAACTTAGTCAATTTGCATGAAACAGAACACAGATTATCTTACCTTAAATTTCACAATTTGAGGATTATGAATTTGGAGATTAAAATCACATATTATGCCAACTTCAATATTCTTTGTTTCTATATTTTCCCTTTGTTTACTTTTCTATCTCACCTTCTCACCTTTCTCTCTTTTCTTACCTCTTTCTGTGTCTCTGCACTATTCCACCCAGTGTTTCAGGATGTGTCACACACTTCACACAACCTCAGATGGGTAAATTAATTAGATGACCTTCCTAGTCATTTCTTTCAGAAATAAGTAGAGATGAGGCCCAGCACTTGGCATATTAGGCTAAGCCTCCACCTTTGCCACTGACATCTCATATGGCTGCTGGTTCGTGTCCTCACTGCTCCTATTCCAATCCAGCTCTCTGCGTGTGGCTTGGGAAAGTAGTGAAGATGGCCAGGAGCTTGGGCCTTGCATCCACGTGGGAGACCCAGAAGAGGCTCCTGGCTCCTGGCTTTGGATTGTCCTAGCTCAAGCCATTGCAGCTATTTTGGGAGTGAATCAGCGGATGGAAGGCCCTTCTCTCTATCTCTCCCTCTCTCTGTCTGTAACTCTGCCTCAAATAAATAAAATCTTTAAAAAATAATTAATTATAAAAAATAAATCAGTAAGGAGAATGGATTTTAGTCATTACTATTTCCCCTGCTCCTATATTTTCTTGTGACCTACACTCACAAGCTTGTTCCTTTTCCATTGCAAGGACACTGTGTGAGGAAGTTGGACACTCCAGTAGATGTATAAGGGGTCACGTACATGAGACTCACCATGTGTGAGGATAGGGTCTGGGACATAGCAGCAGCTCATCATTCACAGTATACTGATCCTTTGTGCCATTCAACCCAGAAATAGTCAATTACTTCAGTAAAAGAGTGATAGCTGGACTGGCGCTGTAGTGCAGTGGGTTAAAGCCCCAGCCTGAAGTGCCAGCATCCCATATGGGTACCTGTTCAAGTCCCAGCTGCTCACTTTCTGATCCAGCTCTCTGCTGCGGCCTGGGAAAGTAGTAGAAGATGGCTCCTGGTTCCTGGCTTCAAATCAGCTCAGCTCCAACCATTGCAGCCATTTGGGGAGTAAACCAGTGGATGGAAGGCCTCTCTCTCTCTCTCTCTCTCTCTCTCTCTCTCTCAGTCTCTCTCTCTCTCTGTAACTCAGTCTTGCAAATAAATGAAATAAATCTTTTTAAAAAAAATAAAAAATTATAGCTATTCTTCCGAAAGGGTATTCATGATATTCTTACCATCACATAGGATCATTTGAGACTGTCTCTTCCAACCCAAATATTCAAATAATTGATTTTATACTTTAGTATTGGTTGCTAATAACCAGACTGTTTTAGTTTTTCAACCTTTCATTGTAGCAGTCTTATTTTACTTTACATTAAAGTATAATTTTCAAAGTTGACAATTGTGTTAGTTTGCTAGTCTACCCCAACAAGTGTCACAGATTAGGTGACCTAACCGACAGAAACACATTTTCTACCCACTGAGATGCTGGAAATCCAAGATCAAGATGTTGGCAGGATGGGTCTGTTCTGAGAGCTCTTAGTGTGCAGATAGCCGTTCCCTGTCTGTGCCTTAATTTCCACCTTCTGTGTGTCTGTGTCCTAATCACTCATGAAGGCACTGGTTATATTGGATTAAGGTGCACTCCAATGACTGAAATCACTCTTAATACGTCTCTCCAGACCCCATGTCCAAATGTGAATGCAGCCACGTCCTGTGATACTGAAAGTGAGCACTTTAGTACACGAACTTCCAAGACACAAGGCAGCAGATAGAGTATAACAACTACACAGAGTATAACCGTAGAGCATAACAACTACACAGAGTATAACCGTAGAGCATAACAACTACACAGAGTATAACCTTAGAGTATAACAACTACACAGGGTATAACCTTAGAGTATAACAACTACACAGAGCATAACCGTAGAGTATAACAACTACACAGAGTATAACCATAGAGTATAACAACTACACAGAGTATAACCTTAGAGTATAACAACTACACAGAGCATAACTGTAGAGCATAACAACTACACAGAGTATACCTTAGAGTATAACAACTACACAGAGTATAACCGTAGAGTATAACAACTACACAGAGCATAACCGTAGAGTATAACAACTACACAGAGTATAACCGTAGAGCATAACAACAACACAGAGTATAACCTTAGAGTATAACAACTACACAGGGTATAACCTTAGAGTATAACAACTACACAGAGTATAACCTTAGAGTATAACAACTATACAGAGCATAACTGTAGAGTATAAGACCTACACAGAGTATAACCGTAGAGTATAACAACTACACAGAGTATAACCTTAGAGTATAACAACTACACAGAGCATAACTGTAGAGTATAACAACTACACAGAGTATAACCGTAGAGTATAACAACTACACAGAGTATAACCTTAGAGTATAACAACTACACAGAGCATAACCGTAGAGCATAACAACTACACAGAGTATACCTTAGAGTATAACAACTACACAGAGTATAACCGTAGAGTATAACAACTACACAGAGTATAACCGTAGAGTATAACAACTACACAGAGTATAACCTTAGAGTATAACAACTACACAGAGCATAACCGTAGAGCATAACAACTACACAGAGTATACCTTAGAGTATAACAACTACACAGAGTATAACCGTAGAGTATAACAACTACACAGAGCATAACCATAGAGTATAACAACTACACAGAGTATAACCGTAGAGCATAACAACAACACAGAGTATAACCTTAGAGTATAACAACTACACAGGGTATAACCTTAGAGTATAACAACTACACAGAGTATATCCTTAGAGTATAACAACTATACAGAGTATACCTTAGAGTATAACAACTATACAGAGCATAACTGTAGAGTATAAGACCTACACAGAGCATAACCGTAGAGCATAACAACTACACAGAGTATACCTTAGAGTATAACAACTACACAGGGTATAACCTTAGAGTATAACAACTATACAGAGTATAACCTTAGAGTATAACAACTACACAGAGTATACCTTAGAGTATAACAACTATACAGAGCATAACCGTAGAGTATAAGACCTACACAGAGCATAACCGTAGAGCATAACAACTACACAGAGTATAACCGTAGAGTATAACAACTACACAGGGTATAACCTTAGAGTATAACAACTACACAGAGCATAACCGTAGAGCATAACAACTCTATAGACACTAAAAGAGAGCAACTGAGTAGAAGTCCATGGCATGACTTACCCTTTGTAGGCTGGTGAGGAGGCATGCTCTTTTATATCCCGAAATTTTAGTCTTCTCAGAAACTTACACTCTTTAAATTAGGTAACTTAAACTATTTTATACTCTAGAATTTGCAGCAAAATACCATATAAAAACATAAATTTTAAAGTTTTTGGATAGTAATGGATTTCATATTTTAAGGATCTAATCTGAGAACTTCTATGGATCAAGGAGACACTGTGGAATAGTATAATGATATCTAATTATGAAGTTGTTTGAGAAAATACATCACCATAGCCTTTGATAAGTTTCTGAAGCCTTTCTTCTTGTATAAATTAATCAATGCAACACCACAGAGGTCCTGTGCAACCCTTAAGGTCACTGAATATCAACCATATTCAAGTTACAGAAGAAAAATGATCCAGTCAGGGTAAAAACACCTCCACGTGAATGTAATCATAGGATTTTTAAAAAGATAGCTGAGATCTTTACAAGTAGTTAATGGAATTATTTAAGGATCTGTTTACAACAATAGTTCAGCTCTGCATATGAGATAGACTTATTGTCTTTTATTTATTTACATCAGATTGAAAAATTATTTGGGCCTTGATGAAGTGGGAAGTGTGAAGAGAAAGGGGAAAATTGATTTTTGTTGCATAGACTTTTGCATTTCTCACATTGAGAAAATAAAAATGCACACAATCATAGAATGAAATTTTACAGGTGATAAGATTCTTTGCGATCATCTGAACTAACCTGTGATTTGTAGAGAGCAAATCAAACAAAATATGCACTGAAAATATCCACTCCATTTGTTATAATAATTCTTCAATTCACTTGTTCGTAGGCTACACAAGCTGGTTGCCTTTTTTTTTTAAAGATTTATTTGTTTATTTATTTGAAAGTCAGTTACACAGAGAGAGAAGAGGACACAGAGAGAGAGAGAGAGAGAGAGAGAGAGAGAGTCTTCTTTCTGCTGGTTCACTCCCCAAATAGCTGCAACAGACAGAGCTGCGCTAATCTGAAGCCGGGAGCCAGGAGCCTCTTCCGGGTCTCCCACCTGGGTGCAGGGGCCCAAGTACTTGGATCATCTTCTGATGCTTTCCCAGGCCATAGCAGAGAGTTGGATCGGAAGTGAAATAGCCAGGACTAGAACCGGTGCAGCGGCTTTACCCACTCACCCTAAGCCACAGTGCCAGCCCCAAGCTGGTTACTTTTATAAGTCTGTTACTTTGGAGCTCATTGTTTCTTTATTCAAAGTGGAAAAATTAACTCACCAAGCACTTGCACTTACTGCCTGTACTTCTGGAAAATTACCTTCCCACATACCTGCTCAGTTAGCTCTGACAAATATAAAACTGTAAACCAAAATAAACTTCTGGCATACTCTGAATTTAAAAGAAATAATAGATTATTATTTTTAAATGATTTGTAAAGTTAAGTGGTAAGCAATGTATAGAAAGGCATTAAAATATTTTGAGTGGAGAGGTGATGTAATAGCAGCAATGTGGGTTTATTTTGTACAGTGATACACATCTGAGAATGTGAGTGGTCAGATATATGAGATTGAAGCAGCAGGGACAGAACAGGGCATTTCCAACAAAGTTGTATCTTTCAGCATCCTATTCTTTGAGAAGTTGAACCCAGCGGAGGTCTAAGAAGTGGACCAGACCATGCATGGACAAACACAGCTCTTCCCCTGGGAAAGGAGCAGGTGCTGCCCAGAGAGCTGCCAGTATCTGTTCCCTTTCACTCACTGTGTGGACCACAGCTTTCCTTGGGTCAAATGTGTAGTGTCCCAAGAGACTTCTGCCATTTCTACAGCCTACCATTTGACTGCATTTCTAAACTCTTGTTACGCTTGGTCTAGAGTTGCCCCCATACGTATTTTAAATTTAACTTAAAATTGTCTCAGCGCTTAGTGAATTGTCCCTTAACTTTGTGTTCAAGCAGACTGTACCCTACTCTTCTACCAAGTAGCTTTGCCTCCTAAGATGTCACATGTTCAGACCATGTTCAGAGATGACAGACCTGAGCTAGAACCAGTCGGGCTGCCTCTACCTCATTTTCTTTCTTTCTTTTTTTTTTTTTAAGATTTATTTGTTTATTTGAAAGGCACAGTTAGAGAGAGGGAGAGACAGAGACAGAGAGAGAGAGAGTATCATCCATCTACTGGTTCACTGCCCAAATGGCCTTAACTGCTAGGGCCATGCCAAGCCAAAACTAGGAGCCAAGTCTCTCACATGGGAACAGGGACCCAGAAACTTGGGTCATTCTGCTGCTTTCCCAGGCACATTAGCAGGGAGCTGGATCAGAAGTAGGGGAGCCAAACTCGGGCCACTGCCCATATGGAATGCCAGGACGGCAGGCTGTGTCTTTAACCCGCTGTAGCACAGCACCGGCCCTTCTACCTCGCTTCTATTTTCTAAGTCACTTTCTCTCCTCTGGTAAATCTGTATAATCAGCTCATATCGGGGGAGCAGAGCTTTCTGAACCATTCTTGGCCCTGATGGCCATCCAATTCTAGAATTGCAAATAAAAGAAATTAAAATCGGATATAATTTTCTCTTATAACATTATTTATATATGTATATATACAATTTCTATATACTTTATATATATAAACTATATATATCTCGCTGATGGTGAGAAACACCAGCTGGCATGTGGAGTTGGGTCACCCAGCCTCTTAGAGCTGCCCTGTGGCTTGCTGACCCAGTATCCTGTGTGCGCTGGGAAGTGAGGACCATAGGGAGGGAAGTACTGTGTCCCCTAGACCTCCCATAGAAGTCATGTGAAGCTGGAAATAGTCCCTGGAGAGGTCAGCATGGGGCAAAGTCCAGCAAATTCTGTTGATGTATTTGTAACAGTGTCACACCTGGAGTCTTCTGAAGATACGAGATAGCCCTCCTGGTGAGAGAATACATTGCTAACTGGTTCCAATAAAATTCCTCCTAATACAGGTACTTTTGCCTGTAACACTTGTTTTTCTTTTACATTTCTGGAGAAGCTATCATGAACTTCCAAATTCTCATTGTTTCCAGAAGCAACTCCCACGTGCTCGTTGTAATCAGGCATTGTACAGATGTCTAAAGGCGGGCAGAAGCAGTCCAGGGAGGTATTTTGCAAATGACTAGAGGCAGAACCTGAGCCTGAGTAAGAACGTAAGCATAACCATGCCGTCCACCCTGAACTCACAGGTTGTCCAGAGCTGCAACGTGTGTGCCTCTGAGAGATTGTCAAAGTGAGCACACATAGAGCTCCCACTGTCCACTCTGTCCTGCCTGTGGCTGCGGCCCAGGATTTGGCCACTGAGACAGTGTGGGCTGTCCAAGTCTGTCAGCAACAGGGGACACATCTGTGCTGGGAATTACACACTCCTGATGGCCGGATAATTTATTATTTTCGTTTTCTTCCAAATATGCTGAAACATGTGTGTGGAAGCCATCTAATCCCCTGCCTGCTTCCTGTTCAGACCACATTGGGCATTTTTCTTTAGATTTCTTCATTGTCTTTCTCAGTGTAGTATCAATGCTGAGTGTATGCTCCAGGAAAACTGTGTCATTCACACTGGTCTGTCTTCATATTGGAATGGAATAAATATTACTGAATTGTATTTTTTTATTTTTTAAGAAGTATTTACTTATTTTGAAAGTCAAACTTACAGGGAGAGAGAAGAGAAAGAGAGAGATCTTCCAATCCTCTGGTTCACTCTCCAGATGGCCTTGATGGCCACCACTGGGTGAAGCTGAAGCCACGAGCCAGGAATTTCATGTAGGTTTCCCATGTGGGTTCAGGGGACCCAAACACTTGGGCCATCTTTCACTGCTTTTCCCAAGCTATTAGCAGGGAGTTGGTCAGAAGTGAAGCAGCAGAACCAGAACCAGTGCCCTTAGCTACCACTAGGTGGTGGCTTAACCCGCTACACCACAAAGCTGGCCCCAGAACTCTTGAATTTATATATATATAAATTGAATATAATATATATATGTTGAATTTATATATATATATATATATATATATATATATATATATATAATTGTAAATTCGTCCATGTCTGTTCTGCTCCTTATGGTCAAAGATGGCTCTTCCATAGAGAGCTTACCAGTTATTCATCCTGGACCTGCTCATTTCTCATCTTTACTTGACACTGGCTGTACGTTTCCCACTGAGTGTCCTGGCATTTTGGAGTCAGTCATGTACAACTTACTGGAGTCAATGATGCCAGGATGAGCCTTGAAAACAGTGTCAGACCAGAGCAGCCTCTGCCCCATCTCTTCCTCTAGCCAGAACCCACACAAGCAAGTATGGCTTGATAGATCACAATCTAGGGAGAGTTGTCCTATTTGGTCAGTGCCTGTTGGTGATGCCCTCCACCTGTGTTTCCCTAAGAAGGGAAAGCTTACTTGCTGTACATGGTAAAGACTGACATTTTGCTGTCTTGCCAGGGCTTGGGCAGTTCCTCACAGCAGGGACTCAATGCAGAGAATCTAATTACAGCACAATTTGGGAGCTGGTGTAGGCATTTTTTTTTTTTTTGGTTTTGTTTGTTTTTTGACAGGCAGAGTTAGTGAGAGAGAGAAACAGAGATAGCTCTTCCTTCCGTTGGTTCACCCCCTAAATGGCCACCACGCCTGGCGTGCTGCACTGATCTGAAGCCAGGAGCCAGGTGCTTCCTCCTGGTCTCCCAAGCAGATGCACGGCCCAAACATTTGGGCCATCCTCCACTGCCTTCCCGGGCCACAGCAGAGAGCTGGCCTGAAAGAGGAGCAACTGGGACAGGACTGGCCCCCAACTGGGACTAGAACCCGGGGTGCCGGCGCCGCAGGTGGAGGATAGCCTAGTGAGCCGCGGCGCCGGCTGGCATGTTCTTTTTCATCAACAACTATCCTTCAGAATTCATGTGTGCAACTCTGAAAGTATTCTTGCATTAAATGTATCACTTTGCCTATCCGGGATTTCTGAAGACAACTAGCTGTTGTTTTTACCCAGGAAACTACCCAGATCCTAGCCATTTCCTTACACAGAACTCAGCAAAAGGGATTGCTCTGCCCTGGTAGTGAAACACCATGGTTGATTTACCTGTGTAGAAATGTTTTCTGCTAGTGATCTCTCTCTAATCGTCATCATGTGAAGTCGCTAAGCATAAAAGGTTGTATGTCAATGTCTCCACTTCACAAGCATCTTTAGAGCCTCATGTTCCAAAGCAATTGGCACAGGCCTGTGTTTCTGGATAGCTGATCCAGATGGTTATCTGATTGCTGAACCTCAGGACTGCCTGGGGGGAAGCCCCAGCCCTCACAGACACAGCCTGCTCTGTGGGCAGTCCTATTGCTCAGCCAGGCACTGTTCATGGTGACCGTGAACAATGGTTCTGGGACCTGTTGGATATGGATTGCCATAGTAATTGTCTGCTCTTCCCTAAGCTCAATTTCTCCTCCTGTCAACAACAACAACAAAAAGTGCCAAATATTAGAATTAGCATCATTGAGTTTTTAGGTGGCTCAAAGTGATAAAAAGTTAAAGTGGATTACGGATTTTAGGACAGAGCCTAATATAGACTGTATATTCAATAATTGTGAGCCATTTATTTTATCACTTGAGTTCCAAAGAGCTAATTGTTATATAAGCATTTGCATAGATAAAGGCTTCAAACTCCTAAAAAATTATTTTTAAGAAAAAAATAGTTTTAGACATTACGATAGAAGAGCAGGAGCCAGATGACAACAAAGGAGGGAGAGGATAATTCTGTTAAATGCTAAACAGAACTGGGCATTAAGCTAAACTGGAAGGGTAAAAGGGAGGAACTATGACCTGAGTTTTACAATTTCTTATCAGCCAGAGCTGCAGATTTTAGTTCTTCCCCAGACTGGCATAAATGGCAGCTTTTCTTCATGTGCAATACATACGTGTGAATCTGAATTTTGAGAATCCCTATGGAAATATACAGTATTTTTGAATAGTTCAAAGCAAGTAGAAATCCAGTCTATTATAGTGTGGTGATTCTTTCTTTAAAATTCAAATACATAGCAAGATGAGATCAAACGATGAAGAAAACTACAATAAAACTGTTTCTCATTTCTTAATTTTTGTAGATCTTCCTCAACACAAATATTTTAATAAAGTGAATAAATATGTTTCATTGAATAAAAATCATCAATGAACCTTATTTAGTGTTGAAAATTTAATACAAGGAATATAGATGTACACATATTAATACAGATACCAGTATTTTAAGTTATATTTACATCATTGTCTAATTTGCTTTGTAGTTATTTATTCAGTAAATACTATTATAGTTCAACTACCACTCTATTTTTTCTTATATAACTTAAGTAGAAAATAAATTGAAATAATATTTGTTGAATATCTTTTTCTCTACCTGGCTCTAAGATTCAAGGGTCAGGCCTTCTTTATTTTGTTTTAATTATTTTTCTCAGTTCTTGGCCCCCAGAAGGCACTTAACAAATATCCCCAAATCAATAACCAAACAAAATATAGATATGAAAACATTACATCTTCACTTTTATTCTATCTTTCCTAACAAAAGAACACATACAAATTGATGCTTGGACAAAATTAAAAGAAATTGCAAAAATATCTCTATAAATTTATAACTCACAAGTCTATATGGAATTATGATCATCACAATTATTAACCATACTACTTAAGATATACTATGGGTTTTGTGCCTCCTCTCCATACTCCCCTAAGATTACACAGACTTCTTGCTCTAAGTTAGTTTTCTGTTCTGATGAATTCTTGAGATGTGTGTATCAATCTGCTCAGGCTGCCATCATAAAGTACTGCAGACTGGGTAGTTAAAACAATGAAAATGTATATTTCCTCAGTTCTGGAGCCTAGACGTCCAAGACCAATGTGCCTTCTGGGTTGGTTTGTTCAGAGGTGTCTTCTTGGCTTGTGGATGGTCTTCTCCTCCCTGTGTCTTCTCGTGGTCTTCACTCCATGTGCCCCCATGTCCTGATCTCCTCTTATAATAACACCAGACCTATTGGAGTAGCTTCCACCCTAACACCTCATATTAACTTCATGACCTCTTTACAGAGCCTATCTCCAAATATAGTCTCACTTCGAGGCACTAGGGGTTAGGATTTCAACAAATGAATTTGGGGTGGAGAAGTATGCCATTAAGTCCGTAAGTGTTTCATTAAATATCTTGCATGACAGATGGATTTGAGAATGCCTTGGTGAGACCAAATTTAACAGACTCCTTTAATATGTTAAGTGTATTGGGAATGCAGGATCCCAATTTTGCCAAAAAGTGGTGAGGAGCCTTCCTCAGCTCAGTAATATACAGCATTAACATCCCAGGAGATCTTTTTTGGAGCATTCACTGGGTAAATCGCAGCACTGGTGCAATGCTATGTGATCACTTCTGTGTTTGAGTATTGTGTAAGGGCTGCAGATTGGTCTGTGACTAATCCTAAGAAAGTCCACCATGAGTCTTATATATGATGGGCAACCCCATTGGTGACTCCTGTCTCTAATGAGCAGTCATTCAAAACATCATATCATCTCCAAAATGCACTCTTGAATTTACAGTGCTTTTCTTTGGATATTTAGTAACTATTAAGTTACGACTGCTACCTTTTTTACATTCTACTATCAAGTTGTTACCAATATTTCCACCAACTTCCTTATTACAGTTTGGGAGGTACTATTGGGATCATTCTTTGTAAGAAGTGTCATTTGATAACATCCTTGTAGCTAATAATTTCATTGTTTGCAAGGAATGAAGAAAGGAAGGGGTACAATGAGAAGTCTCCTGGAGGCAGGGAAATATAAATTTACAACTTTGAATAGTTTCAATGCAGAATAGCTGTCCAGTCACCATGGAAACAGAATTCTTCATGGACTCATTATACAGGCAAACTTGCTAAGCTCTTTAGGACATTAGTGCCTTTAATAATGACATTAGCAACTTTCCCTGAATGAGTGCATATTTACAGTAGGTCCTTAGCAGAATGGGGGTCTTGTGAATTAATCCTGATTTAATGAGAATATTTGAAGGTGATGAGAGTCATTGGCTGGTGATGGGAAAACTCTGGCTTGATAGATTATTTTGGGAATATTAAATTCTACTCAATCAAGACAACAGATGATTTAGGACAGGAAAATTTTGTTAGAGATTGAAATAAAATATGGGATTTATATGCAATTATTTTCATCACCTATAAAATGTCCTGTGTTTGCTTTAAGGGTTTTAAGTTTTCACACTTTCTTGCTTTCATCAAACCTCAGTAGCCTACAATAAATCAGATGGTTACATATATATTGAGTTTTGGCTGAAGTGTGTTTTTAGTAAGGTGACAGCCAATGGCTACATCTGAGTAAATGTAATTTATTTTAGATTAATTTGTAATAAATGGTTCATTTCTAACTGTCTAGAGAGAGCTATATAAGTAGATTTCTGTGTTAAAAGTACTGCTTAATTTTCACCAATGTGATGCAATTTCCAAGTCACATGGCTATGATATGAAGCATAATTAAAATATGTTTATGTACTTTGAAATATTCAGATTCTCAGAAGTAAATTATTGTAATAGAAACCAGTATTACCATTTCATTACACTTGATCGCACTACTCTGTTAGAAAGTGTTTGGAAATTAATTAATTAAAAATTGACCAAAATAATTTTACTTTTAATGCATCTACTCTTCTGTTTTTGTAATACAATTATATGTATTTATTCACTTATTTAACTTTTTAATGTAAATTTGAAGTAAGCTCTGCATGTGTAAGAGAGGGTGGAATTGGTAAAATCCATCACAATTGGTTATTTCTTTCCTTTATGGTGACTGGTAGATCGTCCTGTTTTGTGGTCTCAACACCTATAAGGATTTTATCTTTTTAAGGTTTTTTAAAAGAAATTATTTATTTTATTTGAAAGGTATAGGGACAAAGAGAGATCCCCCATTCACTGGTTCACTCCCTGAATGTCCACAACAGGTGGGACTGGGCTAGGCTGAAGTCAGGAGTTGGGAACTGAATACTGGTCTCCCACTTAGGTGGCGGAGAATGGCTGAAACTTGCCTCCCAAGGTGCACGTTATCAAGAAGCTGAAAATAGCAGGGGAGTGAGGATTCAAATCCAGATACTCTGATGTGGGATGTTTGTGTGCCAAGCAGCATTCCAGCCACTGTGCCAAACTCCCACCCTGAGCTTGCCGTTTGAGGAAAGAATTTATTTATTTATTTAGGTTCCAGAGGTAGCAACATTCTCAATTCTCTGGTTCACTCCACAAATGGCCAAAACAGCCAGGTATGGGCTAAACTAAAACCAAGAACTGGACTCTCCATCCTGGTCTCCCACATGGATGGGAGGATCACAAGTATTTGAGCCATCTTCTGCTGCCTTCCCAGGCACATGGGTGTGGGGCTGGAATAGAAATGAAGCAGCTGGGACTTGGACTCGCATTCTAATGTGGGGATACCAACTTCTCAATCACAGGCTTAACCCGCTGCATCACAACACCGGCCCCACAGACCTTGCATTTTTGAGTGCATGGGAAGTTGATTTGATAGCAAAATCCTGATATAACACAGCAATAAAGGAGGATAGTTCAGGGTAGAACTCCTGTGTCTCACATTAACTGACTGTGTCTACAGTCTCGATTCGTCCTCACTGAGGAAGTGAGAGACCCTCCACACTGCCCCTCCACACTCTGCTCTGCTGCTTCACTCTTCTACATTTGCCACAACACTCCAAAGAACTTTTAGTTGAGTTGTTGACACGAATGCCCACAATTATTGGACCTGTTTTAGAGGCTACCCTTAAACTCAAAGTTATAAAGAACTTTCATTGCAGCTCTCTCTCTTTTTTATTGTGAAGGCACCTAAGGTGATAATTTGCACAAAATTTCACAGTGTGCCAATAATGTGAAGGATTTGGTCAGAGTGTAAAATATAATTCCATAACCTGTGAACCTTTGAAAAAACCAAAGTTTAAAGAGCAAGCAAGCATCTCGCAATTTTGTGTGGATTCATTTTGTGTCTTAGAAATCGATGGCGGAAGATGATGCAGAGGTAAGGTTTTTGGGCTTAGAGCTCAGTGACACAGGTTCAGGTCTCAGTTCTGCTATAAATATTCATCAGGCCACTTACTTTAACTGAATCTCAGTTTTCTCATCTGTGAAATGGGAATGGCACCCCCATAACAACCAAAAAGTGGTGGGAGGGCTGTGTCCCAGGGAACAGACAGATAATCTTTTAAAAGGCACATGATTTGGTAGACACCTTCTTTCTGAAAAGCAGGATTTTTCCCTTCGTCTGCCGAGCAGTCCCTGATAAGCTGGTATAATTTTCTGGCTTGGTGCTGAAGAAAGTGTTTAGAGTTAGCACGTGACAGTAAAGACGGAAGAAGTGAGACATTTTAGGGGCAGGCATTGGTGCAGTGTGCGAGGCCATCCCAGGACACCTGCATCCCATATTGGAGTCATGGTTCAGACCAGGCTCCTCTGCTTCTAATCCAGCGTCCTGCTAATGGGCCTGGGAAGGCAAAATATGATGGTCTGAAAGACCAGGATGGAGTTCCAGTCTCCTGACCTGGGCCTGGTCCAGCCGCAGCTGATGCAGACATTTGTGAAGTGAACTAGCAGATCTTCCGATGTCTGTGTGTGTGTGTGTGTGTGTGTGTGTGTGTTTTTCTCTCTCTCTCCCTCTCTCTCTGACAAACTTTCAAATAAATAAATTCATAAATATATTCTTAAATAAATATTTTTAAAAAACAGGAAATTTTAAAACCTGGAATGCAGAAACTAGATACTAGTAGAGTCAAACTGTGATAGTAAGGGAAAGATGTGCGTGTCTGGGATTCACTGCAAGTGTCTTTTTTCATCCTTTAGAGCAGTTCCATGTGGCATGAGTCTGTGTGATAGGATATTCATCAACCTATCCTTAAGATGGTACCATCACACTAACACAGTCAGTAGTAGAAGGGGATACATGTGTGTATTCACTTCCATGAGTGTACATGTATGTGTAAGTGTGTACTTGCGTGTACATTGTGTGTGCATGTGACTTTAGTACTTATTAGTGGATGCAAGGAGTCCAACACTTTCTTTACTAGGAGAAATTCAAGTAAGATTATAAGAATCTGTAGACAAAAAGCTCTGGCTTTTTCCTCTGGGTTTTCAAACAGAGAAAAGTTCACTTTACACTGTTTTTTCATAGCTGGACATTAACGTAGAAGGGGAAGCATTATGCTATCCCTACTTGTCCAATATCTCTGGCTGTGTGGGAAGCTCCTCTCTTAGTGTTGTAGTAAAAATTTAGTGATTCAGAGGGATTAGGCATTGTGAATACTGAGGTCGCGGAATTAATCACTTTATATTTTAGAATCACTGAATGATAGGTTAAAAAAGTAAAATTTGTGAAACTTAGTGTTAAGTGATATATAAAAATACTACAATACTGATTTTAAAGTGTTTGCTACTTTAAGCTGGCACTGCGGCTCACTAGGCTAATCCTCTGCTTGTGGCACCAGCACCCCGGGTTCTAGCCCCGTTTGGGGCGCCAGGTTCTCTCCCAGTTGCTCCTCTTCCAATCCAGCTCTCTGCTGTGGCCCGGGAGTGCAGTGGAAGATGGCCCAGGTCCTTGGGCCCCGCACCCGCGTGGGAGACAAGGAGGAAGCATCTGGCTCCTGGCTTTGGGTCTGCGCAGTGCACCGGCCGCAACGCACCAGCCATATGGCCACTTGAGGGGTGAACCAACAGAAAAAGGAAGACCTTTTTCTGTCTCTCTCTCTCTCACTAACTCTGCCTGTCAAAAAAAAATGTTTGCTACTTTAGTTTCCTAATGAAGTCAAGAATTCAATAGATCAAATGAAAAACACATTAGAGAGCCTTACAAACAGAATGGGTGAGGCAGAAGAGAGAATATCGGACTTAGAAGACAGAGCACAGGAAAATAATACAGTCAAACCAAAGAAAAGAAGAGGAAATTAGAAATCTAAAAAATATTGTTGGGAATCTACAGGATACTATTAAAAAACCCAACATTCGAGTTCTGGGAGTTCCTGAAGGCATGGAGAGGGAGAAAGGATTAGAATGCCTTTTTAGTGAGATAATAGCAGAAAATTTCCCAGTTTTGGAGAAGGACAGAGACATCCTAGTACAGGAAGCTCATAGAACCCCTAGTAAACATGACCAAAAGAGGTCCTCACCACGACACGTTGTAATTAAACTCACCACAGTGAAACAGAAAGAAAAGATCCTAAAATGCGCAAGAGAGAAACGTCAAATTACACTCAGAGGATCTCCAATTAGACTCACGGCCGACTTCTCATCAGAAACCCTACAAGCTAGAAGGGAATGGCGAGACATAGCCCAGGCACTTAGAGAGAAAAACTGCCAGCCCAGAATATTATATCCTGCAAAGCTCTCATTTATGAATGAAGGTGAAATAAAGACCTTTCACTGCAAAAAGAAATTGAAAGAATTTGTTGCCACTCGTCCAGCCCTGCAAAAGATGCTTAAAGATGTGTTACACACAGAAACACAGAAACACGGCCATCAACATGAAAGAAGATAAACGAAGGGAACCTCACAGCAAAAGATCACAGGGAATTCAAAGCATACATTTGGATAAAGAAATTATGGGACATGTACTCTATAGAATACTATACAGCAGTCAAAAACAATGAAATCCTGTCATTTGCAATAAGATGGAGGAATCTGGAAAACATCATTCTGCGTGAATTAAGCCAGTCCCAAAGGGACAAATATTATATGTTCTCCCTGATCGGTGACAACTAATTGAGCACCAAAGGGGAAACCTGTTGAAGTGAAATGGACACTATGAGAAACAGTAACTTGATCAGCTCTTGTGCTGACTGTTGTTGTACAATGTAATACTTTATCCATTTTAGTAATTTTTTTATTCTAGTACTATTGGTTGAACTCTGTAATTAACAAACAATTATTCTTAGGTGTTTAAATTTTAACTGAAAAGTGATCCCTGTGAAATATAAGAGTGGGAATAAGAGAGGAGATGTACAATTTGGGACATGCTCAATCGGAACTGCCCCAAATGATGGAGTTAGAAATGTGCCAGGGAATTCCAATACAATCCCATCAAGGTAGCATGTACCAAGGCCATCTCACTAGTCCAAGTGATCAATTTCAGTTCACTTGTAATTTTTCATAACATGTATTCCTATGAAATTTTCAAATCTTTTTACACCAAAATAAGCTCACTTTGCAATTATTTTCCAACAATATTTTAAGTACCCTTCTGTACATGTGCACATATGTGCTTGAATGTGTGTGAGATTTAGAATTTCCATGGAATAAATTATAAGAATGGAAACTGAGAAAATCATATTAGCTTTGCATTTACCTATTCATCTGAAATCAGTCACTTTCCTCACCCATATAAAATGTTTCCTTGGTTAGAAAAAAAAAAAAACTTAACCCAGTGCTCTCCTAGATATTACGCTCTGTTAAAACTCTCTTCTGGGGCTGGCTCTGTGGTTTAGTGAGTTCAAGCCTCCACCTGCATGTCGTCCTGTATAGGCACCGGTTCAAGTTCTGGCTGTACCACTTCCAATATGGCTCCTTGCTATAGCCTGGGAAGATGGCAGAGGATGGCCCAAGTGCTTGGGCCCCTGCACCCATCTGGGAGACCTGGAAGAAGCTACAGGATCCTGTTTTCAGCCTGGCCAATCCTGGCTGTTGCAGCCAGTGAATCAATGGATGGAAGATATCTTCCTCTCTCTCTCACTCTCTTTCTCCCTATCTCTTCTTTCTCTCTCCGTAATTCTGCCTTTCAAATAAACAAGCTACTCTTAAGGCCAGCGCCGTGGCTCACTAGGATAATCTTCCACCTGCGGCACCAGTACTCTGGGTTCTAGTCCCGGTTGGGGCACCGGTTCTGTCCCAGTTGCTCCTCTTCCAGTCCAGCTCTCTGCTGTGGCCTGGGAAGGCAGTGGAGGATGGCCCAAGTGCTTAGGCCCTGCACCCGCATGGGAGACCAGGAGAAGCACCTGGCTCCTGGCTTCAGATTGGCGCAGTGCCAGCCGTAGTGGCCATTTGGGGGGTGAACCAATGGAAGGAAGCCCTTTCTCTCTCTCTCTCTCTCTCTCTCTCTCTCTCACTGATAACTCTGTCAAAAATAAAATGAAATTAAAAAAAAAAAGCCTCTCTTTTGAGCAATGGTCACAATCCTTCATGCATCCTCTCATGATGGTTATCATTAAATTCTGTATAAAGTACACTGATTAACTGTTGCTTCCTTCATTCTCTCATAGGGAGGACAATTAGCCAAGGAAAGGAGATGACTGACTTGCTGGCCAACTTCTGCAAAAGGCCAAGAATACGTATTTTCCATGTCGCAGGCCATAGGGTCTATGTTGCAGGCACTCAACTCTGCCTTGTGTGAATGAAACCAGAGAAGATTGGTAAAGATAGGGCAGGTCTGGTTTGGCCTAGAAGTCTTAGTTTACTCAGGGGGGTCTTTCGTGATAGGGGAGTAACTTTGATTTCTAATTATGCTGTGGCAACTAAAAGGGTTGTGGCTCCATAAAGTCCATAGCTGTTTGGAAGCTGAAAAAATGTAATCAGTCATCTGGATACTGTCAGCAAAGGCCAAACATCTGGATGTTGGGAAATCTAAACTAAAATTTAAAAAACACTATTATGTTATCACTATGATTACTATTAAGCATTTGTGTACTTCATTCCAAGAGTGATCTCAACATATTTAAAAGGCTGGAGACAAAATAAAATAATACCCTTTTCCCTTTTTACTTTAAATCTGATATTGTTAAACAAAGGCCAATGGAGGGGAGACATATTTCTAATACGAGACCATGTATTTCTCAATGTCAGATACCCTCTTGAAAGCACCATAAGGCAAGCTACAATGGCATTAAGTTTATTTGATATCAAGCAGTTCTCAAATTAAAGTTTGTAACTGCAGCCATCATCTGCTGTCTCCCAGCGCGAGCTCCACCTGAGTTCTAACTGGGGAAAGAGTGTCTTCAAAGAGAGTAGCTACTTCAGAAAGAGGGGCGACACAGACCCATGCTCCCTGGTTTGCATTGTGGTTGTCAATCTTCAAGGATAGAATTCAGAAACCATGTCCTATAGCAAAGTTCTTCCTGTGATTTTTTTTTTCCTTCTTACAAAAGAATATTGGGAGGCAATGTTGGATTCCGTACTGAGTTTCTGGATGAAAAGTACAGCAGTTCTGTTATGCAGAATCCAGTGAAAATAAATATCAAGAAACAATCAGAATCATTGGTTGCTTGTGGAATAAATGCTACCCGTGACCTAGAAGGTCTCTCACACTGACATTAGGAGCAGCTCTATCATTCTGTGCAGAGGGCTGGGAGTGATGGTTGCCTCTACCACCTGTGGCTGACCCATGCACCCTGCACTCCGCCCTGGCTTTGCGTGTGCCCTGACCTGTACTGGCCTTACCACCTCTCAGGTTACTCACTGCAGAGATGTCTTCTCTCCCAGCACCCTGCACCTGATTGTGTCCCCTTCTCTTCATCTCCTCTTGGAGCAGGCTCCTTTGATTATCTCTCTTTCTCCACCTTAACTTCTCTTTCCCTCTGTTTTACTTAATCACAAAACCTTTCTTTCTGCTGTACTTTACCTACTGAAGTTCAAGTGTTGTCTTTCTCCCTGTTTCCTTTCCCAGTGAAACTCGAACAAGAAGCCTCACCCAAATCCACTCTTCTTAGCCTTCTGAACCTTCCTGGGTTTCTACCACAACATCCAATTTCAATTTTCCAGTTTCCTAAAAACTGAAATCTCTCTTGGGGCTGGTGCTGTGGCATAGTAAGTTAAGCCTCTGCCTGCAACACTGGCATCCCACATGGGTTCCAGTTTGAGTCCTGGCTGCTCTACTTCCAATCCAGCTCCCTGGCTCATGTCAGTGATACCTCTTATTCAAATTTGACTCCTCCCCCTCAATAGGGCCTGACACATAGTAGGTCCTCAATGCATGGTTTCTTGAATGGAAAGCTTCATTGTGAGTAAATTTCCAAAGGTAAGAAATTGTTAGCAGTTTTGTCAGTTAGAATCATAATTTTACTTATTTTAATAACTGGCAAAATCTTTCCCTGAAATAATTTTAGGTGATTAGCATCAATCTTCCTGTTCTGAATATCTCTTTTTAATTTCATCATTATGTGTGCATCACATCTCGTGTGTAGTTCCTACAAGAGCCCATCACAAGTTGCTGTAATATGGCAGTGTTCAGGAAGGTGTAAGGTGTTGCAGAGAGAGAGCATTCATTCTTAGGTCGTATGTACAGGGCTTGGAATTACTCCCATGTCCCTAATCGGCTGTGGGAAGCTAGGCAATTTACTCAGCCTTCCGGGGGTTCATTCTGCTTCACCATGAAAATTAATAGGGGCTGGCACTGTGGCATAGAAGTTTAAGCCTCTGCCTGTAGTGCTGACATCCCATATAGACACCATTTTTGAGTCTCAGCTGCTCCACTTCCAATCCAGCTCCCTGCTAATGCACCTGGGAAAGCAGTGTAATATGGCTCAAGTCCTTAGGCCCCTGCACCCAAGTGGGAGACCTGGAATAATCTCCTGGCTCCTGGATTTGGCCTCGCCTAGCCCTGGCAGTTACTGTCATCTTGGGAGTGAACCAACATATGGAAGATCCATTCTCTCTCTCTCTCTCTCTCTCTCTCTCTATATATATATATATATATATATATATATCCATATCTCTCTCACTTTTCTTCTCTCTCTGTATCTCTGTCTTTCATATAAATAAATAATTGTTTAAAAAATGGAAATTAATATTCATCAATGGTGAATGCATATTGACACTTGCTACTGGGTTGGCAGTGTATACTATCTTATTGGAGCCTCATAGTTTTATAAAGAAAGCTAAAGAAAGCAATACCATTGTCATCATCACCACCATCCCTCATTTATACATTTGGGAATTTAAGATGAATGCCTTGCTAGACTTTAAAGGGTTAAAGAAATCACTGAGCCCTCACTCATACCCACCATGCTCTGCTGCATCTAAGGAGACTGACTTTTCCAGGCTCTCAGGAGGATGAGCTGGAAATGCCTGATAGCATCCCTGGAGAGCCTGGATTAGTGTCTCCGATTTCCCCATTATGACGGACTGCAGAGTCTAAGTTCCCTTTCATCTCGGGAGTGGAGGTTAGGGGGCAGCATCTCCGACCAAAGTCCTTTAGCTCTCTCAGTAAAATCCATCATGTGTGGCTTTGGGTGTGGACCAGTCTTCAACCAGTTGATGCCCCTGAGAAAGCATGCAAGGGTGGGAAGTGTAAACCAGGCAACAAGGGTATCTTGACTGCTCTCACCTCCCCAGGAATTCCTGTAAGCTCTGGTTTTAGAAGCTCGGCTATTGCTGCCTCTCAGGTAATGGGTTACGTTATTCTAACGACCACATTTAGCAAAATAACAGCTTTCCTTTTTCCTCCATTTCTAAGTAGCAGGAACATTCCCCTTAATGTGATTTTTTCTTTCTCATACATTGTGAAGATTTGTCTAATAATATTATACCATGCCTACCTATTGCTTAGCATGTTCCATGGACAATTCTAATAACTGTAGTTGTGTATTAACATATATGTTTCTCATGACGTCCCTAATTACCCCCATTTTATAGATAATAAAACTGAGGCACAGACAGAACTGGACTTCTCAGATGTTAGCGTGCATCAGAAATCACCTAGAGGGCCTGTTAAAATAGATTTCAGGTTCTAGTCCCAGTCGGAGCGCCAGTTCTGTCCCAGTTGCTCCTCTCCCAGTCCAGCTCTCTGCTGTGGCCCGGGAGTGCAGTGGAGGATGGCCCAAGTGCTTGAGCCCTGCACCCGCATGGGAGACCAGGAGAAGCACCTGGCTCCTGGCTTTGGATCGGCGCAGCACGCTGGCCACGGCAGCCATTTGGGGGGTGAACCAATGGAAGGAAGCCCTTTCTCTCTGTCTCTCTCTAACTCTCCCTGTCCAAAAAAAAATAGATTTCTTAGTCCCACTACTGGAGCTTCTGACTTGGGAGGCGAGGGTTGGAGCCTGGGCCACTGCATTTTTACCTAAGTTCCCACGTGATGCCTTTGCTGATTGTGCCATTCTAGCAACCCATTGTGAGAGCTGAGGTAGAGCCTACTGCCTAGGGCTGTGCATCCAGTAAACGGCAGAGGCTGGATCTGAGCTCAAAGGCCTCTGCCTTATGTCCTGTGATAACAAGAGAGGTCTATTTCTTTGTAAGAAGGACCTCTATTTCAAAGTGAACCATCTTCTACTCCCACTTTAAAATGTGCATGTCTCTGTGGGTGCCCATGCTTACCACTGGATGAATTGACGCGAATGTGTGGAAAGCAGCGAGACAATCCACTGAGTCCAATGTGTATCAACACAGAATAAGCATTAGCAGATTCTGTGATCATTGTTATACTTATTTTAGGAATTATGATCATTCACTTGTTTCAATAACGCATCTCTGAGATCACCACTGTCCTTAGAACATGTCATTTGGAAATAATGAGCCTGTGGTGCAAACGTGTATATAATCTCCTGCTTAATTCCTAGGAGGAAATCTGACCCAACTACAATCCGACACAATGACAAGTGGGGTTAATGCTTTAGTCATAAACTCCAGCCTCTCACCACATTCATAAATCTCTGAGATTGGTGAATGAAATTCATGTGGCAGGGGTTGATGTTGGAGTAAGCCATTGATTGGGATGTTGGTGTCTCATAACACAGCACCAGTTCCAGTCTCATCTGCTCTGTCTAATATAGCTTCTTGCTGATGTGCCTGGAAAGGCAGCAGATGATGGCTCGACCAGGATGGAGTTCCTGCCTCTTGGCTTCAGCCTGGCCCAGCCCACACTGTTGCAACCATTTGTGGAGTGAATAAGTGGATGGAATCTCTCTCTCTCTCTCTCTGTGTGTGTGTGTGTGTGTGTGTGTCTCCCCTATCTGATGCTCTGCCTTTCAAATCAATATATAAATAAGTCTTTAAAAAAAAAAACGTGTATACAACACATACACACACACACACACACACAAGGAATTTGGGTAGCCAATGCTTGGACACTTCCCAAGTTATTTAATTCAACTGTGAGCTGTTCTACTAGCTTAAAATCTCTTCCTTAAAGTTACCCCAAACCTGCCCTGAGTTTGTCCACCTGTGTCCTCCCATGACACAGAAGCCTTTTCTTTGTCTCACATGAGACTGTCTCAAGTGTGCAAAGATGTCCCAACGAGGATTGTGTACTTGCCCTCTGTTTCCAGTGGTTTCCTGTGGACCCCAAACCCATCTTCCTCCTCCTGGGTATGCTTCAACCTGGCATTGTCTTTCCTATGAAGTGCCTCAAAGTGAATGAGGTATTCCAGAAAATACCCAAGAATGAGGATCAGAGCCCTTGATCTGAAAATGGGTGCTGAGATTGAAAGTGGAGCCACCATTGTTGGTGATTCCCAAAGGCGTCTTGAAGACGTATTGTTCCTACCTCACTGCGGTGCATTTTCTCAGCTGCACGCCTCTGTTCTTGCTGGCCCTGCGTGTGATGCCAGGGTTTTCATTGTTTGTTTTGCTCGTGATTGTGGCACCCTCTGCTGTTCTGCAGAGTTCCTAGCATGTGCAATTCCAGAAAATTCCAGATTGAAAGCAATACAAATAAAATTGGTTAAAAGGTGTTCTGTAGCTGAAATGTTATTAACAAGCCAAGTGTGATTCAAAGGAGACTATGCCATCTATTGACTAAAAACAAGGGAGATTTTCTTCTCTGTGACAAATACTGTACGACCCTAGTGATACTTGATCTAAATACATCACCCAACCTCACCCACTGACTAGTGTTGGAAAACAAAGGGACATTTTTTTACATTCAATATTTGAAGTTGATCTAAAAAGATAGTTCCAGGGTGCTCTCAGTAACTTTCAAAAGCTGGTTCCTGAATCATAAACTTTCATAACTTGAAGACATTTTTAATATTATGAGGCTAGACATTTTACAAATTTGAAGCCAGGTTCCAAGAAGTTAGAAGAGTTTCCAGAATACATAATCAGTGTCAAAGCCAGTCTATGAGTTTCAGACATGAAATTAATTCATTGTGATATGTTTTTGTTCTAGTAAATCAAATATATTGATTTTGGAACATGAAATACTATAAACTTTCTGGGTTTTTTTTATTGTAAGCCAAAGTAAATAATAAACATTTAGTTAAAATTTTGCAGTAATTTAATTATTTTGGCATTTATTTAATAAAGCCCATAAACTATGACGGATGCCTTAATTGTCCAATTTTCAATGTTTTTTTTCAATATTTTTGTTATGCTTGCTAATGTGGCTTCTGACAGAAATAAATGTATTAATAGAACTGTTGTGGTCACTATTATAACTATATAATTGCTAGAAACCTAAGAAAGTTTGGAATTTGTCCATAAATGTGAATGTTATCCAAATTTAGTCCAGTAAAATCATCTTTATTTCATAAAAAATACCAAATATATCCTGCTTCTCGCAACTACACCAACTTTGTGATTTACTTATTTAGACCTGTTTGAGGATCCCACTTACTTCTAGCCTGCAGAAGTAAACATGCATTTGAATAAACTGGACAGATTATTCTTCATCCTATTATAGAATATAAAGCTGTGGAATATTTTTTAAAAATTTATTAATTTTCATCTCATTTAAAAAGCAGAAAGAGACAGACAGAAGGAGATCTTCTATCTGCTGGTTCACTCCATAATGCCTACAATAACTAAGGCTGGGTCACACCAAAACTGGGAGCCAGGAACTAACTCCATCCAGGTCTCTCACGTGGATAGCAGGCCTGTAAGTACATGGACTATCATCTGCTGCCTCCCAGGGTGTCATTAACAGGAATTTGGATTGGAAGTGGAGGAGCTGGGACTTGAACCAGGCACTCAGTTATGAACATCACCAGAAGCTACTTAACTGCTGAGCCTAATAGCTGCCCTATCTGTGGACATGTTATTATAAATATTTCTTAGTTTCTGAATTCGGATGCATCTGAGTTAGTGGGAGGTATTGTTATCTATTCTCTGGACACTATTTCTGGTCACATGCAAGTTTTATAAATTATTAAAGATTTAAAATGTAAATAGGTAAAATAATTCCATCTAGTAGCGTAAGTGATAGAACAAGAATTAGAGAAATTGGTGACTTTGTTTCTTCATGAAGAAAAGGAGAAACTCAGTCATGTGAGGAATTGTTCAAGTAAGAAACAAAACCAACTATACAGGTACATACTAAATGGGATTTTGTTGAGAAACCAGTCTTCATTTTGGCAGTTGTTTGTACTCATGTAAATAGTTCATGTTAAAGTAGCAGGTCCAATCATTCAGTTATAGTCATAATCTGTTTTGCACTTCTATCCTAGAATACCTGAAACTGGATAATTTGTCATGAATGTTATTGGCTCTGAGTTCTGGAGGCTGGGTGTTCAATGCTAACTGGCTGGCAGCATATGATGAGTGCCTTCTTAGGCCATCATTACATAGTAGAAGACGACAGGGTGAGAAAAGTTGCATGTGTGCAAAAGAGAGCCAAATCTACCTTTTTATGATAAACTCACTATTGCAATAACAGCATTAATGCATTCATGAGAGCTCAATCTTCATGGCCCAACCACTTCTCAATGCCCCCCCCCCCCAATACCATCAAAATGGCAACCCATTTCAACATGAATGCTGGCTAGGTCAATCATTCAAACCATAGCACCCACTAAGAGGCACACACTGCGACCAGTTGATCTGGAAGAATCACTCATCACTTAATTGTTTAAAATTCAGTATTCTATAAGGGTGATAATACCTGCTAAGAATGTTTTCCAGGTTAAATTTGTAAAATACTTCATGCCAGAAGTTGTTGAGGACTTTGACCAAGCATTTGTCACTACCTGTAAGCAGCTCAGATCTATTCTCTGTTTCTGCAAGAGAGGTGGCCATGCAGGCTTTAGGTATTGTCATAAATTGATGCTTACTTTATTCCTCTATGCTTCTATGTTGACCTAATCAATGGGTCTAAGACCTACCTCATGACGTTATTGCAAGTGTACTAATACACGAAAACATGTCAAGCACCAGCTGTCATCAGTGCTATAGAGTTGTTGCTGGCTATTATGAAACACTGAGTTACAGTTGCAAGATTTGGAAAATAAAAAAAAAAAAAACAGGGGATATCTAGTTTTTCAAGAAAACAACACATAATTTCTTTGATCTACAAACATACGTATCCTTAAAAATCATTGTATGGGCTGGCACTGTGGCTCACTAGGCTAATCCTCTGCCTGCAGCGCGCCAGCACTCCAGGTTCTAGTCCTGGTTGGGGCATCGGTTCTGTCCCAGTTGCTCCTCTTCCAGTCCAGCTCTCTGCTGTGGCCCAGGAGTGCAGTGGAGGATGGCCCAGGTCCTTTGACCCTGCACCCGCATGGGAGACCAGGAGGAACCTCCTGGCTTCAGACCGGCACAGCGCGCTGGCCACAACGCACTGGCCGTAGCGTACACTTTGGGGATGAACCAACAGAAAAAGGAAGACCTTTCTCTCTGTCTCTCTCTCTCTCTCTCACTGTCCACTCTGCCTGTAAAAAAAAAAAAAAATTCTTATATGAAACCCAGATTTATTAGAATGTTAATCTTGTAACCTTGGTTTGAATGAATGAATAAACTTTAGCTAAAATTTTTAAATGTAGCCTTAAAGGGCTACTTCATCAACTGAATATACTGTGTACATCCCCTCCAGCAGGGTGCCTCCTCTAAGTAATTGATCACCTGAGATGCATTCCTGGCCTCCTGTACTGAGGCTCAGGTAAGGAAGTGTGAGGCTGGGGATTCTGGGTGACTCAAAGAATCAGAGTCCTAAGACTCCAGTAGGCCTTCAGGGTTAAGGGTGGATATTAGCTTTAGCCTCTCCCTGATTTGCCATGGTATGGTTTAAAGATCAAATAGAATTTGTAATAGAAACTATACATACAGTTGCTGTGCATAATATGGGCAGTATGGATAGCTGTGTCCACGGTGTATAACTGGTCATTTGCTAACTGACTAGGAAACAACTTCAGGGCATCTGAGATAGAAACGAGATAGCAGATGCTACAGGGAAGGCTTTTCTGTCTAACTTCCTATGTTTGGTTTCTGAATAATTGCTTGCCCTTTGGGTTATGAACATTTTTAATTGAGTAACAAAGCAAAGCATGAGAAACAATCAGTGCTGGCAATGTGCCCTCCATTTGAAAGGTGAAAGATTCTCCATCTTCAGAAGCCCAGACCATTGTCCTAGATTATTAGGATCTTAATGTAACTTGCTTTCTCACATTGCATTAACCAGCTCATTAAGTCATAGTCAATTTTCGTATCCTTACTTAAGAGTGACCGTGAAATACCCCTTCAACCTTCTGAGCAGTCAGAAACCTTCCTGCTTATCCTTGTCATCTGGAGTAATTGTCTTTTGTTTTTGCTTTTTAATACAGTTCACTGGTTACAACTTTTTTTGTCTTGCTTATTTTTTGGTTTGTTAGCTATGTCATCAGTGCCTGGAAATTTATAACTGCAAAAGTTTCTAAATGTTATGGATTTTAAAAAAAAAAAAAAAACTTCTTATAATTTGGGAAAACAGCTCCTGTTTTTCACATGCATTTAAAGATGATGCTCCAACACCATTGAAAGATACAAATGGTTAAAATGAAACATATTTTTTCTTCCATTTCTACATTTTTTCTAAGGTTGGGAGTCACCCATGTAACATATGGAAATGATTTAAAATGTGAAATCATATACAATTATTCTCATCTTAATAGCATTGGTTTTCTTTGCTTTAAAATTCACCGGTTGGCATTTAACATGCCATCCCTCTCACCGCCTGTATGCATTTTCCTAGAAATGCCTCTTAGAGTATAAATAGCAAATATTATTCTGCAGTGGGACCATAACTTTGGAAAGTTGAACATTAAATTTGCTTTTGATATATTGCTGTTTTATTAGCAAAATAATAGTATGTGCCTCTTGGATATTCACCTTGTGAGGATCCTAAAAAGTGATTACCTTCAGATTTTCTGTCTTGTTAGTATGTAATGATTATTTTGGTAGTTTAAAATAAAGCTGAAGTCTGAGTCACTTATGTCCTGAGACATACCCAGAGAATTGCATGTCTCAATGACAAATGAACAAACTCACACTCAGCAGGTTTCTTGGCCACATTTCCAAGTGTTTAAACCATCCCCTCAAAGCTGGAATTCTCAAGCTAATGAGGCTTACACTTCAGGTCCCCTCTAGCCTGGGTCTTTCCAAGCTCCTGGGAGAGACCTAGATGTGGATTTGTACAGGTCTTTGAGAATTTCACAAAAGTGAATTGTTTTACTGCCTTCAGGTAAGATTTCAGTATCTTTCTTCTTGAGCCCAAATTCTACAAACCTCAGACGCCACAAAACCAGCTTTCGCCTCTGCTGCTAAGGTAGAGCTTATTGTTTTAATGACGCATCCTGCATCATTAGTGAGATTGAACGTTTTCTAGATTATGTTCGCCAGTCACAGGTTGGCCAGATAGTCCATTTTGGTCTCTATCAATTTGACCCAAAAGGAGGGAAAGTTGGTTGGTGTGGGTACAGGGAGCATGGACAAGGGGAACCTAGGGGAGCCCCAGGCTCAACTCCCACCCCTCTCCTTGGGGCTGCACTGCCCACCCCAGGACAGGTTCCCTTCCTCCTCGGCCCACTTTTCCTGTATATTCTTAGCACCTCATTTCCTTTGTTTCTTATACCAGAAGAGACTTAAGTAGGAACATCTCAGGCCTGGGGTCTAACTCTGAGTCTGAGAAGGAAACATGAAGCCCAACGGCATGTTAGCATAAATACCCTTCAAAGAAACACTTGTCATGGGGTTTTCCAGAGTCTGCCCCCTTGCCTGACAAAGTAGAGTGCATTGGCCCATGGTTGTGTTCTCAGCAGCAGGTGCAGGGGTCAAGGTGAGAAAGGGAAGATTACTTCATCGCTTATCAGTCCCTGTATATTTGACATGGTTCACCTGGTGTTTCTAGCGATGAAAAGCAGTGTTCTCCCTTTTTGGGAAAGACTTAGAAAAGGAATCTAACCCTGGACACGCTAATTCTACAACTGCTTAGTTGGCCTTGCGGGCCCTATGTGCAACTCAAGGAATATCAAATCTCATAGAATGGCAAGAGTGCTCCTGGGAAGGAGAGGTGCATTGTCATGGGTTTCCATGGAGTAGCACTGTGGGGACACATCTTGCAGACTAACTCGTAGAGCTGGTCTCCACGTGTGCTTGTCATGGCCTGTGTTCTGTGAAACTTACCCCGGGAGACATTGTTATAGCCACCATGCCTGGATGACACCATGGGTGGCAGAGGGGAAATACCCCTTCCCAAGGACTGGCGTAAATTCTGGGGTGCTTGTGGGGTTGGGGAAGTAGCAGGGTAAAGGGCAAGGGAGCATCATATGCAACATGTCTTCATTAGGAATCTTTCTGTAGACCTAGCATCCACAAGTTGTGACTCCCCTCTTTGTAAAATCCTGCATCACATTGCTGACACCTGAGATTCTCTGATCACAACCTGTCATGCCCTCTTCTGTCCCTTCCCTCCCCTCGCCCAAAGTGCAGGTTTCCCGAGTACAATAGTAGCTGTTGGGTGTAAAATAGGTCTCTCAGCTGCAGAATTTATATATAAATGCTGAGTACTCCAGGTCTGGTTAATGGAACCTACACAGATTTTTCTTTCTGGAAAGTCTCATGCCTTTCTGATGAATTTATATTACTCTGGCTTTAAATACTGTTGTTTCTGCTATGAATTTCAAAAGCCCATTTTGAAGTTGCCCTTGTATTGCTTTTTCCCTGAGGGACGCACATAGAGGAAGCTGTCTGTGCCTATTCAATAGTGATGAAAAAGATAATAGAAGCAAGGAAGCTCCAAGAAGAGACACCTTATAATCCCATGAAAGATTAAAGATTATTTTGTTACATCTGTTTAAAGCTCGCTTTTACAAATCCTAGAAATTGTACTGGCTAGCAAATAAAATAAGCAAGAAAATCATTTGTTTCTTCATAGATATAAGTGTGCTACACCTCCTTGTGAAGCAATACATTCAAAAGTAACAGGGTTACAAATAATTTTTGGAATGATGACCAAAAAAATCTTAACTTCCTATTAGGTCAAGTGAATCTTCTTAACATAGCACATTTGAATTAATTAAGAACAGCTGGTTTAATTAAGGGGCTTTTTGCAGGTGTGTAACAGTGGATCAAAGAGAATGAATAGACATTTGTGTGACCACACTCTAAGAGTTTGTAGAAACTTTCCTTATCCGAATTCAGGAAGCAACCAAGGCAATCAGAGATCTCATCCCAGACGTGCATGGGGGAGACAGCCACTCCCCGTCCTAGTCCATTCAGGCTGCTGTAACAAAATACAATGAGCTGGGTGGCTTAGGAACAGCAGGAATCATAATTCAAAGTCTGGGAAGTCCAACATCAAGGTGCCAGCAGATTTGGTGTCAGCTGAGTGCTCACTCTGGTTCACACATGCACCCCTCACGTCCTGGACGGGACTGCCTTTGTCTCTGGGCGTCTTTTCTAAGGCTGCCAACCCCTTTCAGGAGGGCAGAGGATTTGGATTGGGGGGGAAGGCACAAACATTCAGCCCAAGGCAGTTCTTGAGTGGGTTTCCCAATCTGCTTTGCTGTGGGTGACCTCCTCCATTGTCTCTCCTCTTCAGTTTAATGTCATCAATCATGGACCAAAGCCCTCCTCTCTAAACTAGCCACACAGGAAAATCTTTCCAGTTTTACCATTGTTCTTGCTACTGGCTGCATCCAGCTAGGCTTTGTCATCTTCTCTCTGGTGTAAGAGATCCATGTTCGACGAGGCCATGATGATGGTGTGGGATTCATCTGTCTTTCCATCCATGGCAAGACTGGGACTGTCTTTTTTTAAGGTTTATTTATTTATTTGAAAGTCAGAGATTCATAGAGGGAGGGAGATACAGAGAGAGAAGTGAAAGAGATCTTCCTTCTGCTGGTTCACTCCCCAGATGGCTAAAAGCCCAGTCTGGGCCAGGCCGAAGCCAGGAGCATGGAGCTTCTTCTGGTCTCCCACTTGGGTGGCAGGGGCCCAAGCACTTGGACCACTTTTGTACTGCTTTTCCAAGTCAGTAGCAGGGAGCTGGGTTGGAAGTGGAGCAGCCAGACTTGAACCAGCGCCATGTGGTTATACAGGTGTCGCAGGTGGTGGCTTTACCCCCAGGCCACAACGCTTGCCCCTGGTTTCTACTCTTAAATAACAGTGTTGTCCTCTGCGTCAGAAATAACCAGAAATCAAGGCTGGCCTTTGGCTAAGACACTGGTTATCTTGCCTGTGTCCCACATCACAGTGCCTGTGTTCAACTCCTAGCTCCTGCTCCTGACTCCAGCTTCCTGCCAATGCAGACCCTGTGAGGCGGCAGATGGTTGTTCAAGTAACATGTGGAAGACCTGGGTATATTTCCTGGCTCCCAGCTTTGCCTCCAGTGGCCATTGTGGGCACTTGAGAGTGAATCATCAGATGGAACTCCCTTTCCCTCTTTCTCTGTTTCTCTGCCTCTCAAAAGAAATTGGCATGGTATGTGCCGGGGTGGAAATCCAAGTACCAATTTCATCATTTAGATTATGATGAACTATAGTACCATCTGCAGGCAAAGCATTAGTGTTTTCATTGATTTGTTAGTCTGTCTTCAGTTGCTAGTAAGACAGTTACTAAGATTTAAGAAAAGATATCCAAAACTTGGAAATAAGACAAAAAGGGGATAGTGTGTATTTAAAAGTCACAAAGGAGAATTGGTTAATAACTATGCCCAAGGGATATATTATTGACTGAAGGCCTGGATGGTATATATTAACATGTAAATTTTTGCCCACTAGAATTCAAGAGAGTTCTGTGCCACTGAGAATGAAGATCTTCCCTGTAGGCCAGTTGTGCTTTTGACCCAGAAACCTTAGTTCAAAATTCTTTCCTGACTACCTATATGGTTCTTCTCATTTGCTCCTGAATCAATCTACCTGTCTCACGGGTTCCCTCGTGAAAGACTGTTTCCACACTTGTCCATTCTATATTTATAGGAGAATCATTTTTTTTAATTTTGAAAATTATACTTTGGGTTTGGCAGTTTAAAAAATTTTTGCAGTAAAATCTTTGTCTCCCATGAAAGGCATACATAAAACAGATAAAACAATCAGTTGAAGGTGGCCCAAGTCCATGGGTCTCTGCACCCACGTGGAGAACAGGAAGAAGCTCCTGGTTCCTGGCTTCTTTAGGCACAGCTCTGGCCATTGCGGCCATTTGAGGAGTGAACCAGCAGGTGGAAGATCTCTCTTTCTCTGCCTCTGCCTCTCTGTTACTCTTTCAAATAAATAAATAAATCTTTAAAAAAAAATCAGCTCTGAATCTGATGGAAGCAATCCAAACCAACAACTTCAAATGCATATCCTTTTGATAATAAATTCTGTGTCCTTAACTGGCTCCTTCCAGGCTTTGCCCCTTAGGAGCTGTGTGGACCTAATAGAGTTCTCAATCCTTTGGTTCTCTCACTTCCCCTTCTTCCTGTGAGCATATGTCATATGCTCAAAGCTGAGAGTCTGGAGCATTCAGATTACAGTAGTTCTCTTTTCTTTGCTTGCATTTCCATCATGCAAGTGATATTGTTGAAAACCCAAGTAAGCAACAAAGAAATTAGCAACTCCATTGCTTTCTAATTTGCTTATGTTTTGGTTCCAGGAGCCAAATGTGGCGTTTCATTAAGAAATAACTCCCAAGTCATTGAGTAGGACTACTCATTGTAAACCATGGACTTTCGCAGTTTAGTGTCACTTTTGCTTGATAATCAAGTCATGGCTTCTCAGGGATCTATGCACCATTAGCTTCTTAGAAATGTAAATAGTAAGTGATTCATAAATCATTCTCTATCCTTTAGGTAAATAGTCTGATGAGTGATATAATTTTCTGAGAACTATGTACTCATAACCTTTCCTAGCTGTCACTAGCTGGGTTTACATTGAGGAAGGAAATGAAATGGTTTTCACTTTAATTCCCATCCTGCAACTTTTTTCCATTGTACAGGGCCAGTTCAAGAAGAAATGAAGGTAGGAAAATGGCCTAATTTTAGACCTGGAATGAGAAACCAAATTTTACTTGAAATTATAACATGCAATTATACATTATTATGTAATTATAATGTGCAATAGACTTCTTAGAATCAATATTAGAATGGATTGGTTAGAACTATGCATAGAAAGGACACAGAGGACATGGTGATATTTTCTGAAATATCTACTAAGCATTTTCCGTGACACATCCTTTTCAGCCTCACAGCAGCTTTGAAAGCATAGCCTTATTTTAAAATATGAGACACAGGCTGCAGGAAATTAAGTGACTGAGTCATGCAACCTAGGCCATGAAGGGGAGAGCATTTGAAATAGCTCTAATTCCAAATTCCAGTTACAATGCAAGAAAATAGCACTGAACATAAAAGTTACACACTGGAGGCCCAACTCTCACAGGACAAATCATCTCCATGTACTTTTTTTTTCTTTAAAAATATTTATTTATTTATTTGAAAGTCAGAGTTACAAAGAGAGAGTAGGAAAGGCAGAGAGAGAGAGAGAGAGAGGGATCTTCTATTCATTGGTTCACTCCCCAATTGGCCACAATGGCCGTAACTGTGCTGATCTGAAGCCAGGAGCCAAGAGCTTCTTCCAGGTCTCTCACATGGGTGCAGGGGCCCGAGGACTTGGACCAACTTCTGCTTTCCCAGGTCATAGCACAGAGCTGGATCCGAAGTGAAGCAGCCAGAACTCGAACTGGCGCCCATATGGGATTCCAGCACTGCGGGCTGCAGCTTTACCCACTATGCCACAGCGCCAGCCCCTCCATGTACCTTTACTTTGCATAAGAAATGTTGTCACCTTGTCATGAATTTATTTTAAATTGTCATCCTTTGGAGTTCTCAAGTACTAAAATACTCTTTCTTGGGTATTCAACGATTTTCATGCAGCTAAAAATACTGGGCACGATTCTGAGCATGAAGTACTCCAAGCTGGTCAAAATAATTTTGGTTTCGTTAACTGATACAGTGCCTCCCACCTCCACAGAAACTACCTGCTAAGCCCCTCAGTGGACGCCTGAAGCTTCAGATAGTACTGAACCCTATATGCTATCTCCTGTACATACATACCTGTGATACGATTTAATTTATAAGTTAGGTACACACAACAATAACTAATAACAAAATAGAAAAATTATAGCAATGCTTCTCATTAAAAGTTATTTAAAACTTATGAATTGTTCACTTGTAGAATTTTCATTTCATAGTTCGGGACTACAGTTGGCCACTGAAACTGTGGAGCAAGAAATCATAGATAGCTGAGGACTACTCTTTTATCCAGGCTATAAGAAGTCCACGGCCTTCCCACTGACATTCATTCACTCTTTAACTCATTCAACAAAGTTTTGTTGGTCCTTGTCCTAAGTGCTAAAGCTATTGTGCTGTACAAACTCCAGAAGGTCTCTGCCTTTCACAATCTCTCTATCCCACCATCACACAATATTCTAGCATATTGATTTGTCCACTTACTCATTCATCAAATATTTATTGTATACTTACTATGTACCAAAATTGTTTTCTTTTCTAAAATTTTTAAATATTTATTTGAAAGGCAAAGTTACAGAAGGGAGAAGCAAAGACAGAGATGGATCGATCTTCCATCCACTGACTTACTCCCCTAATGGACACAATGGCCAGGGCTGGGGCAGACCAAAGCCAGGAGCCAGGAGCTTCTTCCAGGTCTCCCACATAGGTGCAGGGGCCCAAGCACTTGGGCCATCCTCCACTGCTTTCCCAGGTGCATTAGCAGGGAGCTGGATAGGAAGTAGAATGGCCGGGACAAGAAACAGTGCCCATATTGGATTCCAGCACTGCAAGCCACAGCCTAGCCAGCTGCGCCACAGCTCCGGCCCCTAAATTGTTTTCAGAGATTTATCAGTGAACAAAGTAAGATCCCTGCTTTTGGAAACATGCATTCTAGCACAGAAAGACAGAAAGAGAAATAAACACAAAAATGATAACAGTTATGTAGTATTTTAGAAGATGATAAGCACTTTACAAAACTAAAGAGAAATAAAAACTAGATCATGTCAAGAGATTGGGAAGTCCAGGTAACAGGGAAATGGTTTGCAATTAGAAATAAGATTCCTAAAACATCAAGGATCTTGCTGTGATTAATGATTGATTGATGATTAATGAGTGATGCAATGCTATGTAATTCTGGGTATTTGAGTGACACTTTGAGCAAAGGTTTGCATGAGGTGAGGGAGTCAGCTAGGTGGATATTTGGGGCAAGAACCTTTGGAACAAAAGAAATGAGTAATATCCACCTTCTAAGTAGGAGTGTGCCTGGTCTGTTTGAGAAACAGTGAATAGCAGTGCCTGAGAGGAAAGTGGAAAAGGAGAGTGGCAAGAACTGGGTCACAGAGGTGATAACAAGCCAGATCATCTGACATGTGTGTGTCAGTCTGGGGACCCTGCAGGGTTAGTTGCAGAGGGTGATATGAATCAAGTTGCAATCTCTGGCCCCCTCTGGTGCCTGGGCCATCCACATCCTATAGTACGATGGAACCTTAGGGAAGAGCCTTACCAGGTGCAATGGGATATATCAGCTGCCACTATATCTTTCTCCTTCTTTTTCTAAGAAAGACCTCTCTTTTTGAGCTCTTGGCCTCTTCTGCTACTTCATTGAAGCATTTACTTTTGCAGGTTTAGATACCCTCCCTTGGATCCAGCAAATACCCAGAATTACACAGTCCTGCTGAACCACTGTGTCACCCATTAATCTATGACCAAGATCCCTGATGCTTTATTGACAAGTCTAGTTCAGTTGCCCAGTTTGGATTGAACCTTCACAGTATTCAAATGTATAGATTCAATATCAATTGAAACATTGAAAATAATTTTATGACGTTAGAAAGTTGCTGCATATGAGAAACTTAGAGAAAATCCTATCATAAGGCAGGTGAACACTTTTAATTTACTTTAATGGTATATGATGCATAAAATTAAGTATAACAGCTGTTCTTTCAGTCCACAAAAGAAATTCTAAGCCATTTTAAGGGATGTCAGGCATACAGCTTGTTTATACACCATCATAAAAGTAGGAAACCATAAAGAGAGTTCACTGAAGTTCCAAAGAGTTAATCAGACACTGCAGTAATGTTTAGTAATGATAAACTTGTTTGAAGAAGACATTATGTTCTGTTACAACTTACACTTAAGACAAGCATACTTTGATTGAATCCAACAAAAGGAAATTAAACCAAATTCTACAATGAGCAAATGTAGACCACCTTCTCTAGATAATCTATTATGTAATCACTTCCGATTTTAAAATTATTATTATCATTTACTCTTAAGATATTAGGAGATCCAAGTAGAAGTTCGAGACCCAGAACACAAAGTGTTTTCTTTGAAATTAATTTGGTAGGGAGTTGGGAATCTCAGGTCTCCAGGGCTGTGGATTTATGACCACAGACTCTGTCCTCAATGGTTATTTATATTTCTTTCAGAGTAGCAAAAGCAATTTTTGAGAAAGAACTTTGAAACTTAATCATCCAACAAAAAGCAAAGGAATATAAACAGATACACTTAGGAGCCAAAGGGATTGAGTCCTTTGTGTTGACACTGCTAAGCTGCTTCTGTGGGGTTGAGTTGTAGTGTCGTGGAGAAGGAGGCTGTTGTGCTATGTGGTGTCCCTCAGTAGGGCTGCTTTCAGACTGGAGTCCTCGATGCTGGAGTCCAAGTGGAAGAAGCATTTGGATGTGCTTCCAGGTCATCACAGCCCAGCTCAGTCCATGTTTTGGGCCATTCTGACTGCTGTTGCAAACTGTTGTAGACTGGCTGGCTTACAAACAACAAATTTACTTCTCTCAGTTCTTTATCAAAGTCCTGTGAGTGTTTGTGGGCAGTCATAGATGGCCATCTTCTCACTGTGTCCTCACATAGTGAAACGTGAGGGACTCTCTGTGGCCCCTTTGAGAAGGGACCCATCCACGAGGGCTCCATCCTCCTGAATTAATAACATCCTACAGTCCCTTTACCCAATACCTTCACCTAGGTGGGTTAAGATTTCAACATATGAATTTGGGGAGGACACAACAGTCACTGTGTAGTGCCATATCAAAGAATTAGATAAGCACACCACAAATGGATATTGAGAACATCCTCAGTGCTGAATTTTAAAATTTTGCAAGTATTTGTATCTTTATCTCAATGCATTGTTCTGACACATTGGGCACTGGTGACCACAACTCCTGTTTTCATCCTTGCATTCTTGGCCTTCCCATACTGCCAGGGCTAAGGCCATATTCCTTAGTGATATTTCTTCTTCCTTGGCTGACATTCAGAATGCTAGTCTTTCCTGGAAAGTCTTCCTGGACTCCTGTTTGCTCATAACACACTTTACAATGTACCTGAGAATTTTAACTACTGTAAAATTAATGACTTGAAAATGTTTCTTTATCACAATATTTTTTCCTAAATACTAGCTATATCTCTATCTATAGGTACATTCATAATAGTTACCATCACTGAATGCAACAGTTACATGTTTGGTTTAGCTCCTTTGTTTTTAAAACTTAGAAATTCTATAAGCCATGAGACTGCTGTCCAGTGTGCCTTCTGTAAATTACTTTATCATACACTTTACTCATGTTTGTATTGGGTTGTCTTTTTTTATTGAATACTGGTACCCAGTCATTTATACAATTTTCTGATTACTTTATCAATTTTCATAACTTTTTTTTCAAAGATTTATTTTATTTATTTGAAAGACAGAGTTACAGAGAGAGGTAGAGACAGAGAGAAAGGTCTTCCATCTGCTGGTTCACTCCCCAGATGGCCACAATGGCTGGAGCTGCACCAATCTGAAGCCAGGAGCCAGGAGCCTCTTCCAGGTCTCCCACATGGGTGCAGGGGCCCAAGGACTTGGGCCATCTTATACTGCTATGTCAGCCATAGCAGAGAGCTGGATCGGAAGAGGAGCAGCCAGGACTAGAACCAGCGCCCATATGGGCTGCCAACACTTCAGGCCAAGGCTTTAACCCGCTGCGCCACAGTGCCAGCCCCTCATAACATCTTTTTTTTTCTATTTGACAGATAGACAGTGAGAGAGAAAGACAGAGAGAAAGAGAGAAAGGTCTTTCCTCCGTTGGTTCACCCCCCAAATGGCTGCTGTGGCCAGCACTGTGCCAATCCGAAGCCAGGAGCCAGGAACCAGGCACTTCCTCCTGGTCTCCCACACGGGTGCAGGCGTCCAAGCACTTGGGCCATCCACCACTGCCTTCCTGGGCCACAGCAGAGAGCTGGACTGGAAGAGGAACAGCTGGGACCAGAACCCGGTGCCCATGTGGGATGCCAGCACCGCAGGTGGAGGATTAGCCAAGTGAGACACGGCGCCAGCTCTGCCTCATAACATCTTTAATCACAGTATTTGATATTGTCAGCTAATTTTAAAAACTATAAAATTTTATTCTTCTTTATACTTGGTCTTTAATCTACCTAGAGTTTATTTTATGATTTTTTTGTTCTTAATGGGAACGAGGTTTGCTGATATTAAATAATGAATAGACACTCTTCTTTTCCTATTTCTTTCTAATGTCTCCTTGACCTTATTCCAAATTTCTGTATGTGCACAGTCAATTCATTTGCTTAATCTAATGAAGCAGTGAGGTGAATACCTAGAGGCCTGTAAAAGAAAACCTGAAAGAATAGGTTTTGTTGTTGATATTAGTTCTGACTTATTTACTAACAAAATAATGAGGCATTTAAATGTGGGCCCCTGGATTTAATATGCTCTTTAATAATATTTTCCCAAATTCCTTTTCCTTGTCCTCTTCTTCTTTCTCTTCTCTGCCTCCCCTTCCTCCTCCTTTTCTTTACAATGTCCAAGTAGATCCAGTTCTTCCATTTTTAGGAGGCGAGCCACACATATTTCACTCCCAACAGGTGACTGCTTCAATAGGTAGTCCGACTACTTTTCTGTAACCTACATATCATTTAGTTAATGATTTTTATCTTATCAGCTTGGCTATAAATAAAAGGGACATTTCTTGCAGAATATATTGTGCCTCTGACTTTCTCTTATTTCATTTTTGTACATTATGTCTTTGTCTGAAATGGTGAAATGGCCAAACCTTGAGGTACATGCTATAGAAACAGTACTGACATTCGCAGCAGCCCATCCCTTCCTCAGAGAAGCAGTGCCGTATGCATTAACACTTCTCACCACGCATTCATATCTATGTGTTTGTTGATTGGCTTATTGTCTGGATGCCAGTTCTTTTCTGCCAAGAAAGGATCTATGAAGTCACAGACTTTGCTATCTGTTTTCCTGCTGTAGACCCACCACATGGTAGGAAATGAGTATTTGAGTGAATAAAATCGCACATGAGTCTTTTCTTCTATGTGGTTGTATGGATTCGAAAATACCCACAGCATTCTTATCCTGTGAATGCAGGGAGCAATAATGTTCAGAAGACAAATGAATGTCCATAAATTGCCCCTGTCAAGTTGCTACATTTGATAAATGAAGTTTAAAAGAGAATTGTAAAATCTCTAGAACTGCTAAGAATTCCAGAAACATTACAAATTGCTGATGTGATCTTATTGTAATTTTTTTGTCTAAGACCTAAAAACCTTAAAGTAATTTAAATCCCAAGAAGGTGTTAGATGAGTAATCTTTAATGAGTTATCCTTAATCTTTAATGAAGAATCTATGCACAAAAGGAGTAAAAATACATATACTTTCCAAAGATCAGGCGAAAAGTTTAGTAACTACCACTACTCTAGAGAAATCTTCGTTCCTTCGATGAATCTACTCTTCCTGAAGCCGCTACTCCCGACTGTGGCCATATAGCACTGGAAGGGGGCGGGCTGAGAAGGTGAAACTTTTGTACTTCTGCTGTTTTAACAGAAGAAAAGGCAATTGCTGAAAGTTTTTAATTCCCTACAGACTGACTTTTCATTTCTGTTTCAATCCTTTCCATTCCTGTGCCAGGGAAGGTGAAGTGTGAGCTGCGTGGCTTATACGGAAAGTCTACTTCCACTTAGCTGCCCAAGCCAGGCTCCTCTTCTGCCTAGAGCTGCCCCTCCCCCACAGATCTGCTGTCAGTGGAGCTGGGTTTTTTGTTTTTTTTTTTTTAACTTTTATTTAGGATATAAATTTCCAAGGTACGATTTATGGATTACAATGGGTTTCCCCCCATATTTTCCCTCTCCCCCCACAACCCTCCCCCCTTGCCCGCCCCCTCCACCCTTTTGTTCACATCCAGATTCGTTTTCAATTCTTTTTGTATACATGTGATCAATTTAGTATGTGTTAAGTTATGAATTCGTCCCTTTGCCCTCATATAGTAACACAAAGTGAAATATAGTCTTTGAGTTCTCATTTTAGCATTGAGTCACATTGTATAGCACATTAAAGACAGAGATCCTACATGAGATATATATATATATATATATATATATATATATATATATATATATTTGAGACTGATAAATTTTTTTTGATGCAGTTTCCAATGTAACACTGAGTTTATCTTTATATAGAGAAGGTCGGTTCAGTATGTATTAAGTAAGAATTTTCATCAGTTTGCATCTACACAGAAACACAAAGTGTAAAAATACTGTTTCGGCACTAGTTACAGCGTTACCTCACATTAGATAACATGTTAAGGACAGATCCCACATGGGATATAGGTACACAGTGACTCCTGGTGTTGATTTAACAATTTGACACTCTTATTTATGGCGTGACTAGAGCCTAGGGAGCTGGGTTTAAGTGGCTCAATGTAGTCCCCAGTAACAGTCTGAAGCCTGCTAGGTGCCAAAGCCTGCATGCTGCTCTTGATACTGCAGGGCTTCTCCCCGAGTCTCCTTCCCCATCCTCTGTGTAACAAGGAGAGAAAACCAGGTGGGAGCCAGTTCACCTCTCCTGGATGCAAGAGTGGAGTTGGGAGCAGAGTGTGACTGAGATAAATGAACAGATGAGAGCGGAACTTATCACAGTCCCCCAGGTGCCTGCACCCCTCTAGGCAGCATCACTCAGAGCTTGAGGGGGGATGCAGGTCAGGAGATGGAAACCAACACTAGAAGGAGGTATCTACTTGGGGCCTGGATAGCACCTCAAGGAGAGGAAGTCAAAACAGGTGTGCTTGGGAGGGGGGTTTAGAAGAGGATGGTGAATGCTTCTCCAGAGACAAATGCCAGTATTTCCTTATGAAGTATAGATTTCCGTCACTCACAGACTCCCCATCTACTCCCTTTAAAAAAGGCTTAAGAAATAACTAAGAAAGCCCAACTGCCTAATGCCCCTGTAGGAAATAGCTTTTCTTTAAGCTCCATTCCTTTGCCTAAGACACACCTGAGCTTCCATCAGTGCCAGCAGCCTCCTGCTGTGCGCACAGATGCGAAGGCCTCCTGCAGTGGAGACATCATCCTGCTTTCTCTTCTGCCTTGCACAATTTAGTACCTAATTGTGCTGATCCCTCTGATTTAACTTCTTTGTGAAAATTGTTCTTTCTGAGAAATGGTTCCTTTCAACTTGATGGGAAACATGTTTAGAAGCTTTCCTTTATGCTATTAGCAGGTGTTTCCTAGTGCTCTTCTGTTGCAATAAATTGACTGAGTGCTTCTAATTATTCTTTCTGCACACACCTGCCTGATGCAACCTGCATGGATGTAGGAAGTTCCCATTTGCAGGGCAGCTGTAAAACTAGATATTCTGATAGGACTTTGAGCTCTAGGTTACAGTACCACTTTTCCTACTAACCAGCCAGCTTCCAGACCACTAGCCATGTAACCAAATCACAGAGGCCCAAGTATCTCCTCTTGATAATTCAGAAAATTAGGATTAACCCATAAAAACATTGAAAGGAGCCCATACTGCAAAGTGATCATCCTTCAAATATGAACTATGACTTTATATTCAAATAAAATGCAGTAAAATAATGTATCATGTTGGAAGTAGGTTAAACATCACTACACCATTTCTTGTCTTCTTTCCAGTTTCAAAAATCAAAGGTTATTTAGTGTGTGGATATGTCTTGGTTTGTGTCCCTGAAACATTTTTCTATGAGTTTGCATTGTTTATATATGCATGCAGATCACAATAAACCTTCTCATTCTATAACTTGCTATTCTAATAATTGAAACATTAAAATCTTCTCTCTGTATTCATATTTTATAAATCTACCACATATTTCTGTTTGAAGGGTATAATTTTTTAAAAAATTTTCACTACTATTATTTGTTTTAAAAAGTATGCCATTTGCTGTTAAAAAATAGTCTCTTTGAAGGAAATTAGACTGATCTCAACTTTTAGGGTAAGCCCTCTTTAGCCCAGTGTACTAGAAGAATTCTAGATAATCCCAGTGTTTCCTGTTCTCTGTGTACATTTTCTGTACAATTCCCGTATTTTAATCCAGCTTCCTAGTAATGCACACCCTTGTAGGCAGCAGATGATATACTTAAGTAGTCAGATCACCGTTATTCACTAGGAGACCTACATTGAGATATTGGCTCCTGGCTTCAGCCTGGCCCAGCCCTGGCTATTATAGGCATTTGGGGAGTGAACCAGCTGATGAAAAATCTCTCTCTTTCTCTTCCTCTCTCTCTCTCTCTGTTTCTCTGTCTCTGTCTCTGTCTCTCTCTCTCACTCTCTCTCTCTCTCATACACACACACACAAACCACACAAATACACCAACTTTCTGCCTTTCAAATAAAGTGAAAATTAAATCATTGATTAAAAGGAAATAAAATCAGTAGTTCATGTTTTCAAATGCTGTTTGTTAGAATTGTTCTTTCCTCTAGAAAAGTAGATCCAAGATGGCTAATGCCTAGACTGGATATAATTTTTGGGTATGTTTAATGCTAAATGTATAAATTCTTGCTCTAGTGATATGCAGCTTAGTGAACTCCACTGATGTGGCTTTTGCAAGTGATTCTTTCATGCATTTTGAACTATTAACAGTCTTCCTCTACTCTTAAATTATATTCTTTGGTTTATGACCTTAGAATTTGCAATTTCAAAGTCAAATTTAGTAGCATTTGCTCCCCCTTATCCTCAGGGGATATATTCTAAGACCTCAGTGTATTCCTGAAACCAGAGTACTAACAAACCCTAAATACAAGCACTGCGATTCCTGGACAGTTGATCTGATAGCTACTAAGTGACTAATGGGCAGCTAGCATTTCCAGTGTAGATATGCTGGGCAAATGAATCATTCATGTCCAGGATGGGATTGATCAGGCCAGAGCAAGATTTTATAATACGCCCCAGAATGGCAGTATGCAATTTAAAACTTGTGCATTGTTTATTTCTGGAATTTGACATTTCATGCTTTTAGACTTCGTCTTATCTAGGTTGACTACAAGTAATTGAAACCACAAAAAGCAAAACCACAGACAAGTGGGGATGACTGTAATGCTAATTGAACAAAGAGCTGTGTATGATACTTCTCTTGAACTGCCTACTAGAATTTGGTATTAATTTTTCTTCTGTTCATTGTTTCTCAAAGGGATCCTTTAGTAGAGGTTAATAAACAGTTGGTGAAATGAATAGACAAATGAGATCATTAGAAACACATCACTATTAATTCAAAGTACAAATGTCTTACATGTTACTTTTGTTTTTCATGAAATGAAGCTATTAATACCATTATTACAGTTTACCTGAATTCAGTTTACCTGTAAAAATAATGAAGCCATTAAAATCTTTCTTCTGGCCGGCTCCGTGGCTCAACAGGCTAATCCTCCGCCTTGCGGCGCCGGCACACCGGGTTCTAGTCCCGGTCAGGGCGCCGGAGTCTGTCCCAGTTGCCCCTCTTCCAGGCCAGCCCTCTGCTGTGGCCCAGGAGTGCAGTGGAGGATGGCCCAAGTGCTTGGGCCCTGCACCCCATGGGAGACCAGGAGAAGCACCTGGCACCTGGCTCCTGCCATCGGATGAGCGCGGTGCGGCGGCCGCAGCGCACTGTCCGTGGCAGCCATTGGAGGGTGAACCAACGGCAAAGGAAGACCTTTCTCTCTGTCTCTCTCTCTCACTGTCCACTCTGCCTGTCAAAAAAAAAAAAACTTTCGTCTTCTACCTCATCTGTTCTCAGAACTTTCTAGGTATTAAAGCATTCTGTTCTCCTTTGAGATAAATACTCTTTTTGTTCCCATGATACAGATGAGGAAATTGGGGAACAGGGCAATCAATCAATTTGCCTGACATGCTAGCTTGGTAAGGTTGGAGTCACAATACCAAGACATGCATTATAAGAGCACCCACAATTCTGCCTATACACAGCAGACCCCATAGACCTTATAAATCTCTATATCTTCTTGAAAAAGTGTTATCAAAACATCATGCTGAGTGAAATAAGCCAGTCCCAAAAGGGACAAATATCATATGTTCTCCCTGATCCATGACAACTAACTGAGCACCTAAAAGGAAACCTGGTGAAGTGAAATGGACACTATGAGAAACAATGACTTGATCAGCCCTTGTCCTGACTATCGAGGAACAACTTACTATTTTATTCCTTTTAGTATTTTTCTGTTCTACTTAATACCATTGGTTGAACTCTTTAATTAACACACAATTTTTCTTATGTGTTTAAATTTAACTGAAAAGTGATCCCTGTTAAATATAAGAGTGGGAATAAGAGAGGGAGGAGGTGTACAGTTCGGCACATGCTCAATCGGACTTACCCCTACTGGTAGAGTTACAAACGTGCCAGGGGATTCCAATTCAATCCCATCAAGATGGCATGTACCAATGCCATCTCACTAGTCAAAGTGATAGGTTTCAGTTCATAACTGCTAATAATGATAGGGAGTCAAAGGGATCACATAAATAAGGCTAGTGTCTACTAATACTAACTGATAGATTATAAAGGAGAGAACAATCCAACATGGGAAGCAGGATACACAGAAGACTCAAAGAATGGCAGATGTCCTAAACAGCACTCTGGCCTCAGAATCAACCCTTAAGGCATTCAGATCTGGCTGAAGAGCCCATTAGAGTTTCTCAGTCATGGAAAGCCAAGACACTCTGACAAAAAAAAAAAAAAAAAAAAAAAAAACCTACATGAATGATCCCTGTGAGTGAGATCCCAGTGGAAAGAACAGGTCATCAAAGAAGGAGGTACCTTTCTCTGAAGGGAGGAGAGAACTTCCACTTTGACTATGGCCTTGTCTAAATAAGATCAGAGTGGGCGAACTCAAGAGGCTTCCATAGCCTTGGCACCTCATGACAAGAGCCTTGGGTGATTACTGACATCATAAATAAGAGTGTCAATTGTTAAATCAACAAAAGGAGTCACTGTGCACTTGTTCCCATGTAGGATCTCTGTCCTTAATGTGTTGTACTATGAGAATTAACAGGAACTAGTCTTCAAACAGTGCTTTATACTTTGTGTTTCTGTGTGAGTGCAAACTGTTGAAATCTTTACTTAATATATATTAAATTGATCTTCTGTGTATAAAGATAATTGAAAATGAATCTTGATGTGAATGGGATGGGAGAGAGAGTGGGAGATGAGATGGTTGCGGGTGGGAGGGAGGTTATTGGGGGGGAAGCCGCAATAATCCAAATGTTGTACTTTCGAAATTTATATTTATTAAATAAAAGTTAAAAAAATAAGAGTGTTATCACCAACTAAAGTTAGTAAAAGATCTTAAATTAGCAATTATTACTTCTTAATGTAGGAAAACTTTATGTGAATGTTAGGAGGGTTGGCCAGTAAGAAAGATTGAAGATCATTAAGTCAGTATGGACGACAATAGGGAAGCATTTAGCTATTATGAAGCTTTGAGGTGATAGATTCAGGGGAGAATGACAACTGTGATTCCAAGTTGAAGAGCAATAAATTTGAAAGGAAATCATAGAGTACACTTCCCAAGTTAGAGTTGTTCTCTTGAACTCTCTGCTGTCCTCCCTTGTACAAACTTCTCTACCTTTTTTTGTTTGTTTGTTTTGTTTTGTCTCTGTTGACCTTCTGTAGAGAAGGGAGACTTCTTCTAGCCAGTCAGCCCCGGATCTTCATGGGGACATACATGGTGGCCATCTCCATGTTGTCTCCAGTATGATGGAAAGGAAGGGCCTCTTAAATATCAGACAGTTTTATCATTATCAGTATTATGATTAAAAATTCAAACTTTTTCACCTAACTCATTGCAAGGCATTGGACAAATTATTCCTAAATATTTTCTCATTCAATTCTCTTTTTTAAACTCTTTATTTATTTAAAACACAGAGAGAGAGAGAGAGAGAGAGGAGGGGAGGGGAGGGGAGGAGAGGGGAGGAGAGGGGAGGAGAGGGGAGGAGAGGGGAGGAGAGGGGAGGAGAGGGGAGGAGAGGGGAGGAGAGGGGAGGAGAGGGGAGGAGAGGGGAGGAGAGGGGAGGAGAGGGGAGGAGAGGGGAGGAGAAGAGAGGAGAAGAGAGGAGAAGAGAGGAGAAGAGAGGAGAAGAGAAGAGAAGAGAAGAGAAGAGAAGAGAAGAGAAGAGAAGAGAAGAGAAGAGAAGAGAAGAGAAGAGAAGAGAAGAGAAGAGAAGAGAAGAGATGAGATCTATCCACTGGTTCAGTCCCCAGATGGCTGCAGCAGCTAGGGCTGGGACAGGCCAAAGCTAGGAGCCAGGAGCTTCATCCTGTTCTCCCATGTGGGTTTCAGGAGCCCAAACACTTGGATCACCATCCTGTGCTTCTCCCAGGCCATTAGGAGGGAGCTGGATACAAGTGGAGCAGCCATAATACAAACTAGTGCCCACATGGGATGCCAGCCATTGCAGGTGGCAGCCTTCCCGCTATGCCACAACGGCAGCTCCCTCCTTCACTGCTCATAGCCTGCCTTCCCCAGTAAGCTGCACGTGGGAGCCAGCTGACTTCCCAGTGCAATCAGGAGCTGTTTCCAATTCCACTGAGGCTTGATTCTCCTGGTAAGGACTAAAAAATATGAAGGTAGCTATTTGCTCTACAGATCTCATCTGTAATGTAGGTAAGAGACGGAGTGTCTACATCCTGACCTACACGTTTGAGAGTTCATGTTTCTGAGTTCTTTTTTTCTTTTATGTTGTAACAGTGAAGAGTGAACAATAGGTTTTCCTTTTGAATGTGTAATGTGTGCCCTCCTCATTTCTCGCTGGGTGAGATCTGGCTGTCACCAGTCGTAGGAAGCCCTAGGTCCTTTCCTCTGCTAAAGCCGCTTTGCCTGTTCCAGAAGGACTCAGAGTGCTGTTGCTTTCCTCCTTTTGAAAACACAGCTCTGAAAAGCCGTCTTTCTTGATACAGAGCGTTGCTTATGGAGCTATTATGTGAATAATCAGCAAGGATACACACACCCAGTCATTTCCTGAAGAACCTGTTGCCAGGTCAGTTCACAATCACTCCTTTTATTTGGCATCCAGCTGTGTGTTTGGAGAGCCTTAACACTACTCAGTACATGCTTTGTCCACTGAGTACTGTCCATGCATGGTCTCTTTTCCTGTTCTAGCCTGTTTGCAAAATAGAGTCCAAGTTCAAAGCAGACATCCTCTTCGTCAGAATCAATCATACAGCAGCACACGCTGCACCTGACCAGACAAATATAACTTGTAAAGAGCTGTCCTTCTTTCCCTGGCCTGCAGTATAGGTTAGGAAACATGCTATCATGAGAATAAATCAACTTGAATTAATGGAGTCATGGACACTCTGATCATTAAATGATGTTCTGCAGTGTGAGAACACTGGGATGCCCCTGTGTCTGTGAGATGTTTTCACCAACTACTAGACAGTAATATCAAGGCTCTAGCCATGTGAATGGAACAAATTCTATTATTTGCCAAGTGTCTTGACCTACAATTTCAATTCCTTTATAATTCAATTTTTTCTGAGACTAAGATAATTAATGTTGTTTGGGGTGAGGGCTAAGTATATCTAAGGAGACATATGAATTGGTGCATTGTTACATTCATGGAAGTAAACAGAAAAATTGGGAAAACAATTAGTCTATAAATACCAGTATGGGTCTTCAAAGAGTTGATGGAACACATGTATTTTGAAAATGTGCATGGGTTTCAAAAACCTTTGCCCAAATAAAATTATTTCTCAGGGCCAGTGCTGTGGCACAGCGGGTTAAAGCCCTGATCTGCAGTGCCACCATCCTGTATGGGCACTGGTTCAAGCCCTGGCTGCTCCATTTCTGATCCAGCTCTCTATTGTGGCCTGGGAAAGCAGTGGAAGATGGCCCAAGTCCTTCAGCCCCTGCACCCACATGGGAGATGAGGAGGATGCTCCTGGCTCTGAATTAGCATAGCTCTAGCCTTTGTGACCATCTGGGGAGTGATCCAACGGATGGAAGACCTCTCTCTCTCTCTCTCTGCCTCTGCCTCTCTGTAACTCTGCCTTTCAAATAAATAAATAAATCTTTTCAAAATTGTTTCTATTTTAATTTTATTAAAGTTTATTTAATTCTTTAAAGCACCCTAATATAGGTGCAATCTAAGGAAGTAGCTATTCTCTTTTTCTATGTGCAGTTCACGTTTTACTAGGGAAGGCTGTCTAAAATATAATAAAGAGATATCTAGAATATATTCCATGAAGAAGTAACAGCTCATCCTCTCTCCTTGCATGCCCTGTCAATTTCAGCAAAGTCAGGGCCGGCTAGAGCTTCGAGTGTGCAGGAAGCAGACGTCATAGGGAGGAGTGCATCAGTCTGTGCAAGGTGGTGGCTCATTTAGAACTACCCCTGAGACTTCAGAATTTCTTTTTGGTATTGAACTGATTACAGCAGAAACAGAAAGATTCTAATCATAGAAATTAAAGGTTTCCTTCTGTGAGCTCAACTGTTGGATCTGTCATCTTTCATCAATAGAAATCAAATGATTTGTTTCGTTTTAACCACCCAGAGAAGGAAGAGAGTGGAGTGCAGGAAATTAACGTATCTGCATTACTCTGACAGCCCCTCCCTCTGGACTGCGTAAGGGATCCAGGACAAGCAAATGACTTTTCCATCATATTTGGCCCAAACCCCCCTGTGAGTGAGGAGAAAGGGAGCCACTTGATAAGGTTTAGGAAACGGCATCTGTTTTTCTTAGCATTTTTGATTAATTTATCAGGTGTCTTGAAATTTACGCTTTCTGTTGAAAAGTAAATTCATAATGGGTGCTCTGTGTGGACCTGAAGATTTTGTGAGTCGGATGCTGTGTGTGCACAGTGGCATTGGATGGGATAGTATTTGCAGAGGAGGGCAGAACCATCTGAAATGCACAGTCACTTCCTCCCTGGCAAAGGTGGCAATCTGTGAGCTCCCTTGCTTCATGAATGAGGATCTAAACCTATAGCACTTGCAGTTGTGGTTATCAGACTGTGTGACTCAGAAGTTACCCTTCCTATTTTCACAAGTTCAGTTTGTAAATGGAGCATACTAGAGGCCAAGTATGCAGCCAGAGTGAAGGAGACACAATTTACCATGACACCTTTTCATGAGAAGAATAAATCCAGACACCAAAGTGCAGCCCTGTTAACAGCTCACCTTCACCAAGCATCTCCTGTTGTAAGTGTGAAATGCAATGGTTTCTTCAGTCCTCTTCTCTGTGAGGTACAATCAACTATTATGTCCATTTTACAGGCAAGGAAACTGAGGCAGATCACTTGGCTAATGTAACCTTGATGGTAAACAAGGGGCCTGGGTATGAGCCCACATGCACAGACTGTCTCCAGGGTCGGTGTTCAGAACTACTGTGCTATGATACAACATGGTGAACCTGGCGATTAAAGTCCAGCTCATGGAAGGGTTTGGGGAGGTGGGATTCAAGACAGAGGTGACCCTGGGCAGTCTCTGGCCACGCATCTGTCTTTCTGAGATGGCAACATCAGGACAATTTAAAGTGTGAGAAAGTGGTTTCTGGCCGGAGCGAGAGAACCTGAGGAGCCTCTTACTCAGCAGAGACCTTGAGCTGAGAAGTAACGCTTGGGGCTGGCTGGAGAGGAGTACCCGTTCCTGGGACGTGAGTGCCGAGACTCAGGCAGGTTGTCATGATGGTGGGATTGGTGAACATGGAGTGGCTGGGAGGAGAATGCACGGCGGACCCCATCATCCTGCCCTTGCACACTCTTAGCCCCTCAGGCCTGAGCAGTCAACGGCTGCTCCCATTTGAGAGGAGAAATCACTCAGAAGGCCGAGTTATGAAGCACCAGGCACAAAATGGCAGGGTGTAAAATCAAGGCTATGGATAGGGCTGCAACCAAAAGGGTTTTGTTCCTGTGATCAGGAACGTGGATTTTCCCTATAGTGAAGGTTTCAGGAAAACCAGTGCAGGGGCCAGCCTGCTGGCACAGTGCGCTAAGCCACCTTGTGGCACTGGCATCCCTTATCAGCCCCAGTTGGAGTCCTGACTGACTGCTCTGCATTCATCTCCCTAATCATGCCTGAGAAAGCAGTGAAAACTGGCCCATGAGCTTGGGCCTCTGCCATCCCTTGGGAGACAGATGGAGTGCAGGACTCCTGGCTTCAGTGTGGACCAGCCCCAGCCATTGCAGCCATTTGGGGAGTGAACCAGTGGATGGAAGATCTGTCTTTCTCTCCCTCTCTTCTCTACCATGCAGCCTTTCAAATAAAACAGATGATTCTTTTAAAAAAATAAGTAAATAAATAAATAAAATCAATGTATGAGCTCTGTGGAGCTTAGTTTGTTAGGAACACAATTCCAAATTTCGCATTTATAATATTGGCTATCCTCTTGGATGACATATGGACATTTGATCTTTGCAAGGCTCTTAATGAACAGTGACAGAGATGTAACAGATTGTTTTCATCAACATTTACAAAGGTTTTCTCTGCCAAACCATTGGACCAAAATATTCAGTAGAATAAAGTGAACTACTTTACTCCAATTTCATCTTTCTGCCTCTAGAGAGAAATGGTTCTGGCAATAGAATCCACAGCAGACACAAGACAGAGAGGCAAGTGGTGAAACCCATATAAGGAGTGATCATCTGTTAATAATTTATCTGACAGCCAGTGCCATGGCTCACTTGGCTAATCCTCCGCCTGCAGAGCCGGCACCCTGGGTTCTAGTCCCAGTTGGGGCTCTGGGTACTAGTCCTGGTTGCTCCTCTTCCAGTCCTGCTGTCTACTGTGGCCCGGGAGGGCAGTGGAGGATGGCCCAAATGCTTGGGTGCCTGCATCCGTGTGGGAGACTGGGAGGAAGCACACAGCTCCTGGCTTTGGATCAGCGCAGCGCTGGCTGTAGTGGCCATTAGGGGAGTGAACCAACGGAAGGAGGACCTTTCTCTCTGTCTCTCTCTCACTGTCTATAACTCTACCTGTCAAATAAAAAAAGTTTATCGGACAAATGTTTGTAAATGGCCCGGGCCAGGTGGGTTCATTTACACATGAAGCACTAACATGTGTTTTCCCCCATAAAGTGTGTGCATATTGTATTTGTCTGTAATAGCATTTCAGCCTACCATCAAATTCCAAGAACCATGCTGCACATCATGTTAAGAGTCTTATCTTTCAATGAGATCTGGAGCCTGTCTGTGTAATCTTTGGCCTATGTGTCAGGTGACCATACCTGGATGCTCACTGTGTTCACATGCTTTTGTGTGAAGGAAAGAAGGGAGGTGTTTGAGATGGGGGATGTGGGTTCTAAAACCCATCCATTTCAAATCAATTGCTTTTCTATGAAAATAAGAAATTAAACTTGATTTATTTTCAAAACATTTATTTATTTATTGAGAGAGAAGGAGAGACAGAGAAACCTCACATCTGTTGATGGACTTTCCAAATACCTGCGATAGCCAGAACCAGGCCAGACCAAAGCGAGGAGTCAGGGACTCAGCCCAGATTCCCTCTATGTGTGACAGTAACTCAATTACTTGAGCTGCCACCTGCTGCCTCCCAGGGACGCTAGACTTGGGACTGGATTCTAGATTCTAACTCAAGCACTTTGATGTGGGATGCAGGTGTCCCAACCAGCATCTTAAGCTCTGCGTGAAATGCTTGCCCCTAGATGCTGTCAAAGTTCTTGAATTTGAGCAGTACTCAGGGCAAAGATCCTTCCTGTTTCCCCACTTGCTCTCCCACCTGTTACGGAATTGGCTGCCAGCCTGAAGCAGGTCTTCTCACTGAAACAGCTACAAACAGCTGGCACCACTGACAATCCTTTCCCATTACATTAAGTTACTGGAAATTTTGAAGTAAATCCTATTTGGAATAGGCAGTGTGAGGTTTAGTCCCTCCTAACAAATGCCCTAGTTAAACTACTCAATCCAAACAAAATCAGTTCTCAAAGAGCAGATGCAGCTCCCTATATATACCTATTAACTGCTAAAGTAACGTTTCATTGAGTTGTTTACAATGAAACAAGGGTCCCCATGCACTATTGTAATGATAAGACCAGTGTGTTTCCTAATGGAAGAAACAAGTCAAACTCCATTGTTCTCGCTTCCTTTACAGAGTTTAGTCAACCTCATCCAAATCAGGAAAACAGCTTGAAACTATGCCCCAGTAATTTTGATAGAAAGTAAAAATAAAAAATAATCAGAGACATTGTAGTTTGTTTTTTATCTATATATCTATTTGTTTTTCTACATATATTATATATGCAAATAAAAAATTGAAAAATTTGTTATGCATGTTTTATTTCAAAAGAAAGGTTAAAATATATAAAATAATTTTTAAAAAGGAAAGAGGTGCACCTATAATTTTACATCTCAAAGGTAGCCATTATTAATGCTAAGAAGGAGCTTATCCTTCCAGGGTTTTTCTTTGGATTTATAATGAAATAACTTTCTCATTTCACTCTGTGGGATTTTGCTGGATTCTCCATTGGTTGAGACACAGAATATTCATATGCTTTGTTTCTTTGGGCTTATTGTAAAAGTGGTACTGGGGAGACAATCATTTCTTCCCGACCTTAGGATATCAGTTTTCTTATTCTCACTACAATAATCATGATCCTAGGGGGGGAAATGGTACATTTTAAGTTAAAGTTATTACAGATCTAATCTCTGAAATTTGTGTCACACATAGACTTAAATATATCTATTTTTAAGAATGCCAACTTAATATGTATACATTTTAACTGGTAGGGAGCGGAGGGAAAGGAACTAATATTTATGAAACATTTGCCATTTCCAGGCATTGTAATAGGAAATTGACATGTGCTTTACTATGGAAGTCTTACACAGCAGAGAGAGTTCAGTACTATCCATGTAACAGCAAAGGAAACTAAGATTCAGAAAAGTTTAACAGCTTACCCAAGGTCACACTGCTGAAAAGCTCTAAAGAAACAGTTTGAACTGAACCTCACCTGATTCCAGAGTACAATTATTCTTTAAAAAAATTAATAGCTTTGTTTTTCTAACTATGAAAGTGATATTTACTCTTGGTTAACAATACTTAAAGATTAAACAAATATGTGACATAGAAAAATAAAGACACCAGTAACTCCACCCTCAGAATAACTGCTGCTAATTGTCTGACATACAGTTTTTAATTTGCATTCTGTGTATTTGCTTAGAAACACATGTGGTTTTTGTTGCCTTCATTCACTTTCTCTTCTTATTCCCTTTTCCCCACTGCACCATAACATTCAGACTGTTTTGAATCTTGCACTTTTCTTTCCCTCTGGACTGCTTACTTCCATGAGTATCAAATTCCCTTTTTTTATTTGACAGAGTTAGTAAGAGCGATCTGAGACAGAAAGAAAGGTCTTCTTCCATTGATTCACTCCCCAAATGGCCGCTATGGCTGGTGCTGCACCGATCTGAAGCCAGGAGCCAGGTGCTTTCTCCTGGTCTCCCATGTAGGTACAGGGGCCCAAATACTTAGGCCATCCTCCTCTGCCTTCCCCGGGCACAGCAGAGTGCTGGACTGGAAGAGGAGCAGCCGGGACAGAACCGGTGCCTATATGGGATGGTGGCGCTGCATGCAGAGGATTACCAAGTGAGCCACGGCACTGGCCCCTCAAATTCCTTTTGAATGGCTATAAATGTATGTAGTGCAATTTATCTTGGTTAAATAGTTCCTACAACATGCATATTTGGGGACATATAGACAGTGTTTCAATATAGATTCTGATCTATTTATCCATTGCATGTATGCAAGGACAAAGACATTAAATTGTAAATAATAATGTGACAGTGCCTTCTAAAAACGTTTTGCCAGTTTGTCCTCCCATAGCATTGTAGGAGAGTTCTCCACACACCCACCCACCCCCATTTTTTTACTGACCCAACCGCTACCCATAAACCCTAACCAAAGCAGGAGGAAAGAGGAGGTCATGCCTCCCATTGCACTTTACAGAGGAGACACCAAGGTTTACCCATCAGCATCCTTGAAGTAATGACTGGGTCCAAATCCCACTGAGATTGTGTGCAAACAATAATAACAATAGGTCTTCAGAGTCTCTAAGCAACTCACTCCTCCAAGAAATCTGTGAGTTGGGTATAAATATTGTCTCCAGATTGCAGTTTAGGAAACTGAGGCAGAGAGTAGCAAAGTGATTTTCCTAGGTCAACATGTTGTGAGCAACAGGGCCCTGTCCAGGTTCTTCCCTTCACGTATGAAAGGATTCCAGGTAGAGGCATAGAGGTGCACAGGAAAGCACAATTTATTTAAGCTAACGAGAAAATGAAGGTGAGAGAGAGGGAGAGAGAAAGAATGAATGATTAGCAGTCAAATTGCAAAAAGAAAAAACCCTCAACAAGGTCCAGGCCATCTTTGTGTGCTGTCAAGAGGCATGGGTGGTGTCTGAGGTGGGGCTTAATTGAATATTATAAGGAGGTAGAGTTTGGGGTAGAGCTGGAGCAACACACATTTACAGGCCCTTTTTGGAAGTGTCAAGGCATAAGATACATAATGGGTATTGCAGTGCTGGCTATGGTAATTTTATTATAATGATATTCTGATGACCTGAAGGTCATTTTGGAGGGCACAGCCTGCAGTGGTATTGAGATTTTCAGCTGGCTCTGGTTCTAACTTTGTAACATTGTGGGACTTAGGTTTTCCCCCCACGCAGAAGGAGGTGGGGGCTTGGTGGTCCACAGAAGGTGGGTTTAGATGGTGCACAGTAAGGGAGTTTGAATGGCACAGACCTGGCTGTCATAATCTTGACTATAATTGCTGCACCAGCTGACCAGGGCTTCTGCGTGGGCCATCCAGAGCTGTCCAGGGCAAGTTGTACCGCTGTGCAGGGCAGCTGGGGCCAACCTGCAGCAGGTCAACCACAGCTGTCCAGCTGTGAAACCGAGGCCCATGCTGTGGTGCAGGTTGAATGATAGCTGTCAAACAGCAGCCTGAGCTGCCAAGTCACCACAGGCTCTCAAACCTTGGCTCCTTTCTCTAACGCTGCCTACCCGCCCATATCACACATCTTGGGAGGGACAGAGTCACGATTAGAATCGGAGAGTTTGGCCCAAGAATCCATGCTTTTAACCTGCAAGCTCCATTTTATTCTTAGTTTCTACAAAACAAGTTGTTTTACCTTAGTCACCTGGCAAAGTGCACCACAATACCATGAGTACAGGAAATCTGTATGGGCCACCAGAAGTAGAGAAAGAGCAGGATCACAATGTTGAGTTAAAAGAGCGCAAAGCCTACATGTAGCTGTGTGTGTGTGTGTGTAACAGAGTGGAGTTTGGAGCTGGGGGAGAAGAATGTGCTGTCAGCATGCCCCTTTGTGTAGTACATGCAGCTGGTTTGCTACCCAATGCCCACATCTGCCTTCTGCACTAACTCAGCATGAACATTGTCTTAGCCAGGTGTTTTAGCAAAGAAAGTCACTCCTGGCCTCTTCTGCAGATAGGATTGGGCATACAGCAGTCTTGAGCAATAAAGTAGATTGGAATTTGTTGGGAGGTGAGAGCAGGCACCTCCGACCCTTGCCACTTGCAAACCACTAAGACATAAGTGGGGCAAGCAGGGCAAGCTTTGGGTTGATGTAAGACTGGGATATAAACTGACCTGAGCAAGTCTCATCAAGGAAAGTGACAGGAAAATACAGAATCAGTTATGGGTGTGTGCTGTGATTTGGTAGAAAGAACACAGTTAGTAGCAGTTACTGGGGAAAGCTGTTTGTGGTTTAAACCTCCATGAGTTGAGACCCTCCACTCAGATTGGTTGCAGAGCTTAGTGTGTGTTTTCAAGGTAGAGAAACCCATGGTATTTGGGGAACTCATTCCTTCAAATCCCTCTCACCGTGGATGAGCCCTGAAATTCACTCAGGCAGTCAGCGTGGAGGCATCATGCCTGCCCCTTTGAATAAAACCATATACACTCCTCTCTGAACTCCACTTCTACCTGTTGTCTTCACCTGCACCACCAAGGCCACCCTGCTGGGATCCATTTCCTCCCCCTGCACATCCCTGGGGATTTCACTGGCCACCTCCACTGTTTGCAACCCCAGGACAGTCTGTCCCCAGCATCCATTGTGCCCTGGTGCATCCAGAGTCCTGATCCTCCACAAACCTCAGCAGGGGGATCCACGAGCCTTCTCTTGCCTTTTCCCACAGCATCAGCAGTGGACAGGAAGACTTGACTTGCACTACTCACTTCCTGCAAACTGATCTTCGAAACTGTCCCCTCTTATCCCTTTTCAATCCTCCCCTTTTCCTGTCTTCTTTCTCTTCAGAGAGTCTAAATGTGGACCCAGGTTGAAGAAGATTCTTCTGATTTGAAGCCACCTTCTTTTCTCCAAGCTGTCTTTCCTCAGGCAGTAGAAACCTCTAGCAGCTGTTGGTTCAGAAGAGGATCAATCTATCTTGGAAATGAAAACCTAAGGGAATGCACATTCCCCATGTTCTTTACACTGAATGGAAGCAGTACCCATTAAAGTGAAGACAGAGCAGTACTTACCTATGTGGACTCTTGCTTATTCCTTAGACAGCCCCTGCTGCAGGTCTGTGGGACCCTAGAACTTTTAGGAACACAGTTTGAAAACGACTGTTCTCGATACAAGGAACTACTCGAAGTTTATTAGTAAAGGAGTGAGTTGGTAATAAAAGTTAATATTCTCTTGTAGTCTTTCGTAGGTCGAGTGAGAAACCAACATGGTTGGTTTATGATCAGAAATCATATTTGATATTGTACTTAACTACACATAAATAAGTGATTTTTCATTCTCCAATGAAGTTCAAAATTGGTTTTAACTAGTAGCAGATATATGCAAAGATAATTTGCAAAGGGTGATTTTTAGTGTAAAACATAATTTCTGATGTGTGTGTATTTGTATGTTTCTAATTACTGATGCATATGTGCAAAATATGTGTTTCAAGGACCAACAGCCAAAAATTGAGGAAATAGAGACAGACAAGTTAAACAATTGTGCTAAGCTGGCATACTGGCTCCAGAAAATGTAGTATTCATTAATATGGCAGTTTTGAATTCTTTCCAAATTCATGGTTTGGTATTCAAGTCTTATTCCATTTCTCTTTTCACATTAAAACTCCACAAAACTCTGAGAACCATAGCAAATTTCACCCTTACAGCCTTTAGGGAATGGAAAAGAATAAGTGGGAGAATATATATGTGTATAAAATGTGTCTACAACTTATTAAAGGTGTGTCAAACATTCCAATAATTCATTATACGACAAACAACCATAAATGACACTGCATCATTGATAGCTAAGATAAAAGATTTTCACACACTAAGCCATCAGCTAATATTTTATTCAGGAAAAAAGTTCTTATTGATATTCTTTGGATGAAGGAAAGCCATTGGTTTTGCAGCTTAAGGCTGTTTGTGGTTAGCTCCAAAGGGAACCTAGAATTGTGGGTTTCTTAGCCGGCATTCATTGGTAAGTGCTATGTATATGTGGAATAGACAATAAAAACTTCTAGGTGTCCATAAATTTTACTTGCAAAGAGATGCTTTGGTGGAAATTACTGAATGTGTACATTTGCATTGATGTGTCCTCAACAACTTCCAACTGTGACTCCACAAGGGAGCATGCCACCTTAGCCCACTACTAGGATTTTGTTTATCTTTTTATGTTTTCTTCTTAAAACAGCCAATTTATTTTGACTGTATAGCCTATTTTGCTTCTTTAGTCAAAGTTAACATCAAACCACTTTGCAGATTTTATCATTTCTTATCTTTATCTATGCAGCTGTTTTATTGACCTACTTTTATTGTATTTATGAGTATCCAAAGGATCACCAGAAACTTTAATAAAATAAAATATTGTCTTTTGGCTATGAATGCACATATAGTTAATATTCAATATGGCTTGGAAAAGTTTCCACTAATATAGCTTAATAAATGTTTCCATATATAATGTCCATTTTTTTTAAAAAGTAGGATTAAAAAACATACCTTGGATCTTTTTCCATACTGTTTAAAATTAGGTTTTCAAAGTTAGTCATCATGGTCAAGTGCTGAACGGAGATCAAAGAGGCCATTCAGTTGTCCAAGCTTCAGTGTTGAGTAGATGATGTACTGACTCAAGGAAGTGATGGATGGAGGCTTTCAAAGTCCCCAGTGTTTCCACCAGGACTGGAGCCAAGAGAAAAAGTGAACTGGCAGGTGCTGGACTCAGCCTGCACCAGTGGCTTTTTATCCCCACCCTTTGTACTCCATCCTCCAGTGACACAGTAATGTAAGCATCATTACCCCAGTGCAGAGATCACAACCTGCACTGATTTTGCCCCAGACATTGAACAAGGTGTGGGGACAGTATTGGTTGCCACAGCAGCCACCTGCTGGATAGAGGCCAAGGATGCTCCTAAATTACCAGTAATGGCAAGACTGAGAACCCCTGCCCCATTTAAAAAATAAGGAAACTGAGGCGCTGAATGTTTGAGATGTCCATCAACTGAAGACTGGATAAAGAAATGATGGCACATATACACTATGGAATACTATTCAGCAGTATAAAAAAATCCTTTTGCAAGAAAATGGATGCAACTGGAAGCCAGTCCCAAAAACGCAAATACCGTGTTTTCCCTGATCTATGGTAACTAATTGAGTTCCTAAAATGTAATGTATAGGAGTGAAATTGACATTTTAAGATTCAATGGTTATTTATAGCCCTTGTCTCTACTGTTGAGGAACAGTGTTTTTTCTTTTATAGTATTTGTTGAACCCTTACTTAGTGTAGTGAATCTTAGGAGTATAAAGTAAACAGAAAGTAAATCTTTGTCAAAATTAAGAGTGGGAATAGGAGAGAGAAGAGGAAGAAAGGTGGGAATATGGGTGGGAAGAATCACTATGTTCCTAAATCTGTATATATGAAATGCATGAAATTTTCATACTTTAAATAAAATTTTAGAAAAAGAAGAAATATGGGGTTGGCACTGTTACACAGTGACTTAAAGCCCCAGCCTGTAGCACCAGCATCCCATAGGGGCACTGGTTCAAGTCCCAGCTGCTCCTCTTTCAATCCAGCTCTCTGCTAAGGCCTGGGAAAACAGTATAAGATGGCTCAAGTTCTTGGGCCCCTGCACCCACATGGGAGACTTGGAATAAGCTCCTGGCTTCAGATCAGCTCAGCTCTGGCTGTTGCAATCATTTGGGGAGAGAACTAACAGAAAGGAAGACCTTTCTCTCTCTCTCTCTCTCTCTCTCTCTCTCTCTCTCTCTCTGGCTCTACCTCTCTCTCTGTGACTCTGTCTTTCAAATAAATAAAATAAATCTTTAAAAAAAAAAAAAAAAAAGAAAAAGAAGAGGGGCCGGCGCCGTGACTCACTTGGTTAATCCTCCACCTGTGGCGCTGGCATCCCATATGGGTGCCAGTTCTAGTCCCAGCTGCTCCTCTTCCAGTCCAGCTCTCTGCTGTAGCCCGGGAGGGCAGTGGAAGATGGCCCAAGTCCTTGGGCCCTGCACCCGTGTGGAAGACCGGGAGGAGGCACCTGGCTCCTGGCTTCGGATCGGCACAGTTCCGGCTGTAGCGGCCATTTGGGGAGTGAACCAACGGAAGGAAGACCTTTCTCTCTGTCTCTCTCTCTGTCTATAACTCTACCTGTCAAATAAATTTTTAAAAAAAGAAAAAAGAAGAAGAAATAAATGAATAAGCCAAAGAAAAGATAAGGAATCTGGTGCTCTGAATGTTTGAATGAATTTCACAGCATCCAAGTGTGGGAGTGGCACAGTGAGAATCAGACTCAAGCTTGACTCATAAATTGACCGTTTTAATCACTAAATGTCATTTCTTCTCACACTGTAAGAAATAAAATCAGAAAATGCAAATGAATATTAGGGAACTCTTCCTTATAGATTATGGTGCAATTACAGATTTATATCAGAAATAGTAAATTTAAATTACTTGAAAAAATTGGAACTCATCTAGGATGACTTGGAAAAATGTTCCATCGCTTATAGCATTCCTATTTTCAAGCAATTTGTTAGTCACAAAATTTCATACCTTGTACTTTCATATTTACATCAACACATAGTCTACTGTTTGATAGCCCAGAATTACTAAAACTATTAAGGTTGGGGTCAGGGCTGTGGCATAGCAGGTAAAGCCACTGCCTGCAGTGCCAGCATCCCAAAAAGGCACCGGTTCAAGTCCCGGCTGCTCCACTTCCGAACCAGCTCTCTGCTATGACCTGGTAAAGCGGTAGAAGATGACCCAAGTCCTTGGGCCCCTGCACCCGCGTGGAAGACCTGGAAGAAGATCCTGGCTTCGGCCATCTGAAGAATAAACCAGCAGATGGAAGACCTCTCTTTCTCTCTGCCTCTCCTTCTCTCTCTGTGTAACTCTGACTTTCAAATAAATAAATAAATCTCTAAAAAACAAAACTATTAAGGCTGGCAAAGTTTTGCCAAAAGCAAATCAAAGATTTTATTTTTTATATAAGTTCACAAACTCTTTGTTTAAATATTGAGAAATGTCCTGAGTTGTCCTGCTTCATTTTCTTGTTGCTATATCTTGTCATATAAGTCCATTGTGTCCAGGATACAATAAGGAATTCTGATCCAAGCCTTGCACATGATATTAATAGATACTAGTTGCAGCGCTAGTATTTCATTCTTCAGAACGTGAGCTTTATTTTACTTTCTGATGAGTTTATTCAAAATAAGATCCTTGGAGCTTTGAAAAGTCCTTATTTCAATCTTTGTTGTCTTCTCACGTTTTTCTTCTCAGTGTATTAGTATTTCTTAACCTGGCATACTAACTTCCCATTTTCATAGTTATTATCAACAAGTCTAAGCATTCCTTAATCAATTAAATAATTAAGGATACTATGGTTCTTACTATCTGACTGGTCTTGGAAGATTATTTGAACTATCGACCAAATGATAAGAGGATGTCAGAGCTTACAGGAGCCTTGGGAACTATCCAATTCCAGTTCCAGTCTTCTAACTGTATATTTAGAGAAGGCAGGACCATGTCTGAAGCTGATGTGCCTACTCATTCCCATCAAATAAAGCCCTGGGGAATTGTTGGGTTTGTGTGTGTATGTGTGTGCATCAGTGTTTGTGTTGAGGGGGGGCACAGAGGTATCTAATTCAATTCTAATTCCCACATGGAATATATAGCAAAAAGTTGAGAGTGTGACCTGTAGTGTTAACATTTCCCAAGGCAGGGTCAAGTGGCAAATTTCCCACCCTAAATTAAATCTCATTTTATTGACTCCCTAATAGAAGTGCACATGTTATAGAAAGAACAAATGAAGGGAGGGAGGGAGAGTGGGAGGAGGATGAGAGGAAATAAAGTAAAAATGAAGGGACAGGAAGAGGAGGGGAGGGGAAGGGAGGGAAGGGGAGGGGGAGAAAGAGAAGCAGAAAAGGAAAGAAGTGAAGGAGGGAGGGAGGAAGGAAGGGAGGGAAGGAAAAAACCAAAGAATGAAAAGCCAGAAAGAGAAGCTATTTAAGTCATGAGAAAATCCCCTATAATTGAAGATTTTCATGTCAATCTTTTCTGCTTGGAGCATGTGCTTTCTAGTCATCCTTGTCTTTTTAAAGAGCTTCTTTCTATTTAAGAAGAAAGAGTTTTGGTGTCTTGCTAGAGAGTATTTGGTTCTGTTCACATAAATCAGAGTGAAAATATAACAGGTATTGGCCTTGGATCATATTGGCCTAGCATGATCCACATGGACGGGAGCCTCTTAGAATGGTGGATGTGACCTCAGTTTAATGACAAAATCATGTTTACTCTCTTTCATCATTTCTGGCTGTTGTCATCTCAGAAGCCATGTCATTGATCTTGCAAGAGTTGTAGGTGATGCCTTAGCACTGATGTTCTCTTGTGTGGGAATTGAGGGCTGAGAGGTGTTAAGAGTGGATGAAAAACAGAATTCGCCCTCAGTTCTCCCTGAAGTCAGGAACAAGTCTTGGCAGAAATAATTTAACACAAGTGTCACAGAGTACATTCAAGAAGAAGAGCCAAAAAAGTAGTAAAGATTTATTAATTCTGAAATGTAGCCAAGGCACATGGTTTAGGTTTCAGTAGAACAAATCGGTAAATTCAGCAGAATCAGTGGATTCTGATTCCTACCAAAATCAGACTTTAGAAAGTATTAAAGAAATAATATATTCTATTATAATTTTTTGTCATTGTAAGGAATAAAACAAGCTCATACTAGCCTCAAGTTAAAATGAAATCTATTGACTGGTGCAACTAAAATGCTCTGGCATTTTCTTGCTTTGGTTGAGCTAAATTCAGACATTCTGTGAATGGTCTCAGAGAATTGATTTTCCCTCCACTACTTGTCTCAGATTTCTGCAGCGTTGCTACAATTTACTGAAGAATCCTATTTACATGTTGGGGATCCCAATTTGCTATTTTCATTTAGAAGGTGCTTAAAACTCAAAATCTCATGATGAGAGAAACCAACTCTGGCTCTAAGTATCCATTCCGGCACACAAAAAGTCTCTGATGCATGAGCAGGGGTCATTGGTTCAGCTCTGCAAGTAGAGAAGAAACCACCTGAATGGCATCTCTCTCCAAATCCCACGAGGTGGGGAAGGGCATATCTCCAGGAAAGGCTCCAAGGAGGATGAATGGGAACCACATCTGCATATTGGAAGGCTGCACCCAAGCCTGGACCCACAGGGAAGAAAACTAGATGTAGGAAGACAGTATTGATTGGAGCATAGAATCTTCAAGAACCCAAAAGAAAAAGATCAGAGTTGGGAGAGCATTTGTCCAAGGGGTCTAGAAGCAAAATGCTCCTGATTTAGATTCTACTTCAATGCTGCACGAGGCTGAACTCTCCATCAGCATTTCACAGATCTTTGTAGGATGCTAAGGATTGATGACAACCCTCTGTCTTTACCACCCTCCTAATTATGTCTTAATCTCACTCAGCATTTCACTTACTCTGCTCCTGGTCCCTGGGTCTCTTGCTTTCTCTGTCTTCCTTCTCCTTCCTTTCTTTTTCCTCCTTTCTCTATTTAAAAAAGCCCTTTGAAAACAATATACCTTTATGCCATTTGGTAGGGGTAATTCCCCTGCATCCACTTTTACTTAGAGCCGTTTTGACCATAATTGCTGCTGAGATGAAATAGTGAACTTTCCACATTGAGAAAATTAAAAGTGCTTCAAAGCTCAGAGAACTGATCCCCTAAATACCAGCTGCGGGGAAAACGTCCACATGAAGTAACTGCTCCTTTCCTGACACTAGATTATGTACTTCTCCAGTTTCCCTGGAGAATGCTCTCCCTGCCCATTCTTATTATCTTCAAAGACGCCAACAATGGGACCACTCAGCCCAGAAGGCCAACTATGGTCAAACAATTCTTTTCAAACAATTGTGTGAATTTTTCCATAAAACAAAATTTCCATGACCATTTTTTTTACTGGAGAACATGTTGCCTTTCCCTAGAAATGGTGAGCAAATAAGACAAATGTAGATGTTGCTTTTGGTTATGCAGAGAATAACTACAGTTCTATGCTTTGTCACATGTAGACACAACAGTGACTCATGAAACTGAGTAATTATTTGGTGAAGTTAATATATAACACTGTGATAACATGTGCCACTGACCATATCTAGAATTAGCTGGGCCACAGATTTCAATGTCTAAAATGTATGTGATTATTGGAGAAAACTACCAAAACAGTTAACAAGTTATAGTAAAATACTAAACACATAATTGTGTATACCTGTGCAACTTATAATAAGTTATTCCTGTTTTACTTCAGCATTATCTATGACTGTTGCACATCACTTATATGGCATGGGGGGTACCACTTTTTTTCAATGCCTAACTTAAGAGTTTAGTTAGAAACAGGAGAAAGATTTATTATGGTAAGAAAATAAATGTGGAGTGTTTGAAAGCATAGAGGAACAAATATTTTCCTCATTTCATATAAATCATGGTATCTAAATCTTCCTCATTTAGAAAAGTTTGTAAGTTTAAATCTACACCTTTTAGGAAAAATTTGCAACACATTACTCTCTGTTGTCTTTCAGACCTGCAATTACTCACACCATTCCCATCTCATTAGCAGGTGGTCTGAGTTATTAGCATACAGTTCTTCAAACCAGATAGACTGTTTATCAAATCAATGACTGTGCTTCATGACTTATTCTCTCTGGAAGATCCTGCCCACTAATTCCACTTTCTCCTGACTATTCGGCAAGACTTAACTCAAGAACACCTCCTACAGAAAGCATGTCTTGACAATTCCCCAATCTAAAGAATATGATATAAGATGCCACAGATAACATCTGCCACATGAACTGACCACGTAGATCAATCAGCAATGATTGCTTTGCTTGTTCATCTCCAGTAGAGTATTGGCTTGTCTTCAGTAATTCTGAAGTTTTTTCCCAAAGTACTGCTCCTTGGGAAGCAGAATAATGGCTCCCCAAGTGTCCCCCTTACCAATCCACAAAATTTGAATATACTTTGTGGCAGGGCAAAAGGGATGTGGCAGGTGAAAACAACATTATGGAATTGATGTTAAACTAGGTCATCACAGTGGTCCCAATCTAATCACCCAGGTCCTTGAAGTAGAAGAGAGATGCAGAAGAGCTGCAATAACAGAAGAAGGGACAAGAGAAATTTGAAGCGTGAAAGGTACTTGGCCTACTATTGTTGGCTTTTAAAATAGAGGAAGAGGGCTCAAGGTCAAGGAATGGGATGTCCTCCAAAATCAGGAAACAGTCCCTTGCTGATAGCTAACAAGGCAACAGGGACCAAGAAACTGCAAAGAAAAGTCTGACCACAAAGAACTGAGTCCTGCCAACAATCTGAACAGCTACAGCCCTACTGACACCATGACTTCAGCATAGTGATCCACTTAGGGTTTGACCTACAAAATTATCAGATGATAAATTTGCATTATCTAAGCCATTTTGTTAGTGGTGATTTTTTCATGGCAACAATAGAAAACAAAATACATCTTATCAGGCATGTACTTGGACTCAGCATACCTGTGTTTCATACCCTGTACCAACTCCAAGGAAGTATGGTTTGCATCCTCATACGTAAATGGCCTTGTGAGCACAGCTTTAGGAAATAAAGCATTCAGTGGGGTGATTGGCATATGAGAAGTTGTACTTTCACTCTGCTGCATATCCGTGCCTCTTGGCAAGCATCTCTGCAGGTGTCTACTGGCTTATGCCCTTGCCTCTTTAAGTTCCCAATGGACCCTATGCAATGAGGCCTTCCTTGGTCACACTATTTAGAATATTAACACTTTCCTTCACCCTCATCATCATTTTCTTGTCCTCTTCTCTGTCTTATTTCTCTCCATAGCATTTATCACTAGAGTGACTATATGATGGCACATTTTCCATTTTGGAAAAATTGAATTAAAGGATCAATTTAGGGATGAGCCTTGGTCTAGTGATGAAGATACTAGTTAAGATGTCTGCATCCCATATCAGAGTACCTGGGTTTGAGTCTTGGCTCAGCTCCTGAATCTAGCTTCCTGGTAATGAAGGCACTGGGAGGCAATAGGTGATAGCTCAGGTCGTTGGGTCACTTATAACTCCTGGAGAGATCTGCATTGAGTTCCTGGCTTCCAGCTATTGTGGGATTTGAGAAGCTGACCAATGCATGGGAGGCTTCTGTCCTCTCTCTTTCTATCTGCCCCTCAAATAATTTTTAAGATAAGTTTATTGTGGTGCAAAAAATTCTGAAATCTATGCCTACCTTTTTCAGGGCATTCCAAAAATTTTTGAAGATCTGTCATATGTATGGATTACAAACATTTTTACACCAAGATAAGCTTATAATTTAATTCCATTTTCCATGAGCTTTTTGAAGTATCCTTGTATGTATTTGTTATCTATTACTCCACAATCTAGTATCCTCAGATAGTATACCTTTATGCCTTGCTGTCTTTGTGGTGAAACGTCTAGGCACAGGTTACCTAGGACCTGTAGCCATCTCACAGGTCAGTTGATGAGGTATCCACTTCCTGCCTTGCTGGTGTAGCTGTTAGCCACATTCCATTCATTGTGGTGCTAGACTGAAGGCTGCCATCCCTCACTGGCTGTCGGCTGGGTACTAACCTCACTTCTGTGTCACATGGGCTTCTCATCAAAGGGAGGATACCTAGAAGGTGAAAGAGTCAGGAGTACTGGCTTTTGTAGCTTAATCTTGTAAGTGACTTCCCATCACTTTCTCTGTATTCTCTTATTAAAAGGAAGTCTGCAGGTCTATCCTGTGCCTAAGAGGAGGTATTTACACAAGGATGTGAATACCAGAAAGCAGACATCCTTGGAAGCCATGTCAGAGACGTTTTATACCATACTTCTCAGGTTGTTTGCAATGGTCCAAGTCAACAACACTTTTTATTTACCCATTGCCCTGGCATAACTATCAGCTGTACTTCCCATTCACATATGTTGCCCTGATGTAATTGAAATAAATTGAAATAAACGAGTCTGCGGGCTGCTCTCCTCTGGCCCGCTTTCACCCAACTCCTGGGGTCTGTGTGGTGACTCCGCGCCTCTTGCCCCCACCATGCTCCTCCTCTCAGAACGAATCCTCTCAGAATGAAATCAACTTCAGCATCCCAACCACATAACCAGTGAGGAGTGTGGAGTTGGTGACACAGGGTTGAGTTTAAAATCATAAGCAGGAGCTCAGGGAGTGCATGTATAGGGTGGTGTGGTGACGTCTGGAGAGAAAGGGTGGTAAAATGTTAAAGACAGGATCAAGAGCCTTAGAGGCTCTCCTGAGGAGACTGAATTTACTTCGAAGGCTCTGAGGCACTTGAAGACCATTTGAGAAGGGAGAATGATTCAATTATTTAAGTCTGAGCAGGCCAAGCAGAAAAGATGCAGTGAAGGCACCCGTATGCCATATCATATTGCCCGAGTTCAGTGTATGGCTCCATTCCTGTCTCCAGCTTCTTATTAATGTGGACCCTGGGAGGCTGTAGTCATTGTCCATGTGGTTGGATTCCTGCCACCTACTCTGGAGCCCTGGGTTGAGTTCTGGGTTTCCTGGCTTCAACTTCAACCACGGGCCTTGTGGTATTTGGGGAGTGAACCAGGGATGGGAGCATACAAATGCACTCTCACTCTCAAATAAGTAAGTAAATAAAATACATCAATCAGAAAAGTCCCTCTGGTGGTAGTAGAGAAGATGAGATTAAGAGCATCTAGAAGGATGGCAAAGATATGATATTTTTGTGGTGGTAAGTTTGGGTAGATAGAACTAGAGCAAGAAGAAAGTGGGAGGAAATACTATCCATTTTCATACTGGTTTTGCTACTTACAATGACTAAATTACTTTTTCTTTTGCATTTTTATTATAACTTTTTCATTTTATTTGTGATATTATATATGAAAATGTTGCTGGTATTTTCAGCCAGATAAATACTTACTATGTTAATTTAAACTCATTTTGAGAAAAATAATCATTTTAGTTGATTAATTCATCTCTAGATTTGTTGATTTTGCACTAAATAACTTCATTGCTTCTAAACTCTAGGCTCAAGGATATCTCTGCACTGGGTGGACAATACATTAAGCTTAGCAACTTTACCAGTTTCTCCACATCAACTTCAAAGTAAAAAACTATTATCCTGTGTCACTTTTTGAAACTTTCTGTCATATTACTGTTAGGTTTATTTGTAGCCCTGCATCCACTTATTTTGGGTATATGGGATTTTCTATTTTAGCTTCTTTAAAATAAATAATTAGAAAACTGAAATGAGTTAAACTTTTTGGAAAATAATTTCATTATGTGATGCATAATGATTTGCCAGAAGCAAACACATTTATTACTGTGGGATGTACAGCTCTACCCAAGGGAGAAAGTAAACAAGTATTTTGTAAATTGGTAAATGAAAACCAAAAGGACATTCTAAACCTAGGTTCATTCCTGTAAACTTTTATATGCTAACCAGCAGAGATTTTTAAAATATTTGTCATCTCTGTGAATTTGCTTATCTAGAGATAATTACAATTTTTCAACATTCAGAAAGGCCAGGTGGCTTGTTTCTGGTCATGCAACTCATTGCTACAGAAGAGATCAAATCCCTAGCTAATGGCATCTCCCAGTGAAAAGTAGTCACAGGAGAGCATATGTGCAACTATGGACATTTGTAGTAGTTTTCTCCTTAGTAATGTGTGGAATTTTACCAAAGAACCAAAAAGTTCCCCATACTTATTTCTTGATTAGATTTTGGTTATGAAAAGAGAGTGAAACTTAGGTGAATATTTGAATGAAAAACTTTACTCAGTCACTTTGAGTAGTCCCTATTGACTTTGTAATATTTAAAGACAAGTTAGACTAATGAGAATAGTAACAGAAATAGTAATTTCCTTCATGTTGGCTGTTAATTTATGTGAAGGGTTCATTTAATCATATTCCAATTCCATGGAGATTAAAAATGCAATTATGAAAGTATGAATAATATATCTTTGTCATGCTAATTCATTGCTGTTTAGATCTGTGCACTTGACAAGGTAAATAACCCTGAATAATGAAATAATTTTATTCTATTATTTGAAGTGAGCTCTCAGGTTTCCAAAGAGATCTGTAATGGGGAAATTAACAAGCCAAACAGAGAAAATTGTTAATAAAATCAACTTCTGGTCTACTAGTATGTCTGCATTGCTGAGCCTATCTGTAAGGGCTGATTTCTCTTTTTAAAATAGTTTGTAATTCATTCATTCTAAATTTCTGCTGGCCTGATTATTTAGTCGCTAAATAAATTACTGTTTTTTTTTTAATATTTCTGAAAAAAAAAAAGGTGCATGATGCTTATAACTGGTTGTCCTGTAAGAATGTTAGCCTTCAATACCAGTCTCTTCTCATCTTTCAATGTCCTTCCTGCTTTGTGTGTCTTCCTATTGATTCTTGCATGGCTTTTTAGCTTTGCCAGATTTTCATGCTTGCTGAAAATGAGGTTCTGGGTTTCAGACCTAAAGGAGCATAGTTTAAGCCCAAAGCTGCAGACCAGATCACAAAGCAAGGAGCTCCCAAAGCACATGATCATAAGGATAATGTGAGAATGAAAGGACCATGCAGATCCTGCAGTCAGTTCATTAAATAACAACCCTCAAGGTCAGATGCCTGTTTATAAATAAAAATTAATGCATAGCAGGTGCAGGGACTAAGCTTGCTTGGGGATTAGGGGTGACTGGAGTCACACAGTATTTGGAATAAAAGCTTTGTATGTAAATGCCATTATTTCTGTGACTCCCAACTCATTCCTTACTCTTTACTCATTACTCCTTGTACATATACACATAGAATCACATGATAAACTCAAAGTGATGCCTTACAAGGATTATGTATGTCAGCCCTTAATCATATGCTCACTGGTGGCTTCTTTCCACCTGAATCTCTTTCAGTGTTCCCCAGAAACTGTGTGTGAAGGTGGAAGACTCAGCAGCCCCATGGACCAATTTGGGCTCTGAGTTTAATCGCAGCTTCGGAGGTAGAGTTGGAAAATGACCTTCAGATTATTCATAATTCAATCTCAGATCACTATCTGATTTCCTCATCTTCACGCCCTTGAGGAACTTGCTAAACGTTAGACATATTTATTTCCTGCAGAAAACCATTGTCATGCATACCTTTCCTCCACACAACCTTTCACACAGCCCGTATAGTGAACTAGATGAATGTGATGGAATAGAGAAAGCCAGTGACCAGGCTGCTTTTTTACCCCTTCTATGCCCTTGCAGTAAATTGTGGTGAAATGTACCTTCTTTTCAATATAATTTTTAAATCTATTTATTTGCAAGACAGATATTTCATCTATTTCTTCACTCCCCAAATGCCAGCAATAGCCAAGTTCAGAACGGGCAATTCAGTCAGACCTTCTACATGAGTGACAGGGACCCAGGCACTGGGGCCACCACCTGCTGCCTCCCAGGACACAAATTTGCAGAAAACTGGAATTGAAACACATCTGAGCCTCAGACCAGGTGACCCAATGAGATGGAGACATCCCAAGATGGAGACATCTCAACCTGTCTGTGCCAAATGCCCAGCCCTTAAAATATTCTTTTTAACTAGTGATATTCCTACCCTTTTCCTTCCTTTTCAAAGTGCCCTTGGCTGACCTGCCCGAAAAAAGTGAAAGCAGAACCTCATATTCCAACAGAAACCTGAGAGCAGTGTTCCTCAGGCTTAGCTTAGCATTCCAGTCAGATTCGATGAAATAAATGGCTCTGAACTTTAGAGAGCTCAGTAGAGTATGATTTTTGGACTCCACCCTGCTCCAGTGTATTGGCATCTCTGTAAGTGGGAGCTGACATGGATTGCTTTTTGAAATATCACTTGTTTCCTCTTTCAATAATTATTTGCATCTTGATCATGAAACCTATCTAACCAATAAAACTCGTTCTCTACTAGTACTTTCCAGTAGTTCACTTTTTTTTTTTTTTTTTTTTGACAGGCAGAGTTAGACAGTGAGAGAGAGAGACAGAGAGAAAGGTCTTCCTGTTTCCGTTGGTTCAACCCCCAAGTGCCCACTACGACCAGTGCGTAGTGGCCGGCGTGCTGTGCCGATCCTAAGCCAGGAGCCAGGTGCTTCTGGTCTTCCATGCGGGTACAGGGCCCAAGCACTTGGGCCATCCTCCACCGCCTTCCTACGCCACAGCAGAGAACTGGACTGGAAGAGGAGCAACCGGGACAGAATCCGGCGCCCCAACTGGAACTAGAACCCGGGGTGCTGGCGCCGCAGGTGGAGGATTAGCCTAGTGAGCCACAGTGCTGGCCCTGCACTGTTCACTTTTAAAAAATCTTTTTCCCGATGGCAGGCACTGCGGCTCACTAGGCTAATCCTCTGCCTTGCGGCGCCGGCACACCGGGTTCTAGTCCCGGTCGGGGCACCGGATTCTGTCCCAGTTGCCCCTCTTCCAGGCCAGCCCTCTGCTGTGGCCCGGGAGTGCAGTGGAGGATGGCCCAAGTGACTGGGCCCTGCACCTCATGGGAGACCAGGAGAAGCACCTGGCTCCTGTCATTGGATGAGCGCGGTGCGCTGGCTGCAGCACACCAGCCGCGGCAGCCATTGGAGGGTGAACCAACGGCAGAGGAAGACCTTTCTCTCTGTCTCTCTCTCACTGTCCACTCTTGCCTGTCCAAAAAAAATCTTTTTCCTTCCCTGCAGAGGTCAAGCAGTGTGCTAGTGGATCAGTCAGGAAGCCCTACAGCCTGGATCTCATATTTGGAATAGAAAAGAGATCCTCAAGCCCAGTCTTTTTCTAAATCCACAGGGCCCTTGAGGGGTGCCTCCACGGCCTCTGCTTGCGCAGACGTGTGCCCCAAGGCCAGCTGACACCATTCTTGGCCTCTTTGAGGGTTAGAGAAGCCGTTAGCCACTGAGCAGAAAAATCTCTCTGTCATGCATTAAATGGCAAGAGACTTTTGCTTGAACAGTCTCCTACATGGGAAATCAGCCCTGGAAATCTACATTTTTGTTTCATATCACGGAAGAGTGACTTCCTAGTGTAAATTCCCCAGTGTAAAAAGGACAACCTAGAAAGAACAATTTTTCTCGATAATTGTGACAAAAGGCTTACCTATTGGCCCATGTCACATAAAGCTGACAGAAGGTAATATAAAATGTTCATCAATTTTCAGTTTGATTTAGAGTATGTTTAGGGTGAACTGTGAGGAACGAGACCAAAGAGAAGTCAGAAGAGCTGTGGTTAGCAATGACATGATAATACGGATATTAATATCAGAATATTGCAAATAGGCATAGGATGGCCACAAATGATGAGACACCCAAGGCTGGGACAGCCCATCTTCAAGATTTTGTTTTTTAAGTCCATATGATTCACTCATGGTTCTTAGTTTAAAGCCATACAAATCCACTAGCTAGTGCAGGCAGAGAGACTGAGTTTAAAGAATGATGACTGAATGACTAACTTCCCAGAAAACTCTGGAAACCAGAGAGGCTCTCCTGCAAGGGGCAGAGGGCCACAGTCATGGGAGGATACTGCTCTGGTAATGGACTGTCCACCCCAGATGCTTCCACTAGGATCTCCACTACTATTGCCCCTGCAGGGAGAGGGGCACAGCTGTTGCTCTCTCCACCACTTGATGGAATCGATTCTGTGTTCCTCCTGCTTCTTGTCATGTTTAGTTTCCATCCTAAGTCTGGGAATGTCTGATGGGGCCAGTTGAGGCCATGGGCTGACTCTGGTTATAAGAGGCTAAGAATCCAAGCAACAGGCATTTTCAAGGCCTGAGTGCCACCTCGGGGAGCAGTCCCTGATACAGAAAAAGCCACCAATGCTCCACAGTCCTGGAGGAAAGCAGCTGGCCTCTCTGTCACTGCCTCCCCACCGTGGGCTCCATAGCCATGAACCCAGCAGTGAACTGCGTGACCAGGCAATACAGAAGCAAGTTCTAAAGAGCAAGCATTTGGAAATTTTCAGAAGCTTAGATTTTCTGTATCTTTGTTGAATCTTTATTTCATTTTTCTGGTAATTCATTTTTATTGTACTTTGCAAAACTATCACTCTGCAATTGATTGAAAATTTAAAACAAAAAGAACCTGATCTTTGTTATACAGAATTTTTTTTATCTAATTTTTTTAAAAATAAATGGAATAAATTTCATGTATTTCATACATATAGTTTTAAGTACACAATGACATTTCCCATCTCATTCTCCCTCCCTCCCATGCTTCCTCCTGCTCTCTTTATTTTTCTTTAAATTTTTGTGATTTTTTTTTCTTTGAGAACAAATTTTATCATGAATTGAAGAAGCACATAAAGAAAAAAGCAATGGAGTTAGGCTGTTAGGCTTACCTAAAACTTAAGAGACATAAGAATATCCTCTGGGGCAAGCACTGTGGCGTAGTGGGTAAAGCGCCACCTATGGTGCCGGCATCCCGTTTGGGTGCCAGTTTAAGACCCAGCTGCTCCAGTTCCAATCCAGCTCTCTGCTACAGCCTGGGAAAGCAGTAAAAGATGGCCCAAGTCCTTGGGCCCCTGCACCCACGTGGGAAACCCAGAAGAGGCTCCTGGCTCCTGGCTTCGGATTGGTGCAGCTCCAGCTGTTACGGCCATCTGGGGAGTGAGCCAGCAGATGGAAGACACCTCTCTCTCTCTCTCTCTGACTCTCCTCTGTCTGTGTAACTGTGACTTTCAAGTAAAATAAATAAATCATAAAAAAAGAATATCTTCCACTTAGTACACTAAAGTAAATCTTTGAGAACAACTTTTACTATTAACACTCATAATACAGCTATTCGAGGACAGAGTCCTGCATGGGAAGTTAGTGCCCAGTGACTCCTGTTTTTAATGTAACAATTAATGCTTTTATGTATGACATCAGTGATCACCTGAGGTTCTTGCCATGAGCTGCCTAGGCTATGGAAGCCTTTTGCATCCACAAACTCCTATAATATTTAGGCAAGGCCATAAGCAAAGTAGAAATTCTCTCCTCCCTTCAGAGAAAAGTACATCCTTCTTTGATGACCACTTCTTTCCAGTGTTGACTCACCTAGAGAGATCCTTCGTGTAGGACACTTGTTGCCACAGTGTCTTGGCTTTCCATGTCTGAAATGCTCTGGTGGACTTTTCAACAAGACCATAATGCCTTAAGGGCTAATTTTGAGGTCAGAATGCTACTTCAAGTGATTATCTTTCTATGAGTCTGCTATGGACTGCTTCCCATGTTGGAGCATGAATTTAAGAGCACTGCTGCATGGTGGCTTGGTTTGTAATATGCCCTTAATAAACTAAATTCAATCCGTGCATGCCAAAGAAAGCTTTAATTTTTTTAATGACCATGAATATACTCATGTCCTTTTCCTGACTCTTCAGTATGTTTGCTTATGCTTTATCACCCTCTTGAGGTTGGCACTACTTTTGTTTCAGTTTTCAAGATGAGAAAACTGTGTTTCACAGAGATTAAATTACTTTCCAATGTAGTCTAATTTCAGAAATCCCACTTTTGTCCACTGAACCACATTTTCCTTTCTGTGTAAGGAATCGCCTATTAAGGACAGCCAGAGGGTAGCTCACTTAACGGTATTTAGCAATAAAAACTTCATTATCTCTAAGAAGCAAACATACTAATTTTGCATATTCACTTATCTTCCTTCTAAAGAGGTCTCTGTGACTACTGTGTAGTCATAGCCAACCAACTGAACCTAAGACTGCAAAAGATGCCAACCAAATGTTTTGACTCCAGGTCATCTGGTGCTTTTGGTCTCAACAACCAGCCAGGGATGAGTTGAGTGCCCCAATTGCCAAGGTGTCAGGTGCTCTCAGGGGACCCAGTGCAGACTGCCATTGGCAGTCCACAGCCTGCCTTCTCCAGGCATCTGACCCATCCAACATGTGGTTGGGTTGCATGAGGCAGGAAATATCTGTTCACAGTGACCAGAAATCAATCCAGCTCCTTCTTCTTAAACAGCCAAGATTTCTATTATTAAAACTCACATTTCCAACCTGGCAGGCATCACTAGACAAAAACAGAAACATGTCAGTCCTCTGAGGAAGGGAGCATTTGCAATCAGTCCTGGAAACCCAATGCAATATCTTCTCAATCTTTGCTCCCCTGGAAGAAAACCCTACTATATGGGCACATAACTGATTCTTTGTCCTTGAACGAAACTCTAAGACTAAGCTAGTGTCAAACTATTAAATACACAGAGCAGAAGACATGTGAGGGTATAATCATCAGAGAATATTTTGACAGCATGTATTATAAATTAAATGTATTTTCTAAAATGCCAGTCTAGTCATTTCAGAAAAATTAATAAAATGATAAAATGGGGCTGAGCTTGCTCTCTGCTGGGTTCAGACACTGGGTTATCTTTCAGAATAGCAGCCATGAAAACCTTTTCATTGTGCTTAACACTATTTTTCACATTTAGCATTTATATCTTAAACCCTTCAATAAGTTATGGAAGTTGGGAAATATGGGAATTATTTTTAATCTGTGTTCTCAATGGCAGCATACAATTGCTTGGGTGAAGATGACAGGGTATTAAATTTAGAAGAAAGAAAAGTACGTTCTAATGCCTTTATTACAGGGCAGTTTTAATCTTTGGTTTCTTTTTGTTTAGTTTTTAGTTTTTCCTAGAAGAGAAAACACTCCCAATTTCCCCAAATCTTATTGAAAATAGACCAGGAGATACTCAATGGCTTTTAAACCCATGTGTAGAAAAGCTGCTATTCAACAAACAAGGTTTTAGACAAATTGGTTTATTGTCACACGTTTAAGCATAACAATTTCCAGTCTTTAAAAAAATGGGTTTTATAACCCCAAACTGGGCACCCTGAATTCACTCACCACTCTCCAGGCGGTAAGACAGGCATTGTTTCTGTTGGGAAAATTTTGGCAGCAAATCCACAATGTGGTCATCAGTATATCCCCTTAAGTCCCAGATCACTGCTGGCCAAATTGCTGCTTCTTTTGGTCACTGAGCTTTCTTCAACATCTGGAGACAATTTTTCAGTGGGTGGCAGAGGACAAGAGTATGGTGACTGGGACTTTCAAACTAATTAAGTCCAAAACCCATCTATTTTTTGAGAGACTATTCCAAGTAGAAATAATCTGTTTGTAAATATTGAACCATCCCCAAGAGAGTATAACACAAGTTCAAACATGGATAACTGCCTGATAAATCCCATGCCATTAATTTTGCATTATCAAAGTGGCAGTTCTTCTCACTAACTGCAGTTATCTTAATTATCTATTATTTTGTTGCTGAAATGAACAAATAGAACCAGACTAGAAGGGGCTGTTGGTCAGCCAGGGCTGCCATAACAAAATACCACACACTGGGTGGTGCAAACAACAGAAATATCTTCTTCACATTCTGGAAGGTGAGTCCAAGAGCAAGGTGTTGATAAGGTGGGGTTCACCCTGGAGCTTCCTCCCTTGGCCTGTAGGCAGCTGCTCTCTCCCTGTATACTCACAAAACGTCTTCTTTTGCATGCATAGGGGAAGAAATGCTGGTGGAGATAAGAGAAGGAGACATAGAAGAAGAGGGAGAGCAGGAGAGAGAGAGATAGGTATCTCTTCTTGATAACGCTAATCACTGTACAGGATCATGGCTCTTTTTTTTTTTTTTTTTTTTTTTTGACAGGCAGAGTGGACAGTGAGAAAGAGAGAGAGACAGAGAGAAAGGTCTTCCTTTGCCATTGGTTCACCCTCCAATGGCTGCCGCGGCCTGTGTGCTGCGGCCAGCGCACCACACTGATCCAATGGCAGGAGCCAGGTGCTTCTCCTGGTCTCCCATGAGGTGCAGGGCCCAGTCACTTGGACCATCCTCCACTGCACTCCCGGGCCACAGCAGAGATGAGGTGCAGGGCCCAGTCACTTGGGCCATCCTCCACTGCACCCCCGGGCCACAGCAGAGAGCTGGCCTGGAAGAGGGGCAACTGGGACAGAACCTGGCACCCCAACTGGGACTAGAACCCAGTGTGCCAGCGCCGCAAGGCGGAGGATTAGCCTGTTGAGCCACGACGCCAGCCCAGGATCATGGCTCTTACAACCTAATTTAACCTTGACAACTTCCTTAGAGTCTCCCTCTTCAAATATAAGCACACTGGGGATTTAGGGCTTCAATGTGTGAATTTTGAGGAGACTCAAGTGTTCTGTCCATAATAGAGGGAAAACATAATTGGTTTACAAATTAATCCAACAGAAATCATTAAAACTATCAAACCCAAAATCTTAGTGGAGAAAATAGTTTTCTGGGTAGGGAATTTAATTGGTACGAAGTCTTAATCCACTGAGTACTTTTTTTTATTTGAATCTTAGTGATCCTAACAGATTAGGGGAAAGTGATATGATTCAAAATAAAACATTTCCAAAAAATGTGGAAAGGAGCTTGTAATAAATATATATGTGTGTATTTCGTCTTATTTCAAAAATCTAAGGTCTACCAAAGAATGATAGAGAACTTTTCTAGGTTGGTGTATCAAATACCTACTGCTGTTTAATAAACTGGGTGGCTTAAAACAAGAGCATTTATTATCTCAGTTTCTGAGGGCCAGGAATGGGCGTGGTTTATCTTCACCTTCTGGTCCTGGTTATATTACAAGGCAGGAAGGGAGATGCTACCCAGGACTGTGGTCTTCTTAAGGCTGGACCTGGAAGAATCTACTCTAGCCTCACTCCTGTAGTTGGTAGCAGGGTCGGTTCCTTGCAGGTTGGTGGGCTGGGGCTTCATTCCTCATAAACTGGTAGAAACCTTCTCTGGTTTCTTGGCACATGGACCACTCAACTGGACAGGGCATGAGAGAGATCAGTCTTTATAACCTAATCTGGGGAGGAACATCTTACCACATTTCCAAATCTCATTTTTATTAGGAGAAAGACATTAGGTCCAGTCCATACTCAAGTGAGGTGGTCACACAGGAGGAAGTGATGTTTGGCTTTCACTTCATTAGTGACAAAACAAAAAGTAAACAAAAAAATATTTAAGATCCCAACTTGATTTTCCGCTAAAATGTGAAAAATATGTAGGTAATTGTCTTTCTCATACCTATAATTGTCTTTTATTCTTAAAACTATGTGTACAGCTGTACTGTGCAAATTAGCAATAAAAATTACTGTTAATCAATTTTTTTATAATCATGTTTTCTTGTTTGATATATGAGTAAGTAAATTACCAAAGGAGAGCAAGGAGAGAGAGGGAAGTCAACTCAGGCCAGCAGCTGGCATGTTCTATTCCAAATGCAGTCTGGGCATGCTACATTCCTGTTTCAGTTTCTACAAATCAGCTGAACAAACTATCAAGAATAATTTGTGTGTGTGTGTGTGTGTGTGTGTGTACAACTGCATGGGTGCATCTCTCTGTGTGTGTATGTGTGTGTGTGTGTAGGAGGGCATATGTGTTTTTGCAATGAGAACACACACAGGGCTAAGGATCTGGGTCCCAGTGGGTGGCCTTGTATATTTACCTTGGTCCTTTCTCACTATGGACATAAAACTGGGCAGAGGGACTTTTTTAAGCTGGAGAGGCCTAAATTAGTCCTGTCTCCAAAAGGCATTTCCTTTCTCAGAAGTCTGCAATTTTTTTCCCTTTAAACAGCGACCCCAGTCCCTGTTACTCAGAACATCTCCCAGCTCTATTTTATCATCAGTTAAAGGTTAATTCCAGTTATTCCTACTCTGCCCCTTCATTATGCTGGTTTATGGATGGCAATCTTGCCAATAGAGCTTTTCACCCCATAAACCAAGGATCTTCCACTTCCCTTAATTAACAGGGTACAAATAGTGTACACTGAGCCAAGGAGAAAATCCTTTGCTAATAAAATCTGACAAAACTTTGGAAGCCACAAATGTGTTTGCCCAACTGTGTATATGCGCACGTGTGTGCGCCTACGTCTCATAACCATGTGTTTTCCAGGAGTCGTGACTCACAAAGCAATGTTGCTGATCTAATAGGCTCTCTCCCTAAAATGATTTAAAGTGCTGTGAAGATTTCTTTACATTGAGCACAATGAATACAATTCACTGTGGCTCAGCCTCAATTGAAAAGCCAAGCAATGCCTTGCTTTGAGGTGGAAAGGGGAAAGAGAAAAGAGACATATAAATTGCTTCTTCTAAACAAAGACTCATTGCACTTATAAACGTGGGTCTCCCATAATTTTTAAAAACCGTTTATATATGGGGATGAACCTTATAAACAGTGCAGCCTAGTCGAGGCTTTGGTTTTGTCCAATTAAAGGACTGGACTTGACAAGACCACCAATTGTTCTGTTGTGTTTTGGAAGCCTGGTCCAAGTTTACATTTCCAGCCAATGTTTCACTCCTTATGTTTATGACAGCACAAAAGAGCAAGCTCTGGGAATTTCTCAAGGGAAAGCCATAGCAGTCTGCATTGTCACTGGGAAGGAGAGTGAGGCAGGAAAACATGTGGAAGGGAAAGCCGGAGAAGGGATGATTCCTCTTGGGTTGACATTTAAATCCCAAATTGCATTCTCCCACATATCAAAAGTGAACATATTTTCAGTGTTTGAACATATATAGGAATTGCCAAATGGAGGTCTAAGTCTGAGAAAGTACCACGACATCAACCATTTGCACAGCTGTTGTTGGAAATGACCCCAGACCATCCTGGCATGTCTAGCAAGTATAAATATTGACCATGTGCATTTCTAGCCTATGTTGAAGAGTATCCCTGAAGATGATGAACTAATAAATACCTTACTAAGTGCATATATTATAATATTAACTTGCCAGCATGATAGTCATCACCCTGCACTCTATGCATGGTCATTTATAAGATAATTCTTTTATGGACATTCAAAATATCTCATGTTTATTTTGGTGAACTCAAGAAGCTTGGCTGTACCTTGGTATCTATGAGATTTTAAGTACATATTTCAATTTCCAATGGAGAAGACAGGAAATACCTATGTTTTAAAAATAATGGTGGATTTTTCCAGAATTATTTGCACTCCAATTGCTGTGATGTTTTCTTTCTCAGAACCTACCCACTGACTCCTCCAGATATTCAGATCCCTAAGCTATGCTGAGCCTCCTATGTCTGTCAGGAGGATGGAATCACCAGCTCAGGATATCCCTGGATGCCTTTTTTCAAAATTCCCCTAGCTGAACAGTCTGAGAGACTGGATGTGTTAAAGTTTTCATAAAGTGATTTCATGGTCGCTAAAACAAACTTATAGTACTATGAGATCATCCAGGAACTGACAATAACCATGCCTTCTGCTTTTCAAGGTCTGATGAACTGGTTGTCGTGATGGCACTACAAGTTGCCCCTTAACTACTAATGCAAATGCCTGCTAGAAACCATTGAATATTTTCCCCTTGATTTTCATCTTTCTGCAGTAATATCTTGAAGTCATGTAACTACATCAGAAAAGCATGTGGTCAGACTTGGGAAAAATCTTTCGAGGAGAAAGTGTCCAAGTCAAACAACCCCTTACATGATCCTGTCAGTCACTACTCCACTGGCCCTGTGCAGATATCCTTCTACTTCACTAAAAATGGCAAAACACATCTTCATCTCCCCTAAGCCTACAGTAGGGTTCAGACAGTACTGAATTCCCCACCCACCCTCAACCCCATCAAGAGTTTCTCCTTTGTCGAAGCCTATTGGAATATTCTTGATCTCTCCACATCTGAACTCTACGAACAGACAGAAAAAGAGGGGGGGCAGAGGCCATAATTCCCTCCCAGAGGCAATGAGCGGCACAAAACAGTATGAGGAAACTGGTGTGTGTTTAAAGCTTAGTGGCAGCTGGCCACAAGCCAGTGAAAACCACCCTTTTGGGTATCAGTAGGTGAAGATTAATGCACTGAGTTCATTATTCTCTTTAGGAAGTGGCCATCCATCTTTCCTGATACATCCCTGAACAGCCCTACCTGGGAGTAGGATAGAAGTCATCCTCCGTGTGTGATTTATCAGAGGGTTAACACCTGTCTTCCTCATTGAAAAAGCAGAAGTTAATGCTTTTCAGAAAAACACTGAGCAACAGAGATTTTCCTAATCAACCAAAGTGAAGGGAAGCAGGAATGCCTGTGTTGGTTGCAGAGCTAAAATGGAGGATGCAGAGTAGACATTATCCTAGCAGTTAATATTACCTGGGACACCCATCTCCCATTATGGAGATTTGGGGTTCAGTTCCCAACTCTGTTCCTGATTCCAGCTTCCTGATAATGTATACCCTGGTAGACAGTGGTGATGACTAACTAGTTGGGTCCCTGTCACCCTCGTGGGGAGACCTGGATTGAGTTCCTGAGTTTCCTCTGCAGCCTCACGCCAGCCATTGCAGGCATTTGAGGAATGAACCAGCAGATGGGAGCCCCCCCCCCCAATAAAAAAGGATAGCATAAGAAACTTATGACTAGAATCAGCCAAAATCTGCATTAAAAGGAGTGTTTGTGATTCCCTAAACAATTCTCAAACTTTTCCCATACTAGAATACCCAAGAGCTTTAAAAATCTCCACTTCCCATGTACCAATTAAATCATAATCTCTAGCGAGTAGAATCCATGTTTCAGTGTTGTTTGAAAACTCCCTAGGTAATTTCAACCCACAGTGTTGTCTGAGAATCTATGCATTTTAAATGTCTGCAGGTGCATAGTATTGTGCTATGAACATTTCTGTCTCTGGAGTCCATTTATTCTTTCTTTCTGCAAACATGATTATTCAGCAGCTATTGCCAATTGGAAACCAGGTTAAGACTTATAAAATAAAACAACAGAGAAGTAACCAAAAATTCAACCTGATGCCCTTCCTGGGCCAATGTAAGAGGAGAGGTAGACCACATATAACCTGGGTGGATTTCCCATAGGGTTGTTTATGGAATTGAGAGTAAGGAGCTCATGGCAACATCAGGGTTCATCCCTGTTTTGCAACAAAAACCACAACATTGACAGAGTTCAACTTTGATATCCTCTAAAGGTAATCTGAAAATGGAAATTGAAATGATTGAAGTTTTGAGACTCACAAGAATTTTGACGTACTACTAATTCTACCTTTTCATGTACAAACTATAAACACTGTACACAAATCCATGAGACCAAAGTTTGTTCACTAATTTTTGATAATAAATCTGGTGATAATAATTTGGATAAATTACTTGAATAGTGATATATTTTAAAAGATAATCTATATATCTAGACAGGAATCTAAAATATGTTAACATCATTCTATGTATTTTCTCTTTATAACTTAGCTTTTTGTTGTTATTTTTCCATACCTATTACCATTTGGATATATATATCTCCAAATATACCATTTGGATATTTAAGGCCAGAAACATTGAGTTGGGTTCATTTTAAAAGTTCTCTAATGAAACTACCTAATGCATCACTTGCAAATTCTACTGTGTGCACATGTATCTCTTCCATTTCCTGCTCAAGTGCAAGATGTGCTGATTCCTTGCACCATAAGACTAACCTAAGAATGGCAGATTTACAGTGATTTCATATTCCACCACCTCGTAAGTTCTACTCTACTCTGTTTATATCAACTCAATGTCTTTACCACTTAAAATCTACCAAAGAAAAAATTGCCAACTATTAATTTCAATATTTTAGAATCTGTGCACTCCACAAACATTTGTAACTCATGTGTTTTGTACGAGCTTTATTCTATTGTAGGAGATGGAAACAAATCAGGAAACAAAAGTAAAATAAAGTCCACTGAATTGACAATCCAGTAGAGGAAGGCAATTAAAAATGTAAATTAGGCCCTACATAGGCCATGCATAACATAGAGATGAGGTGTGATAAGAAGTTTTAGGATTACTGTTTCGATGAAGACCATTGTTTTATCCCTGGGGAAAGCTTCCTTCTGAAGCTGACTTCTGAGCCCAACTTGGATCTTGACAGGAACAGATGGCACATCTATAGAGTTGAGTAAGAGTGATGCTTGCACAGGAACAGACAGCACCCAGGGAATAGCTACGGTAGGAGGCCATTGCACCCTCAAACCCAAATGGGCCAGATGAGAGAGTAGTGGTATTGGAATCTAGCAAGAGCTACAGGCAGTAGAACAGGGCTGTGGGACAGAGGGGATGAGAAGGAAGAGGTAAAGGAACTGAGTCACTGCCCAATGCACCCTGCAGGGATGGAAAGATAGCGGGTTTCTCTCCATGGTTCCTCCTGCTCCAGTCTCCAAACAGTCCTGTGGGCCTGAAATCATAGGACCAGGGATCCAGGGAGCAGCAGTTCATGAAACTCACCCTTCTAAGTAAAAGCATTAAAGAGAGAGGGGAGGGTGGAGTGATCCATTCCAAATTCTGGGGAGAAAACTCCAGTCAGAGGATGGTGCTTGGCATTTTCTGGGAATGACAAGGAGGTCCCTGTGGCAGGAGCCCAGTAGGTCAAAGGAAAGCATTGTTGAAAGCCTCATCCTTAAGGTTAGTAGGAGCAATAAATTTAGCACTGAGTGCATTCTACAAGGACACTGGCTTTATTTTAAATGTGGTTAATTGAAGATGCTGATAGAGAGTTTTCAGCAAAGGAAAGATGTAGCTCCAGTAGAAAATACAGCTTCCACAGGGGGCTAGAATGGCCATGACTACAGTAGCTCAGAGATGACCATAGAATTTACCATGGGAGATTATGGTAGAGTGAAATAAGACAGTAGCAGCAGACCTTAGGAGAAGTGTGGAGATAGTTGAGTCCACTCTTTCATGGATTTGCAATTTTTTATACCTGGAAACTTCTTGTGATATTTTGATTCATTTCACAGATATTTGTTAAGTAGCTACTATGTGCAAAACATGAGCTAAGAGTTCCTCAGCTCCACAAAGGATGATGGTTTGTGTATAGAGCACTTACATGCCACGCTCTTCAATTAGTACTTCACCTGCATGTATTTGTTTTTCCATTCTACTTTCATCAAAGTTCTTTGGGATGGATAGTATCTTCTCCATTTTACAGATCTGCAAATCAAGGCTGAGAAAGTTAAAGGTGATATATTCAGGATTACTCAGTTGATGAAAGAAAGCGTGGAAATCAGTATACCTGACTCCAAATCAGTGCTCTCAAAACCACGGTGTCCCCAGATCAGCCTATATGTCTGTCAACTGATGACTGGATGAGATGTGGAAGCCATGGGTACACATTTGTTTTGCAACAATTCACAAACTCTCTTTCAGTCTCTCTTTCAAAGGTTGCTATGAAATTACGAAAAAAAGAATGGTCAGGATTTCCTTCTTTTTATGACTGAATATTATTCCACTATGTATATGTATAGTTTCTTTATCCAGTCATCAGTTGAAAGACATATAGGCTGATTTTATTTCTTTCCAATTATGAATTGAACTACAATAAACATGGAGTGCATGCATCTCTTTCATGTGCCAACTTAATTTGCAACAAAATAGATAGAAGTGGAGGTAATTATGCCAAGTGACATAGGTCAGACATAGAAGGAAAAATCAAGATTTTCTTGTGTGTATATGTATGTATATAGGATAAATGTGCTGTTTATAGTTTGGAAATATGTGGATACTGTATTATTTGGTATATAACTATTTATAAATGTTTTGTTCACTGAATTATACTCCTTATATCATGAGATACCTGTCCCTCCTCACTTTCTGATCCTTGTTGTGAATCCCATGTTATGAGACATTAATATTCTTGCTTTTGGGAGCCATTTAGGTCAGAGGGGTAAGAGTTTAGATAGAATGGTACTATACTAAATGGTACTAATGGTAAAATGGTACTAATACTAAAATTGTTTAACTTTCCCCTATTCTTCACTTCTGAAATGTATTGCAAGAGGATAAACCACTGAAACCTTCAAAATAGTCTCTAAAATTCCCCATTTCATAGTTTTAGCTGGGGCTGAGAGAGCTCATCCATAGTAATGATGATGGCTTTTTAAGCCAGTATGTGCCATGGCTCTGGAGGACCTGGAGTAGTGGGTGTTACCAGTTCTTCAGCTGACACACAGACATCACAGGCTGATAAGAATAGCTTCTTCCATTTCCTACGTTCTCTGACCCTTTGAAGTGAATATTGCATGGACAGCCCATTTGACCCTGTCTTTATTGACAGAGGAAGATGAGCAGTCCTGTCCTAGGGCTGTTCATTATTGCAGTATATGCCTTAAAAATTCAACCTGAAAACAGAATAACAACAATAAAAAAGGCTTGTCTTGCCCACCTTAAATCATTAAATCTCAAGAATGTTAACATACCAACAGGTGCTTTATAAACTGTAGTGATAAATGCAATTTTTCCTAATTTTGGGGAGTCTTATAAATTCAATAAATATTTATTAAATCTCCTATGCAATTATTTACCTGGCTGCTACAGGTGATATAAAGAAAGTCTATAAGAAGCTCAATTTAAAGTCTTTATTCAAAGAAGGGGAATAAGAGAGGGAGGAGGAGGTTTGTAACTGTAAAGCTGTATAGTTCTACATACAGTCCTACAGACTTCTAAGGGTACAGTTTAAAAACTTGTCATGGGACTCCAAATCCCATTAATATTGGTGGTAAAAATGCCATTTTAATTGTTAAAGTGATCATATTAAGTGTTAAAGTGAACATATAAATAGGATTAAGTGTTTAAAAGATCATATAAATAGCATAAAGTGCCTGGTAATAATAATAGAAGAATTAAAAAGGAGGGAATGTTCAACATGGGAAGCAATCCACACAGCAGACTCATAGAATGGCAATAGCTTTAAGTAACACTCTGACCTCAGGATCAGCCCTTAAGTCACTCGGATGTAGCTGAAAAGCATTTGAGAGAATTTCAGGCATGGAAAGCCAAGACAATGTGGAAAAAATATATCCCACATGAAGGATCTCTGTGAGTGAGGCCCCAGGGGAAAGAAAGGGCCATCAAAGAAGGATGTACTTTTCTCTGAAGGAAGGGGAGAACTTCTGCATTGTTTATGGCCTCCTCTAAATACTGACGGAATTTGCGGTCACAGAAGACTTCCATAGGCTTGGCAGCTCAAGGCAAGAATCTCAAGTGATCATTGACATCATAAATAAGAGTGTTAATTGTTAAATTAACAACAGAAGTCACAGTGCACTTACTCCCCATATAGAACCTCTGTCCTTAATGAGTTGTACTATGAGAATTAACAGCAAAACTTGTTCTCAAGCAGTACTTTATAAATTATGTGTGAGTGTGGGTGCAAACTATTGAAATCTACTTAGTGTAGAGTTAGTCTTCTGTATATAAAGTTAATTTAAAATGAATCTTAATGAGGAATGGGATGGGAGAGGGAGTAGGAGGTGGGACAGGAGTGGGGGTAGGAGGGGGGGATAGGGAGAAGAACCAGTATATTCCTAGAGTTGTACCTATGAAATTTGCATTCATTAAATAAAAGCTTTACGGAAAAAAAGCCTTTATTCAATCATTCCTTAACTCAACAAATAGCTTACTGTATTTGCTTCTTAAATGTGAGGCGCTTTTGTGTACAAGATAATCAGGACACCCATCACCATAAAGCTTATGGTCCAGTGAGTAGGATGGTAAATAATATATTAATTAAAATAGAAAGTATTGTTTTAACTTCAATGAGGTATACATCCTATATATGAAAATCCTAGGAAATATTTCATGAATAAGACAATTTGTATCAGCTCTGAAAAGATTTTTAAAACAACAACATAAATTCACAATAAAGATGAGAAAAATAAAGAACAATGTAGGTAGCAGCTCAGAGGTGGGAGAGTTAAGATCTTGTCCCAGGAAATAGTGAATAGTTTGTTTTGTCTTGAGGTCACCTCATGGGAAGTAGTAGAAGAGGTTGGAAAATTGTGTGGAATACTAAAAAAGACCTTTTGTGACAGATGAGCAGTTTGTTATTCAACAGGCAATAAAGAAATGGAACACAATGAGTAATAGAGTGGGTGAATGGTGGATGTTTTAAGAAGACCAATCCAATGGGAATGGACTAAAGTTGGAGAAGAGTAAGAAGTGTGACTCATACAAATAATGAGACACACTGCACAACCAGCATGCAAATTTGACATACATAGCAGTGACAGAAATGAGAGAGTTTTCTATTTGTGTACACTTCCCTCCATATAAATATTATTTTTCCAAAATCTTAAGTAAAAAGATCTCCCAGCATGTGTCATATACCCTTTGAATTTGAACTAGAAGAAACCAAAATTTTGACTCCAAGCAGAGCACAGACTCTACAGAGTGAACTCAGCCCCAATAATGAATTTCATGAACTAGGGCATTTGTTCAGGCATTGAGTACCTACCAGCTATATTCATTTCTAGCAAAGCAGAAAGGATTTATCCTCTCTTTCCCTTATCACATTTAAATTCTGTTGCTTTATTGAAAACATGAGGGAGAAGCCCTCAGCAACAGTAGTGAGTAAACCTGGCAGTAATCTCTAGTGCTAGTGCAATGCCAGCCAGCATCTGATTGACAGACACATAATATTTATGTGTGTGAGAGACAGAGAATAAGGGAGGGGGTTGGATATTCCCTACCAATAAGCATAAAATGAGAGAAACAAAGAATTTGACTCGAGTACTCATTCTCAAAGGAGATTTGTGCATTGATTTCAGCACCGTTGTCCTTGGGCATAGAAATGTGGGAAAATGTTTTTATGGTAAAATTTAGATTTTAGCTTCAAGCTAAAAATATGGAATACAGCATATAATTCTTTACCTGAAACAGTTTCCACAGACATGTGGATAAGACTCAACATATTCTTGGCTCAAGTAATCCATCATGCGTACAGAAAATCTGAAACCCAGAGCTATATTGTGAACCCCTTCAATATCACTGCGTTTGGACTGCCATTTCCTCCGTTTATTTTCTCTTTCAGCTGGAAAGTCACTTCATTGCACCTGCTAGCACATCTCTTGTGGAGTGTTTATTTTATGGCCACAATTCCTGCTTCTTATAGAGATTCTTTTTCTCTTTTGTTTTCAAAGAGAACTGAATAATTCATAGATTTTTCAAAGCTAAGATTATATTATATAACATTTATGCAAGATATATATATATATATATATATATATATATATACATATTGTATAATATATACAGTCATTCCTTGTTATCAGGGGGATTGGTTCCAGGAACCCTAACAGATACCAAAATCTGCAGAAGCCCAAGTTCCTTATATAAAACAGCCTATATTTGCATAGAGCCGATGCTCATCCTCCAGTGCACTTTAATTATATTTAGATTACTTATAATACCTAATGCAATGCAAATAATGACAAAAAAGTCTACAATTGTTCAGGATAGCTGCAATTTCTTTTTAAAAAATATTTTTAATCTCTGGCTGGTGGAATCTTTGGATGCAAGGAGCTGACTGTACTTTTTTATACATTATACATATAATGTATAAAAATAACATAATATATTAATATGTGATATTAATATAATATATAAAATACATTATTATATATTGATAGCAAACATGCTATCAATCATTAGAAAATTCTGACTCTTTAATGTTCTGAAATAGTGTTTTGCTTTAAAGGTTCTGCTGATTGAAATGGTAGCATGTGAGATCATTTACTTGGAAAAGCAGTTGTTACTGAGATAAACAATTCAAAAGAACATCTTTTTATAAGTTTACGCTTCTATCTGAATGACTTGAGAAAATAACTCAAGGAAAAAAAAATACCAAAATCCCAGCTTGGCTCCAGCAAGTGAGTCATGGGGAACAGCTACGTCAATACAATGGACAAATCCAGAAGAGTGATACTTCGGGACCTGGTGCAATCAGAAACTATTCATAGACTTGAAAGAGAAACCTGAACAAAACCCCCAGAAAATAAATCCTTAATGGAAAGAAAAACTAGCAGAAGTTCACAAGGATATGCCTACAAATAGAATTGAGAAGGGAAGGAGATTTTAATGGTTGTGTTATAAGAACATTGGCAGTAATGATCAAAGATAAGAAACTATTATTTAACACCATTTTAAAGATACATACATAAGAAAATGCCACCAAGTGTTTCTTCATGGTTTTCCTCTAGAAATTTTGTCCAGTACTGAGAATTAGTGAGAATACTAAGTGGCTGTTGGGTACCTAAGTGGGAAATCTGTCTGGTAAGTACATTATTATCAAACTCAATTTTTCTGCCTCATCTGGTCAGATTCTTAACTTTTCTTCTAAGTGTACAGGAACAATCCTGTTTAGGGAAAACTTGTGTTATCTAAGCCCACAAGGAATGAGTGAAATTGATTGCTAATATTCTGAATTTACAAAAGTCTATTACTGGGGAAAGAAAAAGAATTTATCATCATCACCAGGTTCCTAAATATCAAATATAATAATTTCTCAGTTGCTGACTATCTACTCTAATAAGACTAATATTTACTGAAAAATTGCAAGAAAGAAAGAAAGAAAAAGGGAGGGTGGGAGGGAGGGAGGGAGGGAGGGAAGGAAGGAAGGAAGGAAGGAAGGAAGGCAGGCAGGTGAGTGAGGGGAGAGAGACTTTTGCTTGATGCTCAGTCTATGGGGTCTGTTCATGGTGCTACCAGCCCTAAGGAAGAGAATTTGCAGAGAATTATTTAAATAATCCTCAATAAATGTATTATCGTGGATTCTCCATAGGAGCCAAATCAAAATATCAAGCAAATCAATTTGTATAACCTCTAGAATCTTTATGAATGAACATTGTGATGCCTCATACAAATAAGTCAATAAAATTACAGACTATTACCGTAAAAACCAAACCAGTGCTGATTGAAATGGGAACAACTTGGTTCAAGAAAAAGGAAAACCATTGTTACTCTAATTTCTGATATTTATAAGAATGTACACCTGTTGGCTCAACATGTAGACTTTTAGTTTTCCCAAGAACAATTTCAGTTCATAGTCTGATGATAAAGTACATGGATAATTTGTATAAAGAAGGACTTAGTTGAAATTAAGATTCTTTAGGAGGTAAGAACTCTGGACTCTCAATAAACCCTCAGTTCTTCAGAAGAGTATAAGTAGAAACCTCTTTAGCATCATAAATTCTTGTTGATAAATTATAAGAATTAGAAATAGATGAAGTGGCCACACTAGAAATAGATTCTTCAGTGACCACTACAATTTCTAAAAGCTTTGGTCTCTCTGAATAGCTTAGTCCATTCAGGCTTCTATAACAAAGCTTCCACAAGCTATGTAGCTTGTAAACAAAAAAATTTATTTTTCCCCATTGTGGAGGCTGAGAAATCCTAGATTCATGTCTGGTGGGGGCCTGAATTCCAGTTCATGGATGGCAGCCCCTTGCTGTTTCCTCACATTGTGGCTAGAAGCAAGAGTTCCCTGGAGTCTCTTTAATAAGGTTACTAATATTCATGAGAACTCCGTCCTCCTGTATAATCACCTTCCACAAACCACACTTCCTGCTACCCATCATGTGGGGATCAGTGTTAATGTGGAATTTTGCTTTGATAATTTCAGTTTATTGCAATGAATAATGGATACCTGAAGTAATAAATATGCCATCTTTTGTTATTTTAATTAATAAGCCATAATTTATTTCTCCACAAAATTCATCTGAAGTGAAGGACATTAAAGCAAACAGGAATCTGATGAAGCCAAAGTTTGATCCTATCACTGAATTTCATATACAACATGGAAATTCTTTGCCCTAGAAAAGATGTCTGAATCATCCCCAGAACAAGGCACTAAAAACTCACATAGTAAAAATTACTTTGCACTTTAAAGAGTTTTAATCTGAGTGTGTGATCGCTATGTCTTGTATGTAGTACAGGTTTACCTTTTCAGGTTACCATCCATTTCAAATTGCAAATGTCTGGATTTTTATTGCCTCCTTTAACTGTTAATGTGCTTTGTTCAGATTGTTAAAGGTAATGTGATGATAGCATGACCAGAAAACAGCATGTGAGTAGGCCCCGTAAATATTGCACCCCAATAACCCTGCTACCTTATTCCCCGTCTAACTTTTTAGATAGAAAAGTCCCCCACAGCTGTCTCTTTTCTTGTTACTCCTAGCCTCCTCTGTGTGCCATGAGAGGATACACTGATAGTTTTACATTGCTTTGTCTTGCTTCCGCATGTACTTCCCCCCCTCTTTGTAGCATATGTTTAGTATTTGTGATGGAACAGGATGTTTAATCTGTGGAATTATTGGTCAGTTTTCCTTAGAAGTACTGAATGCCCCAACATGGGAAGCCCCAGAGTTTTTGATGTCTCCCTCACACAGAGCCCAACTTCACAGCAATGTCTATGAATTACAGTCATGTGCCATGTAACCATTCTTTCAACAGTGGACCACGTATGTGGTTCCCTGAGATTGTCATTTTGCTGAAAACCTCCTATCACCTAATGAGTTCATAGCATCATAAAAATGTATAGTGATGCATTACACATGTATGTATGTTGATGCTATTATAAACAAATCTGCAGTGCCAGGTGTATAAAAGTACAGTATATACAACTATGTACAGCACATAATACTTGACAATGAATGTGCTGCTGGTTTATGCAGTACTACACTATAGTTTTATCATTATTTTATAGTGTGATCCTAGTACTTACTAAACAACTTTATTATAGAACAATATGCCATGTTATGCTGGCAGCAGCCTTGTACATCTCTTGTTTACTACATCTCTACATTGCAACACTTCTCTTATGTTTGATTTAATCTCATGTTGTTTTGTTCATCATGGCCCTAGGAGAGAGAAGTTTTACCTTATGTGTCACATAGCGCTTAAGTTTGTAATTGCACAGTGATATTCCTGCAATGCCAAAATCTTGACAATGCCTTTCTCGGAACATATCCACACTGTTAAGCCGTGCATGACTGTATTATTAGCCCAGTGATCTAATGTGTTGTAAGTCAGCATATTTTTGCTATTTATATTTTGCCAGTCCATTGACTGAAAACAACTGAATAACTCAAATGCTTTGATTAAAAGAAAAAGTGTCCAAATGACTTGAAGAAGTTGGTACATCCTAGTTTTCCATATATTTCTATCTATTCTTGTAACCCTAAAATATGGCTGAATTTGTCGGTGTGACATTTCACATTTGCCCGCATTTGAATGGAGCATGTGCTCTGTGGGAAATAATTTGCTGACTTCCTTTTTGGGTTTCAAGTCAGCCTGGCCAGTTCAGGAAGCAGCAGTACAATTCTTTCATCAGGTTTCTCAAATAGAGAGAAATAATAGAACTGCCTCAGAAATCCAAGACAGTTTTGTCATCATTAGTGCCTTAGGGAGGGTCAGTAACTTTCCGCTCTGTCTCTACATCAGCACTATATAGCCTCTTGACAAAATTTTTATAATGATGAGGAAGGTCTAGGCAGTCCAAACAGGCAAGCCCTGTGAAGTTGAGTGGCTGTTACCACAGGACTGGGCTCAGGAGCTGTGCAGCAAAAGCGCTGGGAGGGAGAGAGCCGAGCATTCACCATACTGATGACTTCCAGAAGCCACCTGCAGAAAAGCCAAATGAATCTGTTGAGGAGTAGAGGCCATTTCAAAGATGGCATTAAACTCCACGTGTAACATTTTAGGGATAAAAGTATGGGAAAGGGAACCTATTTAGGAGAAGAAATGTTTCTTAAAAGCTACGACTTGAAACTCTTCAGTGGAAGGATTCTGACACATCATGGTTACCTGGAATCATTTCTGCGCAAGGGTCAGGCTCCAGGAAATCTGACGATGTTTCTCCTCATCTGGCACATTGTCTTCCAGAAAGACAAGCACCTTCTGGGTTGATGTGATTGTACTTTGTTTCTGGCTTTTGGCCTCTATAAAAAGCACTCTTTCTACCAACAATTCCTCCTTTTCCCACACAAACAAGGAGGACCTGCAATATATTCAGATATCTGATTTTATTTTTACATGATTTCAGGTCTTAATTTTGAAAGATGGAAGAGTTAATACAGATGATTTTTGTGGAATCTCTTTTAAAGGATATTTGAAAATTTCACAACATAGCAACTGTCTTAAATGTTTACTTCTATTTCTTCTAAAACTCAAATTTTACCAAATAGATTGGAGGTCAGAGTACCATTATTTTATTCAAAAATATCCAGTCCAGGGTGGTAGAATTTTTCTCTCTTTGTGTTTTCTTCCAGTTCACAATGTGGTGATCTTAATTGTGGATAAGAGTTTTCATTGCATTCATCCCACTTTGTAGGGATCCATATTTTATTATTTTAAGATTCATTTATTTGAAAGGCATAGTTATAGAGAGGGAAAAACAGAGAGGGACCTTCCATCTGCAAGTTCACTCCCCCAAATGGCTGTAATGGCCAGAGCTGGGCCAGGCTGAAGACAGGTTTCCCATATGGGTGTCAGGTACCAGGTATTTGGTCCATCACCTGCTGCCTTCCAAGGTGCATTAACAGGAAGCTGGATTGGAAGTGGAGTAGCAGAGACTCAAACTGGTGCTCTGATATAGAACACTGGCATCTCAGATGCCTTAACACACTGTACCGCAACACCAGCTCTGGGGAGAAACATTTGTCCAGCCTGTGGAAAGAGAGGGGAGGAATTGGAGAAATAATGATTACTTTAAGTATCTAAGGTCAGGATGGAATTATGAAATATAGAGCCCCTAGTATTCATTGTACTAGTTGCTGCATTTCAAGGTACAGTTTGTTAGCTTCTCTAAATATTCAGGTACTATTTTCTATTGTGTTTATATTTTAATGTCATAGGACTACTTCAAGCATTATTTTTCTCGGCAACTCTGATTTAAAGATGTATTGTTATGTTCTGTCATATTTCCAAGATTTGAGCCAGAATTGTTCATATTAGGTTATCTGCTGGTCAAATATAAATTGCAAGAGACCCTTTTCTGACATTTTGTATACTCATTCACAATGAAAACGTATGACACTAATAACCCTTATGTGAATACACAGTGATCTTTGTTCTCCATTTTGATTATATAGCAATTCCAAACTCTAAGAGGCATAATTATAAACTCTTTGTGCATTCTGTGGCAAAAAACAGAGATTCCTTGTTAGGATCAAGTATTACATAGGTTATGGTTGTGATGAGTTACTTCTAAGTTTATTTTGGTCTTTACATAGTTCACATCATAAAATTTCTTTCCAGTGGTAAAGGACAACTTCAGTGAAGATCAAAATTATTTTCAAAAACATAATGCAAAGCATAAAATTACATTAATAACTACATGTCTGATATATTGTACATTAATCTTGGTCAAGATGTCCCTAAATTTTTCCCTTAAAATAGAAAATTTTATTTCATAGCTATTTGAATGTATTTAAGTTGGTTATTTTTAATAATTAAAATAATGTGTGTCCTTCAGTTAACATAGAAGAAGTAACGAGACTGTTGTAAGTGTAGATATCTGGCCATTTCTTTGTTTCTTATGCTTCTCTTTACTGTATTCATCACAATAACCATTCACTGGATATTTGTCTCTAGTATTATTTCACATTGTTCTTGATTTGGTCATAAAATTCAAATTGACTATTGTGCAAGATGCTCCTTCAAACATTTTTATATTTTTGTGATCCCTGAAGCAACACACAAACCAGTATGTTAGCTGAAAACTATGTTTTTTTCTTTAAAAGTGGCCTAAAATGAATTCTAAAACAAAAATATATTCATAATTCTCTTTATGGTCAAAAACTAAAGTGCCATTTCCACCTTATTTTCCTTTTGTGAACCATTTTATGAGATTTGGTCTTCTTATCAAAAAACACTAACCTATTGCTTGCCTGCAAATAATATGACAAAATAAGAAATCTTTAAGACAATTTGTATTGAACCAACCAAAACAATTTGCACCTGAGGGCGTACATCTGCTCAACCTCTGTTCAGTTTCAGAATAAATGAATCTGAACATTTTTTATATATTTTTGATGCTCTTATTTCACTCATTTAACATGAAGAAATTTAAAAGCCAAATGAATATAACAATAACAAAAATCTTGAAGAAAGCTTAAGCCATCCACCTGTAATATAATTTCAGAGTATTAACAGTTGCTGATAAAAATGGCTTTAAACTTACTAACGTAGATAAATGAATCTACCTATATAAGTGGTGCAAGAACCATAAATCTCACAAAAAGCCTCACTCACATGAAACTCCATCCTGTTTGTACTTCTGGCATACTCACAATGAGTAGCTCTCTGTGTGGAATTGCTACATTCACATATGAATGTATATGCACTCTCTCACTTTTAATAAGAAACTTTCACTTGTGTACTGTTAAAACTATTACATTTATATTTAACTTTTCAAGTTTATTCCAAGTGAATATATATATATATTCAATATATATACAATATATACAATAAATAGAGATATATACAATAAATACAAATTTCTCAATATCTTTCTAAGAAGAAACATGACTCAGAAATTATAGAATATTGAGATGTGGGAACTTCAGAAACTTTTGAAAGGTTCTTTTTAAAAAAAGTATATTTATTTATTGGAAAGCACAGTTACTGAAAGGCAGAGACAGAGAAAGAGAGAGGTCTTCCATCCACTGGTTCATTCCCCAGATGACCACAAAGGCTGGAGTTGTGCCGATCTGAAGCAAGGAGCCAGGTGCTTCTTTCTGGTCTCCCACGTGGGTGCAGGAGCCCAGGGACTCGGGCCATCTTCTACTGCTTTCCCAGGCCATAGCAGAGAGCTGGATCAGAAGTAGAGCAGCTGGGACATGACCAGCACTCATATGGGCTGCTGGCATTGCAGGCAGCGGCTTTACCTGCTGCACCATAGCACCGGCCCCATGAAAGGTTCTTATTCTACAGAGATCTATTGTGCAGTTGTCATAGAATGATTTCCCGATAGTGTTCAATTTGCTAAAATTCTGCTCTGAAGCTGAATTTCCAAAATGTTGGTATTAATTTCCCTTCAAAATGAGGGCTTCTTTTAAAAATGTTTGAATTATGTTTTGAAAAATAAGGTGGGTAGCCCAGAGTTGAGCTCATATTAGCCAGGCATGTAGTCTACCTCAAAACCCAAGGATGCTCTGAGAAGCCAATTGGTATTGGGTCCACTCCTTGGAAAAGACCCTCCTTGGAGGGTAGAGTGTGGTCTTTCAAGAAGATTCATAAACTTGGACTATAGTAGACTCAGAATCTGCCCATGCAAAATGTATCCCAGATCATAGTAAGTATCCGTCCCCCAGTGCCAGCGCCCACAAGGTGCAGGGGGAGAGAGACCCTCAGCAGAAAAAAAGCAATATTTAAATGTATTGAATCCCTTTATTTGTTCCTTTCTGTATTTGACAATATAGGAAGAATAAAATGCTTCTCTGTTTCACTAGTCCTTGGCTTTCCCAAACATGTTATTAGGAATATTATATTGTATTATATAAAGCAATATAATATTTATATTATATATGTACATGTGTATTTGTATTATATGATTTATACATAGTTTTACATTAAATTGTGATTAAGAAGTTCAGTAACAAGAGATCACGTTTTCATGACTAAGGAAATTTGAAATTCGCATTACTTTGGAAAAATTCTAATAAATTACAGATCTTTAACATTATCAGAAGTTTAGTGAAGATTTCTCTCTGTCTCATTTGAAGGTTGAATTTTTAAACTCGACTCTTACTACCTGTGGGGCTTGTTTTTTGCTGTGAACTGAAAATTTCTAAGATCCTGATCTCTTCACTAGGATATAAATTAGATACAGTACCATCCACTGCACCCTAAGAGATGCATATGTTGGAATTTTCTGACTATTCATAGGGAAATGAGACTAAAGGATTATCTGACAATTTAAAGTAGAAGGCAATTAAAGCTGTCATATATGCAGCTCTATGGTTGAAAATTATGGATGTCCAGGCTTTTTCATGAAAATCTGTGTTTTTCTTCCTTTGTAAAGACAAGAGCTGGCTCATTTCCCAAGCTTTGCAAAGCTCTCCAGGAACTCTCTGAAGGAAATGTAATAAAAAACTACTGCCTCTCCTGCACCATCAAAAAAAAAAAAAAAAAAAACTTCCAATTATGAAAGTTAATTGTGTGAATAAGGGTTAAGAGGAAAAAAAGTTCCCATTCTTGCTTAGGTAACTAAATGTAAGTAGAGTAGGTCTTAAAACTTTGGGTCAATGTATAAGGGTAATTCCTTCTTATTATTGTGAGCTTGCATGTATCATTGTTATTAGAAGTGAGCCAATGATGCGAGTAATTTATAATAGCAGGTATCAAGAAGAAAAATGCACCAAGCATTTAATTCTGAGACACATCAGGTGATATGTGCTGCATTAGATTATTTTTGTATGTCACTTTAAATAATTTCTAACTAGGCAAATATTATTCAGATAAGTGTGTGTACCATCTCATTCTAAATTAAGTGGAGGGGCAAAGACAAAAGCCCTAAAAATGAAATATTGATGGGCCGGCACTGCAGCTCAATAGGCTAATCCTCCACCTTGCGGCGCTGGCACACCAGGTTCTAGTCCCAGTCGGGGCGCCAGATTCTGTTCTGGTTGCCCCTCTTCCAGTCCAGCTCTCTGCTGTGGCCCGGGAGTGCAGTGGGGTATGGCCCAAGTGCTTGGGCCCTGCACCCCATGGGAGACCAGGAGAGGCACCTGGCTTCTGCTTTTGGATCTGCATGGTGTGCTGGCCGCAGCACACCGGCTTCAGCGGCCATTGGAGAGTGAACCAACGGCAAAAGGAAGACCTTTCTCTCTGTCTCTCTCTCACTGTCCACTCTGCCTGTCAAAAAAAAAAAAAAAAAAAAGAATTATTGATGAATCACAGCCATGTTCCAATTTCTTCAGTCTGAAACATCTGCTTTCTTTAGGTACTTCCTATAAATATTTCCAATCACAACCAAAAGGAAGCTGACGATCCCTTTGGTGCACTCTTTGAGCCGTTCTTGGGTGGCTGAATCCAGATAACAGCATAGATTGGCTCAGAGATGAACAAAGCAATGTCTGGCCTTGCCTTGTTCTGAGTCTACTGGGATGAGAGTCACTAAAATGGCTATGATAGAGAGTTGTTTGAATTCAGTGGAAACCCTGGGAGTACCTAAGGAATTCAGCTTAGGTGGATCTGAGAAAGCTTATCAGATAAGTGCACATCTTACCAGGGACTTGAGTGATGTTTGAGAATTCACTGGTTAATCTGAGAAACATATCTGCTAGGCTGGGAGAACCTGATGGACATGTGCTCTGATATGTGAGTTTTGGGGAGGATTCCCATATGCACTTTAAATAAATGTACTTTCTTCCTTAGGGGATCACTATTACAAAGCCAGCCTGCTTGGCACATGGTAAACATTCAGCTAACAGGTGAAAAAAGAGCTGCATTTTTCTCTGAAGCTCCCTTAGCAGGACACCAGAAACCAAGTGCTTCAAAACACGTGTCTCATAGTTCTGAGGGGAGCAGTCATCAATCAAGGCACTGTCAGAGATATGGGGGGATTCTTTCTTGCTTTTTCTAGCTTCTGGTAGCCACCGATATTCCTTGCCTTGTTAGAACATAATTCCAATCTCTGCCTCCCTTTTGATGCAGTATTACCCCTTAACAACAGGATCAGTTACACAAGTTCAACTGTGGTCTGAAAATATTAAATGGAAGTTCAAGAAATAATCAAGTTGTACCATACTGAGTAATAAAACCGTGCTCTGTCCTGCCCAGGCTGCTAATCGTCATCATTTTTTTTTTTTTGACAGGCAGAGTTAGACAGTGAGTGAGAGAGACAGAGAAAGGTCTTCCTTCCATTGGATCACCCCCCAAATGGCCACTATGGCCAGCGCACTGCACCGAACCAGGTGCTTCCTCCTGGTCTCCCATGTGGGTGCAGGGCCCAAGCACTTGGGCCATCCTCCCTTGCCTTCTCGGTCCACAGCAGAGAACTGGACTGGAAGAGGAGCAACCGGGACAGAATCCAGCGTTCCGATCTGGTCTAGAACCCAGGGTGCCAGCGCTGCAGGCGGAGGATTAGCCAAGTAAGCCATGGCACCGGCCCCGCTAATCTATGCTATAGATGCTACCTGCCAACAAGCCACTTGATTATCAGATTAACTATCACACAATCACAGTGCTTTTGCTCCAATAACCCCTATTTTACTTGATAATACACCAAAGCACAAAGGTGATGATGCTGGCAATTTGCATATGCAAAAAGAGAAGCCATAACATGCTTCCTTTATGTAAAAAAAGTGAAAGTTCTTAATAAGAAAAAAAATTGTGTGTTGCAATTGCTCAGATCTGTACTAAGAGCAAATCTAGCCATGAAATTATGAAGTAGGGAAAAAGAAATTCATCCTGGTTTTGCCATCATACCCAAACTGTAAAAGTTATGGCCACTGTGTAGATACGTGCTTAGCTAAGGAAAAGACACTAAATCTGTGGATGGAAGACAAGCAAAATGCATTCTTATTGTCAGTTACATGTTGCATTGAAAGCATAGAGCTAATATAATGACTTTAGCATCAGTTTGCCCTGAAAAAGATAAAAATTACTGCAGAGGCTGGCTCTCAATAAGCAAGCTCCTCCTACATATCCTTTCTGGCAGAACTGAAGTTCTTTAAGGAGAAAGGATATCGTCCCAATAAAATCTTCCACTGCAAATGAAACAATGCTTTCATGGGAGAAGATGTGCAATAGTACTTATATTCATAAAAGCACAGAGAAGGCACCAGGGCATAAAACTTGGGAGGACAAATGAACTTTGGTATTGTGATGCAATTTGCAGGGTATGTAATAAAGCTAGGGAGACTGTACAGAGCAAAGAATCCATGTGCTCTCAGAGGCAAAATCAAACCCTGCAATTTGAGAGAGACCACATTCACATAACTTTTATTATAGTATATTGTCATAATTGTCCTATTTTAATGTTGACTATTATTCCTAATCTGCTTCTGTGCCTAATTTATAAATTGACTTTCTCTTAGGTATGTATATATGTATAGGAAAAAACATAGTACTGTATATGTAGGATTTGGTACTATTTGGTTTCAGTCATCATTGGGGGGTTGTGTCTTACAATGTAATGCCTACAGATAAAAGGCGGCTACTATACTGCCATCTTCCCTTTGTGTCTATTTCTTTCTATGTCTCCTCCCTTTGTCTGTTTTCTCTTCCTAAGAGAATCCCAGATATATTTGTTTAGAGCCTTAACTAATAGCATATGATCTCATCTTAACTTGATTGCCTCTGCAAAAATCCTGTTTCCAAATAAGGCTGCATTCACAAGTACTGGGAGTTAAGACTTAACATAGATATTTTTTGAGGGTGGGTATAGCAGTTCAACTCATAAGAGAAATAATGAGTAATTCAAGGATTTGATGCAGGGAAAGCTGGATTTGATGCAGGGAAAACTGGATTTGATGCAGGGAAAACTGGTTCTTTTTTCTTTCTTTTTTTTTTTTTTTTTGAAATTTGACTCCAAATACAAGTTTGACATCTGTATTAGATGAGAGATTTGAAGGAAGTCCAGAATCAGGAGGCTCAGATAAAGAGATGTTTAAAGGAGAAAAAGAGTTCTGAGAACTGGAGTTGAGGTGGTAAAGCTGGAGAAAGAAGGGAAGACAATATGAGATCCATAGTCAGTCAAAGTGAAGGGCTTGAAAATTGGTTACATATAGGTAGATGAAGGTCAGGGAGGGCTCAAGGTGATTCCCAGGTTCCAAATTTAGGAGAAAAATGATTGTCTGTCACTATTAACGAAACAGAAAGAAAAGAATAAAGTTTGTTTTCCAAAAGATATTGATGAGTTACCCCTAACACATATTGTGTTGGAGATATGTCAAATACAGTGTGGGAAGAGGCCCAAAGAACTCATCAGGGATGGAATCATTCTGTATTGGCGCTGTGTAAAGTAGCTACTGGCCACCTGTGACTACTAAACGCCTGAGATGAGGTTAGTATGCTTACATGTGCCCAGTGGCTACCAGATTGGACAGCTCTTGTCTAGATGGTGTGTTTGAAGACTGGAATCAGAAAAGGAGAGATCATGACTTAGAATGGTCATTGAGTTTCAAGAGTCATAGGTTATGAGCAGTTGCTGAGGCCAGGAGAATGCAAGAGGCCATCAGGGAGAGACGAGATTCTAGCAGAGGAGAGTTAAGCACAAAACCCTGAGGAACGCCAATTTCTAAGTTGCATGCATGGAAGTGTCAAAAATGGCTCCAGAGAAGGAAAATGAAAAGCAGACGAGACAGTGCTGCAAAAGGCGTGAGAGAAACTTCAAGGGATGAGTTTCCAGTCTACCATATAACAAATTCTGTTGAGTGAACAATGAGAAAAGGCTTTCACAATGTAACATTCTTTTACAAATAAGCATGATGGTCATTTCTGTGAACTACAAGTAATACTTTATGCTCTAATCATGGATTTTATTTTTATCTTCTACCTGCTCCCCAATATGGAAAAAATTTCAAAAGTCTAAGGAAAGCAATGAGAAATTTATTAAAGAAGAACTATTCCAGGGAATCCAGAATAATTTTCCCTAAAAAACATTGTCCCACAACAGAAGAACATGGAATATGTTTCCCATGAAGTCCTTAATGGAAGCTGTATAAAGTTTTTTTGAACACCTCTACTAATGATAATACCACTTTTCTTAGACCTTGCCTAACAAATGTGTGAAGTGGTAGAATTGTTTTAATTTTACTAAAGAGGAATCTACGGATCATGAGGTTTCAGCAACTTGCCTTAGATGACACAAGTTGGGTACTGTAGAGAAGAAATAAGAGCCCAAGCAAATGTCTTCAGTGCTGTTTCCACTTCAGTAATGCTTCCCAAATGTAGGACACTTACATTCTACTATCATGAACTTTGCTAATTCTGCTTACCACTTCTACTATTATCCACTTAATGTTTTTTAAGTAGAGGTGGGCATTTGGCACAGCAGTTGAGGTGCTGCTTGGAATGCCCACATCCCATATGAATGAGCCTGGGTTCAGGTCCTGGATCTGGTCCTGATTCCAGCTTCCTGCTAATACTCACCCTGGGAAACAGCAGGTGATAACTCAGATACTATGTTCCTGCCACCAACACAGGAACCCTGGGTTGAGTTCCCAACTCCTAAGCTTTTGAGGGAAGGAGTCATCAGATGGGAGGTCTCTCTCTCTCTTTCTCTCTCTCTCTCTTAAATAACTCAAATATTGTAATGTAAACAAACTATTCTTTACAAAGCATATATCTTACTAAGAAAAATCAGTATAATTTTCTATAAGAGATGATTTTTAAATAATTTATGTTGCACAATAAAAATATTATTAAATGCTAGCTAAATACTACTGTCTGTTATAGACTTTGAATCTTTTATTAAATTTTTCTTTAATTAAAAAGAGAGACTGGGGCTGGCGCCACAGCTCAATAGGCTAATCCTCTGCCTTACGGCACCGGCACACCGGGTTCTAGTCCCAGTCGGTTGGGGAGCCAGATTCTGTCCCGGTTGCCCCTCTTTCAGGCCAGCTCTCTGCTGTAGCCAGGGAGTGCAGTGGAGGATGGCCCAAGTACTTGGGCCCTGCACCCCATGGGAGACCAGGAAAAGCACCTGGCACCTGGCTCCTGCCATCAGATGAGCGCGGTGCGCCAGCCGCAGCGCGCTGTCCGCGGCGGCCATTGGAGGGTGAACCAAGGGCAAAGGAAGACCTTTCTCTCTGTCTCTCTCTTTCACTGTCCACTCTGCCTGTCAAAAAGAAAGAAAGAGAGAGAGAGAGGGAGGGAGGGAGGGAGGGAGGGAGGGAGGGAGGGAGGGAGGAAGGAAGGAAGGAAGGAAGGAAGGAAGGAAGGAAGGAAGGAAGGAAGGAAGGAAGGGAGACTCAAAAATACTTAAAGGGATTCTAAAAACATATTCCTCCATAGGAAGTTATCCTCTTGCCTTATAGAAAAGATAGCATCTAGTAGCATTGGCATTATCAGGAATGCAACATTGTAATTTTCTTTAAAGAACAAATAGTCTAAGGCCACCTTCCTTCACCATTTACAGATAAGAAAAAGGAAGGTGCTAAGACATCATCTCTCCAACCCAAAGTAAAACCCTCAGGAATCTGATGAATTACTTCTCAAATCACATAGTTTCTGAGGTCACTTGATCTTTGCTCGGGCATAAATTTCATATAAGAGCCTTTCTAGATGCTCATGTTGCAGGAAAAATCAAACTATAGATTCCAAAAATGCCATTCTGTGCATTTCATTGATTATGTTATGGCTTTTGGAGTGATGTGGCTTAAAAGCTTCCCTACCAGTGTAAATATTCTCTTCTAGAAGAGCTGAAGACAAAACAGAAACCACTCAGTTCAGACCAGTGCTGTACACTGAATAACATCAGGAAACAGGAATTATGTCATAAAGAACTGGGCACTGGACAGGATCATCTACCATGACATTGAAGACATCTGATTGCCCTTGTCATGTTTCCACGCAAGAGGTGCAACAATGCCACTCTTACAAGACTGGTCCAGGTAACTGACTAGGCTGGTGTTTTGTTCTTGAACAGGAGTCATGGCCATCACCTGGGCCTTGGGGTGCCCTTTTGTGGATGATAAGAACCCTTGGGTCTCAAAGGTAACTCTTTCCAGGTGAAATCAAGATTAACATTCTCTACATAAATTTCTACTTTACAGTAACTGATACCTTGAGTAAGTTCTAGGGTGCATATATGATCTGAATCACATTAAAAGAAAATATTTTGAAATAAAACAAGAAGATAAAAGATCACTCAGATTACTTTTTTTCTCACTAGCTAAGTTTTATCGATCTGTTGTTTTAAGCTTGAGTTTAAGCTAAGAAAAGAAACCTTGCTTTTTATGGCAAGAGTTCTTGAGGAGAAAGATAACTTATAATGGAAAGCATCTTACACGAAAGTTTTGGTAATCAGAGGGGGGAAACGCAGAATAGCTTTGTAAATTTTGACTTTGAAAGCCCAGGGTAATGTAAATATGACTTCCTAGAGTGTAAACAGCAGTGGTTTGAAAATAAAAACTTGTACAAAACAAGCAGTTCCCTAGCTATAAGAAATTGTGTCTAATAAGCATTTGTGTCAGAGATGCCTTGCATAGTTTTGATGCTGTACTGTAATTACTAAAGACGTAAAACTTCCAGGACCTCTGAAACCATGACAAAAAAAATTTATAGGGTTTTTCCCTCTGAAAAAAAGTTACAGCTATAGTTTTTGATATGCTTTACACATTGAAAGTAATTTAAGAACAAGAAACATATTTTTTCCACAAAGGCTACATGCTTGAAAATATTTTAGATTACTAATGGAGCCAGAAGTTCTTAAACTGTAAAGCACCCACTGTCTCTTAGTTTTGTCAACAGATGTGTCAGTGTAAAAATAAAAGTGCAATTACATTTATTTGACTTAAGGATCACCATTGTGTCAAACAAAGCTTACATTCATTTTGAGAAAACCCAAAAGCTCATTAAAAATATTGTTTAATTCAAAAGTTTTCCACTATTGGAAGACTCTTTCTTTATGACCTTTATTTCAGGCTTTTGAAGAATGACTTGTTCTCAGACTTAGACAAACTTTTCTATTCTTTTCCATGTTGGGCTTTGTGTGATTTGGGGAGGTTGTCAACATAGAGCATTTTTCTCTGTCCCTGAAAGATACAAGGTATTGGCGATGTCAGAGTATTCTGTGCAACTGCTTAAATGGGAAAGGAATAAATGCTTCATAATCTGGTCAAATTTAGTGGCTCCACTGGTAGATACAGGAGTTACTCAACTAGGCAGGGGAACAGTATGTATTAAACCAAATTAATGAATGAATCATGACTTTTCTTCCTATAAATCTATAACATGAGAATCAATAGCAGCACAACTTACGGAATCTTAATACCAAATGCTAGTTCCTTTATTTCTTATCCAGAATGTTCCTTATGGTCCATCCTATAGGTCTTCCTGCCAACACCAATTTGTTTTTTGTCTTTATATCCAGCTTCTGGATGTAATCAGGAGACAGGCTACTAGACATACATCCTATTGCAAAAGAATATGTTCATTTCTTCCTTAAATTCTACCATTTGCTTTCATGAACTTGAAATCTGCTCATCTTTCTATTTACTTGAGTCTTACTTATTTATAATTGACTACCTTTTTTCCAATTATTATATTTGAAACTAAATGGAAGCATCCTTTTTTGTGTATTTTATTATTTTTCTCCTTATAGATTCCTTTGTTATGCCTCCATTCCTCCATCCACCCTGCAACAAAGTAATTCACTGAGTCTACCTTTGAGAGCTTTTGTGTTGCCATATAGGATGCTGTGTAGGTGACACCTATTGCTTGTGATTATCATGATGTCACCCAAGGAACTGTCAGTGAAGGAAGGCTTCTAGGGACCCATGCTCAACTTCATCATGAGCCCCACTTCCAATTCTCAAAAGGACTTCTCAGAATCTAAGGACCCTTGATGTAGTCAGCAATTAGTCTGAGTCTTGATAGAAGATTTGGATGTAAATATCTAATTTACACTTTTTATAAATCCCATGTTCCTGGCTAATTATTATACAAATGTGTATGTAAGTTTCTAAGGTATTAAAATTAATATCTTCTAAGAGTTACTAGTTTTTAATAGAAAACTTTTATTTAACAAATATGAATTTCAAAAGTACAACTTTTGGATTAGAGCAGTTCTTTGCCTCATACCCACCCTCCTACCCACAAACCATCCCATCCCCTCCTCCCTCTTCCATCCCTTTCTTCATTAAGATTCATTTTATTATCTTTATATACAGAAGATCAACTGTATACTAGGTTAAAGATTTTAACAGTTTGCACCCACACAGACACACAAAGTATAAAGTTTGAAGATTAGTTTTACTGTTAATTTTCATAGTACAATACATTAAAGACAGAAGTCCTACATGGGGAGCAAGTGCACAGTGACTCCTGCTGTTGATTTCAATTGACACCTAAGACTTACTTTTAAAATTGGTTTTAGCACTGTGCATATCACCTTCCTGTTAAGATGAAGAGTATGATTTTTGTCCCAAGTCTTCAGATAGGTAGAAATCTACTTGGAAGAGATGTCAGGTATGAAAATATAGTCATGCCTGCAAAATACTCTAAATTCATATTCTAATTCAAATATATCCAGTCAGCTGCCTTTCTGCTTCTGTTCATATTGCAATATTGTAATGCCAGAATGAGGGTTCTAGTTTTATTCTACCTCAATCATCTTAATATCTCTATTTAATCCTCTCCTCTCTGAGTGTGTGTCCAAGAGCCTGCACATCCAGTTATTTTTTTATAGCCATAGAAACATAAACTCTGTGTACACGGAGAATACTTGGTCTTTCTGCATTCTCTTGTGCAGACTAAATATACCATTTGGGAAATGGAAGTGGTCTTTTTTTGAAGTTGAAACAGTGCTTCACTTTTCTGAGACATAGACATATTCTGTTAGTTTCAACAATAATACATGAAAATCTCCTATTTTAGTAATGCCTAACTAGAGGCAGGTGCTATGGCATAGTGGGCCAAGCCTCCACCTGCAGCACCACCAACATCCCATATGGTCCCCAGTTCAAATCCCAGCTGCTCCTCTTCCAATCCAACTCTCTGCTGTGGCCTAGGAAAGTGGCAGAAGATGGCCCAAGTGTTTGGACCTCTGCATCTGCATGGACGACCCAGAGGAGGCTCCTGGATCCTGGCTTCAGATCAGCTCAGCTCTGGCCTTTGAGGGCATTTTTGGAGTGAACCAGTAGATGGAAGACTTTTATCTCTGTCTCCCCCTCTTTCTTTAACTCTTTCTCTCTCAAATAAATAAATAAATCTTTTTTAAAAATGATGCATAACTAGTAGTAGCAGTAGTAAATGGCTCCTAGTTTCAAAGGGTAAGACATTGAGTGGCAAACCATGCACATTATATCCATAATAAGCATTTCCAAATTTAAGTAATACATATACTTTTTTCAATTTAGAAAAAAATTGTTGAGTATTTGGGAAGAATATAAGAAAAGAAACTTGTAACAGCTTCTGGCTGTATCTCTAGTTACTCATCACTATTTGTTGTTGTTTTTGTTATCAAGTGCCTTTTATTCAGTTATGACAAACTGTGTATTTTCAAACGTTCTCTGAGGGTCCCTGACCTGCTGTAGAATAAGTCAGAAGGTGTGTAGTGCATGGTCTGGTAAAAGAGACATTGAGATTTCCTGGTAGAAATCTCTGCAACTCCTCTGCTTGTCTTCCCAGGCTGTGAGCCAGGAGGAGCAGTCTGGGAATCCCTGCTGTGAATCCTGCTGCTGTGCACTTGCTGGATAGGAGAGCACAGGGAGCTGTTCTTAGAACAGAGCTCTGGACCCTCCCCCTCCCCCAGGGAAATATATTCCTCCCGAGTGTGGCAGGCTGCCTTCTTTCTGAGTGTGGATTCCTTTAACATCGGGTGTGGTTACTGGCAACAAAAAGACTGAGAAGAACATCTTAGAGCAATTACAGAAGACACAGCAGTCCTAGGTGATCTGGATGTATTCACATAACTCACTCTATGCTAAGACGTTCAAAGCGTGAACTAAGTGAATCAGTTAAGATGAAGGCTTGAGAAATCTACCCCACCCCATACCCAGGGTAAATATTTTTACTGCCCTGTGCAAGTCTCTGAAGGGCATCGCTAAATGTCTTCTCCTCCAGGATGAGTGGAACCTCCACTGGCAGGAGACAGATTTCAGAGCCCTCACAGCTGCTAAGATGTCAGAGCTGAGAGCCCAAGATTGTCTCTCCCTCCTGGCCTGAAACAACTTGTTCACCTGCTTGGGAAAAGCACAGACCTGAGAGGCAATTCTCTGAGTACAGATAATGGTGAGCATGAAGGGTACCTGGATGGAAAATCTGAAATTCATAATTAGTCCATAAATAATGTTTTCCATAAAGATTTAGAGCTCATTCTCACTGGTTACAAAAGAGAGAAATGTGTATTTCTTTTCTTATGACTGATTTAAAATGCAATATGTATACCACCTGGGATAGAAAAGTACATGCCAAGCTAGAATTATTTTTAAACATATAAGTATTTCCATGCAATTTGAGCCATTTGTTGTACACCTACTATATACCATAAACCACACCAGGTGCTGCCAGGACACAAATAAGAAAAAGATTTAATCCTTATCCCAAAGGAGCTTTTAGTATAATAGAAGGCATATCTATCATCCATTGCCACAGTAAAGCTGTGTAACAAATCACCCCGAAGCTTAGTGGCTTAAAAGAGTTGGTTTTTCTAGCTCAGGCATCTGCATTTCATCTAGGCGTTGGTTCAGTCAAGCTGGACTGGCCTGAGCTTGGCTCTGAACTGCAAGTTGAGGCCATTTCTGTCTATAGAACTGTCTATAGAACTATAGAATACTGTAGTTCTGTCATCCTAAGAGTATTCATGCACCAGCCCTACTCTTCCTATGGTGATAGCAGACAATGAAGAGATCAAGGCCAACTACACCCATGGCTTTCCTCTAACGTTCACTCATCAAGGCAAGTCGCACGGCGATGCCCCACACCACTAGACTGAGATTCATACTTCATACTCTACCTAGGGAGAACTGTGATGTTACTTGACAGTGGATCTTGGGGTATAGACAGGGGCACACATTTGAGAATATTAATACATTTAATCATATTACAAAAAGATAAATTAATTCAAATCTGTATAAAAGAAGGATATTTTTTGAAAAGGAATGTTATCTGAAGGACACCAGGAAAATATTCTTAGAGCTGTTAGCATTTGCACTCATTCATAAAAGGTTTTTGTGTTTCAAGAAGCAAACATGGGGTAGGGGAACATGGCAATATCTCAAAATGCTCCATAAAAGAAGTGTGGAGAGGTATCAGTCATTTGAAGAGTTAGTTTATAAAGAACTAAAGAAAAAAATCACATCAATGGAAAAAATTGATCTTTCTTATACAAAATTGCAAATGGGTACTCAGCAGAGGAGTCCTCCTATCAGAATTCTAGTTCCATGTTACTGTGCAAAGATGATACGGTATGACTTCATTCCAGGACATGGACTATTCTACAAGGGTAGGGTTCTTGTCTAGGTCTTTAGGGTTATAACAACAGCTGGAAACGTTTTTAAAATTACCTAGTTAAAATCACTTATTTTAGAGATAAAGAAATTTTAATTTTGGAAGTATGTTCTCTATCTTTCTTACTCTCTCCATTATATATAACATCTATGAATATACTTGTGTGTTTTTAGAGCAAATTTATCTATGAAAGTAGATAAATTTCTTCCTGAACAAATCTATATGTGTAAAATCTTTGTATATAATATATAAATACATTTATAGAGAGAGACACTAACCTTTGTCTCATGTATTGAGACAGCGAGAGAGAGGAAATGTGTATACTTCATGAATGAATCTAATAAAGAAACTTTAATACTTTATAAACTTAAAGACTGCTTGTCTCCTTATCAAGTGATCCTCCTGGTTCCAAGAACTGAATATTATTCCTGATTCAAGTGCCAGAAGAGGTTGTTAATAAGATATTCAAGAACTGGCAATACTGCCGGAAGTACTTGAGGTGACAGAGGAAACGGGTGGCCCCCTACCCTGGGGCACTGTTCAGCAAATATAGAGGGTCCAGGAGCTGGGGGACAGCAGAGGGCGGGGTCTCACAACAAGCACTCCCCACACCCACTTACGAGGCTTCCTGTCTTATGAAACTCATTGCCGTCCTTGGTAAACTGAACATAACCCTCCACCTCACTACCCCATCACTAGAAAAATAGATCCGTTTCTGTATCTAATATGGAAGGTTTCTCCCCAGAGTAGAAACGACGAAACTTGGAAGTTGTGCCCTTTAAGTGGACCCTATTAATGCAGACTGGAAGTCAGCACACTATGGCGCAAGGGGATTTGTGGCAGTGGCGTGTCCAGCTGGTCTGCTTTCATAAAACCAGTTTTACTGACGGAGCCACGCGCCTGCCTTTACACAGCTGTGGCAGCTCTGGCCCAGTGCGGAGGAGACAGAGCCCACACGGTCAGCAAAGCTGCAGATATTCAATATCTGGCCCCGTGCATGACATTTTGCTCACCCTGGCGTGGGTTGTAGGGAGCTTGCTGGGTTATGGGGATCGGGTGACACTTGCTCGTGCACCTGCGTATGGGGAGGACCTGGGCAGGAGCCTGCCCGGGATGGGGAGGACCTCGGCAGGAGCCTGCCCGGGAGGAGGCCATCGGTGGAATGAGGGCGCTGCCCTCTGTGACGGGCCTCTCTCTTCCTCCCCAGGGCTCTGCCAACGTCCCCATCCTAACCTGTGCTCTCTGTCCTTTGCCAGACTCCGACCTGAGCATGCGCACACTGAGCACGCCCAGCCCAGCTCTGATATGTCCACCGACTCTGCCAGGATTTCAGAATGGAAGAGGCTCGTCCACCTCCTCGTCCTCCGTCACCGGGGAGACAGTGGCCATGGTCCACTCCCCGCCGCCGACCCGCCTCACGCACCCGCTCATCCGGCTGGCGTCGCGGCCGCAGAAGGAGCAGGCCAGCATCGACCGGCTCCCGGACCAGTGCATGGTGCACGTCTTCTCCTTCCTGCCCACCAACCAGCTGTGCCGGTGCGCGCGCGTCTGCCGCCGCTGGTACAACCTGGCCTGGGACCCGCGCCTCTGGAGGACTATCCGCCTGACGGGCGAGACCATCCACGTGGACCGCGCCCTCAAAGTGCTGACCCGCAGGCTGTGCCAGGACACCCCCAACGTCTGTCTCATGCTGGAAACCGTGACTGTCAGTGGCTGCAAGCGGCTCACAGATCGCGGCCTTTACACCATCGCTCAGTGCTGCCCCGAACTGAGGCGACTGGAAGTCTCGGGCTGTTACAACATCTCCAACGAGGCCGTCTTCGACGTGGTGTCTCTCTGCCCCAACCTGGAGCACCTGGATGTGTCAGGTAAATGGAGAGTGATCCCAGCCGTGGGCCTTCCCGATGCACCACCCCAAGGCAGTAGAGACGTTGCCTCCCCCCAGAGGGCCCCTTTCTTGCTGACTGTTAGAGAGAGAGGCTGGGCATTAGCTCGTTGTCCCTGGGCATCTCTCTCCACGGAAGGCTGACATCAGGAGCCAGAAATATCCCTTTCATCGAGCCATGTCAGCTCCTACCTGGCCGTTCAGGTCGGAGTGACTTTGAAAAGTGTCGTCATTCTTTGCAATTCTCAGTTGTTTCAGAGCAAACGTAGGTAATGGGGACCAAATATCTAAGTGACAATAAATAGGAACCTAGTAGGCAACTCAGACACAGTCAAGTTGGAAACTACCCTCTGTCCTCCTGTTACTGGTCTGCAGAGCCTCACAGCAGTGTCTGAGCAGTGACGGTGACCCCGGGTGTGTCTGCTATCAACCTGACCGTGCCTGCTGTGCGCAATGAAGCACTCATCTGTGGGCTGACCTCACCGTGGCCATTTTGCAGATATTAGGAGCAATCTGTCTTAGGCAAAGTATCTCCTTTTGCTTCCGCCCCATCCTCTCTGTTGAGTTAATTTTGTATCTTCTGTTAAGCAAAATTCTCCATGACATAGTGCAAGGGCACGAGCTGGTGTATCCAAACTTTAGTCCTGTCTCAAAATGCAAGGAAATCCCAACGTGGCCACTTCGTTTGAAAACGCGTCTGAGGCAGGAAGAATTAAAGCGTAGACTGACGCTTTGGCGCCAGACAGGGATCCGGCAGCACTAGCAGCCCTTCTTTATCTCATCCAAGCACAGTCAAAAGGCGAGCCCTGGAGAGGCTGAGCCATGTAAGATGCAGCAGGGAGTTAAAGAACTGATCAGCGTGAGCCGCAGCCTCTGGGAGTGTTGGGGAGGGCGCAAAGTAGAACCCATGATGACGGGCGAATAAACAGAATTTGGGATTTACAAGCGTCTGAGGTGAATGATGCCCTCCTACAGGATCTGAGGTCAAGCCAGCCTCTCACTTGCTCTCGCTTTCCAAAGCCGACATCTGAGAATATTTCAGACGCAGTCCGTTATTTTTTGCAGATCCTTTTTCTTGCTGGAAAGCAGATCACAGCTCCTCTCCTTCAGCTGGCTTCAGGACAAAGCCATAGTCATCGTGTGTGCAGTTAGTCATGAGCAGCCGCTGGCATGAAGAAGTAGGAAACCACGGGGATTCTTGCATTTTTCCTCTGAGGAATTCTGGAAAGAAAGCATTATGATGTGGTGGAAATGAGTTTCAAAACATTGTGATTTGGGACAATTCACAGCTTTTTCTAGATGTGTTTCCTCATTAGTTAAAAAAAAAATTAAAAAGCAAAGAACTGGATTCTTTAGCATTCTAAGAGCCTAAGCATTTTATAAACACCTCATTTTATTTTATTTCATCAGGTTAGAAAATGATTCAAGTTTGGACTCCCCATCTTTACCAGGGGGACTGCGAGTTATTTGTGCCCTCTCTTTGGAGTCATTTTGAAATTCAGAAATCCAGAAGCCACTTTTGGTATTTGGAATGGAAATTCTGAGCTGCAAGCCTGAGTAATCTCACTTGACTCCTTGACTGGCCATTACTAAGCCTCTATATCAACTTGATGAGTTTGCAGATTCAAATGTATTTGTGTAGTATATCTCCCAGCCACCCTGTGATCTCTATACAGAGAGACTGAAACAAAGGGGACTCTGTAGCTTGCCCACAGATCACAGAATCCCAGATTCAAGTAAATGGATTTGAAAGACTCTTCAGTTCATAGGATTTGTCTTGAGCACCTCCTACCAGCACCCTCTAGTTCTAAGGGAGTGAGAAGTATTATGCTGATACCAGTAGAGGCCAGAGGACTGCCAAAGTTGATTTCACTCTCCTTGCTCTCCTTTGTTTCACTACTGGTCCCTGATAGAAGCTACCTTCTCAGTGATAGTAAACTTGACTTTCCAAGACTCATCACTGGTTTGGAACTTACTTTTACCAGAGGGCAGGAATGTTCATATCCCACCCCAACAATGAGGAATACACCCGAGTTGAAAGCTGTCTGTTCAAGTCATTGAAAATCACTACAACTAGCTGTATGCAGTCTTTTATCATTATCACAAATTACTTTTTATTAATAGTGTTTTTAAACATCAATGGGATACATTGAAACTAAACAACTTTCAAAATATAAAATAGTATAGTTGCTTTTAATGAAATAGCTTCAAACAGATCCTCTCCAACTAGAGATCTAGGAGTCAACCTTGCTTCCATCCCTCAGATTTTGTACCCAACCATGAGAATTCTGTCCTGGTGATTCTTCTTCCCCATCACCTTGACCCCATTCTCTCCCTTCTTCACAAGCCATTCTCTTCAGAGCCACCTCAAACCACTTCCTCAGGAATTTTTCCAAACTACAAATCTTAACCTTCACTTTCCCATGTAGGATCTCCATTTGCTCCCCATGACCTACAGGAAAAATTCAAGTTCTCAGCAGAGCACACAGCCCCTTATAATATGACCTTTCCAAGCTCAAACTCATCCCTTTGCTGTGTGTACTTGATGCTGCTTTTTATGGAACCGTCTGCATCTACCCATACACATCACATCTGTGTATGCAGTGATGTGTGGGTGCCTCTGTGGCTTGTATGCCACTCCCTCTTTTATCTTTGACCATCCCAACAACTCTTTGAACAGACATCTCATCACCCAAATCCTAGATATAGTTTCCCTACCTCGCTCCTGGTGAGCTAAGTGGATCTGCCTTGTAACTGCACAGGTGGAACATCACTGGAGTTTGTAAATGGATACTTGTCTATTTCCAAATTCCTTTCTCTCAGCCCATTATAAGTTTTATATGGGAATATCTTATTTTTATGCTTGTTTTTAGGAGAAATTTCATTTTTAATTTTCATTTGTTTTCATTTTATTTGGAAGCCAGAGAATCAAACAGAGACATTTCAACTGCTGGTTCAATCCCTAAATGCCCACAACAACCAGAGCTGAGCCCTGCCAAAGCCAGGAGGCTGGAACTTCATCTGGGTCTTTTGCTAGGTTGGAGCAGTATAGCCAGGTCTGGAAATAGGCACTCCAACATAGCAGCAACTGTCCAAAGTGGTAATATAACCAATGTGCTAAATGCCTGCCCCCTATTTTTGAATTTTGATATTATAATTAAGTGAAAAGAGGAGGGTCAAAGCCATTCATTATAAGTGACCATCATGGCCTCTGAAGTTTCCCTCAAAGTTATCGTTGGCTGATATTCTAAGCCAGCATTTAGGAAGCTGAAATGCAGTACTTAAATTCCCTCACTAGTAAAAATGAGGTGGCTGGAAGGATTAACTGAGTTAATACATTAAGTCATCACATGCACACCCTGCTGAGAGACATGTGGTAAGCACTCAATCAAGCCCAGCTGTTGTTGCTGTAGCTCATGGTCACTAACAGGCTTGTAAGCCAGTAGTTGTTCTTCATGCCCTTGGCCACTGTACACCCCACAGGTATGACTCCAGCAATGAATGGATGTGGTACTGAGGAGCAGGTCTATGAAATCTGAAATTAATTGAAGAAACCACACAGATTGTGTTCTGCCTCTACTGACCATCTCCCATTGAATAATACTCCTCTGCTTTATTATACATGTTAACACAGGTCCAGGACCTGATCCCAACAGAACATTCTTTTCTTAGTTTCCATCAAATCCTTTCAGACACCCTAAGTCCCACCCCATTGGCACTTACCACCCCCCATGGACTTTCTCCATGTTTTTTCCTCTCATGTTTGTCTCGATAATATCTCATTACTTGGACTCCACTTACATGTATCCAAATTCTTTTCATTCCACATGTCCCCTTTTTTGTCCCTTTTAAGGGTCCCCTTGGAAATCACACAGAGGGGTCTGAAATGAGGCACTTCCAAGACTTCCAAGTCCCCAGTGAGGTCACTACTACTTGCACACTGACTGCGATTCCCCTCTCCAGTTCATCATCCTAGACATTCCTTAAGCTCCTCTCCTATAATTAAAGCATCAGCTACAAGTGAAGAAATGTATCCCCATCCTTGGTGTGCAGGTCAACTAATTTCACTGAATCAGCAATGTCTCATCTTTGAAAAATGAAGGCTAGAGGTGGGTGTTTGGCTGAGTGGTTAAGAAACCAGTTGGAAGGCTGGGTGATGCAATGCAGTGTGTAAAGCCACCACTTGGAAAACTCCCATCCCGTAGCAGAATTTTGCTTCAAATCCTGGCTACTCATATTCTGATCCAGCTCTCTGCTAAGGCTCCTGGGATGCAACAGATGCATCTCAAGTACTTGAGTGACATCTCAAGTGCTTGAGTTCCTGCCACCCATGTGGGAAACACTGATGGTGTTCCTGACTCCTGGCTTCACCCTAGAGCCTCAGCTTTTGTGGGCATTTGGAGAATGAACCAACAAATGGAAGATATTTCCCTCTCTCTCTGTTTCTGCCATTGAAAGAAAGAAAGCAATTTTGTTTTTAAAAGATGCCAGTTAGACGCCCTCATCCCATATTAGAGTGCCTGTGTTCAATTCCTGGCTCCAGTCCTGACTCCAGCTTCCTGCTAATGCACATCCTAGTGATAGCTGAAGTCATTTGCTTTCCTGATACCAGTGTGGGAAATCTGGATTGAGTTCCTTGTTCCCAGCTTTGGCACCAGCTGTGGGCCTCAGAAGGTATTTGGGAAATAAACCTTAGGATAGAATCCCCCTCTCCCTCTCTGCCCCTCAATATGTACATACTTACATTAAATGGGGATTAAATTGGATGATTTCTAGTATTCTATGTCTATAATGTCTAAAATAATACAAGGTTATCAAAATGATTTGCTGAATCTGTGCTAAAGAAATATTTCATTCAATTTGTACTCAATGTCAAAGCCAAGGTTTAAATTTCCTTACACCAAATACAATATCTTTCATGGTGTGCAAGAGATTTTGCTATATATTAAATCATAAATAGATAAAAGTAACTCGATCCAGGAGTCGAGAAACAAAAGCTTTCATATGAGCTGGTAACAAAGTACCTTCATGCACATCCCAGGCCACTACTATAGTATATAAAGTCAGGACAGGCAAGATTATAGTCAGCCTAGAAAAAATACCCAAAGCAAATGAAGATTTCAAAACTGAACTTGAGGGGTACAAGCCACGTTTTACAAAATCATGGAGCCTACCTTTTGCAGTGTGACCAACCCCCAATAAGTTGCATTTCTTTCCCCGAATCATAGTACATGCTTCACTCCTTCCTAAAATTCTTTGCCTTGGTAGCATATGACTTTTGAGCCTTATTATTCCCAAACCTGAGTTTTATAAGTTTCTTGGGCCACTGCCAGGAGATTGGAGGAAAGTCTCCAGTTGCACTATTGTGCAGCTGCTCAGAAGCCTAGGATATTGAACTAAATGGCCACGGTACAGAGGTGTTTGAAGTGAGGCACTTGGCTTTAGAACAGCCAGAGGATTCAAGACAAGCAGAGAGAAAATGAAAAATAGACATAATCTATGTAATCAAATACAGTATACATGTGTGTATTATAAACATATAAATATATAATACATAATACACCTATATTATACAATATGTAGTGTAGTGTATTATGTATTATATATTTATATGTTTATAATACACACATGTATTATAATTGTTTATATAATACATAGAGATTAGATATCTTTTTAAATACTATAAAAATACTGCACATATAAATAACACTGAACCAAAATATGCAATGTTTCACATGTTATATATAATGTAATATAGATCAATTATTGATAATACACACTAAAGTTTACCAATACATGTATTTTTAGGAGATTAGAAACTATGTTTTAGAGAGAGACATATCAAGAATCTTCCTGATCATTAATATCTTTGCCTATAAAATGGGTTGTTTTAAGAATCAGGTAAGAGGTTGTTTATAAAAGTATTTGTAAGCTTCATAATTCAACAGAGATTAAAAAACTATTAGAATTAACTATAAAATAGCTATTTTTCAAACTGGTAATATTTCATCCCGTTTCAAAGTCTTGAGGAGTTTAAATGGTAGAACTGAATATCCCACGTTGCCTTCCCGTGGAAGGCTATCAACCTCTGTAAGTCACCCATTCATTCCACAGACATTCTGTGAGCACCATCTAGCACAGACACAGCAATGAGCAGTCCAAAGTCCTGTTGCTCAAGAATTTATATTCCAGGGTGAAGAAACAGAAATAGATAAGTGAACAAATACATATGCAATGCCACTGAGTGATAAAGAGGTTTGAGAACAAACAAGAGATGGGACTGGAGATTCTAGTCTAGTCTAGTCAGGGAAGAGGTACCTGGCAAATGGACATTGGCTGTTGGAACTAAGAAAGTGAGTTGAACTCAGGGGCTCTATGGAGAACACCTTTCCAGTGCTCTGAATCCAGAGACCCCTGGAGGAGTCTAGAAGAGAGGATGGAGCCATTGAGGTTGGAAGAGTGGCATAGGAAATGAGGGCAGAGAGCACAGGGGTGCAGTTCATCACTGAAGGCCTCATTAGACTCTAGATGTTACATTTGGTGAGAGAGATGCCACCAAAGGCATGGTGACAAGATTTGAGTTCCATTTTCTAGGACCCCTGTGGCAGATGTGTTCAGAATGAACCACAGGGCAGAGACCAGTTGAAGAGATAGTGCAACAATCCCAGGGACACTGATGGTCTTCCTTGGCCAAGAAGAGTTGAACTGAATTCTGGTCAACTTGTTAGACTAACAGCCACATGCACTTCTTGTAGAGTTTTCAAACTGCATTCATTGCCATGGTCTCTCTGCATCTTCATATGTCTGCAGTGGAGGCTCATCAACTATTCATCTCCAGGAGGCAAGTCTCGAGATGCAAAAAATTAAGCCCTTGTCTGAGGTCATAAAAAGTAGACCAGAACTGGGCATGACTCCCAAATCAGAGTTCTCTCTGTGAAACCAAGGCCGTGCCCACCCTTTCTCTCTTATATCTCAGTTGTGTGGATCAGGGAGCCACTAGACCATTACAGAGTGGGAATGAAACGTTTGGGCTTCTGGACATTTCAGGGCCAAGGCACGAATTTTGCATGCATGGTCTCATTTATTCTTCATAGTGACCTTGCAAGAAACACGCTCATTCCCATTCTAAAACAAAGAACTTCTCAGAAGGATTTATTTGCCCCATGTTATGTAAGTAATAATAGATCAGGAATTGGAACCTTAATCTTTCTTATTATAGAGTTTGTGAATCCCCTTAAACCAAACAAGCCAAAAGGTTAAATAAAGAAATGAACATGGGGGAACTCATTGCTGATTTTCCTTTCTGGAGGGGCCAGGACAGATGGTCCAGAGTTGGTACCCAGACTCGGGGGGAGGAATACGAAAGAGTCCTGGCATCCCAGGGCATCCCTGTTCTCTCAAGCTGCTCTGAGCGTGTTTTCCATCTCTTTGTATAGGATGCTCCAAGGTGACCTGCATCAGCTTGACTCGGGAGGCCTCCATTAAACTCTCCCCCTTGCATGGCAAACAGATTTCCATTCGCTACCTGGACATGACGGACTGCTTCGTACTGGAGGACGAAGGCCTGCACACCATCGCTGCACACTGCACGCAGCTGACCCACCTGTACCTGCGCCGCTGCGTCCGCCTCACGGATGAGGGCCTCCGCTACCTGGTGATCTACTGCACCTCCATCAAGGAGCTGAGTGTCAGCGACTGTCGCTTCGTCAGCGACTTTGGCCTGCGGGAGATCGCCAAGTTGGAGTCCCGCCTGCGGTACCTCAGCATCGCCCACTGCGGCCGCATCACCGACGTGGGCATCCGCTACGTGGCCAAGTACTGCAGCAAACTGCGCTACCTCAACGCGAGGGGCTGCGAGGGCATCACGGACCACGGCGTGGAGTACCTCGCCAAGAACTGCACAAAACTCAAGTCTTTGGACATCGGCAAATGCCCTTTGGTCTCCGACACGGGCCTGGAGTGCCTGGCCCTGAACTGCTTCAACCTCAAACGGCTCAGCCTCAAGTCCTGTGAGAGCATCACTGGCCAGGGCTTGCAGATCGTAGCCGCCAACTGCTTTGACCTCCAGATGCTCAACGTCCAGGACTGCGAGGTGTCCGTGGAGGCCCTGCGGTTTGTCAAACGCCACTGCAAGCGCTGTGTCATCGAGCACACCAACCCTGCCTTTTTCTGAAGGGACAGCTTTCTTGCGTTGTTCTCACACAAACGGGAACCCATCAAAATGTTTGTTAAAAGCAGCCTATGTAAGCACCAACACCCACTTATAACGGCTCTTTCTTCCAGGAAGGTTCTTAGGAATCTGGCTTTTGTGTCTCCTAATTTCTCTTGGGCATCAGAGGTCAAAAAGAAAAGAAAAAGAAAAACCTGGGTGGGGAGACAAATTTTAGTTACAGCAAACAGTGCTTTGGGTCAGATCAATTGTAGGCAGTGTCTCTTATCATCGAAGATGTACCTTAGCAGGCCAACTACAGTGTCTTCAGAAGTGCACCTTACTCATTGCCCCCACCAACTCCCAAAATTCCACATTCCCTTTCTGTCACTCCCATCCTCTCCCCTCCAACAGCAGCACAACAGTTGCACGCCTGATTTCCTCATTAAACAGCTTGATTGGCCTAAACCACACCCTTTAATCTCACACCAAGAAAATGTGCGATAAAGAAATGCCATAGCATTTGGCATTTGCAAAGCACTTTCCAAACCTTTGTCAAAGGCCCACTGTTCCAAGAAGCATGTTAGAAACGTAGACCTACCTTCTTCTCCCAGCTCAGCTGCTAACAGGCTGTGCAAACTTGGCCAAAGCACTTCAGCTTTCTGGGCTTCTGGCATTGCACTTAAGATCAACTAGATGGAGGATTAGCTCATGGCCATTTCAGAACCCATGGAACGGAGGTGGTCATCGCAGAAGCACCATGATGGGCAGCACACAAACAAGCTTCCTTTTTCCAGAGATGATTCTCCTGAAAAGGTGGCAGCGGTTCTGAGGAGACTGCAGTTTCAATGTCATGTCACAAAGCTTCCTGCAGGTCCTTCTGCCTCCATCTGAGCCTCCCTGTGCTCCTGGGTGGTTTCATGGCTGAGCCTACCCCACATTTTCTCATCTGTGCTCCATAGCATGGTTTCTGTGCACAACAATTTCAGAATCATCTTAGCAAGGCCAGAATGTCTAACCACCACAAAACCCAGATCTCCCCATCAATTTAATTTTCCCTGTGTATTTTCAAATAGGAGAAAAGACCCTTAAATTTTTTAATCAACAAGGGAGGCCCAAGGGAACACATGTCCTCCAAACTTTTTCTAATCCCTCAAAGAACACATGTGGCAGGCATCAGGCACATCTGCCCAGCAGCTGATCCCAGAGACTCCTTCGTTCTTTGTCATTCAGATTGCATTTCCACTTTTCTCATCCATTTATTTCCTTATGCATCCAAATTTCAAGCCTATTGGGGTTAAATCCAGATTTGAAGCCTACCGGGTTAAATTGTTGCTTAATCGTGCAAATTGCCACCTTGTGTGCCTCCCCCACAGCTGTCTGCAAGTTTCCCATCAAAGAATGCCAAGCAGATTTATCTCCAGGTGTACGTGATGCTCACTCAGAAATGCCAAATGGAAGTGACAACACGTTAGTAAGGCTGAGATGCCAGTCCAGCAACCAAGCCCTTGAAATAGAACATGCAAATCATTACAAAATACAAATGTTAAGTGGATGAACCTATTTAGATGGAGAGCTCTTGCTAGTCTCATTTGTATGAAATCATGTGGCCAGAAGAAATTCCATTGGTAGTTTTTACAAAATTCAGTTGTCTTGTCTTGGGAAACACATGGCTTTCTTCAAATTTTTCTCCAGCCATGCCCCCTCCCTCCTCAACAGTTCCCCTAACCCACCCCCAAACCTCTGTATCTTCAAGACAAGTGTATCTGATTTGTTTCAAACCAAGCAAACACTGTTCGACAACTGCACTCCCACTGTAGGCTCCTGTGCACACTGTCCTCTGTTGGAAAGGAGGAATTAGAGTGATGATGTGGCATCTGGCCTGGAGGTTTCTTTCATCCATCATGTAAAAACCACAGCCTCCTGTCCATTCAACTTCACCATCAGCTTAGATGTGCAATCAAAACTCTGCCATGGAGAAACCAGTTTGGCTAGGGATAGGATCTAGTGATAGCCACAGAGCTTAGAACCATGAAGGAAGGTGAAGGTAGCATTCTTCTGCTCTGTGATTGGTGACCCTATTGGAAGTTTCAGAATGTGAGAATCACAAAGGACTGTCCTCACCCCCAGCACTAGGATATCCAATGCTCCCAGAAGACACGCGATGGCTCCCTGAACCATTCTGAATATCTTTATTGCCACCACCTGACCACATCACCTAAGCATCTTCCAACTATGAGACTAGGCAGATTTTTCGCACTGATTGCCCAACACTTATTGTCTTTCCAACTTTCTCCATTGTTTCCCTGCCCCTCCACTCTCCTCTTCATCCATTCTGCTCTTCCTTGGGGTGTGAATCTGTGACAGAGGTTATTGGGAAACAGCTCAGCAGAATTTTAGAAACCAAGCAAAAAAAAAAAAGCCTCACTAGGAAATGTATCTGTTTTAAAACATTGCTTCCTTCCTGGCTCTGCTAAATTGAATGCTCATCGTTTTTGTAATTCTAATGTGCAAATCACTGCGTGCTGTATGACTCTAGAAAGCCTTAATTTACTACCACCAAGAAATAAAGCAATATGTTGGTAAGCAGGCTCAGCTTCATTTCTCATGCCCTTGCCAGAGGAGAGTGGTGGTCTTGGAGGAACATTCAAAAGCGAGCAGGAAACTTGCTGTACATTACAAGATGGAGCAAGCAGTGTCTCTGCCACTGTGTCCCTTTTAAAGTGGTATCCATGGTTTTGTCATCTGCCTTGGACCAATGACCTTGGCTTAAAATTTTCAGATAAGTAAAAAAAAAAAAAAAAGCAAAAGTACAATCACAGTATAGTGAAGGCCTTCAAAGCCTTAACCCAAACTCTTGGTGTCAGGTGCATTTTGAAATTCATCATTTTGCATATTTTAGGAAGTTATCTATCAATGTACGATGAGTTCTCTATCAGACTGAAGGGTAACACCCTTAGTCAAATACGCTACTACTTCTGCAGCACTAGATATGACATGCCACACTAAGTAAGGATATTACTGACTTGCACTTGGAAGGAGATTATGGCACTTGACCTGAAAGGAAAAGTTGTCAGGCAGGTGGAAAAAAGTGAAAAGCCAAATGCCTACTTCTCATCCAAACCGACCTGAGAAATCAATATGGTGACAGGCAAGTACCGATTGATGACTGGAGAACTTCATCCTCAGCTGGTGAAAAGTTTTAAGAGATGTTAATTTTAAATGTATTTGTCCTAGAACTTCTCCCTCTGGGCCAGTTGCTTTAGCAATTTTCACATGAACCCATGGACCTACTAATTGCCTTAAGACATTGATTTGAGGTAACCCCGTGTAACTGATAACGAGATCCCACGATAAAGCCAGAAGTGAGTTCAATGCAGTGACCCTGAGATTCATGACTTCTTAATCAAAAATTTGTTCACAGAAAAGTGTTTTCAAGAAGTTTGATATCCAAGAGCATACAAAGTGAAAGTAAAAAGATTCAGTATTTTTAAGTGGAAAAATAATACAATAAAACTACTTCCCATTTTCTGAATTATCACAGAGAGAAGTCATCAAAAATAGTGTCTTTGTTGAATAGTTGGCACTTCTACTTAGTTGAGAGAGAAGTCAATTGGAAGAAACACTGAACAGTCAGTGGAGAGAAGAAAATGAACATTGAGAGATGGGTAAATATTGAAATGTACACACAGAGAGTCTGTGAAACAAACTTGATGTTTCTCTTGCGTTCTGCTGGTCGACTGATTTCTTCTTTTAAGAATAGACACCAAAATTTACTGCAGGAGAGAAGCAGCCAGGGAGAGAGCGTGCCTGTCATTCCGTGTCTACAGCAGATGCTGATTTTTTTAAGATTCATTTTCAAGAGTTACAGAGGAAAATGGAGAGAGAGAGAGAGAGAGAAAGAGAGAGAGAGAGGCCTTCCATCCGCTGGTTCACTCCCCAAATGGCCTCAACAATCGGAGCTGAGCCCATCCAAAGCCAGGAGATAGGAGCTTCTTCCAGGTCTCCCACATGAGTGCAGGGTCTCAAGCACTTGGACCATCCTTCACTACTCTCCCAGGCGCATCAGCAGGGAGCTGGATGGGAAGTGGAGCAGCTGGGACATGAACTGGCACCCACATGTGATGCAGGCACTGCAGGCCAGGGCTTTAACCAGCTGTGCCGCAGCACTCTCCACCCCCCACCACCACCCCACAGGTGCTGATTCTATACTAGTTGCCTGAAGAGCAACTCAGGCAGGTCTCATTATGACCACCACCAATGGGAAAAGCCAATCCCATGCAGTAAGAAATGCTGCCACTGACTCTCAGTGCCAAGAATGTACCTGGGATATGATTATTCCTCCGTTTTTTCATATGTGTGCATCTTTATTTCCAAAAGCCGCAAGTCCATCTGGGAGAACTCCTTGAAGTCAGCAGATGAAATTGCATTTGAAGCCACACGGAATAGAGCAACATCTGCATTTGGGAGCTGAATGGGACCTCATCTCTGCCTGTCAACAGAAGAGTTGTGGCAGCTCCTGCAGGGCTACCCTAGGAAGTATGCGCATCTGGGATTTAATGGACAACTCAAGCAATTTACCTTTAAGCTCTGGATTGTTGCTCAAATGTTAGCAGTGAGCCTCATCCAGGTGTCATGGGGTGGCCCTGAAGAATGACTGAGAAAAATAAAATCCTTGACCTAGATATTTCCAGACTAGTTATTTCTATGTTGTAGAATGTTTGCCTTTGAAATGACTGAGCTATTAAGTTTTATTCCGATAAGGTCAATATATCAAAATATTGCCTCTAGCCTTGTAATGCTCAGTATATAATGAAGGCTGGAAATTTCAGCCTTCCACCAGGAACAGAGAATGTCAAGGAATTGCTGGTCATGTTCTGAAGGAGCAGATAAAGACAGTGCTGTGCAACTCTGACTCCTTCCAGAGTTTGTTATTATATGTCAGATACTATGACAGACTACAGACAAATAAGTACAATATCCCTCTCCTAAAGGAAATCAGGTCAAGTAACTGTAATACCATAGGATAGGATAGGATAGGTTAGGATTAGAGGTGTAGAATATTTAAAAAAAAAAAATAGCACGGTGGTGTTGGCGATGTGATGTAGTAGCTTAAGTCTCTGCCTGTAGTGTCTTCATCCCATATGGGTGCTGGTTTGTGTCCGAGATGCTTCTCTTCCAAATCTAGCTCTCTGCTCATAACCTGGTAGAGCAATGGAAGACGGTCCAAGTGCTTGAGCCCTTGCACACATGTGGAAGACCTGGAAGAAGTTCCTGGCTCCCGGCTTTGGATTGGCTCAGCTCCAGCCATTGCAGCCCTTTGGGGAGTAGACCAGAGGATGGAAGACCTCTCTCTTTCTCTCTCTTTCTCTCCCTCTCTCTCTCTCAAATAAATAAATAAATCTTAAAAAAAAAAAAACAGAATATATGGTGCCAACTAAGGGAGGCAATATTTGATATGGTTAGTGGAGTAATTTCTTTCTACTATTGGTTAACTTTATCAAAACAGTAACTATACCAGCTATATGTTGACATTGTTATTGCCTAATACATTAACATTGTTACTCTTAAGAGAGCACATCAGGTTTTAATATATTTAATGTATATATTAAAAGGATGGGAGCATTGTGAGAAAACAACAGTAAAACGTAACTTCTTTGACAAACCTTCTAGAGACCATAAAGCAGCTTTCCTGTCCTCGCAGACTGCGTGTGCGGTAAGTGTTTCAACCATGGCCATATGCTGCAAACCTGCAATCATGATTCCCTTGATTTCAGGGAGAGGAGCTCCCTCCCCCGATGATCCTTCTGTCTTGGATCCAACAAGCTCACTTTTTGGTGCCACTCTCAATGTTACATGCCTGTGGTAGGAAATATCAAACTAGTTGAAGTTTCTCAGTTGACCACATGCCTTTACTGAAAACTAGACTTTGTCCATAATTTTCAAAGGACTTGGTGGCCCGAGTGAGATTGATTAAGCTGCCTTTAAAACTGCCATGGAGTGGCTCTTACTCATAAGTTCACTGAGGATGGGTTCTTGGAAACCTTGCATTCTCTCAGGACTGTGGATGTGAAATTATCTACCCACAGCAATAATAAACTAAACAGTGAAAGCCATTAGGAAGTGTAAGAGTGATAGGAAGGCTTTTAAATCCAGTTTCTCTGCAGAGTCAACAGACCCAGTGACTTCTCCAAGTGGCTCCCAGAATCAGGGCAGGCTTACTAAGCCCATTTCAAACGGGAATGCAGAAGATATCAGAGAGATGACTTGTAATTACAAAGATTAGCCAGTAATTGGTACTTCCCTTTTCTTCAGCCTTCTTACAACCGCTAATGAACACAGCCACTTTCCATAAATTAAAAAAAAAAAAAAATACGGGTTTCATATCATGAGTGTATTCATCATCTGTGTTTACATTTAGTTTTTAAACAAACTTATCATGGCCTTTTTCATTTATGAGAAAGTAGATAAAGGTATAAAACTGTCCCAACTGATAAATAACCATCTCTCTTTTATCTCAAAGCCTTTCTTGTGGAGATGCAGACCAAAGAAAATGTAATTACCTTTGCACGATTTTACATTTTTCAGACTTCCAGAATAACTACACAAATGCACTGCATTTCAACTATTCAGTTCCTCATTCTGCAGTCCCACCCCCTAATAATGGAGAAATGTTAGTTTTTTGTACTCCATGGCCACTTAGTGAAGTCCCAAAAGAGATCATTTTTCCCAACAAATCCTTGCCTTAGTAGAACTAGAGAGGGAGAGCTCAGACCATTTCTCTTGTTCTCTTTACAACCACACAGGCAAGTGTGTGATTTATGACACAGTTGCTCTGTGTGACTGGCATCCGTGCAGCCGACTTTCCATTAGCCAGTCGGGACTGTGGGACTCTGCTTGGCTCTCTTCTATGTTTATAATTTTAAAACACCCAAAGAATAATGACCATGTACGTGCTGGAAGCTGGGGAGCAAGAGACTGTGGATTGAGAGAGAGAGAGAAGCATTCAAACAATGACCTCTCACTCACATAATGAGAAACAGAATCTCCTCCGAATTTCCAAGCTGGCATTGTTTCACTGGTACCATTGCCTTGGGGCTCTTGTGTGTAATGTTTCTTTTAAAAATAGCGCACACAGGAAGGCGATGGGAAGTACAAACACTGCCAGGGAGAGCATTAGCCCCCATTCCTTTTAAAACTTGTGCTTCATTTGAAATGCAAGTGGCAAAATAATCCTAAAGGTGATCATGTAACTTAGCCACTCCTTTTGTGTTTACAAAAAGAAAAGCCACACATTCTCAGGTGATGAGCGTATTTGTTTCTTTAAAGTCACTTACCCTAATTTCTTCACCAGATGGTCTCAGGGCTTCAGTCACTAATTTTTCACAACAAGCTTATCCCAGCCAGGAAGAAAAGTTACCTTTCTTATCACATTTTCTGAATGATGCAGAAATATCATATCTGCAAAGTTTCTCTCCAGGACTTGGAATCCAGTGCTCAACCTATAAGGATCCAAGCAAAAGCCCTTGGAAAAATTTGGCTGAAAGTCTCCCTTGGTTGAAACCAAGAGGCACGTAGAAATTCTTTACTTGTTTAAGATATATTTGTTTATTTCAAAGGCAAGCCACAGAAAGAGATAGTGAGAGACAGGGGAGAGGTCATCCATTTGCTGGTTCACTCGACAAATGGCAACGATGGCCGTGGCCAGTCTAGGCCAAAACCAGGAGCCCAGAGCTCCATCAGGGTCTCCCACATGGGTGGCAGGCATCCAAGTGCTTGAAGCGTCTTCTGTCTCTTTCACAAGCTGCATTAGCAGGGAGCTGGATCAGAAGCAGGGCAGCTGGAACTCAAATCAATATGAGATACTGGCACACCAGGCAGCAGCTTAACCCGTCGTACCACCACATACCCGTCCCTGGAAATTCTTATGGTGCTAGACAATGCAACATTTAAAACATTTGAAGGTTGTTATTTCTTGATTTTAGTGGTATAAATTTCATGTACTTCATGTTTTATGATGTTTTTTAAAATTTCATGTGCTTTTTTACACAGGAAATTAAAATGTTATGGAAGATGAAATTAAATGACAAGTTCATTTTAGTACAAAAAAATCTAAAAATCTGTACATAGTTTTCATAATGCACAGTTCTAGGGGCTTCTTGAAATCCTTGTATAGTAGTGACAGTAGAGTTGTCTGTGGTGACTAACGAAATACAATTTCAGGTGCGGGGCTAGGGCTGTGGCGTAGCAGGTAAAGCCATTGCTTGCGGTGCTGACATCCCATTTGGGCACTGGTTCAAGTCCTGGCTGCTCCACTTCCAATCCAGCTCTCTGCTATAGCCTAGGAAAGCAGTAGAGGATGGCTCAAGTCCTTGGGCCCCTGCATCCACGTAGGAAGACCTGGAGGAAGCTCCTGGCTCCTGGCTTCGGATTGGCACAACTCTGGCCATTGCAGCCGATTAGGGAGTGAACCAGTGGATGGAAGCTCTCTCCCCCACCCTCCCCCTTGCCTCTCCTTATCTCTGTGTGTAACTCTGACTTTCAAATAAATAAATAAATCTTAAAAAAATTTTCCAGGTATTAGTTCTATATTTTAGGTTCTATAATTTTGGACCTTGTTGCTATATTCTTTTCACTCTGCTGGAGATGAATCATGAGTTGTGCTAGCTGGGATTGGTCGCTCTTATTTCAGAAGGAGGTGTGATCCTATAGGGTCTGTGGGATTTGAAACAAATCAGCAGGTATATTAGTTTACTCTGAATTGCCCAGTCTCCAGTAGAAAGTACAATTTTCAGAACATGAAAGATTATTTGTGAGGAGCACAGAATATTTTTGGAGATTGTATCAGTCATCACATTATCACATACTAGAAAACCTGAAGCCGGCTTCTTTACAGAGGTAAGCTATTGCAGCTCTTAGTTCCGGTTCTGGAGTGCAGCATCCGAGGCCTCATCATGGGATGACCTTCTTGCTTTTGGGGTCCTTTGGTGGGACAGGGCAGCAGATGATGACAATCAGGGAGTACACATAGGTCTGCTTGTAAAGCCACTGGATTCAACCATAGGGGCTCCACACTAATGATCTTATCTCATCACAATCATTTCGTAAAGGCCCGCCTCTGAACACCATAATCAAATCAAGTTTCTTTCTTCTTAAGCCTGCCCAATGGTATTAAATATCCTGGAGAGATAATCAGCCTCAATGTTGAAGGCCACAGAGCTATTCCACTCCATTCCTGATGAGTGAATCGCAAACTTGGTGCAGAGACTGGACTACCCTGTAACTACAGACTCTAAGCTTAACAGATTTTTAGGGGGATTTGGGGTCAAGGAAACTTCATGATGTATTTGTAGATGATTACTTCTCAATGATAATTTCCATCCCCATTTTCTTGCTCTGTGTGCAGTGTTTAGAATGTTAAATGTTGTTCCTGTTAGAACTGAGCCTATCAGTGACTACCAGCCTGTCTTTTGAAAATGTTGCTCAACCAAGATAAGTTCTCTGATAAATGTGGTTTAGTAATTTCAAATAGTGACTTAGAGAAAAACATTAAGATTCTTTCTGACATTTATTTCTAGGCAAATATCACAGGAGAAGAAGGTTTATGAGTTTTGTTTTTAATGTTCAGATGTATTCTATCCATCTATCCAGCAATGGACCAGAAATATGAACAGATGAACTTTTAAAACATGAAGTTTCCATTTTAGAAGTGGTCCAACTTTGGTTGAAAGGATTTCAGTCAGAAACTACATTTCAGTTCACCTATGTCATGGGAATGCCCACTAGTCCCACTGTTTTATATAACTAAGAAACCCTGTTTTCCTTTTATTTGAATTTTAATGAATGCAATACACATGAGTCATGTAGTAAAAGAGCTCTAGATGTTATCTATTTTATTCCAAGATACCATTAATATATTAATAACTTTGAATCTGTTTCCAGTTAGCGTTCAGCAACACAGTTTAGTAGGGTTATGAACACCTGACCTTCCATCCACCATTGTTCTCTTAGAAAAATCAGAGTAAAAAAACAGAATTTCTTTAGGGTCCCTTCCTCAGCCTTGCTGCAAACTCCCCACTACCCTAACCTGAAACTAGAGAATATCGCCAAGTCTCGAAACACTGTTCATTCACTTTTTACTTCTGTATGAGAAGTTTCCACATGCTGCCTGTGCCATTGTCTAGCATTTCAGATGTCTCTCAGGAGTTTCCTAAAATAGTATGTTAATATCTCTCATCTGTATTCCCCTTGTCATTAGAAGTCCCTAGGGAGAGAACCTCAATATGGTCTTGATGTGAGATAAATCCTCCCCCTAAGTGAACATAGACCTCAAAAGAAACACAGAAATATAGGTATCTCTGCCTCTGACACCTGTTATAGACACAAGGAAAGAGTTGCCTTTAGCTTCCCATAACATGGTCAGGTCTGATCAAGTTAACTAATTGTAAGATAAGGATTTAACAGTCAAGAATTTGCTTCCTCATTCTGCCACTGATTTTTGTGTTCACGTTTGGAAGAATTACTTTATACTAGTAGATGTGATAACAACAATGGTTAAGAGGTCAAATTGTTTAGAAGTATTACGGTTGTTAATATTTTCTATGATGGGATGGTTTTCTTTTTTTTTTTAATTTTTGACAGGCAGAGTGGACAGTGAGAGAGAGAGACAGAGAGAAAGGTCTTCCTTTGCCGTTGATTCACCCTCCAATGGCCGCCGCGGTCGGCGCGATGCGGCCGGCGTACCACGCTCATCCAATGGCAGGAGCCAGGTGCCAGGTGCTTTTCCTGGTCTCCCATGGGGTGCAGGGCCCAAGCACTTGGGCCATCCTCCACTGCACTCCCAGGCCACAGCAGAGAGCTGGCCTGGAAGAGGGGCAACCGGGACAGAATCCGGCGCCCCGACCGAGACTAGAACCCGGTGTGCCGGCGCCGCAAGGCGGAGTATTAGCCTGTTGAGCCACGGCGCCGGCCGATGGGATGGTTTTCTTATAAAAGAAGACACGCACACTCACAGACAGACACACACACACAGAGAAAGAGAGAGAGAGGGATAAGGAGAGGGAGAGGAGGAGGAGGAGAGAGAGAGAAAGAGAAGAGAGAGAGAGAGATGACATACACCTGTATGTGTGTTTGGTTGAAGAGCACACAGCATTGATGCTATCTTATAAAGGTTCTCCTGTTCCTGAAATTCTCATTTGCTTAGTACTTTATTTGCCTTGAGCAGACATGTGAGCTTTGAGATGCAGAACCAAACAGGAATGGAGCCACATCTATCAAAAATACTGAGTGCTGCATCTGTCCTCAATTTTTATTGAAATCATTCTAAATCTTGCCAGTCTGTTGAACTGAAAAGAGCAAAAGAATAAGATATTCTACTGAAGCTGGAATAAGGACAAAAAAAGATGTTTGACTCAGCCAATAAAATTGAAATGCTATAGGAGATAGCCAAGAGGATAAATAGCCCATCTGAATGAGGACACGGACAGGGCTTCATGGCCCAGATTTTGTCTCTCAGTTCCAGTTGCTGGGACCAAAGATGAGGGTATTTATTGATGGCATCCAAAAGTCTTGCTTTGCCAAACACAATATTTTTTCCAATGGGTTAGTAATGAAATGTGTCTTTTGTACTGACTTTTAAAATTCTCTAGCCAGACCTTTTTTTTTTTTTTTCTGGAAAAAATATAGCAGCATGAATACCATTGATAATCAGAAGTAGTCAGCATTCTAAGGAAATAATTTCCAAAGAATACAACTGAATTTTTGCAAGCACTGCCTCCTAATGTTTTATTTTCAGTAGAACAATTAGTTCTGCCTATGGACAGAAAATTCAAAGTTTGAAGATGTAAAATATGCTATCATGTGAAAGAAACAATTTAGGTGTGACATTGCTACTATTTCAAAATGAAGTATATATGTTTTTAAAATGTGGCATGTTTGGAAGCATGAAGTAATATTTGCAAAGGAGAAGGACTGTTGAGGAATCACTTATTCAGATCACAAATTGCAGGAGTCTCAGTGACATAGGAGGATTGATTTCCTCGGTTGACTTGAGAGCCACTTCTCTTATAAACTGTAAAATGCAGCAGCCCCTGAGCCTTTTCTGTCTGACAACAAAGAACCACAAATCAGAGTCTAAAGACTCTACCTGGGCCTGATTTTCAACTTGCATGTGAACCTGTTGCACATGGATCCCCTAGGAGTCTGCTGACTTGAAAGTGCTTGGAACATTCAATCCGGTAAGCATTAATCAATGGAGTTAGCTGTGCTAGCTGATAGGGATATACCAAAAAGCAAGTAGAACGCCTACCTTCAAGATGCTCAACAGCTATTGAGGGAAGAGCAAAATGTAAACGGCAATTGGATCCAAATAAACAAGTATTTCTCAAAGGCCCACATAAGGGTCCTACTTCTTTAGGCACTAAAGATAGAGTAGTGACCAGTACAGACAACAGTTTATGTTCCCATGGAGCTTATACTCTGAAGGAATTGCAGTCCTGTTCACAGAGTTCCCTGTGATGATGGAAATGTCTGTATGTCTCCCACCCAATACAGTAGCCACTAGCCATATGTGGTATTGAGCTCTTGGAGTGTGATTTGTGTGCACAAAAAGCTAAATTTTATTTAATTTTAATTAAATTCAAGTCATTCCCTGGGTGCTGGCACTGTGGCTTAGCGGCATAAGCCTCTGCTTGAGGCACCAGCATCTCATATGGGTGCCAGGTATTGTTCTGGCTGCTCCTCTTTGGATCCAATCTCTGCTCATGATCTGCTAAAGCAGCAGAAGTTGGCCCAAGGACTTAGGCCCCTATACCTATACCCTGGAAGAAGCTCCTGGCTCCTGGCTTTTGCCTGGCCCAGCCCTGGCCATTGCAGCCATTTTGGGGATGGACCAGAGGATGGGAGACCTCTCTCTCTCTCTCTCTGTCTCTCTCTCTCTCTCTCCCCGTGATTCTGCCTCTTAAATAAATAAATAAATCTTTAAAAAAAAAGTTGTTCACACATAGTGAGGGTAATACTCATTTAAATTTCAGTGATAATGATATGTTCTGCATTTATGTGGCCCAATGGGACAGCCACTACGTACATGTGGCTCTTGAGTACCTGAAATGTGGCTACTGAGTCTGTGGAGCTGAAGATGCATTTTTATTTCATTGCAATTATTTTATTTCTTAATATTTTTATTTTGAAGAATTTAACAGGCATATAAAATGTACAGATTTATACTATTCTGATACACAAATACATTGTGTGATGTCCAGTCAGGCAAATACATCTGTTTTCTCAAATATTTAACATTTCTTTAGGGTTAACTCACTCAAAATCCTACAGTATAGTTTTTTGTTTAGAGAGAAAAGCACAACACATCAACGTTATCTATGTGGGGACCCATGGATAGGCCTGCCATGGGACCCCCCCATGCTGGGCTTGGCTTATAGCAGTATGCCGAGGCGGATGTTTTTAGTTTCGATCTTGATGGGACTTTCCAAAATGCGAATGTAGCAGCGAGGAACTTTCCATCTAGCTGAGGATCATTGTAAACAACAAGATGGCGCTGATGCCCTGCCCACTGTGTGACTCCACAGCTGATTGGCTCGGGACGCATGCACACAGCGTGATCAAGTGCCAAATTGGAGAGCTCCGCGCATGGATACCCCGTTTGTGATTGGTTGAACTCTGTATATAAGCGGACCGTGGGAGAAGGAGCACGCGCGCCATCTTTCCCCCTTCTCCCTGTCCCCCACTCTCTTTACCCTTACAATAAAAGTCTACAGAAGACCGATTAGCTGCGAGTAGCGTCGATCCTTTGCGGGCGAAGGATCGATAATCTGTAGTTATCCACCTATGTAATAGAACCATAAAGCATCTTCCTCCTATCTAATTATAACCGAGTACACATTAATCAACCTGCCCCATGGCTTCTTTGCAGGAGACAGCAAGCAGGAAGCCATGTGTCTTTTAGGACTTTGTCTTGTAATGACATACCAACACTCTTGCTATACCCTATGGGCCTCACAATCGGACTCTGATACTATGTGAAAGGGAACGTGTAGAAGGCAAGGATTCAAAGAAGCTGTGATCACTGGGGAGTATCTTGGAGGACAGCTACATCAAATACATGGTTCCTTTCTAGAGAGCCACTTAACTCTTTGTTGTTTTGTCGGTGATTGACTCCCTGATCTGTTTCTCAGAGGTCAAGAGAAGAAAAGAAAGAAGGCTAAAGGAGGAAGAGGAGTGGGGGAACATGATGGCAGGAGGAAAGAAATAAAACTAAAAAAATGATGAGAGAAATTTTCCTTTCAGGAGGCATTGCATTTTGCTAGCTCCTAAGCCCAGATCATCCCTCTACACGCACTGTGTTTACCATGATTCATCAAAGGACTTTGCTGTAATGGATTAGCTCACTCAGTATCTCCAGGTTTCTTCCCCACTGTTGGTCACTGCAAATATCACAAGGAAAAGGGAGCTTTTAAAGGATTTCTCTCCAAAGATATGAATTATGCCAATGCTTCCTTTAAAAGACTAAAGTTAACTGGAATGCAGGTTTCGTTATAAATAATTGCTTTCGTTAAACCTATCTGAATATGTTCTATACTTTACAATCTACTATTCCTCATTCAACATTTGACGCTCTAAATTTACTCAGATATCTGAAAAATCTCTTACACAACAAATTCCTCCTTGAGTTTCATTCCAGGGAAAATATTTACCGAACTGACAAGTTCTCCTGCTTTCTTCTATTAGTCTATGAAGACAGCATATCACATATATTTCTTTTTCTCCCTTTGTGGTAAATAAAAATTAATAATTAATGACCAAGCTATATAAAATCTCCAGCTCCTTTCAGGTAATTAGTGGCAGCTATTTCTTCTGCTAAATTTCATATGGTTGTTACTCTTCTCTTTTTGATTATGTTCTTTGAAGTACAATACCAGCTGAAATCCTTTGGCAGTAGGCAAGATTCATGTTCCATATAAATAGTAAGTTATGGCAGTTTTAACCTGAAGCAAATGATTATTGACTCAAGCTCCAAAGCCTGGGTCCATGCACACAAGGACTGACACTCTGAGACAGAGCTTTGCTGCTGTAAGTCACCACCCTACAACCACCAATCATCCCCACCATCAACATTACCACCACCACCATCATAATCACTATATCATTATCATCATCACTTGACTGTCATCATTATTATCACCCTCACTATCATTATCATCATCACTATTATCATCACTAGTGTCACCATCATTATTGTAGTGAGTCCCAGGGGCACTGTTTAACAGGATTCTTGGCTGGTCCCTCCAGTGTCTTGAAAATGCTGTCTTTGATCTGTGTTCCTTCTTGAAAACCATGAAACCAGCCAGAGATGATTCATGTTTTCCCCTTCTCTGGGCTATGAATCAAGCTCAACACTAACAGAATGCATTGTTTCTCACCCACACTTGCAAATTCATACGCTGACACCCTAACCTCTCAGTATCTCAGACTGTGACTGTGTTTCATGTTAAGGTCCTGAGAGATGTAACTAATGTTCACCCTAACAAGCCTGTTAGGGTGGTCCCTGATCTAGTATGATCGGTGCTATTATAGAAACAGGAAATTTGGACCTATAAGTATATATATGGAATTCCACATGAAAATAGAGGGAAAAGATAGCCATCTCAAGATTAGAAAAGTAAGACCTCCAGAGAAAATGCCCTGTGGACACCTTGATCTTGGGATTCTAACTCCCAAAATCACAAATTTCTATTAAGTCACACAGTCTCTGCCACTTGATTATGGTAGTAGCCCTTAGCAAACCAGCATATTTTTATATTCTACCAAAAATGAGTAAAATATGAAGCTTCCAGTCATTTTCAAAATCAAGGTCAAGACATTTTTGGACACAATTTGATTTGCAGATGTGATATCATATACAGATTGAACTCAAGGAATAGAATAGAATAAACAATAAACCAATTGTGCTAATAAGTATCAGCTACATTCCAAATGGACATCTGGAAGTTTTGGTATTAGTCTATTTTCCATTGCTGTAACAGAATATCCAAGACCAGGTAATTAATAATACAGAAATTTATTTAACTTATGGCTCTGGAGGTCCAAGAGCATGGTGCTGTCATCCACTCTGCTTCTGTGAGAGCCTTATAGCTGAAAGGGCAGACGAGTAGTAAGAGAGATCGCATGGCAAGAAAGAAAGGAAGAGAAGCCAGGGAAATCATTCACTTCATAACAACTTGCTCTCATGGTAATTAATCCATTTTTGCTAGAGCAGAAACTCAGTGAAGAGAGATAAACATTAATCCCTCTCAAAGACCTAATTACCTCCTAAAGGCTCCCACACATTTTCAGTACTGTTACCTGGGGGACCAAGCCACAGTAAGAGTTTTGGTAAAGATGAACCATATTCAAACCCAAGGCACAATAACCCTTATCAACAACTCATTCCTCTGAAATTTACCACAGTAAAGAAATGTTGATGGCAGTGGGGTGGCATATAGGGTAGCTATCAATAAAAAAGTGGTTTCCTACAACGTCCAACACATTATTTCTCCACAATTCTGAAGCACCAGAGTTGAACACTTCCCTTATGACTTGAACCATGAATTGTCATCTACTGCTCATCATTTTAAATTCTTTTATATCCCAGCATGTGTTAAATTACTTTTCTAAGCCTGCATATGGGGAGTCAGCATTGTGGCTCAGTGGTATCGCATATCAGAGTGCAAGTTTGAGTCCTGGTTGTTCCACTTCCAATCCAGCTACAAGCTAATGCTCCTAGGAAAGCAGTGGAAGGTACTCATGTGCTTGGACATCTGCTCCAACATGAGATACCTGGATGGGGTCCTGGGCTCCAGATGGGAAATGAAATGAACCCGCAGACAGAAGATTTCTTCCTCTTTGTTTCTCCCTCTCTCTGTCACTCTGCTTTCAATTAAATAAAATAAATATTTAAAAAAGCACCTTAATAAGCCTGCAGACCAATAGGGAGGCACAGGCTATCTCCTGGGATTGAAGTAGGGGAATAAAGGTGCCTGGGAGAGGTGGGCATTTAGTGCAGTTGGTAAGCAACTGTTTGGGAAGCCTGCATCTCATATCATAGTGCCTGGGTTCAAGGCCTGACTCTGATTTCAATTACAGCTTGCTGCTGATGTAGTACTAGGTGATGGCCCGAACAGTTAGGTTCCTGCCACCATATGGGATATCAGATTGAGATGCAAGCTCATAGCTCTACCTTGCCCAGCCCCAGATGATATCTGATGAGTATATTAGCAGATACGATCTCTCTCTCTCTCTCTCTCTCTCTCTCTCTCTCTCTCTCTAATGCATTGTCTGCCTCAAAAAATAAGTAAAATAAAAAGAAATATCCAATGTATAGTCCCTTCTTGTTTTGCCAATCTGAGACAGAAGGACACTTCTTGGCCATTCCTAATAGCACAGGTCTGCTTCCATCATCCATGACCACATTTCTAGCATCAAATTCAAGATTGTGACTTAAAGCAAAAAATGTGAGAAAGGAGTGGGGAGAAGGGACAAGTGCAAATTCAGAGCCAGGAAAAAGTTGTTCTCCGTAGGTGAGTTAAGACACACAAATGTTTCTTTTTTGTTCTTTTTTTTTTTTCCTTTCTAAAACTAGAGTAGTATTTCCTTTCCAAAAATCAGATATAAATATCTGTGCATCCAAAGATTGTGTTGCTGGTGACACTCAGTTTTTATTATCTTCTTCAGAATGTTGTGAGTACAAAGCTCTTCCAATGTTGTCATGCTGCTATGCCAAAGTCTGGCCTTAATAAGTGAAGACAATAATCTACTCTTTTCTGATCTCAACTAACAATGTGCATGATGATGGCTTTCTACAAGATATTAGTTGTAACCATCCATATAAGCATGCAAGCCTCTCAATGAAGAAAACAGAATTTCAACTGTTGACTCAAGACACAAGTGCCAGATATGTACATCCAAAGCACTGATGAGTGAAATTTCCTAGTATCAGTTGTGATCAAAGGACAAATAAGTGCAGTTCACAAACTATTATTTATTGGCTGTAGGGATCAGGAATTGAGAATAGTGGCTGTGAAACTGCCGTTCACTGTCATCACCATCATCATTCAGCCCCTATACCTTGATTCTCACCTCCTTCCTATAACTGCTTCATTCATCATTTTATTGGGACCAAGAAGTAAGCTTGGGGGTAAATGTACCAGCACAATGCCATTAGCTTTTGGATGAGAAGCAACTCACTCGAACCTTCTGTACTCAATGGCCTTCATGCTACCCTAAAATATGTCACTTTGGTATAAGAATTATTTTAAGAATGAATGTATTTGAGTTCCCAAAATCTCTTGTCTGCATAGAAGCAGGACCTCCCAAAACAACTCAGTGTTCATAAATTCCCTCCCCAGGAGAAAATCTAATCTTCTCTTCTCAGAAAGGTAAAGTTGGCATCATACCCAGACAGATATTCTCATAAACTATCAAACCTCCCATCTATTCTCTTAAGAGCATATTTATCTTCACAAAAAGTCACTTACTCTTCCATAAATGCCCTTTATCTCTCTCCTTTTTCTCTATTAAGTCAGGTAGATAGACCTCAAATTATAATTACCCCCATTGAGATACTGCTGAATGTTCCCACATGCAGGTATGAAGCAGACATTAGCAAAATTCTCTTCGTTTGTTTCTTGCTAACCTATTTCTTGTCATCTGGTTTACAAGACTCAACTTAGAGAACTTTGAATGGTAGTAGGAAAAAAGAATTTTCCTTCTCCTGTAGCCTCATCTCTCACTTGTGGGAATTTGACCTAGATCTCTTCCCTAGATTACAGGGTGAGAGATTATAGATGAAAGTTCCCTGTCAACTTCAAAGCCCTATAAAAGTACCAGTAACTCGTCTGCACTTTCACCAAAGTCTTTAGGGTGAAAATCCAGAAGGATCTTGTATCTGTTTTCATGCACTGCTCCACCAAACTATCCATGGTCATCTCTGGTAAGGCCCTGCCCTTTTCTCTTTCATTTACATATCTTTCCGGTTTCCTAATCATATGATATATGGCAACCACCTGCAGATTCGATGACTGAACTCAAGAACATTGACCATAATGCAAAAGTAGTAAGCTTTGAGTTAAAGTATTAATAGAGTATTGATTCATTTACCTTCTTACTACCATAAAGTTCTTGGTGCATGGAATACTCTCATCTTCTGGTACAATTTAGCTCAGAAGAGCCTATTAACTGAAAAGATTTTAAGCATGTTAAGCTTTTGGATTCAAAGAAAATCTTCTGAAAAAGAAAATAACTGCACAGGAAATTTTTGTGAGAATGTCGCACTTTGTTTTCTATTCCAAAGCAATATATAATCCCTACCTGTGGATAACAAGAAGATACTCAAACAAGACAGCAACAAGATGGGCATTTGGTGTAGCCATTAAGATACTGCTTGGTTCACTCATATCCCGTAACTAAAGTACCTGGTTTAAGTTTGGGTCCTCTACTTCTTTTTGTTGTTGTTGTTTGTTTGTTATATAGTTTTTTTATTTAATAAATGTGAATTTACAAAGTGCAACTTTTGTATTGTTGTGGCTCCCCCCCCCCAACCTCCCTCCCTCCCACGGCCCTCCCCTCTCCCACTCCCTCTCCCATCCCACCCTTCATCGAGTTTCATTTTCAATTACCTTCATATACTGAAGAACAACTTAGTATATACTAAGCAAGGATTTCAACAGGCTGCACTCACACAACCACACAAGGTATAGGGTATTGTTCGACTAGCAGTGTTTTTAAGTTTCATAGTAAAACACATTAAGGACAGAGATCCTACGTGGGGAGCATGTACTCCTGTTGTTGATTTAACAATTGACACTCTTATTTATGATGTCAGCAATCACCCGAGACTCTTGCTATGAGGGGTCCAGGCTATGGAAGCCCCTTGAGTTCACCAACTCTGAACTTGTTTAGTCAAGGCTGTGTAACAGTGGAGGTTCCTTCCTCCCTTCAGAGAAAGGCGCCTCCTTCCTTGATGGCCTGTTCCTTCTGCTGGAGTCTTGTTCACCAGGATCTTTCATTTAGATTGTTTTTTGCCACCGTGTCACGGCTTTCCATACCTGTGAGACTCTCATGGACCCTTCAGCCAGATCCGAATGTCCCAAGGGTTGATTCTGAGGCAGGAGTGCTGTTTTGGGCGTTTGCCATTCTATGAGTCTTCTGTGTGTCCTGCTTTCCCTGCAGGATCATTCTATCCCTTTCAATTCTACCCTTATTATTTGCTTACACTGGTCTTATTTGTGAAATCTCTTCGACACATACCCTATCTTTTTGATCGGTTGTATATTTATATTTATCACTTTACCAAGTGCGCTGGCATTGGTACCTGCCTCCTTGGTAAGACTGAGTTGAAATCCCCTGGCACATTTCCAGTTCCACCATTGGAGGTAAGTCCGAGTGAGCATGTGCCAACCTATATATCTCCTCCCTCTCTTATTCCCACTCCTATGTTTAACAGAGATCACTTTTCTGTTAATGTTAAATGCCTAAGAATGATTGTGCATTGATTTCAGAGTTCAACCAGTGGTCTTATGTAGAACAAACAGAGCAACAACAACAACAACAAAAATACTAAAAGGAATAAAATAGTAAGTTGTTCCTCAACAGTCTAGACAAGGGCTGATGATGTCATTGTCTCTCATAGTGTCCATTTCACTTCAATGGGTATCATTTTAGATGCTTGTTTAGTTGCCATCGATCAAGGAGAACATATGATATTTGTCCCTTTTGGACTGGCTTATTTCACTCAGCATGATGTTTTCCAGCTTCCTCCATTTTGTTGTAAATGCCCGGATTTCATTGTTTTTTACTGCTGTATAGTGTTCCATAGAGTACATATCCCATAGTTTCTTTATCCAGTCATCCTTTGATGGACATTTAGGTTGGTTCCATGTCTTAGCTATTGTGAATTGAGCTGCAACAAATATTGAGGTGCAAATGGCTCTTTTTTTTCTCCCCTTTGATTCCATTTGGGTAAATTCCAAGGAGTGGGATGGCTGAGCCCTGTGGTAGTGCTATATTCAGGTTTCTGAGGACTCTCCAAACTGTCTTCCATAGTGGCTTTACCAGTTTGCATTCCCACCAACAATGGATTAGTGTCCCCTTTTCCCCACATCCTCACCAGCATCTGTTGTTGGTTGATTTCTGTATGTAAGCCAATCTAACTGGAGTGAGGTGAAACCTCATTGTGGTTTTGATCTGCATTTCCCTGATGGCTAGGGATCATGAACATTTTTTCATGTGTCTGTTGGTCATTTGGATTTCCTCTTTTGAAAAATGTCTGTTAAGGCCCTTGGCCCATTTTTTTATTGGGTTGTTTGTTTTGATTCTGTGGTGTTTTTTGATCATTTTAGAGAGTCTAGTTGTTAATACTTTATGTGAATAGCGTCTCCCATTCTTTTGGTTGCCTCTTCACTTTCCTGACTGTTTCCTTTGCTGTAAAGAAACTCTTCAATTTGAGGTAATCCCATTTGTTTATTTTATCTTGATTACCTCTGGGGTCTTCTCCAGGAATGCTTCACCTGTTTCAATATCTTGAAGGGTTTCCCCTAGGCTCTCAATTAGCTTCATGGTGTCGTGGCACATCTCTAGTTCTTTGATACGTGTTGAGTGGATTTTTGTATAAGGTGTAAGGTAGGGTTCTTGCTTCATACTTCGACTTGTGGACATCCAGTTTTCCCAGAACCATTTGTTGAAGAGGCTGTCCTTGTTCCAGGTGTTGGTTTTAGGTCCTTTGTCGAATATGAGTTGGTTATAGATGTTTGGATTGATCTCTGGTGTTTCTATTCTGTTCCATTGGTCTATCCATCTCTTTTTGTACCAGTACCAGGCTGTTTTGAATATAACTGCCCTGTAGTATGTCTTGAAGTCTGGAATTGTGATGCCTCCAGCTTTGTTTTTATTGTAAAGGATTGCTTTAGCTATTCTCGGTCTCCTGTTTCTCCATATGAATTTCAGCATCATTTTTTCTAGGTCTTTGAAGAATGACTTTGGTATTTTGATTGGTATTGAATTAAACTTATAAATTGCTTTTGGGAAAATGGACATTTTGATAATATTGATTCTTCCAATCCATGAGCATGGCAGGTTTTTCCATTTTTTTTGTGTCATCTTCTATTTCTTTCTTTAGTGTTTTGTGATTTTCATCATAGAGGTCTTTGACATCCTTGGTTAAATTTATTCCAAGGTACTTTATTGTTTTGTGGCTATTGTGAATGGGATTGATCTTAGAAGTTCTTCCTCGGCCCTGGCATTATCTGTGTATACAAAGGCTGTTGATTTCTGAGCGTTGACTTTGTATCCTGCTGCTTCACCAAACTCTTCTATGAGTTCCAATAGTCTCTTACAGGAGTTTATTGGGTCCCCTATATATAGTATCATGTCATCTGCAAATAGGGACAGTGTATCTTCCTCCTTTCCCATTTGTATCCCTTTAATTTCTTTTTCTTGCCTGATAGCCCTGGCTAACACTTCTAGGACTATATGGAATAGCAATGGTGAGAGTGGGCATCCCTGTCTGGTGCCAGTTTTCAATGGAAATGCCTCCAACTTTTCCCCATTCAATATGATGCTGGCCATTGGTTTATCATAGACTGCCTTAATAGTGTTGAGGAATGTTCCTTCTAACCCCAATTTGCTTAGGGTTTTCATCATGAAAAGGTGTTGTATTTTGTCAAATGCTTTCTCTGCATCTATTGAGATAATCATATGATTTTTGTTTCTCAATTTATTAATGTGATATATTACATTGATTGACTTTCGAATATTGAACCATCCCTGCATACCAGGGATAAATCCCACTTGGTCCGGGTGAGTGATCTTTCTGATGTGCAGTTGGATTCGGTTTGCCAGAATTTTGTTGACTATTTTTGCATCTATGTTCATCAGGGAGATAGGTCTGTAGTTTTCTTTCTCTGTTGTGTCTTTTCTGGGCTTAGGAATTAAGGTGACATTGGCTTCATAGAAAGAATTTTGGAGGATTCCCTCCCTTCCAATTGTTTTGAATAATTTGAGAAGAACTGGGGTTAGTTGTTCTCTAAATGTCTGGTAAAATTCGGAGGTGAAGCCATCCGGTCCTGGGCTCTTCTTGTTCGGTAGTGCGTTTATGAATGATTCAATTTCTTCCATGGTTATGGGTCTGTTTAGATTTTCGATATCTTCACAGTTCAGTTTAGGAAGGTTGTATGTGTCCAGGAATCTATCCATTTCTTCCAGGTCCCCCAATTTGTTAGCATACATCTCTTTGTAGTGGTTTCTGATGATTCTTTTTATTTCTGTTGTGTCTGTTGTTACATTTCCATTACTATCTTTGATTTTACAGATTTGGGTATTCTCTCTCCTTTTTTTGGTTGGTTGGGCCAAAGGTGTGTCAATTTTGTTTATTTCTTCAAAGAACCAGCTCTTGGTTTTGTTGATCTTTTGTATTGTTTTTTTTGGTTTCAATTCTGTTTATTTCTTCACTGATCTTTAGTATTTCTTTCCTGCTTCTGGATTTGGGCTTGATTTGCTGCTGTTTTTCTAAATCCTTGAGATGCATGGAGAGTTCATTTGTTTGGTTCCTTTCCAGCTTCTTGATGTAGTCACCAATTGCTATAAACTTTCCTCTTAGCACTGCTTTTGCTGTGTCCCACAGGTTTTGATAGGTTGTGTTATCATTTTCATTTGTTTATAGAAATCTTTTGATTTCTCTTTTAATTTCTTCAATGACCCACTGTTCATTTAGGATCATGTTGTCCATCCTCCATATATTTGAATATGGTGTAGAGATTCTTGGGTTGTTGATTTTGAGTTTCACTATGCTATGGTCTGAGAAGCTGCATGGTATAGTTTCAACTTTTTTGAATTTGTTGAGGCTCCCTTTATGGCCTAGCATGTGGTCAATCCTAGAGAACGTTCCATGTACTGGGGAGAAATACGTGAACTCTGTGGCTGTGGGGGTGGAAGGTTCTGAAGATATCTATTAGGTCTATTTGGTCTATAGCGTCAATTAACTGTTGTTTCCTTGTTGAATTTCTGTCTGGTTGATCTGTCCATTGGCGAGAGTGGGGTGTTGAAGTCCCCTGTTACTATTGTATTTGAATCTATATCTCCCTTTAAATCCTTTAGTAATTCTTTCAGGTAGCGAGGCACCCTGTAATTATTATAATAGTAATGTCTTCCTGTTGGATAGATCCTTTAATCATTATATAGTGCCTTTCTCTGTCTCTTTTAATAGTTTTTATGTTAAAGTCTACTTTGTCTGATATCAGGATGGCCACACCAGCTCCTTTTTTATTTCTGTTTACTTGGAGTACCTTTTTCCATCCTTTCACTTTCAGTCTGCGTGCATCTTTGCTAATAAGGTGTGTCTCTTGAAGGCAGCATATAGATGGATTCTCTTTCTTGATCCAATCAGCTAGTCTATGTCTTTTGGTAGTAGAATTAAGACCATTCACATCCAGTGTGATTACTGTTAAGTACTGTCTTTTCCCATTCATGTTTCCTAAATGAGCTGTTTATGTATTTTGAACTTTGTTTGTAGGTTACTCTACATTTGCTTTTTTTTGTAGTGAAGTTCTTGTTTTTGTATTTCTATGTGCAGCATGTCTTTGAGCAAGTGTTGTAGGGTTGGACACGTGGATACAAATTCTTTCAGTTTCTATTTGTCTTGGAAGATCTTTATTTCCCCTTCATTCATAAATGATAGCTTTGCAGGGTATAGTATTCTAGGTTGGCATTGTTTGTCTTTTAAAACTTGAAATATATTATGCCATTGTCTCCTTGCCTGTAGTGTTTGCGATGAGAAGTCTGGGGTGAGTCTGATTAACTTACCCCTGAATGTGATTTGTCATTTTTCTCTGGCACATTTTAGGATTTGTTCTTTGTGTGTCACTGAGCTGAGTGTTGCCACAATGTGTTGGGTGAATTTCTCTTCTGGTCTACCCTGTTCGGAGTCCTGGCTATCTGTTGAATTTGCCTGTTGTTATCCAGCTGCCTTTGTTTGAAGTTTCCTGATATTATTTCATTGAAAACACCTTCCAATCCATTCTCTCTTTCCACCCCCTCAGGGACTCCTATTATCCGAACATTACACCATTTGATTGAATCTTGTAGGTCTCCGACCATATTTTTTAATTTTTTAATTTCTTCTTCCTGCATTTGAACTGACTATTATTTCTGGAAGTTTGTCTTTGAATTCTGATATTCGCTCTTCTATTTCATCTGTTTGATTTCCGAGGGATTCCACGGTGTTTTTTATATGGTCAATTGAGTTTTTCATTTCCAATATTTCATTCTGGCTTCTCTTTAGGATCTCTAATCCTTGGGCTCGTTTTCCGTTCAGCTCTTGACACTGTTTCTCATTATTTCTAAGTAATCTGATTATTAATTTTCTGAATTCTTTTTCTGGCATGGTTTCAAATTCTTCTTCTTCGGCCTCTGTTATGCTCCATTGGTGAGTTTATATGTTCTTCTATATTCTTATTGTGGGTTTTTGTTTTGTTTTTTGGCATTCCATCTGGGTGGTTTTTCAGGTTGATTTCCCTCTGCTATGGGCTGCTGTAAGTCTGTACCAATATCCAGTGTAAGCAGGCTGTTCTACCTTCTAGAGTTTGTTTGTTTATTTTTTACTTATTTATTTATTTATTTATTTATTGTAACTTGAGAGGGCTGGTGTCAGGGTTTTGAGGTGCCAATCTCCACCCTTTGAGGGCTGGTTTCCTTGTTCCTATGTTCACCCTTACATGTCTGTGCCTGGGGTTCGTTGGTCAGCCACTCTCTCTCACTGCACCTCCTGTGTGAGGAGTGTCAAATAGCTCCAGACCACCTTTGGACTCCACCCCTGCTACTTCCACCTTCGGAGCAGAGGCCAGCCTCCTTTAAGCCTGAATGTAAACAAACAGGATGGCTGCACTCTGCCCGCTGCAGCTGTGATTGTGGGTTGGGCGGCTCCTAAGGATCCTGGCGTTTTCGATCCCTCAGTTCGTCCCCCTGTATCCTGCCCTCTTCCCGTGGGCATTATTCAATTTTTTTTTTTCCTGGTAACTTGAGTAGACTGGTGTCAGGGGTTTGAGCTACCCTCCCTAGCTGCCCGCCCCTGCGCAAGGAGTGTGTGTCACTCCACTCTACCTTTGGGCTCCACCTCCGAAGGTTAGTGTGGAGTCAGAGGCAGTTCTCCTTTAAGCCCGAATGTAAACAAACAAGATGGCTGCTACCTGCCCGCTGCAGCTCCGATTTGAGGGAGGGATCCTGGATTGTTTAGTCCCTCAATTAGTTCCCCTGAATCACGCACTCTTTCTGTAGGCACTACTCACTCTGTTCCATTTTCTATTTCTTCCCCTACTCAGTCCTGCGTGTCTCAGTGTCCATCCCAGGGTGAATTGAGGGAGGGGCAGCAGCAGATGTTACAGCGGTGCTGGGCGAGTGCCCTGGCTCACCTCGGCTTCCAGTGCTGGTGTGTACACACTCCTGCTGGTATCCTGCTCTTCAGGCATCTGCGCCCTCCTCGCAGGTCCACCCTGTCTCCCCAATTTTGGAAGATCTTCCCTTTCCCTGAAACTACAAATTCTCACCCCTCTTTGAACCTTCCCTCCCCGGACCATCGGTGTGCTCCCTCCCTGTTCTGCCATCTTGGAACTCCTTCCTCCACTTCTGATCCAGCTTTCTGTTAATGTGCACCCTAAGAGGCATCAGGTGATGAGTCAAGCACTGGGTTCCCTGCCACCCACATGGTAGACCCAGATTGAGTTTTTGGCTTCAGCTTGGCCTATCCCTGACCATTGACGACACTTAGGAGTGAGCCAGTTGACAGATAAATCTCAGTTCTCTTTTTCTGTCTCTTTTCCTATCAAATAAAAAATGAAAGTAAATTATTAGAAGCTGGTTAATTAAAAAATAACAACACAATAACACAACTGTTGCAACAGCAACAGTCTATCAAGTCTAATGGTAACATGTTTGTGGTTCAGTAATAGGTTTTGCTACCTCATTCTGCTTTGGCAAATTATAATTCTTCATCTACTGAGTAAACAAGAAGCCAGGCTTGGCACCATTTTGTAAACATTACAAGTGAGCTGAGCCTTTGCCGATTTGGTTTATGACATTGCCTAGTTCCTTTGAATTTGGCCTTCCTTTCTTTTTTTTTTTTAAGATTTATTTAGTTGAAAGGCAAAGTTACATAGAGGCAAAGGCAGTGAGAAAGAGAGTGAGAGGTCTTACATCCAATGGTCCACTCCCCAGATGGCCACAATGGCCAGAGCTGTGCTGATCCAAAGGCAGGAGCAGGAGCAGGAGCTTCTTCTGGGTCTCCTACATGGGTGCAGGGGCCCAAGGACTTGGGCCATCTTGCACTGCTTTCCCAGGCCACAACAGAGAGCTGGATCAGAAATGAAGCATCTGGGACTCGAACCAGAGCCCACATGGGAATGTCGGCACTGCAGGTGGCCACTCCACCCACTATGCCACAGTGCCAGCCACAGGCCTTACTTTCCATATGGGAAATATATTACTCTCTTCCCTCAAAGCAGTTGCATTCTAAGTAAACACAGTGTTGTGACCTGGGAGTGTATGAGGTCAATAGCCTTGTGTAAAGAATGGAAAGACTGGGTACCAAGTGCCTTTATATTCTCAGCCCCAAATATCTGTACTCCAATCCTGCTAATTCTTTTCTGTTCTGTCATCTCTATTTCAGCCCATGTGAGAGAGCAATGTTTTTCTTGAGAGAGGGAAACCCTAGGGAACAAGAAGTGGCCAAGCTAGGCAGTTCTGTTAGACAGTACCACAATATCTACACTTCTTTGCCAAATACGTTGTTAAAGTTGTTTCGTAGTTTCCTCAAAAAATCTTTCATTTCTCTGTACTTCTAGAAGCACATCTTATCTCAGACATCCCCCTTAGAAGATCCTTGGATGCTTCATAAAAAGTCTCCAGTTCCTCCCAAGACTCTGGAATTTCCAAGGAGGGGTCACCCTTTTCATGCTTGATTTCCTGCCTGAGTTGTATCTCACTTCCACTGCTGGTAAAGCTGGTAGACCTTGGGCAAAGCACTAAGCTTCAGTTTCCTCATCTTGAAAGTGAGAACAACAGTACTCACCAACTAGGGTTGTTATGAGGATTCATTAAAGGAATACAAGAAAAACCAGAAGATCACTCAATAGAGGGTTCATGGAAAAAAGTAAGCCAGCTTAAAAGTTACTGTATCATTACCTACAGCATCACACTGTAGACATACAAATTTTATTTTCAGTCTCACTTCATCAATCATTATTTTTAAGATTTTGTTTATTTGAGTGGTAGAGTTACAGAATGAGAGAGAGGCTAGGGGAAAGATCTTCCATCAGCTGGTTCACTCCCCAAATGGAGGCAACGGCCAAAGCTGGGCAGATCCAAAGCCAGGAGTCAGGAACTTCTTCTGGGTCTTCCATGATGGGCCAAGTTCCAAGGACTGCTTTCCTAAACAGAGAGCTGGATCAGACAAGGAGCAACCAAGACATGAACCAATGCCCATTTGCGATGCCAGCACTGCAGGTGGAGGCTTAGCACACTACACCACAGCACTGGCCACACCAGTCATGTTTTTAAAAAATTATTTTTTAATTTATTTTTCAATTTTTTAAGGTAAGCAGGTTTCATTGTTTCATGTATACAGATTTAGGAACATAGTGTTATTCCCACCCTATTTTCCCTCCTGCCCATAATCCCACTCTTCCTCTTCCTTCCTCTCTTATTCCCTCTCTCTTTACAATGATCTACATTTGGTTTACTTTATACTCATAAGATTTACCGTACACTAAGTAAAGAGTTCAAGAAATAGTAAGAATTTTTTAAAAAACACAGTTTCTCAACAGTAGAGATAAAGGTTGTAAACAATCAATGAATTTCAAAATGTCAATGTCAATTTTAATCCTTTTTGCACATGTTTTTGTACTATATTAGTTACTACAGATCAGCGAAAACATATGGTATTTGTCATTTTGGGACTGGCTTATTTAACTAAGTATAATGGTTTTCAGTTGTATCCATTTTGTTTCAAAAGACAGTATTTCATCCTTTTTTACAGCTGAATAGTATTCCATATTTCTTTATCCAGTCATCAGTTGATGCACATCTGGATTGACTCCATATCTTACCTATTGTACTTTAAGCTGTAATAAACAGGGGGTAAGATAACCATTCCATACACTAATTTCATTCACTTGAGTAAATTCCCAGGAGTGGGACTGCTGATTCATATGGTATATCTGTTGTCAGCTTTCTGAGATATCTTCACACTGTCTTCCACAATGGCTACATTAGTTTACATTCCCACCAGTAGTGGATTGGAGTACCTTTTTCTCCACATCCACATCAGCATTTATTGGTTATTGATTTCTGCATGACAGCCATTCTAACTGAGGTGAGGCAAAACTTCATTGTGGTTTTGATTTGCATTTCAATGATGGCAAGTAATTCTGGCTATTTTTTCATTAGTACGTTGGCCATCTGAATTTACACTTTTGGAAAAAGCCTGATCAATTCCTTTGCCAATTTCTAAACTGTATTGTTTGTATTATTGTGTTGAGTTTCCTTGAGCTCCTTGTAGAGTCTGGATATTTTGCAAATATTTTCTCTCATTCTTTCAGTTGCCTCTTCACTTTGCTGAGTGTTTGCTTTGCAGTGCAGAAGCTTCTCAGCTTGATATAATCCCATTTGTCTATTTTGGCTTTGATTGCCTGTGCCTCGGGAGTCTTTCAAAAAGTCCTTGCCTATGTCAATATATTGCAGAGTTTTCCCAATGTTCTCCTCTAGTAATTAATGGCATCAGATCATAGATTTAGATCCTTGATTATTTTAAGTTGATTTTTGTATCAGGTGTAAAGTAGGGGTCTTGTTTCATACTTCTGCACCTGGAGATCCAATTTTCCCAACACTATTTGTTGAAGAGACTATCCTTTCCCATGGATTGATTTTAGCTCCTTTGTCAAATATTCGTTGGTTGTAGATGCATGAGTTAATTTCTGGATATTCTGTTCCATTGGCTTCATGTCTATTTTTGTGCCAGCACGAGGCTGTTTAGATTATAACTGCCCTGTAGTATATCTTGAAATTAGATATTGTTATGGTGTTCAGCTTTGTTTTTGTTGCTTATGATTGCTTTTGTGATTTAGAGTCTCCTGTGTTTCCATGTGAATTTTAGCATCATTTTTCCTAGGTCTGAGAAGCATGTCATTGGTATTTTGATTTGTATCCCACTGAATCTGTAAATTGCTTTCAGTAGTATGGACATTTTGATGATGTTAACTTTTCCAATCCACATCACAAAAAATTTTTCCATTTTTTGTGTCTTATTTTTTTTCTTTAATGTTTTGTGATTTTTGTCATAGAGATATCTCACCTCCTTGGTTAAATTTATTCCAAACTAATTTTTTAACCATTGTGAATGGAATTGATCTTTCAAGTTCTTTCTCAGCCATGGCATTGTCTGTGTATACAAAGGCTATTGATTTTTGTGTGTTAATTTTATATTCTGCCCCTTTACCAAAATCATTTTTGAGTACCAATCACCTTTTAGAAACCAAAATTTCTCAAATGTTAGAATGTATCAGAATCACCCAAAGTTTGTCAGAACACAGATCAATGGACCCATCAAAATCAGAACATTTGGGTGGGGTCTGAGAATTTGCATCCCCAACAAGTTTGAATGAAATGCTATCATTGCTATTTTGAGGATCACTGAGAATAACTGTAAACCATTAAATTTATTAAAGACTCTTCCCTTTGTTAAAGAAAACTCCTTAGTGACAAGATCAGGTTTAAATTATATTAACCTATTTATAATTTATTTCCAATTCATTATTCACTATTTCAAAAATTCATCAGAATTTATAAGAAAATGTACATTTTCTAGAATGACTTTAGCAGTTAATTTGTTGAATGGGAATTTCGAGAAAAAGATGAAATTCTTTTTCCACGAAAGAAGAAATTTTCAAGAAACAAAATGGAGAACAAACCTAGGACATGGATCTCTACACATATTGGCCATTGTTCAATTCTATCCAACTTTGACTATCAGTTGTGATTTGTTTCTGCCTATTGTTTTTACTTACATAATAAAATGAAAAGCTGGGACTCTCCAGGTCCTTATAATTGTGAGGCTGTGGAGCCTGCACAATGATCAAGCGCCTACTCGCCCTTTCTTCACTTTCTGCAAAGTGCCAGCTGCAAGAACTTCTGAGATCATGGGGGAAAGAAAATCTCATCCTCTTGATGGAAAATGAAAATCCCTGCGGCGTTTACGAGACTTGGAGAGGAAGTAGCTGTTCACTTCATGATATGGAGAAGTACATGGGGCAAGGACCCAAATCTCGGAGCCTGCTTTCCATCATGTTACACGCAGAGAAAGGACACAGACATACCAGATAGTCTATATTGGATACAGATGTCCTGAAAGGAGTGAGTTTATTCTGCTCGGCTGCCATTACAACACCAGCTGCTTATGAAATCACGAGGAGACAGAGGTGAGGAAGGTTACATGTTCAGACATATATTTACAGTGATTTTACAAACCTCATTATTTGCAAAGAAGATCAAGATGAAAGCAGCCTGCTTGCAAATCCAGAGTCCCCAATTAGACCTACCATCCCCCAATCCCTTGAACACATTTACTGTAATATGCATGCACTAGCTGCAGAATTGAGGCAATTACACTGAGTGTCCAAGGGAAAAAAAAAAAAAGCCCTCTTTGATTCAATCAAGTGTCTGCTTTACTAGGCAGACATAACAACATAAATGAAATTGAATCTCATCCCCTTATCAAAAATGATGGTTTCAGTCTTCTTCTTTAAAAATGACATCTGGTTAGCAGCTCCTGAAAAAAATCTCTCCCAGCATCCTGTAAGATTTTGTTTCACTTTCTGAGGAGTTCTGGCTTCAAGTAAATGAACTTATCAAGCAATCAATTAAAGATTCTTAGCTCTGAAAACTACATGTTTAAATGGTTCCATAATTTGAAGAAATTCCCAATGACTATAAAATTGGTGAAAATTGGGGTAGTGTCTGACTCTGGCTCATAAAGGCGGCGATAGTATCCATTAGAAAATTGGAATGCAGTCCCTCATGTGCATGGCAATGCCGAGTGAGGCATTAACTAGGATTTGATAATATGCAGCACCTTTACACTTAAATTCATTGGCAACTGACATGCACAGAAACCTTCTGAACAAGAAGAGAGAGTAGGAGATGAACTTCCTGGGGGTGTGGAGAGGTCACCCAGGAAAGAGACTATGGGAGTAGCCACAGAGAGCCCAGAAAGCAAGGCCCACTGTGGGTGTGGTCATTCCTGTGGTCTATCGTTTCCAAATTTCAAAGGGCCAGGGAGAAAAGCCTGGGGAAATTAGTATAAGTATATAGTGGCTAGGCCAGATTCCCAGAAGGCAATTGTTAATTTTATGTGTCAACTTGACTGGGTTCAGGGATGTCCAAATAACTGGTCAAACGTTTTAGTGAGGATGTTTTCAGAAGAGATGAGCATTGGAATCAGTAAACACAGAAAAGCAGATAGGCCACCCCAGTATGATGGGCATCCCCCAATGCCCTGAGGGCTTGAATGAATGGAGAAATGTATCTTCTGCTTCCCTTGGACAGTAGAGAACATACTGGATCTGCCTCTCTGCAAATCCTGCCTGCACACAGGCAGCTGTGCAGCTGATAGTCTGTTCCATTCAACCCTCCTTACCTGGACAACCATGCAGGCCTTTCCTCTCAGCCTGGAGGTGTTTTCCCCACAGGTGTCTTTTTAACATCCCAGACAAGGGGGAAAGCACCAGCACACCCCCTGGCCCCATGCTTTTTCATGTTTCTTAGTAGTCTGAAAACTCTACGATGACAAGAGCCATGTCATTCTAGTAGGCAGTGCCCGGTGTAATAAATGACACAGGGTAGCACAAAAGAAGTTGCTGAGAGAAGTAAAGAACTAATGGGCGTTTGGGTAGGAACTTTAGTGCCCTTTATACCACTCTCAAGCTGTAACTATAAAAGGCTTTATAGCAGTCAGGATCCCTGTTCAATCAATACCATATCCACAGTGGACTAAAATAGCCAATGTCAGAATAGGGCAATTGGAGGAGCTGCATCCATGAGAGTCCTGTAGAAAAACAGAATCAATCAGTGATGCACACACACACAGAGAGAGAGAGCGCAAGAGCGAGCAGTGTTAAGGAATTGACTAACACAATTCTGAGCTGGCAACTCTGAGATCCATGGGGCAAGCTGTCCTGGCAGGATTCCCAGGCTACATACTAAACACAGAATTCTTTTAGGAAGCCTCAGTGTTTGTCCCTAGAGTCTAGAGGATTAGCTGAAGCTGATGTTGGAGAACTGGGTTGTGTTCCCAGGTTCTGGCACCAGCTCCTGCCCAGCTTCTACAATTGTGGACATGTGAGGTGTGACCCAGGAGATATGAGCTGGCACGCTCACTCTTTCTCTTTCTCTCCCTCCCCCATCAAATAAGTATTTTTTGTAATTCTGAAAGAGTAAGTGTGGCAGGAGAAGTTACCAGGACCTGGACAGAGATTTGTTTGAAGGGAGTACATTAAGAGGAGCTGTGACCTTGAGCCAGGAGATCAGTAACTTCAGGAAGGGAACCAGAGGAAGAAACATCCAAGCCATTCTCTCTTTCATCTAATCTCCTATTGGAGATTCTTAATAGCTAAGGCCAACAAAAAAACAAAAGCCAAGGGAGCAGCAGGAGAGCAAACAGGAAGTATCAGCAAGCACAGCAACAGAGCCAGAAAGCAGCCCTATGCACCCTGTGAATTATCAATGGGCCAGGTTACCCCTCCCAGGTTATCAGAGGATGCATGGATATTAAAGCTGTGACTAAATGCAACACATTTGGAATAGAGACCCTCATCTTAAAGACTCAGCAGGACAAAAATTTTTTTTAAATATTTATTATAGGAGATGACAAGAAAACATTGGAAATCTGGCAACAATAATAGCTGTAAGAAAATATTAGCTTGATTGAAACGAAGAAAAAGTAAGAAGGGGAAATAAGGTTGAGAGAAAAGGCAACATAAAGACAACATCAGCAGATGAACGGGGTAGGGATTGATCAAAACGAAAGTTAGCAATACAACTGCGGAGTTATGCTGCTGGAGACAGCCAAACGGAATTAACAATGTGAAAAATAAAAGTAAAAAAGAACTTGGAGAAACTCTCTACAGAAGAAGCAATCAAAGACATATTTGAGGAAACAACTTTCATGGTTATAACTTTTACTAAATTTGAGTTTTGAAATGTAATGATACAAATTTAAAGACCTTTCCATGTTCCCAGAAAAAGCCAATAATAAGATACACCTACATCATGGCAGAAGTTTTGAATTTCAAAAATATAAGCCTGTCGAATAGGTTGGATAATGTTGTCTTTGTCAATTACCCTTCAGGCTTGCAACTCCAAGTGCCAGAAGCAAATAGGCCACACATGAAGATGAAAATTGCAGCCTGCACATTTTATTATCAGTTTGCTCAGAAGAAAGATTTCAACATCTAGTTTTACCTTGGCATTTTGGATTGTTTCAATTGGATGAGAAATTAATCAAAATTTAAATCTGACATAGAGTCAACACCTATAATGCTTTCAACAAAGTAACACAGAATAGCTCTGACTCATTTTTAAACATTTTTATTTATACAAAGTGAACAAATTTCATTTATTTCAGATAGATTGATAGAAGATAGATAGATAGATAGATAGATAGACAAACAGACAGATGATTTGGGAGCATAGTGATATATCCCACCCTACCCTCCCTCCTACCCACACTCCTTCTCCTTCCACCCTCCTCCTTCCTTTTTATTATTTTAATTTTTATAATGACATATGTTCAGTTTATTTTATAATCATAAGATTAACCCTCCATTAAGTAAGGAATTTAGATAACATTCCTTACAGAAGAGTGGGCACGGAGATGAATGCTGTAAGAAATGTGTTAAGGTTGCCTGTCCTCAGCATTCATCCCAAACATAGATTTGAGAAAGTATATGTGTCATGTGGTCCATACTGAACTCAAGGTGGACTGCACAATGCTTCTCCTGGATTTCAATCACTGAGGAACAGAAATGTGCTTTTATTTTATCATCTTTTTAATTTTTTTTTTTTTTTTTTTTTTTACAGGCAGAGTGGACAGTGAGAGAGAGAGACAGAGAGAAAGGTCTTCCTTTGCCGTTGGTTCACCCTCCAATGGCCGCCGCGGTCGGCGCGCTGCGGCCGGCGCACCGCGCTCGTCCGATGGCAGGAGCCAGGAGCCAGGTGCTTTTCCTGGTCTCCCCATGGGGTGCAGGGCCCAAGCACCTGGGCCATCCTCCACTGCACTCCTGGGCCACAGCAGAGGGCTGGCCTGGAAGAGGGGCAACCGGGACAGAATCCGGTGCCCCGACCGGGACTAGAACCCGGTGTGCCGGCGCCGCAAGGCGGAGGATTAGCCTGTTGAGCCACGGCGCCGGCCCCATCATCTTTTTAATTTTATAGTGGTAAATGAGGTAGCAAAGTTTAATGAAGAGAAATAGATCTCATTGAACAGATGAGCATCTCAGGAAAGAACTGAGTGCCCAGTCTATGTGAAGACTCGTAATAAAAAAAAGGACATATATTCATAACCATCCCAAAGCTATGGTTGATGGTACTTAAAACAAGTGCTTTTATTTTGTATTGAAACTTGCCAACCATGGCTAAACTCTTGTATATTTGGGACCCTGAATTAGAAGGAATATTAAATGTTTAATATTTCCCTTTCACCTAAAAGCAAAGATATACTGATAATATAATGTACAACTGCATCACAGCTACTTGAGTAATAGTAGTTTTCTTCTTTAAAATTAATTTTGAAGACACTAGTGGTTGAGATTTTAATTAAGAAAACTTGATAAATCCATTTAGGGTCTGATTTAGCTGTTACTAAAGAATAATTCTTTATAAAATTTTTCACAGAGGATCTATAAATGTCCCCTTTTTAATGATGCTTAAAAATTAGTGTACACGATATGATTTAAACTGCATATTTTTAAACCACAGAAGCAGGCTACAAGATAATAAAAAACTGAGTAGCAATGTAGCAGAGCAGATCAACATAGCATCTCATATGAGTGCTGGCTGTAGTCCCAGATGACCCACTTCCTATCCAGATCCCTGCTAATGCACCTAGGGAAAGCAGCAGAAGATGACCCAACTATTTAGGCAGCTGAGAGCATGTGGGAGAGCAGAATTTAGTGTCACATTCCTGGCTTCAGCCCAGCTTAGCCCCAGATGCTACAGCCATTTAAGGAGTGAACCAGCATATGGAAGAGCTCTCTCTCTCTCTCTCTGTAACCCTGGCTATCAAATAAATGAATAAATTTTGTTTTAAAAAAGAAAATTACCCAATATGTTAATACTACTCTAAAGGCATTGATTTTGTGAATATTTACAATTTTTCTATAATGAATATATGTAACTTTTAAATCAGAAAAAGCATAATAAAAATGTTATATACATTAACACAACAAAATACAAATTTATAGTGAAAGATTGAAAGGAAATGGATCAAAGTGTTAACAGCATTTATCTCAAAGTTATACAAATCAGACTATTTTCTTCATTATTTTGGACATTTTGATAATAATCATGTTGTAGATTTACAAGGACATAAATGAAGGAAATCTGGAAGCATTTTAAACTATGATTTATCTTTGTTCTTCAAGGACCAACTATGAGAAAGAATATTCCACATGTTACACTAAGGAGTTTTATGATCCAATAATAATAAAAATCGTACTCTTAATAGCAACAATGACAAGAAGTAATATTTATGAGTATTTGAAGAGTACTATGTGCCAAGCACTGTTTAAACATTTAATATTAGTCTTATTTTATCTCTGAAACAACCTTACAAGGTGTGGTACTATTTTGATAACCATTTTACAGATGAGAATTTAGGCTAAAAGAGAGTAACAGGGAGTGAATAACTTCGTCCAATAGTTTGAGTGAATGCAATGTTTAGACCAGAATCTTGCATCTGAAAGCAGTTAATGATTAAAATAGGATATACAGAAAGAGCTATCTCTTGCCTACATCAGGACCTTTGAACCTGCACCTGATAACTTCCAAGGAGAAGAGCTGTCTTGCAGAAGAGACAATCCCCAGATGGTGAGCATCTACTTTTACACTCTGATATGGTCTTCACCTACATAGGGACTCCCCAGATGAGTACCCTGCATACTCAGCAACTGCGTGTGTGTAACATTCAGCAGAGGGAGAAATGAAGAAGATGAAGATGGAGATGGAGATGATGACGATGATGATGATGATGATGATGATAAAGTGAGAGAGAGAACAGGGGTCTCAGTGCATTCAGTGGCCTTTCTTTACTTGCTAGAGGTCAATCATCCTATAATGTGTTATCTCAGCTCTATGAACACTCATCTCCTTAGCTCTTCCCATCCTATAAATTTATAGTAATTGCCACATTGTTTCTAAATCATCTTTCTGACTTGGCTGTAAGAACCAGGACTCTTACCTCTATCTTGGTCTGTCTAACATCGCCCAGTTCATGCCTGGTTTTCAGTTATATTTATGGATAGTGCTCTTTTCACTCTCAAATAGAACTGGTTTGGGAAATAAATTATAAGCTTATATTAGTTTAATTTTACTACTTTCATTGTCTGGGATATGTGGCACATTTTTGGAGCTTTCTACACACATGGTAAATGAATGAATGAATTAGTGAATATACCCGCAACCACCTGAGAACTCACGTCCATTTTCTTTCTTTTCGCATTACTAAGAAAAAGCTTTCGGCCGGCGCCATGGCTCAACAGGCTAATCCTCCGCCTTGCGGCGCCGGCACACCGGGTTCTAGTCCCGGTTGGGGCACCGGATTCTGTCCTGGTTGCCCCTCTTCCAGGCCAGCCCTCTGCTGTGGCCCAGGAGTGCAGTGGAGGATGGCCCAGGTGCTTGGGCCCTGCACCCCATGGGAGACCAGGAAAAGCACCTGTCACCCGGCTCCTGCCATCGGATGAGCGCGGTGAGCCGGCCGCAGTGCGCCATCCGCGGCGGCCATTGGAGGGTGAACCAACGGCAAAGGAAGACCTTTCTCTCTCTCTCTCTCTCTCTCTCTTACTATCCACTCTGCCTGTCAAAAAAAAAAAAAAGAAAGAAAAAAAGAAAAAGCTTTCCCTGGGTAAGGCATGTGGGATTAGTTCTCATGATGATAAATTGAAGTGAAACACCTGGTCCCTTTGTCACATCCTGCATCTTGTCAGGACTCAGCTTGATGTGTATAACCATTCTAAATTATAGAATTATATTTACAAATTATAGGAGATTCCAGGAAGCGAAAATCCAGGATGGGTGTTGGATGATTAACGAAGTATCCAACCTGTGAAGACCCCAAAGCAAGTCCATAAAGACAAAGCTCATGACAAAACTGGGAACAACAGCAGCCTTCAAAACACCATGGCTGGGGTTTTATTACCACCTTCCAAAGCTCACCTGTGCTCATCTTTGTTCAAGTCAACTCGAGAACATGCAGGGAATAGGAATGTAGAACACGTAGTTTATGCAGAACCAACTTGACAACCTAAACGAGCACATTTTCCCACTGTCCCTCTGTCTATGCACCTACACTGTTCTCACCTGCAGTGTTATCAGTCTTCCTCAGGACCACACAGAATTTCAGATAATTTGCATGCTGTTCCTGTGGTGAAGTGTCCCCAGTAGCTTGCCCCAATTCCAAGCTTTCCTTTGAAAGAAGCAACACCTTTTTCACATCCTTCGTGTACCCAAAGTCTCATTATTGGTATTATTTTAACTTGATAGGCTTAATTGAGACAAAGACGAAGGATTAGGCATGCAATACTTTGTTGGAAATCAAAACCCACCAGTTTGTGATGGTGGAGTCAAAATTATGTTTATATAGTAGTTTCTGTTTATTTCTGCAATATTCCTTGAGTATCTGATCATCACATACAATATTTTATCAACAGAGGGGGAAGAAAGTCTGAATTTTTCATCAACTTAGAAGACATGAACTCAAGGCACAGAAGCACATTGTCATTAGTTGCAATCTAGTTCTCACTAAAGCTGCCATGTCTCAATCAGAATAGGAGGAATGTCCACAACCCTTCCTTCCTATGCTGCCAGATACCAAGTTAGCATTGGTGGGAAAGACCTAAATCCAGCAGGATTTGCAAGTTAAAGCTAGCTAGCATAGCACTAATGTCAATATGATTGGCATGTTTGTTATTGGGAGTATGTAGCCATGAAGTCATTTGCAGAATCACAGCAGCAAGAAACTAGAAATACCAAGTAAGAAAGAATTAGAGGCCAAAAATATGAGTATAATTTGTGATCCAGACATGATGTCAGAGCTGCAGTTCTGGCATAACCGCCTGGATTTACTGTCTGCTAATGTCTTCCTTTATCCTTAATGTCCATTTCTGTGACCTCCATTCCTTTAGTTTCTTTGTAAGTTTTATTTATTTATTTGAAAGTCAGAGTGGCAGAGAGAAAGAGAGAGAGAGAGAGAGAGAGAGAGAGAGAGAAAGAGAGAGAGACTCATAGAGAGAGATATCTTCTGTCCACTGATTCACTCCCCCAAATGAATGCAATAGCCAGGACGAGTACAAGTGTATCCCATATGGCTGGAAGGTACCCAAGTACTTGGCCCTCACCTACTCCTCCCATGTGTATCAGCAGGAAGCCATACTGGAAGTATGGTGTAGCTGGGACTCTACTCAGACACTCCAATACAGGATGTGGTCATTCCAAGCAGTCACTTAACTTGGTATTCCACAATGCCCACTCCTAAACAACATGGATGATCTGGGCTCCATACTTTTGTATCTCTGTCCCTCTCTCTGTTCCAGACTCTGTCTGTCTTTATGTCTCTTACAGACAGACAGACAGACAGACATACACACACATATGATCACTTAAGTGCTACTACAAGTTCTGAGAATAGATTAAATTATTCAAGAAATACAAGCCATATCAGGAATTAGCCAACATACTAGCTGGAAACTTGTGTGAAATGGTACCAGGCAGGCACAAAAAGACCTGAATCACATGTGACTGATAGAACTAAGCTATTTGGGGCTCTATTGCATAGTGGAGTGACTATGGATAATTATGAGGCACTGAATATTCCTCTGGAAGAAGAGGTTTTGAATGGATTCATCCTAAAGAAATACTAAATATTTGAGGGGATGTGTTGATCACAATGATCACAATTACATATCACATAATATTATACATGTATTGAAATATCACGATACTCCATAAAAATGTACAATATTAATGGATGTTAGTTTCAAAAATTTAAAAATAATAAAGTTGGCATAGAGGAAAAACTTAAATATAAAAAATTATTCTTTTAGGGTCTGGCACTGTGGCATAGCAGGTAAAGCCACTGCCTACAGTGCTGGCATCCCATAGGGGTGCCAGTTCAATTCTCGGCTGTTCCACTTTTGTTCCAGCTCTGTGCTATGGCCTGGGAAAGCAGTAGAACAAGTTCTTGGGTCCCTGCACTGATGTGGGGGACTTGGAAGAAGCTACTGGCTCCTGGCTGCAGATAGGCACAGCTCCGGCCATTGTGGCCAACTGGGGAGTGAACCAGTAGATGGAAGACTTCTTGCTCTCTCTGCCTCTCCTCTCTCTGTGTAACTCTGACTTTCAAACAAAAAAATAGATTTTTTAAAAAACATTCTTTCATAAGTAGAGAGTATAATAACAGTTACCAACTTATCATCATGGAGAAAGTAGAAGAAAGGAGATGCAGCAAGTTATAGGGGTAAGTGTTACAGTAAGATAGAGGAATACATTCTAGATATCTATTGAACAGTGTGTTGAGTATTATCAGTAATAATGTATTTCAAAACAGAAGAGAGAATGTTGAGTGTTCCCACCATAACGAAGCAATAAATGTTTGATGCAGTGGATATGCCAAATATTCTGATTTGATCATTACAAAATGTAATGATCAGAATGCCACAGTGTACCCACAGTTACTATATGTCAATGAAAAATAAACAGAAAGTAAAAGAATAATAAGCCTTGACTTTGTAATGCTATTGACAATTTGATTCACGCTATTGCATCTGCTTGTAGCCCTGTGCATCAGTCAGTTTGGCTGTATAAAGTAACAGGCATACATATACTTAATTAACCTAAATTTGAGATGACTGTAATTCCAAATATAAAAATTCATTAATTCAGGAGACAGATTATCACATCATATTGGTGAATATTCTATAAATCTCTGTTCCCATTCTACTAAAAAGTCATACCTATTCTTCTCTTGTGACATTCATTCTTTGCTACACATGCTACAATAATCTATGTCACTTCTTCTTTCCTCCTCATACATAAAGCTCCTCTAACTCAGAAATTATATTAGATTTATCTTTTTTATTTATCATAGAGGTCTAACTGAGTATTCCTAAATAAATCAAATTACAGATTTTAGGACCTTTTCATTACTTGACACTCAATTTCATATAGAACTAGCCATTTATGTTTTCCCTCTGAATTTGTGGTTTTATTATGTTGAATGTCAATTTTCAATAATGTAGTATTTCAGGCTGACAGTTTTTGCTATCAATTTGTAAGAGAATATCATTAATGTCAACATGTACTACCTGATTATAGGGTAAAGTCATTGAGCTGCCAGCAAAGGTTTAGATGCACAGTGTGTCAAGGTGGGTAAGACACTGTCATCACATCATTTATGAAATGCAAAACCTCACATGGATTCAAAAACCTTACTGTGACATTTACTGAGTTTGACTTTGTAAATTCTCATTTGCAGAGTAGATAATAATGTTCATATTTTGGATTGGTTGTTAAGAAAAAATATATATGCAAACAAGATTAGCCCACAGTTCATTCTCAGTTCACTCTGATTCTAGAAGACTTTTTTCTAAATTTCACACCCAATAAATTAATTATTAAAATCACAAAACCCCACAACTTGGAGCAAACTTATTAAAAAGCATCAATTGGGCACTTTTTTCCTATGAGACCTAAGATATTAAATTGAATACATTCCAGAAAACAAGGGATGCTAGGAATAGATACCATTTCTAACTTTTTAAGGATGATATTAGAAAGTGAAAGCAAGCCCTTTTACACAAGACTAAAGGGTATATATGGCTGGGAGTGAGTCAGGGCTGTGTGGAATGTCTGTACTCGTACACTAATACACAAGGGATCCAAGACAGTGTCTCTACCCCCAACCCACCAACACCCTCAAACACATGCTCCAGCGTATACGCCCCAGAGAGATCAGTAAAGTAGATGCCATTTTTACAGTGTTCAGGAGGCCAAGGATTCGACAGGTGTGAATATTACTACTACACAGTGAAATCCCAGACGAAAGCTGCAAGCCTTGACTATACCCCCTTTGTCAGCTCCCTGGGGCTGTTGCCTCATGGCTTCTGCAGACATGGGCTTGAGTCACAACAAACTGTGAAAAGGCAAGAAATCCAAAATGGAGTTTAATGTTCTTGAAGTGCTGCTCTGTCTATGCTCTTATTTGCTCGATTCCCATCTTTTCTGTGTTGGATTATGATAGCAGAAAAGCTGTCACCACTCAATAACTAACTGTGCCTCATATACATTGTTGTCTCCCGAAAGCCCACTCTGAGTGGCTCAAACCAAGGCTCTTTGCATCATCCTACACTCCATACTCCCTGTGATAGCTTTGTTATGGATCAACCAACTTGGTAAAGATGAACCACAGTCCCAATAATTCCCCTTCTAGAATGTTTCTGGTTGGATGAGCCACAAGGATATTCTCACACAACCATTGGAGGATGGCAGCAAAGAATTTGTGGAATACATACACTTTCTCCCATGTATTCAATCAGACATTACTGTAATTGTTGCCAAAAAGGGAGTTTTCAAGTATAATTAAAGCCCTAAGGGAGAGCGGCAAGATGGCGGAATAGGAAGGGAGCACACCGATATTCTGGGGAGAGACAGTTTAATAAAAGTGGAGATACTGCAGGTTCAAGGAAGAGTAGGGGAAGAAACAGCAGAGAAAACCCTTCCGGAACTGGAGATTCACAGTGGACCTGCGTGGAGAGCGTGGGAGCCCGCAGTTTGGGACACCAGCAGCAGATTCAACACACCAGCGCTGGAACGCGAGGTGAGCAGAACCTCAATAGCCCGAGATACCAGGAGGGAAGCGTAAAAGGGAGCCTAGAGCGAACAAGGCTTGAAACCCTGCAGGGAAAAGTTCACCAGGCTAACTAGAAGGGGGGGGGGGAAGTGACCCATACGGACACGAGCTTCTCTCTCTCCGCTCACCTCTCAAAGGTGAACAAGACAAAGAGCAGGCGCCATTTTAGAATACATCATAAGCAGGGCGACCTCGGGTCGGCACCGGCCCCAAGCCTAGCAGAAAAACCTGACTCTGGGTGGGAGGGGTGAAATAACAGGAGATTAGAACCTAATGAATGTGTGGTGCTAATGAACTGAGACTGTGAAAAAAGAGGTGGTGGGGGAGAGAACTCACAGAAATCACGAATTCATGTGAGTAGTCTCCAGAGATGCTACAGTTCAGTAGCCTTGGCAGCCCAGTGGGAGACTACAGGAGAATCTCAGCCCACACAAAGGGCCGCAAAGATTCCTTCTCTGGTCCTTGGGAAAGAGCTTCCGAACTCTGGCTCCTGTGGGTATATCATTCGCCTGCTAACCACCCCCAATTCCATTCAGCTGTGTGGAATTACTTCCCTTTTGAACCAAAAAAAAAAAAAAAAAAAACTAACAGAGAGAGATTTACCACGCCTAACCTGGGAGTGTCTCCTTTGACACACCCTCAACCCTGAGGAACCAAACAGAGCTCGCAGGCCACACCCATCTCAAGCCTCTAAGGCTCCATCAAAAGCAGACAGTCCACTTAATCTAGAGTCATAGTATAACAAGAAAAAAACACCACAGTGAAGAAACCAATATGCCAAACAACAAACGCAAAAACCGAGGTAATAAGAACAAGGAAGACACTATGGCATCCCCAAATGAAAAAGACACCCCAATTCAAGATTACGAAGATGATGAGATAGAAGAGATGCAAGAAGCAGATCTCAAAAAATTGATAAGAACACTAAGAAGTACTCAAAAACAAATTCTTGAACTACAGAAATCCTTAATGGACAAGGTAGAAAATCTCTCTCGTGAAAATGAAATATTAAGGAGAAATCAAGCTGAAATGAAACAACTAGTAGAACATGAAACTGTGATAGTGACGAGAAATCATAATGAAGTGAAGAATTAAATAGATCAAAGGAAAAACACATTAGAGAGCCTTACAAACAGAATGGGTGAGGCAGAAGAGAGAATATCGGACTTAGAAGACAGAGCACAGGAAACTATACAGTCAAACCAAAGAAAAGAAGAGGAAACTAGAAATCTAAAAAATATTGTTGGGAATCTACAGGATACTATTAAAAAACCCAACATTCGAGTTCTAGGAGTTCCTGAAGGCATGGAGAGGGAGAAAGGATTAGAATGCCTTTTTAGTGAGATAATAGCAGAAAATTTCCCAGTTTTGGAGAAAGACAGAGACATCCTAGTACAGGAAGCTCATAGAACCCCTAGTAAACATGACCAAAAGAGGTCCTCACCACGACACGTTGTAATTAAACTCACCACAGTGAAACAGAAAGAAAAGATCCTAAAATGCGCAAGAGAGAAACGTCAAATTACACTCAGAGGATCTCCAATTAGACTCACGGCAGACTTCTCATCAGAAACCCTACAAGCTAGAAGGGAATGGCGAGACATAGCCCAGGTACTTAGAGAGAAAAACTGCCAGCCCAGAATATTATATCCTGCCAAGATCTCATTTGTGAATGAAGGTGAAATAAAGACCTTTCATAACAAAAAAAAATTGAAAGAATTTGTTGCCACTCGTCCAGCCCTGCAAAAGATACTTAAAGATGTGTTACACACAGAAACACAGAAACACGGCCATCAACATGAAAGAAGATAAACGAAGGGAACCTCACAGCAAAAGATCACAGGGAATTCAAAGCATACATTTGGATAAAGAAATTATGGGACATGTACTCTATAGAATACTATACAGCAGTGAAAAACAATGAAATCCGGTCATTTGCAACAAAATGGAGGAATCTGGAAAACATCATGCTGCGTGAATTAAGCCAGTCCCAAAGGGACAAATATCATATGTTCTCCCTGATCGGTGACAACTAATTGAGCACCCAAGGGAAAACCTATTGAAGTGAAATGGACACTATGAGAAACAGTAACTTGATCAGCTCTTGTGCTGACTGTTGTTGTACAATGTAATACTTTATCCATTTTAGTAATTTTTTTATTCTAGTACTATTGGTTGAACTCTGTAATTAACAAACAATTATTCTTAGGTGTTTAAATTTTAACTGAAAAGTGATCCCTGTGAAATGTAAGAGTGGGAATAAGAGAGGGAGGAGATGTACAATTTGGGACATGCTCAATCGGAACTGCCCCAAATGATGGAGTTAGAAACATGCCAGGGAATTCCAATACAATCCCATCAAGGTGGCATGTACCAAGGCCATCTCACTAGTCCAAGTGATCAATTTCAGTTCACAATTAATCACACTGATAGGTCTAAGAGTCAAAGGGATCACACAAACAAGACTAGTGTCTGCTAATACTAACTGATAGAATCAAAAAGGGAGAGAATGATCCAACATGGGAAGCGAGATACACAGCAGACTCATAGAATGGCAGATGTCCTAAATAGCACTCTGGCCTCAGAATCAGCCCTTAAAGCATTCAGATCTGGCTCAAGAGCCCATGAGAATATTCTAGGCATGAAAAGCCAAGACACTCTGGAAAAAAAAAGAAGACCTAAATGGAGGATCTCTGTGAGTGAGATCCAGTGGAACGAATGGGGCCATCAAAGAAGGAGGTACCTTTCTCTGAAGGGAGGAGAGAACCTCCACTTTGACTATGACCCTGTCGGAATAAGATTGAAGTCAGCGAACCCTAAAGGCTTCCATAGCCTTGGCAACTCATGACTAGAGCCTAGGGGGATTACTGAGGCCATAAACAAGAGTGTCAAATTGTTAAATCAACTTCAGGAGTCACTGTGTACTTACGTCTCATGAGGGATCTGTCCTTAATGTGTTGTCCAATGTGAAGTAATGCTATAACTAGTACTGAAACAGTGTTTTACACTTTGTGTTTCTGTGTGGGTGCAAACTGATGAAATCTTTACTTAGTATATACTGAATCAATCTTCTGTATATAGATAATTAAAAATGAAAAAAAAATCTTGGTGTTAAATTGGAAATTGCCTAGAAAATTAATCATTTTTTTAAAAAAAATATATCATTAGCATCTTTGTCCTTAATGTGCTATACATTGTGAATTAATACTATAACTAGTACTCCAACAGTATTTTTCACTTTGTGTTGCTATGTGAGGGCCAACTGTTGAAATCTTTACTTAATATATAGTAAACTGATCTTCTGTATATAAAGAGAATTGAAAATGAATCTTGATGTGAAGCAAGGGGAGAGGGAGTGGGAAAGGGGAGGGTTGCGGGTGGGGGGGAAATTATGGGGGGGGAAGCCATTGTAATCTATAAGCTGTATTTTGGAAATTTATATTCTTTAAATAAAAGCGTTATAAAAAAAAACAACAAAAAAAAACAAAAACAAAAAAAAAGAATTGTATATCACTATGTTCCTAAATCTGTACGTATGAAATATATGAAATCTGTGTACCTTAAATAAAAAAAAAAATTTCAAGTTAAAAAAAAAAAGCCCTAAATCAGTTGATTTTATGTTAATCAAAATAAAGACTATCCTGGGTAGACCAGACTTAGCTGAGATTAATAGAGACAGTAGGATATCCCTGAGCCCAGTGGCTCCACACAGAAGCTGAATCTGTAGTTGCTTCCTCTTCATTCTACATCTTCCTACCAGACAGCTCCTCTGTGTCTCTACCTGTAGACAACAAGTGTTAGCTCAGCCCTCTGGGGCCCAGGTTGCTTGTGACTTTCCCTTCTTGATTGTCTGTCTTGTAGCCTTAGGATTTGCTCAACCAGCTACATAACAGTGAAGACAATTCTTTCACACATGAAAACTTATCTCCAACTGCTTCCATTTCTCTGGTTGAATCCTGACTAGCAAACTGCTTCATAACCCTCGTTGTCCTGTCATTCATCATGTCCTAACCATTCATCCTTCTAAGCAACACCCTAAATCACTGAAGACAACATTGCTATCAGGGAATGTAGTTGTAGTTTCTTACTTCTCCCATTGGTAATTATTTAGTTCTGCTTTCTCCACTGGCATTAGACAAGTCCAGAATCTCAATAGTTCTCATGAGAATGACTAGAACAGCTTCATATACTTCTACTCAGCACAGCACTCATATACAACCTTCCTTCTTCACTGAAGAAGGATAAAATCCTTCTTCTGTGATAAAATCAAGGCTAACCATGCAAGCCTACATTTAATGCCTTGCTGTGGTTTTCTACTACATGAACTCCCAGACCTCTAGCATGCCCTCAAATTACTATACTACCTGGCTCTTTCCCACTGCTCTACTATCTTCTCATGCCACACTCTACATTTCCACTGCTACTCAGTGGCCTGAAAATTTCTTAAACATTACCTCCATGGGAGGCAGAAAAATGGTTCACCAAAGATGTACATGTGCTAATCCATGACACCTCAGAGCAGGGCATGGTATATGATGAGTTAGAAATAAGATTGCTAATGTAATTAAGATTGCTAATCAACTTATCTTTAGATGAGGCGATTATTATGCATTATGTGGATGGCCTCAATGTCATCACAAGGGTCTTCATTAGTAAGATAGGGAAGCAAGAGAGTGAGAATTGGAGTATGAGAGTGAATTGAAGATGCTACACTGCCAGCTTTGATGATAGAAGAAGGGCCTATAATCCAAGGAATGAGGTGGTCTCTAAATTCTGGGAAAAAAGTAAAGAAATGGATTCTTAAACATTTATTTATGTATTTATTTATTTGAAAGACAGAATTACACAGAGAAAGGGAAATACAGAGAAAAAGAGAGATTTTCCATCTGCTGGTTCGCTCCACCAGATGGCTGCAATGGTTAGTGCTGGGCCCAGCTAAAGCAGGAGCCTGGAACTCCGTGCCCATCTCCCACATGGGTGACAGGGGTCCAGATACTTGGATCATCCTCTGCTGCCTTACCAGGTACATTGCCAGGCAGCTGGATTGGGAGTGGAGCAGTTGGGACTTGAACTGGTGCTCATGTGGGATGCTGGTTTCACAGGCGATAGCTTAACATGCTATGCCATAAAATGCCAGCCCCCCAAAATGTGTTCTTTCATTGAGGCTTCAAAGGAGAAAAAAAATCGAATATCTCAATTTTAGTTCAATGATACTTATTTTGGACTTCTGGCTTCTAAAATTTAGTATAAAATGTATCGACTTATACTACTAACTTTATAGTAATTTTTACAGGAGCAGAACAAAACTGCTATATCCATCACTAAGAATTCATAAGCCAGCAAGATTTCAAAGCTGACAGAAGATACTATTCACTTTATATCTTATAAATAGAAATAATTCCCATCTGTTGCACCTCACTTTTCATTAAATAAATGAATTTTTACTGTTTAGCTTATTCTTTTGAAATAAACAAATATATTTTGAAATCTTACATAATAGTGAAAAGACTGCCTTTTATATCATTTATCTGAATTAACCAATTGATAACATTCTGCCACACTTGTTTCTTTTCATAATATGGTCCTTGTAGTTTGCTTGCTTCACTATAGACCTATGAAAATCTCATTATTAAATAATACAGGCTCATGGAAAAGCATGTAGAAATTTATGCCTAAGAAACCTCTTATTTATATATCTTATGTTTACTTTTAAATGTCTCTCATTTTTAACTTTAAGAAAGCTTGATTCATTCCTACTGGAGTTTATTCCACAATTTGTAGGGTGAACTTTTTAGTATATCCCATAGTATTTACATTCTTCCCATCATCCCTGCTTATTTAAGCTCATTGAAGGCAAGAACCGTAGGTTCATCTACCACACCAAAGGTTCTTAGCAAAGAATCTGATATAGAGTATATATTCTTCACAATTATTTATTGGTCAAATTAAAGAATTGCCAAGAGACCAAAGCATAAAATATAAAGTTATTCTTAAGCTAACATTAAGAAATCTCCAATGCAGATGCCAAACTCAAAAGACAACATGAAAATAAAGCTACTATAAACATTCACACATAAATCTATGGAAATATAGCTTCTTTTCTCTTAAATAAATATCTAGGACCAATGTAACTGTATATTAAGGTAAATGCATGTTCAACTTGCTAAGTAAGTAGTTTTTCACAGTGGCTACATCATTTTAAATTCCTACCAGCTATATATGAGTGTTCCAGAAGCCACATATTCTGGTCAACAATGGATATAATCTTTAAAGTTTTAGTCATTGTAGCAAGTATGTAGTGATTTCATCATGGCTTTAATTTACATTTATCTAATGACAAATGACATGTGGTATCCTTATGAGTGCTTAGTTGCCATTTATATATTTCCTCTGCTGAAATAACTATTCAGATCCTTTTCTTATTTTTATTGGGTTAGCTTTTGCTTATTATTACATTTGGTGAGTTCTTCATTAATTCTGAATGTAAGACCCTATTAGACATATGTTTTGTGAATAATTTCTCATAGCGTGTAGGTAGGAGTTTGAGTAGGAGAAGATTACAACATGGCAAGAGGGTATTTTTTAAATGATAGATGGATTACATCATAGAGTTGATGGCTTGGGACTATGCATTTGTGAAAATCTATAGAATTGTACATCTAAAGGTATGAATTTTATGTTATATAAAATGTTTCTCATTAAAAACCATACCTTTGCTTCAAAAACTGTATGATAGAAGAGTAGGATGCACCAACAATTTATCTCCTCACCTGAACAATCATTATCCTGCAGAATCTGTCCAATTGAGGTAACTATTTTGAAACTCTGGAGTATATGGAAAGCTTCAGTTTCCAAGGAAAGGCACAAATGGCAAATTGCAATTAATTTCAGTCAATTTCAGCTATTAGGTCAATAGCAGCATCCACTGACCAAATTCCTCGTCCTGTGACAGGTGACTGCCATGCACACCTTCCTGGAGTAGTTAGCACATTGTTTTAATTTTTTTATTTTTTAACAAGTATGTTTATTTATGCATTTGAGAGGTAGCGTTACAGAGAGAGGCAGAGACACACACAGAGAGAAGTCTTCCATCTGCTGTTTCACTTTCCAGATGGCCTCAGCAGCTGGAGCTAAGCGGATCCAAAGTCAGGAGCCAGGAGAGTGCAGGGTCCCAAATACTTGGGCCATCTTCCACTGCTTTCCCAGGCCACAGCAGAGAGCTGGATCAGAAGAGGAGAAGCCATGGGGCCAGCACTGTGGCTTAGCGGGATGAGGCTGCTGCATGCAGTACTGGCATCCCATATGGGCGCCAGCTGTTCCACTTCCAATCCAGTTCTCTGCTATGGCCAACTGGGGAGTAAGCCAGCGAAAGAAGACCTCTCTCTCTCTCTCTCTCTCTCTCTCTCTCTCTCCTCTCTCTCTCTCTCTGCCTCTGCTTCTCTGTGTGTGTGTAACTTTGACTTTCAAATAAGTAGATGAATCTTTAAAAAGAAGGAGGAGGAGGGAAGCTGGGATACCAACCGGCACTCATATTGGATTCTGGCACTGCAGGTGGAGGCTTAGCTCTTTATGCCACAGCAGCAGCCCCACACATTTTTTTAGAAGCCCGGATGGGAGAAAAAGACTCTCCTATCAACACATTTAAGATCTATTCGCTGATTGGTGCTTCTGACCATGGAAGTGCAGGCACAGAGGCAGGCAGTCTTCACTGCACTCAACCTCCCTTAACTGTTGCAAGCCTCTTCCTCACCATTTAAAGTGGCTTCCATGGGATTTAAAGTACCAGTGTTTTTTTCTCTTTCATTTTCTCTTTTTTCCATTCTGGCAGCCATAGTCATATGTTAAATACTAGGACACTAAAAACAACCCTCAAAATGAGGAAATCAGTCACTGAAGATGCCAAAGTAAAAATTCAGGCAAGACCCAAGAAGACCCTAAGTATACAGCTGAGGCTGATCTTCCAAACAAAGACAACCAGGCCAGCGCCGTGGCTCAACAGGCTAATACTCCGCCTTGCGGCGCCGGCACACCGGGTTCTAGTCCCGGTCGGGGCGCCGGATTCTGTCCCGGTTGCCCCTCTTCCAGGCTAGCCCTCTGCTGTGGCCCGAGAGTGCAGTGGAGGATGGCCCAAGTGCTTGGGCCCTGCACCCCATGGGAGACCAGGGAAAAGCACCTAGCACCTGGCTCCTGCCATCGGATGAGCGCGGTGTGCCGGCCGCAGTGCGCCATCCGCAGCAGCCATTGGAGGGTGAACCAACGGCAAAGGAAGACCTTTCTCTCTGTCTCTCTCTCTCTCACTGTCCACTCTGCCTGTCACAAAAAAAAAAAAAAAAAAAGATGAAAGAAAAGTGGATCCTGCTATCTACAGAGCTTATACACCAGCTGGGATCTAAAAAAAAAAAAAAAACCTGCAACAACTGAAGAAACAATAATAAGAAATAGCAAACCCTTGGCTACAGGGGAAATTTGCTTCATATAGTCACCATTTTATTAGATTCACCTGTTCAACTTTCAAAAAGTCACAAAATAGAAAAAAAAAAGAAAATGCAGCCCATGCAAAAGGAAAAAAATAAACAGAAATTGTCCCTGAAAAACAGCTGGTTTAAAGCAACTTTTAAGATGCTCAAAGAGCCAAGGGGAAATGTGAAGAAAGTCAAAAAAGTAACATACAGGAAAAATGTCACTATCCCTCTTTGCAGATGACTTGATTCTTTATTTAGGGGATCCAAAGAACTCTATTAAGAGAATATTGGAACACATGGAAGGTTTTGGTGAAATAGCAGGATATAAAATCAATGCACAAAAACCTTTGTGCATTGCCTTTGTATATACAGGCAATGCCATGTCTGAGAAAGGACTTCTAAGATCAATCCCATTCATAATAGCCACAAAAACAATCAAATACCTTGGAATAAACTTAACCAAGGATGCCAAAGATCTCTACAATGAGAATTACAAAATCTTAAAGAAAGAAATAGAAGAGGGTACCGAAAAATGGAAAAATCTTCCATGTTCATGGATTGGAAGAATCAATGTCATGAAAATGCCCATTCTCCCAAAAGCAATTTATAGATTCAATGTAACTTTACTTTTTGTTATTTACATGGTTTAAAAGACTAATATATTAGTTTCTTAAATACACATACACATAGTTAGGTATTAGTTTAAAAGCTATTGTTTATATTTAAAGATTTATTTATTTATTTGAAAGTCAGAGCCACACAGAGAGAGAAGGAGAGGCAGAGAGAGAGAGAGAGGTCTTCCATTGGCTGCGCAGATCTGAAACCAGGAGCCAGAAGACTTTTCTGGGTCTCCCACGCAGGTGCAGGGTCCCAAGGACCTGGGCCATCTTCTACTGCTTGCCCAGGCTATAGCAGAGAGCTGGATTGGAAATAGAGCAGCCAGGACTCCAACCAGCGGATGCCATGGGATGCCAGCACTGCACACGGTGGCTTCACCCGCCACACCACAGCACCTTCACCCACCACACCACAGCGCCAGCCCCTAAAAGCTATTGTTATTTGATTTATAACTTCACAATATGGTTTCTATACAACTGACGTGCCTAATGTATAAAAATTATAATTGTATGTTTTTGGATTCACAAGTTATAAAGATGGAATTCTGTTACAACAACAACTTTACGAGGTGGGGTAGAGTTATTGTTCTTAAAGCAGGCTTAAATTCAAATTTTAGTTATATTTGGGATGTTCAATGCCATCGCCACTGTAACCACAGACAAAATAGACGTAGTATGTATACAGATGAAAAATGTGAAGGAAATTTAAGTGTTTCACTACTTTAAAATCAGTGAAATACAAAAGAAGACAGTAATAGAAGAAACCACAGTCAAAAGACTCAGTCATACAGGGAACAAACCAAAAATAACAGAAGTCAGTTTCTCCTTAATATCTTTTTTTTTTTTTTTTTTTGGACAGGCAGAATTAGACAGTGAGAGAGAGAGAGAGAGACAGAGAAAGAGAGAGAGACAGAGAGAAAGTTCTTCCTTTGCCGTTGGTTCACCCTCCAATGGCCCCTGTGGCTGGCGCAGGCGCACCGCGCTGATCTGAAGCCAGGAGCCAGATGTTTCCTTCTGGTCTCCCATGGGGTGCAGGGCCCAAGCACCTGGGCCATCCTCCACTGCACTTCCAGGCCACAGCAGAGAGCTGGACTGGAAGAGGAGCAACCAGGAAGAATCCGGTGCCCCAACCAGGACTAGAACCGGGGTATCTGTGCCACAGGCGGAGGATTAGCCAAGTGAGCCACGGCTGGCCAGTTTCTCCTTAATATCAATGACTTCAAATGTAAATGAATGAACTCTCCAGTAAAAAAACAGATATTGTCAGAATGAGTAACAAAATGATCCAACTATAAATTTTCTACAAGAAATTAATATTAAATACAAAGATACAAAATAGATTGAGAATAAATGGACGGAAAATGTTGTTCTGTGCAAATTTAACCAAAAAAGATCAGAGATAGATAATCTAAAATCAGGCAAAATAGACTCTAGAAAAGTTATGAGACAAAGAACGACATTATTTACTAATAAAATACCCAATACAGTGGGAAGATATATAACCATTTTAAATAATTTTGTACCTAATATCAGACCTTTTAAATATATGAAAGAAAAATAAGAAAAGTAAAGGGAGGGACCAGCACTGTGGCACAGTAGGTTAATTCCCCACCTGCAGTGCCTGCATCCTGTATGGGCGCCGGTTCTAGTCCTGGCTGCTCCTCTTCAGATCCATCTCTCTGCTATGGCCTGGGAAAGCAGTAGAAGATGGCTCAAGTCCTTGGGCCCCTGCATCCATATGGAAGACCCAGAAGAAACTCCTGGCTCCTGGCCCTGGATTGGCACAGCTCTAGCCAGTGTGGCCATTTGGAGAGTGAACCGGCAGATGGAAGACCTTTCTCTCTGTCTCTCCCTCTCACTGTCTGTAACTCAACCTCTCAAATAAATAAAATATTTTTAAAAGAAAAGAAAAGGTAAACATAGGCGGTTCTACAATAACAGCCACATACTTAAATTTTTCATTGTCAACAATGGTCAGAACAACCACACAAGAAGAAAATAAGCAAGAAAACGGAGAGCTTGAAAAACAAGAAATCTCGTAGCTCTACTATATATATATATCAGCTCTGCTCTATATATCAGATATACTATATATCTACTATATATACCAGACATATATATATATATATATCAGACATATACTATATATATACATAAATATATATACATATATATATATCAGCCATATAAAGAAGACTACTCAACAACAATCAAATTCATATTCTTCTCAAAAGCACTTGGGGCATTTTTCAGAAAATTGGAATTTTGTGCACTGTTGGTAGGAATGCAAAATTATATAGCTCTGTGGAAAACGCTAATGTTATTCCTCAAAACACTTACAAAAAAAGACCATATGATCCAACAATTCTGTTTCTGAGTATGTAATCAAAAGAATTGAAAGTAGGATCTCCAAGAGGTACTTGTACACCTATGTCCTTAACAGTAAGTAATTAAAATGAGGAAACAACCCAAATGTCCAACAGTGAATGAGCAAAAAAGTGAACTATGTTAAAGGATACAATGGAACATTGTTCAGTCTCATGAAGAAATAGAACTTTGACACATGCTGCAACACAGGAGAATGTTGAGGACCTTATGCTAAGTGAATAAATAATCTACAAAAAGACAAATATTGTATGAATCCACTTATATAAAGTACTTAGAAGAGTCAAGGGTCATAGTAAAAGAAGATTGAATAGTAGTTTCCAGGACTAGGAGAGAAAAATGGGGAGTTATTTTTAATGAGAATATAATTTACATTTTGTAAGATGCAAAGTATTTGTTCTGGAGATGGATAATTCTAGAGTAGTGTAGGATGCAAAAAAAGCAAGATTTATGTAATATCACTGATTTAAAATGCTTAATATTTTTGTTACAATTACTCTTCCACAATTTTTAATTTTATGCATTTTATAAATCAATCATAAATTTCATTGTCAAAAATTGGCTTTGCTTAAAATCTAATCAGTTTATTTTCTAGTCCAATGGAACCCACAACTAAGATCATGAGGCCATATCCACCATACTATAGCACAATTTTACTCATCAGAAAAATCCCCACAAAGCCATCATTGGAAACATGCATTTGTAGAAATGAAATATGTCACTTTATTCCCTCCTAATGTTTGACAGTTAATTTCTGTGTGCCATCCTTGCCTTATATGGCTAACTTCTAAACCATTGCAGAGGTTAAAGTCTCCCCATCAAGACTCCTTCCAACCTGTATATAATCAGATGAAGTTGAGAGAAGATGTCAGTGAACGTATTAATTTTTGAAAATCTCAAAAACATAAACAGGCTTTCAAAGACCATATGGTAGTCTTCTTTAGTTTCCAAACCACAATGGATATACTGGGATTGATTATTCTAAGATCCCTGCAGTAAATGAAATCTAAAGTAGTTCCAACAAATATGAAATTGTGGTGGAAAAATAATTTCAGCCATTTGCAGTCATATCCTGGGTTTTTTTCTATCCAAAAAATACCTGGGGGTGGGAGTAATTAAAGGAAATCAGCAGGAGGCATACATGCACGATTTATAAGAAAAAAGAAATGTTCTGGTTCTGTGAATGCGAGTGTTTTGAAAGTATTTCAGATTTGGCAGGACGGATGGTGTGGACGTTATCAAGGACATTAGAAGCAAATAACTACATTCTGCTATTGGTTTCCTTACCATTCATAGTATGGAAATCGTTTTTCATTTTTTGCTCAACCTATCCATTGTTGAGTCGGAAGAGGCAAAAATATTACAAATGCCATGTGATCTGCCTCCCACCCATCTCTTCGGGTACCTAACTTTGTGGCCTATTTTTAGATTCAGTTCCTGAACTCAGCTTCCTTAAAAAATCACCATGTATTGACTTGAATTTTGATTGAAATCAGAGTTGTCAAAAAGTAAGGGTATGAATTAGAATCAGTATTTCTAAGATATCAATTCACTCCAAATAAATCCAATGGTGAAATGCAAACTCAGTGAAAAACCTAGCATCTTTTTGTGCACAGATAATTACAAGCCAATTTTAAAACTTGTATGTAAAATCAAAGGAACTTCAATAATCAAAGCCATTTTTGGAAAAAATAACAAAGACAGAACCCTCAGATTACATAGTTTTAAGATAATACCATATTAATCAAGGCAGCATGGTATTGGTTAAAGCATGAACCACTGATGGGGGCTAGTATCATTAACACTCCAGTAATAATAAACACATTTACTGCACATATCTGTTTCTAAATATCATTTTGAATAAAACCAGCCCTATTCATAGAAGGAGTCTATTACAAGTATTGGTAAGAGGAAAATTAAGAATGTGAAACATTGACAATGCCAGAAAATACAAGTACTAAAGTACTAAAAAAGAATGAAGGCAGGTTAAAAGCTCACAGGAGCCAACCTGAAAGAGCTGCCAAAGCCCAAAACTTGAGCAAGTTAATGACAGAGTAGATTATAACCAGTAAAATACACACGATAGGCATCCATGAATCTATAATGAAATATAGAGGCAGACAGCTCTTCCAGCTAATAAATGTAGAAGAGAAGACCGAAATAGATATTTACCATAAGAATAACGGAGTAATAATTTGTGCAGGTAAGATCTACCAATAAATGCTAAATGTAATGCTTTGAGGAGATACTCAATATTCTCCTAGTGTGACATTATATCTCAAAGATGATTATGAGTTGCAAAAGGAAAAGTAACAATGTTAAAATGGAAAAACCTGACTGACACACCTTAGCCAAGTGACCAAGGTGAACATCTCCAGTAATAAGACATCATGCATCATCCAAATCAATACACCAAGAAAACTTCATCACTTCTGTGATACTATTGCCAGAAAAAGAAAATGTGTGGTCAATCTAAACATGAGAAAACACTGGGAAAATCCAAATTTCAGGGCATTCAGTTGTCCAATATTCTATACAAGTGTCAGATCCTGGAAGATAAAGATTAAGAAACTCTCACTGGTTGGGAGAGCATATGGAGACATGAAAACTAAATGCAGTGTGAAATCCTCATTGGGTCATGGACCAGAAAAACAAAACTATTGGTAAGACTGAAGAAATCCATTAAAGTCTGTAGTTTACTTTAAATAATAATACTATTCATAATTAGGGTTTAGGTACTTGCTCTTTAACAAAATTCCCCTAATGTTACCATAATGAAGTGTAAAAAATGAGCCCCCATGTTGGACTACTGTGATTATTCATTACATTTAAAGATAAGAATAATTAAGGATGTGTGAACAGATGCTAATGAAATAATACCTCAGAAGGTGCTGCTTATATAACTCAGCCCAAAGACAGAGTTTTGTGTAAAAAAAATATTTTCACACTCCATCATCTATTGAACTCATCTTTGTTTCTCCCTGGTCTTTACTAAATGTGTTGTTCTCTCTGCCTCCCTCTTTCCAATCCCATCTGTCTCTTTTTTTTTTTCTCTTCCTCTACCTTCACCCACACTTCTGCAATACATTCATATATAGTATAAAAGCATATTTTTAAGTAACTGATATTGTTATAAAGTTTCATAGCTTCTCTTTGCAAGCTTTCAAAGTTTCTCTCTTTCAAAATAAAAAATCTAACACTGTATTAAGGTGATTGCTCCTCCATGTAAGCCTTAAATTGATATAGCATGTGTGAGGTTACTGGCTCTTGATAGAAAATGCTTTCCTTTCTCTGGCAAAAAGCTTAGAACCATTCAGCATGATGTCGTCAGAATACATTTCCCTGAGACACGTTTAAATAGAAAAAAAAAAAAACCAGCATACAAAGATTCTTATTCTTTAACATTATAACTCAACACAGTTTTACCTTCCTGTTCATAATTGTGCTTCAGTTGAACACAATGCATAGATGGCCAGCTGAAACAAATGTGATTTCAAAAGTTGATGATTCTTTTTCACAGAAGAATGTAATTCTTATTTTCTAAAGAATATTAACAAAATTCTGTTACATTGCTGTCTTTATCACCACTACTTTTTCAGAAAAACAAATTATGTTGAGTGCTGATATTGTACAAATTAGGCAGATGAGAGGTGCTTCCTGAATCAGTTACCCTGTAATTTATACCAAATTTAACTTCAAGTGGGACTCAAACACTCCAAGAATATGACTGCCATAATAAATGCTATCCATTTTTTTCTTCAAATTTCTGCTAATCTCTTAAATTGAATTTCTTCTAATTTAGTTCTGAAACAGTCATACCAAAAAAGATCCACAATATCACGGAACATAGAAGACTATCTAGGATATTGAAATCACATATAGCATTTCTCAAACATGTTAGTGTTAGTCTTCCTTATCTTCTGATTCTTTGATATCTAGTCCTGGTCTGAAGTACCTTCCAGATCTAGGAGAAGTACATTCCAGGTGAGTGTACTTGTAAGGAGGTGTTGGATGCGTGGCTTGGGGAGATGTAGAAACCAAATGGTGACAAAATTCTCCATTTAGAAATGTCTGCCACTAGGAATGGTCCAGAAAAGTGCAGAACTCTCAACCACATCCTCTACTACAGAACCACAAAAATAGACATTTGAGGAAACTTAAATCAGTAAAAAAAATTCTGACCTATAGCAAACAGATAATTTGTCACTAAAGAACATTTTGGAAACACTTCAGCTAGTGCCTCAGAAAGCATGAAAAGGTGTTTGCATTGACAAAATAAGGATGCATAGGCTCTAAAAAATTAATATCATTATTGTTCAAATTTTTAAAATGTCTGTAGGGGGGTTGAAAATACATGTAAAGAAGCCTATAAGAAACAACTATAACAATTATGGGAGTTAAAAAGAGAAATTTATCATCCATACTGCATTTCTTCCTTATTTAGAGCTAATTTAAATTAAATGTTAATTTAAACCTGTAATTTAGCACCGGATTCTGTCCCGGTTGCTCCTCTTCCAGGCCAGCCCTCTGCTGTGGCCCGGGAAGGCAGTGGAGGATGGCCCAGGTGCTTGGGCCCTGCACCCCATAGGAGACCAGGAGAAGCACCTGGCTCCTGGCTTCGGATCAGTGCGGTGCGCCTGCGCAGCGTGCCAGCCACAGGGGCCATTGGAGGGTGAACCAACGGCAAAGGAAGAACTTTCTCTCTGTCTCTCTCTCTCACCGCCCACTCTGCCTGTCAAAAAAAAAAAGAATGTATCTGCTGGGGCTGGCGCTGTGGCGCAGCAGGTTAATGCCCTGGCCAGAAGCACTGGCATCCCATATGAGTGCCGGTTTGAGTCCCGGCTGTTCCACTTCTGATCCAGCTCTCTGCTATGGCCTGGGAAAGAAGTAGTAGTAGTAGTAGTAGTAGTAGTCCAAGTCCTTGAACCCTCGCACTCATGTGGGAGACCTGGCAGAAGCTCCTGGCTCCTGGCTTTGGATCAGCACAGCTCCGGCTGTTGCAGCCAATTGGGGAGTGAACCAGCAGATGGAGGACTCTCTCTCTCTCTCTCTCTCTCTCTCTCTCACTGCCCCTCCTCTCTCTGTGTAACTCTGACTTTCAAATAAATAAATAATTTTTTTAAAAAAAGGAATGTATCTGCATTTTATTCTATTGATTGTTTCTTTGGCATTTAGAAGCTTTTTGGGTTGATGCACTCCAGCATATGTTTGCTTATGCATGTATGTATGCATGTTTCCACTGTTACTGCTTGTGCCCTTGGTGTCATACCCAGAAAACATTATCAATAAAAATGCCTTTTTTAATGCTTTTTTCTAATGGTTTTATGGTTCCAAGTCTTAAGTTTAAAACTTTAATGCGTTTTATGTTGATTTTTGTGTTCTTAATTCTTTGGCATGTGGATGTTCCATTTTCTCAGCCCCACGTATTAAAGAGATTGTCTTTTCCACCATTGTGTTGTTTTGGCAATTCCATCAAAGACTGACTGTAAGTGCATGCATTTATTAATGGACATTCTTTCTTTAATATTGGTTTATATTTCTGTTTTAAATGCTAAGACCAAATTATTTTGATCAGTGTGATTTTCAGCTCCATCAAAGACTGGTTGACTGTAAATGCATGAGTTTATTTATGGACTCTATTCTTTAACATTGGTTTATATGACCAGATGCTTTATATATGCTTATAGAAGTTTATATATATAAACATTGTTTATGTATGTTTATTTATATATAAACATTGGTTTATATGACCAAATGCTTTTGACCAGTGTGAATTTATAATGAATTTTGCAATAAAAAAGTATGATTCCTCCACCTTTGTTCTTTGTGCTCAAGATTGCTTTGGTTATTTGTAGTAGTTTATAATTCCACATGAATTTTAGAATTTTTTTCTATTTCTGTAAAGAATGTCATTGGCATTTTGGTAGGAAGAACCTTGATTATGTAGATCACTTTGAGTAGTATAGATATTTTTAACAGCACTCATTTTTGTAATCCGTTAACATGGGACATCATTTCAATTATCAGTGTTTTCTTTCATATCTTACATGATTTTTAAAAATAATTTCCAGTATTAAGACTTTTACTCATTGAAATTTTTGTAATAAATTTGTTCATTTTCCTTTTATTATTATTTATATTTTATTTTTAATTGATGCAAAATAATTGAATAAATATATGGGGTATAATGTGGTATTTCAAATATGTCTACATTATGGAATAATCAAATCAAACAAATTAGTTTACTCATTTCTGTGTGGTGAAACATTCAAAATCTTCTCATAGCTATTTTGAAATATATAATATATTATTATTGATTATAGTCACTCTGCCATAAAACAGAACACCATTACTCATTCTTTCTAACTTTAAGCTTTAGTTTATAGTCATTCACCAACCTCTTTCCAATCCCTCTCTTTCCTATCCTCTCCAGACTCTAGTAACCACTATTCTATTCTCTATTTCTATGAAATAATTTTTTTAGTTTCTACATATGGATGAGATAATATGGTATTTATCTTTCTGTGTCTGGATTATTATACTTGACATAATGTCTTCTGTAGTTCATCTATTTTGTAATAAATGTATTTAATCTTTCTCTAATGATAAATATTACAACATTGTGAATATATACTCATTCTCTTTATCTGTTCATCTGGTGAACAATGATGTTCTTCACAAAAATTGAAAAACAATCCCTAAATTCATATGGAACAACTAAAGACTTCAAGTAGCCAAAGCAATCTTGAGTAAAAAGAACAAAGCTCATGTCATAATGCAACTAGATTTCAAAATACACCACACAGCTACAACAATCAAAACAGCATTATATTGGCATAAAAACAGACATAGAATAGTGGTCCCTAAAATATATCTACAGTCAACTGAATTTTTTACAGAAGTACTAAAGTCACACATTGGGGAAAAGACAGTCTCTTCATTAAATGGTGCTGGGAAAATTGGATATTCACATGAAAAGAATTAAGCTAGTCTTCTACACATCACAATATATACAAATCAACATAGATGAATTAAATGTGCAAATGTAAGACCTGAAACTATAAAGATACTAGAAGAAAACAAAGGGAGGCACCTTCATAGCATTGGATTCAGCTAAGAATTTTTAGACAAGAATCCCAAAGTGCAGACAATATAGATACATGTCTTGAATAAGACTCCCAACACAGAGACAGCACAGAAATACAGATAAATGAGACTACATCAAGCAAAAAGCTTTTGCCTGGCAAAGGAATAATCAATAGAACAAAGAAACAGCCTATCATATGTGAGAAGTATGTAGAAAATATTTGCAAGTAATACATCTAATAAGTTGATATTAATTAGAATATATAAGGAACCCAAAGACATCAATAGTAATAAAACAAAGCAAAATGAAACAATCCACAGAGTTCATTTTCAAAGTGGTCAAAAGTTCTGAATGGACATGTCTCAAAAGATGACCACAAGTGACCAACAGATATATGAAAAAATGTTCAATATGACTAATCATCAGAGAATACAAATAAAAAGCACCATGAGATATAACCTCATTCCAATTAGAATGGCTATTATCAAAAAGTGAAAATAAGTGCTGGTGAGCATGTGGAGAAAAAGACACTCTTATACACAGTTAGTGGGAATGAAAATTAGTGCAACCATTATAAAAAACAATATGGAAATTTCTCACAAAACTTTAACAGAATTATACTATGACCCAGTTTGTTAGATGCCAAGGAAATGGAATCAATGTCAAAGAGATATCTGAACTCCCATGTTTATTTTAGCCATAATATGAAATCAACCTGTGTGTTCCTCAACAAATGAAAAACATCTTATTGTTTTTGTTGCTATTGTTAATAATATTTGGAAAAAAATCCTTCATGGGTGGTTCATTCTTGTGTATAAAACTGTACTCATTTTTGGCTGTTGATTGTATATCCTACAACTTAACTGAATTCACTTACTCTCACTTTTTTTTTATTATTGTTGAGTTTATTTTTCTCTACATACAAGATCATGTCATCATCAAGGAGATGGTTTTACTTCTTTCTTTCCTATTTGAAAGCCTTTTATTTCTTTTTCCTCTCTAATTTCACCCTTCAGGATGTACTGTAATACACTGAATACAAATGACAATGATGGGCATCTTTGCTTTGTACCATATCTTAGAGGAAAGCTTATAGTTTTTCCCTAATGATGTTACTACCTGTAAGCTTTACCTATGTGGCCTTTATTGTCTTGAGGTAATCTCCTTCTATACCTATGTTATTTTGACATTTTTAATCTTTAAAGTATCATAGACTTTATTTAATGCTATTTCTGCATTTATGATATTATCATAGAATTGTCATCCTTGATTCTGTTAATTGTTATGTCACATTTATTAATTTACAAATGTTGAACTATCCTTCCATTCCAGGGACACACCACATTTTGTCTTGATGTATGATCTTTTCATTATTTTGTTGAATTCAGTTTGTTAGTATTTTGTTGCTGGTGTTTTGCTAATATTTTTAATATATCAGGAATATTGGCCAATAATTTTCCTTCTTCATGCTTTTTATGGTTTTTAGACCTTTAAAGTGAGCATGCAAACATTCCTGTTTCCTTTATTTTTTGTGAGATTTTAAGAATCATTGATGTTTAATTCTTTGAATGCTCAGTAACATTCACCTATGGTGTTATCTGGTCCTGGGATTTTCTTTGTTGGTAATATTTGATTGCTAATGTAATCTATTAATTGTTAATAGTCTGTTAAGATTTGCTATTTCTTCTTAATTTAACTCTACTATGTTGTTACATTTCCAGGGATTTATCAGTTTATAATTTATCAGTTGGTTGTCTATTTTGTTGGCATGTAATTGTAATAGCCTCTTATAATCCTTTATAATCCTCTGATCCACTGATTGCAATTTCCCTTCTATCATTTCGGATTTTAGTTATTTGAGTCTTGTCTCTCTTTTCTTAGTTATTCTAGGTAAGAATTGACCCAGCCATCCCACTCCTTGGAATTTACTCAAATTAAATGAAATTGGCATATGAAAGAGTCTCTGTACCCCCATGTTTATTGCAGCTCAATTCATGATAGCTAAGATATGGAATCAACCCAAATGACTGTGAACTGAAGACTGGATAAAGAAATTATGGGATGTGTGCACCATGTAATACTACACAGCAATAAACAAAAAATGCTATCCTGCTTTGTACAACAAAATGGATGCAACTGGAAACCATTATAATTAGTGACATAAGCCAGTCCCAAAAGGACAAATACCATATGTCCTCTCTGATTTGCAGTAACTAATAGAGCGCCTAAAAGATAATCTAAGAAGTGAAGTGGACACTTCATGCTGTCATGACTTTGAACAGCCCTATTCTGCAGGGAGGGTCATTTTGGAAACCAACTATCAATTTCCCTAACACTGATATTCTGACAAAATTCTGTGAACACTACTCCTTACACAGGTGTTCCCAGAGCAGGAAATCTAAGAGAAAAAAACAATAAGCCTTATGAAACAAATTCTAACTGCCTTACATCTCCTACATGTATTCATAAGGCCGCATGTTAATTGTTCTAAAGAAATAGGATTTGGTAGTATGAAAGCTGACCTCACTAATATGCTTAAAAAACATAGATTGTCCTCTGGCGGCAGTCAGGAAAGAAGGTTGAGTATTGTTTATTATTATCACTGTTACTGTAAACAAGAAATTTTTTTGTGTGCTAATGATTCATTTTCTCATTATTTTTATTTGTTTGTTTGGGCCAAATGCAAGAAGAAGATATTGAAGTTTTGAAACAGCAAATGATTAATAAAATTTTTTTCTGATTGAAAAAAAAAAAGAATTTGTCAATTCTGTTTTCTTTTCAAAAACCATCTCAGCTTTGTTGATTTTAAATGTTTATGTTCTTTGTGCAATTTATTTCTGCTCTAAACTGCACTGTTGCCTTCTTTCTGCTAACTTTAGGCTTGGCCCAGGAGTATGCTCAATTTAATTGCCAAGCAGGAAAACATTTAGCAGTGCATTTCTGCAGTAGGCAAAGAAGCTGAGTTCCAAGGAACACAGAATCTTTCTACTGCAGACGGTCTTGCTGTAGATGCCCAAATAACCATTCTTTAAAATTTTATGACATAAGGGACTGGCATTATGGAGCAACAAGCAAAGCCACAGCCTGCAACACCAACTTCCCAAAAGGTCACCAGTTCACGTCCTAGCTGTTCCCCTTCTGAATTAGCTCCTTGATAACGGCCTTGGGAAAAGCAGTGGAGATGGCCCAAGTGCTTGAGCCCCTGCCACCCATGTGGGAGACCTGGTTGAAGCTTCTGGCTCCTGGCTTTGGCCAGGCTCAGCCCTGGCCATAGGGACCACTTAGGGAGTGAAGCAGTGGATTAAAGACCTCTCTCTTTCTCTTTCTGTAACCTTTACTTTCTAATAAATAAATAAATGTTACAAATAAAATTTTATGACATGGTGAAGCAAAGTCCATTAATTTTCTGTTTTCCCCATCATAGATATAATATACATTATAGGCATTTCTTTCATTCATTATGGGCTATTTTAGCATGTTAATCAAAACACTTGCTTGCCTCCATGTGAATCTACCAATTTGCAGTTATAGAACTGAGTTCAGCACTGTTTTGAGAGTAGGAGCTTCCCACAGGGAGTATATGGTCTTGTTGGCAAAAACAGCATAGCTACCCAAATAGTAGAAAGTGATGTGTCATTAAAAATGAAAATAAATTCCTATATTAATTCAGGAAAGGGAGTAATTGTTTCTTGTTGAAATAACATAAGGAGTCTTAGCAAAAAAAGTGGCACATGAATATGATCTTATGTGAAAATTGAGCTAAGCAGTATTTTTCCATCAATTTAGTACAAAAACATAGTAGTATGAATTCAAAAAATGTTATTACAGTCACTGAACATCCCAGATTCTGATCAATTTTTGAAAAGTTCTTTGGAAATTAGTACTGTTCTCCAAGAAATATAATCCTTGGCTTTTAACTGTACAAGTTTCCTATACTGATGAACCATAATAGGGTAAAGGGGATTCATTCTTTCTTTGCCTCAGAAAGCCAGAGTTGGGGAACATGTCCATAGATTGATTCTGCATAGAAGCAGATCCAAATTAGGTCAAGCAACTTTCTCTTGGGGGTCCATGGGGGACTTTGCAAAAAGCCCATGTGTTTCACAATACCATTCATTAGCACCACATCTCTAGAGCATTTCAGGGCACATCAGCTATCAAACTACCACTAAGGACTTCAGAGAACAGGGCCCTTAGGGTACAGGACAAATTAGACAGTATGAGTCATTTGGAGGAGGGAGAAGGTGGGATCAGGAGCATGTTTGCAAAACAGGACATAGATGCGTACAGAGTGAATGGGGTAGTGACAGTGCAAAGCTCCTCTGTGGGAGAAAAAAATTATAAAGAGGAGAGTGCAGGAGAGCAACACGTCCAGTCTAGAAGGAGACCATCAGCAGGTGACCAGCAGGGTTTGTAATGGTATTATCATCCTCCAAGGTCACACAAGTAACAGATTAAGGGTTGAGAGCATGAATCATTCCCTTTCTTAAACTCCAATATTGCCTTTTCTCTCTCACTTCCCAAAATTGCTTTGACAGGCCCACTAAGCCAATTGAACCAGTGCTTCCTTCTACCATTCTAAGTTTCTGAATGATGAGAAAGAATTAACTCTTATTCATCGTATTTCCTCTGACTACACTTGACACATAGAAGGTATTAGAGGTGTTTATAGTGAGAAATTATTTTTTTCTTAATCATGAGAATCCTACTTCTGTTCATGTAGCTCTGTAAAACCTGGCTAACCATGTTCATATGTACACACCCACACAGACATACACAGACACATACACTCCCATCTCACTTGTTCCAAAGGAAGTATCTTCTGGGTCGTGATTCTTAGCACACAAAGAACAACCTCTATTTGTATTGAAGTATTTTATGTTCCCTTTCTACCTTTGTAACTGCTGGTATAGACTGTTACATGTGAATTTGCATCAATAGGCCCAAATTTCACTATTCACGTATATTAAGGAACTTTAAAAAACTAGATGTCAGTGCTCTGGCCTAGAGATTTATTTTCAATTGGTCTGGGCTGGGCACCAGGCATTAGGAAACATAAAGTTTCCTCCAGTGATGTTAATGTGTAGCTAGGATTAAAAAGGATGATTAAAAAAAACTCCTTACATCCTCATGGAATAGACCTGACCCCAGAATTATGACATCGGGGTCTCTACAGATGAGGCCCAAGCAGCTCCCATGGAGACTAGAATGCACAATCTGGGTTGAGGATCTCTATATGAAAACACATACAAGAAACACCAAAGAAAACATAAACATACAAATCCAGGGCCACCCCTGACCCAAATCAGGTTCTTCGGTTTGCAATATTCCCACTCCGTCTGCAGCTGGTCAGGAAGGACACCAGCTCTGGGAGCAGTCTACTTGATTTGCTTTCCTGGACTCCTCATTCTTCATTAAAGGTGCTGGATCCTACCCCATGCAGCTGCAGCTGCTGCTGTGAAGGACAGGAAAAGAGTCCCAGCAAGGCTCTGAAAAGGAGACTGTGCAGGCCTGGGATGCCAGCAGACCTGGCCAGAGATGTCCTGCTTAGCAGCATCATGTGCTCCTAAGTATGGCTTCACTTCATGCTCCTGTTTGCGAGTGACATCATGGCCTAAGATAGAATGAAGTTGCTCTCTTCATATAGAATCTCAAAAGGCATCTGCTGAATCAATGAGTCTAAAGAAAGAAAGTTTCAAACAAGAAAGAATTTTGGGTTTATGGATTAGATATCAGAGCAACATAAATCCTTATGGAATTTGTTAAAAAGAATTTACTGATACAAACAGTTCCCCCTTTCAATGATTCTCACTCTTCACACTGGATACTCTGCTCTAGTGACAAATTAACAGTGTCAGCTTGAGGTCCCACTCTATCCAGTACCTGTCAACTAAAGGAAAAGCATTAGGATTGTAATTCGCATCATCTTATAACAAATATCACCGACTGATGCTTCTCGGTAGTACAACCTACCTTGAAGCTGGTGTGAATTGAAATTTGTCAAATGCATAACCAGTCTCACATAATCTCATAAAAATTTTTTGAAGGGGTTTTTGTGCATTGTTTTGGATGTTCAGAGAACATTCTCCCTCCTCCTCCCCTTCCCATTCCTCCTCCCCCTCCCCCTCTCCCTTTCACAGTACATTTTATTGGAAGCGGATTGTTATCTCTCATCTCAGAGCTAGGAATGCAAATCCCTCACCTCTACTCCCTAACTTAATGTTGACCCTTTGGCCCAAAAATATAAGGAACTTCTGTTAAACAAGCTAACCACTGGAAATATTATGGCTGCAAGCTGAAAGAAATGAGGTGTGTACCACAGACCACATAAAACAATGAAAGTGATTTAAAGACAAACTGCACAGGGTAACAAGGAGCAGTCTTGAAATATCGAAAGCATATGAGTGGACTGATGCTCTGGGTAATGTTCTGTAAGCTTTGGCATTCTCCCAGCCTCTTCTGGGAGTCTCTCTGGGAGAGACGCCTCCCATCTTCAAAACAAGCCTCTTTGATCAGCACGTAGAAGGTCAGGACAGCCATCTTGAACCAGAACTCTCCAGTGTGTTTCCTTTCCTGCTGATTCAGAAAGAGGCAAAACCAGGAGATATTTTGCAGTTGACTCAGTGGCCAGTGAACTGACTGTTCTTCCTTTTGGTTGGGTTCTCCTTTGCCCTTTCCATGAGCACTTTGTTGAACAAGAGCGCCATCTATGGGAGAAATCCATTACACAAACGTCTACCCTGAACACCCTTGAGGATGCTGTATATATTAGACCAGTGGTTCTCATCTGGAGCTGATTCCGGCCCACAGGGGACATTTGAGGCATTATATGTGTCACTTTGAGATTAGAAGATTCAGCTGACATCTAATGGGTAGGAGGCAATGATAATGCTAAACACTATTCTTCATTGCAAAGAATATTTCTATACTAAATACAAAATTGAGAAATTCTGCTTGAAATTAAGAGAACTGTGAGGCTTATGCATAAAGATGGGTTCTTATCCTGCCATTCAAGATGATTTTCTATTTAAACTTTTTCATATTGACCCACATCTACTTTAAGTTTCTTGTCTCTACCTTCCTATTGATTTGAGAAACATTTTCACTCTCAGATACTAAGTTTCACATATTAATCTGTATTTGGGCTATTTAAGAATTATAAATAAAGGAAGAGACAATATTTAAGGCAAAGAAATTAATTTCAATGGTAGAATTTTAGATACTCGTCCCTAAATGGAGCCAACACTTTGGCTTCGAGTATTTTCCTCAAAGGCTTCCAATAGATTTATCCAAATTACATCAATAGGGTTCAAGTTTATTGTAGTTGATATTATGACTTTAAAAAGTCTTTATGACATATATGTAACATTGAGAAATTTCAGCCATTTGGAACAGTTCACTCAATATAAGTGACTCAGCAAGTCACCATTCAGTGTCACAGACAGCAGTTTATTGTGGAAAGCTAAAGACTAAAAATCAGCTTCAGAAAGACTTTATTTCTGCACACAGAGAGGCACGTGTATCCCTGGAATGTACTAGAGCACATATTTATAAAAATAAAGCCTTGGTCCAGGATCTTCTGTCCTTTGAAGTTTCTGAATTATGAATGGGTAAAACTTTGAAGTCTTGTGATCTCTGGGACCCAGTCCTGTGCCTGAAAATGGAATCTTTTTTTTTTTTTTTTTTTTTTGTGACAGGCAGAGTGGACAGTGAGAGAGAGAGATACAGAGAGAAAGGTCTTCCGTTGCCGCTGATTCACCCTCCAATGGCCGCCGCAGACGGCGCGCTGCGGCCGGCGCACCGCGCTCGTCCGATGGCAGGAGCCAGGAGCCAGGTGCTTCTCCTGGTCTCCCCATGGGATGCAGGGCCCAAGCACTTGGGCCATCCTCCACTGCACTCCCGGGCCACAGCAGAGGGCTGGCCTGGAAGAGGGGCAACCGGGACAGAATCCGGCGCCCCGACCGGGACTAGAACCCGGTGTGCCGGCGCCGCAAGGCGGAGAATTAGCCTGTTGAGCCACGGCGCCGGCCTGAAAATGGAATCTTTGTTCCAGCAGCAGAGCCCACTGATACTCCGTTTCTGAGAACCCCACTGCAGTCACATCACCTCTGTGAGAAGCAAAGGATCGGCTCATTTGCCTGGAAATATGACCATTCTTCTGCTCCTACATATGTTTGTGTCTGTCCTCCTGTTTTTGGTAACTATTAAATTCATGTCATTAAACAATGAGTGGCTTTACTGTGTGTGTACAGAACTAAGCTGTGGGCATGCAGAGATGAGTAAGAGAGTCCCACTGCACAAGCTATCCAAGCTAGGATATTGTGCCTGCATTCCCAGACTACAGTCTGCTTTTCCACTGTGGCAATAGGCCCCGGATATTGCAGTTAAGGGAACATACGTTCTTGAAAGCTATTAGCTCATCTGTTTTATCATCAGCAACAGCAGAACCAGTGTTAAACCCAAAAAGTTATTAAAATTGTTTCTAGGTTTTCTATCCAATACTGAGATTTCTACACTATGATCATGGTAAGCAAAGTATACAGCGAGAGGTATTTGCGCATCCTAAAATTCATATTAAATGAGTAATGATTTAATAACTTTCTTCTTCAAGTGCCATCAGCAAGAAATTGTACAGTTTTATGGGAAACCTTGATTTATTGGTACTAAAGATTGCCTCAGCACAGTCAGTTTGCCTCATAATTTGTGGGAAAGAAACAAGATTAAAAAGAAATTTGAGGGGAAAAAATGAGTCCAGAAAAATTGGCAGCAGGACTTGTGCAATATTAATTGTAATTGAGAAGGGAGCATTGTTGCTGAATCTAGGGTGTTTTCTTGCACTATGGACATAGATAAAACTAGTGTCTTCCAAATTATCAGGTGTATAATCGTTGCTTTTAGTCAAATGTATCTGATGAATAATAAACGTTAAAAATATATTCTCAATATTTGTAACTGTACAAAGATAAATAGAAAAAATAATGTAACATCTACAAATACCAGAAACTGTAACAAGCTCTTTGTTATGTAGGACTTGGTGAGATGGTTGGAGGAAAGTAAGGTGATGGAGTAAAAAAAAAATAAATGATATATAAAAAAATTTGATTATATGTATTAATTCCAATGATGGAAACTTTTCAGCCTTTTGAAGTGTTCATTTTACTACTGAAACATAGTGAAGAAGGAAGAACCAAGATACCTTTCCAATATTGCATTGATTCCCAAGGGGTCAGTTCACAACAGTTCAATCAAGGATTATGAAATCCGAACAAGATAAAAAGTCTGATTATATACTCATAGTTCCATGTAACAACATTATTTGCTACTCAAAATGCTGCAGAATTCTGTTTTGCTAGAAAAGAATAATTCATTTACTTTTGCTGTACAGAAAGATGCATTAATAAATATTAATATTGTGTCTAGATACTGCTTGTTTTACCAAGAAAGTGCAATTGCTTTCATTACCAATAAATCAAGGTTAATAGTTACACAGTTTGGGGAAAATGCTTAGATTTCTCATGTTCCATTTGAAAAAGTGAAGTTTATTAAATCATAACCCATTTGTTATGAATTTATAAAGCACTACAGTTTCAGTGCCATATCCTTTATACTTCAAACATGAAAGGCCAGAATTTCTGTCCAGCTTCTTTCAAGGAAGACATGGATGGTTGAAGTCCTAAGTAACAATGGATTTTACAATTGTTTCTGCAGAATTTTAGAGTTAGAAGAAGCCAGGGATCATCTGGCCAGCCCAGACCAGGTCAAGGCACCTATAGTAGCCAGAGCTCTCAAGAGCTGCACTTTCCTCCTGCCAGCCTGCAAGCCACGTGTTACTCTAACTGAAGAAGCTGTCGATTTTATTCTGTAGCAGATTTAACTATTTAAACAATGCTTACCTTCTGTAATTGTTGCTGACATTGGTTCTAGACTACATCCATATTAGAAGTGTGTGTGTGTGTGTGTGTGTGTGTGTGAATACTTCCTCAGTGACAATTCTTGAAATATCTGTCAGTAAGCTAGTCAATTGCCTGTGGCTCCACTCCTCACCTTGAGACTTTTCTAAATAGGCTAAGTATCTCTGTTTCTTCTTTTAATTGATAATCAAATCTCTTCCCTAGCTCAAGATTAGCTTTAAAAATACATTGGGTTCTCTCTTTTCATAATAGTCTTCTTTACCAATAGACCTTTAAAGTGTGATATCCAGAATAATAACAATATCCTAGTGTACTTCTGCTCAGTAAGCAGAGATTTTCATCAGTTTTCATTTATACTTTTAATCCAATAAAATTTTAATGGGCAGCTACTATGTGTTCATTACTGTACTGGGAATTCACCAAACAAGGTACAACAAAACACAGCCCGTGTCATTGTGAGCAGCTTTAAATGCATACACAGCATGGGCCAGCACTATGTTACAACATATTAAGCCACAACTGAGGACATCTGCATACTATTTCAGAGTGCCTGTTTGAGTCCAGGGTACTCCACTTCCTATACAGCTTTCTGCTGATGCATTCTGGGATACAATAGGTGATGGCTTATGTAATCGAGTTCCTGCCATGTATGTGGGAGACCCAGATGGAGTTCCTGGTTTTGTGGAGTGAATCAGTCAGTGAAAGATATCTTCCTCTCTCTTTCTCTCTTTCTCTCTTTCTCTCTCTCTCTCTCTCTCTCTCTCTCTCTCTCTCTCTCTCTCTCTCCCCTGCCTTTCAAATAAACTTCTTTTTTTTTAACTTTTCCTTAGTAAATGTAATTTTCCAAAGTACAGTTTATGGATTACAATGGCTTCCTCCCCCCATAACTTCCCTCCCACCCGCACTCCTCCCATCTCCTGCTCCCTCTCCCATTCCATTCACATCAAGATTCATTTTTAATTATCTTTATATACAGAAGATCGATTTAGTATATATTAAGTAAAGATTTCATCAGAACATAAAGTGTAAAATACTGTGTCAGTACTAGTTATAGCATTAATTCACATTGGACAACACATTAAGGACAGAGATCCCACATGAGGAGTAAGTGCACAGTAACTCCTGTGGTTGACTTAACAATTTGACACTCTTGTTTATGGCATCAGATATCTCACTAGGCTCTAGTCATGAGTTGCCAAGGCTATGGAAGCCTCTTGAGTTCGCTGACTTCGATCTTATTTAGACAAGGTCATAGTCATAGTGGAATTTTGGATTCACACCAGTAGACAAATTACAGCTCATGAATAGTGTAGACAAAATTTAGGTGCTCTGAACAAAAGAATAGAGGGATATGACTTAGGTTTTGAAGTCCAGGAAGATATCTCAAAGGAAGGGACATCGAATTTGAGATAGGAAAAATATCGTTGCAATTGTGTTAATGAATATATTTTAAGGCCAAATTAATTTTGGAAAAAAAACATATCAATATGTAGACCCATATTGGCCTCATCCTCATGTTTTGTTTTTATTTATCCTTCAATAAATATTTTTGAGCACCCATTATCTTGAAATAAGTGCACATAAAAATACACACATATATTTTAATCATAGGCGCTAACTCTCACTTAAGACCTCTTCCACCTAATGAAATTGGTTCAAGACTTACCTTCAGGCAAGTGGGGATGTGCAAGACTGCGTTACAAAACATTCTTGTCATAAGGCTTCTGAAGAATCTTAATCAGGATGAAAGTCAATCGCACTGACTGCTTATTCATCTTGTAGCTAATTCCTCCTTAAATTTTTTTCATATTCATTCATTCATCCATTGACTTTTTCTACTTTTCATCCTGGACCTCTGAAGTATAAATCACTTCTATGTGAATCAGGATGTTTCCTCTACCAAGGAGAGAAATTGCAAAATAGGTCTCCCTGGATCAACTAGGTAGGAAGAGGTTCCCTTTCATCTGGGCCATCACTGCAGGGCTGATGGTCTGTCCACCAGCAGAGATGTCCTTAGACATCCAAGGACAGTCTCCTGCTGCCCCTGTGCTCTGCTTCCAACCTAAGGAGCACCATTCCTCTTCTTCATAAACTCTCAAGGATCAAGGAAATGATTTATCATTTTCATTTGTAAGCTTTTCCTGTATAACTGTCTGGAACATTGACTTTGTCTTAACTCTCTTTTTTGCCCCTTGGAATAGGTCATATAACGTCTCTGAACCTTTTACCATAAAATGAGGAAATTAATGAATACCTACTCCCAAAGAATTTCTGTAAAGATTACATGAGATATTTCACATAAAGTACTTAACACAATGCCTGGAACTTTGTAAGAATCCAATAAATCATAGCTATTATTACTTCTGGTCCCTGGAAGGCAGCAGTCTGAGCCAAGAAAGTAAAACAGCCAAAGTTTCAATTTCATTTCTTCATACATCATGTATTTCAATCCCAATCAAGCAATGGGTGTTCCCTATGTTTGAAATACAAATAAAACAAAAAATAAAGAGACCATTGAGGGCTGTGTTTTCACTGCCATCTAGCAACAAAAGACAACTGTACTAGGTGTGCTCAAATTATTAATTTATCATTCTGGGATCAATTTCTTCAAAGGAGAATTTAGAAAGCAACCATGACTGTCTGTAGGGTTTTAGTCACATTAGCACAATTGTTAAAGATTACATTTTTTCAGCCAGCGCCGTGGCTCAACAGGCTAATCCTCCGCCTTGCGGCGCCGGCACACCGGGTTCTAGTCCCGTTCGGGGCGCCGGATTCTGTCCCGGTTGCCCCTCTTCCAGGCCAGCCCTCTGCTGTGGCCCGGGAGTGCAGTGGAGGATGGCCCAGGTGCTTGGGCCCTGCACCCCATGGGGAGACCAGGAAAAGCACCTGGCACCTGGATCCTGCCATCGGACGAACACGGTGCGCCGGCCGCAGCGCTGTCCGCGGCGGCCATTGGAGGGTGAACCAACAGCAAAGGAAGACCTTTCTCTCTGTCTCTCTCTCTCACTGTCCACTCTGCCTGTCCAAAAAAAAAAAAAAAAAAAAAAAAAAAAAAAAAAGATTACATTTTTTCTTGGGAATACAACCTTACCACACCTCAATTTCCTTCTGTGATGGGGCTATATACTCAGAATTTGCATTTTAAGAGTTGTCCAAACCTCTGGAGCCTTTTCTCCATTCAGTTCTCATGGCATGCAATTATCCATTTCCTTAAACACAGATCCTACCTCTGCCAAGTCTTATCTTCCCAAGCTATCAAAAAATTTCCAAGGCAATATAGGCACTATATAAAATGATTCCTCTGATTTCCTCCTCTGCAATTAAACCCACCTTGTTCATCAGAATTAAGGTTAGAGGAGCAGTGCTCCTATTTTTTATTTTATCTTAGGGAAAATCAAATTGGAAGAAAGTCTGCTCAAGAGTGTATCAAACACTCTGATTTTCTCGTTTGTGTTTTTTCTTAAATGACATGGAATTAATTTTCCCACAATTGTGGAAGGTGGAAAGTTCAAGAACCAGGTTCCAGCAGACTCAGGTCCTGGAGAAGTCTCTTTTCCTGAGTTTCACACAGCTATCATCTTGCTGTGCTCCCACATGGTGGGGAGAGAGACAAGCTCTCTGTTATCTCTAAAAAATGCTTTTACTTCATTGTATATATTTAAAACTTTCACAATTACATTCTGATATGCATATATATAATAAAATAGTTATTAGAATCAAGTGACTTAATATAACCTTCATTCCAAAATAGCTGACATTTTGTTTTTTGTGTTCTTTGGGGACAAGAGCCCCTGCAATCTCTTTCAACAAAAAAATCCAAATATAAGAGTGGGAATAAGAGAGGGAGGAGATGTACAATTTGGGACATGCTCAATCGGACCTGCCCCAAATGATGGTGTTAGAATCGTGCCAGGGGATTCCAATTCAATCCCATCAAGGTGGCATATACCAAGGCCATCTCACTAGTCCAAGTGATCAATTTCAGTTCACAATTGATCACACTGATAGGTCTAAGAGTCAAAGGGATCACACAAACAAGACTAGTGTCTGCTAATACTAACTGATAGAATCAAAAAGGGAGAGAATGATCCAACATGGGAAGCAGGATACACAGCAGACTCATAGAATGGCAGATGTCCTAAATAGCATTCTGGCCTCAGAATCAGTCCTTAAGGCATTCGGATCTGGCTCAAGAGCCCATGAGAATATTTTAGGCATGGAAAGCTAAGACACTCTGAAAAACAAAAAAAAGAAGACCTAAATGAAAGATCTCTGTGAGTGAGATCCTAGTGGAAAGAATGGGGCCATCAAAGAGGGAGGTACCTTTCTCTGAAGGGAGGACAGAACTTCCACTTTGACTATGACCCTGTCAAATAAGATCGAAGTTGGCGAACCCTAAAGCCTTCCATAGCCTCAGCAACTCATGACTAGAGCCCAGGGAGATTACTGACGCCATAAACAAGAGTGTCAAATTGTTAAATCAACATCAGGAGTCACTGTGTACTTACGTCTCATGAGGGATCTGTCCTTAATGTGTTGTCCAATGTGAAGTAATGCTATAACTAGTACTGAAACAGTATTTTTACACCTTGTGTTTCTGTGTGGGTGCAAACTGATGAAATCTTTACATAGTATATACTGAATCGATCTTCTGTATTTAAAGATAATTGAAAATGATTAAAAAATCTTGGTGTTAAATTGGAAATTGCATAGATAATTAATCAATTCTTTAAAAAAAATCATGTAGGATCTCCGTCCTTAATGTGCTGTACATTGTGAATTAATACTATAACTAGTACTCCAACAGTATTTTCACTTTGTGTCTCTATGTGAGGGCAAACTGTTGAAATCTTTACGTAATATGTACTAAACTGATCTTCTGTGTATAAAGAGAATTGAAAATCAATCTTGATGTGCATGCAAGGAGAGAGGGAGCGGGAAAGGGGAGGGTAGCGGGTGGGAGGGAAGTTGTTGGGGGGGGAGCCATTGTAATCCATAAGCTGTACTTTGGAAATTTATATTCTTTAAATAAAAGCTTTATATATATAAAAAATCCAAATACAAAACAATATTATTAACTATAATGCTCATGGTATATATTTGATTCTAGACTTGTGCATCCCACAGAACTGCAACTTCATATCCCCTGACCTATACCTCTCCATTTCCTTCTAAATCTATGTTCCTTAAAACCCCTGGTAACCACTGTTCTTATCTCTTCCTCCATGTATTCAGGTGTTTTGTTGTTGTTGTTGTTGAGATTTCACTTATAAGTGAAGTCATGCAGTATTTTCCTTTCTGGTTCTGGATTATTTGATTTCACATCATGTTTCCAGATTCATTCATGTAGTAGCAAATGCAAGGACCTCCTTCTTTGTAAAGGCCATATAATATTCCATCATATACACATATAGAAAAATATATATAAAGCTATATGTAATACATATAACAGCTTCTTTATCTGTTGATTGATACTTAGGTTATTTCCTCATCTTGGCTATTATGAATAATATTGTAATTAACACAGAAATGTAGATAACTTTATGAGGTAATAATTTTATTCCTTTTGACTATAACCCCGAAGGAGAACTGCTGGGTTGTATGGTAGTTCTACTATGATTTGATTTTTTAAGGAACTTCCATGCTGTTTTCCACAATGATCATGCCCTTCTACATTCTCTCCAGTAGTGTTCTAGCTTTCCCTTTTCTCTACATCCTTGCCAACACTTATCTTGCCTTTTTGATAACAGTCATCCTAACAGGTGTGAGTTGATTTCTTGCTATAATCTTAATTAGCATTTCTTTGTTGATTTGTGATGTTGAACATGTTTCCTAAACCTGCTGGACATTTTTATTGTCTTCTTAGAGAAACCAGACATTCTGTATTAAGCTCAATGATATTCTAGAATATGGTCTTTGGATTAAATCACCTTGAACTATCCCACTCTTGTCCCAATTTATTTATTGATGTCTGCAAAACATCTTCCATTCCCTCAGCCCAGTCCAGTGGCCTACTGTATGATCACATTATAAAATTTTTATTCCTCTTTTCATTTACCTACTGCCATGTATTTTCTGACATACAGACATACATCCACTTTTGGTTTTATACATTCACAGTGTGTGTGTGTGTGTGTGTGTGTGTGTGTGTATGTATGTGTATAATTAATTTTCTTAGAAATGATTCTCTTAGTAGAAGATGTCTGAAACTCAATTGGAACTAGGTTAGATATAAAATGAATCTAATTGCCTTTTGTAAACAAACCACTGGAATTGCAAGGATGTACAACATCATGAGTTCAAATGCGGTCAAAAGTCTCCTTGTATTATACTTCTTTCTCGTGTAGCAGTGTTGGGATTCTAAAGCGAATTCTGTGACCAATCACCTTTGGAACCAAGATATTTATTCTTTCAGCCACCTTCAGGAATTGTCTTGACTGAAGAGCGTCAAGCTTATTCTCACTTTTCAAAGTATCCCACTTTATTATTGGTCAATGCAGTAATATAAAGGCTTGACTTCTTAGCTGACCTCGGGATAACTCTGAAGATCCCCATGAGGTCAGCCAAGGCCTTCACTAAGTGTACATTTCAGCTCAATGTTGTCCACTGCTCAGTTCTGCTTCCTTTCCTTTTCTTCCACAATTATTGAACCTGAAAGCAATATACCCAAAAAACTTGCAGTAAGCTAACCTGTCTCAGCATATGCTTCTCAGAATATAATTCAACTTTCAGTAGCTTTCTGTCTTCCCATCATTAAAATCTATAAGAAAAATGACACCAGTTTTCCAGTTCTATTTCAACAAACCTGAAAAAGCCTCTCATTGGCCACAAGTATTATTCAAGTGTGTGGCCTAATCACTTTGTAATCCTGGTGCTTACAAATAGGACAGCATGGTTCTGGACTCATCACTGGGACTGTAGCCCTGGGCCTGAGATATTATTACAGGTACACCCTGAGCTAGATGTCTATCCTTACATCAATACCCTGGGCAGTGAGATAAGACCACATATTTCCCACTTAGATCATAAGAGTTTGGATAGGGAGAAACAGTTCCCCAAAATTAATGGAATAAATGACAAGAATAGCACTGAAATGACATGAGGAGGGCTTATAAGAGCCTGACAGTTCTTTCTTCTAGCTCCGTTTCTGTTGAATAGGTGCTCCCTTCCATTGCTACATTACAATCTCAATTCCTGTATCTATCCAGAGTGTAGGTGATCTTGTTGGTTGTGACTTATAGCCATCTTTTGAAGCACATGAGTGCATGAGTATTAGTTACCTTTCAAAAAAATGTATGGGAATATTTTTTTCTTTTCCTTTTGAAGACATTCCAGCTGTCACCCCAGACATATAACACAGGCCTACATTGTGTCAGACTCACAAAATGTTTATTCATAAATATGTGTCCATTGGTTTTCATGTTTTTGTGGGCTAAATTAGCCTCAAAATTAAAATCTCGGGCTCTTGCCTTTTAGAAGAAGTCTAAGCACATGCTCAAATGTGACATGTAGCGTGATAAAGTTTAGAATTTATTTAGAAAGTGAGAAGAATACCCAGGAACATGAAGGTTTATTAAGGGAGAGTGGGCCAAGAAAGGTATACATGGATCTCCATACCAGTTGTTTCGGGGTCAATAAGGAGAGAGGGAGCAAGCCAGAGCTCACGAGTGGCAAGCAAGTGAGACGGCCAGGTCCAGCTCTCTTCAGCCCTCTTACTCACTTCCAATATGGGAGTGGTTACATAGTCTGATTGACAGGTGGGATTACACATGGCCTCCAGCTGATGAACCTACTCTGTCTCCCTGACCAGTCCCATATCAATGTGTGACTTGAGTTAAGAATGACTGTCTTGCTGCCTGATGGTCCCATGTGGCCACTGGTTATTGTAAATTCCGATCTGCTCCTCACAGTTGAGCTCATTATGTTCCAAAAGCTTCCCAGGAGATCTCAGGCATACTCTTTCACTCTCTCTAGAGGAAAAATTACAAAGGAAAAAAATAGGTGTCAAAGCCTCCTTGGATATTAAACATGCCCTGTCCCCCAAGGGAGTCAGCTAAGCACTGAAGACCATTGCAGGACTTCCATGCATGGTGTGCTGCGCTATCTGGACAGTCAGTTCTCTATGAACTGACACTCCTTTCTAAATTCAAAGGGATATCCAAGGCCTAAAGACTTCAAGACTGACCCTAGATTCAATTCAAGGGACATTAAATTGCTTATGATCTTGTTTCATTTCGCCCAGTGGATCTACTTCTTCTGCCAGTTCACCCTTTCGTCAAAATCTGCTCTTCTAATCACACCCCACTACACGCTGTCAAAAGCTGCAAGTGAACAGATCATGAAGGTATAATAAGAAGATTGTTTCTTTTATCATTGTGGCATTTGCTTCTGAAATTACATAGAATGAGACTAATCCTCAGGAAAACAGCTGAAAGGAAAGTAAACGTCACCAAAAATCTTAAAGTCCCCATCCAGTCTGTTTTCAGTAGGTCTATTTTTCTAATCATAAAAATGGGAACGTCAAATATTTTATTTTTACGAAGCTCTTTCTGTGTGGTAAGATTTACATAAAGCACTTCCCATGTATGATTGCATGCTTTACTTAAAGCAATCCAGTAAAAGGTCAGATCTTTTACTTATCTCCACTGTACATATGAGAAATTAACTTTCCAAAGCCTCCGCTAACCTCCAGTTAGTTAATGGCAAAAGCAGGAATTCAACTGAACTCCAAACATGAGCCCCAAACCATGAATTTGGGCTTCCTTCCTTTCGCCTGCCCAAGGCACAGTGTTCTTTGCCAACTTCTCTAAAGGATTGTGTACTTTAAGAGCTTTTTGTTTGGAAGACTTTCAGATCTATTGATTTAATAACTTGTTCATTAGTATATCCAAGAGTTCTGGCCCAGGCTGGGTGAGGCAGGTAAGGAGAGCAAGTTTCTTTGAATGAGTAGCAGTTCACAAAGTGGTTTACATATATATTAGACTCATTGGACTGTGACAACTAAAGTGAAATAGAGAAGAAATCTTTGTCAGATTCTTTGCTTTCTCTTTTATGTTTATTGATTTAATCCTTGAATTACAACAGATTAAGGCCAGTAATTCTAACCTTTCAGTGTTACAGATCTGTTGGAGACTGTGAAACAGATGAAATCATTTTGTCAAAAATTCCTACATTCAAATGCCCTCAAAGCTATGTAATTTTTGGAAGATTTAAAGAAACCTCAAAAATTTAGAGAAACTAGCTACAGAGCCTTAAGAATATTCAGGGGGGCCCCGCGCTGTGGTTCACTTGGTTAATGCTCCTCCTGCGGTGCCGGCATCCCATTTAGGCACAGGTTCTAGTCCCAGCTGCTCCTCTTCCAGTCCAGCTCCCTGCTGTGGCCCGGGAAGGCAGTAGAGGATGGCCCAAGTCCTTGGGCACCTGCACCCACGTGGGAGACCAGGAGGAGGCACCTGGCTCCTGGCTTTGGATCGGCGCAGCTCCGGGAATTGTGGTCACTTGGGGAATGAACCAACGGAAGGAAGACCTTTCTCTTTGTATCTCTCTCCCACTGTCTAACTCTATCTGTCAAATAAATTAAAAAAAAAAAAAAAGAATATTCAGGGGCCAGTGCTGTGGAATAGTTGGTAAAGGTGCCCCGCATGGTGCCGGCATCCCAAATAGATGCCAATCTGAGTCCCAGCTGTTCCACTTCTTTTTTTAAATTTTTATTTAATAAATATAAATTTTCAAAGTACAGCTTTTAGATTACAGTGCCCCCCTAACTTCCCTCCCACCTGCAACCCTCCATCTCCCACTCCCTCTCCCATTCCATTCACATCAAGATTCATTTTCAATTATCTTTATATACAGAAGATCGATTTAGTATATATTAAGTAAAGATTTCATCAGTTTGCACCCACACAGAAACACAAAGTGTAAAAATACTGTGTCAGTACTAGTTATAGCATTAATTCACATTGGATAACACATTAAGGACAGAGATCCTACATGGAGAATAAGTGCACTGTGACTCCTGTTGTTGATTTAACAATTTGACACTCTTGTTTATTGTGTAAGTAATCATCCTAGGCTCTTGTCATGACTTGCTAAGGCTATGGAACCCTTTTGAGTTTGCCAATTCCGATCTTATTTAGACAAGGTCATAGTCAAAGTGGAAGTTCTCTCCTCCCTTCAGAGAAAGGTACCTCCTTCTTTGATGGCCCCGTTCTTTCCACTGGGATCTCACTCGCAGAGATCTTTCATTTAGGATTGTTTTTTGTTTTTGTTTGTTTGTTTGTTTTTGCCAGAGTGTCTTGGCTTTCCATGCCTAAAATACTCTCATGAGCTCTTCAGCCAGATCTGAATGCCTTAAGGGCTGATGCTGGGGCCAGAGTGCTGTTTAGGACAACTGCCATTCTATGAGTCTGCTATGTATCCCACTTCCCATGTTGGATCGTTCTCTCCCTTTTTGATTCTATCAGTTAGTATTAGCAGACACTAGTCTTGTTTATGTGATCCCTTTGACTCTTAGACCTATCAGTATGATCAATTGTGAACTGAAATTGATCACTTGGACTAGTGAGATGGCATTGGTAAATGCCACCTTGATGGGATTGAATTGGGATCCCTGGCACGTTTCTAACTCTACCATTTGGGACAAGTCAGCTTGAGCATGTCCCAAATTGTACATCTCCTCCCTCTCTTATTCCCACTCATATTTAACAGAGATCACTTTTCAGTGAAATTTAAACACCTAAGAATAATTGTGTGTTAATTACATAGCTCAACCAATAGTATTAAGTAGAAAAGAAAAAAAATACTAAAAGGGATAAAATATTGCATTGTTCATCAACAATCAGGACAAGGGCTGATCAAGTCACTGTTTCTCATAGTGTCCATTTCATTTCAACAGGTTTCCTTTTTGGTGCTTGGTCAGTTGTCACCGATCAGGGAGAACATATGACATTTGTCCCTTTGGGACTGGCTTATTTCACTCAGCATGATGTTTTCCAGATTCCTCCATCTTGTTGCAAATGATCATATTTCATTGTTTTTGACTGCTGTATAGTATTCTATAGAGTACATGTCCCATAATTTCTTTATCCAGTCTACTGTTGATGGGCATTTAGGTTGATTCCAGGTCTTAGCTCTTGTGAATTGAGCTGCAATAAACATTAAGGTGCAGACAGCTTTTTTGTTTGCCAATTTAATTTCCTTTGGGTAAATTCCAAGGAGTGGGATGGCTGGGTGGTATGGTAGGGTTATATTCAGGTTTCTGAGGAATCTCCAGACTGACCTCCATAGTGGCTTTCCCAGTTTGCATTCCCTCCAACAGTGGGTTAGTGTCCCTTTTTCCCCCACATCCTTGCCAGCATCTGTTGGTTCCACTTCTAATCCATCTCCCTAGTTATGCTCCTGGGAAAGCAGGGGAAGATGACCCAAATGCTTGGGTCCCTACCACACATCTGGGAGACCCAGAATAAGCTCCTTGCTCCTGGCTTTGGACCAGCTCAGCTCTGGCCATGTGGCCATTTGGGGAATGAACTAGTAGATGGGAGATTCTCTCTCTCTCTCTCTCTCTCTCTCTCTCTCTCTCTCTATCTCTCCCACCCTCCCTCTTTCTCTCTCTCCCCTCCTTCCTGCTTTTCAAATAAATAAATAAATATTTTTAAAAAGAATATTCAGAACTTATATTAAGCACTCTGCTTTTGCTAAGTGAACTCAGATTGTTCTCTGAAATTCAGAGAACATCAGAAATGAGAGACCTAGAAACCAAGGAGAGCATCATCTTTCGTCTTCATCTCCTTGATTTTAAAAATCAATCCTGGGTAGCCTCAGCCCCATAACCAAGTCCACCACACTCAGTCACGTGAATTGAGCCCAGCACAAGTGTGTTTGGATGAGAAGGTCAATGGATACTGAACTCTGTTTTCTGTTCTGCTGTCTAAACCATGTACCCCAGCACTAGACTGAATCAACTAAGAGTCAATAACTTTTCCTAATTTATACAAACCATGGTCTAGGCACGGTCATCAATGACACTGCCTAAACATGGACAATGTGACAACAGATAAGACCTTAGTATGCCCAGAGATCTCATAGTCATAAAATCTAAAATCTTCAGCACAACTCTCTTCCAACCTGCTCCCTCAGCCTAGGGCAGCTAAGCAGCGGCCAAGTTTCCTTGTGTCTGGTATCCATTCTATTTAGGAACAGCATTGAGATGTATGTGTAATTTTTTGTTATCAATTAACCATGATAGACACAATTTGCTAATGGTTATCCTTCAGAATGCATATTTGATTTGAGCAAGAAATATTTTCTCTTTCTTGTCCACTGGTTTCTTGACCACAGCGTACTTATTCCTAGAATGGGATCCAGCCATCCCACTCCTGGGAATTTACCCAAGGGAAAAGAAATCAGCAAATAAAAGAGTTATCTGCACCCCTATGTTTATTGCAGCTCAATTCACAATAGCTAAGACAGGGAATCATCCTTCATGCCTGTCAACTGAAGACTGGATGAAGAAATGATGGGATATGTACTCTATAGAATACTACACGGCAGTAAACAAAAATGAAACCTGGTTATTTGCAACAAAATGGATGGATCTGGATAACATCATATTTTGTGAAATAAGCCAGTCCCAAAGGGACAAATACCATATATTCTCCCTAATCTGTAATAACTAACAGAGCACCTAAAAGGAAATCTGTAGAAGTGAAATTGACACTTTGAGAAGCAATGACTTGAACAGCACTTGTCCTGACTGTTGACGAACAGTTTTTTTTTTCTTTCTTCTTTGTACTATTTGTTGAACTCTATACTTAACATAGAATTAATCATATGTATATAAAGTCAATTGAAAATAGGTCCTAGTAAAAATAAGAGTAGGAATAAGAGAGGGAGGAGCTATTTAGTTCTGTATTCATTCTTACAGACTTATGTCTAAAGGTAAAACTAAAAACTTGCCATGGGACTCCAAATCCCATTAAACTGGATGGCAATAATGCCATCTTACATGTTAAACTGATCACCCCAAGTGTTTAATTGATCATATAGATAGGATTAAATGTGAAATAGATCATATAAATAAGATCAAGTGTATGATAATAATAATAATAGAATTTAAAAGGAGAGAATGCTCCAACATGGGAAGCATTACACACAGCAGACTCATAGAATGACAATCACTTTAAACAGCAATCTGACCTCAGAATCAGCTCTTAAGGCATTTTGGTCAGGCTGAAAAGCCCATGAGAGTATTCCAAGCAGGGAAATCCAAGACACTGTGGAAAAACAAAAGGTCCTACATGAAGGATTTCTGTGAGACTCCAGTGGAAAGAAGTGGCCATCATAGAAGGATATAATTTCCTCTGAAGAGGGGAGAGAACTTCCACTTTGGCTGGCACCGGAGCTCAATAGGCTAATCCTCCACCTTGCGGCGCCGGCATACCGGGTTCTAGTCCTGGATGGGGCGCCGGATTCTTTCCCGGTTGCCCCTCTTCCAGGCCAGCCCTCTGCTATGGCCCGGGAGTGCAGTGGAGGATGGCCCAAGTCCTTGGGCCCTGCACCCCATGGGAGACCAGGAGAAGCACCTGGCTCCTGCCTTAAGATCAGCGCGATGCGCCGGCTGCAGTACGCCGGCCGTGGCGGCCATTGGAGGGTGAACCAATGGCAAAAGGAAGACCTTTCTCTCTGTCTCTCTCTCTCACTGTCCACTCTGCCTGTCAAAAAAAAAAAAAAAGAACTTCCACTTTGCTTATGGCCTTGTCTGAATACCAGTGGGGATTGTGGATTCAAAAGGCTTCCATAGCCTTGGCAGCTCATGTCAAGAGCCCTGGGTGATCACTGATGTCATGCATAAGAGCGTTAATTGTTAAATTAACAAGAGTCACTGTGTACTTACTTCCCATGCAGGACCTCTGTCCTCAATGAGTTGTATTATGAGAATTAACTGTAAAAGTTGTTCCCAAACAGGTTTTGTGTGTGTGAGTGTGTGTGTGTGTACAAATTGTTTAAATATTTACTTAGTATAGAGTCGGTCTTCTGTGCATAAAGTTAATTTAAAATGAATCTTAATGGAGAATGGGACTGGGAATGGGCGAGGGAAGAGGAGGTAAGTAGGCTTGGGGGTGGGAGGGTATGTATGATGGGAAGAATCACTATATTTCGGAAGCTGTACTTATGAAATTTGTACTTATTAAATTAAATAACAGGTTTCTTTGGGAAAAATAAAATAATCTCTCCCAGAATCATAATACTGTAAGATGTCAAAAGACAATTCAGAGCTTTGAAGTTTTACCCTGAACTTGAGCAAGGAAAAACTAAAAGTCTTATTTTTATGGATTCATTTGTTTAAGTTCTAGAAGTAGGACATTGCATATATTCAAAACCTCCTAATTCAGGACCTCTACCCCTGTCCTAGTGAGGCCACTGTACACCAGGCTTCATTGGAGATAAAACGGTAGAAATTGATATGAGCTTACTGTGCACAGAGGTCCCCTTGTCATGAAATCTAAGAGCATTAGCACAGCTTACTTCCATCTGCTTAAAAGTACCGCATTATAAACTCATATTTTATCTCATCTTCGCTTTCTCTGCATCTCTGCAACCCACCCTTTGTCTCCTTCTTTATATCTGTTTTCCTATATCTCCATTTTCTGACCTTCTATATTCTAACTGCTATGTACAAGGAGTGCTACCTTTTTGTGACTCAAGGCCTTTGACCAGGTTCACACATGTGCCTCTCTGACATTCTTCACCTTGTTTCCCCTAAGGCCAGTACCAGTGGATAGTGTCTCCAATTTCCAGGATGCATTTTATATTTTCTGTATCTTATGCCAAAATGTCAGGTATCATATTCTGATATGGGACTTACCAAACTTCCTGAGAGTCTCCTGCCAGAGCAGTGAGTGATGTGTCAGTTATCTGAATGTGACTGCACATTTCACTGGGTGACTACGTAATTTGAAATCTTCATGGCACTGAGTGTCTGTTATCATTTAATCATTCATTTTGTATGTAATTATTTTTGAGGTAAGAAAGTCCTTGAGACCAATGAAGGAATCTAAATGAATGACCATCCCAGTGACTCTATAAGAAACCATGGGCCTGAACTAGCAGACTTTCTCATGACAAAGGTAAGAGGCCTCTGAGAAAGCCCTGACATCTTTGACTTTAGAGAGAAGAGGACTTTATTACAATACAGCAGCCTTCCTGGTGGGTGTTAGGGTATATAGATGTTTCCCCAGGGTGAGTTTCAATGCCAGTTGGGCTATCAATTAATTGTTCCACAACAGCTCAAGCCACATACATTTAGCATTACTTTTCACCATTAGGAGCGTCTTAACAAAAGGAAAATATTCTCTGGGTTCCATGGACATGATAGAAGAAGGAAAGATGCAGTAAAGCAAGTCGATAATTCAAGGAACACAGCAGATAGCAAGCATGCAATGTTACAAAGGCATGCTCTTGGTTCCACTAGGAAAAAAAGAGAATTATTAAGGACAAGAAGCATTTGTAGAAATGCTTCCATCTTGAAGAAAATACCAAATGTCATATGCAACAATCACAATATGATCATTTCCTTTATAGACTTTAATTTGGAATTACACGTAACTTGTGTGTTGTTGTTGGGTTTGGGTACTGAGGTGTATATTATCCTAGGTAAATCTTATGAGTATTGAAAATAACTAAGAGGATTTTGAAAAGATCTGAAAGTGTTACTCCTTTTCAACCAAAAAGCTTGTATGTTTGCCTACGGGCTTATGACTTTGGGTCTCCCTGAAGTCAAATGCTTCTTCTCAATGCATAAGGGTGAATGCATTTTATTTCAAGTAAAAAATGCAAAAGTGGGCTTTGAGAGGTATTGTTTTTATAATAAGCCAATAAACCAATGGCTGGCTGACACGTTAGTGGAAAGCGAGACAGGAAATATGGAAAGGCAGCTCATGCCTGATGAGAGTGGAGAAGAAGGAGGTAGAAGAAGAGGAGGAGGAGGAAGAGGAGTGGAAGAATATTTTGAATTTGTAGACTGCTTTAATGTTTATTAAATGATTTTCTCACTAGGAACTAAACTTCTTAAAGATAGAAATTTGTCTTAATTATCTTTGGTTCCTTGATTCTCTAACATATTGCTTGTGGTAGTAATTCCGTATTTGTTTTATCTTACTAAAGAAAAGTTTAATGAATGAATTCAAGATTTTATTTCATGCTAAAGTTTTGTGAGTTTGGATGTATTTTCTTCACATATATATTAGAAACTCAAGACATACAGACAACAAATGACTTCTGCAAAATCACATGCCAAAGCAAAATCAGAATATCAGCCAAAGTTTTCTGCCCTGGGCCAGAGTCTTTTTATACTAACAAAAATAAAATTTTATGGTGATTTAGAATCTGGAAGATTTTCAAGTTAAATTTAGATTGTGTAAAAGAAGAGAGAAATGTGTGTGCTTTATTTTATGTTTGATGTTAATTATGGTATCAGTCAGCAATGGCCATAATAAATTTGCATAAGAAAATCTCCCTCAAACATACTGGGACAAATAACAATAAGTGTGTATTGTCCAGAAAATGGGTCTGTAAGTCTGCTGACTGTAGACAGACTGATCCAGGTCAAGCCTATCCTGGTGACTTTGCATCCAGCTACTGGTTGACCTGAATGTGTATACTCAGTATGTGTGAGGATCAGAGCTCTTCTAAGTGTATTCATTCTGGTGCCCAGAAAAAAACACCATCAGCTACCTGCAAGAGTTATTATCATGGAGATGAAGGAGATTCACAGATCAAACCATTCTCGCACACATATTTTAAGTCTCTTCTTTTTTTTTAAAAAGCTTTTATTTAATGAATGCAAATTTCAAAGGTACAACTTTAGGAATATAGTAGTCAAGTCTCTTCTTGCGTCTCCTATGCTAATACCCTATTTCATTTAGTAGTAGTGAGAATGGCCCTCAAAAATGTTCACAGGTACTATCTGGAACCTGTGAATATGTTACATTACATGGCAAAAGGGACCTTGTAGGTGTTATTAATTCAATAAATCTTAAAATAGGGATAATCTCCCTATTTAAAATCTATCCCTATTTTAAGATTTATTGAATTAATAACACCTATAAAGTCCCTTTTTGAAGGAGGCACCATTCTCTGAAGGGAGAAGAGAACTTCCACTTTGACTATGTCCTTGTCTAAATAAGATCGGAGTTGGTGAACTCAAGAGGCTTCCATAGCCTTGGCAACTCATGACAAGAGCCTCGGGTGGTTACTGACGCCATAAATAAGAGTGTCAATTTGTTAAGTCAACAACAGGAGTCACTGTGTACTTACTCATCATGTAGCATCTCTGTCCTTAACATGTTGTGCTATGCAAATTAATGGTAAAACTACTACTCAAACAGTACTTTATACTTAATGTTTCTGTGTGGGTGCAAACTGTTGAAATCTTTACTTAGTATATATTAAGTTGATCTTCTGTTTATAAAGATAATTAAAATGAATCGTGATGAAGAATGGGATGGGAGAGGGAGTGGGAGATGGGATGGTTGTGGGTGGGAGGGAGATTATAGGGTGGGAAAACCAATGTAATCCAAAAACTGTACTTTGGAAATTTATATTTATTAAATAAAAGTTGAAAAAAAAGAGAGATGAGGATAAAAATTAGGGAGATTATCCAGGATTATCTGAGTGGGTCAAAACAAGCTATGCATGTTGTTAAACACTGATAACATTCTTCAGTGAAAGTTAGAGAAAGATAGCAAAAATGAAGAGAGAGTTGAAGCACAGAAGGAAAATCAACCCACCATTTCTGGAGGACACATTGAAAGCATGAACACATGGAAATGTAAACAAACCACAGAAGCAAAGTCTTCTCCCCTGAACTCCTACTCACCTCTAGTGACAATCAGCAAGTAAATGGAGATATCTGTCTTAAAATAGCAAAGAACTAACTCAATCAACAATTTGCAGTTGCAGTGGATTCATCCCTAGAAGCTGCATGTAAGATTTTGCTGCTGGTGTCAGCTCTGTGGTGTAGTAGGTAAAGCCTTCACCTGCAGTGCCAGCATCCCATATGGGCACTGGTTCGAGTCCCGGTTGCTCCACTTCCAATCCAGCTCTCTGCTATGTCCTGGGAAAGCAGTAGAAGATGGCCCAAGTCTTGGGCCCCTGCATCTGCATGGGAGACCCTGAAAAAGCTCCTGGCTCCTGGCTTTGGAACAGCACAGCTCCAGCCATTGCAACCAATTGGGGAGTGAACCAGTGGATGGAAGACCCTCTCTCTTCTCTCTCTCTCTCTCCCTCTCTCTCTCTCTCTCCCTCCCTCTCTCTCTCTTTCTATCTCCCCCTCTCCCTGCCTCTCCTTCTCTCTGTGTGTAACTCTGACTTTCAAATAAATAAATAAATCTTTAAAAAAAAAGATTTTGCTACTGATATTGGCCTTAGAAGACCCTCAACAGAAGAGCCACTTGAGTCCACTGGACTTCTAATCTGCAGAAACTGACACAATAAAAAGAAGTTGGTTTAAGCCAATAACTTTGTGTCAACATGTTATGACAACACAGAATGCTACTATAGTCAGTGAAAGTCACATTCCCAAACTCAAAAGTCAAGAGTCACAGAAGGCCACTCCGTCTACCATTTGGCTAAGACCAACCTTGAAAATAGTACCCAAGACTAGTGAAAAAATTGGGCCAATGTCTCAAATTCTGCAGTTAAAATGAGATAGAAGGAGAATCAGAGGAAGTTTAATGGAAATTATTTGGAGTTGGGGAGGGTATCGGGAAAAATTTTTCCCAAGATCCAACAACCCATAAGGGAAGGAGCAGTAAGTAATTTGTCAAACCAGAAAAGTATCCAAGTGAGATTTTTTTGCAAAGGGAGTGGGTGGGGTTGGAGAGTTGGTCTTGTATTGTTTTCCCAAGAAATAGGGACTGCTGAAGGAGAAGGTAGGAAATAAGGCTTAACACTATTAAATTAATGCAGTGGACAGAACTCATGACCAATTAAAGCTCTGTCAATTATTGACCACAGTACTGTTTGCCCTTTGACTTTTTCTCATCAATTTATGAGTAGATGGGGCAGATTCCCAATACGTTGGCAGAAAATCCAGAAATTTTATGTAACGTATAACTCTGACCCCAAGATTTATATAGGAAGACCGTATTTTTTTTCTTGGATGGTGGTGGCAAAAATTATTGTCAGTGTGTTTCCCAAGGGCTCAGAAATATGTTGAAAATTGGTCTACAAGGGCTTGTAAGCAGAACACTGTTTTTAAATGTTCTTCTTATATACTACCTTGCATCTATAATTCTGGCTGGGTGATACAGTGAGTCTCCTAGCAACTCATGCAAAGGAGCCAAATCCATCCACTTCCGAGGAAATGAAGTTAGGCTCCTCTTGGAAGACCTCATGTGGTGATGACAGCTCTTGCAGATATGTGACACATATTCTATGTACGATTTACCCTGGGCCCCTCATTTTTATCAGGCTTACAAGACCTGAGGGAATACAAGTTAGAGCAACTCAATCAAGATGTGTTCTCTTTATGTGTTTGAGAAATCTCTGTCCATTTCTACCTCCAGGAGAAATGAGCTCCCAAGATGAGAAGGCATTTTTTCTGATGTGGACTCAAGAATAATGGCTAAGAGTCTCAGAATCTTAATCGGTGTGAATTTCAACTCTCCTTCCTCCTAATGATGTGACCCTGGAGAAAGTATTTTATCTCATTAAAACCAGTGTTATTAATCTGTAAACAAGTGATGTAACAGTACCCATCTCATCAGCTAAACTGCAAGAGAAGAGGCTTAAGGTTGACATAAAAAAGGAACATCCCTGCAGGAAAATATACAAATCTTACTCTGAAAATTTATGGAAGCCCCTTCCATGAATACTTGGAAAATAATCCTGACTATAAAATTATGTGATGGATGCTTCTGGCCATTCAAGAATTTACACAGTGAAGTGACTGTTGTCGCCTCAAAGTTGTAACCTTGGGAATTTATACATTGATTTCAATGCTACCATTTTGAGCAAGCTCTCTTTGGTACCTCATCACCAAAAATGACCTTCAGGGAATGTTATGCGTTCTCTTAAATATCTCTTTATAGGGGACAACTGTTATTTGTTCAAGCCTAATGCAGTATTTGTAACAACTGACTGCCATTTTCAGTGCCAGTGGAGAGAGGTGACAATTGAATGAGATAGAATCTTATATGGCCCAAACACTTTCACTGATAATTGCATTCATGGGTTCTAGATTACATTAGTAGATGAGAGGTGAAAGATGACTTCTGCAAGCTTGGTATATGACTCATACTTGATTAACAGAGAGCCACATCAAATAAGAATCACAAATAAGGCTTCTTCTTTTTCAATGGTAGCCTCTGATTTCCAAGCAAATTTACAGACACCTTCCCATTCTCAACCAGTATTTAGAAACATACACTACGTTCCTTAATCTGTATATACGAAATATATGAAACTTGTATAACGTAGGTAAAATTTAAAAAATACAAATGAACAGTCTGTGTGCTTCCTCATAGGAAGTTAACTTCCCTCTTTAACCCACTTTAACCATTCTGGTGAGCCAAGTGAGGCTAGGCCGGAGGAGTTGTATGTGGAAGTAGATGAGGAAGATGAACTAGATGAGAAAACAGAATCCACCAAAAGGAATCACCAAATTTTTCTGGGCCCTCCTTTCATCCCTTTGTTTGGATCAGTTCTTCCAATCCCATTCCACCACAGCACAGTCACATTTGTTCTCCAATCCACCATGAAGAGGCATAATCTTAGGGCCTGAATCTTGAGAAAAGAATCTCCAAATATAGGCAAAATAATCCTTGACCACCACATGAGGGTCTTCTATAATGTCTCAGAGGGTAACACTGGAATGATATATGCAGACGTGTCTACACTGGTGACTGATGACCTGGATGCTGCCCATAGTGGCTGCAGAACCACAGGGTAATTAATCTGACTCAGCACTGTACCTCTAAGCCAGCTGGGCATAATCCTGGCTATTTTCAATCAAAACTTGAATCTACTTACAGACAATGTGAAAAGAGGACCCTAATGGTTCAGAGTTCATGTTAGAATTGGTAGGTAAGGGCCAGCACCGTGGCTCAAAAGGCTAATCCTCCGCCTGCGGCGCTGGCACACCAGGTTCTAGTCCCGGTCGAGGTGCCGGATTCTGTCCCAGTTGCCCCTCTTCCAGTCCAGCTCTCTGCTGTGGCCCGGGGAAGGCAGTGGAGGATGGCCCAAGTGCTTGGGCCCTGCACCCGCATGGAAGACCAGGAGAAGCACCTGGCTCCTGCCTTCGGATCAGCGTGATGCACTGGCCGCAGCGGCCATTGGAGGAAAGGAAGACCTTTCTCTCTGTCTCTCTCTCTCACTATCCACTCTGACTGTCAAAAACAAACAAACAAACAAACAAACAGAATTGGTAGGTAAGTTGCACACATGCAGCCCTCCCCACTCCTACTTCCGAGTAGAAGTCCCTACTAAGTGATCCTGACTCTCTTCCTTGATGAATTATTTTTTGAATAGCAATTTTGGAAGCCACAAACAATCGATAGGAGTTAGCATGCAAGATTAAATCAAGATAGCAATACAAAACTACTTGCCAGGTTCAGAGAATTCAGAAAACAGATGGTCTATGTGCTCCTTCCTTTCATCTTTTTTAAGTGACAAGAAAAAGATTCATAATATGCATAGGCATCTAGGTGTTACTGCTCTAGAATCAGAACATTTGAAAAGTTAAAAAAACTTCATGATCATTTAATTCAACCTGTTCATTTTGCCCAAGAGGAAACAGAGTTTTATTGTAGCAGGCGACCTCTCTCTCTTTCTCTCTGCCCCACCGCTGATCCTCCTCTTATTCCTCCCCCTCCTTCTCTCTCCCCTTTTGTCATGTTCAGCCCCTCTCTATCCAACATCTCAGAACATGACAAACTCTTACGAGTAGGGGATTCCTCAGTTCATGGGTCTAATTAGGAAACAAATATTGATTTTCACTACAGAGATGTCCTAAATTCCACACTTCCACATCCTGACCTTCTCTTGCAGCTAAGACAATGGCACGTGGCCAGGGCTATACCACTACAATGTACATCCCAAATTCTGAATTGGGATCTTGACATGTTAAGAAGATTCCATTCTGATGGTACATGTGGCAGAAATACTTCCAGGAACTGTAGCCTCAGTGTTGTAATGGTCATATTCCTGTTGAATTGTGGAGAGATAATTGGTGTCCTCCCCTGACTGGTTACATCACACACTTTGCCCATGGATCTGGTTGCTGCCAATATCTTAATATTGCTGAACATTTTCCAGGCTTTGTGCTGGGATTTTCCTGGCTGTTCTAAAATCTACCCTGAGTCTTCTCAAATATTTATCTGCTTGGGCAAGCCAAAGATATAGTTTGTGTTGTGTTTTCATTTTTGTTTTTCAGTTCTTGTAAACAAGAACTCTGACTCATAAGTGGCCTACTGATGACAAGCAATCAGTGTGGTCTTGTGGCAGAGCTGGAACTGCGACATGTAACTTCCAGCCCTATTCTCTAACTTCTTCAGGAATATACAGTATCCCTGATGATAGGATAGAATTTAAAATCAATTTTATTCAAAGTAGAGTGAGTAATAATTTGGTGTCTGTATTAATGAAAAATAGCTTAAGTAGAAACCAACCAGAAACTCAAAATATTGAGGCAGGCATTTGACCTAGTACTTAAGTGTCCGGTTAGAGTGGCTTCATCCCATAGCAAAGTGCCTGGATTTGAGTCTTGACATCATTCTCCATTCATATTTCCTGCTAATGCTCCAAGGGAGGCAGCAGCTAAAGGGTTAAGTAGTTACATTAGTGCCACCCAACTGGAAGACTTGGAACAAGCTCTCAGCTCCAGGATTCGGGCTCAGCCCAGCCATGGCCACCACAGGTGTCTGAGCCAGCATGACTTTTCTCTCTCTGTGCCAAATAATGAATAAATTTATAAATAAAATTCACTATATCCATGACTTCAATCATCTGAAAGTCTGTTTCCTTCTATAAAATTGCAAAGTGTGGGGTGAGAGGTATGATGCTCCAGATTCTTAGAGATCCGGGCTCCTTGGCTATTATTTCTCCCTCACTTCAGCTCTAGAATTCCAGCTTACAGTGTGTTGTAGTCAGCATGATTCAAGCACACACTCTGCAGAGTTTTGTAAGAGAAGTACACAAGCACCTGCAAAAATTCTTCTCCACTCCATTACCGAACAGATGGGTGCTGGTGGAGCAGAGCAGCCAGTGGAGGCTCCAGCAGCACCCACTGCACCCTTACGACCCTGCCTTGCAAAAATGAATGGATCTCTTTGCAGAGGCAAGGTCAGTTCCCAGTTCAAGTTTTCAAGCTAATTCAAAACCAAGAGTTTCTCCTACATTGGTGTCCACAGGGGTAACACATATATGTCCTTCTATGCAAAACATTAGGCACAGGCACAGCAGTGACAGGAGATAAAAGTTTTTAGCTTGAGATTTTCCAGTTGAATTTAATACCTGATTGTATAAAAGGAGTGCATCACAATTCTTAAGTCCTTGATATTTTTTAACTGGCATGACCTTTGTTCCTCTTGAGAATCATCAGAAATTATTCTGTAATGAGTATCACAAAAATGCCCTTGAGAAACAAAGGGAAATATTATTTAACATCTCTCAAAGCCAAAATTTCTCCTACTAGTAGTTTCATTGATCATCCCAACTCTTACTTCATTTGCTTGCTCATCACTGGTTGAAACAAGCGGGGGTAATCCTAAGCAGTGACAACTTGTGGTTTATGATGGGGTTTGTTCTATCTCCCTCCAAATACATATATACATAGTAATTATAAAAAAGACTTCTTTGAATAGTGGCATTATTGACGCTATCCAACAACTAGAAGAGGTACTCTAATTATCTTCTACTCTTATAAATTCTGAAAGAAATTCCTTTAAGCTGCAGAATCTACTACACTGGAATCTATCATTTGGAGTAGACTTCATACCTCTTTAAATGTTTAAAGTATATTTCTTTCTTTTGACCCTGATCACTCAGGTTGACATGTGAGAGTTAAAATCACTTCACATTTCAGTAATTGTAGCTTCCTCGTCTATGAAAGGAGTGATAACAACAGAAATAACAATTGCTATCTGCAAAAACATTGACAATTTCAATGTTTTTTCCAGAAAGGATGAAAAAGAAATAACCTCCTAAATCTTCTAGCCCACCTTCAGGTCACTTCGTGCAGCCAAAATGCTAACCCAGAGCAAATAATGATTAGTAGGTTATTTTTTCTTTAACAGAAAAAAAAAAACTTTACACTGGTCTAAGTAAAAGTGGAGCAAGTGTTCAAATGAAAACCAAAATAGCTTCAAGTCTGTTTTATGGAAATCAAACAACCCTGGATGACAGCCTGAGCAGACACGATTACACAATAGGGTTGCTATGAAAATCAAAAGTATGGATTGTTTTAGGGCAGAACACAGGCTCTGAATAATGAGGGAATGCCTGCTATGGTGGCTGTGACTCGTGCTTGGTGGGGAATATGAGACCCCATATAGGCTCCTTCTGCTGTAACTAAACTAGCATTGGTGAAGAGGTTGGGAGATGCCATCCAGCTAACTTAGGAAAAACAAAACCAGCTCCTCTCCAAGCAGCTCTGCATTACATAACAAAGCATTGTCTGGCTTTTAGAAACAGAGGAGTAGCATGCAGCGACTGTGGGCTTGGGTCCCTCGGCTTCAGTTAACATATGTTCAGCAGAGAGATGCTCCATGACACTGACACGCCAGGAACTCCCTGGAGAGATCATAGGCTTGAAGACAGGTGCATTGTCAGGAGCTGAGGCTTCCCTTTTGCAGGCTTGTCCCATGGTCAGGCATCTCCTGACCCAGAACGTCCCTTGGCAGCTGAGCTCATGGGCTTCCCAAGGACGGATGGTCCCTCACATGCCTTCAGGCAGTCGTGTGAAAGGAAAGGTGAGGGAAGCATTCTCTCTCTCTCTCAAACGTATAGTTTTATATGTTTCATTTTAAAATGCCAGAAGGAAAGATAAAAATTCAGTCCACTTGAGCCTATCAAAGTTTTTTTTTAAGTAAAAGATGTATCATTTTACATAATAATCGGAAGATATTGCTTTATCGGTTACTGCTTTTTCTTTTTATCCAAAAGTCACTTTTGTAATTTTTGGTGGCTTCTCTCTCTCTTACAGGTTGTGAATGGAAGAGATCAAAAATACATGGTTTTCTTTCACCATCTGTCTCTGTCCACCCCTCCAGCTCTCTTGCCTCTCCTCGTCACACCTTAACCCAGCATCAGTGAACTTTTTTTCTTTAAAATCCTGTGTTCTTTCCTGTCTCTGAGATTCCAAGTGTTCTGTTTATCTACCCATATGCCTACCCTGCGTTTGATTGTCTGCCTTCCAGCTAATCTTCATGCTTCAGCTTGAAACATAATTTTTTTGTGTGAGGCATTTTTACCCCTGAGATAAAATTCCTCTCCATTATGTGATTTCCCAGTACCTTGCATAGTGCTTCCTCAGGCCATCAGCCTTCCCTGTCTATGTCTTAGGAGCAGTGCCAGCAGATGCAAAAATAACACTAGACAAAATTTTGTGCACACGCCTGGTATGATTAACCATTGCAAAGTGTTTCATCCAGCAAATGCCATAAAAATAGCAAATGCTTATAGAAGACAGAATTCCAGACACTGTTCTAAGAATGTGTGTACATGCACACACTTGTCCCTTAATATCAGTGGGATTCCAGGACTTCCCCTTGGATACCAAAATCCATGGATTTTATATAAGTCCCTTATATACAATGGCATAGTATTTGCATAAAACCTATACTCATCTTCCTATGTATTCTAAATAATCTCTAGAGTACTGATAATATCACATGCAATATAACTGTTGTGCAAATAATTAGTAGATATATTTCTACACATATTATTTAGGGATTAGTTACCAGAAAGTTTTAAATCTTTAGTATGGCTGCAACTTTCTTTCAGATATTTTCTGACTACACTTGGTTGAATCTTCGAATACAGAGAATCTACTTTATATACATGCACATCTGTGTACTCATATATATATATATTAATTTGTCTATCTGAGTGTGATGATTATCTGTATAGTAATAGGTAGGTTCATTGATAGAGAGGTGATCTTGCTTTCTCCATTTCCTATTAAGAGGAATAGGAAATGCCACGTGGTAAACACACTACTGGCAATTCCAAGACACCACACTGCTTCCTCAGGCCATCCGCCTTCTTTGTATATGTCTTCTTAGGAACAGGGCCAGCAGAGTCTAAAATAATGCAGGACAAAGTTTTGTGTTCATGCTTGATATGATAAATCATTACAGAGTTTCTTCCAGCAAACACCATGCTTGGTTTTATCTCAGAAGTATGAAAGTAAGTCTACCTATGAATAAAAGGTGATACTGATGGTAAAATAAAGTAGGAACCAGGTGTACTGGTTAGGGTAATACAGATTGGTGTAACAAAACAGCCAAAAGGAGGAAGAGTTCGTGCATGATGGAAGTGCATTTTTGCTGAGCATGCCAAGGTTAACAGGTCCTGTTCTTCCCTACATTGCTCTCCCAGGCATCAGGAAACTCTGCTCTCTTCAACATGTGGCTGCTGTGGCCACTGGTGTTTCCTCCATCCAGTTCCAAGAACAACTGAGGAGACCACATGGGCAATTGTCACACATCAAGCCAGAAAGTGTATCCAGTCTGCTTACATTCCACTGACTCAAAATCAGTCACATGGTGATTAATTTATTGTTGTTACAGCAACAAATTACCACAAACATGGTGGATTAAAACAACGTATTTTATTATCCTAGAATTTTGATAGAAGTCTGACGTCAGTTTCTTTTGGCTAAAAGCAAGGGGTTGGCAGGGCCAGAATCCCCCTAGAGCTTAGGTCCCCACACAGCATTGCTCTTAACCTCTTCCTCTGTCTTCAAAGCCAGCAGTGTAGCAACCTGATTCAGTGACCACAGGGCTTTCTTCCTCCATCTCCCTCCTATGAGGACACTAATGACTGCGTAGAGGGCCTACCCCAACAATCCAGGGTAAACTTCCCATATAAAAATCTTTAACTTAACCACATCTGTAAAGTTTGTTTGTCTATATAAGACAGTAGACAGATTCCATGGATGAGAGCCTACAATCTTTGGGGATGTGGAGACATTTTCCACCTAGCACAGTCCACCCTCTGACTCACAAAGATACACACACATCCCATACACAAAGTAAGTTCATCCCATCCAAACAGTCCCAAAAGTCTCAACCAACCATTTTTGCATCAATTTAAAGTCCATAATTTCAACTAAATATCATCAGTTCAAAAGTCCCACACAGGAACATTCCTAACATATAGGGTTTGGGGAAATGTGCCGTGTGCTTTGGTGACCAGAAGATGGTCTGTAATCCACAAGATTGTCTGAAGAGCAGCTCTGAACACTTTCTTGCTTTTGACCTAGCTGTCACTTGAGGCCAAGCCCTACCTAAAGTGGTCCTTACTCATCATTATAATTTGGCAGCATGTTGGGATCCAAGATTGAGTTTATCTGGGAATTTCCTTCCAAAATATTGACGCTCCTCCAACCTGTTCACCCAATCCACTTAGAAATCATGGCCAGTAGAATTGCTGCTACAGAAAATAAACCATAAAATTGGTCCCACAGCAAGAAGGGCACACTCCTGCTCTTATGTGGCAAAATAATGCAGATCGTTTGTCCAGCCAGCCTCTTTGGGCATCATGTGGCCAGTAACACTGGGGTGCGGGACAAAGAAATAGCTGGAGGAAGACAAAGCTTGGGTGTCAACCTTGACATATCCCATGGATGCCACATGCAGTCTTGAATGCAAAAAATAAAGAAGGAAAGGAAGGAAGAAAAGGAAAGCAAGACAGATGAGGGGAACCAGTAAGACAATCACCTCAGATGATCACAGATCTTTACTTGCTCATCCCTATCCAGACTTTCACAGGACTACCCCAGAAGAAGAGTACAGACAATAGCTGTAGCCCACCAGACAGACCCAATGGAAAGGCCAATGCCAACACTTACTGGCTATGTGATTGTGAACAAGACTGCTTTCATTTTGTTATCCTCAGTTTCTCTGTCTGTAGAATGGGGATAGAAATATTTCTGTCCCAGGGTGTTTGGTATAAGAGTTAAATGAAGTAAAACATGCCAAAACATTTGGTATGTAGTGGATACACAGTGCATATAGGTTTATCTTCACATGCCACTTACCACAAGCCAGAGGAGTCTCTAATTGGAGCTGTGGAGGAGGGGAAGTCTTCCTCCTACATCAGAGGTTTGCAACTAATCTGTTCTTTTGACTAATGTCAGGGTGGCTTCTCTTTTCTGGCAGCTCATGAAATATATTTTGTCTTCCTAGGTCAGAACTGAGTTCTTCCTGCTTCATCTAAAGTATACAAAGTCCTTGTACATCTTATATTAACATTTTTAATACTAGAGAAAAATGAATGTAATGAGCATACACAATTTCTCTATGTAGTTCACTCATCTGAGATATCCCATTATTGTAAAGTTGCCTGAAAAAACACATGTTCCTTAAAGATACCAAGAACAGTTTAAATAAAATCATACATATATATGTATACTTATTAAATACATTGTGTGATATGATCTGGTGAATATGGAAAATGTACCAAAACATAAACATGAGGTTTGGCAGGGCATGGGTGTTGCAGGTAGAGTGGATAAAGGAAAAGGCAGAGAGGAGGCGCAATTTCATCTAGATAACTTACTTACATATATGTGAATATGCAGAAACAGATTTGAAGGGACAACAGATAAGACTAGCAATAAAACTCTCCATGTCTAGAAATGGCCATGTAATCTTGTGAAATAATAAAATGAAATGACTAATTGAAAACTTGCAGAATTTGTACATTGTATAGGTATGTGACATGCTGCACAGGAAAAATGGAGTGGAATGCCATTAATATTTGTGGGGGAAAGTAAATAGGGAAAAATTTACTATTCCTTTAAATTACTTTTGAATTGGTTATACAGATTTGTATTATTGTAATTTTGGGGAAAGTAAATACTTTTAAATAAAGAAACAACGTGTTTAAATGCATTTCTCTTTATGTTCAGAGCTGATACGATCCACTTAGTCACTGGTTGGGCAGTACACTATTGCCAAAACAGAAAAATATTTTGTCATTTTAGTAAACTAAAAGGATAGAAAAGGTACTGAAAATGTTCTCTCCATTACTTCCCAGGCACAACTCCCTCACAGTACTCTCACCATCAGAATTAGATTATTTTTTTCTAAACACAAAGAGAATATTGGCTGGCATGCTCAATATCCCCAGGATGAGACTTCTCTTTGTTTCTAGAAGAAGCTAAATCTAAATGTCTCAGCATCTGCACTCCCTGTAGATAAGGAAAATGGTTTGCATCATATTTTACCTTCAATTTCCAAAGCAGTGCTCTGTGACTTTTCTCCCTTGAAGATTCTTAGGTAGAGTGGTGAATCTGATGCTGAATGAGGTCATGATTAGGACCTCTGGTAAAACGATTCCTAAATTATCTCATGATAGCCTTCAACAGTCATGTAAACAGTCCACACTCTAGCAGGGAGTGAGGGTGATATGAGGGCAGCCAGAATCATGGTTTTTGCTTCTCCTGATTCAGACCATTACAGTATACAGTATATTTTAAAAGGAAAGAGAATGTAGGCAGTGTAGAACAAAAAGAAACTGTACAAAAGTATTTCTTTAAAATAGGAGCAATAGTCAATGGAGCAACTGCCGAAGCAGAAGAAGCAGGAACATGCAAAGTTCAACGTGTGCAGGAGCAATCTTCAGCACTTAATAAGGAGAGCTAGAGGCAGCACCAAGAAAATGCAGCTGTTTTCAAAGGAAGGAGACAGTATTGTGAGCTTAAGATCTGGGCCTTTTTTATTAATTGTTTTATATTTGCACCTTTAACATTGCATATCCTTTTGTAACATGAAACTTAGCATAAGACTTTGAACTCGGTGATCTCCTAGTTCTTCCAGGTCTAAGAATGGCTATGCAATGATACAGTGTATTATTTTGAGCAGTAATAGAGAGTTCTGCCAACAGTACACTGTTCATTCTATGACTAAGCTGAAATATTTATGCTATAAAGCAATGATCAATACATTCACACACAGACACACAGACACATATATACACACCCATACTCATACTCACGAACAAGTTTTCCTAAAACACCCAGTAAATAGAGATTAAGGACTTTGAGGGAGCATAACATTGGAATATGTTGGTTGATGGGTTACTGGCTGAATGATGCTGCCCTTGCATATGAACAAGAAAAACTAAAAGCTTATATTTGAAAAAACATTGATATGCTGATGATTATACCTGAAGAATAACTTTATAAAAGCAAGGCCAATCACTATTCTACATGATGTCTGGAGAATGGAGGCATGTTTTCAATTATTCTTATCCCCAGAGCCAAATACTTAGTTCATGATGTCACTGTTGACCAATGAAGGGCTAACACGCTTCTGCCGTCCTGGCTTTTATCTCAACAGACTCTGCCCTGGAACCTAAGAGGTTCTTCTGCCAAAGCAGCCAGGGATCTGGGGAAGTAAACAAAGCCCAAAGCCAGATGTGGGAAGAGAGAAAATTACATGGTTTCCATGGAACTAGCCATCTATATGGTGCATTCCTGTTTTATATATGAGATTTATTATAAGGAATAGGCACACATGACTGTGGAAGCAGAGAAGTCCCATAATCTGCGGTCTGAAAAATTGGTTATTCAGGAAACCAGTGTATAGTTTGAAGGTTTGAGAGCCAGACGGCTGGCAGGGTAGATCCCAGTGTAAATCTACAGGTCAGAGAACCAGGAGTGTGGAAGGCCAGAAAATCATTTCTGAGTTCCAGTAGTCAGGTGGAGAACAACTCAACTTCTCTCCACCTGTTTGCATGATCCTAGCCCTCAACCTGTTAGATGCACCTGTTAGAAGCACTGGGGAGAGCTTCACTTAGTCTACAAATCTAAATGCTATATGAACCCCAACCCCAGAGTGTATGAAACATAGTTTCCCCAAAGCACTCTCAGTATGGACACATCCTCCTGGACACAGAGTGTGGCTGCAGGAGTTGATTGAGGACAGTAAATGACCTACTAACAAGAAGAGCATTGAGTCCTTATGGGAACATTAGCTCCCACAGAGACATGCAACTGCTTTCCCAGACATGCTTATTGAATATGTCTTGCTAAACATGTTTCAAAGAACTCTTATAGAGTTATATGAGCATGCGCATGCGCTGTACAAATGGCCGTTGTAATCCTTGTGGATAAAGCAACATGCAGGATCTGTCCTGAAGCATTCTTCAGAGGAAGAGGTACAGTGTCCCGTCTCTCCTTTCACTTGCAACCTCTCCAACACCAGAGAATGTAGGAACATTGGACATTAATTATAGTTGGCAAGAGACACTTAGGCAAAGTCCTATGCATCTATGAATCATGGTAAAACTAGGGGGAAGGCAGATCAAGTAGAATGAAAGGAAGTGTAAGAAGAAAAGCTAACACTTAACTGAGTTCCTTATGTGTGCTGGACACACATATAATTTTTCTAGATGGCAAGGAGTTGACTGCATTTTTATATGAAGATTGTATTCATTCATTTTCTGATGCCCTAACAAAGTTCTTGAGGCTGGATAACTTTATAAAGAAGACATATAGTTAACTCACAGCTGTGGATGTTGAAAGTCTAAGCTCATGTGGCTCCATTTGTTTTGCCTTTGGGGAGGGCCTCATTGGGGGTGGCATCACAACGGTGGGAACTTGTGCAGAAGGAATCACATGGTGAGCCAGGAAGCCAGAGGGCTTCAGGAGCCCAGCTTACTCTCTTTCTAACAATTCACTCTCACAAGAACTAACCAGGGTCCTGCTAGAACCACATTCCTCTCTTGAGAGCAGCAGCTTCAATGATTTATGTACCTTGTGCTAGGACCCACCCCTTAAACACCCCCACTATCTCAACTGTGCTGCACTGGAGACCATGCCCCAGAACAAGTACATCTGGGGGACCCAGTGAAACCACATCAATACACAGCAGACACTGTGTGTTGGAGAGCCAGAATTCAAACCCAGGACTCTCTGGAGGAAGCATGCTCTTCCTTCCTCCTGAATTTGCTTCTAAAATGCTGTTTGACACATACTGTATATGGCCACCTTTCAATTTATGATCTCACATAATGAAAATAAGATTGCCTATTGATTTAGGGTTTTTCAAAACTCAGATAAAGATGTAGTATGATTTAAACATTATTTATTAAGGATAATCTCTTCAACAAATGGTGCTGGCAAAACTGGATGTATATATGCAGAAGAATGAAATTAGATCTGTATCTCTCACTATATACAAAAATCAAATCAAGATGGGTCAAAGTCCTAAATTTATGACCTAAGACAATGAAGTTGTTGGAAAAAAATATAGGGGAAACACTCCAAGACACTGCTGTAGGGAAAGGCTTCTCTGTCAAGACCCCCAAAGCATAGGTAACAAAAGCAAAACTAAACAAATGCAACTATATCAAAAGCAGAAGTTTTTGCACAGCAAAGGAGACAATCAATATAGTGATGAGACATCCAACAGGAGAAAAAATATTTGCAAACCACCTACCTGACAAAGGATTAATCTCCCAAATATATTAGCAACATAAAAAAATCATCAATGAAAAAACAACCAGTCCAGTTGACAAATGGGCAAAGGACTTCAATAGACAGTTCTCAGAAGTAGATAAACAAATGTCCAGCGAATATAAAAAACATCACTAGCCACCAGGGAAATGCAAATCACAACCACAATGAGTTATCTCTTAACCCAAGCAGAACGGTTAAAATCCCAAATACAGAGAGTAACAAATGCAGGCAAGGCTGTGGACAAAGGGGAACACTCCTGCAGTGTTGGTTGGAATATAAATTAGTACAGTCATCATGGAGACCATGATGACTATAAAACTAGTAATAAATTTGCCATATGATCCAGCACCCCACTACAGGGTATATGCCAGAAAAACTTGAACACACTGTGTCAACATACCTGCACCGTCATGTTTATAGCAGCATTGTTCACAGCAGAAAAATCTGGAACCAACCAAGATGTCCAACTCAAATGAATGAATAAAGAAAAGGTGGTGTATATACACAATGGATTATTATTCAGCTATGGAAAAAAGAGTGAAATTCTATCATTTGCAGCAAAATGGATGCAACTGGAGGACATGATGTTGAGTGAAATAAGATGGACCCAGAAAGACACATGATCTCCCTTGTATCTGGAAGCTAAAATTTAAAAAAAAAAAAAAACTAAAGAAAAAGTCTGTATGCATCAGTATTGCGGCAATATAGTTTTGTAAAACTTTATAGCTTTGTCAAACCAGTGGTTAAGAATGTTATACTACTGTTGTTTTAATGATGTGTGATTACTTTAAAATTTATTTTATATGGGTGAAATGGTCATTTTCCATTCAATTATTGTACATAGCCATTGTCTATAGTCCCACAAAACTACGGTCTTTTTGCATTTTAGTGGTTAAGCTTCTTATTTGGTGAAGTATTAAGCTTTTTTACTGTAATGTAATTTTAAAATATGTTATCTCAAAAACTAAAACAAGGGGCTGGCACTGTGGCGTGGTGGGTGAGGCCTCCACCACAATGCCAGCATCCCATAGGGGTACCAGTTTGAGACCCAGCTGCTCCACTTCTGATCCAGCTCTCTGCTGTGGCCTGGGAAAGCAGTAGAAGATGGCCCAGGTCCTTGGGCTGCTGCTCCTATGTGGGAGACCTGGAAAAAGCTCCTGGCTCCTGTCTTCAGGTTGGCATAGCACCAGCAGTTGTGGCCATTTGGGGAGTGAACCAGCAGATGGAAGATCTCTCTCTCTCTCTCTCTCTCTCTCTCCCTGCCTGCCTCGCCTTCTCTCTACGTAACTCTGACTTTCAAATAAATAAATAAATCTTTAAAAAAAAAAAACTACAAAAAGAGAAAGAAATGGAGAAGGAAAGACAGTTTGAGGGGGAAGAGGGAGGGAGGAAGGGACTATCATTATGTTCTTAGAATTGAATCTACAAATCATGTTAAAAACTGATTAACATTTTTTCAAAAATAAAATAATAAAATAAAAGCTGATTTTATGAATGAATAAAAGATAAAAAACTTTATTTGAATATTTGGAACAAAAGATTTTTATTCCTAATGAATTGACATGTATGTTTTGAGTTGAAGCCCTTGTTCTTTAGCAGTGCAGTAAAAATGCCAGTGAAGCTAAACCAAGGAGCGGGCAGCTTGACCTGGGACCCTCAGCATGGGTAGGAGCCCTGCACCATGTCAGCTATGAAGTCTGTAGTGCACTCTCTGGGAATCTGAGTTCCAATGCTTCTGACAGCAGCTGATGCTCCGTAGGAAATGCAGGACTCTGACCCCCATTCTGGAGCAGGGCTTTGAAATAGGACCAGCCCCCACTGCCTGCCTGCTTATCACAGCTTGGCCATTCTCTCCTACATACCTCCCTCAGATGGTACAGCAGGTCAAGTGCTCACTTACAGCCCAAGGGCAGGCAGGAGAAAACAGAGTTCCTGAGAGACTTGTCCCACCCCACCCCTTTAGGCTCCACGTTCAGCATAACTCCAGGGAACAGAGGCTACCTTGAGTGGCATCTTCCTGCCTTCTCCATGGAGCCATCTACAGGAGAATTGGGAAATTAGCCTAATTAAGGGGACAGAAGGAGTTAGGTTGAGAATTGTCATAGGATTAATTAGATATTTGGGCAAAACGCAATGCTCTGTGATAATAGTCATTTCTTGGATGAAGAAACACACTCTGTTATACATCCCAGCCTGTTATCAGAATTTCTTCCCAAATTTTATTAAATAAGCCTTTTCCATAGTAGCACTATTTGCTAAGATAAGCAAATTTTATACAGGAACTTTAAGATCTTGAGGAACTCTGAATACAATAGACATTTTATAGGTGAAGAAATGATAGAATTTTCTGTCACCACTAGAACTATCCTGAGTGATATGTATCTATATTCTATGTGAACCTGAAACTGATCAAGAGGAAAAATTTTTAGAAATATGAACTTCAGCTTAATTGTAATGCCCGCACTACCTAATAGAATCCCGAGAGATAATCCATGAAGATGGGGCAGAGAAGGCACAACTGAGCACAGTCCTTCCTCTAGATCCACATGGGGTCAGCTCCAGAACCCCCCACCCCCACCCCATCACCACCAGCACATGGATACCAAAATCAATGGATGCTCAAGTCTCTGATATAAAATAGAATAATATTTACATAGAACCTACACACACTCTCCCATATGCTTTAAATCGTCATTAGATTGCTTATAATACAATGGAAATATTAGTGACACTATATTGTTCAGGGACTACTGAGAAGAAAAAAGAATGTGCACCTGTTCAGTACAGATAGTTTTTCTTCAAGTGTTTTTGAATGAAAGTTAGCTGAATCCATAGATGCAGAAGCCACAGGTATGAAATATCCACTGTATTCCTAAATCCCTATGTCACGAGAGGAAATCAGAGTGTACTGGAAACCCATGACCAGATTCCTGCATTCCAACTAGACTCCTGGGGGTTATACATACAGGAAATGTCAGCAAAGTATAGTATTTGTGTGAAACAAAGCTTTGATCTCTAAATAGCTCATTGTGAGCCTAGAAGTTTATGTTTGCCACATAGTGTAATGTGTAAGTCCTAATTTGCAAGCTATGTAAAACACTATCAGGAATATAATACAGGCAGTTACTTCACAGTTTATGTGAAATTGAATTAAAAGGAAGTTTGCTGTAAACATTTTTGGAATCCATGCATAGGTTTTCCATAATACGCATTTTCTATGAACTCTTTGAAGGACCCTCATATACCCTATAAGTGTAATTTGCCATGATTATCAACATTATTTCAAGTGGCATTCACCCTTTCTCCTAAGCAAGAGGTCTTGGGCACCTGGGCTTTACCACCTTAATGGGAAAGCCCGAGGTATCCAAAAGGGAAATGCAATAACATTATCAAGCATTATCTTGCTAACCTATGGTTGACCTCTATTGGAATTTTTGAAACACAAGAGAGACACATCCACAAACTAAGAATGATAAATTATACATTTGAAAAGAAACTGACACTCTTCCTTGCCTAGTTAGCTTTCTTAAAGTGAGATGTATAGGCAAGCCACAGTTTTCAGAACAGAAAGTCGTACCCGTCACCCTGAGAAATAGCCTCACATGGAGCCAATGTTATGGCACAGGGTTCAGCCTCTCCTTGCAACACCAGCATTCCATATTGGAGTGCTAGTTCATGTCCTAGCTGCTCTGCCTGAGAGTCAGCTCCCTGCTAACACACCTGGGAAGGTTTCAGTAGATTGTCAAGTAACTAGCTGCCTGTCACTTGTGTGGGAGACCTGCGTCCTGGTCAATCTAGCCCAGTTCTGAATGCTGTGGCCATTTGAGCTGTGAACAGTCTTTCTCTGTCTTTCCCTCTCTTTCAGATGGTCTGCATTTCAAATGAATAAATAAATACATTTTTAAAAAAGGCTCATATTTAATTCCTAGTATAGAAAACTATGAAGGGGTATTTTGGTGATAGTTTTGCCACCTCATGATTCTCTGCGTACTTGAGTTTTTGACCCAGAAATTTGGGAACCTAAAGTAAGCACAGACAGAGCCACTTTTTCACAGTGGGATCAGACAAACGATGATTTCTAGGGCAACATCATTAGAAGAAGCCGTTCACCTCACATCAAGGCTAAATCAGGGACCTAAATTAGAAACCAATAATCAGATAAAACTTCTTGTTTCATAGAGAAAAAATTTAGAGGTTTATTGAGGCACACAAGGATTGTATTTCTCTCCAAAACAAAACAAAAGCCATTATCACAAGGGTTTTGCATTTTCAAGCAGCCACAGCTGTATACAATATGTAAATACGTGCCTCATGCTCAAAAACCACATTAAAACACAGTTAAGAGCCTGGCTCGCATCACTCAGCATTTGGATAATGTCAAGGTCACGCACACCGAGTGTCCCAGCTCCAGAACACCGCACGTGAGCCCATGCTCTTGTGCTCATCTGGTTCTTTGTCTGGGGTTGTTTGATCATTTTGTTTCTTAAAGCACAAGGACTGGATATCAGACAGCAGAGTTCAAGACCTGTCTGCATTTTCTTGTTCCTTGCAGTCAGCTCTGGGTCTCACAGTGCTCACCATTACTCTCTAAGTCTTTATCTTTACACTTCTAATAGAATGGTGGTATCCTCACTGTGCCTTGGTGGAAATGGAGAGGGAGACCAGATAAGAGCAAGAAAAATCCAAGGAATGCTATTAAGGAATTCCTGACTAGGCATTGTGGATCTAGAACAAAAGGAAACCTTAGTGTGATATCTACACAAACTCCCTCTTCAAAGTCAGCTTAAGGGTCTTCCTTTGACTGCAGTAAGCAAAAGGCAAACACATTTTGCAAGGAGCTTACGTGAACAGACAGTGCTGCTGCTGAAGGTTTCAGATTTGAGCACACACTCTGCCTGAACCAACAAAATAATAATTACATATTGATTATATGTGAATACTCCATGTCTGGTTCCCTCACATGCTCTTCCACATAAAGAGTCTAAGTACAGGGGCCAGAGAAGTGGCACAGTAGGTTAATTCTCTGCCTGTAGCACTGGCATCCCACATGGGCACCGGTTCTAGTCCCGGCTGCTCCTCTTCCAATCCAGCTCTCTGCTATGGCCTGGGAAAGCAGTAGAAGATGGCCCAAGTCCTTGTGCCCCTGCACCCATGAGGGAGACTGGGAAGAAGCCCTGGCTCCTGGCTTCGAATTGGCATAGCTCCGGCTGTTGCAGCCATCTGGGGAGTAAACTAACGGATGGAAGACCTTTCTCTCTGTCTTTCCCTCTCATTGTCTGTAACTCTACCTCTCAAAATAAATAAAAATCTTTTTTAAAAAAAGAGTTTAAGTACAAGTAACAGGAAATATTGTCTTTACTCACAGATCTTTTAATTGGAGAAAAGTGACTAATCAGAAACAGATACTGGAGAATTAGTCCTCAGTGAAGGGCAATATTGAAAGTGTGTCTATGTATTATTTGTGCTGGGCGCTGGCCCTGCCTCCTCTTCACCTCTGCTTTGTGACCTTAGGAAGTGAGAACTCTTCTGTACTTCAGTTCTTCTGTCAATTACATAAGCAATCAGTAGTTAAAAAAGCTAAAATTATGCCTGATTTTTCAAGCTCATGGCATTGACACTGACCCTACCAATGAACATTTTGATAATAATACTAAGGAAAGGAAAATGTAACACCTGTATATCTTCAAATTCTCAAAATATGTCATGATCATAGGTTCAATATCCTGATATTTGTGTAGTGATTTATCACTAAACCTAAACTACTATCTAGCTAAACCCTCATTTTCACCTCTTCCTAAGGTTTGTGTATTCTATTTCTGACTTCAAAAGTCTTTCAAATCAAATTGTTGAATATTAATCACCTACTTGATGCAGCACATGAAATACAAAAAGCTTATAATGCATATATAAGTCAAAAAGGCCAATTATTAAATTTTCCATGATTTATTACTATGATATAAAATACTATGAAGTTTATTTATGAAATTCTTCAAAGAATGAAGAAATCAATCTTTGCCAAGTAAAATAACTGCTTATGTGTGTTCGGGATATAGGCAGATTCTTCCCCTTTCTGTGCCTCGGTTTCCTCATTATATTTTTTTATTATTTATTTATTTTGACAGGCAGAGTCAGACAGTGAGAGAGAAAAGGTCCTCCTCCTGTTGGTTCACCCCCCAAATGGCCGCCACGGCCGGCATGCTGCGCCGATCCAAAGCCAGGAGCCAGATGCTTCCTCCTGGTCTCCCATGGGGTGCAGGGCCCAAGCACTTGGGCCATCCTCCACTGCCTTCCTGGGCCACAGCAGGGAGCTGGACTGGAAGAGGAGAAACCGGGACAGAACTGGTGCCCCAACTGGGACTAGAACCCGGAGTGCCAGCGCTGCAGGTGGAGGATTAGCCTAGTAAGCCACGGCACCGGCCCATTTCCTCATTATAAAAATGGCCAGTAGCACCTAATTCATTGTGGTATAAAGTTACTGTGAGTATTAGGTAAAATAATACGAATAAAGAACTTAGAAAAAGAACAAAAATTATAATAAGTGCTTTTGAGATGAATTCTGTTCCAAATTCATGTCAGAGTCCTAGGATCTCAGAATGTGATTCATTTGAAGATGCAGCCTTTAGAGGGGCAATGGAGTTGAAATGAGGTCATTACGGTAAGTCCTGATCCAATAGGACTGGTGTCCGTGTAAGAGGAGGAGATTAGACACACAGGATGACCATGTAAAGAGGCCAGGAGGAAGGCCTGGGACGGAGCCATTCCTGTGGCCCTCAAGATTCTCATCCTGCTGCTATATTGAAGATGGACTTCCAACCTCCAGAACTCTGAGGAGATTAATGTCTTGTAGTGAATGCCCCAGTCTGTGATACTTGGTTATGACAGCCCTAACAGCAAGCACAGGTGCTCACAGAAGCCTTCTCTGTGACGTGAGCAGAGCCTGGCAGCCAATGGAAAATGTACAGGGGAATTGTGTGTAGCTGACCTCCCCTGCACTACCTCAGGCAATCCCATCTCTCTACACTGGTGCAGTGTCATTGCACTGCCATCCCAAGGCAGCACGGCAACTCTGGAAAGAGTCACAGCTCCTTGTAGACCAAGGAGAAGCAAAGCATCCTCATCCGCAGTGATTTATAGACTCAGTTTGGAAGCAGATGGACCTTCAGAATCATGCAGAAGTGACACACAGCCCCCAGAGGCCTTGATTTCTCTAAAGCTATTCTCCTTTTGCTGGTATAAATCAATACTATGTTTTTCAGATGCATAGTTTCTTTTATGAATGTCTTGATTTCTGCAGAGCAAAAAAAGAAAGAAAATCAATCAAATAAAACAGAAAACGATCTGAGTCCAGAGTAATTAAAACAACCTAAGACATTATGTAGCTTCATCTTTTCATAAAGACCTAATCAGTGCAATCATGAACAATATGATCTCAGTAAGGACCTTGCAGTGGGTAATGCATGCAGATACAGATCAAGACTGCTAATGTGTCCTTCCCCAGGGAGGTCTGGGAGTTAGCGGAGGTCACGCTCAGAATTACACATATGTCTTTGCACTGTCACCTCGACAATAACAACACCAAAAATTCCACAGAGGCTTCATGGTGCATTGCTGCCAATAGCTAGATCTTTTTATTGCTAAATGTTCTCGTTCTCCTGTGCTTGCAGCATAGTTTTAACATCACGTAGTGTAGCTTATGTTTAGGAGAAACCAGATGATATCTCTATATCCTGGGGTGGGACCCCAACAGCCCATCAGTTAGCACTCAACTTCCATGGGCTGTGTGTGTGACATTTTAAGAACTTCATTAGTCTGGGGCCGTGTTCCCTGGGGCTTCCCATCTAACAATGGGTACTAACAGACACTTTCCAAATGTGCAGTTGCTTTAAATCATTGCTATTAAACACATACAAGCTGTGTAAAAAAGCCAATCCTATCATTTCAGATGGTAGCCTTGAAATCTTCCAGTCCAGAGGTAGAGAGTGAATATATTTTACTTCAAATTTGGCAGAGGGTGAATAGATTTAACTTCCAATGTGCTAAGGCCAAGTAGGGGCCCACAAGAAGCAATGCCAACATTGATGTCGTGATGTTGGTGATGATATGTGCACAAGACTGAGGAGTGCTAGAAAGACATATTAGATATTTTCTAACTCTAAACTGAGTTTTGAAAATCTTAAGTGATATTCTCAAGGACACATAATTCCTTAACAAAAAAGCCAAAATCAATATATCCAGATTCTCTTTCCTACCACACCATTGAAAAAAATCCTAGAGCATAAATAAAATTTAATTTCTCTCCAAATGGTAATACTGATCCTCACTCTCCAGTAAAACCATAGTTTAGAAAGTAGTACTGGGGGCCGGCGCCGTGGCTCACTTGATTAATCCTCCACCTGTGGCGCTGGCACCCCATGTGAACATCGGGTTCTAGTCCCGGTTGCTCTTCTTCCAGTCCAGCTCTCTGCTGTGGCCCAGGAGGGCAGTGGAGGATGGCCCAGTGCTTGGGTCCCTGCATGGGAGACCAGGAAAAAGCGCTCTCTCTCTCTCTCTCTCTCTCTCTCTGTTTATAACTCTACGTGTCAAATAAAAAAAATTTAAAAATTTTTAAAAAGTAGTACTGAAAGTTTTTCCTGCTAAATAGAACTAAATCCACCTTTTCACCAAGGAAATATTTAGTTACCCCAATTTTTATAAAAACAGATTTATTTACTTATTTGAAAAGCAGAGTTACAGAAAGAAAGAGAGAGAACAGAGAAATATCTTCCATCCACTGGCTCATTCTCCAGATGGCTGCAACAGCCAGGACTGAGATGGACCTGGAACTTCATCCAAGTCTCCCATGTGGATGTGTAGACCAAAGGACTTGGGCCACCCTCCACTGCTTTTCCAGGCACGTTAGTAGTAAGCTGGGTAAGAAGTGGAGCAGCCAGGACTTGAACTGGGGCCCAGATGGGATGCCAACATCGCATGTGGCAACTTAACCCACTGAGCTACAACACCAGCTCCAAGGATGTACTTATTCTACATCTGCTTAAAGACCTTTTCCACTACAACTCTTCGTAAGTTAGAAATTCAGAGCCAAGAGTTACTTCCTGACCCTATTTATTTGTCTGTATATTGGGTAAAGCAATATTCAAAGTCTAAGTCTGCAGTTGGACACATCTCAAAAGTCTTTTGAGTTCTTTGGAAAAATAATTCAATAAAATTAAAGTTTCTTTTGTTGGCAATATGCACTTATATATAAATATGTGAAGATATTAATGCAGATTTAAATCCATAAAAATGTTCTGCACTTAAACTGGGAATACCATAATGAAAACAGAAAAAGAAAAAAATCATCATAGTGAAGTGAGGCCTTTTGAAGAAATAATAGTAAAGAGTTAAATTCTAACTCCTTGTAGCAATTATGTTCTCTCCCTTGGGGAAGGACATTATGAACTTTTCTGCTGCAATGCCATCTATTTTTCATTGTACCCATGAACGAGTACATCTTTCCAAACTGCCACTATTCATAGCTTTTAAATAAGAATAAATGAGTATGAAAAGATATGAAGATTCACTAGTCCAGCTCTAAATATTGCAGGTGAAATACTTTTCATTCACTGCAGGCTACTGCAGACTCAGAAAATAGACCAATAATACCCTTGAAAGTTACATTTCCAAAGAATTTGTCCCTGTTCAATAACTGCAGAGGCAGCACAAGATGGATTTTCCATTCACCAACCTACATTTGTTCCCCCTAAGAAGGGGTCCTTTCTATACATTGAGAACATCAAAAAGCAAGGGGAGTGGGAGTTTGATATTGATGTGGCATTTTAAATAGAGCTGCATAGTCTGTAGAAAAATAAGAATCACTTCCTTATTAGATGCATTTCCTTCTAATCACATGAACCATTGAAAGGCAATAACACAGGAAGGTCTTTGGGAAAAGGTGGCATGAGGAACCATGAATTATGCGGAGTGTCTGACTGGTAACCTACATTTATCACTATATTATTTGTCATAACCCTCCAAAATCACAGGCATCATCATCCCTGTTTTACAAGTGGGGCTGCAGGGCCAATGAGGCTTAAGTGGATTAGTTAGTGATCAAGTATCTCAAGCAGGGAAAGAATTGGCCTTTGAATCCCCAACACTAGGCCCTCCTAAAGGGTGCTCTATGTCATATTTGGTGACCAAGCCTTATCTCTACCATCATGATTTATCACAAGATCTTCTTTCAATTAACCAAAGATCTATTCTGGCACTGGCAGCTGGTCGTCTGCCTCCCCACCAAATGTCCAGCCTTTAAACATCAATATCTAACTCTTCACACACAGGAAGACAGTCCTACATAGCTTCTTGAAGTGGTGTTTTTATCTTGTTTAAATTGTACCCAGAGATTAAGAGATGACTAGGAAGGGATTTTCATACTTCATTTATGATATTCATTTCATCCTGCATCTCACTAGCCTTTATTACTTATATTGCCAAGAGCAAAAACCATGTCATATAGTCTGAATCCCTCATAGCATCCATCTCTGTTCATAATAAGAGCTCATTGCTTGTTAGTAGTGTGACTTACAGACTGAGTGAATTATCCATCCATAATTCTCACTCTGTAATGTCTTCAACTGCAAGTCTATCCTTCCTTTTTCATTCACCTTCTACCACTTGGGTCACTTCTGAGACAAAAGTGCCATTGCCCTCTCTACTGCTCACCTGATGTGTCCTCTGCTGTGTCACTCTCCACTGACCTAATCCAATGTAATAAGGGCCCAAGGAGAATGACTCAGCTCAGAATTACATCTAGACCTTCCATAACTTTTTTGCTTTCATCATTTGCCTCATTGCCAGTCTGAGTGACTAAGCTCCTGAATTAACAGGGCAGTGTTTATATCATACATAATAATCCTTATATAACATAATTTTAGAAAAATTTCCCACAGCCTCTAGACGTTTGATTGACATGGAATCTTCTGGGGCCACTAGGATGAACCTAATGAACCCTATGGAATAGAAAGACACGCAGACCTGTAACATAAACAATGTCCCATGGATAAACATCTAGTGGCAGACGGAAGCTCCATGCTGTTTTCACGGTGTTACAATCTCTTTTTCCATTCCTAGCCAACTTGTTTCCATCTTCAAGGCAGATCTTAACCCCAGTGATTCATTTCCAGGTTAGCACAACAGATCTTGATAAACTTGACCATGGCCTCTAAAAGTGTACTCTGGTAGCTTTTATTCCCAAAGACTAAAGTACTTGTGGAAGTATATTTTTGTTCTCATCCCCACAAAAATAAAGTCACTCCTGATGATAATTTTATTTTCTAATTATTTGAAAATTATTTTCTCCGAATCCTGTGGTTAAACTAGAGCAAATTCATCAGTTGTTGTTATGTGATACTGAAAAAATTTCTCTGAGCCCCATATTTCTGCTTTTGTGAAACACAGAAACTTCTACTTGCTGTACAGGTTATTGTGAGGATGAATGAAATGATCTATGTAAGGCATCTAGGACAATAGATGGAGCAGACTAGTCACTTAGGATCTTATTTTCTGGGTTAGTTTCTATGTGCTGTTGTCCTTTATAATAAAAATACATATTCTAACTAAAGTTAAGTTATCTTGCAAACACTTTCAGAGCTAAAGGTGAAGACAAAGACAGAGAAAGAGGGAAGGAGGGAGGGAGGGAGATAGAAAATAATAAGAAGGGGGAGGGAGGAAGGAAGGAAGGAGGGAGGGAGGGCGGGAAGGAAGGAAGGAAGGAAGGAAAGAAGGAAGGAAGGAAGGAAGGAAGGAAGGAAGGAAGGAAGGAAGGAAGGAAGGAAGGAAAGAAGGAAGGAAAAGGAAAGGGAAGGAAGGAAGGAAAACAGGGAGAGAAGGACGACAGATGAGACAGATGAGTGATAGATACAGATGAACAGATGGCAGATAGATGTAGATACATGCATAAGCATACAGAGATTAGACAGATACATAAGAGACATACAATAGATAGATTAAAGATTAGATGGGTAGAGATTTACAGATTTATAGCATTGTCCTTGACCTATCCACAGTACCATGACACATTACCATTTATTATCTCTGCATCTAAAGCCTGAGTAATTGCAAATGACGTTTGGATTTAGGAGATTTCATTGAAGAATCTGGTTATTTATACTTTTTTGCTGTTACTAAGTAATGAGGCATCACAGGTAAATGGAAGTCATGGATAAGAAGACCTACTCAGATGCCAAAATGATTCAAAGAAACATTAGAGAACAAATAACAGAGCCAGTACTGTGCGATAGTAAGTTAAGTCTCTGCCTGTGGCATTGGTATCCCATATGAAAACTGGTTTGATTCCCAGCTTCTCCACTTCTGATCCAGCTTCCTGCTAATGGCCTGGGAAAGCAATGGAAGATGGCCCTTAAACTCACATGGAAGACCAAGAAGAAGCTCTTGGCTCCTAGCTTCAGAATGGCCCAGCTCCAGCCATCACAGCCATTCGGGGTGTGAACCAGTGGATGAAAGACCTCTCTCTCTGTTTTTCCCTCTCTCTATCTGTAATTCTGCCTCTCAGGTAAATAAATAAATCTTTCAAAAAAGAGAACAAATCACATAAGTTTTCCCTTTGGCTCCATTATGACTCCTTTTCTCCTCTGACAACAGTGTCCATGACCTGTTTTTACTGTATAGCTGGTAGACAACTAAAACTAATATTTTAATGGAACCTGGAAATGCTAAGGTTTAGACTGAGTGAATTGGTTAGGAGTCTGCCAGCGGTAAGTGTTCTTAGAAGAAACAGCGTGGGAGGGAAGAGGCCATTAAGATAGGAATTCCTGGTACAACATGCTAATATAGCCTACCCTGTATTCAGTCAGAGGTCAGGGTATTGGCATCCTCAGGTCATCACCCATCTATGAAGAACACTGTATAACAAATGAACATGACAATTTAGGCAGAGGGGACCCATATGTTGCTGGGTGGAACCAGATGTTTACGCCTATTGGTGGAAGTAGTTCCATTCTTCCTGGTCCTAGGAATAAAGTCTCATTCTGAAACCTGGGGTGCAAAATCCATTTTTAACTACAAAATATTTTAGACCTCCTCCACATGATTATAGTGGTAGTCAACGTTTATAGAAGGCTATCATATGCCAAAACCCACGTAAGTACTTTCGTACACTTACTCATTTAGTGTTCATTCCATCCTTTCTAGCTCAATAGCATTATGCCATTTTACAGATGAGAAGCCCAGGGCCTATAGCAGTTGTAGTAACTGGCTCAAAGTCACGCAGCGGGTAGGGGAATTGGGGTGTGGACCAAGGTAGTGTGACTCCACAGTCGCTGACCTTGACAGCTAGCTATGCTGCCTCAGCTAATAAGTGCACTGTCATTGAAGAATATGTACCATGAGGACAAAAGGATTCTACACATCCAGGATCACTTTTAAATTAATCTTTTGCAGATGAAAAATAATATGCCTTTGGCAGTAATTATTCAGCCCATAAACAACACTTGAAGCACCACTTGGGTAGATTTCTTATGGTTTGTGATGTCTTTCCTTAACCTGGTAATGTGCTATTGGACCCCTCTCCCATGTTGCCACATTGTCCAAGACTTACTCTTCCAAGGCTGTATCATTTTTCTTGGATATGGGCTGCATATTGATCTTGGGGACAGGGATTGTGTTTACTTCATTACGGTAATTCATGTACTTACTTGCCCATGGTCAATAAATATTTTGTGGTTTTATTCTTTTCAATTTTTATTCAAAAGGCAGAGTTACAGAGAGAGAGAGGCAGACAGAGAAAGAAAGACAGAGAGATCTCCCATCAGATAGCTCACTTCCCAAATGGCTGTAACAGTCAGGGCTGTTTGTGAACCAAAGCCAGGGGCCAAGAACTCCATCTGGGTATCCCACTTTGCTGAAAGGGGACCAGAAACTTGGGCCACCTTCTACTGCCTTCCCAGGAACATAATCAACAAGCTGGATTGGTAGCAGAGCGTCCAGGACTCAAACTGGCTCTCTGACACAGAATGACAGCATCACAAACAGTAGCTTAACATGATACTTCACAATGTGGACCCCATCAATGAATATCTTATAAGGAATTAATGCATAGTTCTTTATTTAACTCCCCCCTCTCCCCTCTGTAGTTTATTTGCAAGTACAGATAATCTGGAAATTAGACTGTGAATCAAGAGTAACTAGTAGATCTTTGCAAGAAGGAGTGCCAAGAGAGAAGTAAGATGTAAGCAAGCTGCCTCTGGAGGAACCAGGAGACCGCGTTATGTGCTTCTGACTGAGCAGTCTCAGCGGGTGGTAACATACATGATGGTCAGTGGGGAGGGAGTGGCCAGTATCAGCAGACATTTTGAGAAAACGGAAGGGTTTGAGCAAGTGCTGGCCTACGGCTGCTCTAGGCTATGGATTTCATATTGAACCTGGGATATAGTAAGAGGCGCTTTCCTCAAAACCATTGAGAACCACACTGACCCACCAGAGGAATGAATTCGATTAGACCTGGGTGTGAAGTTAACCTGGTTGGGTTGCTGAACTGGAAGGGCTGTGGGTCAAGGATTTGCTCCCTCGGGTCAAATTTTGGCCAGCCCACAGTGAAATGTTCCCTCCTGTGCTTCTTCCAAGAGCGTGACCCTAGAAGGAATTCACTTGCTGCTATTCAGATTGCATAAAATGAGACACAGGAAATTTCAACCTTGGTATTTTGCGCATAAAATTGGCACTGTGAAGCAACAGGAGGCTAAGGGAGTCTGATATTGCTGATTGCTCATAGCTCTTGGGTGTATCCCATCAGGGAAGTTTGGGGCTTTAAGAAAGTCCCCTAGAACACTAAGGAGCATATCAGAAACAGCAGAAGACCCAGCCTGAGCCTAGAGATAAGAGTTCCCAAGGGAGCTGGTTCTCCCTTACACCTTTTGAAAATGGTCCATGAGAATTGGATAGCAGTTCACTAGTTTTAAGAGAGTTTGGCCCTGAGCTGGATTATATGGGAAGAACTCACTTCTCCCTTGTCACAGAAGCTCTTGTGGCCCAACTACAGAGTGCCAAGCAATAAAACAGAGAGACAGAAGGGGATACAGAGAATGACCTTGAGCAGAATGTCATTAAAGTAGTCTTATCAGATAGGATCGCGCTTGACTCCTTGCTCTGAAAGTCTGTTCTGAGGCAATGACTTGGAAAAGCTACAACATGCTTGTCCTCTGGTTACACAACATCCTATCACCGCTTGTGACCTTTTCTTTGCCAAAAGAATGCTGATGCCCACCTGCACATCCAGACCATCAGCAAAACATACACAAAGCAACCAAAGCAGATGAAAATTTTAAATTTCTCAAAAATGATAAACAAATTTTTTAAAAGCTAGGTGGGAGATTCAACTTTTTGCTTTCAGGGTAGAATGAAATCAAAAGCAGATACTTCCCTGGCCCATAATAGAAGTTGCTGGGGCCAGAGCACAGCAGGCTGCTGAGTCTAAAGTGCACAGAAAACCCAGCTGAAGATTGGCTGACCACAGAATAGGGCTGGATTCACTTATTGCTCATTAGGATGAATAAAAACAGACATTGGGAGATGTGGAGCCTGGGATTGTGGGTAGGGAAAGCCACTTGATGGGAGGAAATGTATTTTTCCTGGTGTTTCAGAAAATCACTTCCTGGAGTATCTGATCCATTATTTATGCCCTGAAGTTCACGTGTATAAGAACCAAGAATATTTCTGATGAAAACACATTCCAGGAAACCTAATCTGAAGACACCTCAAGGGCTCACGCTCGGAAAAATGAGTGAGTTTGGCTCACTAGAAAAGAATGCTTCTTTTGGCCTGATCCATATGAAAAGACATTTTTCTCTCCACCCCAAGTGATAAAATGCACACTACCGAGTGATGCGCAGGATGCTGTTACTTGTGGTTGATGTAATTTCCAAACAGACACTTGATTATTGACTATTTTATTTTTATCTCCTTCCTGGTGCTAGCTTCCTTTTTTGGGGGGTGAACTCACTATTTCTTTACTCTCCTTAGAGAGAAATGACCCTGTAGACTCCTGCAAGATAGGCAAATGGGAGGACAGATTCGTAATATGTGAAGGTACTTCAAGAAACTCCTGAAAAGTTGAATTAGACAATAGGTTTAATTTGATGCAATTTTTAAAAACCCATGAATAGTACTTTTTTTTTTTTGATAGGCAGAGTTAGACAGTGAGAGAGAGAGACAGAGAGAAAGGTCTTCTTTCCATTGGTTCACCCCCCAAAATGGCCACTAAAGCGAGAACTACGCCAATCCGAAGCCAGGAGCCAGGTGCTTCTCCTGGTCTCCCACACGGGTGCAGGGCCCAAGCACTTGGGCCATCCTCAACTGCACTCCCAGGCCACAGCAGAGAGCTGGACTGGAAGAGGAGCAACCGGGACAGAAGCTGGCGCCCCAATTGGGACTAGAACCAAGGGTGCTGGCGCCACAGGCAGAGAATTAGCCAATTGAGCCGAGGCGCCGGCCTATGAATAGTACTTTTATAATATGTATTTTACATAAACTTTTTGAATATCCTTATATACAAGGATTTCAAAATTTCCACAAACTTATTGAAGTACTCTAACATGAGACTATTTTGTGAGAATTCTTACTCTATATTGTTGGAACATCCCTTTCCCCCAACTTTGTAGCCAAGGCTGAGTTGGGAGAGTTATTTTAATCTTAACTCTATTTAGAGGATTGGAGTGTTCCAAAGAGAAGAAGAGTTTTGCTGAGCATTTTAAACAATTGATTCCAGATGGATTCTCTCTATATCGTTTCTGGAATTGTTTTCTCTCAATGTGTTCTAAAGATAGAACATGCATATTCACTAAAGATTGAAGGGTGCTGAAATATTAAGCAACTAAGATGGCAAATTTTGCCACTTTCTGGGCTTGCTTTGGCAAATGCCTTCAATCCTCATTTTTTCATTGTGCTTCTATAGGGCATCTGAGATACTAACATGGCAAGAAGAGGGACCAGAGGATCAGTGTGCAGGATGAATTGCACATTCTGTTCTCAGATGCATACATTTGAGAATCCTTTTTAACAATACATGAATTTTATCTCAAATTCATTTTAGGAGCGATTCTAATGAGAAACATTGTGTGTGTGGGTGTGTGTGTGTGTGTATGTGACAGAAGGAGAGGGCAGTGGGAGAGGGAGGGGTGGAGGGAGAAGGGAGAGAAGGAGATGAGAGTGAAAGAGGTAGAGGAAGAGGTAGAAAGCAGAGGAGAGGGAGGGTGAAATTCTGTAGTGAAGAAGCCAAGATTAAAAGCCAGCATCTGATCCACACCCATGTTCTACTCATAACATTCCTTCATTCTAACTGGTTACCATCCAACAATCACCATAAAAAAGTTATTGAAGGAATAATTGGTCAACCAATCAGAGTGACCCCAGTTCTAAACTTCCAGCCTGTCTGTAACTTTGCATTGGTATGAACGTAAACCACAAACGAATAACGTCCTAATAATGACCTTGTTCCATCTATGAAGAGAGTGGTAGTACACCTGTTGTCCTGGTCTGTCATTAATCAAGGATATGTTGGCCACAACTTACAAAACTGGAGACTTTCTTCTCAACTAAAAGCCATATGATAGATAGTGTGGCCCATTGGTTTACAAGGTGGTCAAGTGGGAGATAGGTATGTTCTTTTTCCCTTTTGGAAGAAGAGCAGTTAGCCCAGTGAAAATCTTTCTCTGCTGAAGAACCAGGAGGAAGAAGCGGGGGGCAGGGCAGCTATAGAAAATTCAAGAGAAAAGTAAGAACCAACTAGAAAGGAATCTGAGTGGCAAATTCACTAGAGTAGGTCCCAAGAGATGGCACAGGCAGAGGGGACCGGAAGGTACAAGAGTCCAGGGTTCTGCAATAGGCTTAAGTTCTTTGTGAAACCTGATCATGGGAGAAGTGAGTTGCTCCTTGACCTTGATCACTTCCACCAAATGTTCACTATCAAATCTCCAGAACCTGACATTATCACAAACCCACCTCCCCTCCACATCTCACAAAGGAATAACAACACTAAAATAGTCAACAGCTTACTAGATTAAAAGATGAATGTGTTAAGTAGCCTTTTAGACAATTATTTCAAAACCATTATGAAGTAGGTATGCATATTTAAGGATGATAAAATGGGACAAAAAGGGGGTCAAGAACAACAGAAGCCCTTTCACTGAACACAATAGATAGGCATCAGGTTTTAGTCATTAGTTAAAATGCAAATTGAAATAAGAAATTGATAGAAATGATTTATGCAAACTTTACACATTTTATTTTCTTTAAAACATATGAATATACATAGATTGACAAGGCCTTTTATTTCAGTACAGGATCTGCTATCTGAAATTATGCACTATTTTTCTTGTAAAAACCATACACATAACAAGTGTTCAGCATGTTCCAACTCAGTTCTTTTGATGTCAAGTTAACGTGGAGACATTTTGTGAAGCAATCTGGTTCAGAAACCTTTTAGATCTCTTTTTTACTGTTCTCTATAAGGTTCTTTCCCAAAAATCCAATTTGCATGGCTTTTTCATATTCTGTCCCTTGAAAAATTCAGTCTTATTTTCACATGGTGGGGGGAGCACCTTTATTTCATGATAGCTATCACATTTAATTAAATTATGTGATAACCACTGTTATTAAGAGATTTGAGAACTAAGTCTTAGGCAATTTACCTGTTAAGAAGAGAAATGTGTGGGTCTGCTTAAAATTGTTCTACATTCCTAACAATGTGGTAACTATATTCACTGTCTCACTTGCTCAGCCAGAACCTTGCCCCTCTTCAAGGAAAGCTAGAATCTATGTGTTGTTTTCTTGAATCTGGAGGGGACTAGTTACTACCTTGATAGAGAATGCTGCACATGATGCTGTATGACTCCCAAACCAGTCATAAAGTTTCTTCATTGATCATTTCTTATTTATTTATTTTTTTTGGACAGGCAGAGTTAGACAGTGAGAGAGAGAGAGACAGAGAGAAAGGTCTTCCTTCTGTTGGTTTACCCCCCAAATGGACGCTATGTCCGGCGTATTGTGCCGATCCGAAGCCAGGAGCCAGGTGCTTCTCCTGGTCTCCCATGCAGGTGCAGGACCCAAGCACTTGGGCCATCCTCCCCTGCCTTACCAGGCCACAGCAGAGAGCTGGCCTGGAAGAGGGGCAACCGGGACAGAATCCAGTGCCCCAACCAGGGCTAGAACCCGGTGTACTGGCACCGCAGGCGGAGGATTAGCCTAGTGAGCCGCGGTGCCAGCCCATTGGTCATTTCTTACATGATATTTTGAAATCCAGCTGTGTGCTGTAAGGAAACCCACATGGAGAAAGACCAAGGCCCCAGTCCAGTCATGGCAATGAACCAACGTGAATGAAGCTCCTCCAGTCCGAATCCATCTTACATCACATGGAGCAGAGATGAGGCCTTTCTGCTGAACATGTCCCCATACCAGAGTAGTGAGCGTACTAAAACACACTTATTTTAAGGCAACCAATTCTGCATGATGTGGAACACAGCAGTAGAGAACTGGGATGAATGTTGTGGGCATTACTGGGCCTGCTTCACAGAGGGAATGGAAAGCATGAATCAACCAATAGGTCTGTTAAGTACTCTGCAACTTTCTCAACACAAGTATTTAGAGATGAGGCCCAGTTTTGAACCATAAGCCTGGTGGAATCATATTATTACATCCCTGAACATTTTTACACACACCCAAATTAAGTCTTGTGGAAAAGTTGGTAATACATAATAATTTGATTTGATTTCTGAGTGTCATGCCTACAGACATGATTGTAATATTTAAAGGGTAAAAGTCAAGAGTATAAATTAATAAAGATATCTAACTAATAGTTAAGATTCCAAGATAGTTAATAGTAAGTTTTATCTTGTTAACTCTACAAATACCTCCATAAAATTGAAATACCCAGATTTGCATTTGGAATTCTTGGGCTCCATGGCAAAGCCCCTTCTCTTTCTACCCTGTATCCTTCTTTCACTACAAGGACTTTGGTCACACATGTGTAAAGTACAGCCTATGTGTCCAAGTTTTATTCACATATCCTGTTTCCTCCATCCACTCCCTTATGGCCAGTGCCAGGTCCTAGGAATAGCCATGCAGGAGAATGGATCAGCATTAGGAGAATGAATCCAGATAACAGGACCATGCAAGCTCAGGAAGCAGTCTTAGTCCATTTGGATAGAAAATTCTGGAATCTGGTGCTGGAACATGGTTTACAAGATGTTGTCTGGGACAACTCTGGGTGGGCATGCACCCTAGGCCCCTCAACCTTGTTCCATGATAAGAGTGCAGCTATAAAGGACTGGAGCAGCAACCAATAAGTGAGAAACCCATGATTGGGGTTTCTCAATTGCAAGAACAGTGCTGGCCCTCCTCTCAGCTGCTACTTCTCTACAAACCCTCTCCACCATCTTCCAAGGTGTCAGGCACACGATTGAGAATCAATAAATATTTACCCAATAAAGCAGCTTAATTTAAAAGATGAGAATGTACATTAGTACAAACATGATGAAAGTTCTTCAGAAAGCTAAAAAATTGAATATTATATGTATAGAAATCTTACTACTTGGGTTTATTTCCAAAGGAAATGAAATAAGTATATCAAATAGATATCTGTACTCTCACACTTATTGAAGTACTACTCATAATAGCCAGGATAAGAAATCGACTTAGTTGTCCATCAAAAGATGAAAAGGATAAAGAAAATGTGATATAAACACATGTGTGCACACACAGTGGAATATTAGTCATAAAAAGAATTAAATCCTGTTGTTTGTGGTAACACAGATGGAATGGGAGGACACTGTGTTAGGTGTAACAAGACAGACGCAAAATTCAAATACTACGTGGTTTCTGTTATATGGAGAAGCAAAAAAAAATGTTGATCTCATAGAACTAGAGAGTAGAAGAGTGGTTATGAGAGGTTAGAAAGGGCATGGGGAAGGCAGAGGGAGGGAGGTTGGAGACAATGGGTGCTAAAATACAGTTAGACGGGAGAAATAAGTTCTAGTGTTTCGTAGCATGATATGGTGACTAGAGTTTGCCACGATGTATTATGCATTTTACAAAGAACTAGAAGAAAGGCAGTAGAATATTCCCAATATAAAATATGGTAAATTTTTAAGGAGATAAAATTGCCAGTCACTCCAAGTTGATTAGTATCCATCATATATATACATGTACTGAGTTATCTCTCTCTCTCTCACACACACACAAACATGTGTATATATGTGTGTGTGTATATGTATGTGTGTGTATATATATATATATATAAAACTATTATCAGTACATTTAAATGTGAAAATAACAATGGCAAAGTTTTCCAGTTTCAGTCTTGGTTGCTGCTACGGTTTAAGGCTGTCAGCCCGGCATGAGGTCATGATGCTGGGATGGGAGCCAGACTTAAAGCACACCTGTGAGCCCAGCTAGAATTGATGCTAAGTGGCTCTAAAGGGCAAGCAGGATGGATGAGAATTAGATTTGGCCCAATGACTGGGGGGCACAAGGCAAACATCAGATGTTTGAAAGTGCTACATTGAGAACCATACCAACCCTGATGATGACATTTCCATAGAAACGGACCAAGAGCTGTAACCTCTCTTCATGCCTGTGCCCACTGTGGGTACCCGTTTCCCTACCCAAGTGCACTTACTCTTCTGGTAATGACAACCAAGTAAAGTGGAAATGATTGAGCTGCTGCTGCTGCTTTGCTGTTCTGTAGAATCTTACAATGATGAATCTAGGATATTTATTTAAAAAAACAAACTCCCTTTCCTGCTTGTAACTTCAGAGCAGCCCCTATGGAACCACGAAATCTTCCATGCCCGACTCCAGTCATGGCAGCAGTGCTCCATCATTCACCAGACCTGCAAGTCACAGATCTTTGAAACCTGTGCATGCTGCAGACACAAACCCACTCATGTAGTTGTAGTGTTACATGTCCAAGTACATTCTGACATTCCCAGAATATTATTACTCATGGAAGCAGTCGTTTTAGTTAATTCCATCTAAATGTTTCAGTATGATTTTTGTCCAAATATAAAAGATTTGAGTCATAAAGTTCTATTTTAAAAATAGTTATTTTGGGGACCATGCTGGAGTGCAGCAGTTAGAGCCACAGCCTGGGGTACTGGCATTCCATATGGATGCCGGTTTGAAACTCAGCTTCTCCACTCCTGACCCAACCCCCTACTAATGCACCTTGGAGAGCAACAGAGGATGACCCAATTGCTTGGATCCTTGAAGCTACCTACTTCTAACAAGTACTCAAAGATGATTTTACATTTACCTGCCTCTGTTGAGCTTTTCATTTTGTCTTGCATGTATGTGGAGGCTGTTTTTAGGGAGACACATGTGAACCTGTAAGAACATAATATCCTCTTGATAAACTGATTTTTTCATTACAAAATGTTCTCTATTATGGAAAGTTTATTTATGAATATTAATCCTGCATATAAGGTTTCTTACAGTTACTGTAAGAACTTGCCACCCACGTGGGGGACTCAGAGGAAGCTCTTGGCTCCTGGCTTGGGCCTAGTGCAACTCTGGCTGATGTAGCCATTTGGGGAGTTAACCAGTGGATGGAAGATTCTCTTTCTCCTTTTTTCTCTCTCTCTTACTCTCTCTCTCTCTCTCTCTCTCTCTCTCTCTCTCTCCTTCTCTCTCTCCCTCACTCCCTCCTTTGCTATCTCTGTAACTCTGCCTTTCAAGTAAATAATTTTTATAAAATAAAATTATCATTTTGATTAAACTTAGTTCTGTAAGCAGCAGGAAAGATCAATCTAAGTTATATTCCAGGATATTTTAAAATTTTTCCAGGTTATTTAAGTTTTTTAAAGATTTTATTTGTTTTAACATTTAACAGACCATATATAAATTCTACCCATTTGGGGAGGGGTACTCTGTTGATTTTTGTTACATGTATGCATTGTGTAATGTGTAATAAGGGTAACTATATTTACCCTTTCAAACATCTAACATTTCTTCATAGTGAAAGCATCCAAAATCTTATCTTCTAGGATTTATTTTTTTTTCTTTTTAGTAGAGAAATATACAGTGCATTAGCGTCATCTCTAGTCAACAGAACCCCATCACTCCTTATTCAGATCTGGCTAAGACGTACTAGTGCTCACCAAACAAACTTTCCCCATTCCTCCTTTCCCACTCCCTCTCAACCATCCCCACCCATCAGTCTCTAGGAACCACCATTACATCTTTACCTTATATGAGATCATCTATTTTTCAGACTTCAGGGCATTTTAAGTTCCAATGCAAAGAGAAGTAGAAGAACATTGTCATTCTGCACACTGCCAGTAAATTTAATTCATTTTAATTTTGGAAGGGGTTTAATGCAAATTTTTCATGAACACAGTTCTGTAAAGATTCCCACTGGAGCAGGGGTGACTGAGGCATAGTTCTTGGGTGGTGTAAATCAGAAGTGCCATTAGAATTCTGGTTCCTGTGAGGAATGAATGATGTCCTCTCTCCCAGAGGTTCTTCTGACCTCTCAAGCATAGAGGAATCCCCCTCTGCCTAAATTCCTGATGGGAGTGGTGGGCACAGATGCTGACACAAATTGATAAAAACTGATGTGTTAAATAGCCTTTGAATTTAGATATTTTGAAGAATTTTCATGAATTTAGGGAAGAAGAAAGTTAACTGTGGGGAGGTAATTTATTGAACTATTAAGTAATGATTGTTTCATCTCTGAATTCCAATAGGAGACTAGAAAGCAAATTCCACTTCATCCTCACAGCTGCGCTTGCTTTTCTTTTCCTTTGTGGACAATTTTTTACATTGCTTTGTTTTTTGGTCTATGAGTATTAGTATTGGTATTAGTATCGGTATTGGTATTGGTATTAGTATTGGTATTGGTATTGGTATTGGCATTAGTATTAGTATTAGTATAATCACTATTAGGTTGAGTCCTGGAAGGGATGGATGGGAAGGAAGAGATGCAGACGATAGATTGGAAGGCAAAAGAATGTCCCCAAACCCCAAGTTGGTCCAGATTCTCTGCTGGAACCTGCAAATTGTTTACCTCATATGACCAAGGGTAATCTAAAAGGAAAACTATTTTCAGAGTAAATAAAAAGCAAGACTTAGCAAATGCTATTTACAAGGAGATGAAGTTTAAATTTAAAAACACAAACAGCTTAAGTCTAAAATGATGAGATAAATTTAGACACAGAAACACATATAAGAGTGTATTTGAGCATTCTGCAACCTGCGAATCAGGCAGCACCAAATCCAGACAAGAAGTGGACAGGTGACTGCAGAGAAGGCACGGCGGGGAGTGTTACAAGGTGTGGTAGAAGCAAGACAAAGAAAATATTTTCTTGTTAACAGTGAAAGACACTACTTAGAGGTTAATTCGTGGTTTCTGATTGGTTAAACCTAAGTTTTGTTTCACACTGAATTGGATTTAGAAGGAATCCAGGAACTGGAGCTATCTCAGCCTAAAGACCTCCCACTAATTATTTCAGTAATAACCTGAAAACAGTAACTGTAAGAAACCTTATATGCAGGATTAATATTCATAAATAAACTTTCCATAATAGAGAACATTTTGTAATGAAAAAATCAGTTTATCAAGAGGATATTATGTTCTTACAGGTTCACATGTGTCTCCCTAAAAACAGCCTCCACATACATGCAAGACAAAATGAAAAGCTCAACAGAGGCAGGTAAATGTAAAATCATCTTTGAGTACTTGTTAGAAGTAGGTAGCTTCAAAAAATGACCTCTCATGGAAAGCCAAGACACTCTGGCAAAAAAAAAAAAAAAAAAGAGGACCTAAATGAAAGATCTCTGCAAGTGAGATCCCAATGGAAAGAACGGGCCATCAAAGAAGGAGGTACCTTTCTCTGAAGGGAGGAGAGAACTTCCACTTTGGCTATGACCTTGTCTAAACTCAAAAGGGTTCCATAGCCTTGGCAACTCATGACAAGAGCCTAGGGTGATTACTGATGCCATAAACAAGAGTGTCAATTGGTTAAGTCAACAACAGGAGTCACTGTGTACTTACTCCTCATGTAGGATCTCTGTCCTTAATGTGTTGTCCAATGTGAATTAATGCTATAACTAGTACTGAAACAGTATTTTTACACTTTGTGTTTCTGTGTGGGTGAAAATTGTTGAAAGCTTTATTTAATATATACTAAATTGATCTTCTGTATATAAAGATAATTGAAAATGAATCTTGATGCAAATGGAATGGGAGAGGGAGTGGGATATGGGAGGGTTGCGGGTGGGAGGGAAGTTATGGGGGGGAAAGCCATTGTAATCCATAAACTGTACTTTGGAAATTATATTTACTAAATAAAAGTTAAAAATAAAATAAAATAAAATAAAATAAAATATTGAGCTAAAAATGACCTCTGACCTCAATGAGATTATGAGAGTTATTATGAGAGTATTATGAGAGTTAACCGTGATGCTTGTTCTCAAACAGTTTTCTGTGTTCGCATACATGTGTACAAATCATTGAAATCTTTACTTAGTATACTGTTGGTCTTCCGTGTACAAAGCTAATTGAAAATGAATGTTAATGGAAAATGGTACTGGGAATGGGAGAGGGAGGAGGAGTGTGAGTATGAGTGGGAGGGTGGGTATGGTGGGAAGAACAACTATATTCCTAAAGTTGTACATACGAAATTTGTATTCCTTAAACAGTAAATTAATTAATTTTTTAAAATGCATAAGCAAATAGATTTGAATAATATTGACCAATCTGTAGTAATAGCGATTTACAGAACACAACACTCAACAGTTATATGAGTACTTTTAGAAAAAAAATCCATGGAAACTTTATGGAATCTTCATTAAACAGGACTACATGACTCTTTTTATTAAGAGGTAGAGTCTAACTCCCTATTTCTTTGATCTGAGCTGGTCTTGTGATTTGCCTTGACCTCTAGAGGATGGCAGAACTGATGCCCTACTGCTTATGAGTTAAAGTCTCAAAATGTACTGATCATTTGTCCCCTAGTTTTTGGTAATACTGCTACCATTAAACGACCTTGGTGACAGTAAAAGGTCACATGGAGAGAGACACCTGCCAGTTTCCCAGCTGAACCAGCTACCAACTAATCCTTCAGTTGGATGGGGCCTTGTGAGTGAGATCAAGGAAAATTAGCAGCAGAGCCATCCAAACAACTAATGTAATTACAAAAATTAACCACTTTTAAGTCACTAAGGTTTTCAATCACTTACTATGAAGCAATAGCCTACTGATACACTAAAAAAGACTTGGCCATATAATCATCTCTGTAAATTTCAGTGAATTTAAATCACACAAAATATCCTTTTGGAGTACAATGAGTTAAGCTATAAATACCACAAATCAATAATAAAACTGTATCTAGAAATTCCACAAATATTTTGAAATTAAGCAACATAAGTCTAAATTATTTGTGAATCAAAGAAGGAATCAAAAAAGAATTTGACAGAATAATACAGAAAATAATACATCCAAACTTATGGGGTGTAGTACTTAGAAGGAAATTCCTAATCTCAAGTGCTTAAATAAGAACCACTATCTAAGCGTCTACCTTAAGAAGGTAGACAAAGAGAAATAAAACAAATGTAGTAAAAGGATAGAATTAATAGTCTTTATTTACAGATTTATGCCCAATTGTGTACATAGAGAATGCCACAGAGTCAATAACAACAAAAACCTTGTGAGAATAATGAGTGAATGTAGCAAGATCTCTGGATATCAGGTCAATGCAGAAAAATAAATATTTCTTTTTTTTTTTTTTTTAACAGGCAGAGTGGACAGTGAGAGAGAGAGACAGAGAGAAAGGTCTTCCTTTGCCGTTGGTTCACCCTCCAATGGCCGCCGCGGTCGGTGCGCTGCGGCCGGCGCACCGCGCTCGTCCGATGGCAGGAGCCAGGAGCCAGGTGCTTTTCCTGGTCTCCCATGGGGTGCAGGGCCCAAGCACCTGGGCCATCCTCCACTGCACTCCTGGGCCACAGCAGAGGGCTGGCCTGGAAGAGGGGCAACCGGGACAGAATCCGGTGCCCCGACCGGGACTAGAACCCGGTGTGCCGGCGCCGCAAGGTGGAGGATTAGCCTGTTGAGCCACGGCGCCGGCCCGAAAAATAAATATTTCTAGACTAGCAATAAGTGATTAGAGAAAGATAAATGAAAATAAAATACCACCTACAAAATCATAAAAATACAAATTACTTAGAAATAATTTTAGCAGCAGGTATAAATTACCTTTAACATCTACAAAATGTGGTTGAAATAAATTAGTGAAATCCTAAGTGCCTATTTATTGAAAAACATTACTGTGTCTATTTGCCCTGATTTCATCTGTAACTTCAATGCAATTCCAAACAAAAACTCAATAGTCTTCTTTTTTTGTAATATCAGCAAGATGGGATTCTAAAATGTGTATAGAAATGTAATGATTCCAGAATAACTAAAATCTATTTTGAGGGGGAGAAAAGACAAAATCAGAGGGATTCCTTACATGAACAATACTCAAGACATATATTTAACTATAATCAGAAGATTTACTCATAGGTATGTATACTCAGGAAAGATATTTTAAAACAATATATTTACAAAAAGACTTGTGCAAGAAAGTTCATAGTCTGTGATAGCTCCAAACTGGAAATACCTAAGTGTCCATCAAAAGAGAATAGATAAACAAATTGTGATATATTCATATACTAGAATCCTTCTGAGTGACAAAAAAAAGTTAGCTATCAAAAACACTTTCTGGAACAAAACTTTAGAAATATAAAAGTATACACTATAGTATATATAAAGTCTATACATCCTTCACTTGTATGAAATTCAAAAACTGTTTAAACTAATCTGCCTCAGCAGAAATTACAACAGAGGTTGTCTGTAGACTAGGGGGCATAGACACTGACTGGAAAGGGGTAGAAAAGGATCGCTCTGTGTGTTGATTGAGATATTTTTTGCTCAGGAGTATACATCTGTCAATACTCATCAATCATGTTTAATGTGTGTTTCTTTTGCAGTGTATGCATTAAACCTCAATAAAATTAGTTTATAAAAAAGAAAGAATGAGCGCATCTGTTCAGGGTGGTTTTTAAGGCTTGGGAGAAGTGAGTCACATAGAACAGACAGTCCCAGGCTTGGGGCTAATTACAGGTCATGGGTGAGACCCAGAAGGGTTGGCACAATGCATAGGGCTGGCCAGGCTTCCTTGGTGCAACCTTTGTCTCCAGACCAGGTGAGAGTGGGGACTGGGGGCTAGTATGGCAGCAACGACATGAGGACCAAGGCTGATGCTCAAAGGCAGGGCCATTACTTCCTCTCCCCACCCATAGGAGGTCAGCGGGGGCTGTAGGACTGGACCAAATGCAGGCCAGATCATCACAACTCCCACCTGTTATGCAAACTTTCCATTTTTCCTTCTCCCTTCTGAATAAAAGGGAAGCAAAAGGAGGAGGGGTAACATTTTCTTTTTTTCTTTTAAAGTTCTGACTCCAAAGATACATTTTTTTATTTAGAAAGCTGTGTTGTAAGCCAGAAGGGATGGAGCTATCTTAATGGACACATTCTAAGGCCTTACTCCTGCCCTATCTACCATCCTCAATGAGAGAGTTTCCCAGAAAAACCCAAGGCTGCAGCTATGAACACAAATGCTCCTTTGTGTTTTGTTGGTAGATGTTTGTGTAACAGTATATACTTTCCAGCTGTCATCCTATCTTGTTTTCAGTCTTCATTCTGGCTGTAGCATGGGGTCTAGGAGGAGTGATGGTAGGGAAAGAGGTTGGGGTTGTTGAAAGGGGTCCAGCCCTTGTGTAATATGTTAATGAAATGGGATTTTGTCCTGAAGATAAAGGAGGCTTTGAAAATTTTGAGTGAGAGAATGACATGACCAGATTTGTGTCTTAGAAAAATCACTCTGATCAAAATATGGCATATAACTTGCAGTGATCAAAACTAGAAGCTGCAAGAGACAAGGAGGTGCTGAAGAAAGCCGGGCAGGAAATCATGAGGGTCTTTAGTAGGGCAGTAGCAGTGGGTGTGGAGAAAATGGGACCAAATCATAACACAGAAGCAAATCCATGGGGAAGATGGAATACAATGATGTTCCGTCTGCCTTGGCACCTGGGCAGATTGTGATGTCTTTTACTGGGGAAAAGGAATGGAGCGGTGTTGCATTTGAGGAGTTGTGGGGAGAAAGATGATACGTTCAGCTTTTACCATGTTACTTTGGGACACCTATGGAACAGGCCACATCCAGTGTGCTATTGCAGTTTGGGTCTTAGAACTCAGTGCAGTATTTGGCTAGAATTACAGAAAATAAAGAGACATGAGAAAGATTGAAGTCATTTCTTGACTCAAATTCCACAATTAAATGGTAAGAAAAATTGGGAATTTGATGTTCTGTGTGACATGGTAATTTTTTTCTTTGGTAAAAGCAAAACAAAAACAAAAGCAGGCAATCTGACCACTTAAACCAAGTTTTCTTTTCCTCCTGTAACGAGATGCTAAGGGGTAAGCAGTGGCCCGCATTGGTTTACACGCTTGATGATGTCAGAGCCTGGATGTCTGAAGTTCACACATCCTCACAACTTCATGGTTGCTGGTTCAGTTCTAGCCACCTCAGCCACTAAAAGCAGGAAAGGGAGAATGCAGCCAGTCTCTTTTTGTCAGGAAATCAAAGATAATCCCAGAGCTGGTCAACATGGCTTCTGCTTAAGCCTCATTGCTCAGAACTGTGGCGCATAGCTGCCTTCACCAAACATGGAAACATGAGCCTACCCGTGACACCACATACACAGCTTTCAAAAATACCTTTGCATCAAAACATACTTATTTTATTTACCAGGAATCGGCTGGAGTACTTGCAAATATCTTTTGTAGAAAGCGAGAAATAAGTTAGTAAATGAATGGGCTCGAGGTTGGTCAAGGAACAAGAGCTAGTGATGAGGAAGATGAGGAATGCTGGGAAAGTCTATATAAGGGGCTTGATCCCTTGACCTGGTAGATTCTCAAATCTCCTTTATTTGACTATTTAGAGAAAAGGGACAGAAAGAGAGCAAGCTGATATAGAGTTTTATCTTTGCATGCCACTGAAACAGCTAAGTGGAAGATAAAAGCCTGTTGAGTGGCAGATGAAGGGAAGGCAGTTCAGTCAGGCTATGGGGTTTACACTCAGCTCTGCCACACCCTGGCTGTGCGAATGTCCGTGCTCTCCTAGCCTCTTCATTGCAGAGTGTCTTCACCCAGGAACCAGAAATAATGAACATCCCAGACAAGTCTAACCTAGCAAGGACTCGTTGTATCAGCTGTTGTTTTGTTAAATAAAGTGCTCTGAGAATCTTCAAACAAGTCACTATATTTATTGATTATCGTAGAAAATTATATTTAAGTGTTAATGAATTAATTTATAGTCTAAGACTGTACCCTCCAAAACCATTCTTATCTATAATTTTTACTTTGTAAACTTAAAATAGTTGTGAAATTAAATATCAATAAGCAAAGAACTAAAAATTAAAGAGAGATTTGGACAACAGTTCTGCTTGTAGGTCCGTCTGACCTCATTTCATCACCAGTAACTTCCCTTGGGCTGTTTAACTCAAGAAGTGGTCCCTGGGAGCTCTCTGCTATGCAGCAACTCAGAAACTAAAGCAGATTGCTCTGTGATGGGGTCCAAATAAAGCAAGAGCAAGTCAGCAGTTTGCAACTTAACATAGCACCACTGAAACCAGCACTCACATTTTGCCAGTCTTCTTTTCATTTGAAATGCACAGACTCAAAGATACAGAAGCAAAGACAGAAAACTTCCACCTGCTGGTTCACTCCCTAATTGCCCACAATAGCAGAGGGTAGGTTAGGTCAAAGACAGGGGCTGGGAACTCAGCACAAGTCTCCCATGTGGGTAGCGGGGACCAGACACTGGAGTGATCCTTGCTGCATCACAGGATTTGCAGTAGGAGAAAGCTGGACTCAGAAGCAGAGCTGGGCTGTAACCCAGGCACTCAGGTATTGGACATGAGAATCCCAAACAGGCTCTTAACTCTTAGATGCCAAACTCCCTCTTTTTAAAAGTAAATTTTACTGTGTATACTTAAGGTGTGCATCATTATAAGATGCATATGTATCATAAAATGCTTTCAGTAGTGAAACAAATGAACATATCTACCACCTCACATAGTTACCCTCTTTCCTCCCTATGAAAGAGAAGCTGTAATCTAATCGCTTAGCAAAAACTCTGAACACAGTACACTATTATTAAGTATAATTTCCATGTTATACATTGGCCCTTTCAAATTGTTCATTTGACATATTTGTTTGTGTGTGTATCCTTTGATTGCCTTGTTTCATATCCCCCACTCTGACCTTGGAAACCACTGATTTATTCTCATCTTTATGTATTCCATCTTTTATTTATTTATTTTATATCCCACTTACAAGTGAGATCATGCATTGTTCTTTCTGGGTCTAGCTTATTTCCCTTAGCATAATAATCTCCAAGGCCATCTCTTCCTTGTTGGGCTGAGCCATCACCTGAAATCTACATGCTTCTGTGACTTAAATGTGGATAATCAGATGACTCCAATATAATGTCTGTATCTGTGGAAACAGATCTTATTCCTTATTCCTGTGCACAGAAGTGCCTATGCCCAAGCAGGACCCAAGGCAGCTTTCATCAGAGTTCTGACCCTCAGAACCATGCCTGCACATCAACACAGACTGGAGGACACAACATGGACAAGCAGAATAATGGACCCACACAGAAGCTGATGGCATATCCCCAGACTTGTAAATATCTCCCTTACATGGCAGAGGAGATTTGTCAGAAGTGACTATGTTAAAGATGTTGATATGGGAAGATTATTCTGGATAAACTGCCTGGCCTCAATGTAAACACAAGGTCCTTAGAAGATGGAGAAAGGGAAGTCAAAGTAAGAGAGAGGGGACAACAAAGCAGAGGCTAAAGTGCTGAGTGTTGAGGGTGGAGGCAGTCCTTTCTCTTCTTTCCCTCTTTGTCATTCTGCCTTTCAAATAAATAAATATTTTGTAAATTCCTTTCAAATAAATAATTTATATATTTTGATGCCTATACTCCATAACTACAAAATAATAAATTTGTGTTGTTTTAAGCCACTAAATATGCAGCAGTTGGTTACAAAGGCAATATAGGATACTAATACAAGACAGTTACCTTCTGCCTGTTCCATGGAGATGTGTCTCAGAACCCTCCTTCCAAAGAATTATTCAATCTGACTTGGAGAGGAAGCTAGGCTGAAAGCTACTTAATAAGTAACTTTGATCCAGGAACTGCATAGCTGCTGGTTCTTTGCCCAGACCACAACCCTGTGCACGCGCGCGCACACACACACACACACACACACACACCCTGCTTGCTCCCCTCCATAGGCTCTAGGTGTAGGAGATAGAGCATCTCCAGAAGCATCCAGACAACCACAAGTAGAATCATAGGGTCCTTCCTCCTGTGGTTCCATTGAACATCAGGAGTGGTAGCTGTTCAACCAATGCCAAAACATGGGAAACTTTTGACAAGTTTTCCCAAATCCTACCTAAGCCACTAAGATTCACCTGAAGCATGGTCTTGAAAAGCTACAATAGCCAAATCCAAATTTTTGATTTACATGCCTTATGAGATTTTGAAAGAACGCTTAGGAGAAAAATGCCTACACACTGTCTCCCATGTACATCCACTGCCAGCACAGCTGACAGTCTGGCAAGTTACTCCACATGAAAGAAATCACCAGCAAAAGCATTTTGTATCAAGTTCTTCTAGGTTGATTTTGAACCCCTCAAGCTGGCTCTTTCCAGACGTTCACCCTTTCCCCAAATGGAAAGACCTCACCAATATGCTAGAGAGGGCATTTAGACATTAATTGCATAGATGTTTTTGCAGCCCACAGAGAAGTCTCTAGGAAACTGATATAATGAGAAATTGATTATTCAATAGCTATTACACCAATTCAAGATAGGCAGTGACAAGATTAATTGCAGTCTAATACATCAAACCAGGAGCTTGTAGACAGCTTATCTTAAGGTGTTCCCTAAAGATTAATTCTTTCTTCCTTTTGGGAGACTTTATTCCAAGCACAAATCCCTTTAAGTTATTTGTAGATCATTTTCCAGGATCCCGGCTGGTAGAGTAACTATTGGAAAGAAGAACTATTCAGGACAGAGAATATGTGTCTTAGGCTTCAAATAAATGAGCTTCTGTCTTTGTTTCTGAAATGATGGTATCCCAGAAGTGGTTTATCGTGGTAAGGAACGAATTGAGATAAATTGGTTATGCTGGCAACGGTAGTATTGGTGATGAAAAGAAAAAAAGGAGGAGGAAAACTGACAAACTTTAGAGCTAAAAGAGATCTTAGACATGATCTGGTTCCAGATCCCATGCAATTTCCTAGAAAATGAATGTTGGCAATTTATTTTGCTTTAAAAATTGTCACCTGGTTTCCTAATGCAAAGGCTGTCTAGTTAATGATGTGCTTAATGTTGAGCAAGGCCTCTTTCTACATAGCTTAACATAATTGTGCAAGATTTTAAAGCTAAATCCAGGTAAGGAGATGCTCACACGACAATCTTGTAAACTCAAGGTTTCTGACATCGACTTTCACCTTGCTGTTCCAGGGTGACTTGATTGGATTCTGATTGTATCCCTGATTGATTGTGGGATGCAAAGGAATGGGAAGATTTAAGGATGACATTGAGATTTTTGGTCTGAGCATCTCACTCAAGAATCTCTGAGCATCTCAAGAAGTGGGTTTTCAAGAAGAGTTCTGGTTTAGATAGACTGAGTCTGAGATGCCTTGACTCCTTTCTCAAAGAAAATGAGAGCCACCTGACAGAGGCACCCTAAATTCCTTTCAACAAAGCTGCACCCTCACCTCTAGCTCCATCCCCTCCTCCCTCTCCCTGTTGTTGAAGTTAAGACCCTGACAATAGTCTCTCTGTCCTCTGCAGAGATCATCTTCTCCCTTTCTATTTACCCCTGCATCCACAACCCCATTTCCAACATCATTCACAAAGGCCTGAGGGGCACACATCTGGACAGGCAGAAGAGACTCATGAAGAAGGGAGAAAGAAAGAAACCCTGCTGTGAGGAAACAGCGCCTGCCACTATTCACTGCCATTCACAGTTAGATTATGGCTTCTCCCCCAATCTCCCTGAAGCCTCCTGGGTCCTTCTGGCTGCAAAATGTCTCAGAGGCTTCCTAGCCCTGATCTTACTCTACAGTTACAATTGACACCTTGACTTCCTCTTCAGTTTGAAGAAGTTTTTCCCCATGGCTTCTCAGCATCTAACTCCCCAGGTTTCTGTCCCTACCCTGCCTGCTCCCCCTGCACCAACTCCCTTTCCCAGGGGCTGGACCCAAGGGGCAGTGCTCCCTTCGCCCCTTATACACACCTCTGGGCTTGGACTCACATCTAGCTGTCTTTGGGACATCTGCATGTGGCTAACATGCACACAGACTCAGGGAATGCACTACAGAACTGAGGATCATTTTGCCACTTCCTCTAACCCTAAGCTTCCTATCTCAGTTCTGGCACATGTCTATAACACCTGGGATTCCAAGGGCCAGATCGGACGCTTCCCATGCTTTCCCTCTTCCACTCTTATCCAGGAGCCAAGAAGTCCCCCTAGTCCCTGCAGATGCCCCTGCTTCCTGAGCACACTGTGTCTGATTCTAGGTCAGTCCCTGCTTTTCAGATTCTCAGCTTGGAGGTTACCTTCTTTAGGAAATGTCCCTGAACCCTTGGTCAGAGTGATGTGTTCTATTTTTTTTTTCTTTTTTTATTTGACAGATAGAGCAAGACAGTGAGTGAGAGAGAGAGAGAGAGAGAGAGAGAGAGAGAGAGAGAGAGAGGTCTTGCTTCCACTGGTTCACCCCCCCCCCCCCAAATGGCCGCTAAGGCCGGAATTACGCCGATCTGAAGCCAGGAGCCAGGTGCTTCCTCCTGGTCTCCCATGTGGGTGCAGGGGCCCAAGCACTTGGGCCATCCTCCACTGCTTTCCTGGGCCACAGCAGAGAGCTGGACTGGAAGAGGAGCAGCCGGGACTAGAACCCGGCACCCATATGGAATTAGGCAGAGGAATTAGCTAACTGAGCCAGGGCACCAGCCCCCATGTGTTCTATTCTTAAATTCTTATTTCCTCCAAGAACCAATTTACCCAACTTCATCCTTTATAAGCCCACAAACTTCCTGAAGTCAGCCTGGCTCTCATCCCATGTTCTCAGACAGCCTTCCCTCATTGCCCCCTCACAGAAAAGCTTTCAATCTCTTGTTGTCACTTTTACTTATCCCTGCTGTTGAGGTTGCTTCTCTGACTCTTTAGCTCAATAGTCCCTTCCTTATGGAAGACAGCCTTCCCTGGATAACCTGCTACTAACCCCTAGTAGCGTGCCAAACAAGAACACATTGGGGCCTCCTCATCAGTAACAATAACCTTAACAATGGCATAATGGGGCTAAAGCCACTTTGTTTGCTGGAGCAGGGATTAGTGAATAAGGGTGAAGATGTAGAGAAGCAAGAATCCTGAGAGCTGCAACTGCATTGCAGGGGATGGAGTGCAACGTTTCTACCTCTTGGTCCCTAGTCAACACTTCGGATCCCCCTCTTGTGTCTTCCTGACATTCCAAGGGCATCAGGGACAGAGTACCCCGCTGAGTATCTACAGACCCCATCCACTGACCATGTGACCATGTCAGCATCTGGACAGGTCTCCATGGTCCCAAAGCGCCTGGGCATCTGTGACCAGGAGCTAAATGCACCACTGGTTGTCTCATCACGGCTGCTTTAACTCTACCTGCTGGGTCCAGAAAACAAAAGTTTACAATGTCTAGGTTTCCATCACGCATCTACACACATGAAGCTGCATTTTTTGCATTTTGGAGCAAATCTGTTCCTTTTCTGCTTGTATCACCAGAAAAAGATAATGACCCCTGAAAAGCCTTGTTACACAAGGACAACGCAAAGATATAAAACATTGCAAAAAAATTTTGTGGCTTTTTTGAAAAATTAATATAAAGTTCTTTGGTTTAAGGTTTATGATTTAAACACACACTACCATCACCACAAATTTATAAATTGTTATGCATTATTTTCACTCTCTCATGCATTTCCAGTGTCCTATACTCAAATTTTTTAGTCTGAAAATGCCTTAAAATAACTATTAACTCTGACTATTTAACTAGATAAATCCATGGTGTGTAAAATAGCACCTTCAAGAAGGCATTGAATTAATCTGTAGGTACTGCATGGCCAAGATCCTTAAGTTTTACTATAAATTACAGAATTTTCCACAATTCTGTATTACACACACCAATAGGGAATTTCTTTTCTGTACTGATAAGTTGAAGCTGATTCCTTAATATAACTTTTTAAGGTCTTTACCCAATAATTTAATATTTAGGATATCAAATTATCTTATAGAACAGGCCTATATATATATATATATATATATATGCTGTATTTCAATATCTAAATTATATAGCACTATAACATATATATTGCATATATTTATCCATATTGGCTACACTTCATGTATAAGTGATGCATATTTATATGTTATATGCAATACATGGCATAATACAAGGGGTCTTCAAAAATGTGTATTATGAAAAAATGGTGTATAGAATTTAAAATTGTTACAAAAGAATAAACTTACATTTTAATTCAATTTTCCCACAAACTTTTGAAGACCTCTCCTACATATGATTTAGTAAAAAACTTTAGCACACATTAAAAAAAAGGATGAACTTGGAAAGAAAAATTGGCAATGCACCATATTTATAGTCTACTGTCAACCACATGTGCAAATAAGACAAAATCAGGTATAATGGCAAATACAGAGAAAGCACAGAATCTGTTTAAAAGTAGACATCACTCCCTAGGTGACAGCTAGTCTCATTCTGGAGCAGCAAGGACAAATTTACTTTGCCGTTTTACTCCACAGATAAGAAAGGAAGGAATACGTGTGCATCAGCAGAAACCGCAGGTCATGGCAACACTGCTAATCCACAGGGAAACAGAAAAGCAAGAAGGGGCAGTCACTGAAAGAGCAGAGAGAGCCTGCTTTACTTGGGCACGTTTCACATTACTGGGAAGTATGGAATAGAAAATGCAAAAGTGGCATTCAGGAAAAATCAGAAGATAAATTGCGTTTACTCTGGAGAGTGCCAGGGGATGTTTAGTAACAAAGAAACTATCCTCTGCTTTGCACGACCTATGATGTACTTTCCTCTTCAGAGCTGCAGAGTCCGCTGACTCTGGGGAGAATCCATAGGATGCTCAGTACTTTTACTGCATTACTGAATGTACCGCAGTTGAGAGGTGATTGAATTTACATCCCTTCACCCACCTCCAGAAATATCCTTACCAAAGCTTGGCACTGCTTATTCAAAGTCATGTTCTCATAGTTTCCTGTGGAAGTCAGTCATAGACATTCAGCCGCCCCCTAGGATGTGGTCACACATCACCTGTATCCCATGCTTCTCCCAGAACACTGCCATGCCTCAAGACCCAAGTCCTGCGAGCTCTCCAGTGACTTAACCAGACGCCCCATGGACAACTGACCATCCCTCCAGACAGCCACTCCCCTTAAGGCTCCCATATGTTACCATGCACAACACACATAGTCTGCCTCACACATCAAGTCTCCCTGCAAACCGGCTCATCCTCTGCCTGCACTAACAGTGTGCTAGGTACATGGAAGGCAGTCCCAAAAATGCTCATACTGCAAGTTAGTGATGGAAAAAGGATGGTCTGCATACACGTTCTTCTAAAAAAAAAAAAAAAAGATTTGAAAGGTAAAGAGGTAGAGAGAGAGGGAGAAAGAGAATATCTTCTATCTGCTGTTTTACTCCCCAAATACCTCCAACAACCAGGAGCCAGGAACTCCATCTGGGACTCCCACACTGGTGGCAGAGACTCAGTAACTTGGGCCATCATCTGCTGCCTCCCGACACCTTAGCAGGAAGCTGGATTAGAAGCACTGAGTAGCCAGGACTCTTATATGAAAGGAGGGCATCTCAAGCGGCAGCTGAACCCACCAAGACACAACACCTGCCCCTGGACAATATTTTTATAATATTGGAAAAGATTTTTCAAAGTCATTTTTTTTTAATTTTCAACTCATTTTCTTGCCATAAATGTATTTGACATTTAAGACAGCCTCAGTCTGAATTACAGCATTCACAACTGAAGTTAACTGTTTATATTTTAATCTATAGAACATGACACTAACAACTTTATTTTAAAGTAGTGAAAGTTCTCTAAACAAATGTGTCGCCCATCCAAGTGTTTTGTTTTGAGTTTCTTGGTAATCATTTAATGGTTGGAAATTTTTATTAAGTGGAAATTCTGCCAGATTCTTATTCCAACTGTGTGTGTGTGTGTGTGTGTGGTTGGGCAGTGGGGGTTAGGAAGACAGTGAGGAGAAATACAGAGTTATGAAAAAAGGCACATTCACTGGGCAAAGTCCTGCGAAGGCAGGAGGTCAGGGTACTTCCCTTTTTAGGCTGACATTTCTACAAGTCTCGGTGACTCCAGGGGTCTCCATCTCATGCACCCACACAATATGGAGAGGACTTCTCATCCTTTGTACCTTTCTGTTTTCAAGTGAGCTGATGTGAACACAAAGATGTACACTAAGTAGCAGAGTCTAATCTGTGTCTAAAGTATCTGCTCAGTACTTATACAATGTTCTGAATTGTAACATCAAGAATAAGCAAAGTTATTCCCCTTAAATGATGTGCTTTTGATGATGGGAGCCTTAACCAAGACTGTGTTCAGGTAACATCACATTAGAAGAAGCAAACACCATTTGGAACATCACATTAGAAGAAGCAAACACATTTTGGAGGCTAACACTCTCACCTCCTAGATCTTCCCCTAAATAATGGGTATTTTCTTTCCTGACTTCATGATCCATTCTTTATATTCCTGTAAACTGTCACATCCTCTCATTTATGATGCAGTTATTTAATTGGAAAACTATTATTTCAAGTATTGGGAGAATTTCACATGGAGGAATCATAATGCTACTTTTAAACATGAGCTATTCTATTATTAATTGCTCAAAGGTTATTTCCAGGACATAGAATATAAAGTGTTTTATTTCATGTGCCTTAAAAGCTAATCATTAATTATTTCAAACAGCCAGTATGTTCAACTCAGGCTCTTGATGAAAGCATACCTGCCCGCTGTCTCATCTAATCTGTCACTGTCCATGAAAATGTGCCAATTACCTCCATTAGGAACGTAGAAGGGTGGAACCATCATGCACCTGTTCTTGGGAAGTTGATTACTCATTTCTCTTGTCACTTAAAAAATACTCTTTCAGTCATCTAGTAAAAGAGAAATTCTCATTGCTGCTATTTCAAAGGACTTCATTAAACCGAGTACAGAATTAGTGTTTAAATGATTAAGAAGGTATATAAGCTTTTACAAAATGAGTATCCAATTAAGATGGTTATGACACCATTCAATAGGTCTGTCAGAGTGCAATTCTTATGTGAGGCAGTATTTTTTAGTCCATGTTACATAATACAATGCAACATTTGGTGAGCTTTTGGGGTTGTAAGCATTCATAATCCTGCCTGTGCAATAAGTACTCGAGTAAAACTTTCATTCCACTCATTTTTATCTTTTCATAATCTTTTTGTACCATCTCAAAGGTTATGAAGGAAGTCAGAATTAATAGACCTTGTATTCCTGGAAACATAAGTTTGTGTTTTTTTTTTTTTTGGGGGGGGGCGGGGATTGTTCTTTAAAATCACAGTAGAAATGAGCTGTGCTCAAGTTTACCAACCAGTAGTTGGCACGGGAGAACCACTGCAGAGCATAATGGGAGTCCCCCTTTGTTGCACACTTAATAAGGACTTAGGAATCTACCCACAGTAGAGTTCATAGAGAGTCTGAAGAATTACACATGAGCAAAAAGTTTGATAAAAATATATTTAAAACAAGAAAAAATAGTTTTAGCCTTAAGGAAAACTTTCATCATTCTCTTAAATTAAGTGGGTTAAATCATATGTATAAGGATTTCAAGTACTAACTTATAAAGGATGTGAAAACTCAGAAAGCAAGGAACAAGAGAACTCTTTTTTTTTTTCAGAAAATGTATTTGCAATTCAAATGTTCATATAAAAAGCATAAATTTTAAAAAGTTCATAGATGTGTGTTTCTAGAAGTGCTATGGTTTCACCATTCATTGCAATTACATTCCCAGGTATGCAGGGTAGTCTGCACTGCGTCGTCATACATTTTTGTCACACTGAAGTCACTCTCATCACAACCTCTCCCGAGCTGTTATCTTCTGACAAATCTTCATGAGGCCTCATCCGATTGAACAGATGCAGCAATACATAGCCACACTGAAACCTGGGTGAGGTTAACTGCGTTGGGTGGACCAAGTTTCTGTTGCGCAGAGCTGACAATGGCAACCATAAAGTCCTACTTGTAGAAGACTCTCCCCGGCTACTTTCTTCGATGTCTGTGGCTTTGTCATAATTTAATACATCCCAGTGCAAGTTAACAGCCCGCCAGCGCTTAAACACTCTGTAAACTGCAGCTCCTTCATGGACAATGAGACCTAAAATTTGAGAAAAAATACTGGTGATAATCAAAGGTTGGGAATGTTATTTTCTGCACAAGTAAAGGATTCAGGAAACAGTCAATTCTCTGGTATGCATCATCATCATCAAAGAATATGATTTTGATGACTCAAATATTTTGACCAACGACAAGCAACCACCCCTATTTTATAGAAACAATCAGTATTCACAAAGTAAGAATCTAGTAACATGTGGAGAGTTCAGCTATCATGGATATAAGCTACTTACTCCATCACACTTCAGAATGTCCCTTGACATTATAGTGCCTTTGGAGAGTCGTTAGGTTTATTTCTTGAGTCAACACTTTTTTCATTGCATGCCACCCGTGTGTTAGTAAGTTACATGCAGCTGGCAACTTAATTTGGGAAAGAGACAGACACCAATGACACTAGCAGCTCCCCAGTTTCTAAAGCAATGCCTGTGCAGAGTAGACATCATTTAACTTTTTGTTCTTTGTATGCCCAAAAATCCAACAAGAAAAAATTATCAAACACCTACTTGAGAATTTCATGTATATGATCTCATTTAGTTCTGACCACAACAAATACAGAGCCCCTGGAGAAAGTCTTTTTGGAGAAGTGAGGGAGAATACTTCTCTTCCAGGATGTTGAAATTTCACTGAAAGTCGAAAAGCCCATGAAGTGTCTTTGTTTAGATGGAGGAGGGAGTTTTAAGTAGAGCATATCAGTTGTCCCAATAATTGTTTAATATGAAAATGAAGAGACATATCTACTCCCCATGAGCATATGCTCTGGAAAAACTCTCACCAGTTTGAAAAAGGAAAGATGCTTAAAGATGGTTATTGCATGTTCTTTGTATTAGAGAAAAAAATTACAGGCAGTCAGATGTCTAGCATCAGAAGAATGGGTACATTTTAGAATGTGGATCCAATGGAATAGGAGGGAACAGAGTCATATGTATGTACTACCATGGACAGTCTCAAAACCCTAATGAAAATCCCAAAGCCATATTTGAAAAATGAAAATCTCAGAAAGAAATGATTGGCATGAAGAAATACTACACATTTTCTGGTTACACAGACAGATGTTAAACATATGAAAGCATGCCACTGAGTAACACCCATGGAATTCGTGATAGTGGGGAGGGAAGGAAGGAGATGACACTGGGAGGGGTTTCCATAAAGGCTTTTAGCTGTATCTCAAATGTTGGATTCTTAAAACTGAGTGGTGGGGAGTTAAATCCCTGACACTATTCTGTATCCTTCTGTGCCTAAGTAATTAAACATCTCAAAAATTATGAGGAATTAATTAAAAAGTAATACATTATGGGTTGAAGAAGTTGGGGAGGCGCATGAAAAGGTTGCTGTGTACGAGCAGACGGGATCAGCAGTGTAGAGGGACAGAGTCATAAAGTCAGAGGAAGAACAGGGAATAAGTGTACTGGAAAAAAAACAAAACAGGGCTGGGGGGAGACGACTGGAGTCCCATATTTAAGGTGGAGAACTAAAGGATGGAAGTAACTGGCCCATAGGTTTTGAGTAAGAGTTTTGAATACATTTTTGTTGGATATTTTTTTGTCAACTAAGCAATGCCAGGTATACAAATATCTAGTCCCTGAAAATCATACCCACTTAACTCCAGATTTTAAGTTTTACGTTGTTCCCTTCCCAGGAGAAAAACTTCTAATCCATGTGACTCAAAGACATTAACACGGGCCACAGAAACATGCTTGTGAGCTAATACATAAAAACGCCGTAAGCCCAATTATTGTTCAGCACCAAAATACTGAAAAATATAATCTTGTGTTTATCACTTCAAATAATTATTTGCTCAACTTCTTTTTCAACAAAAATAACCAAAGTTTACCTAACTGACTAGACATTTTGGGGGAAACAGAATTAGAAGTTCAGGATTTCCAGCCGGTGCCACGGCTCAATAGGCTAATCCTCTGCCTTGCGGCGCTGGCACACCAGGTTCTAGTCCCCATCGGGGCACCAGATTCTGTGCTGGTTGCCCCTCTTCCAGGCCAGCTCTCTGCTGTGGCTCGGGAGTGCAGTGGAGGATGGGTCCTGCACTCCATGGGAGACCAGGATAAGCATCTGGCTCCTGCCTTCGCATCAGTGCGATGAGCCAGCCGCAGTGCACCAGCTGAGGCAGCCATTGGAGGGTGAACGGCAAAGGAAGACCTTTCTGTCTCTCTCTCTCTGTCCACTCTGCCTGTCAAAAAAATTTTTAAAAAAAGTTCAGGATTTCCAGATTTTAATTGGTGATTCCATTATTAGCTTGCTGAATTCTCCACAGCCAATGGTTTAACCATTCGGGTTCCATTTTTTGTTCTTAAAATGTATTTGGAATACCTATCTTTACAATAATCAAGATAGTATGAAGATAAATTAGAGTTCATCAACTACACAGCATTCAGATTTTCTCTGATAACTATATAAATACAAGAATTGTTATTAATTGAAAATCAATTGTGAATCTATACAGTGAGGAACACTCATTCACACTAACCACAAAAAAATTGCATTCTGAATCTGGTTCATTCTGGGTAAGTACAGCCATGGAAGTGGGTTGGGGATGACCTCCCCAGAGAAGACCACTCATTTCACAGGATCCAATTCTCAGATCGATTTCCTTTGAAAGTCCAGAAACCAGATCATTTACTAGAGCTTAAAGTCACTTTCTGCTGATATATTCCTGGCAGCTCTTTTCTAAATATATAAGCCTACCTAATGTGCAGGAATAAATCCTACAGGTCTTTATAACACATTCTGAACTGAAGTTAAAGAGAGGGAACTATTAAAGCTCTTGTGAAGACAAAGTCCTCTTCATTTCCCAGCTCCACAGGCTGTTTCTTAACAGTACTGAGTTAGGAATGGTGACTGGATTTTTGTTTTATTCTTCATGAGTGTTTGGAATTACTCCTTGCCCTCTGGAAGCTTAAATTTTACTGAAATACAATAGATTCCACCCCTCCACCCCCAAGTTTATTCTCTGATATGAGCATTTTCCCCCTTTATTCTTTAAATATTCTGGAGTTTTGGCAAATGTCTTTTGCACTAGTTAGTGGCTATAAGAAATATGACTATATAAGCATTAAATCCAGGGATATGTATTCATTCAACTCTAGTTAATTGGGTTAAAAGTCCAGCTGTTCACAACCATACTGGTATGAGTTCTTACTGAGATCAAATGAATCTGTCACTTTAACTTTTCAGGTCACATGAGAACAGGATTGGATACACCTTTTTCATCTGAGTCACTTATGTCTGAAGGGAAAAACAATAATAGTTTCTATAAAATGAAAATGTTAAATAGTTTAGGATACCTGTTAGATTACATGGATATTTACTAGATTGCATGACATAAAGATCTACAAAGTGTGGTTGATATGAACTTGAGGTTTTGATACTTGAAGAGTGTGTGTATAGCTGGTTGGCTTTTGTCATTTAAATGCCACTTACATTTATTTGGAGCATATCCTCATTGGTGCACAAGGGAATATGTTTGTTAGAGTATAATCTTGAAAAACAAAGTGGGCTTAAATAGTTTCTGGTTCCATTGAAATGGAAAGCAGTTTTCATATTCCAAAATATATTCCAAACTTTGAAGTGGTACACTAGTAGAAACTCCTTGTGACAGTAGTAATGCTCCAGTTTCCCAAAGAAGTGAGGGGGGAGAAGATTATAAAGGCACATACAGTCACATGTTAACACACATACACAAATTTGTGTATGTTTAATTAAACAACTAAAGTGTTAAATGAACAGAGACTTGCTTGTAGTATATACAAATTTTATCTGATTTTTATATTTAGCTGCCAAATCACTGGACCAAAATAAAATCATTTCTTGTGTTACCAATCTCAACTTTTGTTTGGATAGGTTTTTTCCATAAAATATAAGCTAACTTGTTCTAAGCACTATGCTAAGAGCTTGAATGTATGATTTTCCTTTAATCTTGACAACAATTCTACATGTGGGTACTAATAACGAACACTTTTACAGTTGAGACCTAGAGAGATTCAGCAATTTATTCAACATTATGAAGATATGATAAACAGAGCTGAAACCTGAACACAGATTTGTTTAAATATTAACCTTGAGTACTACAGTACTATCTATACTAAATTCCCAATGGATGGCAGTCGCTTCTGGTTGAAGAATGACCAACTAAAGGAGCCTACCAAGGTCTAAACATTTGTGTACCTTCCAAATCCATACACTGAAGTCCTGGTACTCAGTGCAGTGGTATTTGGAGATGTGGCTGTTGGGAGGTAAGTAGGGGTAGATGAGCTCATGAGAGCGAGACCCTCTTGATGGAATTAGTGCTATTTAGAAAGGGGAGGCATTGATCCATCCCTCTCCCTCTCCTCTCTCCTGCTCCTTTACCCCTACCACCTGTCACTTATATAGCCCCCAACTCTAACTGAGGCAGCCCCCTACCCTAGTCATACTGAGAAGCCAGTGTGCACCAGTAGTCTGGGGAATTTGGGCCCATTGAATCCCATGTACTAGAACAGCTTAGAGCCCATCTCATAATAGAGTCCTATATTTGAACCCTTTCTTCTATTGCTTATTGGAGAGGGCCAGAGCCTGGCTGTTCCAAAGGGGATTAACTGAATAAGACTGTGGTCCCAGAGTACCTTTGTGGTGATCATTTTTCATAGAATGTAATAAAATACATGAACCTTCTGTCACTATTTCTCAACGTGTTCCAAATTTAAATGTGCAGTTCTTATTGGGTCTTAGATATGAATGTAGAGGTCATTACCTCTCCCATCACTGAATTTTATTAGTATGAATATTGAAGAAATAACCTTAAGCCATGGTTATTTTTATATATGCTGAATTATTTGTTGGTCAGAACTACAAATGAAGCTTAATGCAAAAACAATGCTAAAAGCTAAAACAGAGAGAGTTGAATATTGAAAGAGAATATATGTTATCAAAAATCACTAAGCCCAGGCTGGCGCCACGGCTCAATAGGCTAACCCTCTGCCTGCGGCGCCGGCACACCGGGTTCTAGTCCCTGTTGGGGAGCCGGATTCTGTCCCGGTTGCCCCTCTTCCAGGCCAGCTCTCTGCTATGGCCCGGGAGTGCAATGGAGGATGGCCCAAGTCCTTGGGCCCTGCACCCGCATGGGAGACCAGGAGGAAGCACCTGGCTCCTGCCTTCAGATCAGTGCGATACGCTGGCCACAGTGCACCGGCTGTGGCAGCCATTGGAGTGTGAACCAATGACAAAAGGAAGACCTTTCTCTCTGTCTCTCTCTCTCACTGTCCACTCTGCCTGTCAAAAAAAAAAAAAAAATCACTAAGCTCAAAAAACAAAGGTATTGTAAACTGATATTCTAAAACCCAAACCTTTGAGAACTACCATGCTCTAATTACATATGAGGGTTTTGTGAATACATATCTCCAACATTGTCCATGCAGAAACCAATAATGTAAAGAAGTAGCCCACATAAAACACTTCTGGGGTGGGTAGTGTGATACAGTAGGTTAAGCTGTAGCTTGTGATCTCATATTCCCTATCAGAGTGCCTGGGATCAGGTTACAGCTACTCGTGCCTCCAATCCAGTTTCCTGCTAATGTACCTGGGAAGTAGCAGATAAAAGCTCTAGTGCTTGGGTTTCTGCCACCCATGTGACAGCTGTGGATGGAATTCCAGGCTCTTGGCTTCAGTCTGGTCCAGCACTGGCTGTTGCAGGCATTTAGGAAGTAAAACGGTAGATGGAAGATACATTCTTATTCTTATTCATATTCTCATATTCTCTTTCTCTCTCTCTCTCTGTCTCTCTCTCTCTCTCTCTCTCTGTGTGTGTGTGTGTGTGTGTGTGTGTTAGTATGAATCTGCCTTTCAAATAAATGAATCTTTAAATGTTAAAAATACGCTTCCATCTATAAAGGAAGTGTTGATTTTTCTATTGTTGAATATAAATGTTACAGAGCTTTGCTCCTATTAGTTGCCTGTAAATCAAATGAAACTGACAGGACTAAGGGCTCAAACATAGAGTCACCATTGTCATTGGTCATTAAACCTTCTGTGTGAGAAACATGATAAAGAAAACAAATCATTCTGAAGCACCCCGTGACACAAAAGCCCTTGACACTAGAGGCTGGTTAGCTTCCAAAGACGGATAATCCAATCCAACCCAACCCAACCCAAAGTAGACACTGGCACATATGAAGACATGAATGTAACAAATAGTTAACATTCCAGGGATGATTGAGTTTCATGGAAGGCCCAAAAAATAATTTGCAGACACAGCGTTCTCTCCTCTGTTCCATACAACCTGCAGTCAACTGCCTGGGTACAAATGTCACATCTGTGCTGGATTTCAGTACCTCTGACACCACTGCCTGGAAACAGTACAGACGGCAAAGCTCCATCTTGCTACAGAGGATACTCTTCAAAGCTGGGCGGTGAGCACGGCATGCCCTTTTCTGAAAGGTTTAACTTGTCCTTGCCTTGCCATTTATATTTCAGTGAATGACCATCCCCCAAGTCAATTAAACCAGAAACTTGGGAGTCACCACAACTCCTTTGTCTCCCGTACATTAAATTCTGCTAATTTTGTATATATATATAAATTCTACTATATATATATAATTAGAAATATATATATATATATATAATTTGAAAGGAAGTGACAAAGAGAGAGAGAGACAGAGAGACAGACAGACAGACACAGAGAAAAGAGATCTTTCATATGCTGGTTCACTCCCCAAATGGCCAGCGCTGGGCCAGGTGAAAGCTGGGAGCCCAGAACTCCATGCTGGTGTCCCAAGTGGGCAGCAGGGGTCCAAGTACTTGAGCTATCATCTGCTTTCCTGGCACATTAGTAGGGAGTTGGATCAGAAGCAGAACAGCCAGGACTTGAACTGGCACTCCAGGATTGGATGCCAGTGTCTTAGGTAGCAACTTCACTACTGTACCACACCACTGGCCCCTAATTCTGTCCTCTTAGCAACTTGAGCTAAAATCATAAAACAAACTTTTCTGGAATGCCTACTGTCTTGCATTTGTGCAACGAACGACTCATCATTCTTCAAGATCCAGATTCTTTCATAATTTCTTTGCTGATGCACTTAAAATCAATCATTCCTTCCTTCTAACTAACACTCCACACAGGCAACACCTGCACTGCTTTTCTTGTTGCCAGACTGTAAAAAAAAATTGTCTGCATGCCTGTGATCCCTAATCCGCCTTGTGAAATCCACATTACAAGCCTTTGGGTCTCTATTCCTTCTTCAGTGCTTGGTGCAAGCCAAAAACTCAAACTTTGCTCAGCATGAGAAAGAGGAGAGCAACATCTCTGAGATCTATGGGATGGGGAGGACTGACCTAAATATAGCTATGACAATACTATTGAAATAGCAAAAAATCTTGAGTTTTGCTTTTTATAACATTAAAGCAATATTTTAAGATACCAAAGACAGAGACAAACAGTCTGAAAACGATTTAGGAATCAGGGCTCATATTTCATGATAGTGAGTTTTTCCTCCCTATTCCCTGAAAAACATAAAACTGGCAGAGGTAAAAGAACTAAACTCTGTTATAAAGATTTGGTTCAGCCCCATAAACTACAGCTGCCTCCTCAACTGTCTTGGTGGCCCAGTTATCAAATGTCCCCCTGCATCCAACAACACAGATACTGCACTTACAAAACAACTGTGCCTAGGCCTAAAGCCCAAGGAAGGAATTCACTGGTCATTTTTTATTATTATTCCTTTGTAGATAGACTTTCCTGACCTTTCATTACTAAACCCAGAGCAAACATCTACCATTGGCAAATTCACAGAATACTCCTCAAAAACTTTATTACAGAATATAAAATATACAGTATGTCTTAAAAAAAAGTTGGGGAGAGATTAACAAAATTTATTAGAGAGAACTGCTGTACCACACAAGTTTCTACCCAATGGTACTTAAGAAACCAAGAAATAAGCCTACTGTTTTTACATATATAAAAGTGTTTCAGAGTTCTCCTATAACTGGGAGCATGGCCCCAAATCTGTTTAATTCCATGGAATGAAATTTCAATTCTGTCCCTCAACCCATAGATAGATGAAGCAAGCACCTTGCAGTAAAGGGTAGTATCATTTATCACGGGGATAAGAATACCAGGAAAGGCTGGTTGACATGTAGTCACTGGATTTCAAAACTAAAACCACACTGGGTATGGTATAACCCAACTGTTTCATTGTGGGTGATGAGAACTATGAGACCCACAGAAGAGACATGGGGTGACCTGCTCCATGATCCAAAGTGAGCTACAATCTGAGCATGGAATCAAAGCCATACCCACAAGGCCTGCTCCAGTGAACCCTTTCCTACAATAATCCAGAATTCAGGAGCCTTCCTTAGCCAAAGCTGGTCACCACTAATGTCTCTTCAGTCCCTGGAATGGTCAGTAAACAGAGGGACAGAATATTGACGTCTAGGCTGGAGCTGGGGGGGAGGGGGGGGATTCTCTGGTCTTTATTTCACAGGGTAAATCACAGCATTTGCATTGGAGACAGTATTAATGCAACTCTCACAATTTATAAAAATAAACAACTCAGGAAAACCTGGAAACAGTATTTGGTTTTAAATGGTTATCACTGCCTACATGAGCTTTTTGTGTTAATTAAAGCTTTCAGGATTGGGAATTGCTTTTGTAGATTTCCATTTGTTTCTTACACTGTAGTTTATGGACTAGAGCCAGTTTTTAGAAAGAGTCTATTAGTGAACTTTTCCTAGTTGCAAGTGAAAATACATACTCATCAACTACTCTTCTGTTTTTTCCCAATAAATAAAGTGTCTATTGCCAACTCACAATGCACGATTTTAATAATCTTTGGAGTAAACCATACATGTACAATGGTTATGTATACACATCTATTTTGGGGAGGATGAATAATACTGATAGCTCTAAGTTGAAATTAAATCCTTTTTATCTCTGTGACTTGTAATATACTACTTCATTTTTGTTGGTTTTATTTTTTTACCTCTCAGATTGTATGGGCAGTGCAAGATCTAAACAGAAGTTACCATATGAGCATAATTAAAATTTCTTATCTTAACATCCTTAATGTGAAAATAAAAGCAGTTCAGAGCTTAGTTTCCATAATATTCTATCCTGTAATATAGCAAGAAGATGCAAGATTGAGATGTAATTCTTCAGAAACTTCTAATTAAGAAACCATTTCCCATAGAATAATGGAAAGAAAGACTGGCTTTGGTATGGAATGTCCCATGTTTTCCATTCTCGTCATTTGTGTTTCCATGCTTGGGGTTTTACTGATTTACAGTAAATTAATAAAGACTTCACAACATAACTACATTACTTTCAGCTTTGGGGGAAAAATTGTTCCCCATTTCTGATCTCAAATCAGCTCCTCCATTAAAAGGGATATTTATTCCTATGCCATGTGTTGGTTTTAAGGCAGCAATTTATGTACTTTCATTGTATTGGACAATGATGCTCTGTAAGTTAATTATTCAAGCTTAGTCTCCAATAAACTAAATCATATGAATATTTTGATTCACTGCACACAAGCTTGGCAAGGCCAGGCTCTGGATTACAAGTGTGCGTCCCACACCCAGGCTGTTTGATCCTGAGGAAATTACTCCCTATGGGCTTTGTTCTCCCTTCATCTCTGAGGCAATCGTGGCATCTCTACCTCATAAGGCTGTCCTGATAACCAACTGTTAACACTGACCTGCAGTGCTTACAATATTGCAATGCATCCTGGTAAATGCAGCTTACATATCACTTGAAACACACTTTTTTTTTTTTTTTTTTTTACAGGCAGAGTGGACAGAGAGAGAGAGAGACACAGAGAGAAAGGTCTTCCTTTTTTCGTTGGTTCACCCTCCAATGACCGCTTTGGCCGGCACTCTGCAGCCGGCGCATTGCACTGATCCGAAGGCAGGAGCCAGGTGCTTCTCCTGATCTCCCATGGGGTGCAGGGCCCAAGGACTTGGGCCATCCTCCACTGCACTCCTGGGCCATAGCAGAGGGCTGGCCTGGAAGAGGGGCAACTGGCACAGAATCCGGCACCCCAACCGGGACTAGAACGCGGTGTGCCAGCGCCGCTAGGCGGAGGATTAGCCTATTGAGCTGTGGTGCCGGCCTTGAAACACACCTTTAAGAGCCTTGTGTCGACATATACAAGAAGCTGAAAACCTGTTCCAATTGCATTGTTATACTCATCACCAAGGTTCCTCATGACCCAAGAGTTTGTATACCTCTCTCTGGGCAGCCACGGCATCATTTACAAGTGCTGTATTCATGAGCACTTGATGAGAAAGTTCTTTACTACGAAGCAGTACAAAACCGGGAGATCTGCAGGAGGTGGTGTCCGTTCTCAAGAGGTACCTCCAGGTTTCAAGTCAGAGAAGCTGCCTCTTCTACACCTCCCCGGAAATGAGGGCAGACTCTTCATATGAGGGGTTGGCCCCATCACCTCACAACTCACTTCCCACGCTCTCTTCCAAGGAAAGCTGCTCATTCTCCAGTTGCTTTGGCTTCTCTCACAACTTCATCTGAGCATGCCTGAGAAACACTCGGATGTCTCTCAAGTTGTGCTAATTGTGTTTAGAATTCCCTCAGCCAGTCTTCTGGAATCCAGGGCCGTCCCAGAGAAAAGATGAAAAGTACACGTGTGCGTGCTCACATGTAGAATAAAGATGTAAAGAAAGAGCCATGCCTCCTGACCCCCAACCCCTCCTCAGCCATGCTCCTGGGGTCAGTACCCGAGATTCACACGTCAGGTTCCATGTGGATGCCTTGGCTACAGCCTGACATGCATAATCTCTTGCCCTGTGCTATTCCTTCAGCACCCTAGCCTGGGCCTCATCTTCTCAGAAACAGTTCCACCAAGCTCAGAGAACTCTCCATCCCATTGCTCTTGACAACCTCCAGTGTTTCCCATACTGCATTTCCTTAAACGCAACACACCTTCCTCCACCTCCTAAAGGCTCGAGAGCCTCAGGCTATACAGTCCTTTTCCAATGTGGCAGCTTCCTTGTGGCGTGGGCCCCTTCCCAGGAAGCCCTGAGACCTTTTGGTCACCCTTGGCTGCCCTGCCCTTCCAGCCCAATCTCCTCCCATTTGTCCACTGGTGCTCCATATCCATGTCTGGTGAAACACGGGGCCACTAGGGCTGTGTAAACTGGGGCCTCCTGCTCCATGCTCAGAAACTGCCCAGAAGCCGGCTCAGACCCACCGGGCATCCTTCTTGTCCTCGGCTCAGCCTCTGCTCCTGGTGCCCCCAGAAGCTGCTCACCACTTTGATGGGCCTCCTCAGACTGTGTCACACAGCGTATCAGCACGCCTTCTCTTTCTAAGCAATGGCCCTGCCACCTCCTTGACTGAGTCACAAAGGGCAGGCCAGCAGCACCCCTCCATCCCAAAAAGCTGTGCCCATCCTCTCCTCAGGACACGTGCCCCCTCAGGAACTGGGCAAGGCATTCCATCAGGTGCTGGAGACTGCAAGCTACCCCTCCAACCCCTGGGTCTTCTGTCATTCTGATTTCTTCTGGGTCTTCTCACCCTGCCCCAGTCCTAACTCTACTACTGAAGCCAATCAACAATCCCCCCCCCCCCAGACACTGCAGACACTGCCTTCATTTAACTGTGTCCCTTGTCAGCCAAGATTTGTGCACTTAACATTTTGAACCTCTTGCCCATCCCAGCCATCCTCAACCTACTGAAGTCTTCCCTCTCTCCACCTTCTCCCCATAGTGCTAAAGCCAGTGAATGAACATTGGCTTTATGTATCTCTGATGTGGCGTTAGGAACGTCTGGCCACTTGCTCCTCCTCCCACAGTTGCCTTCCCCATTGCCTTGCCTGACCCCACTCTTCTCTCCCCTGGCTGTGTCCCTCTGCCCATTCCCTGTAGCTCATCATGTTGTTCAAACTGCTACTCATTGCACTGAAATCATTTCCCCTAAAGACATTGGTTTCAACCACCAAATACAAATCTCCAGCTCTGACCTCTGTCCTGAGTTCCTGCCTGTTAAATCCAGCTGCTTATCTGTTATGGTTATTTGCATTCCCCCAGAAATTCTGCAAAAAGAAAATGTAAAAAAAATCTGATGTTTCTTCTCCCTCCACCTTCATCTGATATCCTGCTGGCCCCATCTATCAATCAGCTTCTGTGATCCACACTCGATGGCACCTGGCTCCCTTACTTCCATCGTCACCTCCACCAAGTTGATCATAATTTATGATTAATCTCCTTAAATTCTGGCAGCTTCTTGCCAGTCTCAATTACTGCAGGTCTATTCATTGGTCTGGGTGCCATAATATCCTTCACACCTCCGCCAGCACGGCCCTCCCGCCTGAGGCCCCTCCAGGCTTCCTAGCCATCAACCACCTTTCTGCAGTATCAGGTAGGTCACTCCCACCCAGTGCATGGTCCTGTAGGTTCTCCAAAACCTTCAGTTTGGTCTCACTCTCCAGCCACACCCGTGGAATCCTCTGACCGATCAGACTGTTTATTTTCTCATGGCCTCTCCCCAACAAGCATCTTTGGCTCTTGCCACACTGATTTCACAGGATTGCCTTAAAACAGAACACGGTTTTGTGTGTTGGCAGGTGCAGACAGGTGCTTCTCTCAGGATTCCTTAAGCACTCTGCTCTTCCTTAAAATTTAGCCCCAAATTTTCTTCCTCCCCTATGGATTTTACTGGCCCTAAGAATGATGAACATTCTCACACAGAGTCTCTTCTGGGAGTTTTCAAGTTGTATTTTAGTTGCCTCGTCCCCCCTCAGCAGGTGGGGGTCTGGCAAACCTTTTCGGAAAAGAGCCAGACACCAAATATTTTAAACTGGGCAAACCTTCCTGTCTCTCTTGCCACTTTTCATAGCTGGCCCGCAAGTAGAAGGGTATGGCCATGTCCCAGTGGAACTATATTTATGTGCACTGATGTTTAAATCTGATATCATTCTCACATGTCTTGAAAGAATATTCTTCAGTTTTTCAACCATGAAAAAAATATAAAAACCATTCTGAGAACACTGACTGTGCAAAAACCGGTCTTGAGATGGATTTGGTCCTGGCACTGCAGTTTGCCAACCCTTGTTCTGTCTGAACCTCTCTCTGTCCTGCACTCCAGGTGGATGTGCATTGGACGCTGGCTTGGTGGACAGCTAATACCTACACGTGTAGAGTGCCCTCAGTTGAGAACGACAGCGAAGTGAAATATTTCCTATGGAGGAAATGGAGTCAACAGTAACGACACATTTGGCCTGCTGCTATGCTAATTATCTTAATGTTTCTCAAGAAAAAAACAAAGTTTGAACTTCACAAGGTCAAACAAGAGGTTGGCATTGGGTTGGGTCTCTATCTCCTGGGAAGAGGGCTGAAGAGTTAATTAGCTTCCAGAGACTGCTCCCTGCATGACACTGAAGGCCCAACAGCAAAAACAAGTTCTCTTCTATTTCACTTCCTGGGGTTTTAAAGGCAGGATTATCACTAATAACCAACTATGATCATAATCTTTAGGGAAATTGGTAAACATCAGTATGATTAAGGCATAGAAAAGCCTATAATTTGTACCTCCAGAGGAAAAAAGATAATGGCCTACTTCTCAAAACTTCTCGAAGGATTGGTTTTTCCTCTGAAACTTTCAAATTACAAAGGGCCCCTCTGCCTCTGCCTCTGCGGGTCCTATCCAGATGTGCCTCAAGTGCAGATGATGCGGGGCTGGGACTGGTTGCAGCATGGACACCGGGTCCCGTTTCAGGCTCACTGATGACATCAGACTCGTTCTAAATGAAGCTGTGGCGGTTCCCAGAGCAGGAAGCAGGCTAGGATAGTCTGAAATCAAGAATAATGGTCTGTGCTTGGAAAGGAATTCTACTCTACTTAAGAAAAATGTTCCAAATGAGCTAGCAGAGCGTCCAAATCTACGTCATGGCAGCACAGGGCACAGACCCTGCCAGCCTGGCCAACCTCACAGCCCTGTCCTCCACCTGGAATGCAACTGGAAGGGAAATCCAGAGGGACCCCAGGTGAGAGAAGAACGTCTCTGTCCTCCCTACATAAAGAGCAGGGCAAAGTTCTTCTGAGTGGCTACACTGTGGCACCGAGGGATTTAGGTCCCTGATCAAATCATAGATGAGGAGATGGGAGCATTTCCTGGAGCAGCAGAGTGAGCTGTTACATTTCTCATGTCTGGAGGGAAAATTCTAGCAATGTAAAGGCTCATAAAGGAAATCCTGGGCTGATCAATTTTCCTGGCCATTAAACCAAACAACGAAGGAGCTGAGCTTTTCCTCATGCACTTTCTGATTCATACAGATTTAGCCACGTCAGTCAGTGCTTCTTATGAAACTCACAGAGAGATAAATAACATCAGCAACACCTCCTACAGCCCACCCACCGCTGGAACCCAGAGTGTGAACCCCAGCCCCATGGCTCAGCACTGTACTCAGATGCTCTACGCTCCACTGTCCTGAGTGAGCCCAGCTGCTCAGATTTCAGACATCACAGTGCTTGGTGGTAGTGAAGGGGCTTGGAGGGCATTGAATAAGGCAGTAGATTGGATCTGGGCTTCCAGTGTTTTGTGATGAAAACCAAAAATTTCCTTTTTATAGATGTGAAGTCTTCCTGCTGCAAACTATTGACACTTCAGTGGCTGCCCTGAGAAGATGCCTGAGAGGGGTGACTAGCAGCTATGCTCTCCACTGCCCACAGAGAAGGGATCTTCAGTGTGGAGGTGGATTCTGGTGGTCCTAGCTCTCCTGCCTAGGAAAGAGCACACTCTATTCAGACATCCCCAACCCTCTCTCTGTGCAGGGCAGCATCTTCCAGCCCTAAACAGTAGGGTAAAGATGCTGACTGTCTTGGAAACTTTACATTCTTCACTATGTGATAGGTTTTATATTTACACATTCATATAATACCCAAGGCCCACACATCCTAGGAACACTGACAACAACTGTTCTTTGAAGCACACTGATTTATGGTGGTGGATCCTGTGTGGCAATGACCTTGAGGCTCTCCCGTGCTCTCAAGCAAATTCAATGGTTTTCTGCTGTACATTAGGGCATGTTTCAACTTCCAAGGGCAGTTTCTGCACATTCTTCCTTCTAAGTAAATGTCTTTTTCACGTAAAATACTTTAAGAAATAGTCACTTCTCACTCATGCTGAGAGGTGCCGGATAGTGTGGAAGACTTCATAAAGGAAAGAGCCTAAAAATGGAATTTATATTTTGCTTAAAATGCATTATAATTTCTTCCTAAGCATTTCAGATTTAATTCCTAATTATGTTCTTCTTATGCTAATTAGTTTACATTCATGGAAAGCAGGAAGATGACCTAAAAGTACCATTTTAGAAGGAAACAAGTCTGGCTGGTTAACTCCCAGACAGGAAGCCTATTTGTGGGAACTGAGCTGGACTTATCTGAAAGTCTTTGTTAAAATTCCTCACCTTTACTCATATAATATCACAGACTTAGAAAAATGTACAATTTAAACTTCATGTCAAAAAAAGATAAATCATATGTTACTTTTAGCTGTTTTACCTGAGAAAAAATAGCAAAGAGATCCAATAAAAAAAAGCAAGAAAGGTGTATTAACTTGATTTTGTTAAAATGTAAATATATGTCTAATATAATCCATCAAAGACTGTTGGAATGTGTTCTACTGATCCATTTTCTTGTTCTACAATGAAACGTGAATATATTACCAACTGGTAATTCTAAATGGTTTTCTTGTGTGTGTTATGTAGCTTTAGTGAGATGTATTACCAACTATGAAAATCAGATTTTCAAAGGGTTATAATAGCTGCAAGAACTTTCATAAAAACTGCTCCAGTTCAAAATACAGAACAAAAAATTTATGCTGGAGAGTATGAAATCTCTACTGAAGGACCGTTTTTTCCAGTATCAACCATAATTGGTACAGTAAGAAGAAAATATTTTTATCTGATCCTCATTCTGATATATCACAGGTTATTTTTAAAAATTCCTTAATTTCTATAGCTTTCAAAAGCAAGGCAGCATAAACAATCACATCAGACTTTATTTCACCATTTCAGAAGATCCTTGGGGGACATGAGCGTGTGTATGTGTTATGTGTGTGCACATGCATATACGTGTGTCTGTATCTCATTCTGCATCCTCATGCTTTAAACCGAGAAATGAAATCATGCTGGAGGAAGGGCAGTGATGTGGGTCAGTACTTTAGCAATAGAGCCATGTGACACAAGTTTTTCTTAAGGCAATTTCAGGGAGCACTGATACATAAGAAGAAAAAGAATGAGAATGAAATTCCTGTGTTAACAGTATGAGATAGAAGACCCAAGTCAGAAGAATGCAGTCTGTGAGAGGCTGCCACACCTGGCCTCGATCACTCCTGCTGGATTTTACCCTCAGAAAAATAACCGTAAGTTTTCCTGGCTATGCCCTGCTCAGCACATCCCTATCACCCAAAAGATACCGTCAGGATGAACGGCACACTGGCATGGCCTGATATGGCCACTCTTATTTTTCTTAGCTAAACTACCTCCCAAAGTTAAATAATTATAGAACTGACTTTAGGAAGACACTCGTACAGTGTTAAATATAGTTCAAACCACCCATTACAGTGTCAACACGGGATGATATCTTGGTCTGCAAAGTAGAAATTCTTTTATATTGGGGGAGAGAATAAATTGACAAAATCATTTCATAGGTCAATTTGCAAAAACTGATTAAAACCTCCCATGTGCTTAGTATTCAACCAAGACATTCCACATCTCAGAATCTTGCCTACAGATACACAGAATAAAAAGATCTCCTTTTGTAGCAGTCTCTAGTGGGAAGAGTTGATTGACAACTTAAATATCCATAAGTAGAAGAAAGGTTAACTAAATCATTGTACATCTAACAGATCATATTGTTGAACAAAAAAATACAACTTGTATATCCACTTACAGTATATCCCACTTACAGGCAAAGCAAATAATTATCTGTGTTCCTACCAGTGTGTAAATCTAACAGAAAAGGTCGGGAGGGCATACAGGATTAAGAGGGGACATTTCTACAATGACAGTGGCACCACAGAAAGGGCAGTGTGAGGAAGGAAGATCTTTTGTAGCTTTACAGGCTTCATAATCAAAACACAAAATCTAAACACACACACACACACATATATATATATATATATATATATATATATATATACATATTTGCATGTTTGTGGGGACAATTAAATTTTTTCAAAGAATGAAAGAATTTCATATTTTTAAACTTTGTAACTGTAACCAGTTCCTTCTCATTGTATCTCAGGGAAGATCTAAACCTCTTCCAGACATGGATTTGTCACAAACTTACAGTATTTATTCTATTAGGTACACACACTGCCATCTCTATTTTAGGAACCCCACTAACATAACAGGATTTTAGCTCATTGTTTTTACAACACAAAGCTCAACGTCCCTCATCGTTTTCTAGCAGACACTAACGTGACATAGTGACTGCCCTCACTTTTTAATGTGTTAATTAAATGGTTCTGTGTGCTCACAGGATCATCTGCCAGTCAGTCAAAATTGTAGTCATTAACAAACATACTCCTCCTGGATTACAAGCTTCTGTTGAACCACATGACCAACGTGACTGCTGGTCTGCCTGTTTTTCTCAATGCCGGAAACATGGAGTGAGTGACCAAATCCTCCAACCGGCTCCTTCCACTGCACTGGACCTTCACTTGGGCTTTGCTGCTCTTCCTTTGTGACTGAGCTATGCTTCCTTGGAGGGGGCCTGCTTTGGTTATTGCTCTTCCCCACATCACTGCCACTGGCTACAATATCTCTGCGGTGATGTAAATCCTAGGTAAATCAGTCTTTCTGGTATACAATCATAGTCTGAATGTTGTCTACTTAAATATTTAAAACAGATTCCCAAATATAATGCAAGGTCATATTTCTTCATACTTTGGTTTCCTTAAAACAGATGTGAACTGTATAACAAATGAAGACTGAAAGTTAAATTGACACTTAACCCACAGAAGTCTCCCGAAACAGTTCAGTAACAGAAAGTTACCTTGCCAACTCACCTCCCCTTACAGCTCTCATCTCACTTTACCACCCTCTCTTAATTCTCCTGAATGCATTTCACTTTATTTTGTCTGTTGGAATAGCTTATCATTTGGGAACTAAAGCCCATTTATAAGAGATAAGGTGAAAGTTGCTACTCAAGTCTTTATACATTTGCCATTCCATCATGTAGAATTTGTGCTGTGTAACATAGAAGCAATTAGCCACATGTGGCTATTTAAATCAAATTTACATTAATCTAAATAAAATTAAATTAAAAATTCAGCTTCTCATTATCACTAACCACATTTCAAGTGCTTCCTGCAAAAAGTTCCAATAAACAGCTTTCATCCAGATATCACAACCCTAAAAGGATCTAACTCCTTAGGAGTACTCAAAACGTCAATAGCAAGAAAGTATCAAATATTGGGGGAAAAATATATTAACTAATAATCAATGAAAGCAACACATTCACTGTATCATAAAGTAAATAAATTGTCTCAAATAAATATGTTCTATAATTTAAACTTCTATTTAATATTCCAGTCTTTTCCTATATATGTTATATACATTAGATAGATTATAATATTTTTGGGTTCTGGAATAATCTTCTATGAATTTTGGAATTATTTTTTAAAAGACCATTTATGAAACTGTCAGTCTGATCTGTCTCATTTAGGTATAACCAAGTTTGAAAAGCTTGTTCAGACAGGAATGTCTCCAACTATTTTAAAGACCTCAGAATGGGAAGTCTATCTCATATCCTGCAATGGTAAGACGGGCACCATCCCCCCCCATTTGCTGAGTTTCTATTCATCTGTTCACTTCTCCATATAAACTGCCTGAAACATCCAGCTGCCTACATACACTACCCTGGCATTAATGTCTCCCTATGTCATTCAATTACCACTTCCACAAGTGTGCACACCCCACCATATTCTGCTAATTACAAATATGTGTCTGCCCTCCTTGTCAAACTAAGCAACAGAGATTCTACCAATATTAATTTTTCAGAAAAGGCTTTACCATGGAAATATTGGGACAATAATATTCTATGTGCATAGTCAAAGGGGACTGAGGAAAGGAGGGTTTTTCAGAGCCAATGAGGAGGAAAAGTGTTCAAGCATCTGTCAAAAGGGTGGGGTCAGCCCAAGATTCTACAGTTGCTGGCCAGACATTCTGGTAGAAGAATTTTCTCTTTTAGTTCTGTTGGTCTTTGTGCAAGCATCATCTTTATGATGCGTCTTGTTACCAGACGAAAGTATGAGATCCTCTCCTTCATAACCTCCTGGCTTTATTTATTCCATTTTCTGTTTTTGTAAGAGCTTGTCAAAAGTGACTCGATTTTGACGCTGGCAACTTTCACATCCCCAAGATTCTGAGCTCCTTGGGAGCAGGAAAGTAACTCTCGTTTGTATTCTTAGCACCCAGCACTGTGTCTGAAACATAGAAAGTCCCCAGTACTTATTAACTGATATGTGTCTACTGGGCTCAAATTGTAAACCTGCTCTGTACTGTTAACTCTGACTTTAAGTCTTCCAGTCAGTAATACTCAACGTATAATCAATGTAATCTTTGTTACTGTCTACATTGAATTAGCAGACATTTCAACTAATTTGTTACATTGGCAAAAGCTACTACTAGCTATTCCAGTTGCCTGTTGATAGCTCAATACCATTAGGGTGTCTTGCTTTCTTGACTGCAATAGTTTCCCAACTCTTTGGGGAAAATAAGATTTTCTCCAGACCAGAAATAGACTAATTAATGAAACTGCCAAGTGAAATATTTAATATTTTTCAAAATACACAAAACAGATCAGTGAATGACAAGGTTTAGATTTGTTGACCCAAAGGGCAATGAGAAGCACTATCAAGATTTAAAAATTGGATTAGAATTCCACTCTCCAAGAGTCTCACAAGAAAATAGCAAAACTACTTTGATATAGGAAAAGATTGACTTTATAAAATGGGCACATGCTCAATTTTCAAAAGAGAAACACAAATATGTCATATAGTACAGAAAGAAGTTTATAGATCTGTGTTGTTGAAACCAGAATTTTAATAATTTTGATTAAAATGCTGATATTTGCAATTTGAAGTTAAAGGTAACACTAGGTGCAAGTTATGCAATTCAAGAAAATGATTTGGATACTCTTTTTTGTTGGACTAACACCAAGAATGCCAACTGGTCATTTTTGTCTCCACGTTGGATTAAACCTAAAGGTTCTTTCATTTTAAATCTCCCCTTTTAATATCACTGTAATGCCACATTTTATAGCATTTATGTTGAAAGACACTATTTTTGAGCTTGTTGAGAGATTTGTTGTGATTCTTCTTGATTTAGAGAAATGCTCAAGAGATTACATTGGAATAGAGATTTAGAATTTCCAAATGCTGGCATATGCATTATCACATTTAATGCAAATTTTTCATATACATTAGTCCAATTATTCAGACATCTGGTCAGTTTACAAATTATGTGTGACGTTTTCTGCCCTAGTCTCTTTCTTTCAGGTCTGATATTTGATTATTTTCTTTCCTATTAGTCTACTACTGACATGGGAGAAAAGAAAAAAGGGAAAGAAAATTCAGTCTGATCATATTATAAACACTTACAGATTTTTTTCAAAAAATGATTTAGAATACGAAATCGCTAGTTAAGAGTCTTCCGTAGCTACAGACATTAAATGATTTCAAAATTCTTTCAGAGTTTTTGATGTAGTCAAATATACTTAATCTACAATTGCTCATTAAACAGTTATTTTATGCCCATCATTTCCTTTCATCATTTATTTTATTTATACCTGTGTGGTATGGAACTTTCCTCCCATTCATGAAGTGAGGAAACAGGAGTGTGTACAGATGTAGATCTAGGACCAGCATTGGCAGAGGCCAGAATTAGAAACCTCATCGTTTAATCTCAAGCTATGCAGCCATCCCCTGAAATCACGGAGGGTATGGACCCCTGGAATTGCTGACTCGGTAGGTTTGGATGCCTAAGAACATGCATCTCTAGGAGAGTGATGAAGATGCTGCTGCTGCCACTGGTGGCCCAGGGGACATTTAGAGAAGTTTGAGTGAATCAGTGCTATCTCCTTCAGCCCTTCTGACATCCTACTAGTCTGTAAACAATACCAGACCAGGGACATTTTCCCAATACCACCCACCCTGACCCCTGCCCTACTGCAAACTCGCCACCACCATGGTGCCTGTGGTCCCACACACATGCCCCAGTAAATGCCACATGAATCAGCTTCCATTCTCTAGTGGGTCAAGTGAAACACGGAGGTAACTTTACAGTAGAATCTATTTTAGCTAAAATGTCCGGTAATTTTTCTCATCTAAACCAATTAATCTATTAAGCAGAATGAAGAGACACAGAGCTGCAAGGAAAACTGTCCCCATGTCCCCAGTCTTCCAAGGAGCTCTTTCCCCAGAGATCTGATTCATCACTGCTGTGAGGGACATAAGCCCTATAGGAGGCTCCCCTCTCCCACGTGCACAGATGCCACTGGCCCCAGTCTGCATGTCCCCAACTTTGGAAGGGAGAGTTGCCTTGCTCCTATTCCTCAGAAATAAGTACCCACCCTTATCTCTCTCATCACACATTATTTCTTCTATCCCCTTCTCCTTCCTTTAAATAGCAAAATATGTCACTTTAAATGGGTATTAACCTGCTTTTTACCCCCCAACTACAGGGAGTATTGATTCTATGCTTTTTTCAGAAAAGCAACCAAGATTGTGACCACCTCCCCACCACCACCTCCACCCCCAGAGAATCCATTAACTGGAGAACCAAGGTAACTTGTGATCCACCGTGACATTCTACATTAGATCCCACAGGTGAAAACAGAATTGCTGAAAGAAATGGATTACTGTCAGTTGGTGAATGTTTAACATGGCGGTCTTACCTATGCACACTAGATCCATAAAACCATACATTCCATAGCAGATTTGAAAAAGGAGGTCCTTCCTCTGCCACACTGCATAGGGGCTGAAGGCTGACCAGAGGAGCCAAGTCACACTCGCTATTAAGAACAGGGATCCTAGGATTACAGCAATCATCTGAACTTTCTCAACCAGTGTTATAGAAATGCTTTGCCACTAAAAGAAAAACAGAGGCATGTAAGAAAAAGGTGCTGTGTATAATTAAAAAAATAAACATTTTCAGCCCCATGTTTCTCTTCTTAGTTAAGACTGCAATCTGATCGGCCTCCCACAAATGAATTTTTCCACTTCATCCAGGCTATAAAAAAAAATAGACAAGCAGATAAAGATTAATGAATTGCCTTAACTTCATTACTTGCAGTTATTCACCATTCTGCAGGTTTACTCTAGTCTCACTCCAGATAGCAGTACTGAGTGTGAATGGCTGAGGAATATTTAGTACCTGGGAATCACATTATTATCTTTCATACACGCATGGAATTAAACACACTCTGACAGTCCATGGCAAGTACTCCTCCATCTGGATTTATTCTGCTCTTAACACATGTGACTACAGCCAAAGTGAATTAGCTCTTGTTTTTGTAGAAAAATGTAAAGAACAAACAAGTTACATAAGAATATCAGTGAAAAAGTCATTTAAGACAACATACAGAATAATCATAAGGTGACTATAACTGTTATCTGTTACTGGTAATATTACATACTCTCAGATACCACTGCCACCATATCATCTGTGGGTAATCTATGAAACACTTTTGTCAAGATTTAGAATTTGTACACTAGAGGAGTATCTTTGAAACTCACAAACTCCACTGGCACACAGCTACTGAACAGGGACAATGATCTGGTATCCTACATATCAGTGTCTGAGAGGCTTTACGGCACAAATGATCAAAAATCCTTCGAAGGCACCATCAGCTTCAGAGGACTAATTAGTCATGTTCCCACTTTTGCAGAACTGAGACAGAAACAGAACTAGAACTCTTCATTATTGAGGTTTTCCAGGAAACCATGAAACTCCAAACAACCTGCACAACCTCATGCTTTGAGCAGCCCTGGCTGCTGCCAAGTAGGGCTCAACAGAAGAATTCCTAAGCAGCTTCACATGAGTTTTCTCAAAAGGACCTTAAGTAACCAGTGTCCACTGCAGGAATCAGAAAATTCTTTACTTACCTTAAGTCTGAACATATGCATCCTCCAATGACAAACCTATCACTACCCATAACTTCCCTTGCTCCCTCATTTATTGAGTTTCACTCTCCCCCACCTTGTTCTCTAACACACATGCACACACACACACAGACACACAAGCACACGTGCATAAACAACATAATTTACATATGATGTTTTAAACAGGCATAGGACTGTGCATATTCATGGATAATATTATATCCTATATAAGTTAAAGATCAAATACCAACACACATTAGCAATATTCATACTCCAAAGTCATTTACTTTCTTTTAAATTTCGAACCAAATAGCAAATCAAGTTTGGTATAATTCTATGAGAAAGCTATTTCTATTCATTTTAAAGTAAAGATTCAACTATTGAAAAATGGTTCTTTTACAAATTTGAGTCTAAAAATAAACTGCCCAGCATTATTTTCTTATTACAAATGAATCAATATTAAATTTCAACCATATTTTTATTATTATTATTATTTACTTGACAGGTAGAGTTATAGACAGTTAGAGAGAGAGAGAGAGAGAAAGGTCTTCCTTCCATTGGTTCACTCCCCAAATGGCCACCACAACTGGCACTGCGTCGATCCAAAGCCAGGAGCCAGGAGCTTCCTCCTGGTCTCCCATGTGGGTGCAGGGGCCCAAGCACTTGGGCCATCTTCCACTGCCTTCCCGGGCCACAGTAGAGAGCTGGACTGGAAGAGGGGTAACCAAGACTAGAACCCAGTGCCTGTGGAGGATTAACCAAGTGAGCACAGTGCTGGCCCCTCAACCCTACTTTTGAAATTGCTTTTCCCTAGCTTCATGACATAATTTTAACCACATTAATTCCAAACTGCCATGAATTTGAATTTTAAACAATGCTAAACTTGGTTTCACAACAAACAATGTTATATGTTAAGTGCCATCGTCTCCTATTCTTGTTTAGTTTTGATGCTTACTAAAATTTATTTTCATTACAGCAACATGGTAAGTAATACAGGAGACTACCTCCAGCTGGTTTCCATCCTGAAGTGCTGCTACCTTGTCTATACGCGTTTTATTAACTTTTGCAGATGGCCATCACCCTTTTTCCAATAATCTTTCTGATGTGCGAGGTTCACTATGTAATTTTAATGGATGTAAGTTTAAACAGCTCAGGGGCCGGCACTGTGGCATAGCAGGTAAAAGCCGCAGCCTACAGTGCCAGCATCCCATATGGGTACAGATTCGAGTCCTAGCTGCTCTACTTCCATCCGGCTCTCTGTGGCCCAGGAAAAAGCAGAGGAAGATGGCCCGTGTTTGGGCCCCTGCACCCCTATGGGAGACCCAGAGGAAGCTCCTGGTTCAGATCAGCCCTGCTCCAGCCGTTGAGGCCATCTGGGAGTGAACCAGTGGAGGGAAAATTGATCTCTCTCTCTCTCTCCCTCTCTCCTTCCCTCCTTCTCTTTTTCTCATTCTCTCTGCCTATGGCTCTCTGAAACTCTGCCTTTCAAATAAATAAACAAATCTTAAACAGCTCAATATTATACAATTCATTATACTTAGCTTCAGTTAGACCTACTAATGAATTGATTCAGACTTATCCAAATGATAGTTTAAGAACAATATGGTGGCCAAGGGTACAGCATGGTTTGGCCACATTGTACTCAGATCTGGAGGGTTGGACGTGGCTATGGTGTTCCCTGGGACACGGGACACTGAATTCCTGGCTCTGCCACATGCAGTTTAGCTGATCCTTGGCAGAGAAGGTGAAAGGACACACTTTCCAGGGGCAAAGAACATGGATACTTTGCACTTGTTTGGGTGACACCAAATTTAAAATTCAAAGATCTGGTGATTTGAATTTTGTGCTTAAAATTATGTCAGGAATCTTAAGAATAAAGAAAAATTGATTACAGTTCACTGAGAAGCTGCATTATTTATTGTTATCCCAGAAATTATTTTTACCATAGATACAAGAAATAATTGACAATTCTGGAAGCTTATTTTAAAAGAATGATAAATTGTACATACTCTATAATGAGCTCCATGAACTTTTTTGGTTTTATACCACTCACAATAATGCAAACATGCAAGCAAGTTTAAAAGTAAACAGATGCTCTTCATATACTGATGAACCTTAAAATCAACACAGTTCAGTGACTAATGAGGACAGACCATTATTGAGATTGGAATAATTAAATTTGACGAGGCACAGAGATTTTTTCCTCAAACATTGTTATCATCTAGATGATTTTTGTGTGCGCCCCTGAACTTGGATACCATGCTTTCTTAGTTCCACCTTGATGTGCAAACAGCAGGATTGTTCTCACTCTTCCCCAAGGAAAAATACCTGTGCCTCGCACAGCAGGGAACTCTCCCAGTGTCCTTGCCCTGGAAGGCACGCAAATAATTACCCACTGCCTCAGCAGCAAGGAGCTGTGTTAATGGACCATTAGCTTGGCCAATAAAAGCAGAAGAGGAGTCTCTGGGGCATCCCTCTCTACTCTAACAGTATCCAAGACCGAGATTTAAATTTGTAAAGATGTTTCTAAAACTAGAACAAAAGTTTTCAATAACTAAACACTTTTTCTCCTTTAAAGCCACATATATGGGGGGGGCAGGGGATGGGTGTGTTTTCACTCATCTTCTTTCCTAAGCTTGGAAAAGAAAATAAAATATAACAATAACCAGATGGGCTCTAAATTGTTACGAGGATTCTTCAAAAAATTCATGGAAAATGCACATTAGGGAGTAACTATACACGGATTTCAAGTTTTTTGCACTAAAATAAACTTACTCTTTAATTATCTTTCTAAACGGTCTTTTTGAAGTACTTTGATATTGTTTTACATTTTTCATAGTATTTGATTATATGTGACTCTATTTATATTTCTGAAAAGCTGTTCACTTCTACACCACAAACTATTGCACCTCTTGTTCTAGCAACAGTGGGACCAATTGACTCCTCTTTCAGAAGTTCACCCTTGAGGTCATTAGAAGAAGATTCAATAATTATATCTGGTATTTACGTAGAACCAATACACATCAGGAATTTTTCTAAGAGGCTATGCATATTAACTTATTTACTATGCACAATAACTCTACCCAGGGATTACTATTATTATCCCCATTTTTCTGATAGGTAAGATGAGGCAGACAGAGGTTAAACAATTTCTCTAAGAGTCCACATCTAGTCAGGACCAGGACTGAGACATAGCCTAGACAGTCTGGCTCCTGGGTTAATGTTCTTTATATGTAAACTGGACATTGCACTCATTTTCCTCTGTTAACAATTACACACATCGCTGTCTTTGTAGTGACATAGCAATGCTTCTGGAAGCTCTGAGTCCATCTGCTCTTGTCTAATGAAAGAGCTTCTAGCTGCCCTTGCAGCTGTTAATCATTCTGAGCTCTTTGATATAGCCCCCCAGGTCTTCAGTCCTGATGAACAGAGAGCTGCCCCTCTAAACTCCATCAAGGAGGGCTAAATGTTTAGTTCAGTGCATATCCTCAGGGCCTGGCCCATAACTGCTGCAGAAGCATAACTGAGAAATTAAGAGGAAGCACTTCCCTCCCTGGGTATGCCATGCCCTTCTCCTCTTTTCTCTCCCAAAAACATCTTCGCTTCATCCTCTCCTTTGCCTTTCTGGACCTCACAACCCACTCTTTATAACTCTGTTCAATGCTGGTTTCTTTCTCACTTGGATCCCAGGTGTCTCTTTACCTTTCCATTGTCTGTGGACTGCAGGTTTGACAATGGCAGAAGCTGAGACTCACTCTCCACGCCTCCTACCAGGTTCACCTAACAACTGAATACACTCCATCGATTCCCAAAATACGTGGAATCCTGACTTTCCTTCCATCACTCAGATATCTTACCTCAGAGATGGATGTTCTCTCCACATCCATTCCATCATTGCCTGCAGGATATAGTCCTGGCTCTGGCCAATCCTCCAGTAGGTTGAGAAATGAGGATTCAAAATTAAATATTTCTAAGATCTTGATAATACTATTATGCTCTCTGCCTCTGACCCTTCTGTTCTTGCTTAAACTGACTCACCCTGCATCTGAAAGGAAAAAGGAATAACTACAGGAGGGTTATGGGGACAGAAAAAAAGTCTAGGCATGAATGCAGCACTCCAGCAGGGGTCAACCAGATCTGACCTGCAGCCCTGCACATGGCAGCCCAAATGCCCCTTGAGTCTAACAGGGATAATTTGTTAAATGAATAATCATATAAACAGATAAGCTCAAGAAGTTATAGCTCTTTAATTTTAATGACAGTTTAAAAGGGATTAAACTCACATTTGAAATTAATTAATATTCTTCAAAAACACAACTGTTCGAAGATGGACTAAGTAAACTCCAGCATTCCTACAAAGAGACAAACAACATGTAGGGCTACAGCTGGTGTCCTGATATGTGAAGGTCCATGTTGGTGGAGTGTTTTTCATGGAAAGGTAGACAAGCACCCCAATACTTTCCACAGATTGCTGTGAAACCACAGAAACTATTGTTGCACTTCCAACAAAATCTGACTAATCGACACAGATCTATTACAGCTTTCAGAGAAGAAGGGTGCAAGGGAAAGCTACAAGTTTTCTTCAAATGAATGACAGGAACCCAAGTCAAAACCAGACCCAGTCTCCCCTGTATGAATCACTTCCAGCCAGGAAGATAAGCACTTGAGAAAGGCCTATACTCCCTCAGGTCTCTAGGAAGCTATTTAGAAGATGTAGCTGTCATTCCATTGTCTGAAAGAGTTAATGCTCCTTGTCAATTTAGAGCCCAATTTCCTCCCCAAAAATACCATGTGCTCAGAGGGAACCAGGCTGCACTCTGAGACACAGTGCATTAAATCATCCCATCTAAAGTACTGTTTCATCTGTTTTTACAAGGCTGGCCAGATATGAATCATAAGTTAATAGATTTGTAGTATGATGATTTATACTGTGCAGGATGACAGGTGGGATTACTCACCAGTGTCACAGGAGAGAACACCTGCTCTTACAAAGTGTCCTCTTCAGAAAAAACGAATTTAGCTAAGACCTATTTTCAATCACCTTGAGATGGTGTTTAAATTGTTTCACCAAAGTTGGGATTCCAAATGCTGGCAGAAAATATCTGAATATGCAATCAAGTTGAGGTGTATATAGAACATTCAATTAATAACACACCCATTCTTTGCACAGAAATATTTATATTTTAAATATTAAAGGTGATTTTATGGCTCAGTACAGTTCTTTTCTGCTAGAAAAGCATCTTCATAAATTTATCAGAGCTGAGATAAAGAGAAAGATGAAATCTCAGCAATCTAAAGAAAATAATTGGAAAATTTCTTTGGGAAAATTCAGTTGATTAACTGAAAGTGGGGATATAATGACTATGCAGGATGAAAGTCATAAGAAGCAAATATTACAAGTAAGTTTATGCCAATTAATTCAATAACTCAGATGAAATACATAGGTCCCATGAGAATTTAATGGACTGAAATTGACAAAAGAAGAAATGGAATGCAGAATGCAGAGAAATCATCTGAGGTACCTCCATTCATGATGAAAAGTAGGAAGATAGAGGAAACTTAACCTGAAAGAGACCTCTGTACTTACAAATAGAACCTTTTCTACTCAACTGTGAAAAAATGCTTCCCTTCCTAGTGACATGAACTAAACAAAGATATCCGTCTTTATTACTTCTATTCAACATTGAACCGTATATGCTACTCAATGCAAGAGAGCAAGGGAAAAACAGAGAAAGGTATTAATATTGCAAAGAAGCATAAGTTGTCTCTCTCTTTAGATGATATAATTAGCTTTTAGATGATACAATTAGCTCTACAGAATTAATAAACTAATTTAAGAAAGCTTTAAAGTACAAGGTCAATGAACAAAATCAATTGTATTTAAAGACCAGTATCAAAGTTAAAAAATAAAATGACAAAAATAATATTGCATGAAAAACACCAAAAATCATAAATTTCTTAGGTCTGGATTTTTAAAAAGTTAATATACAAATCATTGCTAAAGAAAATTAAAGACCTAAATAAATGACAGTTACAGGTTAGAAGATCCACTATTGTTCAGACAACCATTCCCTTCGATTTTAATGTATAAAGTTAAAACATAAGCAAAATGATATCAGAAAAAGAAGGCTTCTTGGTATTATCCATGTGTTTGAAAAAGAGATCACTCGTTTGCAATGATTACCAATTAATAGGTGTTAATTTAATTTTAATTCACAGAGAACAAGAATGGAAAGCAGACATGCAGCTCATTGGTCACTACTTCCACAAGAATTATTAGGAAACCTTCTGGACCCAGTTTCTTATGGAAAACAATCTTTTCCCCATTGCCTCAGTTACTGGTAATGCACATCCTTGGAGGGACCATATCCTCAACATACATCAACTCTGTTTAATTAAAATGCCTGGGCCTAGATCACATCATCAACAGAAAAACAAGTAGATGGACAGCACCCCAGGTGGACTAGGGACTATTGTGAGAGTCTCATGTTATTCCACAAGACACAGAATGTCAATGAAATTTTTTCTTCCAAAAACATGGAAATCCCAGGCAATCCCACAGGTCATGTCCCAGGACTGTGGTAAAACCAAGCACCATGATGTGAGGGTTATACTGGGAGTTCCTCAGGTATGTGTCCAGAACCATATGCCTGGGTCCTTGCATTATAAAATAGAAGAGAAAAACGTCTTTCCTCAGAAATGATGGCCCTGGGAAGAGATGACCGCCAAGATGACTTCAACGTAGTAAGGAGATTCTTCCTAGTTTTTCTTGTGACAATTGGGCTCAACTGAAGTGGACACAGGAATAGGCTTGCTTCTCTTTAGCTTCACAGCCAGGAGGATCAAGTCTTGGATGAATGAGGACAAACATGAACCTGGCCCAATGCCCAGTGCAGCAGCAAAAAGGACTAACAACATTGGACTAGGGTCAGAGAAAAGATACGCTTACAAAATTTCAAAATTCAGCTTTGGAGTGTGTGGCAGAGGGGAAGGATAGGTTAATACAATGTGAAGATTTCATCATTAAGTAAAAATATTCAAGATTAGCTGAGCCCAGTGACTTGGAGTGGGAAAACCTGCTGTATGAAAGATGCATCTATGAATGACCAGGGACCAGGACACTAATTATATGAGTGTATTAGCCAGCTTCTAATTACTATAATCAAATACCTGTGGCAGGCTGCTTTATAAAGAAAAGATTTTTTCTTTGGTTTATGGCTCTAATGGCTTGCAGTCCAAGATTACACAGGCCCCATTGGTTTGGCCCATGCTGAGGATAATATTGCTGGCAGGGTCCCAGGGTGGTCCAGGGCATTCCATGGCAAGAGACATGGATCGTACGTGTCTCTGTGTCTGCATTTCTCCTTATAAAGCCTCCAGGATCCAACATTGGGCCCACCTTAATGACATAATCTACTCTAATTGCTGCCCCAAGGCCCCATCTCTGAATACCATAGCTACATTTAGTTTTGACTTTCTTTGTACTATTATCATAGTACTTTGCCGATTCAAGCCCTGAGTTTAGGAAAGACAAATATTCAAGCTATAGAAACAGCCTTCCAAAGAAACATCTACCCAGAAAACCCACTAACTAACAAAAGCTGTCCTTTGTGTCCTTTGTTCAGATGCCTTGTTTTTGGAAAGAGGAGACTGAACCCTGTAGATGCTCCTACCCAGCAGTCTCCAGATTCACAAGAAGGTAGACCAAGGAAGGAGGAAGTGTAAACTTTTTTTTTTTAATAAAGAATGAGGATGCTTAGATGGAAAGTTGTGTCTGAGAAAAATCTCTCAATTGATTAACAGGAACAACAACTACTCAAATTTAATATTAACTTCATAACTACAGGATATGGAAACCACACAAAGAATACCAAAGTTTTTTATTTCATTCTAGAAACAGCATATTTATTCCTCCATTTTTTCCTGATTCTTCCAAAACCATCCTTATCTCTCAATTTTATCTGTTGTTCAATTATTTTGATTACATTTTATATTTGTCAAAGGTAAGATTTAAACAGTCCAAATGCTGAAGTAAAAACACATTTTAGCTTTTTGGTTTTCAAGAGCTTATGCTGCCTTCTCATTCTCTTTTAATTACGTCTTAAAACAGAAGCAGGTGCTATCCATTATTTCAATCAGGGAAATTTGCCCAAGTGGCAACTGTCTAATACAGTTAGTCTTAGCAACTAGATTTTGCCCCATATGAATTAAAAGTGTTTGTCTGCATATATTTTTATTTTACTACTATTCTCAGTATTCAATATTAATTATGTTTAAATACAGGATCCCCAGGGGAGCTCTATTTAGGTAATTAGTAGGTGATCATAACTGGATTTGTAAGTTCTCTCTACAAGGAATTGAAAGCTACCTTCATTAAAATAGCTTATTAAAACTCTCAATGGACTATTGCTGTTTTTGACCTTGATTTTGCAGCAGAATTTTCATTAGAAGCAATTACCTTACCACTTGAAATATTTCAGCTCCTGAATCAGCTCATGAAGACTGCATACTGTGTATTATCCTGGAAGTCAGAACAGCACCCTTAGTGACTAGGGACTGTAGCATGAGATGGATAATCTATTCCATAGCATACTTTATCCATTTTAGTATTTTTTTATCCTAGTAATAATGGTTGAACTCTGTAATTAACACACAATTATTCTTAGGTGTTTAAATTTTAACTGAAAAGTGATCCCTGTGAAATGTAAGAGTGAGAATAAGAGAGGGAGGAGATGTACAATTTGGGACATGCTCAATCAGACCTGCCCCAAATGATGGAGTTAGAATCATGCCAGGGGATTCCAATACAATCCCATCAAGGTGGCATGTACCAAGGCCATCTCACTAGTCCAAGTGATCAATTTCAGTTCACAATGGATCACACTGATAGGTCTAAGAGTCAAAGGGATCACACAAACAAGACTAGTGTCTGCTAATACTAACTGATAGAATCAAAAAGGGAGAGAATGATCCAACATGGGAAGCAAGATACACAGCAGACTCATAGAATGGCAGATGTCCTAAATAGCACTCTGGCCTCAGCATCAGCCCTTAAGGCATTCGGATCTGGCTCAAGAGCCCATGAGAGTATTTTAGGCATGGAAAGCCAAGACACTCTGGAAAGGAAAAAAAAAAAAAAGAAGACCTAAATGAAAGATCTCTGGGAGTGGGATCCCAGTGGAAAGAACAGGGCCATCAAAGAAGGAGGTACCTTTCTCTGAAGGGAGGAGAGAACTTCCACTTTGACTATGACCCTGTCGGAATAAGATTGAAGTCGGCGAACCCTAAAGCCTTCCATAGCCTCGGCAACTCATGACTAGAGCCTAGGGAGATTACTGACGCCATAAACAAGAGTGCCAAATTGTTAAATCAACATCAGGAGTCACTGTGTACTTATGTCTCATGAGGGAATCTGTCCTTAATGTGTTATCCAATGTGAAGTAATGCTATAACTAGTACTGAAACAGTATTTTTACACTTTGTGTTTCTGTATGGGTGCAAACTGATGAAATCTTTACATAGTATATTCTGAATCAATCTTCTGTATATAAAGATAATTGAAAAAGATTAAAAATCTTGATGTTAAATTGGAAATTGCATAATTAAATTTTAATCAATTTTTAAAAAAAAATCATGTAGGATCTCTGTCCTTAATGTGCTGTACAATGTGAATTAATACTATAACTAGTACTCCAACAGTATTTTCACTTTGTGTCTCTATGTGAGGGCAAACTGTTGAAATCTTTACGTAATATGTACTAAACTGATCTTCTGTGTATAAAGAGAATTGAAAATGAATATTGATGTGAATGGAAGGGGAGAGGGAGCGGGAAAGGGGAGGGTAGCGGGGAGGAGGGAAATTATGGGGGGGGGAGCCATTGTAATCCATAAGCTGTACTTTGGAAATTTATATTCTTTAAATAAAAGGTTTATAAAAAAAAAGAATTCATGCAGACCCTTTTACAAGGTGGTTCTCTCTTGGCTATGGAAGACATGCATAACATGGAAAGGCATTCCATGGTAAGAGACATGGATCTTGTGTGTCTCTGTGTAGACATGTAGAGATCTATGAATTGGCTCTACTGTCCAGCAAGTAATTCTTCTCAAAAGACCTCAGTGACCTTCTCTGTAAGACACATCTGATATTAGATACCTGAGAATAATTGTATATTGATATCTGCATGCCTTGCTCTTTCCTTCTTAATTAGGGTTCTGAGGACTGGACCAAAGGCTATAAGACTATGAAGTGGCCCATTAATCTGAGAACTGAATGTTATATTAAATTATATATAAGTTATATTACATGTAACTGGGTTTTACTGAAACTCTTAGCTAGATGACACCCCCAATGTGAAAGTGCACAGAAAATTTTTCCTCCTTAAGTATATGATAGATATAAATGTATTCACTCATCATGCATTTGTTGAATACGGGAAACACTTAGGTAGATAAATGCACTTTATTTCTTGGGAAACTTATAAATTGCGATATGTCCTGGGTCATCTCATCAGCCAGGTGATACGTCCAGAAGGTGCATGAGAAACAGAATGACATGAGATGGTGACTAATGATCACATGGGTTCAACAGCACTAGTTCAAGTCATGCCGAAGTATTTTGTGATTCTGTAATACAATGAGCTATGTGACGACTGACAATAAAACATGCTAATGATGGATGACTTAAGTATTGATAAAATAAAGAAAATAATACTTAAGATCTCTTTATAACATGGGCTAGACCGTGTTATGAATTTAACAGAATCTTGTTCCTGAAAATCATCAAGAAGTTTAAGTCTCACATTGATGGTTGATGGATTAAGGGTAGTGATTTGATCTAATTATAGCATCTGAGGAGAGTTAGGCCTGGTGGGAGGTCTTTAGGTAATTGGTGTTTGCCCTCAGAAGAAGATAGGTTTGTTATATAAACTGAATGTGCGTCCCGCCTCTCTCTCTATGCTTCCTGGCTCTTCATGTGATCATTCTTCCACACATTCTGCCATTGCAAGTCACATTTGATAACCAGGCCACTAGTTTTGAATTGTGAATCACCAAGTCTCTGTAAGCCAAAACAATCTTTTCTTTCCCAAGAATCCCTTCTTAGGTATTTTTAAGTAACAACAGCTACACTGGTAAATAGAAAGATGATATATATAGAGAGAGAGTTTTGCTGATAGATAGATGATAGGAAGATACATAGACACACAGACAGGCATCCCTCCATTCAGAAACACAGCAATAGTAGACTTTAACATCTACTAAGCTGTATGCTCATCTTGCCTTGTTTGTCCATATATCATAATCAACCAGATTAAGCAAAGATAGCTTGTTGTATCCTGGTTATGGATTATAATAAGAGATCTATCCAGAATAGCGAGGATAATCCTAATATTCTGATACCAGTTTCTGGATATGGCCAACCTTAGGCTTCATAGAGGGAAATTGCCCTTAAAACTAAGGGATAGTATTGTCCGGAGGAGGGATGGCTAGCTCTGCATACTAGTTCTAAGATAAATGGGCACAGATGAAAAATGTGCCCACTGAGGACAGAATTCAGCCTATTCCAGATTTGTACATACACAGTTTAAAACTTGTCTTCATAAAAACACAGTTGGAAGGAAACAAAAAGATCCTCAGAAGCTCTTTAAAGAGGATAAAAGAGTGGCCACGAAAGGAAGTTAACTGTTATAGTCAGGCCACCGAGCTGGCTGGTGGGACATCAAGACCACTGCAGTCAGTCCAGACATCTGCCACAATGCCTCCGAATCTACCCTGACACCGCTATTGTCCTCACTTGCATCAACAGCTCATTTCAGTTCCTCCTCAATTCTTCCTTGTCAATCCAAGGGACCTGGCCCATTACTCATGGGAAGTGACAGAATCTACCTGCCCGGAAAATGTCACAGGTGATGAGGGGAGGAACACGACTGTCAATCACAGCTACAGCGCCAGCTGCAGGTGGAACATCTTACAAAACTGCATCTGTGTCTTCCTGTAAAATTTTATATCCTGACAAACACTCCAAAATGAGGAATACTACAGAATAAATGAATATGAAATTATCCATGTGACAGCTGAACCACCTATAAAGCAACTTTACTTGTGAGTGGGATTTATCTGATATAAGATGAGAAGGCAAATTTTCTAGAGCTTGTCTTCTCTCAAGAGATGCTTAGAGTGAAAATATAAAGTACATGGTTTGAAAAGGAGAGGAAAGCTTGAGGGAAGCACTATTGATTTTCTCTGAAAATCAGATTACCACATTATTGCTTTTTAGGTGGTTGTGTCCCTATTGAAGGGTAATTTATTCTTCAACACACTCAACACACTTCTTTGACAAGATTTTCATGACTAGAATTACTAGAGTGGAACATGCTTTGCGGATAAGAAAATGACTTTTGACCCACCAACTATTTTTTAAAAATTAAATGCCTGCAACAATATTAAATGTGCCCCCTACTAAAATAAATGGGGTTCTATTGGGCACTTTAGAGTCAGGATACAGGAGAGAGAGGACATGCAGGGGGGTGCAGTGGTGGGTACAGAACTTGGAAGACTGCGTCTGGTTCTCCGCCAGGGAGAGGCAGGGGCCTGTTGGGGACAGAACTGTTTTCAGGGCAAGACAAGCTGCAAGTGGGGAAAAGGGATCTCAAGGATTAGACACACGTAAAGAAATCAAAATCCCCAGCTGACCAGGGTGAGGGGAGGAAGCGGGGAGAGAACGCAGCCAAGCAGTAGCTTCAAAGAGAGCAACTAGGACTTCTGGAAGCTGCCTGTGACTTTCATCCAAGGCCAGGGTGTGAGAGAGAGGCCAGCAACAAAAAACAAAGCAATGTATCTGCAGGTAGAAGAGTCACTTGAGAACACTGCTCTGAGGTGTTCTCCTGTAGTCACAGAACAGAGCTCATCGCAGAGGGCTTCAGAGGTAGTATTTGGGAGGTGTGTACATGTGTGTGTCTGTGTGTGCATATGTGTGACTCAATGTTTGTGTTCTCCACTTGGTGTTGATAGCAGCTAATCACAAGCCTTTTGGAAGGTCACACCTTCATGAAAGCCCTAACTCTACCAAGCCCCAGCCCCATGTAACCTTGGGACTTTGCTTAATCTTCAGACCTGCAGTTTCCTCACCATCAATATGAGGATAAATTTCCATCTTGAAGGACTCTTTTGAGTAACTGTGACAGACTAATACAAAGATCTGGTTTATGCCCCTGTTTCCTGGCACATAGATCCTACAACCCCAGGAATCTCTGAAGTGGTATTTTCTGTATATTAATGAGATGACTGGTGGCTTGAGCTCCTAGACAGCCTCATGATGTGGGGTGGTTGCCAGGGAAATGAACCATGTAATCAGAGGTCTGAAACTTTCAACTCCACCCCAGTATTTAAGGAGGAGTGAGGAACTCAAGGTTGAGCCAATCACCAATGGCCAACAAAGTAGTCAACCAGGCGTATGTAGTGAGGTGTCCCAGACAACTCAAAAGGACAAGGTTGGGAGAGCTTTCAAGTTGGTGAACCAAGGAGCCCAGAGAAGACATAGAAGAAGCTCCTCTTCCCTCCCCATATACCTTGCCCTGTGTTCTTTTCCACTGACTGCTCTTGAGTTGTATCCTTTGTAACAAGAGGGCTAGCATACTCAGCCTATTTCTCTGAGTTGGGAGTACCATTCCAGCACAGGGCTGAACCTAAGGAGGGGATCCTGAGAGCCTCCACTTAACTGATCATCAGAAGTACAGGTGGCAACTTGTGGCTGGTGTCTGAAGTAGGGGCAGTTTTGTGCAACTGAGCCCTTAACCTGTGCAGTTCTATGCCACCTCCACATAGTTTATTCCAGGTAGCATCAGAATCATGGGACACACACTGGTGTCTGCAAGGAATTAGAACTGCTTGGCGTGGAAAAGACCTCATGAATCTGGCACCAGAAGTGAAGTGTTGTGAGCACAGAAGGAAACAGGGTTTGTTTTTGTAGTATTTATCATGGCAGGAGATGATTTTCATAATACACTCAGCACCATCCCAGGAATGGAAATACTCAATGGATGGCACCTGGCTATTAACTGCTAAGTGCACTGAGTTCCCAGAAACTCAAGAGAGCCTGATGGAAAACAGGCCCTGAGATGTTTCTTCAAACCGGCAACTACTTAAGCAGCCACATTTTCCGTGGGACCATTAGGATAATACATAAGTGAAGCCCGATTTGAGAAACATACTTTCTTCCTTGTTCTCTAGAAAAGCTTGGGCAGATTATATTTTTCAGTGAATTCATAAATTTTTATAATGTATGCAATTTTAATGATCCACCTTTTAAAACAGAAAAAGAATAAACAATACAAAGAGTTCCTGGTTAGGACTCTGAGACTATTATATCTGTTTGAACCAGAGCCTATTAGTGGTTAAAAATAAAAGGCACTTAGAAACCATATAGTCCAAATTCTCATTTTGTTGACACTGAAGACAAAGGTAAGATGACTTACTCAAATTCACACAGCAGGGTATCAGCCAACATAACAAAGGTTACAGATATTTACATTGTAAGCACCAATAGAAGACTCAGAAAGTGGTGTGGGTTTATATTTCTAATGTCCAGCCTAGCAAGTAATGGATACTGCATTCATGAAGGTCAGACAAGGTGACCTATAGTCTATCAAAACCTACCATACTAAATAACAATAAAACCAGTAGCATGATTTTTATGGTAGCCAAGTTAGGAAACTGCTAATGCATGGCCAGCACTACTAGTAAAATGCAGCATTATTTTTTTTTTTTCAAAGGAATTTGACTCTAGTAGATAGATTATTTTTCTCCAAAATCATTAGTAGCCTGACAGGTTTATAGAAAGATGTTTATAAATTATACTGGCAGTAGTATCTTACTATCTTATCTTTCTTTTGGCAGTGGGGAGTGAGGGAGATTCCAAAGGAGGCAATCTGTATGCAACATATGGTTAACTATTTCAATACAGCAGCCATAATTAACATTGAGTAGTGATCAGATGAAAAGTATGACTAAAACTTGGAAGAATGCTCCTGAGCATACTGAAGGAACTCTCTCTGCCACACTTAAAAAATAATTTTTAACAGGTAGTCTTCTAAGAGCAGAACTCCCTTGTTTAGTTAGACAAAATATAATTATATCTGAATGATATAAAAATCACCTTACCAAAGAATAAGATTTGGAATCTTAATGCCATGCCATCTTTGAGAAACTGTTAACAATAGAACCCACACCTCCAATATTTTACATTTCAAAAGGAGGCTGTTATCTCACTTTTATGTAGAACTAGTTTATATATCCAGAATTAGAAAATTCCATGATGGTGGATTAGGGAGTGACATATTGCTGGGGTAAACAGAGAAAAAAAAAAGGAAGTGTAGAAAGTGCTCTTGCAGAGGAGATTTAGAGAGAAAACTGCACTGGAAATCCTACAAGAAGAAGAGGAACAAAGTGAACCTGTGGAGGGTTTAGCAAGAGGCACCTTGGAGACAGAGGTGAGGCCAGACTGCAGCAACCAATGGTGATACAGCCAGCAGGAGAGTGTGGCATAAGTTTATACTGCAGCCCTGGGAGCTAGTGCTTGCTAGTGTTTGCCTGCGGACCAAGTGGAAGTAGAGGGGCATGTTTATTTTGCCCCAAAACAGCACCTGCTGCCCATCTGAGAAAGGGCGGGTGCCATTTGGGGTTTTGGTGGGAGCTGCAGAAGACTGTGCATGTGCACAACTGGCTGAGACAGGACACCATCTTCCTGGCAGTACTGGGGGCAGTGGCAGGGAGGGAGTAACATTCTGCCAGTGGTTCTTGTGAACATGCGATCCAGAAGTTCTACCAGAGTCACAGTCCCCACTGACTATGAGCCTGGCTGGGAGGTGGCTGGGCAACCACATAGGACAGTGAGGCACCTGCAGCCTCCCAGGATTAAGACACATAGGCAGAGCTGTCTAGGGGAACACCTGCCTCTCTGTTGACTGAATAGGCTGGCAGGGCCGAGAGAAACCTCTGCACCCAGTGACTGTGGGAACATTGTGTGGTGAGACCATGGGGACTCGATGGTTACATGAGAAGGTGCAGAGTGTAGCTGGGTCTCTGGACAATCACTGGGTACAGCTCCACACACTGGGAGCTCCTTGGTTACAGCTCCACACACTGGGATCTCCTTGGTTACCTAGAGCAGATCATTACAACAGAACTTTTGCTCACACTGAGGACTGTGAAGACCATATCTGCAGTTTATTCAGTGGCACAGAACACACTGGGGCTAACACATGGGCATTTAGAGCTATCACACTCAACTTGGGTATTACCCTGGATACTTGTCCTATCCTGTAGCACTGACCAGAGCTTCCTGGCCACAACCATCATACACCTCCTGGTATTCACTGAGAGTGTAGACATTCCACTAAGCCACAGCATAGCTCAAACATAAACACCATCAAAAGAAAAAAAAATAAACAACCAACTCCACAAATGCCTAACAACAAACACAGAAACTCAAGAAACAAGAATAAGGAGATACCATGACCACCCCACCACCAAAAGGAACACAAAAACATTTCAATATTAGAATGTGAAGATGAGGAGATTAAGGAAATGCCAGAAACAGAATTCAAAAAATCAATCATAGGATTACTCAAAATCAATCAGAAGCAAATCTATGAACTAAATACCATGCATGACAGGAATGAAAATATTTCCCATGAAATTGAAACTTTAAAGAAAAATCAAAATGAAATATTAGAAATGAAGAATACAACAGAACAAATTAATATACAGTGGAAAGCCTTAACAGCAGACTTGGTAAAGCAGAAGAAGGAATATCTGAACTAGAAGACAAATCTCTGTAAATCCTATAGTAAGACCAAAAAAAAAAAAAAAAAAACAAGAAAATAGAAAACTTAAAAACAGTGTTGGTGGTTTAAGGGATATTATCAAATGACCCAACATACTAGTCTTAGGAGTTCAGAAAGGTATGTAAAGAAAGAAGGGATTAGAAGGTCTATTTAGTAAAATGATTTTAAAAACTTCCTGAATTTGGAGAGGAAAAAAAGGACATCCAAGTAAAGGAAGCAAAAAGAACTCCTAACAGACAAGACCAGAAAAGATCTTCACCACAACACTATCGTCAAACTTTCCACAGTAAAACAAAGAATATTCTAAAATGTACACAAGAGAAATGCCAGATTTCTTTCAGAGGGTCTCTAATTAGAGTCATAGCTGACTTATCGGAAACTCTACAGGCTAGAAGGGAATGGTGAGAAGTAGTCCATGTCTTTAAAGAAAAAAAACTGTCACCTCAGAATACTGTACCCTGCAAAGCTCTCATTTATGAATGAAGGTGAAATAAAAGCTTTCCATAATGAACGGAATTTGAAAGTATTTGTAACCACTCATCCAGCCTTATAAAAGATGCCTAAGGAAGTGCTACAAGGGGCTAGTACTGTGGCTTTGCAGGTAAAGCTGCTGCCTAAAATACTGGCATCCCTTATGGGTGCTGGTTCAAGTCCCAGATGCTCCACTTCTGATCCTTCTCTCTACTATGGCCTGGGAAAGCAATAGAAGATGGCCCAAGAGCTTGGGCCCCTGGACCCAAGTGGGAGATCTGGAAGAAGCTCTGGACTCTTGGCTTTGGAAAGCCCAGATCCAGCCACTGAAGCCATCTGGGGGAGTGAATCAGCAGTGGAAGACTTGTGTCTCTCTCTTTCTGCCTCTGCCTCTTTGTAACTCTGCCTTTGATATAAATAAAAAAATAAATAAATAAATGAATCTATCTTTAAAAAAAGGATGTGCTACACACAGAAACACAGAAAGACAGGTATCATTAAGAAAGAATATAAAGGCAGAAAAACCCCAGTAAAAGTACAAAAGAAAATCAAAGTAAACAATAGGAATATTTATAGAATAATGGCAGGGCCAAATCATTACTTATCAATAGTCACCTTGAATGTAAATGGCCTCAACTCTTCAGTTAAAAGATATAGACTGGTGGAATGGATTAAAAACTAAGATCCATCTATTTACTACCTACAAGAAACACATCTCACCAACAAAGATACACACAGACTGAAAGTGAAAGGATGGAAGAAGATATTCCATGCTAATGGAAAGCAAAAAAGGGCATGCATTGCCACCCTAACATCAGACAAAATTTCTGGAAACAAATGAAGACATAATATGTCATATCAAAACTTACAGGATACAGCAAAAGCAGTGTTAAGAGCGAATTTTATAGCAATCAATGTCTACATGAACAAACTGAAAAGGTACCAAATAATGCATCTCAAGGACCTAGAAAAACAACCATAAATCAAACCCAAAATTATTATGAGTAAAGAAATAATTAAAATTAGAGAAGAAATGAACAAAACTGAAACAAAAATAATACAAAAGATCAGTGAAATCAGGAGTAGGATTTTTGAAAAAATAAACAAAACCAATACACCACTAGCGCAACTAACCAAAAAAAAAGGAGGGGGAAGACCCAAATGAATAAAATCAGAGATGAAAAAGGGAATGCAACAACAGATACCACAGAAATAAAAAGAATCATCAGGAATTACCACAAAGAGCTACATGGGAACAAACTGGGAAACCTAAAAGAAATCAATAGATTTCTAGACACATGAAATCTACCAAAATTGACTCATGAAGACAGAAATTGAATCAATAATAAAGATCCTCTCAACAAAGAAAAGCCCAGGGTCGGAAGGCTTCACTGCTGAACTCTACCACACATTTAAAGAACGAACTCCAATTCTTCTCAAGCTATTCAAAACAATTGAAAGGGAGGGAATCTTCCCAAACTCCTTCTATGAACTGCATCACCTTAATTCCTAAGCCAGAAAAAGACGCATCAAAGAGAATCGACCAATATTCCTGCTGAACCTAAATGCAAAAATCCTCAACAAAAATATTAACTAATCAAATCCAACACCACATCAGAAAGGTCATTAAACTGGACCAAGTAAGATTTATCCCTGGTATGTGAGGATGGTTCAATATTTGCAAATCAAACAATGTGATACATCACATTAGCAAACTGAAGAACAAAACCATATGGTTCTCTCAATAGATGCAGAGAAAGCATTTTATAAAACACAATATCCTCTCATGGTGAACACCTTAAGCAAACCTGATATAGAAGGAGCTTTCCTCAACACAATCAAGGCAGTTGATGACAAACCCATGGCCAGCAGCTTATTGAATGAGGAAAAGCTGGAAGTATTCCCCCTAAGATCTGGAACCAGACAAGGATACCTACTATCACCATTATTATTTAATAGTCCTGGAAGTTTTAGCCAGAGCCATTAGGCAAGAAACATAAGTCAAAGGGATACAAATTTAAAAGGAGGCAGTCAAACTATCCCTATTGCAGATGACTTGATTCTATATAGAGGGGATCCACAATACTCCACTGAGAGAGACTAGTGGAAAGCATAAAAGACTTTGGTAAAGTGAAAGGATGTAATATCAACAAAGAAAAAGCAATAGCCAAACATGTCATCATTGAGAAAGAACTTTCAAGATTAATCCCTTTCGGCTGGTGCCGTAGCTCAACAAGCTAATCCTCCGCCTTGCGGCACCGGCACACAGAGTTCTAGTCCTGGTCGGGGCGCCAGATTCTGTCCTGGTTGCCCCTCTTCCAGGCCAGCTCCTGCTGTGGCCAGGGAGTGCAGTGGAGGATGGCCCAAGTGCTTGGGCCCTGCACCTGCACAGGAGACCAGGATAAGCACCTGGCTCCTGCCTTCGGATCAGCTTAGTGCGCCGGCCATAGCGTGCCGGCCATGGCAGCCATTGGAGGATGAACCAACGGCAAAGGAAGACCTTTCTCTCTGTCTCTGTCTCTCTCTCACTGTCCACTCTGCCTGTAGAAAAAAACAAAAAACAAAAACAAAAAAAAAAAAAAAACAAGATTAATCCCTTTCACAATAGTTCCAAAAAGAATTAAATACTTTATAACAAATTTAACCAAGGATGTCAAAGATATCTACAATGAAAATTACAAACTACTAAAGAGAAATAGAAGACATTAAAAAATAGAAAAATCTTCCATGTTAATGGATCAGAAGAATCAACATCATAAAAAATGTCCATACTACCAAATGGAACTTGCAGATTCAATGTGATCTCAATCAGAATACCAAGGACAATCTTCATAGAGATAGAAAACATGATTCTAAGATTCATATGGAAACACAAAAAACCCCAAATAGCTGAAGCCATCTTACACAAAAAAAGAAAAGCCAGTGATTTTCAGATACCTGATTTCAAGACATATTACAGGGCAGTTAAAATTGAAACAGCCTGGTATTGGCACAAAAACAGACCTATGGAACATAATAGAAACTCCAGAAATCAATCCATGCATCTACAACCACTGTATCTTTGACAACGGAGCTAAACTCAATCCTTGGAAAAAGGGCAGTCTTTTTAACAAATTGTGCTGGAGAAACTGGATCTTCATGTGCAGAAATATGAAACTAGAGCCCTACTTTATACCTTACACAAAAATCCATTCAAAATGGATCAAAAACCTAAATCTATGAGTTAATACCATCAAATTACTAGAAAACATTGGGGAGACTCTGCAAGACATTGGCATGGGCAAATACTTCTTGGAAAAAGACCACAGAATCACAGGCAATCAAAGCCAAAATTGACAAATGGGATTACATCAAGATGGAAAGCTTCTGCACTGCAAAAGAAACACTCAGCAAAGTTAAGAGGCAATGGGCAGAATGGGAGAAAATTTGCAAATTATACAACTGATAAAGGCTTAACATCCTGAATCTACAAAGAGCTCAAGAAAATCAACAATGACAACACAAATAATCCAGTGAAGAAATGGGAAAGGACTTGAACAACCATTTTTCAAAAGAGAAAATTCAAATGGCCAATAGACACCTGAGAAAAATACTCTGGATCACTCGCCATCAGGGAAATGAAAATCAAAACCATGGTGAGGTTTCACCTTATTCCAGTTAGCATGGCTCTCATACAGAAATCAACAGACAACTAATGCTGACAAGGATGTGAGGGAAAAGGTACCCTAATCCACTGTTGGTGGGAATGTAAACAGGTACAGCCACTGTGGAAGACTGTATAGAGATATCTCAGAAATCTGAATATAGAACTACCATACAGAATTTACCATATGGGAATTTACCAAAATCAAAAGAAATCTGCATATGAAAGAGTTATCTGTACCCCCATGTTCACTGTAGCACGATTCACAATAGCTAAGACAGAGAATCAACCCAGATGTCCATAACTGTTGACCAGAAAAAGAAATTGTGGTACACATAGAATATGGAGTACTACTCAGCTGTTCAAAAAAATGAAATTTTATCTTTTACAACAAGATGGACACAACTGAAAGCCATTATATTTAGTGAAATACGTCAGTACCAAAAAGACAGATATCATGCTTTCCCTGATCCAAGGTCACTAATAGAGCACCTGAAATGCAATGTACTGGACTGAATTAGACATTTTCAATGATTTTTTACAACCCTTGTAAAAATATTTTACAACATTTTGATGACTGTTTACAACCCTTGTCTCTCCCATTGAGGAACAGTGTTTTTATTTTTTTCGTCATACTATTTATTGAACTCTTAGTGTAGGGTTAACTATAGAATCATTAAGTAGACTGAAAATAGATCTTTGTAAAAATTAAGAGTGGGACTGAGAGGGAGGAGGAGGAAGGGTTGGAGCATGGGCAGTCAGAGGGTGAAGGGGTCATTATGTTCCTAATTCTGCATTTATTAAATACATGAAACTTGTATAACTTAAATAAATTTTTAAAGAAACAGAATTAAAAGTAACAGAAACCTTGGTTTTTGAGAGGAAAACTAAGATTATACAAGTAAAAGGAAAAGCACAGATGGAGCCTAAAATCTGAAATTTGGAGATTTCCTTTCTGCAGTAGTTATGTTTGCAGTTCAATCATAGATGTGTCCTAATATGATTTTTACCCTTACTTTCATCTTGTTTACTCCCAGAAAGCATCATTACCCTTGCTCTAGTGACAAATCTCCACATGGGGAAATGCCACATGTTCCAACCAGTGGGATCAGAAGACTGACTAGCCAGGGAAATAGAATTGGTATTCTCAGAAGTTTTACTACTATAATCAAGAAAAAATGGCTGCCACTATGATCAATTCTTTTTTTATTTTCTTTTCCTTTTTTTTTTTTTTTTTTTTTTTTTTTTTTTTTTTTGGACAGGCAGAGTTAGACAGTGAGAGGGAGAGAGACAGAGAGAAAGGTCTTCCTTTTTCCGTTGGTTCACTCCCCTCCCCCCCAAGTGGCTGCTATGGCCAGTGCATTGCGGCCGGCGCGCTGTGATGATCCGAAGCCAGGAGCCAGGTGCTTCCTCCTGGTCTCCCATGCAGGTGCAGGGCCCAAGGACCTAGGCCATCCTCCACTGCACTCCCGGGCCACAGCAGAGAGCTGGACTGGAAGACGAGCAACTGGGACTAGAACCCAGGGTTCCGGCAGAGGATTAGCCTATTGAGCCATGGTGCTAGCCTGCCACTATGATCAATTCAAAAATAAAATACAGCATGGCTTCTCATGTTTCCCCATTGATTAAATTTACTTGCTTATTTGGATTGTTGTTTTAAGAATTAAAAACTGCAATGTGGAATCAAAAACCTTTTACTTAAGCTTTTCTACTTGAGGGTATATGGTATTTAACTGCATACCATGTCACATGCTATTTTGATTGCTTCATTCTTTTGCTGTAAGGAACTGCCTTGCCATCAGCAAAGTTTCTGAATAAGATTATTAGTCTTGACTCTGCAGTAATGGTTTTATTGGAAGTATAGGTGGGATTATCAAAGGGCATTTTAGAGAAAAAATCTTAAATGATTTATCCAATCTACTGATTAAGACAAAGCTTAAATTAAAATCTAAATTAAACCATTGTGCCTGCGCCGAGGCTCACTAGGCTAATCTTCCGCCTTGCAGCACCAGCACACCGGGTTCTAGTCCTGGTCGGGGTGCTGGATTCTGTCCCGGTTGCCCCTCTTCCAGGCCAGCTCTCTGCTGTGGCCTGGGAGTGCAGTGGAGGATGGCCTAAGTGCTTGGGCCCTGCACCCCATGGGAGACCGGGAGAAGCACCTGGCTCCTGCCATCGGATCAGCGCAGTGTGCCGGCTGCAGCACACCGGCCACGGCGGCCATTGGAGGGTGAACCAACGGCAAAGGAAGGCCTTTCTCTCTCTCTCTCTCAGTGTCCACTCTGCCTGTCAAAAAAATAAAAAATAAATTAAACCACTGTTTTGTAAAGAGTGCTCTCTCATTGCTTAGTTCATCAATTTCCTTCCTAATCCTTGCATTAGATACAGGCACAGCTTCTCTTCCTGTGCTCCTCTCAATCTGTTGCTTTGGGCTGCTGTCTTCCTCTTCAGCTTGGCAGCACTGTAAGTGAAGCCTGATGTCACAGCCTCATCAGTTTATGAGGAAAGAATGAACTCATCAATAAATCTGAACCAGAGCAGGCATTTGGCACAGCAGCTCAAGTTGCTGGGCTTCAGTCCCAGTTCCACTTCTGATTCCAGCTTCCCTCTAATGTGCACCCTTCGATGCAGCAGGTGATGGCTCAAATACTTAGGTCCTTGGCACTCAGGTGGAAGACCTGATTGAGTTCAGGATCTTGACTTCAGGTTGCCCAGCTCTGGATGTAGCAAGCAGTAAACCAGTTGATCTGCTTTTCAAATTAAATAAATAATTTTTTTTAAAAAAAAATTAGTCTCAACCAAGATTCCCTGAAGGTAGAAGAGAGGATAGAACCACAACATGCTTGGAGAATGTTTTCTCTTAAACAAAAAAGCATGTTCAGAAGCAGGCATCTAATATTTTTAGATGCTGTGTAGGAAGTATGGAATAAAAGATACATATAAAAATTTTTGCAGCAGTTAAACAAGAGCTTGATTTTTTATATTCTTATCTTTTTCTGGGAAAATTTCAATGAAAGTAACTTGTGCTTAGATTTTTTTTTCTTTTTTGCATATGATTTGCTGGGAACTAAACACTCCTGAAAGTACAGGTCAGGATGAATGTTGTAAGGTTGAGAACTATTTGGAGCAAGATGGTAAAAGGTTAATGGCATGAGTCCGACCAGAAGGTAAACAAAGAAAATCTTTTTGATTATCAGTTCAGTGAATGGCATTGTTGCAGTTCAGGATCCTAAAATGAAGTGTTTTAGTCATACAAGTCTGTCTGTATTTCTTCTCTGATCTGTCTATACATAACCACAAAGCTGAATCTCTCGCAAAATCAAACTGGCTCCACTCTAGTGGCAAAGGCCCCAGAGATTCTCTCTCATCAGGAAATAGATGGCATCAACTAGATCAGGTACATGCTCAGCTTAGGATGAGCTGCAGCTGTATGATTTTCCATGCTTGTCATTTCATCAAACAACTTCAATTATCTCAGTGAGACTACTTCAATGTCACCCCGCCCAAATCTCAGGCAACTGTTATTACAGGAGCTTTACAAAATCGTTTCTGCCACCATACACACTTCTTAGAGAAAGCAGTGATGTGCTACTGATTTCCTTTTGTACTTCAACAGAATATAAAAGCCCCATAGTGACTTTGGACAAATTAATCTTGAGCTACTGGGGTTAGGAAAAAAAATACAGTAAAATCTGCTATATGCCTATAATGCAGGATGACATCACATCTTGGAACCTTTGGAAAGAATTCAAAGGTAAAACATTGCAATGATGAACAGCACAAAATATCTAAATCTATGAACAAATGCTTGAGAAACTGGATTTTGGGGAAAATGCACAAAGATTATCTTTATAACTGATGTTATTCTCTCTGAAACAGACACCTCCAGCCCATGTAGGTCAGACAGTCTAAGGTGCTAAGATTTTGTTCAAGCACAGGGATGGAAGCTCAAGATCAAAGGTTTAAATTGCCCAGCAGGTGCACTGGAAGACGACAGAGATAACTGGGAGGGAGGGAACTAAACCCTAAGATAAATGTCATTCTGGTGATTAGAATTGGAGCAATTATTTAAGTTATAAGTTAGACACAGACTGAATGAGACAGGTGGTTGAACACTGCAGGAATGATATGAGCAGGGAATTCACCAGAGGATTAGTAAGAAGAGCAAGAGAACAGACTCTGGTTTTGCAGCTGCTCTGTCTGGAAAGAGCCCCTCAACGTGCCGTGAAGGTGGAGTGACCAAGCACCAGGACTGCTCTGGGAATTTCTCAAATTGATCCTCCTCAATATAGAGAGATAAATAAAACATGACTAAATAGGCTGTGGTATAATATGGTTCATTTGGGATGCTGTGAATTATTTATTCTTGAGTATTTACCCACTTGCCATGTTTATTCACCAACCTTTCAAAGCCATCTGATAGAATGGTGCCAACTTTCTTTAAATTGATTCACTTGGGAAGACATGCTCATGGACTAGCTTCTTTCTTTGCACTCCTGAACTAATCCATTTATACACGTCGGGGGAAACAACACAGTTGAGCAGTACTTTACAAAGCAACATCTGGACTTGGGCCTGCAGGAAGCAAGGAGCCCATGGAAATTGATGAATCATTACTACAAACTTAATTGTCTTCCAAAATAAATAAGGAAAGAAAATTGACTCACCCAGAATTCACTATGATCTTGTTGCTAATCATCTATTGGTGGAAAGATAGGTAAGGCCCTGCTAAAGACCCCTGAAACATACAGATGTGAGACAAGCAATGGCACAGAGGAAGTCAAAAGGTAGCTACGAATGGCAATGAGTGCTATAGGAAAGCGTAGGACACTCTGAAGAAGGAAAAGACCAAGAACTCATCTAGGTTTGAGGATGCAGAGAAGCCTCTCTGATGGAAAAGCATTTTATCCCAGCTGAAGCATCAGCAAAAATTCATCAGGAGAGGAGCAGGGGACAGGTGCACCCAGCAGTGGGTGGAGGCACTGGAGGACCTGCAGCAACTGTGGGGCACAAGGATAATTGTATATGGCATGCTGCAGGAGAAAGGATGAGTGACATGACATGGGCTCAAAGGAGCCTGGCCAGGGTCAGGCAGATATGTGAGTCCTTTGGAGAGACTGGAGGTTTCGTCCCAAGCTCACTGAGGAAAACACCAACTGAAGGGCTTGAAGGCAAGAGGTAATGCTTCTATCATGGCTTAGTGGAGCAGGCATCTGAGAAGAGGAGAAGCAGAAAACCCATTAAGAAGGGCATCCAACTGGTCCAACTAGGAGATGGCAATGACTCGGACCAGAGAGTGACTAGAAGGCAATAAGAGGAGGGCAACCCACTGAGAGGGAGAAGAAGGAGGTTTCGGGAGAAGGACCCAGAGTACTGTTTCAGGCATATACATTAGACATTCCCATTAGACATGCAAGAGAAGGTGTCAACCTGGGTGATAGATTCACAAACATGAAGGAATTACCACATCAAATAGAGGTTGCTCCTCTTTCAGTCCAGCTCTCTGCTGTGGTCAGGGAAGGCAGTGGAGGATGGCCCAAATGCTTGGGTCCTGCACCCGCATGGGAGACCAGGAGGAAGCACCTGGCTCCTGGCTTCGGATCAGTGTGGTGCGCCGGCTGCAGCAGCCATTGAGGGGTGAACCAATGGAAAAAGGTCTCTCTGTCTCTCAATCTCACTGTTGTAAAAAAAAAAAAAAAAAAAAGAGGAGGAACCAAGATTTGGAAACAGAAACAAAAACACAAATGAAACTGAGCAGTCAGCTGAAGGGAACCCAGAGGACTAAAAACACAAGACCAAGAAAAGATGGAAGGAGGACCGCTTTGCCGTGCCACACACCTGAGATGTCTGAAGATCCCTTTTCTAGACCATGGGTGGTGTGAGCAAGAGTAGGCCAGGAAAGCAGCGGGGGAGGTTAAGTCAGCTGAGAGTGCAGAACATGGAAGAGAGAGGCAGAAACAGGTGTGGCCAATACTAGCTGCAGCTGGGCAGGAAGAATTTCTGCAGTAGTCGTCAAGGGAAAGTTGGTTTGTTAGGGTTTGGCTTGTTTTGCTCTGTTCCTTAGAAGGTGTGGGTGTGACGGTGGGCAGGAGACATATGACTGCTCTTTGAATTAATCCAATAGAAAGTAGACTCTTTACAGTCTGGGAAATTCTGAGTGGTCATTGGTGCCAAAAACCTGGAGCAGGAGCCAAAGGCTGGGCCCAGTGCATGCTGCTCTCTCCTCCCATGCAGCAGGAGCAAAGACATCATGCAGGGACACTACCCTGGCATTATACACAGGATTTGGAAACTCTTTTTCAAATTTACTTTCTCCACATCCCCCAGAGTCAAGATAATTGGAAGTTCTGAGGCTGTAAAACGTTAAAGAATGCCTGTTCACGAACACTGTGTGTTTGGGGATGCTGAGGTCTTATCAGCCAACAAACCAATTATGTTTACTGACTTGCTGACAATACATTTAAGAACCCTCAGATTCTGAGTTTATGTTACCAATTATTCTTCCAAGGCAAAAAGCTCAGGGTTCTGTGTTTTATTACTTCTATTTATAGTAATAAAACCTCAACCCACAGATTCAAGTACACAAAGCAGAATGCAATGAAGTAGCTTAAAACGCATCACCGAAGAATCCTTCCAAATGGACACCCCCAGGCTTTATGGCCCTGCGTATGCCACTAAGTGCCTCCCTCTCGGGCGCTACCTTCCCAGGACAGTGAGTGGAGGCTGCCTCTGTCAGCATGGCCATGAGCTGCCTGCAGCCAGCGGGGTCTCCCAAGGAGTTTCTCAGAACGGTGCCCTACGTGATTTCTGTGTGTTCACTTTAGAAATGTAAAGCCCCACAGACTCATTCACTCATTCCTTTAATAAACAGCAGTAAGTACCCACCATGTGCCAGCCACAGTTCTAGGTACTGACAACCACTGTGTAAAACAAAACAATCCTTGCCCACAAGGCAAGAAAACGGCAGAAAGAGCAAATAAACCTAACACGGTCAGCAAGTATCTGGAATGTGGTCACTCCTCCCCACCTAAACTGCTACCACCCCAGGCCAAGTCACCTTCAAGTGTCACACAGGTAACAATAACTCCTACCGGGTCACTTGGCTTTTATTTAATGCCTCTGTGGTCTCTACTAAACAGAGCAGCCAGAGATGTGGTTTTCAGTTATTAAGTTATATCATGTTAGGTCTCTGCTTCAAACCTTCAGGTGGTTGTCCAACTCACATTTATCAATAGCATGAATGAGTTGTAAACCTCACATTTACTCCCATGAGGCTCTCTAATTCATTTCTGCCACTCTCCATGAGCTGAGGAGCAGAAATGGCTTTGCAGCCCCTCCCTTTTAATAGATGGAATCTGATCCCTCACCTGGAGAGCCCAGGATGGGCTTTGACCATGGAATTTGGCAGATGCAATTTTCCAGGTGAACAAACGTGGGGATAACCTGTTGGAGGACACAAGACCAATGTAGAACAGAGCTAAGCTACCCCATTTGTGATTCCCAAGGCCAAGTAGCACTCAGCTTCCTGGCAGCCACCAGAGACAATGGCTGAATTGTCCCATTTCAGAAAGGAGCACGTGCCATCAATGAAGGGTGCTACAGAGTAAAATCAAAGCACACGCCCCACAGAGTAGAATTTAGATACCTCCACATGAGCCACGCTTTGTTGCACCAGAAAGGTTGGTTTGTGCCACTGCAGTCTTGCATTTATTACCTACTATGATGAGTCTTCTCTTCATTTACTACCAGTTATGATGAGTTGACGCCATGAGGCTATGAGTGCAGCAGCATTTCCTCATGAGCTTGCCCTTGTCCTTCTGTTGAAAACCTGTTCCTTCTTCAAAGTCAACTCAGGTCACTTCCACTAAGGCCAGACCCTCCCTCTTCCAAAATCATCACTTCTTGTTTGTTCCATTTATTTCTCACATGCCACGTTAGGGGCTGAATTGTGTCCTTTCCAATATTTCTACGAGGACATCCTAAATCCCAGTACATCCTAATCTGACTATATTTAGGACAGGATCTTTACAAAGATTAATTAAGGTAAAATGAGGCCATTTGGTGGAGCCTAATCCCACATGGACTAGCCTCTTTATAAAGAGAGGAGATCATAGTGCAGGTAAAGAGGGAAGACCTGGTGAAGACACAAGGGATCCACAAGCCAAGATGAGAGACTTAGAACAAACTCTGCCCTCACTTCCCTCAAAAGGACACTGTCTCATCCTCATCTTTATCTCAGACTGCTTGGCCTTGGAACTGTGAAATAATAAATCTCTTCAGTTTAAGGTGCCCAGTTGGGGGCACCATGTTACAGTAGTCCAAGCAACATACAATGCACAGCCTGGGATATCCTATGCCTCATTCCTAGTGTTTTATTTTATAACTTCATTTGGTCACATGATATTGTTGCAGCAAAGGGTATTACCATTTAAACTCTGTGAGTTCATCTCCATAACAAGACATACGGCAGAAACCAGGTATTTGTTTATTTTCCCTCACAGTTGCCTGTGAAATCTCCAATGTCATCCAGCAGAATTTGCAAAGACAGATTTGCAAGAGAAATTTTTACATGTGCAGTCATGCCATGAAAGAAGTAAGTCACAAGCCTTCCTGAATGAATGCATACAGATGACCATTTACAAGCCAACGTGAGGCATAAAAAATGTGAAGATATGCATGGGCCAACTGGACGGAATGCTGAAATTAGGATTGCCCAGGGAAATCCAGTACCTTCCTCCAAAAAAGAAGGAAGACCTGCAATCTATCATGTTGTATGTTTACAGAGTTATCAACAAATATAAATCTTTAAAACAGGCCAATATCCAAACTCAGTGAACACTGAGAGGGAAAAGGTAGGTCCAGTGGGCTTCTGAGCATGGAAGGACCCAGGCAGGAGGTGCAATAGTGCTGGGAATAGTGAAGAGAACTCATGAGAAGTTCTGAGGGGGGAAGACAGAGGAAGAAAACAAGGAGCTGCTACTCAGGAACTGAGGGTTCAGAATGCAGAGAAGTAGCCCCATCAAGTGACTCAGCCGGGACCAGAAAGCCAGAGCCATCAAGAAAAGGAGGAAGTGTTGCAACCAAGTCACCAGGGCTGGTGGTGACATTTCGAGAGTTTATTTCTGTCACAGAAGATTAAGAACAGTTCACACAGAACTTCGGGGGATGGTTCAAGGATATTACTTGTTAGAATGTATTGGGCGAGGGCAGAATTTTAGGGAATTTAGCTCTGCCTGAACTCAAAAGTGAGACCCAGTAATCCAGATAAAAATGATCCCTCTTCTTCATTAACAGCAGAGGGCAGAACCATCAGCCAAGGTTCAAACAGCTTTTGGGGAAGCTGGACATGCATCTGGTAAGAAGCCACAAAACAGACACACAGGTGCTACAACTGGAGTATGCTCTCTAGAAATGAACTCAAACTTGGGAGCATGGCTCATTACCCAAGGAGAAGTGTGAAGATGTTATCCCAAGGAACACCACATCCATTCACTGTCAGCCACACCTCCAGGGACTTCAATGTTTGAGATTGCTCACAGCCTGTTTCATCACGGTTGCACAATCAACTTTAAAGCCAGGGCAGTCAATGATCTCTGGAAATTCAGTCCCCCACTCAGGGCTATTACAATCAGAATCTTCCCTAATGCAAATCAGTAGATGCTGTAAGAAGTGTCAGATTCGACGAGAACTTTAGAAAGAATCAAACAAGGCCCATGAATAAAATGTGGCCTGTCCCATTAAAATGATTTTAAACTATTCTTTACAGAAAAAAATGTACCAGGTTGGTCTTAATGCTACATTTTGAAACGGTTTGGCTAGTACTACAGGTTTACAGCTGGGGTTCCCAAATTCTGTTGCTTCACAAAGTCCTCAGTGTCAGAGTAAATTGTCTCACACAGCTCCTAAGCCAAAAGAAATAGCTTACAGTTCTATTTATTAGGTAGTTAGATTCAGACAACTTAATGAGTATTTATTCTCTAACAGTAAACCTAAGTGTCATTATTAAATGGCCACAATTACTTGTTATGGGATGTGTGAGCCTGTTGGACACTGCACAGGTTCTCAAACACTGGAATCAGTAAGACATTACCCCTTTTGTCTAAGGGTCTTTCTGGGTCTTTGAGGGGTACTTGCATTTTATCACAACAATCATTGAAAATCTAGCTGCATAAACCGTGACATCATCCAAAGAATTTGTGAGATCTAATTTGAAACCCTGAGCTACCTCCAGCTGGTAATTCACCTAGTGTCCAATAGAAGGCAATGACATTTTCCCTTAAAATTTATGAAACCCATTGGTACCTGGAGGAGCTCTCTGTGACTCACCTGGGAGTCTCAGGGCTCAAATTTCAAAGACCAAAATTTAGATAATCATTAGCTTATATATAGAACACAACAACATATATGGGGCAAGATTCATAACGAATGATAAAAGATGTAAGTTTGTATTTCTAATAATCCCTTTATCATCTCTTGGTTTTGGGTTTTGGGTTCACGTTTTGCCAGATCTGATTATCTGTCATTAAAACTCGCTGCCTCATGCTCACTCGGACTTACCCCTAATGGTAGAGCTAGAAATGAGTCATGGGACTCCAAATCCTATTAAGTTGGCATGCACCAATGCCATCTTACTAGTTAAAGTGATCAGTTTAAGTTCATGATTGATCATAAAGATAGGATTAGGTGTCAAAGGGATCACATACATAAGACTAGTGTCTGCTAATAATAATTGATAGAATTAAAAAGGAGAGAACGACCCAACATGGGAAGCAGGATACACAGCAGACTCAGAGTGGTAAATGCCCTAAACAGCACTCTGGTCTCAGAATCAGCCCTTAAGGCATTCTGATCTGGCTTAAAAGCCCATGAGAGTTTCTCAGGCATGGAAAGCCAAGACACTCTGGCAAAAAATGACCTAAATGAAAGATCTCTGTGAGTGAGATCCCAGTGGAAAGAACGGGCCATCAAAGAAGGAGGTACCTTTCTCTGAAGGGAGGAGAGAATCTCCACTTTATTATGGTATTGTCTAAATAAGGTCAGAGTTGGTGAACTCAAAAGGCTTCTATAGCTTTGGCAGCACACGTCAAGAGCCACAGGTGATTATTGACATCATAAATAAGAGTGTCAGTTGTTAAATCAACAACAGGAGTCACTGTGCACTTGCTTCCCATGTAGGACCTCTGCCCTTAATGTGTTGTACTATGTGAATTAATGGTAAAACTAGTCTTCAAACAGTACTTTATACTTTGTGTGATTTGTGGGTGCAATCTTTTGAAATCTTTACTTAATATAGACTAAGTTGATTCTGTATATAAAGATAATTAAAAATGAATCTTAATGAAGAATGGGATGGGAGAGGGAGTAGGATATGGGAGGGTTTGCAGGTAGGAGGGAGGTTATGGGGGGGAAAAACTGCTATAATCCAAAAGCTGTACTTTAGAAATTTATATTTATTAAATAAAAGTTTTCTAAAAAAAAAAGAAAGAAAGAAACACATCTGCCTTAGTACCAAGAACACCAGCTTGGCTGTGTTTTTGTTTCCTAATTAGGTTTGTGTTATTATAATTGCCTTTCATCTGAGATTTCAGGCTCTTGTTGGTTATATGAAGCTAAAGTGAAGTTTAAACCATATATTATCATTTGTGATAGCAACTCAACAGGGCCTTGACAACTGTGATATGTCACATCAGGCTGAAATGCAACACAGGATAAAGAGTCTAGGTCATCAGATGTTTAACCTGGGCACTGAGCACCAAGGCCACCCATAGAGTAAACATTGGTAAAGTTGCTGTTGTATTAGTTGGGGATCAAATATGTGACTCCTGTTCAGTGACCCCACTTTGATCATTATTCTGGAGCCCTCAGCAGTAAGGGGTTCCCAGAATGGATCCCTGCTGTGCTGGGGCTGCCATGAGCAAGCCAATCCCAAGTCTGGCCTCCAGGAATGTATGTGGAGCTTCAGAAAGAAGCCTGAGACCTGAGGACTGACCTCTTCACAGGTGCTTCTCCGTTGGTGAACCTAAGCTGTGCCTAAGGACCACAGTTTCATTGTGATATCAAAGGGAACATCAGGAAATCCACAGTAGAGGCCTGATTATGAGAAAATGTACCACTTTTGCTCTGTAACAGAGAAAAAAAGCTACCTTGTAAGTCAAAAGATATTTACTACAGATCCCCTGAGGGCTGAGTTGGTAAATAGCAGTAGGCCTGTGAGATGATCTATAGTTTTCCATTTCTCCATGAGCAGACAGGCAGCAAAGACATACCTCCTGATATGAGGGTAGTAAGTCAATGTGATGAGAATTTCCTCATTCAGCCTTGTGAAGATAACATTTTGCTTACAAATGCTGAGCAATCACAGTGAGCATTGGTTAGAAAGGATTCAGATCAATCGGTTACTAGTTTGTGTTTCTCAAATAACCTCGCTCTGGCCAACATTAATATTGTAAATTAGTGCATAGAAATTATTACTGAAGGGACAAAGGATCCATCATTGTACTGTAAACCATGAGTGGTTTAAATTTCAGGTGCTGGGTGAAAGAGTCATGGTTCATTTGGCATAAAAAGGAAAAGGAATCAAGAATTGAGATAATAAATAATCTTATACTTTATTATCAATACTAGATAAATTATTATAAATAATATATACATAATTAAAAATAATAGGTAAGTTATTAGCTACCTAGAGTTCGGACAGGCACAGTATTTACCAACTCCATGAGGTTGCATGCCAAGAATGTATCATATAAATGTTGATAATGACAAAATCACTTACTAGAAAATGTTGGCAAATAAACTGATTTTTAACACATGAATTTTTTGTACTATATGCCCACTTATAAAACTTAAGAACTTTAGGTTCTTAAGTTTTAAGCCCTCTACTTCATACCATTATTATTGTTGCTCTTGTATGCTCTACATAGACATTCATAAAAGAGAAGTGACTGCTTATAATAATGGAAAAAATTATCACTATACAGTGGTCCTAAATTCCCTAGGGCAAGAAAAACTATATGGTCTATTTATTTATCTGATCTTTGGTCTCATGGATAGTATTTCAAAGTCTCTCATGCAATGGGATATGTAGAGTTAAGATTCTAATCAGGGAGTTAGGATTCTAATATGTACTGACATCAAATCAATTCACTCCGCAAACTTCTTACAATAGTACAATTCATTATTTGCTCCAATCTTGAGAAATGGCATCTTCATACGTGCTATTCTGCTTAACATTTATTTTTAATAGGAATGTATATTTTCTAAGGGGTCAAATTAATAACTTGATTAATACACTAAAATTGAACAAGTATTTTTAAACACTCATAAGTCTTTGATAACATAAATCCACCTGCTTACATCCCCTCAGCACAACAAGAAATAGAATATCTCCCCACAGTTCTTCCAAGCAACGAGTTATGGAGACAATTAAGGTAGCCTATCTGGAGTAACGTTGAGATATTCACTTTTCACAGGGTATGGTGAAAATCCCTAGTACTTGATGCATCTGTGGAAGCACAGGGGCTAAGTATTCAGCTAGTATGTAGTATATTTACTCTCAGTTACATCCACTGCTGGGATTCAAGAACACAGTAGAAACTATCATTGTTTTTCAAATCTCCTGCAGGCTGAAGCAATGTTATGAGGTGGTCAATGAGATGCGAGTGATTCACTGTCAGCTTCGCCACAGCTGGCCATAAAAGTGACTTATATGATTCTGCTTCTTCTCTCCTTTGTGGTGCCTCTGGAGGGTCCGAGTTCCAGAGGATCCATCTACAGAGTAGAGGAGGGCACTTGATTCATATTGGACTGGAACACTGGCACTTTTATTAGGTTAAGCCACTGACGCTGGATGGTTTCCCCCACATCACACCCAACCTCCCTGGACTGATACAAGGTGAGTCACCTGGGTCAACAAAGTGGCTGTTAAGTGTATAAGTAGCGAGCCTTCTGGACAAGGATCCAACCCCAATTGCAATCTATTATTATTCCACAATGGGGAGGGAATATCTCAAGTGAGGCAGCATTGGTTTTGCAGATTTCTACAGTGGTAGGCTCCTAGGATCATGCCTGGTGAGTCATAAAAAGAATGTGGAGAGGAGGCTATGTGCTAACTGGTTTGGTCCTTCAGACCTCATCCCCATCTTTCTATCTTATTCTCAAACATATGAGCTCCCCTGCTCTGTGACTTTATGGTTGGATGGGGATAATGGAAGGGACTTTGGGCAGTCAGAGGAAGGAAGTGAAGTCAGAGTATATTCTTCACTTGCTTCTTTCCTAACTGCACAACAACTTGGCAGTGGCTACATAATCTTACACCCCAGCTCATCTTCTCTCCCACAGCTACAGCTCTCAACAGTTCCCATTAACTTTCCACTTGCCGCGTCACATCTTGCATTGTAGTACCTGAGTGCCTACTGTCTCTGGTTAGGTCTCATGACCCTGTTCACAACACTAACAAAACACACTGAGTGATCCCTCTGTTTCCCACTAGGGATGGTGTGGGCTACATGGAATTAAAAAGGATAAACTATCTTTATGGGGTGTACATTTGGGTGAAATTTGGCATGCCAAGTGAGGAGCTCTTCCTCCCCTGACTCAAGACAGGATGTAGTTTGGCTACTATAGGTTACCAGAAGCTCTGGAATTTCCATGATCTAGAGAATAACTGGTAGCACTCAGAGCTCTGGGAGTAAAACACCTAGTGACCCTGCTGATTGGCGGGCAGTTCAAAGGTGAGCATAAAAGGCTGTGCCTGGGTACTTTTGCACAGTGACAGAGTGCTGTATAGCTACTAACTGCTAAGGCATGCTCAAACTTCTTAGATCACCCCAGGGATACTCAGATGACAGGAAAAGATTTGAAGTTGTTCAGGGTTCCACTATATGGAGGAGGGATGGAAACCAGAAGGATGGAATGTAATGCTCTTATTGTTGCCACTTCTGTGATTCTCAGCTGGCTACCATGGCCTGGGAAAATAATAATTAGGAAAAGGTAATGCAGGAAAAGTCACTAACAAAAGAAATAACCTTCTTGGAATGAATTTAGCTCACTGGTCAAATGCCAAACCTTGTGTGTCTGTGTGGAAACACTTCAAATGTGTCGCTCAAAGTCTATATGAAAATTGATGCAATATTCAAAAATTTAGAAAAGAATGTGAGCAAGCTTGGCCATCTGTTCACGCAGTAGCTCACAAAACATCAATTCCAGATGGTTATTTAACATTTACTTATTCTGTCCCTTTGTATTTTTTTTCATTTTCAAAATTGTATGTTATTTTATATAAATGACCACCCCCTGCTTAGCATTTGAATTTACATACAAGTCCCAGTAACCTTTGATTAGTAAGAGTTGAGTAGAAGATGAGCTTAGTGTTGGAGAGTCTCTGGTTTGAAGCACCATCTAGGTGGCAACCAGAACTTATCAACTATTCATTATAGTGTACACAATTGGCATGAAATTGATATGAACTAGTATACTGCTGTATGCATAAGTACTTCTTTCATTTCTGAAGAATCAGGTGTTAGTGGTAGAAGGTGAAACCATCCAAAAATGTTTTCAGATATTTAAGGTTGTACGATGTATGGAATGTTTTCTACTATTTTCTCACTATTATCAGTGCCTTGGGAGATTCTATTTTCTTGATGTTGCCCAGGAAAACGTACAGTTTGTGCCTTTCATTTTTCTCTATAAAGCAACATATTTGAATGAAAAAAATCTGAGAAACAATACACAATAGAAAAAAATTCCTTGCTGTTAATTGTTTTCTATTGACATAACTGCATCATATGTAATACAATTTAATACAATGTTTAAATAAAGTATTTATTTTACAGTTATTTTATATTCCCATTATGCCTTAAGTAAATTACATTTCAAACAATTTGCTGGTTCAGCAATATTTAATTTGTACACTGAGTTTCAACAATTCCAGAAAAGATTTCATAAAACTTAATTGTGGAGTTGTGTAAGATATTTGCAATATTCTTTTTGAGTTTGTTTTTAGGTGTTTCATAGAGAAACTGCTTTCTGGTTGACACTCATTCCAATGAGCTATATAACATGATTTTATTTGAGGTCATTTTATGACAACTGCTCCAGCTTACTTTTACCTTTATAAAAGTCAGTGAGAAAGAGATCAAAAGAAAGAAGAATTTTAAAAGGTTATGCAGATTTGTGCTATGAGATCTAAATCAGATAAAATTTCCATATCTTCTCCCTTATCTCTAACACTTCAAGGTATATTTCTTAGTATACCATACAGGAAAAATATTTCATCAGTTACAGAGAAAATTAGAGGTAATTATTTATTGTCCACTAAGATTTTGTCTAATTACATTGTATGAATACAGGTAAAATAGGATTTTAGCAAGTTTAACAATTACAACCAGTTTTACTTTGGAAATATGGTCTACCTCTCAGCTGACAATTCATATTAATTGCAGTACTGATGCAAGGACCATGAATTCTACATACACAAACACACACACACACACACACACACACACACATCCCATATAAAATAGTTGTATTCCATTCACTCATACTTACCCCTAATGGTAAAGCTAGAAGCATGCCATGGGACTCCAAATCCCATTAAGATGGCATATACCAATGCCATCTTACTAGTTAAAGTGATCAGTTTAAATTCATGATTGATCATAAAGATAGGATCAGGTGTCAAAGGGATCACATACATAAGACCAGTGTCTGTTAATAATAAGTGATAGAATTGAAAAGGAGAGAATGACCCAACATGGGAAGCAAACTCATAGAATGTCAAATGCCCTAGATAGCATTCTGGCCTCAGAATCAGCCCTTAAGGCATTTGTACCCATCTAAAAAGCCCATGAGAATTTCTCAGGCATGGAAAGCCAAGACACTGTGGAAAAAAAAAAAAATGACCTAAATGAAAGATCTCTGTGAGATCCCAGTAGACAGAATGGGCCATCAAAGAAGGAGGTACCTTTCTCTGAAGGGAGGAAAGAACTTCCACTTTTATTATGGCATTGTCTAAATAAGGTCGGAGTTGGTGAACTCAAGAGGCTTCCATAGCCTTGGCAGCCCATGACAAAGGCCAGGGGTGATTACTGACGTCATAAATAAGAGTGTCAATTGTTAAATCAACAACAGGAGTCACTGTGCACTTGCTTCCCATGTAGGACCTCTGCCCTTAATGTTTCATACTATGTGAATTAATGGTAAAACTAGTCTTCAAACAGTACTTTAAACTTTGTGTGTCTTTGTGGGTTCAATCTGTTGAAATCTTAGTATATACTATGTTCATCTTCTATATATAAAGATAATTAAAAATGAATCTTAATGAAGAATGGGATAGGAGAGGGAGTGGGAGATGGGATGGTATGTAGGTGGGAAGGCAGGTATGGGGGGAGAGGAACCACTATAATCCAAAAGTTGTACTTTAGAAACTTATATTTATTAAATAAAAGTTTTCTAAAAAAAGATGTGTTCATATTTTTATTAACCATTGATCCATGTTACTAACCAAGGAAGATCATGAGTATTTCAATAAGATTAAAGGTATACAGATCTTAAATGTGAATATTTTTGTTATGCTAAATATGCTCATAATCTAAGATGTTGAGAGAAAATGTGTGTTAGTGATATTTGGGCGTTACAAGCACAGTTTTGTTGTTTCTCAGATTTCTATAGGGATTCTAGGTGGGTGATTATAGAATATAATCAATGCAAAGTGATAGCAAATAAAAAGAAAAATCATTCTTTGGAAAATAAAACATTCTTGGTTCTAGGGGAAAAAAATCCTGTTGATGGCATGCACAAAAGAAGCAGACACGGAAAAAGGCATCCGCTACGCCACCAATGAGAACAAACCTGCAGGTACAATTAAGGGGAGTCAGGAGAGCTCATTCTAAGCATCTAACATATTCTACTCCTGGAGTGGAAGACAAATGTCATCACTACGTGTCAACCACAGTGTCACAGTTAGAGATCAAACCATAAACAGTCTCACTACTAATATGTTTGTATCACTTTTATTAGGCACAACATTTTCCATCCTCACTGAAATCAGTTCACTTACCACTTTCCACATCTTTCCCATGTGACACACTTATTCTAATCCAGATGCCCGAAGGTTTGTATTAATTTACTCAGGCAAATATGACCTGATGACTCCTTCATTTTAAATAGACACATGTCTTTAAATATACAAATTAAAGCTAGCAGTGCTTTAAATAATCCATTTAACAGAGGACAGCCTGGTGAAGCAGATACATGGAAGGGTAAATGAGCATTAATCTGCATGTGATGTTAAGGCAAAACGCTGCAACATTTAAAAGGAATTCTTTAAACTGTTTTCCAAATTCTAGTCCTAATGGTGGTAACTTACATATAATTTTTAAGGAAGCAAGCCAACAGGCATGAAAGAAGTAACATGACTATACAGTTGGCCTCAGTAAACAAGAGCATGATCCCACTGGAATCACCTTCTATGGAGAAAAAGAAGTAGACAGCAACAAACTATAGTTAGAATTTTCTAAACACAAAATAGATTCTAAAAATACTTTCAATCTATTTTGAAATAATAAACATATGTGCAATTTATACTGGAACAAGTGTGAAAAAATGTGGAATCCAGTAGTAGAAAGGGAGAAAAAATGTAATGTGATTGACAAAGCAGTGTGAAAAACAGGGGGTAGGGAGAAAAGGCAGACGATTAAGAGACCTGGGTTTTAATCCTATCCTTAAGTTATCCACTCTAGAACTGTGAAAAAGTCACTCAACCTCTCTTGGGCACTACACCAGCTTTTCCCAAATAATGTTGAGACTGAACATTAGAATCCCTCAGATTTCTCTTGGCTCAAATATTCTGGGACCATTGCCATTTCATGACAGCTTAAATAGGAAGATGACTCTTGTTTGTACTTAAGCATTGCAATACACGTCCTTCCCTCCCACCAAATACCTACTCACTTCTGAACTCCTGCTGGCTTCAGATGTCGATTTAAGCAGTTATTAACCTGTGGATGTTGTGTAGTAGGATAAAGTCTGTTTATGTATAAAGGACAAAAAAAGACTGAAAAAAAAAAAAGGCAGAGAAGAAACTACTGACTGCAGTCCCCCAATGTTGTCCTAAGACAAGGCACAAAGAATTCATGTCATCTATGATCCAGGGGCCCACAGCAAGAGCCTAAAGCATCTATCAGCCAAGGTTAGAGACTGCCCAAGGCATGTAGAAAGATTCATCCTTTGCAGTACACCCACACAGAAAGATCACTGTCATGTTCAGAACTGAGACTATGATTAGTTACTCTCAAGGTATGTAAATGTTTCAAGAGCAAAGAAAATGCCAAAAAAATTTACGTATCTGGGACACATCATGGTAAGTGGTGAGCTGGACAGGCTCCTTTTGGTCTAATCTCATCAATGCTCAAGCCACTCAAATATGCGCCCCTCCCCCCAATCCAACACAGTTCCTACTTCAGGGTCCTATTCCCTTTGGTCTAGGAGCATCCACTCCATGTCTGTCTTCGGCTTCCTGTCCATAAAGGGGTCCTCATAACCCTTCTACAGCATCTGATTGGGCACAGACAGTGATGAAAATATTGTATGTGGAAATCCAGTTGTATAAGGAGAGATTTTTACAAAGTACTCAGATAAAGGGAGAAGTCTGAGTAACAAGCAAATGAGGTATCATATTTGGATGTAGATGATTTCTGTTTAGAGTAACAGAGAACGAGACGGTGTGATGTTTTAGTCTGCAGATAAAGCGTGAGAGAGCTAATGTTTTAGTAAAGGAACCCAAAGAGCATATCAGAAGACCCCTTGGAAGTCTCAGAAGTATGGAAGAAGCTGTACCCTGTGAGAAGTAGAAGCAGAAGAGAAAACTGTTGGATGAAAAGTCAATAGGAACAGGCAAAACACAACTGGCTGCAATAGAGACAAGGACTAAAAATTACAAGGAAATACGGGAGAGGGACTTAGCCTAGAGATCAAGATGCATGCCTTCCATATCAGAATGCTTGGGTTTGATTCTCAGTTCCTGACTCCAGCTTCTCATCAGTGCACACACTGGGAGGCAGCAGCTCAGGTAGTTGGGTCCCTGCCTCTCACATGGAAGACCTGCACTGAGTTCCCAGTTCAGTGGGGGAGTGAAACAGTGCATGGGAGTTTTCTCTTCTTGATTCACTCTCCCAAGTAATTTTAATTATGATTACAAGAAAATCAAAACTCACAATGGAACAAACAACTGACAGAATAGAAAATAGAATAGAAACACAAAGACATACTGAAAAGAACCTTTGTACACTTTTAAAAAGAGAAAAAATAACTCTAAAAAAAGCCTATCTGATATATCCTAGAGGCAATATTGAAACAAGAAGATGAGGAAACAGCCTTTTAAAATCTAGGAGGGATAAATTACCTACTGTGGGAAATTGGGAAAAAAAAGAGACTCCAATTATCCACTTCTCCCTGTATCCATGCCTTCTGCTATAATTTTCAGATATTTTCCTTTCAGAGGTGGAATCTTATGTCCCGATGCCTTGACTGTGGTCTGGTTCTGTGAACTGTTTTTGCCAACAGACTGTCTCAGATATTACTCTGTATTGGCTCCAAACTTCTTGGAACCCTGCCATTTGTAGCCAAGTCAACATGCTGAAGAGAGCTGCCAGCTGCCTTAGCCCAAACCTGCAATGAGCAAGTCAGCTGGTACCTCAAACGGAAGCAACCTCAGCTGTGGTCAATAGAAGCATTTCTACCTGGCTGACTGCTGGGCGTGAGAGTCTAGCCAAGAACAGGCAACCACACAGCCTTCCCAGAGACTAACAAATCATATAACAAAAGATCATTGTGACTATAAGACACTGAGTTTTTGGAGTATTTGTTACACAGCAGAGGCTAACTAATTTACCTAACTAGTAATCAAAAATTGTAATGTACACACACATGCACACAGCACATTGCTGCAAAAATATGGAAAAAGCTGAAATATTTGAAATGTACTTAAAGGAAACAAGAAATATTGTAACACTGCAATGGACAATTGGGCAAAGGACCTCTTCAGATAATTCACAAAGAAACACAAATGATTATCAAACATCAAAAATAACTCAATGTCACTTATACAGGGAACAAACATAAAAGGAATGAAATACCAATCGCCCATATTAGGCTGAAAATAAAACTTGTAAACTCCTAGGGTTAAGTGCTGAAGTTGGCAAGGGAAGCCACCCACTCACAGATACTACAGTGTAGAATGTAAAGTGGTACAGCCGTTCTCATAAGCATTTCCTACTACATATTAAGCCTTCAAAATGCTCATGCTTGGGACCAGCATTGTGCAGCAGGTTCAGACACCAGCTGTGATTCCCAGCCCCAGCTGTTGTGGCCATATGGAGAGCAAACCAGTGGATGGAAGATCTCTGTCTCTCCCTCTCTCTCTGTAGTTCTGCCTTTCAAAGAAATAAATAAAATATTGGTATCCAAAAATGTCCATGTTCTTTCCCTGTTAAGTAGACTTCCCAGGCTCTATCCTAATGAGTTATGGATATGAATGGAATTTGATAACACAAGGATTTTACAATAAAGAAATAGCTAAATTCTTGCATATCCCTATATTTAAAAGTTATGCAGTCTTTACAAAAATAATATGTAAAGAATGTTTACCTGTTAACAAGATCATATAAACAGCATCAAGTGCCTGGTAGTAATAATAGAATTAAAAAGGAGGGAATGTCCAACATGGGAAGCAGTTCACATAGCAGACTCATAGAATGACAATCGCTCTAAGTAACACCCAGACTTCAGAATCAGCCCTTAAGGCAATCATTGGCTGAAAAGCCCATGAGAGCAACTCAAGCATGGAAAGCCAAGACACTGTGCGAAAAAATATCCTACCTGCACCGTGGCTCAACAGGCTAATCCCCCGCCTGCGGCACCAGCACTCCGGGTTCTAGTCCCGGTTGGGGCGCCGGATTCTGTCCCGGTTGCCCCTCTTCCAGTCCAGCTGTCTGCTGTGGCCCGGGAAGGCAGTGCCTGGGCCCCCGCACCCACTTGGGAGACCAGGAGGAAGCACCTGGCTCCTGGCTTCGGATCTGTGCAGCACGCCAGCCAGAGCGGCCATTTGGGTGGTGAACCAATGGAAGGAAGACCTTTCTCTCTGTCTCTTTCTCTCACTGCCTAACTCCATCTATATCTATACACACACACACACACACACACACACACACATATATATATATCCTACAGGAAGGATCTCTGTGAGTGAGATCCCAGGGGAAGAATGGGCCATCAAAGGAGGATGTACTTTTCTCTGAAGAGAGGAGAGAACTTCCAGTTCTCCAAAGCTTATGGCTTTGTCCAAATACTGACAGAGTTTGTAGTCACAAAAGGCTTCCATAGCCTTTGCAGAGCATGTCAAAAGCCTCAGGTGATCACTGACATCCTAAGAGTGTTAATTGTTAAATTAACAACAGAAGTCACTGCGCACTTACTCCCCATGTGGGACCTCTGTTCTTAATGAGTTGTACTATGAGAATTAACTGCAAAACTTGTTCTCAAACAGTACTTTTTACGGTGTTCTGTGGGGGGGGGAGGGTGCAAACTGTTGAAATCGTTACTTAGTATAGAGTTGGTCTTCTGTATATAAAGTTAAATTAAAAGTAATATTAATGAAGAACGGGATGGGAGTGGGGGGTGGGAGAGTGGGTATGGGTGGAAAAAAATACTATATTCCTAAAGTTGTATCTATGAAATTTGCATTCATTTAATAAAAGCTCTTTTAAAATGAATGTTTACCAAGAGAAAAAAACACCACAAAATATAGACATGTAAGGCATAAGTACACTTTAATACAAATGTATCTATTTATATTTAGAAGAAAACATAAAATCATGCTAAGTAGTCTGTTTCTGCAAGGTTATGGGTGATATTTCTTTCTTTCTCCCCCACAACTGTCACTCCAGCACACAGCACAGAATTTTCTTTTTTTTTATTATTTTTGACAGGTAGAGTTAGTGGGAGAGACAGAGAGAAAGGTCTTCCTTCCATTGGTTTACTCCCCAAATGGCCGCTACAGTTGGCGCTGAGGCGATCTGAAGCCAGGAGCCAGGTGCTTCTTCCTGGTCTCCCATGCAGGTGCAGGGACCCAAGCATTTGGGCCATCCTCTACTGCCTTCCCAGGCCACAGCAGAGAGCTGGACTGGAAGAGGAGCAACCTGGACTAGAACCTGGCGCCCATATGGGATGCTGGCACCGCAGGCGGAGGATTAACCAAGTGAGCCACAGTGACAGCCCTAAGCACAGAATTTTCATACACCATACACAATGCATATATCATTGTTACAAATACCAAAAAAAGATGCTTTCTTAGTGAGTTGCTATAGGTAAACTTAGAGGTTAGTTCCTGGCCCAGCATACTTTATAATCTTTCCATCAATGATGGTATGATGCCATAACATAAGAGCTTCATAGTTTTGGATCTGTTATCAAACCAAGAGACCATGAATTCAGACTGACATTGTTAAACACTGAGGTGATCAGAAATAAATAGAATGAGATTCAAAGGGCTTCAGCTTGGTCTCTATGAGTAACCCCTACAGTTTTTGGGTCAACAATTTACTAGGAGTCAAAAGAAATGATTATAAATGATAATATCATTTTAGAAACTAGATCCATAACCCAAAAGGAAAACAGTGTTGAAAAGATTTAAAAGTCTTAGGATGGATGAAAAATAGTAATTACATAGCTGGGAATAGCTAGGTGATCTCCATGAGAAAATACCAAAAAAGAATATTAGTAAATTACATGACATGCATTATACACATAGTAACAGCCACACTCTTTTTTTTGAAACATATCTTCTTGGCAGTGATATGGAAAAAGATTTCAAAGAGAAAATTAGAAAGGTAGGGAAAGAGAGTGAAATATAAAAAGAAAAAGAGGCAGTGACATAGGGAGGAAGAAAGAGTGCAAAACTACTGGGAAAGACTTTTAATAGGAACAAAAGTGCTTTGCTGGAGAGACATAGAGAAGGCAAACCTGAGTTTGAATCCCAGCCAGTCCTGTCTCTTAATGTGCCTCTGTTTCTCATCTATAAATTAATGAGGATAAATGAAATATGCTCTTAAAACAATTCAGGGAACAAATGATAACAGTCAGATAAGGAAAGTCTGTATTAACATAAATGGTATTACTGAATAAGTAAACTGAACAAATAAGATAGAAAAACAAATAAATGTGTAATTCAAGAAAATGAGAATGAAAAGAAACAGATGGAAAGCACACACTGGGTACCAGAAAAAAAAAAAAAGATACCTAACAAAGTCATGAAGTTAGCAGATTTCAGTGAAACAGAAAAACCCTCTGGCACCCAGATAGGATTTTAAAAAATCCAACTTGAAGGGAAAGACATCAACTACCAATCTTGGGCTTCTCTCCAGCCACACAATTAAGACACAAGAGGGTGTCTCCAAAGTCCTCAGGCCAAGAAAGCCGAGATCCACGGAAGCTATTGTGAAGTTGCTAGCAGTAATGACTGAACACACAAACAGAATGACAAATAAAGCAACTGTGAGAGCTATGGTTGCAGACAGAACAGCAATGGTAACTCACAAAACCTCAGAGTTCACAGGAACGGAGGAGGGGAGGTGTGAAGAGCAGTGCTCCATCCTCTGTGATGGCCCAGGGAAAATACTGAAACTTAAGCCTGGAAAATCACCAGTACAGGAGTCTATTAAAACATATAAGCAACCTACTGAAGTGGTGGGAGGAAGGGACAACATATAGAAATAACTGCAAATGTAGCTATTTCTTCATGGGTTCTCAGGACTATAAACAGATACTATCTAAAGAAATATGAGTAACTAAATATACCTATAAACCTACAGTTACAAAAGCTATCACTGAGTTACAACATAACACAGTCTTTCCAAATATATAATCTAACCGAAATCATGTAAAAAATTACCCAATAAAACAAAGGGTAACAAAATATGATTACAGAATTGAGATTATACACACATATACATAAATTTCCATGGTATTCGAAAAGAAAATGACCTCCAGACTGCTCCCCTGAAGACAAAAACAGAGCAGTATATATAGGAAGCATTTAACATAATGTGAAAATGGAGAGCTGAAAATTATAGCTTGAGTGAAAGAATACCAAACATGCATCAGCAGAAAATCAGAAACCTTGATCTTAGTATCAGGCACATTAAAATCAAAGCAAACAGCAAGCAGAAGGAAAAAGCTCTTTAACAACATCTAACGGTTAAATATATGGCATTAACCTTGATAAAGCAAAGCCTACATGCATAATAAAAGTAGAAGAAATATGAAGTGTTGACATTAGTCTCTTTTGCCAAAAAATGACGAGGTGAACAAGAAGTAAAAATACAACCACAAAGCTATTCTAACTGCAAAACAAATGAAATTACATATCTTAAAACAGAGAATCCCAAAGAATACTTTGAGTATTTGGAAACACCAACAAGTAAGCCTAATAAATTACCAAATTAGAAATTAAATCCATAAAATTTCTTTTCACAAAGAGAGAAAACTGAAAAACTGTAACATAAAGACTCTTACTATCTGTAAAAATTTAAAATACTCCAAAATGAACTTTGTGTCAAAAAAGGGAATCAAAACAAAGAATACAGAATATGTAGAAAAAAGTGAAAATGGAAAGTTCTCTATTGAAATCTCTGAATAGTGCTCTGATGTACTCAGAGGAAAATTCACAGCCTAAATTAATCAGTAATGAATTAGAAACAGAGTTTTTTTACTTTATAGGAATTAAACATCCATGTCAAGGAACTTAAGATCAATACATGAGATAAACCCCTAACAAAAATAAAGAAAAAAATGGAATTCTCAATGTAGAAATACCCACAGATTATCATGGAAAATGTGAATGATAAAAAACTGCTAGATTCAAAAATACTATAAATGCAAATACCTAGGCAGATGATGGTATACATAAGAATCACCACAGATGAAACCATCGTAAGTTTTCATGCACTGTGGGTCAGTGGGTTGAACCCCAGCTTGTGATACTTGCATCCGTATCAGAGCGCTGGTTCAATTCCTGGTTACCCGGCTTCTGCTCCAACTTCCTGCAATGCATCCTGGGAGGCAGCAAGTGATGGCTCAAGTACTGGGGCCCCTGCCAACCATGTGGGGGACCCACATGGAGTTCTGGATGCCTGGCTTCATCCTGGCCCAGCCCTAGTAGAATGAGCATTTGAAGAATGCACGAGTGGATGGAGGACCAACTCTGTTTCTTTTCTCTCTTCTCCTTTCCTTTTTTCTCTTCTTTTCTCTCTCACTCAAATTAACAAACAAACACATATTTTTTTTGACAGGGAGAGTTAGACAGTGAGAGAGAGACAGACAAAGAGAGAGAGACAGACAGAGAGAAAGGTCTTCCTTCCATTGGTTCACCCCCCAAATGGCCTCTATGGCTGGCGTGCTGCACCGATCTGAAGCCAGGAGCCAGGTGCTTCCTCCTGGTCTCCCATGCGGGTGCTTGGGCCATCTTCCACTGCCCTCCCACGCCACAGCAGAGAGCTGGACTGGAAGCTGAGCAACCGGGACAAAATCTGGCACCCCAACCAGGACTAGAATCCAGCACCGCAGGTGGAGGATTAGCCTAGTGAGCCATGGCGCAGGCCAACAAACAAACATTTTTAAAGAAATAAGTTTTTAAAGACTAACTCTTCCCAAAATGCACCAGCATAATCAATTTCACACAGTAAATTTTGCAAGTCCTTAAAGGGACAGATAATCCCAGGGCTGTACACAACATACATGGACAAGAAAGGAGAGCTTCTAAGAAACCAGCACAACTCTCATCACACCTGACATACACAGCACACACAGGCCCTGACCAGTGACAGACAAGTTCCCATTAAGCCCTCGGGGAAAAAATCTTAAACCAAATCTATGCAAGCCATATTATATGGCACTGTGCACCACTTAAAAACATAGCAATGTAAATCTTCATATAGGAAGTAAAAACAGAGAAATCTTATTTTTTCCAATAATGCTGAGGAGAAATTTGACAAAATTTAATAAAACGAAAGGTATCCATTCTTGATTTTTAAAAATTTTTAATAAAATAGAAAAACACAGGAACTGGCACTGTGGAACAGTAGGTTAAGCCACAACTTGTGATCTCTGCATCCCATATCAGAGCGCCACTCTGCTTCTGATCCAGCTTCCTGCTAATGTACCTGGGGAACAAAACAGATGATGGCCCAAGTACCTGGGCTCCTGCTACCTATGTGGGAGCCCAGGATGAAGGTCTTGGCTCCTGACTTTGGTCTGGCTCAGACCTGGCTGTTGTGGCCATTTGGGGTGTGAAATAACAGCTGCAAGACAGTGCTTGTTCTTTCCCTCTCCCTTTCTCTCTGCCACTCTTTCAAATAATAAATAAATATTTCAAAAAATATAAAACCTGGAGACACCACTAATATCACAATGAAGATGATTTGCATGCTTATTACATCAATTACATCACTAGCATCCTAAGAGGATGAGTATCTATTCACAGATTTTTTTTTTCTTAAAACAATAGTGAGGAAAAGCAATGGCAGTGGGAATAAAGGGGGCTTAAAGGCAGAGTTAAAGGTGTGGACTCTTCTTTTACTCCGATAGTTGGAGGAACTCTCTAGTCGCCAAGCCCACAGACACAGGTGTCTCTGCCTCCTCTCCACAGGGCACATCAGTCTAATGACTGATGCATGGCTCATCCAAGAGCGGACACACCCATTCAGTGTGCAAATACTGCCACACCTCAGGGTCTGCAGAAGACTGCTTCCAGGAGCAGCCCCCCTCCCTTCCCCATCCCCCCAGCAAGATACCAAAAGCCACAGGTGCTCAAACCCCTTATTTAAAATGGCACAGTATTTGTAAATAGCCTACACACAGGCTCTCACATACTTCAGATCACTCTGGATTACCTATAATGCCTAATCCAATGTTAATGCTATGAACTCATATTATTTACAGAATAATGACAAAAGAGTTTACACGTATTCAGCACAGATACAAAGCATATTTACATATGCTTTCAACTCGCAGTTGACTACATTCATGAAGATGAAGGGGGCTGACTGCTTACTGGGCACCTAATGGGTGCCAGACATTATTCTACTACCTATTCTAGGTAGTAGAAATACACCAGTAGAGATACACTGTCCTCACCTATCTTAATTTTTGGCCCTAAATGTAAGAGGCATTTAGCAGCACAAATCCTCTTTATTAGTAAACTCCCAAAGATTCAGGCACTGAGTAAAATGAAGTTTTTAAAAATGACTCTTTTCCTAAGGAACTCACAGTGTCCATGAGGAAGTGAAGGTCATCTGGAGACCGATGAATTGCAACTCCAAAACCGATCTACCAGCAAAATAAGAGTGCCCTTGGAAAGCCATCAAGCAAACACGTGAGAGAGACATCCCTCAGAAGCTACACAGCTCAGGGCACCACTGTCTGCATAGCGTAGCCAGCATAGTGTTTTGAAGAAAACAAAAGTTTTAAAAGCCAATTAAATCTCCTTCTTATTCTCCTTGAAAATTTTCCTATGGAAAGTACTTTCCCATAACCGGGTATGTCATGTTCACACATCACTGCATGAGAACCCCCTCCAGGCCTTTAGCAACCAGGATATTGACTGGTTTTTTTTTTTCCTGGAAAATCATTTTCATACAAAGGTTTTAAAAGGCAAAACATAGCCAAGCTCTGGTTTCTACATGAATCACTGCCAAACATCTAGAAGGCAACTTTGTGATCATTTTGAGGAGGAAAAATCACCAATTCTGTCTCAGTTATATAGTAACAACCCAGGCCAAAATGACTACCAACCTCACTTACAGAGCTGGCTTCACCAATTCCAAAACCAAAATGGCTTATCAACAAGTAGTTAAAATGTGGAAAAATGACTAAATTGTATCATGTTTGGTTTTTTTTTAAGATTTATTTATTAATTTGAAAGTAAAAGTTATATATAGAGAGAAGGAGCAGCAGAGAGAAAGAGAGATCTTCCATCCACTGGTTCACTCCCCAAATGGCTGCATGGCTGGAGCTGTGCTGATTTGAAGCCAGGAGCCAGGAGCTTCCTCTGGGTCTCCCACACAGATGCAGGGGTCCAAAGACTTGGGCCATTTTCCACTGCTTTCCCAGGCCATAGCAGAGAGTTAGATTGGAAGTGGATCAGCCAGGACTTGAACTGGTGCCCATAAAGGATGCCTGCACTATAGGCAGCAGCTTTACCTGCTATGCCACAGTGCTTGCCCCTATATTATGTTTTACAGAGCAAATTATTTTTCAGGTGAGAGTTTAGCAGGCAAAAGCATCCAAGAATTAACATCATAATATGGTTTTCTGCCCAGCAAAGGACCTGCATCCCTATCCCCTTCTCTCCAACTGGCTTTCCTTGTTAAAATAACAACAAAGTCAGGGCCAGCCTGTGCTGTGGCACAGCAGGTTAACGCCCTGGCCTGAAGCACCAGCATCCCATAAGGGCACCAGTTCGAGTCCCAGCTGCTCCTCTTCCGATCCAGCTCTCTGCTATGGCCTGGGAAAGCAGTGGAAGATGCCCCAAGTCCTTGGCCCCTGCACCCACATGGGAGACCCTGAAGAAGCTCCTGGCTCCTGGCTTCATATCAGCGCAGCTCTGGCCATTGCCGCCACCTGGGGAGTGAACCAGCGGAAGGAAGACCTGTCTGTACGTCTCTCTGAAACTCTTTCAAATAAATAAAATAAAATCTTTTAAAAAATCAACAAAGTCAATTCAGCCTAGTACCCTTGGAACAGATTTCCTAAGTCTTTCTTCTGAGCCCAATAGCATCTTAAGCCAAGTAGATGGTTTATAAGGCATCTAGATTACAACATATACTGGAGGGTAACTGCAGCCTATTACTGCCCTAAGCATTTAAGAACTGCCTCCCAGTTCTAGATGCCAGCATTTCAGCAAAACACAGCATGCTACGCAATCTGGTGAGCCGGAGGAAGCTCACAGCTCTGGTCTTTATATTACTCCTGAGTTTCTCTCCTTTGTTAGCCTTACTTAAAGGGAAAGTCCCGCTCAGACTTCTTTCCATTTTAGCTTTTAACGTGTGAAAGCAAATGGTATCAGGCTTTTTCTCTATTCCCTTCTTTCTCAATTCCTTAGTTCTCTTACCTGTCCTTGGCTCTTTCTTCTACGTGAAGCTCTTCTACCTGACGGTCCCTTTGCTCTGGTTTTATTTCTCTCACAACAGCATGGAGAGACGGTGAGGCAGAGACCAGCATGAATGTGTTAGAGTCAGAGAGGCAGAGGAGGGCAGGAGAGGACAGCAGGTGGGGAAACAAGTCTTGACCTGACCTCATCTCTTATTTCCATTCATTCTCGATCCCTCTAACAAGACTAGGTCTGGCCCGTTCACATCATCTGTGACAAATGAAATCAAGTATATTCAGTTGAAGTCAACCAAGGCTCCTGCTTCTTCAGTCCTGACCAAGGCACTGGGGCTACCCTGTCCCCCTCTGGCTGGCTGTTCCTCCTCACCATGTTCCAGAGGCTGACTCAGCACACACCATGGAATCCTGACATGCACCTGGCCAAAATGAACATCTTGCCTGATTTCGCTCCAGATCCATTGATCCCTTTAGCAGCCAATTTGTCCCAGTGTTCACAAGAAGGTATCCCTGGCAGACAACTGTCCTAAGAAGCAGCTAAGCCCTGGGTGGTGTTCCAATAAATACTTCTAATTGGAAAATAGGGGAACGTCAAAGAGAGGAAGGCAGATAGTAAAGATATTTTTGTCAAGGTCCAGGGGAGTGTGGCATGAAGCTGAGGTTGCATCCTGGCCTGGGGTTGGAGGAGTTCCCACAGGCAGAGATTCTGTTTCAATATTCTGGCAGCAAGACCTCTTCAAACTGCTGGCATGACTGGCAAAGCCACTGGATTCCCATAGGTTGTAGGGTAAGTGTCAGAGCTGCAGACTGTAACTCCCTGGGGCGCAGCCATCCATAACAATTACAATGCTCATTGTGCTAGCTAAAACCAACAGAATTGAGTGGAAACCAACTGAAGTTCCTCATTCTGGGTCCGTGACAAATTTGATTCATAGTAAAACTTAATAACCTCCCTCAGCCTCAGTAGACCATAAACACAGCCAGCAATAAAACTAATAGCACAGATGTTTTATCAAAATTATTAGACTAAATACATAAAAATAGACTAATACATAAAAAATAGACTAATACATAAAAAATTTATACATAAAAATTAGAAAACATTTACTATTTCTCAGACAGATTCAGATTGAATTCTGTGAAATGAATTTAGGAAGCATAGATGTTGCAGATTTGTCCTTGAATAGGCTCTTAATTAATTACATATTAACTAAGATGATCATTAGTGATTTTTTTTTTTAATTTTTTTTCGACAGGCAGAGTTAGACAGTGAGAGAGAGAGAGAGACAGAGACAGAGAGAGAGAGAGAGAGACAGAGAGAAAGGTCTTCCTTCATTGGTTCACCCCCCAATGGCCGCTACGGCCAGCGCGCTGCACTGATCTGAAGCCAGGAGCCAGGTGCTTCTTCCTGGTCTCCCATGCAGGTGCAGGGACCCAAGCACTTGGGCCATCCTCCACTGTACTCCCAGGCCACAGCAGAGGGCTGGACTGGAAGAGGAACAGCCGGGACAGAATCTGGCGCCCCAACAGGGACTAGAACCCGGGGTGTCAACGGCACAGGCGGAGGATTAGCCAAGTGAGCCGTAGCACCAGCCATAGTGATCTTTCAAGAAGTTAAGTGACTGTTCTGTGATTCTCAGATCATGTGCACTCTCCTGTGTGTGAATCATCCTAAGTGGGTCTTCTTACAGCATCACTTTACAGTACTCTTACTCCCCAGTCCTTGCTCTCCAGCCCTCACCCCTGCAGGTGTACATCACATAATCCTACCTCTTATTTTCCATAACTTGTCTGGTTGATTCAAGGGTATTAAAGCATGCATTTGGACTGTAATCAAAACATATGTGGCTGGCACCACGGCTCACTAGGCTAATCCTCCAGCTGCAGCACCGGCACCCTGAGTTCTATTGCCGGTTGGGGCACCAGATTCTGTCCCTGTTGCTCCTCTTCCAGTCCAGCTCTCTGCTGTGGCCTGGTAAGGCAGTGGAGGATGGCCCAGGTCCTTGGGCCCTGAACCTGCATGGGAGACCAAGAGAAGCACCTGGCTCTTGGCTTCGGATCGGCACAGTGCGCTGGCCACAGTGCACCAGCCGCAGTGGCCATTTCGGGGGTGAACCAATGGAAGGAAGACCTTTCTCTCTGTCTCTCTCTAACTCTGCCTGTCAAAAAAAATACGCAACATGTATACAGAGTACACAGATATGAGTCACATGGCCTTACAGCCAGTGAAATTCTATCTCAATTTAATATCCAAGTGAGGAATTCACAGTGCCAAAGTAAGCATTTCATGATGCCAAACATCATGCTTGTTCTGTTCATTATCTAAGTTTTAAGACTGTTAGGCAAACATTTAAATTAAGCAAAAGCTGGACTCTGGGTTTTAAGTGCCATGTGCATACTGCAGAAAACCAACAAAATCATAAGTGACAGCTGATAGCAATGAGATAGGTAGGTGGTGAGGAAATCAGTAGGCAAAATCTTCTCATTTAGGCTAGGATAAAGGTTAGAATTGGATGTCATTCTGACATTGGAGGAACGTAGAAAAGAGTAGAATACACTCATTGTAAAGTCAAAGATCCTCCATCCCTTACGTGTGGGCTATACTTTCTAACTTGTTTTCAGTGGGGATTAAGGAAGGTGGGATAATTTTACAGTGGAAAAATGTGACAAACACAATCTAAGCCAAGTGCTATGGCTTGAATGTGTTCCTCCAAATTCATGTATTAGAAACTTAATCCCCAATGCAACAGCATTGAGGGATGGGACTTAATGGGAGTTAAGATCATGAGGGATCTGCCCCGTGAATGGATTGCTTCTGCTGTCAGAAAGAGCACACAGGCGTGCCTCCATTCTCCCCTGCGGGGTGACGACATGGAGCTCCTCCCTTTCTGCCCTTCCACGGGGTGAGGCATTCAAGGCACCATCTCAGATACAGAAGGCCCAGGTCCTAACCTGCTGGCACCTTGATCTTGGACTTCCCAACCTTTAGAATTGTGAGAGAATAAATTCCTGTTTGTTCTAAGTTTTTTTCACTTTGTGGCACTCCTTTTGTAGCAGCATAAGATGGACTAAGATACAAGTCAAGTCCACAGCAACAGTAATGAGTCATATTGATTGCCCCCACTCTTGATACCATGTGAGAAAGCATGTCAATTGCATGGTTTTGTTCCCCAGAACCATAATGCCATCTACCCATGAAGAAAATATCAAGCAAGTGGAAATAGAAGAACATTCTACAGGACACCTGACTGACACTCCTCAAAAGTGGCAAGGTCATCAAAAATCTGTCGTAAGGAGAGGAGGCTGAGGATGCATAATGACTTAAGGTACTGTGGCACCCTGGATAAGATCCTAGACCAGGAAAGGCTACTGGGGGAAAAAAAGTGAAATCCTAGTAAATTATGGCACTTAACAATAATGTGCCCGTGTTGTTTCTTAGTTAAGACAAATGTACTGCAGTAAAAAACGATAACAGAAAACAGATGCTGTGTCCTCCAGGGTATAAGAGCTCTCTGTAGTACATTGGTAATGTTTCTATACATCTAAAACTCTCTAAAAGTTTATTTTAAAGGGTCAACTGGAAAATACCAAACAAGTTAATTGCTTATATTGCAGACATTTTGTGGAGCTGGAGTGGTTTTGAGTTAAATCACAGTATGATATTGTCATTGCTATTTCTATAACCTCAAATTCCAGATCAGATCTCTTTTTCATCTCTGCCTTGTCCTACTTTGTGACCTGATGCCAATGTCTTCTTTCCTTGAGCAGGCTGCTGAGGACAGGTCTGTGTCTCTGGCCAATGCTCCTAGACAGGGCCTGAAGCCTAGCTGTCCCAGCCCCTACCCTCCATCTCCACCCCTTTTTCTTTGAGAGGAGCTGATCTCTGTGTTGGTGCTAGTGTGCCACCTGCTCTTTTCCGTCATGCCCAGGGAATGGTGGAGAGCCCTCTCTTCCATGAGGCAGCTGGATAGAATCTGGGGATTACATCTCAGTGATCTGTCCATGCTTAGAATGAAAACAACAACTAAAACACTCTGGCTTTGCAGATGCCTACTTATGTTCAGAAGCAAGTTCTTGCTATGAACCAAATCATATCTCTCCCAAACTCCTATGTTTAAGCCCCAGTTCCCAATGTGACTCCATTTGTTGGGTTTGAAAGTAGGGCCTTGAGGAGGTTGTTTAGGTAAAATGAAGTCATAAAGGCACAGCCCTACTCTGATACAACCATGCCCTTACAAGAAAAGGCGGATGGCTCCATTTGTTCGCCCCCTCCCCCTCTCTTCTCCTTCTCTGTCTCCCCCAACTCTGCCACCAGGAGAGAACACTGAAAGAAAGTATCCATCTGAAAGCCAAGAAGAAAGTCTTCACCAGGAACCAAATCACCAGTTAGTGCCTTGATCATAAACTTGACAGCTTCTAGAATTGTGAAAAATAAATTTCTGTGGTTTAAGTCTCTAGTTTATATTTTGTTACAGCAGTCTGAGCAGACAAATACAGTTATTTATGAAATAAAAAGTGGTGGTCTTGGGGCCGGCACTGTGGCTCAGTGTGTAAAGCCACCGCCTGCAGTGCTTGCATTTCATATGGGCGCCGGTTCAAGTCTCAACTGCTCCACTTCTGATCCAGCTCTCTGCTATGGCCTGGGAAAGCGGTAGAAGATGGCCCAAATCCTTGGGCCCCTGCACCCACGTGGGAGACCCAGAAGCAGCTCCTGCTCCTAGCTTTGGATTGGCACAGCTTTGGCAGTTGCAGCCATCTGGGCAGTGAACCAGTGGATGAAAGACTTTCTCTCTCTCTGCCTCTGCCTCTCTGTAACTTTGCCTTTCAAATAAATAAGTCTTAAAAAAAAAAAGTGGTCTTCTGTGTATAAAGAGAATTGAAAATGAATCTTGATGTGAACAGAAGGGGAGAGGGAGCGGGAAAGGGGAGGGTGGGGGGAGGGAGGGAAGTTTTGGGGGGGGGGAGCCATTGTGGTCCATGAGCTGTTCTTTGGAAATTTATATTCTTTAAATAAAAGCTTTATATATAAAAAAAAAAAAGAAAGTAGAGCTTATTCTCAAAAATTTACAAACTACAAAACCAGTAATAGAAAAAAACAAGTCACTTTTAATCTCACTTCCTAGTGATAGCCACTGATGACATTTAGTATGTATGCCCTCCTTTATATTTTAAATAAATTGAAGTCTTATTAAATAAAAAAAAAAAGTGGTGGTCTTACAATAAGGGATAAATAGAGCTATACTACATAAAATGACATATATATTAAAAACACAGATCTTTCAGTACTGGCATAAGTGGATTTTGGAAAAGCATAAGTGATGTCCTCTTTTCTTTCCAGTGCAGCCTTCTGTCTCCCACTTCCAAATGCATAAAGATCTGGTGCTACATTTCACAGAGACACTATCCCCATATTTCAATAACCACATGACCCCCAAGAGTGCCCCACCAATAAACCTACTTCCATTTCTATGTAATTTCTATGTTCAAAGTAAAAAAATAAGTTAAATTTCACCTTTTTTACTGACTGGATTGCTCAAAAAGGTTCTGCATGGAAGTGTTTCATATCACTCAAGCCTAATTCAGATCCCTCCCGCTAAGTTCCCTAAGTGGATTCACTAAGCAAATATTTTAAGTTTCAAAACATGTATTTATTTTATTTATTAGAAAGGTTGAAAGACATACATAGAGGGGGAGGGGGGAGGGGAGATAGGAGGGAGGGGAGAGAGGGGGAGAGGGGGAGAGAGAGGGAGAGGGAGGGAGAGGGAGAGGGGGAGAGAGAGGAAGAGAGGGGGAGAGAGGGAGAGAGGGGGGAGAGAGAGAGAGAGAGAGAGAGAGAGAGAGAGAGAGATCCTCTGTTTTACTCCCTGAATGCCCATACAGCAAGGGCTGGGCCAGACTAAATCAAGAGCCCAGCATTAAATCCAGGTCTCCCATGTGAGTGACCACCATTGCTACCTCCCAGAGTGAGCATTAACAGGAAGCTGGAATTGAGAAAAGAGCCAGAACCTGAATCCAGACACTAATATGATATGTAGGCATATGAAGGAGCCTCTTAAGTGCTATGCCAAACACACGTCCCAGTTAGTGAACATTTTAAATCAAAGCTCATAATTTTCAAGTTCAGCAGGAAATAGTTTGATTTTAGAAATAATCCAAAGAAATGAGACAGAAGGTCAGCCTCCCTAGTCACAAGTCATCAGTGACTTTGCTTCTTTTCATCTCAAGAAATATCAAGAAACTTGTGTTGTTTCCATTCTGTCAAAATATAAAAGCAGACAGCAAGGTCTTTTCACATCATTTTACTTCTTCTCTTCATCTCTCATGGCTTGAAGGAGTATTCATGTTGAATACGATCTCAGCTCAAAACTGCAGAATCCTCCTTGGCTCATCACCACTTGGAGAATGGTGAGAACCCAGGACTCAGGGACCAGGACCTCCGGGCTCACTCCTCCAGCTTCATGATCTCGAGGGTCTGGAATCCATGATGTCTACGGTACCTACATCTTTAGGACTAAAAATCCTGATTTAGAAGATTGCAAGAAGCATGAGACACTGTTTAGAGTAGACTGTTTCCAAGTTTTTACATTTGCTTTTAAATTTGTGGCACAATAGCTAAAAGGGAGGACAATCAATAAACCCCATTTAGCTCTCAGCTGTAACAATTTGAAAGCAGGCCAGCTAGCGCAGAAGTGGATATATAGGATGTAGCCCGTAGATCTTAAGAAATACAACTCCTGTAGCACTTTGTAGTACACTAGATATCAAGGGAGAAAACGGGAAATCCCAGCCCAGTTATCTTGTGCTAAAAATCTTGGAAAGACTGAGGCAGGGTCTGAAAGAAAGGGTGGCCGAGGGGCAGAGGGGAGCTAAACTAACTGCTTTGAAGTTTATCAGAATAGAGACAGTTTAAGGTTTTCAGGTCAGTTTTCTCAAAATATAGGAACATTTTAAATGGCTTTCATTTGATCTCATAGTAGATGCCACCTTTTTGGAGTTGACTATAATTAGGAGAGGGCATAGCCAGCACCAGACAGGTTTTGACTAGTCAATCTGCCAGGAGTTCCAGGAACACTTTGAACCAGTGCTCAGTACTTCTCCCTGTGCTCAAGTCATAAAGCCCTTTATTTTAAAATCACTGCTAATTCCAGCTGACATTTATTGAGCGCTTTTTTTCCATGTGCCACTCTGCTAAATGCATTATGTGCATCATTTCATTTAATCCTCCCCAAAACCCTATGACGCAGTTACTGCTATTATTATCCCCACTTGAAACTGGGACGCTGAAAGGTTAAACTGGCCCAAGGTGACACAGTAAGTCAATGTAGAGAGACTCAAAACCTGATCTTTGGAATTATTTAAACCATACCTTCAACTTCAAACCTACTTTTAGAAATAGCAAGTCCTGGTTCTCTCCATAGCTTGGTCCCTAAGCCTCTCTGGGGCCTTCACTACTTCATCTCTTCTGTGAGTAAAGACGCTAGGTCTAGATGATCTTTCCACATAAATCCAAAACTGAAATCTTCCAGATACGTTGAAGGATCATGAATCTGTCTTCAGCTATTCAGTTCTGGAGAGTGGAGTCCCCTGGGTCTATCTATGCAGCTAAATATTGCACAGCACTTATAGCAATTCTAGGACTCAGCACCTTAGTTGCAGTTACTTGGGTCCATCATCTATGACCTACCAGAAATTCTTCAAGATAGTATAATTTGTCATTCTCCTCCACACTGCCTAGCCAGTATCTTCCCTATTCTACACATTCAATGCACAAAACCCCAAGAACTGAATGAGCTAGGGAACCCAGGAAGACACCACCAGTTCATGGTTCACAAAATTGTATATTCCAAGAAATGTCTCTACCACCTATACAGCTACATGGCAAAAACACATAATTTATTTACTCGAAAGTCGGAGTTACACAGAGAGAGAAGCAGAGGCAGAGGCAGAGGCAGAGAGAGTCTTCCACCCACTGGTTTACTCCTCAATTGGCCGCAATGGCCGGAGCTGTGCTGATCCAATCAGGAGCTTCTTCGTGGTTTCTCACATGGGTGCCAGGGCCTAAGTGCTTGGGCCATCTTCTACTGCTTTCCCAGGCCACAGCAGAGAGCTGGATGGGAAGTGGAGCAGCCAGGACTCGAACCAGCGCCCACATGGGATGCTGGCACTTGCAGGCGGCAGCTTTAGCAGCTAGCCACAGTGCTGGCCCCAATACATGCTTTTGTTAATATTCTGCTGCTTATTTTATAGTGCACATGCTAGGAAATTTTAAGGAAAAATTGGGGGAAGTTTCATTCTACCACTTCCAATAGCAGGTTCATGTAATAAATGATCAGAGTAGAAAGTAAGTACAACAAGTGCCAGGAAACAGATGGTATTAATTTATCTTTGTTAAAAGAAAACTAATAGGATTAAATTTATAAAAGAAAACATATGCATAATAAAAATATAGATATCATAAATGTAATGATGCTTTATAGTCTCAATTTTGATACCACTTATAAAGAAACGATGGCCATCCAGAAATTGACCAAATTCAGTGCTTCCATGGGATTTTCCTCTCCCTTTTCCTTTTTTCCACCTGGCCTACATAGACCCACTGACATCTGGCAGTCTTTCCCTGCTACCAGCTCCAACAATAATCAGTACATACCTTTGTCCAGAAGAAAGTGCACAAATGTGGATTTAGTGGTGGAAAGGGGGAATAAAAGTCATTCTTTCACAGCCTCTCCCCACCCTAACTACTGAGACTTCTCTAGCGATCCAATAGCCACCTAGTTGTAGTCTCCCTCCAAACATCTTACTCAGTGTCCTCCTCATGTTGTCCAACACTGCTGCCCTCCCAAACCTTGACCTAAATTTTCCAAAGCCTTCGTTTGAAATTGCAATGAATTGTGCCCCCCATAAAGTCACTAGTTATCTTTTTTAAAGACCTAGGGCTTAAATAAAGTGAAGAAGAGTAATGAAAAGTTGAGATAAGGAGGGAGCCCTTTTATATTGTGGATATTGTTTGGCTGCTATGATTATAATGAAAGTCATAAGAATTCAATGCCATGTATCTTCCAGAAAATGGAGCAACTAAGTGGGAATATAAATTGGCACAAGCACCAGGGAAATTCCTTGATAGTGTCCAAAGTTATACACACACACACACACACACACACCCTGTGAACAAGTGTCTCCCATACCCATAGTCATCCATGTATCTGCAGTTACTCCCACCTCCACAGAAGAAATTTTCTGCCCCTTGACCCTACCATGGGATTTCCTTTGACCAATAGAATATATGCAGATGTGGGCTTGACTGTTTTGTCAGGCTGCCTTGTGCTACAACCATCTCCTTAATACAATATGCCCTGGGTAGCCTATTGGTCCCAAGAGGAAGAGGGCAGCAAAGATGTTCAATGGATATCATAGACACATTTAAACTTATAGGCATATGTCTATATCTATATTCTACTACTAAGTGAGGTTAGAGCATTTAAGTGTTCCATAATCTTATTTTTGTCCCTCAACAACAGCATGTGAACATCTTTTCCAGGCAATACATTTCATTGACTTCATAGGAAACCATTGTACTGAGGTGCCATGATCTACATAACCACTCACCAGCCCTCATAGATGGGCATGTAGGTCTTTGCCAATATTTCCCTGTCACAAACAAATCAGCATGTATACATATTCATTATTTCAGCTGTGTGTAATTATATCCTTAGAGTAAATTCTTTGAGGTATGCTTACCAAAGCAAAGAGTCACACATTTTATAGCCAAACATTCCTCGGAGACTTTCCAAACACAGCATCCAGCTCTTTGGCCTCAAAAACCTCTCCCCAAACCACATCTTTGCTATATTCCACTTTTTCCACTCTTTCAAATGGATCCATCTTTGTCTACAAGCAGGAAAAAATCCTGGCAGTGTGTACTCTTATATCTTTGATTCAGTTGTGTGTGTGTGTGTGTGTGTGTGTGTGTTTGGAGCTGCTAAGAGGTATTATCAATCAAAATTCTTTCCTTCCATGTTTCCAGTTATTGCCACAGGTAAATATATCTTATCTAACTCCCAACATTGCCAACCCATCTTAACAAGGAATGCAAAATGCAAATAAAATGAGGTGTTTTTTTTTTTTTTTTAGTTTTGCTTTGGTGTTGTAACCATTTTGGGGTAAAGATGAAGTGTAATATTCTCTGTTGATGCAAGTGTGGAGAAAGGGCACATATGCCTCTTTTTTATTGTTTTCTTTATTCCTAAATGCATTACTAACACTTCTGGAACAAGTTCAGCTAACAGTGAGGACAGCAGACACTCATGTTTTAATTCTAACACTAATAGCTGCATTTCCAGTATCTCACTCATTAAGCATGAAGAGGCTTGAGTTAAGCTTTTAAAATTTTTATTTCTACTTTACTCACATTTACATTATGAATAAATGGCTTTTACCAAATGCTTCTTTTTTTTGCTTCTACCAAGATGAATGCAGAGTAATTGGTATACTTACAAGAGGTATGATGTAAGCCAGACAATTTCTACCTACCCACCCATCTGTCTCACAAGAACTTTTTCCAATTCTGTCCAAAGATGGAATTCAGTCCAATTTTCTAATCCATGACTCAAAAATGTAATTAAAATATGTGTTCTGTATATATCTATGGTATATAAGAGTAATAACAATGTTACCAAGATCCCTGTCACAAATCATCTGAGATTCCTTTAATTAATTCATCTTAATGAAACAAAGCCAAATTTTGTTGAAGATCCAGTCTGGTAAAAAGAAATCCTGATAACACAGAAGTGTATAACAGTACAGGATAAGATCATCTACAAACATCTTTTTTTTTTTTTTTGACTCGCAGAGTGGACAGTGAGAGAGTGAGTGAGTGAGAGAGAGAGAGAGAGAGAGAGAGAGAGAGAAAGGTCTTCCTTTTCCATTGGTTCACCCCCCAAATGGCTGCTACAGCCGGCGCACTGTGCCCATCTGAAGCCAGGTGCCAGGTGCCTCCTCCTGGTCTCCCATGGGGTGCAGGGCCCAAGCACTTGGGCCATCCTCCACTGCACTCCCAGACCACAGCAGAGAGCTGGACTGGAAGAGGAGCAACTGGGACAGAATCTGGCACCCCAACCAGGACTAGAACCCGGGATTGCTGGCGCCGCAGGCAGAGGATTAGCCAAGTGAGCCACAGCGCCAGCCACCTACAAACATCTTTCACAGAAAAATCAAACTTCCATTCCTTATCCCAATCAGAAACACAAAAGGAACCCAAAATGTTTCATCACTTCTTTGAAAAATGTATGCAATGAAGTGCTCCCTGATGAATCAAACTGCAGGAATTGGTGCTGCCTCTATATTCTACTTCCTCTATTTGGCTATGAACAAATCAACTGAAATATTAAGATATGTCTGTAAGTGGTATCATGTGTTCTCTCACCACCTGAAGTTAAACTAAATGAATCTCTACTTACTACTAGGATTAAGTGCCAAGAATGTCATTTTGATCACAGAAAATATAAATTGCCTTAACGTAATATGATCATTTAAATGGTATAAAATAAGTATTATGGTACTAAATGAACATGTTTTGTGACCAGTACATCATTCACTTCTACTTCTTTGATTGGTGGACTGTCCCATGTTCTGTGCATGGGAAGACACAATGGAGGGCAAAACAAGCCAGGCACTGATCGTCACAGTGTTGTAGAGAAACACTGATGTGCACACAACTACAGGAGCACAGCAAAGAGAAAGTGCCACGGAAAGAGCAGGAGGGAAGAGAGCACACAGCAATGGTCATAAATGACTTGGAGTACGAATGGCTCTTGAATTAGACATGGAAGTACAGGAGATTTCTCCATGGAGAATTAGAACAAAGGGGCTTTGACAGAAGAGAAATAAATGTTATCAGCACAATAACTAAAACAGGATTCTGGTTTTCCAGGGCTGGGGAAACCTGGGTAATTCTTTGGTAGAATCACAAGTCACATGAAGCATAGAAATCACGCCTGCGGGCCGGCGTTGCAGCTCAATAGGCTAATCCTCCGCCTGTGGTGCCGGCACACCAAGTTCTAGTCCTGGTCGGGGCACCAGATTCTGTCCCAGTTGCTCCTCTTCCAGTCCAGCTCTCTGCTGTGGCCCAGGAGTGCAGTGGAGGATGGCCCAAGTGCTTGGGCCCTGCACCCCATGGGAGACCAGGAGAAGCACCTGGCTCCTGGCTAGAATCACAAGTCACATGAAGCATAGAAATCACGCCTGCGGGCCGGCGTTGCAGCTCAATAGGCTAATCCTCTGCCTGTGGTGCCGGCACACCAAGTTCTAGTCCTGGTCGGGGCACCAGATTCTGTCCCGGTTGCTCCTCTTCCAGTCCAGCTCTCTGCTGTGGCCCAGGAGTGCAGTGGAGGATGGCCCAAGTGCTTGGGCCCTGCACCCGCATGGGAGACCAGGAGAAGCACCTGGCTCCTGGCTTTGGATCAGCGCGGTGCGCCAGCCACAGTGGCCATTGGAGGGTGAACCAATGGAAAAAGGAAGACCTTTCTCTCTGTCTCTCTCTCTCACTGTCCACTCTGCCTGTCAAAAGAAAAAAAAATTATACCTGCATCTGGAAATGACTACCTCAATTAAAACTGGAATGTCACTCTCTAGCCACCTGGGAGTTGCTAAAGTGCCCCTTAAGAAAGAGTACACGATATTCAATGCAATGTTAGTCTAAGTGAAGGTAAAATACTAAGTATTTCAGAAAAAAATCACCTGTGCAATATTCTTTATACTGCATGACATGTGTATTCAATAAACTATCTATTGATTGATCGCCATGGTTTGGAGAAGATATGGCTCCCAAACTCATGCAGATGCTTAATTCTCAAACTCATAAAAAGTAGAAACTTAATTCAATTATGGTGTTGAGAATTGAGGCCTAGTGAGAGGTCCTTAGATCACTGAGAGTGTGGCCTTGGAAGGCAGTTTTCACGGAATGGCTGTTTGCAGGTTCCTGAGAGCTGGGTCTGGTTGTTCTCTCTGATCCTCTTCCTCTGATCTCAGCAGAGACCTAAACAATGGATCAAAATAAACCTCCCTCCTTCCAAGTAGCTTCTTTTACATATTAGTTACAGTGATGAAAAGCTGAATAATACCTTGATAGATGGACATAGTGACAGAATCGGTTATAGCAAGGAATGCTAATTGCTGCTCGGTATCTACCCAGTCTCTTTTCTCAGTTAAAAATAAAAACTCCCAAAATTCAGCTTGTCACAGACTCACCAGAATGAACACACTTCCTAGCTTGCTTTGTAGCTAGATGTGATCATGTGATCAGGTTGTTGTCCACGCGATACAGTCTGAAGTGCTGCGTGCAACTTTGGGGAAAGTCCTCTAAATATTTCTAAGCACCTCTGGATTAATATGTTTTTCCCTCTTTTTCCACCCTACAAATGGAATATAGATGTGATATATGGAGCTAAGCAGCCATCTGGGGGCAACAATATGAATGTAAGAATAGAAATCACATGTATCAAGACAACAATACAAGAAGATATTGGACTGTGACAGTACAGATCACGTCAAAGCTCTGGAGCACCTTACCTAAAAATTTTTATGAGAGAAAGCAATTTTGACCTTTTCTGGACTTCAGCTACTTTGTATTTTCATCATTGACAATCTAAGGCAAATGCTATCTGATACCTTTGGGAAAATGACACCATGGGATTTCTTCAGCATAGATCCGTTAGCTTCACCTTAGAAAATCAAAGAATTTCTTAAAGGTTGAAGCAAACTCTACTGGACAATAGAATTAAACTTGAAAAACTTCATGCAGCAACTAAAGGAAGCACATTCTTTTTAAGTCCATATGTCACGTCTACAAAAATTATATATATGGTCAAAATTCAAGTCTTGGCAAATGTTAGAATAATGAATTCAAGCCAATCATATTTTATTTATTTACGTATTTGACAGAGAGAGACAGAGCATACCCCCATCTACTGGGGTCACTTCTCAAATGCACTCAATGACCCAGACTGGGCCAGAACTGGAGCCAGGAGCTTGAAACACAACCAAGGTCTCCAATGTGGGTGGTAGGAACCCAATTACCTGAGCCATCGCTGCTTCCTCCAAGGTCTCCTTTGGCAGGAAGCTAGAATCAGGGGCAGGAGCCAGGAATTGCAGCCAGGTACTCCAGTGTGGGACACAGACATCTTAACTGCTCGGCTAAACACGTGCTCTCTCAAATGTATTTTCTAATCATAGGCAATTAAGCTAGAAATCAGTAACAGAAAGGAAATACTCATATTTTAAAAATTGACTTTATGATTTGTTGATGGGTATCTCCCAATTGAATGGCAAATCATGGAACTGAAACAGATCAAGCGACAAAAAAGGAAAAAAGTTTGCAATGGATTAATGTACATTTAAAACTTAATAAGCTTAATTTCAATCAGAGATAATCAAAGGATATAAAAATATAATTCATACACATGCATAAACACACAGATCTATATCAATGGTCATTAAACAAAGAAAACAACACCCATATTTGCTAGCAATCGTGGAAATGAAAATGAAAATAACAAAGTATAATTTCCATGCAACATCAATAATTTAATTCATTAATAATTGATCATGTCATACAATGCTGATGAAAATTCACCCTACTACAGCGCCCAAGGAGGGTAATCTGTAAGCACCAATTCAAAGCTTATGGCACATACTCCACAACGCAACATCTAACCCACCATTTCCAGATATGACTCTACCCTAGAGTAATACACTTGCTGTATGTTCAGAGCTCACTTCATCACTTTTGAAATAGTGAAAAATTAGAAACTGTCTAATGACCCTCATCAGGAAAACTGTTCAATTATTACATTCATTCTAGGGCAAATAAAGCATTGATTTAAAAAGAGAGCGGCACGTGTTAATAACAATGTGTGTAGTAGCAGAAGCTGCAAAGTGCGGCATTTCCCCAGCTGGGGGAAAAGAAGCAGCATAAACACACAGATACAGACGTATATACGTGTAAATGGATTTTCTGAAGGCCTGAGAAGGCAGCAGACCATTCTTTTCACAGAGGCAAATGGAGCGGAGAGCTGGGGGGGGGGGGGGGGGAGGTAAATGGGAGGAAAAAGAAGAAATTATGTATTTTTACTCTATGGATTTCCTATATAACCTGAATTATTTAAAGTTTAACACACATTCTACCAAGATTATGTACTCCTGAATTACTTGTGTCATTAAAAACAGTTCAGTAAAATATTGGAGTTACTCCAACTCATATTAGGATGTGGGGTGCCCCATGAATGGGGATTCAGCTTCCCTAACTCACTGGATGGAACTGCTTTTCCCATACTCCCAAACTGATAGAAACAGATCTCATTCGAGGTCAAATTCATCTTGTATATCTCAGAACAACTTAAACTGACACATTTTCTAACCTGACCATTCTTACAGCATTTTTACACTGAGGCATTCCTAGTGGGCAATCTGCAAGGCGCCGAGCACACGAGGGCTCAGTAAACAGCATCTCTTCCAGCTGCCAGTGAGCACCTCCAGAAGGTTTGCATGCAGCACACACCTCATAATAAATGTGGCTCTTTTCTGAGCTCACTGATGGTTCAGTCATAGCCAGTGAGAAGGTGAATACAAGAGGAGATGTCCAAACATAGCATTAGCACACTACTACACACCACTCTCAAAACTGTTGAAGAAACATTTTCAATCCTGGAAATGACATGTTGAGATTTTCTTAAAGTAGATACTTGTCTAAATCTGCATCACCTTCCACAGCCTTTTGCTAAGCAATCAAGTTAGCTTTGTTCCATAAATATTTGTACGTTTATAGCATATTTTGCATTCTGATTTCTGAATACACTTGATATAAAAGACAGTACTGGTACAATTTAATCGCTGTGTAAGCATTTTTCTGAAACTGCTTGGTTTTGATCAGATATCTAGAAGATACTCCATCATTAGACTGATCAGACATGAGCAACGAGCTGCCTAACTTAACTGGCATAATTCTGACTCACTACTGATAAGAAGATCTGTTACTTTTCATATAGTAAGACTGTCAGTCAACTGTAGTCAGCACTTTATTTGAAATGAGGGGCCTTGCCTTCAAACTATAAAATCAAACTGTCTTCCACAGTGTCCAATATTCTCACAGTTCTCTGTGAGAGTGTTAATCATGCATCAGGGTAGAAGTATTAGTAAATGGTTAAATTGCTCTTTTCATACAGAACAAGAAATTTAGAGACATATCAGTGTTAAGAATTTCTCTCCTTACTCTCAATGAGACTTTTTGCTGTTTAATTGAAAACCATCCCAGTTTTATACCAACTCTTTGCTGTAACATAGTTATTAATAATTATTCTTATATTGAGATACAAATTAATATGTTCTGCATTTTGCTAAAGGTTTAACTGCTGAAAACATGTTCTTTACCATGCAAAACAGGTATCTGTTTACTTCACTTGATACCCTAGAGTTTACTGTTGAGAGTCAATTAATGAGTAACATAAATCATTTATTTCACCATATCAAAACCTGATGAAGAATATTTTTCTACCTGTCCAAATTAAAACATACACCACCGTGACATTTGACTATAAACTAATCATATCAATTTATACTGTTTCAGCATGGTTAGCTTTTTAAATATCCTATGAAACCTATTTTGACCTAGAAACATGGTTCAACTTTTGATAAGGCAAAATCACTATGCCTTTATATAAATTGTGGTGTATTTATACATTTATTCCTTTAAAATCTCTCAAACTAAGGAGCATGTGGTGCAGTGATCAAGAAGTCACTTGGCATGCTGCATCTCATATTAGAATGTTGGGGTTTAAGTACCAGTTCTGCTGCCGACTCAGCCTCCTGCTAACGTGCATCCTGGGAAGAAGTAGCTGGCGGCTCTAATAGTTACGTCCCTGTCTTTCACCTGGGAGACCTGGACTGAGCTCCTGGTTCCCAGCAATGACTTACTGAGCTGGCTCCTGCTCTTGTGGGCATTTGGGGAGTGAACCCACAGATGACAGAGATTCTCTCTCTCTCTCCCTCTTTGTCTCTCTCTCTCCCTCTCTGTCTCTGTGTGTGTGTGTGTGTGTGTCTCTTTCTCTCTCTCTCTCTCTCACACACACACACCTTTTCTCTCTCACCTTCCAAATACATAAAATCAAGACTTTTTTTTTTAAATAGTATCTCATACCATATTCTTTTATATGTATAAAACAGACTTTAAGTGAAAAATTGCCCAAAAAAGGAAGATCATTAGATAATGAAACGGGGGTCATTTCATCAAAATTGTATAACAATTTTAAATATATATGCACTCAATATAAGAATACCTAAATACATAAAGCAAATATTGACTGATCTGAAGGGAGAGATAGACTATAACACAACAATAGTAGGAAACTTCATTATCCCACTTTCAGCAACAGAAAGATCATTCTGATAGAAATCAATAAAATAATATCAGACTTAAATTGCAGTTTAAGTGAAATAGCTCTAACAGAAATATACAGAACTTCCCACTCAAAAGTAGCAGAATATACAGTTTTTTCAAGTGTACAGGGAATCTTCTCCAAGATAGATCACATGTTAGATCAAAATACAAGTATTAACAAACAAGAATACTGAAATTATATCAAGCATCTTCTCTGATCACAACGGTACAAAACTAGAAATCAACAAAATAGAAATTATGAAAAATTCACAATTAACATGAAAATTAAATAACATGTTCCTGAACACTTAATGGTTCAAAGAAGAAATTAAAATAGAAACTAAAAAATATCTCAATACCCCCAATATACCAAAACTTATGGAATGAGGAAACATTTATAACAAAAAATATGTACATCAAACACTGAAGATCTCAAACAATCATGTAACATGATACTTCAGGGAACTAGAAAAAAACATTAAGCCCAAAGTTAGTATAAGAAAGGAAATAAAAGGCTGGCACCACAGCTCACTAGGCTAATTCTCTGCCTGCGGTGCCAGCATCCTGGGTTCTAGTCCCAGTCGGGGCGCCAGATTCTGTCCTGGTTGCTCCTCTTCCAGTCCTGCTCTCTGCTGTGGCCCGGGAAGGCAGTGGAGGATGGCCCAACTGCTTGGGCCCCGCACCCTCATGGGAGACCAGGAGGAAGCACCTGGCTCCTGGCTGCGGATCAGCGCAGCGCGCCAGCCGTAGTGGCCATTTTAGGGGTGAACCAATGGAAGGGAAGGAAAACCTTTCTCTCTGTCTCTCTCTCTAACTCTGCCTGGCCAAAAAAAAAGAAAAAAGAAAAGAAAGGAAATAATAAATATCAGAGCATTAATAAATGAAACAAAGACTGGAAAAAACAGAAAAGAAAATAATTAGTTTCCTAAAAAACAAGCAAAGTTGACACACCTTTACCTAAACTAAGAAAAATGGGGAAAGAAATTAACAAGTAAGTGAAAGAGAAGACATTATAACTGATGCCACAGACATACAAAGGATCATATAACAATACTCTAGCAACGCTAGGCCAAAAAATTGGATAATCTTGAAACAATATATAAATTCCTAGTTACATAGATCCTACCAAGACTGAGGAAATAAGAAATCTGAACAGACCAGTAATGAGTAAGAAAATTGATTCAATAATAAAAAGACTTCCTCCAAAGAAAATCCCAAGACATGATGGCTTTACTATTGAATTCTGCCAGACAGTTAAAGAATAATACCAGTCCTTCTTAAACCCTTCCAAAGAAAATGAAAAAGAGAATAGTTTCAAACTGAATTTATAAAACTAGCATTGACCTGGCACCAAAGTAAGGCAAGGATACTACAAGAAAATCACAAGCCAATATCCTTAATGAATACAGATGCTAAAATATTAGTCTATACAGAAATTTTTTTAAAAAATCCCATTTATAATAGCAACCAAAAATACTTAGGAATAAATTTTTGAAAGATGTATTTATTTATTTGAAAGGCAGAATGATGGGGGTTGAGGAGGGAGAAAGAGATGTTCTATCCATTCCTTTATTCCTCAAATGGCCACAAAGGCAGGCACTGGTCCAGCCAAAGCTAGGAGCTCAGAGCGGTACCCAGTCTCACACAAGGTGGAGGGAGCACAAGCACTTTGGCCACTCTGTGCTGCGTTGTCAGGCACATAAGCAGGGAGCGGGACTGAAGCAGAACAGCTGTGACTGAACCAGCTCTCCAGTATAGGACGCTGGCATTGCAGGTTGCAGTTTTGCTGATTTTGACACAACATCAGGCCCTTAGCAATAAATTTAACCAAGGAGATGAAAGATAAAATAAACTGAAGATGACACAAACAAATGGAAACATATCCTGTGTTCATGGACAAAGAGAATAAATACTGTTAAAAAATGTCCACACTACCTAAAACAATGTGCATATTCAATATAATTTGTCTACATTCTGACCACCGCCGTGGCTCAATAGGCTAATCCTCTGCCTGAAGCGCCGGCACATCTGATTCTAGTCCTGGTTGGGGCGCCAGATTCTGTCCCGGTTGCTCCTCTTCCAGGCCAGCTCTCTGCTGTGGTCTGGGAGTGCAGTGGAGGATGGCCCAAGTGCTTGGGCCCTGCACCCCATGGGAGACCAGGAGAAGCACCTGGCTCCTGGCTTTGGATCAGCGCAGTGCGCCAGCTGCAGCGGCCATTGCGGGGTGAACCAATGGAAAAAGGAAGACCTTTCTCTCTCTCTCTCACACTGTCCACTCTGCCTGTCCAAAAAAAAAAAAAAAAAAGTCTCTCTCTCTCTCTAAATTCTAATATCAATGTAAACAGAATTAGGAAAAAAATCTTAAAACCTGTATGAACCACATAAAGGACCCCCAAGACCCAAAATAAGAGTAAAAAGAATAAAGTTGGAGGTATTACACTACCTGACTTCAAAATATACAACAAAGCTATAATGATAAAAGTAGCAAGGCACTGGCATTAAAACAGATGACAGTATGGAGGTATCTCAGAAAGCTGAAAATAAATATACCATATGACCCAGCAATCTCACTCCTGGGAATTTACTCAAGGGAAATGAAATCAGCACATGAAAGAGTTATCTGTACTCCCATGTTTACTGCAGCTCAATTCACAATAGCTAAGATATGGAATCAACACAGATGTCCATCAACTGATGACTGGATAAAGAAATTATGGTATATAAGCACTGTGGAATACTATTAAGCTGTAAAAAAAATAATGAAATTCCTGTCTTTTGTACCAGGATGGATGCAACTGGAAACCATTATACTTAGTAAAAATAAGCCACTCCCCGAAAGACATTCGTATGTTTTCCCTATTCTGTGGTAATTAAGAGAGTAACCAAAATGTAATGCTTGGGAGTGATATTGACATTTTGAACTTCAATTATTGTTTATAGGACTGAGTAGTTTTTTTTCTTCTTACTATTCGTTGAACTCTTAGTGTAGGGTTAAATCTTATGAGTGCAACAAACTGAAAGTAGATCATTGTAAAAATGAAAAAAGGGATTGGAAAGGAAGGAGGAGGAAGAGTAGAAGAAGGGCTGGAGGGAGGGTTGGGTGGGAAGTATCACTATGTCCCTGAATCTGTATACATGAAATAAATAAATCTGTATACCTTAAATTTTTTTTAAAAACAGACGTATACAGAGAGAACAGAATAGACAGCCCAGAAGCAAATTCACCCATTTATTGTTTATTGATTTTAAAGAAAGGCTGCAAGACCACACAATGAAGAAAGAATAATCGCTTCAATATACAGTGCTGAGGAAAGTGGTCTATTTTGAAAACATTATATAAAAATAAAATAGATTTAGTGAATTTACACCATCATTTGACAGATCTTAAAAAGTCAACCCAGCGTGTCCCAGGTGAACCTGTAAGACATCTGAACACCACAGAGTTGAAATGGTTTTCCCTGACAGAGCATAACCTTGTTCCACCACTTGCCATGGCTTCATATACTTCTTGATAAATGAGTTAGCCAGCCAATAAGGCAGGGACACTGTTAGGAACCACGTTCTTTAGAGATACCTGTGCATCATTAATCATTTTCAGTAACTAATGGCCATAATTTTTGGCATTAAATCAAGAACAATTTTGGTCTCATTGATGTGGAAAGGGTACTCATCTGCTTCTAGACAAAGAATCTGTTTGTCTAATTAATATTATTAATATTCTTAAAATGACTTGTAGCTCTAAAATAGAATTATATTTCCCATTTAGAAAAAGAGAATCAACCCCCTCCTTCTTTTTTCTTTGATTTCTTTGTCATTTCCAGTTACCTCCAGGGTGCAGAATGATTCCTAGAGATTCGCAAGCAGCCAGAGATAATTACTCTCCACACATCCTCCTACCAAATACTGACCCTCAGGAGATGGTTGGTGCCTAAATAGTTACAGCGTTAATTAACATTCCTCTGATTGTTAACTAAGAACTTCTGCTTAGAAAAAAAGTTGTCCCTCAAGCAAAATGACTTGTCATTAGTAAAACAATAAGCAGTCATTAAAAACCTCATTTTCAAATATAGTTCATAAGTTTTACATCAGGAAAATTGCTTCTCATCTAATTCTCTTTGAAAAAGATGTTGCCCTGAGCAGAAGAAAGTGCCCTCTTTGAAAACTGCAAGACAAAACAAAAGCAGCAAAAATGCAATCATTTCTCTTTTATATGACAAAACATCCCCTTTGATTGGCCAACAGTTGCATTTAGATACATGAAACCAAATAAGTGAAGTTATTTAAGGAATTTTGTCGTGGTTGCTAAAAGCATCTAAATTATTTGATGATTAATATATCATGAATATTTGGCAGAGCCCATAGATAATACAATCATCTTCTATTTAATATGTTACACCAACATACACATTAGGCAATAAAAATTTTAATGTACTCTACAAAATAATTTTAAATGACTTTAACATTCTGCTTGATTTCACACACTTTATAAACTATTTAAGAAACACCAGTTTTGAAACCTCTGAAGAGAGTAAATACTTAAACCTCTCCAAAATGGCAAAGTAGAATAAAGAAAACAGAAAATGCTTGACCAAATCAAAATCCAATCAAATAGAAAAGCAGACTTTGTTCCAAAAAAAGGTACAGAAAAATGTCTAACTTTAATGGAATTTTGTGCACCATGGGTCAACTTCCAAAAACATAATCAGAGTTTATATGATACACTAGAGGGCGGAGTTGCACAGTGAAGTTCTGACATGTAACCAGATAGAGCCCAGAGCTTCGGATGCATTCTCATCTAAACCTAAAAGACCTACTGACTTATTTTGAAAGGCTTTAAACTTCTAACAAAGGATATAAATCGGCCACTATGAGAGCAATCAACCAAATACAGGAAAGCCAGACAAGGGCTCCACAGAGAATAGTTATCCTAAAAATGATCTTTGCTCCCTTCCTGAGTGTGTTCATGAATATAACATCTTATACTCAAAATGACCACCAATTTTCTGCTGAATAAGAAGGTTCTTAATAACTCACTTACACTGATGGCCTCTGAGAGTTGAAGGCATTAAGTTATAAAAGACATTTCCTATCAAATTTGGGGGCTCATTATCCCATTAAGGTTGACTAGGCACCATAAGCTCAAAAAACTGTCCATATTACTAAACTTTCTGAAGGAGATGAATCTTTACTCTTCACAACTCCTTTATATTCATATTATTCTCTGTCAGTGGCAGAAATTATAAAAATATGAGCAGCTCAGCATCCCACTGCAATGATAAATGGAAGCCATTTATTTCAAATAGATTTGGGAGCCCAAATATCAATCTTTGTAGCTCCAGGAACAACATAAAAAATCATTTCCCCTCTTTAAGTCATTGCATGTCCTTCATAGTGGCCAAGTCATGAACAAACCACTTTGCTCTCTCCCAATTATATTATCTTGAAAATTACAGTCTCAAATATTCACTTTCCAAATAGTCAAATTTCCAGATGAAACTGAATGAGATAATGGAACTTCTCTTCAAAATGATCCATCTCAAAAATTGTGTGTTTTTGACAAAACACTTGTACTGGTCCAATGAAAAAATAGGTCCAAAATTTGTTACTTTTTTAATACTATATTTATAAAAATAAATATTAAAAATAATGATAATCTTACAGAGATCTAACTCCTCAAATATGGAAACATCTTTAATATCCTAACCCTTAGGTAACTTTGTAGATTGACCTGTGAACATGAACTATAAATATTTTAAATGATTAGGAGAAGCAAATTAAGCATCTTTGTATCTCAAACATCAGAATACATTTTCACTATTCTTCTCTACATATTTGTCTGACTGTACATTTTCCTTGCTCCTAAAGCCAGTCTTAAATCTTCACTATAATATACTGAATATGAACTAAGAGGGAGAGAAGAAAGTATGGTTGTCTTCTGAGAACTGTACTTAATAGCACTCTGACCTCAGAACCAGCCCTTAAGGCATTCTGGTCTGACTGAAAAGCCCAGGGGAGCATTTCAGGCACGGAAACCAAGGCACTGTGGCAAAAAAAAAAAAAAAAATTTAATTCCACATGAAGGATCTCTGTGAGTGAGACCCCAGTGGAAAGAAGTGGCCACCAAAGGAGGATATACTTTTCTCTGAAGGGAATAGAGAACTTCCACTTTGCTTACAGCCTTGTTGAGTATTTCAAGAGCCTCAGGTGAACACTGACATCATACATAAGAGTGTTAATTGTTAAGTAAAAAAATAAGACTCACTGTGCATTAACTTCCCATGCAGGACGTCTGTCCTCAAAGAATTGTATTACAAGAGTGAAACTTGTTTAAATCTTTACTTAGTATATACTAAATTGATCTTCTATATATAAAGATATTTGAAAATGAATCTTAATGTGAATGGGATGGGAGAGAGTGTGGGAGATGGGATGGTTGTGGGTGGAAGGGAGGTTATTGGGGAGGGGGGGAGCTGCTATAATCCAAAAGTTGTACTTTGGAAATTTATATTTATCAAATAAAAGTTAAAAAAGAATTATTTCCTTTTAGTGTATTAAGTGGAAGATATTCTTATGTCTCATAAGTTTTAGTTATGTCTAAGTGTTTGCAAAAGATGAATCATCCTTTGGTTCTTCATTAAATATAATTAAGTTTCTAAAAGGAAAGAAGGGGGAAATGGGGGAAAAAGAATAAAAAGAAAAATTACCTTTGAGATACAATAACTTTTTTTTCATATTTTTTGACAGTCAGAGTAGACAGTGAGAGAGAGAGAGAGAGACAGAGAAAGGTCTTCCTTTTGCCATTGGGTCACCCTCCAATGGCCACCGCAGCCGGTGTACCGCGCTGATCCGATGGCAGGAGCCAGGTGCTTCTCCTGGTCTCCCATGGGGTGCAGGGCCCAAGCACTTGGGCCATCCTCCACTGCACTCCCGGGCCACAGCAGAGAGCTGGCCTGAAAGAGGAGCAACCGGAACAGAATCCGGAGCCCCGGCCGGGACTAGAACCCAGTTTGCCGGCGCCACAAGGTGGAGGATTAGCCTGTTGAGCCACGGCACAGGCGGAGATACAATAACTTTTAACAGCTCTTGCCTGGACTGTTGAGGAACAGTTCCTTTTCCTTTTTTTTCTTTCTCATACAAAGCATTGAACCCTTTACCTAGAGTAGAGTTAATCCTCTATCTGTAAAGTTAAATGAAAATAGATATTAGTAAAAAACAAGACAGAGAACAGGAGAAGGAAGAGGAAGTGGGGTAAGAGGGTGGGTATAGTAGGAAGAATTACTATGTTCCTGATGTTTTATTTATGAAATGTGTGCAAATGAACTGTACTTATGTAACATATGAAATCTGTTCTCTTTATATTAATAAAAATTTAAAAACAAAATTGAATATCCATCAAGATTTTTAACATATTAACACAAGTTATAAAACTCTGGGCTCTAAGTAATGACTTCTCCGGTTCACATACAGAAAAGCAGATCCTGGAATGAAATGTACAGCAATAGGAAAACTATGATGGTAAATATTCACTAGCATGCCCTATTTTTTATTTATTTGAAAGTCAAAGCTACACAGAAAGAAAAGGAGAGGCAGAGAGAGAGAAGCAGAGAGAGAGAGAGAAAGGTGTTCAATCTGCTGGTTCACTCCTCAAATGGCCACAACTGCTGGAGTTGTGCCGATCCAAAGCCAGGAGCCAAGAGCTTGCGCTAGGCCTCCCACATGACTGCAGGGACCCAAGGACACGGGCCATCTTCCATTGCTTTTCCAGGTCATAGCAGAGAGCTGGATCAGAAGTGCAGTGGCCAGACCTGAACCAGCGCCTATATGGGATGCCGGCATCATAGGCAGCGGCCTTACCCACCATATGTGGGTTTGTCCCTAGCATGTCACATTTCAAGAAGGCCATATATAAAAAAAATTCTGTCAACTAAATCAAACACCATGAATTTGCAGCCTTCCTTAGCCATCCTGTCTAAAAGTTTAATATGACCTCTCAACATTTCACAACCACCTTCATTGCCAAATTTTATTCCTTGGCATTTACCAATAATCATTTCACTGATTCTTTTACTTGGAATTTCTACTTATATGTTATCAGTCTTCCTGGGACTTAACGACACTGAGGACTAGAATATTTTCTTTTTTGTTTTTCTCATCCTTAGTGCCTCATATAGCAGCTAGCACTGAATAAATAATTAATATTCGTTAAATGATTAGGATGAATAAATAAAGAATAAATTTATAAATACAAAATCCAACAGAATTATGTGTATTTTAAGTTTTCTTCTACCAAGTTTAGATGACAGGAATCAATAAAAGACCATCAAATGTCACATACCTTGAAAAGTTTGCATAATTTAATCATTACAGCAACACTGAGGAGTTAATACATGAGATATATAGTATATAGTATATGTGTATGTATATACACACATACACATATGTATATAGTTAATACATATGGTACCACTGTTGGTCACACAATTTAGTAAGCGGCTGTGCTAAAATCTGGACCTGGACTGCATATTGCCAGTGTTCATGCTATTTCCACTCTGTTACACTGATCCTCATAAAATTTTAACACTTCTAGAAAATACATAACAAAATTTTGAAAAGCATGGCTGCAGTTAGAAAGGCTGATTGTGCCAATGTGATTTCCTACTCATGAGGCTCTGGAGCTGTGCAAGAAGTCACTGACTTCTATGAATGGCAGTAAGGACCTCTTATTTACCTGACAAGTAGAGTCTCACAAATCCTCAATTACACAGGTCTCAGGTGGTAGAGGAAGAGAAAATAGAGAAAAACCAAATGGCTCCTGTACAAGTTATAGGAGCAAATACACACATTAACAGGGTATTTGCAGTGATTCTAATTAGGAATTCAAAACACACAATCTCAGACAACACATATTAACCATAGTTGTAGATTCTGAGATTTGCTTAAAATGATAATTTCAAAATCAAAAAGCAATCTTTACAATCCTGTTGGCTTTCATATGGCTCTCTTCCAGAAACAACTATATACAGGTCCAAAATCCTGTACTCAACAATCCAATTGATATTATCTATGCAAGAAAAACACCTTAGATTCAAAGAGTAAACGTATTTAAAAGGATGAAAAAAGACTGACATACAAACAGTAACCAAAAGAGAGCTGGAGTAGCTACAAATGTTAAGATTGAGCTTGTTGGGGCGCCAGCATCCCATATGGGCACCGGTTCCAGACCTGGCTGCTCCATTTCAGATCCAGCTCTCTGCTATGGCATATGGTGTTAGAAAAGACAGGCATGGGGCTGGTGCTGTGGCATAGCAGGTTAAAGCCGTGGGCTGCAGTGCCTACAGCCCATATGGGCACTGGTTCGAGTCCTGGCTGCTCCACTTCCAATACAGCACTCTGGTGGCCTGGGAAAGCAGTAGAAAACAGCCCAAGTCCTTGGGCCCCTGCACCCGCGTGGGAGATCTGGAAGAAGCTCCTGCTCCTTGCTTTGGACTGGCGCAGCTCCAGTTGTTGCGGCCAATTTGGGAGTGAACCATTGGATGAAGGATCTCTCTCTCTCTCTCTGTGTGTGTCTCTCTATCTCTCTCTCTCTCTGCCTCTCCTCTCTCTGTGTAACTCTTTCAAATAAGTATCTTTTTAAAAAAAGATTGAGCTTGTTACTAGAGTGCTATGGTTTGAATGATGGTTTAATCACCAATGTAATAGTTTTTAGAGGTGGGTCTTTAAGAGGTGATTAAGTCATGAGGGTGAAGCACTTGTGGCTATTGGATTCAGGACCTTGTAAAAAAGATGGAGGGGGGAAGTTCACTTTTCTCCTGCTCTTCTACTATGTGAGGACACAACATTCATCCCCTCCAAAAAATGCAGCAACAAGGCACTACCTTGGAAATGAAGATTATGCCTTTGTAAGACACCAAACCTGTGGGTGCCTTGATTCTGGACTTGCAGCCTCTAAAACTTTGAGAAATATATAAATTTATATTCTTTACAAATTACCCAGCCTGAGGTATTTTGTTATAGCAACACAAACAGACTAAGACATAAAGACAAATAACATTTCTGTTATAAAATGGTCAATCCTTCAGGAAGATATAGCACACTACATCTAACAGAGTCCAAAAATACATGAAGGAAAAACAAACAAAATTTATTGAGACATAGATGATTTGACAATATTAGTCAGGACCTTCAAATTTCCACTTTCAACTAGATATGAAATCAACAAGGAAATAGGTGACTTGGACAACACTATCCATCAACTACACCTAATGCTGTAAATCAACTATCCCAAACAGATATCTAAGAATACTCCACTTAACAAAAATGGAATACACAATCTTCTCATGTACCCATGGACTATTCTCCAGGACAGATCGTATTTTAAGCTAAAAATCTCTTACTCAAAACATATGTACTACAGAAATCTCAAATTCCCCGACTTCAAAAATTCATTATGGTACATTTTCAGTACCACAGCTTCAGCAGACTCTAGGTCAGCACTCTATAACCAATCTCAGTATTTTCACAACAAAATATATGACTATGACCCTAAATGACATAGGTGACAACGACTAGTAGCTTCAACTCAGTTCAGATGTTTTGTCACCAAATAAATTACAAAACAAAATTAAAAACCTGCAGCTTCTGCTCTCAACACATTTTCATATGGATCATTTTCCTCCATATCTGCCATCATCATCCTAGCATAAGCACCACTATGTCCTTTTGAGGGAGCAGTCTAACAGCATCCACGTTTTCAACCCTGCCTCTCTCCACTACAGTGTTCACAAAGCACCCAAAAGAATCTGTCATTTATTATCATCATCATCATCATGCTGTTTCTCTGCCTAAAATCCTCCAATAACCTTCCACTGCTCTTAGACTGGAATGCTGGTTGCTCATCCAGGCCGACATAGTAAGGTACAGCCGTACATTCCCCATGTCTTTTCCCACTTCTCCCCACTCACAGTCTTCCTCCCACATCCCACATGGTCTTCATCTTATTGCCTGAAACACCCTAAGCTCTTTAGTACCCAGTCTTTAGTTTCACAGTTCTTCCAGAATTATCATCAGAGTTTCTAAGGCAAGATCATGGTCGAGCTTTAGGTCTAACCTTGTATTTCACCTATCCCTTCTTGTCTAGCTACATCTGGCCTTCCCCATACTATAGTGTCTTCATAATAAACTTAATTTTAAAATAGATTTGACTTTTATAAAAGTTCTTAAGAAGAGTTCTCATATACTCTGCACCCAGTTTCCCTATTTTTAATACCTTACATTACAATGGTATACTTTTAATAACCAATTTAAATGACTAAGCTCCATACATTATGAGGATTTCATGAGTTATTACCAATTTCCTTTGTGTTTCCCAGCATCCTATCCAGATGCTATTTTACATTTATTCATCATTTCTCCTTTGTTTCCACTGTTCTATGAGTTTTTCGAACTTTCCTTGTTCTTCTTCATCTTGGTGGAGTATTGGGTATTTTGTAGATGGCCAAAATGGTTTTGTCTGACATATTTCTCACAATATCACATCAAGCCTACATACTACTGACACGAGTTACCATTGATAATAGATATAACTCTAGATTTGATCACTTGGTTAAAGCAGTATTTGCTGGACTTCTCCACAGTAAGGTTTCTCCTTCTTACCCTGTTTTACACTATTATAATTCTAAATCACTAAGTACAGTTCACACTAGAGGAATAAGGGGAATTGAGATCAATTTCTGGAATGGGAAATTACAAATACAAATTATTTCGAATTCTTCTGTAAGAGAGATTATCACTTGTCCCTCATTTATTTATTCTACCATTTATTTTTTATCAGTATCTACTCATGGATATTTACATTATAGCTTGAATGACAATCCAATATTACATTATAATTTAATTTTTGCTCAAATTATTCCTGATTTAGTTATGGGGGGAGGTTCTTTCAAGTTGGCTTTCATGTCCCCTGGATATATCCCATTCTTCTGTTTATATTTTGAGCACAGAATTACTTTCTGACACCATGACACGAGATGTACCAGTTTCATTTTGCATTTGACCTGTTCCTTTTATTGGAGAATGATATTAGAAACCAAAATCTGGTTCCAGGTGAGCTCACTGCTACTGGGATGTCACTATTAATGGGCCCTCTCAACAGGCAGAGCCAGTTATATGTAGCAATATAAGCCTATGCAAAAGCACATTCCTATAAATATTTTTATATGTGACCATTTATACTTATACTAAATAAAACATTATTTTATACTGATATACCCAGTTCTAATCAAGTGCTGCATTGTGCCTTTTTAAATCACCCAATAAATTAGTTAGAATTTTCCAAATAAACAGAAATAATAGGGTGTATGTATGTGTGTGTGTGTGTGTATAAGCAATTATAAGGAACTGAATTCATGCAACCATAGAAGCTGACAAGTCCCAGATTTGTCATAGACCAGCCAGAGACCAGGAGAGCTAATGATGTAGATCTACTTTAAATGTTAAGGCCAGAGAACCGGAAGTGCTGACAGCACAGTTCTGGAAGCCTAACATCCAAAGGCCTAGTTTGCTGAAGACCCAGGAAGAAGCCAGTGCTTCACTTCAAGTCCAAAGGCAAGCAGAAAATATGTACAAGCTGGGAAGAGTCAGGCACATGGAATTTCCCCTTACTGGAAACAGGCACAGCTTTTTGTTTCTATTCAGGCATCTAACTGACTAGATGATACCCACTCACTTTGGGGAGGTGATTTGCTTTACTTGGTCTGCTGATTCAAATGCTAATCTCTCCAGGAATACTCTCACAGAAACAATCAAAACAATGCCTCACCAAATATCTGGGCATCCTCGGGCACAAAAAATTAACCATCACACTCAGTTTATGTCCAATAGAATCACTAATAATATATAATTTCTAATTTTTGCATTTATTTAATTATTCTCTGTCCCCCATCATCAAGAGTTTAATTGGAAGCAGAAGCCATACACGTTCTAACGCCATGGCCTAGAACAGTGCCTGTTATGAGGTAAAGATTAATTTGTTGAATAAATGAAAAATAACTTTAAAAGTATTAATTATGAGATTCATAGTAGAAAATATCAAAGATGAAATATTTATGGAGTATCCATGGAACTTGAGTAAAATCATCTTTCATATCCTAAACAAACAAATACTAATCCATTGTTATGCCCTGTTATCTCCATGCATTCATCCTCTCTCAAAGTTGAAGTTTTCCCCACAAGAAATTCAAGAGATGGTTGGTGTTTCTTATTTCCCCTGAAGTTTACTGTAGCAGGGCTTTAGCATGTCCAAAATAAAGTAGCACATTTCTTTCTCAAGTTTCCTTTTCTGCAACAGATACTACCTTACTACCAGCAGTGTGCAGATCAGAGAGAGGAGGCAAATGGTAGGTAGGAAGATTCTTCAACCATCCTTATATCACTAAATCACTCAGTATATGTTCTCACTCAATATCTAGGAGTCGCTCATTCCATGGCCTGAGAACCATGTCACCCATAGCTATCCAACAAATTTCAGCACCATTAGTTTTAATCTTATTGGCTTAGCATTTTTATACTCCTTTCAATGACTTCTCAAATTGCTTGCAAAGTCTTGACTATTTAGATGAAAGATAAAACAGATGTGTATTGAATGTATATTCCATGTCTGGCAAATCCTGAGCTCTTCTCTACTGTGAGATTTTAATTTTATTTTTTTAATAGAGAAGTCACTTACATATTTATTTTAATATGTAACAGAAAGAAGAAGCCAATACTATGGAAGAAGTTTGGGGAAACGGCAGGGAAAAGTATTTTCTGTGTTCTGAAAGTCTTTTATAAGAATATAAGTGAAGGAGCTGGTGCTGTGGTGTTGGTGGCTAAAAGTGCCCCCTGTGGCGCCAGCATCCCATGTGGGTGCCTGTTTGACAGACCCAGTTACTCCACTTCCAATCCAGCTATCTGCTAAAGCATCTGGGAAATATAACAGAATGGCCAAGTTCTTGGGTCCCTGAATCCAAGTAGGAGACCCAGCAGAAGCTGCTGGCTTCTGGCTTCGGATCAGCCTGCTCCAGCCATTGTGGCCATTTGAGGAATGAACCAGAAGATGGAAGATAATCTCTTTCCCTCCTCCTCTGTCCTTCCCTCCCTTCCTTCCTCCCTCCTTCCCTCTCTCCCTCTTTCTGTCCCTCTCTAACTCCATCATTCAAATAAATAAATATTTAAGAAACAAAGAACATAAGTGAAATTCTTTGACATTTGTAAGTCATGATTTGCTTATCAAAAAATCTCTTTAACATTTTGAACAAAGGAGCCTGTGTAAATTTCTTGAAATTATTCCTTGTTCATTTGAACTATTTTGTAGCTCAGAGTTATGACACAAGCTAAGTTGTGGCTATGACATTTGGCACCATGGCAAGACCACATAGAACAAAAGATCACCCAGAGCTGCCTAGAATAACAGCTCCATGCTTATGGGAAGGCAGACCTGTGCCCAAATTAAATCTTTAGTCTCTTGCACATAATTAGCATATCAAAGAGAGAAGCCAAACTAAAAGGCACATTAAGGCAACGGAACTCTGTTAGTTTGATCAGGATTCATTGCCCAGGGGTCATCAGTCAACACTGACAAAATCAAAGAGATAAAACCTGGCCAGATGGCAGGTTAACAGATGGGCATTTCCACAGCATACCGCACCTAAGGCAGGGATGAAATAAGTAAGGACTCCTGAATTGATATCCTTATTGACTCTGCTTATACAGAAACGCATCAAAGTTTGTGTCATGTCTTCCATGCAACTGTTTCCAGTCCCCTTCTATTTCTATCAAATTTCATTTGGCTCAGTGATGTGGAACAGCTGAATTATGAGTTATGTTCACCGGGAAGATGATGTCAAATATCCATGAGAAAGTACAAGCCACAACACAGGTTTTCTTGGCCAAGTCCTTCTAGTCTACCATCCATTTACTTGTAATCGCAAGCAGTTATCTACTCATCAGTCAGTGCCCTTCCATCCTGAAGGGTGGCATGCAGAGTCATCCCTTTCTCCTCTTAGAAAGTCCAAAAACAGCAGGAAGCTGGGTTTCCTTTGTTCCTACCCCTTTAGCAAAACACAGTCACATAGTCACACCACAGCAGAGCCACAAACCAAGGCAAAGCAAGGGATGAGCAAGGAGGAAACATTTTCTGCTCTTGTCCCATCTGCCTGTGTTGCAGTGTTGTATCCACTGGAGGAAAATCATTTCTGAAGTTATGTTACACCTGTACAAACCACCATGAAAAAATAAAAAGTCACCTTGTTTTCAGTCAGGTGGCAGATTTCACATCACAAAATGTAGACATTCTGAGCAGCTCATCTCTACCCTGATCATACAGTAAAATTTTCAACAAATTATTCAAATTCCCTGAACAAGCACTAGATGAAGCCCTTCAACCAGTGGCAATCTCAAGCCAGCAGGGATGTCACACATGGGTAATTCTGCATTCACTGAGTCTTTTCTCATGACATTTGTTTTTGAAAAGAGCAGACATATCTCTGGAAGCTTTTTTTTATTAAATTCTAGGCTTTAAAAATAGGCTTATTTTTCCTGTGATCTGAAGAAATGAATGTATTACCCAGTACAGTTCAGAATAGTATTATTAGAAGATCAGGCTAAGAACAAGTTTATAATTAACAGCTAGTAGATGGCTAGAATATGAGTAATGAATGCAGTTTGATTTAAGTCACATTGCCACTAAGGAAATAACATGACTGTGATTCTGGTCACCTTAGTGAAACACTCGCTTTGATTTATGTGACGCATCCATATATTCGTTCATGTCACAAATATTCCTTGAATCTCCACAAAGTGACCAAGATAATGAATCTACTGAGCTGAGTTACACAGTTTGTTCTAAAACCCAGCCCCTCTCATTGCAATGCTTTCCCCATAAGAAGGAAAGCCCAGAAGCCCTAAGCAAACTAAAACAATCCCATTCAGAATGGGGGAAAGCACACCTGCAGGCTGCAGACAGCCTGGGAGGATCTGCTTTAGACAGCCACTAAGTACTAGCTACGATGTCTTTTGGGCTGGGGGTGGGGGGAGGCAGTTCCAAGGACACTAAATCATACTCTGATGTGTCTCTGACCTCTGAACCCAGAGAGTTCAGGAGTCAAGTCATACAACCAGGAAACCATCTGGAAGAAACACAATGGTTTTAAAGTTTACTATGAAGAAATTAACAGCATTTTGTTATGAAGCTGAAGCACCACGATTTATTAAATATGGTATAAGTTTTATGACAATTTCACTCAAAATTTTACAAATATTTCACCCATTCAACTTTCCAAGAGGTCATAAAATGCCTAAGTGCATATAAATACTCCATTTATTTAAACTGCCACCAAACACCACTGGGCCAAGTCTAGCTCACCATCTGTTTTTGTGTATCCCACCAGTTTTTACATTTTTAAATGGGTGAGGAAGAAGTTTTAAATGATATTTCTTCACACATTATGAAATTCAAATTTTGGTGTCTGAAAGTAAATTTATACTAGAACACAGTCATGCACACTCATTTATCTAGTGTCTGTGGATGCTTTCATGTCAACAGCAGCTACAATGGCTTCCATGGCCCCAAACATTTACTCTCTGGCCCTTTAGAGAATGGGTTTGCTGGTATTTGAAATAACAAAGTGAATGCTGTCAAGGAAAACACTGTGGAGCTATGATAAGGCTCCTTTGCCCAACCACTGCTAACTAACTTGCTTCTTGCCACCCTAATTTGTCTTGACCAATGGAGTCCAGCCATCTCTGCCCAGGGGAAGCTTAGTGGAAAGGTACGTGGATCAAAGAAGAGAACTGATGTCAAAAGGGGAATATACTTAGAAAGAGCCAGGAGATGTGGAAAGGCAGATGTCTGTGGAGAAGAATGTTCTGGAAAGAGTAGCTACAGAGTCCATATTGTACTCAAACCTCACTCTATGAAGATAAAAACAAACACCTCACCAGCATGTAGCTTTGAGACCATTGTAAAATCACTACTCATAGCCTATACAGTAAACAAGATGGTGAGAGTAGGATATGAAGAATAATTTATGTATCTCATGCAGTAGAAAATCAGTTATCTGTTCTAATGAGTAAAATGTAGATCCATGTGTTTTGAGTAAACAAATGAAACAAAAACAATTTCAAAAACAAGGAAATCAGCTCATGATCTGTTCTTCGTTCATTGGGACATCATCAGTTACTGATAAAGTATGCCAATGTCCACACTAAAATATTATATGTGAGGGGCCGGTGCTGTGGCTCACTTGGTTATTCCTCCACCTGCGGTGCAGGCATCCCATATGGGCGCCGGGTTCTAGTCCTGGTTGCTCCTCTTCCAGTCCAGCTCTCTGCTGTGGCCCGGGAGGGCAGTGGAGGATGTCCCAAGTGCTTGAGACCCTGCACCCACATGGGAGACCAGGAAGAAGCATCTGGCTCCTGGCTTCAGATCGGTACAGCTCCGGCCATGGCAGCCATTTGGGGAGTGAACCAACTGAAGGAAGACCTTTCTCGCTGTCTCTCTCTCTCTCACTGTCTATAACTCTACCTGTCAAATAAATTTTAAAAATATTATATGTGAACAGTTTCTCAGGTGTTTGGGCATGGTAGTGAAAAGCATTAATTAACAATATTTGTTATTAATCCTACAGAGAATGCTAGTCAGAGCAACAGTCAGAGAAATAAGTCAATATGAGGCTTTCCATGTCACAGGTTGCAAGTAGGCAGTTTTTTTTTTTTTTTTTTTTTGTCAAGACAATTTAGGAAGCACGTTTAAAAAGACATACAGGCTAATTCAGCTATATTATAGTACTTCAGAATTCCATTTTCACCCCACATTTCCTTGAAGAAACTCACCACCAAACTAATGAGGTCGCTCTTAAATTAACAAGAGTGGATCTTGACATTAACTTTACAGTTCACTCAACTGAAAGAGCGTACAGCACTTAGCCATGGTATATTTATTTCAAATTTACATCAGTTGCCGAACAGACAGACCCTAAAAACTGAATTAAATCCAGAGTCTAAAGCCCCTAGGGGCAGGAACAAATACATTCTCACTCCTTCAATTCTTTGTGAAACACCTCAGACAATAATCTGTAGACACAGTATTATTTTCTCAAAGTAATAAATATCAAGACTTGGTTAACAGTTTGCATTTTGATTTAAAAGCTTGTATTCATTTTTGATCAGGGAAAAGGACAATCTCAATGTCAACTTATCACTTAATCATAAATCTGAACTTAGAGAATTCACTATCCTACTGTAGCTACTGACAACTAAAAATCTTCCATTCCCTAATGTTGCATGTTCAAAGAATAAACAAAATGCCTAGCAATAGCCAACAGTGATATCTGGCCTAGGTCTAAGGTCAAACAACAAAACAGGAGCAAAATAAGGCCAAGAATATTTTAATTTGATAGCCCAGCAAGTACAAACATAGTTGAACAAAGTTGCAGGCATCAAATCTTTAAAATGGCAGGAATCACCGCACAGGTGCACATGTGTGCATGCACAAACACACACACACACAAACACACACACCTTAAAAAAAAACCTTACAGTGGTAGAGTGTGAAACATACTACTCCACATGTGAACATGGATGCCAACTCCAGAAGCTAATATGGAACCATGCAAACCAACTTCCCTAAACCCAACTACCATCGATTTAAAATTCAAAATTTATATTTATCTAGGACTTTCTATAAAACCTAGATATAAAATTTCTCCAATGCACCAGGAAGATACATTATGATGTGACTCAAGTCACATATGAAATCACCATCAACACAACCAAGACTTAAGCATATCCCTTTCGTCACTCCTTCATGTGCCAGGCAGACAGTTTTAAGCCATAATTTGTAAATACTTTGAATTATTGCATAGGACAATATGCAACACTGATACAGCTCATGTTTTGATATTTTTAAAATCTCAATTTTCAATGAAAATTTGTCAGCTCCTCCCAGTGCATCAGCTAGATCATAGCAACAATCATCTCTGAAAGTAGAAATAACTCTCTCATGACACCAACAGTTAATAATGACCACAGTGTCCTCAAAAAGTTCATGTAAGTCCTATAAACACCTTACAAACAGGTCTGGAAGCTACCCCTTAGAGTATAGCCAAAACAAGCCCAGCTGGTATCAAATTCCTGTTACAAATTTTTTTATGTTGATGCTTCCCAAGACTTTAAGAATATGGATAAAAATGAGAACTCTAAAGTCATTCTTGTTCCTAGTAGATTTTCCAGCCTTTGTCACTGCTATGAGAACACCTGTTGCTGTAAACACATAGTAAGGTACAAGGAATAAGAAGTAAAGGTAAGACTAATAAAAATGTCTACAGGCTAGTCAAAATGCCCAAGGGCCCAACATCTGGGAAGATGCATGGCACACATGCCAAGTCTCACTCCCGGCCAAGACAGGTAAGGAGAGCAGCTCCACAGCCTGCTGTGATGCTCCACTCCTTCCCCCTTGGGAAGGACCTCTGAGGCATCTCCCACTCCCTACTTAGTCACAGGCCACATACACCTCATCTGACCACCTGACATGCGCCATTCCAAAGTATAGTGAATTGGTGGCTATCTGACCTTCAACAGTGCTGCCCTGTGCTTGTCCATGTTTAAAGGCATCTCATAACTCCAACTATGAGTAGACGCCAGCAAGGACATAAATAAGACCAATGGTGAAGGACATCTGGAGAGGAAATATGCAAACATGTACAGGTATCACTGGATCTCATTATACCTGCTTTTAAAACTGCTGATTCATTCATTATTTATGATAACTAACTCGGTAAGAAACTGAGACGGGTTCCCAGAAATCAGCAGAGAGTAAAAATCTAGAAATAAAGAATGAAATAATTCACAACAGGCCAAGATGTAGAAATTACTTAGGTGTCCATCAGTGAATTAATGGATTTTAAAATATGGAAATGTAGCATAGCTATATAACACTATTCAGCCTTTAAAAAACACAGGAGGGGCAAGTGGCGCAGCAGGTTACACCATCACTTACAATGTCTGCACCCCATCCTGGAATGAGAATTGGGGTCCCCACGACTCTGCCTTTGGCCCAGTTTCTAGCTACTGTAGTCCTGGGAGGCAGCAGATGATGGCTCAAGTGTTTGAGCCCTGCCGTCCAACTGGGACACCAAATGAATTCTTGGATCTTGTCTTCAGGGTGGCTCAACACTGGCTGTTGTGGACATTTGGAGAGTGAAGGAAAAGATGGCGTTCTCATTCTCTTTGTCTCTCCCCCTCACCCTGCCTTTAAAGTAATAAAAATGAACTAAACTTTAAAAAGAGGAAATTATGTCATTTCAAACATAAGCATACATGAGAACATTTTGTTGAGTGAAATAAACCAAATACAGAGGTGCAGAAAATATGATATGATATCACTATATTGGGAATGTGTTACAGTGAAATTCATAGAAACACACAGTGGAATGATATTACCAGAGGCTACAGTTGTAGATGGGGCATAATAGAGTGATTGGCCAACAGATACAAAGTTAGAATGTTTAGAAAGGAATAATAAATTCTTGGTGCTCTGTTGCACAGCATGGTGTCTGGAATTAATAATAATGTATTGAATAGTTCATAGTAGCTAAAGGAGAACATTTCAAATGTTCTCACAACAAAATAAATGATAAATATTTGAATTGGCGGTTCTGCTAATCACTTTGATTATTCTATAATGTATATATGTACCGGAACATCACATTGTACCCCTGCAATTATTGATTGTCCACTAAAAATAACATAGAATGTTAAAGCCCAATGACATGGAAAGAAGAGTCACTACCTTCACTTTGTGACAACAGAGTGAAGGAAACAAAGGGCTCCTGCGCACTGGGAGCAAACCAAGGTCTCAGCTGACTGAAAAATTAATAGTAATCAGAGCCAGCATTAATAGGGCACCTACTGCGTGGCTGGCACCATTCAGAGCACTTCATATATATTCACATATCTAATACTCTTACAACATATGTGTAAGACAGGTACCATTATCATCTCTCTTTTAAAGATGAGCCAATTGAGGCACAAAGTGTAAGTATTTTACCTAAGGAAACATAGCTGTTACCTTCCATTTTCATGGACTATCCTATGTTCAAACAGCACCATCTGTCTTTTAGAGCAATTTCAAAGTTTTCCATACAATATTCTATCTAGTAATTGTTTTCTCCTCAAAAATCCGTATCTTTTGGGAAAGTACTCAAAGAATTCATAAACTGAAATATGGTCGAATAGGTTAAAATGTCACCAGCATCTCAAAATAAATTTGATTTTACATGTTCTTACATTTCATGAATTTTAGACCATACTATGAGGTTCAAAATCAATTAAATTCTACTATTAAAATGTCTGCAATGTATCATCTTGGATAAGTTAATAAATAAAATAGAGCTTGCAGGTAGATAGGAAGGTAAATGCATTTTAATTATCTCAAATATCTTAATTATCTCTGCCTGATAACGACACAGCAATTAAGATCTAAATATGTTATAGAGGATACAACTGCTAACTTCCTATTGGGTCACATAGCTGAGTAGCACTAACATCTAATAAAATGGGGAAGGTTTAGGCCCTAATTTTCAAAGAATTCTACTGTCTGTGAGCAAAACCAAGGTCTGGGACTCCCTGCAGCATGCTTCCCTCACACTTACCTGCTCCCTGACAACTGCTCCTTGGTTGGCTCTGTCACCATCTCCTTGCGAGCTCCAAGGAATTTAACAGGGTGACATTCTCTTCTAAAAGGGCTACACCAAGCACTACTAGAGGAGTAACTCTCAACCTCTTTTGGTTCAGAACCTGGGAGGAAAGTTATGATGCCACGTGCTTATGGCTCAGGAATCTATGAGGACAAACAGAGAGAGACTGAATAGTTAGGAATAAGCATTTCAGAAGCTATTATTTGTGATGAGTGAAAGATGGCCACTCTCTAAAAGAAGGGCCAGACTCCATAGGCAGTCTATCTTGTGGTCCCTTGAATCTGAGTTGATGCTGAGATTTGGTTTAAACAAGAGAATGCAGATGTGAAACTGTGATTCCTAAGTTACACCTTAACAAATTAAATTTGTTAACTTCCACCTTTCATACCCTTGGAATCAGTTACCCTGCTGGGAGAAGCACAAATCACACGAGAGTAGAAATGAGGTGACAGCACCCACAGAGCATCCAGCTACCAGCCAGAAGCAAAAACAAGTCAAACGCGTGAGCCACCCAGGACCCAGTCAAATCTCAGGGCTGTTACCTTTCAGATGTCACCACGAGTGAAGAAGCAGCTGACACCTGACCTCAGTCAACCCACAGACCCTTGAGAGATACTGAATGACAAATGTTTAAACTGCTAAATACTGAGGTGTTTTTCACGCAACAATAGTCAAAACCTTTCCAATCCGTCTTAGAGTCCCAGGCTGAAACCAATTCCTGAGGGCTTCAGCTTCATACAGGATGAGCCATGATTGACCCAGAAACATCAAGATGGCTAGAATTGGAAGAAGAACCCCTGTCAATATGGCACCTAACCCCGGGAGCTCTGGAACTAGACTGGTAGAGTCTGAATCCCGGATTTGCCACTTGCCTTTACCTGGTATAAGTTACTGAACTTCTCTGTGCATCAGTTTACCTTTGTATAATCAGAGGCAACACTTGGTTTGTGGGTCATCCTTAACAGAAATACTAGGCAGGCAGGCAAAATTTATCTGAGCACAGGCTGCTCCTGTATATAAGAATCTACATGTTAGGAACTTTCTAACTGATTTCATTAGCTACCAAGCTTTACATGTATCTTATTGAGTCCTGGAAAGTTATTTCATATCTGGCAAGATCCAAGGTATCATCATCTCATTCACATCATGTTGTTTTCCAAATACTATTCACATTCTTTGCTGAAACTATCAGATCACAGCGGTATTTATATGTGTCATAATAAAATTTATCCCAAACATATTGATGATACTGAGAGATTTTTCTTGGTATTTGGTTCTCTACTGGGGAGGAAGAGGGTCATATTTCATATATAGGTAGGGGGTCATGCTTTTGCCAAAATACGTATTGACTTTTTTTAAAAAAAATAAAGCAAAAATTCTGTAGTAATCAATATTTTGTTATAAGATTAGTATTAAATAAATGGTATTTTATCCAGGCTCCTTATTTCTTCTCTACTTTAAAATGTACATCAAGGACCTACTTCTATTTACCACAAGATTAACCACCCCAAGTGAGTTAATATATTATAGCCATCAGCTAAAGTTTTTAAAATACTTAAGCATTCAATTTTAGCTCTTGATCATCTGACCACAACCCTTCTCATGGGACTTTGAACTGGAGTCCCTAAACTCTCCCATTTCTTCCCACATATTTATATCCATAAAATTAAAACAGGCCCAATTATACTACCCATATGATAGTCACTGGACACAGTCCCATCTGTTATTCAAATCAGCTATAATAGATCCATAAACTGATACTCAAGTAGTTCAATTAAAGGTTTTGAAAAAATGTGTCAGCTTTATGCCTATCTTCAGCATGATAACATCACTTATCCATATTAGTTCTGCTTCCTCTTTCTAAATCATTTATAAGCCTCAGGTCAGCTGGAGAAAATTCAGATTTTCATTTCATGCTTGCTAATCATGCCTTAACTTGTGACTATCAGATATGCAAATTAATTACAGACTATATGAAGTTTGCACAAATTAAAAACTGATATGTAAATTATTAATGCAGCAGTAATTCCACTTACTTCTGCAAACACAGTTTCATCTGTGTTACATTGCTCAATGCAAACCAAATTTAGCAATTTAGATAGATACAGGAAACTCTAGATTTTATAACATCTTCCAACTTCTCCACTCACTTTTTCCTTCTCTTCCCATTGCCTCCTTTTCTTCTCTATTTTTGAACCCCACTTTCTTGTGTCTGAATGTCAGCCCCATCTCACTAGTCAAGCTCATCATTCATGTACTATTCAGCTTTCCTTTAAGACTCCATTCTTAATATTTTGTATTTTGCATTTTACCAACATGTTCAAAGAACCTGAATAAGTTCCATCATGATTTTTTAAAAGCAGCCTATTTCCCAGACCATTTCTAGGTTTATATGTGTTGTGTGCTGGTTAAAGAATAGATACAGTTTCAATGGTATTACAGAGGGTAACTACTGGGGATACTTCTGCACCCACTCTGTAACTGAACAAAGCAAAGAAGGAAAGTGGCCAAAATTTAATTGTGGGAGAAAGAAAACTTGCACCAAAAATAAAGCTTGGTTAAATGAAAAGGATACTTAGATTAAAACTAACAGTTTCAACCAAAATTTCCATACTAGTAAAGATTTGCTTGCCTTGAATCCGTTTTCCATAAATGAAGCCATTCAGGATTTAACTGCTTAAATTAACAAAATATTACTAAAATAAATTATGTAACATTTCCAATTTATAAAATTGATTGGTAGAGCATAAGACATTTTATTAACTTACCCTTTTGAGACAAAGGTGGGTATAATTTGACAAATAAATAGCAAGTTAATAAAGGAAAACATTTGATTAAAATGTATGGAGTTTCTCAGATAGAACTTCATGGCCTTCTCAAAGCACATCTCTACAAATTCTAAATCTTGGTCTGACTGTGGCTTGCACAGAATGTTTATAAGCAGCAGCATAAGTTATATACTAAGCTATGACTCAAGCACACTCATGTTACCAAAATTATTTTTTGGGCAAAATAAATGCAACTGTTTACCTGGCAGGGCTGCTTCATTTTAATGGCTATGACATGGTATCTGTAGCAGCAGAGCTCACAAGTCCAGGACCCTCTCTCACTGATCCACTTTAGCAGACACAGCTGATGTGTGTAGCGGACTGACCCATCACATCGGCAGGGATTTAACAGCTCACCCTAAAAAGAAAATGGCTCATGATGAGTATTTGTGTCTGTGCCTCTGTGTTTAAAATCGAATGCTTGCTTCCTTTTCTTCCAAAGCCATTTACCCAGCTCTATCCTAGAAAATGAAATTAAAATTTTATACCTCTGATGGGAATGAAACTAGAGCCTTAAAACTATTTCAAAGATATTGCTCAGAGTTACGACATAAATGTTCTACCAACATACAAAATGTCTGCGAGGTATAGCTCCCGGTACCCTGGGGGGAAAGCTGGACTATTAAATCTCTTTAATAACTTTTAAGTGGATGGTCAGATGCATTTCCTCTGCAGTTATTCTTAATCATCGCTAAGGAAGAAACGCATGGCATCCCAGAAAGCCGCCTGCAATAGCCTTATGCTTTCATTTTTTTTCTAAATGTAGCATCATAAATATTGACTTAAGGCACTGTATTCCTGAAAGCCTGAATATTTGTATGCAATTTCCTTACTTTTAAAAATATTAAACCTAATGTGTTCTCAGACCACACATACGAGAGATATAGACTGTCCTTCCCTCTGCATTACTCTCGGATGAGTTTGCAGCACCTCTAATAGTGTTTATAATTTTAAAATTGTGTTTCTAACAAAATGCAAAGTACTCTGTTGGCTAAACGGGCTTTATTGTGAAGTACTTTCCCATTTCTCTGGTAAGAACTGCAAAGCGATTTCCAAATCAGTAAGATTAAGTCACTGAAATCTGCAACAGACTCTGCCCGTTTCCCGGTGACATAATTCGCCCCCCAGTTTGTGGTAAGACTACCCTACAGATTTCCTTCTATATTTAAACCAAAATCATCGAGCAACCCACAAGAGATACTCATGTCACTCTCCTCAAAGCACCTGAGGAACGTGAAAGCGCAAAACCAGGCAGGACAAAGACAAGTGTGGAGGGTCACAAAGAGGAAGGCAGAACGTGCAGCGGCTGCTCCCGAGGTGGGACCGCAGCCCTAAACCCGCTGGGAGGCGCGCGCTGTCCCTGGTGCTGAAAGGTCGTCCAGCCAGAGCCGCCGCCGAGCCGGAGCCGGAACCCGCCGCGGGACTCCCGCGGGCCTTACCTGCTCCGCGCCCTGAAAGCAGATCTTGCAGATGGGCTGGTGCTGGTGCTGGTGCCCGGCGCGCCGGTCGCCGCCGCCGCTGCTGCTGCTGCGGCTGCTGCACACTGAGCGCGTCTCGGGCTGGTCTCCTGAGCCTGGCCGCTCGCCCTCCCCGCCCGCGCCAGCCTCCGGCTCCCCCGGGCCGCCCTTCCCGGCTGCTGAATCGGGGGCCGCCGCCTCCGGGAGGTGCCTTGGACCTTCCCCCGAGTCTCCAGCTGCGGACACCTCCCTGCCGGCGGGTGGTAAGGGAGGTGGCGGCGGCAGCTCGTCCGCGCCCCTGCGCCGCGGGGCCACCTCTCCCGGCGGCTCCTCTGGCCCGGCGGCGCACTCGGGGGGCGCTGGGGGCGAGGGCAGCCGCGGCAGGTGGCGCGGGGCCTCGGGGACCGGGGCCGGCTTACCGGGCGGCGGCGGGGGCGGCTCGGCGTCCCCGCTATCCGCCCGGCGACACAGACTGCCACCGTGGCCACCCTCCAAGCTCATGGTGCTGCCGCCGCCGCCCTCCCGCCCGCCTGCCCAGCGGGCCAGACTCGGACTACGGCCGAGGGAGAGTGGAGGGGGAGGGAGGACAGAGGCCCAGAGGGAGGTGGGAGACTACGGCAGGGGCACTGGGCTGGGGGCGGGGCGGGACGCGGAGGGCCCGGCGGCGAGGCAGAGGCGGCGGCAGAAGCAGCTGCTCCGCGGAGCCGCCGGCTGGGCTCTACTGGAGGCGGCGCCGAGTTCGGCTGCGCGCGAGAGCCGCGCCGCGGAGGGGCCTGGGGACGTCGGGGGCGGGAGGGAGGAGCTGCGAGGCGGCGGGTGGCGCGGAGGAGGGTGGAGGGGCTGGTGCAGGCTGGGGTGCCGCCTTCAGTGGGAGGGGGACGTGGAGGGACAGGCGCGACCCGGGGCGAGATGCGGAGATCCCGAGCCAGAATTGGGGGACCACCCCCTTGCCGCCTGGCTAACTCCGCCCCGAGCCCGCTCACGTCGGTTCGGAGGCAGATGACCTCTTTCCCAACGGTGCAGCGGTGCAGCTCCCGCGAGGCGGGTAGGGACAGATGCAGGGGCAGGGGTCGTAGGCCTCGGGGCCAGAAACCGTTACTGGGTGAGCAAGGAGGACGTGGTGGCGTGGGCTGGGTGGGGTGGGGTGGGAGGAACGCTGGTAAGCCAGCGGGCGGGGGCGCACCGCGTGGGCAGGGCAGGGGCTTGGGACCCCTGGTCTGCAACCGCCCGGCGCGTGACCACTGCCCATGTTCCTGGCCCCTGGCCTCTCCTTCCAGGGCACCTTGTCTGCTCCAGGGGAGAGGTAAGACAGAAGTCTTGGGAGCACGTGTCCTCGGGCGTCCTCCACCCCGTTTCCTCCAGCAGTAAGTATCCCCGGCTGTTAGTAAATATCTTGGTGCCTTGGAGGTCGGAGGGTCATTTGCTGGAATGGGCCCTAATGGAGGAGCCTGGGTGCTACGACCTGTGGCTTGTGGTCACCTTCATCCTCGCGGTAGGATGGAAGCAAATGACACAGTCCCTTACCCAGAAAAAGTGGCTGCCGTTTCGGTTCTGGGTTTCATTCACCTCGAACCCAGTTCCTCCAGAACTCCACCCTGCCAAACCACTCTGGGATGCAAGCTGGCCCAGGACCTTTTTGAAATAAACTCCTTCACTGGCGGGCAACTGCCTGGAAATCTGTGCACATGCGGTAGATCCCCAGTGCAGGCAGAGAGAAGTCGTCAGGGTCTGGGTTTATATACTGCAACGTGTCCATCCAAATCAAAAGTGATTGCCGCTGATGTAACACATAACGTCTCTGACACACCGGCTGCATTTTTAGCTGAAGAGCCAAGATCAGTGAGGCAAAGCAACTTGTTCAAGGTCACAGGACTGTTAACAAAATTCCAGCTCAGAAACCAATGATTTTTTTTTTCCAATCCTTTCTTCTGCCTCCTAAAATAGTATTGTAGTGCATGGAGTGTTGGTGGCACTCCCATTAATAGTTAGATGTTCTGAAATGGTTCAGATAAACTACTGGTTTAATTTTTCCATTACATATTTTGGCAGTAAGATGTGCATGTGATTGAAAAAAATGAGCAGCTTTAAAAAAAAAAAACAGAAATTGCTTTGATTAGAAGGCAGAGGATAAAGAATTCAAGAATGCTTTGTCACAAATGGCCTCAGATGAAAGAGTCTCCAGGAATGTCCCCTGACACTTAGCCCCCTTAGATTAGCTTATTTTTGGTAGCAGAGTGGCAGGCAGCAAACACATTTTAAAAATGATAAACCCGGAATGCCCTGGGAATTTACCACATGAAGAAACAAGGTTGTAGATGTACTTTCATTTGAGGTTATCACCCGTCAAAATTGCATTGCACAAATTTATGTGTTACTACAATCTTAAGATAATCATAAGCCTTAATCATAATTTCTTGAGTTAAATGGTATCTAATTTTGTACAGAATTCCCTAAGTTATTCAATCCATGATCAGTAAATGTCTACCAGGTACAATAAAATACCTTATTGCCCAAAGGACAGCATAAAAGCTATGGATTCTCTATAAATAATGTCGACTAGTTCAGAGAGCAAAGTGGCATGGATAAAGGAAGAAAAAGGCACAAGGCTAAATGTATCCTCTGAATTGATGACTTCTGTAAAATAATTAACTCCAGTAGGAGAAAATGATGTTTCCTTGATACAATGGGTAACCACATAAAATCAGCCCTTCCATGCTTTAGTGACCTCCTAAACTGACCCCTCTGGAATAAAGAGAAACTTGTTCCTGATCGTCAGGTAATCCAAGGATTCTCCAGTGGATCAAGAAAAAATATCAGCTTTGTAACTTTGACCCTGTCATCAGTCAAAAGCATACAGAATAATGGGGAAACCAGAAAGGGTGAATCACTCTCTGCGCTGGCACCCACAAGAAAGGGAGATGGAGACACAGATGTCAGAGAAAGGGCAGTGCACTGACAGTCACTATCTAAATGTGCATCCAACCAAGTAAAAAAGATGACTGAAGGGGAACAGTTTTACAAATGTGGGCAAGTACAGAAAGGCACACCAAAGCTGCTTCAAGCTATATAAATGAGGAGAAAGATAAAAATCATACCACAAATGCTTTAAAAATTTCATTGTCGTGCCCCCCACCCAGAACAAAACACACCCTTCAACAAATGGGATGTTTCATTATTACCTGTAGAGATCAGGAGTTCCTTGAGTCCATAGATGTCCCCAAAAGTTCTTGGTTGACATTAACAGGTAGAATATTCTCCTTGATGGTGGCATGTACCAAGGCCATCTCACTAGTCCAAGTGATCAATTTCAGTTCACAATTGATCACACTGATAGGTCTAAGAGTCAAAGGGATCACACAAACAAGACTAGTGTCTGCTAATACTAACTGATAGAATCAAAAAGGGAGAGAATGATCCAACATGGGAAGCGAGATACACAGCAGACTCATAGAATTGCAGATGAACTGAATAGCACTCTGGCCTCAGAATCAGCCCTTAAGGCATTCGGAACTGGCTCAAGAGCCCACGAGAGTATTTTAGGCATGGAAAGCCAAGACACTCTGGAAAAAAAAGAAGACCTAAATGAAAGATCTCTGTGAGTGAGATCCCAGTGGAAGGAATGGGGCCATCAAAGAAGGAGGTACCTTTCTCTGAAGGGAGGAGAGAACCTCCACTTTGACTATGACCCTGTCAGAATAAGATTGAAGTCGGTGAACCCTAAAGGCTTCCACAGCCTCGGCAACTCATGACTAGAGCCTAGGAAGATTACTGACGCCATAAACAAGAGTGTCAAATTGTTAAATCAACTTCAGGAGTCACTGTGTACTTACGTCTCATGTGGGATCTGTCCTTAATGTGTTGTCCAATGTGAAGTAATGCTATAACTAGTACTGAAACAGTATTTTACACTTTGTGTTTCTGTGTGGGTGCAAACTGATGAAATCTTTACTTAGTATATACTGAATCAATCTTCTGTATATAAAGATAATTAAAAATGAAAAAAAAATCTTGGTGTTAAATTGGAAATTGCATAGAAAATTAATCAATTTAAAAAATATATATCATGTAGGATCTCTGTCCTTAATGTGCTATACATTGTGAATTAATACTATAACTAGTACTCCAACAGTATTTTTCACTTTGTGTTGCTATATGAGGGCAAACTGTTGAAATCTTTACTTAATATATAGTAAACTGATCTTCTGCATATAAAGAGAATTGAAAATGAATCTTGATGTGAATGCAAGGGGAGAGGGAGTGGGAAAGGGGAGGGTTGCGGGTGGGAGGGAAGTTATGGGGGGGAAGCCATTGTAATCCATAAGCTGTATTTTGGAAATTTATATTCTTTAAATAAAAGCATTATAAAAAAAAGAATATTCTCCTTGATAAGCCCTTCAGACAACAGAATAGTCTGGGGTGCTCTGCAGAATTTTCTATTTGTTCATGTTCAGTTCTTGGAGACATCCCCAAAATTATTCAGTCAGCACCTTTGGTTTACCTTCTTTAGTCTGTAGCTACTGAGAATTCTCAGTAGCCATCAAAAAGCTGAGAGAAATGAAATTAAGAATCCTGAGTATATTATTGAGTTATGTTGTACATAAAATCTATGTACATTCTGTGTTATTACCAGAGTCAATACATAGTATAGGTCCATTGTTCATCAGAAGGGAAGCAGGGTCACCATCCATGCAGATAAGCCCTGATGGATAACTCTATTCTAAGCTCTCCATTGAGCTGTATACCTCTGTATCAAATCATGCTATTCACAGCCATTTCAGACTAATCAGATCCAGAAGCAAACAGCACCCCCAAACCTTTCCCCATCATCATTATGGCACTAAAGCAGTTCATTCAGTCACTCAAGCAAAAATCCTTGAAGTCTTTTTTTTTCACATAATATATTCAATATATGAAAAATTTCTTTCAAAAGTATTTTCAAAACAGAATACATCCAGTTCCTCTACTCTTCAGCACCATCTCCGTCATCCTAGTACAAACCACCGTTTGGAAGCACCATGACTATCAAAACACCTCTGAAATGTCCCCTGCTTCATTTCCTTCAACTTATCCCATATAGCAGTCAGAATGACCAATTTAAGTCCAGCCACATCAGTGTCTTGCCTGGTACCCACCAACAGACTTCCCATCACACTTGGTATAACATCAAAAATATAAGCATATGATACAAGTCATCAACCCAGCCTCTGGTTAGCTATCTGAAGACATCTCCACACCTTCCCAGTCACCTACCCCCTCTTCTTGCTATTAATTGGAAACACACGAATGTGTGCAATGCCCCAGTTATACCTCTCTTCACTCTCTCAGTTGGTATTATGCTTGCGTCATTCATCTTTCTGCTCAGAGATACCTCATCAAAAAAACATTCCATGCATTTCCATCTGAAACAGAATCTCCCACTCCCATTTTAATTCTAATCTTGGTCCAGTTTTACTACTTTTAATCTCATCTTTACTAACCATTTTATGAGAGTACTTCAAAAAGTTCATGGAAAATTGAATTAAAAGATATTTTTGATTGAAAAATACTTTTGAAATCCTATTTTTCCAGAATTTCATTTCTGAGAACTTTTGAAGACCGCTAATATGCATGGACTTTGATTTTTTGCATCAAAATAGATTTTAAATTCCATTTCCCATGAGTTTCTTAAAGTACGTTAAATGTGTCTCCATATGGTGTGTATCTGGCTTGCTTGTTTTCTCATCTAAAGTCCTCAGCTGGAACTCTGGCCTCGGTTACCAGTGCCTAAAAAAGTACCTGGCAGAGTAGTACTTAGCCAATATTTATGCAACAAATGTATGAATAATCCAGTCCATCAAGCAGGTAATTATTCATCAGCCTCTGTGTTGAAGACACCTGGTTAAGCTGTAGTTCGCAGGTGGGAATGCAATCTGTAAAAATATGCTTCTGTAGAACAAAATATTTTCTTCACTGCTGAAGTACTTGGTTCAAATTTTTTCTGTTCTCTTAGTAATTTGTAGTTGCTGCTTAATTAGTCATTGGCTACCATGCATAAGTGAGGTCAAAGTCTTGGATGACCTTGATTTCATGTTCACTAAAGACACTTGTCAGAAATTGGAAGATGTTGAGCCACTGGTTTCAGGGAGCCATATGAATGTGGATAGATGGTAGTCCGTATATTTGACCAATCTCATTGGTTACCCTTGTGCTCTCCTACCGTTCAGTGCATGGTGTAGAATGTATGTGAAATTCTACCCTTAAGTTCAGTACCATCCTTTCCTCCAGTCTTTCTAGCTGTGCCACCTGTGTCTCTCCACTGTTTTCTGTCCCTGCTGGCTCTTCCACACATAAAGACCTCCAAATCTAAGCCAGCCAGGCAGGCCCCTCTCTGTCCTTATTAGGTATCTTGGTTTTCACCAACTTACTTGCTTTGAACTGGCATTTCTCCAAGAACCTGATATCTTCTCTGGAAGCTCATGGCTCCCTCAACTCATCACAAATTCCTACCAAAAAATACTCTTTTCAACCCCCCCCCCAAATAATTTAAAACCTTTGAAACAATAAATTCATACCTTAAGAACCTGTCTAGTTTGTAAAGCATTGTACTGTGTTAAAAAAATAATAACCAAGCATTATTTTTCTCCTTAGTCTCCCCTGGCTTGAACTTTGGCAGCACAGAAGTGCTTTGTACATGAGAGATGTGCAGGCATTAAAACCCACTGAATGGCTATGTGCACAGCATATCCAGAACCTCCCCTACGTCTGCAATGCAGCTGAGTCAGTGTGACTTGATTGGGCCACCCAGGCTTTGCAAGGATCTCAAATAAAGCTATCTTCAATTCTCCTCAGCTGAATATCATCTATTTTTCTATCAAACTCACATTAAATGTGATTTTTGTAATCTTTGTCATGTTTTGCCTTGCACTGTATAGTGAGGTTTGTACTTATCTGGGTTTTCCCCGTGATGTTAGCTGATAAGTCATTTGGTTTGAGTCTGTTTGCATTTAAGTGACCCTTTTCTCTAACTCATTTAGTTAGTATGATGGCTGACACTAGTGGGAGCTCAGCATATGTGGAATAAATAAGTAAATATTAACTGAAATCCTCATCCAAAGATATATTGTTATATTGTTTGCTTTTTTATAAAGATCCATACAAATAACAATTTAAAGAGGGTTACATTTCCATGAAATTAGAGTGGAGAGCAGAGGGCTAGTTTACTAGACTGAGAACTTTGTAGCCCATGTACAGATGAAGTATTGAGGAGTCAATCAAATGTTACAAGCACAGCAGACAAGTTTCCTTTCTGCCCTCTCTCCCTGCCCATTCTGCTGCAGAATATTGATCTTATTCTCCAGACTGATCTTACCCATCTTATCCAAATTGGGCACATGACCAATTTGACCACCGGTGTGAGATACATGGAAATCTGAAGCAAGAAACACACTTGGCTATTTTGTTGGAGCCTGGCTTCACCTGGGTGCTGGCCTGAATCCTAGCTCCCACGGGGTTCCTACCCTTTCCACTGGGTCTCTGCCTAAGAAGAGACCTCCTTAAGACAAGAGGAGGAGGCAACACCAAGTTTACAACAGACACCAAATCTCTCAGGTCACACCCTCACTACCCTGCTCTCTCAGACCTTAAAAAAGGCAAGGACAGACCTTTAATTGCTCCAGCCTTGACCATGTACTGCTGATGAGTCACTGAAAACCCCTTTCACAAAATCACATGGTTGATGTGTGTGAATAGCAGCTTCATGGAGGAACAAAAATGTTTTTCCAGAATGTGTTTGTTATCATTTCTTTACCATAGTGAAAAACCCCAGGCAGCTATTTGTAAAGAGATGAGATTTATTTGGCTATAGTTTTGGAGGCCCCAAAGCATGGCACCTGCCTTGACTAGTTCTGGGGAGGATCTCATGGTGATGAAACACACCTGGAAATGGGAAGCGACGAGAGAAGGGTGAGGCTTGCTATTCTCTCAAGAACTGCCAAGGAGTAGAACTTCGTCCCCTTTGAGGTCTCCAAAGGCTTAAAGACCTCCCACTAGGCACCACATCTAAAAGGTCCCCATCATTTCCCAGTAAATACCCCTTGGAGACCAAGCTTCAGTATGTGAACCCTTGGAAAACACTCAGATCATATCCATGCCATAGCACAGGAAAATGCCTGCTTGACAAATGAAAAGGGATGCCAGCTATGCCTCCATCTTGTAGTTGACTTCTAGCCTAATCAATTTATGGTACTTGCCAGTTCCTTCCTACTGACCAGCTGAGGACCCAAATCTGTCCTTCCCCCTCCCCACCAAGTTACACCAACAACATGAACCTACTCCCTAGAAGATACTGAATGTTTACTGAAATGCAAAATCAAGAGTTTTAAACCACAACCATATGCAAGACTTCTTAAATGTAGGATGTTTTGATTAAGTGGGCATAGATTAAAACCATGAAAGAAAAAAAAATATTTGGTATTATGGAAAAGAACCCAATATGCTGGAGTGTGTGTGTGTGTGGGGGGGGTATATATGTGTATAATGGAATAGGTGTGGGGAATCTCACAATAATGAGTGCCATCAAACAGGGGATTGGATGCAAAACACAAAACATCATCTGTGCAATCAACAGTTAGCAAGTGGCAAACTTTTGGTAAGGCAATTTCAGAGATACAAGGGTATATATGACCTCAGAAAACACATAGTAAAACTAAAATAAAAGCCAGAAACATGTTACATAGGAGTCTTAGTGGAATATTAAATATCATTGTGGAAGTTCACATGTATAAACAGTTCTGCAAGGAAAGATGATTCACTGTAAGGAAGTCTCAGAGTGGGTCATTTGAGCTCGGGTTTAAAGAGTACAGAAGAGTGTACGCGGTGTGCTCTATATCAGCAACTAACAAAACCAAGGGAGCCCTGGTGGCATTTGGTACAGTGTTTAAGGCTCTGTTTGGGAAGCTTCCATCCCATATCAGCATCCCTGAGTTGGAGTCCAAGCTCAATTTCTGATCCAAATTTCTGCCAGTGCATACGGTAGGGAAGCAGCAGGTGATAGTTCAAGTACTTTGGTCCCTGCCACCACTATGGGAAACACAAATTGAGTTCTGGACTCCTGGCTTTGGCCTGTCCAAGCCCCAGCTGTTCTTGGCATCTGGGGAGAGGACTAGTAGATGGAAGATCTATCTCTGTTTCTGTCTCTCTGCCTTTCAAATAAATGAATGAAATTAAAAACTTTGAATTAGGTAGAGAAACTTCTGCACGTATTTCTATTAAATTTAATATGGGGACTATTCAGAAAAAAAGAACCCTGAGAAAAGGACGTGATTCAAGTTTATAAAAAAAAAAGAAAAGAAAATGGTGATATAGGCCTTTGGCCTAGTATTAAGGATGCCACTTGAGACACCTACATCCTGTATGAGATTACCTAGGTTCAAGTCCCAGCTGTGCGTCCAATTCCAACTTTATGTTGATGTGTACTCTTGGGAGCAGCAGCAATAGCTAATGTAGTTGTGTACTCTTGGGAGCAGCAGCAATAGCTCATGTAGTTGAGTTCTTGCCACCCATGTGGGAGCCCTGGATTGAATTCCTGGCTCTTGGCTTCAATCTGGGCAAGCCCTCAGCTGTAGTGGGCATTTGGGGAATGAACTATTAGATTGCAGGTTTCTGTCTGTCTCTGATAGCTGATATTTTTATAAATGAATAATTAGTGTAAGAATGTAGATGATAAGTAGGAAGAGCATACTACATATTTGACATATTATGAAGTAAGCACCTGGCCCGGTGCCACAGCTCACTAGGCTAATCCTCCGCCTATGGTGCCGGCACCCCGGGTTCTAGTCCTGGTCAGGCGCTAGATTCTGTCTCAGTAGCTCCTTTTCCAGTCTAGCTCTCTGTTGTGGCTCAGGAGTACAGTGGAGGATGGCCCAAGTCCTTGGGCCCTGCACCCACATGGGAGACTAGGAGAAACACCTGGCTCCTGGCTTCGGATCAGCACTGTGCACCAGCCGCAGTGGCCACTGGGGGGTGAACCAAGGAAAAGGAAGACCTTTCTCTCTCTCTCTCTCTCACTGTCCACTCTGCCTGTCCAAAGAAAAGAAAAAGAAACAAGCACCTTGTGTTTCAAAAATATCACTGTAAGAAGAATTTGGACCATTTAATTATGAAGAAGTCACTTTTCCAGGAAATGCAAACCAGAGTCACCTGAAAACCAGGAAATAAGCAAACCAGTCTCTCAAAGACCTCAACATAACAGACACACACACACACAAAAACTCATTTACTAATAGTCCCACTTCTCTGTCAGGTGAGACCATCACATGTGTTATGTTTGATTTTAAATATAATCTTAATATGTTTACCTCATTTCTCTGACCACAGCATATTACAAATAACAGGTTAGAAATTTAAGCAAAACACTCTCTGTGTATCTCTTTCAAATAAATAAATAAATCTTTTTTTTTTTTGACAGGCAGAGTGGACAGTGAGAGAGAGAGAGACAGAGAGAAAGGTCTTCCTTTGCTGTTGGTTCACCCTCCAATGGCCGCCGTGGCCAGCGCACCACGCTCATCGATGGCAGGAGCCAGGTGACAGGTGCTTTTCCTGGTCTCCCATGGGGTGCAGGGCCCAAGCTCTTGGGCCATCTTCCACTGCACTCCTGGGCCACAGCAGAGAGCTGGCCTGGAAGAGGGGCAACCGGGACAGAATCCAGCACCCCAACTGGGACTAGAACCCAGTGTGCCGGCGCTGCAAGGCGGAAGATTAGCCTGTTGAGCCACGGTGCCGGCCAAATAAATTAATCTTTAAAAAATAAAAAAATAAAGAAAAAAGAAATTTAAGCAAAACAGCAGCACGCAGTTTCTGTCCTTCTTCTGCCCTCTTCCCAAAGAAACTCAATCTGATAATTTAAAAGTCTCAGCACTGGGTTCATCTAAGGGCAAACATCTCTGTGCACAGTGGGGTAGGCCTTATAGCCTTTTTAGTCTCTTACATCCATAATAAAGGAATGTGAGTCTCCAAGAAAATTTATAGCCTGAGCCATCTCTTTTGATTAAAAGGATAATGAAACACATGTTCAAAAGATTCCCATTCAGTATAGTTAATTACAAATTTTTACCCCTTCAGATGACTGGATTTCCAAGTTTTCTCATGGTCCTTTGGGAAGCCCTCTGTACCCTCTATGCCCACACACTGGCAGATGCACCTGTTAGATAGTACAGTGCTCAGTAGGCATGCTCTGTCACCACTCTGGCCACCCTCACTCTTTGTCTTTCTCCACCAGCAAATCATAAGTCATCTAAAGGCAGGTCATTTACATTCCATTATCTTTTGTAGTTTATCCCCAGTGCTTAGTATAAATGCTTTGGCACGTAGTGGGTATCCAAAAGGGGTTCATTCAGTGAACAAAAGAGAATGAAGTGATTGTAGCACTCTTGTAAAGAAGATGTATATTAAAAATGAATGAGCTTTCAACTACAAGGACAATTCTTTTGCACTTACCCATGCTAACTAAAATTGATTGATCACTTTTGCTGGCTCAGGCACCATTCCAAGCACTTCATTCGTGTTAATTTACTTAATCCTCACCACAGTGCTATGAATACAACAAGCAGATACTGTTGTCTTTCTTCATTATACAGAGAGGAAAGTGAGGCCTAGAGAAAGTGGGTTGTACCCATCCAGGCAGCTGGTAAGTGGCACAGCCTGGCTCCACAGGCTGGAAGTCTGGCTGCCAACCACTCACGTACTCTGTCATCCACCTCCTGTTATTCAGGTAGTAGCAGAACAAAAGAGAAACCTGTGCACTCATTGCTACAGGATTTAGTTGATCTCCTCAGCATAGCTTTGTCAGTTTATAAACCTTTTGGTGGTTGTAGGACACTGTAAATTTCACCAAATTACATACTTAAGATGAGAAAAATGGCAGATTTTTTTGTTATATGCATGCTACCACAATATTTTTTCTCAATCCCCAAGTATGCAAGTGCATTTTTGTAATGGCTTCTCCAGGCTCTCTCTCCTTGCGTGACTGCTACATGAGGGATATGAGACCCTAAAAGCCTAGCACTGGAGTCACTTGTTAGGTTTAAAGCACTTGGTCATACTGCCCATTTTCTAGGTAAGTTCAGTACAATAACAGGGTCATGAGGGAGATGGGAAGTGGCTGGAGGGGGAAGCAGGGAGCAACCTGAGGGCAGAAGGACCACACCCCACCCCTCCCCATGCAAACTTCCTTTGAGAAGCCCATTGCCGAGGGTAGGGGCAGTTTAGCTTAAATAAGTTTGTGTTTTTGATTGTTGTCAGGTACTGTACTTTCTAATTACTGAACTAAGACTGCTCAAATGTAAATAACTGTGGGACAATGACCGGAGGCTTGTTCACTTCTTCATTCAGGGCAGGTAGGATTAACTACCACCACCCCTGGACTAGAACACCAATTTTGCTATCACACCCATGCGCTCTATGCAAATAACCCTGTAGCCATTTTAATTTCTGCACTATGATTGCATTTGCTAAAATTATTTTCTAGAAATAAGACAAGTTGATATGGGCTCTTGGAGGGGAGAAGAACTTGCTTTCTTCACCCATCACTAGGTTAGTGATTGAGATCCCCATAATGAAAGACAGATTAACAATTATATACATTATATTTAATATAAATATTATGTGACAATGGGAGCCTTCAGAAATGAAGACCCAAAGAAACAAGGAAAATTGTGTATTTGATATCTATGTTTACTGAAGACAAGGATTGTTGTGAAGAAGTATGATTGTCCAGCGCCGCGGCTCAATAGGCTAATCCTCTGTCTTGCAGCACCAGCACACCGGTTCTAGTCCTGGTCAGGGCGCCGGATTCTGTCCCGGTTGCCCCTCTTCCAGGCCAGCTCTCTGCTGTGGCCAGGAATTGCAGTGGAGGATGGCCCAAGTGCTTGGGCCCTGCACCTCACGGGAGACCAGGAGAAGCACCTGGCTCCTGCCTTCGGATCAGCGCAGTGCACCGGCTGCAGCGCGCTGGCCACGGCGGCCATTGGAGGGTGAACCAACAGCAAAGGAAGACCTTTCTTTCTGTCTCTCTCTCTCTCACTGTCCACTCTGCCTGTCAAAAAAAAAAAAAAGTATGACTGGACAAGAAGGTTTGAGCTCATGGTCATGTCCTGGCAGAGCTGAGCAAAGCCCATTTTTCAGATTCTTCTCTGTGTCTCTTTGTCACCAGAGGTAGGGACATTCCTTTCCTCCCAGTATAGGGAGGACCTGTTTTGGACAAAAGTCAGAGGATTCTTTTATGACCTGCTTCAGGGGAGGAAGGCTAGAGAGCAAAGCCATCCCCACTTCTGCTATGTTCTGAACTGCCCAAGTGACATATTTTGGGGTAGCACGTCCTGAGCCTCATTGTCTCTATTATCATCTGCACAGATTATCTCATGCTCACCAGTAGAGAAGATAGACTTTAAGGACCTGGACATGGGACCCTGTCACTGGGTATCCACATCTAGGGTGTGATGCCAGTGGTATCTGAAACCTCTAAATCAGAACTTGTAAATGTCTAAGGGACTAGGAGAAGAGCAACCAACAAAAAGAAAATGAAAAAGGTGGCATATGGCTGACAAAGCCTGAAGTATTTGCTGTCTGGCCTTTATAAAAAAAGTTTGCCCGCTCCTACAAGATGTACAAAGGGTCTCTGAAAAGTCTGTAGAAAACGCCTATTATATACATGGATTTCAAAATCTTTTTGTGAAAAAAGTAAGTTTAGCTTTTTTTCCACTTTCCCTTGAAGTGTTCTGAAATCTCCATATATATTTATGTGGCCAAATTTCAGAATCTGAGGCTTTAGGAAGATTAACATGCTCCATAAAGGCAATCATTCCATTCCTAAGCTGACCTAGCAAAAGGCACGCATGTGAGAACTGAGTAGAAGGACAAGAACCAAAGGGGAAGGGAGATAGAGGAGCTGCTGGAGGTGGACATGGCTTTCATCCACATTTTCACATTTCCAGTCCTGAAGATCCAGGGACATCAGGAAGGCAGTGTGGGCATTGTAGACCTGATCTTTTGAGGTTAGCAGCCTGAAGTATTGTAGCCATACTCTTTGAAAATTCTTTCTTGATGCCACTGACAGAAACAGGAGTGGAAGATCATGGAGTTCGGTAAATGTGATATGGCCTATGCTCTGACCTGTGCGCTGTCCAAAAAAAACCTATAAAATCCTATTATAGACAGTCTGTTCACACTTAAGCTTCAGAGAATAATTCATATAAATCATTATTTGTGTCAGGCATTTGGGACAGTGGTTAAGACACTCCACATTGAAGAGACTAAGTCCACGTTCGGGCTCCACTCCTGATTTCAGCTTCCTGCTAATACTACACACCCTAGGAGGCAACAGGAAATGGTTCAAGTACTTGAGTCCCAGCAGCACATGTGGGAGACATGGATGGAGTTCCTGGAACCCGGCTTTGGCCCAGTCCTACCTGTTTGGGGCATCTGTGGAGTAAACCATCAGATGGAAGATGTCCGTCACTCTCTCAGTCTCTGCATTTCTGTCTCTCATCCCTGTCTGTCTGCTTTTAAAATAACCATTTAAAAATCATGGTTGAAAATGACAACCCAAACCTAAAACATCTTCATCCTGTGGCTTTCAACAGAAAGGAATTTTCTCATCTTCACCCCTTCCCCACCCACAGGGAGCATTTGGCCATTTCTAGAGACAAGGTGGTGGTTCTGACATCAAGATGGGTAGAGGCCAGGGATGCCATTCTACCTCCCAGGATGAACAGAGAAGCCCTGCACAACAAAGCCTTGTGATGTCTGAAACACCAGCAGTGCCAAGGTGGAGAAACCCCACCTAACTCACAGCAAAGCCCTTTCCAAGATAGGAATGTGGGAGAAATCCTTAGGAATTTGAAAACACCAATGGAAAGGAAATGTTAAACTGCTCAGGAAGGGTATTCTGAAATAAAGTTTCAGAAGAAATTTTTTAAAAGAATATTTAAATATTAGAGGTTTCTTTTTTAACCTGAAAAAAATCGGGAAAGGACAGTGTCCAAAAGTAATTAGACAGGCTATGCATAATACAAGAACATATGCTTAAAATAAAAAGCTAACTACTTTAAAATAGATTAAGAGTAATGCATATGCAAGAGGTTCACGGATTGGTGAGAGTCACTTTCAACTTATTTTTCATTTTCCTCACTGAACAGACTTCCCACTGATTTCAAAGGCTATTTTGGTTCTCACCTTTGTAGAAACTAAAAATTGGGCTTTAAAAATCATGAACCCTAGTCATTTAGATTTAAATCTCCTAGAATGTAGAGGCACACTTGTATCATTTATACAGAACCACCTATCTTAAACAGCAATATGCTAATGACTGTGATGGGAATGATGCTTGTATTTCTAGGACAAGTGAGAATGATAAGAAAAAAATTGACTGGTATATAAAAAAGTCATTTTAATCAAGAAGTTAAAAGCCAAAACACATGCAGAAAAAAATCCCCAATAAATGGATCAGGGAAAGTAACTGTGGACAAAGACTCTTTGCTTGACCACACTTTAGTCAGATGTCTGAACCTTTTCCTAGGCCTGTCTTTGCACTTCGTTGAAGTATCCATTTTCAGCAAAGAACCCCCCTCATCCATTGGATATTTGATATTTGGTGAGGTCCTCCAGCTCCATCACCCCTCAGGTGATCTCTGCTCACACAGGCCCATCTTCACCAAGAACTCTATTTGGCCAGGTTAGCCAGAGTTTCCCCTGATGTGCCCTCTTGGTAATTTTACATCCAATGCCTTTGACCCTTGTTATTGACTAAAACTCCCTCTTGCCTGTGTGGTGAGCAGAATTGAGGGTCAACCTCTCCTCCACTGCAAAGCCTCATTGCTACGGTCTCTACACCTGCCACAGCGACCCTGAGTAGTTTTCCTCACCATGTTTCAACAAGTATCATTGAATAACATTCAATGTTTGAACATTCTCAAACAGCTGAGAAGAAAACCTGTAATATGGCATTGTAGTTTTTATCATATAAGTTGTTGGTTGCAATATTGAAGAATACAGAAAATAAAACAGAAAAAGATGAAGATAACTGCTGGTTCCACCATTCATTCTATCCCTCCCCCTCCCCCTCCCCTCCCCTCCCCCTCCCCTCCCCCTCTCCCTCTCTTACACACACAAATATGTGAACTTGTAGCAGTATAGCTCTTCTCTCCACTCCCTTCCTAGCAGCAGGAAGGAAAGCATCAGTGTCTCCCTTGGAATAATAATGCACTACAGATGGGGCCAAAGAAGAGCCTGTTACATTTTACAAATGCTTCTCTCTGAAGAACCAGAAGAATTGGACCCTGTTCTCCACCTAGTGTACTTTCAGCCTGAAGATGAAATGGAAAGAACTAATTACACTCCAGCAAAGCCTAGAAAACCGTACGATGGGTTTCAGTTGAGGTGAGGGAGTGCTAGAGAAGAGACAATGGCCAATAACCCGAGGAGGGGAACAAGGACCAAGAGCAACCTTAACAGACCAAAATCATCTTCAGGAATGCTTACCCATCTATAAGAATGCTCTGCTTTGGTTAACTAAGCCTTCCAGTCTGCATTAGTCAGCTTTTCATTACTACAATGAAAATCCTGAGGCAGTTTAACTCTGTAAGGAAAAAAAGATTTATTTTTGACTCATGCTCTTGGAGGTTCAAAGTCCAAACTGTGAGCACAACAGGCTCTAGTGAGGACCCTCTCCCCCAGACCTTGACAGGCAGGAGTGAATGTGTTTGTAACTTTATGGTCTCTTTCCCTCTCCTTCAATAATGGGACTCCACCCTAATGACCTAATTTAATCACCTCCAAAGGCCCCACCTCTAAATCCAATAGTCAGATTAAGGTTCTGCCTTTAATAGAAGCAATACAAAGTTCAAAACAAGAAACATTCACTGTTTTGTATCACCAAAATGAATGAAGGGTCCCCGTGATCAGGTGGTTAAATTTCAGTTTCACAAAAGCATTTACAATATCATTACTGTTGCTCTTCAGGGCTTGAACTGTCTTTGCTTGTGATACCACCAATTCCATGTCCTTAACTTCCACATTTATTTCATCAACCTCCTCCTCTTCACTCTTCTCCGGCACAAATGGAATATTTCTCTTGAATTTCTCAGCAGCCAGTATCTGTGCTTGTTGAACTACCTTCTTAATCTTGGCTTCCCCCAAACCCATGTAGATAGCTGAAGCTGGACTCTTACAGACATCTGGCCTTGGAAGGACCAAGAAGGTTTTCTTGGGTTTACTGATTCTTACTGTAGTCACCTTGTACTCTCTCTCAGATCCAGTCTCAACAGAGCCCCTGGCCCTTCTGGTCACTCTGACTTGCTTTGCTTTATTGGCTGGTTCTTCATTTGCTTCCATTGATGCTGCCAGATGGGCTTCCTGGGCGATTCTGTAAAATCCTGTTCCACCAGCTTGAGACAGATTCTGTCACCTTGCCTCAGCCTCGGCTGCAGAACTCCTGGCCCTGTTTGGGGGCAGTTTCGGTGGCTTTATAAGGTATTTGTTTTATGAGGGGAATACAGAACCAAGATTACTGCTAGAGGAGTTGCACACTCTTTGAGACATTTGATACCATTAAAAAATATCATTCTCTAAAGCAATTTGAAGTTACATTAAGTGTCTCTTTCCAAAATACTTTGGATACCATGTTTTTTAAAGCTTTGAAGTCATCCATATTACAGACACACCTTAATTTATTTAAAAATTTAGGTCGGGGGCCGGCGCCCTGGTGAAGCAGGTAAAGTTGCCATATGCAGTGCCAGCATCCTATATGGGCTCCGGTTCGAGTCCCAGCTGCTCCACTTCCAATCCAGTTCTCTGTTATGGTATGGGAAAGCAGTAGAAGATGGTCCAAATCCTTGGGCCCCTGCACACACATGGGAGACCCAGAAAAAGCTCCTGGCTCCTAGCTTCAGATCAGCACAACTCCGGCCATTGCGGCCAATTAGAGAATGAACTAACGGATGAAACACCTCTCTCTCTCTCTCTCTCTCTCTCTCTCTCTCTCTCTCTGCCTCTCCTTCTCTCTATATCTCTGACTTTCAAATAAATAAATAAATCTTTTTAACAATTTATGTCATGTCCATAGTTTTTGTACATGATATTTCTATTCATATATTTTTGGGTGAAGACTATCAGAAATTTCTAGCATGAAAATATTCTAGATACAAAAAATAGATTGTGTCAAGTTTTGATAAATTCTACCCTATTTCATCACAAACAGGTTTATTAATTTATCTTCCACTTACATTCCTACCCTCTCCCAGTTTTAACAGAACAGGATAAAATCAATCTTTTGAATTTCTGAAAATCTAACATTGGCAGGGAGAGGAAGAAACCAGTCTTCTTGTTCTGGTGTATACACCTTGGTAGCCAGGGTCAGGAAAAAAGAAGTAACTTTTCCTCACCTGTCACTGGTAGCTTTGGAATCCACAAGGAGGGAAGGCCTACACTTCCAGGAATGGAGAGGCCTACTTCTGGGGAAGAAAGTCCTTGTCAAGGTCCCTGCGGGTGCCTAAAGGTCAACCAATGAGGATCAGACCCACCTCAACCTTTAACTCCCATGCCCTGAATCTATAAAAGGAGCTCTCCCAATCTCTGACGCGTGACTTCCCCGGCCCCCGGTCTGTTGCTCTGTTGGGGCCGTGGAACCTGGCCCAGGAGCAGAACCCCAATAAAAGCATGTGAATTAATTGATTCATCCGCCTGGGAAGATTTGTTATGCGCCGGACACCTTACAGTCACAAGGGTTATGTCTGACAACCTTACGACAAAAGTGATTAACAAGAGAAAAGCATAACAAATGTATTCAATGAAAGTTTTATATGAAATGAGAGCTGACAGGAATGAAGACCCCAAAATCCATTGAAAGCTATATACTTTTTTAAAAGCATTTCTTTCTTTTTATTTATTTATTTATTTATTTTTTGACAGGCAGAATTAGTGAGAGAGACAGAGACAGAGAGAAAGGTCTTCCTTTTTCCATTGGTTCACCCCCCAAATGGCTGCCAGGGCCGGTGCGCTGTGCCGATCCCAAGCCAGGAGCCAGGTGCTTCCTCCTGGTATCCCATGCAGGTACAGGGCCAAAGCACTTGGGCCATCCTCCACTGTACTCCCGGGCCACAGCAGAGAGCTGGACTGGAAGAGGAGCAACCAGGACTAGAACCCGGGGTGCCGGCACCACAGGCGGAGGATTAGCCTAGTGAGCCATACCTCTGGCCAAAAGCTATATACTTTTATGGACAGTCATGCAGAAGTATGATCAGAGAACAAAGGGATATATGCTAGTGGTAATAAACTGGGGGAACTAGCCAAAGCTACCTGTGTATTCAGAGTCTTCACGGTTTCTGATATTATTTTCCCCTAAGTAGAAGGCAGGACCTCTGGAATAAGAATCTTATTTACAAGTCACATTCTGGGGGCTAGCTCCTAGGAGACAAAGATGCAAGATCAGAGAGTGACTGGCAGACCATTTGTGCTGCCACAATAAAAATATACCTGAGATAAGGTACTAAAGACAGACATTGTTTTCTGACAGTTCTGGAGGCTGTGAAGTCCAAGATCAAAGCACTTGTGGGAGTCATTTCTGCTGAAGGCCTTAACTCACAGACAGCACTGTCTAGGTATCCTTACATAGCAGAAGGGACAGAGAGCCAAAGGAGAGTGAATGATGTGTCTTTGCAAGGTGGAAGAGAAGATGATAAGCCTACTCCTTCAAACGCATTTATACAACTACCCTAATCTCATCCATGAGTCCAGAACTCAATCCAAGTCTTCCATGTGAGTGGCAGAGACCCAAGTACTTGAGCCATCATCTGCTGCCTCCCAGGCTGCACACACAGGGAAGAAGCTGGATCAGACATGGAGTAGTCAGGACTGGAGCCAGGTGCACCAATATGGAATATGGGCATCCTAAGAGGCAGCTTAACAGCCAGGCAGCACACCTGCCCGTCATTCTGGTTTTGATGTGCATTTCACTGATGGCTAATAGTGTTTAACAGTTTTGCATATACTTATTAGTCATTTGTGTTTTCTCTTTTGAGAAATTTCTGTTCAAATCATTTTTCCATTTCAGAATTGGATAATTTTGCTGTCATTGGGTTTTCTGAGTTCCTTATATATTCTAGACATGATGAGTAGTATTCTATAGAATACTCCTATTCTATGGATTCTCTTCACCCTGCTCGTTGTTCCCTTTGCTGTGCAGAAGCATCTTAGTTTGATACAATCCCCATTTACTTTTCTTATTTTTGTTGCTGGTACTTTCAGATTCTTATTTTTAAAAATCATTGCTATACTGCTGCCTTGAAGGGCTTCCCTTATGCTTTATTCTGGTAGTTTCATAGTTTCAGGTCTTACATGTAGGTCTTTGATCTATGCTGAGTTTATTTTTTCATATAGGGTAAGAGATTGGGGGTGAGGCTGGTTAGTTTCATTCTTCTATAGGTGGATATCTACTTTCCCCAGCACCATTTATTGAAGAGGCTCTCCTCACTCCCCTGCATGTTTTAGTGCCTTTGTCCAGAATCACTTTAATGTATATGTGTGGATTTATTTTTGGAATCTCTATTTTGTTTCAGTGGTCTGTCAGTTTTTATGCTAGTACCATACTTTCTTGGTTGCTATTCCCCATATTATGTTTTGAGACCAAACATTGTGATGTCTCCAGCTTTGTCAAGATCAGTGTGAAATATGAAATATTTTTATACTGTGAAATATGTAAGATGTTCTAGGCAGCCTGGTATTTGCAGTGAATGTTTATAATTTTCTTCAAAGGTGTTTGAAAACACTTCATGTTCTTGTATTGTTTGCTATAGCCATGTACATTTTCACTTTGTCTACTTTCCATGTTTATTTATATGTCCATTTATGTTTATTTATAAGATATGTGTATAGATTATAGAAATGTGTACATATTTTTATGCTTTCCAGTAAAAAACTAGAACCTATATAATGCTTACTGTGTACCTTTTAAGCACCTCACATGGTTCAGAAGGAGAAATCACAGTGAAAACTAGAAAATATTTTGAGCTGAAAGTGAAAACATAACAGAATAAAACTTACAGGGTGTTTTTCTCCATTACGTTTCATAATTAGCTATAACGGGCTCCTTTAAAATGTTTTACTTTCTGCTTATTTTGAACTTGGTTTTCAATACTGAGCGAAGCCTCAGCAGAGGGCTTTATGAGTTATTTCTTTATTAGGAATTAGCATCCCAGGCAGTAGGAAAGAGGCATGGGAGATAAGAGTTCATGTGAGCATGCTCTACAAATGGCTACCTCTAAGACGCTTGCTCAATGCAGGCATCCCAGTCCAGGGAGCTATGTTAACTGCATTTCAGGATGATTCTGTGAGGGGAAAGTAGGGGTGAGACAAAGGGAGGGTGAGGATGGGGAAATGCTTTAGTCTACCAGCTTCTACCTTGTCTCTTGAGGGAACATTAGCATCTGAATTTCCAGGTTTGGCAAAAACTCAACTCAGTAAACTCTTCTCCCTTCTCTCCAGGAACTTCGCCTCTCTAATCCAAACTGCTTCAGACACTTCTGAAACCTTAATCTTTTTTTAATGTATCCAACTTTTCTAGTTTTTTCCATTGAGGACTCTACAAATTATCCCATCATGCTCGTACATGAACAATCACACCTGTATTTTGCATTGATGTGTGATATTTTATTGATATTTGTGATACTGTGGTATATAATATGTGCTTGAGGCGGCGTTGAAAAGTAAATGAAAAATTTGCATTGACTTCTAATTTAATTTTTTCACTACCTTGGGAGCCCCTTCATATTTGGTTTTGGTCACTACAACTCCTAAAACTCTTGGAATCTTCAAAATGATAAGTATGCCAATAAGTAGACTAATGACTGGAAAGCCTCCAGACAGTGGCTGCTGACCAGGGAAACCAACAGTGTTATTATGGGTTTGAGACTTTTGGTTCTAACCCTTCCCAAGGAGGGGAGATAGGCTGAAGACTGAGATGACCATCAATGGCCAGAAATATAATCAATGGACGGCTCCATAAAAAAAGGGGGGGGGCAGTGTTCAGCAAGCATCTGGGTAGCCAAACATGTGGAGGTTCCTGGAGGGTGGCGCCCCACAGAGGGCACAGTGTCTTCCTTACCTTCAGTATGTGCCTTGCCCTATGCATTGTTTCCAATTGTCTGTTCACCTGCTGTAAAAGACTGGTAAATGTTAAGTGTTGACCTGAGCTCTAGGGCCATCCCAGTAAATTTATCAAACCCAAAGACAGAGTCATGAGAATCCTATGCATAGCCAGTTGATTAGAAACATGGATGACAACTTTCTGCTTTCAACTGGTATCTGAATTTGGGGACAAGCATGTGAGATTGAGCCTTCAACCTGTAGGGTCTGACACTACATCCAGGCAAACTGTCTCAGACTTGAATTTGAGGGACAGTGAATTGGTATTCACTGCAGAATGACAGAGAATTGGCTGTGTGTGGAGATAAATCCACATATACATTGTGAGAAGAGATGGCATATTGAGAGAATAGGAAAAATTATTTTGAGTTTTTCCTATGTACTATTTTTATTTTTGCTAACTAGTCAATAAGTTTCATTTTGGTTAAGTCTTGATTAAAGAATTTTTGGGGACTAGGCATTTAGGCTATCAGTTAATACATCCATGTCTCACAGAAGAGTGGCTCCACTTCCAATCCAGCTCCCAGCTAATGGCCTGAGAAAAGCAGCGGAAGATAGCTCAAATGCTTGGGCCCCTGCTACCCATGGGTGAGATCAAAATGAAGCTCCTGGCTTTGGCTTGGCTCCGTGCTGGGTGTTGCCACTTGGGGGGTGAAGGAGTGAAAGGAAGATATCTCATAGCCTGGGAAAGCAGTAGAAAATGGCCTAAGTCCTTGGGCCCCTGCACCCACATGAGAGACCTGGAAGAAGCTCCTGGCTCTCAGCTTCGGATCAGCACAGCTCGGGACCTTACGCCCAACTGGGGAGTGAACCAGAGGATGGAAAACCTCTCTCCCTCTCTCTCTCTCCCTCCCCCTGTGTGTAACTCTGACTTTCAAATAAATAAATAAATCTTTAAAAAAAAGGAAGATATCTATTTCTGTCTCTCTGTGTAACACACTTCCAAATGAATAAATAAATAATAAATGAATAATTTTTTAGAAAGGTGATAAGGCTTTTAAAACTTAGTGGGTTGAGAAAACTGCACATCACCTTTCTGCGGATCCTGGCTCAGCCTGATGCTTCTGGTTCAGTGTCTCCCAGGCTTCAATTAGTCGTCAGCCAGGACTGCAATCATTTCAAGGCTCCACTGGGGAAGGATCCACTTCCAAAATCCACACCTGTGTTTGCTGTCAGAACTGAGTTTTTCCTCAGAGTGCCGAACTGAGGACAGTTCCTCCCTGGCTGTGAGCCTGAGGCTGGCTTGAGTTCTGTGCCACATGGGCAGCTCAACAAAACCTCTTGCTTCATAAAGTCAGCAAGTGAGAAGAGCCAGCAGGGGAGAGAGAGTCCAGCAGGGGGAAATCAGTCTTTCATAACCTCATCTTGGAAGTGGCATCCCATCACTTTTACTGTTTTCTGTGTGTTTCAGGTGAGTCGCTATGTCTATCCCACTTACAAAGCTTTTGCTATATTTGAAAAGTCCCCCATAGGATGAAGAAGAACCGCTGTGCCTCAACAGAAAGTGGAAATGGCAGATACCACCCTTTCACTGCCCGCCTGGTGTCTAGGATATAAGTGCATGATTGACCCTTGCTCACTTAGATGTACCACTGCAGAAGGAAACAAAAGCCACTTATGGGAGGGGCATGGTAGTAGCAATGAGTGAAGCCAAATCCAAGAGCCAGACACAGCAGTGTAAGTCCAGATCCAACGTTTAATGTTTCTGTGCTCTCTGAGCAGCAGCATCTGTGCCTGATTAGCTGCATGGTTCCTATGGCCTAGACGTCAAGCCTGATTGGGAGACCTTTTCAGATATATTGTGAGCTAACCAACATTTTTTAATGAATTTATTCTCTGCTTAAATATGCTAGAGTTGTTTTCTATGGCTTACAGCTAAGAAACTTGAATGACACAATGTTCTTACTATCGTGTGAATTCCATTTTTCCCAGTGTAGTCTTCAAGATTAGCAGATCCTCGTCTTCAAGATCCTCTATTTTAATATTCATTTTCTCATCTTTATTTTTGCCCTTACTCTGAGCATTCTGAGACATTTTTGGTTTCACCTAGTGATTTGTTTATCTGCAAAATTAACTGATCTTTTAATGACAGTCTGACTTGACTAATTTTATCTTCATAGTGCTTGTCTTCAATCTTCCTTATCTGATCCAGTTCTTTTTATTTCTTTAAGATTTATTTGTTTAAAAGTCAGAGTTACACAGAGAGAGGAGGAGAGGCAGAGAGAGAGAGAGAGGTGTTCCATCCACTGGTTCACTCCCCAATTGGCCACATTGGCCAGAGCTGCGCCTATCCGAAGCCAGGAGCCAGAAGTTTTTTTTACAGGTTTTCTCATGCAGTTGCAGGGGCCCAAAGACTTGGGCCATCTTTTACTGTTTTCCTAGGCCACAGCAGAGAGCTGGATCAGAAGTGGAGCAGCCGGGACTTGATCTGGCACCGCTATGGGATGCCGGCACTTAGGCAACGGCTTTACGTGTTACCCCACAGCACTGGCCCCGGTTCTTTTTTATTTCATCCCTAATTTTTAGTCATATCCCTATTCATGTAAAACTGGAATTTTCATGTCATCCTTGATCTCTTTTCACACAGAATTCACTTACTGTTCAATTTAATTTTACTGAACATGAAAGTAAATGATTTGTCAAATTTACTTCGATTTTCCATAATAAATATCTTTAAAGGTAGACCTCTTCCTGCATCTGTTCTTTCTCATCCAAGGTACAGTATTATTTTATGAACCAACTGCTTTGAGGATAAGGTGTACTGGAGCATGCTCACTGCCCATTTGGTTGTTGCTAGAATCTTATCAAATTTAACCTTGAAGGCATGTTAATATGCATAGACCCCTGCAAGAATTTTAATTTGCATTAAATCTAAATTATCAGAGAAAATAAAAAATACCTTTTACAGTGTTGACAGCCAGATAGGAGGCTTCAAAGGTAGAATAGGTTGCTTATACTACATTTGATCTTGGTCAAAAGGGTGAGAAGTGATTGTCTGCTTATAAAAATAGGTGAACCAAATCTACAATTGATATTGAAAAAAAGCCACCTGACAAAGAGTAAACTAAAAAGGCTGACACTACTCATATAGTGAATTATATAAACTATTTGCTTCTTCAGTTATTTAAGTATATAGTGAGGACATTTGGAGCTCAGAACATGTTACCCCAAAACACGCCACCTTGGCATACTGAATATCTTAAGCTGAAGGAACTTGAGAAACAGTAGGTTCATGAGGGACTCTGACCTTCAGCTGAGGCAGGACCCAAGACCCTCCTGTGAGAGGTGCCCTGACCATTCTCTCTGAGGAGGAACGTGAGAGGGGTCTGCAGGAAGAGGCCTTACTGAGCTTCCTGTACGGTACTACCCTTAGCGCCACCCTCGTATCCAATCCACTTTTCTTAACTTTTCACTCTTCATCAAATAGAATCTAAGAAACCCAGGCATAACCATTCTCAAGACATTTATTTCCTCATGAAGGCTCTCATGGTAAGTAAAAGATATGTTAAATAAATTGGTATGCTCTCTTATTGATCTATCTTTTGCCAGACTGATTTACAGGCCCCCAGAAAATGCACCTAAAATAGGTAGAAAGAACTTTTCTCTTGTATAATTATTAGAAACATAAGCTTTTCATAAGTACTCAATAAGGAAGAAATCAACAATCTTAAGCATACAAAAGTCATTAAGAGGTAGTTTATAGAAAAGGAAATATTTTTATACTTTAGAAAATATATTCTCAAAACCAAAGAATTGCAGACAACTATACCATTCTGATCTATCATATTGGAAAAATTATGTGACACTACATAGGCAAGGGTCTAGAGAAATGGGCACATCATATATTCTTATTGGTTATAAAGTTTTCATACATCCTCTATAAAAGTTATCCCTACTTGTTAAAATTTTAAATGCATATACCTTTTGCTTCAGCCATCTCATTCAGACCTTTGATCCAACAGATAAGTTTATACATGGGCTTAAAGGCACTGTACTGGGACTATTAATTGTGACATTTTCCATAATAGCAAATGATTGAAAATGGTCTAAATACCCATTAGTCTGAGAATGATAAAGCAAATTATAATACAACAGGACAGTACACAACAGTGAAAATGAGATAACTCTAGTTCTCCTAACGTAGGGTGATTGCTGTGTCATACTTGGAAGAGTAGGAAAAGAAAACAAGTCATTGGATAGTGTTTATATCATAATCACATAATACATATATCTTTATATATATTATCATGTAATATATCACCTGAGTGAGAGAAATAACAGGAAGACACTTGGCTAGATGCTTGTGTATACACTTACTATTTCTAAAAAGATGCAAGACATGACTAAAACTTTGACTTCTGGAAAAAGCACATGGGGGCATGTGGGTAAGGTTGAAGTGTGGGGCTTTTTTTTTTTGTTACAGTACACCATTTGCAACAGTATATATATATATATATATATATATATATATATATAACCATGAGCACAATTTCAAAAATACAACACAATTTTCATGAGATTAGGTTGATATAGTTTCCTATTTTTCATGCACAAGTGTTGTTTCAGCTGTTTAACATGTGCCTTCAAATGGGAAAAATTGGGCAGGAATGATGTGACTCTCTCCCAGGCTTTGATCTTAAGATTCCCAAACAATTTGAAAAATAGAATACAGGCCATTTTTTTTTAAATTGTGAAGAAAATTGTCTGCAAATGTATCTTGACAGTAAATTCACTAGAGAGTTAAACAGTTTTGAAAAGTAAAGGGCTGGGGCTGGCGCTGTGGCATAGCAGGTAAGGCCACCGCCTGCAGTCCCAGTATCCCATATGAGCGCCAGTTCAAGTCCCAGGTGCTCCACTTCTGATCCAGCTCTCTGCTGTGGCCTCGCAAAGCAGAAGATGGCCCAGGTACTTGGGCTCCTGCACACATGTGGGGACCTGGAGAAGTTCCTGCTCCTGGCTTCAGATCAGTGCAGCTCCGGCCATTGCAGCCATCTGGGGAGTAAACCAGTGGATAGAAGACACCCCCCTCTCTCTCCCTCTCTTTTGCTTTCTCTCCCTCCCTCTCTCTCTCCCTTTCTCCCTTTCCTTCTCTCTATGTGTAACTCTGGCTTTCAAATAAATAAATAAATCCTTAAAAAAAAAAAAAGGTAAAGGGCTAATTATGACTTTTGATCCTTTGAAGTGAAACTTGGCTGGCACTGCGGCTCAATAGGCTAATCCTCTGCCTGCATCGCCAGCACGCAGGATTCTGTCCTGGTTGCCCCTCTTCCAGGCTAGCTCTCTGCTATGGCCTGGGAGTGCAGTGGAGGATGGCCCAAGTGCTTGTGCCCTGCACCCCTTGGGAGACCAGGAGAAACACCTGGCTCTTGGCTTCGGATCAGCGTGATGCGCCGGCCACAGCGCACCGGCCATGGCGGCCATTAGAGGGTGAACCAACAGCAAAGGGAAGACCTTTCTCTCTGTCTCTCTCTCACTGTCCACTCTGCCTGTCAAAAAAATAAAAAATAAATAAAAATGAAGTGAAACTTGACATGGAACTTTGAATGACTGCATTGACAAGAGCTGTCCAGTGCAGAAGATGTAGCCTGCTAGTCTACACTATGGAGCACTACAGGCACATCACACACACTCGGTGGCTTCCTCACAAGGCTTTCCTACAAATAACTTCACCTGTGTGGATGACTTCATGTAACAAAATTATCCTATCTTAATCATGTGTCTTATTTTATTTCTTCCTCTTTATCAGATAATTTAATTGCACCTTTTCCACTCAAGTGGAAATTTTCTATTCATTAAGAATGCTGGAATGAGTTCATAGCATGCAGTTAATGCATAGCAGTTTGTAAAAAAATATGCCAACATTCTGAAAGGATTGGAGTTTTATGAGTAAAAAGTGGCCATTTCATTTGTAATATTGTATTTAGGAAAAAATTAAAAGGAATTGAAATCATTTTTCTTTCTAATAGACTAAGAATCAGTTTAGTTTAAAAACAGATACACATACCTTTGATCTAGTAGGAGGGTCTTGTTTTGATATTGCAGAAATATTTTAGTTGAAAAAATAATGATGCTCATAAATTATGATTATCAAAGTAGTAATTCAATTTTAGGAGGAGTTTATCAAATTAGTCTCTATTTCTGTGCGGCTTGATACTTTCCACTCTATAATATTTTATTATATATATTTGAGGTATACAACATGATGTTCTGATACAAAGTCAGCCCTCTGCATTCTCAGGCTCCACAAACCTCCAATTAAAAACATAATTGAAAAGAAGTTTGCATCTGTACTGAACACATACAGATTTTTCTGTTGTCCTTATTCCCTAAACAATTCAGTATAACATTGTTTAACAACAGAGCTACTCAAAACTATGGACCAAATGGACCTAAAATATCTAAAGACCTTTTTACCCCACAGTTGCATAAATACATATTCTTCTCATCAGTGCATAGAACACTCTAAACCATATGTTAGGCCATAAAGCGAGTTTCAGCAAATTCAAAAAAATCAAAATCATACCATGCATCTTCTCTGACCACAATGGAATGAAGCTGGAAATCAACAATTCAACAATCTCTAGATCATAGGCAAACACATGGAGACTGAACAACGTGTTCCTGAATGAACAATGAGTCACAGAAAAAATCAAAAGAGAAATAAAAAGTTTCTGGAAATGAGTGAAGATGACAATAAACCATATCAAAACTTATGGAATATAACAAAAGCAATGTTAAGAGGGAAGTATAAATAAAGCAGGCAATGCCTACATGAAGAAACTGGAAAGATTCCAGATAAATGAGTTTTCAAAGCATCTCAAGGACCTATAAAAACAACAACAAATGAAACCCTAAATTAGTAGAGGAAATAAATAATTAAAATTAGAAAATAAATTTTAAAAATTGTAACAAAAAATACAAAACATCAGTGAAATGAAGAGATGGTTTTCTGAAGAAATAAACAAAACAAAATTGATACACCATTGGCCCAACTAACCAAAAAAAAAAAAAAAAAAAAAAAAAGAGGGAGAAGACCCAAATAAATAAAATCAGACAAAGTGGGAAACCTAGAAGAAATAGATTCCTAGACATTTACAATCTACCAAAACTGAGTCATGAAGACATAGAACACCTAAACAGATCAATAACCAACACAGAGATTAAGTCATTAATATAAAGACCAGCCTGACAAAGAAAAGCCCAGGACATGACGGCTTCACTGCTGAATTCTACCACACATTTAAAAGAACTAACTCCAATTCTTCTCAAGCTATTCAAAACAATTGAAAGGGAGGGAATTCTCCCAAACTCCTTCTATGAAGCCTGCATCACCTTAATTCCTAAGTCAAAAAAAGATACAAAACAGAAAGAAAATGATAGACTATTATTCCTGACAAATATTGATTCAAAAGTCATCAACAAAATATTAGCTAATTGAATACAACACATCAGAAAGTTCATTCAAGTGGGATTTATCCCTGGTATGCAGGGATTGTTCAACATTTGCAATCAATTAATGTGATATATATCACATTAACAAAATGAAGGAAAAAACCATATGCTTATCTCAATAGATGCAGAGAAAGCATTTGATAAAATACAACATCGTTTCATGATGAAAACCTTAAGCAAATTGGGTATAGAAGGAATGTTCCTCAGCACAATCAAGGCAGTTGATGTCAAACCCACAGCAGCATCCTATTGAATGGGGAAAAGCTGGAAGCATTCCCCATAGGATCTGGAACCAGACAAGGATACCTACTCTCACCATTGTTTATTTAATAGCCCTGGAAGTTTTAGCCAGAGCCATTAGGCAAGAAAAAGAAGTCAAAGGAATACAAATTAAAAAGGAGGCAGTCAAGCTATCTCTATTTGCAGGTGACATGATTCTATATAGAGGGGATCCAAAGGACTCCACTAAGAGACTATTGGAACCCATAGAAGAGTTTTGTAAAGTGGCAGGCTATAAAATCAACATAAAAAATCAATAGCCTTTGCATACACAGATGATGTCATAGCTGAGAAAGAACTTTTAAGATCAATCCTGTGGGGAAATTAGGCACAGGAGGCAATTCAAAGACGGTGCCCAAAGGAAGTAAGGTAGGTGGTACCCAAAGTTGTTTACTACCAAAGCTGATTGGCCGTGCAGCATCAAGGGAGGTGACAACTGATGGTGAGTGTACAGACATATGGCTGGTCCTGTAAAAAGCTGCCCCATAAAATGACCTTTTAAGTAATTGGTTGGTCCTTATGCCCTGCCCCAGTAACCCTGTGGTCTTGTGCTTTAAAAGGCTTTGCTATGCACGCAATAAACTGAGTTCTTGCTTGCTTGACTTGACTCCCTGCTGCGTCTGACTGTCTCCGGGATTGGGAGGCTGGGAAACAGGCGAGTGGCGCACTTACATTTCTTTGGACCCAGTACATCCTTGTTGGGGTGGACTAAGACCCTGCACAATCCTATTCACAATAACTACAAAATATTACATACCTTGCAATAAATTAAACCAAGGATGATTTAAGCCAAAGATTTCTCAAAGAAAAGTATGAAACATTAAGGAAAGAAATAGAAGGCACAAAAAATGGAAAAAACTTCCATATTCATGGATTATCAACATTATTATAATGTCCATACTACTGAAAGCAACTTACAGATTCAGTGCAATGCCAATCAAAATACTATTGACATTCTTCAGAGATCTATAAAAAATAATGCTAAAATTCATATGGAAACACAAGAGACACCATATAGCTAAAACAATCATATACAACAAAAATGAAGACAGTTATAATACCTGATTTCAATACATACTACAGGGCAGTTATAATCAAAACAGCTTAGTACTGGCACAAAAACAGATGTGTAGAGCAATGGAACAGATTAGAAACTCCAAAAACCAATCTACAAGTGTACACCAACTTATCTTTGACAAAGGAGCTAAAAATCCATCCCTGGAGCAAGGACAGTATCTCTAACAAACGGTGCTGGGGAAACTGGCTCTCCATATGCAGAAGTACAAAAAACCCACTCAAAATGGACCAAAGACCTAAATCCATGACCCAACACCATCAAATTATTAGAGAATACTGGGAAACCCTGCAAGTCATTGGCATAGGCAAAGACTTATGAAAAATGCTCCATAAGCACAAGCAATCAAAGCCAAAATTGACAAATGGGATTACATCAATTGAAAAGCTTCTGCACTGCAAAAGAAACATTCAGCAAAGTGAAGAGGCAACCGACAGAATGGGAGAAAGTATATGCAAACTATCCAACTGATAAAGACTAATATCCAGAATACTAAAGAGCTCATGAAACTTAACAATAAAAGAACAATCCAGTGAAGAAATAAGCAAAGGATTTGAACAGACATTTTTCAAAGGAGGAAATGCAAATGGCCAACAGATGTTTGAAAAAGTGCTCAGGATCACTAGGTATCAGGGAAATGAAAACCAAAATCATAATCATAATGAGAACTCACTTCACTCCAGTTAGAATGGCTCTACAGAAATACAGAAATCAACAAACACATTTGCTGGTGAGTATATGGGAATAAAGGTACCCTAGTCCTCTGTTGGTGTGAATGTAAACTGGTATACCCACAGGACTATGTAGATATTTCAGAAACCTGAAAGTAGACGTACCATGGGATCCAGCCATCCCACTCTTGGGAATTTACTGAAACCAAAAGAAATCAGCACATGAAAGAGTTCTCTGTACTGCTATGTTCACTGCAGCACAATTTATAATAGCTAAGATATGAAATCAACCCAGCTGTCCATCAGCTGTTGACTAGAAAAAGAACTTATGGTGTATATATATACTATGGAGTATTACTCAGTTGTAAAAAAATGATATCCTGTATTTTGCAATAAGATGGATGCAACTGGAAACCATTATACTTAGTGAAATGAGCCAGTCTCAAAAAAGGTAGATATCATGTTTTCCCTGATCATGTAATATATTAGAGTGAAATGGGCATTTTGAGATTCAATGATTATTTACAGCCCTTGTCTCTTCCTTTGAGGAACAGTGGTTTTTCTATAGTATTTGTTCAACTCTCTTACTTAGTGTAGGGTTAACTTTACAATGATTAAGTAAACTGATATTAGATCTTTGTAAAAGTTAAGAGTGGGAATGGAGAGGGAGGAGGAGAAAAGGTTGAAGCATGAGTGGGAGGGAGAGTGTGGTGGGAAGTGTCACTATTTTCCTAAATCTATATATATGAAATGCATAAAACTCATATAACAAAATTTAAAAAAAAAATAGAAATTAAAAAGATATTGTTTCAGATAACAGGTATCGTCCATTGCTATGCACACCTAAGTTTAATAACTTAAAATCATTTACTTATGCATTGGCATAATTGGGTAAGGCTCAGCTGGGAAGGTGTACAGGCTGCAAATGGAATCAGCCAGATTCACAGGTCCATTGGGAAAGCATTGAAAGGCTGAGTGTAGGATGGCTGGTCCCAGCTCCCTCCAGTCATGTGTCTACCGGTTGGATCCAGTTATAGGATGCTACACCTCAGTTCTCCCCTCAGTAGCCTCCACAGGATAACTTTTACTTATGCAAATGGAGTTCTCAGAATTTTTATCCCAGCAAGTAAAGACAATCTTAACACATAGGGAATTTTAACTCTGTGCTTCTGTCACGCTTCTTGTTGCCCTGTTGGCCAAAGCATGTCACCAGGCCAAGACCAAAGTCACTGTGGAAGGCGACCAAATAAGGAAATGGACACAAAGAGGGTAATAGATAAAGCCATTTTTTCAAAAAAATATACTACATATATAGTGGACCTTGGAGCCCAGATTCAGGCATTTGTACACAGGTTAGAGCCCTGGGTACCACAGGTAGTTACTAACATTTGCTTCTACATGTCTCAAAGTATACTATTTTTAAAAGAAACATTTTTCTGGCCCATGGGAAAATTCTTCACTAAGTAAAATTAAATGTTATGATTATTATCTTTATTATCATTACAATTCAGGGCATTTAGGGAGTTCACTATGCTGATGTGCAATGGTGTCGCAGACTGGGAAAACCTCTATAACATTTCACGAAGGTTTTTAACACAACACATGCCCCAAGGCAGATGCTCCCTAACTCCATACATTTGTTGTCATCAGGATTGCAGGGTCAGTATCTCCAGAGCTTGTAGTATTTGAAGAGAAGCAAGAAAAATCTTACTTTATGTGAAATTTCCAAATTTTTAGATGCTGATAACTTGTTCAAGTGTTTTTAAAGTTTTACTCCTAATATATGTTTTAAAATACAGCTGAAAGTCAAAGTTGGCTACCTGATAATCTCTACATAAGAGACCAAGGACCCTCTAGGGAAAACTCAAGCCAACGGAAGATGGAGTGGAGGCTCAAAGGTTTTAGGGGGAGGGGTAATTCTGACCATAGCATTGTGTCTGTCCCTTGAATTGGTCCCACCTGGCGGGCAAGGTCCCTCACCCAAGTTCTGGCCCTAAGAGGAGGACAAGAAACGATTGAAGGAAAGTCAAAGAACTGTTCTTATTCATTTCCATGGACACCATGAGCTCAGGGAGTATCTCTGGCAAAAACAGCAGTGGCCTCAGCTCAATGCTGTCAAGCACCACTACAGGCCTTGGCATCTCAAGGAACCAGGAAGATCAGAAGCCTAGCATTTTCTAATGGGTCCACCTGTCTCTCATTTGTTGCACTAGAAGAGAGACAGCTTTCCCTCCCAGTTTTCCTATTGGGAGCTTTTGTTCTATGAAGGACATTGACCAGACCTATTGGCAATTTACATATTTTCACTTCAGTGTTTCTGCCACTAAGTGATTTCTTCTCTCTACCTATAAAACATCTGTCTTATGGTTCCAGCGCTGCTGTAGTAAGTTATATTTTCCAAAAAAAAATGTCATCGAAACACTCTAGTATACATGACCTTGAAATTCCCCCATGAAGAAGTGGAGTCTAATTCTCTTACCCATGAATCTAGTTCAACTTTATGGATCTCTTATAACCAATGCAATTTGAAAGAAATGACTCTGCATGATTCCAAAAAGGCCTTGGTAGTTGCTGCCTGCCTTATTTGGATCCCTTGATACATTGTACAGTTTCTCAATCTCAGCCTTGTTGACATTTGGGGCTCCCTGATTCTTTATTTGTGGCTGCTGGACTGGAACTGACCTGTGCATTGTTGGCCATTCAGCGGCATCCCTGACCTCTGCCCATCAGATGACAGTGGCACCCTCCAAAACTGTCTCCAGATATTACAAATTGCCACGTGGGTAGGTAAAGTCCCCTAAATTTGGAAACCATTGCTCCACCTGGAAGTCAGCCCACTTTTATGAAGTCTAATTACTCAAGACCAATCAGTGTGTTTTCTTGAGTTCTCTGAGCTATCCTAGAAAATTAATCAAATCCCAATGGCAGTGAGGGAACCCCTAATGTGTAGCCAGTTGGCCAGAAGTATAGGTGACACCCTACTACTTTGGACTGGCATCTGAAGTGGGGGCAGTCTTCAGGGACTAACTCCTGACCCTGTGGATTGCAATACTATTTCCAAGTAGCTAACATGAGAATTAAGTTAAATTATAGAATAACAATGGGTGTCCACTAAAAAAATTGCTTGGTGTGTGTTCAGGGGAAACCTGACAAACCTGGTTACAAAACTGTTCTGTGTACTGAGTGGCTGTATGAGAGAATTCCTCCTATATTCTCTACTGTTTCTCCTGCTTTTCGGAATCAACCTCCTTGATAGTGTTATCGCTAACCATTGTTTCTGTTTCTTAGCCCCTTGGTTATTCTTCAGCCATCTATAATGTCCTCCCCACCCCCGTCCCTAGGCATAGCCCTCATCCTGATCCCATATCACACATGAGAGTTCCTCAAAACTCATGGAAAAAGAAATTAACAGATAAGGTTATTCTGGCATAAAACACTTTTAAACTCCATGCATAGTTTTTTTTTTTCCATAATACACATTCCCACAAACTTCAATGATGCCCTCATAGGTATAATTTCAAAATATCTTTGTACCAAAATAAACTTGTATTTTAATTTATTTTCCATGAAGTTTTTCAAGCGCCTTGTGCATTCTACTAAAACATCTCTTGTGAAGGTGACAACTCACTATATTATTGCTAAAAAGCAATTTTCAGTCTCCACTGACCTTTGTCATAGTAGACACCGTTGCCTGCTTCCTCTAGCTCATGACACCCTGGGTTTTCCCACATATCACCCACTCTTCATCCCACAAGTCCTTCTCAGTCTCCTCTGCAGGGTCTTCTCTCCTTGCATACAAATGTCAATATTCTCTTAACAGTCTCCTGCTCTCTCCTGAGATGTGCTCTCAAAACTCCCACAGCTTCAGTGTTTACAGATCACTCCTCAGTTAATGCCTCCGAATTCCAATCATGCTACTGGGGTCTAAATTCACAGATCCAGCTGCCTTCCGGATTTACCCACGTGTTGGTCTCAACATCTCAAACACCTCAGGCTCAAGAACTCACTGTCTGCCTGTTTCAAAGTATCCCTCCTTGCTCTCTGCCTTGGGGAATATTGCCCTGATACAACTACTCAAGCTAAGGGTTCTGCCTCCCGTGATCTGGTCATGTGCTTCCACACCAATGCTGCCTTAGCTCAGGCTTCATCAAGTCTCTTCTGGGCCTCTGCAGCCGCCTGCTAATCAGCCCCCATATCCAACCCTGCCCACACTCCTTGCCAATTCATCTTCCTTCTAGATACATTGGATCATCCTGGTGACATGCTTACAATCCCCTTGGAGCATGAAGTCCACAGTTCTCAAACTGGTGGACAAGATTCATGATGGGGCCTTTGATCACCTTTCACATGACACCTCTTCCTGCATGTTGGCCACACCAAGTGTGTTGGCAGATCCTTGAACACATCATACCCTCAGTCTGTCCTTTACCAAGTCAATATTTTGTTGTATTCACTTTTTCTTCTTTCTGGTTTATCTTTCTTATTATCTGTTTTGCTGGTAGATTGTGCTCAATTTTAACCTTGTCAGCTTTTGAGGTAGCCTTCCCTGATGCCCTCAAAGGAAGACTGAGCAGGACCCTCCCCTTTTGTGATGCAACATGTCCTGATTTGTCTCTATTACAGCACTTAGAGCATTGTGCTATAACTTGTCCTAGTCCTGTGTCTACCTGCCATTTCCTGCAACCTTAGCATAAACTCCTTAAGAGCAAGGATTGTGTCTCTTCTTCATGCATTTGCAGCTCTAAGTATAGCACCGGTTATAGAATAAATGTTCAAAAATGTCTTAAATAAATATCCCCCAGTGTACCTTCTGTGAGAGCAGTCCTTCCCTTCTACTGACCTGAAACATGATAGCAAGGATAGGACCCTTCTTTTCAAATATACCTCTCCCTGTCTACTACCCTGCTGTAGTTCACATTAGTAGTACACATGATAGACACAGAGTAAATGTTGAATTAAATTACCATTAGTGTTCCAAATATTCAGAGAAACCTAAACAATGTTCATAAAAAACAACACAGCATTTATTTTTCAAGTGCTGACCAACAACATGTAATGATATTGAAACAGATGGTTAGTTGCCAACTTTTACAGCTATATGGAAAACATTGCTTTGAATAACAAATTGCAGTAGAACTTTTTGGTATCTACCTCATCTATACTTAGTAGTTTGCATTGTTCATGTTAGGACTTTACAATAAGGTCCCTGCTGTCTTCAGTCAGGGTCAGAGTTCTACAGTCTAACACAACTTGAATAAAACAGCCACACAGCAACTCAGTTCTCTTTCTGTGTTTTCTTTTTTAAAAACTTTTATTTAATAAATATAAATTTCAAAAGTATAACTTTTGGATTATAGCAGCTTCCCGCCCCCATAACCTCTCCTGTAACTGTGTGTTAACCAAGCCTAGGCATTACTTATCAGTTGCAGGATAGGAATCTAAAAAAAAGTCACTGCTGTTACTCCTGGAAAGTATTTAGTTAACTCTGAAAAATTCTGGTTCTGATTTTTTGTGTGAGATTTCATATATCTTTTGGGACCTTAGCCATGACCTACTACAATTAGATGCATTGACATTTATTAGACATGAACTGATCTGATCAATATTGAATAAATGTCCTTACACTCAGACTGAGATTTGGAAAGCATAAAAGGTTTTTCAAGTAATTCTCAAGGTAGATTTCTTCAGCTGTTGGTTAATTTTGTTCCATTTATATTGAATCTTTTATAGTTTCTAGTGTACATGAAATATGTTTGCCTTTAATAATCCAAGTGGTATGTTGGTTATGGTGTTAAAAATATAATCACAGTAGACTTGTATTATTTCTGGGTCAGGTTCAAAAATCAGCCTTTAAGGCAAAAACTGTGTTTAAAACTTGCCTTTAGGAATCATCCAGATGAAAGTAGACATGCCATCTCTCTCAAATCCAAATCTCCAAGTCTTATTTTTTCTCTCCCTCACTCTGTCCCTGTGTGTTTCTCTCTCCCTCTCTCTCTCTCTTGCTCTTTCTTCCATCACCTCCTCTTCTTTCTCCTCTTCTTCCCCTTCTTCTCACCCCTCTGAGTTAGATAATTTATAGAAATTAAATGTGCATATTCTGTGACTACCCTGAAGCTTTTGTTAGTTTTTCTCAAGAGCTTATCATAAACCCAACTGAAACCAAAACCATATGGTTTCTGTTCTGGTTTAGTGACCTTTGCTTATGGTGGTCACAAATTGTATTTGTCTATTTAATCCATGTTTTAATAAGTGAAATGGGTCCCTGATGCTATTAGACACCGTCTGTAAATGGTTAATGGTATGTACTTTCCTATATGTCTGTGGAAATATTTGGGTTCATGGAACATGGAAAGTGGTTTGTTCTTTTACAGCTGGGGCTTCTTGTAAGAGGTTCCAACTTCTGTCTGAGGATGTGTCTCTGAAGTATGTCTGAAGATATGCTCACTCTATAGCTGTCCTTCTACTTATAATTTAATCTTTCACACAAATGTGCCCAGACCTTATTGATAAACCCACTGCAAAAACAAAGGAAGAACAAGAGTTTTAAAAGGGGAATGGGATGCATGAGCGATGTGGGGACCCTAACAATGGAAGTAGACTGAAAGGGAAAATTACTAACATCTTAACGGTTCAACCACCTCAAAAAGTGGGTTTTATTTTTGCTCCATTTTAGGGAGGAAGAAATTGAGGTTTAAAGATATTTCAGATATCCTGGCAGAGACAGGGTTCAAACACAAATCTGAGTCCCACATCCTCATCTTTGCACTCTACCATGCTTTTAGCATTACCCCAAATCCAGTGCCTTTTGTCTCTATCCTAAAGGGACCATCATATATTTTTATAGCTTTTTTTCCTAATCAAGCTAAGACATTTGTGACTACTGATGCCTTTAGAAGATTTTCATTTGATTGTCATTCCACTCCAGCTTCTGAAAATGATAGAAATCTTAAATAAAATGTAAAATGCATCAGAAACTGAGGTATGAAAAGCACCGGATCCATGTTTGTGCAGTGGGACCTTCTGCTGAAGCAGGTATACTTAAGTTTTAATTTTTGCAGCTTCAGGGCATTTAGGAAACAACACAACATCCAGGGTCAGCTCCAGAGGGGGGATAACAGATGATGGTCCCAGAAGAAGACAGAATCCCAAAGGGGAACAGCTTCACAAAGGTGGAAATGTGGTATAAATATCCCGTCCTTGGACTCAGCGCATTGCAGGGAGACTAACTGTCGTAACTCTATGATCTAACTCAGATTGCAGGGGAAAGTCCTCCTGGAGGATGTTAAGGCCCCACTTGGGCCACCCTCATCCCACATCAGAGTACCTGGGTTCAATTCCCAGCTCAGACCCTGATTCCAACTTCCTGCTAATATGCACCCTGAGGAAGAGCAGACAGATCAAATACTCGGGTCCCTCCCACTCACTTAGGACACTCAGACTGAAATCTTTGCTGCTGGCTTCTACCTGGCCCAGTCACAGCTGTTGTGAGCATTTGGAAAGTGAATCTAGCAGATGGAAACTATCCTCGCCTCTCCTCTCCTCCCTTCCTCTCTCTCCTGTACCTCCAATTCTATTTCAAATAAATACATTTTTAAAATATTAAGCCCAAATTCAAGCTCCTTCTAAGATCCAAAATGACTCAAACCAAAATTTTAACTTAGGAGTTTTCACCCAGTGAAGACACCACATATCATACAAGAGGCATTTTGGAAATGTTTGGGGTTGTTTTGGAGTTCTCATGATTCCAGACTACACCACAGAAACAGGGCCAGGACACCTCCACAAAGGTCTACCCCACATACCAACCCATTGCTCCTTGAGAAACACTGATTTAGTATAGACGGGCAGTACACCTGGGCACATGAGAGAATACAACTGAATGGCCTAAAAAAGAAAAAACGCCCTTCATCTCAGAATTCAAAACGTTTCACAATTCTCAAAGGAAAATAAGTCAAGAATAAAAATAATGAAATAAGGCACAACCCACAGATGATACAAGACACCCTTTCCCCCATAAGGATTGCAACCTGAGTACTGTTGTCAGGAGAGGGGTAGGAGAGCAGCTCTGCAAAGTGACCCCAAACATGCAGGGCGCAGTCATTCCATGCTGTCCTGTTTTCCCCACACCTGCACCCAGGCCCCTGCTGGGGCTGCAGCAGACTCCTCCAGTGTATGTGATGGGACTCAGCTCCCGGCAAGAGCAGAGTTGTCAGCTGTAACAGGAGGGGAAGCTCAGGGGGCAAGAACTCCAGGAGAAGAAACTCTAGGCAAGGAAGCTCTAGGAGAACCTGCTTTAGGGGTGGGAGGTGGCTCCCATGCCTATGGTGCCCATGGCATCATGCCCCTGCCTTCACTTACAAAATACACACTCACATTAACAAAGAAGAATTTCAAGATGGCAGTTGCAGAGCATTCAACCCCAAGCTGAGGGCTTTTCCATATGCAGAGCCCTCTGAGACTACACCAGGCTCACCCAGTCAAGTCCCTGCCCAATACACTGCCCTGCTGAGTGCCCAGGCTTTTTCTTTCTCTGGGGTGGCAAATGTAGCTACAAGAATCCCACATCCATGCACTGGAGTGTGGGCAGTCAGCTTCATTATCCATCCTCATCAGAGGTGCAGAGCTTCATTTGACACCCTTGTTTTCAGTCCTGGCTCCCACCACCAGGAATCCCCAAGCCCGGATTTCCTCTGCTTCAAAATCTCACAGACTGAAGCTCCATCCTGTACCAGGGAAGCACTGGAAGCGAGATTGAGATGGACTGGGGAAGGAGGCTTGGGGACCACAGCGTCTCCCCAACACTGGTAGACAAGCTTTCTGTGTCTGGTCCCATGTGAACAACATTTTCAGAGGTAGACAATGCTTTGTTCCCCAAATCTTCTATTTCTGGACTTTTGTGATCCAGCTGGCTTGGCTTTTCCTCCTCAGCATCTATGTCAATTTCCTCTGCACTGCTAATGCTGTTACCACTTGGCCAGATCCCTTCTAGCTTTCTAAATCAGGTTGCTGTTCTCTCTACTCCTGCTCTTTTGATCCTATGGGCTTTTTTGCCTTTTCAAAAAATCTCTGTAAGTGCCATCTTAATGGGCTTGGGGAAGGGGGCAGAAAGGTGCATGTAATCAAGTCTACATGTCTAATTGAAAGTTTTTAATCTTTAAAATTTCCTTCACATTTTAAAATAGGAAGTTCCCTTTCTCTTGCTTCCTCTTCTCTGGTGGTTGTATACCAGGACCTCTGTTGGTGCTTGGAATTGCAATTAAGCCCGAGTTGGGAATCCTGGCCTCAAACGGGGAGTGTACATTGACATCGTACTGACCAGAAAAAGCTACATGGGTGTTAGATGACCAAATGATAACCCTATTAATACCTAACCCCTAATTCAGGGCCAGCTCTCAGAGCTCCTTTATGAACTGCATTTGTCATAGGAGAGTGAGGCCCCAACAGCAGCATCTATGCCGTGCACACACCCTGGCCCTGGATAACACACCATCTCCTCCTGGAGTTTCAGCTTTGAACCAAGAGGACAAAATCAGCAGGCATCAGTAACTGGGGCAAGGGAATGGCAGCATTCTAGATGGGATGCCTCCAAATTCCAAACAGAGGCTCCGTAGCTACCACAGGATATCATGAAGTCTAGTAGATCCTTTCTCTGTGCCTCACGAGACATCAGCATACACCATATCTGTCCAAAGAAGCCTTCCTTTTTTGTATGTAAGAAGCTGGACTCACTTGCCATGACAGAATGATGAACTGAGCTGAAGTTGCAAAAACCAATGACAGCATCTCCCCAATTTTATGTAGAGTGACTCCACATTGATAACCAACAACAGTGAGAATACTGACACCACAAGAATTGGCAAACGCTACAAATCGGCACCCCCAAACCTTATCGGAAATTTGGCTCTTAAAACATCTAATAGCACACCACTGGTTATAATCCTAGTTGTACATTTCACTGGACCTCAGTTTGACCTCTTAAGGTGCACATAATACTTTTTCCTTTCTTTCCAGAAGTACTTTTGAGCTTTAACTGAGAGAAATAGTAAATGAAATAAAGGTCTTACACTAGTCAAATGTTCAGTGTTCTGACATTATAAATTGGACTGTTTCAATTAATAACATTGATTAACTAATACTCATTGTTTACTGCTCTAATAGTTTCCTTTTATGGGGACAGAATATGTCTATTTATATGAAACTTGCCTAGCTTATGTATAACTTGAAGAAATGAGGGTAAAATGTATTCAGGACATATTATGAATATAAAAAGGCAGATTCTCCAACCACTTTTCCAAAAGTAAATTATAATAACCCCTAACCAGGCTCACAGAGAGGAAAAAAAACTATTTTTACTCCCCTTGTTCCTCTTCCCCTACATAGGAAATTTGAACTGTTTTTGTTCCATGAATGATTAAAACAATCACCTGGATTAAAGGTTTAAAAAAAATCAGCCATCAGAATAATACATTATTGTTTTGTGTTTGTGTATGAATATGTTTTTCAAACTGAATCTATGTACCTTATCTTCTTCAATTCAATAGTAACATCTTTTTTATTGAACAATCCTGATACAACTCTCACCTTGCCTTTCCCCCCTTATAAAATAGAGGTTCTCAAAAAATATAGCTTGAATTTCAATTTCAGGTGCAGACTAAGGATGTGCAACCACTACATTTAGATCTGTATCTTGAACTTTGTGCTCTGTGCGCCGAACAATTGGATTAACATCCACTCTGTTCCATCATAGAAAATAGATGTTGAATCAGGACACTGTGTATATTTATCATGGTGGAAAAATATGTGTAAAGCAAGCAATCCAGATAACATTAGAAAACTACCACAAAACAGGTGCCCTTGTTATTTATAGGATGCTTTTGAGAACATAAAGAAAGGGACAGCCCTTGTCCGCTGGACCTGAGGTTGAAGGACAAAAGAGAAAACAGACTGAATAAGCAAGCCAGAAACAGGAGTCAGAAGGAAGGCGGGCTTCAGGGATGAGATATTACTGACTTTGCATTTCATTTCTCTCCTTCCTTGAGCCATAGCTCATGCCTCCTCCGAGGGGGGAGTTTTATTAGAGGACTGCATTCAGAAGATTTGGTGAAACATAATTCTGAAAACAAATTTGCAAGAGAGTGATTTTGTGGAGAAAAGCCTGGGAGAAATATATTTTTCACACAGAAGGAGCAGTCTCAGAAAATTTATAGAGAGAAGACCTGGAGAAAATGAAGGAAAGAATATATATGGGCAAGACAGAAATGAAATTTGACTAGACACAGAAAGGCAGGGACTTAAAGGCAGTTATGATGCATAACATAGTGTTACATCTTTATTTACTCACAATTCAGAATAACAGCGCTCATGACCCATGCCTTCACTTCTATACCAGAATAAAATTGCAAAGGAAGCCGTGAGCAAAAACTGTTCTTGCCTTGCTTGAGGTCCTTCCATTCTCCACTTCAGATGCAACAACTATGTTTGCCCACCAGGACCCTCTCCAGGTGTTTTATCTCTAAACTTTATCTCTGATTTAGAATGGAAAATCTAAAGCAATTTCAGGCATCATTGAGCAGGAAAGTCTTTTGCCCAAGCTCATGGAATCTCATAGTATTATTTATGTATATCTACATATTTGTAATTATCTTGTGGCTTTTGAGGCAGAAAAAAAAAATGTACCTTCACAATGTACATAACACACTCATTAGGCTTGAATAAGTGAAACATTCAGAATGGTTAAAAAAAAAAATAGACATTCCAAAACTGCATCATGTAACGACCACTGGTAATGCTGAGGGCTCCAGGAGATCTTTTTATTTTTTTTTTTTTGAAGTTGAAAATAAAAAGTTTAATTTCAGAAACTGAGTTCACTATTTACAAACACACTAAACCATAGAAATAAAAATTTAGGTTAAGGATACGTACAAACATTTTAAACAAAACAACTTCTTCAAAAGTTTATAGGCAAAATGAGTGATTTGGCTCACCCAGAATATTTAACTGAGTTGAAATGAGAAAATGAATTCTTTTAAGATATTAAAGCAAAAACTCTGGAGACATTATTAAGGAACCAGACAACTGATACTTCATTCTGATGTCCTCAGGATTCTAAGACACCCCAGTGATGGCTTAATCTTCCCTATCATAAAACAAAAAACAAAAGCAAAAACCTAAGCACCTATAGCTAAGGCTACTCCTACAACTGTAACATAATGAGCATCTTCCCTGTTAATAAGCCATCTCTTCTAAAAAGAACCTTATTTATAATCTGATCACATTGGGGGTCAGTGCACTTTAGCACAGAGATGCAGAGTCAGAGAAGAGTGGGTTTGACCAGCAGTCCTTCTAGCATAGACTTGCCACCTAGGCGCTGGCCAGCAGGCAACATGACTTCACAAACTGGCAAGTTTCAAGGGACCTTGTGACAAAGAGTGGGACACCTCTGAATTACTGCCATGAGCCAATATGACTTCAAAAACCTGGTTACTGAACAATCAGCAGATGAGTCTCCATGCCATACCTGAGTGTAGCTTTGTGCTCCAATGCCAAGTCTGGGTCCCAGTGAACAGTCACCTTCTCTCTAGAGTGTTCCCTTTATTCCTGCACTTGCTTTAGAGCCTGTAGTTAGAAACTGCTCGGTGAGGACAATTTGACCTCCGCTTTCTTCTCCCAGACTTCACCTGACAGCCACAGAAGCTCTTGTTGCAATTAGAGCAATTTTACTAAAATACAGCACCCGATTCATGTTTTGTACATAATTGAATAAAAAGCCTACTGAAAATAAATTGTTTACATCTTCTTGCTGCACTAGTAAGACAAATCACTGACCCCCAAGTTGTAAAACTCTTTACAGCTATGAATGAAAATCTATTTATAGTTCATAATTGATAAGATGTCTATTTCTAGCAGAGTTCTTTTCATCAAAAGGAAGGAAGGAAGAGCCTCTGTGACATAGAAATCTTTGGGAGCCTCCAAGAACACAAAATGGTAATCATTTCTTCAGTTTTTCATTTCTTCACTCATTCAACAAATATTTGCTGAGCAGCCACTCCGTGTCAAGCCATGTTCACAGCATTTGTTTTCTGGAGTGAATTTGCAAATACGGGCACCTGTTCCTATGAATCTTAGATTACAGATGAGAGAGAAAAACAATGACCCAGGAACTATGCAGTCAGTGACAATATGATATATGCTCATAGAGATCAGAAGAGAAAGATCAAGATTCAGTGACTGTTTAAAATTGTGTGGCCTGGGGCCAGTGTTGTGGCATAGCAGGTTAAGCTGCTGCCCATGATGCCAGCATCCCACATGGATGCTGGCTCAAGTCCCGGCTGCTCCACTTCCAATCCAGCTCCCTGCTAATGGCCTGGGAAAGCAGTGGAAGATGGCCCCAGTGCTTGGGCCCCTGAACCTAAGCACATGGGAGACCTGGAAGAAGTTCCTGGATCCTAGATTTGGCCTGGCCCAGCTCCTGCCAACCATTAAGGGACTGAATCATCAGATGAAAGATATCTCTCTCTCTCTCTTTCTCTAACTCTTTCAAGTAAATAAATTTTTTAAAAAATTTTAAAAAAAGAGGAGTCTTTTCCAAGGAGATAATATTTCAATTAAGTGAGTATTCATGGTGATAAGTAGCAGCATGTGAAGATCTGGGAGGGAGAATATTCCAAGCAGAGTGGCCTAAGCACAGAAGAAGGACCATCTGGGTGGTGGCTGTTGAGGACAGAAGGCATGATATGAAATTGGAAATGTAGGCAGAGGCTTATCCTGATTGCGATAGGAAGCTTTCCAGGGTTTTAAGAAAGAGAGTAATGATATCAAATTTAAATATTTAAAACACTGCATTGCCACTATGCAGGGTATGAGTAACAAAGAATGAAAGCAGAAAGACAAGTTCAGAAACAATCACAGTAGACAAAATGAATGCTGATAATGGTTTGAATGAGGTCAACAATAATAGCAACGGTGAGAAGTCGTCAGATTCAGGATATGTCTTAGATATGCCCTCAATAGGTATTGCTTATGATCTGTAGATAGGAAGGTGCTGAGAGAAAAAAAAAAAAGAAATTGTGAATATTTTGATGGAGGAATTGAGTTGATAATGATACATTAACCAGGATGGAGGTACCAGGGAAGAACAAATTTTATGCTAGTATGCAGAGAAAAATGAGTTCTCTCTGGTCATCTTAACAGGTATACTGTATATCTAAAAGGCCATTGGATAGATATGATAGCCTAGCACTTAGGAAGGTACTGGTCCACAGAGAATTATGTGGACATTTAAATCCATGGAGTTGATGATCTACAGTAGTATCTGTAATCAAGGAGATAGGCTCGTTCCCTAGGTCACTCTGATGATTTGTTGTCTGAGAAGGAAAGGTTTACTAAATAGGAGTCAGACCAGGAAAGAGTGGTATCACAGAAGCCAGGAGATGAAAGTATTCCAGGAAGGATGGAGTGGTCATCTGAAATGTCACATATGTTAAAAGACAAAAGTAACTATTGGACTTGGCAATATGACAGTCATCAATGACCTTTAAAAGTAGTATCTGTGGAGAGGTAAAGATGACAGCATCACAAGTATAAGTTTAATTCTAAAGGTAAAGTGTGGGCTGGCGCCACGGCTCACTTGGCTAGTCCTCCGCCTGCAACTCCAGCACCCCAGGTTCTAGCCCTGGTTGGGGCGCCAGATTCTGTCCCAGTTGCTCCTCTACCTGTCCAGCTCTCTGCTGTGGCCCAGGAAAGCAGTGGAAGATGGCCCAAGTGCTTGGGCCCTGCACCCGCATGGGAGACCAGGAGGAAGCACCTGGCTCCTGGCTTCAGATCAACACAGCGCGCCGGCTGTAGCGGCCATTTGGGGGGTGAACCAACAGAAAAGGAAGACCTTTCTCTCTTTCTCTAACTCTGCCTGTAAAAAAAAAGGGTGAAGTATGAACAATTGTTGAAGATGGTCATCAACTAGCAACCATTGGAAATGGCAGGGGAATAGACAGGAACAGGCAACAGGAGATAGATGCACATCTTAAGACAGGAGATACTGGAATGTTTGTTGCTGGTGGGAATTATCTGGCAGGGAGAGAGAAATTGATGCAAGAGTTTTGTGGTATTGACTGCATAAGAACTAGAAAATATTGGGATATAGGATATAAGAAGAGAGTGGCACTCAATACCGTCATGAACCTGAACACACAGTAACAAAAAGGAAGTCAGGAAATATGAGTAGAGACAGAGATAAGCTGACAGATTTGGTGGAGCAGAGTTCCCTTCTAGTTGTTTCTATTAGACTTATGAGAAAAGGCCATCTGATGAGGGGAAAGAAAGAACATATGAAGACAGGGCAAATAGGGTAAAATAGACATTTCGGACAATGAGAAACTGAAACTGCTAGGAAAATGCAGTGAGATTATGGATGTTGGTTATTCTTGAGAATTATTGAATGATCAATAAAATTCATTTAGGGTATGATTAATCAGTATCACTGTATATTTAACTCTAGCATTGTTTATCTGTTGAACTTTGTAAGACAATAAGAAATAGTTGGATTGGAGCTACAATAGAGATTTGCAGATAAGGGCAGCATAGAGAAGAGTTTCTAATAATGTAAATATAATGAAGGTTATGGAATCAAAGGTGGATGAAAAGGTAAGTGATGGCATGAGGCTTTCAGTTGATCACAAAATTCTTTGGAATCAGGGGGAAGAATTGGGTTGGAAAAATTGCTCAAGTAGAAGCATAGGATAGGTGGGCTAGAAGGATAGGAAGTGAGAGTCAGAAGTTTATGCTTAATGTCCAGATTATTGAATAGTCCCTTTATTAATGAGTATGTCAAGGATAACCATGAGAATGGATTTCTGAAACAGATAGTGGTAAAGTAATGGATACAATAGGTTGAAAACTGAGAATCCAAGATGTGGAATGGATTCAATCATTAACATCATTGAGAATGGTGAAGGGTTGAGACAAAGAAATGGTTTTGAGCTAAATTGATCAATTCATGAACCGAAAGGGGATGCCACAAGGTATTGATTGAAGGCAGCAATTAGGAGAGATGGTAGATAGTCTAGTCTGGTGGCAGAGATACAAGAGAGCTAGAGGTTTGGAAGAGAAGAGAAATTGCTTGGAAGTGGCAACTAAGAAAAAGGAAGATACATTTCCCTACTGCTAGATTCTATGGGTTTTAGGAGATAAATGAATAAAAATTCCTTATTTAAGAAGGCTGATAAATAAGCAGTATTAAGGAGTAAGACCATGAAGAGAAAAACTTAAAAAGATATACAGGAGAGGTTTTCATTATCAATACAATTACATTAACAAAAGTATTGATTCATCTGACACTGTGGCTCACTTGGCTAATCCTCCGCCTGCGGTGCCAGCACCGGGCAGTGGAGGATGGCCCAAGTGCTTGGGTCCCTGCACCCGCGTGGAGACCGGGAGGAAGCACCTGGATCCTGGCTTCGGATCGGCGCAGCGCTGGCCATGGCGGCCATTAGGAGAGTGAACCAACAGAAGGAAGACCTTTCTGTCTCTCTCCCACTGTCTATAATTCTACCTAATTTTTTTTAAAAAAAAAAGGCATTAATTCAGGGCGAGGGCTGTGGTGTAGCAGGTTAAGCCACCACCTTCAACCTTCAGTGATGACATCCCCAGTAGATGCCAGCTCTGGTCTCAGCTGCTCTGCTTCCAGTCCAGCTTCCTGCTAGTGCACCTGGGAAGGCAGTGGAGAATGGCCCAAAAGTGTTTGGGTCTCTTCACTCTCACAGGGGACCCAAAGGAAGCTCCTGGCTGCTAACTTCAGCCTGACCCAGGTTTGCAGTTACAGTCATTTAAGAAGTAAAACAATGGGTGGAAGACCTCTTTCTGTCTCCCTCTGCCTTTCAAATAAATAAATCTTGAAAAATAAAAGAAAGCATTAATTCATCAACAAACTCTCATTAGTTTGGGCAATGTTCTGGGTTCTGTGTGTACACAACAGTGAACAATAAAGTCATGATCTCTGCTCTCATGTAACTGACAGTTTATACAGGTAGAAAGAAAAAATGAAAAAACAAAACACAGCAGATTGTATTCAAAACAAGGAAGAAGATTTAAATAGTGTAATTGCGTTCCAACTAAATATCTACTTTAGATAAAGTACTGAAGAACGACTTCCTTAAGAGGGAGTTTTAAAGTAGGTTTCAGCAGAAGGGTTGGGACACACCAGGGCAGAAATAAACTCAGATTAGTTGTTCAATGGTCAAGGAGTGCATGGTCCAGGGGATGCTGAGTTACCAGGGCGTTTGAGCTTGGGTGGGCTAGGATGTGAGATGTATTGGGATGGATTATAGTTCTTGTTTACATACAACTGTATCACTTTCCTGGGGTTACACTAACATAAGTACCCTGTACTGTGTAACTTGATATAACAAATTTGTTATCCCATGGCTCTGGAATCCGTAAGTCCAAAATGAATGTCAATAGAGTTAGTTCCATTTGGAGGCATTGAAGGAAACTTCCACGTGTCTGTCCTGGCTGCTGGTGGCTGCCATTGACCCTTGGTTGGGAGCTGCATCACTAGACTTCCCGGGCCCCATCTTCACATGGCTGTCCTCCCCCTGTGTGTGTCTGGATCTCTGTCTCCCTCTCCCTATAATAACAATAGTCATGGGAATAAAGGCCCACCCTTACATAAGATAACCTCATCTTAGCTACATCTGCAAATACCCTATTTCCAAATAAGTTCACATTCACAAGTTCTGGGTGTCAGGAACTTTAGGAAGCCAATGTTCAAGTCAGTGTGGCAGCCAAGAGGTCTGCATAGGTCTCCTGGGAGCAATCTCTTGAGTGGCCAGGAACACTTAGCAGGGGCTCTGGCAAGATACTGCCTCAGACCCATCAGGCTGAGAACTGCCTCTTGTTCTTTGAAGACATCATGGCACTGTGGCAGTAAAATGTACTAAGTTCATAGAGATCCTAGCTTTCAGCCCTGAACTACTGGAGTTGTGACTTGAGCAACAGCACAGGTGAATATAAAAGAAATGGGACACATCTAAGTTGGGTTTACCTCTCAACTGCAAGAGGAAACAGGCAGCACCAACTAGCATGTGGGCTGAGGTGTGTCCCCCACCCCATTCTTACTCTGTAGCTCTAAATCCCAGTGTCACTATGTTTGGAGGAAGAGCTTTCAGGGGCGTAATCAAGATTTAACGAGATCTTGAGGTTGGAGGCCTCAACTGATAGACAGTTTCCTCATAAAGAGAGGAAGAAATGCCAGAAAGGTGTCTGTCCATGCGGTCAGAGGAAATGCCACTGGAGGGCATGGTGAGAAGATGATTATCAGCAAGCCAGAAAGGTTTATCCAGAGATCAACTCAAGTGGCATCTTAACTTGGAATTCCAGCCCCAGGACTGTGAGAAAATTAATACTTGCTCTTGCTCCTATTTTGATGCTGATTAATGTGTTTGAAAAACAGACAAGGGACAGAGAGAGGTCACTCATCTGCTGGTTCACTTCTCAAGATGCCTGCAATAGCTGGGGCTAGGCCAGGCTGAAACCAAGAGCCAGGAGTCCATCTTAATCCTCCACATGGGCGACAGGGACCCAACTACTCAAACCATCACTGCTATATCCCAGGGTGTGCATAAGTAGGAACCTAGAATCAGGGGCAGAATCGGGGCAGACACTCAGATACAGGATGAGGATGCCCTAGTGGCTGCTAAACTACCATACCAAAGGCCCACCTTACGTAGATCTGCTGTCTAAGCCACACTGTGTGGCCTTTGTTACGGCAGCCTGGACGGACTAGAACAGCAAGGCTTCACTTCAGGGATACTAATAGGGGCCAAGTGCCCCATACAGATAACGGGAAGGATCCAGAGAGTGTTGCTTCTTACAGAAACATCTCTACAGTCTGCACAACACAGTTTCTGGTTTGATGCTAAAGGATTTTTATTAAACAAATATTTATTGTGCACTTATGAGCAAGCCACTTAGTAACATCACTAAATTCCAGATCCCTGACAAGATCAGGTAGAAATTAATGGACTTTGGCCTGGTGCCAAAGAGAGTGACTTTGTCTAGTCACCGTGTGTTTCACCACTCCTGTACACTGAAGGAAAATAACGCTTACCTGTGCATCATGATTCCAAAGAAATGAAAAAGAAACCTGTGTTGTGAAAGTAATATATTAACCAGTTCCAAACACTGGGGAAAACATCATTTGTTTTTTAAAACTAATATCGATATTCTGAGTCTTGATCTCTAGCTACAAGAACTGAAATTATCTTTGCCCCTAGATCTTGCACTTCTCACTCCATGTTCGATTCCTGCTATCCCAACTTTTTCCTATTTGGTTGCCACATGGGGAATTACCTTGGCCCTTGATAAGTTTAAGAAATTTATGCAGCTCCTTGTAGTCTGATTTCACAGTTTATATTCATTCTACACTATTCCTGGACGGTTTGCCTGAATGAGCACACAAATAGAAACCAAGGAGTCCGTTTGAATGTCTGGCCTGGCTGAACATCTTTATTAAGAATCTGAAAGAATGTGAAAATGCTGCAGCAGTGAAATCTGATTCTAAGTTGGGAGATGCTGTAATGATAGAGGAGTAAACTGGAGAGAAAACCACATTGTAGCTGAAATTCAATGCAGCAAGATGTAATCGAATATATCTGAGAACAACAACAACAAAAAATTCAAATCATGGACTGCCAATGAATGAGTGAAATCAGTCGAATATTAACGTCCGAAAAGGCCTGAGGGTGATGACAGAGTTAATCGTGCATGTTAGCAGAACTGAGGTGGGTTAGACAATGATCAATGCTATTTTGTACAGCAAGGAGAGAGGCACTGCAGTGAAGGAAATGTAAAAGATTGAGGAGATGGCATCTAGAATGCAAGATTGTATCAGAAGTGTCATTACTCAAAAACTCCCTCAATTACAGGGAAGTTCAAGGTATATATCAAAGAACCAGTAGAAGGACAAGATTGAATTGGCAAAAGAAGTTGAAAGTAGAATCAAAGCAGATAAATAGGACCTGGCGGCTTTAGCAATTATGAAAGGCTACCAAGAGCCATGAAGAGAGTTGGTAGGAACTTCAATATCAGACTGGTTTTAAGTCTCCCATTCTGCCTCTTATTAGTTGTTTGACCTTGGGTAAGCGATGCAACTCTAGGCCTCAGCTTTTTTTTTTTTTTTTTTTTTTTAATCTGAAAATGTGGGAAAGCCTGTATCTGAGGGTTGAGGAATGACTGAGAGAGAGCACACTAAGAAGTTTGTACAGCCCATGGTACACAGATTCTCAGTAAATGTTGACTACAACAAATCATAATCAAAATCCACACATAATTGGAAAGGGTTTCTTTATGTTAAAGGACTCACATTTTTGTCAAAATTTTTTCAACCTCCAGTGTCACCTGCCTCTCGAGCAGCCTCCCTGTTAGCAGAGTGTTAATTCTAAGTAGCTCTCTGCCCCTATTACTTTCTCCACCACATAATTCCACCATCTGTCCTCCCATCTCTTCTTAATCAAAAGAGCCCTAATAGGCAGTCCTGGATTCAGTGGTTTTTTTTTTAAACGAAGAGAATATGGAATGGAGAGCCAGATGGTAAATTTGAACATATCTAGGACAATTACTTTATTTAGCTACAAAAACAAACAAACAAAATTAAACAGTGGCTTCTCCTTTTATGAGGTTGGTGTCCCTGGCCAGATATCTCCTTGAACTTATTTAGGTGAATTTGTTTAGGTGTGCCTCATATGTAGCACGCATCATCTCAAACCATGTCTACCACAGTGAGAGTGTGGTTCGCTTGTGCCATTTTTAAGTCTCCATCATCATGTAGTAACTTCCCAATTCCTGTGATAGGTCTTCTGTGATTTTTAGGCTACAGGGGAATGGAGATTTTTTTTAAAGGTAAGTGTGTTCAAAGGGAATTTCATGTGGACTAAAGGATGCAGAAGTATACCAAGCATGGAGATCTCCCCAGAATGATGTAAATAGCCAGGTTAAATGGAGCTTCTTCCTTCCTGAGGTTTACTCACTGATTTACATACTTTCTAGGGGACATGGGAGGTAATGGTGTGTGTGTCCCCACAAAGGTCTTTTCCTGAGGCTGGAAATCAGGCTAGCCCGCGATACTGTAGAGCTACTAGTTTTCATTAACAGACTGGACACATACCTTTTTCAGCTGAAAACGTGTTCCAGCAGCTTGATCAATCTGATAAGACTAAAATAAAAAACCATTCTGGTTCCAAAGACTATTTTCTGAGAAAAGAAATGAGTAACGTAATACTTCTAGTCATTGTAAAGACATAGCAATTTCCTTTTCCAAACTGAACATTTTTTGAAGAGTACATAAAAACTACCAAGCAGATTCTGGCAGACATTACTTTGAGATAATAGATCAATCATCCTCACCCTTTCCACACCATCTTGTTTTTAATGCCATTGAAATGATCTGCTGTATTTAGGCTATTTCCACTGAGGCCTCAAATTATACTTCATACATATAAATAATATAAATAACATACTTTACAGATAATTATTGAGAAGCTTTAGTTTAAAAAAAAAAACTAGCTTGACAATCTCACTTCTTTTCTTAACACCCTGACTCCACGTAACAGCAGAGAAAACAGTTTCAACATTTATAGTATCTTTTTTTTTTAAAATTTTTTGACAGGCAGAGTGGACAATGAGAGAGAGAGAAAGAGAGAAAGGTCTTCCTTTGCCGTTGGTTCACCCTCCAATGGCTGCCGCGTTGGGCGCGCTGCGGCCGGCGCACCACGCTCATCCGATGGCAGGAGACAGGTGCTAGGTGCTTTTTCCTGGTCTCCCATGGGGTGCAGGGCCCAAGCACTTGGGCCATCCTCCACTGCACTCCTGGGCCACAGCAGAGGGCTGGCCTGGAAGAAGGGCAACCGGGACAGAATCCGGCGCCCCGACCGGGACTAGAACCCGGAGGAAGTGGCACTCAACATTTCTGCAAAAATAAGCACCCAAAACTATACATGGTTTTACTTTGGAATTCAGTCATGATTTATTATTTACAGAAGTATTTTCCCTGCATAATAGTTGTTAATAGAATCTATGCATGTATCATTAAACCCTCTAGGTCTGGACCTGCAACTGAAAGGTAATTCATTTTAGTTCTGTTTCAGAGTAATGTTTTCCTAGCTCTTTGAAACAGCCATGACAGAATGCCAATTTCCTTGCATTTATATGCTATGTATTAGAATCAAATAGACAATTATAAAGGGCATAGTGAATTGTTTTCAGTCTGAGACATAGAGTTCCTACGCCGCTTTTGGTGAGTTGAAGCAATAAACAAAAGGCGGGACACCTCACACAGATGTTCTGACATATTCCACCTGCTCTCCAGGTGTGGCAAACACATCCACACCTAGGTTAGTTGTCTCAGTTGATCAGTTTGCTTTGAGAATTTCATGATCAACTTGCCTCTTTGGATGGAGGAAAACTATTATAAGGAGAATAAAAATTCATTTCCAGACAGACAGGATAAAGTGAAATCAAATTAATCTATTACCCACACTCCATTTCCATATTCAGTGGGATTTCAGATATTTATAAATTCATCAAAGGTTCATTGTCAGTCTTGGAACGTACTCAAAAACCTTTCAGTGAAAGTACCAGACTTCTAGAACTTTTTTTCTGTGATTCAAAGTGATAAAATGATAAAGTATTATTAAATTTACAGATGATTCTAGATTGCAAGAGATGGTAAACTGGAGCAGGGTAGGATGCAAACTGTTGTTCTGAAACTAATGTGAGTACTCAGATATGATTCTGTTAAAGGACTCAGGAGGAAAGACTACAAAGTTTTGCTTGGGCATCTGCCATGGCTTTTATAACCCCAGCCTTCAGTCACCCTTCGTAGGGTCTACAGTAATATTCTGCTGGTCATCTCTATTTAATATGGATGTCAGTGAATACAAAGGGATATGGAGAGTTAGAGACAAGACTGGCTGGAGGCTACGTTAAAGGCTGGCTATAGGAGTTCAAGAAGAACCTGAGGACCTACCTAAAATGAAATATTAAATAAGTGATTTCGGAAGATAAAAGCGATTTGGACTGGTAGAGAATGAGTTAGTGTGCCTTCATGTAGGTGAAGTGTTTACCAAAGATTTAAATACATCCATGTGTCAGCATGCACAAAGACCTCCCAAGATTATCTGAGCTAATCAGAAACCTGACTTCTGGATCACTGGTTGAGAGGAACAGAAACCCAGTCTTTAAAGTACATGACCTTACTTTTGTACCATGAAAAGCCTAAAAAAAAAATTCATTTCCATTTCTGCACAGTACTTCTCTAAGGTCTGTGTCTTTCAAGTGCTTTGATTAGAAAAGAATAATTCTTGATTTTTCCTATACAAATATTACAAAAATATTCTTTTCTGTACTTCTTTGGTGAAGAAAAAAACAATTACTTGAAGGAAAATAACGAACTATTTTAATATAGGCTTCCCTTTGTCTCCATAATGCCTTAGGTGATTTCATCCCTGCATGAACATCAAGGAGACAGTGCCTCTCCCACTTACCTCCTCGTGATCATGTTGAGACAACTGGGAACATTTACCACCTTTGGCCTGTACCAATATTTGTTATTATGCCTGTGATGATTGAATCACACATTTCCTGCTGCATCAAGGTTATCCAGATATCTGGAGCAAATGCCACTTTGTGTTAGGCAAAGCCAAGCTTCCTATATTAGATCCAACAGCAGAGCATTAAGCGTCTGCTAACTCAGGAATACGCTTCCCTTCGCAGATTAAAATGTCTGATAGAGACACTCGTATATTTTCATTTGCCAATTATTGCCCATGACTTGAAGGACTATTCTGCCTAAATTTCCTTGGTCACTTAAGAGAAAGGAAGGAAATCGAGCCTCTGTTATAGGCAACAGAAAGTGGGTCCCTTATTTATACCACTAAGCCACTCCTGCTTCCAAATACTCAGTTTGTAGTTGATACATTGTCCTAATTTAAATGCTTTTACATCCTGAATGGTATGCTGCTTTCAAAACAGTTAAAAAGTACTTAAGCACCTGGGATTCTGTTCCACAAGAAGGGAAATTAAGGAGAGAAAGAGAAGAGGAAAAAAATTAGTCCTCAATGTGTTTAAAGCTTGAGAGTTGGGGGTGGTGAAGCATGAGATGAAGAAAGAAAACGTCAAACAAACATTGTAATTCAGAACCAAAATCACAAGGAACTGGAAACTCTCAGAGCAAGAATTCTGGGTTTTTCCAGGGTGTCTAAACCTGTCCTGCATGCTTCATCTACCAATGCAAGTCCCAAGATCTCACAACATTCTGCTGAATCCAAAGGGGTAAGGAGGAGACCTAAGAATCTGCCTGTTAACCACATCCTGAGGGTATGCATGCATGAAGTCCAACGCACCCAAAGATGGGCAGCCTGGCCTGATCCTTAACTATCTTGATGATTTTCAATTTGTCAAATAACAAAATCAAGTAGCCCCAGCTGTCCCAACAAGGTCACTGGGAAGTACATTGGAGAGGCACTGTGATGCTCATTAAATCATCCAAGTCATTATGGACAGAAAGCAAAGCCTAGATATTACAAGAAGTCTATTATTTTCTGTTATATAATTTGCTTTCATTTCCTAACCAAAGAAGTCCAAATGATACTTTCAAAACAGTATTTTATGGGTGCCGGTTCTAGTCCTGCTTGCTCCTCTTCCAGTCTAGCTCTCTGCTGTGGCCCAGGGGGGCAGTGGAGGATGGCCCAAGTGCTTGGGCCCTGCACCTGCATGGGATACCAGGAGGAAACACTTGGCTCCTGGCTTCAGATCAGTGCAGCACTGGCCATAGCAGCCATTTGGGGAGTGAACCAACAGAAGGAAGACCTTTCTCTCTATTCTCTGTCTGTAACTCTACCTGTCAAATCAAAAAAAAAAAAAAAAAAACAGTATTTTTCTCTAACATTTGTATGGGAGAAATCAACCAGTTATCAAAATCCTTCCAAGAATAAATCCCTCTGCCTGGGAGCATCCTCATCAATCTCTCTCCTCTCTTACTGGAATAGCCTTCTTACAGATCTCTGTGTTTCTAGTCTTTTCCAAACAGTAACTACCCCTTCCCCAAAGAGTAACTTGCCAGAGCTGGGTTTTTTTTTTTTTAATGGAAAGAAGCTTCTACTGCTTCCCTTCCAAAAACTCTCTTTCTAAAACACTCAGTGAAATTCACAATACTTCCCCCAGCTGCACAGCAACACAGGGTTTAACCCCGCTCTCCTGACATCTCCAACTTCCACTCAGACCATTCTCCTCCTTGCTATCTGTTCTTTATGTTCCTGCCTCAGAAACCTTCTTTCAGATCCTCACACACAACCGATTCTTCCGGCAGGTTCTTAACTGGTTTATTGAACTAGTTAAATCTGGTAAGAGCTTGGTTCCTTCTCCCATGCCTGTTCTGAAAGATACTGGTCAAACCTCCCTTGACCCCTCCTGTAGGCTCTCTTAGGCAGTGCTCTTAGCTCTCTGCTCATTTTCCAAATAAAAAACGGGGCCTCATCCCCAATGAAAAGTGTGTCCACTCCCCCAACTCAGATCTGGCCCTGTGCTCAGGAGCCAACAGGAGGTGGCAACTCAGGTCACCTACACTCCTTCTTCTGGCTCCTCCTCTCCAGCACCTGACTCCTCTTGGTTGTGGGCAGAGTGATGAGAGACTGGCACAAATTTGCCATGACTGGTTTATAACAGAGGTGCTTGAATTGTTTTTCACTTTCAAATGCCCTCTGTGGTGACTGACACTCAAACACTAGCTCTACCTTGTAGGGTGCACCATGCATTCCTCAGAGACATCTCCACCCCTGCCACTACTGCAGTGGCTACATTGCACTTTCCCCCAACGTGAGCAATTCATCTCTGGCCCTCTAGCCAACCCCAGCTTCACAGCATCACCCATCCCATGGGACATCTTTGAGGTCTGCTCCCTTAGCAACCGGCCTTAGGCTGTGCTCTCCTCCATAGTGCCCTCTTGGCCATCAGATACTACCACACCTGTGTCTCACAGGCACGTGGAGGTGCAGGTATCTCAGGCTGCCATCCTACCACTTCTCCAGCCAGCTTCCTATCTTTAGACTTCTCCAACAAAAAGGTGGGCAAGAACCTCTTGGTCACCCACATCCTAGATTCTTTAAGAATTGACCCTTCCACTCTTGCTGATAAGCAAAGGGAGACAGATCTCAGAGCTCCCGTAAGCAAGCTCTGAAAGAAGGAGAAAGAGCCCAGTCTCTATGTCTTGTAACCCTCCTCCCTGCAAATATCCTGCCCGAGACTTAGAGGAAGGATCAAGGTCTTCCTCCAGGACAGGAAGTAGAAATACTGCACTTTAGTCCCTACGAGCAGACTTGCAGGCTGGCTGCACACAGCAACAATGCAGCCATTTCATGTGAGTATGGCTTACATGAACACCCTGCCCACCTGCTGGCAAATTCCATATGAAGCATTTCCAGAGCATCTCTTCAGAAGTTGGGGACACTTTATCACCTACTGCTTTCAATTGCAAGGATTTAGTTAAACCTTAAGGGAAAGTCTTGTTCCTTAATTATCCATTTCTACATGTTGTTTTAAAAACACCTCCAAAAGTAGTCGCTTAGCAAGTTATACTTTCTTACAGCTGAGTTGATAAGCTCAGCTGGACGGTTCTCCTCTTCCATGGGTTGCATTGACTTACTTGGTTTTCTTTAGCTAGGGTGGGCTAAAATGGTCAGGAAGAGTTCACACGCATCTCTGGCATTTATATGTTGCTCCATGTAGCAGCTCTCTGTAGCTTGGGTTTCCTGACAGAATGGCAATTTTAGAGGAGTTAAACTTTTTAAAAGGAAGCTGGCTAGAAAGAGGGAAAACCGAAGCTGTCAGGCCTCCTAAATGATAGGCCTAGAACTGTTATAGCTCCCCACCTGCCAAAGCCATTTGTAACCCCAGTCTAGATCCAAGTGAAGAATAGAGAAACCACATCTCTTCATAGGGCGAATACAGGAAGGCAAAGAATTGATGGAAGTCATCTTTGAAGTGGCACAAATTTGTGTCAATGTTTCTCATATTGACCCTTCTGCCTAGAAAGTTATTACCAAAGATCTTATCATAACTCATCTCCTTACCACCATTTAGGATTCATATATATTTTAAAATTTTTAATTTATAAAAATGGGACAAATTTCATGTCTCATACTTTGTGTCAATAGCCCTGGAAAACATCAAAATTCAATTTATTTTGAATGCATATCACTTTCATAGCATAGTGTTGAACTATAAGTTAAACTTGTAAATTGGGGAGATGGTATATTGATTGCGTGCTTATTATTTTACTCTTTATTATCTGCCCTTAACTTCCCATCCATCCCCAATACAGTGTAAGCTCCTTGATTGCAGAGAAGTTGGTCTTCTTAATCCCTGCAGACTACCCATCATTTAGAAGAGAACAAACTCCACACTCTTTGTGAAAGAACACCTTGCTCAATTCTAAGTCCAAAGCTAGCTCTAGTAGACGGACATGAATGTATTCTCTATCCAAGATTTCATGTAAAAGCAGGGTTTTTTATAATGCTTATTTAATTTTCTCTCTAGAGTGATAGACTTCTTGATGAACTTCTACATAAAACAATTATTTACTTCCAAATATTTTGGGTTTCTTTTAGATGAATAACCCTAGACTTTATGAAACTTTTGAACTTTAATAAATGACTATATGAAAATGTATTCTCTCTGGGCAAAGTCAAGCAAGGATATTCATATTTTTATTTTCTTCCTTACAATAAAATTTAATGTTTTAGTAAATCAACACTCTTAAGAGGATTATACCATGAGCTAAAAATCTGCAACTTAGAGACTTTCTGCTATTATTTTTATTTGGATAATAATGATAATAGCCGCTGGTGCCATGGCTCAATAGACTAATCCTCCTTCTGTGGTGCTGGAACACCAGGTTCTAGTCCTGGTTGGAGCACCGGATTCTGTCCCAGTTGCTCCTCTTCCTGTCCAGCTCTCTGCTGTGGCCCAGGAGTGCAGTGGAGGATGGTACAAGCTCTTGGGCCCTGCACCCACATGGGAGACCAGAAGCACCTGGCTCCTGGCTTCGGATCAGCGTGGTGTGCCGGCCGCAGCGCGCCAGCCACAGTGGCCATTGAGGGGTGAACCAACGGAAAAGGAAGACCTTTCTCTCTGTCTCTCTCACTGTCCACTCTGCCTGTCAAAAAAAAATGATATTGATAATAGCACTTGCTTCGTGCCAGATCCTGAATTAAGCACTTGACTTGGGCCAATTTCACGGGTTATTGGAAGCAAAGGATCAGAGAAGTCCTCTGCTGTCTTTAGGCAAGTGTCAGACCCTTCAAGAATGTGCCTTTTACAAATGTCACCATTTGAACTTCTTCCCTCTTGAGCCTCTTGAAACTAAAGGAAAACACAGGAACTTTGATACGTTACTTTCCAAAAGTGACAATCCCTTTTAAGTAGGACAACCATGCTATAATGTCCTACATAATTTATTTGAACATATGCCTTTGTCCTAAGACAGAAAACTTTTTTTAGAAAAAAACTTGTCCCTCAAATAATGTACTATTTCAAATACATATCAGTTTATGGCTTTTAGTTATCTTTTTAAAATTGTATTTCCATTTAATGACTTCTTTCTGTAAGCAAGTGAGAATTGCAAGGTCAAATCTTTATACTTCTTATTGTGCACATATGCCTATACCTTCAAAAACAATGTTTTAATGTCAATATATATAATTAAATGGCATTAAGTGATATTATAAAATGTGATTTTTGTTAGGATTTTCCCAAACAGTATAAATTTGTTTTCCAAACTGACCAATTTGCTTAGGTTTTTCAAAAATATTATCCTGTAAATCATGGAACCAAAATGGTGAGAAATACGTCCATCCAGTGATTGCTGAATTCCCACAACTTAGCTGACTATTCTCTGCTAAAACTCTAGCCTACAGATCACTATGCATTTAATTGATGGCTACTGTCTTCATTACACAGCTGTTAACCCATCAAGAGATTGTTAATGAACTTGGCAATATACATTTCATTAACTTTTTTGCCCTAGGGTTAATCATGGGAAATATTTTTAAATGTGTCTTTGATGTGCTAAGCTTCCCTAATAAATATGATTAAGTAAAATAAGTTGAGAGGAAGAGCATCAATTCAATGAAGACTGCTTAATATTAGGCAGTGGATTTATTTTTGCATAAAGGGAAATTTAGTGTCTGCATTTTCATGGCTCTTAAAGAGAATTTGGCTGTGGTCCAGACGCAGAACTCTTCTTTTATTGCACTAAACTAGGAACACTGATACAGGAAGATGATAGTCTTCAACGGAGTGTTATACAGGAATTTCTTTTTGCATATAGTATGCTTCCTCCCATGCATATTCTTTCTATCATAATGAACATTAAATTCTTTGCAAAATGAATATAGCACAGTCCATGACTGTGAGAAGAGATATTGAAATAGTAGACTCCCAAGAACAAGACATGCTTCATTAAAGAAACATTCCACTAAACCTTGTGAGTAAACTTTATAATGTTAAATATTTCTAAAACAAAATATCATCGCTTTTTTGGAAAAGCTACAATGTACAATGCACTTGCTGCTGCTGCTACTGTGACTTTCTTGGCTGCAACTACCCCTCTGATATCCATCCTCAAAACTCTGGCAATAAAAATGAACTATATGCATTTAAAACAATAAAGATTTTACAGTTCAGTAGAGCACATTTTGTGGTATGATTCACCTTATTTTAGATTCTATTAATTTAAGCTCTGCATCGTTTGTCCATGTCTGAAATTATATTTAAAATATTTTGATGTCAATTTAGTCATTTTCAACAAAACCCCCCACAGTAACTATAATGATGGCATCAGTTTGAGGATGAGGACAATCATCATTGAAGAGGTAAAATTATAATATTTGAATGGGACACTTTTTTGCAATAAATCAGTATTATTTTCCCTCTTTGCACAAAACTTACTGACAGGGAAAGAAAAATATTCAGGAGTCCTGGTCTCAGCCTTCCTTCTAGTGTAGCCTTGGTGGAAGGAGTAGATGTCAGTGGATATGGACCACATGGTCTGCTCTCTGTGGCGGAGAGGCACCAGCAGCTTTGCCAGCAGTTTTCTCCCCTGGATATAATCTCCATTAAGCCCCTTATTTGAAGGTCATGGTGTCACCTCACACATGGGTGCTGCTTCCTCACCAGATGACAGACTGTGGGCATCTGGAGTGTTGGTCAGAGAAACATTCCTGCTTTTCAAAAACAGCTGCAAGAAAATTCTTAAGCCAAGGTCCTTTTTTATTTATATTTCTACAAGAAAGTGGAATGAAGCTAAGAAGATTTTATTTTTAAAACTGTCATGTTCAAGTCAACAAATATTTACCAAATGTTTATAGCCAAGAAGGCACGGCATTAATTAGAAGATAGGGATAGAAGAGTGGGAGAGGTTTAACTGAAAACTAAAAGAAGAAAAAAAAAGCTTTATTTCTACCTTCCAGTTGCTGACTGTCTGGTGGGAGAAACAAACACATACACTAATAATCTGGTGTACACAAGCTGTGCTACCTGGTACAAAGGGAACTCAAACCCTCTGAGAGTGGTAGAGAGATAGAATTTTCTGAAAAGTATTCCGGAGAGGCAAAAATTCAACTGAAGTTGCAAGGTTTTCAACAAAGTGGAAGAGTGTTTGGACCCCAGAAGAGACTCAAAGTCTCAGAACCCTGGAGACTCAGGTCTCATTATACCAAACAGGCTATAACAAGGGGTATAGAGTGTGCTGTGGGAAAGAGGGGAGATAAAACTGTAAAGAATGGATGTATACTTACCTTTTTGTCATCCGTATTTGGAAGTATAAAAATGTATAGATCATTTGCATAATGTATGTGTCTTACTACTGATAGAAGATAATCTTTCAAATTTATATATTTATATATATAATTTTTTCTCTAAGAGAATCCTCAGAGAAATACAAATCAAATTCACAATGAGAGAGCATCTCATACCTGATGGGTTACTTAAAAGAAACCAGTTTCTCAAAGATGTTCCTTGCACCACTATTCAAAGCAGCCAATTTATGGTAACAATCCAAGTGTGCTACAATGACTCCATCTGGATGTTCCAATTCCAATCCGGCTCTGTGCTAACACACCTGAGAAAGCAGTGGAAAGTGGCCCAAGTATTTGTGTCTTGGCCACCCATGTTGGACACTCAGATGGAGTTCTTCACTCCTAGCTTAAGCCTGACCCAGTTCCAGCTGTTGCAACCATTTGGGGAGTGAACCAGTGGATGGAAGATTGATCCTTCTCTTTTCTTCTGCCTCTGTAACTCTACCTTTCAAATAAATAAATATTATTTAAAAAAGAAAATGTGGTATATATATATATATATATATAAATCTAATATGTATACATACATATACATACACACACATAGTAGATTGTTACTTAGCCATTAAAATGAAGGAAATCCTGCCATTCGTTACAACATGAATGAACCTAGAGAACATTATGCTACATGAAATAAACCAGATACAGGACAAATGTTGTGTGATCTTACAAATTCTTTAAAAACTGTACTCATAGAAGCAGGGATAGAAAGATGCTTGTCAGGGGTTGCAGGGTATGAGGGCAAGAAGTGGGAAGAAGTTGGTCAAAGGGTACAAATGTTCAGTTATAAAATGAGTAAGTTCTGGGAATATAATCTGTGATAGGGTAATAGTAGTTAATAATATTATGTTGTTCACTTGAAATTTGATAAGAATTTATTTAAGGGTCCTTTCCTCTCTCTCCCCACACACAGACCAATGGTAACTATAGGTGGTGACAGATGTGCGGATTAATTTGACTTTGGTAATCAGTAGTGTGTGTGTATATATATATATATATATATATACACACACACACACAAAATCATCACATTGTAACCCTGAATATGTCAATTAAATATTTAAACTTTGTACAAGAGAAAAGACCATATCTAGACCAACGGGTTGTAATTGGTGGACTCCAGGTTCAGATCTATGGTTTTCTCTGTCTTCTTCAAATAATCCAAGTTGATCCTACTCTGTCTCCAGTCCAGAATGTTAGCTATTTGAAACTATCAAGTCTCCCTGCTCCACAACACACACCTCATTGATGCATTTGGAGCAGAACCAGTTTTTAAAGGAAAAGATGAAAAGATTGATCTTTTCTGATATTCTTCCTCCCATGGAGAACCTAGAAAACTAAACTTTCAGCAGCGCTCTCAGCGATTGTGCTTGAAGTATCTCTGTTCTACCAAACATGTGTTCCTGCTGGTCTAACTTCATTAGCAGGGCACTGAGAATGGAATGAGATACACTCACTCTCCTAGAAGGGAGGTCAGTCATGAATGGAGGGACAGACGATGAAGAAAAATAGTTGTCATTCCTAAACCTAGTGATTTGAGCAGATACTAGGGGAGCCCCAATTTAACTCTAGTCCAAACGTCATCTGCTCTTCCCTCATGAGAGGCCCCCAAGCAAATACCAGTTAACTGAGGTCAGTCAATGCACAGAATTGTGAGAGAGAAAAATGAAAGTGATTTCTGTTTTGGTGTGATTCATTACATGCAATAGACCACAAAATAAAAACAGTGTACAAGAAGAGGCAGAACCCAAGTGAATTGTTATTTAAAAAAAAAACGGTGGAAAATAATACTTAATAGTACCATGCCCAGTTCTTATATGCACCTGTTAACATTTTTTTTTTGGTTAAATTAACAAAACTTTAATAACTAAATTTTTTTATAAAGCTTTTATTTAAAGAATATAAGTTTCCAAAGCTTATGGACTACAATGGCTCCCCCACACACACAACTTCCCTCCCTTCCGCTACCCTCCCCTTTCCCGCTCCCTCTCCCCTTCTGTTCACATCAAGATTCATTTTCAAATCTCCTTATACACAGAAGATCAGTTTAGTACATATTACGTAAAGATTTTTAAACATTTTAAAGATTTTTAAACATTTTGAGCAAAGGATCCAATATCCCTTTTGGAGACTGCCAGCATATCATCTACCTGTCCTAAATAAGCTATTAAATTGACAGGATACTGCTTTCTCTAAGAAAAATGGCCTAAATTTGTAGACAGGTGGAAAAAATACACCTGATGCTCCAATTTGGTATCCTATTGTATTTTTTTTTTTTTTTTTTTGGACAGCAGAGTTAGACAGTGAGAGAGAAAAACCGAGAGAAAGGTCTTCCTTCCATTGGTTCACTCCCCAAATGGCCGCTATGGCTGGCACTGCGTCGATCCAAAGCCAAGAACCAGGTGCTTCTTTCTGGTCTCCCATGTGAGTGCAGGGGCCCAAGCACCCAGGCCATCCTCCACTGCACTCCTGGGCCACAGGAGAGAGCTGAACTGGAAGAGGAGCAACCAGGACAGAATCTGGCGCCCTACCTGGGACTAGAACCCAGGGTGCCGGCGCCGCAGGCAGAGGGTTAGCCTAGTGAGCCGCAGCGCCAGCCTATCCTATTGTATTTAACTTAAAAAAGTTGTATATATCATGTGTCTAAGTACTAAGGTGACAGAATTAAATCACAAGATTTTAAATCCTAGAAATACCATTCATTTTTAATAATTTTAAAAAATAATCTACTTGTATTTCACATATTAATTTATCTTTTGTTTACTGATGCAGTCACATATCTCCTAGAACTCCTATAAATCTTGATAAGACCTTGTGGCATGTACCTAATTATAACGTCACCACCCGTGGCCCATCATTCACTTGGGTGCAATGAGTTGCATGATTTAACAAGGTCACATTCTTGAGCTAATTCCACTCTTCAGTCAGCCAAGGGGCAGCTGCTTGAGCCTGTCTCAGGACGCAGAATGCAGCCACTCCTGCTTCCAGAACCACAGCCGCCCCCTTGATTCCCCAAAACCAAAACCCTCTCCCACTTTAAGGCAAAGAATAATATCATATCCTTTGTCTTTTGCTTTTTTCCTCTCATTTGTGTAACTCAACTCCTCACTCTCTGGGATCAGAGAATGTGTCCTTTCCACTCAGTCACACCATCTTTCTTCTCAAGCCTACTCTTTCCCACGTCGCAGAGGATTTCTCCATGAATCATTCTCTCTCCTGTATTTTCAGCCACATCCTCTTCCCTGACTCTTGACCCTCCACCTATAAACCCTAAAACATTTTCTTGTTCTCATAATTAACTCTTCTTCATTCTTCTATCTCTTATGCACTTTTCTATTTTCCTTTTTAATCAACATCTTGGAAAAATTGTCAATATTTAGTTTTACTTACTCAACATCTACGCATTCCTTCTTTTTTATTCATTCGAATACTACTGCCTGGTTTCAATTGTTAGGGTTACCAGTGATGCTCTGAAATTGAACTTGGTGTTCGTATGAGTGGAGATTTTTTACCATTTCATTCTTTGGAAGTAGAACATCCTTCCTGATTTCCATATCACTCTCTCAGAATTTTACTTTCCTTCCTTTTTCTCGCCTTCCTTCTTTCTTCCCCCACCTTTCTTTCCTCTTCTCTCAGCAACATATAAAGTATAATTTGTCCCACAAAACACAGGCAGAGACTAGTGGTTCCAGGTTTGCCTAATGCAGGAGCAAAATCCCTCAGATGCCACTCTCCACCTTTCTCCTCTGGTGCTGTCATGAGTCGGTGGCTTTTGATACCTGTTACTTCAGTGCTTCAAGATGGATGTTGCCATTATAATGATCTCATCAAATGTCTTCCTTGAGAGGATGAAAATAAGTAAATCCATATCCTGGTCCATTTTTTAAGAATGAAAAAATAGCAACCCTAAGATTCCTGCTTGTTTCTTCCTGACCAGGACTGATCATGGATCATACCATTGGCAAGGGGGTATCCATTACTGGCTCAAGCTAACCAATGGCTCTCACTTCCCTCAGGGAGTAGGAAGGTTGCTATTACACAGCACACTGGATTCCGTCAGCCATGCAGGAGGCAGGAAAACATGGCTGACTTGCCTTTCGCTGTCTTCACAATGTCCTCTCACCTCAACTAGCCCTTTAAGCTTTGCTCTTCTCCAGAATTTTTTGTACTAATATTCTCTCTGCACTCTTTCCAGTGACCTCATTTATACCCAGTTTGCCATTTGCCTTTAACATTATAATTCCCCAAATCATTTTCTTGAGTCAAAATCTCTTTCCTTGGCTATGGTGATGTAATCATTGATCCAAAGGTATTCCTGGCATTTCTACCAGGATTTTCCAGAGATACCTCAAAGTCAACATCTCAAAAATGAAACTCTTTATTTCAACCCAATGTCACTCATTTTACAACTCCTGGTGTTTGCTCTGTTGATTAGTGGCATCCCTCTGTAATCATCTGCACAAACAACTCAGTGCTGACTTAGATGCCTTCTCCCTGACCCATCACGTCCACTTAGTCACCAGTTCCTGTTACCTGCTTCCTGAATGCCTCACAGATGTGTAGACCTCTTTGCATCCCCACTGCACTACCCCTCCCCATTCCATATAACTATGATATGTAAGCCAAGACCTGCTTGTATTAATGCATATAGCACATTAGATTTGATTTCTTTGCTTACATCTTTCATCACTATCAGTCATTGAAGTAGAAGCAATGATTTTTTTTCTTTTTCATTTGATCTATTGTAACCATATCAACCTGGTACATTTTAAACCTTGAAAGACTAAATTCAATTCACCTGCATAAGCCTCAAAAGTACTTGAAAGTACTTGGAAGAGTTTATGGAAAATGGAAAATGTAAGTTTATCTTGGTGTAAACAAACATTGAGGGTCCTTCAAAAAGTTCATGGAAAATTTTAATTGAAAGAAAAAATAATTCAAATTTTGAAATCCACAACTAGCTTTTCCATAATACACATTTTCGATGACATCTTAAAGGGCCTGCAAAACAGTCTCCTTGAAACAGGCATTCTTTCTCATCTCAGGATAAGACAGTAGATAATTCCATCATTCATTTCCTTCCTAACTTCTCAAAATACTGAGTTCTGGTCCTCTCCACTAATGATGAAACAAGCATTCAAAAACGTTAACAGGTTAAATGCCCTCTGGAAGCAAAGAGAAATGTTCTGTAGTCACCAGTGGACATGCACTCTTTTCCCATTTCACATCAAGTTCCTGGCTGTCTGGCTTGTGTGTCAGTCTCCCTCTTGTGAGTCATGATCAATGTTTATCCCCATAAAATGGAAACGTGGCTCTTATCAGGTATGTGGTCTCCTCTACACTCATGTCTTTTGATTCTATGATTTTGAGATAAACACATTAAACAGGGGAAATAAAGTATGATACCAAATGATGTCCTGAAGTAGCTGTTTGGCTCAGAATAATATAAAGTTCCTTTTTAGCAATATGTAGTAAGTCTCAACCTTTGAAGATTTCAAAATTATATTCACTTTTTTTGGAAAAGACTCTGTAACAACAATACATTCTTTAGAATTTGGGTCAGAAGTTGAAGGCATAACATCTACGATATGCCAAAACGGTGGAAATACATCATAACTACTGGTATCTATTTCTTCAGTGGATACAAATTCATGGTTAAAACAGATTAAGGCAAGCGCCACGGCTCAAAAGGCTAATCCTCTGCCTACGGCGCTGGCACCCCGGGTTCTAATCTCAGTCGGGGCACCGGATTCTGTCCCGGTTGCCCCTCTTCCAGGCCAGCTCTCTGCTGTGGCCCGGGAGTGCAGTGGAGGATGGCCCAAGTGCTTGGGCCCTGCACCCCATGGGAGACCAGGAGAAGCACCTGGCTCCTGGCTTCAGATCAGCGCAGTGAGGTGGCCATGGCAGCTAGTGGAGGGTGAACCAACGGAAAAAGAAAGACCTTTCTCTCTCTCTCTCACTGTCCACTCTGCCTGTCAAAAAAAAAAAAACTAAAATTAAAATACTATAAAATAATTTATTATTCCACCTGCAAATATTTTGACTTGGTTTAGGAAATTTTGTTTCTAAGAATTTATATGTGGTTTTTTATTAATTTTTTGCAAATAATTTGTCTTATCTAAGTAAGATCCTGTTTCTAGCCCATTATTATCCTTCTTTTGCCTTTGAAGGTTTTGCCTTGAAATTGTCAGATTTTCTTGGAAATTTTGCTTGTATTTCCAAACGTTTGAGAAATAATGCACCTTACATTTATGTAGTATTTTATATCCTTTAGTTCTATATAGCTATATCTAAACCACATGCTGACCTCATGAAACTTGGTATAATTTCACAGATGAGGAAGCTATCACTTTCATTCAAGATAACATGATCAGTAAGTAATAGAACCAGGAGAAAATGCAAACCTTCTGATAGTTAGTCTAGTGCTCTTTGAAACTCATCAACCATTCCAAACTAAAAAAAAAAAATTAATAAATCTCTTTTGTCTTTTATAAATCCACACTCAGACTGCACCGAAATGTGCAGAGTATAAATTGCTTGTAGACTTTGATTATTCCTTTCCTTTTGCCATTTCATTTCTGAAATGGCAAGCCTTGGGAAGCTTTCCAAGTTTTATGCAGTGAAAACTTTACTTCTTGGGACTTGGGAGAATGTAGTCGATTTTGTCAAAACAGAGAAAACTGTTCTTCATGTAATATTCATAAAACAAATGAATTTTTAAAACTGTAAGGATGTGTACGGTATAACCTCACAAGCTATATTTCAGAATGTTTTAGAGGTCTTCTGCTTGCGGCCAACAGAGTAGCTGGTACCAGTCTAGCCCTCTCACCAGAAACTGCTCTAAAACCTGACAAAACATGAGGAGTAACTGTTTGCAGATGTTGGAAAACAAGTACCTAGGTCTGTAGTCTCTGAGGAAAGGAAATGTAGGACAAAGCTCACAGTTCCCCCAGCTTTCCTACCAGAGGCACTTTCTAAACTACAGCGGGGCAAGTGGGAGCGCCAGCAGAGTCTAAGCGTCCTGGGGAGACAGATATCGTAGCTTTGGGCTACCGAAGTGGCGGGAAAATATGGGTCAGGAATGTAGACATGAAAACTGCAAAAAATGAAGTCTTGAATTCTATGTCATTACCCTTATTCTTGGTTTCAGTACAAAAATTTAACCAGTCACAGTGGAGACACCTCTAAGTAATTCAAGTGATTCTGACATTTAGTAGAGACCCATGAAAAGCCATACTAATCTACTGTTACAGTGAAAGATACTCTAAAATTTCCCAAACAAAACTTAAAATCAATCTTGAATGAATCGAGTTTAAGAAATTTAGCTGTCTGTTGGAATAAATTCAGTTTTCTATTAAAGAAGAATATAAAAGTCAGCTAGTCCACAACATAGCATGCATAGTATCAAGCATATAATAAATTACTAGACATAGTGAAGCAGCAACAAAGCCTCATGTGTAACAGTAAGAAAAGTCAGTCAACAGAAAATGTAAATAGCTTATCTTTTGCAATATGTAATAAATCCCAACTTTGAAGTTTTCAAAACATGTTTTTTGGAAAAGACTTTTTTTTTAGTGGATAAGGTGATAAAGAGAAAACATTTTTAAAAAGAATTTTTAAAAAAAGATAATTTATCTACACAGGAACAATAACTCTCCAACCTCGTTTGAAACAGTGTAAGCCAGATTACATTCAATTGACATCTTTAAAGTATTAAAAGGGAAAAAAATGAAGTAAACCTAAAATGTTGTGAAAATAACACAGGGAATGAAGGATAAATAAATAAATTTTCAGACAAATGATTGCTGAAAGAATCTATCACCAGGAGACAAGCAGAGCAAAATATATTAAGGGAAATTCTTCAGGTTAAAGAAAAATGTTACTAGATGGAAATTCTGCCTACATAAAACAAAGTTTCCACAAAATGTAAATATGTAAATGAATATTTGTATTATTGCTTAATAACAGAGGACGGAAGCACATTATTTTAAGGGATATACAGAGACAGTCTCTGAATGCATATTGTAACCAGTTTAGGAAAAGAATGAGAAGGGTCGGCACTGTGGCACAGCGGGTTAACACCCTGGCCTGAAGTGCCAGCATCCCATATGGGCGCCGGTTCGAGACCCCGCTTCTCTACTTCCAATCCAGCTCTCTGCTATGGCCTGGGAAAGCAGTGGAAAATGGCCCAAGTCCTTGGACCCCTGCACCTATGGGGGAGACCTGGAGGAAGCTCCTGATTCCTGCCTTCGGATCGGCGTAGCTCCGGCAGTTGAGATCAACTGGGGTATGAACCATCGGATGGATGACCTCTCTCTCTCTCTGCCTCTTCCCTCTCTGTGTAACTCTGACTTTCCAATAAATAAATAAATCTTAAAAAAACAAAAAAAGAATGAGAAAAGATATAGCCAAAATACCAGGAGCACAAATAATGGAATCCTGAAAAAGTACTTAATCCAAAAGCAGGAAATGGAGGAAGAATAACAAAGATCAAACCATACAAAAAGAAAACGATATTTAAACACAATCATTTTTGATAATAGTAACGGACTCTCAAAGGAAGAGATTGATAGCATAATTTTTTTGAAAAGATAAAAGGCACAGTTTTGCAATATTTTTAAGAATGCTCTTACGGTTACTTTAGTATCAGAAAATTAGACATCAGGATAAGAAATACTATCAGAGATAAACAGGAATATTTAAAAATGAAATCAATCCATAAAGATTTTAAAATCATAAGTGTGTATACATAAGTCCCAGAAATTCAAAATACAGGAAGAAAAAAAATTTAAGACATGAATAGGAAATTCCACAATGAAAGACAATTTCAGTCCTCCTTTTTCAGTAACAGAATAACAATCTAAAACACTCTGTATACAGTTTTCTTGATCAACACTATCAAATTGTTTGACCAACACTGTACACATTTTTTCCAAGTGATCATGTAGCACTCAAAAATACAGATCACATGTATGCAATAACACAAGATATGATATTAAATATCAAATTACATGATTTTCAAACAGATAAGAAAATTTTCAAATATTTAGAAATCAAGGAACCATATTTATTTATTTAAGAAACAGAGAGTGAGCTCTCATCCACCGATTCATGTCCTAAATGCCCACAATGGCTAGAGACAACCAAAACCAGGGCAGAACTCAGTCTAGGTATCCCATTGTGGGAGCCAGAACCCAACTACTTGAGCCATCAGTGCTGCTTTCTAGGGTCTGCATTAACAGGAAGCTGGAATAAGGAGTCATAGCCAGAGAGTGAACTCAGCTACTCCCATACTAACCAGTATCTTAACTGCTAGGCCAAAGACCTGACCCAGAACCTATGTCATAGTAACCCCAGGATCAAAGAAAGAATTAGAAAATATTCCTAATTGAATGATAATGAAAACACTACACATCAAGATCAATGAGTCATAGTCTTTGGGGAGATTTATGTATTTCTGCTAGTTTATTTTAAAAAGAGGAAAGAATTAAAATCAATGCTCACTGCTTTGTCCTAAGAATCTAGAAAAACAAGTTCTCAAACTAATCAGACAATGGAAAATAAGGAAGGACATCAATGAAATAAACAACATATGAATAGTAGAGAAAATCATGAAGACGAAATCAATTCTTTGAAAAAATTAACAAAATTGATAATATCATAGCTAAACTGATCAAGATACAAACAGGGAAAATAAAAATCACCAGTATCGGCCGGCGCCGTGGCTCAACAGGCTAATCCTCCGCCTTGCGGCGCCGGCACACCGGGTTCTAGTCCCGGTCGGGGCACCGATTCTGTCCCGGTTGCCCCTCTTCCAGGCCAGCCCTCTGCTGTGGCCCGGGAGTGCAGTGGAGGATGGCCCAGGTGCTTGGGCCCTGCACCCCATGGGGAGACCAGGAAAAGCACCTGGCTCCTGGCTCCTGCCATCGGACGAACGCGGTGCGCCGGCCGCAGCGCACCGTCAGTGGCGGCCATTGGAGGGTGAACCAACGGCAACGGAAGACCTTTCTCTCTGTATCTCTCTCTCTCACTGTCCACTCTGCCGGTCACCAAAAAAAAAAAAAAAAAAAAATAAAAAAAAAATAAAAAAAAAATAAAAATCACCAGTATCAAGAATGAAAGACAGGCCGGTGCAGAGGCTCACTTGGCTAATACTCCACCTGTGGCGCCAGCACCCTGGGTTCCAGTCCCAGTTGGGGCACCAGATTCTGTCCCGGTTGCTCCTCTTCCAGTCTAGCTCTCTGCTGTGTCCTGGGAGGGCAGTGGAGGATGGCCTAAGTGCTTGGGTCCTGCACCCGCATGGGAGACCTGGAGGAAGCACCTGGCTCCTGGCTTCGGATCACCACAGCGCACCAGCCGTGGCGGCTATTTGGGGGGTGAACCAATGGAAAAAAGGAAGACCTTTCTCTCTGTCTCTGTCTCTTTCTCTCTCACTGTCTAAATCTGCCTGTCAAAAAAATAAATAAATAAAAGAATGAAAGACAGGGCATCACTAATAACTTGCAAATATTAAAGGAATGATAAATTTTTACAATTTTATCTCAAGATTTATACTAAAGGGCAAACTACTTGAAAGATACAGATTATTAAAACTGAAAGAATAAAAATTATAAAGGCCTATCATAATTAAAGACATATTTTATTCAAAATCTTCTCAAAGGAAACTTCAGGTTCAGATGGCATCATTCCCAAATTCTATCAAATAATTATATAAAAATCATATAAATTTCACAAACTATGTTAAGTATTTCAAAATATGATTTTTATGTTTGTACACAGTAGCATAGAGATTGGCCTAATTTCTAAAGACATGGTTATTATAAATATCTTTAAAACTGGATTGAGAGATTAGAGAACTAAAAAAGAACATGATACATAACTGGAAGACATAATTTTATTCAGAGTCAGGAGGTACAGTGGCTGATCAGGTCAGAATGTTGAGGTAGATTTGCTGTGCTTTGTCACAAAGCAGCCCTATGCTGTGTTGAAGATAGATGATATTAGTCACTGCCTCATTTTTTGCTCTCTTTCATGCGACTTATCTAAACTTGCTATTTCTACTTCCTCTTCTCCCATTCTTTTTTGATCTCACTCAACTGAGCTTTCATCCCACCCCTTCAGTGAAAGTACTCTTGACAAAGTCACCAATGACCTCACATTCCTAAACCCAGTAGTAATTTCCCTATGACTCCACAGCCATGAACATTCCCTCCGCTGTGAAACATATGATTCTATTGGATGTTGGCACACACTTGCTTAGGTTTCCTATTACCACAATGGCTACTTTTCAGTCTAGTTCTCAAGATTTTTCTTCAACTTCTACCTCAAAAATACAAGGATTTAGGACTTTTTTATATAATCCAACACATACAACCCTAAACCAAAAAGGTTTCACATACAGCATTTACACTCACTCTATATGTTCTCTCACAACTGGCCATTATAGTCCAGATAGTTCAAATCTTGTTTAGTCCATTGATGTTGCTGTGGATTCATTCTCAGAGGAGGAGCGTGGTGGGTGCAAGAGGCGCAGAGTCACCACACAGATCCCAGGAGTCGGGTGAAAGCAGGCCAGAGGCAAGCAGCCTACAGATTCATCTATTTCAGTTGCTACAGCAGCTTATATAGCCAAGGCAGCCAATCCGGTCAAGGGGGCAGTCTATGCCCTAACCAATCACACCCTGTTGCCAGGCAGTTTCTGAAGCCATCCAAGCACAGCCAGTTGCCAGGCAGGCTCCATTGTCATGTGGTTTCTGAAACCATCCAATCACAGCCTGTTGCCAGGCAGTTTCTGTTGCCAGTGGCCATCTTGGCATGGCCTTCTCATTCTACCACACATTGACTTTATTTTTTAATGCTTGTTGACATCATTGAAATATTTCAAATCATATATTCCACATCTGACTATTTTTCATTATCATCTCTCTCCTGAAATATGGCAACAGCCTCCTCACTGCTCTCCCTATTCAACTCCTGCCCCACTGACCTATTCTCCATATAGTACCAGAATGATCCTTTTAAAATATAAGTTAGATCATCACACATCCCTGCACATAACACACCAGTTTCAAATCACAATGGAATAACATGCCATACCCTTTTTAGGGCCCACAGAGCCTTCTGATTTGACTTCTGGGTACTCTTTGGGCACCACTCCATCCTAGTCATGTGTAGCTCTTTATTTTTTCTCAAAAATCTTAAACACACCCATGCCTCAGGTCTTTGGGCTTCCTTTTCTCTCTACCTCACTTCCCCAAAAAGTTCCTATCTCTCCCCCTCATGTCATGCAGATCCTTATAGAAGTTCATCTCATGAAACATGTCATTGCTGAGCACCCCATGGAAAATAGCAAGACCCTGCCCTTGTCATTTTCTCTACTTACCTTTATTCATAAGTACTGACTTTATAACTTTTGTCAATGGTCTGTTTCTCACTAGACTGTACATTTCATGAGTTAACCACTATTGACTATTTTCCACTCTAACTCCAATCTTTGGAGCATTCAGTAAATACTTGTTGAATGATAACTGATCATTTTTGCTCGTGTAAATATTAACTCAACAATTAACTTTATTGGAACAAAAAAGTGGTATCTTTAGAAAGCATGGGAATATAAATGAACAGAAGAAACCCAAAGTCCCCTAGAGAAAAAGAACAGATGTCAATGGGGAAGAGTGAATACAAAAATGGATTAGAAGAGATTTTAAGTCAAGCAACTTCATCTTTGCTGTTTTGCTTGGAGTTAATGTTCTCAAGCACCTCAGGGTATTCAGAACACATTGGCATTTTGTAAATGCCATAAGGGTTTCTAACTGAAGTTCTTGAATGTCCAAAGAAAATTGCTTAATGACACCAGTAAAGACTGAGGCTAAATTGTCCCTCTAATACAGTTCCTGATATGTGACAACACTTACTCTACTTTCCATGCATTCAGCAAACACAGTCAGCCCTCCATGTCATGAGATCAATACCCACAGATTAAATCAGATATGATAAAAAATATTCCAGAAAAAAACTACATCTGTATTGAGTATGTAATTTTTTTCTTGTCATGATTTCCTAAACAATATTGTATAATAACTATTTACATAGTATTAAATATTGCAATTAACCCAAAGATTTTTTTTTAAAGATTTAGTTATTTGGAGGTTAGAGAGTTGTTACACAGAGCTAGTTAGGAGTTAGAGAGCAGTGAGAGTGAGAGAGGAGTTAGAATGAGAGTGTGGGAAGAGGGGAGGGGAAATGAGGAGAGGGAGAGAGGGGTAGAGGGGGAAGGGGAGAGGGGAAGGGGGAAGGAGGGGAGAGGGGAGAGAAGGAGGGGGGAGATGGGTAGAGAAGGAGGGGGAGAGGGGAGAGGAGGGGGGAGAGGAGAGGGGAGATGGGGGAGAGGAGGGGAGAGGGGAGGGGGAGATGGGGAGAGGAGGGGGGAGATGGTGAGAGGAGGGGAAAGGAGGGGGGGAGAGGAGGGGGAGAGGAGGGGGGAGAGGAGGGGGAGAGGAGGGGGAGAGGAGGGGGGAGAGGGGAGAGGAGGAGGGGGGAGATGGGTAGAGGAGGAGGGGGAGAGGGGAGAGGAGGGGGAGAAGAGGGGGGAGAGGAGGGGGGAGAGGAGAGGGGAGAGGAGGGGGAGAGGAGGGGGGAGAGGAGGGGGGAGAGGAGGGGGGAGAGGAGAGGGGAGATGGGGAGAGGAGGGGAGAGGGGAGGGGAGATGGGGAGAGGAGGGGAGGGGGGAAAAGGGGGGAGAGGGGAGATGGGGAGAGGAGGAGGGGAGGGGGGAAAGGGAGAAGAGGGGAGGGGGGAAGGGGGGAGAGGGGAGAGGGGGGGGAGAAGGGAGAGGAGGGGGGAGAAGGGAGAGGAGGGGGAGAAGGGAGAGGAGGGGGGAGAAGGGAGAGGAGGGGGAAGAGGGGGAGGGGGAGAGGGGGAATAGGGGGAGGGAGAGGGGGAGAGAGGGAGAGGGGAAGGAGGAGTGGGGAGAGGGGGAGTGGGGAGAGGGGGAGTGGGGAGAGAGAGAGAGGGGGAGAGGGAGGGGGGAGACGGAGAGGGGGAGACGGAGAGGGGGAGAAGGAGAGAGGGGAAAGGGAGAGAGGGAGAGAGGCAGAGAGGGGGAGAGGGAGAGAGGGGAGAGGGAGATGGGGAGAGGGAGAGAGGAAGAGGGGGAGAGGGGGAGAGGGGGAGGGGGAGAGGGGGAGAAAAGAGGCGGAAATAGGGAGAGGGGGAGGGGGAGAGGAGGGGGCGAGAGGAGGAGGGGGGAGAGGGGGAGAGGAGAGAGAGAGGGAAATAGGGAGAGTGGGAGATGAAGAGAGGAAGATAGGGGGAGGGGGGAGAGGTAGAGAGGGGGAGGGGGAGAGAGGAAGAGGGGAGAGGGGGAGATGGGGAGGGGGAAGAGGGAGAGAGGGGGAGAGGGAGAGAGGGAGTGAGAATGAGAGCGAGATTTAGAAAGGTTTCCATCTGCTGGTTCACTCTTCCAGATGACTGCAAAGGCCAGGGCTAATTCCGGCAGAAGCCAGGAGCTTTGTCTGGGTCTCCTACATGGGTGACACTTGGCCTATCTTCTGTTCCTTTTCCTAGGCCATTAGCAGAGAGCTGGAACACAAACTGGTACCCATATGGGATTCCAGCATCTCAGGTGGTGGCTTTACCAATCACACCACAATGACAGGAATATGTATAGGGTATATGTAAGTACTAAATTATTTTATATGAAGGACTTAAGCATTCCCAGATTTGGATACCCATTCAAGTCCTGGAAGCAATCCCCTAGGGATACTGAGGCTCAAATAGATTTGTGTATACAGATTTTGAGGTTGAGGCTACTTACAATCCAAAACAATCAGCACAACAAGGCATCTAACTCAGCCCGGATGTGGGGAGGGAGAAAAGCTTCTACCAGGAGCTGACACTTACACTGAACTCCAAAGGATGTGTTAGAGTTGTAGGCAGAAGACATAGGTAAACAGCCAGGAAGACAGTTATGGAAAAGGCACAAAATAAAGAATAAAAAAGGTACACTAAAGAACTGTGGGAAGTTCTTCCATGCTGGACCAAAGAGCAATAGGGTAAATCAGTCAAAGACCACATCATGGATTTGTAGTACAAAGTTTTCTCAAGAGCATACCAAAGTCTTACTCTAAAGTGCATTGGGATGTGGGTAGACCAAGACAATGAGGGCCTGATTCAAATTAGAGACAGTGGAAAGACAGGGAAGTGGATGAATAGTGGGTCTAGGGATAGAATCCGTGAGTCTAAGTTATTTAGCAAGTGTCAACAGTTAGAAAGAGTAAACCTGGTTTATTTCAAGGCTTTCTGCCCAGATGGCCGAGTAGTGTGTCCTTCACTAACATAGTGGTCCTAGTAGAGGAGGGGCTGGTTACAGATGTGAATGGGTGATGTTTCAGTGGCATGTGATCTGGTAGACACCTGTTATCTCAAACTCAGGAGAGAAGACTGGATACTGAGATCCAGCTCTCTCCAGTGCATGATCTGAGCGTGCAACCATAGGATACACAGAAAGATGAAACAAAGCAGATGTGAATAGACGATGAGCTATCTAGAAGACGAAGAAGGACATTATGAAGAAAGTGGAAAAGGGGAATTTTCATGTGAAATATGTGCATGTAATTTACACATAAACCAATGACCTTCCTTGTTTTAGATCCCAGTTATGCTAACTTTTGACAGAGATTTCAAAGATGGCTTCTTTTAGTAATAAAAGGAGATATCTGAGCAGCAATAAACAAAGCTGTATGTGAGAAATTATATCTCGATTATGAAATACCGGAAGAAAATCATCGAATGTACATGCATTAATGATGGTGGTACCATGTCTTCTCCCTCAGCCAATGAATTTTACAATAGATCTCCTCTTCTTTACAAATGCCATATGCCATCCTTCTGCATTTCCATGGTCATAGTATTGCACTAAGGACAGAATCTCATATCTATTCTTCAACAAGACACCTTCTCAGGTTTTACTGTGAGGCTGCAAAGCCTTTTGTTCATTTAGTTGTAATACTTGCAAAAGTAAGATTTTTTAATATTCTTTTTCTTAAAGAGATCACCCAAGTTGCAAATGCTTTAAGCTCTACACATCTGGATCTATCTTTTCATAAGAACAACAGTACAGTTCTTATAGGTAAAAGATGAACAAACTCAGTGCATTGTTTTTAATTTAAATTAATCAGATGGAAATTTGGGCCTCACATACAAGGCTTTAGACATCGGGGCCACACCCTTCCTACTACTTCTATGCCCTGATTGCATACATTAGTCACCAAATAGGCGTCAAGGGTTGAAAATCACTATATGAGTCTACTTCTAATTAAAACTTTTTACAGTTAAATACAGAGTTAACAATCCCAAAAATATGAGGGATCTTCAATAAACTCATGGAAAATGCATATCATTTTATAAGCTGTGCTTAGATTTCTGAAACATTTAGAATCAAAATAAAATCTTTAAAGATTTATTTATTTATTTGAAAGGCAGAGTTTACAGAGAGAGATACAGAGACAGAAAGAGGTAAAGGGAGAGAGAGAGAGATTTCCCATCTGCTGGTTCACTCCCCAAATGGCCACAATGGCCAGAGCTGGGCCAGGCCGAAGCCAGGATCTTCTTCCAGGTCTCCCAAATGGGTGCAAGGGCCCAAGGACTTGGCCATCTTCTATTGCTTCCCCAGTTGCATTAGCTGGGAGCTGGCTTGGAAGTGGAGCAGCTGGAACTCAAATCCGAGCCCAAGTGGGATGCCAGCATTTCATGCAGCAGCTTTACCCACTAGGCCAGAATGCCAGCGATTCAACTCCCATGATACACCAGTTCCTTGTGGCTGCATAGATTTCCCATTCAGACTATTAGAGCCTACTTACAATGTATTTAATTTAGTCACTTACTCATATTTGCAGTACTGATCCTCATTTGCAATTTAATTATAGAAAGCATTATACTGTATTAATCTATTGGAATTAATTTTACTATTTTTTTTTTACAGGTAGAGTGGACACTGAGAGAGAGAGAGACAGAGAGAAAGGTCTTCCTTTTCCATTGGTTCACTCTCCAATGGCCGCCTCGGCCAGCGCGCTGCGGCCAGTGCACTGTGCTGATCCGATGGCAGGAGCCAGGTGCTTCTCCTGGTCTCCCATGGGGTGCAGGGCCCAAGCACTTGGGCCATCCTCCACTGCACTCCCGGGCCACATCAGAGAGCTGGCCTGGAAGATGGGCAACCGGGACAGAATCCAGTGCCCTGACTGGGACTAGAACCCGGGGTGCCGGCGCCACAAGGCGGAGGATTAGCCTATTGAGCCACGGCGCAGGCCACATTTTCACTATTTTTACAATGCAAATTTCAAAAAAAAATTAGCTTACAGGTTAAAACAACCACCTCATACAAACTCTTTCCTAGTAGATCTATCCATTATAAAACCCACTAAACAGTCTAATAATGCAAATATTTTCCCCTATTCATGCCAGGCAGTTCAGTGCTCATTTACAGAGTAATGATTATCAAAATGGTGGCATCATTAAACACTTTCAATCCTTCAAAACTTTGTAGATGGTGATCTGGACACTCTTAATCTGGATAAAATGGAAAGCAGAAGGAAATCGCCAAGCAAACTGAGCAATGTGTCCTGGTTTTGACCCTGCAGTGGCAGAAGCAGCATTATATGACTTTGCCTCATGCTGCAGCTGTTCCCAAATTCTTATGTGGCAGTTGCAAATAGGAATGCCTACCTCATAAATGTTTAACTCTAAGGTTATGGCCCTTTCTTTAAGAAATAGACTTTATCCCAGTTGTTCTTCTTAAGAGAGGCTTGCAGTAGGTGGGTGAATATTTTATATCAAAACAGAATTTTTTTTCTGATAAAGAAAATGGGTTCCAAATGTCATGGTGGTAAGGCAGCCCATTAAGCTGTGATCCCAACTTTGCCATAAACTGACACTGCAGAGTCCTCTACTATCCCGAAATTTGGTTTCCCCAGTATAAAATATTGGCCATGATGGTTCATTCTATGCCAGCTTCCAGTTCTCCTAAAGTCCAGCTTCTTGTCCCAAACTGGCTATTAAACTCTTTCCCAAGGGTTAAGGCAGCACCAGAAGTCAATATTTCATTTTATTAAGTGTCAGTCTTTTTTCTATTAAGGAATGAATGAATACATGGACAAATGAATCAAGTGCAAATAATGATTCTTAAGGAGGAGACGAGAAATGAAAAGCCTATGATGTATTCATTCATTGTTAAAATGACTAATTACCTAGATCACCAGGAAGGTTGTCAGATTCATCAATAGAATGAATGAAAAGCATGTCTTCTAGAGAAAAAAAGAACCTCCCTGCCTGAAGTAAATTATTTTTTAAAGAGTGTATTGTTTGTTTCTTGCTTCCTGTTTTATATTTAGAGAGAGAGCAAGTTATTCTTTCACATACACTCTGCTCAGAAAACAAATCAATGAGTTCTCAGAAGTATGACAGGGAGAATTTCGCTTTCTCCAATAGAATGCGCCTAGTGAAGGTGTCCATTCCATTCAGTGTTCAGAAATGAATTGAGGCCAGCGCCGCGGATCAGTAGGCTAATCCTCCACCTTGTGGCGCCAGCACACCGGGTTCTAGTCCTGGTCAGGGAGCCGGATTCTGTCCTGGGTGCCCCTCTTCCAGGCCAGCTCTCTGCTGTGGCCAGGGAGTGCAGTGGAGAATGGCCCAAGTGTTTGGGCCCTGCACCCCATGGGAGACCAGGAGAAGCACCTGGCTCCTGCCATCGGATCAGTGTGGTGCACCGGCCACAGCATGCCAGCCGTGGCGGCCACTGGAGGGTGAACCAACGGAAAAAGTAAGACCTTTCTCTTTGTCTCTCTCTCACTGTCCACTCTGCCTGTCAAAAAAAAAAAAAAGAAAGAAAGAAAGAAAGAAATGAATTGACCATTGCAATCTTTATGATGTACTCTAGAAAGATCACAAAAGCAGGAAATAAATGAAAACCTGTATGCAAATCCACTGAAGGGATAATTATTATTCTACTTTGCATTCCTAGGTAGGACTTAGCTCCATGCAAGGCATATAATGGATGCTCAAAAATAAGAGCTTGCTTCTGCTGCTGACGTTGCCTCCCGGACAAGTATCCTAGCCTAGGTTTCCTTGGAAACAAAAATTGAGGCAGAGTTGTATGTTCCCACTGCATTGGGAGGTATAATCCCAGGTATCAAGAATGAGGGAGAAGAGACAGAAAACAAATTGAATGTGGTATGCTTATGAGACGGCCAGTTTCCACAAAGGACACAGGTGCATCTCAGCACAGGATGTCATCCAAATGGACCCTTGAGCCTCAGAACCATCTACCAGAGGTGAGGCATCTGCATACAGCTCCTATCTACACCTCATCTCTCAATCAATCTTATGGGCAGTTACTCTCACATACTTCAGTGATATAACCTGGCCCCTGACACAATGCCTTATTAGAACCCATAGCTGTCAGGAGGAGGTAGAACCTATGACTAAGCCAGGTTGAGCTTCAGTCTAGGAGCAACTCTTCCTTCGGAGACACAACGGAGTCTATGCCAAAGGTCAGCACGTCCCCTGTTCCACCTGGCTCAAAGGGACGTCTCTCCACTGAGAGGGTCAATGTCTCTCCACTGAGCAGGTGGCCAAGTCCCTGGAGGCAGGCAAAGCTAAGTGAATTTGGAGAGATGAAAAACTGGGACAGGGGCATGTGATAATTAGGAAATTATTTGACCCACATCTCAGTTTCTTTACCTCAGAAATGGTACCTTAGCATGATATGACATAAAGGAATACTGGGGAAAAAATAAGAGGCACAAAACTTGAATGTTTTCACCCATCTCCCCTCTCTGTAGCATTCACTCAGTAAAACTTTTACACAGGAAGAATATACACACCAACCCTCATCCTATCTCTGGGTCTTGCTATAAAAAACTGAATCACCCTTCCCTGTTGGTACTGTCAGCCCCAAGAAGGTTCTTCTCACCGGCACTCAATCTTGGTGTGCCTCCATTATTTTCTCTACCTCCAAGTCTGTGCACACCTTCCCCTCCCCCATACTCTCTGCACACAGCCTTCACCAGGAGTACAAACCAATTTGGAAAGCCCCAAGGTCAGACAATGAAAGTCCCTTTAAAGAAAAATATTTATGGGACCAGTGTTGTGGTATAGCGGGAAAAGCCACCACCTGCAACTCCAGCATCCAATATGGGTGCTGGTTTGTGTCCCGAGTGCTCCACTTCTGATACAAACCCCTGCTAATGACTTGGGGAAAACAGTGGAAGATGGCCCAAATGCTTGGGCCCCTGCCACTCATATGGGAGACCCAGAAGAAACTCCTGGCTTCAGTGTGGCCCAGTCCAAGCCTTTGCAGCCATCTGGGGAATGAACCAGTGGATAGAAGATCGAGATTCATTCTCTCTCTCTCTCTCTCTCTCTCCTCTAACTCTTTCAAATAAATAATTTTTTAAAAAGTATAAATATAAAGTTTGGCTTGAAAACAAATGGGTATTGAAAATGAGCAAGAAGAGCCCATGAGAGTATTTTAGGCATGGAAAGCCAAGACACTCTGAAAAAAAAAAAAAAAAAGAGGACCTAATGAAAGATCTCTGCAAGTGAGATCCCAGTAGAAAGAATGGGCCATCAAAGAAGGAGGTACCTTTCTCTGAAGGGAGGAGAGAACCTCCACTTTGACTATGAACTTGTCTAAATAAGATTGAAGTCGGCGAACTCAAAAGGCTTCCATAGCCTTGGCAACCCATGACTAGAGCCTATGGAGGTTACTGACGCCATAAACAAGAGTATCAAATTGTTAAGTCAACAACAGGAGTCACTGTGTGCTTACTGCTCATGTAGGATCTCTGTCCTTAATGTGTTGTTCAATTTGAATTAATGCTATAACTAGTACTGAAACAGTATTTTACACTTTGTGTTCTGTGTGGGTGCAAACTGATGAACTCTTAATATATACTAAATCAATCTTCTGCATATAAAGATAATTGAAAATGAATCTTGATGTGAACGGAAGGGGAGAGGGAGAGGGAGATGGGAGGGTTGTGGGTGGGAGGGAAGTTATGGGGGGGGAAGCCATTGTAATCCATAAACTGTACTTTGGAAATTTATATTTACTAAATAAAAGTTTAAAAAAAGAAAATGAGCAAAGAAAATATGCATCAAATACTGGAGATGTGGGGGAATATAGTTTCTTTTTTCTGAGATCACTATAGGCAATTTACCTGAAAAGTTTACTGATACATACAACCCGATATACCTTCAACTCCAGAATATTCACAGCAGTGCTGCAGTCAAGGAACTTAGTCAAGTGCATATCCCAACTCAGTACAGTACCCAGGGCAAACCCAGGTGATGTAGTGTTGCCTGGCCTCAATCCACATTTTAAGTAGCAAGACTTTCAATACTCAGCACTCAAGGCAAGGCAAAGTGAGGGACTGTGAAGCTAAACCTCATTAACTTCATATAGAACGTCCCTGCCTCCATGGCAAACAAAGAAAGCAGCAATTCAAAATGTTGCCATCAAAACAGCAAATTGCATCCTACAGATATATACAAATATTATTGTCAAGGAAAGCTATTTTAAAATAATATAAATACCTGTAGTATGTGGGTGACAAATTATTTTCCAATTGCTACTTTCAATACCACTGAAGGGTAACCTTGTCTTTGCATCAGTCGATGAGTGACAATGATTTTTGATAGCACACAGTGCAATTGCTGCCATGTACTCAGAGGCATTTGAAGAGCAGAGAGGAATTGCTAGAAGAAAAGTTCTTTCCACCTACTTTGTGCAAATGGTTTCTTAGTAATTAGATAAATACAAATAAAAATAGGAGAACTACTGATGTACAACTTCATCTCATACAAAAAATATTGATCCTTCAATATCTAAGCAACTTGAAAAAAACCTTATCTTATTAACAGACACATTTCCAATACATTTTACATTTAACATGTTTTATAATACATTATGCTGTTTTGATCAATTGAGTATAAGCATTCATTGAAAAAAATCAATTAAGAAGAAAAATACTTAATATTTAGATGTTTATAATCAGGACTTTTTGATACATGCACACATCTTAATGATCAAATTAGGATACTCAGCATCCATTGCTTCATATAGTCAGGAATTCTTTATAGTGTGAACATTCAGAAGTCTTTCTTCTACCTATTTATAAAAGTATAGTATGTTATTATTTACTACTATTATCCTACTGGACAATAGAATACCAACAGGATTGTTTTCACAATAGAGAAAAAAGTACTTTTTAATTCAATAAAAGTAAACCTTTCTGAGGTTTAATTCATATATCTTTTTTAGAGAAAATTCACTTTGATGAAGAATCCAAGAATGGTGCATCTTTTGCAAGCACGTAGACATTACTATAGCTTATGAGACACAGATAATACCCTCCACTACATAAAGTTGAGGTAAATCTTTGTGAACAAGTTTTACTATTAACTCTCATGATCCAACTCTTTGAGGACAGAGGTCCTGCATGGGAAGTTAGTGCACAGTGACTCTTGTTAATTTAACAGTGAACACTCTTATGTATGATGCCAGGGACCACCTGAAGCTCTTGACATGAGCTGACTAGGCTATGAAAGCCTTTTGAATCCACAAAGTCATTCCATGTTTAGAGAAGATCATGAGCTTTGTAGAAGCTCTCTCCTCCTTGCAAAGTACAACTTTCTTTGATGACCATTTCTTTCCACTGGGGTCTCACCTACAGAGGTCCTTCATGTAGGACACTTTTTGCCACAGTGTTTTGGCTTTCCATGCATGAAATGCTCTCATGGGTTTTTCAGCAAGACCAGAATGCCTTAAGGACTGAGATCAGAGTGTAATTTAAAGCGATTGTACAGAACTTATTAAAAATTTTAATTTCTACTTCTATCTTTTGTTGTAGAAATTGCTCAAAAAATTTCCTAAAATAAAGATATATCAGGATGACATTTTGTAGATGAAATAGAATGGAAATAAGATTATATGGGGGGAAAATCATATAAATTTTTCAACTGCTAAAGAACTTCCTCAATGAATATTTTAAGAGAATTGCTGGATATCAGATCATGACTTTATGTTTATGCATGAGATATATGAGTATTTTAATGTACCACACAGTGGTTTTATATTAAAATTTTAGTAATTATTACATGCAAAAATGTTATTTATTCAAATTGTCTAACTATGATGAAAAATATTGTCAACTTGCAACTGTGTTGGGGTACACTATTCCTAACACTTCTGAGAGCGTCCGTGTGCATATAAAGTTTGGGGGGCCATTGCCTTGTAAAAGCTGCTTCTGCTCCTGGTAAACAAATCTCTCTTTTTTCACTAAGCCACCCTAGGCAATCTGGCTCAGCCAAGTCTTCAACAAAGTCACCAATACCCATGTCACTAACACCCAATGTTGTAGTAGACCAGTGGGCACTCCCCCTTCTTATCTTGATGCATTTGAGGTGACAGAAACTTCATCAGTCTCCTTGAGTTGCTATAGCAAAGGACTACAAACTGAGTGGCTCCCAATCACAGAAATATCCTGACAACTCTGAGACTCTGGGCGAAATCCTTCTTCACCTAGGGTTGGCCTGTGTGGTGGCCATGGTCTTTGGCATTCCTGGACTTACAGAAACATCACTGTAGTCTCTGCCTCTATTATCATATAGTGCCATCCCTATTTCTGTCTTTATAGTGTTGGCCTCTTATGAGGACACCTGCCATATTGAATGAAGGGCTCACCCTACTCCAGTATGATCCCTTCATAACAGAATACATCTGCAATTACCTTATTTCCAAATGAGCTCATATTCTGACATACCAGGGGTTAGGGTTTCAATATATCTATTTGGAGGGCATAGTTTACAAGAGTGATGTAATGTCACAGCTTTCTTTGACAAACCCTCAACACCCACTCTCTGTTCCTGACTCTCCAGGTTCTGCTGCTTCCCCAATGGTCCCTCAGTCTCAGTCTCCAGTTCTTACCCCTCTCCCGTTTCCTGACCTCCCAACTCTGCAGTAGTAGGTCTCCATTCCAAGCACACTTGTTACTGCAGTCTCTCACTGTCTAGCATGTTGGGGTCATCTATGCCCCAGACTTGTCTAACCCAACACTGCCAATTGCCTCTCATTTGGTCCTCTCTTCAGAGTCCCAGGCCCAAATCTCCATCTGTCTACTTAAAATAACCTCTTAGTTTTCTCATAGACATCTCTAACCTACTGCTCCCAAATTCCACTCTTCACCCCCTCTCCATCTGCTCTTCCTCCTGTCTCAGTAACTGACACCCACACATCTCAGTTGCTCATGCCAGTAACCTGACAATCATCCTGCATCTCTTCCTCCTCAAAATATATCTTGAATCAAGGCAGCATTCTTGATTTCCTTTGCCAATACCTTGATCTAAGCCACCATCATCACTCCCCTGAAAACACTGCATTCTGTGTAAAACCCAAAGTCCAGATTCATCCCTCAATGCCTATCACTGTCACTGTTTAACAGGTTTACTTGCCCAAGAATTAGTTATCTAGGGACATGCACCTGTGTGGCACTTGACTGCTCAATGTTTTATTAAAACGTAGACATTGTAAAGTTTAAAGATTAACTTGTGGATTTTAGTCCAATAGATAAGACAACTCCAATTATTACATTTGAATGGTCCCTCATATTATCCAATTTTGTATATATTTACATCTATTTCTTTGACACCAATAAAAAAATCTATTCCATGAATTCTTTAAATCAACTTTATGATTCTTCCAGTCACCTCTTTAATTAGCAAGAATACAATTTCTGACACATGCTCATTATTTTTGAATGAGACAATATTTTTCACTTTTCAAAAAAATAATCTTTGGAGATGATCCAAAATGTGCAAGTGGGCTCCCATGCTTGAACAATTAAACTGTGCTGTCCACAAAATATTCTCCATGGTGTTGTTCTTTCTGGAACCCCAGAGGAATGTTCAGTCAGCACTAGAATTTTACTTTTGCTAATTGCTTTTTTTTTAAACCTGATGCTGTCTGCATTTTTTCTTTTATTTCCAGTTCTTGGCCAAATTTGGCATGGATTCTGGTTTGTGTCGAAAGCTGCAAGCTTGCACCAAGTATGTATGGCTAGGTGTTTGCACAAAGCTGCTCAATTATTGCTCCTTGGAGAATAAATATTGGGAATACGGTTTGCTGATTTTACCATTTGACCATTTGGTGAGCTGTGAGTTGGTGAACAGCTGTAGTTTCCAAGTTTCTTTTGCCTACACGTGATAACAAGTCAATGAAGAGCTCTTTGACATCTGCACAGGTGAGTTCGTGTTTCTGGGCTCATTGCTGTGGGCACTGAGATTCTGTGACTGACACAACTAGCTGCTTAGATCCCTGTGTGTCTATTACTGGGAAAGTCCTTGACCTCTCTTTAAAAAATTATCCTACCTCCAGAGGGTATTAGGAAGTTAAATTATTTTTGGTTTTTTGTGTTTTTTTTTGGTTTTTTGCTTTTTTTTTGACAGGCAGAGTTAGTGAGAGAGACAGAAAGGGCTTGCAGCCGTTGGTTCACCCCCCAAATGGCATACCTCTTCCATATTGAATAGCTTACAGAAATAAATGTGCCTCCATAAATCAAGTATTTGACAAATTTTCCAGAAAATAAGTGTAGTTCTAATACCTGTATTATCTAATCTTTGAAGATTTTTAAAAACCTCTTGTGGAGCCTGTGTTGTGGCACAGCTGCTTATGTCGCCACCCGCAATGCTGGCAATCCCACTTCAGAGACCTGGTTTAAGTCCTGGCTGCTATGCTTCTAATCCATCTCCCTACTAAGGTGCCTAGGGAAGTAGTGGATGATGGCCAGAGTACTCTGGCCCCTGCTATCCACATAGGATACCCGGATGGTGTTCCAGGCTCCTGGATTCAGTCTGGCCCAGTCCCAGCTCTTGTGGCCATTTAGAGAGTGAATCAAAAGATGGAAGATCTCTCTATCTCTCCCTCTCTCTCTCACTCTGTATTCCAAATAAATAAATAAGTAAAATATTTAAAAGCAAAACACAAACTCTCCCAGAAACTTTTGTTTCAGAGCCTCTTTTAAACACTAATTTAGGTGGGCAGTGATGTGACACAGCAGGTTAATCCACTACCAGTGACGCCATATCCCATATGAGTTCAAGTCCCAGGTGCTTCATTTCCAATCAAAATTATTATAGCTAACTGACTTGTTCAAAGATCCACCTTAAAAATGTAAACCTGAAATCCTGGTAATTTTAAAGATTTATTTACTTTTACTTGAACAGCAGAGTTACAGAAAGAGAGAGAGATCTTCCATCTGCTAGTTCACTCCCCAAACGGCTGTAACAGACAGGGCTGGGCCAGGAGCCTAAAACTCCATCATGGTCTCCCATGTGGGTGGCAGGGGTCCCAAGCACTTGGGCCATGTTCCACTGATTTCCCAGTCATGTAACAGGGAGCTGGAGGTGGCAGCCAGGACTCAAACTGGCACTCATGGGATGCAGGTGTTGCAGGCAGCAGTTTAACCCATTGCACTACACCAGCCCCTCTCCTTGTGTTAAGATAGCCTTGCCAATTTGCCCAAAAAAGATAGATTTTAAGTGTTTTCATCATATAAAAAAAAATAAGTACAATATGTGGGGGAAATGCATATGCTAATTAGTTCAGATTACCCTTGCACAATGTATGCAGATTTGAAAACACTATTTTGTGCATGAAAAATGTACATACTTTGTCAATTAAAATTTTTTTAAAATACTGATGTTCCTCAGTATCCATTGGGGTTAATACTAGGACTCCTGTGGATCCAATTTCTGTGGACGCCCTCAAGCCCCTTACATAACACGGTGTGGCATTTGCATATAACTTAAATACATCCTATGTGTTTTCCATTTGCTTTAGTTTATCCAATCTAGCATGTTATTTGAATGCAATCATTCTTCATGCCTACCACATACTGTAAATCATCTATAGATTACTTGTATTACCTAATATGGTATAAGTGTTATGTAAATGACATTTTTTACTGTTAAGGGAATAATGAAAAGAAAAAATTCTGCATGGTTCAGTACAGACACAATTTTTTTCAGAGTATTTTCCATTATTGGTTGGATTTCGGGTTGGTGGATTATCAGAGTGCCTTGTTTCAGTCATGGCTCCTCTGCTTCCAATTCTAACTTCCTGTTAATGGGCACCTGGCAGGCAGCAAGTGATACCTCAAGTACCTGAGCCCCTGACACCCAAGTGAAGGACTCAGTTCGAGTCTGGGCTCCTAACATTGACCTGGCCCAGCCCTGGCTGTCGTAGGCATTTAGGGGATGAATTAACAGATGGCAGATCTGATCTCTGTTTCTTGACCCCTTCTTTTCAAATAAAATGAAAATAATTAAAATTTTTAAAGGAAATAATTACAAAGTACTGAATGTATTGGTGAATATTTGTCATGTTTTAAACGTTCTATTTTCTCATGGATGTATATTAGAGTATGAGCTCTTTCTTCTTATGCTACCCAAAGTGGAGAAAACATAATTCTATTGAGACTCATTATTGTTCACCTATCCCCTTCCCATCTCCAAAATATTTTTTGTCCCCACCGCCTGTTCACGCTACCAATGGCCAATAGGCATTGACTAAGTCATGCACAACACTGAAGAGAAACCACCTTTGAAGGATTCAGCTGTTGACATTCTTGCTATCTGGGTTGCTTTACTTTCCAGGACACAGAGCATCACAATATCACTGTCTTTCCCTTGAAAAAGTAAAAATCCTTTTGTTGAAAACTTTAATTTTTTGTAAACTCTGATGCAGAAAAGATTTATTTCAAATGAATTAATTTATTCAAACCCTTCCTTTAATGAATATGCAAATTACTGAAAAGATAGTCATCAGAACAAGTCATTTCAATGGCAAAGTGTAGGGATGAAAATACTGCTATTTTTCTACACTTTGTATATAAGCATTCCAGTCTCACTATTATTAACGCCTCCTTAATGACCTCCTTTCCCTAATACATACCCAGGTATACGGCCTGCCTTTTGGAATTTACTACTAAAACAGCATATCTGTTTTCCTCTTCTTGTCTATCGCTACTGCCCTATCCAAGGCCAGAGATACATCTGCCATAGAGCATTATGTGGGATTCATGTTAAATTGTGGTCTCAATCTACATTCATGATCTTAGTTTCATCATCACTCTGTAAGCCTGGTTTCCTTCACTAAACTGTCGAAAAGCTGAAGCCTTAATCACCTGCACAAATTTGGAACTACTCTCTTCACTCAGAGTCCTGAGAATTCAAAAGTTTCCTGCCTTCTGGTCCCACCTTAATTTTCCTTGTTTACAGGTTTTGGAGAACCACCAGATCCCCAAATTTCTGCTTCTGCTCACAGAGTTCATTTTGTTAGAAAATTCTTATTTATTCCCACAATCATAGATTTCAATTAGACTTTATTCATCAGTTCCCTTAAGAACATTTTCTGACCTTCCTTCTGGTATCTGCATGTGATCATTGATGACACTTGCCTTATGCCTGTCAGTAGATTTCTTTGAACCAATTATGTCTCCACATTGGTTCACTAAACTTTAATGTTTGTAAGAGAATTGTCATACTTTTCCCTATTTCCCATTATCTTGGTTGATTTTTTTCTTGAAATTCAGGACTTAGAAGAACATCCCCAAGAAATGTAGCTTAGGAATTCCCACAAGAAAACATAACTTTAAAGGTTATATATAATTGTCTCATAAAAAATACTGTTTATCTCAGGAAATGCCTACATTTGACTCTGTTATTTACTACTTTTTTTATTTTTGTTTTTTTGATAGGCAGAGTGGACAGTGAGAGAGACAGAGAGAAAGGTGTTCCTTTTTTCCGTTGGTTCATCCTCCAATGGCCGCCATGGCCGGCACACCACGCTGATCTGATGGCAGGAGCCAGGTGCTTATCCTGGTCTCCCATGGGGTGCAGGGCCCAAGCACTTGGGCCATCCTCCACTGCACTCCCTGGCCACAGCAGAGAGCTGGCCTGGAAAAAGGGCAACTGGGACAGAATCCGGTGCCCCGACTGGGACTAGAACCTGGTGTGCTGGCGCCGCAAGGCAGAGGATTAGCCTGTTGAGCCACGGTGCCGGCCTATTATTTACTATTAATTAAGGACTTAACTTCTGTGAAATTATATATTTCCTTGTGGATTTTACTCTGGTAGAAAAGATAGTCCTCAAGGGTGTGACTTTCTGCCTGTGGAACATTAACCAACTCTGTCTAACCTACCCATCATAGTCCAGCATTGTTTTCTCAGAGTACCCATACATCCCCATGTCCTCAATATCCTCTGAAGACTAGCTTTATCCTCTGAGTGGCTCTCTCCTTCATGGGTTAACAAACCTCTCACTCATATCTGTCTATATTTGTGTGAAAATAAGCCTTTAAAAATTCTTTTGAAAATTATATCTTAACAGTATCATTTGGAACTACTTTGTATGACTCCTCTTAATTTGATAAAATTCTCCTCACATAATTTTATTAAATCATCCACTCCAATGGGATGGCCCTATAAAAATCACCTGGAGAATTTATACAGTGTCTTATAAGCAGTCAACACCCAAGAAATACCTGCAAAATATGAGGGAAAACATAAGTGAAAAATTGACTCTTTTATAGAAAGTCTTAAGGAATACTTTTAAATGAGAAAATTGTCTTAACATGTCCATTCAAAAACATACAATTTTTATATTTTACTAGAAACACACTTAGAAATCCTTGAATGAACATATAAGCCTTGATTCATTCTTTCTGACAAAAATACTGTGGGTAAGCATTTGGCCTAATGGTTGATGTGTTGGTTAGGTCGCCCATGTCCCACATTAGAGTGCCTGATTGATTACTCACTCAAGCTCCTGACTCCAGTTTCATGCTAATGCAGACCCTGGAAGGCAACAGTAATGGCCCAAGTAACTGGATTCCTGCCACTTTAATGGGAGACCAGGATGCAGTTCCCAACTCCCGGCTTTACTTCCCCATCAACCACCATTGTGGGCATTTAGGGAGTAAACCAGATGAAAACTCCATTTATTGGTTTCCTTCTCACAAATAAATAATTTTTTTAAAAAAATTAAGTTCCCAAAACACTTATCACTAAGGGGGTAGGGGTGGAGGTACAGTGCTGTGGCTTAGCAGGTAAAGCCACTGCCTACAGTGCCAGCATCCCATATGAATGCCAGTTCAAGTCCCGGCTGCTCCACTTCTGATCCAGCTCTCTGCTATGGCCTGGGAAAGCTGTAGAAGATGGCCCAAATGCTGGAGCTCCTGCATCTGCTTGAGAAATCCAGAAGAAGCTCCTGGATCCTAGCTTCAGATCGGCGCAGCTCTGGCCATTGCTGCCAATTGGGGAGTGAACCAGCGGATAGAAGACCTCTCTCTCTCTCTCTCTCTCTCTCTCTCTCTCTCTGCCTCTCCTACTCTCTATATATAACTCTGACTTTCAAATAAATAAATAAAACTTTTAAAAAATTATCACTAAGGGAAAATACCTAAGATTTTTATATCATAATATCAGTGTTTTTATAAATATCAAATCAGGTAACAAAACAAATTAATCATATGGAAAGCAAATAGGAAAATTTATGAAATAATATTGGAATACACAAAACAAATACAATGGATAAATTCATAAAAGCAATTAAGGTGATAATTTAACAATACAGATTTTTTCAGCTCACTTTATAGTAAGTGCTTGAGACATGAAACCCCCTGAGTGAACATGAGTCGGCCACTGGCCTGTGAACCAAGACCATCTACATCACTGTGAACTGAGTGCTCCAGCTGACGCATGCCCAGCGAGATAGGACTGTAAACCAATAATTAATTGCACAGTTGTTTCAAAAAATCCTTGCAAGCCAATTTATCAAGGCAAACAGTTGACTCATCTGCCCAAACAGCTCCTCTATCAGAACAACTATGTGCCCTCTATGCAAACAGCTTGTCCACCAGCACCTGGCTTTGCTCTGTTCACCAAACCTACATTTTCTTTTTTTTTTTTTTTTTTTTTTTATTTATTTTTATTTATTTATTTTTTTTAACAGGCAGAGTGGACAGTGAGAGAGAGAGACAGAGAGAAAGGTCTTCCTTTGCCGTTGGTTCACCCTCCAATGGCCGCCGCGGTCGGCGCGCTGCGGCGGGCGCACCGCGCTCGTCCGATGGCAGGAGCCAGGTGCCAGGTGCTTTTCCTGGTCTCCCCATGGGGTGCAGGGCCCAAGCACCTGGGCCATCCTCCACTGCACTCCTGGGCCACAGCAGAGGGCTGGCCTGGAAGAGGGGCAACTGGGACAGAATCCGGTGCCCCGACCGGGACTAGAACCCGGTGTGCCGGCGCCGCAAGGCGGAGGACAAACCTACATTTTCAAGTCATGGACTTTGCCCAGTCCTACCAGTCCATGCCTTAAACACCCATTTTAAACCAATTGGCCCAGACCGTAAAACTCTATAAAAATAAATATTTCCTTAACTTCCTACTTTTAAGATAAAGTGAAAATGTCCTTTGCTGCAGGAGTTTTAGGTAACTGAACTTTGGTCAGCAGTCAATATGCTTTAATCAAAGATCACAAAAGTATTACCTAGTATTTAAAAAGCTCACATTGGAGACAACTGCATGATAGCTTTCAAATTACCTTCTTTCAAGGTATTGGTTGATACTAAATGCTACATGTTAGAAATTAAAGGAAGAGAATGGTCAGTTTAGACATGAGATTATATAAAACGTATCAGAATTATACCAGGAAAGAGATAAGTCTTCCTCATTCTTCTATATTTCTGTTCAATGACACCTACAGTTGAGATAGAAACACAAGTTTTCAAAATTTTGGATAATCCCTCTGACCTACTCAGTATTTACTGATCAGAAATGATCTCATGAAATTTTGGAATCACCAACATTTGTATATGAAATGTCCATTGTCTCTTCCTTACAGCTTTTTCTCTCTACACTTTCAGGGAACTAAAAGCTTCCTGTAGGCTTCTTGCTTCTATGGCTCCTAGTCCTTTGTCCTGTCCATTGAGTCACCAATAAGGTTTTCCCTCCATCTCCCATCATCTCTGCCTTAAAACCTAGCCCCTTGTCTGTGTTCCCTACTCCATTATCTTTCTCCTAAGGTATTTTCAATCTAAATCTTACCCCACCCACATCAATGAAATGAAAAGATTATTCCAAGTGAAAAAAAATTTAAGGAAAAGGATAAGATAAATTACACAGGATCAGGGGAATTCCCTGATCTCTTTCATTTAAGGTGTTCTTTTAAACTGTAAAAAAGGCTGGTCACATTGACCCTAAGGAAATGGGATTATAGAATTAGCTAAGTATTTAATGAAAATAATATGCTAAAATCCTGCAATAAATAACTAGACACAGAAGATGTGACATGCTGTAGGACAACTGGCCCAGAAGCATCAACAATTCAGTGTCATGAGTCAAGACGAATGTTCCAGATTAGGAGCCAGTGCCACTTTTTCTATAAAAGACCAAACAGTAAATATTTCAGACTTTGCTGGCCATATGGCTTCTGTGAGAATGACACCGTTCTTCCCAAAAGCTACTAAGTACAACAACATTTAAGATATGAGTGCCTGTGTTAGAAAACACATAAGTTTATTTACAGAAACATGGATGAAATGTGATCTCCATCAAAATATCAAGGACATTCTTCTCAGGTCTAGAAAAAAACTATCATAAAACTCACAGAAATACAAGGGCCTGTGAATAACCAAAGCAATCTTAAACAATGAAAACAAAGCTGGAAGCATCACACCAGATTTCACACAACACTACAGGGCTATTATAATCAAAACAGCTGTTACCAGCACAAAAATAGACATGGTGACCAATGGAATCTTAGAAACCCTAGAAATTAATGTATGCATGTGCAACTAATCTTTGACAAATTAGCTAAAATCACTACCTGGAAAAAAAGACATTCTCTTCAACAAATAGTGTTGGGAAAATTGGATCTCTGCATGTAAAAGTATGAAACAAGGCCCCTACCTTATACTCTATATAAAAATCAACTCACAAGGCATCAAGGATTGAAATCTAAATCTGAAATCATCAGATTACTAGATGAAAACATAGGAGAAATGCTGCAAAACACTGGCAAAGGCAATCATTTCTTGCATAAGACCCTAGAAACACAAACAATAAAAGCAAAATTAGACAAATGTGATTATATCAAGCCAAGAAGCTTCTGCACAACAAAGGAAACACTCAACAAAATGAGGAGGCAACCAACAGAATGGGGAAAAAATTTTCAAACTATGTATCTGATAAAGGTTTAATATCCAGATTACCTAAGGAGCTCAAGAAACTCAACAACAAAACAAACAATACTGTTAAGAAACGGGCAAAGCAAAAGATATCAAATATCTACACCACCATGTTTATAGTAGTACTGTCTGCAATAACCAAAATTTGTAATCAACCGAAGTGTCCAACATCAGATGAATGGATAAAGAAAATGTGTGGGTATATGTGGGTGTGTATGTGTGTGTGTATGTGTTTGTGTGTATAATGGAATAATATTCAGTTACAAAAAATGAAATTCTACCATTTACATGAAAATCGATGCAACTGGAGGACATAATATTGAGTGAAATAAACTGGAATATAGAAAAACAAATACCACAAGCTCAACCTTATATGTGAGAACTAAAATTTAAAAAATAAAATTTAAAAAATAAAAAAACAAAAGAAGTGCCTGTGAGTAATGTAGTTTTATAAAACTTTGTTTTATACCTTTGTCAACAAATGGTTAAGAATATTGTACTACTATAGTTTTGATAACTGCAATTACTTTAAAATTTACTGTCTATGGAGGAAATGGTCAATTTTTCAATTAATTATTGTTTATAACTATTGTCTATATTCTCACTAAACTAAGATCTTTTTGCTTGTTATTTGTTAAACTTCTTACTTGATAAAGCATTAAGCCTTTTTACTGTAATGTAAATTAAAATGTTATCTTAAAACTGAAGAAAGAGAATCATTACATTCTTCGACTGTATCTACAAACTGCATTGATTCTCTTAAATACTAAAGTTTTTAAACTATGTAAACTATGGGGTTGGCACCATGGCTCACTTGGTTAATCCTCTACCTGCAGTGCCGGCATCCCATGTGGGCACCAGGTTCTAGTCCCGGTTGCTCCTTTTCCAGTCCAGCTCCCTGCAGTGGCCCAGGAGGGCAGTGGAGGATGGCCCAAGTGCTTGGGCCCCTACACCCACATGGGAGACCAGGAGGAAGCACCTGGCTTCTGGCTTCAGATCAGCACAGCACTGGCCACAGTGGCCATTTGGGGAGTGAACCAACAGAAGGAAGACCTTTCTCTCTCTCACTGTCTATAACTCTACCTGTCAAATAAAATAAATAAATAAATAATTTAAAATATGTAAGCTAAAAAAAGGCAAAAAACATGAACAGGTATTTTTCAAAGGATGAAATACAAATAGGCAACAGATGCATGCTCAAGATCACTTATCATCAGGGAAATGCAAATAAAAGCCATAATGAAGTCTCCTCTTACCCCAGTAAGAATGACTATCATCCCAAATCAAAACTATGAAAATCGATTAAGGATATGGAGAAAAAGTTACTCTAATATGTGTTAATGCAAACTACTAAAACTAGTATGGAAGACAATATTAAGATTTCTCCAAAATCTGAAAACAGATCTACCATGTGACCCAGCCATCCCACTCCTGGGAATACACCCAAAGGAAATGAAATCAGCATACAAAAAAAGTTATCTGTCCCTCTATGTTTATAGCAGCTTGATTCACAATAGCTAAGATACAGGATTAGACTGGAAGTCCATAAACTGATGACTAGATAAAGAAAATGTGGTGTATATATACATGATAAAATACTTTTCAGCCATAAAAAATGAAATATTGTCTTTTGTAGCAAAACAAATGCAACTGGAGACCATTATGTTTAGTGAAATAATCCAGACACAAAAAAGACAAATATCATGTTTTCTCTGATATGTGGTAGCTAACATATAGAATACAAAAAACTTTTAATCTATGTGAGTAAAACTGACATCTTGGGATTTATTATTTATATCCCTTGTCTATATTCCTGTTGAACAATGGTCCTTCTACTTGTAGAATTCTTTATTTAAATAGTGGAGCATTAAGTTTGAGTATAAAAAGTGCTATCAAATATTTATAAAGAAAGACATATTGCTATAGTGTTAGAATTGTATCTATGAACTACACGAAATCTGTTCTCTTTACATTAATAAGTTATTTTTTTTTTAAAAATGGATAGTTTGGCCTGTAGCCCTTGAACTAGATTTCAGACTTAAATAACATAACAACAAGATGCAACCTGAAGTGCAGATGTAGATTCAGTCTTGGAACCAACCACTTGTGAAAGCATTTTGTGTGTCACTGGGGCAGTTATATCATGGTTTGTACACAGATGGCCCCCAGCTGACCATAGTTCAATTTAGTTTCTCAATTTACAATGGTGCAAAGCTGTAGTCGTTCAATAGAAACTATACTTCAAATTCAGAATTTGTATCATTTCCTGGGCTAATGTTATATTGTGTGACCTTCATTCCCAATAAACACAGGTAGATCAGGATATGACTCCATTAGGAGTTTAGCAGTGGCATCAGGGGTGAGGGATGGCAGATTAGGGAGGAGCACACTATGCAAGACTAGGAAGAGAAAGTGCAGAGAGCAAGGTAGGAGAAGAGAAGAGGAAACCACCCAGGAAGCCCCACATGAGGAAGGGAAATGGCTTGAAATTGTGTGGTGAGTGCTAATGTGCACACAGAACCACAGCCACAGACAGCCTGAGCTGGTGGTGTTATTAAGATGGGGAGAGGGGAGGTAGGTCAGTCTGCACCAACCCGTGGGGAAAGAACCAGAGAGCATAGCACAGGTCCCGACTGGAGCCTGGGAAACTGGCAGTTACTGGTGGTCATCGGGGGTCCTAGCGGAAATGGAAGGGAAAGACTGATTCAAAAAATCTCTCCAAAACAAAATCCATGACCCATCTGAGAGAGGGGGCAGGTGCCATTTTAAATCAGTGCTACAAAAAAATAAAAAGCAGCACGTCTCTCTCCTTCCACTCTCTGCTACAGCAGAGACCTGCGGCCAGTGTGGGAAGAGGTGATGCCAGTATTGGACATAGGCAGGTGGCAGCTCCTGTGAGTACCCTCCACCCAGCTGGAAAGGGCCACAGAAATTCAGAGGAATCTGAAGAGGAGGGAGAGTCTCCCAAACGGAGGGGAAGTGCCTCCTGCAGCACTCTCCTACCCACACAGCATAACTGAGAAGGGAGCAGGGCTACGGTGGGTGGGTACTTTTCATGCCTGTGAACCACAGATCTAACCAGAGAGAAAAACCTGCCTTCCCCACCAACACCAAATCTGGTTGGAGGGAGCACACACAGACAGTGCTTCTGGGAATACTTTATAGACGGGACTGGTTAGTGAGAATGGACAGACCCCACTGGTACCCCATGACCTGGAGAGCCCTGGGAGCTGCGTCTGAGAAAAAAACAGTAGTTCCATAAAAGTGTGCCTAGGTCCTGGGCAACCACAGATCACTTCTCCACATTTTCCAAGCTCCTCAGTTGCCTATAGCAGCTCATAGCAGAAGAAACCATACTCACAGGAAAGACTACACAGATCAAATGTGCAGTTCACAAAGCAGTGTGGATGAGTACTAGGCACACTGAGGACTAACACCTGGGCATTCCTCAGCTAGGAGGAGAAGGGTTGGTTGCATAGATAGATGATCATTCCTTTCCATCCAGTCAACCAGAGGAGAGCTGGCACACACAACTAGGGTCTTATCCTGGATACTCACCCCACATATTGAACAGAGCACCATGGCGATACCCAGCACACACCTCTTGGTATTCACTGCAAATGTAGACATTCCACTAAGCCACAGAGACACAGATAAAGATAAAATCCATCAGACAAAAAAAAATTCTACAAATGCAGGAAAATAAATTCAAAAAATAAAAAAAAAGAATAAGGCAGACACTATAAGCCCTCCAAAGGAACACTACAATGTATCATTATTAGAATGTGAGGATGGGGGCCAGCACTGTGGCGCAGCAGGATAAAGGCCTGGCCTGAAATGCTGGCATCCCATATGGGCGCTGGTTCCAGTCCCGGCTGATCCTCTTCAGATCCGGCTCTCCACTATGGCCTGGGAAAGCAGTAGAAGATAGCCCAACTCCTTGGGCCCTGTACCCACATGGGAGGCCTGGAAGAAGCTCCTGGCTCCTGGCTTTGGATCAGCACAGCTCCAGCCGTTGAGGCCATCTCGGGAGTGAACCAGCGGATGGAAGACCTCTCTCTCTGTAACTCTTTCAAATAAAGAAAATAAATCTTTAAAAAAAAAAAAAAAGGTGAGAATGAAGAGATTGAGAAAAGGCCAGAAATGGAATTCAAAAAACTAATCATTAGTCAGAAACATTCAGAAGCAAATTCACAAAGTAAAGAAAACTACATATGATACGAATGAAAATTTTCCCATGAAATTGAGTTCTTAAAGAGAAATCAAAATGAAATAATAGAAATTAAGAATCCAATAGATCAAATAAAAATGCAGTTGAAAGTTAACAATACAATTGTCAAGGCAGAAGAAAGAATACCCAAGCTAGCGCTGCGGCTCACTAGGCTAATCCTCCACCTTGCAGCACCAGCACACCGGGTTCTAGTCACAGTAGGGGTGCCGGATTCTGTCCCGGTTGCCCCTCTTCCAGGCCAGCTCTCTGCTATGGCCAGGGAGTGCAGTGGAGAATGGCCCAAGTGCTTGGGCCCTGCACCCCATGGGAGACCAGGGGAAGCACCTGGCTCCTGCCATCGGAACAGCGCAGTGCACCTGCCACAGCGTGCCGGCCACGGTGGCCATTAGAGGGTGAACCAATGGCAAAGGAAGACCTTGCTCTCTCTCTCTCCCTCACTGTCCACTCTGCCTGTCAAAAAAAAAAAAAAAGATAAATCTCTGGAAATTTTATAGTCAGACCAAAAACAATAAGAAAAAATTAAAATCAAAAGATATGGTTGGAGAAACAAATGACCCAACATATGATTCTTAGGAGTTCTGAAAGCAGGGAAAGAGAGAAAGAATTATAAGGCCTTTTTAGGGGCCAGTGCTGTGGAACAGTGAGTTAGCACCCTGGTCTGAGGTGTCAGCATCCCATATGGCTGTCAGTTCAAGACGCAGCTGTTCCACCTTCGATCCAACTCTCTGCTATGGCCTGGGAAAGCAGAAGATGGCCCAAGCCCTTGAGCCCCTGCACCCATGTGGGAGGCCCAGGGGAATATCCTGGCTCCTTGCTTCATATCGGCACAGCTCTGGCCACTGCAGCCAATTGGGGAGTGAACCAGCAGATGGCGGATGGAAGACCTCTCTCTTCCTCCTCTGTGTAATTCTGACTTTCAAACAAAAAAAATAAATAAATCTTAAAAAAAAAGAAGGTATTTTTAGTGAAATAATAACAGCAAACTTCCCTAATTTGGAGAAAGAAAGGAACATCCAAGTACAGGAAGCACATAGAACTCCTAATAGATATGACCAGAAAAGATTTTCCACATGATATATTGTATTCAAACTCTCCACAGTAAAATGCAAAGAAAAAAAACTAAAATGTGCATGAGAGAAATACCAGATTACTTTCAGAGATCTCCAATCAGAATCACAGTGGACTTCCCATCAGAAACTCTACAGGGTAGGAGAGAATAGCGAGATAAATTCCAAGTCTTGGGAGAAAAAACTGTCAGTCCAGAACTGTACCTTGAAAAGCTCTCATTTATGAAAAAAGATGAAATAAAGACCTTCCACAACAAACAGAAATTGAAAGAATTTGTCACCACCTGTCCAGCCTTATCAAAGATGCTTAAGGCTATGCTACACACAGAAACACAGAAACATGGTCATCTACATGAAGGAAGGTGAAGGCAGAAAATCTCCCAGTAAAATACAAAGCAAATCCAAAGTAAAAATAGGAATATTTATGAAAAAATGGAAGGACAAATTTCAACTCTTCAGTTAAAAGACAGATTTGATGAATGGATTAAAAAACAAAACAAAACCCACCTATTTGCTGCCTACAAGAAACACATCTCACCAAGAAAGATACTTGGGCACTGAAAGTGAAAGGAAGGAAAAAGATATTCTATGCTAACAGAAACCAAAAAAGAGCTGGTAAAGACATCCTATTATCAGACAAAATAGATTTTAAAATAAACACTGTTAAATGAGACAAAGAAGGGTACTATGTAATGAATAAGGGATCAATTCAATAGGAAGAAGTGACTATTATAAATGTATATGCACCTAATTACAGGGCACCTCACTATTCAAAAGAAATGTTAATGGGTCTAAAGGGAGACATAAACTCAAATATAATAGTAATGGGGGACTCCAATACCCCACTTTCAGTAATGGACAGATCAATCAGTCAGAAAATAAGCAAAGAAACAACGGAGTTAACCAACATTATTGACCAAATGACCTAAAAGATATCTACAGAACTCTCCATCCTACAGTTGCAGAATACACATTCTTCTCACCAGTGCATGGAACTTTCTCCAGAATTGACCACATACTAGGCCATAAAGCAAGTCTCAGCAAACTCAAAAAAATCGAAATCATACCATGCATCATCTCAGACCACAATGGAATGAAGCTGGAAATCAGCAACTCAGGAATCTCTAGAGCATATGCAAATAGAGACAGAGACTGAACAACATGCTCCTGAATGAACAGTGGGTCATTGAAGAAATCAAAAGAGAAATAAAAATATTTCTAGAAACAAATGAAGATGACAATACCACATATCAAATGTATGGAATACAGCAAAAGCAATGTGTAGAGGAAAGTTGATAGCAACTGGTGCCTACATCAAGAAATTGGAAAGGTAGAAATAAATGAGCTATCAATGTATCACAAGGATCTAGAAAAACAACAAACCAAACCTAAAACTAGTAGGAGAGAAGAAAATTATAGAATAAACAAAACCAAAGCCAAAAAAAAAATACAAAAATCAGCAAAAGGAAGAGCTGGCTCTTTGAAAAAATAAACAAAATTGACAGACCATTGGCCCAACTAACCAGAAAAAAGGAAGGAGAAGACCCAAATTAATAAAAGTAGAGGTTAACAGGGAATGTAACAGACACCACAGAAACAAAAAGAAAAATCAAAAATTATCACAAAGAGTTATATGCCAACAAACTTAGAAGAAATGGATAGGTTCCTGGATATATACAATCTGCTTAAATTGAGCCATGAAGATACAAAAAACCTAAATAGAGCCATAACTAAGACAGAAATTGAAGCAGTAATAAAGACCATCCCAACATCCTACATGAAGGACCTCTATAGGTGAGACCCCAGTGGAAAGGAGTGGTCAAAGAAGGATGTACTTTTTTCTAAAGGGAGGAGAAACTTCCACTTTGCTTATGGCCTTGTCTAAATACTGAAGGAGTTTGTGGACTAAAAACGGCTGCCATAGCCTAGGCAGTCCATGGCAAGAGCCTTGGTTAATTACTGACATCATACATAATAGTGTTAATCATTGAATTAACAAGAGTCACTGTGCACTAACTTCCCATGCAAGACCTTTTTCCTCAAAAAGTTGTACTTTGAGAGTTAATAGTAAAACTTGTTTGCAAAGATTCACTTCATTTTAGTCTATTAAGTGGAGGGTATTCTTATGTCTCATAAGCTATAGTTATGTCTAAGTGCTCACAAAAAATGTATCATTCTTGGGTTCTTCAAAGTTAAGTTGCTCTAAAAAAAAGAATGCTTAAAAATAAAATTAATTAAACCTCAGAAAGGTTTACTTTTATTGAATTAAAAAGTATATTTTTATTGTAAAAATAATCCTTCCTGTGTTCTACTGCACAGGATAACAATTGTTAACAATAACATACTGTATATTCCTAAATAGCTAGGAGAAATACTTTTGAATGTTCACATTATAAAGAAATCTTGAATATATGAGGTGCTGGATGTAAATTATCTTAATTTGATCATTAATATGTATGCATGTATCAAAATATTACATTGTACCCCACAAATATGTACAATTATTGTGTGTCAAAACAATCAAAAAAAAGAAATTTAGCAACATGTATCCTAGATGGGGGTGCAATTTTATTTACATGGAAAGGTGGAAAAATATTAATTGAAAAGGAAATTTCAATAGATTATATACCATACTGTTTCACATTTAAAAATATCTGTATATTGAGCAGGTGTTACATAACAGATGGAGATGCGGACCGGTGCTGTGGCACAGTGGGTTAAAGCCCTGGCCTGAAGTGCCAGCACCCCATATGGGCGCTGGTTCTAGTCCTGGCTGCTCCTCTTCCGATCCTGCTCTCTGCCATGGCCTGGGAAAGCAGTGGAGGATGGCCAAAGTCCTTGGGCCCCTGCACCCACATGGGAGACCCGAAAGAAGCTCCTGGCTCCTGACTTCAGAGCGGCACAGCTCCAGCCGTTGCAGCCATCTGGGGAGTGAACCAGCAGTTGGAAGACCTCTCTGCCTCTCCTCTAACTCTTTCAAATAAATAAATAAATCTTTAAAAAAAAAAAAAAAAAGAACAGATGGCGAAGCCATGACTTGGGATGTTCACATACCATTATCCAAGTACCAGTCATTCCACTTCCAGTCAAGCTTCCTGTTAATGCATGTGGGAAGGCAGTCGTTGATGGTCTAAGTGCTAGAGCACCCACCACCCACAGGGGAGACCTGGCCAGAGTTCCTGGCTCCTGGTTTCGGTCTGGATTATCCCTGGCTATTGCAGGCATTTGGGGACTGAATTAGGGGATGGAAGATCAATCTCCATCTCTCCCCCCATCACTAGGCCATTCAAATAAATCCACTTAAAAATACATACATAAAAATTTAAAACTATATTAATTAAAATGCCAATAGTGTTGGGGATATTTTAATTTTATAAGTTTTTATTTTTAAGTTTCTACAGTGTATATTAACTTATTTGTGGTAGGAAAAACTTATTTTTAATTTTAAAAACACAGAAGGAAATAATGTACACCAAATCTTTAAATATTTAGTATTTACTTCAGGTGGTTAAAATGAAGAAAGCCTTAAAATTATCTTAATTTTGATAAAATTCATAACAATATAAATTTACGTTTAAGTATATCTTGTAGAATGAACTAAAACAAAGATAATTCTGCTAATACATAAATCTCCAATTTTTAAAATAATTGTTGATGGTTTTGGAATTATCCCCAATAGAGTAAGAAATGGACTTCACACAAATTTGTAACTTATAAATCACATTTATTATAGCCCACAGGAAATTGCATGCTTAATGTACACAATGAATTATGTGTAGCAATAAATGCAGTGTCATTAAAATATATATAGCTATTAACTCTGGATTTTACATTTTATTAAAGGAATTCTGCAATGCATTTCTAAGTGGCTGTCACTTAACATATCTGAGACTAAATTTATATATGGTAAAACATTTCTGAGGATAGTGTATTATTTGACTCAATTTTTGAGTTTTCACTTTATTTTATTTTATTCCTGTAATAAAAATTGAGACTTTAAATACAATACTTGCATGGGTATATTTGCTTGCGGCCAGGTATTCTCTTCAAATGCATAGTAGTAAAGACCAGGGATGTCCCTAGGTCAGATGATGAGTTGCTGCACAAGTGCTAAACACACCTGCCCTGCACCATGGAACAGTGGCTTCCATGTCAGTGCAATGAGCATCCTTAAGCAATCCCTGTGGCTTCTGCGGACCTTCCATTTCCTCTTCAGAAATGAAGGATTTAGGGTGACTCCTTGTCTAAAGGCCCACTTAGCTCTCCTCTGTTATGACTTACTTTGTATCTCACTCATTGTTTTTGCAGCTTTGTTTTTCATCACAGATGAAGGATGCTACAATAAAGACAGGGTATCTGACTCCTTCCCTCCTACTCCCAATGCCTTCACGTCATCTTATACTTTTTTCACTTTTTAAAGATTTATTGATTTGAAAGACACATTGTTAAGGAGAGACAGAGAGGTCTTGCATTTGCTGGGTCACTCTTCAAATGCCTGCAACTGCTGGATCTAAGCTAGACCAAAACGAGGAGCCAGAAACTCCATCCAGACCTCCCACGTGGGCAGCAGGAGGCCAAACACTTGAGCCATCCATCACCTGCTGCCTCCCAAGAAACAGGAAGCTGGATCAGAAGCTGAGCAGCTGGGACATGAGCCAGCGTCTGCCACTGCAAACAGGACCTTAACCCACTGTACCACTACACAGCTCTCCCTCCGACATATTTTGTTTACATTTTTATATGGTCAGATTCACATTTTTTTCATTTTATCTACATTTTGAGTCATAAAACATCTATCCCTCTAGCCAGGTTGCCATCACGGATTTTTTCTCTCTCTCTGCCTTCAGAAACCAGGTCTTGCCTTGTTTTCGCCAGCTTTCGAGACCCATCAAGTCCCCACATCTGCCCCTAATTGTAATGGTTAGAATTTTCTGTGTCAACTTGAGACTGGGAAGTTCAGATAGCTGGTAAAACTGTTTCTGCATATGTCTGGGAGGAGGTTTCTGGAAGAAGTTGGTATTTGAATCAGCAGAGGAAACAAGTCATTCTCACCAATGTGGGTACATCTGATCTAATACATTGAGGGCCCAACGAGAACAGAAAGGTGTAGGAAATGGCAAGCTTCCTCCCTGTCCATGCACCTGGGTGCTCCTGGGTCTCCAGGTTCAGACTCGGAAGCACTTGTCTCATGGCTGTCCTGGTTCTTAGACCTCAGTGCCTGTGCTGAAACTCCACCACATTTCCTGGGCCTGCAGCTTGCAGATGACACATAGTAGAACTTAGCCTCCACGGTCACGGGAGCCACCCCTCATCATAAATCTCTCCAAATACACACAAAGGTACTTCAGAAAGGTCATGGAAAATCTGTGGATTGTGATTTTGCCCTAAGCAAACAGCTTTTAATTCAATTTCTCATGGACTTTTTAGCCTTCTGTGTAGCTCGAAAGAGATAAAAGACCTAAATTGGATCTTATGAGAGTTTAATCACTTCTGAAGCCTCAGAAACTTACCCCAGAAGGACCATGGGTAGCTGAGTCTGAATGGGTTGCAGGATTCTTATGTAATAGGGAATTCTCCCAATTAAATTCCATGTGGAATACAGTTTTCATTAAATGTGAGTTTAAGTGCACTAATTTGAAACTTACATATTTTAAAAGTTCAATGATAATTACAGCAAAAGTTTAGATCATACACCTGTTCAAGCAAAATTAAAATGGAGGCCAGGCCAGAAAAATTCCTGTGCAAACAAAACCAATGAGGCATTAAAATAACCTTAATCTAGCTTAAATTGCAAACATAAGTGAAACCTAACTTGGGTCCTAACTGAAATATTAATGAATCTTATCTTGGATTATTTCTGGTCAAAGCTTATATTAGAACTAAAACATAAGCCCAGCCAATCATAACCAGTCAACTAAACATGATTATATGACCTGGACTTTCCAACAAGACAGTTGAAGGCAATTTTGTAATTGCAAATAAATAATCTATTTTTCTTCATTCCCACATTTTTCCAGTAAATACCCCTGATGCTTTGTCACTGGAACACTAAACCTCATTCACTTTGATGTATCTCAATTCACAAATGACTTCTTATTCAAAGGAACTCCCTAAAGTTGAATGATGCTTCAGGTTGTTAAGACACTAAGAACTTTGGCGTGGGCAGAGAAGTAGTTGGTGATCACCGACACAGCCTCAAACTGCTGGTGCAGGATAACAATAAAGAACAGACCAGCTTTTAGCCCAATTGCATGATTGATTACAAATTCTCTATGAACAATGCACTCCCTTATTTCCCGTCTTCACCAGCCTACCTTGAAGGAGGAAACAAAACAAAGGGAAGTTGGTATCAGTCTCCTAGGGTTGCCAATGCAAAATACCACTAACTGGGAGCCTCACCAGACATTTATTCTCACTGAGACTCCCTCCATGCTGTTTCTAGCTGCTCATGTTGGTGGCAGGCTTCAGCATGTTTGCTTGCAGCCCCATCGCTGCCTCTGTGGTAATGTAGCCTCCCCTCTGTGAGTCTCTGCATCCTAATTTTCCTCTTCTTATAAGGACACCAATAACATTGGGTGGGAGCCCACCACCTTTATGACCTTGTCTTTACTAATTACGTGTGGGTGACCCTGTGCCTGGCTGGGAGACTGCCTGCTTAGCCCATATAGGAGGTTAAGAGGGCATGGCACACCATGCCTCCTGGGAAGGACCCTATAACCTGACTGCTGGCAAGCAGCAAGAGCCCCAGGCACATTTCCCTCACCCCCACTTCCCGTTGAAGGGCCTTGTAATTGTCAACCAGGTAAACAACTTCCGGGGGTGGCCCAGAGCACGTGTAAGGCTACATAGGCTATGTGACCTTCAAGCTGATTGGAGAAGTGTAGAGGCATCAGTATCAGCTTCATCCTATAGAATTAGTGTTGCCCTGAACTAGCTCCGCCCCCCTCTGCCTGCCCTTTAAAAGTTTGTGCCTGATTGTTAATAAACGGACATGTTCACCGAAACTTGTCTCTGGTGCTTCTTGAACAACGCCATCACCCCACCATCCCAACAGTGCAGGCCTCGCAGCACAGGCCCACAATTACATCTGCAAAGAACTTTTGTCCAAATAAGTACACATTCACAGACACCAGAGCTCAATCCAACCCATAAGAGAAATTTAAAATTACTCCTTGCTTATTAACTGCAAACTATTTGGCATTCCTTAAACCACAAGATCAGTTGGGGAGGCTCTTCAATGACTACAGAAGATTCACTGGAGTTGGCGGCAATGCCACAAACATAAAGAATGTAGATCCCTTTTCTAGGACAGTTGGACAAAAAACAACAACCACCTTGAATATTGAGTTCTTCAAGCCATTGAAAAAAATAATCATGGAATTTTATCTCATTTATTAACATATTTGCATTTTCTCTGGAGGTTCTTTTTCTCTCCATATTATTGGAAATGTTTCTAAATTGCTTCAACTCTGTGCTTTCTGTGTGTGTTCTAATTGTTTTAGACCACATATATTTACCCTCTTCCCTCTAAACTTCAATTTCTTCATTCATTTCTAATCTATTTTTTTTAATATTTATTTACTTGAAAGTCAGAGAGACAGAGAGAGGGAGATCAATCAAGCTTCTATCTGTTGAGTCACTCCCCAGATGGCGGCAAATGCCAGGTCAGGGCCAGACCAAACCAAGGAGTTTCTTCCAGGTCTCCCACATGGGTGTAGGGTTCCAGGCCCATGGGTCCTCTTCCAATGCTTTTCCAGGCACATTAGCAGGGAGCTGGATCAGAAGTGGAGCAGCCAGGACTCAAACCAGTTCCCGTAGGAGATGCTGGCATCACAGGTGGCAGCTTAAGGTACACCAAAACTCCAGCCTCCATTTATAATCTTGTAAAAATTATCAGTAACTTGTCTTTTTTAACTTTATACAACTCCCTCGTATATCTTTAACTTCATGGTAAAAGGTTAGGTGCTTACAATATCTTTCTTCTCCTCCAGTTTTTCAAAAGATTGAAAAGGTCACTGAGCCTAACGTATCCTTCAGAACTCTGACCTCTCCCCATTTATAAACTTCTTTGTCCTTTTATACCTTGATTCTCAGTTTCCTTAAAAACTAAGCAAAAGTATCTTTTTTCCTCTTTCTCCTCCTCTTTAAGTAGAGAAACATGTTCAGGACAGTGATGAATTCAGTATGTACAGAATTTATGCCTTTCAATCTTTCTTCCTATTTCCCCATTGGAGTCCTCACTTCCTTGACATGGGTAACTGCACAGTTCTACACCTAGTGGGAGAAGAGCAATATTCTCTCTGCTCCCTGCAGGGCAGTCAGCCAATGACCCTTGACTTTATCACACTATAAATATAATATAAATGTCATTTTATTTAAATATCATTTCTACTTACCTACTGCCTAAAAGGCTTTGGGGGTTTTATGGAGAAATCACATTTTTAACAATCACATTTTATTGAGACAAAAAAGAAACATTTTTTATAATAGGGCTGGTCATGCAGATTTTTATCTTAATAATTTTGGATAGTTACTTAATGTGAGAGAAGATGAAATTATTTTCATGCTTAAAGTTAGGGTTCAACTCCTCCTCCCTCATCCCCAAATTGAGGTAAAAATATAATTAAAGGCATTTTTAACAGAAACAATTGGGTGTATTCCAAGGATGAGACTTCATGATCTAATGTGGCACAGGTTCTGTGAGTAGAAAATTGGGTGCTGTGGTTTGAATGTGTTCCCTGCAAATCTCAGTTGCTGCTTATGGGACAGTATTAAGAGGTGAATCTTTAAAAAGTCATTGAGAGGCTGGCACTGTGGCTTAGCTAGTTAAGTCACCACCTGCGATGCCAGCATCCCATGAGCACCAGTATGAGTTCCAGCTGCTCTACTTCCAATCCACCTCCCTAATAATGCACCTGAGAAAAGCAGTGGAAGGTGGCCAAGTCCTTGGGACCCTGCACCCATGTGGAAGACCTGGAAGAAGCTCCTGGCTCCAACCCAGCCCCAGCCTTGCCGTTGTGGCCGTTTGGGTAGTGAATCAGTGGATGGAAGATCTGTAACTCTCAAATAAATAAATGAATCTTTGAAAAGATTGAGGCTGGCACTATGGATAAGAAGGTTAAGCCTCTGCCTGCGGCACCAGCATCCCATATGGGCATTAATTCAAGTCCCAGCTGCTCCTCTTCTGACCTAGCTCCGCTAATAGTCTGGAACAGCAGTGGAAGATGGCTCTAGTGCTTGGGCCCCTGCACCTGCAGGCAAGACCAGAGAAAAGCTCCTGGTTTTGGGTGGTCCCAACTCTGGCCTTTGTGGCCCTTTGAGGAGTGAACCAGCAGATAGAAGACCTATCTCTCTCCCTCTCTAACTGTGCCTCTCTCAAGTTAAAACATAACAAAAAGGTCATTGGAGGGCCAGTGCTATGGCATAGTATATAAAAGCCTCCGCCTGCAGTGCTTGTTTGAGTCCCAACTGCTCCACTTCCCATACAGCTTTCTGCTATGGCCCGGGAAAACAGTGGAAGATGGCCCAAATTCTTGGGCCTCTCCACCCACATTGGAGATCTGGAAGAAGGTCCTGGCTCTTGGCTTCCAATTGGCTCAGATCTGGCTGTTGTGGCCATTTGGGGAGTGAACCAGCAGCTGGAAAATCTCTGTCTCTCTCTTTCTCTCTCCCTCTGCCTCTCTGTAACTGTATCAAATAAATAAATAAATCTTTATTAAAAACAAAATGGTCGGCCGGCGCCGTGGCTCAACAGGCTAATCCTCCGCCTTGCGGCGCTGGCACACCGGGTTCTAGTCCCAGTCGGGGCGCCGGATTCTGTCCCGGTTGCCCCTCTTCCAGGCCAGCCCTCTGCTGTGGCCCAGGAGTGCAGTGGAGGATGGCCCAGGTGCTTGGGCCCTGCACCCCATGGGAGACCAGGAAAAGCACCTAGCACCTGGCTCCTGCCATCGGATCAGCGCGGTGCCCCGGCCGCAGCGCGCCGACCGCGGCAGCCATTGGAGGGTGAACCAACGGCAAAAGGAAGACCTTTCTCTCTGTCTCTCTCTCTCACTGTCCACTCTGCCTGTCAAAAAAAATTAAAAAAAAAAGGTCATTGGGTCCATCTTGAGGGCTCTTCCCTTATGAATGGGATTAGATGGCCCTTATAAAAGAGGTTTAACTTAGCAGTTAGCTTGCTTGGCATACTGCCTTCTGCCATGTGAGGTCAGCAACCCGGGGAGGATGCAACCCTCACTAAACACTGAATTTCCTGGTGCTCTGGTCATTCCAGGTGCTGGAATGGTAAGAAATTTCTGCTCATTATAAGTTACCTAGTCTGTGGTATTCTATTATAGCAGTGCATATGGTCTAAGACCCTGGGTATCCACTGTGTGGGCTCTTGGTGAATTAAAGGTACTGAGTATGAAGATCAGAGTCCCAGCAGGAAGAACTCACCCTGGACAACTTGAATACAGCGGCTCTGAAGAAAGGTGACTCCAGAGTTATGAGAAGAGTTCTTTTAAGAACACAGGAGGGTGAGACACCCAGAGGCCTATAGCAACAGAAAGTATTTATCAGTCCTGAGACTGGAGGGGCAAGGTCGGAGTTCACATCCTGGGTGCTCACCGAGAGCTGGCACATTAGAAGAGGAACAATGGCTGCGATCACAGAGGGAACCAGCTATGAGAAACACGGGCTACTGAAGAAAGAAGAACACCTTGGTCTCGTCCCACCTTCGGAGTCCCTGCCAGTGCTTCCCTGGGGCCACACCCAGCTGGAAGGATAAATTGTCCAGGGTTGTAGTCCACAGGAATTAGAATTTTTGGGCTAGGGCAGGAGACAGAAGGCTTGGGAATAAGTTTGGGGGAATCAAATGCAGACCAGTTCACACTGCATTGGCTTGAAGTAATATACTCTGGCTCCCATTGTTTCCTTTGTATGTGTAGGCATCATTTAACACACTCAGATATTAGAATTTTCAATTGCAACAGAATTAAAAAGGTATAATTTTGATTCACTCAAGCTTAATTTCATAACCATGAAATTCGTACATTACTCATAATTACTGAAAAATAAGAACAGGACTGAAAAAGATGTACAAAAGGACAGGACGCACATTTGAATTATTTCTAAAAGTCATTGGGGCAGGAGTGTGTATCCCCCTAAATTAACTATTATCATCAACCACAGTCATCTGATCAAAATATACTTCTGGTTCTACCTGCTGCCACTGAAAACCATCTGCATCAAACATGACCAGGCAATCTCCAACATGTGCCATCTCCTATTATCTCACCAGACTCTCACAAAACTGTAGAAGAAAAATGAAAATCTGACATGAGGGAGCCCCTCCAAAGGTCTCCCTCCATATGTTGTGTCCATACCTAAGAGGACAGAAATTGCTCACATAGCTAGCAACAGGCAAAACCAAAATTAGAACCCAAGTCTGCCTACTTCTAAGCTCTTTCCATTACTCGAGAGCCATTTTAAGTGGATGTAAATCAACTCAGAGACGTCATCTATCACGTTGGAAATGACCAATGCAATTCTGCTCCATTGGATCTGGAGAAAACTGCCAAGATCCTTGCCAGATAAGTATTCAAAGGAAGAGGAATGCTAGAATGGAAGAATCATGAGAAGGCTCCAAATGGAAACAGCCACTTTCCCTCTTGAAGCTGCCCATATGCTTGGGTTCCACGTGCAACATGGCCAATGTGGCATATGTCTTTCTCCATTTAGCCCTCCTTTGCAAAAGGCCGTCTAGTTCATTCTGCCATGATGGGTCCAATAGAAATCAAAGAGGAAACAGAGAAATTGTAGTCCCAGTATATGCTGCTCTGGTAAACTGTAGGTAACTTGTGTTTAAAACGATGCAAAAAAAAAAAAAAAAGAAAAAAAGAAAAAAAATGGATCCTCTATGCCAAATAAAGTTTATCTGGATATGCAAAACTAGGATGGAAAAAATAACATTTATATGAGGACCTAAAAATAAATGAGAGTTCCCGAAGAATGCTTGACATAGTGTAAATATCATGCCCTTTAATACTACTGTTAACTTCAAAATAGATCGATATTGAAAGGCCAGTGTGGTGCACAACTCTATTTTCTGCTTTAGAGATGTTCAATTTGGCAATGAGGAGATACTTGTCACTGGGTATACAAGTTCTGCTTAGATCGATGCAGATCAGGGTACAACACCTGGGAGGGTGCTTTAAAACCAGGCTTTATGATATGTTATTTTAAAAAAGTGATCCCCCCAAAAAAAGGTGATAACATTTTTATACATTTATTCAAATACTATATGTTCAGTGAAAGAACTTAGGCTGGTATATTTCTTTAAAAAAAGATTAGTTATTTAAAAGACAGAGATATAGAGATATGGAGAAAGAAAGGTGGGGTGGGAGAGAGAAAGGAATTTATTGATCTTCCATCCTCGGTTCACTCCCTAAATGGCTGCATCAGTCAGGGAGGGTCCAGGCCAAACCCAGCAGTCATGAACTTTTTCCAAGTCTCCCTCATGGTTGCAGGGGCCCAAGTACTTGCTCCATCTTCCACTGCTTTCCCAGGGACATTAGCAAGGAATTGAATCAGAAGTGGAGCAGGCAGGACTTGAACTGGCACCCACGTGGGATGCCAACCCTACAGGCAGAGGCTTAACCTTGTATGCCACAGTCCCAGCTGCTAGGCTGATAAATTTCAGCACAGAACTATTATCAAACATGGGGCAGGTGTTTAGCCCAACAAGTAAGACATTGCTTGGGATTTTGGAAAGACTGGATTTGAGTCCTGCCTCTGCTTTCAGTCCCAACTCTGGGAGGCATCCGTGATGGCTCAAGCAGTTGGGACCCTGCCACCCAGGTGGCAGACCCATATTGAGTTCCCGGCTCCTGGTTTTGGCCTAGCCCAGCCTTGGCTGTTGCAGGTGTTTGAGAAGTGAACCAGTGAAACAGCAAATCTCTCTCACCCTCTTTCTGCCTTTCAAATAGACAAATAATTCTTTAAAAACATTAGTATCTGATTATATTTGTCTTTTCAATGGTAATCAATAATTTTAAACCAAAGCCTTCATTTTTACAGCCACTACTGTCTCATAGGAAGAGGAAATATAGCTGAATTATATAAACATGTCATTTTCATATATAGTATATTTTAGGAAGTGAAATTTATTTAAGAATTCTTTATATTCACAGACTATAAGCAGAATTAAATGTCCAAAGATTGAAATGTCCAAAGATTGAAATAGTTCTTTAGTTCTAGAACTGGAAGAGGGAGTTGAAAAAAGAAATTAGTTGCTCAGGACATTACGAGGGATTTTTAGAAGTTGGAAGGGGCGAAACTTTTGACCTCTGTCTTGGATAAAGGGGCTCATGGCAGCAGCTTGTCGGGGAGAGCTCAGCAGAATGTTTGTCACTGAGAGGAAAGCACCGCACACACATAAAACACTCATTTTCAACAGGGGGTCCCCATGTGGTATGCGTGTACGTGCAGACAATTTATTATTATTGCTGCTATATATAACTCCAGTCAGTCAGAGCTAGCAAAGAACAGCTGTCTCCCACAAAACAATGTGCCTCTAAGGAGTTCCTAAGCAAGTCTCAGCGCTAGGCAAAGCAATCAAGACTGATTAAAAGGATAGTGTTTAATCACAGGAGACACAACACTACAGGGGAGAGGAAGGAGAAATCATTACACTTAAAATCACACTTGTACCATCTATAGGTATCGCCAAACACTGTAAACCTGCTGGTGTCTGTCTACAGACATAACCTCTTGTTACAAGGGAGAAGTTAAACTTCTTTGTACTACCACATATCTGGTTATGCGTGTTTCAATCATGCTATGCTCCTAGTACATAAACTACGATGTTCATCACATGCATGTGTATAATGAGCAAACATAGCAACCACTAAGTACTGATTATTGATGTGTTCTGTAAAGTCATCCTCCTGGGAGATCACAGATTTATCCCTGCCTTTGGGGGGAGGGGACAGTAATGAGTCATTCAAGAATCTCGATCTCTTCACATCACACACACACACATAGTGCTTGTAAAAACCCTTTGTATCTTCGAGTTTTTGTGTGTTTACCTTTCACCAAACATTTCATCCAAGTTTGTCATCATCCCTTTTCTACGAATGCACACTCCCTGGTGTTTGCTGGTATTAGTATACAGCCCCATAGCAGGACAAGTTTCTCCCCCTCCCATCCAGCAACTTAGGCAACTGTACAACCAGATTCACTCAAGGCCAAAGCAAAATCATCATTCATACAGTTATTTTAAAAAATGGGATCCATCTCCACAGTAAGACAGCCTGACGCTCTGATCACAGATGTTGTAAAGGAAGCAAGTGAACCCAATCCCAAAAAGGAGCTCCAGGAGAGGTCCTGGGCCACGGACGGTCTCTCTCATCCAATGGTGCAGCTATTGTGAAAAGAACAGGAATCGTGTGGAAAGCTGTCAGTGTATGTCCAAAGGATCAGTTGCATTACTTTTTAGTTATATTGGTAGTGACCCTTCTGAGCACACAGAGAATTGAGTAAAGCGTTTCTGTTTACACCTGCATTCGAATGCTTATCAACAGGTGAGAGAGGCAAGAATCAGGCCACCTTCATTGGATGGGAGCCTGAAGCACAAAGGGTTCAGAGCTTTCTTCATAACACACAGTCTCTCAAAAGTTGCATTTAGATTATACCTAGCCTGCTAGCACTGCTACAACTACTCAACGGTAAACAGTTCTTCCTATAAATTATCTTGATTGTATCCTTTTTACATCTTCTGCTAAATCAATTGAAAGTGGAATTCTAGTTTCCGAAAGAGGTTTACTATTTGAAAACCTGGGGAAGTCCCGGTGGCAGGACTAACAGTAAGGTCTGCTGCTGACAGTGAGCGTCTCTGTTCTTGTAGTAAGTTATGGCAGTGGCAGGTGTCCCTCTACATTCATTGTTAGGTCCTTTGAGCCCCTCCCGCATCTCTGGTGACTCAGTAGGGATTTTCTCCTCTCCTTGGAGCTGGAAATATGGGTTAAATGACAAGGACCCTGGAAATGAATGTTTCCCTCCTACCCAGAAAGCAAACACACAAGAGAAGCCAAGTATACAAGATGATGCCAAGCCGAATCTTCAAAAGGATAGTCAAGCCAGGAGTACATCAAGGCCATGACTGAAAGGAAGTAGCCTCTCTTAGATTAAAATAAGCTGGGGGAAAAACAAAGGTTCAGGGCCGGCACTGTGGCATAGCAGGTAAAGCTGACGCCTGCAGTGCCAGCATCCCATATGGACTCCAGTTCAAGACCTGGATGCTCCACTTCTGATCCAGCTCTCTGCTGTGGCCTAGGAAAGCAGTAGAAGATGACCCGGGGTCCTTGGGCCCCTGCACCCAGGTGGGAGACCTGGGGGAAGCTCCTGGCTTCCAATCAGCACAGCTCTAGCCATTGTGGCAAATTGGGGAGTAAACCAGCAGTTGGAAGACCCCCCCCCCCCCGCCGCCGCCGCTGCCGCCTCTCCTATCTCTGTGTAACTCTGACTTTCAAATAAAATAAGTATTTAAAAAAAAAACAGAGGTTCACATTCAAAAACTGAAGTCAGTGAGGAACTGAGGCAGCGAGTCAGACGCTTGATAGGACCTGGATTTAGGAAGCAACTGCAAACGCTTCCAGGATCCAGAGGGGACCGGTCAGAAGCACCGAGACCCTATCTGGGGAAGAGCAATGTTCAGACTCTGAGCAGAGTCTAAGGTGCCTCCCTTCTTCTTTTCCTTCTCAGGTCCTTCTTTTTCCCTGGGCTGCTCAGATGTTGATTGACATCCTCTGAGGATGGGGAACCAGCAAAATGATATCACAGAGGGCAAGTAAATTTTCTTTTTTATGATTTTGGAGGTATCAAGTAAATGTGGGTTAACACCTAAATACATATCATTACCTTTAATTTTTGCTTTGGAAACTTCAAGACATACGTGATATAAAAAGTGACTTGATGAATTTCTCATTTCAACAAATTTGTTTCATCCATAGCCACCACTTCCCTCCAAGTCTGTGGATTATTTTAACAAAAATCCTAGAAAATCAAATAATTTCACACAGAAAAATTTCAGTCTGTCTAAAATATAAAAACTAGAAAGTAATTTTTAGCTTACAAAGAGAAGACTATTTCTCCTATTCTTTGCAAAAAAAAAAAAATGTCATTTGGATCCTACTCCACAGGAAGACAAATTAGGAACAAGCTTCTCTTCTTTGTTCACTTCTTTTTCCCTCTCAAATAAATTCAATCATGATAAATTACTTAACGTTCCTCCTGTCTACTCTGGGAATTCTACCAGTTTCTCAAATGAAGGAAGGAAGGAAGAGTGCTACATCAGGTCCTTCTCTTTCACATTCAGTCAAAAAAAAATGGAAGGGGAGACAAATTCTCTCATTATATAAATGAAAGACCTAGTGTCATTATCTAGATGCTTTCACATGGTAGCTAGGTCCCAATATGAATCCCCAAGTTCATCGCTTGTCAGTCTTTCTTGCACATGCCCTGCAGGATCATGGGTCTCTAATTCCATTCTCATCACGTCACCCCTCAAGAACAATATGGCTCCCTCTTACCTGATAGTCTCCCCCTGAGTGCTTTAGGAAATAATCTCCACCCGCTGTGATTTCTTATCTGTTTACTCTCCACTTCTCCTTTCCAGCCACATCAGGCTCTTGAAACAGCTACACAGTTTGTGCTTTCTTGGCCATAGTCTCCCCTGTAATGCAATTTTCCCCTGTGGGTGCAATTTTTCCTCTTTTGATGGCATTGCTCCCATTTGGGTACTTTTTTTCCTTTTTTGGAGAACAAATAGCAACACAGAAATGTTACATGCAGTAATTTATTTTAAATAAGGGATAGCACAGGTTATTCACTATTTTGGGTCAGTAACTAAAACATGGATACTATTACATTAAAACAGAGAATTCAGATTTTCAAATAGAGTTGAAACAAAGAATGTTTGTCTTACTTGCTAACTTTATGATAGTAAGATTTTACCTTATGATGGCGGCTTTGGAGTTCCAAGATGGCAGGGTAGGGAGGGAGCTTACTGCTCTAGTCTAGAAGACAGCTTTTAAAATGTGGAGAGAGAACAGTCTCAGGGAAGAGTTAGGGAGAAAATGGCAGAGGAACCCCATGCAAATTAGAGACATGGTAGACCTACATGGAGGGTGTAGATGCCCACAACTCATAACTCCAGCAGCCAAGAGCCTACACACCAGCTTGGAAAGTGAAGTGAGATCAGACCACACCAGCCCAAGCCACTGGCAATAAAGTTGCAGGAAGAGCCTAGAAGGAACCTGGCTTGCAGCACTGTGGGGGATACTGTAACTGACAAACTAGAGGAGGAAAAAAAGGAAAGATATGTTTCTCCCTGATCATTGTGCAATGGTGTCCTGTAACAAGCCTTTAGATCAGGTGCCATTGTGGACATATGTAACAGCTGTGCCAGCTCATCTCCATGCCCAGCACTGAGCCAAGTGGAGACTTCTAACTCTGGTAGGGAGAACCAACAAGGGGCTGTGAGCTTGTGACTGTGGGAGGCTTGTGTACCAGGACTGTTAAAAAAAAACAGGCTGTGTGAGAGGGCTCATGGTGTGGCTGGGACATTGGGCAGTCACTGTGGAAGATTCCACATGCTTAGGGCTTCTTGGTTACCTAGTGAGGGACATTGCTGGGGAATGTGAGCTTGCAATGAGGACTGCACAGATCCTTTGTGTGCTCCTTGGGGCAGAGCAGATGAATATTATAGCCACTGGGGCTAGTGCTCAGGCACTGGTCTCCTTTGAGGAGAGGAGCTCAGCCAAGCAGAATAAACTTCCCTTCTGATTAAAAAAGGGGGGGGGGGGATTTACCACCTCAAACCTGAGTGTGTCACCTTAGGAATGCTTGCCCTTCACCCTTGAGAACTGAACAGGGCTCCCTGGCCACACACATTATAAGCCTCTAGATATTCACTGAAAGCAGACACTCATCTACAATGGCATAGTACAAAGATAAAAGCCTCCACAGCAAAAAAAAACAAAGAAGAAACCGACTATTTCCACAAATGCCAAAACAAATGCACCAATTCAAGAAACAAGAATAAGGAAGGCAACATGATGCTCCCAAAAGTATATAAGACGTCAATACTAGATTGTGAATATGATTATATGGAAGAAATGCAAGAAATGGAATTTTAAAAATTGATAGGATTACATAGAAGTAATCAGAATAAAATGCACAAACTACTGAAATCCGAACAGGATGTGAAAGAAAATTTCTCCCATGAAATTGAGATCATAAAGAGAAATCAAAATGAAATGAAGAATTCAATAGAACAAATAAAGAAATGTTGGGGCCTGCGCTGTGGTGCAGTGGGTAAATGCCACGCATAAAGCACTGGCATTCCATGTGGGCACCAGTTCGAGACCCGGTTGCTCCGCTTCTGATCCAGCTCTCTGCTATGGCCTGGGAAAGCAGTAGAAGATGGCCCAAGTTCTTGGGCCCCTGCACCTGCACAGGAGACCCAGAAGAAGCTCCTGACTCCTGGCTTAGGATCAGCACAGCTCCAGCCGTTGTAGCCAATTGAGGAGTGAACCATCAGATGGAAGACTTCTTTCTCCCTCCCTCCCTCCCTTCCTCTCCCTCTCCCCTCTCTGCCTCTCCCCTCTCTGTGTAACTCTTTCAAATAAATAAATATTTAAGAAAAATAAGGCCGGCACCATGGCTCAACAGGCTAATCCTCCGCCTTGCGGCGCCGGCACACCGGGTTCTAGTCCCGGTCGGGGCGCCGGGTTCTGTCCCGGTTGCCCCTCTTCCAGGCCAGCCCTCTGCTGTGGCCCAGGAGTGCAGTGGAGGATGGCCCAAGTGCTTGGGCCCTGCACCCCATGGGAGACCAGGAAAAAGCACCTAGCACTTGGCTCCTGCCATCAGATCAGCGCGGTGCGCCGGCCGCAGCGCGGCGACCACAGTGGCCATTGGAGGGTGAACCAACGGCAAAGGAAGACCTTTCTCTCTGTCTCTCTCTCTCACTGTCCACTCTGCCTGTCAAAAAATAAAAAAAAAAAAAGAAAAAAAAAGAAAAATAAAGAAATGCAGTGGAAAGCCTTAACAACAGAGGTGCGCCGGCCGCAGCGCGGCGACCACAGTGGCCATTGGAGGGTGAACCAACGGCAAAGGAAGATCTTTCTCTCTGTCTCTCTCTCTCACTGTCCACTCTGCCTGTCAAAAAATAAAAAAAAAAAAAGAAAAAAAAAGAAAAATAAAGAAATGCAGTGGAAAGCCTTAACAACAGAATCGGTAAAGCAGAAGAAAGAATTTCTGACTTATAGGAAATTATACAGTCAAACCAAAAACAAGAAGAGGAAATTTAAAAACATTGTTGGGAATCTACAGGACACTATCAAATGACCCAACATATGGGTTCTAGGAGTTCCTGAAGGCATGGAAAGAGAATGGAATAGAAGGACTTTTTAGTAATATAATAACAGAAAACTTCCCTAATTTTTAGAAAGAAAGGGACATCCAAGTAGAGGAAGCACACAGAACTCCTAACAGACATAAACTAAAAGATCTTCACCATGACACATTTTAATCAAACTCACCACAGTAAAACATAAAGAAAAGATTCTAAAATGGGCATGAGAGAAATGCCAGATTACTTTCAGAGGATTTCCAATTAGTATCACAGCAGATTTCTCATAAGAAACACTACAGGCTAGGAGAGAATGGCGAAATAAATTCCAACTCTTAAGATAAAAAACTGTCAAACCAGAATTGTACCCTGCACAGACCTCATTTATGAATGAAGGTGAAATAAAGACCTTCCATAACAGACAGAAATTGAAAGAATTTGTCACCACCTGTACAGCCTTACAAAAGATGCAGTACTTTGGAAATTTATATTTACTAAAGAAAAAAAAGAACCCAATGTAGCATCTTATTGTAAAGAGAAGAAGTCTATCTTATATTTTGAATATGGCCACAATGCCTCACACAGTGTTTTACACACGCACTGAGTGTTTGATATTTGCTGATGATGCAATTGCTCTAGGCCCCAACTGTAATTCACAGGTGTGATTTCTGCTGATAAGTAGTCAAGTCCACAGGGGCTGATGCAGACGAACAGAATGACAAAGACATTGTACTGTCAGGAACTTCAGACCTGTAGTTACTGAATAAGAGTAAATAAGTATTTATGACATATGCATGAGCACAATCTACACTAGGATGTTTCTGTTCATGAAGAGAATAAATGGGAATACAAAAACATGGGGAAAAAAGATGCTTAAGGATCTTAAGGATGGGCTACACACACAAACGTGGAAACATGGTCATCCCACAAAAGCAGGTAAAGGAAGGAAAAGCCTCTGCAAAAGTTCAAAGGAAATTCAAAGTAAAAAATAGGAATAATTTTGGAAAACCGGTAGGGCAAAGTCACTACTTATCAATAGTCACCTTGAATATAAATGGTCTCAACTCACCAGTTAAAAGACACAGACTGACTAAATGGATTAAAAAACAAAACCCATCTATTTGCTGCTTACAAGAACCATATCTCACCAACAAAGTTGCACGCAGACTGAAAGTATAAGGGTAAAAATGATATACCATGCCAACAGAAACCAAAAAAGAGCTGGTGTGGCCATCCTAATATCAGAGAAAATAGACTTTAATGCAAAAACTGTTAAGAGAGACAAAGAGGGGCACTATGTAATGATTAAGGAATCAATTCAATAGGAAAATGTAACTATTAGAAATGTATATTTACCTAATAACCAAGCACCTATCTATTTAAAATAAATGTTAAGGGATCTAAATAGAGACATGGACTCCAATACAATAGTAATGAGAGACTCCAAACCCCATTTTCAGCAGTGGACAGATCAACCAGACAAAAATCAACAAGTAAAACAGCAGACTTAATCGACATTACAGACCAAATGGAACTAAAAGATATCTACAGAACTTTTCATCCGACAGTTACAGAATACACATTCTTCTCACCAGTGCATGGAACTTTCTCTAGGATTGACCACATACTAGGCCATAAAGCAAGTCTTAGTAAATTCAAAAAATTCAAATTATACCATGCATCTTCACAGACCACAAAGGAATGAAGCTGGAAATAAGCAACTCAGTAATCTCTAGTGCATATGCAAACACATGGAGACTAAAAAACATGCTCCTGAATGAACAGTGGGTCATTGAAGAAATCAAAAGAGAAATCAAAAAATTTCTGAAAACAAATGAAGATAACAACACAACATATCAAAGCTTATAGAATACAGCAAAAGCAGTGTTAAGAGGAAAATTTATAGCAACTGGTGCCTACATCAAGAAATTGGAAAGGCACCTAATAAATGAGCTATAAACGATCTAGAAAAACAGAAGCAAAAAACCCCCCAAAACTAGGAGAAAAGAAATACTTAAAATTAGAGGAGAAAACAAAACTAAAATGAAAAGCACAATATAAAAGATCAGTAAGAGGAAAAGCAGGTTTTTTGAAAAAATAAACAAAATTGACACACCCCAACTAGCCAAATTGAGCCATAAAGACACAGAAAACCTAAATAGAACCATAACCAGGATGGAAACTGAAAAAATAAAAAAGGCCTTCCCCAAAAAGAAAAGCCCAGGACCAGAAGGCTCCACTGTTGAATTCTACAAGAAATTTAAAGAACTAACTCCAATTCTTCTCAAACTATTCAGAACAATCGAAAGGGAGGGAAATCCTCCCAAGTTCTTCCTATGAAGCCAGCATCACCTTAATTCCTAAACCTGAAAAAGATGAAAAAGAGAAACAGAATTACAGACCAATTTCCATGATGAACATAGATGCAAAAAATCCTCAACAAAATTCTAACTAATCAAATCCAACACATCAGAAAGATCATCCACCCAGACCAAGTGGGATTTATCCCTGGTATGCAGGGATGGTTTAACATTCACAAATCAATGTGATAGATCACATTACCAAACTATAGAATAAAAACCATATGATTATCTCAATAGAGGCAGAGAAAGCATTTGACAAAATACAATACTTTTCATGATGAAAACTCTAAGCAAATTGGGTACAGAAGGAACATTCATCAAAACAATCAAGGCAATTTATGACAAAACCATGGCCAGCATCTTATAAGGAATCTTATAAGGAAAAGTTGGAAGCATTCCCATTGATATCCAGTACCAGACAAGCATGCCCATAACACCACAGCTATTCAATATAGTCCAATACCATTAGGCAAGGAAAAGAAACCAAAGGGATACAAATTGTGAAGGAGGAAGTCAAACTATCCCTATTGGCAGGTGAAATGATTCTATATATAGGGGATCCAAAAGACTCCACCAGGAGACTATTGGAACTCATAGAAGAGTTTCAGAAAGCAGCAGGATATAAAATGAACACACAAAAGTCAACAGTCTTTGTATACATAGACATGCCAAGGCTTAGATTGAGCTTCTAATATCAATCCATTCATAATAGCTACAAAAACAAAGATCTCAGAAAAAATTTAACCAAGGATGTCAAAGATCTCTATGATGAGAATTACAAAACATTAAAGAAAGAAATAGAAGCAGATACAAAAGTGGAAAAATCTTGCATGTTAATGGATTGGAAAAAGCAATATCATTAAAATGTCTATTCTTCCAAAAGCAAGTTACAAATTCAATGCAATACCAATCAAAATACCAAAGACATTCTTCTCAGATCTAGAAAAAAATGATACTGAAATTTATACAGAGGCATAGAAGACATCAAATAGCTAAAGCAATTTTATACAACAAAAACAAGCTGGAGGCATCACAATACCAGATTTCAAGACATACTACAAGGCATTTATGATCAAAACAGCCTGGTACTAGTACAAAAAAGATGGGTAGACAATGGAACAAAACAAACACCAGAAATCAATCCAAACATCTACAAACAACTTATATTTGATCAAGGAGCTAAAACCAATTCCTGGAGCAAGACAGTCTATTCAACAAATGGTGCTGGGAAAACTGGATTTCCACATGCATAAGTATGAAGCAAGACCCCTAACCTTATACCTTACACAAAAATCCATTCAACATGGATTAAAGACCTAAATCTATGACTTGGAACAATCAAATTAATTGAAAACATTTGGGGAAACCCTGAAAGACATTGACCTAGGCAAAGAGTTCTTGGAAAAGATCACAGAGGCCCAGGCAATAAAAGCCAAAATTAACAAATGGGATTACATCAAATTGAAAAGTTTCTGTACTGCAAAAGAAACACTCAGGAAAGTGAAGAGGCAACTGAGAGGATGGAAAAATGCAAATTGGTAAAGCCACTATGGAAGTCAGTCTGGAGATTCCTAATAAACGTGAATATAACCCTACCATACAACCCAGCCATCCCACTCCTTGGAATTTACCCAAAGGAAATTAAATTGGCAAACAAAAAAGCCATCTGCACATTAATGTTTATTGCAGCTCAATTCACAATAGCTAAGACCTGGAATCAACCTAAATGACCATCAACAGTAGACTGGATAAAGAAATTATGGGACATGTACTCTATAGAATACTATACAGCAGTCAAAAACAATGAAATACAATCATTTGCAACAAAATGGAGGAATCTGGAAAACATCATGCTGAGTGAATCAAGCCAGTCCCAAAGGGACAAATATCATATGCTCTCCCTGATCAATGACAACTAACCGAGCAACAAAAAGGAAACCTGTTGAAGTGAAATGGACACTATGAGATCAGCCCTTGTCCTGACTGTTGATGTACAACTTAATACTTTATCCCTTTTAGTATTTTTTTGTTCTACTTAATACTATTGGTTGAACTCTGTAATTAACACAATTATTCTTAGGTGTTTAAATTTTAACTGAAAAATGATCCCTGTTAAATATAAGAGTGGGAATAAGAGAAGGAGAAGATGCACAATTTGGGACAAGCTCAAGCTGACTTGCCCGAAATGGTAGTTAGAAATGTGCCTGGGGATTCCAATTCAATCCTATCAAGGTTGCATGTACCAATGACATCTCACTAGTCCAAGTGATCAATTTCAGGTCACAATTGATCATAATGATAGGTCTAAGAGTCAAAGGGATCACACAAACAAGACTAGTGTCTGCTAACTGATAGAATAAAAAAGAGAGAGAATGATCCAACATGGGAACTGATCCAACATGAGTCTGCTACTCATAGAATGGCAGATGTCCTAAATAGCACTCTGGCCTCAGAATCAGCCCTTAAGGAATTCGTTTCTGGCTGAAGAGCCCATGAGAGTGTTTTAGGCATGGAAAGCCAAGACACTCTGGGGGAAAAAAAGACCTAAATGAAAGATCTCTGTGAGTGAGATCCCAGTAGAAAGAACAGGCCATCAAAGAAGGAGGTACCTTTCTCTGAAGGGAGGAGAGAATTTCCACTTTGACTATGACCTTGTCGAAATAAGATCAGAGTCAGTGAACTCAAAAGGCTTCCATAGCCTTGGCAACTGATGACTAGAACCTAGGGTGACTACTGATGCCATAAACAAGAGTGTTAATTGGTTAAGTCAACAACAGGAGTCACTGTGCACTTACTCCTCATATAGGATCTCTGTCCTTAATGTGTTGTTCAATGTGAATTAATGCTATAACTAGTACTGAAACAGTATTTTACACTTTGTGTTTCTGTGTGGGTGCAAACTGATGAAATCTTTCCTTAATATATACTAAATTTATCTTCTATATATAAAGAGAATTGAAAATGAATCTTGATGTGAATGGAATGGGAGAGGGAGCAGGAAATGGGAGGGTTGCGGGTGGGAGGGAAGTTATGGGGGGGAAGCCATTGTAATCCATAAACTACTTTGGAAATTTACATTTACTAAATAAAAGTGAAAAAAAATTAAAAATTTAAAAAAAAAGAAACTACAACAACAAAACAAACAACCCAATTAAGTGATGGGCAAAGGACTTAACAGACATTTATCAAAGGAGGAAATCCAAATGGCCACAGACACATGAAAAAATGCTCAGGATCACTAGCCATCAGGGAATTGCAAGTTAAAAACCACAATGAGGTTTCACCAAACCCCAATTAGAATGACTTTCATACAGAAATCAACAAACAACAAATGCTGGTGAGGAAAAAGATACCCTAATCCACTATTGGCGAGAATGTAAACGGGTAAAGCCACTATGGAAGACAGCATGGAGATTCTTCAGAAATCTGAATATAGACCTACCATATGACCCAACCATCCCAGCCTCTTCCAGTGGATGGAAAACCTCTTTCTCTCCCTCTCCCCCTCTTCCCCTTTCTCTCTCCCTCTCTGCCTCTCCTCTCTCTGTGTAACTCTGAATTTCAAATAAATAAGTAAATCTTTAAAAAAAAAAAAAAAAGCAATCAGACCAGCCAGTGTGGCCAATTAGGGAGTGAACTAGCAGATGGAAGACCTCTCTTTGTAACTCTGACTTTCAAATAAATCTTTTTAAAAAAAAAAATAAGCAGAAAAGTAAAGCAGTTGCTAGAGGAGATTCTAAGGTCAAGGAAGAAAGTATTTTCGTGTTTAATTTGTTGTATTTTACAGCCTGTCTGTATGCTGATCCAGTGGGCAGGTAGCAACTGATAACGGAGTTGAGAGGCAACAGATGCAGAAGCAAAGTCCTTGAGTGAATGAGATGGGATAAGACAGGAAGAGAAGTTGGCCTGAGATAGGAGCAGGTGTCTCCATGGTGTCAACAGGATAGGAGGCAGAAGAGCAGGGTTTAGAAGCTACTGGAATGATAGATTCACTGAAGCAATCTGAGGGTTTTCTCCTCTGATTGCTTCTGTTTTCTAACTGCACTGAGCAGTGAGATCATCAGTTTGAGAAGAGGGATTGTCAGCAGCTGTCTCTGAAAATGGGAGAAGCAATTAATAGGGAAGTACAGTACATTTCAGAGCAGTTCTGAGCCCCCACTTGAGATTCCTATGATTATTTTCCCCACAGTCAGCAGGTGTGGAACAGGTCAAGAGTTGACTGTAACTAGAGATGAGGTTTTCTTGGTCATGTACAAGGGGGAGAGAGAAGGGACTGGGACTCTTTGTGAGAGAGTAGAGTACATTGACTACAGAAGCTAACTTGCCTAAGGAGAAAAGTATGGATGTTGGAGGGATAAGGGAGGTATTCACAGAGTATAAGAATCCTCATACTGGGAGTTCCAAGGTCAATGAGCTAGGAAATTGCAGGGGGAGCATGAAAGTATGGACCTCAAAACCAAGACAATGGTGAAGTTACTAGTTATAAGACCTTAGAGAATGACCAGTCTCTATAGCTGAGCTATATAACCAGCCTCACGTAAATATTGAGGATTGAACATAGCTAGCTCAAAGTGAGATGTGCTACGTGTATAAAATGTATCTTAAATTTCAAAGACTTGGAATTTAAAAATCATGAATACTTTATTTCCCATGTTGAAATGATAATATTTGGGAATACATTGGGTCATATAAATGTGGCACTAATTAATTTCACCTTTTTTCAGTGTGGAAACACTTAAATTTACCATATTGCTTAGCGTTATGGCTCACATTTTATTTCCATTCTACACCATTTAGAAGGGTGGTTGTGGTAGTTTGGAGAAAAATTCTCTGGACATAAGGAGAAGGTTGTGAGATACCAGAGCACAGGGTGGGTCACGTACATGATGGATCTCCAGGAACAGTGTTCGAGGAAAAGACCATGAATGAGAGAACAAAAATCTCGGTGAATGAGGGTATGACCAAGCTCTTGCTGGATAAGGACAACCGTGAAAGGTAGCAGGAGATGGATTCTCACAGGAGATTTAGAGGTTTTGAAGAATAGAGGGTACATCACTGACATCATAAATAAGAGTGTTAATTGTTAAAGCAACAACAGAAGTCACTGTGCACTTACTCTCCATATAGGACTTCCGTCCCTAATGAGTTGTACTAAGAGAACTGACTGCAAATTTTGTTCCCAAACTGTACTCTATATGTTGTGTGTGTGAATGGGTGCAAATTGTTGAAGTCTATGCTTAGCATGGAGTTGGTCCTCTGTATATAAAGTCAAACTAAAAATGAACCATAATGAAGAAGAAGATGGAAGAGGGAGAGGGAGGTGGGACGGGAGTTGGGGGGGTGGGTGTGGGGGAAATCACCAGTGTTTTCCTAAAGTTGTATCTATGAAAAAATGCATTCATTAAATAAAAAAATAAAGGGTGCATTGTCCTTAAGTAGCAACCTTACCTCCAGGCTATGAAGTACCTTGTGTGTACAAGAATAGCACCATTTGAATAGATATAGGGGAATCAGAGTTCCTAGGGAGTTTCAGGCAGATCTAGATGTTGTAGGTGGAGATTATTAACATCAGTGAAGGGCAGATTCAAAGAATCCTGTGACTGGGAAAATTTGGAGATGTATGGAATCAGTGTCCTGGTATGAATAGATGCCCTTGGATCCTTGGATCTCTGGTGGCTTTCAATGCAAGAGAACTAGACCTGATACTTTCATAAGGTATATGGATGATCTGGTCTACTTAGCTCCCTCTTGGGCCTAGAGTTGGCATTTGGATGGATGACAGAGGTGGTATAATTGAATGGAGGGCATCAATAGATGTTCTTAAGAGGAACACAATCAGTTCACAGGGTGCCTGAGAGCAAACGTACGAAGTGCTTTTATGAACCGCTACTGGCTGTATTTTGAAAAGTACTGTTCACCTCTCATTTCTTATATACTTGCTTGGAATGGTGGGTTGATTAATGTTCCTTCAAAGTACATATCTATCTTGTACCTAAGAATGTGACCCTATTTGGAAACAGGGTCTTTGTAGGTACTGTTAGTTAAGGATCTTGAGTGGAAACCATCTAAGGTAGGTTTAAATCCAATGACTGATGTCCTCACAAGGAAAGGAGAGTACCCAGAGTCACAAAGAGAATGTGGCAGTGTTAAGGTGGAGGCGGAGATGGGGTGATGCATCTATAACTCAGAGAACACCAAAGATTGCTGGGGCCACCAGAAGCTAACAGAAGTTTTTGGCTGTTTCTTCCTCAGAACCTCCAGGAAGAACCAATGGTACGAACACCTGATTTTGGACTTTGTCATTGTGAGCTGTGAAAGAATAAATTTCTGTTGTTGTAAGCCACCTACTTTGTGTTTATTACTGCAGCCCTAGGAAATCAATACACTTGGTAATAAACAATGGAGAAAGGAGCTAGAGGTTCAGAATTGTGTTTTCTGAGAATCACTCAGGAAACTATAATCAGTTGTGCAGAAATTCAGTGTATTTTGACTAACCCAACCACTTCTCAAGTCTATGTGTGAAAAATCTCTCCGACCCCTTAAACTTCCCATATAATGAAAATTTCAGGGAGTCATTTCAAGCCATTTCCCTACTCTAGTATGCATCGCATAAGTGACATAAAAGTTTAGCAACATTGTTTCAACCATCTGGACACAATAAGAGAAATTCCTTAATTTGCCCCATTTCTTCCCATTAGTAGCTATAGGGCTAGGAAGCCTGCATAGATTTTTCTAAATGGATATTCCATGCAAGTCAAGTGCCCGTATTACCTTGAATAAAGCAAGTTCAGGAATTCCATTACAGTTCTGAAAAACATTAACCTCCATCCACCCAAGCATTTTTTACAAAGTCTGTTTGTACTTTTGAGTAGGAGAGTAGACACAGTCCTGCAGTGGTATTAAGTTTGGTATTGACAAACCATTTCCTACCAAATGACCTCCTGAATCTCATTTTCTGGATGTGGGAAATGGCAGCAGATGTAGGTTGACAGCTGGACTATGTTCTTTTGAATTAAAGTGATGCTTTTCACCAAAACCACATTGTTGTCTAATTGGACTTTAGTGTTATGGACAGATTATTTAGGAGATTTTTTTTAAATCGGCTTTCTAATCAGGTTAAACTTGCACTACAGAAAAGCACAAAAGGAAATGAAGCACTCTTCTAGGTGCAGAGGGGAGATCCAGAGACCATAAGTCATGGTTTAACACAAAAAAGGCTTTAGGTAAAAGAAGGCTATTTGGCTTAAGAGGAGTGAGACAATGTTTTGGCCTTCCACAAGGGCAGAAATTAGGGTGAAGATTATATCCTTCCCCCACCTTCATCCTAGTATGACCATGTACATCATTTCTCCATCCTAGCATGCTCCTACCTGTCCATCCTACATCGGGCCTTTTGCACTTGAGGACAAAAGGGAAAGTGACAAAAAAGGAAAGGTGATATAATCAGAAAACAGTAGGAGCAAAAAAATGAGGGGGTTAAGAAAAGGGCATAGCTTTTCTTGGAATAAAAATTATAAAGGTCACCAAAAAGGAAGGCATGCAGAGGTTTGTTTTGTCCTGTTTTGTTCATTTCTCCCTCCCTGACTCCTCGATGGATGCACAGAGGGAGGACATGGGGAGGAATCTTGGCAGAGATAATGCAGCTGACCTGACCAGAGCAATGAGATACTTGATTTGACAACCCTCCCAAGAGTGCTCCCAGTAAACATGGCTCTAACTGGAACAGCAGCAATCTTTTTCCACTCCTTTACAGGTTTATCAGCCCTGGGGTAGAAAGATCTTTCTCTACTAATATGTCTGCTACATAATGACTTTTTAAAAACAAATGATATATTTACACATTAATGTGACACATAATAGCCCCTCATATTTTAAGCTTTAGTTGGAAAACACAAGTATATACACCTTTATGTACCATGTAATGACACTGTAGTTAATGACAAGCCATATATAGGAGAGTGGACCCTTGATATTATACTTGTACGACCTAGTGACATTACAGCTGTCTTAGCTTGTATGATACTTGCACAAATACTTAGCTCTGACACTTACACAATGATACTTCATCTAGTAATGCCTTTCTTGGATGGTTTCCTGGTGGGTGATCAAGTAATGCACGACTATATTGATTCAAGTCATGATTCTATTGTTTAAAATATTTGCTGAGCTTCATTCATGAATTTGTTTTTAGACAGTGTCAAATTTAGAAACTGTTTAGTAGGGATAATACTTCAACTTTGAGTATAGAGTTTTCTGTGTAGAAACAGAAGTCACTCATAACCATGGAATACAACATGAGTAATTAGGTTACATCACTTTTGTACAAAAAGTAAACAGAAAATATGTAAGGGCCTAATAAAAATCCCCACTTATTGGCATAACTACTTTGGACAATAATCAGTCAAATATGAGTAAATTGAAGATACATGTACTTAATCTTGGTAGCAATCCTAGAGATCCCTCATTAGGTGAACAAGGAGTTGGATACAAGGAACAAAATGTGAAGCACTGTTTATGGTGGTGAAAGATTTATTTTTATAGAATTTCACAGTGGCCAAAGCCACATGAAACAACATGGATAACTAACAGTTTTTAATTATTGAAAAAATATTTGAGGTGGACAATAGTCAATCTGTATGAGGTTTTAAAATCTGCAACGATAATTTATTGTATGTAAGATACAATTTATTGTATGTATTGTATGCATCCATCCATAAAATTATAAAAACATGCATGGGTTTGATAAACACTGCATTTATTCATCATGTCTACTTCTGCCCTTTTGATTGCAATTGTCAGAATCTCTTTCTGAAGACCTTTACGGTTATGAGGATCACTGGTCAGGTATTTTGTAGAGTGACACATTGAGATTTGCCCAATACCCTCCTTACACTAAGACTGAGTTTCTGGATTTGGGAGAGAAGATCTGGGTAAAATGGTCATCACATCACATTCCATCAACTTGGTTTTTGACTGTCTAAAGATGTTGACCTTGAACACCTACTTAAGGTAGTATCTATCAGCTTTCTCTATTTTATGCATGTACTCTTTTCCATACTGCGCTTTCAGTATCAGAAGGAAATCACACTTTGCAGTTCACACGTCAGGAATGGGAGTGAGGCTGTCTCTGCTTGAGGGTGAAGTATCTACATCAGGGATTTGGAATGCTTCTGAACAGACTTATCTCTTTTCCCATATTTTTAAAATATTTTATTTATTTGAGAGGTAGAACTACAGACAGAGCGAGCGATAGATAGAGAAAAAGGTCTTCTTTCCACATGTTCACTCCTCAAATGGCTGCAACAACTGGAGCTAAGCTGATTTGAAGCCAAGAGCCCTTTCTGGGTCTCCCACATGGGTACAGGGGCCCAAGTACAAGGAGTCATCTTCTACTGCTTTCCCAAGCTCTAAGCAGAGAGCTGGATCAGAAGAGGAGCAGCTGGGACAGACAGACATTCATATGGGATGCTGGTACCACAGGCAGAGGTTTAGCCCACTAAACCATAGTGCCAGCCCCCTCCCATGTTTTTTAATTTACTCAATCATTTATTTTAGTCTGGACTCATGGGTACTTATTTGATACTTTAGTCTTTTTATAATACAATATGGCTTCACATATTTTGTTGCTCAAATTGTTCTGGTTTTGACCACTGGGAGTTCCAGTTGGCTTCCATGCTCACCTGACCCACCCTATCATTGTGGGGTTTCTGATACTTTCAGATACTTTGGGCTTATCATGTATATTTCCTGCCCCAGTCCTGGAATCAGTCATTTCTCCAAATCCATACTAACTCTTTTCACTTGAGAATGTTATTAGAAACCAAGATCTTGGCACTATGTGCAATCAGCATTACTAGGGTGTTTCCTCTTTTGAATATAAAACATGACAGAAAAGAATCTTCTGATCATATTAACTTACGTCTACAAATTTTAATTGATATACTCAATATCTTGTCCTTATTTCACTGAAATTCATAGAAAATTTGGCATTAAATGATTACTGTTTGAGTAATTACATTCATGAGGATGAAGAAAAAATTCTATTAAATTCAGCAGGCTGAGCAGCCACTGTGCCATGTGCTGCTCTGTCAATGTAAGTAGACATGACCTTGACAATTACTCTGTAGTATTTCCCTAAATCGCAAAGATAATTCAGTCTCATTATTCCTTAGGCATATTGCACTCAACAAAACCAAAACAGAGATGCTAGACCTTTATATGATGCCACTGATCATATATAGAGAGAGGTATTTGACAGGGATAAATGTTTTCACATTTAAAAAAAAAATCCAGTTATATCCAGTTTCCCCCACATAAAGACTTGCTGATTGATCCATTTTCATTACATTGCCTTATAACCTCCAAGCCCATAGTAGCCCTTCAGTATGGTGGTTATTGCATTGTTTCATCCTGCCTTATTGGCATAGCATGAAATACCCTTTCCAGTGATGTGACAATAATCACATTTATTTGAATTGTTCAAAGATAAAAGTCATCAGTATAAACATAACCTACCTTTATTTATGGAAATAGAGGAAGAAAATTCCAAATCTATTCCATAAAATACTGTCATAGTCCACTCGGGCTGTTATAACAGAATACCATAGACTAGGTGGCTCATCAACAATGCAAATCTATCTTTTCAGAGGTCTGAGGCCTGGCAAGTATCAAGTCAATGCCGATGCAATGTCTGGTAAAGCCTGCTTCCTAGTTCATAAAAGGCTGATTTCTTGCTATGACCTCACATGGCAGCAGGTCAAAGGAACTCTCCAGGGTTTCTTTTGTGAGGGCACTAATCATATTCATGAGGGTTCCATACTTGTGAACAAGTCACCTCCCAAATGTCCCATCCCCAAATACCATTACAGCAGGGAACAGCAGGCTTCAACATAGGAATTTTAAGGAGACATAGTCTATGGCAAAGACAACCTGGTTTATATATCTCCTAAAATTACAGACACCAATTTAAATATTGTTGCCAATTATGACCAATTAGCATCTAAAAAAAGCTCTTCAAAATTAAAGACTACATTCCAGAGGGTATGATAATAATCCCCGATGTCCATTTTTGGTAATAGTTTCCATTGTTACAGACACATTGAAAGGACAATTTATTATAGCTATTAAATGTAGAACAGTATTTTATTCCCATAAATGATTTTTCACCTCCAACTTTATTGAAATAGTTTCTCTTCAAGTGGCTCTGCCATGTTAAGTGTCTGCATCTGCATCTCATCTGTCCAGATTTATTTTTATTCATTGAATAACTGACCAGAAAGACCTGCAGTTCCAAGCCTTCGCTTTTTAATAAGAAAATGGTTACAGCCACTTTTGGCAGAAAAGAGATGATTAATACTCTATCTGCCTTGGAAGCATGTGGCCTCTTGATCCAGTTGAGAGGTGGCCAAAGCCACAGATTGGTCAGAAGAATTTAGACTTGGTAGGAAATAAGTGTCCAAATTAAAACTGAAAACCTTTTCTCTACATAGAAGACAGTTCCATTTGAGGTTTATTTAAGCATCTGCAGTGTCCATGACAGAAATTTTGGGAGAGATCTGGGTGGTAGTTGAGCAATTCTGAACGTGGGTTGGACTTTACTTGCGCACAGGCCATAGTTTAAATAGTATAAAAGTTTGAAGCACATCACCTCAGAGCACCCAAGGATCCTGTGGACACGGGCTGCCTTTCTAATGCTCCATCAGATGTATCTATTTTCAGTTTTTGACTATAAGATAATGATATTTTGCATTTTTAGTTATTTTTAAAAAATATCTAAAATACTACAGAAAAGTATAAAGAGTTCAATGTGTACACATAAGATTTAAATTTTTTTACATTTTGCCATATATGCTTCATATACACATACTATCTTCTTGGAAGCAGAAATGGATAATACACAATGTGAGATTCATAACAAAGATCATAAAGTGAGGAAAGGTGGCTATATTATTACACAAAGAGTATAATTCAGTGAATGAGAGATTTATAAATATCTACAAATTTTTCAGTCATGGTAATGTCTTACCAGAAGCATGGATGTAATAGGAAACCTGGGCCAGTATTGTGGTGTAGCTGATAAAACCCACTGCCTACAATGCCAGCATCCCCTATAGACACCAATTTGAGTCCCAGCTGCTACACTTCCCACCTACCTCCCTCCTAATGACCTGGGAAAAGCAGAAGAGGGTGGCCCCTGCCCTTCTTGTGGAAGACCCAGAAGAAGCTCCTATCTCCTGGCTTTGGCCTGCCCTAGTCCCAGCCTCAGCAATTGTGGCCATCTGGAGAGTAACCCAGTGGATGGAAGATCTGTCTTTCCTCCCCTCTCTCTATAACTCTTTAAAATAATTTTTTAAAAATTTTTGAGACCTTACTCTTGTTAGCAACATTAGTAGTCTCTTGTGAGTGATGTCTTTCTTTGACAAATCTTGATGTGAACTCAGACTCTATGCTTTACATCACATCATGTGTGTCAATCAGTGAGGAGGGCTTCTTGTATCTGCGAGGGGAATACTCTATCACATGTTGTCAATGCCTTGCAGTAATTACATTAATGCCCTAGTTGACTACCGGGAGAATAAGAAGTCTCACAGGATTTCCTGGACATATTTATCATGAGAGATCCACTATGTTAGATTATATTTTAGCTCCTGCAGATTCTCTACACTCCCTGTAAGAGGATGATTCAACCCTATCTGTTGTCTTCTGACTTGCAAAGCTTCTCTGCTAAAGGAGTTTAGCTCTCTATCATGTGAGATTTGACCATAGTGTTGCCTTAGCCAGTGGAAAAATCAACAGCAGTGCTATGTGCCGTGTCAACAGGGTAAAAGCATTAGAAGTCACCCTATAGTTTTCTCTACTTGTCCATGTCCTTCTATCTGTGTAAGTCCAAAATATAAGCCTTCATTGTTTTAATATATGTTAGGGATAGTTGTTACACAGGACACTTGTTAGAAACTAACAAAGACCATATCAGAGCTTCAAGACTAATAGTAACTGCAGTGAAATGAAAACCATAAAACATATGCAAGTCCATGATTTCAGAATGATATTAAAAAACAAAATTCCTTTGGGAGGACAATAGTAACCAATCCTTGGCCTAAAACCCTATAAAAAAGGAAAGATAGAACATTTATCCTGTCAATAGTATAAAAATTATACCAATGTGTAATGAAACAAAGGTGACTTTTCATGAGTTATTTCGGTTAGTAGAACATAAATGATAAAATTTTATAATTTTGTAACCAATTGTAGCTTGCCAAAGGGCTAGAATGTGCATTTGATTAGAATTTTGGATCAACTGTCCATGTGTCAAAAGTCAAAGGAAGAAGATGAGCTTGCCCCGTGGATGCCCTATTAGCCAAACACAGACCATGAGAAAGTCTACAGAGCAAAGGTCCCCATTCACCAGCAGATAAATTGTATGGAAAAGAAATGGCTGGAGGAGTTATCTATAGAAGCATTTAAAGAGTATATCAATGTGTCAAATATTAAGTCATATTATAGCATATACCACCTTTTGAAAAAGGTGAAACATAAACTCATTTCTAGGGATGTATATTTGGATACAAAGGCATAAAAAGATTCAAAAAGATGGGATTCAAGATGGCCATATAAAGAAGTCCAGGGTCTGCCTCCTCCTCTATCAAGACACAGCTGTATCTAGAAGTAAGTGCTGCAGAAAGAAAACCAGAGGCAACAGAAGAAACAAGGGGACATCTGCAACAACCACAGCAGCCTGGGAAGATGACAAAGAGGAACAAGGCCAATTCCCAGCAGTGTCTGAGGCTCAAGGCCAAGGGAATTCCCAGGTGCTGGGGAGAGCAGGAGAGTATACGCAAATCCTGTCTGCACAGACCTCTCAACCCAGGCAATACTTCCCAGAAAGGTATCTAGATGCAACAGACCAACAGCTCACTGAGAAGCTCTCCTGGAATATTCTGGGACCACAGGTGCCAGAGGGGAACCCACAATAATTACCTCTCCCACTCCGGAACAGGTGTCCTGGTGGGGGTGGCACATTCTTGAGAGGGGAGCCACACGCAAGTTCTCTCCTGTCTTCTTTCCAAGAACCATGGAGACAGTCCTGCACTCTAGCAGGGCAGACTGAGTCCTAGGGCTCCAGGTGGGACCAGCAGAGCAGTTGTGGCTGTGAAGTGTGCTGGTACTCTGAGATCACTCTGAATTGTGCATCAACTAGTCACCATGGCACAAAGAAAAATAGGACTCTGAACACACCAGTGGGCTACAATATCCCCTCCTAACATTGATTGTAACCAAAGGCATTCCACCATGTCCATCTCTGGTGTCACTCTGTTCTCTTGTCCCAACCTCAAAATGTGGCTCGATCTCACTGGGCCTACCTAGCACGTATTCCTGGAGCTCAGACAGTCTACCTGATCCACCAACATCTCTTTATTCAGGACTCCCAACAAGGTTCTTTGTGCGGAGCCCAACATAGTACAATACTACACTTTGCCGAGTTCTCTGACCTGGAGAATCAACATTTGGCCAACGCTCAGCACTCCATGTTCCAGCGCCTTCCCTTAAGGCTGCCAGAGTTTGGATACCATCACTAATTCTATGCTCAGGCCTGAGGTAGATGTAACCAACCCCAAACCACTAAGCAGGATACAGAGAGTAGCCCCAGACAGTTTATCCTGCCAGAACAGAGCAAAAGTCACACTCACATATCCAGTCATTCTGTCAGACAGTATTTGAGAGTCTCACCTCCTCCACCCAGCACTGGTGTCACTCTTAGAGCTATGGATCTGGGCAGTGGCTTAAGATTCACTAAATCTGGTCGGCGCCATGGCACACTTGGCTAATCCTCCGCCTGCGGTGCCGGCACCCCAGGTTCTAGTCCTGGTTGCTCCTCTTCCAGTCCAGCTCTCTGCTGTGGCCTGGGAGGGCAGCAGAGGATGGCCCAAATGTTTGGGTCCCTATACCCACATGGGAGACTGGGAGGAAGTACCTGGCTCCTGGCTCCTGGCTTCAGATCGGCACAGCGCTGGCTGTAGCGGCCATTAGGGGAGTGAACCAATGGAAGGAAGACCTTTGTCTCTTACTGTATATAATTCTGTCTCTCTCTCTCTCACTGTCACTAAATCCACTCAGCTCTAGGAACCAACATTGTCATCACAGCTCTTGTTCCTGATTTAGATACTGATAGGAACCTAGATGCCAGGCACACCCACAACACTATCAAGGCCAGCTACCAACACTCAAGAAGCTCATCATACCAATCCATCCCTCTAGAGATGCTAAAGACCTGCTTAACAGGAATTTCAGTAACCACCTTGACCTAAAGGAACAGCTCAGATCTCTGCTCTGGCTGCCATCAAAAACAGCCAACAGAGCATAAGGAAACTATACTAAAAGATCTAACAAATAAAGTACTCTACCAACAAATACCAGGGGACACATATCCAGGAATAATGTGCACAATCAAGAAAAATGATCTTCCAGAAGTTGAAGACACAAGATACCCCAAGATGTGCAAAAATCAAAATAGAAACACAGGAAACATGAAAAGGGGTGACAATATGATTCCTCAAAAGGAACACAATAATGCATTCATATTGGACTATAAAGAAAGGGAGACTGATGAACTACCTGAAAAAGAATTCAAAAGAATAATTACATGGTTACTCAGAATACACAGAAAAAGTTAAATGAAATTAGAAAGTCAGTACATGACATGGAAAAGAAGTTCTGCAAAGAGACCGAGATACTGAAAAAGAACTAAACAGAAATATTACAAATTAGGATTAGAAATATTAGAAATAAAGTACCTACTAAATAAAATTTTTAAATGTGGTAGAAAACTTAACAACATATTAGATGAGGCAGAAGAATAACCCATCTAGAAGACAGGTCTCTTGAAATATTTCAGTCAGACAAAAAGAAAACCATTAGGAAGAACAAAATCTATATTTGCTTGCTACCATCAAGCAACCAAATATGAGTTGCAGGAGTTCCTGATAGAATGGAAAAATAGAAAGCTTTGAAAATGAATTCAATGAAATAACAGCAGAAACTTTCCTTAATTTGCAGAAAGATATGGACATCCAATGGGATTCCAAATCCCATTAAGTTGGCAGGTACCAATGCCATTTTACTAAAGTGATCAGTTTAAGTTCATAACTGATCGTAAAGATAGGATTAAGTGTCAAAGGAATTACATTTTTCTGCTAATAATAATTGATAGAATTAAAAAGGAAAGAATGATCCAACATGGGAAGCAGGAAACACAGCAGATTCATAGAATAACAAGTGCCCTAAATAGCACTCTGGCCTCAGAATCAGTCCTTAAGTTACTTGGATCCAGCTAAAAAGCCCATAAGAGTCACTCAGGCATGAAAAGCAAAGACACTCTGGCAAAAAAAAATGACCTAAATGAAAGATCTCTGTGAATGAGATCCCAGCAGAAAGAATCGGCCATCAAAGAAGGAGGAGCCTTTCTCTGAAGGGAGGAGAGAACTTCCACATTGATTATGGCCTTGTCTGAATGATGTCGGAGTTGGTGAACTCAAGAGGCTTCCATAGCCTTGGCAGCTCATGACAAGAGCCTCGGATGATCACTGACATCATAAATAAGAGTGTCAATTGTTAAATCAACAATAGGAGTCACTGTGCACTTGCTCCCCATGTAGGACCTCTGTCCTTATGTGTTATACTATAAGAGTTAATGGTAAAACTAGTCTTCAAACAGTTCTTTATACTTTGTATGTCTGTGTGGGTGCAAACTGTTGAAATATTTTCTTAGCATATACTAAACTGATCTTCTGTATATAAAGATAATTAAAAATGAATCTTAATGAAGAATGGGATGGGAGAGGGAGTAGGAGGTGGGATGGTTTGCAGGTGGGAGGGCAGGTATGGAGGGAAGAAGAGCTATAATCCAAAAGTTGTACTTATGAAATTTATATTTATTATATGAAAGCTTTCCATAAAAAAAAATAGACATTCCAAATATAGGAAGCACATAGAACCTCAAATACACATGATCGGCACAACACATTATAGTCAAACTTTCAAAAGTAAAACATGGATATCCTGAAATTTGTAGGAGAGAAACACCAGATCACTTCTATCAGAGTGACAGAAGATTTCTGAACAGAAACCCATAGTCCAGGAGATTGTGGAGAGATACAGCCCAGATTATAAAAGAAACTACCAACCCAGAATACTTTACCCAGCAAAGCTCTCATTCATAAATGAAGGTGAATAAAAGCTTCCAAGAAAAGCAAAAATTGAAAGGATTTGTCACCACCTGGCCAGCCTTACAAATGACACGTAAGGATGTACTACATCAGAAACAGAGAAAGGTAATCATCCATTCAAGAAAGGATGTGAAGACAGAAATTCCTGTGTAAAAGAACAAAGGAAATTCAAAACAAACAATAGGAATGTCTATGGAAAAAAAAAAAAGCCAGACCACATCATTACTTAACACAAATGAATTAAATTTCTGAATTAAAAGCTACAGACTGGCTGAATGAATGAAAAAAATAACATCCAACTCTATGCTGCCTCCAAGAAATAGCACCTCACCAGTAAAGATACACACAGACTGAAAGTGAAAGTATGCAAAAAGATACTCTGTGCAAGTGGAAATCAAAAGTGAGCAAGAGTAGCTTTAATCATATCAAATAGTCTTCAGACAAAAACTGTAGAGACAAAGAAATTCATTACATAATAATTTAGGGGACAGCCCAACAATACGATGTGATTCTAGTAAATATATATGCACCCAATGCTAAGGCAACCAATTTATAAAACAAATGTTAATGGATTTAAAGGGAGACATAAACTCCAATACAATAATACAGGGGGGCTTCAATACCTTACTTTCATCAATGGACAGATCAACTAAACAACAACAACAAAAAAAAAAAACAGAGGTAATCTATACAATAGACCAAATTAAGCTAAAAATATATACAGAACATTTCATCCCACAGCTGCAGAATATACATTCTTTTCATCAGTGCATGGAACATTCTCCAGAATAGACAATCCACTAGGCCATAACAAGTCTCAACAAATTCAAAAGTTGAAATAATATCATCTATCTTTTCTGACCACAATAGAAGATAGCTGGAAATTACCAACACAAAATATAAGAAATTAATATAAAAATACACAAAACACATGGAGACTGAACAGCCGGTCCCTAAGTCAACAGTGGGTCATAGACTAAGTCAAGACAGAAATCAAAAATTCCTAAAAATGAATATTACACCAAAGCATATAAAACTTATGGAACATAGAAAAAGCAGGGTTAAGAGGGAAGTTAGTTAATAGTAAATAGACATCAAAAAATTAAAGTGTTATCAATTCTAATAAAATAAATGTTATCAACTAATTATAATAGCACATCTCCAGGCCTTAGAAAAACTAGAACAAAACTCAAAATTAGTTGGATAGAATAAAAACTAGAGAACAAAATAAAATTTTTTTAAAAAACTATACAAAACATCAGTGCAAACTAAGAGCTGGTGTTTTTGGGGGGAAGCCAAACAAAGTTGATAAATAATTGGTCCAACTAAGAAAAAAGGGGATTAATAAAATTGGATATGAAAAATAGATGTTATAACTGACACCATTGAAATACAAAGAATCATTAGGAATTATTATTTTTTTTTTTTGTGACAGGCAGAGTGGACAGTGAGAGAGAGAGACAGACAGAAAGGTCTTCCTTTTGCCGTTGGTTCACCCTCCAATGGCTGCCGCGGCCAGCGCACTGCGGCCGGCGCACCGCGCTCATCCGATGGCAGGAGCCAGGTGCTAGGTGCTTTTCCCTGGTCTCCCATGGGGTGCAGGGCCCAAGCACTTGGGCCATCCTCCACTGCACTCCTGGGCCACAGCAGAGGGCTGGCCTGGAAGAGGGGCAACCGGGACAGAATCCGGAGCCCCGACCGGGACTAGAACCCGGTGTGCCGGCACCGCAAGGCGGAGGATTAGCCTGTTGAGCCACGGCGCCGGCCATCATTAGGAATTATTAGAAACAGCAATATGCCGGCGCCGTGGCTCAACAGGCTAATCCTCCGCCTTGCGGCGCCAGCACACCGGGTTCTAGTCCCGGTCGGGGCACCGGATTCTGTCCCGGTTGCCCCTCTTCCAGGCCAGCCCTCTGCTGTGGCCCGGGAGTGCAGTGGAGGATGGCCCAAGTGCTTGGGCCCTGCACCCCATGGGGAGACCAGGAAAAGCACCTGGCTCCTGGCTCCTGCCATCAGACGAGCGCGGTGCGCCGGCCGCAGCGCGCCGACCGCGGCGGCCATTGGAGGGTGAACCAACGGCAAAAAAGGAAGACCTTTCTCTCTGTCTCTCTCTCTCACTGTCCACTCTGCCTGTAAAAAAAAAAAAAAAAAAAAAAAAAAGAAACAGCAATATGACAACCAATCTAGGAGGGACAGATTTCTGTACATATATAATTTACCAAAATTGAAGGATAAAGAAAGAAAACCTGAATAAGCAAATAACCAAGGCTACCATCAAATCAGTAATAGAGCCTCCCAAAATATCCAGACCTCAATGGCTTCACTTCTGAATTCTAAACTTTTACAAAATAACTAATACCAATTCTTCTTAAACTATCCAAAATAATTGAAAGGCAGGGAGCCCTTCCAAATTATATGAAGTCTACATAACCTTAATTCCAAAATCAGAGACATATACAACAAAAGAGAGCTATAAACCAATATCCCTGATGAACACAGAAGCAAAGATTCTCAACAACATATTCAAAATCTAGCGGCCGGCGTCATGGCTCACTCGGTAAATCCTCCCCCTGTGGCGCCTGCATCCCTTATGGACACCGGATTCTAGTCCCAGTTGCTCCTCTTCCAGACCATCTCTCTGCTGTGGTCTAGGAAGGCAGTGGAGGATGGCCCAAGTGCTTGGGCCCCTGTACCCCCATGGGAGACCGGGAGAAAGCACCTGGCTCCTGGCTTCGGACTGGCATAGCTCCGGCTGTAGAGGCCATTTTGGGGGTGGGGGGTGAACCAATGGAAAGAAGACCTTTCTGTCTCTCACTGTCTAACTCTATCTGTCAAATAAATAAATAAAAAATCAACTGTAGCACCACATCAAAAAGATCATCTACCCAGACTGATATTTATCCTGAGGATGCATGGATGGTCAATATATACAAATAAATAACAGTAATAAACAAAATGAAGGATAAATACCATATGACCATCTCAATAGATAGAGCATTTGATAAAATACCTCATACCTCATCTCCCGATTTAAAAAAACCTTTAAAAATTGAGCATAGAAGGAACACACCTCAACACAGTCAGGCAATATAAGACAAACCCACAGCAAATACCATAATGAACAGGGAAAAGTTAGAAGCATTTTCAGGACCAGACAAGGATACTCACTCTCACCGCTATTATTCAATATTATTCTGGAAGTTTTAGCCAGGGTCTTTAGGCAAGAAAAAGAAATCAAAGGAATATAAATTGGAAAGGAGGAAGTTTCTCTATATAAACAATCATGTCATCTGCAAACAACTTTCCTAAGAGACTATTAGAACTGATAAAAGAATTTGGCAAAGTTTCAGAACATAAAATCAACACACTAAAACCAACTGCATTCTACATCAATCACATTCTTTCTGAGAAAGAGATCAGCCCTATTCACAATAGCTACAAAAAAAATCAAATACCTTGGAATAAATTTAACCAAAGATGTAAAATATCTCTACAATGAAAATTATAAAACAGCCTTGCGGCGCCAGCACACTGGGTTCTAGTCCCTGTCGGGGCGCTGGATTCTGTCCTGGTTGCCCCTCTTCCAGGCCAGCTCTCTGCTATGGCCCGGGAGTGCAGTGGAGGATGGCCCAAGTGCTTGGACCCCACCCCATGGGAGACCAGGAGAAGCACCTGGCTCCTGGCTTCGAATCAGCCCGATGCGCCGGCCACAGCACGCTGGCCGTGGTGGCCATTGGAGGGTGAGCCAATGGCAAAAAGGAAGACCTTTCTCTCTCTCTCACTGTCCACTCTGCCTGTCAAAAAAAAAAAAAACAAAATGAAAATTATAAAACATTAGTAAAAAAAATTAGTTAGAAGACACCAAAAAAATCTTCTATGTTTATGGACTCAAAGGATTAACAATCAAAATGTCCAGGTACCAAAGCCAGCTTACACAATCAATGCAATTCCAATTAAAATTTCAAAGGACGTTCTTCACAGAAAAAAAAATTGTAAATTCATTTGGAAACACAAAACACAGTTAATAGCCAAGCAATCTTAAACAATAAAGACAAAGCCACAAACAGCACAAGACTAGATTTCAAGACATACTACAGGGCTTTTATAACCCAAACAGCCTGGTACGGGCATAAAAGTGGACATGTGGACTAATAGAACAGACTAGAAACTTCAGAAATTACCCCATGCATCTATAACCAACTCCTCTTTGACAAATGAGCTAAAATCACTCCCTGGGGAAAGGACAGTCCCTTAAACAAATGGTGTTCAGAAAATGGGATTTCCATACTCAGAATTTTGAAACAAGATCCCTATTTAACCCCACACAAAAATCGACTCAAATTGGATTAAGGATCTACATTTAAGAACTGAAACCATCAAACGACTAGAGGAAAACATAAAATATAAGACATTGACATAGGCAAAGAATTATTAGATAAGACCCCAAAAGCACGGACAAAAGAAAAATGGACAAATGGGGTCCATCAAGCCAAGAAATTTCTACAAAGCAAAGGTATCAAGGTGATGATGCAAATGACAGAATAGGAGAAAATATTTGCAAACTATGGATCTGATAAAGAGCTAATATTCACACTATATAAAGAGTTCAAGAAACTCAACAAAACAATCCAATTAAGAAATGGGCAAAGGATATGAACAGACATGTTTCAAACAACAAAATACAAATGACCAACAGACGCATGAAAAAATGCTCAGGACCACTAGCCATTAAGGAAACAAAAACCATAATGAGGTTATTACCTCACCCCAATTAGAATGGCTATTATCCAGAAATCAACAATTAAATTCTGGTAAGGTTTTGGAGAAGAAGGTACCTGAATGTACGGTAACTGGGAAGTAAATTGGCACAAGTATTCTGGAAAACAGCAGATTCCTCAGAAAACAAAAGATAGATTTACCTTATGACCTAGCTATCCCACTCCTGGGAATACATCAAAAGAAACAAAGTCAGCACGTGAAGAGAGTTACCTTTATCTCATGTTTATAGCAGCTCAATGCACAATAGCAAAGATATGGAATCAGTCTTGATGTCCATCAACTGATGACTGGATAAAGAAAGTGTAGCATATGTACATGATTGAATATTACTCAGCCATAAAATGAAATGCTGACATTTGCAACAGAATGAATGGAAATGGAGACTGTTATGTTAAGTAAAATAAGCCAGGTAAATTCCCTTCCACTCACCACTGTGTGACTTAATGAAGCTAAACAAGTGGAGTGACCCTCCAGTAAATATTGTCATGGCCAGTAGGATTGATGTAGGCAGGCATATAGGATAAAATCAATTAGGTTTGTGAGCTGGAAGACCACATCTTCACCACAACCCCTATGTGATCTCATCCCCCTACCAGAACACATCTATGTGCCCACCTGCCAATAAGGCTAATTAACCGCTCCCCTTTAGAAGTGGTTTAAAAGCCTGAAACACGGTGGGCCCAGCCCTTTTGCCCTTTTTCTCCATTATGGACCTTTGATGCTCCGCGCCTTTTGGGCCACCCACTCTTAACAGCTACTCAAAACCAAGCTCTTGCTTTACATGGCCTGTTTTCTGCTTGGCATGGACTCCAACTTAATTTCCAGACTTTCCCTTCTCCCTTACATTAGATTAACACCCTCACTCTCCTATGCATTTCTCTCACTGAATAAAAAGCTTAAAACTTATCATGCTGCCTAGTTTATTTGTGCCAGTATTCAAAAGTCTTCTCTCAATATGTGGCAAGAGCCCACATGGCTTATTAATATTTCAGATTATTAATAAGCAAATCAGGGGGCTGGTACTGTGATAGAGCAGGTTAGGCTGCCTCCTGAAGTGCCGGCATCCCATATGGACACCGGTTTGAGTCCCAGCTGCTTCACTTCCAATCCGGCTCTCTGCTATGGCCCGGGAAAGCAGAGGATGGCCCAAGTGCTTGAGCGCCTGCATGGAAGACCCTAAAGAAGCACCTGGCTCCTGGCTTCGGATCGGTGCAGCTCTGGTCATTGCGGCCAATTGCGGGGTGAACCATGGGATGGAAGACCTCTCTCTCTCTATGCCTCTCCTCTCTGTGTAACTCTCTCAAATAAATAAAAATAAATCTTAAAAAAATAAGGATTGAATTTTGTTTAAAGGCCCATTTTCCTTTCCCTTCTTCCTCCCTCCTTGCCTGCCTTCTTTTCTTCTTGCTTCCTTCTTTCTTTCCTCCCTCCCTTCCTATCAAAAAATGGTATTTTAAAGTCTTCAGAATTTTAAAGTCTTATACTGGAAAACCTGATACAAACAAGGAAATATATTTTTATCAAATTTGGTTCAGAAAACAAGGAAATTTACCTTGGGATTATCACCTTTAAGGAATGTAAAATTTTACTGGTTAAATATGTTTGACCCATATATTCCCAACATTTCACAAATATTCAAATACTGAATTTGACGTATCACAATTTAACAATACACTACCTAATCAGATATTCTGTTGATTAGAAGAAATATGCTTCACCCGATTCTCATGGGAAGGTGAAAACCTCTGTGTTTGCACTTGGCCAATTACAGGAGTCTATTTGGGTAAAAACATGAATATTAAATCACTTTCCCCAGATAACTGTATGAGTGGTACATGGATGAACGCAGGTGGCTGCTTTTCTGTCATCAATTTTACGTGTACTGAAGCCTCTTGCTTCTCTTGTTGCTCTTTGCAGCAAGAAAGAACATGTTTGTTTCATTCATGTGCAAATTAAGGATCAGAAAATTAGAAATCTTCTCTTTTCCAGGTTCAAAGTGATCGACTTTCTTTGGCAATTATACAAGTTACAAAAGGAAATGCAAAAATCTAGGGAGCCACTGAAGCTTAATTACTCTCCATATTTACTCTGATCCCTTCTTAGCAGCCCACATCTCCGCCTTAATTCATAGCTAATAGAGGTCAGAGTCAGGGTTAATAGCCTGCAGCTCGACATTCATTAAGTTATTCACTGATCATTAAAACATCCTGAAAGGGCTTTGTGTGGAAGTTTTAATAGCAGCAATATATGGAGACTTGCTGTTCTCAAATACTAATAAAGTCCTTTTATGATAGTGAGGAAGTATGAGCATCCAACCATTAACATTAATCTTGATTACCAGTTATGCTTTCTTGATGTGAACTCAAAATTTTAAGAAAATTTTCATAAAGATGAGATTTCATCCATCTGAATTCTCATCAGCATCAGAACCCAAGGGCAAGTTTCACAATCTTTAGGATCAGTAAGCCCGGGGGTGCTGATAGAGCCCATTACAGAAAGCAGCCCTAGAGCCAGCCTGGAAGATCGTTCTGATTCAGGTACTTTATTCCAGTCTACTCAGTAGTCATTAATTAAGCACCAATGATGAAATGGCCCTGAACAGGAGACACCGTGGTAAACAAAATAGATGTGATCTTGCTTAGTCTACATTCTAGCTACCTAGAAAAAGTAGCTGGCCCATGTAAAACTAAGCAATCTGTAAAGTGGAAAAAGGACTCACATAGGATCTACACACACTGTCAATGATGGCTCTCAAACACATTACAGACATTGTGTATATATAGCTATTCGCATAAGTTTAAAAGTATAAACAGTACTACAGATGGCCTCTCAATACATATGTAGATTTGTAAATATTTTTGAAAGACTGGAGGATGCATACTTCATAATGGTTGTTTTCAAGTTGAGATGGGAGGTGGGCAAAATAAAGGAGTCAAAGGAATTTTATTTGTGGGGCTCAAAACTATTTATTGCAAAAGTCAACATCCTGGGGGAATAACCAAAATAACATTTTTCATGTTTCTGCTGAAAAAAAAAATTTTTAAACCTGGATCTAATTGTGAAAACGAGAAAAACCCAAATCGAAGGACATTCGACAAAATAAGTGGCCTATACTCTTCAACAATGGAAAAGTTGTAAAAACAAAGGGTTTCTGAGGAATTGATTAAACAGACATGATAGTTACACATAATGCATGATTCTTGCTTGATTCCAAGCCAGAAACAAAAATACCTACAAATGACATTATTGAAATATGAGAAAATATTCGATGGAAACCAAGTTAAATAATAATGCTGCATCAGTGTTAAAGTTCTGATTTTAACAATTAGAATTCCGTGGCATTCTTCCATATGTGTTAACTAAAGCTAGAACTTATCCTCCAATGATGCAATGGCCCAGGAAATAACTAGAAAGAGATTTTAAGACTGTAAGCTACAAAGTTCAGGTGAGAGATGGTGGTGTGATCCTATGAAATCCACTGGGCAAGCCTGGAGGGCTGGAAACCAGTGTGGGTGTCTGTGTTAATACAGAATTTCTTCTTCTCCAGGAAATCTCAATTTTTACTCTACAGACTTTAACTAATTGGATGATATCTCCCAGTACATGGAGGATAATCTGCTGTACTTAAAGTCAAGTGATTATAAATGCTCATTAAATCAGTAAAATATCTTCACAGCAACATCTACATTCATGTGCGCCCAAACAAGTGGGCTACACAGCTAAGCCAAGTTGACCCATTGAAATTAACTGTCCCAGGAAACTAGGCTGTTAGGGCACTGATTATTAAGTTCAAGAACATAGGTAGGAGAACTCAACGTTCCTCAAGGGTTTATGTTCAGCCGTGTTAAGTTAGAAATGCTTCTGGGGCAGCCAAATAAGCTGTTGAGGAAGAAATTTGACACATGGTCTGGAAAAGACCACAAACTTGTGCTTGGATTGTGTCAGTAGGAGGGGAAAACTTTTCAAAGAGGGGAGAGTTGGTAATTATGAATGCTAAAAAGAAAGATAGGGACCTCATCAAATTTGCTGATATGAAGATCCAATATATATATATATGGAACCATGAGATTCAAAATATACATATAGAAGCTGATGGGCTGCAGCCTGCAGTGCTGGAATCCCATATGGGCCCCAGTTCGAGTCCCGGCTGCTCCTCTTCCAATCAAGCTCTCTGCTATGGCCTGAGAAAGCAGTAGAAGATGGCCCAAGATGAGGGTCCCTGCACCTGCATGAGACCAGGAAGAAGCTCCTGGATCCTGGCTTTGGATCAGTGTAACTTGAGCCTTGTAGTCACTTGGGGAGTGAACCAGTGGATGGAAGACCTCTCTATCTGCCTCTGCCTCTGTCTCTCTGTAGCTCTGCCTTTCAAATAAATAAATAGGTCTTCAAAATTTTCTATTATAAAGAAGAAAACACAGCAATATTCCATGCACTTAAATGATAACTTGCTTCCTGAGTTTCAGAAGAAAAAAATATGGAGAAATTGTCACTGTGTTAACCATGTTAAATTGGCAAGTTGTGGCATAAAACTTAAATCTGTTTCTCAAATGTGAACCTTAGTAATTTAATGCCACTTTGTATATACTACAAATGCTACAAACAGTCTCAGCACTGAATATGTATTGATACCTCTCAAATGAATGCAACTTTAATGTAGGTATTTTGATCTGCCTCAGAATGTTTCTGAGGGTCTGCAAATTTGTTGATCTGTTTGGTAATGAAGAGACTTCCTGTTCTTTTGTTGTTGTTCCATATTTTCATGTTTAAATTTGAAGTTTTACATTTTCACTACTGTTAAGTACAATTTGTTCAATGGTTAGACTGGGGCTTCCAGGGAAGAAACTTGAAAACAGCCTCATTCATAACTGCTTAAGTAAAACTATATTTTGTGTTCTGTGTTCATATACTTCTAAATATCTGCATTTGTTTAAATATATGTTTAAAAATAAAAAGCAAACTGCATTTAAAAAAATTTTTAAATCTAATTTTTATTTGCAAAAAAAATTCAACATGAAGCTATACTAGTGTTCTTAGCTAATTAAGACAAGCAGTCTTAAATAATTTGAACTTTTTGTTATATGAGTGAAAACGCAACCAAGTTTTCATAAGTCAAAGTTAAAAACTAACCATTTCTTTTATAATTGTCATCAATTATTTTTTCTCACTGAAGCAAGCTACTGTGAATTAATTTTTAAAAAGAAAAAATTTTAAATGGTAGTGACTGACAGGCATGGCTTCCTGCTCCTTGCTGAGCTATCAGCATAGACTAGAGAAATGGTAGGCTGGTCCTTTTGTATATCAATGTTTATAATGGGATGAGATCTATACTCTGCTTCCTGACATGAATAATGCACATTTATAATATTTAACAAAGATCTCAGCTCTTTAGTAGTGTCATACTAGTCTCCTTAGGTAGGTGAGGTTCATTCAAAAATATTTGAGCACTTACTATGTGTCCAGTATTGTCATGAGTGCTCAAGAATACAACAATGAACCATACAAAGCCCCTACACTCATGAAGCTCCCATGGAAAAAACCTGCCTGTGAGATGCTTAGCTCTCTGCTAGACTCAAGGGATCTTACCAACAGAAAGTTGTCAAAGCTTGCAATCTAGGTGGAGAAACATGAACCAGGAATAACAACCAGCCAACATAGAGATTTAGGAAAGGAGATTCCAAAGCTTGAAGGAGAGGCGTGTAACAGAAGCACCTATCCTCACAGAAAAGTTCCAGAAAGAGGAAATGATGTTTAAGCTAAGACCTGAGAGATCAAAATTTGAGTAGAATTTAGGCAGGGAAGAAAACACATCACTGAGAACACTTTGTGGAAATTTCTACAGATAAGAGAGCACATCAATTAAGAAAGTGAAAAATGTTCAGGAAGGTAGAGCTGAGAGTATGCAGCTGTGTTTGGAGAACAGAGAATGAAATATTCCCAGAGGCCTGGGGAAATGTGCAGTTGCCCATGAGCATGGCTTCTCAGTTGGGAGACATTAAGGCCAATGCAATTTGTTTTGTCCTAAGTCTTCCAGCATATTAAGACATAAATGTCAAAAGAAGATTATAACCATTTGATATTTTAATGTTTGCATTTAAAGTAATGCTTCAACACAAACACTTTCAATGACTGAAGAACTTAGAAGATTGCAAATATAGATTTTCTTACTTTAGTATTAGACTGCTTTGCCTAACACTCTTGTACACAGACACACACAGCCCATACAACATCCTGGTAAGAAGCCTTCCTTGGAAGGAGTGAGGACAGAGGACTTTATCAAAAGAGCAATGGGAATACCTGAAAAATTTGAAGCTGGAAAGTAGCATAATCTCATTAGTATTTCATAAATCATAGAAAATAGATTTAGGGTATGCAAGATTGGAGGCAGGTAGGAACTATTGCCAACACCCACAGGAAAAACAGAACTGGTCTGAACCTGTATGGTGACCCTGGCATGAGGTTTGCATTACAACAATATTTGGATGGTAGAGTCAGAAGGACTTTATGACTGAATAAGCACTATGGTTTGGATAGGATTTAAGTGTCTCTCAAACTGTCATGTGCTGCAAGTGTGGCCCCTAGTGAGGTAGTGTTGAGTATGAAACCATTAAGAAGTCAAAGGAACCTAGCAGAAGGTGATCAGTTCATTGGGGGTGCTGCCTTCAGAAGGGATTAATGTAGTTCCCATGGGAACCTGTTAGTTCCCATGGGTTGTTATAAAGAGTATTCCAGCTTTCTGTCTTTACCACGTGATCCTTTTCTTCTGCCCATAGCCGATTCCCTTTCTATTTCTCTGCCATGCTGTAAAATAGCCAAGAGAGCCCTCAACAGAAGCAGAACTGATAGGTCACCTGACCTTGGACTTTCAGTTTCCAAAACTGAGCTAAAAAATCTCTTTATAAAGTGACCAGCCGCCTCAGGTATTTTGTTACAGCAACAGGAAACAGACTAATATAATAAAGGAAATGAAAAAGATAGGAATTTGTTTGCAAATCAAAATAGCCCAATTGCTTTCTGTCCATAAGTATAACATTCATTTTCATAGCATTTTCACTTCCTTGAATGGTTTCATATTCATATAACCTACACTGACTTTAACTTAATTCTAATGTAATCAGGTGCTACATTTTCAAAATAGTTTACAGGAATGTGTTGATTGCAAAGTTTTTTTTTTTTAATAATGTTTTCATGAACCTCCTTCTCTAGTATCTATGTTGCTCCCATGTTGAGTAGTGGTCTGATATTTTCAGTCTAATTCTAAAATGCTAATCCCTCCCATGTGTGAATAAACAAATTCAGATGTGGTTGCAGCATGCCCCTTATCACAAAAGTAAAGTTATTTAAAGCAGTTGTCAGATGAATGGCATTTTTTTTAATATTGCTCAAAAACAAATATCTACTGTTATGGAAACACTAAATTTTATGTCCTCAAGATTCACTATTGGTTCCATCTTTATGAAATTTGAAAAATAAATTGCTATAAAGGGTAACAGCAAACCATTTAGCAGTAAATGTCTTTAGAAAAAGGCCACATTCTTCCACAGAGATATGTCAAGGCTAATGGATATATTCAAAGGTTAAATTTCGGGGACCTAGACAAGGTTTGATTCATGCTGTTTTATAATTGCATGCCCATGGCTACCCTAGTTGGTTAGCACACCATACTAATGAGGCCAATGGCAAAAGTTCAAATCCCTCGGCAGGCAATTTGTTTTTCTCAGCTTGTGGTGGTGGCCATAATACTTGCACCATGACAGGCATCAGAAATGTGTGTCCATAATCACAATGTCAACAGAGCACAAATGGATAAATGGAAATCTGTCCTTTCTGTTAGAAAAACATCAAGGCACACGTGCAGATAATGGAGGGAATAGCAGTGTCACCTTCAAACACAGAGAATATTCTTCACATTATGACAACAAAGCCTCTGCCAGCAGCAAGTCATAAATGTCATCAAGAATGATGATCTTAAATTAGATTCCACATGAATAACTTTTTGCATTTTTCATCTTTGACCAAACAGCACTAGATTTTCTATTAAGTAAAAACTGTGTGAAACGGGCATCTACCTGCTTCCTTCCTGTCTCCCAAAATTGTTAGGAGAATGAATAAGTATCTTCAAGGCATTTAAAAATGATAAAATATTAATCCAAATTGTCCCCTTCTGACTCAGCAGGGAAATAGATACATTGAACTTTCACAGTACAAAAGCAATAGCTGATGTAAAAGTCAGCCTGGAACAGCAGTTCACTTATTACAGGATAACAGAATTTTAAGGTTGCTATTTGAGCAGAGCAGTTGCTTGAATAAGTTAAATTATCAATTTTTAGCATGGTGTTGACAGAGTCATTAATTATGACTGACCCATTCCTACATGTTCAGTTTAGCAATGGAGACATTGAGTAGAACTGAGAATGCTTGATCCCCATTGAAACGTATCAAAGAGATTTAGTGTCTAAATTAACAAAAAGTCTCACTAAACACAAGCCCAACCTGGGACATAAGGGTGAGAGAAACCTGGCCAACCAGCTAAGTGGCTATACAGGTAAGGATTTACACAAAGGCAGAGAAACAGAGGATAGAGAATCACACAGGTCCAGGATCCAGCCTTCATATTTGTAGTCAGCCAAATCCAGAAACCAAAAGCCATGGAAGCCACCCATGCATGTATAATCATTCACTTAAAGTGTTCTTCTCACTCCCATCTCCACTGCCCAAATGTCACACAGACCTTCCATTTCACTCTACCCTGTTTTCTTCTCATACTGCCTGTTACGCCTGAAATGCATTTTTTAATTCATGAAGGAAAACCAAGTCTAGACAGAGTTTTTTTAGAAGCACTTCAAAACTAACAACATATTTAAAAGTCAAAATGAAGATGATTTGCTTATTTCATATCCATGTCTTTCATAGTTCTGGGCACTGCTTCCTTGTAGGCAAGCCCCCAAGAGGTCAAGAGGCCATTTCATAAACACAGAACTAAATGGACAAGGGTTAGATAATGGTAAGGACACCTCCACTAAGCCAGTGTCATTGAACACATTAATTTCTAACTGGGAGAGGCCATGGAGTTGGGGAAACAGGAAGGAGATTGATCCAATATGGATATATCGAAAATAATAAATACTACTGCTCCATGTGGTTCAATGCTGCCCCTCAATGCTCAATCCTTTAAGAATATTTGTGATTTAATACTATAACTAGTACTCCAACAGTATTTTTCACTTTGTGTTGCTATGTGAGGGCAAACTGTTGGAATCTTTACTTAATATATACTAAACTGATCTTCTGTATATAAAGAGAATTGAAAATGAATCTTGATGTGAATGCAAGGGGAGAGGGAGTGGGAAATGGGAGGGTAGTGGGTGGGAAGGAAGTTATGGGGGGGGAGCCACTGTAACCCATAAGCTGTACTTTGAAATTTATATTCATTAAATAAAAGCTTTTTAAAAAAAGAATATTTGTAATGGCCAACACATAAGTTTCCTCTCTCAATGCATCAAGAGTTTAAGTGACAGAGACTGAGGGTAAGTTACAGATTCTCTGAAGTCTCTTTTGGACTAAGCATCCTTTTAAAATCATAAAAAACTGACAGTTGAGTAAAAATCATGACATTTGCCATTAAGGAATTTGTTGGTATATTTCTCTACATAACCAGAACAAATATTTCTATAACTAGGAATCTTGTGATAAAAGTTCCATGTGTTTCTGATTATATACTAGAAAGATTAGAGCAAGTATATTAATTGGCTAAATTAGAAGTGTGTGTCAATCCCAAAAGACAAAATATATTCTTACTTTTAAGTTAAGTTTGAATATCAGTGGTAACATAGTTTTCCTAGAAATAAACAACCATTTTCCTCTACATATTCACAATGACAACTTTATCCTTCTCTCTGAATATCCAAAGTCATACGAAAAGGTCTGGTTCACTTTCCTAAAACAAGTGAGGCATCAACTTTTTCAATTTGTAATATAACCAAATATCTAGAATGATGAAGAAAATCCTCCCCCTTTACTACAGAGGGAGACAGGCATCAGAATCCTTTAATACACGCTTTGCCCCTCAGCACTGTCAACACTAAGGCTGGGCTGGGAATGGAACCAGACAAAGGAAACTCACCTGGAGACCTGCAGAAGGAGAAGTGAGCTTACGTTAGCCGAAGAGATTCCAGCCGGGTGTAAGTAAAAAACGTTTGATCCCTGCTATGATAAGATATTGAGATAGACCAAGTAGAGGTCAATTCCTGGGGAAATTTCTATAAAAGCTTTAAGGAGAATTCTACCTGGAGCCCTTCATTTATTGATTCAAAATTCCTTTGGTAAGAATGACTTATTATCTAGGAATGGCTGTTTGGCACAGTGGTTAAATGCCCCTTGGGACACCCCTATCCCACATAATCATGCTTTGGTTTGAGTCCTGGCTCCTCCACTTCCAGCTTCCTGCTGATGGGCGTTCTGGGGAGCAGCAGTTCAGGGCTCAAGTACTGGGGTCCCTGTCACCCACATGGGAGAGCGGGACTGAGTTCTGGTCTCCTGACTTCAGCCTTGCCCAGCCCAGACAGTTGCAGTCACTTGGTAAGTGGCCCAGCAAATGAAAGGTTTGTCTCTGTCTCTGTGTCTATGCCTGTCAAATAAAATGGAAAGTAATCTAAAAGAAGGTTTACAAAATGAACTGAATATCTAAATATGTACTAAGTATATAATATCCAAAAAATTCATTTTAAAAAATTATATGAAAACACTATGCATGAACTTCAAAATTCTTTGCACCAAAATGAACTTATCTTTAATTCTATTTTTCCACAAACTTTTTGAAGTACTCTTATATTTCTCAGTCAAAATGCAGGAATCGGGATCATGTGCTGTCTTTAGGTTTGTGACATTTCTTAAATGTTATAAAGGGTTTATGAATATGAATATGGAGAGTATGGCTAAAATAAGAACATCCAGAAAAACACTTTAAGCAAAGAGACCAATCCTTATGCTGACTATCATGTGTGGCTTTTGTGATAAAGATCATTTTTGAGAAATGAATGTCATTCATTTTACTTCTGTGTAATTTATTTTCTCTGTAATTTAGAGGGGAAAATGACTTCCAAGGTTGGTGACCTTTCCATTACTGAAGCTATCCAAAGATCAGATGATGATCAGTTACAAAGGGTGTCTTCTATGAGAAAAGAGCTGGTTAAACTGTGGAGAAGCAACGGCAATTGGAGACACTCTAAGAGATTGTCAGAGTCAGGGTCATTGCCATGCATCCAGGCATGTATGGTATACGCACATGCACAGAGTCAAGAGAATTAAACTCAAGGGTACTACTTTGATTTCTACTTTTAAAATTGTGAAAAATTATAGCAAGTTCTTGTTAAAGCACCTTGAAGAAGAGATGCAGGACCACCCACTGGTGTAGGTACCAGCTAATCTGGCTGAGATGGAACAAGGTCCCAGGGGTCCCTTTTTATGCCAGATGTTAACCCTTATTTTCTGGATCTGGGGACACCAATGATGCCAGCATGCAGTCAGAGGGCCAAGACAACCTATGGGACTTTGGATTAACGGCTATTTATCAACTGGTTTAGAAACATTTCCCTATTTTAACGGGAATACCGCCATATGAGGGGAATGTGGGCTGGCTCTTAGTCCTGAGCACAACCACTAACATGAATTGAGAAACTGCCACTCCTGGTGCACTAACCCTCCTCTGAGTTAGCAAGTTCAAGAAGGAAAGGGCAAGGGCTAGCACTGTGGCATAGCAGGTAAAGCTGCCACCTTCAGTGCAGGCATCTAATATGGGCTCCAGTTTGTGTCCCAGTTGCTCCACTTCTGATCCCACTCCCTGGCTAATAGCCTAGGAAAAGCAGAAGATGGCTCAAGTGTTTTGGGCCCCTGAACCCACATGGGAGACCTGCAAGAAGCTCCTCCCTTTGGCCTGACCCAGCCCTGGCTGTTGAGGTCATCTGGGGAGTGAACCAGCAGAAGATCCTTCTCTGTCTCTTCCTATCTGTAACTCTTTCAAACAAATCATAAAAAAAATTTAAAAAGGAAGGAAGGGAAGGGAGGAGGGAGGGATGGAGGAAGGGAAGGGAGGGAGAAAGGGAAGGGAGGCAGGAAGGGAAGGGATGGAGGAAGGGAAGGGAGGGAGAAAGGGAAGGGAGGGAGGAAGGGAAGGGAGGGAGGAAGGGAAGGGAGGGAGGAAGGAAAGGGAGGGAGGAAGGGAAGGGAAGGGAGGGAGGAAGGGAAGGGAAGGGAGGGAGGAAGGGAAGGGAAGGGAGGGGGGAAGGGAAGGGAGGGGGGAAGGGAAGGGAGGGAGGAAGGGAAGGGAAGGGAGGGAGGAAGGGAAGGGAAGGGAGGGGGGAAGGGAAGGGAGGGAGGAAGGGAAGGGAGGGAGGAAGGGAAGGGAGGGGGGAAGGGAAGGGAGGGAGGAAGGGAAGGGCAGAAATGAGCTGGTTTTTTTGTCTTTTCTTTCTCACCCTGGCTTTCCATTCACTTCTTTGTGGCAAGCATTAATAACGGGGATACCACAGTCAGGGCCCCAGAACATGATAGGGAATATCTGGCCGGAGGTCATGTATAAACAGGAGTTTCAATGACTGTGTCAGACAGAAAAAAGTGGGAAACAAGGTACACAGGGATTTTGAGACCAATGTTCCCTTACCAGTTTCACGCCACTTGGTACAGCACTGCCTCCAATAATTGGCAGTATCACAGAAACTGGAAAAATTAAAAGTTCTGTTTAGAAAGTAAAGTATGAATGAGGAGTCAGGGTAAGTGCCAACTTTTGGAATGACCAGCACAATTGCCAAGTATTATTGTCCACCTAGGGAAAGGCGAGAGGCAAAGAAATTCCACACAATAGAATCACTCAGAGGAGAGCACGGGAAACAGACAAGTTGGCGACTTTTGAGTAGTTAATATGTTAACATCTGCTATGTTCACACAGCTCAAACTTCATCCATTCACTCATCATTCAAAATATACTGAGAAACCTTACCATTTAACTATTAAAGAAGACTTATGTAAGACACAAAGCACCATAGTTATGTCTCTCATTAATACAATCAACTGATTCTCCTTGAAGAACTGAGCCATAGCCTTTATAAAGCTAATTCTAATTACACAAGTAACAATAAAACCATTCCTTTAAAACAAAGAAATAGACACTGGCATTGTAGTACAGTGGGTTGAGCTGCCACCTGTAATGCTGGCATCCAGTCCAGCTCCATGCTAATGCACCTGCGAAAGCAGAGAAAGATGGCCCAAGTATGGGCCCACACACCCACATAGGAGACCTGGATAGAGCTCCAAGCTCCTGGTTTCAGCCTGGCACACTCCCTGCCATTACTACCACTTGAGGAGTAAACCAGCAGATGGAAGATCTCCTTCTCTGTAAGTCAGCCTTTCAAGTAAATAAATCTTTTTAAAAAGGAAAGAAGTAAACGTTTAAGTAGAATGATCTTACAAAGGTACTTCAAAATGTTCATGGAAAACTGGAACCAAGATACATTTATTTTGAGTGCAGACACCGTGGCACAGCAGGTTCATCCACCACATCCCAAATCAGAGCACCTCGGATTAAGTCTATCGCCACTTCCAATCCAGCTTCCTGCTAATGCACATGGGAGGCAGATGAGGACCCAAGTACATGGGTCTCTTCCATCCACATGGAAACCTGGAGTCAGTTCCTGACTCATGGGTCACTCACTCTGTCACTCTGCCTTTCACATTTTTTTAAAGGAAGGTTATTTTGGTGCAAAAAAACTTCAAAATCCATATGTTGTACTTTTATAATATGCATTAACTTACTGAGGACCCCCCCATATGGGTCACTATCCATGTTAAGACACCTTTGAGAATGAGTTCAAGGAACATGAAAAGTAACGCCCAGACTCCAGGTATAAACTGACATGGGCCATACAAATTGGGGCAGTGAGTGACCATTAAAATAATAATACCATTGAGAATACCATACCTTCCCACATATCTAGGTCTTCCAACCTTTCCCAAATTTAACTACTGTGTTTGGAAAGGGCAACCATTCAAAAGCACTTAAAATTTGTAGGATGCTTGATAGGAAGCCGTGGATTGTTTTACATATCCCAAGAAGGTAAAATTAGAAACGAACACAGAAGTCTTTACCAGATCAGGCTCAACCTCTGTTTGTAGTTTTCCCCAAGGGCTCACTTTAACTGTCCCACACTTCTCATTTTGAAACACCACCTCCTAGAAAATTGTGGCTCCATTTAAATCTGCCTAACTCTCAGTTAGCCTTACCCAGTACTGGCAAAAAAGAACATCACACTGTAGGCAACCTCTCAGGTACCTTTGCAGTCAATGTTTTTCCTGCTTAACGTGGCCTGGACAGATGCTTTTTTTTTTTTTTTAAGTAAGTCAGGCATGCTTGCTCCCCACCAGATTTACACTTTCATTGCACTTGATGCAGAATTTCACTCAAATTCAGGGGGAAAAAATCCATATTCCTAACTAAAGAGGAATAAAATGGGTAGAGAATATGCATGCAACAACCCAAAGGAAAAATGGGGAAAACTGCTCTCCTCCCTTCACTCATGGCTCCCAATGAGAAAAAGGAGCATGCAGTTGGTGAGGGTTGGGAGGCAGAGGGGGCAATGCTGGGTTCAGCCTTTTCAGAGACTGGAGCACCTCCAGCAGATCACACTTGCTAATCAGCAGGAAAAAGTGGGTTTACCCATGCTCCTTCTGCAGGCACTGGGGCAGCTGCAGTAAGTCATTCCATTTCAGGGGGTATATTACCATGCCTGTGAATCTTGCAGTTGGCCCACATTTAAAGTCATGTTTTGCCAACAGCTTCATCAATATTAAAGCCAACTTTATTTTCACTCCCCATCTGTCTCTGTTCTATGACCCACTTCTCCATTAGCTCCAAAATCTGGAGAGAAGAATGTCATTCATTGGAACTCCACGTGCAGCTGATTAGAATTGTTAGAAGCCTCATCAATCAGCAACCACTATGCTGAGGAGCAGAGTCAGGGACCCTGACCCTCCATGTCAACTACTTCCTTCTGTCCCTGTTCCAAATGGTACACATTTGTACACAGTCCCCAGAGTCGATTGTCAGGACTAGGATTACAGTATAGAGTTTCCTGTCTAAAACTAGCAGCTGAAGAGTTGAAACTTGTGTTCCTGGACTTACTAGCATCACACCCTACTGTTCTTCACTGTTGTAGAGTCATGAGCTATTTAGAGTATTGAGTAGATATAGAAATCCATGCCAGGAAAATGCATCAAGGCATATATTCAAAAATCTTGGCATCCAATTTTACGGCTTCCTAAATTTCTTGAAATTTAGTTAACAAATCCTGCAATCTGCTCAGGTATATGTAGGACTCACCTGGCTCCCCTCAAACTGGCTGGCAGAAAAGAACAGAACTCTAGGCTGTTAGGTGGGTAGAGACTTCAGATCTTGTTAGAGCAGACTTCTCATTTCAGACTAAGAGTCCTAGAATAGCATTGTTTTAGGTTGTGACACGTAAACCCAGTTAAGCTCCTTAGGATGAGTAATGTTTTAAATGCATGAGGCTCATTTTCCCTTATGCAAAAATCCTGAAAGTCTTTCCATCCCAAAGCAATATCTCTTCTGTACTAAATACTCTCTCTTCAGAAAGCAAGGGACCTATAAGAACTTCTTTGTTTTTCTGGGACAATTAGCCTGTCCTCATGAGGATGGCAGATGTAGGTTGCTGTCTGAAAACAAAAGGAAACCAAATGTAAATAGTTTTTAAAAATACATTGAATGCAGCGTCATGGTCCAGGAAGCAGTTAGTAAGTGGCAATTACTTAACAATAAAGGACGCATTAAGAAAAAACAAACACCTACCATTGTTGATATTTATTATAACTACACATTTTATGTAAATATATTATTATATGCAAATCAATTACAACCCTGAGTTTCTGGGCAGGTAGCCAAGTGATTCTAAGCTACACAGACTAAACGTCTGTGTTATGAAACTCCACACACCTGACAAGAACATTAAATAACACTGTCACATCTTGGTGTCTCCTTGCTGGTGTTCCTTATCCTTGCTAGTCAGCAGAAAGTAGTTCCTAACTTCCTTTTAGTTCTTCCATGACCGTAAGAGTCAATCCCTCCTTCCAGAGTTGCTTAACGTTGTCACTCTTGACTTTTGGTGTCAGATCAATTTCTGCTGTAGGAGCTGTACTGAATATTTTAGTGTGTTTAGCAGCATTCTTTACCTCCACTCACTAAATGACAATAGCAGCTCTCCCCTCCTCAGATGTGACAACCAAAATGGTCCAGACATTGTCAAATATCACCTGGGAGTTCCTCTCAGCCCAAGTTGAAAGCCACTGCTATAGAGGAATCTTCCTGAAATCAAGAAGCGAAATCATGAATTCTAGACTGCACTTGAGAGTTGAAGGGCCTAGGAGGACCCGTTCTTTAAAGGTGGGAACATGGGAACCATCCAGAAAAGATGGTTGATTATTTCCTTACTGACAATTTTCTTGACCCATTGGGCCTCCTTACATATTCCATGCTGGAAATTTTCTGATAAGCTTCTAGCCTCTGCTGCTTTGTTCAGGCCCATTTCCTCTTGTGGGATACTGTGCCACCTTTTCTGGTTCTAATCAATTTTGGAATAGAAGCACTCTATGCATGTTGCCAAATTTATTTCATTCAGACAAAAAAAAAAATCAATGGTGGGGTTTTCTAAATGAAAGGAGACTGGGATGGCTGGGAAGAGAGAAGCGATGTGGCTTAAGTTAATGGACCCAGTCAACATAAATTTACCTGCTTAACATTGTCATTGGCCCAGTGATTCTAGAAAGTTCTTTACAAAATTATATAACTTGGAGATTGCCCTCGACCATTCACTCATGGGATCAGAATCTAGCCAACTGGGGTATGGGAAAGAGGTTTCCTGCGTGTCTGCCTCCATAGAACCCGCTTCCAAGTTCCTTCCATCTCCCTAATGTATGGCACAGCTCCAGAGCCAAGACAGGAGAATGCAGCTCATTAGGAGTCCTTGGGGGACTATTTAGGAAACACACAAAAGAACAGTTCCTTTAGCTCCTTCCCCTAGAGCCTTATTTCTGCTCTAAGGTTTTCCCCATTTCTTCTAGTCTGAACACCTAAAAACTCTTGAAAAATAACTTACCACTACAATTCATCACTGAGCTATTTCTTTTAAACTTGTGTTTCCTGAAATTCATGTGATTCAGCTCCAATCCCAAAGTACAAATGAGCAAAATGAATACATGTTTTGATCTGCAATTAAATAATTCATTTTTCTAATTCTAAAGCATCCAATTCAAATAATAGAACTGACAAGGACTTGTCTGCTATCTTCATTAGAAATTCACTTTTCTTTCTCCTGCTCCCTCCTGGATGCTTCCTTCCACAGTGTTGGTAGTTATTTCAGAGCATGCTGAATAGACACAGTCAATTCCTCATTAAATCATTTCAAACTGCTGAACTATAACTGTTTGAGGGTATGGGTGTTAAATATAATTTGATCAATAGATATCCAGGCTCTGTCTAGATGGTGACAAAACAATTGGGTAATTAAGTCAGTTTTGTTTAAAAAACTCATATAAGCTGTTTGGTACTGGGTAGGCCAAACAATAATTTGCCTGATTTTTCCATATCATTCATTTTTGTCATATACCTAAACCATTGAACTGATAGAGACATCATTACTTTCCTTGTACATTTCTCTGATTCCTTTAAGACCATAAGCAGATCAATGCTGTGAAGGAAAATTACCTGTGACCATTCCATGAGCATATTCTTTCCTTGTGTGATCCAACCATGTCAGTCACCAGCAGTTAACCCGGGCAAAATGAACACTTATTATGAACAAAATGCATATCTAGAGAATGGTTTGAAAGATTGTAAAAACATGGATCCTGCATTCAGGTAACTTATGTGCCTGGTGGGGCTATAAGGGCACTATGAGCATACAGGGGAGAAAAACAACTTGCCAACACCCAACACAGAATATCACCAACTGAAAAAAAAAAAAATGTGGGTTGGAATGAGAAGGCCATGCCAAGGTGGCCACTGGCAAGCGAGCGTCAGTTACTCAGGAATGGCTTTGAAACCCACCTGGCAATGGAGCCTGCCTGGCAACAGGCTATGATTGGATGGCTTTGGAAACTGCCTGGCAACAGGCTGTGATTGGATGGCTTTGAAACTGCCTGGTAAAAGGCTGTGATTGGATGGCTTTGGAAACTGCCTGACAATAGGCTGTGATTGGTTGGGGCATAGACCGCCCCTTGACCAGGTTGGCTGGTCTTGGCTATATAAGAAGTTGTACCAACTGTAATAAACGAGTCTGCGGGCTGCTCGCCTCAAGCCTGCTTTCACCCGACTCCCAGGGTCTGTGTGTTGACTCCGCGCCTCTTGCCCCCACCACGCTGCTCCTCTCAGAAACAAATCCACTGCAACATTGTTGAGAAACTAAACGGCAACAGGGCTAATGTTGGAGGAATTAAAGAAACAAGTCATTAAAACTCAATGTATTTTTATTTTCTTAGCTAATGAAGACCTTACTTGCATTCAAAATTGATTATGCATGATACAGATAAAGCAGAATTTCTATGATAGGAAAATACATTGACTTTGTTAGCAAATGAATGCGAATAGTACAAGCAAATTTGTGTGTCTAAGAGTATGGAGGATCTAAAGGTATAAGTGGTCTCATAACTATAAAATTATCCAGAAAAAAACAGAATATGTCAAGGATCTGACTACTTTTAGCCAACGAATAGCTCCAAGTTGTCCTAATTTTTTAGAGAACAAGAGGAAGATGGTTTTACCTTCAATGCCAACGAGAAACAGGCAAAGCTCAGATTGAAGATTTTGGAAGCATTTAGTCTGCAGAAGGCTTTGAAAGTACCAGATCACACCACAGTGCCCTCATACAACGTTTCTTGAAACTGCAGGTGGTAGCCAATATTATCAGTATTCCTTGATCTAAATTATTTCTTACTAGATTCATATATGCACTGATTGAATACACTGATATTTTAGTTCAAACTTAAGAAATGTTTACTCTCTATTTGTTGGTGAAGATACTGAAACACCAGAGAATTTGACATTTTGTGTGCCAAGAATCCCTTTAACAATCTAGTGAAACTCCTATTTATCATTAAGGAAAAGCTCAGTTTCAATGAGTATAGGAAAAAATGTCACTTTTCCCCCATTCATATTTGCAATCCCCTATGGTACCTGAACACCAAGAAATTCTGATAAGATAATTTGAAGTGTGGATGTTGTATGCACAATGTAGGAAGTGTGGATGTTGTATGCACAATGTAGGCAATATTTTCTCCTTATTGGTATTTATTAAATTTCTCCAAATTTATTGCATACTTTCACCTCTACCTTACATATAATATTCATATTCTCTATTTTGAAATAACTATCCTTCATAAATAGTTTTAATAATGTTATATGGTCTTTTCTCTAAATGGACAGTACTAAGTTGAATACCCCTGTGCAGATAAAATCAAAACATAAGTATTACACATATGAAATGCTTTAATTTTTTCTGCATTCTCTCCTAGTCAGCCACATGTTTTGGGTTGAGCAAGTACAGTGATGAATAACAGTACCATGTAACAGTAACGGTAATAGAAAAATTCCGTGTCTGTGGCACCTGCGTGGCCCTTGCCTCTTTAGCCATACACCTGGAACATGAAACTCAAATATGAGTACTTTTAGTGAGGGCCAAATCAGTTCCTCAGTTTTTCTTTCTCTTTAGCATATACAAATTCACTTAGAAAACAACAGAAATAATCCTTTTTTGTAACAGAGCCAGCATTTACTGGAAGGTAGGAGAAGAATTTGTACGCTTTTTCTGTTTAGCCTGTGTTTCTGTTTGCCAGGAAACCCCAAGTGAACACTCACTCTGGGGAAAATGAGAAAGACCTAAGAGATCATTGAAGAATATTTATGTTGTCATCTTAAAGATCTGGAAAAGTATTCTGAAGTTTTGCAATGAGAGGATTATTTTCAAAGATTTATTTATTTGAAAGATACAGTTACCAAAGGAGATTTTCTGTCCTCTGGTCCACTTATCAAATGCCTGCAACAGTCAGGGCTGGGCCAGGCTGAAGTTAAGAACCTGGAACTCCATCAGGTCTCATACAAGGGAGACAGTGACTTAAGTACTTGGGCCATCATCTGCTGCCTTCTTGGGCACATCAGCAGGAAGCTGGATCAGAGTCAGAGTGGTCAGGACTCTAATCAGGCACTCCTCAGATATGGGATGTGGGCATCCTAAGCAGTGCTTTGCCATAACACCCACTGCTGGGAGATCATTTACATAAACAAATCACAGAATTTCTTGATGGCTTCATTTTTACAGAGTATACAAGCTTCACTGTTATGTAAAACTCATGCAGGTGGGAGTGAATGGGAACTCAGTTATTTCCTTACACCGCATTCTTGTGTTAGTCTTAGCAATAGAGGAGCTGAACCAAGAAAAAGGGTGCCCTTTTATTACATCCCCCCTCCCTTTAAACTAAGCCTTCTTTCAGTGATCCAGGTCTATCCCCTCCAAAAGCACAGCCTCAATTTCTACTCTGAGATACAGTCCTGGGTCATTTTGTCAGCACACATTCTTCTCTGCTGGACGTCCAATTTGTTCTGGACTTTCTGGAACACATCGTCCTGTCTTCTGCAGCAGCCCAAATGTAGCAATGCCCTGCAGTGTGCCATTAGGCTCACCAAGGGGAACAGCAGGCGTTGTCAGAGATGAGGAGAGTACCTGGCTCCTGATGACCAAAACTCCCTGTCTAGGGTTCTCCACCATGTGCTCTGTCCAAGGCTGGGCAAGCACATAGACAGTCGTTTCTTTGCTAGCTGGGAGCGTCTGCTGGGAAAGAGGCTGGCCAGGAGCATGACCTAGCGCCTGTTTCTGGCAAGGAGCTTTATGAACTGCTTCAAGCAGCACACTGGATAGGAGACAACAATCAGCGAGAATCTGTTGAAATTCCAGTGCTACAGGAAGACCTAGTTTCTGTGCCCTATTCAGAAACTGTTGCTAAATGGAGCACAAACCAGGCCTATAGAGTGGATTATTTTCTTTGTAACAGGTTTCTGTTATATCTTGCTGCACCATCTTCCCTTTCACATCCTCACTGATGTACCAATCATTTTCTTAAGGGGCTGATGGACAGGATACAGCAGCTCTGAATTAGACTCTGGTATGGATGCGGATTGAGTTTTGTACACACACAGGCTTTCTAAGTGTCTGCTGGCACAGGATCAGCCCAAGAAGCTGCTTCATATGGTTGTCATTCACAGCCCTAAGACTCGAAAGACTCCATAGCACAGCAAAATGGAGTCAAGCACGCTTCTCCCCACCCCCGTTGTTCATTTAAAGGAGGGGTTCTTAAGTATTTTTGTACCATGGACTCAAAGTCCAATCATATTAAAATATCATTGTCAAAATATTTAAAAATAAATTTGGGGAACTTCACGTATGCAGTCATTTATAGGGTTAGATGTAATCACTCCCTCCTAGTAACAAGTAAAATGCTGAAAAATCAAATACTTTTCTCAGATCCCCAGAGAAGTAAGGTCACAGGGAATCCGCCTACCACCAATATTAGGGAGACAGGCAGCTGCAGAAGAAAAAAAAGATTCATAAACCTAGTCGAAGTAAACTATTTCATCTACTTAAAGGTGAACTTTTTTATGATCTGGAAAGATCTTAAAATTGAGTGTCACATAATCTAAAAGATAGGCTGAATTCTCCAGAATTTTTGGGCCACAAGGAAGCTGTAAATTCAGACCTCAAACCTGAATATAGATACCAGTTTGTGATACAAACTTTCCAGACAGGGTTTTTTCCCCTCTGCCAAGCACTAACTTTATCTTAAAAAAAAAGAAATAGCCTTTTCCTATCAAGTGAGCATAAACCTTTTCTATAGTGTGTGTTGACCTGCATTTGGGGCCAGAAGGGGGTGGTGAGAGAGAGGTAAGGGGGGTATCTTTTGCCATTTATAAGCCCTCTTCAGACACAACTGAATGTGTATATTAATTGATTCCTCATGGGCCCCTGGATAGCTTCAGGATGGGGGTTGTTGGCCAGAGGAACTGACTATGTGATTAAAGGGTTGGAACTTTCAGCTCCAACGCTGTCCTCTGACTCAATCTCAAGCTCCCTTCCCCATCTCAATCACCAATGGCCACTGACTTAATCACATCTAAGAAATGGAACCTCCATAAAAACCCTAAACAATGGGGCTTGGGTAGCTTCCAGGCTGGTGAAATCATCTACATGTTAGAATGCTGGGAACCCCAACTCTGCAGATATGAGCTCCTGTGCTAGGACTCATTTGATCTCACCCTACTTATTTCATCTGTTTAGTGCTATCCTTTATATTATCCTCTATACCAAGCCGGTGATAACAAGTGTGTTTCCCCAAGGTTTATGAGTAGTTATAGAAAATTATCAAAACTGAGAAGGGGTTGTGGGAACCGTGATTAAAAGCCAGGCAAGATAGAAATATGGGTAACTCAGGAACCCAATACTTGCAAGTAGCATCTAAAGCAGGAGGCAGTTTTATGGGACTGAGCACTGTACTTATGGGGTCTTGCTAACTGCAGGTTAATGTCAGAATTAAATGAAATTGTAGAGGGGAATTGTTTGCTACCAAACACGTATACTGGTGTTAGATACCTTGATAAAATTGAGTCTTACCAAATAAAAAAACACTGTACAATCTGCAACCTAGTAAAATTCAAGCAACTTTTTTCCAAAAAAAAAAAAAAAAAAAAAAAAAAAAAAGCTACAGTTTCCTTCCCTGTTCAGCTGCAGTCCCCTATCTCTGTCCTGTACTTTACATGAGTCTTGTCGTTTGTCTTGCAATGTGGTGCCATTCTTCAGAATTATGGTCTTTAACCAAAGATTGAACTCTGAAAATTCAACAGATATTATTCTACTCAATAGAATGAAAGATAACTACGTAGACATCTGGCAGAGTAGTTCTTTTCTAGACTTTCTTACTTCTTTACACTACGAATGTTTATTCTGTCCCTGCTGCTGTTAACTCATTGTCTCATTCTATACAAGTGAAACTCAAAATGGCTAAAGTGTATTTCTGAAACTCTTATGGAGGAGGGGGGTTAAGTTATAACTTTGACATGCTGTGACTTATGTTTAGGCTTAATAACCAACTCTTTCTCGAAGACACGATCCAGAAAATTCAATTTTATTGTTGATTTATATTAAGAATGCAATGAGCAGTTTACCTCTTCCTCTCGGTCAACTATTTTCATGCCATTCAATTAGGAGTGGTGAATTGTTGGATCATACAAAATATAAGAATTGACCAAATTTACCATAAATGAAAAGTTTGCAATAAATGATTAGTTTAATGCAATTGTGTTCACACATTTCACATCCACTTGTTTGAGCCTGGAAGCAGGAAGATTGACTGCCTTTTCCAAGTTTGGCAGAAATTAAAGTACTTGATTATATAGCAAAGATTTATTACACAAGGTCGGGACATTTAATATCCCTTGTTATATATACTTTAATTGTATATTTTGAGGCCAGCACTGTGGCATAGAAAGTTAAGCCTCTACCTGCAGTGCCGGCATTACATATGGGCTCCGGTTTGAGTCCCAGATGCTCCACTTCCAACCCAGCTCCCTGCTAATGCACCTGTGAAAGAAGTAGAAGATGGCCCAAGTCCTTGGGTAACTACTGTCATGTGGGAGACCTGGAAGAAGCCCCTGGCTCCTGGCTCCAGCCTGACCCAGCCCCAGCTATTACAGCCATTTGGAGAGTGAAACCAGGAATGAATGATCTCTGTCTCTCCCCTTCTCTCTGTATCTCTGCCTTTCAAAGGAATTTTTTTTAAAGATTTTAAAAATTGTATTTTTCATAATGCTACCAAGTTTATCAAATCAGAAATTGTTAGAAATAGAGATTCTCCAACCTTCCCACAAATACAGTATGTGAGTGTGAACAAGCCCCTGCGTTTCTCCGGTTCAAGGTCCCTCCAACTGCCTTGACTTTGTGGCTCACAGGAAGAGATGGCCACACTCATCACCCCTAGACCAGGCCTGCCGTAACTGCTTTTCTCATTTGTGGAGAGATGGGGTGGGGTGGGGGGCTTGGGGTGCTTATCATGGAAAAACATATGACCACAAGGTGGCAGTAACACACACAAGCTTTATTTGGGTGCCACTTTGACAGGTTTTCTAGGGAGGCAAGTCCCTCACAGCATGAGGCTTTCCAGTAGCTACAGTGCAGAGACCACTAACTCCATGTAGCTATCAAGCAGATACATGAATTGAGATGTACTGTAAGTCTAAAATGCGCAGTGGATTATGAAGATGACTATGATGTTAAGTAGACTATTATTAAAAGCTAATTTCAAGTGAAGTTTTTCTATTTTTTTTTTAGTTTTACTTATTTAGGTTATGAGTTTCATACATAGATTTAGGAATTTAGTGGCACTTCCCTCCCTACCCTACATCCTGCCCACACTCCAACCCTTCTTCCTCCTCCCTCTTGGATTCCCCACTCTTAATTTTTACAATGATCTATTTTCAGTATACTCAGTGATCATATAGTCAGCCCCACTCTAAGTAAAAGAGTTCAACAAATAGTGTGAAGAGAAAGCAAACAAAACACTGTTCCTCAATGGGAGCGACAAGGACTATAAAAAAATCATCAATTCTCAAAATGTCTATTTCACTCCAATACGTTACATTTCAGGTACTCTTAGTTACCTTGGGTCAGGGAAAACATGATATCTACCTTTGGGGGACTGGCTTATTTCATGAAGCATACGGCTTTCTAGTTGCAACCATCTTGTTGCAAGACAGGATTTCTGGCTGGCGCTGTGGCTCAATAGGCTAATCCTCTGCCTTGCAGAGCTGGCACACCAGGTTCTACTCCCAGTCGGGGCGCCGGATTCTGTCTCGGTTGCCCCTCTTCTAGGCCAGCTCTCTGCTGTGGCCAGGGAGTGCAGTGGAGGATGGCCCAAGTGCTTGGACCCTGCACCCCGTGGGAGACCAGGAGAAGCACCTGGCTCCTGCCATCGGATCAGCGCAGTGCACCAGCTGCAGCGTGCCGGCCAAGGCGGCCATTGGAGAGTGAACCAATGGCAAAGGAAGACCTTTCTCTGTTTCTCTCTCACTGTCCACTCTGCCTGTCAAAAAAATAAAAAGAAAATAAATAAAAAGAAATCCTGTCTTTTTAAACAGCTGAGCTGTACTTTTTAATGTGACACTTAGAGAACTTAGTTACGTATGGAGTTCATACTGTATTTCTGTAGAATATCACATCCATGCAATCATTCAACAAATATTCATAAAGTGCTTACAAAGTGATTGTCATACAATAGAGAATAAATAAAAATACCTTCTTTCAAGGAGCTTGCATTTTAATAGTGGAGGAAAAAATAAATAGGATGAATGAGCTGAACAGATAGTCTGGAAGATGATAATGGTTGAAAGCAAAAGAAATATTCAGTGTAAAAGTTTGAAGAGAGTTTGTGTAATAAAATGCTACTTCTGTAAAATGAAGAAATTGAACAAGCAAACACATACAATTCTGAAGGGAAAGTAAAGTTAAGGAAGAGGAAATAGTAAGTAGAATGCTATGTAGGCAAAATGCTGCCTACTTCTTGGAAGAATTGAGTGGAGGCTAACAGAGCTTGGAGGGAGTCAAGTAAGGGGTGCAAAGTGGGAGGTCAGAGAGGTAATGGAAGCGCTCCCAATGTCCCAAAAAAGGATTGGATTTTCACTATGGGTGATATGGAAAGCTTTGGTACAACCTTGAACAGTTCAGTGGCAAATGTGACCTGCATTTTAACAGGATCATTCTGGCCACCAAGCTTAGAAAATTTCAAGTATACAAGAATGAGAAGGCTCTGGCAACAATCCAAAGAAGCAGCCATGGTGGGAGAAGTGGTCATGTTCTATATAGAATCCCAAGGTAGAAAGAGCCACTAGGATTTGCTGCCAGAGCAGATGCAGGTTAAAACACTGTAGGGGGTGTCATCTTGGCACACAGCATGGTGGAGCTACTACAAATAGAAAGCAAAGACTGCAGAAAGAGCAATTTGGGTTGGGAGAAAACTTACCTGTAGAGATGGGATAAGAGGTGAAAACTTTCCCCGATGACTAAGATGGCACTGAACAGGACCAGTGAGCCAACTTTCATAAATACAGGGAACAGTGTAGGAGAGCAAAGAGTTTGGTTTTGGACAGATTTCAGATGCTTATTGTATATATAGCCAAGGAGTCCCAAATACAGCTTGATATACAACTCCCAGGCCTAGAGGAGAGGTCCACACTGCAGTTACAAACTCGGTGACATCAGTTTATCAGTATACCCAGATTTATCATAATGGGGTAAATCTATGAACCCATAAGAATTCAGAGTGTGTAAAAACTAAAATGAGGAAATAAAGTACATCTTTTTATTAATCACTTACCCAAATTTCACATATAATTCCCTTATGGAAGTACAACTGCTCTCTAACTTAGGATATTTTCAACATATAGATTTATTGGAATGTAATCTATGGCAGAAATACTTCTAATACACTGAACCTATCAAGAATCCTAGCTTAGCCTAGATTACTTTAAATGTGCTAGAGTAGTTACATTGGCCTATAGTTGAACAAAATCCTTAACGTAAAACTTAATATAACTCATAATACTGTATTGAAAGTAAAAAATGTTTATATGTATATACTTTTGTCTCATCCAGAAACCTTACATTGAATCATAAGGGGCATGACCAACTTTAGCATTGATAGAAATCACTTTTTATTTGACAGGTAGAGTTACAGACTGAGAGGGAGAGACAGAGAGAAAGGTCTTCCTTCCATTGGTTCATTCCCCAAATGACTGCTCTGGCCAGCGCTGTGCCGATCCAGAGCCAGGAGCCAGGTGCTTCTTCCTGGTCTCACATGCAGGTACAGGGACCCAAGCACTTGGGCCATCCTCCACTGCCCTCCCAGGCACAGCAGAGAGCTGGATTGGAAGAGGAGTACTGGGATTAGAACCCAGCACTCACATGGGATGCTGGCACTGCAGGCAGAGGATTAACCAAATAAGCCATGGCACCGGCCCCATCACATTTTCTTATTATATTTTAACTATGGTAATTTCTTGAGCTAGCATTTATGCTCATTGTGAATTCAGAATGACCATGGTTATTTAGACTAATTAAATCTTAACTTAAAAAGTATGCTCATTATTACCATGCATTTAAAGTATTATTGGGCCAACTATATTCAATATAATTTGCTCCCTTTAAAATCCTATGTAATTCATATTTTTAAAAAGTTGTGAGAAGGGGATAAGTAGGTTTTAGCAGTCTACCAAGTGGGTTTTTGAAATAAAAAATCATTTTGTGACATTTTAAACTATGAGACATGAAGAAATTACCTAAGGGATGAATGTATGTAGAACAGCCAAGTACCAGGACTGAGCCTGAGGGAACCCCAATATTCACAAATGATGAAGAACTAGCAAAGTAGGCAAATGGATTGTCCCAGAAACCCAGTGAAGAATGTATTTGAAAGAGAAATCAGGGGCCAGCACTATGGTGCAGCAGGTAAAGCCGCCACCTGCAGTGCTGGCTTCCCATATGGGCACTGGTTCAAGTCCTGGCTGCTCCACTTCTGATCTAGCTCTCTATGGCCTGGGAAAGCAGCAGAAGATGACCCAAGTCCTTGGGCCCCTGCTCCCATGTGGGAGACCCAGAAGAGGCTCCTGGTTCCTGGCTTAGGATTGGCACAGCGCCAGCCATTGCAGCCAACTGGGGAGGGAACTAGCAGATAGAAGACCTCTCCCTCTCTCCTCCCTCTGCCTCTCCTCTCTGTAACTCTGACTTTCAAATAAATAAATCTTTTTTAAAAAGAAATTAGCTGTGTCCAATACAATGGTCAAATTAGATACCTACACAAAAAGTATCCCTGAACTTTGCAGTGTTGATGTTGATGATCTCAGAAGAAATTGGGGAGCCTTCAAAGCAGTGAAAACCTGCTTGAAGCACATTCAATTGGAAGAGCAAATTCTCAAGACAGAACACAGAGACAACGTCTTCAAGAAGTTTTCCTATAAAGAAAAGATGAAGTGCGGTCAAAAGAAAAGTTTCACTTTTTTTAACAATGGAGAAATAGGATTATACTTATATGCCGAGCAGCATGATATAGGAGATCAGGAAATTTTGCAAACTTAGGATTTTTAATTGCTGGAGCTCTATCCATGGTAGACATGGATGGACTGTTCATGGGGAATTGATTCATTCATGAGGAGGAGAGAACAGGAAGATTATGTGGGCAGAGATAAAGCTGTGTGAACAGGCATGGTGGTGGTTCTTATGGCAATTCTCTTCTGCTTATTTAAAAACTGTTCATGGAAATAGGATGAACATCATCAGCTGAAATTTAGATGCCTGAGGAGAGGAGAAAGTCTGAACTTGTTCTCAGAAGAGTGTGATAATCTTGGGAAACAGCATGATTGCCAAGCAGCACACATGAGTCTACTTGCATCAGTAAGGCCAATGTATTTTTGTAACCTTGTTCAGGGAGGCATAAAAATTCTACTAATCAAGAGAGGGACAAGGGAGTTGAAAATATAGGCAAGGGAGAAATTTTAATTATTAACCCTGGATCTTGGAGAATGGAGGACATGATAGAAGTGAGGCACGGTGAAAAGATGGTAGGACCCTTGGGGTAGTAGGGTTGTTGGATTATCAGAGTCAGGATTCTGGAAAGAAAGGCTATAAAGGTAGGAGGTAGGAGAGATACAGAGTGGGTAGCTATTGAATGACAAGGAAGAAGTGAAGGCTGAAATGGAAAAAGAACATCAGTAACCAAAAAAAAATCAAGAAATCCAAGAATTAAGATGAAATAATATTGAAGAGATTGACCCAGAAGCTAAAACCTTTAAGAAAGGGGAAAGGCTATTACAACTGGGATGAGGAAAGATATATAGTTAACTTCCCTAAAATGATGGTTGGATTGATCTAGCTACTGTTTGTGTCAGTTAGAATAGACAGGATGTGACAAACCCACTCACTTGATTTGGCCACACAGTCACCAGTCATCCCTGACATATGAACTTGATCTCTTGGATTGAAACTACCTAAATACATCAAGAATTTTCAGTGGCATATCTGCATAGAGAGCTGCCTGCAGCCTGTAAAATTCTCACTACTAAAAACATGCTATGATGTTGCTTTCTATTTAGTATACAAACACATTTACAAATCCATGGAGTAAGATGAACAGCAGCTCATTTGTTATTAGGGCAAGGGAGGAGAGAATTGTATTTCCCAAACCCTAGGAATCATTTCACAAGCCAGATTTTTAATGATGATTGGAAGAAAGTGTTATTTTAATTATTTTCATATGAAACACTGTCAAAACCTACTCATAATCATTGTCACATACCCCTTAATTAGTCATCTCTTTCCGTTACAAGCTTTGCCAGGGAAAGCCTATGCCAATGTTTTCATCTACTGCTTTTCTCTCCAAATCTGGAACATCCATTTCTCAAGCCCTAACGCAGCCTGGCTTATCAAGATTAGTGGTCAGTGGAACAGGAGTTCTATTCAAAATCAAGAAGCAATTGAAGCCCACACAGCCTCAGAAAGTTAGTTATAAAAATTTTTATTATTTGGAAAATAAGCTAGATATGCAGAAATCGTCCATCTGCTGATTTACTCTTGAAATACCTGCAATAACCAAGGCTGGGCCAGGTTAACATGGCCCAGGAACCTGGAACTCAGCGAGCCTCCCATATGAGTGGCAGGGATCCAAATCCTTGATCTGCCACCTATTGCCTCTATGGTATGCATTAGCAGGAAGCTGGAATAGGAATGGAGCTAAGACATGAGCCCAGACACTCCAACATGGGATGAGGACACCCCAAGTAATGTCTGAACTAACATACCAAACGCCAACCTTAGTATTTTCAAAACTATAAGAATAGATTATGTACACTTTATATGGAAACATCCACCCTGTTCTCCAAGATCTTTGTACATGTTGTTCCATCTGCCTTGAGCCTTCTCCCATCAGACGTATGCTTGGCTCATCCCTTACTTCATTCAGGTTGCTAATCAAATGTTTTATCATCAGCAAAGCTTGACAACCTAGCAACCCTGTCTAAAATGTCACTCTTATCCAACTGCACCTATCACCTATTCAACTTGCCTCCTTTATTTATCATTACCTGGGACCATGTCTACTTTGGTCACTAATGAGTAACCAATGCCTACAACACTGGACCTGGCACAAAGTAGGCATTTAATAAATTTATATTGAATGAATGGTCTGATGTGTGAATGAATTCAAGAAATGCCATCCTGAGGAGAGAAATATTTTCAGTTCAATAGTTTAATATACATTTTCTGCATGTTTAAATCATTAAAATATAGTAATGTCACAGAAGGGACTATAATAAACTTTCCTGTTGAAAAGAGAAGTCCATTTAGCTAAGAAGAAATGTCAGCCTAGAGGGTAATTGTATTTGAAAGGTATGTACTCAAAAACAAAGTCATATAATTGAAATGCTTTATCAGGCACATGGTATGCTTGACAAAGTGCTTTCGTTGGTATGATTTATGTAATGATTGGTTTGAGCATGGCAAGGTACATACATATTAAATGTAACTACACAAAAATATATACAGAACTCCTTGTCTGGTTCTGAGAAACAAGTAAGTCCTACTGATGGTTGATAATCACAATGATTTTTATGGAGATTACTGTGTTAACTTCTATGAGGTATTGCTTGCCAGAGGATCAATTTAACGTTCTACCCTAAGGAGCATCAGTCGTCTGAATAACTTCCTCATTATAGATTCAGGCAACATGAGATGGCATTTTCAGATATTCCTGGCTGCATTCCAATACAGTATTCACAAATCCGTTGATTTGGTTGGGTGAATGAGGGAACAGAATGAGGTGCAGGAAGAGGAGAGGTAGACACAGAGGCTAAAGTGAACTAGCTAATGTACTATGTTCATTTATTGTGCAGACCTACAAATGAAAGATACACTCTCATTTCAGAAACTGCACTACTTTCTGACTGCTTATTTTCCATTTAAAGAAAGAACTCTGCTAGCCTAGCATTAACATCATATAGACATTTGCCTGTCTATTCATTTCTAAATATGAGTATAAACTATATTCAGTTCACTTAACCCTAAGATTTTATTGCATTATTGTAAAACGCAGGAAATATACTTAGGTAGAAGTCTATAAGTGTATTTCTGGAATTCTTATTTTTAGTTTGGACATCCTGAAAGGTATATTTCATAGAGGTAAGAAGGAAAATATTGTTCCCATCTATTCAAGATATGCTCATCCAGCTACCCAAGTTACCCAATTTGTACACTTGCATAAAAATGCAAGTTATAAGACTTCTAACTTGTTTACAAGATTTTAATCCATGTTCCTGATACATATACCTGTAAGGAACTCCTAATCCTATGCAAGTAATGGAAAAGCTACATTCATAATTTTAATCTGATAAATTTGACCTTTAGTCTCAAGTACCATCTGTAATTGCCCAAGAATAAGGACCTTAGAATGACACACACATGAAACAGATTACATTATCCAGTACCTCAGATGCTGAAATACATAGATGCTGGAGATTCACCTTCTGTGCTGTGAAAGTGCCCAAAGCTCTCATTAATTCACTTACTCACCCTTTGTTCACAAAGGCTTTTTGTAAGCACCTACAAATGATATGGAAGTGTACCCAATTTAAAGCAGTACACCAGTCAGGAATGACCTCCTACTTATTTTCACAAATGTCCATTTCACCCTGACAGGCACAGCCACTGGCCTTTGTGACTCCCAGAAACCCAGAGATTCCCAATAACCTTGATTAGAGAGGGGTCCTCAGATAACTTCAAGAATCAAGTATTTCTGGCTGGCACCCTGGCTCAATAAGCTAATCCTCTGCCTGCAGCGCCGGCATCCTGGGGTTCTAGTCCCAGTCAGGGCGACAGATTCTGTCCCAGTTGCCCCTCTTCCTGTCCAGCTCTCTGCTGTGGCCCAGAAGTGCATTGGAGGATGGCCCAAGTCCTTGGGCCCTGCACCCACATGGGAGACCAGGAGAAGCACCTGGCTCCTGGCTTCGGACCAGCGCGGTGCGCCAGCTGCAGCGGCCATTGGAGGGTGAACCAACGGTAAAGGAAGACCTTTCTGTCTCTCACTGTCCACTCTGCTTGTCAAAAAACAGCAAATATTTCTTCAGACTTATTATGCTAGTGAAGGCATAACAGTCCCATAAGGAGGCAGCTTTCTTCATTCTAGGATATTTCAGGATGTCTAGAAGACAATCCCAGGATCTATTCCAAGACCCTTGATGGACTAATTTCATTGCACTGTGCTGGACCCAGGAAATGGTCCCTCTCAAAAGGACCAGATCAGATGTGCTGTGGCATCTGATGTTTCTTTACCTTCCGCCATAAATAATTTATCAGAAAGCATTCTCAAGTTCTGAACAACACAAATACAGAATGAATTATTGACACAAGCTTCCCCAACCTAATCATTTTATCTTCCTCTTTGACTTTATCATCCTCAACCCTCTTATGACTCAGTAGAAAAGTCTATTCTGGGTTCTTCTGTCAAACAGCTGTATACTCAAAATGTTTGCACCTTTTTTCTTTATCTGTAAATGGAAGGGTTGCATTAAATGACTTGGTAATCTGTCAGTTCTGATAGTTTGTAATGTTTATTTCAAGATTCAAGACCAGGAGCAATTCTCTTTCCCCCAGTGAATCCAGCTGTTTCTCTGAATGATGACTTCAGAAATCTCTATCCAGCCATGGGTAGAAATCAACAGTTAGTAGAAAACTTAAGTTTCAGTTCTGTGTGAATAATGGCATAAAAAAGTATCCAAGTCATTGGCAGAACTCATTGAAAACTGGAGGAAAATAAAGCAATGATCAAGTAGAATTTGGGAGTCACAGTTGGGTCATCAGTGACTCCTATGAAACAATATTCCACCTTGCTCCCCTCTTTTATTGGTTCTCCTAACAGACGCGGGGACCTTACCTCTATGTCACAAGTTTTAAACTTGTTGACTATGCTGGACCCAAGAAAGGCTTTTCTCAAAAGGCTCAGATCAGATATACTACAGCATCTGATATTTTCTTCACCTTTTATCATGAATAATTTATCAAAAAACATTATCAAACTCTGATTTTCACAAATATGGAATTGAAAACTCAGTTTGTTTTGCCTTTAGTTTCTTCTTGTTACTTACCATGCTCATCACTTCTCTCTCCACCCCACTTCCACCTATGTTCTCCTTTTTCTTCTGTGCTACCAACCAATCTATTTTTCCAAATCTGAAATGGAGAAGAAAGGTGGCAAAGGAAGGGAGAGAAGCAGGCATTGTCTGGTGGAAACAGATAAATGCAATTGAGAGCAGGGAGTGATGGCCATGCATTAACTTCACCTACATCTCCTTATTCCTGAGTCAAGAACTTTTTATTGAGAGGATGTGCATGGTAGGTCTCATGGGTGTGAATGAAACTGGGTATCAATGGTGGATATCCATCCCCACTGTATCCTGTAATACATGAGCAGTCTAGTAAGGTGTGGTGTCCTCAGGGAGTCAGGATTCTATAGTGGATGCTGTGAAGTCAGCAATCCATCAGAGCAGTTTGGGGAGGGGAGGTAGGGAAAGTAGGGTGAAGTGGAGAGACAGTGAGAAAGGAGTCAAGGGATCAGAAAGGATGTTCTGTTGGCTGATTGTATTTTCACTTAACTTAATACATCCCACCCAGGAAACCTTGGCTTGCTGTGAGGGTAGATGATTTAAGACTTCAAAGATACATTTTCTTTAGCACTTTGAAAAAGACATGTGCATCCACAAAAATTCTGTTTACAGCCTAATTAATCAACCCTGAATGACAGAACAGCATACAGAGAAGCAGAAGATACATTATGCATCACTGGAAATCTCTACACGTCATATGAAAGTTCTCATGGCTGATTAGACTAAATATTGTCTCAACATTTATTGTGAACATATCATGTAACAAGCCCAGGAGCAACCCTTGAGAAGATGATCACTCCAGTAAGGTAGTTTAACAGTCTTCATTGTTGCCAATAACAGAAACCACCCTGGAATTTTCCAGTAAAAAAGGAAGTGTTTAAGAAGGTTTCTGGGTAACTCGGAGTCACCAGTTAGCAGTGCACGCGCACACACACACACACACTGGTTTGAAGAGTCTACCCTTGTGGATGACACGTTATCTGAGCCATTCCTTGCAGAACTGATGACAGCAGCAGCTGCCACTATCACTAGCACTCCACCATGACCACTGCTGCCGCCGCCACAGCATATGAGTTTTGAACTCTCATTCTGACCTTTTGCAAGTCTCCCAAGATTGAAAGCTCCAAGTCCAACTTACAGAATCTCTGTGCCCTGGTCCTTCAACTAGGGAGCAAGGTTTATTCCCTAAGTAGAAAGGGGAAATAGACACCTCTGGCCAAAAATAAAGTACAAAAGAATAAATCTACACTAAATGGGTATCGACATATATCACAGACTGAAGTGGCCAGGATTACTAATAGAAAAGGAGAGGCCCCTGCACAAGAGAGAAGACTTCCAAGGGGAAGCCAAATTTAATGAATAGGCAGAAGCAACATGAGAAAAGACACAAAGACATGGAACAAGATAATAAATTTGGGAATCTACAATGGCCTAAATTTTATTAGCACAGAGATTTCCATTTCTTACTTCTCATTAGATGTTGCTGGAAAGTAGCCCAGCCCAACCCCCAGACTATTCACATCAGTCTTTCCAGTGGTAGGGATACTATCAAGCCCAACACGGCTTTAGACAAGGCAAACCAAGGGTTTCCATATGTAGCCTTGGTTAACATGTACAGTGATGGAACAAAAAACGCCTATCTTCTGCAAGTGAGGATGACTTCTCTCCATCTCACTTCAGTGCTCTTATCCCTCACTACCACCACCACTGTCAGTTTTCCCCTACCAAATATTTGGCCTCCTGGATTTTTTCCCATAGGGAAAGTCAACTCAAATTTAACTGAAATACTTTAGATGTGAGAAAAACAAATTGATTTTTTTTAACTTTTATTTAATAACCATAGATTTTGAAAGTAAAACTTTTGGATTATAGTGGTTTTCCCCCCATAAGCTCCCTCTCACCAGCAAACCATCCCATCTCCTACTCCCTCTCCCATCCCATTCTTTATAAAGATTCATTTATAATTATCTTTACATACAGAAGATCAACAGTGCAAATTGATTTTGAAATACATTTTGCTTTGGAATTGAAAAGGATTCTTAGGAGCTAAGAGAGTATTAGGAAGACTATTATTGACATTTATGAAGACTTCATAAGTAAACAAAAAGCAATATCACCTGGTGAAAAGAATCCTACATAATGGTCCTTTACAAGTAAAATCCATCTACAAATTTTACCAATTTTTAAGATACTTTCTTAAATCCTGTACAGAAAGAGAAATTACACTTTTTTTGTCATGGAGTTCTCCAAACTCAGGATTAAAAGGTCTAATTTCAAATTTACCGTTATTAAATATAAATTTCTGCTTCCTACTACATTGTGAACATTCACTAACAAAGGCGAGTCATCCAGTTGCATATCAACATGCAAACCAATCAGCATTCAAATATTTAAGAATAATCAATGCACCACTGTTGACATCAAATCTCTCAGTGATGCAGCAGCCAGATTTGCTGAGGCGGAGTTGTCCCTGAAAACAGGACTTACTGCAAAAATCAGGAAAGTCTTGGGTAAACCGAGATGGGTGGGACATCCAACATCCATTTCATGAGCTTCTCCTGGGCTTGCTCCCAAGGAGGAGAAAAAGAAAACTGGACTCTCATCCACTCTTTGCTCAGTGGATTTATCCACACTGAACGTGAGAAGTAGCCGACTTCCACATTGCTACCCACTTGCCACTCCAAGTTGCAGCATTCTCTAGCCCTCGGAGGAGGATTGTGAAAGGGGCTGCAACACAAAGAGATTGCCACAGAAAGCCTCTAAGACCTTGCTGCAGACGCTCTCCCTGAGGGGCTCCGTTTGCCTTCACTGTCCAGAATCTCTGAAGACAAGGAAACTGAACCAGGGATGGTTTTGACCATCACTGGTAGGACCTGGAGCCACTTGCTCTTCAGCAAGCAGTCTCCTCTCTTCAGAGGAACTGTTGGTCAAAGTGACCCAGAAGACGGGACAAAAGACACTTTGCTGTTGTAGTCCACACAGTTCACCTGTGAGGCCCAGAGAAGGGGAAAGCAGTTATGGAAGGACAAAGAGAAAAATGCACATAGTCATTCTTATCCCTGTTCTCACTGCATTCGAGCACAGAGAGCTGTGTCTCCCCACTCTTGACATGCAAAAAGAAATCGGAGTCAGCCTGGTACAATGTCTTCAGCTAAAACATAAGCTTGGGAGGAGCAAGATTTTGTCTGTTCATTGCTATGTCCCAACTGTTAAGAATAATGCCTGGCACCTAACCATCAATCAACATTTATGGATACTTGTTAAGATTACCCCACTAGTTAGAGATTTTAGTCACAACTGATTGTTGTTCTTACATTTTGTCCTTTATTCCTTTTGTGAACACAGTATACTTTGAACAATTTCCCACAATTGAAGGATTTGGTGTGAGTCCTCTTGTACTGTTTGGTAATTTTTGCAGAGGAAACTGGGGCAAACTTTGTTTTGTTTTGTTTTACTCTCCCTAAGTCATCTTATCAAATCTTCAGTTCTCACCTTTATGCAGCCAACGCACAGGTCTCTCTTAAATGCCTTAAAGTATCATCACCTGGATTTTCCTCCAGTGTCAAGTTTCTCACCGCTGACTGCACACTGCAATCACCTGTACCAGCACCATGGCTGCATCTCAGTAATACGGATTCACTGGTCAGAATGGGGTCCCAACAGCCACATTTTCACAGCCCAGGTGATTCCACTGTCCTCGTGCCTTCAATTCTAAATGTCCTAAAGGGCCAAATCAGGTCTTTTCCTGGTTTCCTTTTCTATCATAAATCCACTATTTCCCAGTCACCCAGAGTCAAATCTTCAAGTTCTATTTGAATTCTGCACCGACCCTCCCCTAGGCGATTACTTCCCGACTCACCAGGATTTAAGCTCACAAAGCTGCTCAGATGCTTTTGGCCCTGGATGTGGAGCACTGTTGCGTCTACCAGTAGCAGCACAGAGTGCATGTGCTTGGAGCCCTGGATGTGCCCTGCCCCCAGCCTCCATGTAAGATTCTGAGGGAGTTTGTTGTTGGCATTCACTTCCCTCCATCCCTATCAAATGATATTTATTCCATTAACAGTGACCTTGCAAGGAGATACGATTTCCCACATTTTATTTAAAAGCTTCCAGTCTGAAGTGTCAAAATAGTTATTTTGCTAAGGTGACAGAACCATGGATGATATTTTTCTTTCATTTTTCCCTTACTGATGTTCATAGAAACAGAATTGACTCAATAAACTCAAGGACTTATTCCACCTATCATGGTCTAGTAGACCAAATATTAAACATAGGAAAAAATTTAATGATAGATCCAGGAGTCTGAATACAAAATGTCAGGACTGGTATCAACAACTGCCCCCAGGCTGTCATCTTTGCCAGGAAAGCAATCAACTCATTGATGTCAGGAGATCTTTCCACAGATTACCTTTGCAGTGACCTACAAAGCTGTGACTCATCTCCACCACCTCCTTCTGCTCACACTCCTCCACGTGCCCACTACAGTCACGTCAGCCCCTGTCAGTTATTTTAAATATGTCCAGCTTACTTTGAGCCAGGACTCTTGCCTTTACAATTTCCTCTACCTGGGCAACTCTTGACCCAGGTATCCTCAAGCTTCAGACCTCCTCAATCATTTCTCCAGTGTCATCTTCTCAATGAGGTCTTGACTGATGGCCCCATCTGAAACAAACCCACCCTTCTACCCCTTTTTCTCATTTATCTCTGTATTACTTAGCACTATAAAACAACCACAAGATAACAAACCTTCTAGAGGTGATATTTGGGGCTATTCTAAGAACTTTACACATACTGTCCCATTTAACCTTCACAACAACAAAACAAAGTATGTCTTCTATTGATTCTATTACATACTTGAAGGAACTACTGCATAGAGAAGTAGGTAGCCCAAGCTTACAAAACAACCAAGTAGTACAGCAAGAATTTAAACACCAGGCAGTCTGACTGAACAGTCCCTAGGTCTTACCTATGAGGCTCCCATTACTCAAGTTATTTATTATTTTTATCATGAACCTCCCCTGCTATGCTCCCGAACTTTTGGTTCTACCCCCAATGCTAAACACAGTTCGTGACCTCAGGAGATGTCTTACTTGTCTAATTGGTTGATCAATTAATAACACATCCCTGATACCCTCTCTAGCTTCTGATATGTCTGCATTTCTGTGAAGTGCCTAGTGCATACTTTTTAAGATGAACTAAATCCCTAAGGCCTACTTCCATAAGCACATTCTCTTGTTACCCTGCTCTGACAAGAAACTTATAAGTGAATGTTAATAGAACTCTTTCTTAATTAAAGTCCCAAAGGCCAAAGAAACAGGAAATGTCAAGGGCCCCCTTACTCCCAACCATGACATACAGGATAAGCAAAGAAGGCTTGGACTCCTTTCTGAAGCCAGATAAGCACAGGAAGCTTGGGCAGAGGGGCAGATTGGCTTCTACTCAGAGATCAGGTAGACGCTCTTCAGCTGCAGAAACCAAAACTGACAGTAACACTGGTTCTGAGACACATGTCAGCTTCTCTCTCTCTGTGCCAGGCCTGAAATGCAGGCAAAACCATCTCCTCAGCATTTAGTCTTGGAAGTCTCTGCCTGGGGGCACAAGACTCAGTGAAACAGGGAATAGGAGTCTTTCTCCTTCTGAGCCCATAGCACCTGCACACAAGTACACATGCACCACCTTGAAACTGTCCTCCAACTACTCTTTCCAATAACCCAGTTAGCCAGGAAGCCACCGGAACTGAAATTTAGGTTTCTATAACTCCTGACCTCAATCTTCACCCCCAGGACAAACAATGAAGTGATCCTGATGCCCCACCTTAATCCACAGAATACATCGCCTACCTTGAACTATTTTTTCATGCATATTCACCCCATTCACTCATGCCCAGCCTTGCCCAGGCCCCCAGGATAGACCCCTACTCCAAATGAAGAGCCATGGTAAAGGTCACAGTCACTTCACTGCAATGCCCTTGGATTTAAGCAAGTCAAAACACAGAACATAAATGCCTCCAGTCTCATTACTAACATGTTTAGTTAGAAGGAGCTTCTTCATCCACGTGCCATGCCTTGTGTAACTTTTACAGAAGAGCTCAGGCTGAATAACAGCACCCCCCCCAAAAGCTGGACAGCCTGCTCTTCCCAAGTGCAACTCTCCAGATACAGCCTTCATCCCTGGGCAGCTGCCGACCTGCCTTGCCGTCTGTCGAACTGGCCCTCTGCCCACCAGAGAAAATGAGCCTGAGGTTTATTGCACTCGACAAAGATGCCCAGGAAGACTGAGATTTGCCAGATCAGTGGCACTGCATGTTCACATTCCAGCCCTCTTGTTGGAAGCCCCTCCTATTGGCAACTGTTGACAACCGTACTTGCGGAAGAATCTGTGCATCCTGCAGCATAAGTACCTGCCAATAGGCTTACTACAGCAATTATCCCTGATGCCAGCCTCTCTAAAATTCTTCCTGAGTCAATGCCTTCTGAAAGTAAGCTTCTGAAAGCTCAGCTTACAGTGCAGCCAGCCCCTTCTATGACATTATCCAAAAATCACCTGGGAAGTAGTTGCCAACAGAGGAAGAATTGGACCAAGCCAACTTGGTTGTCTTCCTGTGAGCTCTCGCTCTGTATGATGGAAACAACTAGAATGCAGTGTCATCTACAGGATTGTGTGGCTGCTTTAACTGGCAATTTGTTTCACGTCTTAACTGCTCAAGTGAGGAGGAAAAAAATCAGCACATGGAAACGACACTACCCTGGACACCCAATTAGCTACATTCCTATTGACTTGGTTTCTGTCTTAAGGCAGAGCATCTGCCCTTTGGTGGAGGGTTGGAGGTGCAAGAGGTAAACCCATGGAAACAGGGATAAAGAGACAATAATTCAACAAGTAAATGTATAATCAAATGAAGATAGTGATGGACTTGTCCTTGTGCACCACTTAATAAAAAGTGAAAGAAACACATTTTCTAGGAAATTTTGGGGCCTCAATGAAATACACATGTTGGATTCTACCCAACTAAGCTCATCAGATACCATTTAGGACACTGAGCAAAAACTTATGGTGCCCACACTGGGAGAGGAAACAGTGAAATAGCTTCAATGATATCTGTAACAAAAACCCATGAAGCCAATTTGGAGGTGCTAAGAAAGGAGTCACTGAGGGCAGAGTGAAAGTACAGTGGGCCTAGCTTTGTTGATTTATAGTCCCACACAAGAGCCTAGGTAAGCAGCCTTTCTGGAAGACTAGTAAGACCAACAGCGTAACACCAGGCCCACACAAACCCTTGGACCTGCTCCACTCAGAGGCCCCAGAAGTAACCCACAACCCAGTCAATGCTCTGTAAACTTCCACTTCCATCACATATGGAATTTTAAAAAGTGGCAGAGATAACATACAGTGACCTCCTCCCCAAATTCCTGTGAGCCCATGGAATGAATGGGCATGTGTATGAAGGAAGCGTGGTATTTTAGGGACACACCTGGGCAGGGGGAGTCCACTTTAACACTAGCATTATCCAAATCACTGAGCTTGTCTTTTGATCCTGCAGCTATTCTCAGCTTCCTCTTCCTGCTGTGCTCTTTCAAGATACTAATTTATTTATTTGTGCTTCAGCGAGACTTAAGTTTATGATGGTCAATAAACTGGCATTGCTGTTAAATGATGCAAGCTCTCTGCTGAAGAGCTCTGCCAAGCAGCTGAGAGAAAGCTGCTCCCTCATGGCACCAGAACTCCCTCCCTGTTCCAGGGATGAGCTGCTGGTTGTAAGCTTACTTGTGTACAACACAGACCACTGTCTACCATTTGCTGCGTTCAGACCATGCGATTTTCTTTCCCTCAGACTTCTGAGAAAATCTGGAAAAGTCGAGCCATTATAGGCCATTAAGCACACGTCCACCCATTAAGCAGGCCGGCAAATCCTTTATTCCTTTCATCGAGCTTCTCTACCTGAATTGAAATACTCACAGTCGCATTAGTGTAGATTGTGAACAGAGATTAATTTTCCAAGTTTAGGTTACCCACTTTAAAACATGCTCCTACTCAGACATAAGTGATGTATTATCAGAACATTGTGTCATGGTCTTTTCCCTCCTTAGGGGAAATGAGTCTGGAATCACTGGAAGATTTAAGTGGACTTACTATGTATGGTAAGACTATGATCTTGAGGACCTTAGATATTTTAAAAAAGAATACCCTGATGGTAAGGAAGTGGCTACAACAGAACTGGGAAAGGACTTGTTTCTAAACCACCTGCTCCCCATCGCCCTTTGATTCACATCTGAATCCTTTATCCTAACCAGGAGCCTCATTAGGAGCAAGGCTTTCCAAAGGAACCTCCTTACTCTAACCACATTCACCAGTCACAGTTTTTGCCAAGATCCTAAATAACCTTGCTTCCGAACAGTCCTCCCATCCATCTCTTATTTATTCTTACAATTAAGGCCTCCACCTTTTAAGAGGACATCTCAGATAAGCTCTCCCATACCTGTTCCTCTTGCATCCTCTGTCCCAACCAGCCTGGGTGCTGGGTGCCACTTTGCTGGCAAATACAGTACTTTAAGGAATCCTGTGTCTGTTCTGCACATGCACACATGTGCACCCACCCACCCACCGAGAGGGGTGGGAGAGTCTGAGTCAATTTGGGTTGCTCTAACAAAATACCACAGGCTGGGGGTCTTATAGACAGACACTCATTTCTCATGGTTCTGGAGATCAAGAAGGCCAAGGTCAAGGCAGTAGCAGACTTGGTGCCTGGCAAGGGTCTTTTCCCTCATGGACAGCTGTCTTCTCACTGTAACCTCACGTGACTAAGCAGGTTCCACGCCTCTGGTCTCTTTTATGAGGACACTAATCCCTTTCATGAGGACCCTCCTTGTATGAGCCAAGTGCCTCCCAGGGACCCTTCGGCCTAAAACCACCAGCTTGGGGGTGAGCAGTTCAAACAGAAGAATTCTGAGGGAACATGAACATTCAGACTATGGCCATGAGAAGGAGAGGAAGAGAAAAGGGGGAGATTCTCCAACTAGATGTCCAGATTCAGGAGCTCCATTGTTCAACCGTCACATCTCTGCTTCCCAAGAGCCTGCCAGAGAGTAGATGAACAGAACGATGGACTCACCAAGTAAGCTGAATGATGAGGCAGAGAGGTTCCCGCAAGAGACTGTAGAAGAAAACACCAGAGCAGTTCTTCTCTTGAAGTCTTCCACGTCACCCCTCCCCCCAGCCCACACAAGAATTCGCGTCTTTCCTCTGGGCTGTGCAGAGCTTTTGGTGTCTATCCTTTGCTGTAACACTTAGAACACACTCTGTCTCATCTTATATCTGCTTGTGTTTCTCTTCTCCCCACGCGTGACTGTGCTGAGGTCGGGGACTGCATTTATTGAGGGCCTACTGCATACACCTGTGCTGGTCACGTGGCTGACCTCTAACCCACGTGAGTGGAATGATCACTCCGTGTAGATGTTACAGCCTCTGTTTTAGAGTGGAGAAACCTGTAGCACATAGGAATTAAAGGAATATGTGCACAGTGGATCAGAAGCTGAGCAGATCTCTCTGCCTCCCAGCTCCCCGTCCCCAGGGGAGATGGTGTTTCCCAGGATGAAGGCATCCTTTGGACAGAGGCTCTAAATGGTGCTGTCCTCTCCTCCCTTAGGCCATTCCTCTTGTGCAGAGAACTCAAGCAATCCTCTGTTCCTCCCAATAACCTCAAGTCTTTGGAGAGTAGCCCCAGTTACTGCGGCTAAAGGAAAGGTGTGCTTGTAGTTGGAGGATATAAACTCAAACGCTGCAGTATCTTAGGAGAGAGGCAGGAAGAAAAATTTCATGGCAGTGAAATATGTGTAAAGTTAACTTAGCCAGAGAAATGGCTTTGAGCTACGGATTTCAGCATATGAGCAAGTGTTTTAACCTTACGAGTATTAAAGGTTTATACACAATGGTTAACACAATTGTGCAATTAAGTTTTAACTGCTATATCCTGGGCAAAAGTTTAAACCTTGAGCTACGTCATATTTTAACATTGGTAAATGATGGCACCTAATGCAATTTTGTCTACAAGCTATTGACAGTCCACAGAGCAGTATGGTTGCCAGCACAGGGCCAACAGTAAATAATATGCACTAGCCTTAGCCAAGGAGCAAGGCAGTGCAGAGATCCACAAAGGTGCAAGGACCCACACAGCCTCTGAAAAGCATAAGAGCACCAGAGTTCATACAGGTGTCCTCTATAAGTGGTGTCTCCTGGAGTGTTGGTGCCAGAGCTGCCCCCATAATTGGTACAAATGGCAAAGGTGTAGGCCATTAGCAGGCAAGGGTCACCTCTGAGGACAGGTGCTGCAGTTGTCTTTGATCTGCACAGCTGCAGAGTTTCCTAAGCAGGCACAGCTGAAGCAATGATTAAACCATGCAGGGAAGAGTGTCTGAAACATTAGAATTCAGAAACTATTTGCTGTTTTCAAATTACAGTGCTGCAGAATTCCATTTGCATTACAAAGCACTAAGTGAGGTTCTAGGTTGAAATTGCTGGTGCCAGGCAAAAATAAGGCAAGAAAATAGGAAATGCAAATTAGGAGGTGATGAATATCTTGGGTCAGCTACTGGTGACTGGAGTTACCCTCATTGCAAATTTCCAAACTTTACAAAGGCAGCAGTACCTCAAACACCACCCTAGGAGAACAGAGAAGTGCATGTAGCACATGGACTCTCCTCCTAGATATGGAAAATGCCCTTATTAAGGGAATTTTTTCCAATGAAGTTCAGGCTCAAAGCTCATAGATACTGGACAGCTAGCACAGTCTGGGGAAGAGAAACACTAGATGGTTTTCTCCACCTACCTTATCCCAGATTCATCTGACTTCCCGCTCTTTCTTATTGCAACTACTTTGCTAGGTTCTAGAAACCTGGTTTTTCCAGGAGCTGCCCCCAGAGTGAGGGGTTGGCTGCTTTGCTCAGTTGGGTGGGGGTTTGTATCAGCTTAACTCTTCAAACTCTTTTCAAAGACAGTGACCTAAAACTGTTCTGAAAAACATGAAGTCTTTAAAAATAAAACAGAAAATAACAAATGCTAGCAAGAGTGTGGAGATATTGGGGGGTGGGGGAGTTTCAGGCACTTATCACTGAGCCAATGTCACTTCCCAGCCTAAAAGGAATGTTGTCCATTCCAGGTGGAAACAAGCTCAGCTTCTCCCTAGACCTCAGTCCTCAAGGTGTGTTCTTCACACAACTAAGAGGTCCCTGGATCCTCGTGAGGGGTCTGCCAGCTCAAAACCATCTTCATAATTATAAGGTGGCATTTGCTTTTATTCATTTGTTGACATTTGCCCTGATGATGTAAAAGCAAGGGTGGGTAAGTCCTGGCCCTTAGTCCACAGCCTGGCACTGGTGAGGTTCAGGAATGCTCCCCCAAAATGTGTCATCTGGGCATTTGAGGAAACAGAAGTGGGAAGGTCCCTCTGCCTTTCTGCTGCCCTTCTCCAGTAAAGCAAACCACAGAACTAGAAAGAATCATCTGACCCTCCCTAAAGCAGCTGACAAGACCCTCGGGAGAGAGATGCCCACCCTGCACCCAGAGGAAATGGACAGCCCTGCCTCCGAAGACACAGACACAAGTCTACTGAGTTCCTTCCAGTTTATTACCATTTATCACCCTCTTGTCCAGTGACACTTCTTCACAACCACCCACGTCTTCATCAAGCCTAGCAAGAAAATAAGTTTCCTGTTTCTTTGGGTCTTCATTAGGAAGAATCTCATTTCATGGAAATGTATTATATCAACTTATAGTGCTCTTCTGTATATCTGACTTTTGACATAGGGGTCTCAACTGTGAACCTTGCGATGGCAAGAGGCAAGGGGCAGTGGATTACTTTTCCTCTCCGTAGCATCCAGCTGTACCACCAGCATGGACTCCATCACCAGCACACACTCAAAAAACGTAAAATACAATCAACCACTTCCACCCAAGATTCTCTTGATGAAACAAAATTACCAATTGTCAAATGTCATCCATTCAGTATACAATTTTTAAATATTTTGAATGTAAAAAACGACATCTACATAGATTACTTTTTTAAAAAAACCTTTTTATTTAATGAGTACAAATTTCTTAAGTACAACTTTAGGAATATAGTTGTTCTTCTCCCTATACCATCCCTCCTAGCCCCACTCCCATCTCACCTCCTACTCCCCCTTCCATTCCATTCTTCATTAAGATTCATTTTTAATTAATTTTATATACAAAAGACCAACTCTATAGAAAATAAAGATTTCAACAATTTGCACACATACAGAAATATAAAGTACTGTTTGAGAACAAGTTTTACAGTTAATTCTCATAGTAGAACTCATTAAAGACAGAGATCCTACATGGGGAGTAAGTGCACAGTGACTCCAATTGTTGATTTAACAATCAACACTCTTGGGGCTGGCAGTGTAGTGCAGTACGTTAATCCTCTGCCTGTGGCACTGGCATCCCATATGGGTGCTGGTTCTAGTCCCGGCTGCTCCACTTCCGATCCCGCTCTCTGCTATGGCCTGCAAATCTGTGGAAGATGGTCCAAGTGCTTGGGCCCCTGCACCCACATGGGGGACCCAGAAGAATGACCTGGCTCCTGGCTTCGGATCAGCACAGCTCTGGCCATTGCAGCCATCTAGGGAGTGAACCAATGGAGGGAAGACCTTTCTCCTGTCTCTCCCTCTCACTATCTGTAATTCTACCTCTCAAATAAATAAATAAAAATCTTAAAAAAAATCAACACTCTTATTTATAAGTCAGTGATCATCCAAGGCTCTTGACATGAGCTGTCAAGGCTATGGAAGACTTTTGAATTCACAAACTCCATCAGTATTTAGTCAGGGCCATAAGAAAAGTAGAAGTTCTCTCCTCCCTTCAGAAAAAAAGTAAATCCTTCTTCAATGGCCCCTTCTTTACATTGGGGTCTCACTCGCAGAGATCCTTCATGTAGAACATTTTCCCACAATATTTTGGCTTTCCATGCTTGAAATGCTTTCATAGGCTTTTCAGTCAGTACTGAATGCCTTAAGGGCTGATTCTAAAGTCAGAGTGCTATTTAAAGCGATTGTCATTCTATGAGTCTACTGTGTGGACTGCTTTCAATGTTGGAACATTCTCTCCTTTTTCATTCTATCATTATTACCAGACACTTGGTCTTATTTATGTGATCCCTTTGACACTTAATCCTATCTTTTTGATCAATTACACACTTAATATGATCACTTTAACACATAAATGGCATTATCACCACCCAGCTTAATGGGATTTGGAGTCCATGGCAAGTTTTTAGCTTTACTCTTAGGGGTGCATCCATGGGAATGTGTGTCGAACCGTACTCTCTTATTCCCACTCTTGTTTTTTACTGGGATCTATTTTCACTTGACTTTATACACATATGATTAATTCTATGTTAAGTAAAGAGCTCAACCAATAGTATTAAGTAGAAAAAAAAAAACAAAATAATAAACTGTTCCTCGAAAGTCAAGATGAGGGCTGCTCAGGTCATTGCTTCTCATAGTGTCAATTTCACTTCTACAGGTTTCCTTTAAGATGCTCTGTTAGTTATCACAGATCAGGGAGAACATATAGTATTTCTCCCTTTGGAACTGGGCTATTTCACTAAATATGATATTTTCCAGGTTCATACATTTTGTTGCACATGATCAGATTTTGGTTTATTTTAACCACTGTGTAGTATTCCACAGAGTACATATCCCATAATTTCTTTATCCAGTCTTCCATTGACAGAAATTTAGGTAGATTCCATGTCTTAGCTATTGTAAATTGAGCTACAATAAACATGGAGATGCAGATAATTCATTTTATTTGCTGATTATATTTCCCTTCTTCAGTGTTCTGTAATTCTCCTTGTAGAGATCTTTGACATCCTAGGTTAAATTTATTCTGACGTATTTTTGTAGCTATTGTAAATAGGATAATCCTAGAATCTCAGTCTCAGCCTTGGCATTGTCTATGTTTACAAAGGCTGTTCATTTTTGTGTATTGCCTTTATATGCTGCTACTTTACCAAACTCTTCCATGAGTTCCAACAGTCTCTTTTTTTCTGAACAATTTTTATTTGAAGAACAACTTTTGGAATAACATTAGGCTTTAGAATAACACTGGGCTAAGCACCTGGTTAATGATAATCAACAGAGATGAAGCCAGGGTTGTCCATCAGAACCACAGTATTATCAATTCTGTGAGCCCTAAGATTGAGGAGGCACAGCAGCAAAACACGGTCTGACAGAAATGGAGCATTTGAGATCAATTCTCTTGTATTTCCCTATAGTTCTCATGAACAAGTGACCTGGATTCTCATGACACTTATTTCTGTTGTCAGAATGTCCCTCCTTCAGTAAAAAACAATTCCCTCACATGAACTTTTCTACGTCTGATTTCTGGACAAAAAGACAAACTTAGTTTTCAATGAATTGTCTTAATATATTGATACGACTTGAGTTCTCCAACAGTCTTTTAATGGAATCTTTTGGATGCCCTTTTTTATAGAATCATGTCATCTGCCAATAGGGATAGTCTGACTTCCTCTTTCCTGATTTGGATCCTTTTCATTTCTTTTTTCTTGCCTAATGGCTCTGGCTAAAATTTCCAGGACTACATTGAATAGTAACGGTGATAGTGGGCATCTTTGTCTGGTTCCAGATTTCAGTGGGAATGCTTCCAACTTTTCCCCATTCAGTAGGATGCAGGCCATGGTTTTGTCATAAATTGCCTTGATTGTGCTGAGAAATGTTCCTTCTAAACGCAATTTGCTTAGAGTTTAAATCATGAAAGGGTGTTGTATTTTGTCAAATGCTTTCTCTGCATCTATTGAGATTATCATATAGTTTTTGTTCAGTTTTTAATGTGATGTATCACATTGATTGATTTGCAAATGTTAATACATCTCTGCATCACAGGGATAAATCCCACTTGGTATTGTGAGTTTCCTTTGTACTTTTTCTGGGTCATTTTCTGTGTTCATCTTCTTTCATAGTGATGTTCCTATTTCTGTGTTTCTGTGTGTAGCACATCCTTGAGCATCTTTTGTAAGGCTGGGTGAGTAGTTACAAATTCTTTCAATTCCTGTTCATTGTGAAAGAACTTTATTTCTCCTTCGTTCATAAATGAAAGCTTTGCAAGGTACAGTATTCTGGGTTGATAGTTTTTTTCTCTTAGGACTTGGAATATATCTCGCCATTCTCTTCTTGCCTGTAGAGTTTCTGATGAGAAGTCTGCAGTGAGTCTAATTAGATTTCCTCAGAATGTGATTTAGTGTTTCTCTCATACACATTTTAAGATCTTTTCTTTATGCTTTACTGTGGGGAGTTTTACTACAATGTGCCATGGTGAAAATCTATTCTGATTATGTTATTGGGAGTTCTGTGTACTTCCTGTACATTGCCATCTCTTTCTCCAGATTGGGAAAGTTTTCTGTTATTACTTCATTAAGAACACCTTCTAATCCTTTCTCTCTTTCCACTACTTCTGGAATTCCTAGGATCCATATGTTTGGTCATTTGATAGAATCTTGTAAATCTCCAACTGTGTTTTTTAATATTCTAACTTCCTCTTCTTTTATGTGGTCTGACTATAATATTTCAGGTATTTGTCTTCTAGTTCTGATGTTCTTTCTTCTGTCTCACCTATTCTGTTTTTAAAGCTTTCTACTGCATTTTTTATTTGATCTATTAAATTCTTCATTTCTAGTATTTCATTTTGAATTCTCTTTAATATCTCAATTTCTTGGGAGCACTTTTCATTTAGATCATGAATTTGCTTCTGGATTCTTCTAAGTAATCCGACAATTAATTTTATGAATTCTGTTTCTGGCATATCCTTGATCTCTTCATCTTCACCTTCTATCATTGAAGAGCTGTAGTGCTCCTTTGGGAGGCTCAGGGTGTCTTCCTTATTCTTATTTAGGTTTTTTCTTTGTTTTTTGGCATTTGTGTATTTTTTCTTTTTTTATCTGGTTACTTTTCTCTTTAATTTTTATCTTTGTGCTTGTGGTGAGATTTCCTTCTGATATGAGCTGCCATGGGTCTGTGCATTGCAAGTAGAAGTATGCAGCCATACTGGAGTCCAGCTCACTTCTCAATCATGGTGGGGGCAGACATGAGCTCTGGTGCACTGAACCTCAGCTACTGGGGCCCAGCTCGCTCCTCACTGGTGGATGGAACAAGTTCAAGTTTTTGATAATCAGGACTTCTTGTTGTATAGCTTGCGTGGTGGGGAGGAAATTACTCTGAAATGTTGTGGTCCTCATTCCTGGGGGGGGGGGGGAGTGGTGAGGTCGCCCCCGCAATTGATGGGCATGTGCACAGGAGGCAAAGGCGGTGGTCCCTTGCTGAAGTCCAAAAATATAAACAAGCAAAATGGCTTCTCCCAGCCAGCTGCAGGCCTGCTTTGAGGGAGAGGGGGAAGTAATGGGCGGGGAGGGTGCCCCACCTCTCTGTTTATTCCTCCATACGCTGTCTCTTTTCTCACATGGAACTTCAAATGCAGTTTGCCAAGTTCTCCCTCCCGTTGCTGTGTGTAGCTCTGTGGACCTGTGATTTCCTGTCTAACCTGGTCTGCTGGGGGCTGGTGCCAGCCTCCCCATTCCACCCCTATGCCATATCTCCTCCGCTTCTCTTCCTAATTGCTTCCTCAGCATGGACCTGCTCAGTCTCTGTTGGTCTCCTGGGTTTCTAGTCATGAATTTCCCATAGCTTTGTCTCTGGCATGTATCCTCTCTCCTTTTTAACTATCTATTTTGCCCCACATTAGTCGGATCGTTCTGTTGATATACTGCCATCTTGGGACCCCTCCCTCACAATAACCACATAGATTACTTCTTTTTTTATTATTATTATTTTTTGACAGGCAGAGTGGACAGTGAGAGAGAGAGAGAAAGAGAGAAAGGTCTTCCTTTGCTGTTGGTTCACCCTCCAATGGCCGCCACGGCTGGCGCGCTACGGCCGGCGCACCACGCTGTTCCGATGGCAGGAGCCAGGTGCTTCTCCTGGTCTCCCATGTGGGTGCAGGGCTCAAGCACTTGGGCCATCCTCCACTGCACTCCCGAGCCACAGCAGAGAGCTGGCCTGGAAGAGGGGCAACCGGGACAGAATCCGGCGCCCCGACCGGGACTAGAACCCGGTGTGCCAGTGCCACAAGGTGGAGGATTAGCCTATTGAGCAGTGGTGCCGGCCAACATAGATTACTTCTACAACAAAGTAGGAAGGGTATCTTGAGGACAAGCACTGTGCAATTGTTTGAATTAGGAGCTAAACAAGCCTTTTATTTATTTAATTTTTATTTATTTATTTGAGAGCCAGAGACAAGGCGGACAGGGAGCTCTCATCCACTGATTCACTCCTCAAATACCCATAATGGCCAGGGTTAGGTCACAGTTGAAGACAGGAGCTGGGAACATGAAGCCTCCCATGTGGGTGGCAGGAATGCAATCACTTGAGCCATCAAGTAGGAAGCAATAATCAGGAAATAGAGCTGGGAATTGAACCCAGGCCTCCAACAGGGGACCCAGGTGTCTTAACTGCTATGCTTAATCCCTGCCACTTTTTATTCTGGTTAATGAATATCTTTTCAAAGGAACGGCTTTGGCTGTTCAAAATTGGGTATTTGGTGACTGTTTATTCACAAATAAACAAGGAGAGCCTATCAATTCAAGGAAGATAAATTGACAATAGTTGTCCATGACAAAATTCAAGGTTTCAAGTGAAAATGCGAATTTTAAAATGTATATCTACCACTATGAATTTGACTGGCTTTTCTGATGTGATGGCTCATAATACTAACAAATGTGGTGTGTTTTTTTTTTTATATTGGACAAAGAAATGTGTCAAGATTTGGGAGATCTGTCTCATTCAATGAACTAATATTTTCCAAATGACCAATGTATGCTGTTAACAAAATTATGCATGGGGAAAAAAGATCCTTTTAAAATGCAAAGTACTCCTATAAATTTTAATGTTATAAAGTGTGAAAGTTCACTGGGTTTCAATTCCACAATATAATTAACTTTCAAGAAATGACAACTTGCCTAGTATTCACACAATATCCAAGAAGGAAATCCACAATGATCTGAAACAGGAATAAAAATACCCCTCCCTCATCTAGCTACACACGTGTGTGAAGCTGGATGTCTCCAGATGCTTCAACCAAAAGAACAAGGTGCAACAGACTGAATGCAAAAGTGGATTCGAGAATCCAGCTGTCTTCTGTTAAAACCAAACATGAAAAAGACTGGTGAACATGTTGAGATGTTCTTTTTCACTGTATTTTAAAATTCATTTTTAATTGATAGTAACTGTGTAAGAATACTTCAAACAGTTTGTGGAAAATGAGATTAAAAGATAAGTTTATTTTGGAGTCAAAAATAGCAATTCATGCATAGTTTTTTCATACTATGCATTTTCTGTGAACTTTCTGAAGACTCCCCATTACATGTATTCATGGGATACAATGTGAGATTTCTTATTGTATGTACATAAGGGGAACAAATTTCATCTATTTCAAATATACAGATTTAAGAGCTTCACTATACACAAGTAGAAACATTGTGGAATGATCAAATTAATTAACATATCCCTAGGCCCACCTACTTATTTCTTTGTGGTAAAAGAAATTAAAACTTAAGATTTTAGTAATTTTTAAATATACAACACTTTTTTTTTTTTTTTTTTGGACAGGCAGAGTGGACAGTGAGAAAGAGAGACAGAGAGAAAGGTCTTCCTTTGCCATTGGTTCACCCTCCAATGGCGCACCGCGCTGTTCTGATGGCAGGAGCCAGGTGCTTCTCCTGGTCTCCCATGGGGTGCAGGGCCTAAGCACTTGGGCCATCCTCCACTGCACTCCTGGGCCACAGCAGAGAGCTGGCCTGGAAGAGGGGCAACCAGGACAGAATCCGGCGCCCCGACTGGGACTAGAACCCGGTCTGCCGGTGCCGCAAGGTGGAGGATTAGCCTAGTGAGCCTCGGCACCAGCCACAACACATCTTAATTGTGGTCACCATGCCATGATTAAAACTTACTCCTGTCTAATCAGAATTGAGTTTTCTTGAACCAACATCTCCTCTTTCTCCATCTCATAAATATATGTTGTCTGTTAGGTTGTAACAAGCTTATTTTGTTATGTTTAAATGAATTAAAAGTTTTTAAATGTCTCAGTTTTACTTATATAAGAATACTGGGGGCCAGCACCACAGTGCAGTGGATTAAACTGCTTCCTGCAGTGCTGAAATCCCACACAGGCACCAGTTCCAGTCTTAGCTGCTCCTCTTCTGAGCCAGCTCCCTGCTAGTGCACCCGGGAAAGTGGCAGAAGACGGCCCAAGTGTTTGGGCCCCTGCACCCATAGGAGACCCAAATAAAGCTCCTGTCTCTTGGCTTCAGCCAGGCCCGGCTCTGGCTGATGCATTCATTTGGGGAGTGAATCAACAGACGGAAGATCTGTCTGTCTGTCTCTCCCTCTCTGTAACTCTGACTTTCAAATAAGTCTTTTTAAAAAATTGATAAATAATCTGATGTTCTCAACAACTGTTCAGAGTTTAAAGAGGTCCTGAGATTAAGAAATTTGAAAACTGCTGACATAAATAGCAAGAACCCTCAGTCTAAAATATCCAGAATAAGAAATTGAGGGATGTAGAACTACAATTTCTTTGAATTTTTAACTTACACAGACAAGAAAAATTTACTTTATATGTTAATTCTCTGTATAATTGAACATGAATTCTATAAGATTTCATCACTGAACTCTAATTTCTTACAGGGAAATTTATAATGGAAGGGGTTTTGGAGCCAAATTTGGATATCTATATTGTTGGACTATATTATTGCATTTTGCTGTTATTTTGTCATTTAATTTCCTCTCAGAATCTCTGCATTGGAGACACCAGAGTGAGCTGAAATGGACAATGTGGTTGATGATAATTTGGAATGGAAATGGAAGGACTGCAATTTCTGTCGGGGCTCCAATTTCACTGATTTCAGAGTGGTTTGCCTTTGATTTCACTAATGTTCCTTTATGACTCACTCCACAGAGTCCTGGGAGGAAAATCTACACTGCCTGCAGAGATCAGGGGGAGGCCTAAGAGACACTAGCTGGTATCAGGCACAGGGTGGGGGGAGCAGCTTTCTCTAGGAACAAGCTGGTATCTTCCCAGGTAGGAAACGACCACATTTTCAGCTGTGACCAATGCCCCCTCTCGGCTCAGAGTTCCCTTTCATGAAGATGGAGTGCTCTGAGCACATGTGCTGCCTCCCTCTCTGGCATTCACTGTGCCTCAGAGACTGGGAAGTAGGAAACTGTCCTGCTACTGAAGCTGTTTCTTCTCTCCTGGGAGTGTCCAGAGAGTTTCCTTCCATCCCAGCCACATTCTCCAAAATCCTCTCATCTGTAAAACTGATGACAGGGCCAGCACCGCAGCTCAACAGGCTGATCTTCCGCCTGTGGCGCCGGCACACCAGGTTCTAGTCCCAGTCAGGGCACCGGATCCTGTCCCGGTCGCCCCTCTTCTAGGCCAGCTCTCTGCTATGGCCCGGGAGTGCAGTGGAGGATGGCACAAGTACTTGGGCCCTGCACCCCATGGGAGACCAGGAGAAGCACCTGGCTCCTGGCTTCGGATCAGCGTGGTGCACCAGCCGCAGCGGCCATTGGAGGGTGAACCAACGGCAAAGGAAGACCTTTCTCTCTCTCTCTCTCTCTCTCTCTCTCTCTGTCCACTCTGCCTGTCAAAAAAAAAAAAAAAATGATGACAGAATGACTCCTATATGTTATCTTTTCTATCTTCTATCTCAGATAACCAGAAAGCCAGGCTAGCACACAGAAGTTATGTGTTGGGGTAACTCAAACACTGTAAAAGGACCATTGGATTCCAGAAACCACGCTCTTTCCACTTCATTACCCAGCGTCTACTTTGTGTTTTTCCATATCTCTTTGACCACAATACCTTCACTAGTAAACATTTGTGGAATGCACAGTGAATGAATAATGAACTCTCGAAAAGAGCACTATTCTAGTACTGCATTGTTTCCCACTGTGTGAATTTTTCTCTAAAATCAAGCAGAATATTTATTTCTAACTTCAAATAATGACTAGCTTAGAAAGTAAATACTGGGATTTATTCAAACTTAGTGGCCTTCTCATTAAGAAGGTATATATACAGGTAGGCATAGTGAAAAGAGCCACATCAGCTCACCCCAAATTCATTGACTTCACTTAAATAAAAACAAATGGCTCTAATAGAAAACTCACAGGTATCCACAGACTATCTGAATACTAAGCCTGTTACTCGCTTTTCTTCTTTGGCCACAGTTCAAGGAAAAGAAAGCTTGTGCCAGTTACTTCACAGATGACTGGCTCACTGTTTGCATGTTTGTATATTAAAAATAATACTTAGTAATCACCTCCTAAGTGCAAAGCCATAATGTGTGGTTCTTATATTACTTATATTTTATTACATAACAAATTAGTCCAAATCTTAGTGGCTTGAAACAACAGACATCTATCATATCAGCCAGCTTCTGTGCGTAAGGAATTTGCAGCCTAACGGGTGGAGTTTAGGTAGAAGTCTCTCATGATGGTATCTGGGGCTGCAGCCATCTGAAGAGCTGTCTGGGGCTGGGGGATCTCTAAGATGCCTCCATCACAAAACTGCTGGTAGGAGGCCTCCATCCCTCACCACAAGGACCTCTCCATGGGACTTCTGAGGTATCCTCATGGCATAAAGCTGGCTTCCCCCAGAGTGAGAGACCCACGAGTAAAAGACTACAACTGTGTATTTTTATGACCTAGCATTGAAATAATACCCCATTGTCTACCTAGGTAATCCAATTTAATGTGGGAAAGAGCTATTCAGAGAATGAATGAATGGGAGTGGGGGTCATTGGGAGCCATTTAGATAGTGGCCGCCTCAGTTCCTAACTCTTACTATAGTTTGATCATGAAGAAAACCTAAGTTTGTGAAAAATTAGTAAGTGATGTGCAGCAGAAATACATGCAGAAATATCAAATGACAAGGTCTGTCTTTTCTGAACTTGGTGGATGAATTATAGGTGACACTGGAATGTCCAGGTTTATTTTTAAGTGTGTATGTGTCATATTTCTTTCAAGTTAACATTTTTAAGATTTATTTATTTATAAGGAGAAGGAGAGAGTTCTTCCATCCATTGGTTCACTCCCCAAAAGGCCACAACAGCCAGGGCTGGACCCTGGAGCCAGAAATTTCATCTTGGTCCCCCACATGAGTGGCAGGGGCCCAAGTATTTGGACCATTGTCTGCTGCTTTCCAAGGGGTTTTAGCAGGAAGCTGGCCTGGAAGAAAAACAGCCAGCAGTCACAAGTGGTAGCTTAACCCAGTGTGCCATAAGGCCACCTACTGTCCAGGGTTTGGAGGTCAATTATATCCTCTGGAAAGATCAATTTATAAAGGTCTCATGCTCCAGAAAAAATGGTGTTAGAAGAAGGATAGTAATTTACCCACTGGACAAAATTCATTGAGCTCTTACAAAATGCTGGCTATCAGATCTTTTCTGTGGACCCTTAGAGAAATGTGGTGCTCACACTACATAAGAAAATTCAACGTGAGAAAAAAATCCAGCATGAGAAAAGTCAGGATGATTAGAAATGGCACAGCATATGTAAGAGAATGAAGTTGGGGTGTTGGTGAATAAGGAAGGGGTTTGTAGCATGTGGAGTTGAAGAAGTAGGCAGGACCCACAAGAGGTACGTCTTGTAGATTATAGGTGATAGGAATCTTTGGCTTTCATTGTCAAGAACAGTATGGTTAGATCTGTATTTTAGACAGATTATTCCAGCAGCTTTGTTCAGGACAAGTTGGAGCAAACCAGACTATGGTAAGATAGACCAAATAGAAACACTTGCTGAAGATATAAATGAGATGATGAAGACCAGACTGGGGTGAAGTGATATGGAGGAGACAAAAAGACATATTTGTCAGTTTACAGTGAATCCAGCACTAAGGATATCCACCAAGAGACAATAGGAACATTTTCCAGTAGTAAAATACAGTAAGCAAAATATGATAAAGTAAGGTCGAGATGTATTCCAAGAGCAAAAGTTAGGATATTTGAGAAGCTGGTCACTTCTACCACAGGATGCTCATTTTGTAAATCTAGGTACCTTGAAGGAAGAGGTCCAGTGTGACAACCCAGACCCTTGGGAAGTCACAAAATAACTACAGTTGGAAAGAGAAACTTGCCGACAACAAACACTAAACTGCAGCACATCTATGGACTGCTACTGATGTCCGACTCTTAGCATAAACCAAGAGTCAAGATCTTTCCTTTTACATCAGCCTCCATATTTCCCTGAGTAAAAAGCAGTCATATAAATATGCACTGGGAAGCTGACATTTTTCACATAGAAATATGGCTGCAGCACCACCTCTAATCATGACATCCTGCCTTTCGATTCTTGTAATTTTCATATCAGGAAATTCTATTTGCTTTTTTTCCCAAACCCATTTTCTTTTTTTTAATTAATTAATTAATTAATTAATTTGAAAGGCAGAGTCAGAGAGAGAGAGAGGTCTTCCATCCACTGGTTTACTCCCCGAATGGCTGCAACAGCTGGAGCTGCACTGATCCAAAGCCAGGAGCCAGGAGCATCTTCTGGGTCTCCCACGTGGGTGCAGGGGCCCAAGGACCTGGGCCATCTTCTACTGCTTTCCCAGGCCACAGTAGAGAGCTGGATCAGAAGTGGAGCAGCCGGGACTAGAACCAGCGCCCATATGGGATGCCGGCACTGCAGACGGCAGTTTCACCTGCTATACCACAGCGTCGGCTCCCAAACCCACTTTCAATAATTGTTCTTTAATTAAAACATGACAAACATACTTCACATTCTGTTTCTAATTATTTTCGTGTCTACTGACTTTGCAAGTCTACATCTGTACTTTGTTTCTGGCTGCTGACTTTTGTTTGTAATGGCTTGCTTTTGCTTAATTTATTTTCATTATAAAATATTTTTCTTCAGAAGTTTCTGGGAATGCTTTGATATCGTGGTCTAAATTGTGTTCATCTAAACTAGAAAATATTTCCATTTGTTTCTGTCAGCTTCCTGGGGGCACCACCAACCCAAACACTATTCTAAACTAAGTTTTTCACACCCAACAGGCAGAAGAATTTTGGTCCCAAGCCCTTGTGCTTACAGGCAGACATTTTCACCTCCAATTCACTGGAAACTAAGACTGAGACAGGTATGTATCTCCTGTCCATATCTTTATTAGGACAAGTTTGGTTCAGGGCTTCAGGGCTGTTAGATTTATGCAGGAATTCTGACATGGTCTCCTTTCTCTGTTTGGTGCCCAAACTTTATCTCCTGACCCTGCAAATTTATCCTAGTAAAATCCAGAAAACAAGAACCCAGATCTACTTCTGTATATAAAGACAATTGAAAATGAATCTTAATGAAGAATGGGATGTGAAAGGGAATGGGAGATGGGATGGTTGCAGGTGGGAGGGAGGTTTTGGGGGAGAAAGCCACCATAATCCAAAAGTTGTACTTTCAAAATTTATATTTATGAAATAAAAGTTTTTTTAAAAAAGAACCAGATCTACTACATATCTCCATGTTTAACATGGCTCCAGCACCACCACCTTTCTCTTATAGATTTGTTCTTTTCACGAGATTTCTAGAAGGACCCTAAGAAATTCTAGCTCCACCTATATTATCAAAGATGTGAGCGGTTGCTTTCTCTTTTTCTTTTTTTTACATAGAATTTTTAGGGTGCTCTACTGGGAGAGGTCCCTCCGAGCACCTACTTACTTTGAAGAAACTGGAAGTTACAGCTATATTTTGTATCACGCCACGAGGAAGACAAGTCATTCACTTACATTTTGTACTTGAGACTTGATCAACAAAGAAGACAGCTGGAATAAAGAAGTCAAGAAAGCCAAGTTTCATTTGTTCCATGATGTCGACCTAAAGGGACATAAGGAAAGCCTGAGGAGTGTCAGACAAGTCAGCATCTAGAGGGCGATTAGGAAGCAAAAGGTATCAATGGATGAGATCACTGCTTAATGTCTTAAACAACAGTGAAGACAAAGCCCACATAACTGAATGCATTACATCTTTAAGTAAGAGTTATGTTGTAATATGTCAGATGGGCATAGTCTCTCAGAAGAGAAAAGGCAAGTGATCTTCCATGGAATACTTTGGGCTCAGAGACTGGCAGGCTTCTGGAGGCACAAGGTGGGCTGTAGACTCATCATGACTCAGGTGAGACAGCTGCTCATGGGCTTCCAGCAACTTATCTGTTGGAGTAAGTACATCCACCACTGGCTGGATTTCCAGAACAAAAGACTGACCCCCATCCATGTGGCATACCGGCATCACAGGCCTGCCAGGCACAGTGCTAGCCCCAAAATTCTCTTTTCATTTCTTTTATTTTTAATTTTTTTTTAACAGGCAGAGTTAGACAGTGAGAGAGAGAGACACAGAGAGAAAGGTCTTCCTTTTCCATTGGTTCACCCCCCAAATGGCCGCTACGGCCGGTGCGCTGCGCTGATCCAAAGCCAGGAGCCAGGTGCCTCCTCCTGTTTCTCCCATGCGGGTACAGGGCCCAAGCGCTTGGGCCATCCTCCACTGCCATCCTGGGCCACATCAGAGAGCTGGACTGGAAGAGGAGCAGCCGGGACTAGAACCCGGGGTATCAGCACCACAGGCGGAGGATTAGCCAAGTGAGCCGCAGCACCGGCCTTAATTGTTCTTACATATAGAAGCTCCTGACTTCGGACTGGCACAGCACCAGCTGCAATGCTCCAGCCGCCGGGTGTAGCAGCCATTTGGGGGGGTGAACCAATGGAAAAGGAAGACCTCTCTCTCTCTCTCTCATTCTGCTTGTCAAAAAAAAAAAAAAGATTTATAATTTGAAAGGCAGAGTCACACAGAGAGGCAGAGAGAAAGAGAGAGAGAGAGGTCCTCCATCCTCCGGTTCACCCCCAAACTGGCCACAACGGCTGGAGCTGCACCGATATGAAGCCAAGAGCCAGGAGATTCCTCTGGGTCTTCCACACAGGTGCAGGAGCCCAAGGACTTGGGCCATCCTCCACCACTTTCCCAGGCCACAGCAAAGAGCTGGATCAGAAGTGGAGCAGCTGGGACCTGAACTAGCACCCATATGAGATCCCGGCACTGCAGGCAGCAGCTTTATCTGCTACGCCACAGCGCTGGCCTCAAAATTCTCTTTTCAATAATCAAGCTTAGAAACCAACATTTTCCGGGTTCTAGTCCCGGTTGGGGCACTAGATTCTGTCCCAATTGCTCCTCTTCCAGTCCAGCTCTCAGCTGTGGCTTGGGAAGTCAGTGAAGCTTGGGCCCTGCACCAACATGGGAGACCAGGAGGAGCACCTGGATCCTGGCTTCGGATCGGTGCAGCGCGCCAGCCATAATGGCCATTTGGGGGGAGAACCAATGGAAGGAAGACCTTTCTCTCTGTCTCTCTCTCTCACTGTCTAACTCTGCCTGAAAAAAAAAAAAATGAAAAAAAAATGAAAAAAAAAAAAAAACAGCATTGTGGCATAGTGGGAAAAGCCAGCTTGTGTTCCAGCTGCTCCTCTTCCAATCCAGCTCCCTGCTAATGGCCTGAGAAAAGCAGCCAAAGATGGCCCAAGTAGTTGGGCCCCTGCCACCTACATGAGGGACCTGGATGCAGTTCCAAGCCCCTGGCTTTGGCCTGACCCAGCCCCAGCCCCAGCCCCTGCAGCCACTTGGGGAAGTGAATCAGTGGATAAAGACCTCTCTCTCTCTCTCTTTTTCTCTCTCTCTCTCTCTCAGTCTCTCCCTCACTCTCAGTAACTCTTTCAAATAAATAAATATATCCTTTTTCTTTGTTTTTTTAAAGATTTATTTATTTGAAAGAGTTACACAGATAGGAGAGGCAGAGAGAGAGAGAGGTCTTCCATCCGCTGGTTCACTCCCCAGATGGCCGCAACAGTCAGAGCTGCGCCGATCTGAAGCCAGGAGCTTCTTCTGGGTCTCCCACGTGGATGCAGGGGCTCAAGGACTTGGGCCATCTTCTACTGCTTTCCCAGGCCATAGCAGAGAGATGGATCAGAAATGGAGCAGCCTGGGTCACAAACCAGCGCCCATAAGGGATGCCGGTGCTTCAGGCCAGAGTGTTAACCCGCTGTACCACAGTGCTGGCCCCAATAAATAAATCCTTAATAATCAGTCTTAAAAATACGTCTTGGTGGCTACTTATTATTACTATGACTACAGAATAATTCATATTTTCCTAGGAATATGGGAACTGCTGGTATAAGAAAATGTCATCAAGAAAATCATGCAATGATTTGTTGAATTAAATCTCAACAAAATACCTATATTTTTAGATAGAACTAAAATCTTCAATTTTGCATTGACCTACCATGGCCTCAATTACACACACACACACACACACACACACACGTATATTCACTCCATGAGGAAGAAGCAATGACAAGAAAATTTGGGGCCCTTGGCTAATTGAATCTATCATACCTTCTGCAACACCAACACTGTGCAGCCAAAGTAATACCTAGAATGCTCACCTTCTCACAAATCATAAAGCAAAGTCCTCAACAAAAATGATTTCATCATTGACCAAGTCTTTGTAGTAAAGGAAAAATGGAGGCATGCAGCCTAAAAGACTTTTAAACAAAATCTGAAATAAAAAATATGCTTAAGGGGAGGGTGTTTGGATGAGAAGAGGCCCGTGTAAGAGTGCAACTCCTATCTGCACCTCTTAACTCTAGCTTCCTGCTAATGCAGACTTAGGGAGGCAACAATGCTAATGCAAGTAACTGAGTTCCTGCCATCCACAAGGGAACCCTGGATTGAGCTGCTAACTCTTGACTTTAGCCTAGCCCAGCCCCTGCTCTAGTGGGCCTTTGAGGAGTAAAACAGCAAGTAGGAGCTCTCTCTGTCCGCTCGTCTGCCTGTCTGTCTCTCTCTCTCTCTTTGCCTCTCAAATAAATTTAAAGAGTATATTATGCTTTATACTTACTGAATTAGATAAAATAGACATCTTTGTAATTAACACCAATTACATAGAAATCAAAATACAATGAGATAGCTCAATTATTGTGTAGATGCTGAGATAACTCAAATACCATAGATGCTGAAATTATGTATCTGGCATAACACCTAATTCACAATGCACTGCTGTGTAGTGGTTAAGAGCACAACCCCAGAGCCCGAATGCTTGACACCAAAGCTGGGCTCTGTAAATAACTTCATTTCTTCATCTACTATTATGGACTGAATTGTATCCTCTCAAAATTCATATGTTGAAGTTATAATCCTTAGTTTCTCAGAATAAGACTTTATTTGAAGACAGAGTTTTCACAAATGTAATTTAAATTAAATGGAGGGGCTGCATTGCGGCACAGCGGGTTAAGGGGCTTCTTGTGACACTGGTATCCCACACGAGAGTGCTGGGTCAGTCCCGGCTGCTCTGCTTCCCATCTAGCTTTCTGCTGATGCTCCTGGGAAGGCAGCAGCAGATGATGGCCCAGAGACTGGGATGTAGCTCCTGTCTCCTGGCTTCAGCCTGGTCCAGCCCCAGCTGTTGCAGCCATTTGGGGGAGTGAACCAGCAAATGGAAGATCTTATCCTTTCTGTCTCCCTCCGTCTCCATCACTCTGCCTTCCAAACAAATGAAATAAATATTTTTAAAAAGTAATTGGGTTCACTTGGGTGAGCTCTAATCTGACTATAAGAGGAGATGAAGACTCAGTGGGATGACCATGTGAGGACATGGCAAGAGGGTGGCCATCTGCAAACAAGGAGAGAGACCTCAGGAGAACTCACTGATGACATCCTGATCTAGGACATTCAGCTTCCAGAACCATGAGAAAATCGGTTTCTATCATTTAAGGCTGCCTGTCTGTGTTATCTTGTTATGGCAGCCCTAGCAAAATACTACATCTGCTAAATGGGATAATTCTGAATCCACCTCAGAGGGCAGTTGTGAGGATGCAATTAATTAATAAATGAAGAAATGATAGTGGCTAACAGTAACTGACCTCTTACAATATGCCCTAGCCCTGAAATCAAAATCTCTACACAACAGCTACTCATTCAGTGTGGTTACTATGTATCTTTATGATTTTTTAAATATTTGTTTATTTATTTGAAAGGCAAAGTTGCAGAGAGGAAGAGGCAGAGAGAAAGAAAAAAAGAGGTCTTCAATCTGCTGGTTCACTCCCCAGACGGCCACAATGGTCAGAGCTGGGCCAATCTGAAGCCGGAAGCCAAGAGCTTCTTCTGGGTCTCCCACATGGGTGCAGGGGCCCAGAGACTTGGGCCATCCACCACTGCTTTCCCAGGCCATAGCAGACAGCGGGATCAGAAGCAGAGCAGCCAGGACTCGAACTGGTGCCCATATGGGATGCTGGCACTGTAGGTGGTGGCTTTACTCACTACACCACAGCACCAGCCCCTCTTTATGATTTTTAAATCTATATTTTCTCAGTGAGAAAAAAATGCTATTTTAACTGCAACTTGGATTTGGTTTTAAATATTAACTATTTATTTCTCACTTTCCTCTGAACTTGGGAAAGAGCATCATCCTCTATTTTGAGAGGCTGCCATCATCAGCATGTGGCAAGTTCCAATTTGAAGAAGGAGAATAACTTACTTAGCCACATCTAGTCCATTACATCAAGCAAGAACAGGGAAATTCGTGCTGTTCTGTGTGCCAGGCAATAATTCACTACATTCGAAAGATTATCAGTTTTGACTCACCATTTCTCTTTTCAGAGCTCCTCACCTAACTCTGTCTTTTCCTGGAGTGGTAGGGAGTTGGACATACATTTTTAATTGCTGTAAGAAGAGACAATTTGCACTGGAGGTAGAGACAGCTGGAATCAAAGGATGGTTTTGAAAGAGGCAGAAAGGAGGCAAGGAGAGCAACTAATACATTTGCCTGGACGGTGCAGGGAGTGAACACAAGATGATGTATACATTGAACACTTGACTGTGACTAAATGCACGTTATAATATGGTGATGAACGAGCATTTCTGGTGGTGAATTTTAGCATCTGTATGTAAGAACAATTGAAGGGGTAGCTTTGTGGCACACCAGGCTAACTGTGCATTGGGTTCAGTCTCACAGCCTGAGACTCTGGCATCCCATATGTGCATCAATTCAAGTTTCAGCTCCTCTACTTCCAATCCAGTTCCCTATTAATGTGCCTGGGAAAGCAGTGAATGATAGCCCATGTGCACGGGCCTCTGAAACCAATGTGGAAGACCTGGATGGAGTTCCAGGCTCCTGGCTTCAGACCAGTCCAGCCCCAGCCATTGTGGCCACTTGGGGAGTGAACCAGTGGATGGAAGCTAGCTCACTCTTTTTTTCCTTTCTCTCTCTCTCTCTCTCTCTCTCTCTCTTTCTTTCTCTTTCTGTCTGTCTGCCTTCCTTCCTTCCTTTCTTCTCTCTCTCTCTCTCTCTCTCCCCTCCCCCCATAACACTTCCTTTCAAATAAATAAGTAAATCTTTAATTAAAAAAAAAAAGGCTAAGAGGCAAAGAGCATTTAAGGTGATCCTAGAAAATCTGAAAAGACTCCTAAAATGATACTGAAGAGATCATCTGGCAAGTGACCTTCTAAGAAAATTTTCAAGTAAATCTTCCTCTGGCCCAGTAGAAAAACCTCATGCAAGGGCACATTATTCAGCTTTCTGTCACTATAATGAAATGCCCAAGGTAATCAACTTTATAAGGTAAAAAATGCTATTTAGCTCATAGTTTTGAGAGGTTCAAAGTCCAAGGTCAGGCAGCCTCATTTGGTTTTGCCTCTGTTTAGGTTGGCACAGCATGGCAGGCATGCATGTTGGATGGAACAGAGAGAGGAAGGGAGACCTGGGTCCTCCAGTCCATCTCTAGGACACGCCCCCAGTAAGCTCAGGACCTCCCTCTAGGCCCCATCATTTAAAGGTCCACAGCACCTGCCAACTTGCCACCCTGGAGGTCAAGCCTTTACCTGTGGACCTTCCAGGGATTTCCAAGGTGATAGCCAAAATACAGCCATTGGAATACAGACGTGAAAGGCCATCAGCCTAAAGCAGACATGCTGAACTCTTCTCTACTCTCACCCTGGAAAAGAGAGGAACTGCCTGTGGTAAGGATTACTAACATGGATTAATGGGCAGAAAGGCAAGTTTGGATTTCAGAAGACCTCTGAAGCCCATTTCAATGTTTCAGGGACATGCAATAATTTAAAAAGCCAACAACACAGAGGCTCGTGGAAGTCCACCTGACTTTGCTTTAATGAGTACTTGAAAATCACATGTAATGAGGACATGTGAAGTGTTTAGATACTGTGAGTGATTTACATTTTTTCATTTTAGTAACTTAAATAGTTTTCATGTTGTCCCTTATCTTAATCAAATATTTTTTGACTAATACACAAAGGTAAACTTCAGCACAACCTCTAGACCAAACTGTCATAAATTCCATATTTATTGCCTCAGGTAATTGGATTCTTTGGTGTTCTCTGTCTTACCATCCTCACTCCTAACTAACTCTCCCCCCAACCAAGAGGAGTGCCCCATAAATTTGCTGGAAACAATCTTGCAGGAATAGCACCAACTTCTTAGTTTGTGAGTTATTTGCAGTAGGTTCTTAATGTATAGTTTAATTTAACTCAATATATTAATTCAGTAATTTTGTGCCCAATGTTGATTTTTCTCCACAAGACACAAGCTCCATAAAAATTAAAAGACAAAAATACAAACAAAAAACCTTTTCTTCCATCCAACTTGGTTGAGGTGGAATTAAATTGCCCCCAATAATATTTCCTGTTATGAGGTATTTCAAGTACAAAATACCTGGAATTCCAAAATATATGGGGTCTTCAAAAAGTTCATGGAAATTTATATCATGAAAAAATGCATGGGTCGTGAAACACTTTTGCACCAAAATAGACTTATCTTTTAATTCCATTTTTCTAAAAATAATCAAACTTCTGAGATATCTTCATATATTGAGAGTCCAAACACAAATTTTAAATACCCTGGACTTCTTTCTGCATCACAATTAGGGAAGGAAAGCTGAAGTTTGGCTTGTTGACTAGGAAGATTCTGAAAAGTGCAACTTCATTTTGCATACATATGATTACTAGCTGAGGGTTCATCACAGATTTATGAATAGCCTGACTAAAAAATACAGGGCTTCTTCACCAAGCTGTTAATTGAATTTGAGTTAGAGTCATCAGAGTAACTGTCAATCTGATTTGTATGTAAATCCTATAACCTTTGTCTACACTCCTGCAGAACAGTGGCCTTTCTCCTTCTCATTTGTAGAGCTCTTTATTTAGAGGAGCACTAAGCCTGTGATTACAAAGTGAACTGAACAAATCTTATTGCAAAAACTTAAAAGCAAAAAAAGAAAGGAAAGAAGGAGGAGGGAGAAAAAGAGGGAGAAGGGAAGGAGAGAGGAAAATAGTGTTATATTTTTAGAATGCTTTCTATAAAATACATGAAATCTCTTCTCTTTATATTAATAAAATATAAAAATATGAATCCAAAAAGAACAAGAAGGAATGAATATAGAACCCCTAGTATGTATAAATTAGTACTCTAGTGGTTTTATATATATTTCATCTTTCCATTTAATTCATTGTATTATTGTCCATATGCTTTATAAATAAAGAAACTGAGTTTCATAAAGAACAATTAAAAAAAAAAGACATCACTGGGAAAATGAAGTCTTGGGCTTAGGGTTACATTAAGAGTAAGTTTGATGGGGCTGGCACTGTGGTACAGTGGGTTAACGCCCTGGCCTGAAGTGCAGGCATCCCATATGGGTGCCAGTTCTAGTCCCGGCCGCTCTTCTTCCAATCTAGCTGTCTGCTGTCGCCTGGGAAAGCAGTAGATGGTTCAAGTCGTTAGGCTCCTGCACCCATGTGGGAGACCCAGAAGAAGCTCCTGGTTCCTGGCTCCTGGCTCCTGGCTTCAGATCGGCACAGCCCCAGCCATAGTGACCAGCTGGGAAGTGAACCAGCGGATGGAAGACCTCTCTCTCTCTCTCTCTCTCTCTCTCTCTCTCTCTCTCTGCCTCTCCTCTCTCTGTGTAACTCTGAAATTTCAAATAAATAAATAAATCTTTAAAAAAAATAAGTTTGATGATTTGCAGACTCAATTGTTTAGTTGATGACTTTCAAATTCATCAGACCAGTGGTTTCATTGAACTGACTACTAATTCATTTTAGAAAATGGATAGTTAGGGGCTGGCGCTGTGGCACAGAGGGTTAAGACACTGTCTGAAGTGCCAACATCCCTTATGGGTGCTGGTTCAAGTTCCAATTGCTCCACTTCCAATCCAGCTCCCTGCTAATGTGCCTGGAAAATCAGCAGAAGATGGTCCAAGTCCTTGGGCCCCTTCATTCACATGAGAGACCCAGAAGAAGCTCTTGTCTCCTGGCTTCAGGCCTGGCCCAGCCCTGGCCATTGTAGCCATTTGGGGAGTGAATTAGCAAGTAGATCTCTCTCCTTGTCTCTTCTCTCTGTAACTCTGACATTCAAGTAAATAAATAAATCTTTAAAAGGAGACAGAGACAGAGAAAGTTAGCCCTGCATGTAGGACTTAAGTTACCATCCTCATTGCCTTCAAGCTAGGTAGCTATAGGCCCCTCCATTTGTTAGCTGTTGCAATTTCTATTTGCATGCTTCCTGATCCATCTCTGACAATCTCACATAAAATACATGTAATCAATGAAGAATCATTGTCATAATCAGTAGTAATGTCATAAACTGCTATGAGACGCTGCAACCAGCAAACTCAGGATGAGAATGGAAAATAAAAATTGTGAAGTAAAGGTGTCAGTTTCCAGACTGAGAGAGAGGCCTCCCCATTGTCTCTGCTCAGTGATGGAAATTGTTATTACCCAGATAGATACTGAAGAACAGCAGGAAAGTTGACTTGTATCACCACAATTTCATCACAATTAATGCATACAGTGACTTGGAGCGTTAATTTGTTATCAGTGTAACCACATGAAAGTTATCAACATAATTTCCTCTGACAAGCATTCATTCCAGGAAAGAAGAAAAAAATGAAGCCTCTGCAGTTTGTTATCAGACATCTGCAAACTGTTTTTTCTTCTCCCACACAATCTGCAGGTATTCCAGGCTGGCTGGATAACATAATGGTATGCAAAGGGAAGGCTGTGATTTACTGAGACAGACCCTCTTGTACAAACACAGCAAGGTTCATTATCACTTCTAGAAAGTGTCTCTGACAGGGGTGACAATTCATGTTATAAATAGTGTTTTCTAAAGATCCAGCAACAAACTGAGCTAGGCTTGGGATTTGAAAACACATTTCAGGCAGACCAGGGTGATTCAGTATGCACTGTGGAATTAGCTCGGCATTCTAATGGTGCTCAACATTTATTGTTACCTAATCGCAGAGAATGACAACTAGAAGAGGAAAACAATATGTGTAAGAGAATGAAATTTGCCAGATAGAGAGAATTCAACATCTTGACCAGTTTCAGCATCTCCTGGAAAAGTTTTTGTCAGCATATAAGAGGAGGAAAAGAAGGAACGCTCCCTCTTCCTTCTGTTCTTTTGTTGATCCTTTTACTTGCTGTTTGGGCTGCAGACTAATCCATGAGTCATTCTGCACAGACAGGAGGATGGGAGTGGGAGGAGCGGAAATGGAAGCAGGCCTCTCTTATCTATTTGTAAGGGCTTTATTTGAAAAAGTCTAAATATAATTGAAGCTAATATTATTAGCATGCATCAGCTCCTGGATTTTTTTTAAGATCCATTTGTTTGATACATTCATTTTCATAAAAGCTTTTGCATGAGTTTGATGCTTTTAACTTTCACTCTATCAACAGGAAAGTGGTCAGGAAGAAAAATGAATATTCCGGGGCAGCACAAGCTTCTTGTCTAAAGATCTCTACCGAATCCCTGACGTACAACACTGGAGTCTCCCTGTTGTGGAGGCAGGTGCTGTGATTCCAACTGAACAGGAATCGAGGTTTCCCTTTTAGAAGGATGCTTTTCCCCAAATGCCCGAAATCCAGAAATACTGAAGAAAGGGTTTGACAATTTTAGAAGTTTTTATGGTTAATCTACCAATAGTTACACATCTGACTTAGTATTTCTGGAAACATCTTTACTTGAAGGCAGCAGGTGGCATATCCCACCAGTAGAGCAACTGGGTTTCATGCAACCAAATGTGTCCTGCCAATTTTAGTTTTTGAATAGAGTAGAAAAGAGATGATCACTCATCCAAAGTAGAGAGAGAGGGAGGATTTTTAAGTGTTGAGGATGCATTCTCAAAACAGTCAAGTGCTTAGAGCAGGGAAGCAGATATTTTTGAGGTCAAATGAATTTAAGATATTTACAACTGCTGCTTTTTTGTGGCTAGGAGAAGATCTTGAAGGGTAAAATTATTCCCTCCAAGTTTCTTGTTTAAGGCTCCTGTCTTTGGCTACAGACACAAGTAAAACTAAGATGATGGAAACCTCAAGTCCAAGAGCCTGGTGGAACATTAACATATTTTCCAAACAGCTGGAAAAGATTTAATATCTTGTAACACTGTTTCCCATGAGAACTACATTACCACCAGACTGATGATTCAAGGGCATGTGACCTAACCTATAGTCTAATACCAATTTAATCACTGGGTCACCTGTACAAAAGGAAAAATAGGGGCCAGCATTATGGTTCAGCAGGATAACACCCTGGCCTGAAGCACCGGCATCCCATATGGGCACCGGTTTGAGATCCAGCAGCTCCACTTCCAAACCAGTTCTCTGCTATGGCCTGGGATAGCAGTAGAAGATGGCCCAAGTCCTTGGGCCCCTGCACCCACGTGGAAGACCTGGAAGAAGCACCTGGCTCCTGGCTTCAGATCGGTGCAGTTCCGGCCGTTGCGGCCAACTGGGGAATGAACCATTGGATGGAAGATCTCTCTTTCTCTCTCTCTGCCTCTCCTCTCTCTATGTAACTTCGATTTTCAAATAAATAAATCTTTTTAAAAAAGGAAAAATAACCTCAAAAAACATTTGATGTTTTTGAGAGGAGAAAAGGGGAGACTTGAACAAGCATTTTTCAAGAAAGGAAATTCAAATGGCCAACAGATCACTAGCCATCAGGGAAATGCAAATCAAAACCACAGTGAGGTTCACTCTGGTTAGAATGGCTTCAATACAGAAATCAACAAATGAGAAATGCTGGTGAGAAGGTGGGGAAAAAGGTACTCAGGTCCACTGTTAGTGGGGATGTAAACTGGTATAGCCACTGTGGAAGACAGAAATCTGAATGCAGATCTACCATATGATTCAGCCATCCCACTCCTGGGAATTTACCCAAACCAAAAGAAATCAGTATATGAGTTATCTGTACCTCCATGTTCACTGCAGCACAATTCATAATAGCTCAGATACAGAATCAACCAGATGCTCATCAACTGTTGACTGGATAAAGAAATTATGGTATACATACACTATAGAGTACTACTCAGCTATAAAAAATAAAGTAAAATCCTGTCTTTTGCAACAAGATGCAACTGGAAACCATTATGCTTAGTGAAGTAAGCCAATCCCAAAAAGACAGATACCAAATGTTTTTCGTGATCTGAGGTAACTAACAGAGTACCTGAAATGCAATATATTGGAGTGAAATAGACATTTTGAAATTCAATGATTGTTTATAGCCCTTGTCTCTTCCATTGAGGAACAGTGCTTTTTATTTCTCCTAATACTATTTTTTGGATTCTTTTACTTAGTGTAGGGCTAACTATATGATCATTAAGTATACTGAAAACAGATCTTCATAAAATTTAAGAATGGGAATGTGAGAGGGAGGAGGAGGAAGTGTGTATATATGAAATACATGAAACTTGTATAACAAATATTTTTTAAGTGAAGGAGAAAAGGAGGGGAAAGGAGAGGGAAGGAGGTTTGGAGAGAGAAAAGGGAAGAGAAGAAGAGAAAAATCTAATATCACTGTATTCTTAGAATTGTATCTATGAACTACATTGAACCTGTTAAAAACTTAAAGAATTCAAAGGGGAGCCAATGTTGTAGTTTAATGGGTTCCATGGCCTGTAAAGCTGGCATCCCATATGGGCCACAGCTCAAGTTCTAGCTACTCCACTTCCAATCCAGCTCCCTGCTAATGTGCCTAGGAAAGCAGCAGCAGATGACCCAAGTACTTGGGTCCCTTTCACCCATATGGAAGACTCGGATAGAGTTCCGGGATTCTAGCTTGGCCTGGCCCAGACACAGATGTGGCCATTTCAGGAGTGAACCAGCAGACAGAAGATCTCTCTGTCTCTGCCTCTCTCTGATCAACTCTGACTTTCCAATAAATAAATCTGTTTTTAAAATTCAAAGGAATGATTATAAACAAACTCAATGAGATACAAGAGAATAGAGTGTAATGAAGTTAGGAAAATAATTCATGATGTGAGTGAAAAATTCAGCAGAGAAATAAAATCTTGACAAAGAACCAAACAGAAGTCTTGGAAATGAAAGACTCCATAAATCAAAATATGTATATATATATATATATAAAATTGAAAGACTCAATAACAGACTAGAACAAATAGAATAACGAATATCTGAACTTGAATACAGGTCTTATGAAATTTCCCTGTAGGATTTCTTGAACTCTTTACTTAGTATGAAGTTAATCTTTTCTGAGAGTATCAATTGTTAAATCAACAATAGGAGTTACTGTGCACTTGCTTCCCATGTAGAACCTCTGTCCTTAATGAGTTATACTATGAGAATTAACAGTAAAACTAGTCTTCAAACAGTACTTTATACTTTGTGTATCTGTGTGGGTGCAAACTGTTGTAATCTTTACTTAGTATAGAGTTGATCTTCTGTATATAAAGATAATTAAAATGAAGCTTAATGAAGAATGGGATGAGAGAGGGAATAGGAGGTAGGATGGTTTGGGGGTGGGAGGGCAAGTATGGGGGGAAGAACCACTATAATCCATATTTATTAAATAAAATCTTTCAATTAAAAAAAGAAGTTAATCTTATATGTATAAAGTTCATTGAAAATAGATCTTAGTAAAAATAAGAATGGGCATAGGAATAAAGGTGGGAGGGCAGGTATGATGGGAAGAATCACCATGTTCTGAAAGTTGTATTTATAAAATGCATAAAGCTTGTACACCTTAAATAAAAGTTTTCGGGGGGGGGGGGGGAGACGTTTCCCTGTAAGACAGAAAAGAAATTAATGAAAATGAAGACAGCCTCAAAGACACTTGGGATATAATTAAATGAATAAGTACTTAAATTTTGAATATATCATTAAGGGAAGGAGAGGGGAATGGCACACAATTAGGCATAGAAAACCTGTTAGTGAAAACCAAATTGTGGGGCCAGCACTGTGGCACAGTGGATTGAAGCCCTGGACTGAAGTGTCGGCATCCTCTATGGGTGCCAGTTCTAGTCCCGGCTGCTCCTCTTCTGATCCAGCTCTCTGCTATGGCCTGGGAAAGCAGTAGATGGTGGCACAGGGCCTTGGGCCCCTGCACCCATGTGGCAGACCCAGAAGCTCCTGGCTCCTGCCTTCAGAGAGACGCAGCTCCAGCCGTTGCGGCCAACTGGGGAGTGAACCATCGGATGGAAGAGCTCTCTCTCTGTCTCTACCTTTCTCTGTAATTTTGTCTTGCAAATAAGTAAAATCAATCTTTAAAATAAAAAACAAAATGCAGCTGAAAATATTTTAAATTTATAAACATATCTCACCAAGAATATAGATATAGGGCTAGCCTTGTGATGTAGCTGGTAAAGCCACCCACTGCAAAGCCAGCATCCCATATTGTCACCAGCTCAAGTCCCAGCTGCTCCACCTCCAATCCATCTCCCTCCTAATGGCCTGGGAAAAGCAGCAAAAGATGGCCCAAGTGTTTGGACCCCTGCACACCACATGGGAGACCCAGAAGAAGCTCCTGGCTCCTGGCTTCAGCGTGGCCCAGCTTCAGTTGTTGCAAATACTTGGGGATTAAATCAGCAGGTGGAAGATCTCTCTTTCTCTCTCACTCACTCATTCCTCTCTCTCTCCCTTGCTCCCTTCTTCCCTCCCCTCTGTAACTGACTTTCAAATAAATAATCTTAAAAAAACAGATTGTAGATTTAGTAAATCATACAAAGAATAATACAAAATAGTCAAGATTCAGCTAAACAAATAAAACACTTCCAAATCTTTGAAGTCCTCTCTACACGTTTCCCAAGTTGCCTCCCAATCCTCCACTCCCACATTATTAAAAAAAATTATGGATTTTGTGCTTATCATTTCCCTTGTTTTTATTTACAGTTTTACCACACAGTTGGTCCTCATTAGTTGTGAATCATCCACTTGCCAAAACTGACTTGTAACTCAAAACTCAATCCTCATGGCACCTTCAGATATGTGCAAAGAGGTGGTTCAAAACATGGTCCCGCCTGAGGCTGAACACAGTGATTTGACTTCTTGTTTACACTCTCACACTTTACTAAACTAAAAGTGTCCTTTTAGTTGTCTCATTAGTGCCACATTTTTGGTAATTTTCCACTTTTTGTTGGTGACTTCACTGTTTAGAATGGTCCCTAGCTATAATGATAAGGTTGTCTATATTCCTAAGTCCAAAAAGGGTATGATGTGCTTTATGGATAAAGTACACATGCCTTTAAAAAGCTTCATTCATTCAGGCATGCGTTATAGTGCTGTTGGCAATGACTGCCATGCTAATGAATCAATAACATATATTTAATATGATATTTTGCATTTAAACACATAAAGTTATACATAAACTGGTTAACAAAAATGTTGTGACCAGAGACTCAAAAATCTAAACCTTTATTTACCCTGTTTAGCAATGATTCAATATTTGCTAGTTTAGGGATCTCATTGATTTCATAAGCTATAACTCTCACAAATAATGAGAATTGCCTAAATCTATATATTAGTAGGCATTATATTTTAAAATTGTAGATATTTTTCAAGATACATTATTTTCGCAATGTGCATGTCTATTTTTTACTACAACAAAAGTCTTTTTTCACTACTATGGCTGTGAAATTCATCCACATTGACATATATAAATACAGTTCATTTATTTTCACATGCCTTGGTATATTCCAGTGCATGAAGATACCATAATTCTTCATCCAGACTTTTGTTGGTGGCCATTTATGTAATTTTTTCTTTGAATTACAGGCATTGCTTTGAACTGGAAATATAATTATTTAGGTCCCCTCATACACATGAACAAGTATTTCTTAAGAATATATATATTATGAAAATGTTGAATTATTGGGTCTTGAGGATTCTGCATCACCAAATTTATGAGATTATGCCACATTGTTCAGTTTTACCAGTATCTGGTTCTGCCAATGTATTAATAATTCTATTGACCACATTTGCACAATACCTTATATTATTAATCTATTTAATTTTTTGATGGTTTGGTGGACATAAAATATGGTATCTCATTGCATTTACATTTTCTTTTTTTTAAGATTTATTTTTATTTATTTGAAAGACAGAGTTAGAGAGAGGTAGAGCCAGAGAGAGCGAAAGAGAGAGAGAGAGAGAGAGGTCTTCCATTCTGCTGGTTCACTCCCCAAATCACCGCAATAGCCAGAGCTGGGCCAATCCGAAGTCAGGAGCCAGGAGCTTCTTCCAGCTCTCCTACATGGGTGCAGGAGCCAAAGGAGTTGGGCCATCTTCTGCTTTCCCAGGCCAAAGCAGAGAGCTGGTTTGGAAGTGGAGCAGCCAGGACTTGAACCGGCGCCCATATGGGACGCTGGCGCTGCAGGCTGGGGCTTTAACCCACTGTGCCACAGCACCGGCCCCTACATTTTCTTGATTTCTACTAAGGTTGAACACTATTTCATAGATATATTAGTCATTTTGGTATCTTCTTCTACCAATTACCTATTATTTTTTGCCCACTTTCTACTGGGTAAATAGAATTATTTAGATAGATGGTGCTGATCAAATATTTAGACAGGAGAAGTGTTTTTCTTTTGTGGTATATTTCTCTTTGGGGCATTTTCCTTATGGATTAGTTAACATATTCTGACATTAATTCTTTACCATGTCTATTTAAAGTATCTTCTCCTTAATTATACTTTTTTCCTTCCTTTTTTAACAGGAATTTAAATATTGAATATAGCCTATTTACCAATCTTTGAGTTGTTTCTTTTTAAATAAATCATTTCTGTCTCAATTCCTAGCTTTCAATATCTTTTTCCAGAAATTCTCATTTTCATTCGTATACTATTATTTTTAATTGATTTTATATAGTATGAAGCAGTTTCCTATTTTCCCTTCAGATTTTTTTTTTTTTTTTGACAGGCAGAGTGGACAGTGAGAGAGACAGACAGAGAGAAAGGTCTTCCTTTGCCGTTGGTTCACCCTCCAGTGGCCTCCGCAGCCTGCGCACTGAGGCCAGCGCACTGCGCTGATCCGATGGCAGGAGCCAGGTGCTTCTCCTGGTCTCCCATGGTGTGCAGGGCCCAAGTACTTGGGCCATCCTCCACTGCACTCCCTGGCCACAGCAGAGAGCTGGCCTGGAAGAGGGGCAACCGGGACAGAATCGGGCGCCCCGACGGGGACTAGAACCCGGTGTGCCGGCACCGCAAGGCGGAGGATTAGCCTGTTGAGCCGCAGCGCCGGCCCCTTCAGTTTTCATATAGCTAGTCAATCATCTTTGCTGCATTTACTGCATTCTACTTCCTTTAAATTCTGGTCCTCAATGCCAACTCTGTAATATGTCAGATTTCCATATGCATGAATCTGTTACTGGGCTCTTAATTCCGCTTCATTGTCTAATAATGGCCAATATTATATTTTTTAAATAGCTAGACTTCTTGCTGGGTCCTGACATCTTACAGAGCAAGTCCCTCATATCTGTTCTTCTTCAGAAATATCTTAATTATTCATGATTCTTTACACTTTCATGGAAATTCTATAACCAACTTGTCAAGGTCAACTAAAAGTGCTATTAGAATTTTGATGAGAATTGCATTAATTTTTTTTTGACAGGCAGAGTTAGACAGTGAGAGAAAGAGAGACAGAGAGAAAGGTCTTCCTTTTTCCATTGGTTCACCCCCTAAGTGGCCACTACGGCCGGCGCGCTCACCAATCCGAAGCCAGGAGCCAGGTGCTTCCTCCTGGTCTCCCATGAGGGTGCAGGGCCCAAGGACTTGGGCCATCCTCTACTGCCCTCCTGGGCCACAGCAGAGAGCTGGACTGGAAGCGGAACAACCGGGACAGAATCCAGCGCCCCAACTGGGACTAGAACCTGAGGTGCCAGCGCCTCAGGTGGAGGATTAGCCTAGTGAGCCGTGGCGCAGGCCAAGAATCGAATTAAATTTATAGGTCAATTTATCAAGAAGCAAGAGCCATGAATATGGTATATCTTCTTATTTATATGTCTTCTTCAATATATTCAAATAAAGTCTTAAAAATTGATTCAAAAAATTTTGTAATTATTTTATTAGTTTTAGTTCTTGGTGTCATGTTTTGATTATTATTATTATAAATGTTTGCTTTTCTAATTTCTTATTACTGGTCCATACAAAAGTAATTATGGTTGTAATACTCTCATTCTAATTTGTCTTCTGTGTTTTTGGAGCTGCCATCTATAAATAAGAGCTTTGCTTCTTCCATTCTAATTTTCTAACAAGTAATTTCCCTCCTAATCTACTGTCTATTGGCTAAAACCTTTAGTCAATATTGTGTGTATGTGGAAGTATGGGAATTTTTAACTTGTTCAAAGTAGACTTTTCGTTATAGTTATCTGCACTCCTTTTGAGCACCCTGTACCTGACTAATGTATATCTAAGAAACTATGAGATTACAGCAAAGAAACAGGTATGACTGGCCTCTGGGACAAGCTGAATAGCATGTCATTGATTGAGTCTACCCATTTTCTACCTTTTCCTCAAATTATCTAATCAAGTAACAGGATTATATATAGGATTACATTTTCTATTGCCAGTGCCCATTAAGTATCCCCACTAAATCTCCAAGACTAATGGTATCTGAAACCTAAATTATCATGTTTTCCTAAAAAAGAATGAAGCAGTTTTTAAGGCTAATTGGGCATTGCATAAAACTTTGGTGTCACTTCAAATTCCTTCCTCTCCTTTATTGTCAAATCCTATGGGCTCCCCAGTTTTTCTCCATGGCAGAATGTATTGCTCCCAACCAGTGCACACTTCAGTGGATCTACTCATATTTATGTTTCCCACTATTACATCCCCCCCCCTTAACTGGCTGTGTTCTTGCTCATATTTTGCTAATTAATTGAGTCTTCACCATGGCTTTATATGTGTGAAAGAACATCTTGAGCAGTCATGAAACTTTTCATTTCTAGGACATTGATATCATATTCACCTCATCCTCTTAGATATATTCAGCAGAGCACACAAAGGAAGTATGACAACCAATCTCCCCATTCTTCTCATTAATTTTTACAAATTAAAGCTACTGGCAGTATGTCAACCACCACTACTGATCATCTCCTTAGTGCCAGGTATTGGATGAGGAGCTGAGGGAGAGGTAAAGATGTACAAATAAGAATCTTGTAGTTTAGAGACCATACAATCAATTAGTTGCCTTGGTTGAAATCATGACTATTTGAAATCTTTTTATGTTTACGCAGAATAAAAGCCAGAATTGTTAATCCTCTGTTGTCTTCCTTGTCATTAGCCTTTAATTAACTGTATCTACTAATTCACTATACCTACTCCATTCATAAATCTGAGCTACAGATACAGTCACTTTTGTATCCTAGGTCAGAACATGTTTATCTCTAATCTTAAGGATAACAAAACTGACAACAAAGGCCATTGTCCTTGAGAACCATTCCAAATGCTAACCATCATTTCCTTAAGCATATCACACATCTTCAAGGACACCAAGGTTACCAACTACTTAAAAGAGAAAATTTGAAATATTTTGTCCACAAAAAATGTCATCATATCACATGCCAATGGAATGTGAAGAACCTCAATGCTTCAATGTTGGAACATACTAATTATTGAAAGGCAAGAGTGCAATTATTTAATGTGCTGAGAGTGTGGTCATTTGTTTCTCTTGCATTACCAGGGAATTGAGTAGATTATCACTGGGGAGCAGTTCTGGAGGAAGAATGAATTACGCAAGTGTTCCTGGACCACAGGGCTGTTGCTGCTACTCCACCTGGAAGCAGTTCTGGCTCATCTGATTTCTCAGTGTCTATAAGAACCTACAGTTGTGTCACTTGATTTTAAAACTGGGCCTTTTATTTCTTATTAAATTCACCGAAAAGAGTGAACCATCGGGGCCGGTGTTGTGGCGCAGAGGATTAACGCCCTGGTCTGAAGTACCGGCATCCCATATGGGCACCGGTTCAAGACCCAGCTGCTCCACTTCTGATCCAGCTCTCTGCTATGGCCTGGGAAAGCAGTGGAAGATGGCCCAAGTCCTTGGACCCCTGCACCTGTGTGGGAGACCCAAGGGAAGCTCCTGGCTCCTGGCTTTGGATCCACATAGCTCTAGCCATTGCAACCATCTGAGGAGTGAACCAGTGCATGGAAGACCTCCTCTCTCTCTCTCTGCCTCTCCTCTCTCTGTGTAACTCTTTGAAATAAATAAATAAATAAATAAATAAATAAAAAAGATTGAACCATAAATAACAGTATGTCAACTAGAAAAAATGTATAGGGGTACCAGAGATGTAAACTAATCAGAGCAGTTGAAATTTTGGAGTTGCAGGGCAGGCATTGTGGCGAAGCAGGTGAAGCCATGTCTTGTCAGCATCCCGTACTGGAGCACTTATTTGAGTCCCAGCTGCTCCACTTTTGATCTACTTCCCTGTTCATGTGCCTGCAAAAGCAGTGAAAGATGATCTTGCCACCTATGTGGGAGACCAGTGTAGAGTTCCTGGCTTCTAGCTCCTGTCTTCAGCCTGGCCCAGACCTGGCTATTGGGGAGTGAACCAGTGAAAGGAAGATCTCTCTCCCTCCCTCCCTCCCTTCAAAAAATTAAATAAATCTTTAAAAAAAAAACTGTAGTTGCCATTGTTCATCCTGCAAGCCACCAAGCTACAGCATCTATCACCAAGATTACCTTAACTGATTGTCTGCCTCTTTTGTGTTTTTAAGGAACGATTGATTGATATGGGTTTGGAAACATAGCCTACTACATGAGATGGTGAAAGCTTCCATTTGCATGAGGCTTTTCCAGTTTTAGCACCAAAAGTTCCACATCCTAGGAAACCCTTTAGTATCAGGCAAATGCAAAGAGATGTCACATTAGGAGTTCCAGACCAAAATTTAGGAACTCAAGATTGAATTGATAGCTTTTTCCTCATTTTATGACATTTTATTTTTAATTTTCAAATAGGTATATTTACTTATGGGGTACAATGTGACATTATAAACTATGTATATAATGAAGAATGCTTAAATCAAGCTAGTTAAGCTATCCACCACCCCCACATACTCTATATTTGTGGTGAGAATATTTAAAATCTACTTTAATAAGTTTAAAATAACCAATGTTATTAACTATAATAACCATGTTGTACAACAGGTCCCTGAAACTTATTTCTCCTAACTAAAAACTGACATTTTTTTAAATATTTATTTATTTATTTGAAAGTCAGCATTACACAGAGAGAGGAGAGGCAGAGAGAGAGGTCTTCCATCCAATGGTTCACTCCCCAGATGGCCACAACAGCCGGAGCTCAGTGTGTTCAGTCCACCACAAAGCCAGGAGGCAGGAGTTTCTTCCCAGTCTCCCACGTAGATGCAGGGGCCATAGCAGGGAACTGGACAGGAAGTGGAGCAGCTGGGTCTTGAACTGGCGCCCATATGGGATGCTAATGCTTCAGGTCAGGGTATTAACCCACTGCGCCACAGCACTGGCCCTAAAACCTGGCATTTTTTAATCAACATGTCTCCTTTACTCTGACCACCCACCCCCAGTCTCTGTAGATAAAGAAAACTCATCATATACACAAGAAATAATATTCAGCCCTACAACAAGAAGGAGATTCTGTCACTGGTGACAACATGGATGAACTTGAAGGACATTGTGCTTGATGAAATGAGCCACAAAAAGACAAATATTGCACGATCTCATGGTCTGTGAGCAGATTTCAGAAAATTCATTCAAACTGGAAGTGAAAGATAAATCTATTTTGAATACAAAAAAATGAAATCCATGCATAATCTTTTAGTAATACACATTTTTCATGGACTTTTTGAAAACCCTTCATGTGTACATAACTCTAAACAGTTCAAACTCATAGAGAATTTTTTTCTCTTGAAGTAAACAACAAAGGGTATCTTTACAAAAGGCAAAAATGGATTCAGTAAATGAATTCCATGTTCATTCATTGGCTTCTTAGTAGGTCATCCAGAATGTTCTCTCAAACATCAAATCGAAATCAAAGCTGCATTACACCACCCAGGACAAAACTGCTGCAGCGAAAATGTGGTTTGGGAGTTCCACAAAGAGCTTCTCACTGTGTTCATTTGTGAGTTAGTTCACACACATGTGTCACGAATTCCATCCTCAGTGGTTAACTAGGGAATAATATTGTCATTCATTTTTCCTCTCTGAAAAGGTTTTTTGAAGACCATTTCCTTGCCTGATGATCAACAAAACTGTGAGCCTTTCAGTCCACCACAGAGCCCACATGAGTCAGCGTTCTCCAGAGAAGTGGCACCCACAAGATGAATCCGCTGGGGGGAACGAGGCATTTTTTGGAATTAGCTCGATTGTGGAAGCTGACAAGCCCAAAATCTGAAGGCTGGGCTGGCAGGCCTGAGTCTCAGGGCAGAGCTGTAATCTGGTAAGTGATAAGTCTGAATCTGATAAGTGGCTGCTCACCTAATTCCCTCTGCCCCTGGGGAAGCCAGTGCTTTTCCATTAAGGCCTTCAATTGATTAAGTGAGGCCCACCATCCACATGAAGGAGGGTAATCAGCTTTATTCAAAGTCTATTGACTTAGATATTAATTTCAAGAAAAAAGAAAAAATATTTTCATCTAAAAAATTCATAGAAATATCCAGATTAATTTTTGACCAAATACCTTGGTACCATGGACTAACCACATTGACACTTAAAATTAACCACCACAAGAACCAGATGGCTTAATCTCCCAGTAGCAAACACTTATTCAAGCTTTTGGGAACTATGGCTGCATTTAGGCATCTGTCCTCAGTAATTGCCCTGAAATAGCTTAGCAAGAAATGAAGACACTGTCATCATAGTCATAGTGTGAATCCATGTCTAACTAGGACTGCAAGTGGGCTCTGAATCCAATTTTCATGTTGGCCTGTTTCAACTTGGTCTACTTTTCTAGCAATTATACTCAATTTGATAGGCATTTCTGCTTTGTTTATTTTGTTTTATTTCTTCATATTATGATTATATGATGCCTTGCAGTGCAAATTTGAATGCATTTTTAAGATAAAATAAGAGACTTTGAGAAAAAGGTAGGGGTGGAGCTGCGGCATAGAAGGTTAAGCCTTTGCCTGCAGAGCTGCCATCCCACATGGGTGCCAGTTCATGTACCAGCCGCTCCTCTGATCTCGCTCTTTGCTCAATTGCCTGGAAAAGCAGTGGAAGATGACTCAAGAGCTTGGGCCCCTGCACTCACATGGGAGACCCAGAAGAAGTTCCTGGCTCCTGGCTCCTGGCTCCTGACCCATGGCTTCAGATCAGCCCAGCTCTGGCCATTGCAGCCATTTAGGAGGTAAACCAGCAAATGGAAGACTTTTCTCTGTCTCTCCCTCCTTCTGTCTGTAACTCTGCCTCTCAAGTAAATAAATATAACTTTTACAAAGAGAAAAAAGTGGGTTTTTTTAATAATCTCCTTGGTACTATGTGTCCCTCTCTCAGAGACAATTCTTCCTAAACTTATAATTACCTTAGACACAAAAGTTTAAGAATTGCTGTGCGAGTTCTTAAAGTCTGTCGTTCATTATTAACTATGTTGAATAGGAAATTTCCTCCAGGATGTCTCAAAGAAGCTAAGCCATGGCCTCACCACTTGGTATTGTGAGGGTAACACAGTTTCAACACTCTTCAGATAAAGAAACAAGGATGCATTTGGACTAATTCATTCTTAGCCTCTGCACCCTGCCCTTGTTCCTGGCAATGGAAGAAAGCAAAGAGAGACCTAAGAAGAAGAGGATTCTGTATAGCAATCCATCATAGAGAAATAAGACCAGGACAAATCCATTGAGCAGGAGGAATCTTTGAATTGGTGCTTCCAACAGAAACAACATGCCTTCATCCAATAAGCTTTTTTGGAGCACTTAACTACACATGAGTAGTGCTCTACTGAGGGTGTTGGCTGGGGTATGGGTCTTGTTTGGCTCTTGCTCCTGAGAAGTTTGCTGAGATTCAAACAGACATAAAAGTATTAGAGAGAAACATGAGCTTCATCCTAAGCATGTTTGTTCCATAATTGAACTGATTGATTATGCGTTTTAAGACTTAGTGAAAATCCAATTGTAGAAAGCCTTTAATTTAAAATGGAAAAACTCAGAGATTTCCTCCTACTGGAAATTTAGAAAGGGAAAAAACCTTATTATCTAATAAATTATCTGCATTAAAAATGCATTAGTAATCCATCTTCATAACATCTGGTGACAGCTACATTGCTTATTTAAAAAACAACACAGTCTCTTTCTCCAAGCATGATTTTTATGGTTCTTCTGAAAGAAACTCATTAAATTCAACTACAGAAAAAAGTAAACTGCTTTACAATAAATTAGTATGTTATAAATAAGGGAATGCTTAGCATAATATTTTAATTGCTATTTTAATTTAAAACCTAGTGCATTGTTGTCCACAATGTCTATTGCAGAAATCTAAATAACACAATTTTTGCTGTTGATTGGTAAACCCTAGGCATGCAAGCTTATCTTTTCTACTTGTATTAATCCATTTTCTGTTCCTATAACAAAATCCCTACAGCTGGGTTCTTTATAGAGTAAAGAAGTTGGCCGGCGCTGTGGCTCAGGAGGCTAATCCTCTGCCTTGTGGCACTGGCACACCGGGTTCTAGTCCTAGTCGGGCGCCGGATTCTGTCCCCATTGCCCCTCTTCCAGGCCAGCTCTCTGCTGTGGCCTGGGAGTGCAGTGGAGGATGGCCCAAGTGCTTGGGCCCTGCACCTGCATGGGAGACCAGGAGAAGCACCTGGCTCCTGGCTTCGGATCAGCGCAATGCGCCGGCCGCAGCGCACCGGCCGTGCCGGCCATTGGAGGGCAAACCAACGGCAAAATGGAAGACCTTTCTCTTTGTGTCTCTCTCTCACTGTCCACTCTGCCTGTCAAAAATCAAAAATAAAAATAAAAAAAAGACGTTAACTGACTCTTGGTGGTTGGAGGCTCCAAATAGCACTGCACCAACGTACTGATGAGAGCACATGGCAGAGAAACAGAAAGGGAACTGGCTACACTCAGAGGGGGCCAAATGTGTGAAGTGGCTTAGATGTATAACAACTCACTCCCAAAACCAACATTAATCCCTTCCAAGTCCATAACCTGTAACCTAACTACCTTCCTTGGGCCCCACAGCTTCCACCACTTCAATACCTCCACTCTGGGAAACTACTCTCCGGCACAGGAACCTTCGGGAACACGCTCAGGCCATGTTCAAGCCACAGCACTACTCTCTGAACAGCAGAACATTGCACATTGCACCAGGGATTAAGCACAGCCAGAGCCATCTTCCCCCTTCTCCTAAAAGTTGAGTGAGACCAGTTGCCCTGGCATTTCCATCATTCACAGTTAGAAAGCTAGTTGCTTCAGAAGGTGCACTGGCTCTTTTGTTTGTTTGTTTGTTTTTCAGACTTATTTATTTATTTAAAAGTTGGAGTTACAGAGAGGGGGAGTCACACACACACACACACACACACAGAGTAAGAACTTCCATCTGTTGATTCACTTCTCAAATGGCCACAATGGCTGGAACTGGGACTGCACTGACATGGGATGGTGTTGTCCCAGACAGTGGCTTAATCTGCTGTCCCACAACACTGGCCCAGTGCACCATGTCTTGTAAATGTTTTCCAGGATGTTGGATTTTACTCTTTTCGAGCCCTAAATATTATCATGGTTCTAAGTATAAAATTGAGGAAGTCCAAAAACTAATAGCTGATTCATTGTGGATTGACTCTGCTTTGTTTCAGACAAATGGACTATTTCTATATTTGGCTGCTGAATAGGCATTATTTATTTAAAATTAATAGATAAAATTATACTATAATCTTATGAAATTATTTATAAAAAAGAAGCCAATAACCCACAAAGTGACCCATAACTCCCTCAAGAACACTACAGTCCACTCCACCATCTCAGTGCTCCACAGGATCAAACAGGGCTCAAAAATGCCAAGTAATGGGCCAAGTGACAAGAAGCAGAGGTGAAAGGGCATGAGAACAAGGGAAGGGTCAAGGCTTTGGGGGAAGAGAAGGAAGAGAATTTCAGTCGGGAGCTGAAACTCACATGAAGGATGCAGAGAGCAAATTGTAATCACGGAAATAACGATGGAAAATGAAGAATAAATGAAGCCAAATGAAGAAAATAAGGGAATTTTCTCATTTTTAGTAGCTTTCTCCTAACTTTCACGATCACTCTCAATAGTCACTGGCTAAAAGCAAGACTGTTTCCACCATTTCAACAAGTTAGAAAATTCTTTAAAAACTTAGACAAATCCAATTATCCCCCCATCACCTCCATTTCATCATGTGTAAAACAGGAATACCAGCACGTCTTGATATGATGGATATGGATAGTAATTTCTCCAGGACTGCTGATGGCAAAGTCAACGTTGTGTAATGCCGTAACATCTGGGGCAACAGCAGCGCCAGAGAACGGTGTTCACAAACTCGACCTCGAACGTCTGAGGCCCAACAGACTAGGCAGCCTCAGCATATCCACCACCTGCTCCAAGTCCTCGGTCAACACTGACGCTGCTTATTTCTGAAGTTTCCAAATCTGTCTGCTCATCAGAACTGCCTGAAAACCTTTCTAAAAATATAAATTCCAGGGATAGATTAAGCCAAAATCTCTCAAACTACCGAATCAGAATCTCCGAGGCAGGAGTAGCAGAGGCCTCGGAGTTTCTGCGTGCATTTTTAGAGAAGTTTTCCGTCCAGTAATCGTGAAGTGTCATCAGACTTGGGTCCTTTTCAAGTCCTATTCTCCAGAAGTGGCCCACACCAAGGCCCGCACTCTGCAGCCAATCCTCTGGGTGACCAGTAATGTTCTAGGAGCCTGCCTCGATGCCTTCCTCCCACTGCGGCTGGCTGACTCATCTTGCCCCACTGCACATAGCTCACACCTGCTCCCAGCCCTGCCCTCTTAGAGTGTCCCACTCTCCCCAGCCCAGCTTTCCCATAAGCCAGGACAATTTCAGCCTCTCATGTATTCTCCCCTGAACTTGAGACGCCTGATGTTCTAGTGTCAGGGGTGCATATCTGACCATGTCTTGTGGTGCTGTGCTTAGTTCTTACTCCACAGTTTTGCAAATACTTTCTCCCAAGGTTTCCATCCTCTATACTACATCAAGCATTCTTTCTAATTAGTTACACAAACCCAGAGTAGCCGGTCCCCTTTAGAGACCTTGCTATTATGGCTTCCATCCCATATTAGGCACCCACTATGTGGGCATTTTTAGCTCTAAAGAGAACAACCAGCCTGTCTGGGTTTTTCCTGCTAGTGCTGAGTCAACAGAATGCAAATACTTCCTTGGCAAGGGCCCCAGGGAAAACACAGCAATCCCTGAGTAGAGGCAGCAGGCGGCTGGACCCCAGAGCTGTGCAACACCTCCTTCATTACCCAGACTCCTCTGTAACAGAGCCAGCCATCACAACCACCACTTGAAACCTAGACATTTTGTTCCTCTCATCAATATTCCCTGGGCATGCAAAAATGCATTACACCTACACACACACACACACATACCACACACACTGAACCAAAATAAAGACACCAAGATATGATGTGACAGGGCATGCACATGCAAGCACATAAGCCTAATACCCAAAGAAATGTACCTGGAACTGTGTCCATGTTTGTGCAAAGATAGCCTCCTTAAGCATTACTCCAAGGAGAATGAGTGTGCAGGGGAGATTGGAGCAATATGTATCGGGATGTTTTAGATGCTCAATTCCAGGAGGTCCAACAAAAAGCACACACCACAAGAGGACCAGAGGATGTGCAATGGCCCTAAGGGAAATCAGGTCAACAACGGCAGGCGGGTTCTGGCCCTCCTTACGCTCTTTCACTCCACAGGGCTGAGCCGTCTCCCTCCAGGATGTGGAGTGGCTGGCCCAGATCCATACGGCGTCTACAGTCAGAACCACATGCAGTGAAAAGACAGTGGTGCTCCCTGCTGGGAGTCTCTTCTCACTGGGAAGTTGCCCCCACACATACGGACCCTTCCACTAGGGTCCCCAGTGCCAGGGCTGGATCATAAGCCCATTACTAGCCTGACAACAATCTGGGATCATGAGTACATAGCAAGCGTAGGAAGCTGCACGTGTAGGGACAGAGGTGACTGGTGCCTGTTGAAGAAACAGAAAACAGTGACTGGCCAGGAGCTCAGGACCAAACAGGGAGAGAGATGGAAACACTTTCTTGCCTGAACCTTGGAAGTCCCTCTGGGTACCATACTGGAAAGCATGAAGTGATACTGGCTCCTCCTTTCTAGATGTACGTAACAAGCGAAGGCCCAGACAATCAGGTGTCACCATTTTTGGTCATTACTTGGGAACATCAAAAGCGTTTTGCATCTTTCTCAGCATCAGGAGAAAGCTGGGAAAAGATTATGTTCTTAGATGCCTTACACCATAAAAACACACAAGTTTCATAAAGGCCCTTCTTAGTCAACCCGGGCTGCTACCACAGAAATGTCAGGGGCCAGCACTGTGGTGCAGCAGGTTAAGCCGCTTCCTGCAACACCAGCGTATCGTATCAGAGCATCAGTTCAAGTCCGGCTGCTCCACTTTTTTTTTTTAAAAGATTTATTTTATTTATTTGAAATATTAACAGAGAGAGGTAGAGAGAGAAAAAGAGAGGTCTTCTATCCTCTGGTTCACTCTCCAAATGGCTGCAATGGCCAGAGCTGGGCTGAAGCCAGGAGCTTTCTCCAGGTCTCCCACATGGGTGCAGGGTCCCAAGCACTTGGGCCATCCTCCACTGCTTTCCCAGGCACATTAGCAGAGACTGGATGGGAAGTGGAACATCTGGGACTCGAATCAGTGCCCATATGAGATGCCGGCACTGCAGGCTTGGGCTTTAACCTGCTGCGCTACAGCACTGGCTCCACTGCTCCACTGCTGATCCAGCTCCCTACTAATGCACCTGGGAAAGCAGCAGAATATGACTCAAGTATTTGGACCCCTGCCACCCCCCAAGGAGACCCAGATGGAGTTCCAGGATCCAGGCTTCAGCCTTGCCCAGCCCTGGCCATTGAGGCCATCTGAGGAGTGACTCAGCAGATGGAAGATTGATCTCTCTCTCTCTTCCTCTCTCTCATAACTCTGCCTTTCAAATAAATAAATCTTTAAAAATGAAACCATGACATAAACCGCATATATTGACCTCTGACAGTTGTTGAGGCTGGGAAGTTGAGTTCAGGGTGCTGTAAGGCCAGCCACTGGCAAATACTCTCTTTTTGGTTAGCAGACAGGTTAGCCTTCATGCTGCATCCTAACGTGGCAGAAAGAGAACCAGCTAGCCCTCCAGTCTCGTAAAGGCACAACCCATTCACCAGTTTCACACTCAGGAACTAATTACCTCCCAAAGACCCCATCTCCAAATATCACCAGTTTGTCAGGGGAAGCACTAGAGTTTCAACAGATGAATGGGGGGGGGGGGGGTCACAAACACTCAGTGCACAGCAGGACAGAAGAGAAAAGCAGATAGGATGGTTGCCTGTGCCCAGTCTAACGCCAACTTCTGATTGGTCATGCGCACATTCAGTGGTAGCTGAGGCTCACCTGGGTTCTAGAGCAGGCAGCCTAACTGAAAGAATGTAAAACAAGGCAGAACTGTTACAGAAACTAATTCCACTCCAGAGCTTTGTGAAGCCTGCAAAGTTGTGGATAAGGAGAAAGAATAAGAAATGTCAGCAAGTAATGGCTGAAGCAGGGGCTTAGAAGGCAGAATCTGGGCTTGAGTCCAAAGCTGGCTGTGGATCACGGTGAAACCCTGGACAAGGCCCTCCCATGGGTGTGGGGCTGTCAGAACGTCCAGTAAGCGATGAGGGTCATGTTCTGAGTCAGCAGCGAGAGGAGACAGGGATTATTCACCAGCAAATCCAGGCGATTTGAAAGTTAAGACTATAATGCTCAAAGACACCAGGAGAAGCTGGGCAAGCCACCTCGGTGTTTGGCAGTTCCACAGATGTCTGAGGCGGTACTGCTTGTACAGAGGAGGAAAGGGGGTCCTGTGTACCCCTCCAGCCCTGCTTTAGTGCCCCACTCGGTCCTTCTCCTCCCCATCCAGTTCTCAGGAATCTGGTGCTTTTGCGAGGTCAGCCCCATGCCTCTCTTGCTCCCTCAACTGCTGAAACTCTTCTCCCTCTTGAGACTGAACTCCTATGCCCTGTGCTTCACCAATTCTTCCCTAATCTCTGTGCTTCACCAAAATTTACCTCCCAGGGACCCAGCGTTGGGGTGTAGCAGATAAAGCCGCTGTGTGCAGCGCCAGCATCCCATATGGGTGCCGGTTTGAGTCCTGGCTGCTCCATTTCTGACCCAGCTCCCTACTAATGTTCCTGGGAAAGCAGTGGAGGATTGACCAAGTGCTTGGACCCCTGCAGACTCAGAAGAAGCTCCTGGCTCCTGACTTTAGCCTGGCCCAGCCCCAGCAGTTGTGGCCATTTGAGGAGTGAACTAGCAGACGGAAGACCTCTCTCTGGCTCACCCTCTCTGTCTGTAACTCTGAGTTTCAAATAAACAAAATAAACCCTTTAAAAAAACTTACCTCCTGCCCTACATACCTTTGGCTCCATGTACTGAGAGGCCACCTAAATGTCAAGCTAGGATGCTCACAGTTGATCCAATGCCCAAAAGTGCCCCATCATCCTCCCCCTCTCCCACCTCCCAGGTGGCATTTTCACTCAACAGTCACTCTATGACTTCATGTGAGAAGACTTCTACCGTCCCTGAAATTATTAGTCTGTTGTGTTTACAGCTGAGGCAAGACTTGTCTTGGAAAAAATATTCTTTTGTTTTAGAAGGAGTATAGCAAAGTGGAAAAAAGTGTAGGCTCTGGGTTCGAATCCCACCTCCTTGTCAACTACATGAACTTTGACATTTCTATGTCCAAATGTCTTCACAAAGGAAAGAAAGGTAGAGAGGAAGAGACATACAGAGAAAATGGGAAAAGGATGATAGTAAAAATGTAATTGGATTGATGTGAGGATTTAATGAATGCCATGGCCTAAATGTGTCCCTCCCAAATTCATATATTGAAGTCTTAATCCCAAATGTGATGGTATTTAGAAGTGGGGACCTTTGGGGTAATTAGGTTTAGATGAGGTCATGAGGGTGGGGTTCCATGACAGGATTAGTGTCCTTCTAAGAAAAGGCAAGAATATCAGAGTCTGTCTCTCTCTTTCCCTCTCCCTCCCTCCCCACCACCTTTTTCCTCCACGAAGATAAGAAGGAGACTGTCTACAAATCATGAACAAGGTCCTTATCAGAAGACAAATTTTCCAGTACCTTTATCTTGGATTTGCTAGCCTCTGAAACTGTGAGAAAAATCTATTTGAGCCATCCAGCATTTGGAGTTCTGTTATCACAACCTGAGCTGACTGAGTCAATGAACTAATGCATGGAAAAAGAATAGAATGAAAGGCATTGATGCGGCGCGGGTACTCCGGGTTCTAGTCCCGGTTGGGGCACAGGATTCTGTCCCGGTTGCTCCTCTTCCAGTCCAGCCCTCTGCTGTGGCCCGGGAGTGTGGTGGAGGATGGCCTAAATGCTTGGGCCCTGCACCCGCATGGGGGACCAGGAGAAGCACCTGGCTCCTGTCTTCGGATCAGCGCGCTGCGCCGGCCACAGCGGCCATTGGAGGGTGAACCAATGAAAAGGAAGACCTTTTTCTCTGTCTCTCTCTCTCACTGTCCACTCTGCCTGTCAGAAAAAAAAAAAAAAAAAAAGGTATTGATGCACTGACAGATACCAGACATATGCTAAAGGTTTATTGCCAGTAACAGGAAGGATGGAGTTTGCTGATTGAACTTTTCTTTTTAATACTGCATCTAAATATTTGTTTTATCTTGATTGCTGTGTTTGTTGATATCTCCTAAGGCAAGTGTCCTACTCATCCCCTGTAGTCCCAGCCCTGGTTAATATTCTTTGACACTTAGTAAGTGCTCAGTGATGGTTAGCTGTTATTTATATAGCAGGTAAGGACAAAAGGGTATTCATTAATAAAATTTTCATCAATAATGTTGTTGGTATTGGTTTTCTAATTGGTCCAGTGAAGAAATCCACTTACAGATCCCTTCCCTGGTATTTCTTGGCCATTACTTCCCATTGTGATTTATGAATAGGTCAGAATGTGATGAAAACAGCATAAGTTGTACCACAGCCTGACCCAGAAAGATGTATGACCACCAGTAATGGAACAGCCTAAAATCAGGTGGAAGGGGTCTAGCCAGATCATCAGTCTCCATATGGATCCTTGTCTTAAGTACAGAACAAGTTCAGGAAGGCCCTTTCTGTCTCTGAGTACCACCTGCCTTGTTAGGCTGACTCCTGGCCACGTCTGAAATGAGATCTACAGAAAACCTCACATCCTATCACCCACAGGGAATATCCCTTCTAAATATGACAAGTGCTACAATAACCACCACCAAAATTATGTCCCTATTTATTCCCCCATATTTCTTTTTTTTAACTTTTATTTAATGAATATAAATTTCCAAAGTACAGCTTATGGATTACAATGGCTCCTCCCCCCCATAACTTCCCTCTAACCCACACCCTCCCCTTTCCTGCTCCCTCTCCCCTTCCATTCACATCGATTCATTTTCAATTCTCTTTATATACAGATCAGTTTAGCATATATTAAGTAAAGATTTCAACAGTTTGCACCACATAGAAACACAAAGTGAAAAATACTGTTTGAGTACTAGTTATAGTATTAAATCACAATGTACAGCACATTAAAGACAGAGATCCTACATGAGGAGTAAGTGCACAGTGACTCCTGTTGTTGACTTAACAAATTGACACTCTTGTTTATGGCATCAGTAATCACCCTAGGCTCTTGTCATGAGTTGCCAAAGCTATGGACGCCTTTTGAGTTCACCGACTTTGATCATATTTAGACAAGGTCGTAGTCAAAGTGGAAGTTCTCTCCTCCCTTCAGAGAAGGTACCTCCTTCTTTGATGACCTGTTCTTCCCACTGGGATCTCACTTGCGGAGATCTCTCATTTAGGTCATTTTTCACTTAGGTCATATTCCCCCATATTTCTAAAATCCTTTTCTTTCAGGGATTTTAAGTCGCTATCCAAAATCCACCTAGCTACAGCGTTCCCAGCTGTCAGTCAAGAGGAGGTATTGTTGCTTCCACTGGACAAGTGCAGGTGCTGTGTAAAACAAACTCAGCTCACTGGATCAATGCACACTGAGGCAGTCCAAGCTGGTCTTCACAACCATGATTCTTGGTTTTATTTCCAGTACTATTCTAAACCCATCTTCCTCTGCTCACTTGAATATTTAAGAGTTCACTTGCATCTTTAGCAAAACAAACATTTTAAACTGGGAATCCCATTCTATTCCTTGTTCTACTACAGGTAAAACTCTTCTTGGAAGTTGTGCATTAAAGGGAATCTTTATATGATAAGCATGGCACTGAGCACTAGTATGATCAATATTGTGGTTGTTGGTCAAGGAAGTAGAAAAGGGAAAGAGCAGACATATTAGGTATTTGCTGGGGCCAGAGTCCTGATGCAATGGGTATCTGGTTAGACAGTTAGACTAAGACGTGATGTAAACAGCCCAAAATAGATAACTAGAGCAGGTGAGTCACCACTAAATGCCTCTAGACAAAACAAAAAAGGATCGTCATGGAATTCTGGCTGTTTCCTAAGAGCTGGGAAACCAGACTCTTCATCTAAGGTGTATCCTTAACAAAGAATGTGATTTTGAGGAACTCTATACCTGAGTCTTGGGTCCCTAATCCATAACATGAGGGATTTAGATGAGACAATTTGTTTTCTATGTGGGTTCCTCCACCAGATAGAAGTGCCTTAAGGCTACTGAGGGAACAGGTATGGGGACTCAACATGATAGAGCTCAGGAGCCACCACATTTGGACCAAGTAATTCCACTTTCATCTGTCTTATATACAGACAATTCCCAGCTTATAATGGTTCAACCTATAATTTTTCAAGTTTACAATGGAGAAAAAATGATACACGTTCTGTAGGAATTGCACTTGGAATTTCAAATTTTGATCTTTACTTGGACTAGTGATATGTGATGTGATCTTCCCTTGGAATATTGGGCAATGGCACAATCCTAAGATGAAATGAATGACACCCTAGTATGACACCCATAGTATGCAGTATGCATATATACATGTTAAATATATTTTTCACTTAGGATACTTTCAACTTAAAATGGATTTATTGGAGTTCTGAAAAAAAAAAACAGGATAGAATGGGTATTCATTAATCAATGATTCAATGAAAAGAAAGAAAAGTGTTTTATGAATGCACAGTCTTTGATGCCCTCTAGCCAAAGACCCTCAGGAACACACAGTCATTGAACAAGTTGGGTTTATTATTTATTGCATCAAAGAAGAAAACTCACCATGACAGACCGTCTCATTTGGCCTGGTCATTTTTGGGGAAATAGGGAGGGAAAGGGAGAGCCTAAGGAAGTGGGGTTTGGTCTAGATTGGCTATGGTCAGAAAGTAGGGGAGGTCTTGTGACAGTGGGTATCAATCAATCTTATTTATAGGGAGGGCAGACTGGAGCAAGGACAAAACTGTAATTGGCAAAGAAACAGCATTCATTTCACTGAGAGAGGGGATGTGTGGCATTTTATGGGTCTCCCAGTGGCCTTGTTTGTTCTCACTTCATCACGGTCTCAGAGTGACCTTGCCTGATGCTGGTTGTTCTGGGAGATTGTTTACGTGAGCAGGAGAACAACCAGGCCCAGCTATGAGCACCAGGCCAGCTTGAAATAACACTGAGGTCCAGCTGAGAATATCGGACCAGCACCTAGATGTCAGGGGCTGTATTCTATTTCTTTATTTCTTTTTTTTTACCTCTCTAAAAAATGTGCTTTAATTGAAGGTCAGAACCTTAAATTAGCACCTACCTATCTGAAAGTCCATTTAAAATTAGATGCTTCTTTGAATAACCTGCGTAAAATGTTCTGGGAAATATTTATGTGGGAAAAAAAAATCTTCCTCAAAGTGTCTTCCTCAACTGATAATTTGCTCTTTTCTTGCCCACCCTAATCTTGTCCCACCCAGAGAAAACTGGGGTGATGTTGACATTTATCTACTTTTTGTTCATATCCTTGGAAAATTCTGAAGGAATAAAAAAAATGAACAAAGAACAAAAAGGGAGAAGGATGAAGACACAAAAAATATTTCACAAATGCTTCTCACTGCACTGATAAGCTAGCCAGAACAAACACTGCCTGATGTTTCATTGACCGGAGACAGCCTGTGGCTGTATCAGCATCAAGGTAGAACTCTGCATAAAGAAATAATTTGGAGGGCCAGCGCTGTGGCATAGTAGGTAAAGCCACCACCTGCAGTGCCAGCATCCCATAAGGGCACTGGTTCGAGTCCCAGCTGCTCCACTTCCAATCCAGCTCCCTGCTAATGTGCCTGGGAAGACATCAGAAGATGGAACCAAGTCCTTGGACCCCTGCATCCATATGGGAGACCTAGAAGAATCTCTAGGCTCCTGGATTCAGATCAGCCCAGCTCCAGCCATTGCAGCCATTAGAAGAGTGAAACAGCAGATGGAAGACATTTGTTTGTTTGTTCTCTCTCTCTCTCTCTCTCTCTCTCTCTCTGCCTCTGCCATTGCTCTCTGTAACTCTGCCTTTCAAATAAATAAATCAATCTTAAAAAAAAAAAAAGGAATTTGGAGGATCTGTGTCCCTTTGAAGGAAAATGGAACTGAAATAAGACTGTTCAACAGACACTTAATTCTTTTGGGGGAGAAAGAGAGAAGGGGATATGAAAGTAAATTGTATTTGAGTTTTAGTAAATACATATAAAAATGGATGAATATCAATTATAACATACTCATACATACACGAACATATAGGCTTTGCTTGCTTTTTAGATATGCATATGTAACTCATAATTAACTGTAGGAAAGAGGCGACTAGTAGACTGAATGGTTAGTAGGAAACATACAATGAGAATATTTTAAGTACCTGGCTTACACTCGCCTCATTTTTGGTCATCCCTAGCAGGATCATGGCATTTATCTTAAGATGATAATGACAATAGGTCAGAGCAAGGACCCTGACTGAGGAATCCAAAGATCCGTGCTCCAGCCTCACAACTGACCGGGAAGATGAGGTTGGTTGTGCCTGCCTTTCTGGAACCCCAGGGTCCCCGGCTCTATACTGGAAGATTTGGACAAGAGGCTTTTTGAAGTTCTTTCCAGATGTCGTGCAGTCATCATGGAATATACGCCTTCTCTCCATCAGAAAGATATGCCTCCTCCGTGGCTGCTGAGCACTTGGGTGTGAGATCTACAGTTTGCGCTCCAGGCTAGCAGAGTCAACATTTGTTGCATTTGATCTTTTAGCACCCATGCACACTGCATTCAACTTAAAATACAAGCCCAGTTAAAAGTTTCATCTTTGTATTTGTCACCTACACAGCCTCCCTATTCACATTCTGTGTGGTTTGGTTGACAAACCAAAGAGAATAATTCCATTGTCTTGGCCACTGTGTTTGATTGGTCTATGTAAATACCAAACTTAAGTTTTTTCCATCAAAGTATATGCACCAGCTATGAGGTGAGCAGAGACGTGAACCTGGGAGGATGTGAGCTTGTTCAAGTTCTTAATCTAATTACAAATTTATTACAAAAAAAAATAACTCCGCTTCCTTCACAGGAGAAAACAAAGACAGAGAATTCATAGATATAAAAAACCTCAACCAAACACAATATATGGAATTTATATGGATTCTCATTTAAGGATAAAAAGAAATCAAGGAAATGTGATCTGGCAGGGTATCTGGCAATATAAATAATCACAGTTAATTTTTTAGGCATGATAATAACATTGCAGGTATTCCTGAAAAGAATCTTTATCCTCTAGAAATACACAATGACATATTTATAAATGAGTTAACATCTGAAATTTATTTTAAATCATGTGTTTGGGGAAGGAATAAATCAAAACAAGGTTGGCCAGGTGTTGATAAGGGTTGAAGATGGTGATGGGAACACAGTGCTCATTGAATCATTCTCCCTACTTTTAGATATAATTGAAATTTGCATTAAATGTTTAATAAAATTAAAAATTAAATGTGTATACTCCTTTTAAACATTTCTTTCCCCTGTCCTTTTAAAAAAAACGATTTATTTATGGGGTCGGAACTGTGGCATAGTGGGTAAAGCCACCACCTGCAGTGCCAGCAATCCATGTGGGTGCCAGTTCAGGTCCCAGCTGCTCCAGGTCCCATCCAGCTCCCTGCTGTGGCCTAGGAGGCAGTGGAAGGTGGCCGGAGTCCTTGGGCCCCTGCACCCACGTGAGAGACGCACAGAAGCTCTTTGCTTTTGCCTGCGGTTCAGCCCAGCTCCAGCCATTGCGGCCATCCAGGGAGTGAACCAGAGGATGGAAGACCTCCCTCCCTCCCTCTCTATAATTCTGCCTTTCAAATAAATAAATAATCTTTTTTAAAATATGTGTTTATTTATTTGAAAGGTGGAGATACAGAGAGGGAGGAGAGGAGAGGAGAGGAGAGGAGAGGAGAGGAGAGGAGAGGAGAGGAGAGGAGAGGAGAGGAGAGGAGAGGAGAGGAGAGGAGAGGAGAGGAGAGGAGAGGAGAGGAGAGGAGAGGAGAGGAGAGGAGAGGAGAGAGGGAGGAAGTCTTCCTTGGGGCCAGCTTTGTAGTGTAGCAGGTGAGGTCACCGCTTACACTCCCAGCATCCCATATGAGCGCTGGTTCAAGTCCTGGCTGCTGCACTTCCAATGCAGCTCTCTGCTATGACCTGGAAAAGCAGTGGAAGATGGCCCAAGTCCTTGGGCCCCTGCACCTGTGTGGGAGACCTAGAGGAAGCTCCTGGCTCCTGGTTTCAGATCGGCCCAGCTCTGGGCATTGTAGCCATTTGGGGAGTGAACCAGCCCAGTGGATGGAAGACCTCTCTCTCTCTCTCTCTCTCTGTGTGTGTGTGTATGTATGACTCTGTCTTTCAAATAAATAAAATAAATCTGTCAAAGAAAGAAAGAAAAGAAAAGAAAAGAAAAGAAAAGAAAAGAAAAGAAAAGGTCTTCCATCCTCCGCTGGCTAACTCCCCAAATGCTCAGAGCAGCCAGAACTGGACCGATCCAAAGCCAGGAGCCAGGAGCTTCTTCCAGGTCTCCCACACAGGTGCAGGGGCCCAAGGACTTGGGCCATCTTCTACTGCTTTTCCAGGCAATAGCAGAGAGCTGGATAGGAAGTGGAGTAGCCAGAACTCAAACTGGTGCCCACATGGAATGCTGGCACTACAGGCAGCATCTTTCTTTTTTTTTTTTTTTTTGGGGGGGGGGGTGCAAGCAGAGTGGACAGTGAGAGAGAGAGACAGAGACAGAGAGAAAGGTCTTCCTTTTACCATTGGTTCACCCTCCAATGACCACTGCGGCCGGCACTCTGCAGCCGGCACACTGCGCTGATCTGAAGCCAGGAGCCAGGTGCTTCCCCTGGTCTCCCATGCGGGTGCAGGGCCCAAGCACTTGGGCCATCCTCCACTGCACTCCTGGGCCACAGCAGAGAGCTGGACTGAAAGAGGAGCAACCAGGTCCCAGCTGCTCGACTTCCATCCAGCTCTGCTGTGGCCTGGGAAAGCAGAATGTGGCCCAAATGCTCGAGCCCCTGCACCCATGTGGGAGACTGGGAAGAAGCTCCTGGCTCCTGGCTTCGAATCAGCTCAGCTCCTGCCGTTGAGGACATCTGGATAGTAAACCAATGGATGGAAGATTCTTTCTCTCTGACTCTGTCTCTCTCTCTCTGTCTCTCTCTCTCTCTCTGACTTTGCTTCCTTGTAACTCTCCGTTTCAAATGAATAAATAAATCTTTGAAAAAAAAAATCTGTTTCTGGTGTTACTTGGAGGCTCAGCTCAGTCACTTAATAGCTGTAACATAGACAAAAACCTCCATTTTCCAATCTCTTAAATGGGGATAACAATGATGCCTATCTTATAGGTGGTAAGAACTAACTAAATTTTGTATAATAAACACCTGCAACAATGTGGCTACGTAGTTAAATGCTTAACACACATTTACTGATACTACTGTTCCCAGTATGGAGCATATAACAACTGTTCAATGCTAGTTGTCTAAAACTGAGCTTTTATATGGATTGTACTTAAAATTGTCCTAAGGGTCACTGCAACCTTATTGTATTTCCTTCTTGTAACAAGAACAGACGATAACTATTTACAAAACGAAGACTGAAACCATCGCACAGGAGTCACCAGGACTTCCCCGAGGTGACCCTGGCAGCCTGCTGGTGGTCCAGAATCCACCCACCTTGGCCTCCTGACTTCCCCTCCGCCAGGGCTCCTTTCCCAGCAGCAATAAACATCAGCGTGGGGCTGACTGTTAGCCGCTGTCCATCAGGCCCAGACATTAGTTTTAATCCCTCTACTCTAACAGATTACGGTTCCAAATTCCAGGACTGCAGCGATAAGGGCTCCCCTGCTAAGCACTCACGAGCCAGACGCCATTTAGCGCGCCTGGGCCCAGCCGATAACTGATAGCACTCCACCACTCCTGCTAAATTTAATTTCTCCTGCCTGAGCTGCCCTGTCTGGGCATCTCCAGACGAATGGTGTCCTGACAGCCCATCTTGATTCCGAGGCGCTCACTGGCCACCTCCTGATTAGTATTCTATTTGTATGCAAATAAGCCACTTGTCTTTGTTGCCCTGGATTAATCACCACTATAAATGGAGTCCTGGTCGTCTGCATCTGCAGAGTTGTGACTAGAAGGGCTAGAAGTGACTTTATAGAATAGGAAGCCAATTTCTTCATTTTAAAGATAAAAAAAAAAAAAAAAAAAAAAAAAACCCTGGGGCTAAGAGTGGCTAAGTAGATGTCTCAAGGGCATATTACTAGTGAATGCAGTTGGTCCAAAACTTCAAATGGCCCTAGTCCATGTTTTCTGAAAGAACTAGTTATTTATTTACTTAAAAGGTAGAGTGACACCGAGAGAGGGAGAGCCAGTGAGAGAGAACTCTTTTATCCACTAATTTACCCCCCTAAATGCTTGCAACAGCTGGGGGTAGGCCAGGCCAAAGCCAGGAAACAGTAACTGTCCAAGTCTCACACATGGGTGGCAGGGACCCAAGTACATGGGCCATCATCTGTTTTTCCTCCCAGGTGCACTAGCTGGAAGCTGGATCACAAGTAAGCTGTCAGGACTGAATCAGGTGCCCAGACAAGGGATTTGGGTGTCCCAAGTAGCAGCTTAACCTGCTATGCACCATAGCTCATGTTCTTATCTCTACACTTAAATCCCAGTTCAGCCAGAGAAAAAGCAATCACAGGTTATGAAGGGTTGGGGAGAGGAGAGGGGAAGGGAGGGGATATGAGAGAAAGGGAGGCTCAGAAACAAAGATAAAGGTGGTCTGTCCAAACTAGAACTCAGCCCTTTAAAGTAATAATAATAGTAATATGGGAAGCCAATAAGGGAGATAGGATCAGATCGATTAGATTCATAAGCTGGAGACCACACACCCACCACCTGATCTTGCCTGTATGCACCCACCTGCCAATCAGACTACATAACCACTCCCCTTTCAGAAGTGAATAAGAGGTGTGGAGCACCCTGGGCCTATCCCTGCTCTCCCATGTGCTGCTTGTGCACCGCCCCATTTTGCCTCTGCTCCTGGCCCTTCTGCCCTTCTGGCCTACCCCCAGCCTCCTCCACCGGGCTCTGATCTGTAGAGTCCAGCACGTGGGCCCTGGTCTGCTCTCTGAGATTCTGATATGGAATTGCTCGTTAACCCTTCTTCGGCCCCTCTCCTTTAATAGAGCCTTCATGTTCCTGTGTATTTCTCTCACTCTCTACATAAATCTTAAACCTTACCATTTGACCTGGTATTTAGAATTCTTGTCTAAATAAATGGCAAGGACCCCCAAAATATTAATTTTGGCATATGCTAGACTATAACAATTGTACTTGGTTAAAAATAAGCTTAGCCCATCAATGAACTTTTTTAAGTAAAAGATACTTTATAGTATATGTAATCATTTAAATTACTGTTTATTTTTATTTAATAACCAGTCTCATTTAGTTATTACAAAGTATACAAATACTATCAAAGGAATGTCTAATAAATATTCTAAGGCAAGAGAGTACCTCATAATTAAAACAAAAAAGTTGAAGCAAAAGCTATTAAAATCAAAGTGAATAATCAATGAAGGATATCTCATTTGAAGATGAAAAGGAAGAGAACAAGAACGATGATCATTTAGTAAAAACTTGAATCATTGTCATCGACAGCCACTCAAAAAACAAAAACAAATAACCATCAATAAGGGCAACTAATCCACAAACATCAGCACCACCACCACTCCCAGTCTATCATAGTAGGGCTGACAATACCCGAGGGTAAAATCCCGGGGTCAGATCTAGCCACAAGCAGAGAGACAACACAACTGCTCACAGGTCCCCTGCCCAGGGCTCTAGATCCTACCACTGAAAGGCTGACGCCACCACCCAGCACTGCAGCTGGGCTGCTAGTGCGTGCTGCTTCTGGACGGCCAGAAGCTTCCGAGGCACAGCTGACAAATACTGAAATGGGCCCGATGGGGTCCTGCAGAAAACCGACTGCGGGAGTCACTGATGATTACTGCAACATGCTCAGGAGTGAAATTCAGATGTGCTATGCAGGCCCTTAGGTGGCAAGGTGGACTTGACATGGGTTGGAAAGCCCCAGGGCCTGAAGATGTCCATGTGGGCAGAGTGGGGCCCAGCATGTGATTTGCAGAACTGTGGCCACCGAGGGCATCCAGGACCATCCGGTGATATGCGAAGTAGCTTATAAAATTGCTTGGTCTCAAAGGAGAAGACAGCCCTTTGTGCACAGAGAACCGGTGAGTATTATGCAGGGAGCTGTCACCCCGCATGGTGCCCCTGTTCCTCCCAGTCAGAGTAAATGTGAACACCAGGAAGAGGTCTTCAGTCAGTGCGTGAAGTAGTTGTGTTCACAGACAGGGAGGTTCCTTGTACAGAAAGCACTATTCTAATTGTTTTAGATACATGATATCTAGTTTTTCACAATAATTTCATGAAGTAGGTACTATTTTTTTCTAAAATTTATTTATTTATTTGAAAGGCAGCATCAGAGAGAGAGAGACAGAGAGGGAGAGATCTTTCATCTATTGGTTCACTCTCCAAATGCCCTCAACGGCTGTGGTTGGCCCATGCCAAAGCCAGGAGCCAGGAACTCCATCCAGGTTACTGGCTCCATCCAGGAACTCCATCATTGTTCCCACATGAGTGGCAGGTATTTAGGCCACCTTCCAACACCTTCCAAGGTACATTAGCAAGGGGCTAGATCTGAAGCAGAGTAGTCAGGACTCAAAGTGGTGCTCCAATTTGGGATGCCAGCGTCACAGGCTTCAACTTAACCCGCTGCACCACAGCACTGGTCCCAAGTAGGTACCATGCAAATGTAACACATCTGGAAAGAAACCATAGAGAGGGTAAGTAGTTCCCCTAAAGGCACATAGTAGGGGATAGAGCCAAGGATCTAGAGGAGATGGTCAACTCTGAAGCCCTGGGCACTGCTGCCTTGGCTACACGGGTGATGCTACCACAGGTGACAAGAGAGCAGAGGTGCTTTTCTAGTGCACTCTTCCCAGAAACCTCTGAGGCTGCTTGGAACACTTAGGACCTTGGGAAGTAAATAGTCCTCAGGGCCTTGGAGCACAGGCAGATCTCACAGAGGACTTCAAGCAAAAGTGGCAGTGGCCCTTGTCCAGGACTATGGAGCACAGAGGGCGAGCAGGCCTGCTCCTGGAGAGAAGGAGCCCCACACACAGACACACCACACCACACACCCAGAGTCATACAGGTGCCTGGGTGTACTGAGATGTGGGTGTTGGTGTTTCTGCAGCCAAATCACACTCCAAGTTCTTGAAAGAAAAGGTCAAGAAGAAGAGAAAGAGCAACTCTATACTCTTCTGCCTTCTCTCTTCCTCCATGCCCAGACATCTCCTAGGCCCTTCCTGGGTTAACGTCAATGTCCTCAATCCCTCAAATTACTGACATTAAATAGAAAAAGTTATGCTGTTACCATAAACTGAGCTAACACCAGCTCAAAAACCTATTCAGAAGAACCACCAATCTTAATTCCCATGACTTAGAAATATTCTCTGGACTTCCAAAGTAGAGAAGGAAAATCAGGCAGTGGGTTGAATGGGAGATATCAAATGCCCAACAGCAAATCGCATGTACTCTTTAAAAGGAAAACCAGGAAAAGAAGCCAGAACACTGCTGCTTCCTGGAGTCTGGGTTCCCCACGAGGTATGTCAAACGCCTGTTATTTCTGCCAGCTGCAGATCGGAGAGCCTATTTTGGCAGAGGGAGCTGGCAGGAGATGCCACCAGAGATGCATGTTCCACCCTCCATGGGGACCCAAGCAAGGGTGCTTTCTGAATCTTGCTCAGTTAGAAGAGTTGAGCTTCCCAACTGCAGCCTTCTTTGTGTCCACAAAGAGAGCCAGCGCATTATTATTCCTCCGCCATCCTGCAGGTCACTGAGCCTTGAAACCTCCAGCAGAGGCGGCTGCTGGAGCGCTGCTATGGGGGCAGCACCACATTTAATTGCTTCACACGTGGATGCCAGTTGATGGGGCCTTCGCTCCGTATTTAACACTGTGGTGGGTGATGGACTTGCGCTGCTGGAAAGACTGCCCTGGTCCTCTGCACCCTGCTTATAACTGACGGGGGAAGATGGCCTCTCGTTTGCTAAATTGTTTCTGGTCTTTCCAGCCCAGTGGTCATTAATGTTTTTTCTCTTCCAACGGACAGATTCAAAGAAATACGGCTCTCATTAGCTCCTGCTCAATTAAGAAAAATGTTCATTGGCACCCATGACTCAAGTGCTGCTACCAAGCTGTTTGAATTACACAACTGGAAGGACTGGGGAGGTCATTGAAGCCATCTCTGGTGCGTCAGCCCCAGCCCCTACAAAACCCAAAGTTTTTTAATGCCCCCAGCCCCTCCCAGCTCATTCTATACCTACCTCCTGAGGACCTAGAATAAAAACAAGAAGTGACTCAGCTGAGGGCTTACTAAGTGCCAGGCATTGATCTAAACCATGCATATGAATTAGCTCATTAGATATGGTTCCAAATCTGTAACCCTCAGGGTCACAAGAACTCTCTTGAGCAGGATTCAAGCCCTACTCCTGACACCTTTGAGCTGTGAGAACTTAAGGCACAAAGAGGAGCTCCATTTTCATACCAGATTCAAATAATAATAAGCTAAGTCTTCGGAGTCAGTGTTTCCTTCACATTGTTCCCTTTGCTCAGACTGTACCCAACCAGGCATCTTTCAAATCCTGGTTATTGGTCACCAGGGACCTGAGGGAAAAGGAGAGAATGGATCCACCAAACCCATCACCTTCCTTGAAAATAATGTCGTGTAATGTCTCATTGGTATATCTATAAGTTGGAGCTGAAAATAGCCAATTGTATTATCTGGTATGGTCTCTATGGAGACCAATTTGTTAATATGTTAAAATGTCAAATGCATGTATCTTTTGACTAGCAATTGTACCCCTAGAAATTTACCCTAAAGAATAGGGGATGCAGTTAGAATGGCTCTTCCTACAGAAATCAATAAACAACAAATGCTGGAGATGATGTGGGGAAACAGGTACTCTAATCCACTGTTGGTGGGAATGTAAACTGGTGTAGCCACTGTGGAATGCAGTATGGAAATACCTCAGAAATCTGAATATAGACCTACCATATGATCCAGCCATCCCACTCCTGGGAATTTACCCAGGGGAAATGAAATCAGCATATTCAAGAGTTATCCGTGCCCCCATGATTATTGCAGCTCAATTCACAATAACTAAGATATGGAATTAACCCAGATATGTCCATCAATTGAAAACTGGCTAAAGAAATTATGGTGGCCGGTGCCGTGGCTCAATAGGCTAATCCTCCGCCTTGTGGCGCCGGCACACCGGGTTCTAGTTCCAGTCGGGGCACCAGATTCTGTCCCGGTTGCCCCTCTTCCAGGCCAGCTCTCTGCTGTGGCCAGGGAGTGCAGTGGAGGATGGCCCAAGTCCTTGGGCCCTGCACCCCATGGGAGACTAGGAGAAGCACCTGGCTCCTGGCTTCGGATCAGCGCGGTGCGCTGGCCGCAGCGCACCACCCGTGGCGGCCATTGGAGGGCGAACCAACGGCAAAAAGGAAGACCTTTCTCTGTGTCTCTCTATCACTGTCCACTCTGCCTGTCAAAAAAAAAAAAAAAAAGAAAAGAAATTATGGTATATATTATGGTATATACACACACACACACACTATATATATATATATATATATATATATATATATATATAAAATACTACTCAGAGGCTAAAAAAGAAAGAAATCCTGTTGTTTGCAGCAAAATGGATTCAACTAGAAATCATTATACTTAGTGAAATAAGCCAGTGCCAAAAAAACAAGTACCAGATTTTCCCTGATCTGTGGTAACCAATAGAATACCCAAAAGATAATCTAGGAGTGAAAGTGACACTTTAAGTTTTGATGATTGTTTATAGCCCTTGTCTCAACTGTTGGGGATCAGTGTTTTTTCCTTCATACTATTTGTTGAATTTTTTATTTAGTGTAGGGTTAACCTTATGTATATAAAGTTAACTGAAAATAGATCTTTATTAAAATATGAATAGGCGTGGGTGAGAGGGAGGATAGGATAGAAAATATTACTATGTTCCTGAATCTATATGTAGGAAATACATGAAATGTATATACCTTAAATAAAATGTTTTTTAAAATGAAAAAAAAATATCTAAATACAGGATATTTCTAAATGGAGGAGAAAAAAAACAAAGAAAGGGTGGGGGCTGTGTACAGCAAGTTAAGCCCAGCATCCCATATTAGCGTGACAATTAAAGTCCTGGCCGGCGCCGTGGCTCCACAGGCTAATCCTCCGCCTTGCGGCGCCGGCACACCGGGTTCTAGTCCCGGTCGGGGCGCCGGATTCTGTCCCGGTTGCCCCTCTTCCAGGCCAGCCCTCCGCTGTGGCCCGGGAGTGCAGTGGAGGATGGCCCAGGTGCTTGGGCCCTGCACCCCATGGGGAGACCAGGAAAAGCACCTGGCACCTGGCTCCTGGCTCCTGCCATCGGAGGAGCGCGGTGCGCCGGCCGCGGCGCGCCGTCTGCGGCGGCCATTGGAGGGTAAACCAACGGCAAAAGGAAGACCTTTCTCTCTGTCTCTCTCTCTCTCACTGTCCACTCTGCCTGTCAAAAAAAAAAAAGTCCTGACTGCTCCACTTTTGATCTACGTCTGACCTACTTCCTACTTGGGAAGTGCATTAATAAATAAATAAACCAACTGGTTTCCTGTTTTGATCAATAAGACTATTTTCTTTTTTTTAAAAGGTTGTTCAAACAGTGGTTGTGCCAATCTGAAGCCAGAAGCCAGGAGCTTCTTTTCTGGATCTCCCACAGGGGTGCAGGGGCCCAAGGACTTGGGCTTTTTTTTTGTTTTGTTTTTTTGACAGGCAGAGTGGACAGTGAGAGAGAGAAAGGTCTTTCTTTTCCATTGGTTCACCCCCCAATGGCCGCTGCAGCCGGAGCACTGCAGCCGGCGCACCACGCTGATCCGAAACCAGGAGTCAGGTGCTTCCTCCTGGCCTCCCATTCGGGTGCAGGGCTCAAGGACTTGGGCCATCCTCCACTGCCTTCACGGGCCACAGCAGAGAGCTGGACACTCCCGGGCCACAGCAGAGAGCAGGACTGGAAGCGGAGCAACTGGGACAGAATCCGGCACTCCGACCAGGACTAGAACCTGGATGCCGGCGCCGCAGGCATAGTATTAGCCAAGTGAGCCGTGGCACCAGCCCCAATAAGACTATTTTCAATGAGCACTCAACACTATGTACTTGGGTTTCTCCACCTATGTGGGAGACCAGGATGGAGTTAATGGCCCAGACCTAGATGTTGTATCTATTTGGAGAGTGAGACATCAGATGGAAATACTCTCTCCCTCTCCCTCTCCCTCTCTTTCTCTCTCTGCCTTTCAAATAAATACATATATCTGTTTTTAATTCTTTTTTAAAAAAAGGAGGGAGGAGTCTGTGTACAAGGTCAAATATGTCCATATTTTCTTACTAGCATAAGACTGAAAATAATCTAGATGGGGAACTAATTAAATAAACTGTGCACATTGTGTTATAGAATATTAGATACCCATTAAAAGGCAGCCTTAACTGAATGAAAGTAAAACAATCTGCAATATTTTTTGTTAAGTGAAAAAAGTGAAGTGCTATCATTGGTATCCTTTTTAAGTGCCTACACTCAGTTGCTGATGCAGCAAAGAATATCCCTATAATGAAAATCAACAATCTGAGAATAGCTGCTATCGTTAAGGAGGGACTCGTCACATTATAGTCAGGAGTGAGAGAGAGGCCACTTTTACTGTATACTTTTCAATCTCTTGAATTTGTGCCTTAGAGTAAATTACATATTCAAGGAGTAAATAACCAGCAATTAAAAGTTTTTTTTTTAAATGATGTATAAATGGATTAAATGCTCATGGTTTTTAATAGTAAGAGAAAGGAAAGAACCATTTGAAAATCTTGGATCCACAAAGCACAATGAAACATAATTAGGTCAGAGGGAGAAACCAGCATTGCTAAGGGAGATGACGAGGCCAGGACCAAGCCAGTTACGTTCCCTGGAGCCTCTGCTGGGAGCTCTGTCCCTCGGCCCAGCATTGGCAAACATCCATACACCTGTTGCTGTGGAAGGGTGCTTCAGCTGGATGGTTCTTCATTGGTGCTGGGTAGTTAGTTCAGACATTTTGGAAGCCATGAAAGAACTGAGTGTTCAAGATTCTCCTACCAAGACTTCTCCATGAGTGTGTCCCCATCCATGGTGGTAAGTTTAATGTGTCAGTTTGGCTAGGTAGGGTGCCCAGATGCATGGACAAATACCAGTCCAAATGTTTCTGTAAAGGCCGTGTTTAGATACAATTAACATTCGGGTCAGTAGCCTTTGAATAAAACAGATTTACCCACCCTATTGTGGGTAGCCTCATCCAATCACCTGAAGTCCTTAAAAGAATGAATATAACTAAACTGAAAGTAGATCATTGTAAAAATTAAGAGACAGAATAATAGAGAAAGGAGGAGGAAGAGTGGGAGCGTGGCTGGGAGGGAAGGTAGGGTGGGAAGTATCACTGTGTTCCCAAATCTCTATATATGAAATACATGAAATTTGAATATCTTAAATAAATTTTTAAAAATAACTTTCATTTCAAAAAAAATGAAAGAAAGAAAAGAAAAACACTGAGATCCTCTGGGAAAGAAGGAATTCTGTCCCTGGACCAACTTCAGATTGGATAAGGTTACACAACTCTTCCCTGGTCCCCAGCATGCTGGTCTGCCCTGCAGATTTCAGACTTAAAAACCCCACAATGGTGGTATAAACCAACTCCTTAAATTCATTCTCTCTCTCTCTCTTTCTCTTTCTCTCTCTCTCTCTCTCTCTCTCTCCCCCTCTCCCCCTCACCCCCTCCCTCCACCTCTGCCCATTGATTTTATTCCCTCTGGATAACCTAATACACCACCCACAGAAACGGCTCTCTGCTATCACACAGCATATTTGCCACAGCCTCTCCTCATTTACCAGCTAGCACATATCCAGCCCTGCTATCTGGGCTGTAAGGTCTTTGTGAATTGGCACTATATATATATTTGACAGGCAGAGTGGACAGTGAGAGAGAGACAGAGAGAAAGGTCTTCCTTTGCCGTTGGTTCACTCTCCAATGGCCACCGCGGCCGGCGTGCTGCGGCCGGCGCACCGCACTGATCCGATGGCAGGAGCCAGGTGCTTTTCCTGGTCTCCCATGGGGTGCAGGGCCCAAGGACTTGGGCCATCCTCCACTGCACTCCTGGGCCACAGCAGAGGGCTGGCCTGGAAGAGGGGCAACCGGGACAGAATCCGGCGCCCCAACCGGGACTAGAACCCAGTGTGCCGGCACCGCAAGGCGGAGGATTAGCCTGTTGAGCCACGGCGCCGGCCGGCACTATATATTTCTAGTGTTCAACAAAGAACCTGCACCAGGACCAACTGCTCAAAAAGGATGTGGTGTTGAATGAAGCTGACTTCTCATGACAATGGTCTTGATGCCTGGGTTTGGCCATCTGCATTCAGCATCCAAAGCTCATCAGTTAGGAAGAACATGAAGGAAAATAAAAGCAGAGAAGAAACACAACACTTACCAGTTGTTTTCGATTACCAGGATGCTTTCTCTCACACGTTTCTTCTTGCACGGCCACCTGAAGACCTGTCAGAGGCAATTTGTTGCTCAGAATTAATCAAGAAGAGACAGTAGTCAGGTTGCCACAATGTAGGACTTAGCCTGCACCGTTTCAAAACTAAAATAATTATCTTTTTAAATAGATATATTTAAATAGAAAATGTAAAGAAAAAATTACCTGTGGTTATCACTCTCCCTTTATAATTTAAGAGTCTGTTGAAATTTATTGTCCTGTTAAAAGAGGAAATTAGGGCCCTCAACTCTTAAGATCAAAATACCATTCCTGAAAATCAGATTGATTCCTGGCTAGAAACCCCTGAAGAAATCTTCAACTAAATATACATAGTACTGGCCGGCGCCGTGGCTCAATAGGCTAATCCTCTGCCTTGTGGCGCCGGCACACCGGGTTCTAGTTCCAGTCGGGGCGCCAAATTCTGTCCCGGTTGCCCCTCTTCCAGGCCAGCTCTCTGCTGTGGCCGGGAGTGCAGTGGAGGATGGCCCAAGTACTTGGGCCCTGCACCCCATGGGAGACCAGGATAAATACCTGGCTCCTGGCTTCGGATCAGCACGGTGCGCCGGCCGCAACGCACTGGCCGCGGCGGCCATTGGAGGGTGAACCAACGGCAAAGGAAGACCTTTCTCTCTGTCTCTCTCTCTCTCACTGTCTACTCTGTCAAATATATATACATATATATATATATATACACATACATACACACACACACACATAGTACCACTTGCCATGTTTTGAAAGGATTACAAAGGAATTCATCACTGACAATTCAATCTGAATCCATGGGTGAATAAAAACCAACTAGTTTCGGTTTTTGATCAATAAAACTATTTTCAATGATTGCCCAACACCAGCAATTCTGTCCCATAGGAAAACTGATTTAGAAGCATGTCAAATGGAGATTTCATTTTACTTCCTGTTTTTACTGCTCTGCCTTCAGCTGTCAACCAAGAGCGCAGAGTCCCTCCCATGGGAACAAGGAGGCTGACTTGTAGGAGGCTTTCAGAGGTCATCCTTGAAAGCAGGAAACACTCAGGTTTGACCTGGTCTGCTGAAATCAATACAACAGAGCATACAGAAAGGAAGCAGATGGCAGTGTATAGTTACATCAATATTTTTCTTTATTGTGTATTTTGCATTAAATTCTGCTAAAGGACAAGTGGATTAAATTGACCATGAGAGATACACAAAGAGTATGAGATGAATCATTTTGAAAATGAATTTTAATCAACACTATAGGATTGGCAATAGAGGCTCATTGTTCTTTTAATGAAGTTATTTCTTTCCATTCTAGGTTATGTGGAAAAGTACAGCATGAGATGAAACAAAGAGAAACATAACCTGCAATTTCACCATCAAATGATGCCACAATCGGCATTTTTATGTATTTGATCACAATAGTATTGGATGCATTTTCCACAACTGTAAAAATTGCTTTTTCCACTTAATGCTAGGGTAAAATTATTTTCTATGTTATAAATTTCTCTTCCAAACAGAGGTTCTTGTTATCCACATTTTATGAGCCTTTCCTAAGCCCTCAGAGCTAGTGAACAATGGAGCTGTAATTCTCACCCTTATCTACCTACCGCCAAAGGATATACTCTTTCCATATGTCAAGCAACCTTAAAAATGCTATTTCTTTTGATATAGTAGGTTCCTTTTGAGAATCTAGATGGAATGTGAAATAAACAAATTAAGCCTGGGACATCTTCAAATGCATAAATGCCAAAAAGCTCTTAATAAACAAAAAAGGTCATGTCAAAAGAAAGCCAATTTGAAAAGGATTACACTAGCCAAAATGGCACAAGGTGACTATCAAACATAATAAAATCAATGAGTTCATATGATTCCTTTAAAACAACTTTTGGATAAGAGTACCAACTCACTGCTCTGAAAATTAATAAATATTTAGGGGAAGGTGTTGCAACACAGAGGGTTAAGCTGCTGCTTGAGGCACCTGTATTCCCTATTGGAATGCGGGTTAGAGTCCCAGTCACTCTCCTCTCCAGCTTCCTGCTAATACATCCTGGAAAGCAGCAGATGATGGCCAAAATGCTTAGGTTCCTGTCACCCATAGGAGAGACTCAGATGGAGTTCAGGGATCTGGGCTTCAGCCTAGCCTCGCTTGGATATTCAGGGGTTTGGGGGAGTGAACCAGCAAATACAAGATCTCTCTTGCCCACATTCTCACTCTCTCTATATTGTTTTGCCTCTCAATACATGAAAATAAATAAGCATTAAAAAAGATTTTTAAAAGATCGTAAAATCCCAGGCTTTCCTGTACCAACTGTATTTTAGGGAAGCCAAATGACAGGTGGGGATAAATTCTTAATAGAATTATGACTCTCTAATGCAGAAGGAAGGACAGAGTAAGAACATTGCCATTTTAATCCCTAAAGTAACACTGGGCGTGGGCAATGGTTGTCAGTGAATGCTTAACTATAGGTGAAATGTTCCTAGGAGACTCATAGAGCATTCTGACATCCCGTGACTGGTTATTGACATTACTGAAAGTGGGGCAAACAGAGCTCATTATTTGATTCCACAGCAAGTGCACAGAATAAAAAATATTAGGACATAAAAAACATTTTAGTCTTGATCAAATCATGACTCAGACATAACCTGATACCAGTTTATAAGAAATACAGAAATAAGAGGAACAAGTTAAAAACATCATAGAGAAATAATCATGCAAATCTAGAATATAGGATTTAAAAGACAAACTCAGTGGCATGAAAATAACTGAGGAGACAGAAGGAAGCACAATGTAGATAAAAACAGTTAAGAGATCAGACAACTGCATTTGGTGTTTTATTGGTTCTTAGTATTTTAATAGGTCAATTTTAAAAGAACAACTCTAAGATAATTGGAGAAATTTTAATATGGATTGGATAGTACAGAAATTTAGATATTGTTGTTACTTGTTGCATATGTTAAGCCCTGGGTGGTGTTTTTTAATTCATTGCTTACATTCATATAAAAGATTTTTAAGGAAAATGATATAATGTATCCTTTTGCTTCAAATATTACAGGAAAAATTAGTGGTGTGTGTGTGTGTGTGTGTGTGTGTGTGTGTGTGTGTTGGGGGGAGAGAGAGAGAGAGGCTGGAGAAGAGGTGAGATGGACAGATTAAACAATCGTTGCAAAGTTTTGGTAATAGTTAAAGTTAAGTGATGAGTACATGAAAATTCATTGTACTATTCCTTCTACCTTTGTGTATGTTTAGAAAACTACAAAAAAAGGTTTAACACTGAGAAATTATGTTTAATGGGATATCAAAACATGTGACAATGAATTTCATTCATACTACGGACCAAAAGGCATAGAATAAGCAATTGAAAAAGCATTAATCAGAAAAGCCTACTCCATATGCTATACATTGGTTTCTTATCTGTATTTGAAATGAAATCACTCTAAATATTATCTGATTAGTTTTGAAATTGATGATAAATAAAAAGATTAATTAGCTGCTCCATTCTCTTGGTGTCTAATATTATCACAAATTTAAATAGAAGAAGCATCAAAACTCTCAATCTAAATTTAAAAATTCAGTGAATTAAAAGGACTATGAAATGCTCAGCAAATCATTGCAAAGGAATAATTTGGAGATGAAAGAGGACACAGATTCTGCCGATCAATTTTCTGTGATCCTCTTTAACAAGACTAGGGTGATGATTTACTTTTTCGAAAATCTGATACTATGGATCAAGAAGTGATAGTAATGAAACAGTATTTTTTCACTTTGTGTTTCTGTGTGGGTGCAAACTGATGAAATCTTTACATACTATAATATTAAATCGATCTTCTGTGTATAAAGATAATTGCAAATGATTAAAAAATCTAGGTGTTAAATTGGAAATTGCATAGATAATTAATCAATTCTTTAAAAAAAATCATGTAGGATCTCTGTCTTTAATGTACTGTACATTGTGAATCAATACTATAACTAGTACTCCAACAATAATTTCAGTTTGTGTCTCTATGTGAGGGCAAACTGTTGAAATCTTTACATAATATGTTCTAAACTGATCTTCTGTGTATAAAGAGAATTGAAAATGAATCTTGATGTGAACAGAAGGGGAGGGGGAGCGGGAGAGGGGAGGGTGGCGGGGGGGGGAAGTTGTGGGGGGGGGAGCCAATGGAATCCATAAGCTGTACCTTGGAAATTTATATTCTTTAAATAAAAGCTAAAAAAAAAAAAAGTGAGTAATTTTAATGGCACTCATAATGGCATTACTTTTTGTGGGATACTGTTATGCTGATAGCATTCAGGGGTTAAAAATAAGCCCATTCACCGTATGCCCACACACATTCCATATGATGACAGATGGAGATCTAATTTTAAAACATACTACATTTTAAAAATACTTCCAAAACATGTATATAAACAATGGATTAGAACTTGATTAGAAAATAAATAATTGAAAACCCAAAAGTTTATTGAAGGAAAGCTACTTTGTGGAGCTGCCTTCCCATAGAAGCAAAATCCTTTGTGTTCAGCCAAGTGTCTTCCCATGGATAATATTACGAAGTATTTTAATTTTCAGTTTATGAAGAAAAATGTACTGTTTGTTTTTCAGCTCCATATTAAAACAATGGGGAACATAAAGATATTTCTAAGAGCACACTGGCAGGTCAGGTCCCCAAGAATCAGGCTCTGTGATGTAAGGCCACCACACAGACTTGATGGCAGCGTGCTCTCAGCACTCTCTCCTGCAAGGGTGAGACTTTGAATTATGACACATTCATGATATAGTTACAAGAGGTCTCAGGGAGACCAGAGCAGAAATGGCCCTTCAGAGTATTCCTAATTGAGACAATGGCAGGCCTTTGTATCATTGTATAACACATCTTTGGATGCCAGTGGAAATGGGCTGCAGCCTTCGATAAGGTGGCCCCTTTTGGCCAAAGGCCATTTCCAACTAGGACTTACAGATGAATTCCTTTGCAGAAGTCACAGGCCAGCTCTTATGACTGGGTAAGCAATATGTGCAGGTCCTGAAGAAGGGATCTGAAGATCAGTCCCTCCGTCCATGGCAGTCCACCCCTGGGCCTCCTTGATGTAATTCTTTCATTGTAAGGTCATCTCCTCTAAAAATAGTTCCATATGATTCTAAATGATCCCTTTTTCTGTGGAAATGTATGAGAAGTAATAGGCCAAATCCGAGCTCTTGCTGCTATAACTGGAATCATTTTCCCCCTTTTACTATTCCTTCTCGATTCCCTATACCTTCACAAACCACTGCTGTTGGTCTGTGTGGGTTCCCTGGTGGGATGACCCAGGTTCTCAACCCTGAGAACCCTAAGCCCAGTCATCATGAAGGCATGACTGGGATGATAAATGACCAAGTTCAAGCCATGGCTACCATACTTGCTCTTTATCAACAAAATGGAGTAAAGCAATACCAAGAGACAACCAGTGAGTCATCTGATTGGCTGTGGCTGCAACTGAGCAGCAGCTGTAGCTTCAAGCTTAATGAATTCTTGCCATTCCCCTGATAGGACTGTTCTCCATCTGGTGACAAGGTCCCAGAAAATTAAATGTGCAAGGATAAGGAAGCACACATCCCCTAAGACACTGGGAGTAATGGTGAGTAGGACCAGGCCCACTTCCAATCCTTGTTTCATAGGACTATCAATTCCACCTACTGGAACACAGAAGTATATAAGGGGCATTACTTTAATGCCATCCCATCCTCACAAGGCATAATCTCCAGGCTAGCACCTTAGTGACAATTTCAAAAGGCTGCAGTAAGCAGGCAACTTGTGAGTGATGTGTATGTGATGAGACCAATGAACCCCATGGTCATATGCCATTGCTATTCTTCCTTTGCTATACAACGGGAATTTGTGCTTCCTTATCTTTGCATGTTTAGTCTCTTGGGTTCTAGTTCCCAGAGGTAGAATGATCCTATCAAGGACACAGTAAGAATTCTGTTATACTTTAAGCTATAGTTACTACCCAGGTTCATTTGTGCAAGATCTCATGTCACTTTAAAAAATAACCTGTGAGCCTGTGGGTGGTGGTACTGACTGAGTCCCTGTAGGCAGGAAAGATAGTCATTTCTGGAATGTATCTCAATTCCAACAAGATAAATGCTGTGATTTGAACATGGTTTGCTCCTCCAAAACTCACACTGGAGTTTAATCTCTATTTTGAGGCGGAGGCTGGACAGTTAATCCAGCTGTTGTGTTGACAGGTGGAGCCTTTGGGGGGTGATTAGGATTAGATAAGGTCATCAAAGTAGAGCCTCCATACTGAATATTGATGGCTTTATAAGAAGAGAGAGAAAGAACAGGGAACACACACACACTCGCGCACACACACATACAGTTTGCATGTGCTCCCTCTCTCTTGCCACAAGATGTCCTGAGTTCCCTGGGGACTCTGCCAGTAAGAAAATCATTGCTATATGTGGTTCCATGACCTTGGACCTAACTAGGAACCAAAAGAAACCTCTTTTCTTTGTGACTTACCCAGTCTGTGGTATTGTCTTATTAGCAACAGAGAAGGACAAATACAATAAATCACTGACACTTCCAGATTGCAAGGGATTCCATGTGATCTAGTTGCTAACAAGTGATTGGAAGATCTTCTTAGGATACAGTTGTTAGTTGGGTCCTTTATTGGTGGTCTCTGTTGCTGGCAGATTGTATATTTGATAGGAACAATAAATATATTAGGTAATTAGTTGGCTTTCTGGTGATCCACTCTCAATTATCACGACCTCTGGTTTTGAAGGGGTAGACAGGTGAATTAAATGGGGGGAGCAGAGTACCACTACTCTTGCAATATTAAGTATGTTCAGAATGGCAGATTTCTATGCCAATACCCCTGGATATGATGTTGTTTATTTACTCTTTTGGCCCTGGTAGAAAAATTTCAGAGGCTTCCAAATAGCCTTCTCCACTATGGCATTCACTGCAAATCCAAGAGCAGATGAGGGTTTTACACGAACCACAATGGATGTCCTCTTCAGTGCTGTGTTCAGACACTAAATGAATGACCACCAGGTGGATTCACGGGGCCAAATAACTCAATGTGAAATAGACTGAGTTTGGCTTCTTATTACCAACCTTTCATAAGCCACCACTTTAGGAAAGGGTTGTGACAAAATATACAAATCTCCACAACTTAATAAAGTTTACAGAGTCCTTGAAATAGCTTAGATTTCTCTCTTTCTTGTTCAACAGCTGAGTAAATGGCCACAGATTCTTTTTGGTAAAGACTGGGAAAATGGGGCTGGCACTGTGGTGTAGCAGGTAAAGCTGCTGCCTGCAATGTCAGCAGCCCATATGGGTGCCAGTTCAAGTCCCAGCAGCTGTACTTTCAATCCAGCTCTCTGCTGTGGCCTGGGAAAGAAGTAGATGGCCCAAGTTCTTGGGCCCCTGCACCTTCATGGGGGACCTAGAGGAAGCTCCTGGCTCCTGGCTTTGGATATGCACAGTTCCACCCAAGGCAGTCATCTGGGGAGTGAAACAGCAGATGGAAGACCTTCTCTGTCTTTCTCTCTTTCTCTCTGCCTCTCTGTAACTCTGCCTTTCAAATAAATGATCCTTAAAATAAAGACTGGGAAAATGATTATGGAAAGCGCTTGCCACAGATCCTTTCTCAAACCAGCCTTTCTTTCAGTCAGTATGTTCCAGGATGAAGGACTGGCTCAGGTTTGGAAATCAGCTATGACTCTTCAGTGGGGTATAAGTATTGTTATCTTGTTATCTTGCTGTCTTTCCCATGGGAACATCATCTTTCAGAATAGCCCCCCCCCCTTATCATTTTACTTCCTGCAATTTCAGTTACTTATGGTTAACAGTCCAAAAATAATAAATGGGCAGTTCCAGGAATAAAACCTTCATAAATTTTAAATTGCACACCATTTTGAATAGCAGCATGAACCTTCATGCAGTCCTGCTCCATCCTACCTGGGATAAGAGTTATCCCTTCGCTCATGCTGTATACACACCCTGCCCATTAGGCACTCAGTAGTCACCTTGATTACCAGACTGTCTGCCATGGTTTAGCAGTGTTTGTGTTGAAGCAACCCTTAAGTAGTGGCCTAAAGCTAAGTCACCATGCCTACATCATTCATCTCTATCTTATTTTTTTAAAGATTTATTTAATTTATTTGAAAGTCAGAGTTACAGAGAGATAGAGACACAGAGAGAGAGGTCTTCTATTCTTTGGTTCACTCCCCAGATGGCCACAATGGCCAGAGCTATGCTGATCTGAAGCCAGGAGCTTCTTTCAGGTCTCCCACATGGGTGCACATGCCCAAGCACTTGGGCCATCCTCTACTGCTCTCCCAGGCCATAGCAGAGAGCTGGATGGGAAAGGGAGCAGCCGGGACTAGAACCGGTGCCCGTATGGAATGTCGGCACTTCAGGCCAGTGATTAACCAGCTGTGCCACAGCACTAGCCCCCTATTCATCTCCCTTCATCTTATCACAAAGGCATTGTATCATCCCACATTATCTCAAGGAGGACAGGCTGGTGTTGTGGCTTAGCAAGTAAAGCTGATGCCTGCAATGCTGGCATCCTATATGGGAGCCAATTTGAGACCCAGTTGCACCACTTCCAATCTAGCTTCCTGCTAATGGCCTGGGAAAAGCGGCAGAAGATGGACCAAGCGTTTGGGCCCCTGCCACCCATATGGGTGACCTGGAAGAAGCTCCTGGCTCCTAGCCACTGGCTTCAGTCTAGCCTAGCCCCAGCTGTTATGACCATTTGGGAAGTGAACCAGCAGAGGAAAAATCTCTTTCTCTATCTCTCCCTCTTCCTCTCTCCCTTTCTCTCTGTGTAACTCTGACTTCCAAATAAACCGAGTGTATTAGTGGATTTTCCAGCTCTCCGGAGCACATCTACTCTAGGATGCCTGCTTCTCTGAGCCTTGTAATCTCATTTGTCACTGTCTGCTAAGGTGTTGCTCACATCTCTCCTCCACTGATCTGTCCATTGCTTTTCTAAGAGAAAAGGCTCAACTAAGAGACTCCAACAATCAACCAAGCAGAGTGAAAATCTCTGATCTCAGGAGAGTCCTCTCTTGTAGATCAGTGCTCCAACTTTGTATGCTTTCCACCTTAATTCTTTCAGGGTTCAATCCCGTATGTGTTGACAAGTCTTGCATCTTTGGGGTATATTCTATTTTCTTCCTTACGAGAACCAATACTTCTAACTTAATTCTAGTTCTGGGGTGGCAAACTTTTCCTGTGACAAGCCAGATAATAATGTCTTATATTTTATTGGTCATATGGAGTCCTTTCTGAATCTATTCAAGTTGTAGAATAAAGAGAGCATGTATCCTAATAAAATTTCATTGACAAAAATTAAGAATGGGAATCCAAGAGGGAGGGGGATGAAGGGTTGGAGCATGGGTGGGAGGTATAGTAGGGGGGGATGTCCTACTATGCTTCTAAATCTTATATAAAGTATATGAAACTTGTATAACTTAAATAAAATTAAAAAAAAAAAAACTACTGGCTGGATTTGGCCTGAAAGCTAGAGTTGTTATCTCCACTCTAGATCCCGGTCTAGTGTAAAGGAATGTAGTTAGAGCCTAAGTTGGGAACATGCTGTCTGGCAAGGCAGAGGCTTCTGCACTGTCATATATATGCAACAAATTTCATGTATTTCATATATATAGTTTTAAGAACATAATGATACTTCCCACCCTCCTTCCTACTTCCTTTTTTATATTTTTCTTTAACTTTTTGTGATGACATACTTGAAGCAAGGGGGCAGCACTAGCTTTTAATCAAGATGGGTAGGCTCAGAGGGTTCAGGGAAATCTGGGGATTCAGGATATTTGGTGCATGGACACACATACCCTCAACCCAAGTACCAGCACCCCAATCTTTCCCAATCAGAGCCCTGACCTTGGTGTAGCAGATGTGCCGGTGTTGAGAATTCAACTTTCTCTGGAGCTCTGCAGGGTTTATAATTAAGTACAAGGCTTGATCCTGGCTTCTTTCTGCCTGTGGCTGCAACAGATGACAGTTGTTTTTTTTTTTTTATAAACTATCATAGGCCCTCTGGCTTTCACACTTAGCCTTAAATTGCTGATTAATCACTGCAGCCTCTCAATGCCTTTCTCTCTCACTTTATAGCACTTGGCAACAGCCATCCAATTCCACTGTACTCACCATTATCAATTCCCCTGAACCTCTCAAATATCACAGACACTGGGCCACCAATGCATCCCCTCCCAGCAGTCTTATTTGCAAATAAGGCCAGCACTCCCAGTAGGTGGGGGAATGGAGGTCTGAGTCCTGGAGGGGAGACCAGGGCTGCACACAACTGCATCCCTGCCAAGCTGCATGTGGAGCTGCTGAGTTTGTGGAACTATGGTAAGGAGACCAGTTTCCCTGCCACATCCTAGTTACTAGGAATCCTGAGAGAAGCCCTGGGTTCATGCACATGGTGTGATTATAATTGGTGCTCTTCCCAAAAGAAGTCTAGATGGTGAAAGTAATAAAGTAGTTATGATTCTCTGTATTTAGAAACTGTAAAGTTCACTTTTAAAAAGAAAAAAAATAGGAAAGAAAAAAAGAGAAAGGGTAGGGGGAAAGAGAAAAGAGAGAGGGAGAGAGGGTAGAAGGAAGAAAAGAAGGAGGGAAGAAAGAAGGGGGGGAGGATGAAGAAAAATCAAGTCTTTCCAATTCATTTCAGCAGCCATTTATATGTAACTGAACACAGGTATGAAAGGTTAGTCTACTTCCCTGCCCTTTAAAAAACACTTTCTGCTTTTGGGCATGCTAGGAGCAGACATGTGAAGTACCATGAGGCTGAATTCACAACAATGGAAAATTTAAAGAAGTCTACTATAATTTTACAATATCTATGAATTTAAGTTGGAGTAAAAGTGCCTACTGATGTATGTGACGTGTACAAATACAGATGGTCAAATAAATGTAACTTACCACCACCCCTAAAATCAGAAAAAGATTGTGCATGGTGTTAGGGGGAAAAATCACTTAAAATTATTTTGGGACGGGCATTGTGGCACATAGGTTAAACCATCACTTAGGATGTCCACATCCCATATCAGAGTGCATGGTTCTATACCTGGCCATTCCACACGTTGATACAGCTTCCTGCTGACGTGCCTGAGAGAGAGCAGATGATGGCCCAAGTACTTGGGTTCCTGACACCCATGTGGGAGACCCAGATGCAGTGGCCTGATCTAGGCTCAGTGGTTACAGATATTTGGGGAGTGACCCCGCAGATGGAAGCTGGGGGGGGGGGGTGTTTCTCCCTGTATATATTTCAAATAAATATATAAATCTTTAAAAATAAACACAACTGGGGTCAGCACACTGGCGCAGCAAGTTAAACAGCTGCCTGTTCCAGCTGCTCCACTTCCAATCCAGCTCCCTGCTAATGTGCCTGGGACAGCAGCAGATGGTCCAAGTTCTTGGGCCCCTGTTCTCACATGGGAAACCCAGAAGAAGCTCCTGGTTCCTGGCTTCAGGCTGGTCCAGCCCCAGTTGTTGAGGTCATTTGTGGAGTGACCTTTCTCTCTGTAATTCTACCTTTCAAATAAATAAATCTTTAAAATAAATAAACAAGTATAATAATTTTATCTGAGACTGCAAGTCATTATAAAGTGCATTATAAACCAAAGTTGAAATCGTTTTTAAAACATTGTATAATACTTATGTAATCTCAAATTCTGACAAATTCTTCAGAAATTTACTTCCAAGTACACATAATCCTCTCATATTGTTCCACATTAATTCATAGCCAGAACTTTTATCTTCAACTTTAGGGTTTATTCTCTATGAAATTCTGTAAGTTGGAGATTTTGAACATGAAACAATCAGTCTGGACTCTAGTTTACAGGGCTTGAAATGCTGCCATTTATCCAATCTCTATCCCTATGAATGTAGGAGGTAATGGATCTTTTTCATATCCAAGATAGATCATCTAACTTTATATTCATTCTTCAGGAAATTAGGCTCCTGGCTAGGTGGATTTTCAACAAGCTAAATATAAACTTTCTATGCATTCATTAGAATATTTATTGATGCTTTTGTGTTCGTTTTGGAACACATACACACAACACACACACACACACACACACACATAACCCATAGGTCTAAATCCCCTTCCCCTCTCACAAATAAATATTTAGAATTTAAATTTCAGGCAACAGTCAGAAAGTCAAAAGCCATTCTCCAAATCTGGGATCCTGTAAAGTTAGTTGAGAAGCAAAATACAGAGATGTCCCTGGACCCTAGGACGTCTGCTTCTTGCGCACAGTCATGCCAACGACATGAAACAGCACGGAGCACAAGCCCCAGCTTGGTGCTGACACAAGGTCAGAATCCCATACCTACAGTCCCAAACCCAGAGCTCAGAATACTCAGAAGACTTTTTTTTTCGTACATCTTTGTGGCCTCAAATACTGGCCTGGACAGGGGGCTGTTTGTAGGCCAAGGTGTGAGTGCAATGTGTTTGATTTCCAAGTGTTCCTCCAAGGTACTGCGGACATTTAACATTATTTGCAGTGTATGCAACAAACTTCTAAAACACACATCTACGAATCTCTAAAAACATCTAGTTTGGGAGGGCAGTTCTGGATTTGTCCTGGCTGACTGCTCTCTTTCCTTCCCTTTTGGCTGGTCCTAGCCCCTCCCCTTCTTCCCCGGCCATCATTAACCAACTTGAAATAAATGCATAGACGCTACCCTTGGTCAGACATTGTCTGTACATCAGCATCTGGTTGGCATCTTGTCACATATTTTGGAGGAATGCCTACAGTGATTCTGCAAGGGATTGGTAATGAGCTCTATTCTAAAGATGAGCAAACTGAAACAGAAAGAAATGAACTAACTTAGTGAAGGTCAAGAACTCCCAAGTGCAAAACCAGGCTTACATCCCAGTGTCTGCAGAGACAACCCACAGCAGGCTGGGACTTTCTTGAAGAGACACTGTTTCTTAAGGAGCACTTAATATTCAGTCAAGTATACTGTGTATTGAGAGGAGGTAAAGTGTAACGTAGTCATCCTCAGTGGGTGGCTAAGGGATTCTGGGCATCCCTGAGATCCCTTTAAGAGGTCGCAAAGCCAAGGCTATTTTCTTAATAACATTAAAACGTCACTGGCCCTTTCATCCTCATCCTCCCAGTAGGTAACATTGGAGTTTTCAGGCCTCGTGTAACATGTTTTGCATAACTCATCGAATGCAGAATCAGATATGGCAATCCAGCTGTCTTTTGTTAAACTGGACCTTAACAAATGTTTGCTATGGTTTGAATGTGTCACCCCAAAGTTCATGAGTTGGAAACTTGCCCCCCAAAGAGTAGAGAGGTGGGACCTTTGAGAGGCGATTAGATCATGACAGCTCTGCCCTCATAAGTGGATTAATGACACTACTGTGGGAGTGAGTTTGTTATCACAAGAATAGGTTTGTTACCAAAGTTAAGTCTGGCCTGATCCCGCTCTCCCTCACTCTTGTCTGCCTGCTTTCCACTATGGGATGAAACGGCCAGAAAGCCCTTGCCTGACGCTAGCACATGGTTATTAGACTTCCTAGATTCCAGAACAATGATAAATGTTTATTTAAAAATTGCCCAGTCTGTGATATCCTGTTATGGTGACACAGACTGAGATAGAAAATTGGTATCAAAACATAGGGGCTACTGCCATAATACTTGAAAATGTAAAGGAGATTTGTAATGGGTAGAAGCTGGGAGAATGGGTAGAAGCAAGATAGGAAAAGCTTGTACTACTGTGAAGAGAGGTATTAAGGGCAATTCCCATCCGTATTTGGAAGAAGAAAAGAGCTGAAGGGAGAGGAGCCTTCTTAGGTCATGATGCTGTGAGAATATGGACAGTAAGGGCCGTTCTGATGAGGTGTCAGATGGAAATGGAAATGAGGAAAAAGGTGTAGGATTGAAGGCCACCCTTGCTATAAAGTGGCAAAGATCTTGGTGGGATTGTATCCATGTCCTACAGCTTTAAGAAAGGTGAGATTTGGGGTCATCGCTGTGGTGTAGCAGGTAAAGCCACCTCTGGTGCAGGTAAAGCACCTCTGGGCGCTGGTTCGAGTCCCAGCTGCTCCACTTCTGATCTACCTCTCTGCTGTGGCCTGGAAGGGCAGTGGAAGATGACCCAAGTGCTTGGGTCCCTGCACCCACATGGGAGATCCAGAAAGGGCTCCTGGCTCCTGGCTTTGGATCAGTCCAGCTCTGGCCATTGCAGCCATTTGGGGAGTGAACTTTCTTTCTGCTTCTGCCTCTCTGTAACTCTGCCTTCTCTCTTTTTAAAAAGATTTATTTTATTTGAAAGTCAGTTACACAGAGAGAGAAGGCGGCAGAGAGAGACAGGTCTTCCATCTGCTGGTTCACTACCCAACTGGCCGCAACAGCCAGAGCTGAGCTGATTCTGAAGCCAGGAGCCAGGAGCCTCTTCCAGGTCTCCCACTATTGGAAGTGGAGAAGAAAGAGGGAAGAAGAGGGAAGAAGGGGAGGGGAGGGGAGGGGAGGGGAGGGGAGGGGAGGAAGGGAGAGAGAAAGAGAAAGAGAAAGAGAAAGAGAAAGAGAAAGAGAAAGAGAAAGAGAAAGAGAAAGAGAAAGAGAAAGAGAAAGAGAAAGAGAAAGAAGGGAGAGGGAGAGGGAGAGGGAGAGGGAGAGGGAGAGGGAGATTTAAGAGCAATGAACTAGGATTGGCCCAAGAAATATTTAAGAGCAAAAAGTTCAATGTTCTGTATAGCTTCTTTTCTCTACTTACAGTAAGAGAAGAGAAGAACAAAATAATGGAAAGATGGAATTTGTAATTCAAAAAGAAAACTCTCAGGCCATGTAAAGAATTAAAAAAACACAGGTGCAAATACTAAAGGTATGGCCAAGTGGCCATTTATTAAAGAGATTAATACAGATAGAATGAGGCCAGGTTCCATTCATCAAGATGATAGAAATGACCCCAAAAGCCTTTCATAGATTAAGACAAGCTCAGATCTGAAGGGCAAGGTTTCTAGAGAGGTGCCCATAGGACCTTGGGATTCCATTCCCTAAATTCTAGTACAGCATCTATTCACCATCTCAGCCATGGCTCAAGTGGAACTACAGCTCAATCTGCCACTCTGGAAGGTATAAGCCATAGTGGTGTCCACGTCATGCCAATTCTGCAGGTGCACTGAGAACAGGAACTACAGAACGATGGTAACCTCCAGCTAGATTTCAAAGGATGTCAGGACATTGCACAAAGAAAAGAAGGAGTGAGTGTCTAGCCTAGTGGTTTAGATGCCTATGTCCCTCATCAGAGTGTATAGGCCGTATTTCTATCCAGACTCTGGGAGACAGCAGTGAGGGCTTAAGTAATTGGGCTACTGCTACCCAACTGGGAGACCTGGATTGCATTCCCAGTTCCCAGTCTTGGTCCTAGCCTCCAGCCCCAACCAATGTAGGCATTTGGGGAGTGAACCAGCAGAAGCTCGCTCGCTCACTCACTCACTCTCTCTCTTCTCCTTGTCTCTTAAACATTTTATATTAAAAAAAAAAAGCAATTTATTTGGCTCAAAATTCTGGTTACTGGAGAGTCTGAACAGCATGGTGCAGGCTTCCTAACAGCCCCCAGCTGCATCACAATATGGCAGGGAAAAAGAGAAGCAGCCACATGCAGAAAAGGTCAAGTGGGGGAGAGGTGTGACCTCACTTTATAACCACCCATTCTGTCGAGAACTAAGTTGATCCTGTGAGAACTACCTTGATCTCTTCCAAGAGTTGTACCTCAAGGACTTAATCAAAACTGGGCATCATCTCTTAAAGGTTTTACCACTTCAACATCACCAGAAACTTCCAAAGTATGAACCTTTGGGGAAGATTCTAAGCATCTCCAAACTATAGCATACATGCACACTTGGAGAAACACATCTTTTCCTTGCTCTGTCAATTACTGTTATTTACCATGGATGAGAACCTTTATATCACCCCAAGGCCCCGGAATCTGGTACATTAACAACATAGGGAGGGGAGAGGTGAAGTGGAGAGAACTGAATTAAGTTAGTTAAAATGTACCATCACTGTCTAAAATTCTGTGACTTCTCATAATGTAGAATTAAAAAAGGCTGATCCCATAGAAGTTGGGTATAATGGTAATTACCAGAGGCTGGGGAGTGTGTTCACATTTAGAACTAAAAAAACTTTACAGGCCACTAGCATGCTCTTCAACATTCCTGGATATACTGAATGTACCTGCAGTGATTTACCACCTCAAGAGCCACGACACACACATTCAGTGAGCAACATTCAACTTTGCTCTTCTTACGTAAGCCTCAAAGTTCAACTACATAGGCCCCAGTAACACAGTGAGTTATTTTGAAAGTTCAACTAAGTTTGAAGTGGATACGTCCCTCCTGAATTTCCCACATTATGTGAAGAGCCATAAATTATTCAAAAGCTGAAGCAATAAAGCAACTGCCACACAAAAATACAGGTATGTAAAAACATAAGATCTAAACACTACTGAAAAATGACATTTGAAAGCCAATATAATCCAGATTTTTATTATCAGATCAGAACAAATGAAGTAGCAGCAAAGGGGTCCACAGTTTGGCTTCTGGTGGTCCTCAAGGTAAGGTGGAAACTTGTGCAGGAGACACATCACTCAGTCCTGGCAGACACTCAGAATCTCACTTGAACCCTAAAGTGCATCTGTTTGGTGGCATTGTTCTTCATTCCTGTCTTCAGCATCCATTTTGATTTCATCCTCTGAACATACTGCATGTCCCGCTCTCGCATTAGAGCTGCTCCTGTGGTTGCAAAGGGGTGAAGAAATGAGGCAAAAGTCTGTTACTTGTGATTAGAGAAAACTCAGTCTTTGCCAAGACTCCAAAAGTTTGAGGTAATTTAAAGAAGTTGCTGGCTGGGCTTGGGGGGGGTCTATGTGCACCTTAGAACTGCAACCCAGAACTCTTGGATATGTACATTTCTCTGGGATGAGCATCTTTAATTCTAACATCGGAAAGGTTTATATGCACAGAAAGTGCAGGCCCATGGATCTGAGGATGGAGAAGGGCAGAAACTATAAATGGAGTCGGAAAACAATTCCTGACAAGAGCAAGATGAAGTCAGTCTTTGTTAGACTCAAGCATGCTCATATCTCCCAAGCAGCCACAGTGACAGAAAGCACGTGTACGTAAAACACAGTGGATTTAAACGGATTTCAGTTGCTCAGAGCTTTCCAGGCCATCAGAAGGCAGCTGTCCTCTTATCCTCTCCACAGTTGATGTTTTCCCTGAAGATCTAAGGATAACTGGCTTTGTTCAGTAGACGTATCAGAACAAATAGAAATAATATTGTATTGATGAGGTCTCAAAGCTTAACAATTTCAGTGGCCTGCTTTCTTTGTGTGTGTGTGTGGGGGGTTCTTTTATTTTTTATAATACTTTATTTTTTTCATGTTAATGTAATATTAATACAAAGAGAACAGGGTCAGTGAAGTTCATAGATACAATTCTTATAATGATATTTCCTTCCTCCCTATCACCCTCTTTCTTTCATTTTAATTTTTCAGATAACATATTTTTAATTAGCATACAGTCAAGGGCTTAATGCTCCACTGAATAAAGAGATCAACAATAAAACGTGAAGACCCTATTTCAGCAGGAATATAGGCAAGAGCTATAAACAATAATCAAATGGAAGGATGAACATTTCACCCATATACAATAAATTCTGAAATAACCATAGATCATTAAAACTATAGTATCACAATTTTTAACCACTGGTTGGACAAATACATAAAACAAAATTTGACAAAAATATATTTGTAGCAATACTGATACAGGCATTCTTTACTTTGCTTTCATTTTTAAATTGTTTTTCATTTTTAGTGTTAGCTCCCACAGATGAGGTAAAACATGAAGTATCTGTCCTCCTGTGTCCGGCTTATCAGGTCCTCCAAGCTGGATCCATTTTGAGGCAAATGGTAGAACTTCATTCTTTTTATAGCTGAATAATATTCTACTGTATTTGTAATGTGTACTTTTCTTTATCCATTCACCTGATAATCTGATAACAGACAACTTGGTTGATTCCTAATTTTGATTATTGTGAACAGCACTGCTATAAACATGGTGGTGCAGGTATCTCTTTGATAGAACATGTTCATGTCTTTGGGATACACACCCAGTAGTGGGACTGCAGGATGACAGGGCATGTCTATTCCTAGTTTTTAAATCTCAGTACTCTTTTCCACAGTGGCTGTACTAATTTACATTCCCACCAACAGTGTATAAACATTCCCCTTTCTCCACATCCATACCAGCACTTGTTAATCCTTGTCTTTTGGATTTTAGCCATTCTGATGGGGCTGAGGTTGTAGTTCATGTGGTTCTGATTTGCATTTCTCTGATGGCTAGTGATGGTGAGCATTTTTTCTTATATTTGCTGGCCATTTGCATGTCCTCTTTTGAGAACTATTGAGGTCCTGTGCCCAATTTCTTAACTGGATTGTTTATTTTGTTGTTATTGAGCTTTTCAACTGGCTGATTTAGTCAGGATATTAATCCTTTGTCAGATAGGTAGCTCGCAAATATTTTTTCCTGTTTTGTTGGATGTCTCTTCACTCTATGATCGTTTACTTTGCTGTGCCAATGTTTCTGAGTTTGATACAATACCATTTGTTTAGTTTTGCTTTTGTTGCCTATGCTCTGGGGGTCTTATCCAAGAAGTCAATACATCAATATCTTGGAGTATGCTTTATTCTTTTGACTAAGTTTCCTATGGAATGCATCACGTGAGCATGTATTATGACATTAAAATCTCAACTCACAGAAGCAGATACTATCATTATCATATCCATTGTATAAATGAGGAAGTGGAAGCTTCGATTAATTAGATTACTCATGCTCACCATCTGAGAATCTATAAATACATCCTGTAAGCATGCATGACTCCACAGCTTAAGCTATTAACCACTGGAACACTATTTAATTCCTTTGTGTAGCCTTCAGGATAATTTCAACTTTTGATGATTACTAAATAATCCTTTTTCTAACTATTGTCTTCTGAAAAAGTTGATAGTATACATGAAATTATTATACCAACCAATATGAAACTTTTAAGACATGCAGCTTTGTGCTTATTGCCATTAACATTATTAAGTGGTAACAGAAGCTCCCAGAGACAAGAGGTTAAGTTTCCCTTAGATAGGATCCATAAGAACACATAAATGGAAACAACTTCACCCAAGCTCTTTCTGGAAAAATAAGTTCTTGGGCCCATTCATAGTTGTAAACACCAACAAACCTGTGCTGCCAGTCCATCCCAGGGCTCTGTACTGTTGGAGTACCCGGCCCACAGCCTTCTGGTTTTTAGCAACTGCAACAGCTCTTGATAAGCCAAATCGCTGTTTGTAGTATCTCATCAAGGAGCGATGCCCCACTCTGGCACCTGTTTTTCAAAAGAGCAACATATAAACATTGAATTAGATAGTTTTTGCAAGGCAGAGCTATAAAGCAAGAGCTTTCCAAATTCAGTCTTCAAGGGGCAATTTTATCCAATAGGAAACATTTGGCACTAACTGGAGCCATCTCTGGTTGTTACAAGTAGAAGGTGCTACTGGCATCTAGTGGGTAAAAGCCCAAGATGCTACTAAGTATCTTAAAATGCACAATTACCTAGCCCAAAATGTCAACAGTGCCAAGGTTGGGGAACTCCTGTCTACTGCTTCCTAAGTGACAAAATCACCTGGTAAGCCAGGATTTTAAAAGGCATTTAAGCTGCACTCTCTTCACAGCTTTTGCTTATTTAGAAGGAGCTGCTAAATTTTTTGAGCTAATCATGCTCTGATTTTAATTTCAAACATATTATGATGCTATTACAATATATGACTGTGTATGTTATTATCAGATAGGACCATTACCAACTTTAACACAATGGGAAAAAGAGATCCTGTACATTTCAAATAAGAAAACTATGGGGAAAGAGGACTGACCATCAAAACCCTTGGAACTAAAATTTAACAAAAACAAAACAAAAATCTGAGGGAATAAAGATATTTACAAAAGAACAAATCAAGGCCCTTATTAATTTTAATAAGAGGGGTAGCAAACTAGAGCCAGACAACCAAATCTGACCACTGTCATGTTTTGTTCATAGAACTGGATCACAACTGCACTCATCTGTGTAGGTATTATCTCCAGCTGCTTTCATACCACAACAGCAGGGCTGGAGAACTCTGCAGACACAATGGCACTCAGAACCTGAACTACTGCCTCTGGTCCTTTACAGGAACAACATCCCAACCTGTGTCTCAGCTTCACCACAGATGAAACTGCAGGAGCCAGGCTCCATCACAGCAGTGGCTCTCAAAGGGTAGTCCCCAGACCAGTGGCATCAGCATCACCTAAGAGCTCACTAAACACATGCTGTGCTTTCACAGAATCTTAATCAAGGATAGAAGTGATCAAATACCTTCCCAGAAGCCCATAAACAGGCAGATTCTTATCAACAACATGTACATAAAGCATAAAACAGCTATTTCCAATGAAAATAAATGTGGCTAATTAAAACCCACTTGCTAGAAAAGTTTTTACATTTACGCATATAAAAACACAGAGAATCTTTCAAGTAAAAAGACTATGAACATGATAAGTTTATTTTGGAAGGCTGCATTTGCCTTTACGATATTCTTTCCAAATCACGTTATTTTACGTCCCTATTCGGAAAATAATTCGCTGGCTACATAGATATGGAAAAGTTGCTTGCTTTGTGATCATATTCAGGAGATGGCAAAAACAATCTTTCAGGATTGCTTAACTGATTTTCTCTTTACAATATTCATTCAGGACATATTTGTAAAAACAGTTACTCCCAAGCCAGGGAATAACAATGCTGGTCATTAGTACATATTAATATAATATATGTAATCAATATATTAATATTCTTAAGCAACACTGAGAAATATCTTACTGAAGGCTGGCCTTTTAAAACATCCTTGAGCAGGCTTCATTACTTAATGCCAAGGTTTCTGACAGATAGTAGGACAGAAATGAAAACTCAGTGTTTAGCACTACTCCCACTCAATGTCAATGACGAGGAAGCACCTGACATTAGCACCAACTGAATAGTCCAATTCAAAAGCCCTCAACAAAAATACATAAAAAATATTTTCAGGACATAGTATGACTACCTAAACAAATAAGGGATTGGTTATGTATGAGTTATGTTGAAGCACACAACCTGTCCATCTAGTTTTTACCATAGCAGTAACAAATAGTCTGTTGATTATACTGGATACTGGAAAACAAAATTCCAAACTGACATTTTCCTAAGAAGATTAGCTATGTATCGCCTGTGGACCCTACCAACAGTTTCATCAGGGTAGTCAACAGCTAACTGAATGTGTCTTTCAGACCGGCTTCCTCCATAAGAACTGAAGAGCAATGAGGAAAACAGAACACAGGGACTAAGCCAGACTAGAGTCTTCAAAAGAAATGCTCAGAGTGCCCTCTACTGGATGCTGTTTGTCATTGGAATCATAATCATCTACTTAAATGATTAAAACACAATCTGAGAGCCAGCACTGTGGCACAGTCGGTTAATCCTACGCCTGTGGTGCCCACATCCCATATGGGCGCTGGTTCTAGTCCCGGCTGCTCCTCGTCTGATCCAGCTTTCTGCCATGGCCTGGGAAAGTAGTAGAAGATGACCCAAGTTCTTGGGCCCTTGCACCCACATGGGAGACCCAGAAGAAGCGCCTGGCTCTTGCAGCCATTGGGGAGTGAACCAACGGATGGAAGACCTTTCTCTCTGTCTCTCCCTCTCACTGCCTGTAACTCTACCTCTCAAATAAATAATATCTAAAAACACACACACACACACACAAACTGAGTAACTAGGTTTAGAGTATCACAATTACTACTTTAACCATTTAAAATAGGCACCAAGTGTAGCTGATTCAATATCACTAAGCTCGGGGCCGGTGCTGTGGCGCAGTGGGTTAATGCCCTGGCCTGAAGCACCGGCATCCCATATGGGCACCGGTTCTAGTCCTGGCTGCTCCTCTTCCCATCCAGCTCTCTGCTATGGCCTGGGAAAGCAGCAGAAGATGGCCCAAGTCCTTGGGCCCCTGCACCCATGTGGGAGACCCAGAAGAAGCTCCTGGCTCCTGGCTTCCGATCAGTATAGCTCTGGCCGTTGCGGCCATCTGGGGAGTGAACCAGCGGACGGAAGACCTCTCTCTCTGTCTCTACCTCTCTCTGTATCTCTTTCAAATAAATAAAATAAAGCTTTAAAAAAAAAATCACTAACCTCCACACATAAGAATCCTTTCAAAATGGGTTTCAAGCTAACATCCACGCTAAGCCAATCATATAAATGAGCACAATGGAAGAAGTTTCTGAATGTAAATTTGTTCAGAGATAAATAAGTGATGATTAAATATGTTTTTGTTACATTTTATATAGTGTTTGATCAGAGACCTCCCATTTTCTTGGATCATTTAAAAAAACACCCCAAACCAATATTGAGACGCAGGAGCATACCAATGTCTCATAGTAAACCTGACTAAAGCATAACTGATTTTGGTTTTTTGTCTACTTTTTTGTTTTTAGGATTATTTTTTATTTTTGAAAGACAGAGTTACAGAGAGATATAGAGCCAGAAAGAGAAAGGTCTCCATTCCGCTGGTTCACTCCCCCCAAATGACCACAATGGCCAGAGCTGAACTGATCCAAAGCCAGGAACCAGGAGCTTCTTCCAGGTCTCCCATGCAGGTGCAGGGGCCTAAGGACTTGGGCCATCCCCTACTACTTTCCCAGGCCATGGCAGAAAGCTGGATCAGAAGAGGAGCAGCAGAGACTTGAACCGGTGTCCATATGGGATACCAGTGCTGCAGGCTGAGGCTTTAACCCACTGCGCCACAGCACCAGCCCTGGCACAACTGATTTGTAAAACTTGAGTTAGTAAAAGTATGGGCAACATGAAAAATATCATATCTGTCCAGATGGAAGAAATTTCACAATCCTGGTCATTTTTTATTCACTCTGCAATCTATTTTGCTGTCATTTAAACAAAGACTTGCTCTAAGTTCTCAGTCATCAGAGAGGGCCTCTGAGGCAGAGAATGCCTTACATCCAGATGTATCTTCTTTAATCTGCTCCAGGTACAGATGCTTTTAAGAATCTACTGCAGGGGGCGGTGCCGTGGCTCACCTGGTTAATCCTCTACCTGCGGCACCGCCATCCCATATGAGCGCTGCATTCTAGTCCCAGTTGCTCCTCTTCCAGTCTAGCTCTCTGCTGTGGCCCGGGAGTGCAGTGGAGGATGGCCCAAGTGCTTGGGCCCTGCACCCACATGGGAGACCAGGAGAAAGCACCTGGCTCCTGGCTTCAGATCGGCGTAGCACCAGCCATGGCGGCCATTTGGGGTGTGAACTAATGGAAGGAAGACCTTTCTCTCTGTCTCTCTCTCACTCTCTCACTGTCTGTAACTCTGTCAAATAAAAAAAAAAAAAAGAATCTACTGCTACTGCATTTTCCCAGAAAAATGTATGTGCCCACACAGAAAAAATGTGCATGGTCTACTTAAGAAGCCTTACAGTAAGATAGTTTCTAGCTGTTGGCTGGGTTTTTCCTGGGTGTTCCAGCTCAAAAGCACAGCATTTCACAATATCCTAATACCAAACTGGGTACCCCACTACTTCCAAGTCCATGTCAAAATGCTGTCCTTAAAACAACACAACTCAATAACTGGACCTGCAGCTGCAAACAAGGAAACCTACATGTTAAAAAACTAAGCTAATCTCGTGCTACTTTCTTCTTTGACTGCACGATATAAAAGCAAATCAATCTTCTCCACAGTCATCAAACAGTAACACAGACAAATGTGACTCAAGCCCGAGAGCTCCCTCTGCTCTGCTCTTCATTCATTCCAAGCCCAAGGGAATCAACCTTCGTTTCTTTTCAATAGTTGCCTCCACCCTCTCAGTCAACATTTATCTGGCTCTTCTGTGTCTGAGAACCTAAACTGAGATGAAAAGGTGAAAGAAGCAGTTTCAGTTCCAAAACTATGGGGGGAGACAAACAAGCCAACAACTACAAAGGAGTGAGGTGAAGGTTATCACAGATACACCACGTGTCCCGGGAGCAGAGGAAACTCTCAACAACCAACAGACGAACAGGAGAGGAATTCAGAAAGACTTCCCAGGAGGGTAAAGCCAAGTAAGATGAGTCTTACAGAAGGCGTAAGAGGAAGACACAGGCATGACACATGCAAAGAGCCAGAAGAAGCAATTGTAGTAAGGGAACAGCACAAGACGCTCGAGGGACCAGAAGCCAGAGAAACTACAAGTTATCCAAAAGCAATGGCTTCATTTGAGGAATTCCAGGGGACAAAAAAATACACTGTCGATTTAAAAAGAATGTTCTGTTTTGGTTTGCGTGGACATCAGCTTGGAAATGGACAGTTATCTGTAATGAGGACACAGACCTGGATTAGGAGGAAACAAAAACACTCAGAAGACATTTAGGGGCTGCCAAATCATCTGCATGTAGGAGAGGAGGAAGAGATCCCACAGAGACACCTAATTTGGCCTTTGCTTAACCTTAGGCAACAAACTCACCCACAAAAATGTTTTCTATAAGGCTAAGAATTCTTTATATTTTTAAGTTTCAAAAATGTAAAGTTCAGGTGAAAACTTTTCTCAAATATATGCTCATTCATGCACATGCTTGTAGCATGTGCTAATGTAGTTATCTTATTCTACAGTTAAGAAGTGGAAGTGAATGAGACAAGAGGCTAAACAAATAGTCCTGAAAAAAAGTTATGAAACATTATTTCTGATGTTCTGTATTAATACTTTCACTAGAGGAAGACTAGAAGGTTTTCTGTGATTATATTTAGGCTTTTGCAATTGAGTATCGCATAAGCACCACATAACAGCATTTTAATTTTCTTGTCATTGTAGAATTACATCTTCAAGATGGGTTCTGCCTGCACTTTCCTTTTGTCACCAGCTGCTAAAGCTGCCCCTATCTTAAGAGGTTATGATTCCGAGTTACACATGGTTGTCTGTGAAGGGCAATACTAAAGGGGTTTTTCTTCATTGCGGAAGTCTCCATTGGCATTGTGTGCTGTTCCTGCCCCCACCATTTTCACAAATCTCCCAAGACAGTGAATAGAAGAGGGAAGGAGGCTTCACCGACTAGATGTGTGATCTTGGGCATGTTACTTCAACCTCCTAAATTTCATAAGTCAATTGAGTATGTAGAATCTAAACTGCAGGCTTGCTGAAAAGCCTGAACACGCTAAGAAAGTACCACGAATTATTAGAATCTTCTGTCTGCCATTCTGTTCATTTCTCCAGCCTTTCAGCTAATCATTGCACCTTTTCCTATTCTTGCTTCCCACATGAAAAACAGTGGGTAACTTTCTATATTCATGGTGATTCTTCATCTTCTCATACCAGGGATAAATTCCAACCAAGAATCCTGTTCCCCAAAGAAGGCAGAATTTTAAGAATTCAAGTATCTCCTACAACCAGAATACAGTCAGGCAACTCAGACACTGTCAGTCAGAAATTCACATGCCAGCCAACCATTTAGAGGCTGAGCAGCTAAGGAAACAGGAAGCAGCTCAGTGAATTAGAGTAAAAAAAACATAAATCAGACCTAAAAATCTGTATGAGAACAGTACAGAAAAGGTCTACATATTTTAATAAAAAGAAAGAGAGAAAGGCAAGGAGGCAGGGAGGCTCAATCAAAACATTCTGAACAAAAAGCATTGTTCAAATCGAAAAGAAACAGCCAGGGGCCGGCACCATGGCATAGTGGGTAAAGCTACCGCCTGCAATGCCGGCATCCCATATGGTGCTGGTTCCAGTCCCACTATCCTCCAGCTCCACTTCCTATCCAGCTCCCTGCTATGGCCTGGGAAAGCAGTAGAAAATGGCCCAAGCCCTTGGGCCCCTGCACGCACATGGGAGACCCGGAAGAAGTTCCTGGCTTCAGGTCGCCGCAGCTCCAGCCATTATGGCTGACTGGGGAGTGAACCAGCAGATGGAAGACCCTCTCTCTCTCTGCCTCTCCTTCTCTGTGTAACTCTTTCTTTCTTTTTTTTTTTTTTAAGATTTATTTATTTATTTGAAAGTCAGAGCTACACACAGAGAGAAGGAGAAGCAGAGGCAGAGAGAGAGAGAGAGAGAGAGAGAGAGAGAGAGAGAAAGTCTTCCATCCGGCGGTCTACTCCCCAATTGGCCACAACAGCCAGAGCTGTGTTGATCAGAAGCCAGGAGCTTCTTTTGGGTTTCCCACGTGGGTGCAGGGGCCCAAGGACTTGGGCCATCTTCTACTGCTTTCCCAGGCCATAGCAGAGAGCTGGATCAGAAGTGGAACAGCCGGGTCTCAAACCGGCACCCATGTGGGATGCTGGCACTGCAGGCCAGGGCATTAACCTGCTGCGCCACAGCACTGGCCTTGTAACTTTGACTTTCAAGTAAAAATAAATAAATCTTAAAAAAAGAAACAGCTAATTTCAAGGTAAGTGACAACCCAAAGTATACCATCCATATGAGAACATAAACACACACTTTAAGTTTTATGTCCTATTTCCCTCATGGAAATAATGAGGAATAATATGAAAGATAATAATGGTGCTATGCCACTCAGACAATCCCACTGACACTGTTGATAAAGGCACTCACCAGAAGGCAGAATCAGCTCCATGGTTTCATCATCATATTCCAAGTTCTTCTCTGAGGGCAACTGCTCAGTTTCATCGGGGTCTTCCCCCTCCCTGTGATCTGGGTAACTGCTCCTGTAAAAGTACACTGGCATGAAGAATCAGACTAATACTTCTATCTTACCTAAGAGACACACAGGATATGTGCAAATGTGGCAAACTCACTAGCCACCTAAAAGGTGGAGGTCTAGCAAAAGAAAACAACTTTTTAGCATTTTCTCTGTAGTAAAAGCAAGCAAATGACTCAGAACACAAAGAATTCTTTCTTGTACTTGTTTTTCCCTAAAATAGTTGTCAAACAGAGAAAAGAGGAAGAATGAAGAGCTGGACAAGTAGGTCTAATCAACTTACTCATTATAAAAACAAATTCTACAACAGTGCTGTCCAACAGAACTCTGTTGATAGCAATGTTCAAGACTACTTGCCCAATATGGAAGCTCCATCTGATTATATGAGCTTTAAAGCACTGCACTTCAAACGCAAGCAGTGACTAAAGAATTGAATTTATTAATGTTTAATTCATTTTAATGACACATCTAGTAATTACCTTATTGGACACAGCAGGTAAAGAAGAATCTCTCATTGCTACAAATAAATTTTCACAAATCCATATTCACAGGTATACAGAAAAAATAAGTGGCAAAATGTACATTAAAATACTAAGAGCAAGCCAGACCCAACAGAAAAACACAAAAAAAGACTTAATCACACACTTCACAAAAATATGTCCAAATGGCCAATACATTAAAAATTCTTAATTACATTGGTAATCACCATAAACAAATTAAAACCCACCAAAGTGGCTAAAATCAAAAGTTCTCCCTTATAGAGAACAATTTTGCAAAAACAATTTCACAGTATCATCTAAAACTGAACATATTCTCTAATGCAACTCCTACTAAATAAACAACAAATAATATGTACACATTTGAATAAAGACACATACTAGATTTATGTAGTAGCATTATTAGTAACAGTCCTAATCTGGAAGCTATTCAAATGTACATCAAGAGTAGTCTAGACATTGTGGAGCACACAACAAAACACAATAATGAGAATGAATCATCCATAGCTACACAAAATAGTACAGATGGGGGTCAGCACTGTGGCCTGGTAAGTAAAGCTGCTGCCTGCAGTGCCAGCATTCCATATGGGCACTGGTTCGAGTCCTGGCTGTTTCATTTCCAATCCAGCTCCCTGGTATGGCCTGGGAAAGCAGTGGAGGATGGCCCAAGTGCTTGGGCCCCTGCACCTGTGTAGGAGACCTGGAAGAAGCTCCTGGCTCCTGGTTTCAGATCGGCCCAGCTCCTGCCATTGCAGTCATTTGGGGAGTGAACCAGAGGACAGAGGATCTCTCTTTCTGTCTCTGCTCCTATGTAACTCTGCCTTTCAAATAAATAACTAAATATTTTTTTAAAATAGTACAGATTGGGGCCAGTGTTGTGGCGTAGCAGGTAAAGCCACTGCCTGCAGTGTTGGCATCCCATATGAGCACCTGTTTGAGTACCAGCTGCTCCACTTCCAATCCAGCTCTTCTCTATGGCCTGGGAAAGCAGTGGAAGATGGCCCAGGTCCTTGGGCCCTTGCATGTGGGAGACCTGAAGGAGGCTCCTGGCTCCTGGCTCCAACCACTGTGGCCAATTGGGGAGTGAACTAGCGGATGGGAAACCTCCCCTCCCTCCCTCCTTCCCTCTCTCTTTTCTCTTTCTCTCTCTGTGTAACTCTGACTTTCAAATAAGTAATCTTAAAAAAAAAAAAAAAAGTACAGATTGGTCTCACAAATGTAAAGTTGAACAAATGAAGCCAAACCTAAAGAACAAATTCCTGTGATTACATCATACAAAATACAAAAACAGACAAAATCAATATTAAGTCAGAAAAGAATTCACTCATGAAGACAAAAGGCATAGCTTCTAGAAGGATCCACAGGGAAGTGTCACGGTATTGCTAATGTTCTGTTTCTCCAACTCGGTGTTAATTATACTTAAAATTTCACTGGGCTGACTTATCATATCTTAAATATACATATGTGTACTTTTCTCTAAGTTCATTCTTCAACAAAAAGTTTCAAGTCCAAAATAAGTTAACACTAGTTATCTTGGCAAGAAGTGTGGAATTACAAGCAATTTATCATTTTGTTAACTGAGTGAATCCACATAAAGAGCTTAGAAGATGTAGTAAGCACTCAATAAACACTGGCTTTGTGTGTAAAGGCATTTTACTCTCCAAGTTTTCTATACTGAGGTTTATCAACTTTTACTTATTTAAGATAAATCAATCATTTATTATTCACTTTTATAAAGGCTCACATCAATTCTCATTTTAACAGAATAGATAAAGTATGAAAAAAGCACTATTTTGATTAAGAGAAACTTACTGCTTGAATAATTTACATCAGTTATAAATTTAGGTTCAGTTTGAATGCTCAGTAAACAACACCACCCTTTTCAAGCTTAGATTCTAGAAGGAGAAAGACAATAAACAAAAATATATAACATGTAAAAAGACAATAAGGGCCATGAGGAAAATTAAAATAAAATTAAAAAGGATTGGTAAGTGTTGCTATTTTATGGAAGTTGGTCAAGGAAGGTCATACTGAGAAGGTGAAATTTATGCTAAACTTTGTAGGAAGAAATTGGGCAAGTCATGCAACTAATTGACCAAAAATTCTAAGTAAAAGATAACAGCAAATGAAATGTGTTTCCTGAGAAACACATGTAATTACTGGAATCCAGACAGCAAAAAATGGAAAATACTAAAACCACAGCTGAAACCAGATCACGTACATCCTTGTAGGCCATTGTACTTGGGTTTTTCCTCTGAGAGACAGAATGCCCTTTAAGAGGTAGCTATTTGACTTAGCGGTTGGGACACTGGATACCTACATCTCCTCAGAGTGTTTAGATCCAAGTCTCCACCCTATAGTTAATCCCAGCTTCCTAATGTACACCCTGGGAAGCAGCAGGTGATGGCTCAAGTACTTGGGTCCTTGACACTCACATGGAAAACCCAGACTGAATTACGGATTCCTGGCTTTGGAATGGCCCAGCCCTGGGTGCTAGGCACTTGAGGAGTGACCCAGCAGATGGGAGATCTCTGTCCATCAGTCTCTCTGCCTTTCAAATAAATTAAAGGTGGGGATGCAGAGGGATGGGGGAGAGGGAGTACCTTTGGAAGATTAAGAGCACTTTCACCTGACTCAGTGTTTTTTAAGAACCCATCTGGCTAGTTTTGAGAAGAGAACAAAGGGGCCAGCACTGTAGTGTAGCAGATAAAGCTACCGCCAGCAGTGCCGGCATCCCATATGGGCACCAGTTCGAGTCCCAGCTTCTTACTTCTGATCCAGCTCTCTGCTATGGCCTGGGAAAGCAGTAGAAGATGGTTCAAGTCCTTGGGCCCCTGCGCCCGTGTGGGAGACCTAGAGGAAGCTCCTGGCTTCAGATCGGCGCAGCTGTGGCCATCGTGGCCAGTTGGGGAGTGAACCAGTGGATGGAAGACCTCTCCCTCTCTCTCTCTATGCCTCTATTTCTCCTCTCTCTGTGTAACTCCAACTTTCAATAAATAAATAAAAATATTAAAAAAAAAAAAGAGAACATAGAAGGTGGTAAGCATGTAAATAAGGAAACTGAGCAAGCAGAATAGTGGTGCAGCAAGCCAGGTGAAAGCTGATGGTGTTCTGGAAGTCTGGAGGTAGTGAGCAGTCAGAGTCCAAGATAACTTGAGGGTAGGTAAAACAGGATGTGGTGATAGATTTCACATAAGCATGAAAGAAAACAGATGACTGACTACAAGGTTTTTAGCTTAAGTAACTGGAAGGACAGTTACTTAGATTAGGATGCACAGCAAGAGTTTGACTTTGAATATGTTCATGATTTCTCCTGGACACTTACCTAGAAATGTCAGGAGGTGACTGGATATGTAAATCTGGGGTTGAAGGGAAGGCTATACCGGAGAAATCCATTTGGGAGTCATGACTTACAGGACACAGAATCCCGAGTACACAGACAGCAAGTGCAGACGAGCGAAGCCAGAGATTGTGCACTGCAGCGTTTCAAGTCAGCCACTTAACTGCAGTCATTTGACTCAATCTCAGGTATTTGCTTTGACCACTCCGACCATCAGAAAGTCATAAATACTACTGGCAGGATGCCTGAGAGGGATAAATACTGTCTGCTGCCTAGAGGAAGATGCTTTCCACCTCTGCAGACACTCAATCTGTCTAACTCCCTGCTTACGCTTGCCAACTACAAGTCCCTGACTGCAAAATGAGAAGCAGGAGAGAAAATGCAAAATGAAGACCTTAAACATTTAAGATTTTTCTGAACACCAGTATCAGCTGGGCTGTGCATGTCTGGTATAGTTATTACACAGCTGCTTATCTCCTGCCCTAGGTCACAGGAATGTTGACAACAAGAACTAGTGGTTCATGAACACCCAAAATATATCTATGACATGATGTATGAGTTGTTCACGATTCTAGCTGGAGTTGAACTATCTATGGGATAATCTCACATGTTTCCTTAGGAAACAGCTTATGTTTAAGGACTTTTGAGGAACCTAAAACATGAAAGAGAGTTTGCAAATCTGTTTATGAGGGAACTGACAAAATGAACTGACCATTTAACCACATAAAACAAAAACAAGTCAGACAAACCTCAGTTTGGCTGTTGAAATTTTTACTTAGTATAGAGTCAATTTTCTGTATATAAAGATAATTAAAAATGAATCTTAATGAAGAGTGGGACAGGAGAGGGAGGAGGTGGGATGGTTTCAGGGTGTGAGGGTGGGTATGGGGGGGAAGAACCGCTATAATCCAATAGTTGTACTTATGAAATTTATATTTATTAAATAAAAGCTTTCTATAATAAAGAAAAACTTCAGTTTGAGACTGAGATCTTCTCTTTACTACTTGTGTTAACTCTGTTAAACTGAGCTTCTTATGTACAAAATTAAGGCAATAAGCATCTCCAGAGGCCTTACCAGAGTCAGTATGGATATACCCACTGTACAGTGCTGGCATTGGCCCATCAACCATCACTTCAATGTAAGTATGATGCCCTCACTTCTCACTTCACACCACAAAGCACAGGCTTACCTAAAATCATAGAAGTCTGCAAACTCCAAAGCAGCGTCCCCATCTGTGAAGAGCTTACAGTGGCTTTTGTCATTCATATGTGCCTGCACTGCTTCTGTGGAATAGAAGGATTTCCCTTTCTCATTGCACCACAAGCAAATCTTTCCAACACCGACCTTTTCTCCTGAAAAAGTTGAGGAAAAATTATCAAAAAATATCAAAGCTTTTCGTGGCCAGGATAAGTCTCATCATTCATCTCCACAACTCCAAAAACATTGACCAAGACTTTGATTGTCACAAAATAAGCATCAACGACTGGTAAGAATCATAAAACTTCTCTTAAATTGGACTCTCAATAATGTGGTATTTCCTCATAAAAAGGAAAACTATGGTACTTACCTAAATATTTAATCAGTCCTTTAAGATCTGAAAGATATTCTATATCCGGAATAAAGAAGCTGTGCACTTTAGTCATATGAGCCACATTCTTCATGAGGGAGCTTGAATGATGTAGACAAAACAAGCAGTCCGTTACAGGGATGGCACCATGGGATGAGCTTTCCTCCTCTGCACCTTGCTCTTCCGCAGCGCCCATCGCTTCAGTGTCCTCACATCCCAGCTCTTCATCAGAATCAATATCTTCCCAGTCTTCAAGCCACAATTTTGAAAAACATAGTTTAAAGAAAAGTGGCAATCACAATTAAAAATGCCATAATGATCTGCATGAAACAACACTATTTGGGGAAAGAGGATACTAATTCCAACCCTTAGTCTTCCTCTAAGATCTCAATTTCAGCTGTTCATTTACCACAGACAAGTTTGAATAACTAAAAACTCCTTAATCTTTCTTTTCCAGTACACAGTAAGCTCCTTCTGTCCTATGCTTCATAGCACCTCGCCCAGTGCAGAAGACTTCCGTGGTGTCCTATCTAGATGAATACTTTTATATACTGCTGGAACAAGGCATCTACCATTTCGTAGATGCACAGTGGTGTGGGTTTACTTGGTGGCGGTGGAACTGCTATGATCTGAATGTGTCCACCATGTCAACGATTAACCACCAGTGTGACAGTGCTGAAAGGCGGGGCCTTTATGGCAGGATTAGGTAATGAGGACTCTGCCCTGGGTGGCTCAGTACCTTTATAAAAAGGTCCTTCTGCCATTTCCATCACGAGGAAACATTATCTACGGAACAGACTCTCCCCAGACACCACATCTGCCAGGGCCTTGATTTGAGACTTCCCAGTCTTCCAAACTGTTTACGGTGTCTATACATTAACCAGTCTCACATGTTCTGTTATAGCTGTGTAAATGGAGCATGATGTGAGTAAACACAGTATCAGTGTTAACAGGACGCCAGGAAAAGAAGGAAATAAAAGGCTCCTAAAGTCAAGGAGGCAAGGTTGCTGGTTCAAGCTCCACGTTTCAGGTTTGCTGATCTGGAGCCCCTCCATCTGTTTACAATCAACCAAATTAAGTGCAAAAACCATCGTAACTGGAAACCCAGTAGAATCCCAACTCCTACGGCAGGCGGCGCGACTATAGCACGTTCTCTCCTATGTCTATTTTAAAAGCCTGCTCATCCGAAACGGAGAAGACATCAACCCGTTCCACAAGTATTGATTAAGCACCTATTCGCTCTTCAGGTAAGGTTTTGGGCCTGAATCTGCAATTAGATTAAAACAGACAAAATTCCCGGTGGCGATGCTGGCCGGATACGGCCCTTTAGAACGCATCTACACCACCTCCCCTCATCACCGTCACGGACACACACATCCCCACCTCGAATGTAACTCTGGAAACTTCAGGGGCGCCAACCCCCGGCCCCTCCAGAGAGGGCCATTACCTTCGTCGTCCAGGTCCTCCTCCTCCTCCTCACTCTCCTCCCCCTGCTGCTTTGCCAACTTCCTCGCCTGCTGCTCGAACCACTGGAGCCGGGGCGGCTTCTCGGCTGCGTCCCGCTCCTGAATCACACGTCCCCCCGCAGCCTGGGCCACACAACGCTTGGACTCCTCCTCTGCCGGCGCCGGGGGCGCCTTCCGGGGCGATGTGGACGGCTGGGCCTTGATGGCCTGCTGGATGGCCGCGTTCATGGCATCCTTGTCCACGCTGTCCACGCCCAGCCCCTTCTCCAGGTTCTTTTCATTCATCAGCTCCACCTTGCGATTCACGGCCTGCACGGCCCTCTTCTCCAGCTCCACGTGCCGCCGCGACCTGAGGTGGTTTTCATAGGCGTTGAAGGAGGCAAACTTCTTACTGCACACGGTGCAGTAGGTGGCCGTGCCCTGGCTCTCCTGCTCCGCCACGGCCCGCTGCGCCCACACGCGCTCCTGGAAGCCTTCGGCGGTGACCGGGGCCATGCCGGCCACCTTGCGCCGCAGGTTGTAGCGGTGCCAGTCCGTCTTGTAGTGGGCCCGCTGCATCTCCGCGTCGCGGAACGCCACGCGGCAGGTAATACAGGTGTACGTCGCCATCGCCAGGCGAGAAACGGCAGACGAATAAGCCGATAATCTAGTAATCAGCGCGCCAGGCCCCTCAAGAACCTCAATCTGCCACAGCGACCACGAAGAGCCACACAGCGCTCTCGTCGAGGGAACTTCCGGTATACGCCGGAAGTTACTCACAGCTGCACAGGAAATCCCGCCTCTCTGCCTGTGGCCACGCCCCCCTCAGAGTGAAGTCCCGGAAGGCGAGGACAACCATTGGCCGCTCAGGTCGCGGATTGGTCTAGTCAGGGGTGTTGATGGAAGGGCTCCGCCCCCTGCTGGTTGCCTTCCTTCCGGGTTGTCCGTGCACTGTGACGCGGTGCAGGCGGCTGCTGCCCGCCCTGGGTGGTTCCCGCGGTGTAGTCGGGCCGGATTGTTCGCTGAGGACCGCCTGCAGCGCCCCTGCAGCCAGAACACTCGGTCTTTCTGAGGCAGCGCTTCGCCAGGCGAAACTAAAAGTTTGCCCGTCAGGTGCCGATGGCGCGGGCTTGCCGCGTCCATGGAAGTATAATCCAAGCCGCAGATGAATTTTAAATCGAATGGGCCCCTTAGAAAAAACAACATGAAGTAGGTGAAATTGCTTTTAGTAATGTGCTTATGTTACTAAGTGTATTATGTATGAATCCATAATATCTTATAATATATAATAAATATGTATGTATAATACCCGATCTCCCCGAAAGATCATTTCAACATGTAATTCACATTCTTCTGCTGTACCACATCTTGGAAGTCTGCTGTGTGTTTTGCCCATAACAGTGCATCTGAATTCATACCAGCCCCGTTTTCTGTGCTCAGCTGTCTGTGTGGCCCCCTGCTCACATACACCGAATACTGCACTTCTCTGAAAACATGTGGCCCCAAACTCACATGTAAGTGCAGTTCTCCAGAAAACACCGGCTTTAAAGGCCTGGGGATTCATGGTCACGTCTGCACAGCCTAGCCCAGCCAGACTCGGCTGATCACAGCCTTGAACGTAAGACGTTTGAAAAGTATAGGTCTGGTGGTGCAGCTCTTTTTCTGCTGCTAACCATAGCTTCCCTCGACTCAGAATAAAATTCAAACACCTTGCTCTTTGTTCAGTGAGACCCTACAAAATCTTCTACTCCCCACTACTCCTACAGCCCCTCTGCACTCTGCTGATCCCACTGTGGTCACAATGACACTCGTTCTAACAACTCCAAGCAAGTACCTTTTTGTTAGTAGTAAATCCAAAATCCTTTAGCCTCCTGTTTGGATTGTCCTTTTGCTGTCCTTCTCCCTTTGATCTCTGCCCAAATCCCTCCCTCTTGAATAATCTTTTCCAAACCCTATTGTCAAAAGTATTGCCTACTTTCGACTCTATTAGGCATAACTTTTCTCTATAGCACTGCATTAGTTCTCTAACACTATCAAATTTCCCAAAAATTTAACATCATCTTTTACCTCAGTCTCTAAGTCAGGCATTGGAGTGGCTTGGCTGGTGGGTCTAAGGATCTTATGAGATGGCAGTGAACATTTTGGCTAGGTTGGAAGTCCTATGTAAGTTTGACTGCATTTGGTTGTGGCTGGAGGATCTCCTTTAAAGAAGGCTTATTTACATGGCTAACGGCAACAGGTTTTAGTTCCTTGCCAAATGGAAGTCTCCATAGAGCTGTCTGAGTGTCCCCTTAAGATGGCCATTGGCTTCCCCTGGAGAGTGCGAAGTAGAAACCAGTGTCTTTTATGACCTAGCTTTGGAAGTCACACACAGTCATTTCCACAATATGCTGTTACTTTACCCAGGTCAACTTATTTAATGTGGGAGAGGACCACATAAGGTTGTAGATACCAAAAGGGAGAGGGCAGGATGGTCTTTGGGAACCAATGTGGGAAATGGGCTACTTCTTGCACTCGCTGTTCATCACTGATTTCTCAGTTTTAGCACTGAATGTCCTTCATCCTAGAAATCCCTGAATCCTGGACAAAACAGTTTGGCTAGTCACACTACCTGTCAGTCACCTGCATTGGGAGTATACACTCCATGACAGCGGGCACTCCTTTCATTGCTGTATACTCCAGTGCTAGAACAGTGCTGGAACATTGGTGGTTCATTAAATGTTAATCTTTTGCAGGGCAAAAGTTAAGTTGGATGGCTTTTTTTGTTCCCAGAAAACTTGACTTTGAGGTTATCAAAAAGTTTTTAAAATCGCTGAAACGCTGTAATAGACTGATTACCAAATGGTTTATCACAAAATCTCAGTACTGGAAAAGCAGATTAAAGGTCTTATGGTTCAGTCTTCTGTCTACAGATTTGCTCATTCAAAGCAGAAGGGCCAAGATAACAAGTTTTGGAAGCTGTCATATCATTTGACCTCTCTCTTCTCAAAATGTTTTCTGAGAAGTGTATTCTTCAAATTGATTGTCTTCAGAATTTCATGACATTGAGAAAAATCGCAGATATACTAGACTAGATTATAAAACCCTTAGGAAAATGATGTTTTTCCAGGAGAATGGTTTGGTTTTCTCTTTAGTTTTAGCTGTTGTGTATGGTCTGTAGGAAGAGAGCACTGTTCCTAAACAACTTGTGGTTGATTGTTAAATGAATGGCCTTCCATGTACCACACTTCCTTCTCTATGCCCTTTTGTGGTTCCTCCACTCACATCCCCTAGACACTAGTCCTGGCCGTGTGACTTCTTTTTGTCAATGGGACATTTGCAGATGTGACACAAGTAGACACTAGTAAAATGTCTGTGTGTTGGGGAAAAAAAATAAAATATAAAATAGCTGAACCCTCTGGACAGATACTTTAACAAATGTAACTAGTATTAGCCATCAAATGAAAAAAGCAAACCAACGTATATTCTCAAGCTTCCCTAAAAAGTAAAGTAGAGGATGGCTTTAGAAAGAATTTCTGGTTTTACTTTTGCCTGTTATTTTATATGGTTCTTCCAGCATCTGTATGCATCAAGTATGTCCTCCCTGTTTTCTGTAGGCCATTTCCATGATCCACCCATTTCAGCATCTTTGAACTCTGCATAGTGTCTTTACTTTTACTCTTCAAAGTGGTGATGGTTTCTCTGGCACACAGTTTTTCCAATGTACTATTTTTCCTCTACGGTCTCCTAGACAGCTCTACTTTTCCCCATGGTCTGGATATTAGTTTGGGTGCCCCAGAAAGGCCCATGCATTAAAGGCTTGGTATCTAATGTTAATAGTTAATGGATTAAGGTTGCGGACATGATCCAATTGTGGTGTTTATAAAGGAGCCAGCCTATTGGGAGGTCCCTAGGTCACTGGCATACCTGAAAAAGTAATTCTTTCAAGAGGGTTGGTTAAATAGGACTGGGTCAGGCCCAGCCATTATCCCTCTGCTTTCTGGCTCACCATATGATCTTTCTGCATGCATTATGCTATTAATCACCCTCATCAGATGCCAGACCAAGGGGGCCATCAAATCTTGGACGATAAACCTCCTTCCTTCATAAGTAACTGTGTCAGGTATTTGTTACAGTAACAAAAAGCCAAATAATATGCAGACTGAATTTCCTATAGCATTTTTCTTTGGCCACTTGTATTCAAGAATGGTTGTTGCCTATAGATAAAGTTTAAATTCTGTTTCCTGGCTTTTGGTATCTCTCCTAGTTTTGCCCCCATGCTACCTTTATAATATTCTACTGGTCCTAAATTAAGACATACCTGCCCTGAAGGAGTTTTTGTAATTTGTTAGGATTTGGAAAAATACACAATTAAATATAATTTAATAAAGATAGAGCCTCGAACAACAAAATATAAACAAGGGTGTGATAGACAAGTGTCATCCAGGTAGAAAGAGCACCAAAGTGTTCATTAAGGAGCTGACACTTCCTATGGGTCCTAAAGAAAGGGAAGATTGAGGACTTCATCTGCAAGTGGAAAAGGGAGGGTGAAGCAGATAGAAGAATTACTGTGGGCCGGCGCCTCGGCTCAACAGGCTAATCCTCCTCCTGCGGCGCCGGCACACCGGGTTCTAGTCCCGGTCGGGGCACCGGATTCTGTTCCGGTTGCCCCTCTTCCAGGCCAGCTCTCTGCTGTGGCCCAGGAGTGCAGTGGGGGATGGCCCAAGTGCTTGGGCCCTGCACCCCATGGGAGACCAGAAGCACCTGGCTCCTGCCATCGGATCAGCGCAGTGTGCCGGCCACAGCGCGCCAACCGCGGCAGCAATTGGAGGGTGAACCTATGGCAAAGGAAGACCTTTCTCTCTGTTTCTCTCTCACTGTCCACTCTGCCTGTCCAAAAAAAAAAAAAAAAAGAATTACTGTGGAGAGAAGAAAATGAAGGACATGTCTAGAAAGAGTCTAAGTCTAGTTTGGTGAAACGTGATATAGGTAAACAAGGAAAATAAATAGAAAGTGTTAAAGTATCATTGGCTAAAGAGTTAAATTGTAGACTTTGCTGTTGTTTTTTTGATAAACAGTAGGGAGTCACAAAGTGATTCAGTCCGTATGGGAATCAGTAGTCCTTGAGTAGATCCGGCAGCAGTGTCTGGAACTGATTAGAAAAATACAGTAAAAGAGAAGTCTATAGCCAATAGTTCCTTGGTTAATCAAAGTTGATTGAATATTAACATCTCTATCCATAGCTAATATCTGTTGACATATCAAAAATATGTATTACCATATTGATCACTCTAATGAAAGAATTTAAACTAAGACACTCATAAAAAAAACTTCAATTTGAAAATCAGGATTTTTTTCTGGCTACTGTAACATAGCTCTTAAGATAGCTCACTTAATTTTCAAACTACTCAAGTTACAGTGCATACTGGAAAAGTGACAGTACAGTTAGTGTTAACTGTTTCATTCTTGGAGGACTTTGAGATACTAATCTTTGTTCATTCTAAAATGTAAAATAAAATCTAATGGGATTGCCTTTAGGCCAATTGATGTACTGATTATAATAGTCTCTTGTGATGGGCTTACTGCTTTTCACATTCCTTTATTGCAGTGGCATCTTAGTTTTTTTTTTTTTTTAAAGGACAATTTTAAATGGGATATAATTGGTTAAGATTAACTTTGGGGGATTAACAAATCCAGAAATAAAAAATTTAACATTTATCAAATGGTTTACAACATGAATTCTGTGTTCATAAAAAATAATGGTAAATGCTATGGGTATTAGATATGTGTATTAGGGTTTTTTTTGTTGTTGTTACTATAACAAAATACCTGAGATAGGTGAATTTATAAGAAAGGTTTACTTTGATTCATGGCTCTGCAGGTGTAAGGTCTAAGAGACTCATCTGGTGAAGTCTTTCCTGCTGCAGAGTCCTAGGCAGTGCAGAGCATCACATGGCAAGAAGCAGGGAGCACTCTTGTCTGTGTGTCTCTTTGAATGCTCCTAAAGCTACCAGGAATTAATCATAGGGTTCACTCTCACAACCTAAACCAATATAATCACATCCCAGAGGCCTCAGCTCTAAATATCATAATTGCATTAACTTTATATTCTTTTAGTACTACCAGTGTAAGACTTTCAAGAATAAACTCTGGTGCTCGACAGGAAAATATTCAAATGATAGCGGTATGTAAAATCTTCTATTCTTAAATTACCCAAGAGTTGAAATTTACAGCAAAGCCTGATTATCAAAGCACTTAAAATAATATTTATTAACTGGTTTATTGATTCTTTTAAAAAAGAAAAATCAGTATTTTAATATTTAGCAAAATTGTTAAATTATGTACAATTATGGCTATTAATGTATCAAAACACAGTAAACACTAGATAATATATTAGAAAGGTAACAGTCTTTTGGATCAGGCTGATTTTCCCTTTACTGGTTGACCTTGGACAATTTAGTCTGCTCTTTGGCAATACCACTTGCTATGGTCTGCTCCCCAGAGTTCATCTTCTGGAAGCTTGATCCCCAATGTAATGGTTGTAGCGGTTGTGGGACCTTTCAGAAGTAAATATGCCATGGGGACGTCACCCTCATAAATTGATTAGTGTCTTTCTCAATACACTGGGTTAGTACTCTTAGGACTGGATTATATCTCTTGGGAGTCAGTAAGGTCTTAAGGGACTGGATTTATTACAAGAATAAGTTTATATGGAGCAGGTCGGTCTGCCCTGTCTCTCACCAGCTGACTTCTCTTCCACACATGCCCACTTTCCCCATCAGCTTCCCCTTCCACTTTTCTGTCGTGCATGGCCCTCACCAAAAGCTCAGATGTTGGGGCCATGATCTTGAACCTCTACATCTGTGAGCTAAACCTCTTGTCTTTATAAATCGCCCAGTTCAGGTATTGTTATAGCAACAGAAAATGGACTAAGATACCACTTAATTATTAGTCATGAGGCATAAACAAGATCCTAACTGTAACTGAGTGTTTTCTGTCTTAGACCAAGAGGTAATACTGTAAAGGGCCAGAGAGTGAATGCATTAGCCTTTGTAGGTCTATCTGTCGTAACTATTCGACTTTCACTGTTACAGCACAAAAGCAGCCATGGGTAATATAAAAATGAATAAGCATGATTGTGTTCTAGTAAAACTTATTTATGGATGCTGAAATTTTATTTTCATAGTGTTCATGTGTCACAAAATAGTCTTCTGATTTTTTCAGCTATTAAAAAATGTAAAACAACAAAAAAAAATTCTTAGTTCGTAGCCAAAACAAAAATAGGTGGCAGGATGGATTTGGTCCATAATTGACCAACCTAAACCTTTAGACACTTAATCCCTGCCACATCCTTTGAAGTAGGTACTGTATGTTGTCTTTATTTTGTAGAGGAGATAAGAGTTCTTGACGTTCTCAGAGATTCACAGCTGATAAGTATCAGAACTATGAAAAATGACTAGAGAAAGTTCGAGAGAGTCAACTGAAAGGACTGACATTTTTTCTCTTATTTTTTAAAGATTATTTATTTACTTATTTATTTGAAAGGTAGAATTACAGAGAGAGAGAGGGATTTTTTTTTTTTTTTTTTTTTGGACAAGATAGATGGCCGCTAAGGCCAGAACTATGCTGATCCAAAGCCAGGAGCCAGGTGCTTCCTCCTGGGCTCCTATGTGGGTGCAGGGGCCCAAGCACTTGGGCCATCCTCCACTGCCTTCTCAGGCCACAGCAGAGAGCTGGACTGGAACAGGAGCAACCAGGACTAGAACCCAGTGCCCATTTGGGATATTGGCACTGCAGGCGGATTATTAACAAAGTGAGCCACGGCACCGGCCCCAGGACTGACATTTTTGCAAAATTTTTCACTCATTTATTCCACAAGCATCTATTGGTCTATGAGGCCTATATAGTGCTACATCTATTAAAAGTACCTTCTACGGTTTTCTTGGAAGCAAGTACTTGTTGATTGCCTTTGTTTTAATGTTTAGGATGATGGCTTAGTTGCAACATAGAAGAAATTATGAGTATTTTGGCTGTATACAGGCTTTTTCCTCTTTAAAGTGTTTCAGATACTTAATTTTCTCATTCATTCTCAAAAATATCTTTGTGAAGTTAATAATTTATTTCCTTATTTTATGCCTTAAGACTCTGAGACTGTGACTTGGGGAATGTCATATGACTTTGACATTGTGTCACAGAGTGATAAACCAGAATTCTTATTTATAACATTCTTTCTTAACATAAATGCTGTGGTGGAAGTGGAGGAACAATATAGATTTATAATTCTGAGATTTCTTGCTTCATGATCATGATTTAAATGATCTGTGACAATAGTAGCTCAATAAGGGTTTTCAGAATAATTTTCTAATTTGCAGTTAACACAGAACAATGTAGATAAACTAAATTATGAACAGAAAATATAAATGTTAAAATCACTTTCTTCTTAAACAAATGTGGATTTTCTTCTTGCCTAAAATCAGTAGCATGTTACATGGAATAAAGTTACATGTATTTTAAATGAGCAGGATGCTGAAATACATTGAAAATATTTGTCAATTGCAAAATATTTTAAAGTCTCAGGCTGGCGCCACGGCTCACTAGGCTAATCCTCCTCCTGTGCTGCTGGCACCCCGTGTTCTAGTCCCGGTCGGGGCGCCAGATTCTATCCCGGTCGCTCCTCTTCCAGTGCAGCTCTCTGCTGTGGTCCAGGAGTGCAGTGGAGGATGGCCCAAGTCCTTGGGCCCTGCACCCGCATGGGAGCCCAGGAGGAAGCACCTGGCTCCTGGCTTCGGATCAGCGCAGCCACAGGGGACACTTGGGGGTGAACCAACGGAAAAAGGAAGACCGTTCTCTCAATCTCTCTCACTGTCAAACTCTGCCTGTCAAAAAATAATATTTTAAAGTCTCTTCCTCATATTCTACTAAATGAGGGGCAGGCGTATTTTTAAAGTAATTTTTGAAGAATTTTATGCAAGTGCATAAAAAATGCAAAAGTGTTTCAGAATGAGAGTACTCGAGAAGCCTGGATTGACCTTTCAAAACAAGCCTCAACTTCATGAGCACTGTTTTATTGTTTATGGTCAAAATCCATGATTAGGGACCAGCGCTGTGGCCCAGTAGGTAAATCCTCCACCTGTGGTGCAGGCAACCCATATAAGTGCCGGTTCTAGTCCCAGCTGCTCCTCTTCCAATCCAGCTTCCTGCTGTGGCCTGGAAAGTAGTAGAAGATGGCCCAGGTGCTTGTGCCCCTGCACCAGCATGGGCTCCTGGCTTCGGATCGGCACAGCTCCAGCCATTCTGGACATTTGGGGAATGAACCAATGGAAGGAAGACCTCTCTCTGTCTCTGCCTCTCACTGTCTGTAACTCTACCTCATGGCAAACATTTTAAATGCATTCATGTAAATCTCCCAAGCCTTCCTTTATCAACTTTTTTAGATAGTGGGAGAATATTGCATTGACATAATTTTTATTTTTTTTATATCTTTATGTTCACCTTTGTTTTCCTAGTTTCTTTTACCTAGGATCCTTTTATTTAAGGTATACAAACTTCATGTATTTCATGCATACAAATTTAGGAACATAGTGACTCTTCCAAATCTACCTTTCCTCCTACCTACACTCCCAGCCTTCTTCCTCTTCCCTCTCCTATTCCCAATCTTATTTTACAAAAACCTATTTTCAGTTAACTTTATACTCATAAGGTTAACCCTACACTAAATAAAGAGTTCAACAAATAGTATGGAAAAAACAAACAAAAACCTGTTCCTCAACAGTCAAGACAAGGGCTTGGCATCACATCTCAATGTGTCAATATCACTTCTATAGATCACATTTTAGGTACCCTAGTAATTACCACAGATTAGGGAGAACATCCGTATTTGTCTTTTTGGAACTGGCTTATTTCACGTAAGTATAATGGTTTCCAGTTGCAATCATTTTGCTTCAAACAACAGGATTTCTTTTTTTTTTTTTTTCTTACCACTATGTGGTATTCCATGTTGTATGTATGTCATAATTGCTTTATCCAGTCTTCAGTTGATGGATATCTGGATTGATTCTATATCTTACCTATTCTGAATTGAGCTGCAATAAACATGGGAGTATAGATCACTCTTTCATATGCTGGTTTCATTTCCTTTGGGCAAATTCCCATACATTTTCATGTTATAGGATCTATAGTCACCTACTGTACTAGATCAATCACAGAGAGTTATTTGCTACTGTATCTTAAAACCAGAAACAATGCCCTCACACACCAACACACACACAGACACACACACACAAACTCTGAACATCCTCGTTTCAGTTAAAAGTTTTTAGAAGAGTACAGTTATTTTAGTATGTGAATTGGTAACCACATAATCTTATATAAATCCTATTAAAGTGTATTTTATATGTACAGTGGTGCTGTTGACAAAGGGCTGGTATGTTCCATCTGTGGTGCTGATAACATATTTTTCTACCCTGCCAACTTTCCCATTCCCATATACCTTTTCATTTATACTTTGTAACATTTTATTCTAGATTTATTGTTCATACCATCACGTATTAGCAGCCCTTTAGTGTATCTTCTAGTAAGCTTGTTCAGTAACTTAAAACATTATTTTTAATTACCTAGTGTACTTTGTATCTCTGCAATGAAAAAGCTGAAATGACCTTCACAATTTTTGATGTCATAACCAAGAGCTTGTTTTAATGAAGAAATATACACATTTAAAAAAAGAGTCCTGGTAACAACTGTCTTATAAATATGTGACTGTATTTTTCTTCATGTCCAGAAACTGTCATAGAAATTCAGGTTGATTCCTCTGAAACACACAGTTCAGAGATTTTCTACCACCAGGTTCCCACTGTTGCCAAAATGGGCAAGATAATGAAGGCACAGGCTCACTTTAACCAATAAAGAACACCAAACACCATCATGAGGCACTGCTGACAGCTAAGCACAGTCAGTACAGAAAGCACGTGTCAGTCTTAATAACTTTTCTCCCTTCAACATTTGGCAAAATTTGGTCTAGATAGTTTTATATCTCAGAATGAAAAAATAGTTGAGATGCTACATTAAACTCTCAGATTATCTATAATTATTAGTCTTTGGACATACAAGAAAAGGGATTAAGTGAAAGGAAGGAAAACATTTCCTAAATCCTTAGATTTTGCTTCCTTTCAGATGTATGGGTGCATCCATAGAAATGCCAGCTATCACTGACAAATTAAGAGATTTTTGGTGGTTGCTGACATGGTCCCTCAATAGTAATAGAAATTTATATCACAAAACAAAACTAGCTTGCTTTCTGCTTTTTAGTCCTTTGTTAAAAAACCATTAAGTAAAATTTGGTTATTTAAAGATGATCTATAAATGTTTAAAATAAAGGAAAAATATATTCTAACTTCCCAATAAGAAGCAGATGACATATTTAGACTTCAGTGGCAACGTATTACACTTTAAAGCCAAGCAAGTTCCTCTCCTCTATCTAGATAGACTAAGAAAACAGAGTTACTGTTTCTTTATTGCTGATAACATCTCTTGTAGACCATATCAAGAACTAGCCTCACAATTGTAGATTTTTATCCATGATAAAATATAAAAGATAAGGGTTTAACTTAGGTCTCACCAGACAGAATAGATTCACACTTTCATCACCCCTATTACAAACATATGAAAATGATCAATAAAACAGCTCAATCTGTTTACATCATGTCCATCATCCTCTTTGGCTACTGGGATATCACTCCTTGCATTTTATGGGTTCATCTCAGCCACTGCAAGAAAGGGCAGTCAGTGGAACATGCCACTGCCCAAGTAAGCCAAATTCTGTAACTGCAGAAAAAACATGGAAATGTTTCAGCCTATCCATAGTATTTAAAACACATTTCTAAAATTTCTCCTAGGAAATTTATTTTGATGGTCTTCCCCAAGCCCCTCAACTGAAGATACATGATAATTTCTGCCTTTTTACATCAAAATCTATCAGTTTTTTCCCAAAGTATTAGGAATAAGGGAGCTGATATAGCATGTACTCACAATTAATTGTTAATATTTTTCAATAATTTACAATAAACTGTTCTTGCATGCTTGAAAAATTAACTATAAAGGAAAAATAAAGAATACTTACAGGGAAATCATAATAATTTGGTGGTTTTGGATTCTTTCCTTTTTATTTAAAAACAATCCCTAATATTCATCTCTGACAACACAGTAAGTATACATATATAAAGTTCATTTCCATGCTTATTACATAAAAATAACTATCAATCTATCAGTGTCAGCAGATATATACCCAATATAGTCACTGCAGAAGGGAAAATAAAACAAAAAAATCTAAAGTAATCATTAAGCTTACAGTTCAAAATTTTTTCCTTTTTTTTTTTTTTTGCTTGTTTGCAATTTTTGGTGGTTTATCTGTGCTCTGTTGCAAGTGATTCCGAGATTAATGGCCTCCAAGTAGATTTGAAAGGAAGCCAGAAGACTTCTTATTTTGCTGTGTTGCTGCCTCCTGGTCTTCTGTAAGTCCCAATTCACTCTCAATTTGATCCAGCTCTGACTGGTCAAGTAACTCAAAGTCATCACCTTCCTCAGTGTCTGTGTCCTCTGCTGGGCTGGCTGCTGCCTGAGAACGTGCTTGCTGAGCGGCGCCTTCTAGCTGGCCTTTGATAGCAGCGGTCACTGCAGCTGTGATGACATCCCCGGCCAGGTTGCTCATCAGCTGAAAGGTTTGGTCATTGTTCAGTGGGAGGGTGAGACCAGCTGCTGATTGCTTCTCTTTGCCTGGAGTATGACCACTGTCCAACTTTTCTTTTTTCCTCCTGAGATCAGCGGGCAAACCAAGGCTTAATTCATCTTCATCATTTGTTCCCATGCCATTTTCTAGAGATGGAAAATCTGAAAGATCTCGAGTGAATACCTCCTCACTAGGTCGATCAAGATCTGTGAAATACAGAAGTTCTTATGTAAGGATGATAAAAAAAAAAGTTGAGTAAAAGAGCTGTCTAAAAGAATCTGACTTTGATCTGAACTCTCTGGCCAATCCTGGCATTCATCTAGCCTCCTGAGTCAAGTTGAATTAATTTAATCACATATTGGGCCCCTCCCTAGTCTTTCTACAAGTATACAAAAACTACATTTATCCCCATATAGTTAGTTTTCCTCTTAAACATAAAAATTAATATTCACTCTTATCTATTAGCTTGAGACTTTGACTACAATTTAAAATTTCACCCTTTGGGGCCGGCGCTGTGTCACAGCAGGTTAACGTCCTGGCCTGAAGCGCCTCACATCCCATATCGGCGGCGGTTCGGGACCCGGCTGCTCCATGTCTGTTCCAGCTCTCTGTTGCGGCCTGGGAAAGCAGTAGAAGATGGCCCAAGTCCTTGGGCCCCTGCACCCATGTGGGAGATTCAGAAGAAGCTTCTGGCTTCAGACTGGCACAGCTCCACTTGTGGTAGCCAACTGGGGGGTGAACCATCAGATGGAAGACCTTTCTCTCTGTCTCTCCTTCTCTCTCTGTGTAACTCTTTCAAATAAATAAATAAATCTTTAAAAAAATTATCATCCTAAAACTGCCATCCTGCCCATAAGGTGAGAATTATCTTAAGCCAACAGGGATATGTATGATCATGAAATGAACACTTCAATTGGAAGTTTTCATGAATTATGCTATATTAAATTGTAAATATTATCTATCCTCAGCTTTTTATATATGCAAGTCTACTTATCTGTAACATTTTTTTAAAGCAATGAAAAGAAGCTACTGTTCCTTTTATTTGATGTTCAACCTAAGAACTTATGGAAACATATGGCTCTCCATAATATAGCTAAAGCTGATCACACCAAGATTAAGGATATTTTTAAAAATCTCAGATTAGAAGACATACTGATTTTATTGTTTTTACTTCCCATAGAGAATCCTTTCCATACAATTAACTCCTTGCAACAGTAATGTGCTGTCTTCGATTAGTGAAAATCCCTAAATGTAAATTGGATGATGATTTATCCTCTTTGTATAAATCTGAGATGGGATGCTTAAGAACAAAGTCCATGATATCTTGGTCTCTAAAATATGACTACAATTGTAGATGTTGCGAGCTTGTAGAGGTTGAGTGAACTACAGTGATCCTCTTGTACTAATCCACTTTATTTTTTTAAAAGATTTATTTATTCATTTGAAAGAGTTACACAGAGAGAGAAGGAGAAGCAGAGAGAGAGTGAGGTCCTCCATCCGCTGGTTCACTCCCTAGATGACCGCAACAGCTGGATAGGAAGTGGAACAGCCGGGACTCGAACTGGCACCCACACGGGATGCCGCACTTCAGGGGGCAGCTTCACCCACTACGCCACAGTGCCAGCCCCGTACTAATCCACTTTAAAAATGAGGACAATGAGGCCTACAGAAATCGTGTCACCTGCTCAAGCTCATGTAGTTAGCTAATGACAAAAAGAAGACTACACTTGGGTCTCCCAACCTCCAAACCCCTCTTTCAAATGCTGTAGAGCCTGTGTCCCACCTTCTCATAGAAAAAGAAAGTGCGTCCTTGGCAAATGAGTATAGAAGAGTGTCTTTGTGATAATCTGCTCATATGTATATATGAGCAATAAGTGGCTGAGACGATTAAACCATGGAGACTAGCAATAGCAAGTCATTGCACAAGTGTTATTTCACATGTGGGCTACAGACGAAATTAACTAATTATAAAAAATAAGGTTTTAAACTTTAAAGACAAATATGACAAACTTTGGAATCCATGCTTTAAGCCTTTGAATCCCTAATTCAGAATTAGGGTTGAATTTACAGAATCAGCTGCTGCTTTCTCTCCAGTTCTTGCCATAAGCAATGCTGCCAGACATTTCAGAGGCTAATTTTTTTTTCATTTTTTTTTGTCTTCTAAATAAATGCAGATTTGGACATTAACTTAGATTTTTTCTCATACTTTAAAAAAATAGCTTTTGAGATATAATTCATGTACCATAAAATTCATAATTCTAAAGTATACAATTCAGTGATTTTTTTTTTAGTATATTCACAAAGATGTATAACCATCTAGATCTAAAACACATCATCATTCCGAAAAGGAGCTTGTGCCAAGTATCAGTCATTCACCATTTCTCCCCACCCTGAGCCCCTGTTCCCAGTAACCACTAACCTACTTTCTCTCAATGTGGACTTGTGTACTCTGGACATTTCATATAATTGGAACTATACAATAAGTGGCCTTTTGTGTCTGGCTTCTTTCATTGAGCAGCATTTTCAAGGCTCACCCAGGTTAAAGCAAGTACTGGTACATTATTCATTTTTAAAGCCAAGTAATATATTCCATGTTGTGAACATACCTCATTTTATTTATCCATTCAGCAGTTGACAGAATTTATATTTTTGCAAAATGATAGAAAATTGTTCAGGGGTATTAGCATACCGTCTGAAGTGTCTGTCTGTGGAGTATATCCTTCTGAAAGGTTGAAGGTCCCATTATCCGTCCAGGACACCTCGGAAACATCTGTGTCAGACACGGATAACTCTTTGGCGGCAACTGTGAGGCTAATCTGTGTTAATAAAAACACCATGGCGCACTTTGAACTGCAGAGAGAAAGCTTTTGGAAAATTCCCCAATAACCTTCAAAAGGTCAGAATAATACAAACCAGATGATTATTTCCCTTTTGAAATTGTTCAACTTATAAAATAGGAGGAGTCTATTAGGAAAATCATTCAGCTATGATTTTCAATTAAATGATGGTCAAAACACACAGAAACAAATTGAAAATCAAACAAAAAATACCTTAGGACAAAGAGCTGAAAAGTCTAATTCACTGTCATCTTTGTGACTTTTTTCTTTATCTGCTTCTGTTGAGAAAAAAATGAGAATCTTTCAATTTCCTGGCCAACACAGGCACAGTATACTCTTCTATTATGTATTCCTATCCGATTTTCCTCATTTTTTCTCATGCCTACATATAATTAAATTTTTGCACGTAAAAAGCTTCACATGTTTGCAAAATGTATGATTTCCAAAGGAAATGTCCCACAGTCAGAGTGTGAACAGCAGCCTTTTCACCCCCAGGAGCTTTCTGGAATTGGAAATGCTCAGGCTGGACCCTTGTCTAAGTCAGAATCTCTGGAGTGGGGCCCAGCCCTCCTCACCTTAACAGTTCTTCAGGCGATTCTGATGCATGCCATACTTTAAGAAGCCAAGATCCTACACCAGTTAACAAGTAAATGCAACTTTTTCTCTGTTTTCTTTACCCTGTTCTTCCAATTCCCTCAACAGGGCTCCCAAACTCTTAGACCTACCTTTTTTTGTAATAGTCCAATAAATAATAAATATCAAAATATGGAGTTGTTGAAGTCTGTTTTCCTTCCCCTGACAATCTGGATTAAAAAGCCAATTTACTTATATATTGTACATTTTAGATAAAAAATAAAAGCCTTTAACTAGGAAAAGGCTGTATGTGTATGTGTGTGTGTGTGTGTGTGCATTTAACTTTGGAGAACTTAGCTCCTATAATACTTAGTAAAAGTCTTCTGAAATGTATTGACGGTGATTTCATAATAAATAGACTGCTAATGTCTCATTTCACGCATTGAATCTAAACTTCAAACTTTACCTACCAGATCTCTCACGTTTCTTCTGGTTAATATATTCTCCGATTCCAAAATCTAGCTTCAGCAAAACTGACTTGATTTTGCTGTATATTCTTTGTCCAATATCATTACATTTAAACAGCGGACACAAGAATGCACACAACACTGGAAAGCAAGAAGAAAAGAGGTGTAGGTAAAAACGCCACTCACTTCAAAAGGCTACGTCTTAGGATTTCACAAATATTACGTTTCTGTGTGGAAAACAGAAGTGTTTTCCCCTAGGGAAATGCCTCTGAGATAAGTTCGTAATTTCTATTCCTCTCTTGTAATGAAAAGACTTTCTACTACAGCACACTCATAAGGGCTCACAGTCATTGCTCTCAGATTTGCATTTAGATTAATTCCCTTTTACCTTCAAAATTTACAGAAAAAAAATGTGTTCTTTCAGATAATATTCCTAGATTAAAACCTCAGTTTTATTTATTAAATGCCATTTTGCCATGGGAAAGTTATTATTTATTAGCATATCAGTAATATTTGGATAATACCTTTATTTCTTATGGTTATTGCAGATTATAAATGCAACCATCTGTCTGATGTCCTACCTGCTCCTTCCCCACACCTCTTCTCCGTTAACTCCTAAACAATGTGCACCAAAAGGGTGATGATAAAGGAGTTCTATCTGGGAGAATGGATTTGAGCCCTGACCACTTGCACTTTTGTGTTGTACATTGAAATACAAAAGGAAATTAGACTGCCACATTGAATATATTCTATTGTTTTATTTCTGTGTTGTTGCTGTTAGGAAATGTCTGCTACTTCAAATAAGAATTGGGAACTTGCATATTTTTAGAGGCCAAAGAATTACCTATAAATTTTAAAGGCCAGAGTTAAAAAAAATTAGGAAAATATGGGGGTTAAAGGGAGACCATTTGCCTCATAAAATGGTAGTGGTGTCAGATTTTCATCTCTTTCAGTAGCAGAAAATCTACATTTTATATTATTTAAAATTATGATTGACATATAATAACCTGCACATATTTAATGTGTATAAATTGTTAAGTTTTTTTATTTTTTTAATGACAGGCAGAGTAGACAGTGAGAGAGAGAGACAGAGAGAAAGGTCTTCCTTTGCCATAGGTTCACCCTCCAATGGCCGCCGCCACCGGCGCACCGTGCTGATCCAATGGCAGGAGCCAGGTACTTCTCCTGGTCTCCCATGCAGGTGCAGGGCCCAAGCACTTGGGCCATCCTCCACTGCACTCCGGGCCACAGCAGAGAGCTGGCCTGGAAGAGGGGCAACCGGGACAGAATCCGGCGCCCCGACCGGGACTAGAACCTGGTGTGCCAGCGCTACAAGGCGGAGGATTAGCCTAGTGAGCCGCGGCGCCAGCCTAATTGTTAAGTTTTAACATATGCATTCAGATAAAAAACAATCACTACAATCAGGGTGGTGAATATATCTACCACCCCAAAAGTTTCCTCCCGTTTTTATTAATCTTTCCCTTCTGCTTCCTCTTCTCAACCTGCTTCTCCCTACCATCACCCATCCCTTCCCTAAGCAACCAGTGATCTGCTTTGTCAGTAAAGATTACTTAGACTAGTTATATATAAATACAATTATATAGTATACACTCTCTTATCTGGCTTCTTCTTTGAGATATACTCATATCCATATCTGTTTCTTCTTTGACATATCTATGGGGTTGCGTGTATAACAAGTAGTTTTTAAGGCTGAGTTGTAATCCATTATAAGAACAGACCATAGTTTGTAATCCATTATAAGAATCTACCACAGTTTGTTTATCCATTCATCTCTTGAAGAACACACAGATTGTACTCTGCTTTTGCCTGCTACAAATAAATCTGCTGTGAACAAGTCTTTGTGTGCACATATTGTTATTCTTTGGATATCTGACCCCTGAACTCAGATGTTCATTCCCCAAAGTATTATGTTAGTTGCTTGGAGAAAGTGAACACTTAATTAAAGTGCTTAATGGTGTGAGTGATTAAATTGGATTAGGCCGCTAGGGTAAAGTCTCCACGTTGAATCCTTGTGGCTTTATAAGGACAGAGATAGGGACAGAGAGACATACTCCGTGTCCTTTGCCATGGAAAATCCTTTGCAACTTTGGGATTCTGCCAGTAAGAACACCATCAGTGAGGCCTGCCTGATCTTGGATCTAAATTTCCAAAACTATTAGCAAAATAAATGTCTTTCCTTTTTTACGTTATCATTCCTCGTGTATTCCAATACAGTAACAAAAAGTTTAATAACACAGATACTTCCATTTCTCCTGGATAAATACCCAGTAAAGGCAGGGTCATATAATTTTTAAGAAACTGCCAACACGATTGCACTTACCTAGCCACCAAAGAAAATACATGAGAATTCCACTTGCTACATATCTTCCTAGCACCAGACAGGGTCAACATTTTTAATTTTAGTAATCCTGCTGGAGGCGCAATCATATCTCATTTGGGTTTTAATTATTTTTTGAATCAACATGCACAAAGGCAAAGATGTTGGTGTATTTGTAAGAGGTAGAGACAAATATTTATAGTTTTATTGACATAAAATCCTGCCTTTCACAGCTATTCTTCCAATTTTAAAATACAGACATATCTCTAAGAAGAGAAACCTTGTATAGCAGATTATTAAAGAAAAGCCAACTTGTTTTATAGGCAAGACCTCATCCCTCCTCTTCAAAACTACAGTCAGATGACCACTGAATAATACCACAGGCATTGCACAAGTGATCTGAGTGTTCTACCATACTTACACAACAGATAGCTGAGTATAACTCCAGGAATGTAACTTCCCAAGATCGTAAAAAATGTGCACACACTGCAGACCAGGAGACAAAACTACAAATGATAGAAATAGCATGGAACAGTTATGCATAACATCAAGACATTTTAGGATAAACACACATATTTTTGTATCTATATGTGATCTATCAGGTTATGTCAAATGTTTTTCAAACTGTATTTTTTTCCACTTAGGGCTGACTAGTGACTACTGCTTTGAAAGCCTTAGTCTGCTCCAATACTTAATAATAATCCTTTAGAAGGAATAGGGGCTAATTTCTGAAACTGAGAATCACCACTCCCATTAGTCATGCTTGTGGTTATATTACTACAAGGTCCAAGAGAACTGAAGAATATGGCCCCAAAAACTTCTTTCACTCTGCATCATTTAATAAAAGTAATACAGCCTTATAATTAGATCTGCTTGTTCCAAGTATCATGATAATATGATCAAAATTCATAAACACAGCAAAACACGTTATAGACATAAGAGACATCTGTATAAATCTAATGTAAAAACTGCCAAGCTGTTGAGGTAAATCTATGGCCATAACTAGCCTCCTTCCTAATCATACACATGCCTCAAGTTGACCCCACTTCTGGGTCACCTGGAAACCAACTGCAAATGAAATTCCTCCAGTGAAATCTGAATCTTTTCCTTCTCTCTGTCAATTACAACCAGAATAAAAAAAAATAAAATAAAAAACTTGGCTGCTTTTTATAAATTTAAAAACAATCCACAGAAAATTTCCCTAGTTCCCATTAGAAATGCCAAGACAAAAATTTTTCCTATAAGGTGTTCAGTTGATTTCTATACTTCAGTCTTAAATTGTCTTATTTATTTTTTGTCTTTAATTGGTGATATTATATAAATCGATAAGTGCACAAAGAAAGCTCATTAAAGGAATTTCAAAAGACACATAAAGAAGGAATACACACCTCTGATCAATGACTGGTTAACAGAAAGAGCAAGTTTAATGTAATTGAATTGAATTGAAGTTTAATTAATTGAATTTCAGGTTAACTTTGACTTTTCACTCTTTGGCATATGGTTAATAAATTAACTAGTAACAAAGAGACTACATGGACTTGTAAAATAAAAGAGCTGCTTATGAAACAGCACAAGCCCTTAGAAAATTTGAAGATCTAGAAATGAAATTGAAAAGCAAAGGATTTTTAAAAGTCAAAGGAACAAACAAATCAATAAAAACATTACTATATCCAGATTTCAGTTTGCACGTGAATTTCTTACGATTTCCTTGCCATGTGTGAACCTGATTTTGGATCCCAAACTTTTACACATATTCAGATCCCCAAAACACAGGGTAATAGTAATTAAGAGTATGGAAACTTAATCCAAATATAGAGTCTAGGAAATGGACCTAGTGGGAGGTTTTTGGATCTATGCGGGCATGCCCTTAGAAGGTAGGTCTCAGGAGAAGGTCGGCAGTTTTCTTTGCTTCTGCACACAATGCCATCCCTATCCTCAGGCCTTACCAGATGGTCAAACCAATGAGGCAGAGCCAATCTTGGACTGTGAGCCTACAAAACTGCGAGCCAAAACAAACTTCTTTCTTTCATAAGTGTCCTGTGTCAGGTATTTCTTTACAGCCCTATGCGATATCATCATCTTAAGCTAATTGACTTGGGACACATTAGTGCAATCCGGTGCAGAAGTCTGAAGTTTAGAATGTTCCTAGAATATATTTAATCATTTCAGTAAAATAGGCATCATAATACATCATGTCCCCCATATGGTTTTCTATTCTAAAAATTTTCTCCAGTGATTAAAAAAATATATATATCCAATACAATACTGCAACTTTAACATGCACAAAATATCGTCAAGCATAGTTCTATTTAACACGTTATAAGTTTGCCCATATACAGTATAATGAGTTTTTTTTTTTGACAGGCAGAGTGGACAGTGAGAAAGAGAGACAGAGAGAAAGGTCTTCCTTTGCCATTGGTTCACCCTCCAATGGCCGGCACACCGTGATGATCCGAAGGCAGGAGCCAGGTGCTTCTCCTGGTCTCCCATGCGGGTGCAGGGCCCAAGCACTTGGGCCATCCTCCACTGCACTCCTGGGCCACAGCAGAGAGCTGGCCTGGAAGAGGGGCAACCGGGACAGAATCCGGCGCCCCGACCGGGACTAGAACCTGGTGTGCCAACGCTGCAAGGCAGAGGATTAGCCTATTGAGCCGCGGTGCCGGCCAATGAGAGAGATTTTAAATGCTGTCATTCCTGGCTTTTCATTTTAGCTGCAGCAGCTGGATATTCAAGAAACACAAAGGCAACACACAGTAGACCAGGTCTGTTGATGATTCAAAGGTTTTCTTTCTTAATTAAATCATATAAGAATCCCCACTTTCTGGATTGCCTGTAAGAGTCAGTTATCTCAAAAAGCACACTATGTGGACTATGTGCTCATTTCATCTCTCTCTGACTCGAATCAGACCAATACTGTAAATGAAATTCTTAACATGGTATTTTCTTTTTGGTGTTTCTGATAAGACCAATCACCACTCATTCTAGTGAGTTAGATAAATACATATAAAACATAAAGCTGATCCAATTTCAAAACATGAGGTTCCACTCCTACTGCTCACACACTAACATTTCTGAACCTCGCCGATAGCAGCTTCTACTGCATTTGATCCTAGTACATTAAACTGAGGCTTGGAGGATTCTTGCAAGTTAATCAAAGATCACTTCATTTGTTAAAAAGGACATTTTAAAACACACCCGTGAACTGAAAAACTTGCCTTGCCAGGACTCTGCTGTTTAAAAAGAGACATTTCCTGGAGAAATATGCTGAAATTCATCCATGATTCTGCAATACAGTGGCTGAATCTAGGTCTTTCATCTGGTTTAGAATTCACAACCTCCCAGCTAAAAAGAGAGGAAAAAGAAAAAAAAAAAACAATAACAACTTTTAGATGATTCATTCAACATGTATGGGTTCAGCAAATACTTATTGAACATCCACTGTTGGTTATACCATAGACAAGTGTGAATTCAGGGGTGAACCAGTAATATAGCTGCCTCATTAAGCTGGTGTGCCAACAGACACAACTAGTCACACAATGAATCATCCAATTACAAGGAACATCCTCAAGGAAAAGGGCAGAGTGGAGACTTCAGGGCATATTTTCTGATGAAGTCATGTTTAAGCTCAGAACTAGAATGGATTAGCAGTTTGGCATTCGAGACCCAGAGAGAACAATGTACAGATACCCTACAGGGTGAAGGAACCAAAAGCACCATCCTACTGAGTTCCCATGTGGAGCAATGTGAAACAGGAAGAAATACTGTATGAAGCCTCAGAGGCAGAAGTAGACCCAGATCACACAGGCCTGTGGTACTTGTTGGAAACTTTTTAAACCTTAAGAAATAGGAAGCCACAGTACTTGTGAAGAACCATTGGCAATAAGCATAATAATAATAATAATAATAATATACCAACAATGTGTTTTTCATATAGACAGTAATTGGTAAACTACAGAAAATTGTTAAACTAAACAGGATCCCATTAAAAAAAAAAAAAAACATTTTTCTAGAGCGTCTTTTCCAGTTACCATAGAATGTGTTGGATGTGATGCGTAGACCTAGCAAGATGCTCTGTCTCTGCCCTAATTTTCCCACAGGAGCCTCAGTAAGTTAAATACAAGAGACAGTACTCCAAAAAGGAACCAGCAAACATGTTACTCCCTAAATTTATACTAACATCAAGCTTAAATCCTGCTGCTCTTGCAAACCTTACTAATAAAAATATACCAATTCGGGGCCAGTGCTGTGGTGCAGCAGGTTAAGCCATGGCCCACAGCACTGGCACCCATATGGGCACCTGTTTGAGCCCCTGCTGATGTGCCAAAGTAGCTGAGGGTGGCCCAGTGTCTCCCCTGTATCCACGTGGGAGACCAGAAAGAAACTCCTGTCTCCTGGATTCAGCCTGGCTCAGGATCAGTCATTGTGTCCATTTGGGAAGTGAACCAGAGAACGAAAGATCCTTGTTTCTATTTATCTCTGTAACTCTGCCTTTCAAATAAATAAATAAATATTAGTCCAAACATACTCTTGAATATTAAGGCCCTCAGATGCACACATTGAAGAAATAATTAGTGGCCAGCGCCACGGCTCAATAGGCTAATCCTCCACCTGCAGCACAGGCACACCGGGTTCTAGTCCAGGTCGGGGCACCGGATTCTGTCCCGATTGCCCCTCTTCCAGCCCAGCACGGTGCGCCGGCCACAGTGGCAAAGGAAGACCTTTCTCTCTGTCTCTCTCACTGTCTACTCTGTCCATTCTGCCTATTAAAAAAAAAAAAAAGAAAGAAAAGAAAGAAAGAACTAGTGCCTACCCTACTGAATACACTGCCAGTGAGCTATGGCTATGGCAATAAATAAATGCAGCAAAGTTACTAACAGAAGAGTTATTAGCAATCATCTGAGCAATGATTCTAAGAGTTTCACCACGAGGTTGATCTCTGGATTCAACTCCAGTAGCCTGAAGACAAATCAGAACAACCGTGGCCCTTACATGCTCAACTACAAGGAAATTATGTATGTGTACACTGTTACTTCTTAATATATTTTAATAGTAAGGCAATTTGTAAATTAAAGTTCTTTTTTAAAAAATTATTTCAAAGGCAGTGAAAGAGAGGGAGGGAGAGTGGAAGAGAGAGAAAATGAGGATCTTCTATCTGCTGGTTTATTCCCCAAATGCCCGCAACAGTCAAGGTGGGGCCTGAATGAAGCCAAAAGCCCAGATTTTTTTTTTTTTTTTTTTTTTTTTTGGACAGAGTGGACAGTGAGAGAGAGAGAGAGACATAGAGAAAGGTCTTCCTTATTGTTGGTTCACCCTCCAATGGCCGCTATGGCTGGCGCACCACGCTGATCCAAAGGTAGGAGCCAGGTGCTTCTCCTGGTCTCCAAGGGGGTGCAGGGCCCAAGCACTTGGGCCATCCTCCCCTGCACTCCCGGGCCGCAGCAGAGAGCTGGCCTGGAAGAGGGGCAACCAGGTCAGAATCCGGCACCCCGACCGGGACTAGAACCTGGTGTGCCGGCGCTGCAAGGCAGAGGATTAGCCTAGTGAGCCGCGGCGCCGGCCTGAAAGCCCAGATTTCAACCTGGATCTCCCACAGGGATGGAAGGGACCCAAGCATTTGAGCCATCATCTGCTTCCTCCCAGAGTGCACATTAGCAGAAAGCTGAAACTCTGCCCACCCTTAAAATTCCTTTTTTAAATATAAAATTTAATCCACATTTAAATGAATGTGATACCACTAAAAAAGGGAGGAAAGACGTATCTCAATTTCAATCCTCTTTGTTCTAGCAGCCTCAGCTGATTTCCTGCCTGTAATAATAAATGGACTTTGGAGATGTCTAGCTGTTAGGGTATAGTTTATGTATGCACTAATTATTCCCCGAATCCTCTTTTCACTAGTAGCCACATCTAGCACCAGATTTGCATAACCTGTTGAATGTCAAATCCATTAAAAAGAACATGGCTCAGAAGCCATTCTCTAACAAAAGTTTGTCAATTTACTTGATGAGTGGGAAAAGGTTTTTGCAAAGGAGAGCAAAAGCTTGTGTAGTAAAAAACATACGACGTTATGAAACCCTGGTCTCTTTCCCCAGAACAACACAACTGGCTGCAAATTGGCTTGGACAGGCTAGGCTACTGTTCTGTTTAATGATGCCTTGAGGATGACAGAAATACAGATTTTAATTTCTGTTCTGCATATTGAGTAGTATTTAAGGATTCAGTTAAGCTGTTTGGCAAATAGACTAACAAAAATCAATGAAAGCTTTATAATGGAATGAATGATCACTTCTTATTCTGAAGTGAATGTGAAATACACTTTCATCAGGACAATGAACAATAAGGTGAGCTGTGCTCAACAACGGAAGACGAAACATCAATGAAAATTAATGAACTCCAACTCCATGTCTGTGGATAAACCTCCCGATCAACATATTCAGAGATGAAAGATACCACAGGAAAACACATGATTTCATTTAAATAAGGCCTATTATTATATAAAGCATGGTTTCATTTAGGTAAATCTCAAAATCACGGCAGACTAAACAGATTTAAGCAAGGAAATGGTAAAAAAAAAAAAAATTAGGAGAGGGGTTACGTTAGGTGGGGGAGTTGAGCAGAAAATATGACTCGAGCAAGCCACACAGGAGCTTCTTATTTATTAGCCAGGACCATGGACCACTTATTAACTGAGATGATGAACACATGAAAATCCACTTACCACTATTTTAAAACTACGAATACATATACAATATGTGTATATACATGTTTTATTACTCTGGTAGATAAACACCCTAAAATTGGAAAGGGGCCTATCTAAACTATTGCTATAGAAACAATATTAGCACTTGCTGGAAAAAGTATATTCAACTTACAGGGCCAGCTCTGTGGCATAACAGGTAAAGCCACCACCTGCAGTGCCAGCATTCCATATGGGTGCTGAGCCCGGTTGCTCTACTTCTGATCCAGCTCTCTGCTATGGCCTTGGAAAGCAGTAGAACATGGACCAAGTCCTTGGTCCTCTACACCCAGGTGGGAGACCCAAAAGTTGTTCCTGGCTCCTGGCTTCAGTTCGGGCCAGCTCTGGCCATTGCGTCCACTTGGAGAGTGAATCAGTGGATGGAGGATCTCTCTCTCCTGACTCCCACCTCTCTGTCACTCTACCTTTCAAACAATTAGTAAATAAATCTTTAGAAAAGAATATTCACCTTGTGACTTTTTTTTTTTGAAGATTTATTTTTATTTGAAAGGCAGAGTTACAGTGAGTGGAGAGAAAGAAAGAGAGAGGGAGAGAGAGTGGGGGAAGGGAGAGAAAGAGAGAGGTCTTCCATTTTCCGGTCCACTCCCTAAATGATCACAACACCCAGATCTTGGCCAGACAGAAGCCAGGAACCAGGAACTCCATCATGGGTGGCAGAGGCCCAGTTACTTGGAATACTTTCTTCTGCTTTCCCAGGAGTATTAGCAGGGAGCTAGACTGGAAGTGGAGCAGCTGGGATTCAAACCAGGGCTCTAACCCAGGATGCCAGCCTTGTAGGCCATGGCCTAACCTGCTGCTCCACACCACCAGTCCCTGACTATCTTTGATAGTCATAAGAAAACACGTTGATTACAACAAATTTATCCACTTTGAAAAAAGCTCATGCTTTTGGGGGACAATTCCATCATTATTTACACTTATATAAGCATAATAATTCTATTTGAATTGTTATAAACAGAAATGAGAAATTCATTATTTTCAAAAATTTCAAAATATTATCTAACCAAATGGATTCTGGAAAGCGTAATAAGTGTTTAAGATAAAAATAAATGTTTATTGGCCAATGTTGTGGTGCAGCAGGGTAAGTCACTGCCTGCAGTGCTGGCATCTCATATGGGCACTGGTCCAAATCCTGGCTGCTACACTCCCAGCTCCCTGCTAAAGCACCTGGGAAAGCAGAGGAAGATGGCCCAAATCCCTGGGTCCCTGAACCCACATGGGAGACCAGGATGAAGTTCCTGGCTTTGGCCTGGACTAGCACCAGTCATTGTGGCCATTTGGGGAGTGAACAAGCAAATGGAAGATCTCTCTGTCTGTCTCTCCCTCTCTGTAACTCTGCCTTTCAAATTAAATATTTTTTTAAAAATAAAAATATAATAAATGTTAAAGGTTCAGTGTTGTGGCACAGCAGTTTAAGACACCATTGTGCCATGAGAATCCCACATAAGTACCAGTTTGAGTCCTGGCTGCTCCACTTCAGATCTAACTCCCTGCTAATGTACTTGGGAACATAGTGGAAAGATGGTTCAAGTGCTTGGGCCTTACCATGTGATGTGGGAGACCTGGATGGAGTTCCAGGCTCCTGGCTTCAGCCTGGCCTCACCCCAGCCATTATGGTTATTTGAAGAGTGAAACAACACATGGAAGATACTCTCTGTGGTGTGTATGTCTCTACCACTCTCTGTAACTCTGCCTTTCAAATAAATAAATCTGTTAAAAATAAAAATTCAGATCATGCTGAATAAAATTTAATGGGAACATATATGATTAAAAATAAAATCTGAATTCAAGAGTGAAGAAGAGATGCCACTCTACACTTTTCTAAGTGAGACACGAACCCCAAAGAGCTGTTCCCTAGGAGTTTAAAACTGTCCACTGGTGACTTCTGAGTACCACAATAATGTGCATTTCTATGGTCTTCCAGTAACTCTACCCTTAACAACACCACGGTTCAACGTACATAACACAGAGTTAAATCATTTGGAGTGAGATGGGACATTTGATACCAACTTTTCAGGTTATTTTATTTTATACATGTAGAACATGGAACCAAGTTTTAGTTTGGAGCAGAGCCAAGACCTAAGGCTGTCTCCTCATTTCCAACAGTTCTATTTTCTTTAAAATGCAGGCCCTCGTCAATGATTAAATGAATTCAATGACATCCTTCCAAGAGATCATATTGTAACTTAGATCAAGAAGAAACATGTCATGTTCCTCCCCACCCTGTCCTAGAACCAGGAGGAGTAAGGTGCAACTGGCCACTACCAACGCAGTATCAAGAGGGACCAGCTCTTCCAGGGAAATAGAATGCCTCATATGAAGAATCCAAATAGTAAGTAGAAAGCAAGTTTCATGCTTGGCGGTTGGCTGACGTGTAAGACATGTGACATGGCTGTGTGTAAGACACACACAGAATTGCTCCATAGGAAACTCTAGGTTTTCCTAGACAGCCCTGTTTGGAAAACACATACCCAGGGAAAGAATCTCCTGTGCATTCCGGACGAGGCTTGGGAACCAGATCTTTTCCATGATGTGTGGCTGTCTTCCCACCATTCTTGGCACTGATTAATGTGCCATGTAAGCCCCAACTAACAGGAAGTGAAATATATTTAAGCTTCAAACACTTTCAGTTCTTACCAAGTTCATAACCAAAGGCTACAAGTCTTCCATGATTCAGTTTATCTAAGGCAGAAACTAACTACCGATGGCTTTATTATTCATATTAACTCCCTGGCTTCAGAGAGAACAGGTGCACTGAGTTCAAATAGAAATAAAGTTCTTTGGTTAGCTCTTCCATCTGTCCTCCTCACTCTCCCCCCTTCCAATTCTCACATTATTGCCTTCAACAAACTGCAGCACTGTCCAGCCACAAGAAAAGGAACACCTAAGAGTCCCTTCCTGGTGACCATCATTCCCAACTGCTCCTACGTTCCATGAGTCCAGCTCAAGTGGCTCCATGGAGAAGCCATCACAACTCCCCGTCTCCACACGGCCTCGTCCCCTTCAAATGGACTTTTACCCATCTCTACCGCTGTAAGCGCTTTCCCCAAATTTATCAAAATGGAGGCCCCAGCAATGCCAGTTGGTTACATTTTCCTACAGAAAAGCTAGGCGGGTGTTTGTCAACGGATATTCTGTGATTGAGATAAGCCAATTATTTACCAAAGAACCCTAAGTCAGAGCAAGGTCTTTCGTCTTTCCTGTGGTTTTACCTGCCTGAGAAACTCTAAGGGAATAAAAATGAGACAGAGGGCTGCTCAGGCAGGCAGCCCCTCTTCATCCACAGAAAGGAGCTCTGGGGACCTCAGTCCTGGTGGAACTTCTGGTGCAGCAGGCCTGGCAGAAGCTCAGAAATCTGCACTTTTTAATAAGCATCTCAGGTGGTTTTGAGGCACTAAGTGTTTCTTAGCCTGGTGAAACACTCAGGAGAAGTTGTATAGAATTCCTTTCTTATCAATCAACAAGAGGTGGACTTCTGCTCGTGGGAAGATGATGTGGTATGGAGCTAACTTACTCTCCCACCTGAAACCAGAAAAAGGAAGGAAGGAAGGAAGGGAGGGAGGGAGGGAGGAGGGAGGGAGGGAGGGAGGGAGGAAGGGAGGAACAAGATGTAGGAACAATGGTTTGCAAGACCCTGAGCATTAGGTAAGGTAGGACAGTGACTCCCTGAGAGATAGGAAACCAGTGAGGGAGTTCTGTGATCGCAGTGAACTCCCTAAATTGAAGAGACCCAAGAAGCCACAGTTTGCAAGACAGAGCACTGCAGACACGCGCGCGCGCGCACACACACACACACACACAGAGAGAGAGAGAGAGAGAGAGAGAGAGAGAGAGAGAGAGAGAGAGTCTGTGGGGCTACCTCCCGGAGTCTTCAGCTGAGGACTGACTGGCACCTGTGTGTAAGGGACTCAGAGGCTGGAACAGAGCCATCAGAAAGGACTAGAAGGAACAACGTCTAGTGGCAGGAATGACAGCAGGTCCCACCAGCCAGATGGACGCCTCCAGATTCATGGACCCTGGCAGAGGACTCAGAGGTCTTGCCACAGCAGCAGAGAACTTAGTCTCAAACTCAGTGCAGCTCTGGCCCTACCCAACATTCTTAAAGTGAGGCCCCCAAAGGGTCAGCATGATCCTAGATACCTCAGCTGTCATTCCTAGGAACACGAAGCAGCGGAGTTTGCTGTGAGCCAGCTAACTCACGTAGTCCAACTGAGAGCTGGACGGTTTTTCCTACTTTTCTTTCATGTGTATCTTTTAAATTATTGTGTGCCTTTTTTTTAAAAAAAAAATTTACTTATCCAAACCAATGTTTAAATATTTTATTGAATTTATTTATTAACATTTTATTAAAGATTGTTTTGTGGAATTCAGTGCACTTTGGTCATGGTTAGAGAATGCAACACACAGTGTTCTCCATTAGGGGGTTCTGTTTGCCTAAGAAATGTGACTCATGCTTTTTAAAAATAGACTGATTCTCTAAGAGCGAGCACATGCTAGTTCACCTATTGCACTACAAAAAATAATGCAGAAACAAATGGATCTTAGCACAGAATAAACATCTTTCAGCCTCATTTCAATAAACATGCCCAGAGGACACAGTTACTGTTGGTCACACTCCTGGCTCCTGGTATTTGCAGATGACTAAGGTATAGCCCCCAACCAAGCAGTAAAAATTTACGTGTGACCCCAGAATGATACAACACACACACACACACTACACACAGAATTCACCTTTTAAAAATGGCTTGTAACTGTATCTGGGGCTACTGGAGAAACAATTTGAACACTAATTTGGGAACTGGGTATGTGAGGCCATCGTTTCATGATTGTCCATTTCACAGGATAAGAAAACATTTTAGCATATGCTACTTTAACTTGAAAATCAAACTAAGTAGTTTTACAACTGAAAGTTATTTTTCAAAGTAAAAAAACTGCATATTTTAATATATCAAAGTTCAAGTCCTTTCACTATTTCTTGAGCTCTAACTCTGAGGAGATAATTACCAACAAGACACAGGCCACATGGAGTGGATGAAAAAGAAGGGGAGGGGCCGGCACTGTAGTGCAGTGGGTTAACGCCCTGGCCTGAAGTGCCAGCATCCCATATGGGCACCAGTTAGAGACCTGGCAGCTCCACTTCTGATCCAGCTCTCTGCCATGGCCTGGGAAAGCAGTGGAAGATGGCCCAAGTCCTTGGGCCCCTGCACCCACATGGGGGACCCGGAAGAAGCTCCTGGCTTTGGGATCAGCACAGCTCCGGCCAACATAGCCACTTGGGGAGTGAACCACCGGATGGAAGATCTGTCTCTCTGTCTCCTTCTCACTGTCTGTAACTCTGTTGTTCAAACAAATAAATAAATCTTAAAGGGGAAAAAAAAAAAGAAAAGGGGAAAGGAAGTGTGTGAGGTGGAGAGAAGAGGAAGGAGCCTGGATGTCTGTCTGGTTTGAGATCTTGGGAACTGTGAAGCCCAAATGGCAAGGAGCAAAGCAAATCCAGCTGTGGACATCCCCGTTACGGGAGCCTATTGACTTCCGCTGTAAGCTGGTTTCTGGCATTTGTAACACAAAACCAAGTGCTACATTTTTCACTGGAAGCAATAAAAAATGTTGTATTTTCCTTTATGAGGTAGATAGAAATTGAAAAAGAGTTACAGAATAAGACTGCACAGATTAGCCTGAGCTTTATTCAAGCAACAACTTTTAGTGAAAAACAAGATGCAAATAAGTTGAACAATTCAAGTAAAGGGGGTTACAGGCAGCATGGAAGAGAATAATAGGTAATACTGGGGAGCCAGGCACTGCTCTGCATCTTATAAGTCTAGTATCTCCTTCCATCCCTCCACCCAACGTGTTACTCTGATTTTTTTTATTATTCTTGTTAACAGATGAGGAAATTCAGGGCTAGATACATAAGCACATGGCTCAAGGTCGCAGAACTAATGACTACACAATGGAATAGAGGAGTTAACACATGCAACAGGAACTGCTCCTCATGTGAGACACAGGAGGAACTCTCTGAGGATTATTAACACGGGCCAGCAACACAGGTAGGATTATGGGTCTCTAACTGCCAAGTTACATGGGTAGAAATAGCTAAAGCAGCATTGGCTCTCAGATTAAACTCCTTGGTCCTGTAGAGTTTAAATGCCTGTTTTTACCTCTCGGCCACTTCAGCAGCTTGTAAATTAAAACCCACAGAGTCCACCATCTTGAGTTCAGCACCTCAAACCTAAATGAGCCCATGTGCCCAGGATAATCACAACCCGGACCACCGCCTGCTGCACTCCTGCTGTGTGCCAGGCACTGTTCAGCTCTCTGCCTGCCCTGCCTTCATCTCTGTGTCCTCTCCACACCCTGAGATTGCAGTTGTCTCCATTTTACCCCAGGGGAAACTGAGGCTGAGCAGGGGTAGAAGCCTTGCAGACTGCCTTGTTCTGACCACCATACTACATAATGTTCTCTTGCTGCAATTATCACTTGCAATTAATTTGTGGTATTTACATTGTGGACTCCCCCTCAGACTTTAAATTCCTTCCATGAAGGAAAGTTTTGGACATCACTTTGTCTTCAGTGGTTCACAGAACTTGACAACTGTGAGGTACGCAAAAATATTGAATGAATGAACGAATTACAAACATTAGTGTTCACTTAGGTGAATGTTTCTACACATTACATATTGGTAATAATTAGCATAACATTCCTTTAAAAGTATAAAAAATACATACAATTAAAAAAAGTTTCCTTAAAATTTGGAAACCAACTTTTATTTATATTGGATAGTTTTTGTTTTCTTTCTTGCAAATGGCCCATAAAGTTGCCTTCAGAATTAGGTAATTAGGAACATGCCTCATATATTCCGAGACTTTCTGGGGCTGGAAATCAGTATTTTCATGTGGATTCCTTATGGCTCTATTTGGGCCTTAATGCTTGACTTACCTACGATGGGCACCACTCTCACAAAGCCCACCAATATTTGCAATGCCAGTGGAGAACTGGCCAGGATCCCATTAGGCTGAGTATCACCGAATGTGAAGAAGATCACAGAACACCTAACCTTCGCTTACAGTATCAGAACGCAAGGAGGCCATTTCATTTTGGTGTTTGAGTTTTTGCAGGGCAACCTCAGTCTGCTGGAACACTTTCAGTTACTGCGGTCTCCTCTCAAACACACAGAATTTTTTGGTCACTTTTCAGGCTCCTCATACCCCTACATGTTCCTAGTGCAATAATCATTTCAAAATATATTTAGAAAATCTCTATCATCAAACCTCCAGAGAAAATATATTATTTCACATTGTTCATGATTCTATTCCGAAGCTATAGGTTATGGGAATTGAAGCCAAACAATGTTTTTCAGAAAGTAGAAAGTTAGCTATGTGAACAGCCCAGATTGACAAACCTTCAAAAATGGGGGGGGGGGGGGGGGGTGTTTGTCATTAGCTAAGTTGCCACCTAGCAACAGTGACAAACAGCTGCTGCAACCTTCGCACCTATAAATATGCCCTGGCCAGGAGGCCGCCCGTTCTCAGCTGGTGACGAAGGGTCTTGTGCTCTCTGTTGGTAGTGAACATCTGTTGATGCTAAGGCCTGTTGAATTTTTCTTAGAAAGGTCAGTCCCTCTCTGGTTACAGATTTTTGTATTTCTCCATGCGATGTGTTGGAATGTTTGTAATCCTGTGGATACTTCCAATGTTCCTCAGCATGTAAGTATACAGATGAGGACAGGAGAACAAAATAAGAACAGGGATATAGTTCTCTGCATAAACATGCACAGAATTAGAGCCATGACAAAGCAAATAAGATGTGTCAACTGCAGGATTAAATAGGCAAACACAAGATTAAGAAATTACACAGCACTCAACTTGAAGCCTTCATTTTCTCAAACAAATTAGCCGCATGAACAACTCCTTCTCCCCAGCCCAGGGACCAGGAGGCGCCAGCTGGGTGCCTGCTTCTGCTGCCCAGACAAGCTGAGCCCTAACTTCCTTGAGGCAATTCAGTGTCCATTTGGGGCTCTCCCTTTTTATACCATGTTTTAAATAAATCAGAGATGAGCTACTTTGTGAGGTTCTCCCTTCCTCATCAAACTAAGTACCAGTACTTCCCCGAGAGGTCGCCAATGATTCCAACCAACAAGAGGTTCGGGAAGGCTGACTCAAGATGGCCCATCATGCAACATATGTGCTTATAGTTTCAAGTTTCTATGAGCAAGATGCCAGCTAGAAGTCACTTTCAGCATTTTCAGTTTTGTTGACTTTTTAATAACTAAACTTTCATAGGCACAGGCATGCACAATGTCAATTCCATTACCAGTAGGGAACAAGTGTGTACTTGAGATGAGCAGGAGATTAAACACCCATTCACTGGTGAATTCCAAGATTAGCTTCAGTCCTATCCCCAAGGGAAGGAAAGATTTCTACTTTATCTCTGAAGGACAGATAATATCAGAAAATCAAGAAACACTCCTCAAGGGAAAGAGAAATTATTATGAAGAAGAAGTTTGCTGATTTGGATATAAGCCTTTCTTTGCATTCTATCTGGGAACCATAATTTCCAATGAATTACAATCTAGGATTAACTGTAGTTGCAGCCAAAAGTACGTATCTCCTTCCTGCCCTTTTTTTTTTTTTTTACTTTTGTCCTAGTTATATGAAAACTGTGACAATATCAAATAATATATTTCTTCCAGTGTTAAACATTTCATTAATAATACAGTGCATCTCTCATTCCTCTTCATATAAGTCAGCCACTGAATAACATAACCAATGGCTTTTAAAGGAATACACTTCTACTGAGAGAATCAGACCCTTTATCAGGCACAGAAAAAAGCAAAAATGGCAATTTTTCAAATAAATAAATCTTTAAAAAACTAAAAATGAGCAATGACTCTTGAATAAACAACACACAATGGGTGACATAAAGGGAGAGATACAGATGTATCTCTGCCTCAAACGATAGTCTATCCTTTGACTTAGATTTTGATCAGAACAGAATCATGGACATTCTTCCTTTTTTCCTTCTTCCTCATGTTACCATGGTACATTTTCAACAAAATGGGAAAAAACAGCTCATCAGAATGGTGAGCTTATAAAAGGCAGTGATTTTCAAAGACATGCCATGGCTTCTCCTGCCATAAACATGAGCCTTGTACCTTCTCATCTCTGTAGTCTTCAATAAAATGATCCAGTTCCAACATGGCTTGGATGACCCCTCACATACCATAGCCAGGAAAACATCAGTCAGAGACTGAGTACAGATTTAGGCTCATTTTATTTTCAAATCAAATCTTGCAGAGAAGACTCTTTGAACATATAGCCAGACAGGCCAGAAATGAATGAATTCTATGAATTCTGTTATGAATAAACTCTTGGGAATCATAAGAGGAAATGAAGTTTATATCCTTGTACCCAATTTGCTAAAGTATGTGGGGATATACAGTCATGTGCTACCCAAGGAAGCTCAATGATATAGCATATATACAATGATAGTCCTATAAGATAATATTCCCTAGTAACACAGTGGCCATTTTAGTTTGTGTAAGTACACTTACGATGTTTGTGCAACAACAAAATCTAACCACGTATTTCTCAGAAGCCTCCGTGTCATGAATCATGTGACTGTAGGAATATACAGATCAGTAGCTTGGCTACCATAGATGTCAATGGGAGGCCATTTGAAGGTCTGATTAGTCCACATGAGGAACTCTGGTTTCTCTGCCTTTAAAATAAGAGACTGAACCAGACAGTTTGTGAACCCTTTTTGGATGATAGCCCATGAGGGATATCTACAAATCCTGGATACCAACACCACCTTCTGCTCAGGATTCTATACTCTAGAAGCTAGGAAAACAATGAATACTTTATACTCTCTACTTCTATAAATAAACATTTACTTTTCTACATAAAGGATGAATTTAGAAGTTGGCATTAACTTGAGAGAGGCATATTTAATGCTGACAACATCCCTTAAAAACATCCTTTGTGATACTGATAGGGAAGAGAGTCTCAGACACAAGCTATCAGAAGCACTTCAAGAACTGTCACGGAATCAGATCTCGGGCCAAAAGTGGTTCCCAGCCAACAGGCCTCCTACTCAGCTGAGAAATGCCAGTCTCCTGACTGGCCTAGTGCTGTGAGCATGTTGAAAACGTAAAAGGCAAAACCCAGGATACACCACAGTTTGGGGTCCTGTGTTGCAAGAAACTTAAAGCCATATGGAACTTCATCTTTCACATACAATGGCCTGCTGTGATGCCTCAGGCTGATTGGCAGGCCCTTCCTGGCTGTGTGGCCAGACAGCCGCCCTGCTGACCTGCCTTGCATGGGCTCTGCTCTCTCAGTCTCTGGGAGTAGCCTACATGCTTGCATCCTCACTGACCTGTTATTTTGCTCTAGCCAAGAAGGTAAACTATAGAATGAGAAATCTGGTGTTTGATCAAAGCTAGACCCCCTGATTTCATTGTAAACATGCAGCTGGAGATCCCAGAGACAGGGGTAAGAATGTAGAGACAAATTGTACCAAAAACAGTGGGTGCTGCTAAACATCAGGGCCTAATTATCTGGGAATAATTTAATCTTCCTTTTTCAGATTTTGCACTTGTGGCTTAAAAGGTCCTATCCTCACATTTTACAAACTACAGGCACTTTTAAGCTGTTTTTTCAGCATCAGATAACATTCCCTTTCCCTTATCTAGGAGGACATAGATTATCTATTAATCCCAAACCATGTTAACAAGAAATTGTACTTAAAGGCTGACTGGGAACCAGCAAAGTAAGCAGCATAACTCAGGGGTATTTCATTCCATCCAAGTACCGAGGGACTCATCATATTGCCAGTTGATTTAGGGCTTGTAACAAAGACTGGTGTTCTTGCCTAAAACACACTTCCATATGTTCTGCATGATTTCCAAATGACTTATTAAAAGAGGACCAAGAGTTCAATGACACAAGTCAAACCCAAGTGAAGGATCATTCTACATTTTAATTCTCACCCTCTATCAACATGCTTAGTTGCTTTATCCACACATTTTTTTAAAAAAGGCAATTAGCACTTGTCCTTCTTGACTCATTCTAATGCCTTCCACTTAGTTGGCCTAGAAATAAACAACTGTATGTATTAAGATACCAGTCCACCTATTGTATCAAATGTAAAAGCACTAGTTGTCTAAACAAGAGAGCAGAGACCAGAGGCTGAAGGCTGACGGGGGCATTCATAATGCTGGAGACCCTGGCCCTTTCTGTATTGTTGATCAGATTTTCTGAAATCATATTACTAACCCATAGTTCAACACAGTTACTGCAGTTCCTCCTATTCAATACCTATTGCCACCAGCAGAAAGGGGGAAGGGAAATAAAAAACATTTCTCCTTTCCCTTTAAAGTTCCTGAAACTTCCATGTACAGTATCCACTCAGCTCCCAATGGCTGGAACACAGTCACATGGCCATACCCAGCTACAGGAGTCTAGGAAACACACTTCAATTGCCAACGGCCATCCTGCAGCTGAAATTCTGGATTCTGCTACCAAAGAACAAAGGGAAGCCAGGTATTTGGGAACAGTCAGCAGAATCTGACACAACAAAACCCTTTTTAGTCTCTGACTTCATCAGTTACATAATTTATCATTATAACAACAGGCACAAAGAGACATGAGAATAAACACAAGTGTCTCAGTAAGCATACAGCTCAAATCATGGCTGCATTTCTGTAACTAGAGTTATATATCATACGCATACCCATAGGCAAACATTCTCTGTAGGGAGCCACAGGATAGTAAATATTTTCAGTTCTGTTGGTTATACACATGGTATTTGTACTCAAATCTGTCACTGTAATATGAAGGCAGTGACGACAGACAACATAAAATGAAAGAGTATGATTGTGGTCCACAGGGACTCGGTTTACAAAGACAGACTGCAGGTTGGATTTGGCTTCCAGACCACAGGGTGTGGTCTGGTCAGGGTGTGGCAGGCCTCAGATACCTCTACACAAAGGCAGAGCACTGATTAATTCAGGCAGCTAACTTGGACACATTAGAGTGTCTACTAAAACAGCCTCTCCTATTAATTTATTTAAAAGCCAGAGCTTCAGAGCAGGATGGGGGGGGGGGGGGGCTCCATCTTCCATCCTCCGGTTAACCCCACAGATGGCCATGATAGCCAGGGCTGAGCCAAGCCAAAGTCAGGAGCCAGAGGCTTCATTCAGGTCTCCCACATTGATGAAGGAGACCCAAAACTTTGGCCATCTTCCACTGCTTTCCCAGGCCATTAGTAGGGAGCTGGTTTGGAAGTGGAGTAGCCTGAACACAAACTGTTGCCCATTTGTGATGCCAGCATTGCAGGTGGCAGCTTCCCTCACTGCACCACAATGCCAGCCCTAGCATCTCCCATTTATTAAACATGTACCAAGTGCTAGGACTCAATTACCTTAGGAGCTCACTATTATCTCTAATCCCCAAAACAAATTGACAAGCTGGGTTAAATACTTCCATCTTCCATAGGATAAAGACAGATGTGGCCAAGATGTGGCAGCACTGGATCAGAGCCCAAATTTTCTAGCTCTCACCCACCAGTCTCCCAAGCCTGTTTCTTTCCAGACAAAGCAGAGTTCTACAGGAGTTGAATGAAAAATTGTCCTTCACTTACCAATAGTTTCTTGTCATGTTACCATCAAAGCTGCTGTGCCATATTTGACTGTGAAATATTACAATGACAAAGATTTCACTCTGATCTTAAAATAGTTCTAGCTCTAAAAGTTTATCCTGGCTTTAGCAAGGAGACGCCTAACCTGATTTTCCTGGGTAAAACTGCCAAGATCTTAAGATCAGAACATGGGTAACCATGTTCCCATCAACATACCTGAACACTTGAAGGTCTTTCCTATGTTATCTAAATAAACAAAAAGGAGGATCATCACCCAGCCCCAGTCCCAGTCCTACCCTCACTCAGCAAATATATACCACTCTACCCTCTCCACACATGGCAAGACACTTGTAATGTGTCATAGCACTCCTTCCAGAAACTTCTCGACAAGGCCTCATGATCCCTATCAGAGCTCCAGGCACAATTTCCATTTTGCAGGAGTTGACAAAAAAGAATAAAGCCTTTTGCCATCAAGCCCTCAACACTTGCCTTATGCGACACAACAGCATCCCATTTTCCCCTCCGCTGTGCCCCAAGAAGGGATTATCAGTTATTTCCTTGGACAGAGATGCCCCTGTTTGTTGTATATTAGCTTACAGAGTAAATCTCTCCTTGTCTCATCAAGTCAATTAATTCTACAAGTGTATCTTTTTATAACTAAATCCATGTCTCAAATCTTTACTTTAGCACAAATACCTTTCAATATCAAGTTTTCATAATATTTCAGGAAGGAGAAATTATGACTATTTAGAATTGTGTTCAGTTTATATCAATTACTTGGGATGCCACTAATATTCCAAGCTCTTCCTGAATTGTTATACAAATGCCACAAAATCCGTGATTCTTGCATAGAATCTTCTAAGCAGCAGAAAGCAGTAATTTCCAAGAAATACAAACACACTTGTAATCTCTCATGGTATCTAAAGTATCTAAAGAATGGCTGCTTTCCCAAGCACATTAGCAGGGAGCTGGACTGGAAGTGGTGCAACCGGGACTTGGACTGGTACTCCCATATAAGATGCCAGCGTTGCAGGTGGTGGCTTAGCTCGCTGAAACACAAAATAGTCCCCGAAGTTGTTACTGTTACAGGTACATTTAAGATGCACCACTGATAGATGGGTTTTTGTTTTCTCCTCAAAACAAAGGACTTGCCTTTATTTAAACACCACTGTGAAATGTCACTTCCTGAGTCAGAGTGGCATTGCGCACAGCTGCTTGGTTTTGTTTATCCAGCTAGCAAGGAAGTCACATCAGGATGGTAATTACTATGTGACACTCATTAACCACCACCATTATCATCATATGTGGGTGTCTGCCCAATTCTGGGAGCTCCAATCTCCACCCTTGAGACATTTGCCTGTCGGTGACACAGGCATTGCCAGGGAGAGGGGACATTCTGAGCTGTTACGTACCAGGTGCTCAAAACTATGCCCCCCACCATGCAAAAGATCCATATGCAATGATGCCTCCTCAAAACACTACTAAAGGTCACAAAGAAGCATATTTAATGGTTGTCATTTGGAAGTTACCAGTGAGTACTCCCAGCACAGGCCAATCCTGCAAAAACATGGCTGAAGCAGGAAACTGGGTGTGACCTGACTCCCTGGAGCAAGCCTATAGGACCGCGATCCATCCATATCCCCAGTGAGAGTGAGTCAGTCCAGTGAGGGGGACAGCACAACTGTCGTCCTCACGATGACAGCTCACACCAGTCTCAGGGACACCTGGCGCCTTCTCTATCCCACCCTTTCTCAACTGCAGCATCAGGACACTTGGTGACCTACGTCCATTGTGCTGCATTGCTACATGCAGGTTTGCACTGGCCCTTGTCAGGCTGCTCCCATGGCTGTGAGAAGCCACAAGGAAAGAGAGAGATTAGAGAGAGACCAGCTGAATGAGAGTTTCTGAGCATGAACCACGGTATGAGAGGGAAATCAGAAAACGCACAGGCAAGAACCTGTTGGGGTAGAACTGTCTTGCCTAATTTTGCTTCCCTCACAGAACACTCCAGATGAGGTCATTCCCAGTCAGGCCAAGAGTCTGAAGCCCTTACTCCCACAGGAGCTCACTTACATTTTCTCATTCAGAGATTTTTGGTGGTTTCATAAGAACAGCTGAAAAAACATAGTTTTGAAACTCACTTCTGCCTGAAGGTCTTTCCTCTGAGTTGTGGCTGGCTCCCACCATACATTAAGAATGTGGGCAGCACAGGAGTGCAGTGGAGGATGGCCCAGGTCCTTGGGCCCTGCACCTGCATGGGAGACCAGGAAGAAGCACCTGGCTCCGGATCACCGCAGAGCGCTGGCCGTAGCGGTCATCTGGGGCGTGAACCAACGGAAAAGGAAGACCTTTCTCTCTGTCTGTCTCTCTCTCTCTCACTGTCTAATTCTGCCTGTCAAATGTGGGCAGCAATGGGGACAACCACCCACAGATACAAATTCAAATCCTCCAAATTTAGTTAAAAGAGAAGCTTGACTGCAAGAGAAAATACTGATTTTCAAAGTAACCTTCAAGCACTATGACTGACGCTCTACTTCCACAAAGGTAAAATGAAGGCACTGTATTTCTTTCTCCATACCTCCCCTAACGAGCTGAAAGGTAAAAACTAACTGAACAGGACACTTAATTTCTTCTGCTGTTTATCTTGTGTGTGGCAGAGCTGCTCTACTGGCTACAGGACATGAGCCCCACACCAGGGCATGCTGCTTAGGGTCACAGCCTGGCACGGATGTCAGCTTCCCATTGGCTCTTCTAGCAAGTTCCTTATCTGGTTACATAACCATGGGGATAGAGCTGGAGCCTGCAGAGCAAGGGGCTAAAGGACCAGAAGGAAAGGAGTGTTCAAGCCATGAGAAAGAGGTGTATTCCAGAGGGTCCCACACTCTTGCTAGAGGGGAACAATAATTCTCACTGCAATCCCCAAATGGCTCAATCAGAAGATCAAATAGGATCATGTAGAAGACTGCAGATCCCTAAGATGAAATCAAAGCAGCAGGGCATGAGATGTGCATGTCCTGAGCCTGAAACTCCCCCTGCGAATGCACGTTCTCCTGAAGACACAGACACACTCAGTGGGCATCCTCACTCCTCACTACAAGGAATAAAGACTTTCATTCACTCAGCACATCCCATGGAGTCCTAGGAAGGGTCAGGACAAGATGCACCCAACATGCAAACCTCACAGCGCTGGTCAAACATGAAGAATACATGGACCCTCTAGCCCAGCCCCAGCAGGAGTGCACTTCAAAGCACTTCAGACAGGGGCCGCTGGTGGTGTGGCTCAGTGGGTTAGCCACTGAACTATGCTCTGCTTCTGATCCACTTCCCTGCTGATGCATCTAGGAAAGCAGTGGATGATGACCCAAGTGCTTGGGCTCCTGCTACCCATGTGGGAGACCAGGAGAGAGGACCAGGCTCCTGGCTTCAGCCTGGCAGAGCCCCAACAGTTGTGGCCACTTGGAGAGTGAACCAGCAAATGGAACATGTCTCATTCTCTCCCTCTCTTTACCCTCCCTCTCTCTCTCTTTGTAACTCTGCCTTTCATAAAAAAATAAGCATTTTTTAAAAAACCCTATACTCCTTGATCTGTGGAAACTATAGAGCACATAAAAGGCACTCTAGGCCGGCGCCGTGACTCAACAGGCTAATCCTCCGCCTTGCGGCGCCGGCACACCGGGTTCTAGTCCCGGTCGGGGCACCGGATTCTGTCCCGGTTGCCCCTCTTCCAGGCCAGCTCTCTGCTGTGGCCCAGGAGTGCAGTGGAGGATGGCCCAAGCGCTTGGGCCCTGCACCCCATGGGAGACCAGGAAAAAGCACCTAGCACCTGGCTCCTGCCATCGGATGAGCGCGGTGCTCCGGCGGCGGCGGCCATTGGAGGGTGAACCAACGGCAAAGGAAGACCTTTCTCTCTCTCTCTCTCTCACTGTCCACTCTGCCTGTCAAAAATTAAAAAAAAAAAAAAGGGTAATCTATAGAAGTGAAATTGATACTTGAGAAGCAATGACTTTGAACAACTCTTGTCTCGACGGTTGAGTAACACTTTTTTTATACTATTTGTTGAACTCTTTACTTAGTATAGAGTTAATCTTATGTTTATAAAGTGAATTGAAAACATCTTAGTAAAAAGAAGAATGGGAATAGGAGAGGGAGGAGAGGGAGGAGGAGGAAGGGTGGGAGTACGGGTACAGTGGGAAGAATCACTATGTTCCTAAAGTTGTATTTATGAAATGCATCTTAAAGAAAAGTTTCCTGGGGGAAAATCCTTTTAAAAAGGCAGTTTAGGGGCTGACGCTGTGGCGCAGTGGGTTAAAGCCCCGGCCTGAAGCGCCGGCATCCCATATAGGCACCGGTTCTAGTCCCGGTTGCTCCTCTTTCTATCCAGCTCTCTGCTGTGGCCTGGGAAAGCAGTGGAAGATGGCCCAAGTCCTTGGGTCCCTGTACCCACATGGGAGACCTGGAAGAAGATCCTGGCTCCTGGCTTTGGATTGGCACAGCTCCGGCCGTTGCGGCCATCTGGGTAGTGAAACAGCAGATGGAAGACCTTTCTCTAGGTTTCTACCTCTCTGTGTAACTCTGACTTTCAAATAAATAAAATAAATCTTTTTTTTTTAAAGGCAGTTTAGGCCGGCGCTGCAGCTCACTAGGCTAATCCTCCGCCTGTGGCGCCAGCACTCCGGGTTCTAGTCCCGGTTCTGTCCTGGTTGCTCCTCTTCCAGTCCAGCTCTCTGTTGTGGCCCAGGAAGGCAGTGGAGGATGGCCCAAGTGCTTGGGCCCTGCACCAGCATGGGAGACCAGGAGGAAGCACCTGGCTCCTGGCTTCGGATCGGCACAACACACCGGCCGTAGCGGCCACTTCTGGGGTGAACCAACGGCAAAGGAAGACCTTTCTCTCTGTCTCTCTCTCTCTGTCTAACTCTGCCTGTCAAAAAAAAAAAAAAAGATTACAGTTGGGGATGTCAAAGATAAGAGTGTTAATTGTTAAATCAACAACAGGAGTCACTAGGCTCTCACTCCCCATGCTGGACCTCTGTCCTTAATGAGAATTAATGGTAAAACCTGTCTTCAAACAGTACTTTACCCTTGTGAGTCTGTGTGGGTGCAAACAGCAGAAATCTCTACTTACTAGAGTTGGTCTTCTGTATATATAAAGTGAATTAAAAACGAATCTTAATGAAAAATGGAATGGGAGAGGAAGTAGGAGTAGGATGGGAGTGGAGGTGGGAGGGCGGGAATGGGAGAAAGAAACACTATTCCTAAGAGCTATACATATGAAATTTGTATTCATTAAATAAAAACCTTAAAAATGCCAATTTTCATTTTATGTTTAATATTATTAAAGAACTATTTCAAATTAAAAAAAAAGATTACAGTTGGGGCCGGCACTGTGGTGTAGCGGGTCAAGCTGCTGCCTGCAGTGCCAGCATCCTTTATGGGCACTCAGCTGCTCCACTTCCAATCCAGCTCTCTGCTGTGGCCTCAGAAAGCAGTGGAAGATGGCCCAAGTCCTTAGGCCCCTGCACCCACGTGGGAGACCAAGAAGAAGCTCCTGGTTCCTGGCTTCAGATCGGCACAGCTCTAACTGTTGTGGCCAGTTGGAGACTGAACCAATAGATGGAAAACCTCTCTCTCTCTGCCTTTCCTTCTATGTGTAACTCTGACTTTCAAATAAATCTGTAAAAAATAAGATTACAGTTCATCTTTGCGTCTTCAGAGTTCTTTTTTTCCTTCTACTATTTGTATCGCCACAGATGAATAGCTACAGCATCCTTCAGTGGGAGAAGGTTTCACAGGACGTCGGTTTCTAAACCGTGTGTGAGATTCACCCCTCAGGCAAGCCTTTGTGCCCACACACCTCCTGCAGAACCCAGATCAGTGCAGATGGAGCAAAACAACCAAAGGGAATTAGCCAGAGATCTGTCATAAAGACACAAAGGCAGGGAGGAGGGGAAGCCCACATACTCTGGCTTTGCCCTGTCAATTACCAGAGCCAGACCTTCCCACAGCCCACTACACAACCACAGCAGTTCCTCGTGGATATTGCAAAACAAAAAGACTTCCACTGCATTTTAGGCACTCTGGGCTTATGAAGCAGCTTTACTAATGGCTTGGTTACTGGAAATTCATTTAGGAGTTGGAAGGATTTAGGAAGCAAGCTGCTTGTTAACTGGTGGCTAAGATATCTCATGCAGAACAAACTCTCTTACAAGGACAGACTGCCTTTTTCTCCACGTTCTTAATCAGTTTCAAATATTAGCCCAGCTGGGTCAAAATACGATTTCATAAGTGGTAAACATTTCCCATGACTGTGTGCAACAGAAAATGAAAAATCATTAATTCTCGCAACAAACCTTTACTGAATGTCTATTATTCCTTAGGGATATATATGTACATGTGAAGATGTTGCATACTAGAGTTAAATGGTCTTGTCCATGACCCACACTCACTTAAATATAGGGCTGACCTCCACAAACACATGAGAATCAATACTATGGTTCTCCTTTTTGGTGGCCTTATGTGGGTGGCGTAGCAGGTAAAGCTACCACTTGCAATGCCAGCATCCCATATGAGCACTGGTTCAAGTCCCAGCTGCTCTACTTCCAATCTAGCTCCCTACTAATGGCCTGGGAAAGCAGTAGAAGATGGCTCAAGTGCTTGGGCCCCTGCACCCACGTGGGAGACCTGGAAGAAGCTCCTGGCTTCGGATATGCCCAGCTCCAGCCATTACAGCCATCTGGGAAGTAAACCAGCAGGTGGGAAGACCTCTCTCTCTGCCTCTGCCTCTCTGTAACTCTGCCTTTCAAATAAATAAATAAATCTTTTTTTAAAAATGAATATTCAAAGAATTTATTTTACACCTTCCAAGAATAAAATTCAGTACAAGTGCTAAATACATTTCCAAACACTAACTAGGCCATTGTGCTTTTTAAAGGACTTTTTTTTTTTTTTAAGATATTTTTCTCATTTACTTGAGAAGCAGAAAGACTGGAAGGGGGAAGAGCTGGAGAGATGAAGGGGTGGAGGGGGGAGAGGGAGAGGGAGAACGTGTTCCCATCAGCTGATCACTGCCCAAATACCCACAACAGCCCGTGCTGAGCTGGGCCTAAGTCTGGAACTGAAATGCAACCCAGGACTCCTACATGAGTGGCAAGAACCCAATTACTTGGACCACCACCACTGCTCCTAGAGTCTGCACTGGTGGGAAGCTGAAGTCAGGAGCCAGAGCTTGGATTGAATCCAGGCACTCTGATGTGGGACACAGCAACTTACCTGCGAGGCTAAATAACACTCGTCCCAGAACTCTGGTTTTCTTAAATATACAACCTTTCCTATGTCTAGAACAACCTCAGCAGTTTGGAGCAGACCCATAACAAAAAGGGCTGTGAGCGGCTAGAACTTGGTATTGCAAAGCTGCTCTTCTAGCAGACCAGTGCCTTTGTCCAACCAGGCTTCAGCTTTCACGTAAGTCAAGTAACAATGCATCACAGTCCCAACCCGGAGCCACCTTTTGCTTGGTACCCTCCCCTATCTCAGCCCCACCCACCTCCCTGTAGAACCATTTGCTATTTTATTCCCTTAACCCTTACCTTCTCAAACCCTCTTGCCTCCTAGCGCTTCCCCTTGAGGTCTGTCTCCCCTCAGTTCAGGCTGCACTCTTCAGAACAGCAAGGCCTAGCCCCGCACCTGTTACATGACACAGCACTTGGCAGAGATTCAGAGCCCCACAAATAATGCACCAGGTGAATCAATGAATGTGTGAACATAATTATCTGTCGATAAGATGCTATGACAAGATGCATTAAGAGCTCACTCTTCATGGAGGGGTGGGCAGGGTGGCAGTGGGGTTAAGCAGGTTAAGCCTACTTACAGTACCCCTTCCCATATCAGAGTGCTGGCTGGAGTACTTGCTGCTCCACTTCCAACCCAGCTTCCTGCTGATGCACCTGCGAAGGCAGCAAAAGATGACCAAGTCCTTTTGGGCCCTTGCCTCCATGTGGGAGACCAGAATGGAGTTGCTTGCACCTGGCCTCTGGCTCCTGGCTCTGGCCCAGACCTTGATGTTGTGTCCACTAGAGGAGTGAACCAGCAGGTAGAAGATATCTCTCCCTCTCTCTCTGTCTCTGCCCTTCAAACAAATAAATATACTTTTTTTTTTTTGACAGGCAGAGTGGACAGTGAGAGAGAGAGACAGAGAGAAAGGTCTTCCGTTGCCGTTGGTTCACCCTCCAATGGCTGCCACGGCCGGCGCACTGCGGCCAGCGCACCACGCTCATCCGATGGCAGGAGCCAGGTGCTAGGTGCTTTTTCCTGGTCTCCCATGGGGTGCAGGGCCCAAGCACTCTGGGCCACAGCAGAGGGCTGGCCTGGAAGAGGGGCAACCGGGACAGAATCCGGCGCCCCAACCGGGACTAGAACCCTGTGTGGCGGTGCCGCAAGGCGGAAGATTAGCCTGTTGAGCCACGGCGCCGGCCAAATAAATATACTTTTTAAAAAGAGAGAGTGCTCACTCTTGGTGCCTGGAGTCCACCACCCTTCGTGACACATCCATCCACACTCCTCTACCCAAGCTATAAAGGCATCTCTAGGGGTCTTTTGTGCCATTGCTCTAAGGTGGACCCAAAATGAGGTAGACTAAGGAACCACTGTGCAGCCAGGCCTCTGGCCAGGGCCATTTTCCTCCTGTTTCTTGATCTTGTCAGCTTCCCTAATCATGCCTCTGTTTCCCCCCTTCTTTGGCATCCAACACTTCCTAATTTGGCTTTCTGCCCTCCCTCACCTGCTCCAGAATGGCATTCCATCTCCCCTTCTCCCCTTCTCCCCTGAGCTTGAAAATGGCAGATCTCAGAGGTTCTCACTAGGAGTGTTAAAGAGTAGAACACCACAGACAGGGAAGAGAAGGGTCTCCTCTCTGCCCGCCCTCCTCCCAGGCAGCTGTCATTCTTCTCCACAGGGTGAATTCAAACAGGTGCTTCAAAGCCACCAGACCAGGAGAGCACACAGCAGCCGGCACCAGGCCTGCGGCTCACATCCATGCCTGCTGAAGCTCTGTCTCACTCCACTCCACCGATTTGTTTAAACCCCAAACTCAGATTTAGCTCCCTGCAGTCACCAAGTTCCAAAACAGAGCTAAAGTAACATGAAGAAGCCTCCGGATGCGATTCAAGTAGAACGTGCTGCAACTGGGCTCCAAGAACAAGTTTGTCAGCAGATTCAAGACTTATAATAGTTATTTCTCTTTTAGATGTGGCACCAAAGGACTTGTCCGATGGCATTTAATCTCAGATTTAGCAAGAGTAAATTCCCTCCTAATTGTCATCTGTTATTTCTAGGCTAGCTCTAAACTCTCCTCATTTCTTCCTGCATAGATAGGGAAAAAAAATAAATATTTGAAGTAAAAACAATGTATACTATACAGAAAACCACTGCATGTTAAGACCTGAAAGTTATTAAATAAAAAATGAGGGGTAAAAAAAATGAGGGGTAAGGGTGCATTATAGGAAGTAGAGGAGAACTTTCCATTTTTAATCAAATATTTTATTAGTCCCTGATAGTAACATTATATGCATGTGTATAATATGTATTTATGTGTGTATATAAATTCTCCCTTCCTGATTATCCCTTTAAAGCAGTAAAACATTCTTGGCAAAAAAAAAAACCTCATGTTGTTTTAGCTTACAGCACAATTGTTCAAAATATTTATTATCAACAATTAATTCCGCAATTTAATTGTGATGATGTTGCATTTAATTAAAGCAAAACGTATCACTTTTTTGCCAATTTATTCCATCTCTAGAACTACCTGGTCCCCTAGATATGTACTGCAGGTGTACACTGGATTACAAATGCATTCAATTTAATGAGTATTTACTAAAAGTGCCTGTTTTGTACACAATTCTATGCAGAGTTCATAGGAATAGCACAGTGCCAAGAGTAAAAGAGAAAGTCCTGTGTCCAGAAATGTGAAATGTCATAGAGGGGGTGTACACAATTCCAGCACACCAACCCCATCATCTGGAAACCAAGACTGGCATTGAAAGTTCTCTGAAAATGTTTTCTTAACTGGTTAATCCACACCCTGCTTGAGGCACCTTTACAAATGTCATCTTCTGATGACTTAATGCTTCATGTATGTGGAAAGTTATTTTATTGTTCAAGTAAATGTCACCTTAATGTCTCTGTTGATGTACTAGGAAGGAATCTGGGAGAAAGCAAAAGTCAGAAAACCACGAAGATACATAGTTTTTAAGGATATTATTCCAACTGATTATAGTGTCTACACATACAAACACGATCCATCTAGCCACAGCTGAAAATGGGGTGCTTGTCTTTAATACAAAGATAAAAATATACTTTGGGGCTCTTATTCCTAGAGAGTTATTTTTTTCTTGTCTTTAATAAAACTGTCAATGCTCTCTTTCCTTGTTTAACAATTTTGTTTCTGAATTTCATATCTGAATCTTAATGACCCCAATTAGAATTTCCATAAAGGCACTTAAGGGATTCACACACATATTGTTAACAGCAATGGGACTAAAATGGAGACTTTCAAAAAAGGCACAGTTATGCTAATACTAGCCGGAACTACTGCCTGCTTCTTCTCCAGCTTCCCATTCCCTCTTTCATAGAGACATTTTGAGGAAGACATTGATACAATCAACTGACCACATTTTCAAAGAATCATATCCCTCCAAAAAAAGGTTTTGAAATATCTAAATCAGTATATTGGTCCAATATTTAACATTAAGAAATATTCAACAAGTCTTTAAAATGCCAACATATTTTTAAAATCTTCATTTGCATATATTTCCAACAGCTGTCATATAAAATTAAAAAGCAGACATCAAAGACTTGACACCCTGTGTAAAACCGCTTCCTCACTCAAGAACAACACTCAGCTGCATACGTTTCTAAGAATATATTAAGTTAGTTCTCTCTCTGAAGTTAAGAACTCGGTTTCCTGCAGTTAGGATGGACTGACTTCCCAAACTTTAGAAACTCTTCATTTAAACTACATTTTAAATTACCCATAATATTCTTAAATTTTCAGCACATGAAACAACCTGAGAGAAAGTATTTCTGGTAATTACCTTTTGCCTGGTCCAAAGTCCTCACCTTCAGGCATTTCTGCCCTTTCAAGATTATAACAGAGCAGGGGTCTGCGGCACCCAGGGACCTCGGCTGAGGAAGCTAAACGCTGCTGCTTCTCCACTCAAAGGCTCAGTACCAGCAGGGAAAACCCGGGGAGCGAGAATCCTTTTCGGAGAAAAGCACTCCTCCCCTTACTCAGAAAGCCAGTGTTGACAAACCTCCCAAGTGCCCGCCGCCGGCCTGCCTTGAATGAAGCTAAGAGTCAGGCTATTATGACTGCCCCCTGCTAAAAATAAACAGGTCACCTCTTACTGCCAGCTCCGTGACAGCAGCCGGAGTGAGCCCTGCCCAGCTGCCCGGCATTTTCCCTGCAGTCGTGTGAGAAGGTGTCACCACCCGGCTGTTAACCTTCATCGGATGACTTCACCAAGGCCGGCCTGCCCTTTCTCTCGCCTTTTTTTTTCCCCCGTGGAAAGACTGGGCGCCCCTCAATGGGCGGAACGGCCACGGGGAGGGTAAAACCTGACGCTGGGCTATCAGATCTCCTCCCGGGAGTCACAGCAGGGAGTCAGGGAGCAGACTCCACACTGGCTGTCCTCTCCCTGCGGGGAGGCCTGGTTATCCGCAGAAGGCTGGGCCACTCAGCAAAAAAATCCCCGACTCAGAAAAAGGCAAACACAAAGGCCATTGAGCAATTGGGTTTTGAGGGGTGGGTTTGGCATGGTCATGCAGATTCCTCCACTCAGAAACAGAGAGTGTACAAACAGGACGGGATGAGGAAGTGTTCCGATGGGCAGCAGGTCTTCCGCCCTGAGACGTCACATGTCCAGGGGAGGCAGCCTCACCCTGGCTGGCGCGGTGGACCTCGGTACTTTTATAGCCCAGCCATGAGCTGCACAAGTCATCAGCAACCAGCGACCCTCATTTGCTGGCCTTTCTAAAGAGGAGGAGAACAGTCACTTCAAATCCTTTTTTATCTTTCAAAAAGCCAGGAGGCTGCTTTAGAAATACTCTCTGCAAACTTTGGATAAAACCCTGAAAGCAATTTTCTTCCCCTTCTGCCCGGGAACATTAACATCAAAGTAGGCAGAGAGCAAGAGCTAATTATTAAGAAATAACTATAGTTTTCTTTTTGCCATGGGAGTGTTCCCTTGTTATGTTAATGCTAATCTGAGCAAGACACCTATATTTACTGTATATCTCAAAAGGTGTATTGGTGAAATTGATTTTTCTAGAGCATTAAAAAACTGAAAAGCCAAAACATGGGAAAAATATAATCTACTTTCTTTTGGGTAGCATTCGCTTTTGGTGATATATGTACATCACAATTTCAAATAATTTTTAACAATTTAATATTTCACACAAGACCCAATGTTTTGTACACTTCTAAGTATAAGAGGTGCAGAAGCTCAAACACACACCTTGCACACCAGGGCCTTGAAAGAAAACAGACTTATTAAGTTCAGGGTGTGCTGGAGATTTTTAGAACCAAAGCACTGTTGTGTGGCATGGGGACCTGATGCAGCAGGTCAAGCCACTTCCTGTGACACCAGCAACTCTGCAGGAACACCAGTTTGCATACCAACTGCTCCCCTTCCAGTCTAGCCCCCTGCCAAAGTTCCTGGGAAAGCAGCAGAAGATAGGCCACGTGCTTCGGCTCCTCCTACCCAAGAGGAGACATGGATGGAGTTCTAGGCTCCTGGTTTGGGCCTGACCCAGCCCCAGTCATTGCAGGAGTGAATAAGCAGATGGAAGTTCTCTCTCACTCTGACTGCTCTCCCTGTCTCTCCCTCTCTGTCACCACTGGTGAAAGACAGACCGACAGACAGACAGAAAGGAAGGAAGGAAAGAAGGGGGAGAGAAATTCCAGGTTGTTAAAGAACTGGAAAGTTGAACTACTGAAATATTGTAGGTGATTATCAATTATACTATTTCAGCACTTGTATGAAGCCTCATCAGTCCAGCTCTAACTTTATGTCCAACTCTCAGTTCTGACCATCCTATCCCACAGTTTTCCTTCTCATTCCCCAATCGTATTTTACTCTTTCCTCAATATGGACTGTTGACTTTTGTTGAGCTTAGCTGCAGGCTAGTACAGAACTGAATGTATCCCTGAAACCTGCTCTCTGTGTCAAAGTACAACTAAATGATCTGTGTTATAGCAGATGCATTACCTAATACTCCTGCTGCAGTTCAAGCACGTCCCCAGAAGTCTGTGTGTTGGAAATATAATCAGAATTCACATATTAACCGTATCTGGAGGTAATGAGAATCAGATGAGGTCATGAGAAGTGAAGCACTCATGAGGACGTTAGGCTTTTTTTTTTTTTTTTTTTTTTTTTTGACAGGCAGAGTGGACAGTGAGAGAGAGAGACAGAGAGAAAGGTCTTCCTTTGCCGTTGGTTCACCCTCCAATGGCCGCCGCGGTCGGCGCGCTGCGGCCGGCGCACCGCGCTCATCCGATGGCAGGAGCCAGGAGCCAGGTGCTTTTCCTGGTCTCCCCATGGGGTGCAGGGCCCAAGCACCTGGGCCATCCTCCACTGCACTCCTGGGCCACAGCAGAGGGCTGGCCTGGAAGAGGGGCAACCGGGACAGAATACGGTGCCCCGACCTGGACTAGAACCCGGTGTGCCGGTGCTGCAAGGCAGAGGATTAGCCTGTTGAGCCACGGTGCCGGCCGATGTTAGGCTTTATAACAAGGGGAAGAGAGGGTTATGTTGAGTCATCTCGGGATGCCCACATACCACATGGGAGTGCCTGGGACCAACTCCCGCCTCTGCTTCTAATCCAACACCCTGCTAAGGTGCACCCTGGGATGCAGCACACAATGATCCTAGTAGCTGGATGCTGTCACAAACATGGGAGACCCAGACTGAGTGCCTAGCTCCTGGCTTTACTTCACCCTGGCCCACCCCCACCTGTTACAGCAGGGACTTGGGGAGTGAACCAGTAGATGGAAGATACATCTCCCCCTCTCTCTGTCACTCTGCCATTCAAATAAATAAATCAATCTTGATGAAAGAGGAGGAGGGAGGGAGACCTGGGCTCACCCACTTCTGTCCCGCCCATGCGACACCCTCTGCACGCTATGACGCAGCCACAGAGGCCCTGACCAGTTGCTAGGGCCATGCTCTGGGACTTGTGTCCTCCCCAACTGCTGGATAAATCTCCCTTCTTTACAAATTGCCCAACTTCAGGTGTTTCAGTTCTCAGAACACCAAATGGACTAAAACAACTACCCAAAAGTATTTACTGAAGCTTCCTTTAAGCACTCCTTTAAGAAGGCTTGATCCCTCCATGCCCCATCAGATATATCTGCGGAAATGTTTAAAATTCTCAAGGGGAGGGAAAACAAGGAGGGCACAGACTACAAACCAGAGAGCAGCTGCGTGGCTGTCAAGGGCATCCCCTGAGGGCTGGCCTCCTTGCCCGGATAATGTCGTCTGATCCACTGGGGATGAGGGTGCTCAGAGTTCCCTCACTCCAGTTGACCGCAAATCTGCTGGACATCAAGAACTAAGGCACTCGGAATACAGATGTAGGAAACAATTGAGGAGCCACTGACCTATCACCAAGATTTTCAGATGCTCAAACAGCGGCCCAATGAAGTTGGGTGGCCCGCTGGCGGGCGCACTTTGTTCCTCCAGGTCATGACAGAGCAGACCCCATACAATAAGCAAAAGCTTGAGCAGCCAGACACCTCCTTATTGTAAATATTCTTATATCCACACTCTTACAAAATCCATGCACATTTACTTTAAGAAATTCATGAGCATTTTTATCTCCCTGTACAATTTAATCATGTGGTTTGGCCTTAAAAAAAAATCACTGCCATTCAAAGCTAAATGTCCATTTTTCTTGATGTCTCACACAATCATTGGCCTAAGAGTTTTGTTTCTTTCTATCTATTCTGTAACAGGTTGAAGCTCTGGAACTTTCTAACACAAATTAGACTGCAGCAAAGGTATGTATGTACAAGAAAACACAGCATACGTGGGGTTCCATGCTATTCGCACTTGCAGGCATCCACTGGGAATCTCGCAACACATCCCTTATGGATAAGAGGAGAGGACTAGGGGCTGACCCTGTGGCTCAGCAGGTGAAGCTGCCACCTGCAATGCCAGCATCTCACATGGGCACCGGTTCAAGTCCTGACTATTCTACTTCTAATCCAGTTCCCAGCTAACATGCCTGGGCAAGCAGAAGATGGGCCCTGGAATCCTGCCACACTTGGGAGATCTGGAAGAAGCTCCTGGCTCCTGGCTTCCACCTGTCCTAACCTGGTCATTGCAGCCATGTGAGGAATGAACCAGTGGATGGAAGATTCCTTCCTCCCTCCCTCCCTCCCTCCCTCTCTCTCTCTCTCTCTCTCTCTCTCTGTGTGTCTCCCCTTCTATAACTCTTGACTTTCAAATAAATAATCTCTCTTATTAAAAAAAAAAGAGATGACTATATTCACAACAAACCTAACTCTAACTCCATTATTTCCTGTAACTATATGCAAAAAAGCACTAAGGCAAAACAAAGCCATTAAAATAAACTGGGCACTAGACTTCCACTTCAGGTTGCACAGTGAGATCAAATCTCAAGGTACATGAGTGAAAGCCACATTCCCCTCTTGCCTGTCCCCACAGAGGTCTGTAAGACAGATTTCTGACACCTGCTTCTCAAACGTCAGTGGTCGGTTGGTCGTTTTAAGATATGTGCTCTACAGAAGTAGAGACCCTAGAGCAAGACAGCAATGACACATCAGCTCCACTCCAGTGTTTCAAGTGGTTCCTTCTAAAGAAGGAGTAAGTCTGTTCTTCAAGGCCACAGAGAACAGATCAGAGACAGCAGAGTGAGAAGTTCAAGGACAGTCAAGGTGTTCAAAGTGCTCAAGCCTGGAAAGAGCTTCTTCAGACACATCAGGGGCTCTTCTCAAGAGAGACCCGGGGGCCAGCATTGTGGCACAGCAGGTTAAAACCCCAGCCTGCAGCGCCAGCTTCCCATATGGGTGCCAGTTCAAGTCCCAGATGCTCCACTTCCAATCCAGCTCCTTGCTAATGCAGCACATGTGAAAGCAGCAGAAGATGGCCCAAATCCCTGGGCACTTGCACCCACAAAGGAGACCTGGAGGAAGGTCCTCGCTCTTGGCTTCAGCCTGGCCCAGATGTTGTTGTGGCCTTTGGGGGAGTGAAGCAGTGGATGGAAGATCTCTCTTCCTCTGTCTTTACCTCTCTCTGTAACTCTTTCAAATAAATAAATTAAAAAAAAAAAAAAAGAGGCCTAGAAGGGATCTTGATGGCATCCTGGAAGCAGAAAGGCTCTGGCACCCAGGGACCAATCTGCAGTCAATCCTTTAGACTCATTCCTGTACAAACCTGACCAGCAAGGAAGCCCCTGGAGATTTCCTAGAAGATAAAGGAGTCTGCAACCAGGCTGGTTCACTCCACAATTGGCTGCAACAGCCTGGCCTGGACCAGGCCAAATCCAGGAGCCTGGAACACTTACCCTGTTCTCCTACATGGGTGCCAGGAGCCCAAACACTTGGACAATGCTCCACTGTTTTCCCAGGCACATAGGCAGGGAGCTGGATAGGAAGCAGAACAGCCAGGACCTGAACTGGCTCTCTGATATGGGATGCCCACATTGCAGGTGGTGACTTAGCTCACTGCACCAGAATGCTAGGCACTCATGTTTGGTTTTAATGCTATGGACCCAAAGACTTGACTGATAGACTGAGAGCCACCTACCCATACCTGGGAAAATGATGAATAGACTCTAATGATGTCTAACATCTTGTTTAATAATAGCGAGGGATGTAGCCTTGAGGGTAATGGGGCACAGAATATTCAAGGTCCATTTGTTTTGGAACTCAGTGTGATAGCAGAGTTTATGAATTCTGAATGTATTGAAACAGTATCAGGGACTTTGAGCTAGTATTCCTCTAACAGTCTTTCTAAACAGATGGGCTAAATGACCAGAACTCAGAGTCTGAAATAACCTACTAATCCATCTGCAACTACTGGGCATTGGTAGAGAATCTGCAATAATAATGATAATAAAAAAAACAACAGCACAATAGCACTTGCTATTTGCTCAACACAAAGTACCTGGAACCCAACAGACATAACTCCTAGAATGTTGTGGGGAGCCTGACACAGAGAGAAGCTGTGAGCCTCACCAAGTTCACCATGTCAGGAACTGTGGCTGCAGGATTCTCATTTGGGTCATCCTGCACCAGTGTCTGTGTGCCCCTAGCCTCCTACTCTCTGGTAGTGGGGAAATCCACTGTTAAAGAAAGAAAATGGTCCTGGTACTTGGTAAAGGGCAGTAAAGCAGACTTTTTTCCAGGGGACTAATCCAGTGGGGCTTTGCAGCAGGGGAGAGAGATCGGGCTCCATTCTACAGCAAGAAAAAGTAGGGACTGATTTATAGCCAAGAAACAAGGTGGATGTCGTTGGGATTGATGAATGAATGGAAGATTGATAGTGGGTACATAGTGTGTGTCTCCCAAATTCAATGTGTCCCCCAAAAGTTCATGTGGTACAAACACAATCCCCACACATCCAGATGATAACGGTATTTAGAGGTAGGGTCTTTACGCGGCAAGCAGGATTCGACGAGGTCAGGAGGGTAGGCTTTGTAAGAGGAAGAGAGACCAGAAGTCGATTCCAGCTCTGTCTCGGCAGGTGATGCCTTCTGCCATGGTATGATGCACCAGATCACGGACATCCCTCCATAGTCATGAACAAAATAAACTGTTCTGTATAAACATGGTATTCAGTTACACCAACACAAAACCAACAAAGCAGTAGGGAAGTTCTCTGCTAAACTAACCAGACAGAATTCTTGCTGAAGTCAGGTCAGAGTGATCAGATATTACCTGAGGGTGGCTGTGGATGAGGAGTTTGGTCAGATATCAGAGGAGGATCAGACATGGCAGGTAAGAGATTCTTGCTAATTGTGGGTTCTTGAAGACTTACTCAAAGACATGGCCTAGTCGAAAAGGAAGTCAGACAAACCTGACTACGAGAGTATGATTAAGGGCAGAGTCATTGCTACCTCCCAGTTGAAAAAAAAAAGACCACATTTTTATTTCTGATATTAGTGTTCTGTACTATAAAATGTGTGGACTTTCCCACCCTGTGCTGTCCAATATGGTTGCCACTCCCTACGTGTGACTTCTCAGCATTTGCAATATGCCTGATTTGAATTGAAATATGTTACTAGGATTTTTAAGACAGGGTAGGAAAAAATAAAGTAAAATATTTCATCAATAAATTTTATACTGGGAATCAGAGAATTAAGCCACCCTCTGCAACAATGGCATTCCACATGAGCATCGGTTCCAGTCTTGGCTGCTCCACTCTGATCCAGCTCCCTGCTAATGAGCATGGGAAAGCAGCAGAAGATGGCCCAAGTGTTTGGGCCCTTACCACACACATGGGAGACCAGGAGTCTCAGGCTCCTGGTCCAGACGCAGCCATTGTGGCCACTTGGAGAGTGAACCAGTGGGTGAAAGTCTCTCTTTGCCACTATCTCTCTCTCCCTCTCTATAATTCTGCCTTTCAAATAAATAATCTTTCTTAGAAATAAATAAATCTTATATTGATTGCATGTTGAATGGTAACATGAGTATTTTATCTATATTGGTTAAACCAAATTAGGAAAATTAATTTCTCCTATTTCATTTTTACCTTTTTTCATGAGGCTACTAGAAAATTCAAAATTATACACATAGCTTGCATTACACTCTTCTGTACAACACAGTCTAAGAGCTTTTTTTTAAGATGTATTTATTGGAAAGACAGTATGGGGGTGGGGGGAGATCTCCTATCTGCTAGTTCACTCATCAAATAGCTGCAGTGGCTGGGACTGGGCCAGGCCAAAGCCAAAAGGCTAGGATTCTGTCCAGTTCTCCTTTGTGGATAACAGGGGCCCAAGCACTTTGGCCATCTTCCACTTCCTTCTCAGGTACATTAACAGGGAGCTGGATTTGAAATGGAGCACCTGGGACTTGAATCAATGTATGAATGGGTTGCCAGTGTTGCAGCTGGTGGCTTTATGCGGCACCATAATGCTTACCCAGCCCAGGAGTTTTAACTCTCTAACAAAATTGTTCTAAATCAGACATCAAACAAAAGTTAGAGTGAGAGTAAACTACCTAATACAATCTTATCAATTTAAGATTTATTAATGCATTTGAAAGGCAGGGGTCCACTTCCGTTGCTTTCTCAGGTACTTTAACAGGGAGCTGGATCAGAAGTGGAGCAGCCAGGACTTGAACCAGCACCCATATGGGATGCTGGCACTGCGGACAGTGGCTTAATCCACTATGTCACAGAGCTGGCCCCTTATCAACCGTGTTGAGAACATTTCAAGAACTGCTTTTAATCAGAAATGACAGGTACAGAGATTATGAAAAGCAATTAATAGAGTTGTACTGGGAAGAGTCCACTGAGCTTTACTCTGCCAATCCTTCCTTCTCTCCAGCCTCAAAAGTCAAAAGGGGTAAATGTCTGGGCCAGGGCAGATCCCTAGCCTTCGATTCCCTCCCCTCTTCTCTCATCTAGGACTTGTGCCGCCACCTATCCCACCCTCCCCTTGCCAATTCCTGAGGCTTCTCCCCAAAGCTGCCTCTGACTACACATGCCTTTCTAAGAACCTCTGTCGTCTGCCTTTACAGCTACACAGTGGCCTCTAATCAACTCCTCACCTGTTGTGATCTACTTCTTCCTCCACTGTGACCCCGGCATGCTTCAGATAGCACAGACCTGACTGTCCTTGACTTGACCTCCTTGGGGCATTCCCTTGACGGTTGCAATGGCCAGCACTGGGCCAAGCTGAAGCCAGGAGCCAAGAGCCTCATCTAAGTCTCTCTTGTGGGTAGCAGAGGCCCAAATGCTTGGGCCATCTTCCGTTACTCTCCCAGGCCATTAGCAGGGAATTGGACTGGAATTGAAGCAGCCAGGGCACAAACCAGTGCCCATATGGGATGCCAGCATCACACATGGTGGCTTTACCCAGTACACAATGCCAGTCCCCAAAAAGACTTTTAAATGGAAATATGAAGCTTTGATGGCTCTCTGCCATTCAAGGGTAGAAATGCTCAATCTTTTGCTTGAAATACAAGGCCTTAAGCATCATGTCTCCAGATGGGCTCTTGAGCTTCAAGATTTTTTGCTCCAACCTTACCAGCAAGAGCTCTTATCTTTGAGCAGTTGACTGTTGAGTAAAAGAAGTGTTACTTGAAAAAATGAAAGAAAACCAAGGTAAACCTTACCCCCCCCCGACATAAAAGTGTAAGAATTTTGCTCCTCCACCTTTCGTAACCCACCAGAGACTTCCAAAGTCACCAATGCAGAATTGTCTCCCAAGAAAATTCACAGTGTATGTTATATACTTTGCAAAAGTAGAATAAGGGTATGGAACTAGTACCAAGCCCAGTATATTTCTGGAACAAAGCAGAAGTAGACATTTTTCTCCTTAGATCAAGCCAAAAATAAAAATAAAAAGGCAAACAAAAAAGGATCAGATGAGCTGTACATGCTATAAGTGACATCATTCAATAACAACGATCACTATGTGAGCCATGTCACTGAAAGATGGTGCCCTCCCTCCTGCTTTCTGCCTGGTAGAACCATACTGAGACTCGTCCTAGATCACTGACTTTCAAAGCAACGTACACTTTATTTTTTCAAAATGCTATTTTATATCAAAGCCTAATGTATAGAAGATGCAACCGTCTCTAAACCAACAAGAGTTAGGGTTAAATGGGGGCAGGGCACTGAAACATGGCCTCAACCCCTCCACAGGCAGCCCCTGACTTGGGTCCTTGCAGACCCAGAGTGGCTCAAGGTGCAGTTGGAAACAGTGAACTAGACCATCTGGACAGCCAGGGAGAGGAGGTGAGAAATCTTTTCACAGGTTCTTCTCATAATAATTAGATCAGACTTAACCCAGTTACCCATTTTAACTTTTACATTTTTTTAAGCTTAGCACATGGAATGTTTTCCTCAACGTTCTTTTCATCCAAACACAGCCAGCACCCTAAAAGCAGCACCCCCGAGCCTCTGAAGCTCATATATTGCCCGGTCTGGGACATTCTTTCACAGCAACAGAAGGCGGACTGAGTCAATCATTATAGTCCTCCAATTTGCAGTCTGATTGGAGCAGTCTCCAGCCACACTTCCTGGTATGATTATTTACTCATCCATGTTCCTATGCAGCCACAGTTGTAGGGTAACCAAATATATCACCATTTTCTCAACCTAATCGTCAGAACGTCCATTCCTTTTTTTTTTTTTTTGGACAGGCAGAGTGGACAGTGAGAGAAAGAGACAGAGAGAAAGGTCTTCCTTTTCCATTGGTTCACCCTCCAATGGCTGCTCCAGCGGCATGCTGTGGCCGGCGCACCACGCTGATCCGAAACCAGGAGCCAGGTGCTTCTCCTGGTCTCCCATTCAGGTGCAGGGCCCAAGCACTTGGGCCATCCTCCACTGCACTCCCAGGCCACAGCGGAGAGCTAGACTGGAAGAAGAGCAACCGGGACAGAATCCGGCACCCCAACCAGGACTAGAACCAGGGGTGCTGGTGCTGCAGGTGGAGGATTAGCCTATTAAGCCATGGCGCAGGCAGAACTTCCATTCTATTCAGTGGTGCTGAATTATCACAAGTTGATTGGCACAAATTTGTTAGTCTCAGTAGGGAACGACAGTTGGAGCCACAGCTTTGCCACAGACCACTCGGTTTGGCTGGCGAGAGCCTCTCAGATGCTTCCTGTGCAGTCCATACCTACCCTCCATCCATTTCCAGGTGGAACTCGGATCCCCAAAAGACATGTGGAAGGGAAGCCATCGGGAACAAGTGACCAGAACCCAGCAAAGTGCAGCCACCTGAAGAACCCTGAATAGGTCAGCCAGCAAGGGACACAGAGGCCAGGAGTGGGGCGCACGCGCTTGCAGAAGATGAGGGTGCGTGAGGAAGGAGAGAAGCACTGGCAAATGGCTGGAGGGGAAGGAGGTAGAAGAAGTGACAGGCTCACAGGCAGCTCCAGGAAAGATTCAAGAGCCGTGGGCTAGGTCCTGTAGCAGCCGTCGTTTGCCAGGACATGGGATGTGCTGTCATTCTATCAAACACAGGGGTCTTCAGAAAGCTCATGAAGTGTGTATTGTGAACCAACTAAGCATGGATTTCAAAACATTGTCTGCACCAAAATACACTCACCCTTTCATTCTTCATTTCCATGACCTTTTTGAAGTCTTACATTTCTTAATAGAAGTTCAAAACATGCTATTGTTAAACTGCAATGTTTAGAAGTTAATGATCTTATGAATACTGACGTGACGAGTTCTGATCTACAAGTACCCAATTTGCCCTTCATCCAGTGGGTTCAACCCAGGGAGGGGACAGTAATGACTGGTGAAGGAGAAGGGCAGGAAGTGGCAGGGATTCTGAGAACAGGAGGAGCCTTGGGAGATGTGGAGAGGAAGAGGTGGTGGCTTGGCGACAGCTTCAGGAAGGGGAAGAAAAGGACTGTGTGAAAACAGGGCAGTGTCAGACCTCACGAATCACATGCAACACTGACTGCTTTCTCGTTACGTCCTGGGATTACTGAGACCCACTTCATTGCACCAAATGTGATGGCTACAAACTCTTGTTGGCGACTCCCTCTCAGAGGGCCTGGTCACCTGGGACTGGTTCATTCCTTCTTGCTTCCCCATTCCTTCTCTCCTTAAAACACAGTTGAGCATCCCTGTGGTCAAGCCAGTTGCTTCATCTCTCCACTTTCCCGCCCTTCCCTCACCGCGCAAACAACTTTGATGAAACCCCTGCAGGAGTTTAGACACCTGTAGAAACCGAACTCCTCACAGGAGGCAAGCGGAACCAGCTGGCTCAAGCTGCCTTCCAGGGAACAGGTCCATTCTTGTGCAATCTTCCAGCTTACTTCCTTACTTGAAGCTCTCTTCTAAAGCTACGGGTGCATTTCACAGCTGAAGTTCCTTGACAGAGAACCTCTGGTTCCAAGAAATTTAGGACAAAAAGCCACGGCAGCAAAACAACTCTGGCAAATCTTACTGCTCTTAGCAAATAGAAAGAAACAGAAAATTTCCAGAGGTCCCGTGGATAGTAAAGGCAGGAGTGACTCAACAAGGGTTATCCACAGCTCAAAAGACACGCAGTTACATACAACCTTCCGTTTAACTATGGGTCATGTAAGACCTCTATTCTATGTTGATCGTCCTTATCACATTTTACTTATGTCAGGGTTAAAATTTTTCATTCTTTGAAAAGCATCCAGTAAGACACGTCTCAGCTACACACTTACCTGGTGTTTGGTGCAGAAGTCAAACTAAAACAGATGCTTTGTTTCAGCTCAACCCCCTATAAAAGTTCACCATTACAAGTATTTCTGTTTGTTGGAAGGTGTGGGTCAGGTGGCCAGAAAGCCTGGTGTGAGTCCCTCAAACACCTTGAGCCATCAAGCAACTTGTGGCCTTGGCTGGGTAAGTGTCACCTGCTGACCCAGCCTTGGATGGGGAATGACAGCACTGAAGGAACTTCTCCTTCAGGCAATGGGTCTGAGGAAATACACTCCCGGGCCAACATCCTCCAGCCTCTGGGCATTTTCAAGGAGGGCGGAGCTTCTATGGAATCCTTTACCAAAAGATAAGCTGGATAATAAGATAATGCTGATCTTGATAAGAGGGAGTGGGACTCTAGGTTAGAGACCTTCTAAATACTTCTTAGGAAGTTCAAATTCCTGCAATAACCTAATAAACTATCATTTCCTTATGGCCCCAATCGGTCTCTAAGGAGAAACTGACTCTAAAGGCCTGGTTTATCTTCTCTAGGCCACGCCAGGGCTCCTAATGATGGAGCAGCTTGCGGGTGAATCCCAAGAGGCTTCGTTTCTATCAGGGTATGAAGAACACACCTTTGTCTTAGCACTTTCTGTGCTACTATATGAGATGGGGTGTTGAGTGGTTTGTTTTTTTCCCCCCATAGTTCTAGAGACTGGGAAGTCCCAGGAGCGTGCATCTGGCAAAGGCCTTTCTGGTGCATCCCAGGGCAGAGGGCAGAAGAGCAAGAGAAAGAGAGGGGAGCAGGGCCGAACTCATCCCTTCATCAGGATCCACTCCCACAGCTGCAGCGTGGACCACTCAGAAGGGCAGCCCTCATGACTTCATTCTTTTTATTTGTAAAGATTTATTTTATTTATTTGAAAGTTACACAGAGAGAGAAGGAGAGGCAAGAAACAGGGAGGGGGGATGGGGAGAGGAGGGGGAGAGAGAGAGAGACAGAGAGAGAGAGAGAGAGAGAGGGAAGTCTTCCATCCACTGGTTCACTGCCCAACTGGCCACAACAGTCAGAGTTGAGCTGATCCGATCCGAAGCCAGGAGCTTCTTCCAGGTCTCCCATGAGGGTGCAGGGGCCCAAGGACTTGGGCCATCTTCCACTGCTTTCCCAGGCCAAAGCAGAGATCTGGATCAGAAGTGGAGCAGCTGGGACTTGAACCAGTGTCCTATATGGGATGCCGGAACTGTAGGCAGCAGCCTTACCCACTGTGCCACAGTGCCGGCCCCATGACTTAATTCTTAAAGACCCCAGCCCTCAACACTGCTACCCAGTGACCAAGTTTCCAAACACATTAACCACAGCACGCTTCAGCGCCTGGCTTTAAAAACAGAGTAAATCAAGTGCAAAACTTGTATTCCGAACATCTTCCGAAGAGAAACTAGGTTCAGGGAGAACTCAGAATGTGTTGACCCTGATTTCCTGCTTCTACAATTCAAAGGGGTTTCCTCTTGCATCCAGCACCCCTATCCCAGGAACATACAAAGTCCTTCTCATTTCAATAATTTTATTTTATTTTATTTTATTTTTTTTTGACAGGCAGAGTGGACAGTGAGAGAGAGAGACAGAGAGAAAGGTCTTCCGTTGCCGTTGGTTCACCCTCCAATGGCTGCCGCGGCCGGCGCGCTGCGGCCGGCGCACCGCGCTCATCCGATGGCAGGAGCCAGGTACTGGGTGCTTATCCTGGTCTCCCATGGGGTGCAGGGCCCAAGCACCTGGGCCATCCTCCACTGCACTCCTGGCCACAGCAGAGGGCTGGCCTGGAAGAGGGGCAACCGGGACAGAATCCGGCGCCCCGACCGGGACTAGAACCCGGTGTGCCGGCGCCGCAAGGCGGAGGATTAGCCTGTTGAGCCACGGCGCCGGCCAATAATTTTTTTTTTAATTTATTTGACAGAGTTAGACAGTGAGAGAGAGAGAGACAGAGAGAAAAGTCTTCCTTCCGTTGCTTCACCCCCCAAATGGCCGCTACGGCCGGCACTGCGCTGATCCGAAGCCAGGAGCCAGGAGCTTCCTCCCATTCTCCCTTGCGGGTGCAGGAGCCCAAGCACTTGGGCCATCCTCCACTGCCTCTGGGCCACAGCAGAGAGCTGGACTAGAACACGGCACCCATATGGGATGCCGGCGCTGCAGGCGGAGGATTAGCCAAGTGAGCCACAGTGCCTGCCCCAATAAATTCTTTATTTTGAAATGACTTGGGGTTGACAATTGATATAGTATCCACAAGTGAAATACGTCCTTAGAAAAATTAAAAAGATGGTAACAGCAAGTATTCCTTCACCCCTCACTCAGATTTGCCCATGTTAACACTTGGTATCACCAGGGTACACACATCATAACTAAAAACCAATATTGGCACATTAGTATAAACTAAACTAAACACCTTATTTGTAATTCACTAGTGTTTTTTTTTTTTTCACTTTTTCCTTTTCCCTTTAGGAATCCTATCCGAGGTGCCACACTGCGTTCGGTCACAGCACCCACTTCATCTCCTGGGGTCCATGAGAGCTGTTCAAGCTCTCCTTGGTTTTCATGACCTGCGCAGGTTTGGGGAGAACTGTGCAAGTAGCCCTCGGGTTGGATTTGTCTGATGTTTTTCTCATGACTAAACATGATCAAAACTCACATTTCTATTCTGGGTTTGGGGGAGGAACACTACAACATGAAAGACCCTCCCATCATATCCTGTTAGGGGACACATGACATCCATATAACTCATCTCTGGTGACGTGAACTTTACTGGTTGGATAGAGGAATGTTCGCCAGGTGTGCCTACTGTGAAGTTATTATTTTTCCCTTTCTGTATTCTATTCTTAGAAAGCAAGTCATTCAATCCAATGCACACTCAAAGATGGAGGAAGGGTGGCCCAAGGGACAAAACTGCAAGTCTTGAGTTGAGGAAATCAACACAAAGTATTTGGAATTATTCTACAAAGTAGATTTGTCAATTTCCTCTCCTACATTTTCTTAACTGTTCATTTATTTGTGCTTACCTTACACACTGGGTTAAACTCCAGGGCTGCACTATTTTCCTCCTCTAACTCCTTAGACATTCTAGGAGTAGAAGGTCACCTCTCTACCCAAGTGTCCCTCTCTGCACTGTTAGCATTGCTCAGCTTGGCCAACTTCACCCCACCCTCTCCAGCTGAGCCCCGCATTAATCACAGAGCACCCAGGGCCTTCCTAGATGATTCAGCTCCCTCCCTACCCAGTGTCAGCACCAGAGGCAACACCAGGGTGAACCCAGAAGTCAGAAGGAAGCTGACACAGCAGGGCAACAAATATCCATGTACCCATTTCCATGAACACATGCAACACGAGATGACCTGTGGGCTCCTTGATGTTGCATGAGTGGTGTGTCCAGAAGTGAGCAATATGGACTATTTCCAACATGTTCCTAAGGTTAGTCGTGAATGACAACCTGCCAGTTTTCCCCCTCACTTCAGCAGATCTCCAAGACTTAAATCAAGTCCAGGTTTCCTTTTCATGTGTTCCATTAGTCCTTACCTTCCATGCTTCTTTCCTATTTTGAGGATGAGAGGAAGTCCAAGGTTTAAAAATGGAAAAGAGTCTTGGCTTCTTTACGTGCTCCTACTTTTAGCATCAAACCATGGCAACGTCACAAACACAGTTCATCGTAAATTTTCATGGTGGAGTCACACCGTCCAACACTGTTTGCACTCTGCTTCTTTATAACCAATGTGAATCCTTTTGCATCAAAGTTGATTTTATGTTATTTTCTAATTAGACAACAAAATCACAAGTTGTGCCAAAATCTACAGTTGGCAATGACCTGTGTGTAGTAGGCACGTTCTCTTCTAGCTCCCAGGCCCGGCTCACCCTGTTAAAACGTAAACATCATCCCAGGCCTAAATATAAGTGAAGGGCAAGGGACATGCTGTGTCAGAAGCCATAAGAGGGGCCAGGAAACCACGTGTGTGACCACATCACCTGCAACAGACGTGCCAGTGAGGACACGCTGTTCACCTACGGCCTCTCAGGGATCAGGTCGCCTTCTGCCCCCACAGGAGTGCAACTGGCCTCGTGTGAGCAGGAAGACAGGGAGTCCTCTCAACACTGAGAAAGAACTGTTCCTGAGCCCTTCACTACGACTGGAAACGCAGGCAGGGCTCCTGGAGAAGCCGGCTGTGAAACAGGCTTGCCCTCCGACGCTGGGCAAAGTCGGAACTGAACGGACACTGAGTTGCCAGGTCTATCTATTGGTCAGGGTTCCCCAAGGAGACAGAACACACATACACATACGCACTCACAGGGAACTTCAAACAATTTTGGAAAAATGGAATTAAAAAGGTAACTTCACTTTAGCCCAAAAACACTTTTGGAAACCAAGTGTAATTTTTTTCATAATACACCTTTTCCTATGAACTTTTTGAGGACCCTTCACATGCATGGACTTTAATAACCTTGGCATCAAAATAAAATTATACTAATTCAATTTTCCATAAAATTTTTTAAAAAAGATTTATTTGTTTTAAAGAGTTAGAAGAAAAGGCAGAGGCAGAGAGAGAGAGACTCTTCCATCCACTGGTTCACTCCCCAAATGGCCACGATGGCTGGGCCGGGCCAGGCAGAAGCCAGGAGCCAGGAGCGTCATCCAGGCCTACCAAGTGGGTAGAGGGGCCCAAGGACTTGGGCCATGCTTTGCTAATTTCCTATGTGCATTAACAGGGAGCTGGATCGGAAGTGGAGCAGTCAGGACCCGAACCGGTGCCCATATGGCATGCTGGCACTGCAGGCAGTGGCTTTTACCCGCTATGCCACAGTACTGACTTTCCATGAATTTTTTAAGTACTTGCATATTAATTCACGTATATGTATAGTACACATTTGATAGATGTTATATATTCTCTATACTATAATTTTATAGATTTCATGTTTATATATTTTATGTTTATATAGAAATTTATTTTTATTATATCACACATACTTTTAAGTATATTTGCTTTGTTTATTTGAAAGGCAGAGTAACAGAGAGAGAGAGAGAGAGAGAGAGAGAGAGATCTTCCATCTCCTGGTTCACTATATACATACCTACAACAACCAGGGCTGGGTCAGATTGAACCAGGCTAGACCCAGGGATCCATATGGGTCTCCCACATGTGTGGCTGGGACCCCAAGTACATGAGCAATCACCTGCTAACTCCCGGGATGTGCTTTAGCAGGGAGCTGGATTGGAAGTGGGATGCAAAGCCAGGCACTCTGACATGGGATGTAGGCATCCCAAATGTGGCTTAACCCATTGTACCACAAGGCCCACCCTGTACATATTACATATTTTAGAGAGGGGGGGAGAGATTTTTATTTTAAGGAATTAACGCGGAGGCTGGCAAGTCTGAAATTTGCAGGGCCAACCGGCTGGAAATTCCACAGGAGTTGCAGGCTCCTGCCTGAGGGTGTCTAGAGGCAGAATTCTGTCTTCTTTGAGGACACTTAGTCTTTGCTCTAAAGGCCTTCAACTGATTGTGTGAGGTCCATACACATTATAGATGCCAATCTGCTTTATTCAAAGTAGAGTGTTAAACACATTAGACATGACTAAAAAACACCTGCACCTCCAGACTGGTGTCTGATCAATTAGACATCATAACCCTGCCCAGCAATCACAAAAATTTAACTGTCAACTAGGGAAATCTCCCCATGTTGATAGAAGGCCATCACTCCTGGGATCAAAGGAGCCAAGAGATTCTATAGAAAAACATTCTCTGCTTGCAAGAACAATCAGCCAGCCCTGACCTACAGGCATGCTGTCGGGTGGACAGGTAAGTCTCACGCCTCACTTGTTCACGCATCACACACTTATGGGGGTACATTCTGTGCAGATCCCACGTGACGCAGCAGGTCACGGAACAGCTCTGAAGAGTGTCAGTGGCCTCAGCTAGGAAGCAGGACACTTGTGGCACTTGTTCAAAGTCACCAATGGGGATCTGAGATTCGGCCCCAGCCCAGCTGGCTCCAGTCTTTCAGGACAACTGGGCCACACAAGGAGGATTTTGTAGAGCAGGGTTTCGTAGGGCTGTGTGGAGCTGAACGCATCTTATGCATCTGAACGCATGGCCAAGTTCTCCTGCTTTGCTTTGTTTCAGCTGAAATTACCCTTGAAAAACAGGATGTCGGGCCAGCGCCGTGGCTCAACAGGCTAATCCTCCGCCTTGCGGCGCCGGCACACCAGGTTCTAGTCCCGGTCAGGGCGCCGGATTCTGTCCCAGTTGCCCCTCTTCCAGGCCAGCCCTCTGCTGTGGCCCAGGAGTGCAGTGGAGGATGGCCCAAGTGCTTGGGCCCTGCACCCCATGGGAGACCAGGAGAAGCACCTGGCTCCTGGCTCCTGCCATCGGATGAGCGCGGTGCGCTGGCCGCAGCGCGCCATCCGCGGCAGCCATTGGAGGGTGAACCAACGGCAAAGGAAGACCTTTCTCTCTGTCTCTCTCTCTCACTGTCCACTCTGCCTGTCCAAAAAAAAAAAAAAAAGAAAGAAAAACAGGATGTCGCCCCTTGTTTACCATCTTAGAAAATTTGTCATGTACCAGTGATATTCGTTCAATTTATTTTGAATAGAAAAATACGGGGACAGAAGAATGGCTGAAAGGACACCCACCAATGCTAATTAGGGAGCTTTTAGATGTCATACAGGATGCCTGATAGAATTGGTAAATAATAATAATAAATAATAATTAGAAAAATAAATTATGTAGTTCATAATTATTTGTGAATGTGTAAATTCTCAACTGAAAATTCTTTCAGTAACTTCTTCAAAGACAGGGCACTGTGGCACAGTGGGTGGAGCTGCCACTTGGGATACCAGCATTCCATTTCCAGTGGGACTGAGATGGAGTTTCTGCCTCTGTTTCCAATCCAGCTTCCTGCTAATGTCTGCCCCTCCCCTCTCTGTCTCCCTGTCATTCTCCCTGTCCCTGGGACAATGGAAAATGGCTCATGCTTTGGGTTCCTATCACCCATATGGGATATCTGGTGAACTTTTGGGCTATTGGCTTGGGCCTGGCCCAGCCCCAGATATTGCAAGCATTTGGGAAGTGAACCAGTGAATAGGAGTGTGTTTCTTTGTGTCTGTCTGTATCCTTCTCTCCTTCCCCCTCAGAAAAAGAAAAAACAAAAAACTTCAAAAAGTAATACAGTAAGTGATTATGTGATGAAGATTAATCAAAATGATTGTTTATACCTTGGCAAAATTTCCAGTGACTAATTTTTTAAACTTTTCTATCACAACTTAGTAGTGATGGCAATTTGTTCTGGAAAATATTTTTGACTAAAAAAAGTGTCCCTAGTTTCAATAAAACTGGCATAAAGAGATATTAGAAAACCTGTATATTTAAAGCGATATACTACGTAAAAAAGATGTGATTTTACATATATTAACATAATTAAATTAGCAGACAGTGAGTTTGTAGTGAATTACAATTAGTATGAATAGAAAATGGGACTCTACATTGCTATTCGTGCGGGCCAATCAATACATATGCTCAAGGTGACCACAGTCTTTCCCGGACCTTGGCAATGGAAATGGGACATCACCTTACCTCCAAGGGAGTTTGAATGGAACTTGTGTTCAAGGTCACCTTGTGTGGGTCATCTATTGCATCTGCATGGAATGGGAACTCATCAGAATAGCTCCAGCTGGTGTAAGGGACCAGCTTTTTCAGGGTCAATGGAAGGGGCAGAGGGCCAATGAGGGATGAGTTGTAGCCCAGGCTGAGGCGAGAGTGCGAGATCAGGGTCACAGATGAGCAGAACACACACACTAAGGGACAAGGTGAAATGAAATGGACACCATGAAGCCCTTCAAAGCACATGTCTGAGGAGTATCTGATTGCATGTCTGTTGTAATATGTCTGACATAGTACAACACAGACAGGCAAACTTCTGTATAACGGGCCTCAGAATTGATACTTTCAGCTTTAAGGGGCACATGATCACTGTCACAACTGCTCAGCCCTACTGTGAGGGCAGGAACGTAGCCATGGACAAAACAGATGAGTGCAGGCCACAGCTGGCCAACCCCTGTACCCTGTATTTTACACACACACCACAGAAGTAATAAAAGAACACGTTGCCTATTCTGAAACTGATTTTAAAATACCATCTGTTTTCATATATCAACATCTGAGTTACTAATATCCCCATCTCATCAAAGAAACTTGGTGGTCATTTTGTATCATTGTTCGATGGGAAGCTTAACCTTGACAGATACTAATAGTAACAGCAGCTAAGGTGGGTTTACCATGTGCTAAGTCCTTTCTATTCATTGTTTCACATATTCCTTATTATGTCTGAGGAAGGTGTTCTTATCCCATTTCACAGATAAAGAGACCAGGGCTGAGAGAGTCAAAGGATTTTGGCCCAGACGTCTGGATGTTAAGTTCCTGCCCATATCAGCTAGTTTAGCTACTTTTTCACATTCTCCATTCCATTTGGACACTAAAACAATTAGGTCTTATCACTATTTTTTTTAAAGATTTTATTTACTTATTTTGAGAGACAGAGTTACAGACAGTGAGACAGAGAGAAAGGTCTTTATGGCAGAGGCAGAGGCAGAGGCAGAGAGAGAGAGAGAGAGAGAGAGAGAGAGAGAGTCTTCCAGCCGCTGGTTCACTCCCCAGATGGCTGCAGTGGCTGCAGCTGAGCTGATCCGAAGCCAGGAGCCAGGATCTCCCTCCAGGTCTCACACTTGGGCCATCTTCCACTGCTTTCCCGGGCCATAGCAGAGAGCTGGATCGGAAGAGGACCAGAACTGGTGCCCATATGGGATGCCAGCTGTGCTGGTGGAGGATTAACCTACTATGCCACAGCGCTGACCCCTGTCCTATCACTATTAAAAGCAATTGTCTCTATGACTCTTACTGGTGTGCTTTAAATGTTTTAAAAAGTTTCCTCACCTGTATATTCCTTTTATAACCAGATAAAATCTACAAATAGAAAACAAAGTCTAGGATTCTATATAAACACTCTATAAATGAAAACAAAATTCTGGGTTCTTCATTTTGGGGTCTTGTCATTGATCATACTTCTGTTTTGAGATAACTTAATGCAAAAATACTGATAAGAAAGGTCATCATGAGAAAACTGGTAGTTGATAAGAAATAACTTTAGCTGTGTTTCCTAGGCCTGGAGGGTGGCGTGTGCAGAATGGGGAAAGCTGTTTTTTACTGCATTGGCTGAGTCTCTGGAAAAGGCTGCATCTTGAATTAGCAGCTAGCCTGTGCTGTCCAGATAAATATTGTGTTGCCATGACTGAAATTGCCCTGCCACATGGGTCATTCTGTCATATAATTAGCTTCTTATCATATCAGGTGCAAATCAAACCAGCAGCACTTACTGTGAAGGTGGTAATTTAACAAATCAGAAATGCAGTTTTCAAACATCAGTATCCGACTTACTATCATCACCATCCCAGTGGAGACATGCCAGGCTTGTTTTGCATCTGTGTAGAGCAGCAAACTTAATCTTGGTGTAAATCATGTTAGGAAGGTTCATTCTTAGCTCCATCGGTGAGTTTGGCTAATTTTTTCGCATCCTCACTACACTACTGCATTGTGGCAGCCCAAATGGAGGCAGAACAGGGGAGAGTGAAATTTAAGTTTCAACATCCTTTTAGGCATAAATACCTAATGCTCAGGCTCTCCCACCCAATGTTCACCCAGCACAGTCTTCAGGTTGAGTTCTGTTCAGTCAGCAGCATGTCACGTCTCAGCAACGCCTGATGTCATGTGATCTGTGTCTAAGAACTTTGCCCTTCACCCTCCATACCATTTCAACGGGTTCTTCCTCATGTCCCTCCCTTCCCTGTTACTCAGTCCCATGCTCATCTCCATGTCACAGTCCACTCTCGGGGAACTCACCGCAGCTATAGCCCTCTCCTGTCTCCAAGCCATATTTACTTCTCCACGTGACTGTCACTCTGCCTGAACAGGCAACCGCTACAGGGCAGTGTCTGGCACTGTGCTGCGCACTCACATGTGCTCACAGGGCAATTCTGCCAGGTGGCCTCTGGAGCCAGCTGGTTGCGTCCTGATGCTCTGCGATCCTGGGCAAGTTATTAAACCAGAACTTCGGAGAGTCGTTGCTGTGAGGACTTACTACATATGTAAATGAATGTGAAGTGGGTTAATGTATGATCGGGTTAGAGGTAGCATGTGCTAAGGGCGAATGTCGTCACAGCCAAACACGAGAACAGTGCTCAGTGTTATCGGCAGCCCTACGTCAATGCCTGCTTCAAAAATGCCCAAAATACAGTGGGAAGAGTCACCATGTTCCTAAAGTTGTAATAATGAAATGTCTGAAGTTTGTATTCCTTAAATAAAAGGTTTCTGGGGGGGAAAATACACCCAACAAATAAAGCCATTTAATTTCACACATTCCTTGTTCCTGTCTCCAACTACAATGATCTTTCTCACTCTTTCACGAGAATTTCAATGTAAGAGATGAATAAAAGAAGAAAGAAGGCAGGGAAGGTGGAAACTATCCCTCAGATTTCCTGTTCTTTCATTTTTAGTCTTTAAATATGCTGGCCAGGTCACCCCCTGGAGACTAATAACAGCACCTAAGGTGGGCTTACTATGTATGAAATCCTTCATGTTTATGATTTAGGATACTCCTTATAACGTCTGGGGAAGGTGTTCTTATCCCATTTTACAGATAACAAGACTGAGGTTGAGAAACTCAAAGGATCTTGGCCAAGGTCGCAGAGCTTATAAACAGCGGAGTCAGGACAACGTTTTTATTCTCTTAGCACTGTCCTATTCAGATTGATTAATGATTCATCATGGACTGATTAATGACATGGTTGGCTGGATGACTGATTGATTTAACAACTGTTTATTGTTGCCAACTGCAGGTCAGGCATTGGGTGGGCAAAGATTAGCCATGGTCTCCATGGGCACCAAGTTTATGTCTGGTAGTAATCACAAACAAATCAACAAGTGGTTACACAGCAGTGTGACACAGGCTATCACCACAGAGAATGGACAAAGTGATAGGGAAACTCACAAAGGCAGCAGAGGACACAGCTTTGAGGGTCAAGGGCAAACAGAAAAGGCCTCCCAGGGAGAGGATACCTGGCATGTGTTCGTTATTATTTAGGGTGTATTGGGCTTGGGAGGGGAAGAAATCCAGGTGGAAGCAGGACAATACCTGACATGGGAAGTGGACAGACAGAGCTAAGGAGAGAGGAAACCCCATGTACCATGCACTAAACAGATTATTTCCTGAAACAAATTAAGCAGTAGAAACTGCCAAGTTTGGCTTCTCTTTCACAATGTATGCAGTAACCAAACTCGTCTTCCCCCTCCTCCACCCCAACATCCCTGGGCTCCACATCCATGGATTCAATCAATCATGAAAAGAAAATATACTTTTTTAAGATTTATTTACTTATTTGAAAGTCAGAGTTATACAGAGAGAGGAAAGGCAGAGAGAGAGAAGGAGGAGGAGGAGGAGGAGGAGGAGGAGGAGGAGGAAGAGGAGGAGGAGGAGGGAGGGAGGTCTTCCATCCACTGGTTCATTCCCTAATTGGCCGCAATGGCCGGAGCTGCATGGATCTGAAGCCAGGAGCTAGGGGCTTCCTCCAAGTTTCCCACATGGGTGCAGTGGCCCAAGGACTTGGGCCATCTTCTACTGCTTTCCCAGCCCATAGCAAAGAGCTGGATTGGAAGTAGAGCAGCTGGGACCTGAACTGGCACCCATATGGGATGCTGGCACTGCAGGAGGTGGCTTTACCGGCTATGCCACAGTGCCAGCCCCATAAAATATTTTTTAAAATGCCATGCCCAGCATTTTTTCTGGTCATTATAATCTAACAATAAAGTACAGGAATTGTTTATGTAGCATTTACACCGCTTTAGTTATTATAAGTAATCTAGAGATGACTTCAGGTATATTATGGGAGGATATGTGCAGGTGTTACACAAATTCTATATTGATATATATAGGTACTTGATTTCCATATCTGCAGGAGGTCCTGGAACCAATCCCTCATGGATACTCAGGGGTGACTATAATTATAAAGCCTTCCCTGAACTTGTCCTTTAACTGCAAGCTTCCTGAACACCAGGATTAGCTGGGAGAGCTGCACCTGCTGGGTAAGGTGCTCAGACTTCTGGGATGAGGGGAATGGACCCATGACCTCCTTGGCTTTGGAAATCTTCCTTAAATGATTGACATAGGAAGGCACACACTTAGATGGAGCCATTTTTCTTGATATCCCAGTGAAGTCCAGGGACATCACATGCTGGTAGCTTGCTTGTCACTCAATCTCTGGAGACAATGTATGATGCACAATTCTCAGAAGTCTCACCTTCGTCTCCTTGCTAGTGTTCAAAAGCTTTTTCTGGGCCAGCGCTGTGGCAGAGTGGGCAAAGCTGCTGCCGGCAGTGCCAGCATCCCATATGGGCACCGGTTCAAGACCCGGCTGCCTCACTTCTGACCCAGCTCTCTGCTATGGCCTGGGAAAGCAGTAGAAGATGGTCCAAGTCCTTGGGCTCCTGCACCCACAAGAGAAGACCCCAAGGAAGGTCCTGGCTCTTGACTTCAGATCAACACAGCTCCAGCCGTTGCGGCCAACTGGGGAGTGAACCAGCAGATGGAAGACCTCTCTCTGCCTCTCCTTCTCTCTGTGTGTTAACTCTAACTTTCAAATAAATAAATAAATCTTTCAAAAAAAAAAGCTTTTTCTGTTTGCTTTTGCTATTTTTGTTCCCTCATGTGGGGTCTCCATGCAAAAAACAAACCAATGAGCTGATGCCATTTTTTATTTTTATAATAAAAGGAATATTTCTTTCTACCGTAACCAGCAGAGGAAGCCTGACAGTGCCTGGGGTGCTGATTCACAGGTCTACAGGAAGAACCAGGGTCTCTGGTGGCCAGTGGAGGTGACCCACTCTGGCAGGTTTACAGAGAAAAGGAATTCAGTGAAGGCCAGGGAGTCTCGAGAAGACCAGAGAACCAGATGGCAAGCATTTCCCAAATCACACCACAGAGGTGCCCTCCCAGAAACATGCAGACTCTGCCCTCATGCAGCCCACAAAGGCGGGCCTCCCAGAACCCTCACCAGTGCTGTTCTGGAAGGCAGACGTCTCAGCCACCACCTGCACCAGGAGGAGCCTGCTGCACTCATCACCAGCTTCTAATTCAAAGTCTGGCGAGACCACATCTTCTTTATTTCTTTATTTTTTGACAGGCAGAGTTAGACAGTGAGAGAGAGAGACAGAAAGGTCTTCCTTCCATTGGTTCACCCCCCAAATGGCCTCAACGGCCAGCGCACTGCACCAATCTGAAGCCAGGAGCCAGGTGCTTCCTCCTGGTCTCCCATGCAGGTGCAGGGCCCAAGGACCTGGGCCATCCTCCACTGCCTTCCTGGGCCACAGCAGAGAGCTGGACTGGAAGAGGAGCAACCAGGACTAGAACCCAGTGTGCCGGCAGGCGGAGGATTAGCCAAGTGAGCCGCCGCGCCAGCCGAGACTGCATCTTCTGAGTAGAGCCAGGGTTTATGTGGCTCCTACCCTGGTTTATCGAGCAGAGAAAGTAATGCAATCTTCTACTTTGGAAAGGCTCAAACTCAGTTTAAAAAAAAATCGCCATTATAGGAAAGGTCTGGCAGCTGGAAAGGGTACAGCCCCTCAATGCCTGCTGATTTACAACAGCAAACTCTTACCCACAAAACCACCGAGCATCGGCACGGCTTCAGAGAAGCCAAGACCGCGATAACGTGTGTGAACCACGGGCACCAGCCCTGGGGAGAAGCTCCTTCTGACCTGTCCATGCCACCCAGATCAGCGGGTAACTCACATCTCAGTTCTCAGAGTGTGTGTCGGCAGCGTGGTGGGGCTCAGCGCTTGTCCAGCCACGCTGGAGGGTGAGGACGCAGGGGGCAGGGTGGAAAGGAGAGATTACCATGCTTATGTCAGCTGAGCCTATGGAGGCCAAGGCGGTCATGTGATAATGTGTGAATCAATCAGAAGGGGCAGCCCGGGTATTTCTGCACTCATGTCAACACTCACACACTTCAATCCCAGCCAGCCCCCACTTGCCTGTTCTGAGTTTTCCCAAGGCACTTTTCACATGAGTCTCCTATTCTCTATCCCATTCATCTGTTAAGAGCAGAAGCCCCGGGTGATGTCCCGCTACATCAGAGACTGCTATATTGATTACACATCCCTGTCGAATTACAAGAGAAAATGCCTTCTGCTACAGCTTTTCTTCTTCTGTAAGTGACAGTCTCTTCTAGAGGAGCCAGATCACTTAGGCGTTCATCAAACATTCTTACTGAGCACTTATATTATGGGCCAGGCCCTGTGGTAGGCCCTGGAGACACAAGGATAGGTAACAGAGACATGCACTCTGCCTCCTGGAAACTCCCAGGGAGGTAAAAAGGCTGGACATTAAACAAATGAAGACACAGATTTACAAAGTCACATTTTGTTAATAGCAGGTGGGAGAAGGTAGAATCCTAACAAGGCAGATATTAAGTCAGAATGCCCATCTCTCTTTTCTTTCTCATGCTCCCATTTATTTTTATATTGTATATGTTATACATACACAAATGTGTTTTCAGTTGGCTCACAACTAGGCTGCTCAGTTGGGGTCAATCCATGTAAGATCCAAGTATTCCACTTGATCTCAGGGACAGCAAGTGCAGAGAGACCCCTCCCCTCCCCAGTCAATGTCAACAGCAGCTGTTGGATGCATGTTGCCTTGGGCTGACCAAAGTTATATGCCACATGCACCTGCCTGATCTGATATCGCACAGGAAGACACAAAGCAAGAGGACGTCAAGTCCCTTCATCTCCTTTGAAGTGCACCCCCCACTCCCACCCCAAGAAGGAAGGTGGTGAATTCCCACCTGCTTCACTTCTCTTGCCCACACTGGGTGACTGATCAGGATTTCCAGGTCAGCTTTAACAAGCAAAGACACCCACCTCTTCCCAGAGGTGACCCCACTGACTCATCCCCAGAAAGAAGCGCTCCCAAAATGCCCTCATACTGGGCAGCCTTGATAAAAACCCAAGCTCACTTCCACGTCTGCAAAGATGAGTACTCACAACTGGCCATGAGAGAGACAAGAATTATTAGTCAGCATTATGGATCAGCTCACAAAACATGAACTGCCAACCGAATGCACCCCTGGGCCTGGGCATGCCCACACTTCAACACATTTTAACTTCTGTCCCAAGGAGCTACCAGGAGACACAAGGACACAGGACAAACATACATCTCCCATTTCATTTTCTCAACACTCTGACATTTACTCCCTGCTGCCATCCAATAGGAAACTCTAACTCCACACGTGTCAGATTGCACCAGGTGGAAAATTCACGAATCATCACAGAGTGCTACAACTGGGTGCCCAAAGACACAGTGCAAGGTGTTGACAGCACCAAAGCAAACAGATGCCTAAGATGGTGTGTGTTAAAAATGAAGATCAGAGGTGGGAGGTTTTATAAGACAATGTGCTTCAACCTTCATCTCAGACTCTTATGTTGGGGAGGGTGCTAGCAGACTCAGATAATGCTTTCCAACACAGATTTCTCTAAGAGCCCTCACAGACGAACTAGCAGAGTGGAAAGAGCAGAGTCAGAAGCTGAGGATGGGCTCGATATTGCACCTCGTGCCTTGGCAGTCCCCCACAACAACAGCCACTGTCTTCGTTAATTTTCTGTTGCTGGGAAAAATAAATACCTAAGGCTGCGTAACATATAAAGCATGGAAGTTGTTTGCGTGCAGTTCCAGGGGCTGGGAGGTGTAAGGGCATGGTGCCAACAACGGCTCAGCACTGGGGGCCAACAGCGGCCCAGCACTGGGTGGGGGCCTTTTTGCTGCATCACCCCACGGCAGAGGGCATCACTTGGCACGAGAGGGCCAGCTCAGGTTTCTCCTGCTGTTCTCATAAAGTCAATAACACTCTCTTGGGGTACCAGACAACCTCTTCCAATCTTAATTCCCTCACAAAAGCACCATCTCCAAGTACTATTAACATATGAATTTGGGAATTGGGTTTCCAACACATGAACTTTCAGAGGACACATTCAAACCCTGGCAGTTACCCCTCACTGAGGGATGTGAGGAAGTTATGTAAAAGGTCCAATGTCCACTGATTTCCCTTCTCCTGACCAGCCCCAAGCCCATCCTTCCTTGCCTGTCTCAGAATGAGTCCAAGTGAATCAAACATCTGCTGTGTTCACAAAGCCTTCCCCAGGGCCAGGCGCTGTGCCAAGTACGTTATTAGGCTTCCCTGGGCTCTAATCCTCACCATGACTTACTGAATTAAATGCCATTTTCCACATATTAAAGTGAAGAAATGAGGCTTTGAGGTTTTGCAAATTGCCAGGGGCCATGCACCTGTTGAGGGAGAGTGCGCAAGCAAGCTGGGTTAAACCCCAGGTATGGGGCCGGCGCTGTGGCATAGCGGTAAGGCCACCGCCTGCAGCGCCAGCATCCCATATGAACGCCGGGTTGGAGTCCTGGCTGCTCCACTTCCGATCAGCTCTCTGCTATGGCCTGGGAAAGCAGTAGAAGATGGCCCAAGCCCTAGGGCCCCTGCACCCATGTGGGAGACCCAGAGGAAGCTCTTGGCTCCTAGCTTCAGATTGGCACAGCTCTGGCTGTTGTGGCCAGTTGGGGAGTGAACCAGCGGTTAGAAGACCTGTCTCTGTCTCTCCTTCTCTGTGTGTAACTCTGACTTTCAAAGTAAATAAATAAATCTTAAAAAAAAAAAAAAAAAAAAAAAACTCAGGTGTGAGTCTCATCCTGTTCACAACCTCTCTCCTGCCTGAAGATGCAATGGGACCACCCACGGCTCAGCAGGGCTGCCAGCTGGACTATCAAGCATCCGAAAATGAGGGGTGTGGGGTGCACAGTGTGTGGATTTGACCCCAGGGCATCAAAGGCAAACAGATAATGTGAGGCTTGAACATAGAACACTGGGGTAGCAGGAGAGAGAGGGCTACACCCTCCAGTATGGTGCCCTTTACCCGCACACACATGGTGGCATCCCTGCTTGGGACTACTCTCTGACCCCACATGCAGGGTCACAACTTTGAGAGTAAATATCAGGCAAGCAAAGCCGGCTTAGTGCAGGAATTCTCAGCTCTCCAGAACGCATACAGAATCAAGAACCGTAGACAGGGAAGCATCTCAGGACCAGCTGAGCTCAGTCTCTTCATTCTACTGCAAGGTCAAACACGGAGGCAGGCAAGGCCCAAGGCAGAGGCCGATTTCCAGAGCTGTGGTGCAGTCCTGAGCCTTGGAAAAGACTGAGAAACCTAACCCCCCACCCCCACCCACCTCAGCTACAACGGGGAGCAGATGGCGCCTGGCTCCAACTCTGAAGACGGAGCCGCGAGCCTCAGGGAAACAAATGAAGAGGCAGCTTTGGACGAGATGAGCGTGTGAAGTGACTGCTCAGGGCAGCTGTGGGATTAGCGCAGGCTGCTGGCTCTTAGCATGGAAGTAGCTTCAAATCCAGGGCGTGTTTGCTTCTTGAATAATACAAAGATAACGACAGATCACAATAAGGATGATCATCAAGATGAGCTGAGTTGCACACCCAGGGCCAGACACTCAATGAAATGATACACATTCAGGATCTCTTGGACGCTTCCCCAACTACATCCACTCTAAAGCTGAGCACGTAAGCACACCGAGACCTGCAAGCCTGTCTTACCCATCATGTCCCTGTCTCAGGACAACCCAGGCCTGCTAAGACATGGCCAGCTGCACCAGTGGGGCTGGAGAAGCGACCTCAGAACGGAGAAGGAACGAGGGCACCCTCGGCCAACGCCAGACTGGGGACTGGTCGTAACGACCTGCTGCAGCCTTGCTTCAGATTCCCAGACTGCCCCGAGGTACTGCAATCCTCTTTTTGGACATAAAATTCATTCTTAGAGGCCACTTTCCTGCCCAGAACCAGAGTATTTCACTCCCAAATGGCTGGGCACACCTGAGGAAGGGAGGGAGGCAGCCTGACTTCACAGCCTTTAAAATGAGCCCGCAGGAAATAAACAAGGTATTTTGCTCCAGCACTCACGTGCTCCACCCCAAAGCCAGCAAGCAGGGAGAGTCCTTAGTATTCGGTGACTAATCAGATGACAGCCGCGCTGAGAAACACACCCCTGAATGTCATCAGAGTCCAGGCATCTGAACCGGGAGTCCAGAAATAAGCTGTCACCGAAGGGACTTGTGCCCTCTGGAAATAATTTCGAGAACATGTTTCATAACCCAGGGCTGGGACTGAGCAAGTCAGGAGACAAGGAAAGGTCAAAACACACCCGCTGGTCCTCCCCGGCCCAGCTGCATCTCTGCTTGGTACCCTCTGCCCACCCAGCTCCCCACGCAGACTGCTCTCCGCTGGAGTGTCAATCACAGGGAAAGCCAACAGCCCCAGCAGCCAGGCCTGCCCTCCCCCAGCACTACCTGAAGTCAGACCTCACGCATTTGTCAGAAGGCACTGCCATCGCTTCCTTGACTTGCCTTGACTGTTCTGAGTAACTGTCAAAAATTAATGAGTATTTATTCACCAGACACGTACATGTCAAGTAATTACTGGTACCAGATTCTCCACTTATCAAATATGACTGAATTGAATGACATGTTTTAAAAGAACTTTCCTTTCTAAAGTAATGTAGCCCTGGTATAGAAAATGGGAACGGCGTTTTAAAAGGAGCAAACTCTTCTTGAAGGAAGAATACATTCAAATATTTTAAACACGAAAGCTTATGATTATCTCATTTCTGTTATTCGGTGCATCCTGGTCAGGACAAAGGATTTGATCACCAATACAAAGAGGGACATTCAGTACACAGGTGTGTCCAAATCAGGGAGGGGCAGGGGTGACATGCATTTGAACTAGTGGTTAAGACACCCACAATGCACAGCAGAGCGCCCTGGTTCCATTCCTGGCTCCAGCTCCTGACTCCAGCATCCTGCAAATAAGCACCCAGGGAGGCTGCAATGATGGCTCAAGTGACTGGGTCCCTGCTACTCATGCGGGAGACCTGAAGTAAGTTCCCAGCTCCTACTCTGGCCCCAGCCCAGGGTGGTCACTGTGAGCATTTGAGGAGTGAACAGGTGGACATGCACAGGATCTCTCTCTCTCCCCCTCCCTTCCCCTCTCTCTTTATCTCTCTCTCTCTCTCTCTCCATCTCAGATACATCTAGTCTTCTGGAACCTTTTGTGATAGGGATCTAGGAATCCTGAGTACATTTCAACCACAAGCCTGGGTCTCTCCAGTTAAAATAACCAACACAGCAGGTGTTCCACAGCACTTTTATTTCCTGGAGCAGTGATCTACTGATTGACTTGAAGCTTACACATTTCTGAAGCACGATGAACCAACTCATCAGCTTTGTTTATTGGCAGAGTCACCCACAAAGTCAACAAATGACAAAACGGGAGAGGACAGAGAACAGCTGAGGCTTGACTGGGAGCTCAGGAATGACAGAGGGTGGGGGCTGATGCGTCTGCTCCTGTTGAACAGGTGCGCTGCCTTCTGTGATGCAGCACAGGGGTGACCGACGGACTCACTTCTACCACAGAGTCAACTATGAGAGCAAGGACCTTAAACACTGGGCATCCAAATCCTCTGATCCTGTCCTTTTTAGGAAATTCACTCTCACACTCACACACACACACACACACACACAACCAGTAAACGATATATCTCATCACTATAAGAAAACCAGACCTGCAAGGTTGCGTGTACCAATGCCATCTCACTAGTCCAAGTGATCAATTTCAGTTCACAATTGATCACACTGATAGGTCTAAGAGTCAAAGGGATCACATAAACAAGACTAGTGTCTGCTAATACTAACTGATAGAATCAAAAAGGGAGAGAACGATCCAACATGGGAAGCAGGATACACAGCAGACTCACAGAATGGCAGATGTCCTAAACAGCACTCTGGCCTCAGAATCAGCCCTTAAGGCATGCAGATCTGGCTGAAAAGCCCATGAGAGTATTTCAGGCATAGAAAGCCAAGACACTCTGAAAAAAAAAATGACCTAAATGAAAGATCTCCGAAAGTAAGATTCCAGTGGAAAGAATAGGTCATCAAAGAAGGAGGTACCTTTCTCTGAAGGGAGGAGAGAACTCCCACTTTGACTATGACCTTGTCTAAATATGATCAGAGTCTGTGAACTCAAAAGGCTTCCATAGCCTTGGCAACTCATGACAAGAGCCTAGGGTGATTACTGATCCCATAAACGAGAGTGTCAATTTGTTAAGTCAACAACAGGAACCACTGCGCACTTACTCCTCATGTAGGATCTCTGTCCTTAATGTGCTGTACATTGTGATTTAATGCTATAACTAGTACTCAAACAGTATTTTTCACTTTGTGTTTCTATGTGGGTGCAAACTGTTGAAATCTTTACTTAATATATGCTAAACTGATCTTCTGTATATAAAGAGAATTGAAAATGAATCTTGATGTGAATGGAAGGAGAGAGGGAGCAGGAAAGGGGAGGGTTGCAGGTGGGAGGGAAGCTATGGAGGGGTGCATTGTAATCCATAAGCTCTACTTTGGAAATTTATATTCATTAAATAAAAGTTTTTAAAAAATAAAAGAATGATAAAAACAATGAAACTCGAAAGGAAGGAAGGAAGGAAGGAAGGAAGGAAGGAAGGAAGGAAACCAGACCTGGCACCAGCTTTATGGAGCAGCCAGGTAAGCCACTGCCTGTGAGCCAGCATCCCATATGGGCATCAGTTTGTGTCCTGGCTGCTCCACTTCTGATCTAGCTCCTGGCTAATGGCCTGGGAAAGGAGCGGAAGATGACTCAACTACTTCAGCCCCTGCACCCATGCTGGAGACCTAGAGGAAGATCCTGGCTCCTGGCTTCTGCATGACTCAGCTCTGGCTGTTGCAGCCATTTGGGTAGAGAACCAGTGGCTGGGAGGTGTGTGTGTTTGTGTGTGTGTGTGTGTGTGTGTGTGACCTTCTCTCTCTGTAACTCTGCTTTTCAAATAAAATAAATATTCTTTAAAAGGGGAGGGTGAAGGAGGTAGACTTGTCAATGAGTAATTTGAAGCTGCTGGATGATTACCTAAGAGGGGAAGGAAAGAGAGAGAGATCACCCTCCCTGTGCCACTCCATCTCACACCAGCACAGGTACTGTGTGCTCCTCACAACCATTTGCTCACCCATCCTCCCAAGAACAAAACAGGGAGCCACGCATCCCTTTCACACCAGCTATGGGTCTCCTAAGGACCTGAGCACAGAAATCAACAGCAACACCATGAAGACATGCAGAACGGTGGGCTACTTGTTCCATTCCACATGCCTTTCCAGTTATTTGTGTAAATAACTCAGGAGCCCTGGGGAGTAGCCCATAATTCAGAGCAGCTGACGTGGGGAAGGCATGCATTCAGTCACCTGACAAGCAAGTATTTGTTCTGTGCCATCGCCACGCTGGAGAGACTCCAGAAAAGCCCCCACCTTGGCCCCCAAAGTGCCCCAGAGCGTCTGCGTGTAGGGAGACACCACTCATCATCATGCTTTCCTCCTGTGTAATTAGTGTTATGGTCTGATGTTTGCGTCCCTCCAAAACTCATATGCTGGCACCTAATAACCAATGAGACAGTGGGAGAGGTGGGGCTATGAGGTGTGATTTATACATGAGGATAAGGCCCTTGCCAGACACCAAACCTATCGAGGCATTGATTTTGGACTCCCCAGCCTGTAGAGCTGCAAGCAACGAATTTTTTGTTGTTTACAACTTACTCAGCCTAAGCAATTTTGTTTTGGCAGCCTGAATGGACTGAGACAATCAGTGAAAACGACCTCAATTCCACTCTTGACTTTCCCCATAGATACACCAATGTAAAGAGATAGCATTTGTGTTTATAAATAAAAACTAATTGATATTCCCATGGTTAAAACAGCAACTAAAAGAGGTTTAGGTCTGGCTTCCTAAGAAAAAAGGAAAGTGATGATAATTTTCTTAACACTTGTGTGCAGTGGCCACCATATTCTAGGCTGATAGCAAAATGTGTAGAGTTTGAAAAACCACAACTTCATCCAGGTAGACTTTACAGAACAGGTGCATCCACTTAAAGCATAAAAGCTGGTGGGTTCTGCAGAGGTTGACACAGTGAAACCACTGCCACAAGTCACAGAACACTTCCACCACCTCCCACCCTCCTCACTCGGAGGAGGACGGCAACCCCAGCTCTCCTTTCTGTCCCTGCAGGTTGGGAACACAGGAGCCTCCACGGTCATAGGAAGGAACCAAACAAACACGCAGACAAGCCCTCCTGACTCCTACCTGACGGCTTTTCAGTTGAGGAAAGCCCACAGAAGGGGGTACCTCATGTTGCTCCTGTCTATACAACAATAGCAGTGGCAGGGATTAGCAAAGTAGAAAGTGGCCTGGCAATGGAGGAACTGAAATCAAAACAAACAGAAAACCTGATTGCCTCCAACCAACCATCCCATTTTGTTTTTGCCTTCCTTTCTCTCTCTCTTTTTTAAGTATCTGGATCACACTTAATAAAAACTGCTATGGATTGAGCAGATAATGTTACCATATAATTTTTTTCAAGATGTCTTTATTTATTAATTTATTTGACGGGCTGAGTTAGAGAGAGGCAGAGGCACAGAGAGAGGTCTTCCATGCACTGCTTCACTCTCTAGATGGCAGCAACAGCCAGGAGCCAGGAGCTTCTTCCAGCTCTCCCACAGGGATGCAGGGGCCCAAGGACTTGAACCATCTTCTACTGCTTTCCCAAGCTGTAGCAAAGGGCTCTACCAGAAGCGGAGCAGTCGGGACTAGAACCGATGCCCATATGGGATGCTGGCACTGCACGCTGTAGCTTTACCCACTAAGCCACAGCATCAGCCCACCCTATAAATGTTTAAGGATAAGGAGATATTCTTTGAGTTTCCCTTTTTTAACCTGGAAGTTTTTTTTTTTTTTAAGTTTTATTTATTTATGTACTTCAAAGGTAGAGCAACAGGGAAAAAACAGAGGGAGGGAGGGAGGAAGGAAGGGGAAGGGAGGGGAGGGGAGGGGAGGGAGGGAATTTTCCTTCTGCTGGGTCACTTTCCAAACGCCCACAACAGCCAGAACTGGGCCAGACCAAAGTCAGAAGCCCAGAACTCCATCCATGTTTCCCACGTGGTGGCAGGGACCCAAACACTTGGGTCCATCTTCTGCTGCCTTTCCTGCCACGTTAGCAGGAAGCTGGATCAAAAGTGGAGTAGCCAGGACTTGAACTAGGCACTATGACAATATGGGACACAGGCACTTAAGCAACACCTGACCTTGGTTTTTGTTTTTGTAACATGCAAACAGAAGGCTGAAAATTATCCCCAAGTAAGCCTGGTTCATAATTCAGGGCTATAATTGTCTGTTCCTGTACTGTAACCCCAACAGAAAAAAAAAAAGTACTGTATTATTGACACAGGACCTCTGAGTCATTTAACTACAAGAAATACGTGTCACACTGCACATGTGAAAGGAGTCTCTCGGCATCTGCTTTCTCACTACAGATTAGTTTGCATTTTAGAAATTGTCTTCTGGGGTGGGTGTTCTGTCCAGCAGTTAAGACACTGGTTAAGATTTTCCCACCTGGGCTCTACACCTTGCTCTAGCTCCTGACTACAGCTCCCTAGTAACGCAGACCCTGGGAGTCAGCAACGCTGGCTGAAGTGGTTAAATCCACAATTTACGTAGGAGACCTGGATTGAGTTCTGGGCTCCCAGCTCCTGCCTGGCTCAGACCGGGTCATTATAGGCATTTGGGGAATGAACCAACAAGTAGATAGGAGCATCCTGTGTCTCTCTCTCCTTCTCCCTCTCTCCCTCTCTCTCCATTTCTCCCTCCCACTTTTACTCTCTCCCTTCCCTCTCCCCTTTTCTTCTCTCTCTCCCTCTGTCCTTCACTCTCTCTTTCTCCTCTGTATCTCTCTGCCTGTCACATAAATACATATTTTAATTATATAAAATAGAATCAAAAATTAAGTACTTTTTGTCTACCTCTTCTCATTTGAGTAATTATTTTGAGATTCATCGCTGCTGTTTCATTTATCGATCTATCAATTACTTTATCATTGTTGAGAAATATTCCACTGTATGACTATGCCACAAGGTATTTCCATTTCCTGTCTACAGATAGTTTTGGGCTCCTACAAGTAAAGCTGCTATTAACATTCATGTCCAAGTCTTTGTGTGAATTCGCTTTCTCTTGGAAAACACCGATAAGTGCCTGAATCCTATGACAGATGGATGTTGATTTTTTTTAAAAAATTTTATTTATTTATTTGAGAGGTAGAGTTACAGAGAGAGAGAGAGAGAGAGAGAGAGAGAGAGAAAGAGAAAGGTCCTCCCTTCGTTGGTTCACTCCCTAAATGGCAGTGACGGGCAGAGCTGTGCCGATGCGAAGCCAGGAGCCAGGTGCCTCCTCCTGGTCTCCATGCAGGTGCAGCGCCCAAGCATCTGGGCCATCCTCCACTGCCTTCCCAGGCCACAGCAGAGAGCTGGACTGGAAGAGGAGCGACAGGGACTCAGGCAGAGGATTAACCTACTGCGCCACGGTGCCGGCCCCTGCTGATCTTTTTAAGAATCTTCCAAACTGTGTTAGAGAAGGCACATTCACTTCCCATTAGCAGCATATGAGAGTTCCAATTGCTCCAGGACCTCACTGACACCTGGTACGGGCAGTCTTCCATTTCAGCCATCAAATAGGGGCAGTGATATGTCACTGCCCTTTTAATTTGCAGCTCTAATGTTTAACAGTGTAGAACAGGGTTTCTTGTGTTTGTCTCCCTTGTTTAAGCGTTTTAAATGTTTTTTTTTATATTCACTGTATACAAGTCTTTTTAAGATACATGATTTCTAAGTGTTTTCTCCCAGTTTGTGCTATGACTTTCACTCCCTTAATTGTGTCTGTTAAAGAGCAAAGGTTTTGAATCTTGATGAAGTTTCACATTAATAGGTGATGCCCATGGCATTATATTAAACACATTATCCCCTAATCCAGGGTTATGAAGAGTTTCTCCTGTTTTCTTCTAGAAGTTTATGGGTGAGGATGGCACTGTGATGTAGTAGGTTAAGCCTCCACCCCCAGTGCCAGCATCCCATATGGGTGCCAGTTCGAGTCCCAGCTGCTCCTCTTCCAATCTAGCTCCCTGCTAATGGCCTGGGAAAGCAGAAGAGGATGGCCCAAGTGCTTGGGTCCCTGCACCCACATGGGAGACCCAGAAGAAACTCCTGGCCCTCAGCTTCTGATCAGTCCAGTTCTTGACATTGCAGCCATTTACAGAGTGAACCAGAGGATGGAAGACCTCTCTGTCTCTCCCTCTCTCTCTGCAACTCTGACTCTCAAACAAATAAATAAATCTTTTTTTAAAAAAAGAAAGAAAAGGTTTATGGGTTAAGGTGTATATTTAGGCCTATGTTCTTCCCCCTTTTAAATTATTTTTTATTTGAGAAACAAAAAGAGAGGGAGACATAGAGGCAGAGATAGAGATAGAGGGACGGGGAGAGGGAGACAGTAGAGGGAGAGGGAGAGAGCTCCCACCCACTGGTTCACTTATGTTCCCTTTTGGGTGAATTTGGAAGCCAAGTTCACATTTTTGCATATGGCTATTCAATTTGTCTGCACTGTTAGTTTCAAAAAGTATCCTTTATCCACTAAACTGACTTCAAACTTTTAATCAAAAAGTAGCTGTCACATATAACGATGCTTCAAAAAAATCCGCAAAAGTGAGATTAAAGGGACCAGCACTGTGGCACAAAGGGTTAAAGGCCCTGCCTGCACTGCCAGCATCCCAAATGGGTTCTGGTTTGAGTCCCGGCTGCTCCACTTCCGATCCAGCTCTCTGCTATGGCCTGGGAAAGCAGTAGAAGATGGCCCAAGTCTGTGAGCCCTTGCATCTAAGTGGGAGAGCTGGAAGAAGATTCTGGCTTTGGATCAGCTCAGCTCCGGCCGTCGCAGCCTTTTGGGGAGTGAGCTAGAGAATGGAAGACCCCTCTCTCTCTCTCTGTCTCTACCTCTCTATATAACTCTCTTTCAAATAAATAAATCTTTAAAATAAATAAATGAGATTAAAAAATAAGTTTATTGGCCGGCGCCGCGGCTCAATAGGCTAATCCTCCGCCTAGCAGCGCCAGCACACCGGGTTCTAGTCCCGGTTGGGGCGCCGGATTCTGTCCCGATTGCCCCTCTTCCAGGCCAGCCCTCTGCTGTGGCCAGGGAGTGCAGTGAAGGATGGCCCAAGTGCTTGGGCCCTGCACCCCATGGGAGACCAGGAGAAGCACCTGGCTCCTGGCTTCAGATCAGCGTGATACGCCGGCCGCAGCGTGCTGGCCACGGCGGCCATTGGAGGGTGAACCAACGGCAAAAGGAAGACCTTTCTCTCTGTCTCTCTCTCTCTGTCCACTCTGCCTATCAAAAAAAAAAAAAAGAAAGAAAGAAAGAAAGAAAGAAAGAAAGAAAGAAAGAAAGAAAGAAAGAAAGAAAGAAAGAAAGAAAAGAAAAAGAAAAAAATTTTTTTTAAAAATTAAAAAAATAATAAGTTTATTAGGTGCAAAAAAAGCTTTGAAATCCAAGCATAGTTTTTATAATGTGCATCTTCTATGAGTGTTTGAAGACTCCGGGCATCTGTGGGCTCATTCTGGACTCAACTTTGTTCTGCTGATCTACTCCTACAGGGTCTTGATTTCCATGACTTTATAATAAGTCTTCATTTTAGCCAAAAAGGAAACAGGCTTAGAGAGTGGAACTGGTGTGCACAAAGTCCAACGTCTGTTCTATCAGTGCTACATTACCTACCTATTTAATTCTTCTACATGTAAGAAGAATTCATGCCAAAGAAGAGATTAGTTGATATGACAGGGATCGATATAATGTTGCCAAAACAGTCTGAAAAAAGCAAGCTTTAAACCTAGTAAGTATATAAACTTTTATAGCAAACAAACCGATTTCAATGAAAAAAAATGCTTAATTTGCCTCTCCAACATTTGGAGAGTCCCTGGGTAAGAGTTTGTTTCCATCTAGCCAATGCTCCCACGCGTGCGCGCGTGCGCGCACACACACACACACACATACACACACACAGAGTGAGCTTTGACGATCTCTAACCCCTAAACACTGATGACAACACTGTTTGCTTCCTCACATGATACAAACATTTTAAATTCTTTTAAATTACTAACTATGCCTTTATTTCCCAAAATACTATTTAAGATGTTATATCCTGGAATAAGAAACACAGGCTGCTGGGTTTGGACTATGGTACGACGCTGACAACAGGAGCTGAATCTTCCGTGCACCTCTGCAGTCAAGTCATTTAACCAAGCTTTCATGTTCTTGTCCTTGCTAATTACTGCCTGCCTCCTGGAACCATCTTGAGGATAAAATTGGTAACATGGTGATCCCTTGGTATCTGTAGGGGACTGATTCCAGGACTCTCCCTACACTTGGCCATGGGTACCAAAATCCACAGATACTCAAGTCCTTTACATAAAATGGTAAAGTGCTGGCACATACACCACACACATCCTCCCCAAATCTTTAAACCATCTCTAGAACACTTATAATGCCAACACAAGTAAATGTTCAATGAATAGTTGCCATAGTGCATGTACTATTTAGGGAATGACTAGAAAAACATCTGGACATGTTCAGTATAGACACAATTTTATTATGTTCAATTCACCACTGATTGAGAATGTGGATTCCACAGGTACAAAGAGGTGACAGTCACAGAGACCATTTAGCTCAGAACCCGGCAAATACTCCAGACAGTCATTCCCAGTTTATCTTTACCAGCATCCAACCCCCCTTCCCTGCCTGCCCCACTCTGTGCTCCAAGCTCCCTAAGCTCCCTTGGACTCCTAGGAGGGCATCAAGCTGCTTCTCTTTTCCTGGCAACTTCCTGGCCCTGGTTCTTCATTTCTTGCTCTCATTTTCCATGAGATGTCATGAGTTCAAATGATTCTTTTTTCATTTGTGCTGGATGGATGGGGTTTCTGTTTGTTGTTCCCCCAGAAGCTTCCTCAGAGACACAGGTAAATTAGCTTCTCAGGCACCTGGTTCCACCTGTCCAGCCATGGAAGCAGAGCAGGGCTCGGCTGTGACAACGCAGCAGCACTGAGAGAATCCACACAAGTCCCTCTCCACCCTGGTCATAAGAAGCAAAGAGGGGAGGTGCAGTAACGTGTATCCCAAGGAAGAAGAACACACTGCAGTGAAAAAATGTCCTTGGAACATGCTTTCCCACTGCTGCACAAATCCTAAAATCTCACATTCCTGAGATAAACCAACATTTGGAAAGAAAAAGTTGTTGGAAGCAACATGTTGCCTGAAGGCATAATAATAATAGCAGATGACTGGAAAACGGGAATAAAATAGGGTACTGATTCAATATGAATAAAAATTGATGCCAGAATCCAATTTTAAATTCAAATGTATACAAAATAAATTTGGTAGCATTCAGTCATCTCTCCTCTTACCTTTCTCTTACTTTTTTTCAAATTATCATTTCTGTGAGAAAATAGGATCAATCTAAAAATAACCATGAACTTGCCTCTCTGAAGTCTTGATGTACCAATGAAAACTTTTTCTGATGATGTAATCCTTACAGCTATTTTTACTCTGGTAGCACGGGATCTCTTCCTTTATGTAGAGCAAATAGCAATGGAATCTCTTTAGAATCACTTGAAAGGTGAATTCACACAGCTTCAACGAAGCCCAACAATGTACCACCCTCTGGTCATTTCTACCTCCTTTCTGACATTTGACACTTTTCCCCCCTGTTTCAACATCAAGAGAAATTCAATAAAATGTGAACATAATATGAACTACTAGGCTGCACATCCAACAACGCCTGCTTTATGCATAGCAGGTGTTTAGTAAATGTTCGGAGAAGAATCCGGACTCAAGTGCAAGACACCTACAGGGAAGGTGGACCCAAAGATTAAACAGGAATCCAAAACAGCAGCTCTGTCAAAGACGGACGAAGGAGACCACAGCAAGTCTCAGTTCCTTTTCTTAAATCACAACCAGAAAGACTATTTATAAAGTGTTTCATCCCTTTACAAATATCACAAGAAGTTCAAGTGAAGAATTTTGGACTCAGGCCTAAGATAAAAGACATTTCATCAAGGGAAAGCAGAGATGGCAAATGAACTCGAACAGAGACTGTGGTTCCTTTTGTGTTTGTGTGTGTATGTGTGTCATATCATATTTTTAATATACATTAAAGTCAATTGTTAATGGCTTTACTAGATAATTTAACAAATAAAAAGTCCATAGTCCAGCTGAAAAATAGGTAAGGGCTATAAACAATAATCAATCGCAAGATGTTCAGCTTTTCTCAAGCAAAGTAGATTTTTAAAGTCACAAAATCGTTAGTACTACAATAGTATATATTTCCTATCAATTGTTTGACAGTTTCTTCAGCATAAAAGAATGTACCTTGAATACATTTTCCATATTCATATTCAACCCTACACCCGCAGAGCCCATAACTGTGGGTTCTCTATGAACTTTTGTTGAATAACCATGAATAACCTGGAGTTTAATGTATGATCCAAAGCAAAAAAATAACTCATTTCAGTACCATTAATTTAAGCTACAGAAATAGACCTGTAGAGGCCCTTCTATAAACACAAAGGTACACAGTATGATCAGAGTCACACAATCGGGGGTCTCTCACAAAGCCCTTTAGCTCTGAATACATGAACACACATAAATACGTGAGTATAATAGTATAATATCAAATTTCCTGAAACTTTTATGTCCTGAAATTATTATTGGGTAAAACTGTTCTTTCTGGTTTTGAAAGAGGAAAGAATAGTAATAGTAAAGTACTAAATAAATTCCCTAAAATTAGTGCTGGATAAATCTAGTAATCACAGTTTTTTAAAAATCAAGCAACACCTATAAAATACTAAGCTTAGGAAAAGGAATTTAAAAGATTCAAAAATAGAAACTGAACTTATAAGCTTATACCCTATAAATAAACATCTATGTACATGTCACAGAAATCACTATTCAAAAAGTACTGAATGTAGAATAAAAATGCACACAGCTCAATGAAAAGATTATCACCTAAAAATACAAAAAGTCAAATTAAACAGAGACAAATTTTTCACTCCAGATCTCTCCTGCCCTTCTTGGTTTCAGTGTTGAACACGTGCCGTGCTTTGGTGGAGGCTTGAAATGTACCTGAATAACTGGGTTGTGTTTTTGTGTTCCTCCCGCCATTGTCCATGACCACAATACAACTGGTCTAATGAGGCTGAAAGACTGTTGGGCAGGCCTGGATGCACCCAAATCACAGAGCCAAGCCCTGCCTAAACCAGCCGACTCCAGCAGATCTCCAACACAGAAACAAGAAGCAAGTGCACATCATTTTCTGTGGAGATTTTATGTAATACCTGACCATGATGAACCTTTATACAATAAAGAGAAAAGTCCAGCAAATGAGGACGTTTCAACACGTTCATTACTAATCCTGTCCCTGTAAGGCTTCACACAATCTGCTGATTAAAATAAATGTTTAAAGGATCCTGAGAACATATGATAACCTTTTTGGCCAAAGTTTTTGTTTTTGTTTTTTGTTTTTTTTGAAAGATTTATTTGTTTGATTTAACATCAGATTTACAGGGCGCTGGAGTTGTGGCGTAGCGGGTGGAGCAGCCGCCTGCAGTGCTGGCATCTCATATGGGCGCCAGTTTGAATCCCGGCTGCCCCACTTCTGTCCATCTCTCTGCTTTGGCTTGGGAAAGCAGTAGAAGGTGGCCCAAGTCCTTGGGCCCCTGCACCCATGTAGGAGACCCGGAAGAAGCTCCTGGCTCCTGGCTCCTGGCTTCAGATCAGCTCAGCTCCAGAGTTGCGGCCAACTGGGGAGTGAACCAGCAGATAGAAGACAGCCCCCCTCTCCTTCTCTCTGTGTATAACTCTTTCACAAAAATAAATAAATCTTTAAAAAAAAATAAAGTCAGACTTACAGAGAGAGATGAGAAACAAAGAGGTTTACCATCTGCTAGTTCACTCCCCAAATGGCCACAACAGCCAGGCCTGGCCCAGGTCAAAACCAGAAGTCAGGAGCTTCTTTGGGGTCTCCCACACGGGGCGGGGGACCAAGCACTTAGGGCCATCTTCTGCTGCTTTCCCAGGCACATTAGCAGGGAGCTGGATAGGAAGCTGAGCTGCTGGTACTCAAACCAGTGCCCATATGGGATGCCAGCACCACCGTTGGCAGCTTTACCTACTGCACCACAGCACCAGCCCTGGCCACAAATATTCTACATGGATACATTCCATAGCTTGAGTGTGTCCCCCAGAATTTCATATACTAGAAACAATCTCACTGCCTTCATGGGTGAATTTCTGGGAAGCAGATAACTTGTCTCTCTTTCCTTCTCTCTGTCTGTAACTCTGCCTCTCAAATAAATAAATAAAATCTTTTTTTTTTTTTTTTGACAGCAGAGTAGACAGTGAGAGAGTGAGACAGAGAGTCCTTTGCCGTTGCTTCACCCCCCAATGGCCGCCAGGGCCGGTGCACCGCGCTGATCCGAAGCCAGGAGCCAAGTGCTTCCCCTGGTCTCCCATGGGGTGCAGGGCCCAAGCACTTGGGCCATCCTCCACTGCACTCCTGGGCCACAGCAGAGAAATGGCCTGGAAGAGGGGCAACCAGGACAGAATCCAGCACCCCGACCGGGACTAGAACCTGGTGTGCCGGTGCCGCAGGCAGAGGATTAGCTTATTGAGCCGTGGCGCTGGCCAAATATGATCCTCTCCAGAGACTTGGATTACATGTACCTTCATCTGACTCTTTAAGCAGCATTCCAAGGAACTGTATCAACTCAATTAAATCCCTCTACTTACCCTCATTATTAAATTCAAACAGGGCAGAGGGAGAAGAACAGTGCTATGGACAGTGTGTGCCCCCACCAAATTCATATGTTGACTATCTAATGCCCAAAGTGATGGCACTTGGGAGACGAGGCCTTTGGAAGGTGACTGGGTTTGGATGAGGTCATAGCAGTGGGCCCTTCCATGATGGGATGGGTGCCTATGACAGGATGCAGGAACCACGACCCCTCCCCCCACGACATGCGAATAGAAGAAAGCAGGCTTCTGCAAACCAGGAAGAGGGACATCACCAAGAATCGGGCTTTGCTGGCACGTGGATCTTGAATTTTCAGCCCCAGAACAGTGAGAAGTACGTACTTATTTTATCTAAGAACCCTGGTTGAAGATCTGTGCACAGGAGCCTGAACAGACCAAAGCAAAAGGGCCTCCTAGGCCAAGACGGGCGGGGAGCACAGGCCACAGGACTGACACAGGACCCGAGACGCACACCCTGTCTTCACACAGCCTCACCCACTACCCAACAGCCATCCTCCATTCCTCCAAAGCCATCGCTCACGGGAGAACACCTTCTTGCTACTCCACACATTGGCTGGCAGGATCCAGAGGAAAAGTGCAGCCAACATCTTTCAGCAAACAATCTTCCTGCTGTCTTGATTAGATTATCAGCCCCATATTATGGCCGACATAAGAAGATGCACTTAGGACAAACCGTGTATACCTTCACTGTTGAAGACTTGCCTGCCTTGATGGAAGAGCAAAGACAAACTTAGACTTGATCCCTAATTTCCATGTGCCCCATGCAAAGAGAACCGATCCCTCAACCCAGGATCCCACGCCCTTCCCACTGGGCAAGCAATGGTCCAACTCAATCACCTATCAAGCCATTGAGGACTTAACCTCAAAACTGTGGCAAAGGGCAGGCTTTTCTGTTCCTGTTTAACAGAGACCTGGGGCAGTCCTGTTCTACTCCAAATCAATTTCAGACTCAGTTCTCCATTTAAAAATCCAGGTTTCTGGCCAGCGCCGCGGCTCAATAGGCTAATCCTCCGCCTTGCAGCACCGGCACACCGGGTTCTAGTCCCGGTCGGGGCGCCGGATTCTGTCCCGGTTGCCCCTGTTCCAGGCCAGCTCTCTGCTGTGGCCCGGGAGTGCAGTGGAGGATGGCCCAAGTGCTTGGGCCCTGCACCCGCATGGGAGACCAGGAGAAGCACCTGGCTCCTGCCTTTGGATCAGCGCGGTGCGCCGGCCACGGCGGCCATTGGAGGGTGAACCAACGGCAAAAAAAGGAAGACTTTTTTCTTTGTCTCTCTCTCTCTGTCCACTCTGCCTGTCAAAAAAAAAAAAAAAAATCCAAGTTTCTTTTCCATGTAAAACTCGATGACTGAATCTTCATTATCTATTCTGAACATGGTACATCCATTAAGAGATCTTTAAAGCAAAATGATTTCATCCTGACTTTGCCCCAGAGGGAGATGTATTTCAATATATAATTTATTCAAAATAAACAGCCATTTCCAAGTCGAAAATGTCTAGCATGCTACACTCTGCAATGCACTTTTCTTTCCATAGCAGATGACGCCTGAGTCACGACTCAAAATATCCTCATCATTTTAATAACGATAATAACTGACCCCCAAAAAAGGCACAAATTAAGGAAAAGATCTTGTAAAAATGTGTTTTCTGTAGAATTAAAAATACAGTTCAAACTCTCAAACTTGTAGTTCAGCAGAAACAAACACTCAAAGTGCCTCTTGGGCTTTGAATGACACGAGATGGCTCTGAATGTTATAGTTTAAAAATACTCTCGAAGAATACAAGCCAAATGACTGCAGGATTATAAGTTCTCTCTCCCAGTTGTTCAGGTACTAAAAGCAGGCCAAAGCAAGAATAGCCTTCAAAAGGACTAATAAACAGCACGTGAGAAATAAAGCAATGCACCCCAGGGAAGGTGCCAGGCCATGGAACCAACTCTTCCTTTCAGACTCCCATACATTAGTGCTGCCCTCTCCCAATTCCCTCCTTCCTGCATATCCCCTCCTCAGTAAAAAATAAGCAAACGTAAAGTGGAAATACGGCTTAAATGACAAGTGAAGGGCACATTCTTGGGTGCCTCTTTAGAACAGTGACTTTGCTGTCAAAAGCACCTTCCCAAGTAGCATCTGGCATTTGCAGAGCTACTCAATGCTGTCATTGATTTTCAGTAGAAATTAAAGATGATAGGCATGTCCAATCAATCACCTGCCCGGTCCAGCTCTCCTCTGACATAACCCCTCCACCTTGTGACAGGGCACTCTGACTGTGGGCTCCACCCCAGCAGACTGGAGGCATGCATTGGGGACCATCCACTGGACGGAAGCCAGCCAGGCTACTCAGCTCTTCCTCTTCACCGACATGGTAACATCTGTCTATTCTGAAAACAAAACCAAACCAGGTAAAAGCAAGCAGCTCTTTTCCTAAAGCCAAAATACAGGAACAACCTCAACGTTCATCAACCGATGGCAAAGCAAAATGAGGTATTTCCAGACAAAGGAGCACTAGTATTCAGCCGTGGAAAGGAACGAAGTATCAGTAGGAGCTGAACAATGCTGAACTGGGAAGACATGTGCTAAGTGACAGAAGCCAGACACAATACGGTCATCCAAGTATGATCCAGTTACACGGAATATCCATGAGAGGGAAGGCTCATACAGAGAGGAAGTGGGCTGTGGTTACCAAGACCTGGAGGGGGGTGAATGGAAAGTGGCTCCTGGGGCCGGCACTGTGGCGTAGCGGGTCAAGCCGCCGCCTGCAGTGCCGGCATACCATATGGGCACTGGTTTGAGTCCCAGCTGCTCCACTTCCAATCCAGCTCTCTGCTATGGCCTGGCAAAGCAGAAGAAGATGGCCCATGCCCTTGGACCCCTGCACCCACGTGGGAGACCAAGAAGAAGCTCCTGGCTCCTGGCTTTGGATCGGCACAGCTCCGGCAATTGGAGCCAATTGGGGAGTGAACCAGCGGATGGAAGACCTCTCTCTCTCTGCCTCTCCTTCTCTCTGTGTAATTCTTTCAAGTAAAATAAATAAATCTTCAATAAAAAATTTTTTTTAAAAAAGAAAGTGGCTCCTTAATGGTATGATTTTTCTTTTGGTGTGGGGAAAACATTCAGGAACTAGACAGTATTGAAGGTGTCACAACACAGTAATGTAATAAACATCACTCGAGGTAAATGTAACATTATGTGTATAATCACAATAACAAAAAATACCAACTTGCTGCTTTTCCAAGTCACTTTCATTTCTCTCTACTCATTCACCACCAGGATTTCCCAATGTGTGGTTTACACTTCCTACCTCCATTTTCTCAGCCCTCATCTCATCTTTAGGCCATGAATTTGGGTTATTACTCCTAAAAATCGCCCTCTCCTATTCATCTTCTTCCACACACATAAACAAAAGCATGAAGAAAATGTTATAAAGGTCCTGGGGGCAGGGATTTAGCACAGCAGTTACGATACCACTTGGGGTACCCACATCCCATATTGGGGTGCCTGGGTTTGAGTACCAGCTCTGCTCAACTTCCTGCTTCCTGCTAGTGCACAGGAGGCAAGAGGTGATGGCTCAAGTGCTTGGGTCCCTGCCATCAAGCTGTTAGGTACAGCCATGTCCCAGCTGTGTGGGTATTTGGAAAAGAACCAGTAGATGGAAGATCTCTCTCTCCCCACCTCAAATAAATGAAAAATGAATAAATTTTAAATATTGGGTGCAGTAGTTGTGGCACAATAGGTTAAGCAACTGTGTGGGACTCCCTATATCCTATATCAGAGTGTCTGGGATCAAGTCCTGCTTCTACTTTTGAACCAGCTTCCTGCGAGTACACCCTGGAAGGCAGCAGATGATGGGTCAAGTAATTAACTTCCAGCCACTCATGTGGGAGACCAGGATGGAGTTCAGGCTTCTGGCTTCAGCCTGGGACAGCCCTAACTGTTGCAGGCATTTGGGGAGCGAACTAGCAGATAGACGATTATTCTCTCTCTGCTTCTTTCTCTCTCTGTTGCTCTGCGCTTCAAATAGGTAAAAATGAATACATATTTTTAATTGTGTAAAGATCTCCCAAAATGTTTTTATCTAAACCAGTGAGCTTCCTGAGTGCCCCCATAGTATGGGTGAGGGCCACCTCCTTAAAACACTCTGCCCCAGCTTCCAAACACAGCATCTCTGGGGGCCAGCACTGTGGCACAGCCAACTCAGCAGTCACCTGCAACACGGGCATCCCAGGTGAGTGCCAGCTGCAGTCCAGGCTGGCTGCCTAACTTCCAATCCAGCTCCCTGCTCATGTGCCTAGGAGAGCAGCAGAAGATGGTCCAAGTACTTGGGACCCTGCCATCCATGTGGGAAAATAAAATGAGTTCCAGGCTCCTGGCCTTGGCCCGGCCCAGCCTTCGTTGCTGTATTTGTGGAGTGAACTACCAGATGGGAGATCCATCTCTCTCTCTCTCTCTCTCTCTCTCTCTCTCTCTCTCTCTCTCCTGTCTTCAAATAAATATTTTTTAAAAATAAGTAGTCATGGTGTTGGCACATGACTATCTTGACCAAGCTGACTCCTCTCCAAGCCTCTTACTCCTGCTTGCCTGTGGGAAGACTCCACCAGGCCCACTCCTGGCTGCCTGTCCTTTCCTTTTGTTTGGGTGACCTTGGCCATTCTGCCCTGCACCAGTTGTCCCTCCCCTTGCAGAGCACAGCCCTCCCATAAATCAGGATCAACCTGCAGTTCTCATTTCTTCAAAGGACCCAGGTGTTCCTGCCACTGCTGTTAACAAGTGACCACGGATTTAGGGGCCTTAAACCACACAAACTTACTCCCTTCGGGTCTGGTGGTCAGACTCCCCCTGGGTGTGCCAGGCTGCACTCCTTCCAGAGGCAGAATCTATGCCCTTGTCTCTTCAGCTTCTGGAGTCTGACTGTATTCCTTGACTCACAGCCCCTTCTCTTCTTAAAACCCAGCAGCCTAACTTCTCTCCTCTTTGGCCTCCATTTCTTTTTAAAGATTTATTTATTTATTGAGACAGAGATACAGAGAGAGAAGTCTTCCATCAGCAGGTTCACTCCCCAAATAACTGCAACTGCTAGAGCTGAGTCGGTCTGAGCCAGGATCTGGGAGCTTCTTCCGGATCTCCAACGTGGGAGCAGGGCCCCAAGCATTTGCGCCATCTCCCTCTGCTTTCCCAGGCCATTAGCAGGGAGCTGGATCAGAAGTGGAGAAGCCAGGACCAGAACCGGTGACCATACGGGATGCCAGCACTGCAGGTGGAGGCTTAACCTACTAACCCACAGCACTGGCCCCACTGACCTCCCACTTAAAAGGGTCCTTGTGATGATGCTGGACCCATCTGCAGCACACAGGCACCTTGCCATCTCAAGTCCTTAATTGAATTACACCTGCAAAGTCTCTCTTGCCAAGGAAGGGAATGGATTCACAAGTTCTGGGGTCAGAAGATGGACATCTTTAGCTGGGGAACAGGAATTACTCAGCCAATCCCAAACCCTCCAAGGTCCTGTTGACATTCTTCAACAGCCACTGGTCTTGTCCACTTTCTAGTAAGCAAGGACCTGTGGCCTCAATATCTAACAGATTCAATTACGACTGGAGGCCAACAACTCACCACTAAGTCCTCCGTCTACACAATCACTTGAAAACTAAGCTTTTTTCTGGGATTTGTGATTCAAAGTTATTTAGAGTTCTTGGAGAGACTGGGGGAGCTCTATGCATTCCCACTCATTTCTAAGACAGGAAAAGGCATAAGTCAAGGGCCAAGGAGAGAAAGAAAGACTTTGGGAGCAAACAAGAACATCCAAAAGATGTGAGAAGGCAGTGGACAGAAACCAGCAGTAAAACAGTCACAGAAGCATCACTGAATTCCTAGCGGCCTCGCAAATCATCAGCTGGTTCCAAGCTGAGCGGCGCGCCTTTGTCAGGGCGTCTTGCCACGTACTGCCAGCTTCCTCCTCATGCAGTCTCGGTTGATTCCCCCTCAGGGAATCCTTCTTTTACTTCTCTCATTCCCTATTTATTCTTTCCACTCCCCTACTCCATTAGAATCTATGTGCATCAATGCATTTATGTGCACGTGGGTACAGAGACAGATGTAAGCTTTAAGTGGATTTTGTTCTCACAGCTGGAGCAATCCTACTGCTTTTACCCTGCTGACATGCGCAGGGCCTCCTAACACTGTGCAGACGCGCAGCGGGGTCTCAGCAGGACCCAGGTTATTCCTAGAAGCTGACAAAGGAGCACAGTCCTGCCTCTCGGACGCCCTCTAGTGGCTGACAGCTCTAGAACACTGCTGAGCTGGCTCAGGCTCGCGACTCCATCTTTCAAAAGCCTCAAGGGACAAGTGTTGGCAGGGATTTCACACAACCTTTCAGACACATAGCATCCGGCTTTGGAAACTGCTCACATTTAGACATTTATTTCCCTTTTTCCTTTTTGTAACCCTTTGTACTGCCGTATAATCAACTCAGGAATCCACCGAAACAGGCACAGTACGACAAAAAACAAACATACCAAAAACTCAAGTCCAGTGAAAATAAATAGTTGTAATTTATACATATGCTGGCATGCTACACAGCAGCAAAATAAAACTAATAAAAGAAGGAGTCACAGCAATAGGCAATATGAATAATCTTTTTAAAAAAAGAAAGTTTAGCAGGGCTGGCGATGCATCCCATATGGGTGCTGGTTCACGTTCTGGCTGCTCTACTTTCAATCCACTTCCATGAAAATGCACCTGCGAAAGCAGCAGAGGATGGCTTAAGTGCCTGAGCCTGCCTCCCACGTGGGAGACCCAGATGCAGTTCCAGGCTCCTGGCTTCAGCCTGCCCAGCCCAGACCATCGTGGCCATTGGAGAGTGAACCAGCAGACAGAAGATTTCTCTTTCTGTCTCTCTCTCTTTCGGCAACTCTGCCTTTCAAATACATAAATAAATCAACCTTTTAAAAAAGTGTTTAGTGTGAGATACTAGTTCTAGAAGACTACATAAATAAGGTGCCATTTTGCAGACCATAAAACTAAAAATTTTATTTAGGGCTACATATCTATGTAATTCAAATAAGCAAATATTTATTTATTTTTAAGGCAAAGTAATAAAGAGCACAATATTCAGTATCATGCTTGCTTTGGCACCAGGAAGATGCAACAGCATCTGTCCTGGTTGGGGGATACGTTTATACACAGTCATTTTTATTCATTTATTTTTCTTTCACTTTATCTGAAAGGCAGAGAGATAGATAAGAGATCTTCTATCCACTGGTATACTCCCCAGACACCTGCAACAGCCAATGTTGGGCTGGCCAAAGCCAGGAGATGGAAACTCTACCCAGGTATCCCATTGGGCAGCGGGCACCCAAGTACTTGAGCCATCACCTGCTGCCTCCAAGGGTGCACAGCAGCAGGAAGCGAGACTTGAACCAGGTACTTCGACATGGGATGCAGGTATCTCAAGTGGCGTCATAACTGCTGGGCTGAATGTCCACCCCACATGCTCGTTTTGTTTTTCTCAACTTACGTCTATGCTGCATACAATCTCCAACATATCAAGTAAGATCATCAAACGTAACTAAGGAGTATATGTAGGTAGACCAGACCGACCGACAGGACTGAAGGACAGGTTATTAAGAAAATGACGCCCTCTATAGTTCACTCTTTTCTGCATGTGCAGAGACCAAAACTCAGAAATCTGAAGCAAAAGACAGAGAGATTCTAATACTATTTTGGATGATACACAGAGATCCCAAATCTTTATTTTCTTGGGGTACACCTGCCTCCCATGTGGGAGACCTGGATGGAATTCATTGCTGCCACTGGGAGATATGAACCAGCAGATGGGAGATCTCCCCTTTCCCCTCTCTCTGTCTCCTCTTCTTTCTGTCACTCTGTCTCAAGCATATAAAACTTTTTTTTAAAAAAGAACTTTGAACTTACTCCTCAGAGATTATCACATGACTTGGGACATAACTCATTTTTCTTCACCCCAGTTCTGGGAGACTGCGTGGTCTGAGACTGGCTTCTCTCCTCCGAGCCCAGTCTGTGTCTCTGCTCTTCATTTCCAATGACCTGGCTGTGGCATAGTCTCACTTCTCCTAACTGGAGTCCTGGAGCACTAGTGTGAACATAAAACTGGGGGGTGCTTCCCTCAGAACCTGGGTGTCACCTCCCTACAGTCACCCCCTCATGATAAAGGCACATTTGTTATAGAGAGGGAAAAAGAAACAGGGTAAACAAAATCAGGAAAATAAAACACATCCCCTTTACACAGAGATAACCACATTTATGAGCAAGCACAAATAATTGTGAAGTACTGTGCTTGCCTCTCTGCACTTACTTAAAATCTACAGTTTATCTTTAAAAAAAGCAACAGATGATTTTTTAAATCTCTAAGTGTTTATCTGCCACATTATCTTTCTTGCCTATGTAACATTTCATGCATTCTCGTTACTACGGCTACATAACAACAAGTTACTGGTGTGAAACAATAATCGCCCTCACACACAGCTCCACTCTCAAGGCTTTTGCATATGCTGTTCCCCCTGCGCAGCTCTTCAGCCAGACATGACTCATAACGTTACCTTCTTCAACTCTTTGCTCAAGAATCCTCCCTAATGGCAGACATCCGGTCTACTTGGTTAAGTCACCAGTTGAGATGCTCCCATCCCATTGTGAGTGCTGGGTTCCAGACCAGGCACCATTCCCAGTCCTAGCTTCTCCTCATGTTACATCCCAAGAGGCAGCAGGTCCAGTCGTTGGGTCCCTGACACCCACGAGGAAGATCCAGACTGCGCTTCTGGCTCTTGGCTTTGGCCTTGCCCAGTCTTGGCCACGTTGGGCATTTGGGGAGCAGATCAGTGGATGAGAGTAATCTCTCTCTCCTTCTCTGTCTCTCAAATAAAATAAATACATAAATCACTTTTCTTTTTACTTTTTTTGTTTTTTTGACAGGCAGAGTGGACAGTGAGAGAGAGAGAGACCGAGAGAAAGGTCTTCCTTTTTGCCGTTGGTTCATCCTCCAATGGCCACCGCGGCCCGCGTGCTGTGGCCGGTGCACCGCGCTGATCCAATGGCAGGAGGCAGGTGCTTCTCCTGGTCTCCCATGGGGTGCAGGGCCCAAGCACTTGGGCCATCCTCCACTGCACTCCCGGGCCACAGCAGAGAGCTGGCCTGGAAGAGGGGCAACCGGGACGGGAATCCGGTGCCCTGACCAGGACTAGAACCCGGTGTGCCGGCGCCGCAAGGAGGAGGATTAGCCTATAGAGCCGCGGCACTGGCGCATAAATCACTTTTTAAAAATCTTCTCAGCAGGTCTTTCCTGAGCACCCCAATAGAAACTGGACTATCCCTGCCCCCAACAACACTCTCCAGCCTCCGTCTGTTTTACTGTACCCTAAACACCACCCACCATCTAACAAATATGTTCTGTCAGAATTATTTATTTTGCAACATACTCAAAGTAAACTACAAGAGGAAATGATTTTTTGATTGTTTATTGCTCCTCCTGTTTCTTCTTCTTTCTGTAATGCTAAGAAAGCCAGACAATAATGACACTCAATAGGTATTCATCAAAAGGACAAGCGAAAATACACACCCCATGGCACAAAACAACTGGGAGGAAATAACCCCACCACTGAAAGTAAGTGTAATTTCTGAGATCAATTTGTAAGTGATTTAGGTTTTCTTCTTATGGTTTCCTAAATACCAAATTTTCTACAGTAGCATTGTATTACTTTTTAAATCTAAGAAAAATATCAGTTATTTTTAAATGCTACTAGGCAAATATGACTACAATGTTCAGGGAGTATAAATAAGGGAAATAAGTTCTAACCTCCTGCAAAGTCTTAATGTTTATTCCTATAATCACAACATGGAGCAGGATGAGTTAAGAGAAATGTTAACTACCAATCATTCCTCCTTCTCTGGTTATTTAAACTTATGGGAATAAGAATGCTACTACGAACACTTAATTAGTCTAGCTTAATAATTTTATATACGAATATTTATAAATGAAATTCATTCATTCTCAAATATTTAGTCCTTTGGGATCTGCTCCCTGATCAAACCTGGAAACACGGGGTTGAGAGAATCTGAGAACCCGGATAAGATGACCAGCACTGCAACCTTCACCTGCTACCAGGCAGCGGCACTGCCCTGGGGATTCTTTTCATTACAGAAAGATGAAGGAGCCCCCCGAAAAACGGGTAAATAGCTTATTGAACTCAAGTTAAATTGGACTATTATAGAATTACATTCACTTAAAGAAATGCAAAAAAATTTATGACAAGCAACAAGAATCAAATTATAATAAAATATATTATTATGTGCCATTCACTCAGGGAGTCCTGAGTATTAAGTCATTTAGGGGTCACCGTCCACTACTGCCAGACCGCAGTGACGTTGGATCCCTGGTTTTCCATGAGTTGACAAATCTGCTTGAGTTGAAGGAGAATGTTACCTGTGAAAGGTATGCAACCAGAACAGGTCTGGAAATGGACTGCCCCTGTCAAGGAAGCAAGTGGGACATGAAATGCATTTCCTGTTTCATTTCATTCTTAGTTCCATAAGAAATACATCTGGTGCTGTCATGAAGATCTGCATCCATTTCCTGGGAGGCTTCTCCCCTGAACCTGTGCTCCAAACATCACTTGCTGACTGTTAAGAGAAAATGGCAGGCTTCAGGAGCCCAGCATAAGACATTTTTAAAAACTCATCAGCGGCCGGCGCCGTGGCTCACTAGGCTAATCCTCTGCCTGCGGCGCCGGCACACCAGATTCTAGTCCTGGTTGGGGCGCCAGATTCTGTCCCGGTCGCCCCTCTTCCAGGCCAGCTCTCTGCTGTGGCCAGGGAGTGCAGTGGAGGATGGCCCAAGTGCTTGGGCCCTGCACACCATGGGAGACCAGGAGAAGCACCTGGCTCCTGCCATCAGAGCGCGCCAGCCGCGGTGGCCATTGGAGGGTGAACCAACAGCAAAAAAAGGAAGACTTTTCTCTCTGTCTCTCTCTCTCACTATCCATTCTTCATGTCATGAAAAAAAAAAAAACCTCAGCAGTAACTTTGCTTTAAACATTTATTTTATTTATTTGAAAAGCAGAAGGGAGAAAATACAGACGAGAAAGATTTTGAATCCACTGCTTCTCCCCCAAAATGGTTTCAACAGTACAGGATGGTCCAGGCCAAAGCCAGGAGCCAGAAACTCCATTTGAGACTCCTACATGGGTGACAGGTGTCAAAGCACTTGGGCCATCTTCTGCTGCCTTCCCAGGCACATTAGCAGTGAGCTGGACTGGAAGCGAAGCAGGTGGGACTCAAACCGCACCCTGGTGCTGGCCCCCATCAGTAACTTCTCATGTCAGTACCCCACACGTGGTGAAGGGGCAGTGAACTTAGTTCTGCATAACATTTCCTCCAAAACAGCTTTAAAACCTGCACTGGTCTCTCGTCTCCTGTGTGCCTTTACTGGGTTGGATTTTTGAAGTACATCTTGCAAAATTAACACAACAGATTGGAATCTGGATGGAGAACTTGAAGAAACTTTCAGATCGAACCCCAGCACCCTGGCTCAGGGCTTGCAATCAGTCCATGAATGGGCCCGTTCTTTCCTCGGGGAGAGGAAAAAAAGGGCTTTGACTCTCCATTGTGCAAGATATGACTGCTGAATTGTGCTCGATTATTATTTTTGAAAAAAGGAATAAAAGGCCTATTTGGGTTCTTACTTGGCAGGGTACAGACTTCCAAAGTGGTGCTCAGCCCCCAGGCTTATCCACGCATCTCCAGCCCAAGATTGACCCAAGCACAAATGGGCTTCTGCGCCTTCCCGTATATGCTGAATGTAAGTGGCTGTCTTTTTCTAAGGAAGATCTTATTATTAGTTTTAGTATTAGTATTATTAGCATTATTCATTTATTCACTCAAATTCCCAAAAAAAGTTTCTTTTAAAACTCATGGAGATGTGGCTCCCTATCTGAATTTAAATGTTGGGTGAATTTAAAACAAGAAAATACAGCTTTGAAACTGTAAGCCACATTAGCAAGGAACCAGTCTTACAAGGGGACAAGGTGCAAGTTGTGAGGTGACTTTAAGCATGCTGGAAAAAATTAAAATGGGAAAGTCTAGCAGTTTCAATCATGAGAAAGCTATCAGGTAACCAATTTTTTTTAAGATTTTAATTTATTTATTTGACAGGTAGAGTTACAGACAGTGAGAGAGAAAGAAAGGTCTTCCTTCTGTTGGTTCACTCCCCAAATGGCAACTATGGCTGGCACTGTGCCAATCCAAAGCCAGAAGCCAGGTGCTTCTTCCTGGTCTCCCATGCGGGAGCAGGCGCCCAAGTACTTGGGCCATCCTCCACTGCCTCCGGGGCCACAGCAGATAGCTGGACTGGAAAAGGAGCAACCAGGACTAGAACTAGCGCCCATGTGGGATGCCAGCAACACAGGCAGAGGATTAACCTAGTGTGCCACAGCGCCAGCCCACTAATGCTTTTTACCTGTTTAGGAGTTCAGTTCCATCACTCTGCAATTCCTCGTGTGTGTGTGTGTGTGTGTTTCATATTATGTATTTGAGAGGCAGAGAGCCAGAGAGAGCCAGAGCCAGAGAGAGCCAGAGCCAGAGAGAGCTCCTATCCGCTAGTTCACTCTTCAAAGGCCTGAAACAGCTAGGGTTAGCACAGGGCCAAAGCCAGTAGCTGGGAACGCAATCCAGGTCTCCCACGGGAGTGGCAGGAACCCAAATACTTGAGCCACCATCTTCTGCTTCCAGGCGTACATTAGCAGGAAGCTGGAAACGGAGGTGGAGCCAGACCTCAAACCCAGGCACTCCAATACCGGACTCAGGCAGGTGACCACTAGACTAAATGCCTGCCTTGTGTCTGTGCAATTCTGATAAGCATGATATGAGTGATAAATATTTTACACACGCATACACACACACAGTCTTCTTGCTAACTTGCATTCCTCAGAGAAGACAATTAGTGACGCTGGATGATTCACCTTTTCATGGTGGTGTAACAAGGAGAGCAAGGAATGCATTAGACATCTCTGACTTGAACGCTCCAGTTCATTCTGGGCCCAGGAAGTCCCTCAACATCAGGGCATGGCTTTTACAACCAACCAAGAACCTTGGCTCCTCTTTCTACTCCTCCTTTCCACCCGCTTCCCCCAACCTTGAAGAAAACACAGCCAGCAAGAAGGATTGAACAAGCAGTTATCCAGTAGCCCAGAAAACAAAGGGGCATTTCATACCAAGATCTGGGACCACACACCTGCTTCTGCTCAGAGTGGGTGTGAGAGAAAGAGGGAGACAGACTGAGAGCAACCCCCTCGATGTGACCAAACTAGAGGTGGAATGCCCTGACTCTCCTGCCAGTCCCTGCCGGCTCCAGAAAGACGGACTCTACGGACTCCAGGTTCTGTCTCTCAGGAGTGAGTTCAGTGTAAGGTGCCAGTCAAATGCAAGGCCCAAGCAGCCACTTCCCGTGGACAGCTCACTGCTAGGAGCTTTTAAAAGCTGCAATGTCAGTCGGACCACCCCACAGCTGTCAGCTGTAATGTTCAAATTTCAAATCTTTTAGTTATCATGGCAAAAAAAAATTATGTTCTCTAATAATAAAGTGAGAGTAATGATGAGAACAACCCCTTCCTGGGGTTAAAATGTAAAGACATTAAAGAACGGGGAAAATAAATCTGAGGAATGGACTCGACCACTAGTTGAGAGGCCCCTCCTACAGCAGAGTAGCTGGATGTGATTCCCTGCTCCAGCTCCTGACTCCAACTTCTGGTTAACGCAGACCCTGGGAAGCAGCAGCGACGCCTCCAGGGATGGTGGCCCTGCCACCCACGTGGGAGATCCAGACAGAGGTGATCTACATGGAGTTCTCGGCTCCCAGGTTCAGTCTCCCGGCCATGTGGGCCTTTGGAAGAGAATCCGCAGATGGGAGTTCTCCTGCTCTCTCTTTCTGCCTCTCAAATAAATAAAACCTTAAAAGAATTTCAAAGATTAGGCCAGTGCCATGGCTCACTAGGCTAATCCTCCGCCTGCGGCGCCAGCACACCAGATTCTAGTCCTGGTCGGGGCGCCGGATTCTGTCCTGGTTGCCCCTCTTCCAGGCCAGCTCTCTGCTGTGGCCCGGGAGTGCAGTGGAGGATGGCCCAAGTGCTTGGGCCCTGCACCCGCATGGGAGACCAGGAGAAGCACCTGGCTCCTGGCTTCGGATCAGCACAGCACGCCATCAATAGCGGCCATTTTGGGGGTGAACCAAGGGAAGGAAGACCTTTCTCTCTGTCTCTAACTCTGCCTATCAAAAAGAAAAAAAGAATTTCAAAGATTAGACATGCAACAGATATTGTGGGTTAAAAATAATTTAGGAGCTGGTGTCATGGTGCAGTGAGTTAAGCTACTACCTTCGACACTGGCATCCCATAAGAGCGCCAATGTTCCAGCTGCCGGGCTTCCAATCCAGTTCTTTGCTAAAGCACCTGGGAAGGCAACAGAAGACAGACCAAGTGTTTGGGCCCCTGCCACCCACATGGGAGAATGGAGTTCCTTGTTCCTGGCTTTGTCTGGCCCATCCCTAAATATTGCAGCCATTTGGAAAGTGAATCAGCAGATGGAAGATCTCTCTCTCTTTCTCTGCCTTTCAAATAAATAAATCCTACAAAATTGTAAAGAAAAAGTTTTTAATGATTATTATATGTAAGCAAAGATATTTCTTTCTAATTTATACTTGCTTACAAGAACATGGTCAAATTGAAAATGATGTAATGTTTTTCAAAGGTTCTGTGCACACAGAAAAAGGAAATGTATGTACTTTCTTATGGATATCAGAGGGTTTTATGCAATCAGGCTCCACAATTGGGTGCAGAAATAGAAAGCTATTATTCTTCCTGGGGTCAGGTTTCAATTCAGTACTAGGAACAGACTATTGACGATGTTAAGTTGGCTCTGTTGCTAGACAGTTCTGTATAAATCCGATTCACCTATTGTACAGTTAATGATTATTAAGTAAATGGGCCAAGCATGAGCCCTTCTTGGAACACACCTACTGAGAAACGGCCTTTCGTCGATGAGTTTTCCAGGTACCAACATCTAATGAAGATGATCTAATTCTTACTGTTAATGACACCACTGGGAATCAGACCTTTGTTATCATTATACACTTGTTCAGTATAACATTCATGAGCTTTCCTGAACGCTCTTTACATGTGCAGAGCAACTACACACACACAAGAGGAGCCATATACGCCATCACCTTCATGCTACTTCTCAAATGAAACACTTTAAGCTCAGTTTAGCTGACAAAAGTGAACTTTCACAAAGAGCAAATAGGAATCCGTGAAGGATGGGGCCATTGGGACTGTGGAGGAGGAAGAAGGGAGAAGACGCCTCTCCAATGAAAAGCTTTTCAGGAGCATAGGAGTGAGGACTGGTCCACTCCTGGAGCCCCCTGTTAACCTCAAAATTAAGGCTCTGGCTGCTCCCCACATGAACTGATTGAAACCCTACAGAGGGAAGGCCTGGCTTATTCTGAGCTCAGGCACAAGGGAAAACTGATGCAGCACAATGCTGGAAGAAGAAACATTAACCCTTGCTGCGTGACCTGGGAACCGGCTGTGCAGTCAGAGTGAATACGGGCTTCTCCCGGTAGCCGAGGGAGGCTTCTGGGTTAGTACCTGGGAGCCTGGGAGAGAAAAGACTCTAACTCCACCTGGCTCCCCTGAGCAAAACAGTGCTTCTCTCTGCCTCTAAAGATCTGCTTATCAGTCCTTTATCCTGAAGGTGTGTTTTGATTTTTCACCATCAAAATACAGGCCCTACTCATTGCTAAGGAACACTGTGCACAACACACATGAAAAAAATTCCAGGAACAAATATTTTAATTTCACACCTAAATGTGATGAATGTTGGAAACTGCAGAGGACAACGTAAATTAAATCACACTAAAAGTGCCAGAAGCCCAACAAAAACACAAGTGGATATTAATAGGAAAGACATACACAAATCCTGTAAGTTGCACCTCCCATTAAGGCCCCACCACCCAATGCTATTGCACTGGGGATTAAGTTTCCTACACAAGAATTTTAGGATTTACATTCAAACCACAGCAGGAAATGATAATCTGACCAAACCAAGTATTATGAAATCTGAAAGCTGTCTGAGGCTAACAGCACCAAGTGCTATTTTTACAAAGCTTTTGAGATTATACTAGCACACATGGTCTCATCTTCCCCCACTCACAATCAGAGAGAAATCCTCAGCTTCTTCAGCTGACAGATAGGAACAAACAGGCAAAGAAAGCTGAAGACACTGACCCAAGATTGCCCAGCAAATGTTTCTCAGGCAGGACCAGAACACAGGCCCCAAACTGGCCAGGGGCAGGCACATGGCAGAGTGGCCTGCATGCCTCCAACAAACACTCCAGTCCCTCTCTCCAGCCATGGCCTCAGCAGCAGCCTTCTGACCTTAATTAGATTTCCCAGAGAGATTCTTCTGGTCTTCTTTTGGAACCAGTCTGGAGAAACCTGACAAATCCTACCTCAGCCAGGGGACTGAGGTGAGGATCTACAGTCATGGCTGTTTTGGTGGCAAGTACTCTCAAGAGTGGGTGCACCCGCATGGGAGACCAGGAGGAAGCACCTGGCTCCTAGCTTTGGATCGGCGCAGTGCTGGCCGTTGCAACCATTTGGGGAGTGAACCAACAGAAGGAAAATATTTCTGTCTCTCCCTCTCACTGTCTGTAACTCTAACTCTCAAGTAAAATAAATAAAATCTTAAAAAAAAAAAAGAGTGGGTGCAAAACATGGCACTTGACCTCTGTGGTCTACCTCCCGAAACACAAAATCTCAGGTTACTCATGAGAAAAACAGCAAATTCTATAGATGGTCCTACAGGGAGCACGCCTCCAAAGCATCAAGTCAACAAAACCAAAGGAAGCCTGGAAAATTGTCTCCATCAAGAGGGGCCTAAGTTGACCTGACCGCTAAACGCCATGTGGCAACCTAGGGGGTGCTGGAGCAGAAAACTGACATTGGGTAAGAAACGAAGAAACGAGGGAACAAAGTGTGGACCTCAGTTCATAAGAACAATACCAGGCATTGCTTCTTTAATTACAACAAGTGTACCACAGTGATGTAAGATGCTAATGAAAGAGCAAACTGCGGACAGGGCGGGGAATGGTGCTTCTTCCCAGGACTTTCATGGCACCTGTTTGACTTCCTTCCACGCATTCATTTCCCGGTGCCCGCTGTGGTATATCAGGCACCCGAACCATCCTTTAGAAAGTACTGAAAATAATTTTCAAAACTCAGTTCCTGCAAAGATTCATGTTAGTGGAACATGAATCCTCATACTTTCTTCATTTTTCCATCTCCCATATGCTCAGTGGTGAAGTGAATCATGTTGCCCTGGTAACCACCTCAGCTCTTTCCCCTCCCCTTCGAAACAGCTCCGCTACAGCAGGATGGATGAGGACAAACGAAACCAGAGCTGATGTTTGCTCTGGCTGGACAAGAAGTCAGCAGGAGTCAACATCTGCCACATCCTCACTCTTCAGGAGTCTCTTAGCCCCTCCTCACTGTCTCCCCACTCTCCCAAGTCCTCTGAGGACTGCAAGGCTGACGCTTCAGAACATTCCACTGAGTGCTACAACTCAGTGAGGCCCTGTTCTCCCATGACAGCTCCCCAAAAGTGAAATCGGAAAGGAAACCCCAAACGAAAACACCTCCCTCTCTTCACTTCCACATCTTCACACATGGAGACTCTCACAAACACACGCTGCCCAATACTACAGCATAAGACAAACCATCTCCTAGAAGGAGCCACAATATTATCCTTGTCCTCAGTTTGACCAGGCTTTTCTTTACTTTGCCACTCTTATTATTAAGTTACTAAAGGATTCAGGTCCTTGTCACCAACACATTATCTCCGAGATACATTCTGGAGGCTGAGTCACCTGCCACCCCCCGCCCATCATTAGCCACATTGAAAGAAAGTTCCCTACCTTTCACTGAGGCTTCTCCACAACTGTGCACCTGCAACAGGGAGAAGGAAAATGTGAGGCTTAACCAGGTATTGTTCTCCTGAGGCTTCTCAACTTCTAAACACTCTCTTTCATATGGAATGCTTAGAACTTTAAACACTAGAATTAAAATTCACACAGTGCATACTTTGGACAATTAGTCTACAAAGACTTTCTGAGGATCTACCACATGCAAAACACTTGAATACACATCATGTGAAATGGAATGCCCTAGAATACATGCCTTGGGGATTTTACTGTCGAGCAGGGTGAACAAAATATGCACTTGAGTAAATATGGACTCAAGTAGGTAGTACAGGAACTCTCTAAGAAGTAGAAATCTGGGGCGGGCGCTGTGGCATAGTAGGTTAAGCCTCCATCTCTGGTACCGGCATCCCATATGGGCACCTGTTGAGTGCCAACTGCTCCTCTTCTGATCCAGCTCTCTGCTTATGATCTGGGAAAGCAATGGAAGATGGCCAAAGCGCTTGGGCCCCTGCACCCTTGTGGGAGACGAGGAAAAAGCTCCTGGCTCCTGGCTTCAGATCGGCCCAGCTCCAGCCATTGCGGCCATTTGGGGAGTGAATCTCTCTCCATGTCCCTCCCTCTCTCTGTAACTCTGACTTTCAAATAAATAAATAAATACATCTTTAAAAAAAAAAAAAAGAATTTCATGGACAGAGAAAATGTAGCTGCTGAACAAAGTGCCAATAATAGATGTAGCATGTGAGATGAGGCTTGACTTGAAGCTGACAAAATAAAAACTAAGACAACCTACTTGTGAAAGAAGATTATTATCTACTGTTTAGATGTTTTCAGCTTCTATCCAGGCTCAAGTGAAGTCCACAATCTATATACACCTAGATCTCTTTGACTTTCTAATTCTCCAGTGACCACCTTCATGATCGTGTCTTGATGTAAGATTCCCAACTTTAACAAAGTTCAATATGATTAATGATCATGACAAAATGTTCCATCAAACAAAACGCCAAAGGTCTTCAACAAAAGGCCAAAGAGATCTTCCTTATGTTCGTTAATATCCCAAGTCAAAATCCATGTGATAAATATTCTTAACATTTACTTCCAGGAAATACCTTCTCAAAATTGTTTCTTTGTATTTTTCAGACAATTCGAATTGTGCAATTAATCTGGTTTCCTCTTATACCTTGGTTGCCAATAAGCATGTGGATAAATCTTTTGCTCAATCATAGCTACTATGTCAGTCTTCTGTTTCTTTATTAGTCCTCTTTCACAGGCTTGTGTTTTATGTTCCTTATAAGCTCCTTCAAAATTTGGGAGTTGGGGCCAGCGCCGAGGCTCAATAGGCTAATCCTCTGCCTTGCGGCACCGGCACACTGGGTTCTAGTCCCAGTCAGGGCACCGTATTCTGTCCTGGTTGCCCCTCTTCCAGGCCAGCTCTCTGCTGTGGCCAGGGAGTGCAGTGGAGGATGGCCCAAGTGCTTGGGCCCTGCACCCATGGGGAGACCAGGAGAAGCACCTGGCTGCTGGCTTCAGATCAGCGCGATGCGCCGGCCACAGCACACCAGCCGCGGTGGCCATTGGAAGGTGAACCAATGGCAAAAGGAAGACCTTTCTCTCTGTCTCTCTCTGTCTACTCTGCCGTCAATAAATAAATAAATAAATAAAAATAAATTTGGGAGTTGGGTGGCATATAAAAAGAAAACAACTCAAAAAGACCCATGAAGTTGTGAATAATAGTGAGGTATCAACTCAAGTTGGGGAACTGGATGGACAACATTTTAGAAACATTTACTCCCCTTGTCATATAACATTTTTCTAACAACACTGAGGCCACGAATAAAAAGAAGGTAGAACAGTATGGAACATATGTTTGCTTGCTTACTTGATCATTAGAAATTGGAGGAATGACTATGGTTGATGGAGAAGAGAACAAGGATGTTTCAAATGGTGAGGACAGCGTCTCCGTGATCTCTGAGCATAGACCAGGACAAGGCCACATACAGGGTGGGGAGTCAGAGCAACACTGGAGCTGGGAATGTGCAAGCGACAAGAGGCCAAGCTGAAGATGAGTCAAACCAATAGCCACAAAAGATCTGGCTCACCAGGAGCAGGGGTCAAGGAGAGACACACAAAGAGCGCCCTAAGAATTGACTTTCAGACTTTGCACAGCACTTCCAGAGGCTAAGGTCAAAGATGAAGCTACCTAGGAGACGACAGAATCCAGGCCACCAGAAAGCCAAGCTGTAACGATACAAGGAGGGTGGCTAAAGGACTCGAGTCCATGCGCTACAATCCTTATGGATCCCATCTTCAACAGCAACCTGACTGCACAGAACGTGGCATAAGGACAGTGCGGATTCACAGCAGAGACACCTGCTGAGCCCTCCTACTGTTCACAGGGTAGTAGTGAAGGATGAGAGAAGGAAAAGGTGGTCAAGGACAAGTTGAGGGATGCAAGAGGGGTTTTCTATAGAAGAATTCCCCAAAGGAGTTAATGCAGGGAAACACTCAAGACACCCAACGATAAGGGAGAGGAATCTTTCACAGCTAGCGTAGCTCATACCAGAGACTCACCAAATACACACAAGGGCTCCCGTGGGTTTTACAAAGTAATTCACAAGATAGTACTCTACATTTTAGTTATTTGCCATCTATTTCATAGGAAGCATCTAAGATGATATCACAGATAATTGAGAGCAGTCAAACTCTCAGACATAGAATGGTTGTTGGAGGGGCTGCAGGAAGGAGCAGAGGGACTTACTTTCAATGGGTGCAGGGCTGCAATTGGGAGCTCTGCTGTGCAAGTGTGCACAGTTAACACTGTGCACTTCAACATCTGCTACGAAAGTTTGAAACAAGCAGGATAACTGGGGGCAGAGGTACAATTAAATTCTTAACCATCTAGGTTTAATATATTTAGCCAAAAATGTGGGAAGGAAGCAGAGCCACCCAGTAAGCCCCTGATGACTTCACCGTCCAGCTAACAGCCACCACAGTGTTAGCTGTGGTGGCTGTTAGCTGATTGCAGCCACGGAGTCACCATAATTGCATCAGGATCTAACTTGAAGCTAAATCTGTGCCTTCCTGGGACTAGTTTGCTGCAGTAACTCCTTTCACTAAAAGTTCCCAGAGTCAGGCTCCTGCCAACTATTCCCACATTCAAGTGGGTCTCTGTCCAAAAGACTTAAGACCAGAGGACCAAGCACACGGCAGTATTTCTTCAGTCATGCACCAGGGAGCTTTGGGAAAGCAGGGTAATGAATCCCATTTCTCCTGTTTTTCTCAAGCAGTAGCAACACCGTATTCAGAGCAATGTCACCCCGAGAGAAAGGATGGCCTGTGACACAGTCCTGCCCTATGGGGTCCAGTGTGAGGGCTCCACTTGGCTATAGAGGCTTGCATGTCTGGATCCCCACTGGAAGCGCTACAATGCCGTTGGCACAGAGAGGTACTCAATGCAGCTTGAGCACTGAGTGAACAAACCTCCTGCTGACCCGATTTTCTGTCAGTTGAACAGAGGGGGCTGTGACTGTGGCAAAGACACTTCTTTCTTATGCTTTCGTTTGTCCCTGTACAATCCTGTGTTGTGAGGATGGTTTCTCCCACTTATGTGCATAAAGAAGCTCAGATGGTAGAGCAGACAGAACAATAGTTTCCCAGGGTCTCAAGTCTGAACATCCCTTCATATGGAAAAGGGGTCTTTGCAGGTGTGGGTTGGTTAAGGAAGTGAGATGAGGACATTATCCTGAATTATCCAGATGGGCCCAAACGGCACTCACAGGGTCCTTCCTAGAGGGAGACAGAAGGGGATTTGACAAAGACAAAGGGGAGGTCATGCAAGCACAAAGGCTGGGACTGCAGTGATGCAGCCACAAGCCTAGGGACACCTGCAGTCACCAGACGCTGGAGAGGCGGGCAGCACACCCTTCATCAGAGCCTCCAGAGGGGGGGCTCCCTGCCCACACCTTGACCAGGGCCCAGTGGGCTAATGACTACCAGAACAATGAGAGAACTGTCTCCTGATCCAAGCCAGCAAGTCTGCGGCAATTTGCTGCAGCCACAGCTGACTAACACACTTTACTCTGTGGCTCCTCACCACAAGAAAAGGGAGCAAAGCTGCTCAGGAAGAATTAGACCACTTAGGCCAATGTTCTTTCAACTCTACAACCTTAATTTTTTAAAGGCCTGAATCCTGGCAGTCTGTGAATATAGAACACCCTCATTCCTATGACTATGAAGCCAAGGATGGAACTCCCCAAAGCTGAAGGCCTTTGCAGATCCAGAGACACGAAGTGCAAAGTCTTAACAACTGTTCTTTTCTCTCTTGGCCACTCCCACAGAAATCAAATTTTTTACGCCTGGCCTGGGCTTTCCACATTTGTCTGGATTTTATAAGTTGTACCCCAGACTACAGCCAAATCTGACACACAACTGAAAATCTCAAGACGCCCTGCTTGATTTGGGAGTCGACCTGTTCTACCAAACTGAAGTGGCTGCTATAGCACTTGTAAATGGCTGTCTTCTGAGATCCCTCTGAGGGAGGGCCTAGCGAATGAAGATGTCACAAAGCTCTTTCCAGAAACACAGGCTCTCCTCTCTCACTTATGAACCAAGCAAGCAATATGGCGACCACCATGGACCAATCCACGCGACACTTGCACAAAACCCTCATGCACTGCCAGCCTCAAGTCTTAAGACTTAAACAACCAGGATCATACCAAGTGCCTTTAAGGTGAAAAGTGAGGGAGTTAGGTGTCTGTTCTCTGAAACAGAGAATAGGCAGGTAAAGAGGGGAAGAGAGGGAGAGAAGGAAGGGTGCATCCAAGAACACAATCTAATCTGCAGACTCAAGGAGAGCACAAAGCGCAGGAAAGCAAACGTGTTCACCTTGCCAGAACATTGTCATGACAGAATTAGCTTCAAACCTGGAAACACAGTAATATAAAGCGATCTTTCTGGAAATGGTTTATACCATGATTTAGCTGAAAAACTGTGAAAGCTTCAAACATAAACCAGATTTAAAGAGGATGCACAAGATATCATGGTGATAAATCTGTAACAGCTTACACCCTGGACTCCAGCTCATGTTAGGGAGGGAGGAGACAGCCACCTCCTACAAAGTGGGCCTGTTTTCCCACCACGGCAGGATTGCCAGGCTCTTCTCATGCACATCAGTCCAGACAGACTTCAACCAAAATTATCCCTCCACTCGGGATACAAGTGCTGAGATTAAATTCCCCATTGCAACCTCTCTTGGCTATGTTTGATCAGATTTCTCTTACGACATTAAGGTTCATGGGTCTCAATTATTCCTGTGGGGAGGGAGGGTGGTTTCTTACCATTTACAAAAACTAGGTCAAACATGGTAGAAAAGGCCCCTCCACGTACGGAAAAACTTGACTCAGATTTCTAATATAGTTAAAATACTTAAAAAAAAAATCTTGGACAAATTTTAAAAAATAATTCAAGCTCTCACTTTTAAACAGTGGTTAAAATTAATTCATTTTTAATCATCATCAATTTTATCTTTAAAAATTTATTTGGCCATCACTTGTTTTTAAACCCTGAATTATCTGTTTTCCTTCACTGAAGCAGAGGAAATTTTTATATAAACTGGTCCATTTTTCCAGTGGCCCAGTTTCATCATGTGGGATGTAATAAATATTTAACTGTTATCCTCACTGCGGCCTACTTAAATATCAAAATGGTATTTAAAACAGAACTTAAAGACAAGAGAGAAAGCAGCACACAAATGTTCTTCCCAGGATCAACAGCTATGACTAGAGACCATATAGTCAAATTAATTATTCTACTGAGAAAAGCAAAGTCAGCGCCTACATCATCAATTACTGTGCTACTAACCAAAGAAAAAACTAGTTAATGTGCCTACACAAAGTTCAGAAACTCAAAGTCTAGGAAACTGAAAACCATAAAAATGAAACCTGGCTTTCTTACCTCTTGTTCTAGACAAAACCATATCCTTTATTATCTGCATAATAACACGCCCAAGTATCATGACGGAAATCAGGTGATACACTCTCCACGGAGTCAGTGCAAGGAACCTGCAGCAGAAAAAAACAGAATCAATCATGACTTCACGCGAGTATTTTAATGTGTGCTTTAAAATCAGGTTGACTTCCCGCCACGGAAACAAAACATGCATTCGACAATACTTTCATTTCCAAAACCGCGGGGCCTGAAAGTCAACTCACAGGCACAACAGAATTTTGTCAGCAAAACAAAAGCCCTTGAGCCATGTGTACTTTTGTGCCAGGCTTTCCGCTCTGACCTTTCATTTCAGCAGAGGAGTTGCGATTGTGGTGGGTGTGGCCCAAATATCCCTCCCGGTGCTGGGCTTCTCCCTGCACAGAGGGATGCTGGAACCGGCCTGAGACAGGGTTGTGACGGGCTAAGGAACCGGAGCTGTGGCACCTCCTGACACATGGGTTACAGCAGATGCTCCTGACTCACCGTCCTGGTCCTGCGTCTCAGACCTCCTCTGAACACTCTGCCCTCTCCTAAAAACAGGAGTTAAAGATCCAATCGGCTCCCCCTTTCCTTTTAAGATCACGATCACTTGAGCCACCCGCCTACCTCCTCTCTGGAGAGAAACACACAAGTCTTCACTATGAGCAGCACCCAGACTGCGCAGGACCCTTTCTGCTGCTGTTGGGCCGACAAGGACTGGACCGGCCGAGACGGCACAGGGGGCTCTCAGCCTGGCCACGAGGCTCTCAGAAGCTGAAACCCCTGTGTTACACGATTGGCCAAGCGTACTATTAACTGTGACAACTGTTAAATGCTGGTGGCAAGCTACACGGAGAACGGAGGGACACTTCAACTCTGCCTGTAGGAACTCGTTTTCTCAGCCAGCAGAGGCAGAGCTCACAACATGCAAGCGAGGGACAGGTGCTCTCACAGCAAGCAGGGAGATCACAGAGGGAGGACTGCCTGACAGCAAATCGGGGAGCACCGGGTAAGAGAACTGGGTGGGAGTGGCACTTGACCTTGGTCTGGGAGAACCCATGCAATTCCAAGGAAAATGGAGGCTACTGGAGAGGACACAACACCCACAGATCAGAGACCAGCAAGGAGGAGAGGCCAACTGCAGGCTGAGTGCTCCGTGGTGGCCTTAGCAGCAACGGAAGACAGGAGAGGGCTGGAGACCAGCAGAGGCAGGACAGACTGAGCAGACAGGCGAAGGGCAGGAGTTTGGCCTCTGCACTGACATAGACAGAAAGCCCAAGGTACAGAGAAGGAAAACCAGGTGCCAGTTGGTTTTGGAGGACAAGGAGGAAGCACCACATCTGGCCATCCAGAGGTCATGCATTGTGTGTGGCGGGAAGCAGCTCCATGAGAGACACTGGGAGAAGCTGTGGGTGGAACTCTCACCAGAAGAGGGGCAACCCAAGTTCTAGCACCGAGTTTAACGCTCAGTGCAGGTGTGACCTGGGCCAGTCAAATGAGCACGTAGACTAAGTCCATCTTTTCTTTTGTAAAATGTATTTATTTGAGAGGGAGGGGGAGGAGAAGAGATAGAGAGAGAAAGAGGAAAGGGGGCTCCCATCAGCTGGTTCACTCCCCAAATGCCTGCAGCAGCTGGGCTGGGCCAGGTCAAGGCCAGGAGGCGAGAACTGAGTCCAAGTCTTTTCCAATGTGAGTGGCAGGAACTCCATTACCTGAGACCTGGGGAGTCACTGCTGCCTCCCTGCTCTGCATCAGCAGGAAGCGGGAGTCCAGAGCTGAGGTGAGGTGGCCACCAAGCCATGCACCCCAGTATGGAATGAAAACATCTAACGCAGCACCTTAGCCACCAGGCCAAATACCTGCCCCCAGTTGCAGCCGCTTTTTTTATTATTATTATTATTATTTGACAGATAGAGTTAGACAGTGAGAGAGACAGAGAGGAAGGTCTTCCTTCTGTTGGTTCACTCCCCCAAATGGCTGCAATGGCCGGAGTTACACCAATCCAAAGCCAGGAGCCAGGTGCTTCTCCTGGTCTCCCATGCGGGTACAGGGCCCCAAGCACTTGGGCCATCCTCCACTGCACTCCCGGGCCACAGTAGAGGGCTGGACTGGAAGAGGAGTAGCCGGGACTAGAACCTGGTGCCCATATGGGATGCCGGTGCTGCAGGTGGAGGATTAACCAAGTGAGCCACAGCACCGCCCCCACCCAGCTGCATCCTTCTTAAACAACAATCTGCAACTGCCACCAAGTGGGCTGCCTGGAAAACTTCTAACTTACAGATTCCAAACCCCAGACTCCCCTCCCCAGGTCTTCTGAAGTGCAAGGTCCAATTACTAGTATTTTCATCCAACAAATACTTATTTATGGATTCCCTACACTGGGTCAAGCACTGCACTACCAAAGGGGAACAAATGTGAACAAGCAGCACAGAGAAGGAGCAGACATAACGAAAATCCACAATGCCAACAGCCATGTCTTCAACAGCAAATAATTTGTTTCTCCAGTAAGGGGCCACCACATGCTCTTTTGTTTTTTCAAGATTTATTTATTTGAAAGGCAGAGCAAGAGAGAAAATGAGAGCAATCCATTTACTGGTTCAGTCCCCAAATGGCTACAACAGCCAGGGTTGGGCCAGATTGAAATCAGGGGCCAGGAACTCCATCCTGGTCTCCCACATGGGATGCAGAGACCCAAGCACTTGGGCCATCTCTGGCTGCCTTCTCAGGCACATTAGAAGGAAGCTGCATGTGAAGCCTAGTACTGGGACTCAATTGGCACTCCTAGGCCACAACACTGGCCCCCACACACGCCCTATTTTTAAAGCTATTAACGTTTGTTTGAACTAGGCTGTGTTTTACTGTTTGTTCTGTTTGGCGCCTCCCTCCTCACTATGAGTTTATCATTAATTCCGGCTATTGTTCTCATGTGGGGCTCTCTCAGGTTTCCCCATCTCACACGGAAGTGGCAGTTTTCAAAATTTTTGACAGTGACTATAATAAGAAATTCATTTACACTGATGGACATTTAATGAACTCAAAGTTTCAAAAAATAACGTTTATCCTTATGATTTACAATGCCTTATGATATTTTCCACGGAAATCATGATATGTTTAAATGCTGACCGTGACTCACCCACTGACTCAGGGCCCACCAGCGAGCTGTAGCCCAGAGTTAGGCTCACATGCATCAGGGGGATCTAGAAATGTTAGTGCTATGGTTTGAGCGGGACTTGATCTCAAACTCAAACAGACAGTTAAACCCCAGAAGTCCTAAGTCAACAGTACAAAGAGGCTGGAAATTCAATCCAACTACAGTTATTAGGAGCTGGGCCTCATGGTAGGTTCTTGGGCCACTGGGGCCAAGGGTTGTTATGAGATGGGCTCAACTGCTCACTCCACTTCCTGGCTTGCCGTGTGATCCTTCCTCCCTGATACACCTTGCCACCCTTATCAGAGGCCCAACCAGCGGGGCTGCCCACTTTTGAACTTGAACCCCCAAAACTAGGGGCTAAATAAGCCTTTTCTCTTTACAAAGTTAGTATTCTCAGGCATCGTGTGGTGGTGATGAAAAGTTGCTAATACAGTCAGATGAGTAGGCTTCGTTAGAATGGCCTCCTTTTTCAGAGTTGGACAAAGCCCTAGGAGAGAGATGGAAAGTTTTCTCAAGTTTAAAGGTGTTTAGAACTAGACAGAAAGCCATTTCAGTATCTTCTAAAAAGAAAAAAAAATTGAAGCACTGAAGGACATTAGTTATTCTCTTGTTGGAAGTTACAAACTTCCAGAAAGAAATTAATGCCAGGGCTTTGCTTCACAGACCCGGTTACCAAGCCCCTTTGGAGCAGTTGCAAAGGGCACTCAGGCTGCCCCTCCACGTCCTGGGCCAGGATCCAGCTGGCATCTCAGCCAAGGTCTCGCTAGTCAGTGAGGCTCCTCCTCAGCTGCGCAGAAACACCAGCACTGCTTGGGAAGGGAAGGCTGCAACTGCATGGGCTTTCATCGCTGTTTCTTTGTAGGTTAGCATCTTTTAACCCCAGGAGCGAAGTAGAGAAATGCTTGAGAAATGAATCCCCAACGTGAATTACAACACAATTTGTAGTTAGACAAATCTAGGCATATTTGTTATTTTAATCATTTATATTATTTTACATAATTTGTCTGTGGATCTACTTTAAAATAGGTAGCTGAGTAATTAAGACTTGTGATTTGGGAAGTGAACCAGTGGACAGAAGCGCTCTCTCTCTCTCTCCCTCACCCCTTTCAAATAAAATGGAAATAAATGAAAGGGATTTATTTTTCGCCTCCAGCGAAATGAGTTCCTGCCAGGAGGCACAGTGCCTGAGGACCGGCATCTGCTCTGGTGACAGCAGCAGCCAGTAGCACTCACTGCCTGGTGATGAATCCTCCAGAGGCCCCTCCCTCCTGCTGCAGGGATTCTTGGGATCACACCAAAAATGGCCACCTCCCCTCACCACGTCTGGATGCACCGAGAGATGCAGCTCATCAGAAAGGCAGGGCTGATGCTGGCTTCTCTCTTTATTCGTCGACTTTCCCCGACTATCCTCTCTAGATAGCTTAGCTGGCTTTCTTCATTCCTTTCTCTTTCTTGGCTGATTAAGAAGTCAGTAATCTGAACGAATCTAATGTTCCCTGCTGTGTTATCTTACTGACTCTCGAGCTGCCCATCTCTGTTGTTGGGGCAATATTCAGGTAGGCTCCCTAGAAGCGTGGGGACAATGTGGGTAATCTTTGCTAAGACGTACTGTAAAGGGACATTGACAACATGAGATTCACAAATGCAGTTTAAAGTGTTCAAGAAAGTATAATTCAACTTTTCATTGAAACTAGTCATTCACCAAAGACTCTCTTGAAAATGGCTGTTAATATTTCCTATGTTGATAAAGCAAGGTTTTCTCAGCGAACATCGAAAGTGCAAAGAAAAATGAGGGTTTGTAATACACAAAATGGAAACTTATTCTTTACAAAGCAGGTGAACAAAATTGTTTCTCATCACTCTTTACGTGAAAGCTGTCTCACAGGACATCCCTGAACGATCCCTGCCTACCGGACATGGGGGATCCTGATGCCGGGACTCTGCAGTAGAGGCTGTACAATCGCCAAGCTGGGCAGAGCTTTGGGGTCCTCAGGGTGACACCTTCATCAGCTCCACACATCCCCAGGTCCACCCCTACCGCCATCTCGTACCTGGAAGTGCCCCATTTCTTGAAGCATCCCATTCTCTGCAGGATCCTATCATTACTGTTTTCATTCCATCCCCAGGCATCTGTCAGACACCAGGCTAGTCGCTGGGAGAAGCCTTGTCTGCCCCAGTGAAACTGGGAAAGCAGACAGGTAACCAACCATGTTTAGGCATAGCACGGTTGCAAATGGTGTGGGAGCAGAAAAGAGAGGGGAGAATTGCTTGAGAACAAAGAAGGGTCTTGGGCGCAGGTGGCATCTAAACTCTCACTGCCCAAGGAAGTCAGATCCAGCCAGGAGAACAGACAGATGCACTAAAAGCTGGGTACAGTGTACCCAAAAGGGAGTCCAGGAGAGGAACGGGCTAGAGGCTAAGCGTTCAGAAGTCCACTCTTAACCTTTGCCTATACCTGGCGGCAATAGTTCTGCCCTGCAGAACCAAACTCCAGATGAATAACATAACTCATGTTCAGTGAAGAGAGGCATGGTTCTAAGAGTCTTGTATGTTTTCACTCACTGGATCCTTGTAACAATCCCACGATGGAGGTGCTATCGTCACCCCCATTTTACAGGTGAGCAAAGGAAGGCTAAAAAACTTGTGCTGGCTCCACAGCAGATGGGCCCTGGATGTGAGTCCGGGGAACACGACTCCCAGCTGGCTTTCTTACCATTCACAATGCCTTCTGGACACAAGTATCTGCCTCTTTATCTGCCTGCTATCACATGGAAAGAGCTAGAAGAACTGTCCCCAATGTCTAAGGGTGCATCCATGTTGAATAGCAAACTGACATAAGGGATTTCAGGAACCCTCCTCAAAGACACCAGCAGCTGCCACCACAGCTGCAGAACCTGGGGGCTATGACCAGGCTTCCGGAAGTGTTGGCCCCAGGACAAGCACCCTGGTTCCTCCCACTCTTCCCGAGGCGCCCATCCTCCTGCCAGACTCCAGGTGCCCACACCAATGGCACCAAACGTGCCCCCTGGGCACCTGGTCTGTACAGAGTGGGGAACCTCGAGGGCCCTTAAGCCCTCTGTTTTGGACTTCATAGCTGCACTAAGATTTTTTTTTTCTTCTTCAGTGTATAAACTATTCTTAGAGCAGTTTTAGGTTTACAGAAAAATCCCCATAGATTCCCCTATTATTAGAATCTTCATTATTAGTATTTTATTAGTTCCAATTATGAGTACATAGACATCTGTCACCATTGATGACCCAATATGGATACTATTAACTTAATATTAATCAAGTTCATAGCTTACAATAGGCTTCACTCTTTTTGTTGGACAGCCCTATGACTCTGACAAAGGCACAGAGTCATGCAGCTACCATGACAGTGCCACACAGAAGAGTGTCCCTGCTCTAAAAATCCCCTGTGCTCCACCTGTTCATTCCGCCCTCTCCTGAGTCCCTGGCGGCCACTCATCATGTCAGTCTGCTTAGTTCTGCCTTTTCCAGAACATCACATTGTTTGAATCACACAGCTTGCTTTTTCTGACGAGCCCCTTTCACTCAACAAAACACATGGAGGCTCCCTCAGTGTTGTGTTTGTGTCCTGCTAGACAACTGTTGTGATCATTGAATAATACCCCATCGTAGGAGACACAAACATCTACCCAGTCACACACTGAAGGACATCAGGGTCACTTCCAGCTTTTGGCAATTATAAATACAGCTGCTACAAAACTGATGTGCAGGATTTTGTGTGGACTTAAGTTTTCAACCCATCTCAGCAGTTCTTTTTAACAGGTCTATCATCATGCTGGCTCAAGTTGAATTTATAGGCAGTTAAAAAAATTGAGGGTTCTATTTTTGAGATGTGATTTTTAAATCTAAATCTGTCCTATTACACATGTTCTTATTGGACGTGATCCATCACTCAAACCAGTGGACCCTAAGGGTGCCATCAATCACCTCTCTCCTCTTGCCCAGCTTCAAGACACCCCCACATCTGACACCTGACTGCCGTCAGTCCTCACTCACTCAACTGAACAACTTTGATCAGCACTGGAATCCTGCCACTGGCCATGACCAGAGTGACCCAGGTTTATCAGCATTTCATGAATGTAGCAGATCACCTCGTTGGCCATTATATTCCTGTCCCTGTCACCCCATTCCATCCGCAAGGACATCATGAGAGATTTTCTTAAGTCCTTTGATGAAACTCACTGCACTACTAATGTCTAAGCATCTGTAAGGGTGGATTTGCTTGGCTGCTGCTGAGTTACTCTGAGGCATGTGTAAGTTCTCTGCAGGAGAGCAAAACACCACTAAGGCCCTGCCAAAGAATCATGGAACACAGCCTGAATCGACCACGAGGCGACTGCTGATCTGCCCATTCAGAGCCGACAACAATGTGTGGCCACCTCTTAGCCCCTTGGAGGCAGCCAAGAACAGTGTCAAGGAGGGGACTGACAGGAGCTGGGACTGGGGCCAGCGCCATGGCGCAGCGGGTTAAAGCCCTGGCCTGAAGCGCCGGCATCCTATATGGGCACCGGTTCTAATCCTGGCTGCCTCCTCTTCTGATCTAGCTCTCTGCTATGGCCTGGGAAGGCAGTGGAAGATGGCCCAAGTCCTTGGGGCCCTGCACCCACATGGGAGACTAGGAAGCTCCTCCTGGCTCCTGGCTTTGAAACAGCTCAGATCCGGCCGCTCCGGCCATCTCGGGAGTGAACCAGCGGATGGAAGACTTCTCTGTCTCTACGTCTCTCTGTAACTGTCTTTAAAAAAAAAAGAAGTTGGGACTGCACAGGAGCTGAGTATCCCAGGTAATACTCAAGCATCCTTGCCCACTTCACCCACAAAAGAAATTCAAAGGTGGGGCCAGTGTTGTAATAAAGCAGGTTAAGCTGCCACCTATGACAATGGTGTACCATATGAGCATAGATTCGAGTCCCTGCTGCTCCACTTCCAACGCAGCTCCCTGCTAATGCACCTGGGAAAGCAGTGGAAGATGCCAAGTGTGTGGGTCCCTGCCACCCTCACGGGAGACCTGGATGTAGTTCCAGGCTCTTGGCTTCAGCCTAGTCATTTGGGGAGATGATCAGTAGATAGAAGATCTGTCTCTCTTTCAGTCCCTGACACTCTTTCAAATAAATAAATTCAAAAAGAAATTAATTCAAAGGTGAAATTATTAAGCATGAATTCCCAGTGCAGGGCCTTTTGACCTTCAGGTCCTGTGCATCTGCAGAGGGCCTCACCCATTGAGCAGGCCCTGCCCTCAGTGGGAGTCACATCACAGCAGCCAAAAAGAGCTTCTTCTCTTCACAATGGTTTTTAGTTTAAAAAAATAATAATAACAATAAGACCACTGAATCTTGTCTTTATCTAATGTCAGTCTAGGGACTCATGACCACATCAACAGATCTTAAGACTAAGAAAACTCAGAAATAACATTTCCAACAATTCCTGTCTTTAATTATCAGAAACATTTCTATAGATTAATGGATTTCTTTTAACCAATTAAAACCAAGAAAAATAATGTCTTTTTAAATTAAATTATCACTGGTTCACTAAGTTACCTGCCCTTTCAGCTGGCACAGGATGTAACTTTCATCTGACAAAGAATATTCCAAATTCTGGAAACCAAGACAAGCAAACAGTATATAGGACAATTACAATATACATATCACGAAAGGAAAACATTGTAGCTGACAACTATATATAAATATATGAAATTATATGGGTTTAATAATACCCTGCTCGTCTCATAACGACGTGCTGCATGGCTTAGCTGCTTCTGGAAGGTACGGTTCTGTAAATCACCATAGGCCTCTCCTTGTAGACAGTGTGACCTACTTCTCCACCTCAGTGTAATGACTGCTGTAAAAACACCCCACACTATCCAGGTGACTCACGTCTACCTTGTGATTACCACAGCCCACACAGATTTCTAGCCATGCTTGTATCTGACTCATCTTCCTACTGGGTAAATCTGTCTGTGTGCTCTTTTCTTACTATTTTCTATGTCCCCTACACCTTCCTCTATTCCTTTCACAGATTCAGCAACATTATTTTTTATCTGAATCTGGTGTTCAAGTAACCAGATGGCTTATCCACCTAGTAGTGTTAGGATACTTTATGGGACCCATCTCTGCTCCATTATCTAGGTCAGCTAAGAGAGAATACTCATCCCATATGCTCAGAGACAAAGGAGACCAGGGTAAGATCCAGACAAAGCCTCACCCTCCAATCATGGCCAAAAGAAGGGACCTGGGAAATCCCCAGATGATTTCCATTTCAAATGCACTACGATTTTAGCAAGAAATTTTTCCTATAAAAGTATAGATTGTGACTAATATCAAAGTTAGTCTGTGCTTGCTGCTGACAACTGAGTGTGATAGCACTTACTCCACAACACTCAACAAGGACACCGACAGGCTGGGGAGTGAAGTTACCCTCAGGGAACCCCATCACCTTAGCTTCCTGGGTGGATCATTCGACCCGGCAAGGCCACAGCTCTTCCTTGACGCTTTACTGAATACACAGAAGGGGCCGTGGATGTGGCTGCTCCAGGCAGGAACCTGTGCCTCTTAGCAACAGAGGAACGCACAGCGAGATGGCCAAGCTGTCCAGAGTGAGGACAGGCACTGGGCTTTGTGGGCAATTTAATGATGAAAATTAAGGTGACAATACTGCAGTAACCTTCTGTAGATCTCCGTTCAGTGGCTAATGACAAAAAAATTGACTAGTTGTATATCCATTTGACAAAACCTAATTTTCCGTGACACCATGATGTGTTTTGCAAATTAAATAGTTCAATAGGATACATTTTTTTATAAGGAAAGAAAAAATAGTTCACCAAAATAAACACAAACATAGATTAAAAAAAAAATAACCAAATCACTAACTTCTTTGGTTAAGGATAAAACAAACAAGACTTGGGTTTTTCCTGAGGTAAAATCCTGACCCTTGTTTGTGGGTAAAGAGCAATCTACTCTGTGAATGGTGGCAACAGCCAAGGCAGAATTTTGTTGGTTGGCTGGTTTGATTTTGATCTTCAAATAAAGAAGGTCTATGGATAAAAGCACCTGAAGCCCTCAGAGTTCTGATGTCAGAACTGATCTGCATTATTTGCTTTGTGACTTCTTCAAAACAGAGATATAAAAATGGGTTTTCATTGTTTTCTTTCACTGATATAACTGCAGACTTATATGCAGCCAGAAAGTGTCCTTAATACGTACTGGCTTTACTAATGTGACAGTGGCTCAAGTCATAAAGAAGAGTATCATACGGCATAGTGGTCAACCAAACACTAAAGCCCACATCATCACATTTTGCTGGGAAAAATGATCATTCAAAGAATCAGGCTCATGGGCACCCATCTGCCTTCATATTGCAAAATTTTGAATTTCAACTAAGGTTGGCTTTCATTTTTCCTGGTCTTTTATACAGATCCTGCAAAATTGGTGACCAGAGATGCTGTGTGAAATTAACTTATCCAAGGAAGGGAAATGGAGCTTCTCCAGCCATCTGAATTATAATGTGCATCTCATTTTCAGATCTGGGAGAAATAAGTATGCACATGGTTCTTTAAAACCAACTAAACAGGCAGTGCAAAATAATTTGGAAAGAAGAAGGTAATAACATGGAACAGAATAAGGACTCAATTACAAATGAGACATTAAGTGAAATTCAAAAGGCTCCTTTCTAAAGGTCCTTCTTTAGCTATGATAACCAGGAGAGTGAATCAGAAGAGTGAGAAAAGAGGGGACAGACACATGGCTTCTTTCTTCAGAGACTAGAAATTCTGGAAGAATCCACGGACAGGGAAACGCTGGTGGCAGCAGTCAGCAGGAATCCGCTGCAGAGGAGAGAAACAGGCGGGATCCAGTCCAAACAGGTGATAATCCAGTGAATTCAGGGAATGTGCCCAGGTCAGCAAGGCGGGGCGCTGGACAGACCAGGCAGCACGGAGGAGCAGCGGGGAGTCCGCATTCTGTTTGTACACTTGAGCCCACAGAGTGGGAGAAGCCAAGGGCATGGCTGGAGTGGAACCAAGTCCATCTGAGGTCAAGGCAAAATGCAACTGGGCATGCTTGACTCTGCTGCCTGGCATTGAAATTAGGAGAAAAAAATTACTGACAGGTCAGAAGTCCCTCAGGACAGGGCAGCAGCTTCTTAGCTCCATTTCATATATAAATTGAATATCTGCCCTTTCACAATTGCCTGACCTGTTACAGCAGGGAAGGGGACTTCCAAGCCAGCAGGTGAGTCAACTTCTGTAGGCCACTCCAGCAGAGTTACAAGCAAGCTAAGCACTAACTACTACACTCAGTCATAGGAAGAAAAAAGAATATGATCAGATAAAAGCCACGCAGGGCCACACAGCAAGCGGTGGTAAGAAGGGAATAAGGGGCGAGAGGGAGGAGAGAAGCAAAAGCAAATAGATTCACGAAGATCAGGCAGCTGTGGGACTGGCAGCCCAGTTAGTTTCTTCCTATGCAAACGGCAAAGAGCTATTCTGTGTCTTCCCAGCAGGAGCTTATGGTATGTATCTGGGGCCCAAATCGCAGCTGCACGAAGAGGCTATCATGGCCAGTGGGAAACAGCTCCACATCCTCTGCCCCAGCATTTCCATCTTTAAATTGAGGCATTCATGGGGCCCACGCTGTGGCGTAGCTGGTGAAGCCACCGCCTGCAGTGCCAGCATCCTATATGGGCGCTGATTCGAGTCCTGGCTGCTCCACTTCCAATCCAGTTCTCAGCTGTGGCCTGGGAGGGCAGTGGAAGAGTGGAAGATGGCCCAAGTCCTTGGGCCCCTGCACCCGCACGTAAGACCTGGAGAAGGCTCCTGGGTCCTGGTTTCAGATCGGCACAGGTCCAGCCATTGTGGCCATCTAGGGAGTGAACCAGCAGATGGAAGATTCTCTCTCTGTCTCTCTCTGCTTTGGCCTCTCTGTAACTCTGCCTTTCAAATAAATAATTTTTAAAAATAAATAACTAAATTGAGGCATTGAGTACATAAGTCCTTCCCCTAACTACCTTAGATTACTTGAGACACTTTCAAAGATTACATATCCTCAGGCCCCAATCTCGATCTGGTAGGTGAGAATTCTAAGGGGTGCAGGAATCCACACACTAATATGCAGGATTATGAACCACTGGGCTCTCAGCTAACCTTCCAACAGTCCATAAGCCTAGCTCTATAGAAATGCACACACCATGGCCTCTGTCCACTTGGGCCGCTCCAGCAAAATACCACATAACAGAAATGTATTTCTCACCATTGTGGAATCTGGGAAACTTGTCTTCAAGGCCCCAGCAGATCCTGTGTCTGGTTCACAGACGGCAACTTCTCCCTGTGTCCTCACTTGGGGAAAGGGACAAGGGGTAGCTCTTTGGCCTCTTATAAGAGCATTAGTCCACCACAAAGGCTGCACCTCCCAAACACCCGCCTCCTAACACTATCACATTGCAGATTAGGCATTGGAGTTGGGGGAGACAAGGACTTTCAGATCATTGCAACCGGGCCCAAGGCACAGTAGTGACAGGTGCCCGAGAGGCTTCTAAGAACAGCTCTTGGGTGGGAGGGAAGAGAACAGGAACACACTAATGAATTAAACAAACATTGACAGACCTGCCTAAAAGAAAAATAGGCAAGAAGGATTTACTTAATGCTGGGTATTTTCACATTTCTATGTCAATGAATGTTCCTAAATAACATGATGACTTTAGATATGCAGAAATTACATCTCCATAAATAGTGCAGTTAGATCAATGTGTCTAAATCTGCAGCCTATAGCTCAGAGTCAGGATGTAAACCTGAGTCTCTTAGATGCATGGCTGTAAATACAGAGGCTCTGTGGGGCCCCTTGGCATCTTGCTTTAACCAATCAATCTTAAAGTACCAGACTGTTCTAAAGAGGAGAATTGAAAAAGCTATTGTTATGTTGGCTCCAACCATTTAAATCCCCACTCAGCTGTGGTCAATCACTCATGAGTTCATGTCTATGGTCTAAGAGCCCATTCCATTGTACCAGACCCTGTACTGTATCCCAAAAAGGAATTTAGCCGCTTCGTAGCTCCAAGGCTGAGGGCAGTGCCACAGCTATGGGAGGTCCTCCTGCTTCTCCATCTCTTCCACTCAAAAAACACCAAGGATGCAAAGAACTGGACTTTGGTCCATAGGCATCTATATGGCGCCCACTCTCGCCTTGGTTGTGTGCTCAACTGTTGTGCCTGGTCCTCCACCCCAACCCTCCCTGCTTTCTTGCTGGAAGCCCTGACAGGCATCCACTCCCCTACTGCAGGTGAATGAACTTCGGCCACACCCTAACAATCCACTGTCCGAGATCATGGCCACAAACAGATGGACCCACCGTGACAACCATTCCTTGCCAAGTTCCTAGATTCAATAATTTCATACTGCCCTGACCCTCCCTCTCCTGGTCTACACTCTTCCAGACCAGGCCTAAGACCCTTACACTTGAGCCAAGTGTATAAGTTTGCTAATACAAAATATCATAGACTAGGCAGTTTAAACAACAGAAATTTATTTTCTCGCAGTTCTGCAGGTTAGAAGTTCAAGAACAAGGGGTCAAAAGGCTGGGTTTCTCCTGAGGCTTCTCTCCTTGGCTTGTAGATGGCCCCACCTTCTTGTGGCCCTCATGGGGTCTTTCCTCTGTGCATGTGCATGCTGGCCTCGCTCTCTGCTTATAGGGACCCCACTCATATCAGACCAGGGCCACTCGTTTAACCTTAACTATCTCTTTAAAGGTCCTATCTTCACAATACAGTCACATTCTGAGGTGGACTAGGGGTTGGGACTTCAAAATCTGAATTGCAGGGGAACCATTACAGCCTAGGACACCAAGTATCTGAACCATTCAGCCGTTTGCTCCAAAGTCTACTTCTTAAGATTTATATAAAGGCCAGCACTGTGGCTCACTTGGCTAATCTTCCACCTGCGGCGCTGGCACCCCCGGTTCTAGCCCCAGTTGGGGTGCCAGGTTCTAGTCCCAGTTGCTCCTCTTCCAGTCCAGCTCTCTGCTGTGGCCCAGGAGGGCAGCGGAGGATGGCCCAAGTGCTTGGGCCCTGCACCTGCATGGGAGACCAGGAGGAAGTACCTGGCTCCTGGCTTCGGATCGGCACAGCGCCAGCTATAGCAGCCATTAGGGGGGAGTGAACCAACAGAAGGAAGACCTTTCTCTCCGTCTCTCACTGTCTATAATTCTCTCTGTGTCTATCTCTCTCACTGTCTAACTCTGCCTGGCAAAAAATAAATATTTATATAAAAATTTATATAATTACTTATTTATTTGAAAGGCAGAATAAGACTGTGTGTGTGCGTGTGTGAGAGAGAGAGACCATTATCCTTCATTGCTGGTTCACTTCCTAAATGGCTGTAATAGCCAGGACTGGGCTACATCAAAGCCAGGAACCAGGAACTCCATCCTGGCCTCTCTGTCTTGCAGACAGGCTGGCTCCAAGGTGGATTGACTGCCAGGTGGACCGTCTCCCAAAGTGGGCTGCCCTCCCAGAGTGGGCTGTCCTCCCAGGTGGACTGTCTCCCAGAGTGGGCTGCCCTCCCAGGTGGACTGTCTCCCAGAGTGGGCTGCCCTCCCAGGTGGACTGTCTCCCAGAGTGGGCTGTCCTCCCGGTGAACTGTCTCCCAGGGGGGGCTGTCCTCTCAGGGTGGGTGTTCTCAAGGTGGGCTGTCCTCCCAGGGTGGGCTGTCTTCCCGAGTGGGCTGTCTCCCAGTGTGGGCTGTCCTCCCGGGTGGACTGTCTCCCAGGGGGGGCTGTCCCCCAGGGTGGGTGTTCTCAAGGTGGGCTGTCCTCCCAGGGTAGGTATCTCCAAGGTGGGCTGTCAGGCCAGTTATTCTGGCATTGCCCATTTTGACAAATGGGGAAACTAAAACACAGAAAGACAAATCTTTGAAGAGGGATCGTCCAGTTAGACCCCTGTTGACCTTTTTCCAGAAACTCCTACTCCCGAACACACATGTGCACATATACATACCCATACACATCAGCACGCATGTGATTGTACTGACCTGCCTCCTTGAATATTTATAACTACTACACTTTAGTCCAAAAAACATTTGAGAAAGCTTAAATATCTATGGTAACACAAAATAAATCCCTAAAAAATAAAGAAATTGAGCAAAGGGAAAATAAAACAAAAATAAGATGACTCAACCTGAAGTTTAGCCCACAAGAATCAAACCATGGGTTGAAATTCAAGAACAATTTGGTTCTGAGATGTCCCTCCAGGGGATGAACTTGAGTCTTCACCATCAAAGGAATTTTTTAACCCAAAAACCATGAAACTTTACAGATCTTCTTCGAAAGAATCAGTCAACAAAACGCAGCAAGGGTACAAAAGCGAATGTCACAGAAGATGCCTACGAACACTCTGAAAGGCAGAGAGCCATAATAATGAACTGCACAGAAATACCACCCTGACTTGTGAAAGGGCAACCTCATAGGATGTTTGTTTTCAATGTTTGCCAAGAATGAGTTGTAAAGCAGGAAGAGCTAGAGAAATGTGGTTAGAAGTGTTCTAACAGGGAACAAAGCCACCCCTTTCAAAGCCCACTGCTGTCAAACTCAACACACGTTTGCTAGAAAGGACTACCTTTACACAACAGGTGTGCCCGCTCCCTGTGCCTTTGTGTGCACACACATGCAGCTCATGATGATACAAACAACCCTTACAGCTTTCTCTAATTAAACAAGCGGGACAAAGCCCTCCCTGAGCACTGGCTCTGCTTAAGCTCCAACGGAAAACACACATCTCTCCTGATAATTCCATCCGGAATCTCCAGTGCCCTACTAACTCTCTAGACAAGACAGACAAAGCCTATGAAAAACAACACAGGGAGCAAGAACAAAAGAATGCATGACAAGGAAACATGACAGGTTCTCATTAAGTTCCGCAAACCTGTAGGGCAGCTTTAGCATTTGTAACACTTGATGTTAAACACGAACAATAAAAGATCTTGCCTCAGTTCAACCAGTGACTCCAGTTCACTGTTAGCATCATGAACCTGGGAGAGTCTACATTTCAATCAGATGCCTACAACCCAATCAGATAAGAGAATGGAAGTAAAACTGCTCACAAATAAAGACAAAGAAATTCCCTAGATCAAGCACACCATCCTTTAAAGATACCCCAATCACCATCACCACTTCAGATCCATCATGCCCAAAGGAATTGACTGTTCTGACAAATGAAACCTGGACTGATTGGCAAAAGGCATCTGCTTTCTAAAGCACAGCAAAGGCACAACAGCGAGCTCCTGCCTGAACACACACAGTGGTGGGTCTCAGTGCACAGTGCACAGTGCACAGTGGTGGTTCTCAGCAGCAACGCAGCGATGAAAACTCAACCCTCCTATCGAAATAGGTTCCCCTGCTCCCCCACTGTAGCAGTTCTTTCATAACACCTTGCTCGATTCCCACTCGTATTTCTAAAAGGTCACAGGAAATGTATGCTATAAAAAAACTATGCATGAATTCTTAAAATCTTTGTACCCAGATCAATGTACTCTGTAACTTATTTTCTATGAACTTTGTGAAGTATTTGTATGTCTGCTTGCCTGGTCATTTCTTCCCACTGGGCCTTCACCATCAACAACTACAAGCTCTCTCCTAGTTAACATCATCTTCCTGGCACTAGTCACTGCCTAGCCAACAGCAGGTGCTCACCCAATACTTTTCTTGTGATGTTGCTCATTCAATGTTTTTTGAATGAATGATTCTGTTAATATACTTAATTAATCATGCACACAATCTATGTAACTATGAATTGTGAATTCCCTAAAGCACACTGTCCTAACAGTCACAGTTTGCTCAAATAAAAAAAGTATGAGTAGTAGCAAAATTTCTACCATTTCTGAAGATTTTCTGGAAGCAATGGATAATATAATGTTCTCTGGATCTTGGCTTAGACTAAATTTCATTTCTTATTTATCAGAAGACCTAGCTTCTGACAATCCATTTGTCTTAGTCTGTTTTCTGTTGCTAAGGTACTATATACTACAAACTGGGTAAGTTATAAAGAATGGGGCTATTTAACTCATGATTCTGGTTCAAGGTCAAAGAGCCTCATCTGGTGATGGCTTTCCTGCTGGCAGAGTCCCATAGCAGCACAGGGCATCACATGGCTAGGGACAGGAAAGGCAGGTGAGAGACCGGCCCAAACTGGCTTTCACAACAGACACACTATGGAGATAACCCATTAACCCAATCATTGATGACTCCATTAATCACACAGATGGACTGATCCACTAAGACAGACTAAGCCTTGACCATGTCTTTAAAATGCCACCTCCTAAAATGTCATAATGGGGATCAAATTTCAATGTGAGTTTCAGAAGGGAGAAACCACATTCAACTTTAGCACCCTTAAAAGCCAGTCTGGGGGCTAGCATTGTGGTGTAGCAGGTAAAGCTGCCACCTGCAGTGCCAACATCCCATCCCATAATCCTGGCTGCTCCACTTCTGATCCGGCTTTCTGCTATGGCCTGGGAAAGTAGTAGATGACCCAAGTCCTTTGTCCTCCATACCTACATGGAAATCTGGAAGAAGCTCCTGGCTCTTGGCTTCAGATTGGTGCAGTTCTGGCCATTGCAGCCATCTGGGGAGTGAACCAGTTGGTGGAAGACCTCTCTCTCTCTCTCTCTCTCTCTGCCTCTGCCTCTCTGTAACGCTTTCAAACAAATAAATAAATAAAAAAGTCAGTCTGTTGCTCCAATTTTATCCTGTACTAAAGCCAGGTTGCAATGATGTGATTAGACTGGCCAAAAAGAACAGTGAGGTAGACATTTGGCCTGGAGATTAAGACACCTGCGTCTTACATCAAAATGCTTGGGTGTGATTCCTGATGCTAGCTCCTAGCTCCAGCTCCCTGCTGATGAGGTCTCTAGGAGGCAATGGTGATACCTTAAGTAACTGAGTTCCTGCCACCCACATGAGGGATCTCAACTGAGCTCCTGTGGACATTTGTGGATCGAAACAGCAGATGGGATCTCTCTCCCTCTTCCTCTCAAATAAAAAGTTTTAGAAGACAGAATGGGTGCTGTCACTGTAGCACTGCAGATTAAGCCACCATGAGGGATGGCAGCTTTCCATCTGAGTCTTGGTTCAAGTCTCAGCTGCTCCAATTCCAATCCACCTCTCTACAAATGCACCTGGGAAAAGCAATAGAAGATAGCCCAAGTGCTTGGGTCCCTGTCACCTACATGTGAGATCTGGATGAAGCTTCTGGCTCCTGACCCAGCCCTGGCCATTGCAATCATTTGAGGAATGAGCCAGTGGATTAAAGATCTCTCTTTTAACTCTGCCTGTCAAATAAATAAATAAATCTTTAAATTAAAAAAAGAAAAGAGGGTGCCTTGCTGATTCAGGCATCCTCATCACCAAAGGAGGCACAGATGTACTTCCCTCAAATCTCAGCAGCTATGACCACTTGGAAAGCCACATCAACACTGCGTGCATGTGTAGGCTACTTTCTAGACATCTGGTAGCTCTTCTAAACAAAAGCCAAAGATCAAGCTGGACATTTGGCACAGCAGTTGTCACTTGGGATGCCAGCACTCCATATCAGACTGCCTTTTTTCAAGTCCCACCTATGCTTCTGGTTCCAATTTCCTGCTAATGCACACCCTGGGAGGCAGCAATGATCCAAGTACTTGAGTTCCAGGTTCCTGGCTTTGGCCTGGCCCACCCTTGGCTGTGGCAGGCATTTGAGAAGTGAACCAGTGAATGGAAGATCTCTCTCCATCTGTCTGGCTTTCAAATAAAATGAAAATAAATATTTATTTAATTCAAACATCATTAACATTTCACGGAGTGTAGCCGTAGAAAGGCTGCTGTCTATAGCCATGCTTATCACGCTATAGGCACACAGCAAACATGAACCAGGTCACGGTCTCATAAGCCTTAAAGTATTCACCTGTATATACCAAGCAAAAGTCCCACATTGCAGAGATTCCACATCAGATGGGCAGCATCAGATAAAAGCCAGCAGGTACACAGAATCAAATCTTGGCCATACACGGCATTAATATTAAAATGTACTTTTTAGCAATATCGAATGATATTACTAAAACTCAAAGTTTATCCAGAAACCCAATTTCTTTTTTGAAAAGTAGAAGCCATTGGTCACTACCACCAGTGAGTTAAAAGAACAGAAAGCTAGAGGTAGGTCTTTGACACGGCAGTTAAGATGCCACTAGGGATGCCCACATCCTATATAAGATTGCCTGGGTTTGAGTCCTGGCTCTGCTTTCAATTCCAACTCTCTACTAGCGTGTACCTGAGAGGCAGCAGGTGACAGTTCAAGCACTCGAGTCCCTGCCCCCCATGTGGGACACCCAGACTGAGGTCCAAGACTACTGGCTTTGTCCTTGTCCAGCCCTAACTGTTGAGAATATTTAGGGAGGGAACCAGATGATGCAAGATCTCTTTCAGTCTGTCCCTATCTCTGTCTCTCTCCCTTGCAAATAAGTAAACAAATAATTTTTTTAAGTAACAGAAAAACAAACTTTAGGTCATATTTTTAATTTCCTATCATATTTTAAAATCTATTCTGGCCAGCACCGTGGCTCAATAGGCTAATCCTCCACCTTGCAGCGCCGGCACACCAGGTTCTAGTCCCAGTCGGGGTACCGGATTCTGTCCCAGTTGCCCCTCTTCCAGGCCAGCTCTCTGCTGTGGCCCGAGATTGCAGTGGAGGATGGCCCAAGTGCTTGTGCCCTGCACCCCATGGGAGACCAGGAGAAGCACCTGGCTCCTGCCATCGGATCAGCGCAGTGTGCCGGCCGCAGCGTGCTGGCCGGGGGCGGACATTGGAGGGTGAACCAATGGCAAAAGGAAGACCTTTCTGTCTCATTCTCTCTCACTGTCCACTCTGCCTGTAAATAAATAAATAAATAAATAATCTATTCTAAGATTAGGCCAGCACCGCGGCTCAGTAGGCTAATCCTCCGCCTTGTGGTGCCAGCACACCAGGTTCTAGTCCCAGTCGGGGCACCGAATTCTGTCCCGGTTGCCCCTCTTCCAGGCCAGCTCTCTGCTGTGGGCAGGGAGGGCAGTGGAGGATGGCCCAAGTGCTTGGGCCCTGAACCCCATGGGAGACCAGGAAAAGCACCTGGCTCCTGCCATCGGATCAGCGCGGTGCGCCAGCTACGGCGACCATTGGAGGGTAAACCAACGGCATAGGAAGACCTTTCTCTCTGTCTCTCTCTCTCACTGTCCACTCTGTCTGTCAAAAAAAAAAAAGAAAAAAATCTATTCTAAGATTAGAACTTAAGCAAAACTGAACACTCATTGCTAAATATCTTTAAAAATATATATATAACTTTTATAGAAATTATCATTTTTCATAAATTATGACTATTATTAAAAGTCTCCCCCACAGAAATTCCTGATATTCTGCTGTTGCAACCATAAGTAACATGAGGATGCAAGGTGTGGTTTCTAATGTACCCAAAATATCTGAAGTTACACTCAAGGCTCTGCCCAGAAGACACACATTCATTCCTAAAAAAATGAAGAAACAGGTGATGTCAGACTCTCACACCACAGTCAGTGCTCCAAGTTATACCAATTCAGGTTCCAGGAACGCAACTGCAGGAGGCATTTCACGTGACACTCCTCCAGCTCATGAGCCATCTCCTGCGTGTGCAAAGATTTCCATTTTACACAACGCATGAGCAACTGAACCCCAGACGAGAGCCCACGAAGCCACCTTGAGTCTCAAGGTAAACCTGTTGTTGAGAGTCCAGGATGGGAAAGTCAGCAGCAGGAAAACCTTACCTTACACACCAGGCTTTTCACCCAGGCTGTCCCAAAGGACTCCTGCAGTCCTTGCTTTTAAGTTTTGTTTTTATTTCACGAGAAAGATTGTATTTGTTAAGCACCGAGTGCATTATATTTTCCTTTGTAGACACTCTGGATTGTGTGCAACAGCTACAGACGAGTTTAAGGAGAAGAGGTCAACAGCTCCTTTAGAGAGCCCTTGAGTTGTGTTATGACAAGTAGCACAACTCTTAAAGCGACCATGTCCCTTTCAACAGGTCTTGCTGTTGTTTTAGCAAACACAGATGTATCAATTTGTAGTAAGAAGCATGGAAAAGTGTTTCCTTTGAAGAGGAATGCATGCTCACTGCCAAGAATTCCCACATGAAAGGTTTTCCAGGCTGGGGTCACCCTCATCATTGGAAAGCAAGTTGCATTACCATTAGCTGGACATTAAACACCTGTTTCAAGTGGCTGTGATCAAACAGCCATTACTAGTTAAAGCAAGAGAAAGCCCTTGATTGTCTCCTTTATCAAAGTGACTTCTAACAAATTCCATCTTACCTGTCAGGGGAACAGGAAGAGATAGTGAAGTCGGAGGCAAGGCTGGAAGCTTTAGAGAGTCCTGGCAGATCCCGGGGAGATCTATCAATACACCTGTCCCAACTCTCAAAAGACCCCCAAAGATCTGGCTGGATCTGCAAGTGAAGTTCCCACACCAACCTGCAAATTGCAAGCAGTGATTCTGGCACTTGGGAGTATCTGATGTTGCCTTCCTGGGTCTCATCAGCTCACAGTTTCAACATCTAAGAGCACGCAGTTGACACAAGGGGTCAGGAGCCTGACCCTGGCCATGCTGTCACCAGCTCACTGTGGGGTCTTGAGACTCATATTCTCCATCTACAAAATCAGAGTGTTAAACCGGAACAAAAACGCCCTCTCCTTTTCATTTGATCATGCAGACATCATCTTCTGAAAGGTTTTAGCTGTCTAGCAAACCAGACAGCACGGTTTGCTAGGTCACAGCTAGTCAACTGGATCACAGGAATAAGTATCTTCCCCTGCACGACTGGACTCACCCTAGCACCTTCAAAGAGCCAGGCAGCTTGGGGTCCTAGACGATTTTAATGGTTTCATGCTATGATTCTTCAGCTGAAGGCGGCTACTCCAGTGGTCCACTTCTTTCCAGGCTACACACACTGGCAAAACTGCCAAGTAGGGTTTTGGAAGTGGAAGGCGAAACAGGCACCTCTGTAGCCTTAAACTCTAAACCAAACTTGAAATGCAAATAGCAGTGACATCGTCTCAACTCGGCACAGTCTGGCCAATGACAGTTTAGGATATTTGCTTTGAACCTTGTGCTACCAAGACCAGAGTATGAATTCTGTCTTTCATTCAGGCACCACCTAGTCTAGGATTATACACTATTCTGCACAAGACAGGTCAACTGTGCAGCCTGACACCCACCTTCCAAGGCACAGGTGAGCCCACAAGATCGACCTGGGGGCAACCTCATTATGTGACTCCAGGGGGCACTGCTCATACTGCTTCTGCATGAGCACCCTTCAGAAATGTGCCCACACAGAAGCCCTGCGTTCAACCTCCCCCACCTGGAGAACTATAAAAGTCACATGCAGCTTTTATATAGCAAGTAAACATTGATTCTTGGAAGTAAAAACAGCCAAAAGCTATGCTTCCAGCTTGCCCTGAAGATCTAAATCATGAGGAAGAATAACACAAGAGCCTGGCTGACTCCCTACTTATCTAAATACCAGAAATCCTAAATCAGTGGTTGGACCACGTACAGAGAAATGCATCTGTATCAAATGACACTCAAAGAACACTGAGCAATCAGGCTGGCAAACCATGGTTAATGGGCAACCACAATCAGACTTCCTGGATATAAACTAGCCTCAACCGCACAGGTGCTAGACACCTTTGGCAAGTCAATTAACTTTCCTGGACCTCAGTGCCATCCAAAAAATGAGAATATCAGTAATGAGGCCAACCTCATCATGCAGTAGTTACCCCTACAGATTGAGAGATACTACAAGGGAACTTTCTGGAACATCTGGCACTGGACAAGTACATGGTAGAGAGTGATGACATTACTATTAGGCAATAGCTTGTCACTGCCTTCCTCACTAAAGCCCAAAGCATCAGCAAACTGCCGAATTCCCACCCTTGGCGCCACAAAAAGCATGCTGGTCCCTTCCAGCAGTGCAGAGAGCCCTGGGCCACCCACGCCCACAAGGGAGCTCCATCCATCTGAAACACACACTCCACGCCGTGGAGCCCAGCAACACTCAGGAGTGGGAAATGGCAGGAGTAAGGTGCACCTGCAGACAGGAGGAGCGCTGCGAGTCTCTGCCATAAACAGTGAGAACTTCAGATCTCACTGCTCACCCCCAGCAGTGTCAGGAGACAAAGACCCCTTGCCCTACCCCAGGGACAACTGGGGGGTCATTCTCTGGAGAAATGACAGCAGAAAGGCTCAGGCATGGGGGCTACCAGCAAAGACGCAAGCGGGGCAAGGGGGAGCTGAAAACAGGGAGCTGCTGGGAGTCAGAGCCTGCAGGCAGAGTCCCTGTGCCCACTCCACTGCCTCTCCTGCTCCGTTTCCAGAACACAGGGTCGAGCTCCACTCCCCACCCCGCCCCCCAGAAAAGATGCCAGCAGCAGGTCAGCCAGTTCTAGAGACTGGGCAGGCCCACACACCTGAGGGCTTCCTGTCAAGGCCCTTCTGTGGGAATGGATCCTCATCTGATCACCTACAGTGAGCCCAGGAAGAGGGCACGCTTCACGCTGAACACAGTGCCTCAACCAGCTTTGCAGTCCTTGACTTTGAAACAGGAATGGGAACCGTAGGACCCTTGGTATTTGAGGAACACCTCCAACATCTAACATTGGAACATTTACACCCTGAAAGAACTTGCAGGAATACTCCCCAGCAACAAAAGCCAAGAACCAAAGCGTGGAGCCTTCCAAAAGGAAACACCAAAAATCAGAAAAGGGTCTTAGAAGTAAAAACGAGGCCATGCACTTTAAAACAGTATGGATGACCGAGAGATAAAGTGATCTTTGTGAAAGGAGAACTGAAAATAAAGATGAAAACAGACACAAAAGCATAGAAACCCAGGTGCAATCCAAGAAGTATAGTGTTGGACAAGTTAAGACTTACAAAAACAAAACACAGGATACGAGTTTCCAGATGGGAAGGTGACTGAAACCTGGAACATAAAGACCAGCAGATGCTGATCCCCACAAAAAGGCCAGAACATCCAAGACAAATGGAAGAGCCCAGAAGCTTCCAGGGAGACAACCAGATCCTCTGCAAGAGATCAAGCATTGCAAGGGCTTTGTATGACTAAAAGCAACACAGGAAGCAAGCGAGGAGATGGGAAGGCAATGCTTCAGCATCCTCTAGGAACATTATTCCCAACCCGGAATCTTATCTCAGGACAAACAAGCAATCAACAGCAAGAGCGGAATAAAGATATGTTCTGTATACAAGTTGTCAAAAAGTTCATTTCCTTTGTATGTGCTCAGAGCTAAAGAATGTGTTCTCCCCATACAGAGGAGAAAAAGTCCAATGACAGGAGAAAAAAAAAAAAGACAGAAATAGATTCTGTCCCAGTTGCCCCTCTTCCAGGCCAGCTCTCTGCTGTGGCCCAGGAGTGCAGTGGAGGATGGCCCAAGTGCTTGGCCCTGCACCCCATGGGAGACCAGGAAAAAGCACCTGGCACCTGGCTCCTGCCATCAGATGAGTGCGGTGCGCCGGCCGCAGCGCGCCATCCGTGGCAGTCATTGGAGGGTGAACCAACGGCAAAGGAAGACCTTTCTCTCTGTCTCTCTCTCTCACTGTCCACTCTGCCTGTCAAAAATTAAAAAAAAAAAAAACAGAAATAAAGAGTTCAGAACAAATGTAAAAAAATCATAAACTAGGGGCAGGCTTTGTGTGCAATGGGTAAAGCCGCCACCTGAAACACCAGCATCCCATATGAGCGCTAGTTCAAGCCCCAGCTGCTGCACTTCCGATCCCGCAAAAACAGCTGGGAAAGCAACAGAAGATGCCCCACGTGTCTGGGCTCCTGCCACCCAGGTGGGAGATCTGGATGGAGTTCCAGACTCCTGAACTTGTGACCATTTGGGGAGTGAACAGGCTCTTGCTCTCTCTCTCTGTAACTCTGACTTTCAAATAAATAAAGAAATCTTAAAAAAGAAATCTTTACCATGACTATTTTCTCAGACAGGACATAGGGGATGAGACTCTCCATTCAGCATACTCCCTTTCTCCTGACCTGTTTTTTTTTTTTAAGACTTATTTATTTATTTGAAAGTCAGAGTTACACAGAGAGAGGAGAGGCAGAGAGAAAGAGAGAAAGAGAAGAGAGAGGAGAGGAGAGGAGAGGAGAGGAGAGGAGAGGAGAGGAGAGGAGAGGAGAGGAGAGGAGAGGAGAGGAGAGGAGAGGAGAGGAGAGGAGAGGAGAGGAGAGGAGAGGAGAGGAGAGGAGAGGAGAGGAGAGGAGAGGAGAGGAGAGGAGAGGAGAGGAGAGGAGAGGAGAGGAGAGGAGAGGAGAGGAGAGGAGAGGAGAGGAGAGGAGAGGAGAGGAGAGGAGAGGAGAGGAGAGGAGAGGAGAGGAGAGGTCTTCCATCCACTGGTTTACTCCCTAACTGTCCGCAACAGCCAGAGCTGCACCTATCTGAAGCCAGGAGCCAAGAGCTTCTTCCAGGTCTCCCATGTGGGTGCAGGGACCCAAGGACTTGGGGCATCTTCCACGGCTTTCCCAGGTCATAGCAGAGAGCTGGATTGGAAGTGGAGCAGTTGGGTCTCAAACCGGCACCCATGTGGGATACCGGCACCCATGTGGGATGCCGGCACTGCAGGTGGCGGCTTTACCTGCTACGCCACAGCACCAGCCCCAGGAAATGGTATTCTAATATCATTTAGAAGAGTCTATATAGAGTCCAGAGCAGAGCATAGCAACCTTTGTTCTGAGAAACAGGAATGGGAAGTGAGGCAAGACAGGGCCAGAAACTGCTGTGTTTTTATTAAAAGCCCAGGGGAATTGATATTAAGGTAAAATTGAGGAAAAAGTTGTGCATGTGTGGGTATAAGAGAAAGATTGATTTTAAATTGATTAATTAATTAAATTGTATTTGAAAAGCAGAGATGGAAAGAGAGACAGAGATGTTCCATCTACTTGGTTCATTCCACAAAAGCCCACCACTGCTGGGGCTGGGTAAAGCCAAAGCTGGAAACTCAGTCTGAGCCTCCAGTGTGGAGAGCAAGGACCCGGTCACTGGAGCCGTCACCTGCTGCCTCCCAGGGTGTGCATGAGCAGGAAGCTGCATTCAGAAGTGGAGCTGGGACTCCGTCTGATACGGGATGCCGGCGTCCCAAGAGGCATCGTAACCCCTGCACCAAACACTCACCCCAAGATGGGTGCTGACACGCAGCACTCCCCACATCACTGCTCACCTTCTGTAACTGCAGTTTCAATTGTTTCCTTTGACCCAAGTGACAACAGCTTTAACCAGTGTCTAAGAATTAAGAAAATAAACAAAATACCTTCAAATTGTACCAAGTTCCATGAAGAATATAGGCAGATTGGCAACTGAAATGTGTCCCCAGAGTTCATGGGTTGGAAGCCTCATGCCCAATGCAACAATGTTTGGAGGCGGGACCTACTGAGAGCTGATGAGGTCACAGAGCCTCTGCCCCCTAATGCTGTTATCTCAGGAGTGGGCTCCTATGGCAGGAGTGGTCCCTTACAAAGGGTGAGTCCAACCCCTTTCTCTCCCTTTGTCCATCTTCTCCCTCTCTCTCCTCTGCTCTCCACCCCCTGCCACACAGTAGGATGGCCTTCACCAGGTGTTCCTACCATGCTGCTCGGCTTCCCAGCCTTCCAGAACCACAAGCCAGAGGAGCCTGTGTCCTTTATAATTCACCCAGTGCTCAGTACACAGGAAAGGGATTACCACACAGGCACAGGCAAGAACTCAGCCAGGGATGACCTCACTGCAGTGCCTGTGAGGCCCAGTGACAGAGAAGGTGCTGGGACAAAGACACGGAAACACCACAGGCCCCAGAGGCAGGAGGGGCCCCGCTCAGGGGGTGAAGGGAGCTGAAAACAGCACTGCAGGTGAATCGAGGGTTTGCCAAGAGTGAGGGAAGGAGCCAGCCACCGTGGGCGGACACCCTCCTGCCCCTTCAGTAAACCACCAGCACACCAGCTCAGCAGGCCACCTCCGACCACGGCCTAACCACAGCATGCTACATCCCCGCCTCTGACTCCACCCGGCCTGTGCCCTAAACCATGCCTGTGTCACGCACCACCAGACACCACACCGCCACGCAAGTGCCTAAGAACCGGCGCAAGCCCACACAACACCTCACCTGCAGACAGAGCGCCATCCCTGGGTCCAAAGGGAAGACACGGCAAGGAACTGAAATAGGACGAAACTGGGCCACATGACAACTCAGAGAAATGCACACCCGGCTGGGTACTCAGAGCCTAAAACGGAGAACAGTGGTGGCCGGCTGCAGGCCTCTGCAAGGAAGAAGTGGTGGCAGAGGCCGAAATGGTCCTTGCAAAAATCTATTAATGTCTTTCTCTAAAGTAGATAGAGAGCAAGCTGTGTGGGAGACAGCTGATGTTTCCATTTGAGAAGTCAATTAACTTTGTCCTGTAGAAAAGAGAGGGAAGTCATGTACATGCAGAATTAAGCTCTGACTGAATACCGCAAGCTCCCCTTGCACTCGAGTCTAATTGATTGGGGAGGAACCCTAGAACCTGGGCTGGAACCTCTGCAAATTCCTTAACACCTGGAGCCTCAACATCCCCTGAGCCAAATGCAGGCAATGACACCTTGCTCAGTGCTTTGAGAATTAAATAAGATCTCCTCCAAACACCAGCAAAGCAGGAACCCAATATGGGCCGGCGCCGTGGCTCACCTGGTTAATCCTCCACCTGCAGTGCCGGCATCCCATGTGGGCGCCAGGTTCTAGTCTTGGTTGCTACTCTTCCAGTCCAGCTCTCTGCTGTGGCCTGGGAAGGGAGTGGAGGATGGCCCGGGTGCTTGGGCACCTGTACCCTTGTGGGAGACCGGGAGGAAGCACCTGGCTCCTGGCTCCGGATCGGCATAGCTCCGACCGTAGTGGCCATTTGGGGGGTGAACCAATAGAAGGAGGACCTTTCTATTTGTCTCTCTCTCTCACTGTCTAACTCTATCTGTCAAATACAAAAACAAAAAACAGGAGCCCAATAAATGCTCCTTGCTACTGTCAATGACAGCTACAGGAATCAAGGCCACAGAAACAAAGCCACCACCTTGACAAAAGAGTGGCTCATTCATTACGCAGCGGCCAAATTGTTTAACCGGGGAGCCCAGGGAACCCATCTGGCCACAACTGAGTTGATGGTGCAGATAAAAGGTTCAGGTGCGGCTAAGAGGCGACGTGGCCGGTTGCCTGTAGGTGCTACTTCCAACCTCATCCCTGAGACAGAAAGCTTCTGAGGTCTGATAAGGGCTCCGCTGCCTCCCCGAGGTGGAAGGGAGGACAGGCTGGGCAAGGCTCTTTCCCAAGAGTGCGACCTCAATGGGGAGGCCTCCTCCCTCTGACCTCACAGCCTCTTCACACTATTGCATGGGCTTGAATGTTGGGCAGATGCAAGCATTCAACCAGGGCACACAAAGGATTTCCTAAGCTCCCTGAACTCCTTGCTGGCCATGCCAGGGGCAAGCCTGTGAGCCAGAGGGTCCTGGAATTCCCCACATGCTGTAGGGACGGGTGGTGACGTGGAGGAGGCAAGAGAGCAGGCCCACTTCTGGCATCATTAGGTACACCTGGCCTTGCGGAAACCGCTCCAGCTGAGGACAGGAAAGAGCACTTGCGAGTCCAGGGCTGCCCCAGTGCCTCCTCCGGAGCAGACTGCCCCATGCCGCGCCCTCCCCTGCAAGCTGCTCTTTCCGACTGCCCACCCTGCTGACAGCAGTGCCCTCAGCATGCTGCCCCAGCCCCCTCTGGCGCGCCCAACAGACAAATGCTCCCCAGAAATGCCACACATGCCAAGACTACCACTCCATGCGGTCACTGCCTCAATCTGCTGGGCCAGATGTTCAAGTTCCTCATGTAAAACTGCAAAGACTGGTGCAGAACCCGCACACGCCCTCCTGTGTCAATCCTGGATCATCTAATCATCCCTGGATCTGGGGCAGGTAAAGCCGCCGCCTGCAGTGCCGGCATCCCATATGAGCGTCGGTTCGAGTCCCGGCTGCTCCACTTCCAATCCTGCTCTCTGCTATGACCTGGGAAAGCAGTAGAAGATGGCCCAAGTCCTTGGGCCCCTGCACCCGCATGGGAGACCCAGAAGAAGCTCCTGGCTCCTGGTTTCGGATGGACAGAGCTCCAGTCATTGCGGCCATTTGGGGAGTGAACCAGTGGATGGAAGATCTCTCTCTCTCTCTCTCTCTCTCTCTCTCTCTCTCTGCCTCTCCTGTGTGTAACTCTTTCAGATAAATAAATAAATAAATCTTTTAAAAAAATCACCCCTGGATCACCTGTAAAACCTGAACCCATGTAAATACTATGTAAATAGCTGTTACACTGAGCTGTTAGAGAATAATGACAAGAAAAAGGTCTGCACATATGGCAGGACGCAACTGGATTTTAATATCTTTGGTCTGCAATTGGCTCACTCTTCAGAAGTGGAACCTACGGATGCAAAGGACTGACTATGTTAACTTAATCTGTCTACACCCCTAGCCCTAAGTGACTCATGTGGATAATTCACTTGATGGGTGATGGGCACATCCTCACAATTGGGAGTATCACCCTCCTCCCTGTTGGCTCCAATCTGCTGACCTCACACTGCCAGAACCAGATACCCTTACAGCCTGGGTTATCCCCCACCCACCCAGCTTTTTCTTTCCCCACACACCAAATCATGCAGTCTTCCCAACTTTACCTCCAAGGTCTCCCCAGGACCCACCCTCACTTCCCCACTGCCACTGGCACTACCTTAGCCAGCCCTTCTCCCCACCATGTGCCCTAACTGGCCCTCAGCCCCCAATCTTGCCAACAGGAAGCATGCCAGCAGGATCTAGGACAGCTGTGGCATCAAGTTCTAAGCTAAACCTCATGTTCTCCCTGTTGCTCACCCTGCTGGAGCCACCAAGCCTCCTTGCTGTTCCTCAGACACCCAAGCCCACTCCCGCCCCAGGACCTCTGCACAAGCCACTGCCTCTGCCCGGAACACGCCACTCCAGAGTTATCTTTTTGGCTCATTCCCTGACATGGTATTCAGGTGTCAGGCCAAGGTCACTTCCTGACAGGTCAGTGCTGACCCATCCAGCAAACTAGCACCTCCTGTCACTCTCGCTCCCTGGTCCTGGCTTTAATTTTCTTCACAACATCCAGCTCCATGTTGACCACTTGTACCACAGAAATATAAGTTCTGTGAGAACAGGGGTTTTACCTTTTTTGTTCACTGTTACAACCCTAGCACTGGGAGCAGTGTCAGTATACAACAGACACTCAAGAAATAACCATTGTTGAATGGCTGTCTTGAAAGCGAGGAATATGATGATACCGATATTAGGGTCACATATGGGGACTGCTTATTTGAGGTGGTCAAGTCACTTAGCACAGTCCAATTCTTCATAAACTGGCCTCAACACTTCTTCCAACCTCACCTCTGGATGTTCCCATTAGCACCTAAAGCCACCTCCACTCCCTCCCTTCTGCTCGCTCTCCTCTCTCTATCTCATATACATATATATATATATTTAGTTATATAGATGGTTATATAGATATATATAACAAAGCTATTTACGAGTGCTATGTTGTGCTCTACCCCTGCTTCTATGGATTAACTGAGCTCCTAGTACACATTAGCTATGTAAGATACACCAGGAGCCTTTGACAAGCTCATGAAAATGCTAATTATGAAAAAACCTATGCATGGATTTAAAATGTTTCTGCTCCAAAGTAAACCTTTTACTTCTATTTGTCCATGAACTTTCTGAAGCACCCTCATGTTATTCTTCCTCTGTGTTTACACATGGATCCCTCTGTCTCCTCCCCATCCCCACACTCTCCCACCCACTGCCTAAGGAAGTCCCCCCCCGGGGGGGAGGGGCCCTCAGCGGGAAAATTCAGCACTCAGAGCACAGCCTCTATTTGAGCTATGTGCTAACTCATCTGTTCTCTCCCCAGGGATCCGAATGTGTCTGAGTCATCATTATGTTCCCAGCAGCTGGTAATAATGACACACTTCACTTATTTGCACTCATTTGGATCAATCAGGCAGCTTAAAATATTCATACACAATAGTGGGATGAATAGAAAAGGACAGAATAGCAACAGGGAGCTGAGGTGGTTACCTAAAGAGCAGAACCATAAAATGGTGCAGAACTGATAAGGAGTCGGAAGCTGACTGAGCGTCACGGTTGTCCGAGCACGGAGGACTCGGGTGCGTTCAAGCAGCAGCACTACTCTGGTACAAACAGCGCTGTTTGCAGGTTCTGCACCGGCACTGCTGGTGCTGAGGCACGAGGTCTGAGAACAGCCTCGCACGCAACCTCATGAAGGAGCCTGTGTCTGGGCACACCAGGCTGCTGCCGGAGAATCTTGCTGAATGCTGAATTCCAAAGGTCCACGATTACTTTCCATGACCTGAGTCCTGACTATTTTGCAAGGCCCTTCTTGCACTTGGTCCCTCTCCATCTATGCAAGGGCACAGTCCCTGTTTCAGCTCAGTTCATCAAACCTTTTCGAGCATCCATACCCCAGATCCCATGCTGGCCCTGGCATCCAAGACTAAGTCTCTGCTCCCCAAAACCCAACTCGGCATGAGCCACCATTCTGACACCATCCAAGGCTCATCCCTCCCTCCCTAATTCCTGGATTGTTTCTATGTGGAAAGCCCTCAGCATTCACCTCACTTTTAAAATTACACCCTTTCCTCCAGACCTGTATAGCAAATGCACAGAGTCCTCATCAGCTGTTCCAGAGCCACTTTGACCTAAACTGTAAAGCCCTGGAGACTGCGGCAGGCAACACAGAACCATGATGTGCTGCTGCACTGAGCCAGCCACGGCAAAGCAGAGGGTAAGCTCTCAGAGGCAATTCTACACCTTGGGCTTCTGGTATACCCTGTGGACACAACACCACGCAGGGCACAGAGCAAACACTCATCCAGTGACCACTGACTACTGAGACAGAACAGAGACAAGGCAAGGAACAGAGACTGGACAGGTTCATGGATGAAAATGATCTCTATTCATGCAGAAGCAACCAGCTCCCAATGTAATGATGTTCACTCAATGCTGGAAACATTACCTGTAATTCTGTAATGGGGGGAAATGTAGGCCCTAATTGTCTCCTATTGTTATTTCAAGTGATAGAGTAGGAAGAAAACTGATCTTATGGAAATTAGACATGACATGACCCAGCCCCATGACTATTACCTGGGACTATGCTGTCTCATATAGCAACCACCAGCCACATGTGGCTATTTAAATTGACATGTAAGTTAAATAAAATGAAAGACATTTCCTGAGCCACACTAGCCTCATTTCATACACTCAACAGCCACTACTGAAGGCTGGCACTGTGGTGTAGCAGGGGAAGCCCCCGCCTGCCACGCCAGCCCATATGCACATCAATTTGAGACTCCACTGCTCCACTTCTGATCCAGCTTCCTGCTAAGGTGCCTGGGAAGCAGAAGGATGGCCCAAGTGCTTGGGTCTCTGTCACCTAAGTAGGAGACCCAGATGAAGCTCCTGGTTTTGGATTAGCCCACCACCAGCCGTTGAGGCTATTTGGATGGAAGATCTAGCAGATGGAAGGTCTGTCTCTCTCTCTAGCTCTGCCTTTCAAATAAATCTTTAAAAAAAAAATAGCCACTACTGACCACCAATGCAGACCATTTCATTTCCATCACTGCAAATACTCTACTGAACAGTGCAGGCGAAGCCATCTTTGCCCGTTCAGTTCACATCACTGGGGCTCAATTTCCTCTTATGTAAAACAGAACAATACAAGTACATACCTCACTGGGTTGCTCTAAGCTTTAAACAAAATGCTAAATGTGAGCATTCTTTGTAACAATTTTAATAAAGCTGGACAAACTGCTAAACTAACATAAGAGTTACAGCCTGATGAGAATCTAACAATGCAGTGGCAACGTGGTCAAGCGGAGGGACTGTCACCTGGAACCTCTGTCCCAGGCTATCTGACCAGAAGGACACCTCCAGGAGGAGGGGAAAAGCACACACCTGGGTCGGACCATCTCAGGAACACCTCTCCGAAGGAAACTAAGGCATGTCCAGATCCAGTAGAACAGTGAGTGGAGGGGCCTATGATTCCCTAGCTAGGAAAAAAAATGACCCTGCAGGCCAACTGAGTTTTGTAACAAAGAACTGTCCTGGGACAGGGCTGGGATCCTGGGCAGCTGTGGAGATGGCCACAAGGTGGGCTTAACCCAGGGAAGGAATACACTTACTAGTTAGATCCACCCAACAACACAAATGACCTAATAGAGAAAAGTGCCCATACAGACACTGGCTCTCCAACCGCAGCATGCATCAGATCAGCTGAGAGAAGCCAGGAGTCCTGGCCCCACCTGCAGAGATTCGCTTCAGTGAGGTCCAGGAACACTCAGCGCTAACAAGCATCCAGGTGACGCTGCTGCCGGATGCTGCTGGTCCAACCATGTGGGAGGAGAAACGGCGGCGCATGCTGCCAAGAGGAAGGTGGGAGCCAGCACCTTCCAAGTGGCCCTGCAGACAGTGAATGGACTGCACACAGCCCAGCCTGAAAAGTGGGAGGGCCCACGGTGTCCTGGCCAGATGTCCCCTGTGCAGTCACAATCCTACAGTTTTTTTTTAAATATTCTTTTATTTTTTATTATTTTTTGACAGGTAGAGTGGACAGTGAGAGAGAGACAGAGAGAGAAACGTCTTCCTTTGCCGTTGGTTCACCCTCCAATGGCCACCATGGCTGGCGCACTGCGGCCGGCGCACCGCGCTGATCCGAAGGCAGGAGCCAGGTGCTTCTCCTGGTCTCCCATGCAGGTGCAGGGCACAAGCACTTGGGCCATCCTCCCAGCAGAGAGCTGGCCTGGAAGAGGAGCAACTAGGATAGAGTCCGGTGCCCCGACCGGGACTAGAACCCAGTATGCCGGTGCCGCAAGGCGGAGAATTAGCCTGTTGAGCCGCGGCGCCGGCCTCAATCCTACAGTTTTACTGGGTACACCAAGCAAAGGTGATGCCCTCTTGCAACGCCAGACACACTGAGGAAAAGGCCTTGGCACTGACTTTCCCTCTGCCATGGTCTCCAACAGTGGCCTCAAAACCAAGTCCCATCACAGTGGCTATCTAGGCTGCAAAGGCCAGAGGTCCCCAAAGGGGACTGTACCATAAGCCTTTAAATCTCAGTATTATGGTCAGAAGGAGACTGGGATATGAGCATTCTGCTCCATTTCTTGCCTATCCAAGACAACCATCACATGGCCACATGAAATACTTCCCACACCAAAGCAAACACTTCACACCAAGATCTGCATCTGAATTTCTCCAACAGCTTCATTCGTAATGGTCAAACATGGAAACCACCCAAATGGACAGCAACTAACAAGTAAAAGAAGGACAAGTTAGTAATATACACAGCAGGGAGGAATCTCAAATTTCATGCTGAGTAAATGAAACCGACACAAATGATATCATATTATCCTCATACGTCACTTATGTGAAAGTTCAGGAAATGCAAATCTAATGTAGAATGAGAGAAAGCATGGGGGCTGGCGCTGTGGCACAGTGGGTTAACACATCTGGCCTTCAGTGCTGGCATCCCATATGGGTGCCAGTTCGAGACCCAGCTGCTCCACTTCCAATCCAGCTCTCTGCTATGGCCTGGGACAGCAGTAGAAGTTGGCCCAAATCCTTGGGCCACTGCACCCGCATGGGAGACCTGGAAGATGCTCCTGGCTCCTGGCTTTGGATAGGCGCAGCTCCAGCCATTGTGACCAATTGGGGGAGTGAACCTCTCCTCTCTCTCTCTCTTTCTGCCTCTCCTCTCTGTGTGTAACTCTTTCAAATACATAAATAAATCTTAAAAAAAAAAAAAAAAGAAAAGAAAAGAAAGAAAGAAAGCAAATCAGTCCCCAGGGCTGAGGAATGACAAGAAAGGAGCGCAAGGAAAGCTTCTGCGGTGATGGAATATTCTAGATCTCGAATGCCGCTGGGATAACATTTGACTGTACAATTAGGAGTGTGTGCCTCTTAGCACGGTAAACAGTGAAGAGCTGACTCTTTAAAAACAACAACAACAAAAAATCTGTTTCATTGCACTTTGTGCTTAAATTTGTAACATTGGCCGCCTCTGAGCAGACACTGGATAGGCAGAGTGGCCCGGGAAACAGATTTTCAAAATGTTTATCCTTTTGTCCTTTTACACTTTTGGAGCAATGAGGGTACCGGAGGTTAGCTTTTAAGATAAGTAAAATTTTAAATTAAGAAAAAGGATTTTTAAAGTGTGTTTTCCATTGGGAAAATGAGTGTGAGAATAGGATCAAAGGCCCCTCGATCAGTCCTAGGACTGCTGGGTAATTACCCAATCTCTTTCAGTTGTGAGACCCAGCCTTTCAAGACAGGTACGACATTTTATCAAGCTCATTTGAGGTGTAAGAAAATACTATAATTTTAGCATTTTTTCTCTTATTGATATTTTTCACATCATGCATATCTAATTCAAGAATGTCTTTTATTTTTCCTTGCAGTTTTCACTCCTCTGTTTCCCTAATCGATTTTAGTTTTGTACATTTCATGTGAATCATTCGGCATGTATCATTTTTGTGCTTCTTTTGCCCAAAATTACATTTGTAAAATTCATCTGCATGGTTATTCATGCTATAGTTTATTTTCATTGATATATGGTAGGAATAAATGAACCACAATCTACTTTTCTATTAAAATATTTATGAATATACTTACATGGCATTTTTTTATGTCTACTGCCTATTAAAAACAAAACAATTGCAAGCTTAGCATAGCATTTGAGGTGACCACTGTCCCCAAAAGTGTCCCCAAACCACCTAGGCAACCTCATCTCCCATTCCTTTTCCCTACCAATCCATGCTGCCACTGTAGCCAATTACTTGGGTTATGGTTGAAATATTAAGTACACTTTCAAGATGCTATTCTTTGATTCATTCTACTCCTAAGCACTGGAATGCTGTTAACCATGTCATAGATCTACTCAAGTCATTCAAGGTCTACTTCAAGCATGGTCTCCGTATGAAGATCCCACCATCTTTTGCATCCACAAGTCCACTGCCACCTCCTGTAAACCTGTATCAAAACAAATTATCCTTTCTGGATTGCTATGATTTCCAACCATCCAGATTTACTTTGTCTCCATAGGGTTCATTCCTTGGAAGTTTGGTCCTCAGGGTGGCAGAATTGAAAGGTGGTAGGGGACTGGCGCTGTGGTATAGGTTAAGCCTCCACCAGCAGTGCTGGCATCCCATATGGGCACCAGTTCAATTCCTTGCTGCTCCAACCCAGCTCCCTGCTGATGTGCCTGGGAAAAGCAGCAGAAGATGGTCCAAGTACTTGGGCCCCTGCACCCATGTGCAGACCTGGAGGAGGCTCCTGGCTTCTGGCTTTGGCTTGGCCCAGCCCTGGCCATTGCAGCCATTTGGGGAGTGAACCAGCAAAAGGAAGATCTCTCTCTCCCTGCCTTTCAAATAAATAAAGAAATAAATTAATCAAGAAAGAAAGAAAGGTAGGTAGATAGGTAGTAGGGAACGTTTCAGGACTGAAGCCTAGGGGAAGGTCCTTAGGTCACTGAAGACACCACCCTTGCAAGGAGTTAAGGTAGTCTTTAGGGGGCCCCTAGATAATTCTGGAGAGAAGGTTGTTATCAAAGGAACAAGCCCAGCCCCGACCCCTCTGTCAGGCCCCTGTCAGGTGAATGAGCTCTTCTTCCCATAGTACTTGAGCCACGTAACACCACCTGCCATGAGTCCTCACCAGAGCTAGGCTGATGCCATAGCCTTGAACCTACAGAACTAGGAGCTAACTAAACTTCTACTCTTTATAAAGTTAGACTGCATCAGATACTTCACTGCAGTAACAAAAAGCAGACTAACACCTGGGCTCTTCTATCACACCTATTCTAGGCAACCTTGAGTCCTAACCACTTGTCATGGTCATGTCTCAGTTTTATCCATGTAGTGTACTGCACTACAATCTTACAACAGATGCGTGGGTAAAGTTTAAACTGCAAACTCTTGAAAGCTACCACTATCACCAGGTACTAAAGAATTTCAAAAAAAGTTTTAAAAATTGGTATCCATAAAAATGAAAAATACCAATAAAAGTAAAAATATCACTATTGCTTAAGACAAGATTTGGGTTCTTCATATTTCTTTTTTTTTTTTTTTTTTTGGCAGAGTTAGACAGTGAGAGAAAGAGACTGAGAGAAAGGTCTTCCTTTTTCCATTGGTTCACTCCCCAGTGGCCGCTACAGCCTACAGCCGGCACGATGCACGCCAATCAGAAGCCAGGAGCCAGGTGCCTCCTCCTGGTCTCCCATGTGGGTACAGGGCCCAAGGACCTGGGCCATCCTCCACTGCACTCCCAGGCCACAGCAGAGAGTTGGACTGGAAGAGGAGCAACCAGGACAGAATCCAGCGCCCTGACTGGGACTAGAACTCGGGGTGCTGGCGCCACAGGCGGAGGATTAGCCTAGTAAGACACGGTGCCGGCCGGGTTCTTCATATTTCTAACACTAGTCTTTTTGTTTCTCTCATGAAAATACAATGCTTCAGAGCTCCTGGGACATAGAATGTTGGACTATCACACTGCCTGGCATAATTTAAGAAAATCACTATTTAAAGAAAATTCAACCCTTGAAAACAGTTTTAGCCCCAGAATAACAGATGGAGTGAAAACTCAAAAATTTTAAATGAAATTAATAAATACAAATTCCAATCGATTTTTTAATAACAATGAAAAACAGTACAGCCTAGTCTTCAGGCCAAGACTGGACATATCTTTTTTTTTTTTTTTTTTTTAAGATTTATTTATTTAGGGATGAAGCAGAGAGTGAGAGAGAGAGAAGTCTTCCATCCACTGGTTTACTCCCCAAATGGCTGCAACAGCCAGAGCTGGGCAATCTGAAGCCAGGAGCCAGGAGCTTCTTCCTGCTCTCCCACTTGGGTGCAGGGGCCCAGGGACCTGGGCCATCTTCTACTGCTTTCCCAGGCCATAGCAGAGAGCTGGATCAGAAGAGGAGCAGCAGAGACTCAAACCTCAAACCAGTGCCCAAATGGGATGCCAGCACTGCAGGTGACAGCTTTATCCATTAAGTCACAGAAGATTTTAATATACACAATGGATTTTAACCCACAATGGATTTTAATACAAAAGCAGCGAGTATTTCAGAATTTAAAGAGCAGGACTGTTATCTTTCTGTCAAAGAAAATCCATGCATGGGATGCAAATGGGACATCCATAAGAATAAATAAACATCAGGAGAGGCTAGAAGTAAATTGAACAGCTGGCAATCAGGCTTCCCTCCATGAGAATTATAAATAACATTGATGGAAGACATTACTCCTGAATAATACCAAATATGCCTTTCAAATATTTTATTCAAAAAAAAAATCACAATTTTTAACCAGTGTTATTAAAGCATTCATCATACCAAAAATGTCCGCAAATCACTACAGAAATGTGGCTAATGCCTTAATATAAAAAGAGTTCCCAGCGTTGGCACTGTGGCATAGTAGGTAAAGCCTTCGCCTTCAGTGCCAGTATCCCATATGGGCGCCAGTTTGAGTCCTAGCTGCTCCTCTTCTGATCCAGCTCTCTGCTGATGGCCTGGGAAAGCATTGGAAGATGGCCCAATTTCTTGGGCCCCTGCACCCACAAGGGAGACCAGGAAGAAGCTCCTGGCTCCTGGCTTCAGATTGGCCCAGCTCCAGTCACTGCTCACTGCTCTCTCTCTAACACTGCCTTTCAAATAAACAAATAAATCTTTAAAATAAATAAATAAGAAGAGCTCCCACAAATCAATAAGATCAATGGCCCAGTTGAAAAAACAAAGGTTACGGCCGGCGCCGTGGCTCAACAGGCTAATCCTCCGCCTTGCGGCGCAGGCACACCGGATTCTGTCCTGGTTGCCCCTCTTCCAGGCCAGCTCTCTGCTGTGGTCAGGGAGTGCAGTGGAGGATGGCCCAAGTCCTTGGGCCCTGCACCCCATGGGAGACCAGGAAAAGCACCTGGCACCTGGTTCCTGCCATCGGATGAGTGTGGTGTGTCGGCCGCAGCGCGCCGGCCGCAGCGGCCATTGGAGGGTGAACCTATGGCAAAGGAAGACCTTTCTCTCTGTATCTCTCTCTCACTGTCCACTCTGCCTGTCAAAAATAAAAAAATAAATAAATTAAAAAAAAAGAAAAAACAAAGGTTACTTATAAACAGAAAAAGCAGAGAAAAAAATGATTATAGAGGCTCTTGAACATAAGAAATAATCTCAGGGAAATTCAAATTAAAACCATATTGGGATATTCTTTTTTATCTGTTAGATTTACAAATCCTAAAGGTTTCATAAGGGGCAGGCTTTTGCCCTAGGCATTCAGACTCCCACATCCCATATCAAAGTCCCTGGGTTTGAGTCCCAGCTCTGGCTCCAATCCCAGCTTCTTGCCCACACAGACCCCGGGAGGCAGTTCAAGTGGTTGAGTCCCTGCCACCATTGTGACTGAGTTCCTGGCTTCCAGTACTGGCCAGCCTGGACATTTGGGAAGTGAATCAATGGATGAATGCTCGCTCGCTCTCTCTTACTCTTTCTCTCAAATAAAATTAGAAAAAAAAAAACTTTTTTAAGTTTCTTAAGATAATCTTAGCAAGAGTCTACAGAGACAGGCAGCCTTGCACAATGCTGTTGGGAGTACAATTGGTAGAACCCCAAGGAAGTACAATACTTGCACGGTGATACACCGGTGCTGTGGCATGGCAGGTAAAGCCGCCGCCTGCAGTGCCAGCATCCCATATGGGCGCCGCTTCAATTCCTGGCTGCTCCACTTCCAATCCAGCTCTCTGCTATGGCCTGGAAAAGCAGAAGATGGCCCAAGTCCTTGGGTCCCTGCACCCACGTGGGAGACCCAGAAGAAGTTTGTGTGCGTTGTGGCTAATTGGAGAGTGAACCAGTGAATGGAAGACCTCTCTCTCTCCTCTGCCTCTCCTGCTCTCTGTGTAAACTGACTTTCAAATAAATAAATAAATCTTTTAAAAAATTATGACCCAGCAATTCTACTTCTGGGAATCTATCCTATAGCAATACTTGAATATCTGCAAAATGATACACAACTAAGGCCATTAGCAACATCATTAAACAGCACAAGTTTGGAAACGACCTCTGCCTTAGTAGGACACATGTTAAATAATTTGAGACATGGTTACAGTGCAGTTCTATATAGCCAATAAAAAAGGAGGAACTGATCACCAGGATATACTAGGAAGCACAGCCAGATGGTATTCCACAAATGTGTAGATTGTATATTTGCTGAAATACACTATCTGGAAAGATACACAGGAAACTGGTAACATTGGTTCCCTCTGGGAGGAAACTGGGAACCAGGGACTAGCATGGGAAAGAGACAGTTTAAACATTAACTATTTGTACTTTTAAACTGTTTAAATGTTAGATTGAAATAGGTACTTTTAAAATAAAATTTAAAATTAAGAGACAATTTTGAAAACAAGTCTATCGTTGGTAAAATGACAGAGACATTGCCCCAAAAGGACTATGGGACTACTGGCCCACCTAGCATAATACAGAGCTCCTAATTGAGCATTCCCGTAGCTTTACAACCTGAGCACTTGGGATAAACTCTAGAAGCAAAGCTAAGAGACCCAAAGTGAAGTTACATTCAGGGACCCTGACAAGATACAGCTTGTGGTCAAAGAAAGCCAGGACTAGCAGAGAGCTGCAGGAAAATCGTCACATCGATCAAGTTAACCTGGAAAATGAGCGGCTGTGCGAGCTTTGTGCAGGTGCGTGTTTCTCAAAGCTAAGACGAAGAAACCTGCGTCCTACAGGAAGGTGCCTATTCTGCGTTCCGCGGGCCAAGTTTGTCACGAGGACAAACAGCAAACAAAGGCGGCTTTCCCCGCCCGCGAGCAGCCTGCAAAGAGATCACAAGCCCCTCCCTCAGGAAAAGAGGCAGACACCTCCCGGACCTCACCTGGGAGAGACAAACCTGTTGATCAGTGTCGAATTAAGGAGCATCCTTGCATGGCTAAGGTGCATCCGGCTTCCCCACTGTGCACACCTCGGGGGCGGGATCCTGTGCAAAACCTACCTGTCCGTCTGCCGCCAGCTTTTCTCCAAAGGGAGCAAAAGCAGCAAACACAACCCTCCAGGGGCAGGAAAAACACATCATTCCGCGGCTGATGCAGGCGGCGCTGTGTTGGGCACGTGCCCGGGCTGGTCCAGATATGCCCGCTGAGGATGCGAGAACCGACCCAAGTCCAAGCACCTCTGCTTGCGGCACGCTCCGAGCGGAAGGTCAGGACCTGCGAGTTTTACAGGGTCAGGGCCCAAGTCTTCTGAGCGCGCAGATAACACCTGTACCTACAGGTGCACGCGGGCCGGCCGGCCACCTGGCCGCAGGAGGCCGGATACACACTTGGATGAGACAACTGTCTGCAACAGGGAAGCGCGTCTGAAGCGAAGTGGAAATGGTAGTGTCTCTACCTGCTCCAGACAGGTGGCTGAGAAGGCGGAGCAGGGCTGGGCTTGCCCCCACAGCGCCGGGCGCGCACCCCCAAGCCCGGCGCCCCCCTCCGCTCGACCTGGGAGCCCCAAGGTCACTGCCCTCCCGCCCCGCCCCACCCCGCCGGAGCTCTCACCAAAACAGCAGGTTGGCACCGACGAAGGCGAGCAGGCTGCGCAGCGGCCTCCTCCAGCTCAAGAGCTCGCCGGCGCGGCAGCCCAGCCACAGCCCAGGCTCCCCAAGCAGCCAGGTCACGGCGGCCACCACCCAGCCCGCGGCCTCCTCCACCTGCGGCCGCTCGCCGGCCGCCGCCGCCTCCTGAGCCTTCTCCTCTTGCCCGGGAGCCCGCGGCGGCGGCGGGAGCCGCGGTGCCTGCCCCTCCGCTGCCGGAGCCGGGCATCCCGCCTCTGCGTGCTCCGGGGGCGCGGGGCTCGCCATCTTCAGCGGCGCGGACGGGGACGGGCCCGGGCACGGGGACGCGCGCGCCCGGGGTCGGCGCCGAGAGCTGCGCGCCGCGGCTCGTCCGGAGCGGGGTGCGCACCGTGGGGCGCCGGCGGCAGGCTGTCTTGTGACGTCAGCCCCGACCGCGGCGGGGGCGCCGCCCGGGGGAAGTGGGAGCGGCCAAGTGCGCGCAGGGGCGGGGCCGGGGCGCCGAGGGGCTGGGCGGCGTCCCCGGGGAGCGCGGCGCCCCGGATGCCCTCTCCAGGGGCCGACGGAAGATGACCCCCTTTCCCCGGGCTGCGCCTCCCACCCCCTCATCCACAAGGGAGTCCTGGCCAGAGCGAAATAAATGGGGACATTTTCCTTTTATGTTCCTTTTCAGACCCGGGCCACCGCTTGCCCATTCTGCAGCCTCCGAGCGCATTCTCCGGGCGCCCCCTCCCCGGGGCAGCGCAGTCAGCCTCTGAGACACCCCCCCCAGCCGACCCCCCTGTGCCAGTGTGGGCACCGCCCGCACGAATGACCACAGCAGAGGTCTAGGGCTCCCGGGGAATATAGCGCTGATGCACGCGTGCTAGGCTGAGAAAGGAAAAAATATAATCAAATAATGGGGTCGTTTAAGGAGTGCCGCGGCCTCCGTTTGCAGTCTGGTGGTCGGGCTCGGCCGTGCGCCGCGCCCGGGTGAGCGGAAGACTGGAGAGCTGCTGGGCCTTTGCAAGGTTCGCCGAGTTTGCGGTTCTTTCCGCCGTCAACAGCAGGTGTACTAAGACCTCTGGGGCTCCCCCTCCCCCCAGTGATTCCGGTCGAGTGTGGGGGCAGGGGGAAAGGCTGAGGGTTTAGGCTCAGTTTTCACTATTTGCATTTTAAATTTATCTCTTCCTTAATCCCCCCGTTCTTGTTTTAGTCTAAAGCGCCCTTCCCCCAATGCTCAGGATTGCCAATACGAATCCAGACAGATCCTACCCCCATACCCTCTCCCAGGGCTCCACCATCCTCCAGCCCCTCTCACGGAAAGGATGGGCGTCAGTCCCAAGCAATTACAGCCCTGTTGTGCTCACCTGGGTGGTCGTAATGCAGGGGACCTTCAAAGAATCGATGGGAAACTGGCACCCCCATCTACTGTGTGTGTGTGTGTCTGTGTGTGCAGATCCATTGATCTCTGCTCCTCCGTTGCAGATGGGTGCACCGACCTGTATGTGTGTTATACTTGAAAGGGGTTCATTCCCCGAGTGTGTGCAAACGTTCAGTGAGCACCTACTGGGTGCCCAGTGCGTTGCCAACCTCTCTGATTACAGCTTCCACTCAGCAGCTCACCATCCCAAAGGGAGACTGAGGATCGTGCTGACTGCTGCCGTGGAGAGCTCCACGGACTGCTGTGAGGCTCCTTACTCAGCCTGTGGACCCAGCTAGGAGAATGGAGGGATCAGGTTTCAAGGGGCCTTGGGGCTAGTGAGCAGCACCCTGAACTGCAGGCTGGGGTGGGTAGAGGGGAGGGCAGATGGGGAGGGGTGGTGATTTCTGTCGGGGTTCAGCGTGAGAAGGTTTGGAGCTGCAGGCAGAGGTGCCCAGTTCTCTGTGTCTATTTGCCAGTGGCCTTGGGTGACCGCTGATGCTACAGCACTGGATTCTGACAGGAAGGAAGTGCAGACCACCTGGCATGTCCAACTTGCCTTTCAGGAGTGTAACTCTGACTACTACCCCAAGAGGAGCAGCCTGGGAGGAAATGAAGCAATTCAGGTCTTTTCACCGCACAAAAGATGGTATTTTCCCTCCCCCCTTGTTCCTTGCAGGGGAGCTTTGAAAAGATAAATGCAGCTTTCTTGTGTAATTTGGCCTTGGTATGGCACTTGATACAACCCAGGAGTTGCAATCATCTGAAATCCGCCATTTGACCTGCTGTGCCACAGCCAGCACAGGGGTCGAAGGCCAAGGAGGTGAGGACCCAGGTGCCCCCATGTCCGCGGTTGCTTTGCTTCCAGAAACATGTTTGCAAAGTTCTTCACCTGAGTCCCAATGACTCTGGTCCCAATCCATAGTATTGAAAGCTGTTGGCAACAGAGACACAGAAGCTAAGCTCCTGTTGCTGTGTGTGGTTTGCAACACTTATTATCTCTCTTTAATGATAACTCTCCCTACAAACACCCAGGCATTGTGCCGCTTTTCCTTTCTTTTAAAATCACTATGGAAAAAACGCTACCAGAAACTGTGCATAAAAGGCTAGACTAATTGCTCTCATCTGTCTCTTTCACCTCTGAACTCTTAGAATTACTGACAAATTGTGTGGCAGAAGTGGCCCCTGGCATAGACACACAGATGGGTACTACTGGGTGTTTTGTTCTGCGGCCAATTATCTTTGTGATGCTTTAGTAATGTATTCAGCACTAAGACTTCAATAAGATAATGCCAACCAGGGATGTAACAAAGCCTGTCACCTAATTTCAGGAACATGCCATGATTAAAACTCCTGTGGGTCGTTTAAGATTCTCTTCTGAGTCATTCATTGTTCCATGTTGGGAATAGAGTGATTAACACTAAAGGGCTACACAATTTGACAATACAGACTGAGAAAAACAAGCAAATTGGGATTGTGTCTGAGGAAAAAAGTTCAAAAAATGCAAATGTAATTGTAGCCACCAAATCAGATGGTTTTGAAAATAACACAGCTCTAGACTGGCATTTGGTGCAGCAGTTAAGACACTGGAACGCCTGCATCCTATACTGGAGTATCTGATGCAGCTTCCTGCTAATGTGCACCGTGTGTGGCAGCAGATAATGGCTCAAATAACTGGGTCCCTAGGCTCTGGACTTCAGCCTGGCCCAGCTGGAGTATTTGGGGAGTGAACCAGAAGATAGGAGATTTCTTTCTGTATGTCTCTGTCTCTCTGCCCTATTTTTTTTTCAAGATTTATTCATTGGAGAGACAGAGTTTGAGAGAGAAGGAGAGACAGAGATCTTCCACCCGCTGGTTCAGTCCCCAAATGGTCTCAACAGCCAGGAATGGGTAATTCAGGAGCTGGGAGCTTCTTCCAGGTCTCCCACATGGATGCCAAGGGATCAAGGACTGGGGCCACCTTCTGCTGCTTTTCCCAGGTCATTGGCAGGGCGCTGGATTGGAAGTGGAACAGCCGGGACAAGAACCGGTGCCTGTATGGGATGCCAGCAGGTTTACCTGCTATGCCACAATGACGGCCCAGATGGGGTTCTTGTTGATAATTGTATTAAACTGATTCTACTCTCCTCTTTCTATTATCCTCCATTCCTTATTCCTAACTTTCCCTCAGTTTCTTGTCACTGAACAAGAGAACATAGATCGTTCATTCTAAGCACAGATAAAGGAGCACACCACCCCGCAGAAGCCGTGAGAGAACAAAAGAAAAGGAAGATCGTAGCCTGTGCTGCAGCCTCAACTCACCTAGTTTCCAAGATGTGGGCTCAAACAGTGCCCGCAGAGGTCTAAGTCAGCCAGACTGCTGTCTGGGCCGTGAAGTTGGTCTCCCCTCCCTACGCCGTAACAGGATCTTTTGAGAAAACAGTCATGTGCAAGGAAACACCTACTATACCTTTAAGAAGGAATGAGCTGGTTGTCTCAGAGCCATTGCTGGAAGATTGATGGAGGACCCCATTGTTTGCCTCTCCCTGCATGTGACTATCCACATCAAGTGTGGGAATGTCATGAACCTCCTTAATCAGTAATCCAATCTGTTAACTGCCAGGTGACACCAGTCTGTTCTTACCAGATGTACCTCTATTTTCAGTTTGATTGATAACCACACATAAATCTGTATTGTTTAAACCTGACTCAATGCATGCACTCACCTTGTTAAGAAAAATAGAATTTGTAACCTAACTCGGGCTTGCGGAACAGCCAACTCAGGCAGCTGACTGATTGTTTTTAGTTTCCTTCAGTGGTTCTTTGACTAATGATAAAACTTATTCTCAAAGAAAGAAAAAGCATATTATTACAAACATTAAAAAGAAAAATAAGAAAGGAATCAGGAGGAAGGGTGGGAGTGAGGAAGGGAGACAGGAGGATTTTTTTTAAATCTATTTTGTCTTATTTGAAAGACAGTTACAGAGAGAGGTAGAGACAGAGAGATCTTTCATCCGCTGGTTCACTCCCCAGATGGCCACAATGGCCGGAGCTGCACTGATCCAAAGCCAGGAGCCAGGAGCTTCTTCCGGGTCTCCCACATGGGTGCAGGGGCCCAAGGACTGCTATTCCAGGCCATAGCAGAGAGCTAGATCGCAAGAGGAGCAGCAGGGATTAGAATCGGTGCCCACAGGGGATGCCGGTGTTTCAGGCCAGGGCTTTAACTTGCTGCACCACTGCGCCGGCCCCTGTCTTCATACTTTTTTTTTTTTTTAAAGATTTATTTATCTTATTTGAAAAGCAGAGCTACAAAGAGGCAGAGAAGTCTTCCATTTGCTGGTTCACTCCTTAAATGGCCACAACTGCCAGAGCTGAGCCAATCTAGAGCCAGGAGCCAGTAGCTTCCTGTGGGTCCCCCATGCGGGTAGAGGGGCTCAAACATCTGGGCCATCGTCTGTCACCCTCCCAAGCACATTAGCAGAGAGCTGGATAGGAAGCGGAGCAGCAGGGACTTGAATGGGCACCCATATGGGATGCCAGCATGCAGGCAACGGCTTTACCTGCTATGCCACAGTGCCAGCCCCTGTCTCTAGTTTAAATTGTCAGTTTGACAAGCTGAATAAACTTTGGTACTTCAACAAAACTCTGATTATTTCAGTTAACAAAGGCCTAGTCTATTGCCTAGCTCAGAGGAGGAATTCACTATTTCCATTTTGGTTGAATGTCCAGTGTGCATATAAGAATTAGAATATTCAAACTAGAGTAGTGCACATTCAACAAGCATCGTGTAATGGAGGTATTTCCCAAGCATGAACAACCTCACACCAAGATGGTGGCCACCCAGACCCTGATGGAATATCTGGTTTGGGTAGGCTGGTTTTTGTTTTGTTTTGTTTTAAGACTGCAAAGTGGTTAACTAAAAAGAATCATGGTCACACCCTGTGTTAGTCTGTTTTCTGCTACTAGAGACTGGGTAATTTTTAAAGAACAGAGATTTATTTGGGTCATGGTTCTAGAGGCTGGGAAGTCCAAAGGAATGGTTCTGGCGCCTGGCGTGGGCCACGTTGTTGCGACAGCCCATGGCAGAAGGCAGGAGGGCAGGAGGGCACACCAGGGAGAGGGAGTGTGCCAGCTTAAATCTCACCTCCTCTTCCAGGACACTAATCCCATTGTGGGGCTCCACCCACATGACCTCCTTAAGGTCCCACCCCCAAATCCATCAACATATGAATGTGGGGATTGAGTTTGCAACACATGAACTTGGATGGACACACTCAACTACAGCACACTACGTTAGCGTATCCCCAAAGGATGCCTATCCATTCATCCACAAGCACACACATCTGCTCAGCAAGGATGACTGCAATACTTAGAACCCCTCATACGCACCTGAGCCAGCAGACTAAGCACTGTTCTAGTCTCTACTTTCCCCATCGTGGCCCTGGTTCTGCTTTATTATACTGTGTGTCATTCATTCGTCACTTCGTTATTCACTGATCATCAAACATTACATGCTGGTTAGGGTTTATAGTAAAATGAACAGGACTGCTTGTTTCTGCTGTAGTGCTTAGGGCATGGGCACGGAATAAAGAACCTGAGGAAGGAAGCCAGGTGACAGGAATGGGGAGCATGGTGTGCGAGTCCTAGAGGCAGGAGAGAAGCCCTTCTGGTCCTTGGAGGAATCCACGGTGAGTTCTGAGCAGGAGGACAGGGTGGGGGGAGCAGGAGACCAGTCACAGCAGATACTGGCAATGCCTGCTTTGTCGTGGGAGCAATGGGAAGCCATTAGCGGGCTTGCAGCCAGAAGCTGAAGGGACCAGGCTTGTGTTTTAGAAGGATTATGTTCAGACCCTGGATTAAACAGAGCCTGGCTAAGGGAAAACACCTTAGGGGCTTTTTCCCTGTCATTTGCTAAGGTGGCAGGGAGGGAAGGTAGCTGATTTGGGAGGGAGGCCGTTTCACAAGGGATATTTTCAGAAATGTGAGGTAGGTAGTTAGATGCCAACACGTGTAGCTCAGAGGCCAGCAGGGACAGGGCAGGAAAGTGGAAGGGCCAGGACGAGAACTTATCAGCGGGCACACTCAGGGTAAGTTCCAATGCCTACCAGCTCAGAGGCCGCGTGGTGCAGAGTACATGTAAGGCTTTTGGAGAACAGACGGAAGAGTTTTAAGGATCAGTCGCAGAGGCTCAGACATGGCTGTGCGCTGGAGAGAGTTCCTGATGTTTGTGGGCTTCTCTGTTGCTTGCAGTGGTGTCTTTTTTCCCAAGGTCCCAGGAACTCCAGCTTGACTTCCGTTATCCAAGCAAGAGTGCCTTGTGATTGTCCCCAAATCCAGGTCTCCAAATCAGGCCTCCAGTCTCCAGGGGTGTTTCCTATGCTAAATTTAGATTACTGAGAAATAGTGGAATGGCTATGAAAGTTACAACACAAATCCAGCCCTCCAAAGTGTGTGTTTGGTATATCACCTGCTTTTAATACAGTTGAAATTAGACACGAAATCTGGTGTACATTTAGCCATGATCCTGGTGACAGGCCCTGGGGTCATAAGATATTTATGTCCTGTTAGATGCAGAAATAGGTAAAATATGGTTACTACACAGCCAGTGGTGTTCACGGGGACTGATAAGCATTGCAAGACTCAAAGATATATTAAGACTATATTTATTATAGTCTACTTGTAGGTTGATTCTTTGAAAACTGATGATTTCTGTCTACTGCTGAACCATTTTTACCACACATCTGACACTAACATGTGTTTTTTCCATAGCAGTACAACCAGTACAACAGTTCAATACAATGCTGGCACTAAACACCTAGAATTAGCATAAGACCCTATAGATTGAGGGCTGGGCCCCACAAGGTGCCAATTGCAAGTCCCAGGTCTCCCGTACTTGTGATTCCCTGGTTATAAATCTGGTGCTCTCATGATCCCTTCTTAGGCTAGCTAGTTCACTAGGCAGCTCGCAAAACTCAGGGAAAAAAGTTCACTTACCATTACTACTTTATCATAAAAGATGTAAATGAACATCCAGAAGAGGTGCACAGAGCGAGATCCAGATGGTCCATAGGAGTTTCTGTCCCTTGGCGACCTGGCGTGCACCATCTTCTTGGCATAGGGATGTATTTGCTCACCAGCCCATCAGTTCCTTTAACCCCTACATTTAGAAGGTTTGTAGATGTTCCATTATGTAGACATGACGGATCAACTCCTTGGCCACTGGTAACTGACTCATGATCTCCCTCTCCAGAGATGTGGGTTCCTCTGGCCACCAGCCCGTATCCTAGAGCTGTGTAGTGGTCCACGGAAGAATCACTTCCTCAGCATAATGTCAGGTGTTAATGCAAAGGGCATATTGTGAATAACAAAGACGCTCCATTCACTCTTATCAGGACATTCCAAGAGTTCGGTAGGTCTGTGCCAGAGCCAGGGACAAAGGTCAAATATGTATTTCTTACTATGCCACAAACTCATACTACCATGTACACCCTCATTGCTGCCCTGGGAGTAGAGTACTTAAACCAGGTACTGTCGTGTCCCAAGTAGAACGTTCCTCAACAAGGGGACCTGGGCTGCTTGGTCGTAGTCCGGGCTGAGAATGAAAGCCTTTCTCCTTTCCCCAGGGAGAACACTGGCACCCTGGGTCCCACAGGCTCAGATGGTTCCCCTCCTGAAACCAGCTTGCCACTGGCTCTTAAATGTCCCAGGCCCCAGGCGGCTGGCTTTTCCAGAGGACTTCTTCCAACTTCTGGCATCTGATGCTCCCGTCGAGTGTTCTCCCACTGACAAGGCTGTCATTGCTCTTGGCTTATAAAGAACTGAGGTGATGAAGGGTTCATGGGAAAGGGCTTCTTCCCCACCTATGTCCAGCCCAGTGGGTCCCTGAAACCACCACGATCCTGGCACTCACCTCTCTGTGTGGCTAAGAACATCAGAAAGGGCCTCCTCTTGAGTGGGCATTTGTCACGGCAGTCGGAATGCCACTTGGAACACTGCATTCCAAATCAGAGGGCCTGGGTTCGAGCCCTGGCTCCAGCTTCCCACTGATGTGCACTCCAGCAGGCAGCAGGTGATGGCTCAACGAATTAGGTCCCTGCCACCCATGTGGGAGACCTGGATTGAGTTCTGGGCCCCTGGCTGCAGCCCCAGTTCAACCTGGATGTTGGAGGCATTGGGGAGTGAACCAATGGATCTGTCTGTTTCTCTCTTTCTGCCTTCCAAATTAAGAAAAAGTAAACAAACAAAACTCAATCCTTATTTTACTGACCCTGTTGCTTGCAAGTTTCTCCAAGAAATCCTGCTTGCTCCACATTATGAATGGCTGCCTGATTCCTCCCAAGCTCTGTTGGGGAAGGCAGGCGAGGATCACAGAGACCCCTTGCTCAAGAAGTAGCACTGACAATCGCTCTGCGAAGTACAGTGACCTGTTATCCCAGGCTAGAAACAGCAGAGACATTGTGGTTCTGAATGATGCTTCATGCTGGTTCTGAATGATGCTCCATTTTTTTTGGTCTGGAGCAACCAAACATCCATCAGGTTTGTCCACAAACCTAGTGGGTGCCTGCTGTTTGGTTGGTTATTAACAGTGCTTCCCTTTCTTTCTCAAACACGTCCCAATTTGGATAATACACGGTGGAGGCTCCCCATCTGTCTCCCACAATTGCTGAGGACTCTTCCTTTCAAATGCTCCCATCCCCATGCAGCCTCTGTTCTCCAGTCTCAGGGTCACCATCCCTGTTCCACTGCTTGGTGCTTACCTGAACTGCAGGAACCTGGTGTCTCCTCTTCCAATGCACCTTGTTCACTTCTCGAAAACACCGCTTTCAACATGCAACATGGTCTTAGCCCGTTTACTGTCACTATAATTAAGTGTCACAAACTGAGTAATTTATAAAGAATTAAGGTTTATCTGGCTTACAGTTGGGTGACTGTATCTGGTAAAGTCCTTCTTGCTGGTGAGGTCTCTCTGGAAGCCATGACGAGACTGAATGTTCTAGCTCAGGTCTCTCCTCTTTCATTATTATTATTCAATAATATAATAATAATTGAAAGAGAGAAAAATTCACAAATAGAGCTCTTATTCACTGGTTCACCCTCCAGATGCCTTTGATGCCTAGAGCTAGGCCAAGAACTCTGTCTAGATCTACTACATGAATACAGAGACCCAACCATGCAAAGTATTGCCTGCTACCATTCAGGGTCCACATTAGCAAGAAAATGGGATCAGGAGCTGAGACTTATGCCTAGCACTGCAGTGTGGGATATGCGCATTTTGACTGGTGTCCTATTCTCTAGGACGAACACCCACCTCTCTCATCTAATAAACCCACAACCCCGCTGGATTTGTGTGCCTAGTGGCTTAATTTAACATAATTATCTCCCAAAGGCCGTACCTCCAAATACTACAGTCAGACTTACTTAAGTTCTCACTCTCTGAATACTTCAGAATGGGGACTGGATTTCAACATGAGTTTTGTTGGAGGCACTCAAACCATAGCAAACACCCACTCCATGCACATATAATGATCTCCACCCTGTAAATGGCTAACCCTAAGTAATTAGGTGCTGTCTTCTAAAGCTCTGGCTTATTTGGCCAATCTCTTTCTCAAACCTGTATTTCTCACTGTTTCCTAATCTGAACACTTAGCTCTTCCCTATGTCCACACACTCATGCAAACTCACATCCATGCTTGTGTCCATGTGCAAAACCTTTTCTTGTTCTTTTAACCTCTTCAAACCCAATTCTCCTTCTATCTGCAATTCAACTTGCTTCTCTTCCTTAAAACCCCTTTTCTTTAAAGATTGATCGGTTTGCAAGAGTTACATAAGAAGAAAGAGAGATCTCTTCCATCTGCTGGGCCACTCCCCAGATGGCCAGGAGTTTCATCTGGGTCTCCCATGTGGGTGGCAGGAGCCCAAGTTTTTGGGCCATCTCTGACTCTTTTTCCCATGCCATTAACAGGGAGCTGGATGGAAAGTGGAATAACTGGGATATGAACCAGTGCCCAGATGGGATGCCAGCATCGCCACCTGTGGCTTTACCCACTATGCCACAATGCCAGCCCCTCTTCCATAAACTCTTGATCAAGTAGGAAGAGCATGGGTTTCCTAGACATGAATCTGAACTTGATCCTAGATATACCACTAACATCACTGGGTTTTATTGATGTGAAGACATATTCTTATTTCATGTCTTAACTACTTGAACACAGAATATACCTTAAAGTCTTAAGCATCTTAGACTTAACCAAACATAGTAGCTTAATAATAGTGTTATAACACAGGCTCTCTTGAATCTTTGTTTCTTTGCCTTTCAAACAAGAACAACACTTAACTCTCCAAGACTACTGTGAGTATTACTTGAAATAATTGCAGTCAAGGCTCATGGGGAGACTGTCTCTATGGGAATCTGGATTCTGTGTCCACCCATTTTGTAATGATTGCCCATTGTCTCCTGAGAAGACCCGCACCACACGTAAAATGTGCTGCAACAGATACCAAGGTTTGCTTTGCCAGCAGAATTTCACAAAAATTCTCTGCATTGTGAAAAGTCAGAGAGAGAAACCAACTTCACTCGCAGGGTAGTTTAACCAGAACCCTCTACAAAGAACTCTGTTCAGAGAAAATAGCTGAAGGAGACGTTTCTCGGGGCAATGAGTCAGAGAGACTTTCATTAAGAACATATCATCTGCATGGGGAAAGATGTAAGTTTTGTTTTTATCTTATTCTTTTTTTTAGGATTATTTTATTTATTTGAAAGACAGAGTTACAGAGAGAGGTAGAGACAGAGAGAGAGGTCTTCCATTTGTTGGTTCACTCCCCAGATGGCCGCAATGATCAGGGTTGGGCCAGGCCGAAGCCAAAGCCAGGAGCTTCTTCGGGGTCTCTCACACGGGTGCAAGGGCCCAAGGACTTGGGTCATCTTCCACTGCTATTCCAGGCCATAGCAGAGAGCTGGATCGGAAGTGGAGCAGCCGGGTCTCGAACCAGCGTCCATATGAGATGCCGGTACTTCAGGCCAGGGCTTATAACTCGCTGCACCACAGCGCCGGCCCCATCTTATTTTATTCTTTAGTGGTAAATCTTCAAACATTGATTTTATGTAAAAAGTCCACAGAGAGGTTTCATAAAAACTAGTCCCAGGTGGAAGTTTGGGTGACATCCAGTTGGATGACTGGCTCCCTTGTGAGAGCTCGCCCACTCCTGGAAGGCCCTGGCAGCCAGCTACCTCAGAGCCAGTAAGCTCAGCCTCCCCAGAAAAGCCTCAAACCCAGCTTATTGAGGGCAGTGTTGACTTCTTGCTCTTGGAATTTATGAGGGTGTTCAGTAAAGGGGAGTTGGAACATGGTCTCGGGGAGGGGTAGGAGAGACCCCTGTGGTGCTGGATTTGAGTTGGAACTATCAGTAAGCAGGAGAACATGAACTGATGTAGTCCAGCTCTGTCCACTTAGGAAACCTGGAATCAGTGACTCCCTGGCAACAAGAGTCAGGCATCTTTAGAGAACTGCACAATAGTAATGCTGAGTGAGGAATGTATCGTGCACCAGAAAGCAAAAAGACACAGTCACATGCTATTGACTGGGTCATGTCAGAAGGACACAGAATCCAGCTTGGGAGGTATCTTATTAACCAAGTCTGGAAAATTTTGAGGATCAAAAATAATAATCTTAGCCCTTAACTACTGTACATGGAACTAGTAAAATCATATGACTCCACTGTGATTTTCATTTTTTTCTTTAATAAATGTGAATTTACAAAGTGCAACTTTTGTACTGTTGTGGCTCCCCCCCCAACCTCCCTCCCTCCCTCCCACAGCCCTCCCCTCTATCACTCCCTCTCCCATCCCGCCCTTCATCGAGTTTCATTTTCAATTACCTTCATATACAGAAGATCAAAGTAGTATATACTAAGCAAGGATTTCAACAGGCTGCCCTCACACAACCGCACAAGGTGTAGGGTATTGTTTGACTAGCGGTGTTGTCTTTAACTTTCATAGTAAAACACATTAAGGACAGAGATCCTATGTGGAGAGCATGTACCCAGTGTCTCCTGTTGTTGATTTTTTTTTAACAGGCAGAGTGGACAGTGAGAGAGAGAGAGACAGAGAGAAAGGTCTTCCTTTTTGCAGTTGGTTCACCTTCCAATGGCCGCTGCAGCCAGCGCGCTGTGGCCGGCACACCACTCTGATCTGAAGCCAGGAGCCAGGTGCTTCTCCTGGTCTCCCATGGGGTGCAGGGCCCAAGCACTTGGGCCATCCTCCACTGCACTCCCTGGCCACAGCAGAGAGCTGGCCTGGAAGAGGGGCAACTGGGACAGAATCCGGCGCCCCAACCGGGACTAGAACCCAGTATACCGGCTCCGCAAGGTGGAGGATTAGCCTAGTGAGCCATGGTGCCGGCCCTGTTGTTGATTTAACAACTGGCACTCTTATTCATGATGTCAGCAATCACCCGAGGCTCTTGCCATGAGCTGTCTAGGCTATGGAAGCCCCTCGAGTTCACCAACTCTGAACTTGTTTAGTCCAGGTTGTATCACAGTGGAGGTTCCTTCCTCCCTTCGGAGAAAGGCACCTCCCTCCTTGATGGCCTGTTCCTTCTGCTGGGGTCTTGTTCACCAGGATCTTTCATTTAGGTTGTTTTTGCCACCGTGTCATGGCTTTCCATGCCTGTGAGACTCCCATGGGCATTTTAGCCAGATCCGAAGCCCCAGGGGTTGATTCTGAGGCCAGAGTGCTGTTTGGGGCTTTTGCCATTCTATGAGTCTGCTGTTCCACTGTGATTTTCAAAAGAGAAAGGAAATCTCTTCTTTCCAAAAGATTATCAGATATCATATGTAGATTAGATTTTAGATTTAGCAAAGCACCATTTTGTGACACTCCTTGTAATTATTAATGTAGGCAATCATCATCAATGAATAATATGACTCTGGGAAAAGAGGCTTACCCAGTCCCACAGATAACTCCCTAAGTACAAGGGCAAGGCTGTGTCCTTGCCCTAGAGAACTCCGTGAGCCTCCACCATTTGTGCATCCCATCATGTTGGCACTGCCAGTGGTGAAACAGTACGACCTCACAAGCTCCCTGGTCTGATGCTAGAAGAGGAAAGCCACGTTGGAGACATTGGACCTGACAAAGCAGAGGATTGCAGGATGTGGGACATTCTGAAGGTCAACAGGCCTGGGTCTTCAAAGAGATGGGTGTCAGGAGCAAGGAGAGTCTGAGAGACTACAGAGCTGAAGCAGCCAAATCACCATGTGAAATTTGGGCTTTTGGTTAAAAAAAATACAGCCAACAAGGACATTGTGGAGGGTAGTTAGGGAAATTTGGGTCCAGACTGCATGATGGATGATCTGGTTTAATTAATGTGGGTCTCACAGCGGCATTATAGAGAATGGCGTTGGTTTGAGTGATGCAAGATGCAACATTTAGGGGTCAAATGCCATGATGTCAGCCTCCTGCTTTCAGCAAAAGAGAAGTGTGCATGTCTTTATGTAGAGAAAGAGAGAGAGAGAGAGAGAGAGAGAGAGAGAGAGAGGAAGTAGGTGCGGCTAGTGTTGGTGAATCTGTAGGAAGGGTATCCGGGTGTTCATTGTATTATCCTTTCAACTTTCTTGTGGGTTTGAACATATTCAAAACAAAATTTTAAAAACCCTGTTTTTTGTAAGACTGTCAGAAAAGACAAGAAATAGAGATATTTCTTAGAATCTCCTCCTTTCTCTTCTTCCTTCAAGACTGTTGCCCTCAGTGCAATGAGTTCTTCTTTCCAGAAACTCTTGCTGGATTTTGGACCATTGTGACGCTGTTTAGCAGGGAGTCCAGTGATGGCTGAAAGGCCTGGTAGCCACAAGAAAGTGACATTTTAAAAATTTTTCCAGAGAACTGGAGGTTATCTCTTAAATTCAAACTTCTTATATTGAGCTTCAGCTATGTACAAGATCCTGTGAAGGGAGTGATAGTAAGATGAACAGCAATATAGTCTCTGCCTTCAAGGGGTATAAATTCTAATCCATAAAACCTGGCTCAACGAACATTACTTTTCAGTAGTTATTAGGAGCTTTACAAAACACTAGCTTTAGGGATCTAATATGATTGAAGGAGATACAGGGTCAACTGAAGAGTCTTTTGTCTCTTGGGAAAAATAGGCAAATACAATAATTCCAATGTATTACATAATGCTTCTGGAAAGATCTTTATCATGCTCTAAAAAGTATGACTGAGCGTCAGGGACAGCTTCAGAACAAAGAGTATCTCTGAGCCATGGTTTGAAAAGTAGGTAAGAAGGTTTCCCAGACAAATTGGTAGGCACATGAAGCCAAACACACAGATCATGCATGGCATATTTGAAAACTGACAACTAGTGAAATATGGGTGTAACATAAGAAACTTGTAGAAGGACTATAAAGTTGGAGCTGGGAATTTAACTGGGACTTGTAAGCAAAGAGCTTTCATGCTATATGAGGAGTTCAAGCTATATCCTGTACTTGATGGGAAATAAACAAGAGTCCTTGGGGGGCTGGCACAATGGCGCAGCAGGTTAAAGCCCTGGCCTGGGGCACCGGCATCCCATATGGGCATCAGTTCTAGTCCCGGCTGCTCCTCTTCTGATCCAGCTCTTTGCTGTGGCCTGAGATAGTAGTGGAATATGGCCCAAGTCCTTGGGCTCCTGCACCCATGTGGGAGACCTGGAGGAGGCTCCTGGCTCCTGGCTTCAGATCAGCGCAGCTCCGGCCATTGTGGCCATCTGGGGAGTGAACCAGCGGACGGAAGATCTCTCTCTGTGTCTCTACCTCTCTCTGTAACTCTGTCTTTCAAGTAGATTAAATAAACCTAAAAAAAAAAAAAAAAGAGTCCTTGGAGGTCAGGGACGTGATCAGATGGTTGTCTTAGAAGGAAAACTTGGTGGTGGAGCATCAGGTTGTTTAGAAGATGAGGCAAGGAGATTGGTTAACAGATTTTGTAACAGAACTAGTGAGAGATGTTGACCACCTTACCAAGATAAGAGAAAGAAGAGACACAGGACGGTGGGAATAGAACACACTTCGTAGACTGCAACAATACGGCATGGTGACTGAATAAATGCCTGAGTGAGACAGAGGTCTTGTCAGAGGTAACTCCTGTATTAGGATCCTTCAGAGAAGCAAGAAGCAATGGGCTGCGCATGTGTGCATGAATGTGGAAACAGAGAGACAGGTTAATAAGGAACTGGTCCACTCAGCTGTGGTTGTGAGTGGACCCAAAACCTGCAGAGCAGCTGTCAGGCTGGGGCTCAGCAGGAGCTGACATTGCAGGCTTGAGTCCTAAGGCAGTCTAGAGACGACTTCCTTTCCTTTCAAGGGAGCTCAGTTTTTTCCTCTTAAGGCCTTCAACTGAGGGGATGAGGTTCATCCACATTACAGATGGTCATCTGCTTTACTCAAAGTCTACTGATTTAAGTGTCAGCCACACTCAATAATCCCTCCATGGTGCATTTGGGACTTTGAGAGGTGACCTCTGGGTTCGTCTGCAGACCCAGAGCACCTTCTCTCAACTGTATCTGGACCAGCCTCCGTGTTTCACCTCACCCGGATAATTCTTCATAACAGGGACCCCTGACGATGATTTTGTCATTAGCTATTAATGTTTCTAAAACCTTGCCCAACTGTCACCAAAATGCGAGTATTCCTCCAAGTTCAGTTACACAGAAGGCCTCTTTGGCGAAGGCTTGGGAGATGTAGGACTTCGAACACTTGCTGTGGTGTGGCAGAGTCCCATCCTCCAAGGACACGATCTTTTCTTCAGTCAGTGGGCCTGGGTCAAAACCATGGCTCTGGTGTGGAAACTGGATGAGGAATTGTGACTTTTTATTGGAGGGCTGACTCTTCACCTCCTGGTCATCCATCCTTGATTTAATTACACAGATTGAGCAATCTCTCATTGGCTGCCTGTCCATTTGGCCCCTGGGGATGTAGTAACTCAATAGGATTTTAAGTTAACTCTCTGGTTTTTTTTTTTTCTTTTTTGGCTGGGGAAAGAGTTTTTTAGTATTTGGGAAAAAGTTTTCATGAATATTTGTTGGCCAGAGGGGCAGACTGTGGCAGTGACAGCTGACTGTCCACCAAAACGTCATTCTCCACTTAGCATAGAGTTGTTTCTGAACATGCAGTTGCCCGCCAGGAGCTATACCACCCAGTATGCTTTGCAAATAATAAATGCGGGGTGACCACTTCTTGCTAGTGAATGCGCAGAAGTGATGTCACTTCCAGGCCAAGGAGGTCCAGAAGTGTAGGTCCTTCTCCAGTCGACTATTCTCTTTCTACCAGCTGTCTACATCCAGGGAGGCCCTGGAAGCTAAGTACTGAAGCAGAGTGTCTGTCGGCCTAACCTTCACCCCCACATTATACCAACGTTGTATTGATACTAAGCAAGGTACTTAAGCAGTTGAAATGTTTTCTATGCACCTCGAGTTACCCTAAGGCACACAATTTACAAATCCTATATAAAATCTAAATACATTTATTTCTGTCTGAATAGACTTTTACCATATTTGAAAGGCATGTTTGTGAAGGTCTGCACCACAGTATAGATCACATGACTTATATAAAATTCATTCTGAGGGCCCAGGACTTCAGCATGATTCTTCACACCCCAAAAAATAAAGTCCTCAGCTTGTGATATTTGACAATTATTGCCTTTAGAATTTTTTTAAATTTATTTGAGGGGCGGAGAAACATAAAGCAGTCCTAGCCATGAAACACCACAATGGCTGGGACTAGACTGGGCCAAAGCTGCAGCCAGGAATCAACCAGGTTTTCCACGCAGGCGGCAAGGAGTCAACCACTTAAGCCGTCACTGCTGCTCTCCAGGGTTCGCATTAGCCACAAGCTGGAGTCGGGAGCTGGAGCTGAGTATGGAACATGGGTGTTCCGATACGAAATGAAGGTGCCTTCATCGCTATCTTGACCACTAAGCTTGATTTTTGTCTTTATGGTGATACGAGTTCAGTAGAAACTGTACTTTGAATTGTGCATTCGGATATTTTCCCAAGCCAGGACGCGATATGAATCCCATGGTTCTCTCGCATGACATTGGGCTGCAGCAGGGAGTACAGCTCCAGTCACCGCTGTGGTCACTGGGGGAAACCATCAACACTGCACGTGCCGTGCTGCTGGGTTGAGGCATGGTGGGTTAGGAGTAGGAAATGCAGTTTTGACTTACGATATTCTCAACTTTCGGCAGTTCGTCAGGATGTAACCCCATCAGAAGTCAAGAAATAAGTGTGTACTAAAAGACAGTGTTAATGTTAATCAACCCATACGCGTCTTCTCTGTCCAGAGCTGCTTCACACAACAGCACCTTGTATGAACTCCTCAGGTTTCCTTGGCTTTGTGTCTCCCAGGCTCTCAGCAGCTGGGGCTGCCTCAGCACCAAGATGTCCCAGAGCAGCCTTCGTTTCCATCCCATGATACTGCCCTGCCATGTGCCTGAACCATGTGCCTGAACCTCTGGATCCTCCTGCCCTGACTCAGAGGAAATGCTACCCCACTGCTGCTGTAACTAAGCACTACAATACTGTGGTTTAAAACAACAGAAGTGTATTTTCTTTTTTTAAAAAAAAATATTTATTTATTTGAGCAACAGAGTTACAGACATTGAGAAGGAGACAGAGAGACAGATCTTCCATCCTATGGTTCACTCCCCAAATGGCCACAATGGCCGGAGCTACGCTGATCCAAAGCCAGGAGCTTCTTCTGGACCTCCCACGTGGGTGCAGGGGCCCAAGGACTTGGGCCATCTTCTACTGCTTTCCCAGGCCATAGCAGAGAGCTTGAGCAGGAGAAGAGCAGCCAAGTCTAGAACCGGCGCCCACACTGAATGCTGGCGCCGCAGGTGGAGGATTAACCTACTGCGCCACAGCGCCGGCCCCAGAAATGTTATTTTCTTACAGCTTCGGAAGTCGAATGTCTGACATGAGTGACAGAGGTCTAGAATCAACGCATCAGCAGGGCTGGGTCCTTCCGAGGGCTCTGACGCCTCTCCACTTCAGGGCTGCTGGCACTCCTTGGCCTGTGCTCCCTGTCAGACATCCCTACACCCTCCTGCCAAAGTCCTCACATCGCCTCCTGCCTCCCCCTTATAAAGGACACTTGAGATTACACAGACCCATGTGGCTCTTCTACAATAATTTCCCCATTTCTCATCTTAACTTGATCACACCTGTAAAGTCCATTTTGACAGATAACATTTGCAGGTTCTGGGAAACAGGGTGCAGATAGCTTGGGGTGGGGGTCATTTTCAGCTTATCACAGGGTGGTATGTAATTTCTGAAACAGCTTTTAAAAAAAGAAATTTGAAAGGCAGAGTAATAGGGAGAGAGAGAGACAGGGAGAGAGAATTTTCCTCTGTTGGTCCACTTTCTAGCCAGGCCAGGCAGAAGCCAGGAACCTGGAACTCCATCTGGGTCTCCCACATGGGTGGCAGGGATCCACATTCTTGGGCCATCTTCTATGCTTTCTCGGGCACATTAGCAGGGAGCTGCATCAAAAGTGCAAAGTAACCAGGACTCAAATCATGTATTCTGATATGGGATGCAGCCATCCCAAATGGCTGCCTAATCCATTGCACCACACCACCTGCCCCAAGGCAGTGAAATTCAACCAATGGAAAACCAATGGGATTGAACCAGGAGGATAAATCTCTTTCTCTCCTTCCTTTGGAGAACTGCTCTGAGCTGGGGTTTCCCTGGGCAGCCTGTGCAGAGCCACCTCTGATGGCCACAGGTGCTCCTGCAGAGACTGCTGGGGCTCATCATGGCCCCTGGTGAAGCTGGGCCAGCATGGCCAGCATCAGCTTCCCTCCTTCACTCCCTGTGCCCCAGGACTGCCCTTTCCAAAGTGTCAGCCATGTGCCCGGTTCTCTAGGGAATTTCAGCTGGGGTGGCCCTAAATCCAAAGTCACAATTTCACTTTTTGTTTAGCTCAGAAATGCTTATTTAGGAACACAGTAGTGTTCAGAGAAAGTTCTAGTTCACAAGGTGACAGTGATCATAAGAAAAGATTTCTGCTGTCACATATCTTACATTCTACCTGGGGAAGACCTGCGGTAAGCTAACAATGCTTGGTGGTAAGTGCTACTGGAAACATGAGGCGATAAAGACCAGCCAGCTTGTGTTTGGTGGTGAGGAGTGCCCTTCTGTAGACAATGTTGGGTTGAGGTCTGAATGGACAGCAGCAGGGGAGGAGGAGGTGCTCCTAAAGGCAGGCCTCAATTTGCAGTCAGCGTGCTTCCCACCTGGTTGGCGCTGGGAGACAGAGTGCTCTAGTTGATAGCAGCGGCCATTTACTTCTAAAAAATTCATGATTCTACCAAGTAACAGGAGTTGCATGAATACAAAATAAACATTTCCAGCAGAAGCTCTCTTTGAATAGCAGATGGGACTTCCTCTTTGTCACGAGGGGATGTATCTTGTTTTGCTTTGGAAGTTGGATTGTGATTTTCAGCAAGTGTGGTAGATGAGAAAAATGGCCACATTCTCCAACCTCTTGTTGAACGACTTTGCAGAAACTCCCATCAATGTATAGAGTTTATTTCCCCACCTCTGGAGTAGGTCTGGCCATATGTCTTGCTTTGGCCAATAACATGTGGCACAATCAACAACGTGTCCATTTCAAATCCAAGAATCAAGAAACCTCACCTGACCATTTAAGCTTTCTTGAAACTTTGCCAAATGCCGTGGACACCAGGCAATGCTGGCTAACTAGGGGATGAGAACAACATATGGCAGAACTGAGCTGTTTCGTCGGTGACCCTAAACATGAGAAAGCCAAGGCAAGATCAACAAGTGTGACCTATCTGAATTGCAAAGCCATGAATCAGCACAGCAGCAAGAGAGCGCCTAGTGGAGCCAGCTCAAGCCAATCACCTATGGACTCAGGAGCTGCATAAGCATGTGCTGTTTAGCTGGCCAGTTTGTGTGTATGTGCTACGCAGCAGGGCAAATTATTACAGCAAGTTACAAAAACTGCTTCTACATCTCAGGATCCTGACTGTAACACAGATTTGCTAGCACCTACCTTGTGGCTACTGTGAAGACAAATGAGAGAATCGCGGTAATGAACTTGGCACCGAATTTGAAACGTTGTCTGCCAAGCCAACGGTAACTAGTGCCACTGACCACACTGGAGAGAGAAGACCAAAAGAAGAACACAAAGAAAGGAGAGTGAAAGAGCAAGCTGCTTTAGAAACACACATTCTGCTCATGTGTCTCACACGGTTTTTCATTCACGTGTTCCACTTGGTATGGGATCAGGCCGGAAGCTAGACTGGAGTCAGGAGCTGGAAGCCACACCTCACCTGCCCTATGCAATCCTGTCCGCCTGTCAGTCAAATAGCCCCTTTCCCAGGATGTATCTCCCCTCACCACCAGGGACCTGGGGGAGGTGCCATGGAGCCACTTCCCTTCCAACCTCATAAGAAGCTGGCAACTGGGAGGGGCTGGTTCTCTCTACACAGGCAAGACAGGCGCCGAGGCACTGTCTGCTTCCCTCCCGGCCACTCTGCTCTTGAACAGTGCCCACACACATGTGTGTTTACCTCACCGTTCAAATAAACTTTATCACATTGTGTGCCCATACTTAGATTGCTTTTCTAGGTAAAAGGCAAGGACCTGCAACAGGGATTTAGACCCCACCTCTCCCACAACACTCCGTTCTGTCCCAGCTGAGCTCTAAGCAATTTAATACTGTTCTGTTTATTTAGAAAGCCACACGGAGGTAGTTTTTGTTTTAAACCCAAACAGCAAGATATTATAAAACTAATCAGGGAGGCCAGTGCTGTGGTGTAGCAGGTGAAGCTGCCGCCCACAGTGCTGGAATCCCATATGGGCGCCAGGTTCTAGTCCCGGCTGCTCCACTTCCAATCCAGTTCTCTGCTATGGCCTGGGAGGGCGGTGGATGGCCCCTGCACCCCTGTGGGAGGCCCAGAGGAGGCTCCTGCCTTCAGATCAGCACAGCTCTGGCCATTACGGCCAACTGGGGAGTGAGCCAACGGATGGAAGACCTCTCTCTCTCTCTCTCTCTCTCTCTCTCTCTCTGTGCCTCTCCTTCTCTATGTAACTCTTTCAGCTCCTGACTTCAGTTCCCTGCTCAGGCAGACCTGGGATTTAGCAGGCAATGGCTCAAGTAACTGGATTTACCCACATGGAGGATCGGGATTGAGTTTTTGCACCCAGCTTCGGCCCGGCCCAGTCCTGACAAGTGGGGCAAGGAGCTTTCTCTCAAATAAATAGAACTTTAAAGTTAACTCAATTATGTTCTGATTAGTGTTGAGACTTACGGTTATCTTCTCTCTAACCAAGAATCTATTATAGTCCTCAATGCCAAGTCACTCAGTAACTGACACAGAACCATTCTCCCAAGAGGTCAGACTTATAGGAACTGCTGGTCGTCTTTTCGGGCACACACCGGGAACTGACGATAACTATAACCTAGCAGACAGTTCCCAACAGGCTCATGTCTGGACGCCTGTTTATGTCTCAAACTACTTACCAACTGCAATCCTGTCATTACGTGGAGGGAAAATAGAACTGAAGACAGGAACAGCGTCTACACTTGGCAAACATCTTTACTCATTTTTCCATGCAAAGTGCCTAAGAGTTTGTAAGGGCCTCTTTCTATTTCATTCAGGTTTTTCTTCTGAACAAGCAAGTTCCGTGTGTATGTGCTGGAACAAAGGCCATCTCCCCTCCACTACAGGCCATGTCAGCAGTGGGCAGGCCTGGGCTCCACACCGTGCAGGAGCGCATCGCTGCATCTTGTTCCAGCCTGCATTCAGGGATGCCTGGAATTAGCTGTGGTGGAAATATTCACATCTCAAAAATCAGCAAACCGAGCCGGCGCCGTGGCTCAACAGGCTCATCCTCCACCTTGCGGCGCTGGCACACTGGGTTCTAATCTCAGTCGGGGCGCCGGATTCTGTCCCGGTTGCCCCTCTTCCAGGCCAGCCCTCTGCTGTGGCCCGGGAGTGCAGTGGAGGATGGCCCAAGTGCTTGGGCCCTGCACCCCATGGGAGACCAGGAGAAGCACCTGGCTCCTGCTGGCAGTGGACTATAAAGGAAACCCTGTACTTTTAAGTGCCTACAACAGGGGTCAGCAGAGTCTCTCTGTGAAGGACCAGAGTAACTCCTTTCAGCTCTGAGAGGCCCCTGTTACAGCTCAACTCTGCTGCTCTAGGAAAAGTGCCCCCCAAACAATGCACAGACACGTGGAGGTAACTCTGCTCAAATACAACTTGTGTTACAAAAAACAGGTGGCAGGTGGATTTGGGCTATGGGCTGTAGTTTGCCAACCCCCTTCCTACAAGGATGAAAGTATGTACATACTTTGAAATCGGCAATGCCAAAGTTAGAATGTACAGCTCCCGTATTTCTATCTTGTCACCACACCGCTCTGTTCCATTGCATGTTAACAGCAGTCAAGTACAGGGTACTTTAATGCATATTTATTTTGTCCTCTATTTCTTAAAAAAAAAAAATATTTATTTGAAAGGCTGAGTTAAGAGCATCAGAGACAGAGAAGCTTACATCCGCTGGTTTACTCCCCAAATGGCTGCCCCGGCCGGGATTGGGCCAGGCCAAAGCCAGGAGCCAGCAGCCAGGAGCTTCACCTGGGTCTTCCACGTGGATGCAGGGGCCCAGGCATCTGCAGCATCTTCCATCGCTTTCTCAGGCCCATTCGCAGGGAACCAGATTAGATCAGTCCCTTCTCTCTTAATACAGGGCAAGCTTTTGGGGAAAGGGTTTCCATGGTCTCACAGGTCCAAACACTCCCAAAATGTATCACAGATCTCAGTGTGACATACATATATATATATATATATATATATATAAAATGCAGCTTTCATATGGGATATTTTTGACCTAACAGTGCTATCTGAATAAAAAGCCTTAAAACTAAAAAAGATTAGTTTGTGCTCTTAGATTTCTAGACTATTTTTAAGGAAAAACTAGGTGGCCTATATATATGTATGTTTCCCCCACAAAGCTGCCCAGGATACTCTAAAATTGTTGAAAATAAGGCAAGGTAGTAATGTAGGATGGCAGCTAAAATACTATTTTTGGGGAAAAAATGCAAGGTACACAATAGTTTGTGCTTTTTAAAAGGAACTGGGACAGGGAAAACATACATGAGTTGATGCTTAGACTGTTTAAAATATTTCTGCAAGACCATTCAAGGAAGTAGCAAAACTAACTGCTTCTGGGGAAGGAAAATGGGCAATTTGGGGCTATGGCTGAGAAGAAAAGTGACATTTTACTTCTAGTCTTTGAATTTTTAAAAAATGTCCTATGTGTATTCTCTTGTTCCAAAAGAATTAAAACATGGCTAGATTATCAAACTTTGTGGTAGGGGCTGGAGATGTGGCATGGTGGGAAACACTGCTGCCTGTTGTGCCGCATCCCATATGCCGGTTCTAGTCCAGGCTGCTCCACTTCCGACCCAGCTCTCTGCTATGTCCTGGAAAAACAGCAGAAGATGGCCCAAGTCCTTGGGCCCCTGCACCCATGTGGGAAGACCCAGAGGAATCTCCTGGCTTCGGATCTGTGCAGCTCCAGCTGTTGTGGCCAATTGGAGAGTGGGCCAGCAGATGGAAGACCTCTCTCTCTGCCTCTCCTCTCTCTGTGTAACTCTTTCAAATAAATAAATAAATATTTAAAAAAAAAAACTTTGTAGTAAAGCCATCTTTTATATTTTTATTTATTTGAAAGGCAGAGATATAGAGACAACAGAGACAGAGAATCTTCTATCTACTGGTTTGCTCCCCAAATGTCCACAATGATGCAAGCTGGGCCAGGCTGAAGCCAGGAACTGGGAACTCCATTCTGGATCTCACAAACGAGACACAAAGACCCAACTACTCGAGCCATAACTCGCTGTGTCTCAGTAATACAGTGTAACAACTGTGTATGTGGCATTTATACTGTATTAGGGACTATAAAGATGATTTAACTTGTATGGTAGGACGTGTATAGGTTCGATGTGAACACTAGGCCATTTCCTCTAAAGGACTTCAGCATCTGTGGATTCTGATGTCTCTCTTGGGGGTCCTGGAACCAGTCCCTGTGGATACCATGTAAACACAAAGTGTAGGCACCCTGGAAGCAAAAGCATCAACACGGAAAACCCAAAATAACTCTGGACCCAGTCTCGTAGAGCCACCTCGGACAGAAGCAATGCACGGCACGTTAGCTAATATCTTTTATTGTCAGACTTGCTGTGAGCCAACAAACAACAATTATGCACGGTTGTCCACAGATATAAGGCAGATTTCTTTTTTCTTGGTGGGTAGACTTAGTTGGCCCAAGTCTTTATAACTTTTCCATATAAAAATAAACGTCCAAGACCAGATTATTTTTCTTCTGGTCATAAATGCTGATTTATTTACAGGTGCCTTATTCAGATCACCAGTATAAACTTGGGATAAAACATGTGTGCATTTTATTAAAGCCTCAGCATTTAATGTCAGGGTCCACTCAAGATTCGCTCACGATACCCCCTTCTGGAATGCAACATGTGTCCCTTGCATTCATCACGGTTACAGCCGTCATCTATCCAGAGTGATATATGCTAACCTTTAAAGAAATAGTTTCTTTTTTAACTTAAATCTTTTAAAAATTAAGGAGTCCTAAATGACTTCATATCATTCTAAAAACAGCACTGGAGTCAGCGGTTTAAGAGTGGTTCATAAATACAGTTATCTTGTAGCCTGCAGACCTGTGTATAACACAGCAGACACAGACTGCAGACTTTGTTACATGTAGAACAAAACTGAATCAAAACATGTTTTGTGAAATACAGCAAAGACAGGGGAAATCCAGGATTCCGGGTTGTTAATAAAACCGCCTTATAAAGTAACAATTGGAGACTACGACTCTGAACTATTACAATATACAGACCGACTGTTTACACCATTGCACGTCCTTTTTCCCTTTGCTTTTAATGCTCATGAAACAAGGATTAAAGGGGTTGAGTTTATGAACACATGCATGCACACGCAAGCGCATGCACTTAAAGATGAAACAGAGAACAAAGGTAATACAAGTCCGTGAGGAAGGCTGCCAGCAGCACTCCAGCTACAACACACGTCCCCTTGCCTCTCGCCCTGCTCCCCACTCCCTCAGCTTTGCTCAGACCCAGGGAAATCGGGCGGGAGGTTAGTGCACAAGTGATGGATGAATGCCCCGCCCCCGCCCCGGCTATGTAAGTCTCTCTGCGGCAGGAGGGGGAGCCTTTCCCTTCAGTAGCACAGTTAAGGTCGATCAGGGTTGGTTCCACAAGTTAAGGCACTTCCGGCTGCTTTGGCGCAGCAAGAGAACTCCCCCCTCTTCTTTAAGGCATGTGTCGTCTAGAGTAGTAAAGCTTTGGAGATTCTGCAGACTGGTAAGGTGGACAGCTTAATACATGATCACTGCAGCTGGCAGGGCTGCAGGACCCTCGGTGGAGGGGTTTTCAGAGAGGCCGGGCAGCTCTGCTTCGGGCCGGGCTCAGCACACGCAGGAGCCAGCGGAGGCCGGAGGGCGGCACGTTCGTTCGTTCGTTCGTTCGAGTAGCAGACAGGTGGGCTCGCCGCTGTCCTCACCTGGAGCTGCCCTGGCTGCTCACGGAGCGTGTGGTGCTGTAGCGCTTCTTCACGATCATGCTGATGTACGCTTTCATGAGCTTGGCCACGTCCACCACCTGCCAGGGAGCAGAATCCACACACGGTCACGAGCCTCTCCCGGCTCAGGGCCCCCGCCTGGTCACATGGACCGTCTCCGGCCCGCCCTCCCTGTGGGGGTCAGTGGCGGCACCCGATGCTGGTCTCTGCACAACGCTGAGCTGTTTTTAGCTCTTCCTGGTCATGGAGACAGGGAGCCGTGGCTGGCCCAGCAGGCACTGCCTTGGGGCGGCTCCTTAGAGAAATCACAATTCTACTTGATGTCTGTGCTCAGATTTCACACTCTGGAATCCTTAGGGCGGGGATTACTGCATCCACGTGTGAGGACAGAGCTCACAACCATGGCTCTGAAGACTGGATGCTCTAGTTCCAGGCAGCCCCTCACCACGCAGCTGCACCATCGCGACTGTCAGGATGGCCGGGGCTGCACCAGCTCCCAAGACTTCACAGTAGCCACCTCTGAGCCAGGACCTCCCCTCAGCTCCCTCCTGGGACAGGTTAACTGCCTCGTTCATGGCCCAGCCCTCCTCAGAGCCGGCTAGGGTCTCTGCGGAACACACCCGCACTCTCTCCCATCCCCTTGATCTTTCTTCTCACTGTCGTGCCGTCATGCACACTCAAGATCCCACGGTGGTTTCCTGCTGTCTGTGGGACTGCATGAAACCCTGCAGCCTGGCGCTGAGCACCGTCTCCTGCACCACATCCTTGGTCTGCCCCCTGCTCGCACCCCTCACACCGTCTCCTCCCTGCCTCTCCAGCGGGCGCCGGGCACCGCGCCATTCAGCCCACTGGCCACTCTCACTGCCAGCAGCTCCCTCTGCGGAAGCCTCAGCGGTTTCTTGCATTAGCACAGTTGTTAAACTTGAGAGCCGACAGCAACATCTCTTAAGGCTGTGTGTGGGGTTTTGTGACCCTGATTGGCTGTGTCTGGGATGGCCGTGCCCCTTGGTTCTCTCTGCTCTGTGTATGGCACCAGAGCCGAGTCTCCTGGCTGTGGTTCTCTGCCGTCACCGGACAGTCATTTCCACAGCGTTTAACGCCAAATCATATACTTTTTCTTGCCCCCCTGGATCACTTCCCTGTCTCTGCCTTCCTCCATGGGTGAGGCTCCAGATAACTGGAACCACATCTCTGCACCAAGGCGTATGGAAGGGGTGAAGCTGGCACGTTTGGGCCTTCGAGAAATCGGCAGCTGGGGGGGACCCCCATACTCTATATTGAGTAAAATGTCCTGGTCAAAGGCATCAGGAAACGGACACCTTCTATCCTGTTAAGCCCACCCGTGGATACACTGCCTTGGTTTTGGCCTCTTACCTCGCTGGTTTCAAAGAGCAGCTCCCTCTCATCCACCACGATCTTGTAGGTATTTGCCAGTGGCGCTCCAAAGGAGAGGATGTGTTCATACTGGAAGACCTCCAGCGGCCTCCCCTCCCCACGCTTGTAGACAGAGACGGCATCTGCACTCACTCCCAGCCAGAGCTCCTGGGGGAAGCCGCCTTCCTTGCACTGTGAACAAGAGTCAGCGTTAGGGTCCAATCAAGAAGCAGTTAGACATGCACAGCACAAGGGCCGAGGCTGTGGTGTGGCAGGTTAAGCCTTTGCCTGCGATGCCTGCGTCCCTGATGGGCGCCAGTGCAATATCTGGCTGCTCCACTTCTGACCCAGCTCCCTGCTAATGTGCCTGGGAAAGCAGCAGAGGATCCGAGACCCACGAGAAGCTCTGGGCTCCTGGTTTCAGCCTGGCTCATCTCCAGCCACTGTGACCATTTGGAGAATGAACCAGCGATGGAAGACCGATCTCTTGGTCTCTCTATAACTCTGATTTCAAATACATAAAAAATTAATCTTTTTAAGAAACATAAAGCACAGAAGCTGTAGGGCAGCCTTGAGTCTAGCACTCTGCACTGAATATCGAATATACTCAATGAGCTCGGGGAACTGAAATTTGAGAAACACTGCCTCTTTGCTATCTTAATGGGTTTTCAACTGGTTAAGCAATCTCCTGCATTTGGGAAAATCTAATCAGTAAGGTCTAACTTGCTGTGACTTCTGCTTCCCGACATCATTTCTAGTTGTGACTTGAATTAGCTCCATGGAGCAGCCGGATAATGCCTGCAGTGGCTGAGGAATGTGACAAGGATCTCCCAGCCACCCAGGATGCCCACATCAGGGCTGCTAGTGTCTCTGGTTCTAGCTCCAATCCTGCCCAGGATGGTTATTCTTCAAACACAAAACCTAGGGTCATGGAGGAAACGGCTCCCCATCACTCTTGGCTCCTTTTCCCAGGGACAGTGTGGTTTGTGTATGTTCGGTGCAAACAGGGGTCTATGGGCTTACTCACAGTGCGATGGCAGAACACAGGAGCCCACGTGTAGGGAATAACAACACAGGGAGGTGTAAGTGAGGGATACTGCTACATGCAACATATGAGACAAATGGAACTGAACCAACTCATCCCCCAAACAGCATCCACCAAAACAGCCATTGAGGGCTCTTAGAATAAATCTTTATATTTTCACAGAGCTACAGTTTCAAAATCATCACAGAACACGCTGAATTACCATGATCCTAAGAAAAACAGAAGCCTCTCCAGCCCAGGGGCTGTCAAACTTCTCTGTTAAGGGCCAGGGAGTGAACGTTTTAGGCTTTGCAGATCATCTCGATCAACTCTGCCACTTGTGCACATAGGCAGCCAAAGAAAATACATGCAGGAATGAACGTGGCTGTGTTCCCGTAAAAGCTTATTTACATAAAGGCAGGGGGGTAGCACTTGACCCCCAGAGCCTCTGGTTTGTCCAAGTGTCCTGTGGACCAGTAGGAAGACTTCCCGTCAATAAAGTCTACTTTAAAGTCAGGAAGAAAAAGAGTCAAATGGCTTCCGGGTTGATGCTAACGGCTAACTTTTGACTAGGAAGTAGAAATTCTTACCCTCATGGGAAAAAAACAAGGAAGTAAAATGCAAGTATGGCCGAAGATCCTAATTTGTGTGTACAGCCCTACATTTTTGAAGAAATGTAGACTTTTGGAAGCGTACTTTGATGGCATCTATAGCTTCCATAAGAAAGGACAGAAGTTATTTAGGACAGACGCCATCTTAATTTTGCTTCATTTCTAACATGACAGAAGCATGTCCTGCGGAGGAGGAGGGAACCTTTGGGGGAGGTGGGAGGTATCCGTGCTACAAGAGCAGTGTGTCCTGTCTCGTCCCCAACAGAAGCCTGGGCATGATGCGTGTTCCCAAATGCAGCCTGCCCCTCAGGCAGCATCCTGCCGGCCCACGGCGGCTCGTTCTCACCTCCACGTCGAACAGCGTGGACCCGTAGCCAGGCCACTCCTTGATCAGGGCCATGTACTTGGCCATGGCCTGCTCCTGGCTCATTCCCTGAAATTTCTTCCATTTGTCGAGGATGCTGGCGCGGGCGGAGCAGACTTCCTCCTTCACCCACATGTCCAGCATCTGCTCCTCCTCGGCCTTCTGCTTGACGACCGACCCCGTGCGGAAGCTCCGCCGCAGCGTCCCCTCCAGGAAGCTCGTGCGCCTCTTCTCCAGCCGCTCACACGGCGTGAAGCTTTTGGTGGACTGGCTGATGCGGGCCTTGAGTCTCTGTAGGGAATACACTTCCTCGAGGGGTGGGACGGTGGCATGCAGCGAATAATCCCCCTGCAGGTACTGGAGCCGCAGGGCGGCCAGAACCTGGAGGTTTTCTTCGGGGGCTGGATGGTGGCCATGGATGACCGCTTCATGGGCCTGCAAAGAAGTGGGCGACAGATTCACGGCCAAGGCCCACACAGCTCCACCCTCACTCCTTCAGGAGCTCGCTCAAATGTCACCTCTCCTGACTGGCCTATTTCAAATTGTACCCCCAGCCCCACTACCACTGCTTTAAATTTCTCCCTAGCATGGACAGCATCTAAGTGATGCCATGGATTTTTCCCTCTACGGTCTCTCTCTCCTGCAGCTAGAACAGTTCCCGCCTAGACGCTCACATACAACGTGCACGAGTTCCACCCGGCAGCTGAAGGAGCAGCTGGCCTCATCTGTTATGCACACCAGCGGGGGACTCACACGGTGGACTAGTGGGTTTCAGCCCTGCTCGCCGGCCAAGGAATCTGTTTCTGAACGTTCCTTTTACCTGCTCAAACATAAATGCAAACTCCACGCTGTCTTTCGGCACGTTGTCTGTGTCCAGGAAGCAATAAAGTTTGAAGTAAAACTTCCACGGCAGGTCCCCTGCATCTGACGTGGCAGCCAGCCTAGGGACAAAAGTCACAGGAGACTCAGAAGACAGAACCAGAGGTGGGTGACCCACGGGGGCTACAGGGAGGGGGCCGTTCTGTCCAGGTGGGGAAGGCAGAGGCCCAGGACATGAAGAGGGAGGTGTGTCAGAGTGCCTTAGCAACTTTACTTAACCAGAGGTAGAAAACACGTCTACCCGGGTTTCACTTTAAGACAACGAGCATCCGTCAGTGACATCTGTGCTAACTATGGGGCCAGAAGGTTAAACCTCTGCCTGCAGGGCCAGCATCCCATTTGGGCACTTTCGAGTCCTGGCTGCTCCACTTCCTATCCAGCTCCCTGTTAATGTGCCTGGGAAAGCAGAGGAGGATGGCCCAAGTGCTTGGGCCCCTGCAAACCTCGAAGAAGCTCCTGGCTTCAGCCTGGTCCAGCCCTGGCTGTTGCAGCCATCTGGGGAGTGAACCAGCAGATGGAAAATCTCTCTCTCTCTCAATCACTGCCTTTCAAATAAATAAATAAATCTTTCAAAAAAAAAAAAATCTGTGCCAACTAGTATTTTCTGAGGGCTCCTAGTTAAGTATTACACTGAATCCACAGAAAGAAACAAAAGCTACTTCTTCATTTCCTTTGCCAAGACTCAAACACAATACGATGCCTATAAAAACTGATATGAATATTCTTCTATGGGAGCTGTGTTTATACTGAACACATCATGCTGGTTTGGGAGTACGAAATCTCAGATCAAGAATCATAGGTCTATTTTATAGTAGTTGGGCAAAGTTTATAAGCTTGCTTGAGCCCATCAGCCCAATCTCAAAAGCCAATGACAAATGAAAATCTAAGAATCAGAGAACTCTAAGATCATGGGTACAACAGGGGCCTGAGAAAAAGCCTGGGGAAGAGGACCACGGATACATCCATCACATTTGAGATTAGATACTACACTTGATCTTAGCCAAGAGGCCGAGAAGCAATCATATTTGAGATTAGAGCCTTATCTAGGAATAAAGAAACACAGTGAGTGTTTGGGCCTCTGCACCCACTTGGGAGACTGGAAGAAGCTCCTGGCTCCTGGTCTGGCCTTGCTCAGCCCTGGCCATTGTGGCCATTTGGGAAGTGATTCAGTGAATGGAAAATCAATCTCTCTCTCTCTCTCTCTCTCTCTCCCCCTTTTTCTGACTTTCTTTTTTCTTTTTTTTTTTTTTTTTTGACAGGCAGAGTGGACAGTGAGAGAGAGAGACAGAGAGAAAGGTCTTCCATTGCCGTTGGTTCACCCTCCAATGGCTGCCGCGGATGGCGCGCTGCGGCCGGCGCACCGCGCTCATCCGATGGCAGGAGCCAGGTGCTAGGTGCTTATCCTGGTCTCCCATGGGGTGCAGGGCCCAAGCACTTGGGCCATCCTCCACTGCACTCCTGGGCCACAGCAGACGGCTGGCCTGGAAGAGGGGCAACCGGGACAGAATCTGGCGCCCCGACCGGGACTAGAACCCGGTGTGCCGGCGCCGCAAGGCGGAGGATGAGCCTGTTGAGCCACGGTGCCGGCCGTAACTCTTTCAAATAAATAAATAAATAAATAAATCTTAAAAACAAAAACAAAAAAACACAGCAAAGAGAGAGCTGAAACACCAATATGCTTCAATGCAGGTAAAATAAAACCAACATCAACACACCACAAAGCCACACACAGAGGGAATGCAAAGCCCCAGCTCTGCTCTTGGGTTTCTTTATGCCCCCTTCTGGCACTTCTGGGAGATGGAACTTACTTTTCAAACTTGGCTAAAACATCAGCCACGATGGTTCTGCTTTCAATGGCTTTGTCAACGTGGCCATTGTACTCAAACAGGGCAAACATGTTCCTGCTGTCTTCCATGGCCAGGCCTCGGATCAGCTTCTCCACCACCTGCAAGACACACACGAGGTCTTCAGCTCCACAGGTTGTTGTCCCCATATGCGGTTCCAGCTGTGCCTTCACCCCAACCTGGAGGGAGATGCTGACGCAAGCGTGGTGTGTGTGTGTGTGTGTCCAGGCAGCCTCTTAAAACTGTCATGCTGGTTACCCCAGAGTTTCAAAGGTGCTGTTTTTCGCTTCTTTTAGAATTAACTGCATCTCTTCTTTGCCAAAGACCACAGGGTATACCTCCCCTCAGTATGGGGCAGATGCTGGGCTGATTTCTTGCAAACCCATGCTACTGAATGGAGCTCTATCTCAATGAACCAAGTCTAAGTCAAAAATGCACTACCTAAGCTGCTGGACATCCTAGCTCAGCATTGCAGCACTCTGGAGAGCATCATTTGTCTCCCCTCCTGATGACATGGCTGCCTGGGAGCTGCGGCTCCTGCTGCTCCCCAGTGTCATAGTAGAGGATGGGCCTGCACATCCCTAGCCTGAAAAAAGACCCCAAATTCACAATTTGAAGCACAGTAGCAACTAAATACATCTCACTTTCACTCCATCATAAAGGTTAAAAATCCCAAATAGAGGAGCCAGCGCTATGATGCAGTGCATTAATGCCCTGGCTTGAAGTGCCGACATCCAATATGGGTTCCGGTTTGAGACCCGGCTGCTCCACTTCCGTTCCAGCTCTCTACTATGACCTGGGAAAGCAGTAGAAGATGGCCCAAGACCCATGTGGGAGACCCAGAAGAAGTTCCTGGCTCCTGGCTTTGGATTGGCGCAGCTCTGGTCATTGCAGCCAATTGGGGAGTGAAACATTGGATGGAGACCTCTCTCTCTCTCTCTGCCTCCCCTCTTGCTGTGTAACTCTGACTATGAAATAAATAAATACATGTGTTTTTTTTAAAAAACAAAAAAAATCCCAAATAGAGACCCTCTGTAGGAAAAGTGGATGAAATGCTTAAAGCCTATTGTTTATCTGACGAATTCAATCCCAAGAAACACAAGTGACTTCAAACAGTGTTTCTTCTACACAAGAAGCCTTGTGGGGTTTTATTGCACTACTTCTTTGAGACTGTTTGTTTCATAACACTAAGTTTAAATTTCCAAAAGCAAATACATCCACCTGACCCAACACAGCATGCTTTGCACCACACCTCGGTCACGGTGGCCCCCTGAGTCCGGGCTGCCCTCTCTACCACACGCTCAGGTGCTTCTCTGATCAGAGGCGCAAGTGTAACTCTGCTCCCACTCGTCTTTCACATCAGTTATTTTTGTCTCCAGATACACGTGGTTGGTGTGGGGTCCCTTTATATCCTTGTTTGCCGAGCAGCTGTGCACGAGAGCCAGTCTAGTTATGCACAACCTCCCTGAGTTCTGTGCACCAGCGGTCTGCACCAAACAAAAGGGGAAGCGGCGGTCACCCTCACCTCCCCGGCCGTGGTGTGCGAGGTGATGGTGATCTTGCAGGAGCCTCCTCCGTGGCAGTACACCGTGGACGTCATTTCCTGCCTGTGGATCAGGGCTTCGATTTCATCTCGGGAAGGCACAAACTCTCTGCATTTGGTTTTCTTAAGAGATTCGTAAATGAAGAGGGCGTATTTTTCCATTTCGGTTCCTGGAAACTGTTCCCGTATCCTAGGAGACAAACAGGGACTGTTAATTGCTAGAGGGAGGCTGGTTGACTGTTGGGAGCTGGGCTGGGGGTGGCAGGTTCTGTAGATGGGGGTGGTGGACGGCCCCCCAGTGGGGAACGGAGACTGCTGCCATGGTTCAGGGTGAGCAGAAGCAGAGTCTGTCGGGAGCAATTCTGCCGGCTTACTTCCTTAAAGCAATCACACTGCCGATGAAGACGGTTTTGCCATAGTCAGTCAACTAAAAATGAGTAGCTTTTAGCTGCTCATCACATATACGAAGCAACAGTGTGAGACAAGAGCTATGTTAATCTGCCTCACTGTAACAACCATTTTACTTGCTAAATATATCCCACAATGTCATGTTGTAAACCTCTGCTATGCACAATACAATTTATTAAAAATATAAGCAAAACCTGAAACTTTTAAATATTAAAAAAAATCTAAAATCAGATTGTTTTCATCTATTCGATCTTCAACAAATATCCAAGTTGGGTCTTTTTTCAGTTTACACAGAGAAGTGACAATTAAAATTACTGAATGTCACACCCATTAGGACAGTTTGCCAAAAAGGGACGTGGTCCATGAACAGCCCGTGTGGCCCGAGGAGCAGCAGGAGGCCTGCGTTCTGCAGACCTGGGCGGGCGGGGACCTACACGAAGTCTGCTCAAGGTGCTCTGATCCCAGCGGGGGCCCCGGCACCTCCCTGGGGAACAGCTCTGCCCAGCTCCTCCCACGTGCCCCCTGGCTTCACCTCTTCAGATGGAACTTCAGATACTTGAGAATCCCCCGACTGGGCAGGAAGGTGCAGCTCAGGCAGGTGAGGATCTGCCAGCTGTACAGGTTGCCCACGCTGCCGGGATGGGGCACCTTGGTGGTCTGCTTGATGAGCTGGCAGTACAGCTCGTCTCGCAGGGGGCGGAGGTCATGCCCTGTCTGCAGGATGCCCTGGATGATCGGGATGGGGTCGGACATGGATTCCAGTTGCTGCAGGGAATTGAATATCTTGATGGCTTCATCCTGAAGGGTCGTGTAGCCTTTGTCTTTGAGCACTAGGAGAAGCAGAAAGCGGCCAAGTCACGAGGGGGGCTCAGAGCAGGTAAAATCTGAGCAGCAGGCGGGGGCAGTGCTCAGCACATCCCTACACAGCTGAAGCGGCTAAACAATGCTGCAAAACCAGACGTGGGCCAGTGACAGTCTTGTTTATATAAGTGAACTTTTTAATATAAAAAGTGTTTACATAAAAGCTCCTTCGTTGCCAGTTTCCATATTTAGAACTCAAAACTTTTAGGAGCTAGTTCTCTGGCACAGGTGCTCCTTGACATGATAATGTTAAATCCAAGTAAACACAACCATAGGGTTAAATCCCAACAAACTCATTGCTGAGTTGAAGGTGCATTCGCTATGTCTGACCAGCCCAGCCCAGCCTCAGCTGCCTTCAACGTGCTCAGGACACTCACGTGAGCTAGCCTTCATCTGGGCAATCCCGTCTAACAGGTGTTAGTGTCGAGTGTCTCCTGTCACTTACTGAGCACTACCCTGAAAGTGGAAAACGGAAAGGCTGCTTGGCTTCTCTTAGCTTTCACGTCACCACGAGGCTGAGAACATCTACGTTACAGCCTTGGAAGCTGAGGACTGCCTGGGTCCTGAAGGCCGCTCTGAGTTCATGGAGAGTGCCGTCTCTTCATTTACTACAATAGTCCTTGCCGTTTCTACGACCACACTCGGGAACCTCACTTTAGTAAGGAATCTGTGCACGTTTCACCTTTTTTTCCCCCATTCATGACAAGTAAGAGTCTGAGCTAAAAGCAACGCGGTTAGCTAAGAGCTGGAGTTAACAGGCAGACCCAAATCCCAGCCTCCGGGACTGCAGGTGGAACTGTGGACTCACGGTTGAGGTTGATGTCCCCGTAGGGAAGGGGCAGCAGCGGGGAGTGCAGCGGGTGATGGGTGTAGCGCAGGATGGGGTTGCGTTTGTAGATCTGCTCCACCACATCCGAGTTCAGGCAGTTCTCCTGGCATCACGAGAAAGAGGCACAACTCAGAAAATCAACTCTATTTCCCTACGTATGAATGAGCTTGAAAAGACTCAAACACCACCAAGGGGGGTGAGGCCCACGGTGGTGGGAACCTCGTGCTGATGCTTTAGAGCACACAGTTCTGGTCTGAAAGCCAATCACAACGACATGTTCTCCTTACGCGGCTCATTCTCTTGCTTTCTCGTGCATGTATTTTCTCTTGTTATTTACACATCTCCCCCCCCCCCCCCCAGCAGAGCATACATAGACTTAAAGTATTAATTTTAATTTCTCTTGCAAATGAGGTAGTCATACCTCAAATAGCCAAATCACATCATCTCTGATTCTCTGTACAAATCCATGTTCCTGGTTCTGTATCTGCTCTTTACAAAAAAAATTCATTCATTTTTATTTATTCGAATGCCAGAGTGACAGAGACAGAGAGATCATCCATCTGCTGGCTTACTCCCCAGTTGCCCACAGCATCCAGGGCTAAGCCAGGTTCAAACCGGAGCCATGAACTTCACCTGGGTGGCAGGGAAGATACTTGGGCCATCTTCTGCTGCCTCTCAGGCACATGAGCAGGAAGCAGAGGCAAGTCTAGATCCCAGGTACTCTGAGATGCAGATGTCCCATGCGCCAGCTTAACTCACTGTTCCGTAACGCCGGCCCCTGTCCCTGCAATTTCATACTCCCTCTACTCCTGAAAACTACCCAGTTACTTCGTTCCTGGAAGGACCTTCCACGTGCCCACTTTCCCCACCACTGTGGAACGAAAGAAACCCTCGTCACAGAATTTCATGACAACGCCAATGTGGGCTACAAAAAAGCCAAAGTTACCTTTAGAGATTTAGGTAAAAGGAAAAGCTGGAAGAGAGAAAAAGACTCCTTCTGTCACAGTCATTTCATCTCCACTATAAAATGTTTTCAGCAATATCCAATATAAAGCCAGAAAAAAAACCCACACACTTAAAAAATTACTTAAATCACTGTCTACACTGTCTACAGGCCAGCGCTGTGGTGTAGCCCTTGCCTGCAGTGCCAGCATCCCATGTGGGTACCGGTTCAAGTCCTGGCTGCTCCACTTCCAATCCAGTTCTCTGCTAATGCGCCTCAAAATCCATGTCAGAAACCCAGAAGAAACACTCAGCTCCTGCCTGCAGCCTGGCCCAGCCCCAGTTGTTTCTACTTTTTATCTATCTACTTATTTGAGAGAGAGAGAGAGAGAGACACTAATGTGATCAGTGTTAGCTCAGAGACTGGGCTTTTGGACATTTGGAGGTACCTGATAGTGACCCCCAAGTGTTGGAGGCCTTCAGGGCTCTCTGTGAACTCACTTGTGTGGCCCAGAAATGGAGCGAGAGTAGAATTATGTGTTACTCCTAGAATGTTCCCAGCGGGGCTGAGGTGGAACCTGGGACAGAGCAGGGCTCCCCAGTCCAGTGCCCCCCATGTACGTGAGCAGGGAGCCCTACGCTCCAGCTGCAGCCCGTGGCCCGCAAAAAGCTCCTGGCAGCTGGTCTGCCACTGTGGCCACAACCAAAACCTCCCCAGACACAAGGCATTCTTAGCAGAAAACTCACTCTTAGGTTCCCTAAAAGCAGATGCACCTGAGCACAAAATTAACCAAGTGCTAGTTTTGATGACAGAAAACAAACTGCTGTCGACTGATGCTGAGGTCCCGAGGCGCCAGGAGCCAACTCTGAGAGCTCCTCTCGGCTCCACCTCACCTTGATGTCTTGGATCAGCTGCTGGGTGGGGGTGTCGATCGGGGCCTTGGTGTCGGTGACGTTCTGGATGGCGCTGGACCACCGGGTGGCCTCGTTGAGCAGCTTGGTGTAGAGCCGGTAACAGTGCTTGCGCCCGTACACTGTGATGTTCCAGTAGCCTGCAAGAGTGGCGTGCACACAGGTCAGTCTTACCCTCTGGGACCAAGGTGACGTGCCTGCACCAGAGTCCCAGAAACAGCACCTCTGACCTGAGCTCTTTTTAATTAATCGGTCATTTCATTCAATGAACACTTGATAATTCGTATGTGTCCTGTACTAGGTATCCAGTGATGACCAAAAATACATGGTCCTTGCATTGTGATATTTATACTTGGGAGGGGCAAACATTCCAATGATAATCTCATAATGAAATACGTAACTTTCAACATTTGCTCCTAAGGAAGGCACAGTTGTGTAAACTAGTGACTCTTTCTAGTGAAAACTGCCCTGGGGCTTCTGATTCCTTCTCACCTCCTGTTTCCTCCTTCCCTCTCCTGGGCCTCTCCCTTCAGAAGAAAACGCTCATGCCAAGTGGTCTACATGCTCAGAGACAGGCTGTGTGCACCATCACCCAAATTTAACGTGAATGGAGCAAAATGAAGAAATCGAAATAACCAGTGTTGCAGAGGTGTCTGGCTTAACACTTGACAGATGCTGCATATTCCACATCGGAGAGCCCAGGTCTGATATCCAGCTCTGGCTCCTGACTCCAGCTTCCTGCAAATGCACACCCTGGGAGCAGTGGTGGCTGCTCAAGTGATTGGTCTCTGTCACTGATGCAGGAGACCTGGACCAAGCTCCCAGCTCCCAGCTTCAGCCCAGCCCAGAGAGTGTGGGCAGCTGGAGAGTGAACCGGCACATGGGAGCGCTCTCTACTTACATCTAAAATAAGGTAAGCTGAATAATAAAAATAAACAGTCTTCTAGAAACGCTTTTAAAATACCAAAAGAGCCTCTCTGCTCCTGTTACCTGCTTTTCCTGCTACAAGGCCAAGTTCACTCATGGTCAGGCTCTATGTCTTGCAGGTTGCACATGACCCTGCTGCGGTAACGAGGAAAACACAATCCTACCCACACACAGCTTCCTGCAGGACGACCTGCGCCTGTTCCCACTCTGGCCTTTACTGAGAATGTTTCTACATCACTATAAATCAAGTCCCCTTTATTAGGGTTAAACACTAGGTATTCGTCCAGCTGACCGCAGACAGCCCCGGACGATGGACCCCCGAGACACATTCACCCTTTGACGTGTTGGTGTGGCTACCTGTCTCTTTGAATATCTTCTCGTCCGGGGGCACGACCGAGCAGAGGCTCGTGAGGACCAGGGTGCCCAGCTTCAGTGCGTTCTTTTCCGAGCTCTTGTAGTAGTCCAGCGAGTTGTGGGTGAGGACGAACCACCGCTTCTTCAGTTTCAGGGAACACATCTTCGGGCTGTTCTTGACCTCCTTGTGCAACCACCCTGGGGAGGGGGATGAAAGGGAACATGAAAAACCAGGGAGAAACCCCAAACGCCACACCATCATCTATAGGATGCTATAGGTGGCGTTTCTACCTCTGTGTTACAAAGTATTTTATGTTTTCTTTTCTTTTTTTTTTTTTTTTTTGACAGGCAGAGTGGACAGTGAGAGAGAGAGACAGAGAGAAAGGTCTTCCTTTGCCGTTGGTTCACCCTTCAATGGCCGCCGCGGCTGGCGCGCTGCAGCCGGCGCACCGCGCTCATCCGATGGCAGGAGCCAGGTGCTTCTCCTGGTCTCCCATGGGGTGCAGGGCCCAAGCACCTGGGCCATCCTCCACTGCACTCCCGGGCCACAGCAGAGAGCTGGTCTGGAAGAGGGGCAACCGGGACAGAATCCGGTGCCCTGACCGGGACTAGAACCTGGTGTGCCTGCGCCGCAAGGCGGAGGATTAGCCTAGTGAGCCGCGGCGCCACAAAGTATTTTAAAAATGTGATCTTAAAAACAAAACCCCTCCAGAGTCAAAATGACTGGGAGCAAGGGCGCGGGAATAGGCCGGCGGGAGCGCGGGCGGCGGCGGTTACCTCGCACTATGAACTCCTGGCCCTCCACGCGGGTGTCGCCCTTGGACCTCTGCAGCAGCGTGATCCAGTGGTGCATCTCCTCGGGCGTGTCAGCGTTGCAGTGCAGCACCCGGTTGGCCGTGATGATCACGAACGAGTTGGGTCTAAGCGACAGGGCGGGGAGGAAGCAAACCTCTTAGCTCTGCTGAAGGCACCCCCTTCCGTCTGCACCCAGACTATAAAGGCTTTTTCCTGGCTGGGGGTCACGGGCTGCACAAGGCGATGAGATCTGCATTTTATGTTACGACAAACTTTGTGCATTTCTGCAGGATTTAGTGCGTGCGTCATTAACCTTTAAACTTGGAGGAACACACTCATTTGGAGGCTCCAGGAGGGGAAAACATTTCTTCATGCAAAACTTTCCAGAAGAAACCCAGTTCCGGGAAGGCTAAATAAGGTGACGGTAGAGGAAAAATTTTTTTTGATGCCTCTCCAAAGTCAATTTCTTCCTGCCTCTGGATAGTGCCTGGCATAGTATCTGTGGGTCACGAATGATAGGCCAGACCCCAGTAAAAGGAGTGCAGGGGTCAATAGGTGTTAAGTGTGACATCTTATATGCTGCATGATGCCTGGTCAAAAAAACAAACCCACGAGGGTTTATGTTTTCAAAGCACTCTAACAAGGATGCATTTCCCAGTCACAGATAACACGGTAATGGCCATTCACTGTCTCCCTCACCTCTTTTTGTCTGGTGATGCCCACAGTCAGGCCCGTGCTTATACTAATTCCTCCATCTAAGCCAGCAAATGAGAACTGTCTCTTGCAAGTCTTCAAATGCTCACTCTTGTGAAATACTACCAAAATTCAAGAAAAAGACTACCTGGACTGCAGCGTGCAAGGAAAGCTATACAAAAAGGTTACACCTGAGGGGCCTCTTAAAAAAATAAAAATAAATTTAAAAAATAGGGGCCGGCGCTGTGGCGTAGCGGGTAAAGCTGCTGCCCCCAGTGCCGGCATCCCATATGGGTGCCAGTTTGAGTCTCGGCTGCTCTACTTCTGAACCAGCTCTCTGCTGTGGCCTGGGAAAGCAGTAGAAGATGACCCAAGTCCTTGGGGCCCTGCCCCTGTGTGGGAGACCTGAAGGCAGCTCCTGGCTCCTGGCTTTGGATCAGCATGGCTCTGGCCATTGCAGCCAATTGGGGAGTAAACCAGTGGATGGAAGACCTCTCTATCTCTCTCTCTCTCTGCCTCATCTCTCTCTGTGTAACTCTGATTTTCAAACAAATCTTTAAAAAATTAAAAAAAAAAAATCTTTCTGTAGGTGGGAAAGAAAACAGGTAGGCACTTGGGAAGACACTAACAGTGGAGCAAGGGTGCCAGGCTCTGAGCACAGATCTGGGCCTGCCCAGGCTGATGGACCGAAGGTGTTGGGAGGAAGAATAAGCTAGAGAGAAGGTGGAGTGGGAACCTGAGCATCAGAATGAGAAACTCTTGTTATTTCATTGCTGAAATAACATGTTTTTGAGATCTCAAGCCAGTGTCAGATGGAGCAGGTGGATTACTGGAAAAAACAAAACAAAATAAAACAAAACGAAACAGGATCCCTGGCTTGGAAAAGCCTTGGTCCATGGGAGGGCATTGGAGACCCCAGAACTCAAATTCTGCCCACCAAATACTACTCTTGTCATCAGTGTTAACATGTGTGTCTTCACTTTCTGCCTATCTGACTGATGGCAGAAGTCACCTTTGTTTCTGATTCTACAGCAACTTTCCTTGGTTGGCTGCAGGCCAGAAACAGAATTTACAAGCAGTAGAGAGAGATGACAAGGACACAGCTTGCTGGGTCCACAGAGCTCACAGATGATTCTGTCTTCAAAAAGAGCACCGGGAAAGGGGCAATGTCAGGCTGAGTAGATGTCTGTGCTTTCCTTTAAGAACACTCTGCAAGGCCAGTCTATCAGAATCCTTTTCAAGTTCATGTTCAGCTTAGAACGGAACTGTATCCTCCCTAGGTTCGAACACTGTTTGCCCAAGCAGCTGTTTTCTCCTTATGAATCCAAGCTGGTCCCTGCACCCCAATAAAGATGATTGCTCTCTGGCTTTCCTTTTGAATTGACTGTTTGAAGCAGGTTTCTACATCTCCCCCAGTGATCTGAAGATACCAGGGAAGACTCTAAGATGATGTCTGGGTATCAAGGAAGACGTAGCCCAGGGCGATTTCACAGGCCAAGGGAGAGGGGCATGGCCAGGTGGCTCAGCCACCTGGGGCCCTGTGTGAGCTTACCTATCAGGGCTGTCGGAAGCACACACAGAATCGATCAGCCCCACATCCAGCGTGCCCTGGGAAGGAAGAGAAGGCACAGCAGATGAGAAACATTGTCCAGAGGGGTGCACGTGGTAGAGCCCTGGATCCCAGCTCCCTGAGGCAGTCTGTGTTGTGACAGAACTGCAAATTAACCGTTACCCAAGACAGAGTCCCTCCATGTGGTGGACAGACAGCTCTGAGACGGGGCAGAATCTAGCCACGGTTTTAGTTCATGACTCACTCCTGTTCTCACAGTATGTTCAGTGAAGGGCGCTCATGAACTTCTTTCAGATCGTACACATTCTCTGACTTCAACCGTGGTCTTTCATTAAGTTAAAACTTTAAAATGTTTCTTATCTACAAATAAAACTATCTCTAACCTAGGATTTTGTGATTTTTGGATAAGTCTGGGATAGAGTGAAGGCACAACACACAGAATTCAGATTTCACCAAGCCCTTTGAAAGAAAAGTGCCATGTCTTCCACAACTTCATACAGATGGGGCTTTGTTCTTGTTGTTCCTTTAAAGGTCTGAGGCAAGAGAATCTAATCTGCAGGCATTCCTATTACTACAGGTAACATAAGCTATACTTGTGTTACGCATGATTTTTAACTCAAAAGGTCCTGTTTTTCTGTTTAATCATTATACTGTTACTTTAAAAAGAGGGAGAGAGAAATTGTCTGCAAAGTCCCAGTCCCGCCTTCTCCCCACTGCCCTGACTTCCTTCCCCGGCCCCTCTGCCCCACGTACCACGGCATTCTGTGGGTTGGCCTGCTCATCATGCATCTCCCGGATCTCCTGGTCGGTGGACGCGTGGACCTGACTCAGCACGCTGAACCACTGGCTGTGGGAAGAGAGCAAGAGTTATGGCGTGGTCAGCCTCTGCACCTGCCCGGGGGGGCACCCCTTCCATGTTCCACTGCCTGTTCGAATCACCAAGGAGCAAAGCTAAAGAAAAAGCCAGAGTGCTTTCAGTACCACATGTTCCACCTTAGGACAATGGTTCCCTCCGGGGCCCAGAGACCTCCACACACACTTGATGACGAAATTGGCAGCCAATAAAGAAATCCTCCACTCAATTCAAAATACTTAAACCAAGGCTCTGTATTTAAGACATAATTTATAGATCTAGGGAACATATAGGTGTCTTTTCTTTTTAAAATTTTATTTATTTATCTTAAAGGGAAAGAGAGAGACCTTCCATCTGCTGTTTCATTCCCCAAATGCCTGCAACAGCCAGAGCCGGGCCAGGCTGAAGCCAGGAGCCAGGAACTCAATGTGGCTCAACTACCAGAGACTTCATCTACTACCTTCCGGGGGCATGCATTTGGAAGCAGGGCTGGGACTTGAACCAGGTATTCTTAAGTGGGATGCAGGCGCCTAAAGTGCCAACTGAACCACTGTGCCGAACAACTGCTCCCTTTTTGTTTTTAAAAAATCAAGTTCAGGGTGGGAGTTGAGCCTAGTGGTTAAGACATCTGCATCCCGGGGCTGGCACTGTGGCATAGCAGATAAAGCAGCGGTCTGCGGTGCCGGCATCTCATATGGCTGCCGGTTCGAGTCCCAGCTGCTCCACTCCTGATCCAGCTCTCTGCTATGGCCTGGGAAAGTAGAAGATGGCCCAAGTCCTTGAGCCCCTGTACCTGCATGGGAGACCCCTGGTTCCTGGCTGCAGACTGGCTCTAGCCATTGCTGCCAACTAAGGAGTGAACCAGTAGATGGAAGATCTTTCTCTCTGCCTCTCCTTCTCTCTCTGTGTAACTTTGACTTTCAAGTAAATAAATAAATCTTTAAAAAAAAAAAAAAAAGACATTCACATCCCATATCAGAGCACCTGGGTTTGATTCCCAGCTCCTGACTCCAGCTTCCTGCTAATGCAGATCCTGGGAGGCCACAGTGATGGCTCAAGTCATTCAGTTCCTGCCACTCACAAGAGAGACTTGGACTGAGTTCTTTGCTACCAGCTTTGGTTCCAGCCCAATTCACTATGAGCGTGTGAGCAGTGAACCAGCGAATGGGTGTTCTCTGTCTCTCTCTGCCTCTGGGATTTCTGTTTTTGCAATTTCAAGGAAAGGCAACCAATAATACCAAAGTGCCACCCCCAAACAGCTACTCGATGTCTGTTTCTCTCTTCATTCCCGGAATGGGTTTCCAACCATCTGACAGGATTTCTCCCCAAGTAAAGAAAACCACAGGAGAGCTGGAAATCAAAAGCAATTGCTTGAAACAGAAAGCAGACAATTACTGAGACCAGAAGACTCCTCTCCCTTCATTTCAAAGCAGTTTTCTTATTTCCAGCTTCATCAGGATCAGAAAATATGTCAATTCCAGAAAAATCAAGCAGAACAAGTCTGGATGTGACTTTGAACGACACAGGCATGAGGAAAATGACCATGAAGAGCCACCCATCCATCCACAGCATTTATTCAGCAATCAGCAAACATGAGAGAGAAGCAGGAGCATCCCTCGCCTGTTGGGGGCTGATCACAACACAGATCTACACACTCCCACTAAGTAATGCAGAGGAGGAAGTACTTGGTATGCAATGAGATATGTAACTGAAAAAGTAATGCCTACATACCAGGGCACTCCAGAAAGCTTGTGGAAAGTGGAATTAAGAGCTTAGTTTACTTTAATGCAAAACGGAATTAAAAGTTAAGTTTATTTGGGCATTTAAGTACCTATAGGAGAGCACTAAAACCTATCTCCTGGAATTTCTGAAGGAGAAAAATGTGACCCAGAACTAGAAAAGATTCAATTTAAGCAAATGCTTCGGGAAACCAAGAGACCAAGGGAAACACCATCTGAATTGCTGCTCCATGAACCCTGATCAGCCAAAAGGCAAAACTGCAGTCATTGCTTTACATAGCTCAAGACATATCTGAAATCAGACAGTGAAAAAATATGCATTCAAGATGTGGGCCATGCGGAATTACATTCAAAGAAAAGCAAAATTTGCTGTAGTTTTGATCTCTATGGTTAATGCTTAAATTTCCAAATTTCTTTTCCTGAATCAAGTATAACTTAGGATATGAAAAGGACTTGGTAAAATTACGTTCCACTGGTTGGGGGAAAAGTTTTTGGCTAAAATATTCCGAATGTTAAATTTAGCAGGTTCGTTTTGGCAAAAAACAGACAGCGCAGCTGCCCAGCACTGGGTCTATAATTCATCTGAGAAGCTGTGGGCATTCCCTTGACCACACAAAACCGCCTGTGGTCACTAGGAGTCCCAGACGGAATGATGGGGCAGTAATTCTAGGTCTGCTTGTTTTTCCAGTGTGTGTTATAATTTATGGGTTCAAACAGGGTTTTAGTTTGTTCCCAGGGGAAGAGCTATTTTCTGATGTCTTTACCCCGAACACTGCTCCCATGGTGTTGTATCAACTCAGGAGCACTCAGAGGGGCAGGCGTAGCTAGAGGTCCTGAGAACTCAATAGAAGGTTCTAACTGAAGGATACGGGCACTGCATTTTACTCACAAGCTGGAACAGGTTCTCTAGTGTTGCTGGGGGTGGAAGACAGGAACATATGTCACCTCACAGACTCATGGGGCAGCAGCGACCAGCAGGATGGAGGCACCACAGTGTCACAGCCACTATGGGACCTGTGACGTGTCACACACCACACAGCGAATACCTCAACTTTGTGTTCCACCGCCTCAGCACCTCAACATAGAAAGCCAAGGTCCAGAAAAGTCAGACAGCTTGCTCAGCTGACAAGGGACATCAATGTGTTCTGACCTCAGTCAAACGCAAGCTCCCCGGGGAAGCTTAGGGCCCCTGCTGGAGGACTTGAGCGTGCGGTTGGCTCTACCCTTCTTCTGAAGCTCACTTTCCTACTCTACACAGCATGGATCAACTCCACAGCACTGACGTGAGAATTAAATGGATTAATGTATGTGAAACATTTAGAACAGCACAGGAAATACAGTTACGTTCTCTCTCTTCCACTGAATAATTTAATGTCAAGAGCTTCAAAACCCTCCAAATGGCTGGTGCTGAGGTGTAATAGGCTAAGCCTCTGCCTGTGGCACCGGCATCCCATGGGACACCAGTTGTATCCCAGCTGCTTGTCTGATCCAGCTCTCTGCTAATGGCCTGGGAAAGTAGTGGAAGATGGTCCAAGTGCTTGGGACCCTACACCCACATGGGAGACCTGGAAAAAGCTCCTGTTCCTGATCAGCTTGGCCGTGGCAGCCATTCAGGGAGTAAACCAGCAGATGGAGGACCTGTCTACTCTGCTTCTCAAATAAGTAAGTAAATCTTAAAAAAAAAAACAAAAAACCTTGAAGTTTCAAGACACTATCATTTATTTCAACAGTCACCAGTTAATACTCCCTGCTCTTCTGATCCCAATCAAATCAAAGCTGTTCCCTTTCAAAGCCAAGAAGCCTCTAGAGGGCAGGCTTAGAGCTCAGAGTAGCAGTGCAGTTCACCCACGCAGCTGGTGACAGTTATCAGCTGTGGCCCAGGTCACAAGGGGTCTCTCTAGTGACATTTGTGGTGAGAAATCCCAAACTCTGTGCTGGACATGAACACGTCCGCCCTGGGAGAAACTCCTCAAGGGACAAGAACATAAACCTTTTATGACTCTCAGTTCTCCAACCACTGTAATGGAAAAACCCAACTGGAAGACCAATTAAAACCTTCCCAAAGGCAGCAGACAATGAAGGTTCTGTGCCGAGCTCATGAGCCTGCAGCAGGAAGGATGTGGTTAGGACAAAGTCCGCAGCGCAGACCTCACCTGGCGTCCTCCGGGGACTCTGCGATCAGGTGGAAGGTCCTGTCAGCCATAATGATATCGATCCCGTTCTCCTTGCTGGTGTTGTCTATGATCTCCCTGCCAAGAAAGCGAACACAGCAAATGGACATCAGAGGTGCAGAATTCTGAATGAGAAATGAGAGAAGGAATTCGTGGGAAGCTGACATCTGAGGTGGGAACCGGTCATGTTCTGTATGCACTTGTTCCCGTCATCCTTGGGGGATGTATTCCAAGAAGCCTGAAAGCCGGATAACAATGAACTCTAGGTATGCTCTGTTTTTTTCCTGAACAGGTTGAGTACCTCCTATCTGAAATGCTTGAGAATTGGAAGTGTCCTGGATTCTGAATTTTTTTAAATTTTGGAATATCTGAATATAGGCAATAAGGTGACATGGGGATGGAATCCAAGTCTAGACATGAGCTGCATTTGTATTTAATAGACACCTTATATGCAGAGCCTGAAGACGATTTCATATGGTATTTCTGGTGTGGCTATGCTTGGACTGTGATCTGTCACATGAGGGCAAGTGTGGAATTTTCCAATTGTAGTATCATGCCTGTGCTCAAAAAGTTTGATTTGGGAATACTTCAGATTTCAGATGGAATATATATATATATATATACTTATGATATATACATATATATACTTATGATACATATACATATTTATATACTTATAAAATTCAACCTATAAATTAGGCATAGTAAAAGGTTAACAACATAAATAATAAAATAGAACAATTGTAACAATACACTGCAATAAAAGTTGTGTGAATGGAGTCTTTCTGTCTCACTCTCTCACACACACACACACACTTCTCTGTATTTTCAGCCTGTAGGGAACTAAAACTGCAGAAAGTGAAATCACAGATCACAGAAGACTACAGTGCTTCCCTCACTCAGTCTTTTTTTTTTTTTTTCTTTCAATTTTAAAAATGATGGAAGCAGGGGCCAGTGCTTGGTATAGTGGGTAAAGCCTCCACTCACAGTGCCAACATCCCATATGGGCACCGGTTCATGTCCCAGCTGCTCCAATTCCAATCCAGCTCCCTGCTAATGCACCTGGGAAAGCAGCAGAAGATGGCCCAAGTGCTTGGGCCCCTGCACCTACGTGGGAGACCTGAAGAAGTTCCTGGCTCTTGGTTTCAGACCAGCCCAGCTCCAGCCATTGCAGCCACTGGGGGAGTGAATCAGTGGATGGAAGATATCTCTGTAAATCCTTTTTTTAAAGAAAATAATGGAAGGGATAGGCTTCTGGATTAATGGTTAAGCTTCCGGTTGGGTTTGAGTCTCGGGTCCACTCCCAATTCCAGTTCCCTGCTAATGCAGAACCTGGAAGGCAGCCAGTGATGGCTCAAGCAGTTGGGCCCCTGCTACCCACATGGGAGACCTGAACTGAGTTCTCTGCTCCCAGCTTTGGCCTGCCCGAGCCATGGCCTTGCCTGCAATAAAGGATGAACCATTGGATTTGGGTTGTCTGTGTATCAAATAAAAATAAAAAGCGAGGAAAGACTGCTGTGACCTCCAGGGGGAGCCAGGCTCCTCTGTGCTTCTACATGGAATGCTGGTGTGGCCAGAGGCAGGCCCTGCCTCGACTTCTCTAGGGAGGGGCCTCTCACTGCACATCCCCCCCCCCTGCAAATTCTGGGGCAGCAGCCCCTACTCCCGCATGCAACCTCCATTAGTTCCTTTTCTGATGTACAATGGAGGCAACATAGTCTGGGGCAAGTTCTTTCCCAAATTCATTTCAGCTGTTACGTTCGATGTATTCTCTTTCCCTTAGTCTCCCCAAGGTGGTGTGCTGCAAACTTAATCCCCAAAGGTAATATCTGTAACAAGTGATTAGGTCGCCAGGGCTTTGTCTTCATGAATGGATTGGTGCTGCACCTTGCACTTCCGGCTCACTCTTGCCCTTCTGTCTCTGGATGGCACGGAAGGAACGCCCTGGCCAGTAACATGCACATGATCTTGGACTTTCCTGCCTCTAGAACTACGAGCCAGAGAAAGTTCTGTTCACTGCAAATGACCAGCCTGAGTGTCCAGTGGCCTGGGCTGGTGTCTCTGCAGCGTGACTTCCATCAGGCGCTCACTGGGAGGGGCAGGCTTTGCTCTGTCCGGGCCTCAACACCACCCTGATCTCGCCCTCACACTGCTTACACCACCTGCGGAGGGGAAATCTCTGCCTGTCTCTCAAATACATTTTTAAAAAACAGGGAGAAAAGAGAGAAATGGGCACCACTAACAAGAGCCTCTCACGGAGAAAGAAAACCTGAATGATCGTCCTTTTGCTCCAACTACCAATTCACAGGATGCAAACGAGAAGGAGGAACAGGTTGAACAATGCAGATGTGCAATCGGGGAATGACGGCAGCTGCAGGGTAAATGCAGCGGATTCTTCAATTACAGACAGCAAGAGAAGCTGGAGGGAAGATGTATAAACTAAGAGGCTTAGGTTTAGACAAAGTCTAGACCTTATGTGGATTCTGACTTGAAGAAAGAAACTTTAAGGCCAAACAAACCTATGCTAACAACTGGGGAAATCTGAACAATGCCTGGAGTTCAAATATTAGGAGATAATATTGCTTTTTGCAAATGTTGTCATGGTATTGTGATAATGTACTCAAATGTATACTAAAATATTTACGGGCGAAATGATACGATGTTTGGGATTGGCTTTCACACAGTGTAATGGGGGACAGGTGTTGTGGCACAGTGCATTAAGCCACCAGTTGGGATGCCTGTATCCCCTATTGGAGAGCCTGGGATCGAATCCTGCCTTACTTCTAATCCAGCTTCCTGCTAATACCCTTGGGAGACAGCAGATGATGGCCCGAGTATTTGGGGTCCTACCATCCAAGTCTGAGACCAAGATGGAGCTGCTGGCCTGGCCCCGGCTGTTGTGGGCATTTGGGGAGTGAACAAGGTATCTCTGTCTCTCTCCCTCCCTCTCTCTGTTACTCTGCCTTTCAAACAAAGAAACTTAAAATAAATAAGTAAGTAAGTAAGTAAATAAAAGATTGTAACTGGTCAGGGGTCGGGGAGCAGGATAGAGGAAGCTGCAGATGGAGGGCTCTTGGCCACGCAGCTGGGTAATGAGTACATGGGTAGCCTTATAGTTTTCTACTTTTCCGGTAGATGAGTAACAGATTTCAAAACATAAAATGAAAAAAAATCTGAATGTAGTGAAACCCTGACCATGCTCTCTAGACTGAGCGGTGTGCCTGCAGAGCTGACACTCAGTGTTAACTAATTCTTTTTTTTTTTTTTTTTTGACAGGCAGAGTGGACAGTGAGAGAGAGAGAGAGACAGAGAGAAAGAAGGTCTTCCGTTGCCGTTGGTTCACCCTCCAATGGCCGCCGCAGACGGCGCGCTGCGGCCGGCGCACCGCACTCGTCCGATGGCAGGAGCCAGGAACCAGGTGCTTTTTCCTGGTCTCCCCATGGGGTGCAGGGCCCAAGCACCTGGGCCATCCTCCACTGCACTCCCGGGCCACAGCAGAGGGCTGGCCTGGAAGAGGGGCAACCGGGACAGAATCCGGCGCCCTGACCGGGACTAGAACCCGGTGTGCCGGCACCGCAAGGCGGAGGATTAGCCTGTTGAGCCACGGCGCCGGCCAGTGTTAACTAATTCTGACAAAGCACCTGGAGAAGACAGCTTCATTAAGCAGCACAGAGCAAACTGCCACAGACAGAGAGGCACCCCTTAGTCTCTTACACAAAGCATCATAGTATTTCTATTTAACCACAAACCTCCTTTCACCCTCCTATATATGTTAAATCATCTCCTGATTATTTATAACACTTAACATAATGTAGGTGCTAAATAAACCGCTGTTTTGTAACCCCATTGGTTAGGGAACGAGGACATGAATAAAAAGTCTGCAACCGGCCACTGCAGACATGACTTTCTCCCACAGATCTGCCACCGTGGAGGTGGAAGCCACGGAAGAGGGCTCACTGTACATCAGTTTCCTCTGGTGAAATTCATCACCATGCGATTCTCTCTCTCTCTCAGCCTCCTGGCATTTGTGCACCCGTTGCACAGCATGAATAGACAGGCAGGGCTCAGAGAAGACAGTGGGAGATAACACAGCTGGGCCACACCTGTTGCTGCAGAACTCAGACTCAAATTCCCACAAATGTACTCTCCCTCCTTATGTACCCTACCAAGGCAACCTAGAAAAATCCAGGATTCTGCTATGGGCATTTCATGATCCATCCTTATACAGTCAAGCACAAAAATGCATTTTCTCTCCTCATTTAACTTTCCACTGAATAATTTTCCAAAGTTGCTGATGCTGCCTGATGAGAAACACTATTTTCTTTCCAAGTCGCATGACTTGGGGAGTTAATTTGATCTCTCAAAGCTTATTTCACCAGCCTTCTAAATATTTGTGGTTGTTCCATTTTGAGTGGAACATGGCTACAGGTTGTCCCAAAATAAGTTTGTATGCTCAGTATCCAGTTACCCAAGAAAACCAGCTGTCTCTAACCTCAGCAATTTTCTGACAATACTTAAAACTTTTAAACAAAACTAATAGGCCCTGGATAGGGCAAAGCTTTGGCTCTATATGGGGGTGGCATACAAGGGAGTTGTGTGGGACTCAAAGATGGGCTCTGTTCCCCTCGTTGCTGGGAACAGGATGGCTGGAGTAATCAATACAGGTGGAAGGCCAGTCAGTCTGCTCCCAAAGTAGCTAATCTGTCCACAGGACTGAGGAAGAATTGAAAGTGCTACACAGGATTCCCCATCGATTGTTCTCTGTGCACATCCTCCTCTTGACACACACTACTACATTCCCAATGGGCTAGTCCAGCCTCACAATGAGAGCCACATGTTGGAGCAAATTAGTCACAGATCAATCCTGCTTCCCAGTTTCCTAATCAGGCAATTCACTGAGTTGCATCCTTAGCACTCGCTGAATCCCTCCGCAGGCATTGCTGCAGGACGCTGCACGACAGAGCCCTGAATCCAGCAGCCCAGACCACCGCCCGCAGGCCTGCGCCTGGGCTTTGTTACGTACTTGGCCGTGTGGACGTCCACGGTCCCCTTGAGCTTCTCCTCGCTGTCGTTCTCGAAGTACATGAGCTTGGACTGGCGGAGGACAAACCAACGCTTCTTCCAGTTCCGTCGGGACAGCGTGGAGGACCCTCCGCCCTTTTTGTGCAGCCAGCCTTGCTTGAGGGCCTCCTGCTTGGAGCGGAACCACAGGAACGTTTCATCCTTCAGCACGCACCAGCGGCGCTTCCACGAGTTCATTAAGCCACCTGGGGCAACAGGAAAGTCACTGGCATCAGGTGCAACAGCATGTGTAGCAGGTTTTTTTTTAGGATTTGTTTATTTATTTATTTGATAGGCAGAGTTACAGAGAGAGAGGTCTTCTACCAGCTGGCTCACTCCTCACATGGCTGCAACTGCAGGAGCTGGCATGATCCAGGAGCCAGGAGCTTCTGAGGACAGGGATCCAAGCACCTGGGTTACCTTTCACTGCTTTCCCAGGCCACGGGAGCTGTATTGGAAGTGGAGCAGCTGGGACTCAAACTGGCACCCAGTGCCAAAGGCGGAGGCTAGCTTACTACGCCACAGCACCACCCTGTAGCTGGTCTTAGGGTTCTCCTGTCTTTAACCCTGCCCAGCTGACATGCACTCAGAGACCTTGGGTCCCAGGTGCACTGGACGGAGACTATAACAGCTCAGCTGAGCTGCCCAGGAGTGTCATCCCTTCCTTATCTTCAAAGCAACTCTTATTCAAAGAGCTGAGAAATCTCTGAGAGGAGCTCACAGAAAGGCCGGTAACAGGCTGACTCTCCAACCCCAGGAGCGAACCATTTCCAGTGGACAAGTCATGCATACCTCCAAGTGTCCAGAGATGATATTATTTTAAAGTGGGGTCCTAAGCTTACACATTTATTTCCTCATTTGGTTAATGCTGGAACAAAATTGTCAGTGATTCCAGAGTTCAGTAATAAAACCCAACTTAGATAGGAAAAAAAAAATATAGCTTTTTGGATAAACATATCTTTTCAAAGAAAAGCATCATGACCCAATTTTTTTAAAATAGTCACAGTTGTCTCTCAGTATCTAGAGGGCAATGGTTCCAGGGCTTCTATGGAATAATAATAAAAAAAAAAATCCACAGAGGGGCAGGCACAGTAATGCAGTTGGTTAAGCCATCGCTTGGGACATTCTTGACCCATATCAGTGTTGGTTTGAGTCCCAGCTACTCCGCGTCCTATACAGCTGCTTTGTGATGTGTTTAGGAAGGCAGCAGATGATGACCCTTGGGCCCCTGTCACCCACACGGGAGACTCAGATGGGAGCTCCAGGATCCTGGCTTCAGCCTGGCCCAGCTCTGGTTGCAGACATTCTGTGGAATGAATCAATGGATGGAAGATCTCTCTCCCTCCCTCCCTCTCTCCCTCTCTCTCAGCCACTCTGCCTTTCAAATAAATAAGTGAATAAGTAAATGAGTAATGAGTAAATTTTTTTAATCTACAGAGGCTCAAGTCCCTAATATAAAATGGCATAATATTTGGAAATAAAATACGCACATTTTTCTGTGCACTTTATATCATCTCTGGATTACATGAGATACCCAATAGAAAAGCTATGAAAATAGTTGTTATACCATATTGTCTAAGAAATAATGACAAGGAAATAAATCTATACATGTTTAGCAAAGACACATTTTCTTCATCAGGATTCCTGACGGTTGTTGGCTGAAGCCACGGAGGCAGAAGCAGTGGATACAGAGAGCACCACATAAAGCAACGGACTGAGACTACGAAGGAGACAGAGGAGCCCAACACTGACTCACTGGACTTAAAAAGAAAGGACAGAACTTAACTATAAATCATCTGGTAGAAAACTGCTTCTAGTTGAGAGAAAAACGCATATACAGATGTCAACTTCCATAGGTTAAAAAAATGTCTGTATTCTCCAGAAACATATACCTTTGTATTCTAGATTCCCCAAGGAGACCCAAATCTGTTTCATTTAATACAGCAGAGAAAATACTCTGCTTTAATAGCTTCTTATAAAATTGTCCACATGGGTTTTTTTTTAAATCAACCAATAATAAATATGAGGGCATTTAAACATATTTCAAGTAAATATAAATGGACGGATGGTGCACCTGCTTTGTTCAACTTGACATTCTCATTACTCGTATCTAACACACTCCGTGTTCACGGAGCTGAGACATCTTTTGTGAACAGGTCAAGCTCTGGAGCTTTTCCGTAACAAACAGCCAATTTGCCAAGGACTACCAAAATGAAACACAGTTATTTTTCTGATTTGTGACTTTACACTGGGTTTCTCAAAACAAGCTCAGAGGAAAATTCTAGCACAAAGTTACTTTACTAATATATCATCTTTAAGTGATACAACCTATTCCTGTTTCAAAGATTAGAACAGAACTCACGGCAGCCTCCACTGATAGGTGATTTAGTCTGCTACTCTTTGGTTAATAACAGCACTCCCAGGCCTCTCTCTGAATTAGGGGTGGCTCTCTTAATAACTTTTTAATTTTGAGAATCTGTTCAATGCCATTAATTTCCCAATTGCAAGCATCTTTAGTAGGCTATTAGGCTGGTAAAAACTCATTTATACTCCTAAAATATAAGCCAGTGATCGATTTTCTCTTATTTTTTTTTTTTCTACTTTATTTGAAAGGCAGAGAGAGAGAGGGCATGAGCTCCAGAGATATCTTCCAGAGATTTTCTGGTTCACTTCTCAAATCTTCTGGTTCACTTCTCAACAGCCAGGGCTGGGCCAGGCCAAAGTCAGGGGCCAAGAACTCCACCCACGTCTCCCATATGGGTGGCAGAGGCCCAGTACCAAGGACTATCAGCCATTGCTTTCCCAGGCACAGTGACAGGCAGCTGTACTGAAGGCAAGAATAGCTTTCAGAACATCTGAACTGGCACTCAGATACGGGAAGCGTGTCACAAGTGGCAGCTTAATCTGCCGTGCGTGCCACATGCCATCCCTTACAGTTCTGACTTCTTACGACTGGTTCTCCCCTTTGACAAGTATTCCAATGGGGGCTATGTCACTTGGTAAGACTCCCTCAATTGTTTTTTATTGCAATACTCTTGTAAAAGTGTATACCAACCAGTGACTTCAGGCTACAGAAGGGTTTCCCAAAACCAAAGCTACAGGACTTTCCATAAGCCCCTTGGGTACCTGAGGTGAGAATGGTAGCATCTGGGGCTCGGAGTTGTGATGCAGGGGGTTAAGCCACCACCTGCGATGGGCGTTAAGGGCAGTGGTTTGTGTTCCAGCTGCCCTGCTTCCAATCTAACTCCCTGCTAATGCACCTGGGAAAGCAGTGGAAGATGGTTCAAGTGCTTGGGCCCCTGCCACCCATGTGGGAGACCCATAGGAAGCTCTTAGCTCCTGGCTCCAGCCTGGCTCAGCCCTGGCAGTTACAGTCACTTAGGGAGTGAACCAGCAGATGGAAGATCTCCTTCTCTCTGTAATTCTTGTCTTCAAAGATAAATAAAAACCTTTAAAAAGAAAATGGCAGAATTTGAAAGGCGAATGACTGGCATTCTTACTAGACTCCTGTTTTAGAAGCGGAGGCAGATGGAGAAGATGACATCAAATGAAAAGGAAAATATAAGTGAAGAACCAAAAAAAAAATTAGGGAAGACGAAAAGACAAGAAAAAAGAAGGATGCTAACAAAAGAGAGAAGTCAAGTGAAATCAGCACAGCCAGCTCCGAGGAAGCAGGGAAAAAGAACAGGGAAAAATGTCTCAAGGAGAGAAGAAGAGGAAAAGGGAATTCAGAAAGGTGACACTGGAGAAGCAAGTGGAGGGCAGGGTCACTGACGAAAGACGAGGAATACAGGAGGAGGAGGGGGAAGACACGATGGGGAAAGAGCTGTCAGGGGAGATGCCGGTCCCTGCTCACCCTACCTCATGCTCTGGATTCTCCCCAACCAGTCTAGAGCCATCTGAGAACCAGGATGGTTCCCGCTTTTTGACGATCTGCCTAAAAACCTCCACACAAACGCTGGTGACAGTGACAGCTGCTCATCATCCTCGTCACTGACTTGGGGTGAGAAAGCTGCGGTGTACCATCCGAATGGGCGCCTACTCCTGCCCGCAGAGCAGCACACGCAGGGTTCATTTGAGCGAGAAAGAGAAGACAGAAAGCACGAGACAGGGATGAGCAGGAGGCGACAGAGCAGACAGAGGGGCTGTGTTCCACCTGCACCAGCGCAGGGGGCGTCAAGGCCATGCTCAGCGCAGCAGACCCATGCCACCCACTGGGCCTGGTGTCCTCTGCTCACCCACACAGCCCTCCACCAGGTCAGGGATGGGTAGAGTGACCTTCCCAGTCCCCGCCAATAAGCTCAGGGAAAACAGAGCCCCAGTGTTTCACGGCTGGACCCCTCGCCCAGGCCCTGGGGGCTGCCAGCCATACCTTTCATGTAGAGAAAGCTGTGGAAGTACGGCAGGGTGACACAGCTGTACACGGAGTCCCGCCGGTATGAGAGCTCGTCGTCCGTGTCAAACCTGGAGTCGAAGTCCTCCTCGCTGTCTTCAAACTGGACAAGGACAGAAAGCAGTGAGGACGCCGGCACCCATCAACACTGGACACAGGAAACGACGCTCCCCATCCACAACATCACAGGGGAACGTGGCGATCACGAGAAGTCAGAACTACAAAAGTCTAACTCTTGATACCTAAACCTGAGACATACCTGAATCTGAAGGTTATTTTACCATCCTGAAAGGGTGCAATTTTAATCAAATAACGCACGCAAGAGTTAATCCCCCTCCCTTCAATTCCTACGCTAAAAATACTTCCAAGTTTCAGCAAGTCAACAGAGCATTTAATGCAGGCCCAAAATGGGGAAAACCCATAAATAACTAGAAGGAGTGGTGTTTAAACCCTAAGGATTCTTCCTCCTTGCACTCAGTGCAAGAAAAAACACCATGTGGTGCGGATTATGAAGCTACTGTAAGGAACGTTCTCCTGCACGCTGCAGGAAACCTCGTTCCAGAGTAGGGAGTGTCTCATTTCCCAGCACAAAGCAAGGCAACCCTAAAGGCCCCATCTAAAATGCCACTTGTCTCAACCAAAGGCCAAAGTCCGGGTTTTGTGTTCCACGTGCCACAGGCACATCAGAGTTCCATCTGCTAACGTAAACCAGAACTAGGAGGGGGCTGACACCGTCTTAAGGCCATGACTGGACAACTGTGTCAACTGTGGAGGGTTACGCCTCAGTTCCGTGATGACGCAACAGCACTTCCACTGCACGGTGGACACAGCCCGGGCAGGTGGCGCAGGTACTCACCGAGGACTGCGCCCCCTCAGAGCTGAACCGGTAGGCACCGGAGCTGTTGTAGGTCCCCACGGAGCAGCGGTAGTCTGGGGACCACTGGCTGCCGCAGGAGTTGGAGAAGGTCACGCTGCTGCCGGAGGTGATGGCGCCGTCCTCGTAGTCGTCCTGGTCGTAGTCGTAGTCGCCGTCTGGGGAGGGCAGGTCCCCCGTGTTCTGGGGCATGCAGTAGGTGGACTCGCCACTGGAGGAGTTGTGCAGGCTGACCGAGTCCTGCACGGACGGGGCGAGCAGCACCGTGCTGTCCGCGCTGGGGCTGGTGGGGACCACCGTGTCGTTCATGTAGGGGTCCTCCTCGGACGAGTCGTCGCTGGTGCGGATGCCGCTGGTGCGCTGGTCGGAGTGGCCGTGCTCGCTGGGGTTGGGGGAGTCCTTGAAGGCGTCGTCGTCGGCCTCAAAGCCCTCGTCGACCTCCTCCTCCGGGTAGGGCTGGCTGAAGTTGAAGCTGGGCTTCTGGCCGCTGGCGCTCTCGGCCAGCTCACTGAGCTCGCCCGAGAACTCGCTGCCCACGGACAGGGAGCGCTCGATGTTGCGGACACACTCGTCGATCTCGTCGAAGTTGAGGGACTCGAGGAACTCCTGGGCCGCGCGGCAGGCCTCGTCCTCCAGCCTCCGGAGCTCCTCGTCCCGCAGCTGCTGCAGCTTCTGCAGGGAGGCCTCGGTCAGCGACAGCTCCTGCTGCTCCTTCATGCGCTGCAGGTCCTCGATCTCCTTCTCCAGGCGCAGGATCTCCTCCACCTGCTTGTTTTCCTTCTGCTTCTCCAGCTCCTGGCTCAGCTCCGCTTCCTTCTGGCTCTGCTGCCAGGCCGCCAGCTCTTGCTGCTTCCTTGCTTCCTCCTCCTGCACGTGAGGGGAGAAGGGGAGTCTGAGGATGACTCTGCAGGAGGCACAACACCGCTCACTCTGCAGCCACAATGAAAAGGGTTTCTCACAGGCTCCAGTGCGTCCCCTCTAAAACTCAGCCCCAGGACCTCAGGATGCCACTGTATTTGAAGACAGGATCGTTAAAGACATCATTAAATTAAAAAGGCTGTTAGGGCAGGTCCTGATCCCATCTGCATGGTGTCTGCATTAAAAAAAGGATCAGGATGGAGAGGGACAACCAACCGACTGTGTGGGCACAGGGTGAGAAGCTGGCCTTCGGCAAGCCAAGAATGCCCTTGGAGGAGGCCAAACCTACTAATAACCCTGATCTTGGACTGCAGCCTCCAGAACCACGGGGAAAAGCAAGCCCCACTGTTCAATCCACCAGGCCTGGTGCTGTCACGGCAGCCCCAAGCAAACGAATGCAGCGGTTACACTGGTTTAGAGCAATCACACTTCTGCGATTCCCACTACAGCCCTGAGACACCCACTAATCCTCACCCCACTGTAACAGGTTAGAAATTACACCGTAAACGTTTGCTCCCAAGTTGTCCTGGGATTTTTAGGTTTGAAACCTGGAGTCACAGCTCTTAAAGGCTGGGAGAGAAGCGGACAGAGGAGGGGGGTGGGCTGTCTGCTGCGCGAGTCACCTGCTGGGCGCGGAGCTCTGCTTCTCGTGCTCTTTCTCTAAAAACAGAAGAGAAACAGAAACGTAAACATTGACAGCAATAAGCCCAGAGCCACTTTTTGGCAAGATCTCACTTTAAAAAACAAAAAACAAACAAAAAAAAAAGCTTTGCTAAAGTCAACTTAGAAATCACAGAGGACAGAGCCTCTTCCTTGGGCAATCCACTTATTTCGTGCAGGAATAAAAATACACACAGAATTGGGTCTTCAGTGCTGCCAGGGAGTTTCATATTCCCGTGGCCAAGTAGTCGCCATTTGTTTCCAACAGGAGGCTGCGCGGCGCTCGCTGGGAATTCCTGCTGCACGCGCACATGTGGAGCACAAAACCCAGAATGGATTCCTTTGTTTCACGCAGGCAAGGCAGGTCCCCATACCTCTCTTCTGCCTCCCGCTTCCTCTTTTCTTCTTGCTCCCGCTTGGCGGCCAGCAGCTGTCGGTAAACTCGACGGGCGCTCCGGCCTCGGAACTGCTTCTGGAAAACGATGGCTGCGTGTCTCAGGTGCAAGAACCGCCTCCTCAGCAGGCAGGCTCTGCAGTTCTTCTGGATGGTCACGACGCAGTCGAGGACCTTTCTGTACTGCTTTCTGCAAAGGGAAGGAGAGGAGGGAAGAGCCTCAGCCGCCACCGAGGTCCCGGCCTGGGGCTATTCAAATGAGTCTGCTTGGAGGGACAGGACAAAGGCTCAGTGCCTAGTAATGGAATGACTCTCATTATGGAGACTTAAGGGAACAAGGGGGCCCCTTGGGTCAAAACAAAACACAAGAAAAACAAAAGAGTAACAACAAACCAGAGGGCAGTAAGACCCTATCACTATCCCGGCTAAGCAAACAATCCAGATGCAGACTTTGAACACAAGTGTTGGGTAAACAGGACCCCAAGGGATCTGATATAGCCCCCTGTTCATATGAAACAGCCGCCACCCCATCCCAGCAGGCCACCCCATCCCAGCAGGCCAGCTTTGTGCTGCAGAACACAGTATAACGTGGGGAGCTTGAACTAAAATGCACATGAAAAGCAACTGCCTCCCTCCGCAAACAGGAGCAGAATGGGCCTGGGGGGACAAAATGAGAACCCCAGAATAAACAGCTGGGAGCTGAGGAGGCTACAGTGGACAATCTAAATTCCTCGGTAGGGTCCTTGACTGTCACTGCTCTGACGGAGACGTCCAAGCAGGAGGAGGAACACCCTCTCCCACTTCGCCCAGGTCAAGCTAGTCTGGGCTTTCACATAGCAACTTGGAATGCCTGACCCTGGACTGCTGTTCACAGCCAGCTCTGGCTACCTCCCTGCAGACACGCAGTCAGTCGGTGGGGGGAGCACTCCTCTGGGAGCTCCACGCCTCTGCCCCTCAGGCTTCTTACCGCGCCAAGTAGCCCAAGATGTGCGCCCGGATCACCACGGCTGCATGAGTAACTTCCTCCTCCCGCTGTCTCTCCAGTTTCTGCTCCAAGGATTCTCGAAGGAACACCTGCCCAGGAGAACATCTCTATGTTAGAGAGATCTTTTGGGAGTAAGGATTTCCCCCCTCCTGTTTGCTCCAAAGTCACATGGCCATATTTTCCAGAAGAGTCGGCCTGTTAAGGACTAATATGTTCATTAAATCCAATAGACATGGGACAAAAATGAAAAACAGCAAAAAGGATATATAAGAAATAAGTCTCGTGGTGGTTGCTAGATTCAATAGGCAAAAAAAACGACTGCCAAATTGCTATCAAAGTTTCTAAACACTAATCTCATGTAGACTGGGACAAACAGCACTGGTCCTCCATTGATACAGAAAAGACAAAGAAGGGAGGCAGCAGTGGGAGGGCACTCAGGAAATTTCTAGAATGTTCTTTTGCTATCATGTGGAAACTTCTCTTCATATCCACTAAGTGATTGAGATCAGAACATTCTGGCTTCAAAGATTTAACTGCAGGCCAGCGCCATGGCTCAACAGGCTAATCCTCCGCCTTGCGGCACCGGCACACCAGGTTCTAGTCCTGGTCAGGGCACCGGATTCTGTCCCGGTTGCCCCTCTTCCAGGCCAGCTCTCTGCTGTGGCCCGGGAGTGCAGTGGAGGATGGCCCAAGTGCTTGGGCCCTGCACCCCATGGGAGACCAGGAAAAGCACCTGGCTCCTGCCATCGGATCAGAGCGGTGCGCCGGCCGCAGCGCGCTGGCCTCGGTGGCCATTGGAGGGTGAACCAACGGCAAAGGAAGACCTTTCTCTCTGTCTCTCTCTCTCTGTCTACTCTGCCTGTCAAAAAATAAGAATTAAAAAAAATATATTTAACTGCACACAAAAATGCTGATGTTAAGATGTAATTCTGGAGCCAGCACTGTGGCAAAGCAGGGAAAGCCACTGCCTACAGTGCTGGCATCCCATATGGGCGCCGGTTCAAGTCCCAGCTGTTCTACTTCCCATCAGCTCTCTGCTCTGGCCTGGGAAAGCAGTAGAAGACGGCCCAAATCCTTGGGTCCCCGCACCCACATGGGAGACCTGGAAGAACACCTGGCTCCTGGCTTTGCGTGGGCCAGCTCCAGCCATAGCGGCCATGTGGGGAGTGAACCAGTGGATGGAAGACCTCTCTCTCTCTCTCTCTCTCTGCCTCTCTGTAACTCTGCCTTTCAAATAAATAAATAAATATTTTTCAAAAAGACAAAAACCATAAGAATGTAATTCTGAAAACTGAGTTTGAACTGAGAATTAATTTATGTCAGCTGCCTCTCAGTTTGGCTATCTCAAGCATACCAAAATTGGGACTAAACAAACTGCAGCAACTTGCTGGCCTGTAACTGAGAAAGAACACCTGAATTCTACACTTATCAACTAAGGAGGTATCCGTGATTGGCTCCATGAATCAGAATTCCTAAGATATGAAAATATGAGGACCCTCCTTATATCAAGACAGCTTCTAATGTTGCCATTTCAGATTTGGTATGTGCATAAGTTTAATTAATCCCTATTTAAAAATGTCAAATAGTTTTATGCTTTTCCACTAATGGTCAAGATGGGGCATTTTGGTTCTTCCACGATTTTTTATTTAATCCTCCTGAGTTATCCTGGCCTACAGTGATGCACTGTGCTCTCCCCATCATCTGTCTTTCCAAACTATTTCCCCTGTCTCCTTCCTGACACTGGGGGGAAAAAAAAAGCAAATAAAGAGTCTGAGCACCTTGTGACTCACGGGAGCCACACCTATTCCTGACCTGGGCTTTTCAACATCTGGGGGACACTGAAAATCTTCCATATAATCTTCTCCCTATTGTCCCAATGACTGCTCTGTTGCCTTGTGGAGAGATGTGTCTTCAGCATACACACAAAATGTTAATGCAAAAGACAGATGCTGTCAGTATCAGGTTTGTTTGCCGGTGGGGAATGGTTACAGCTGTTCAGAAACATGGACTCTCTGCACACGCCTTAATCGTCTAGCAAAGGCACTTCTCGTCAAGCCTGGACTTCAAGGAAGTATTTAGAGAGTCCTCCTTGGTTTATTTTTAAGTATTGAAGATGCTAATCATATGCTTTTGCTCTTGTCAGTGTTTATAAGCAAGAATGTGGTGGTGACATTAATGGAACCAGGGTCAACTCCAGTGCATTTATTAACCAATGAACAGAGACATTTACGAAGGGCCAATGTCTCCTCCAGCATCAGAAACCTAGGTGGAATCAGAGAAATGCCTGCTGTCGTCTATGCCCACCGAAACCCCGCTTTTCTGCTCTGCCTGCTGAATTTCTCTCCCGTGTCCATACCCACATTCTCCTTCACTAACAAAAGGGCAAATGAATGGAGCGAAATGCTTTCAGAGACCTGACCCAGCTTCTTCAGGAACATCCACCCTGAATTCAAGCAACAACACGGTGGGTTCTGGGAGCCCTGTGTCACCCTGCCATGCCTCCAGGGCTAGCCCAGGATCTAGCCAGCCTGACCCAGCAAGAAGGAACAGAGGTATCACCGAGTCTGTTGCCGCCAGGCTTCACAGGCAGCTGAGCACAGGGCAGAGGCCAACCAGGTGGAACACATCCTTGGGCTCTTGGTCACCTTTCTCTTTGATCCTATAGTATGACGTCTCAATACAAACAGAAATATGTCCTGCAGGCTTGATAGTCACAAAACAGCAAGGAAGGTCTGGCAGTATAGTCCCAGGGGTCAAGAGAGGGAAACAGGGGCAGGTGCTGTGGTACAGAGGGCTCGACTGCTGCTCAGGACACCCACATCCTATGGTAGAGTGACGGTTCAGGCCCTGGCTACTCCACTTCCAATCCAGCTTCTCGACAATGGGTCTTGGAAGGTAGTCAATGCTGGTCCAAGTGTCTGAGTCCCTGTCACTCAGTTGGGAGACTCAACTGGGGTTCCAGGTTCCCGGTTTTGGCCTTTCTCAATCTGACTGTTGTGGGCGTTTCAGGAATGAACCACCAGATAGAAGATCTCTTTAGAAACTTAAAAAAAAAAAAACATGCAGCCTTCTTTCTGGTGGCAACACTCACAGAACAAATGCTAGTGAATAATTAAATCAAACCTTGGTAAAGGTCAAAGCTGTCTAGAGGACACCCATTCAAATGCTTTAATGTTCGCAATTTACTTCCTAATGTTTCTGCCAACTGATAAGCTCCCCATCCAATGTCCACTTCCAACTTGCACCAATTAAAATTTAACTCCACTTGGGAGCAGGTGGTTGGCACAGTGGTTAAGACACCCACAGTGTGCATGAGGCCTCCACTCCTGCCTCCAGCTCCTGGCTAATGTATACTCTGGGGAACACTGGCTAAACAGTGGGGTTTCTGACACCCAGCAGGGACGCCTGGAGAAGTTCCTCCTCTTGACTTTAGTCTGGCTGCTGCAGGCATTTGGGGAGTGCATCAGTAGATGGGAACTTTCTGTGTCTGTCTGTGTTTTTCAAATAAATAAAGGCCTAAATTATTTTTTAAATTTAGGATCACCTTTTCTTGAATCCTTCCTTGATCACTTCTTTTTTTAAATTAAGATTTACTTGTTTATTTGAAAGGCAGAGCATCATAGAGAGAGGGATCTTCTATCTGCTGGTTCACTCCCCAAATGGCCACAACAGCGAGGGCCGGGCCAAGCTGAAGCCAGAAACTCTCTCCTGGTCTCCCACGTGGGTGGCAGGGGCCCAAGCACTTGGTTCATCATCCACTGCTTTCCAGGGGCATTAGCAGAGTGACCAGGACTCCCATATAGGATGTGGGTATTGCAAGTGACGCTTTACTCACTGTGCCACAAGCCTGTCCTTCCTTGATCACTTCAATCCACAGGGATCTCCCTCCTGGACAGGCTAAAGCATTACTCTTCGAAGAGATACTGTCAGATGATTTAATTCCTCAGCTGCATGTGGGTGTCTTGTCTCCCAGCACCAGAATAAACTGAGGATGAAGCCCTCTTCTCTGTATCCCTCACGCTACAGTATCCCCAGCCCTCCTGCACCTGGTTTCCATAACGTAAACTGATGGTGAGCATGGAATGGTACTTTGGAGCTCAGAAAAGACTGCCAATGGCTGGGTGAGTCACAGTAATCTTTGCATGAGGCCTTGAGATAGATAGAAGGGGGTATATTTGTTTATATAGAATACAATTAATTTTTGATTGAATGAAAAAAACAAACAGGGCAAACTACATTGCACTCCCACAAGCTCCACTTGAGCCATTTTTTTTGGAGAGAGCTTTCCTTGAGTGAATAAAGGAGGACGTGCGTGTGCGACCTCTTATAGTTTCTCAGCACTAATGGGTCCTGGCTGAGCTCTGACCAGGTGCACTGTGTGGTACACGCTTCCTCCTGACTGTGGGTGGAACCTGAGACTTCTAGCAAGGGATGGGACCGCCCCCCCCCGCCCCCGCGCTGATGGGATGTCACTGCTGTGATGATACTCTGTCCGACTCCCACTGGGCAGGGAAGTGAGCCTCAAGGTGTGGGGGATCAGGGAATCTGGCAAGAAACTCTGGGAGCCTCCAGGAACAGGCCTTGGCTGACACTAGGAAAGGAAACGGGAACCGTGTTCCTACAAACACAAGGAGCCTGTGAACAACCAAGTAAGCTCGGGAAAGTGTATGAGGTCCCAAAATGAATGAAGCTCGAGAGAAAGAGGCTGTAGGCTGGGAAACCCCAATCCAAGGACCCAGCTAAGCTACACTCCCTGTGATGCAGCGAGATAATCAATGTATATTGCTGGACCATGAAGTCTGCAGTAACGTAAGACACAGCAAGACAGCTAACCCAATACCCTGCCCATTGTCCTGCCCTACGAGTAGTGATCTCTCAAACTCTCGCCAGTTAACCCCACTCTGGGGTCAGCCGGTCATGTCTGTTTCTAGCAAAGTGGCCTTAAGGGCATCGATCAGCCACAATGGAAGAAGTACTCACTCCCGATCTCGCTCTTTCTCTCCACCCTCCCCCTTCCTTTCTCTCTCCCTTTTACCCTCTCTCTTTTTTAAGAAAACAGAAATTCCTTTTAAAAACACGTTAGGGAACTTCAAACTACTTCTGTGGCATCACACTGCTAAGTGCGGGGCAAGAAGATAAGGCATGGTGACCGGCCCCCACTGTGGAAAACACATAGGTTCTCAAAGGCCAGCCCCCGACTGCGCCTCTGCTCCCGAGTCACTCTGTGATGCAGTGACTGTGCAGGCAGGTGCAGAACCAGCGGAAAGCTGAATGAGCTCTCTGGCAGCTCCCTGACATGGAAATGCCTTAGAATGCTCATCCCGGGTCATCTTTGGTGTGCAGGCCATCTGCCCACTGCTCGGCTCCTGTCTGGGACAAACAGTGAAGAGGCTTCTGCCATAGTTGCAGATTCAATGGGGGAATTTTACTCCTTGCTCCCTGGGCTGTTATGGGGACCTCACAGCATTTCAGACTGGCTTCCGGTCTCCTACACAACAGCCGATGCCGATAACTCTCAGAATGTGAAAGCTGGAGGAGAAAGCTGGCTCACTTCTTAGAGGTTGGGGGCTGCCTCATTCTTCAACACTAGGTCATTCAAAACACACACCCCCACACATGCAAGCAATGAGGATGTCTTGCCCAAGCCGAGGATGTCACATTAAACAGTTACTGTGTGGAAGAAAAAGATGATGGTAGGCATGATGACACAAGTTGGCTGACAAAACAAGTGATTGCTGCAGGTGGGTGGCAGGTGTTCCCTGTCACGGTACCTTGGTCTTCCCCAGCTGCCACTCGCTGTTGGAGGCGTCGTAGCACTGCAGGAGAGCTGTGCACTTCCCTCGGACATCCTCGGGCAGAGCCAGGTTCCGCATCAGCACTTTATACCTGCATCACACAGACACGTGGCATCACCTTTTGCTGCGGGTCCTTGCTTACCCCAACCCCTTGGGGAAAAAAGTGGATCTATTTCAGCCCCCTCTTGCCTTTTGTAAAAATCCTGGAAGGGTCTTCGGACCGCATACCCGGCTTTGCGGATCCTCACTGTCTCCAGCATCCCCGAGTAACGCAGCTGGTTCAGCACCACGGCCTGGTCAAACTGGTCCGGCATCTGAAATGTGGACGTGTTGAAGGCCAGTTGGGCTGGGAGAGCCAGAGAGGGCAGCCCTAGGAAGGCCTCCCTCACCACTGCCTGAGCCGGCAGGCACACAAACGCTCACGCGTGTACCCACAAGAACTTTATAAGAACTCAGATGGAAGGAGCCCCTGTGGACCCCTCACCTACCTCTCCACAGGGCTATTATGCCAGACCCACCAGGCTCTTACTGCCTCCTTTTATGTGCTTTGAAGAAAGACCCCGATGCCACATCACCTCATTCATAAATAGCTCAGTGTATCCCATGTTTTAATGCTGAAACACCACGACAACTTAAAAAAGATACCAATAATTCCTTAACATTAATAACCACGTTTCAAATATCTGGTCGTCTCATAAATATCACAAACGTATCTTTGTTTTAAAATCCGTTTGCTTCCTGAACAACCTAAAGTGTCACACAGCTGTCATTTTGTCGTACTTTTTAAATTGCAATTTTAGGGCATTTAAAGACACTTTTAAATTATAGGAAGGAGTGACCAGCGAGGGTCGCAAACACACATGGCACGGGAGAGGAGAGGAAGGCAGAGACAGAAATGAAAAAGAATGTAAAACTGTTCAATTCCTAGTCAAATACCCCAGTTATTGAGAATGCAAGAACACACCAACGCAGAGACAAAGGCAATCGCACCAGGACTCGGCATTCTGCAGGGTCGTCTTGTCCGTTCAGCAGCCAACCGCCCTGCTGACAGGACAGCTTTTCAGTGCACAGCAGAAAAGTGGGTCATTTCCATTTACGGCTTTCTGGACCCGGAGTCTTTTTCTCAACCCAACGACCCATACACTTTAATTAATTTGTAGTTTGTGTCCTACACAAGTGTGAATAAAAGAACCAAAAAACCGTGCCATAAGATGTAATTGTTCAAATGTACAAAGAAAAAAAAAAAAAGCAGAGTGGTTTAATTTGTGACCCTTAAAAATGTAGTCAGTCATTAACACAAAATTAGGCTTAAAGCCATGTTATCCTGCACACTTTCAAAACAAGCAAAAAATCAACGCCAATTTCCCTTACAGCTCTTGATGAAGTCACTTCCACTCTAATTTCTCATATTTAATTTGCTGTACAAAAACTTTGGTCAAACTGTCTTTACTGAGATGGTATTTTAAGTGAGGACAGATAACACATTGGAGCAAACACTCAAAGCACAGTGGGTCTCTGGTTTTCAATCTTGACTATTTAAACTATCCTAAAGAAGAGTAAGAAAAGCATAGAAACCTGAGAACAGAATTGGGCTTGGTGCTCTTACACTGTATATCTCTGGATTTAAAACAGGGGACGGGAGGGGGTGACTGTTCTGAAGCCGGCTGGCTGCAAAGCTTCTGTTCTGTTGATTCAGGAATATAATCTGACCAGCGGCAACCCGCAAAGAGTGTGGAGCAAACATAAACGAACATAGAACATTCAACTTCGCTCAATGCACCGCATCACAGAAAGCGTCTCAATGTAATATTTAATCATCTGAGGCTCCAAGACTAGAAACCAAAACACTTCTCAAGCCTTGCTGACTGCCACTCCTCCCCCCTTGCTTCTCTTCTTCAATCTCTGTTTACAAAGTCAGCTCCTCAGTCTGGCACCCAAGTTAGGAAAACATTCTCCGAGATTTTACCAAAACGCCCCTCGCCTCACAAAGTGCAGGCACACTCACCATCTTCCCGTCTCCCTCTCCCGGAGGGACATTCCACCTTCAGCGGGGGCTCCCGGGGCCAAAATGCATATGGAAAACGACTGTCATACTGGCCTCTTCCCCACAGCTCAAGACACGGAACAATAATGAACACCATTCCTGTGCTTTAAAAAGTGCCCGGTCACCATGACAACCCTTCCACTCTCGGGCTAATGAGTGTGGTGTGGCTGTAGGATTTGATACAGCCCAGGGAGGGAGGGGGAAGGGAGGAGGGCAGCTGGGAGCGGCCGCTGCTAGCAAACTCCCATTGCCATTGTGTTCCTACCCCTTCCCAGTAATTTAACCAGGGTGCGGGATCTATAGGCTGACTGTCGCCCTGGGCAACCCACCCTGCAATCACATCAGGATCACCAGGGGCTGATGCTGGGTTTCCATGGGTGCTTTCTCTTTTCGGGCAACTTTCTTTTCTGGTGAATTTAACTTTCAAAGACGTCACAGCTGGAGGCTGGACAAGGAATGACTTAAAGGTATTTTGCCTTTCAAAACATCCCTAATGCACTCCCGGCTCCACTGGCAGCTCAGTTGCCAGAACTTACTTCTGCCCAACAGGGACTGCCTGCGGGGTACTAACAGGGCAAGTTTTTATGCAGACAACTAAATTGGACTTTGGAAGGAACAGCCTATAAGCCAGGTGAGGTATAGACTGACATCGGGGCATAACTCATTTACTGAGAATTCACTGAATACCTACTATGTGCAAGGCTTTGTGATTCATGACAAGGAGAGACCTAAAATAGGCAGGTGCTAGATCTGGTTTCTAAGGATCTAGAAATTGAAGCATGCTAAACAGTACTACCTCGGCAGGGAAGAGCCTAGTGTTAAACCATATTAAAGTTAAAAACACATTACAGTTAGGTTCCTTAGGAACACAAGAGAAAAGAAAACACTGAGGGAGCATGGAAGTGTATGGATTCAAGCAGAGTTTGGGTTCTTAAAACACTGCAAGGGCGGGTGGGAGGGCAGGTATTCTGGGAAGAATTACTATGTTCCTAATATTGTATTTATGAGATACATTAAAAAAAAAAACATACTGCAAGGGAAGGAGCCACCCATCAGCAAAAATAGCACCAACAAAAGGCCTGAGGTGGGAACTGAACCTGGCACGTTCCATGCTAGCCTGGGACAGAGCAGGGGAGGTGGGCAGTGCCTGGACTAAAGTTGGGTGGCCACCACGTTCCAGAGAGGGGGCTCTGCAGACGGGCCAGGTCAGCCCTGGGCTGTCAAATGACCTCCTTGGTGCAGCAGCATCGCAAGCGAGACGTTCACCAAGGGGACGACGGGGTCATTTCGATACCAAGCTTCCCCGGAAATACTGTGCAGCCACTTAAAAATAAGATCAAATGAAAGCACACGATCGCCTTTTGGGCCTTTTTTCTCACTGAGGGAGAAAAGCGAGCCATAGAACAAGCATACAGATACCACTTTTATAAAGGAGACAATGGAAGCAACGACCCCCTCCCCCCAAACCCTGCTCTGTCTGTGGACATGCACATGAATATATCCGCCAGCTGCAGAGAACTGGGATAGGCACATCCCAGGGAGCCATGGAGCGGACAGAAATCATCACACAGACAAAAGGAAAACTTTCTATATGGTTACACGTTTTTGAAGACACTGATAAATAATATTTTTGCACGTAAAAGAAATCAGACACAGAATGGATTCTGCAGATCCTAAACTGGAAGATGGTGAAAGAGGGAGAGAGGAACAGAGAGGCCAAGAGAGAAGCTGCTGTGGGGGAACCTACAGTGGCAACCAACTGACAGATGCATAAACAAATGTGGTACACAGTTGCTCCTCGGTATCTGGGAGGATTGCTCTCAGGATTCTCTGAGGCTTCTCCTCTGATGCTCCAGTGTCTCACATGACATCATCTACCTGGGGCAGGAGTCGTGGGGCAGAGGGTTAATCTGCCACGTGGGATGCCTGCATCCCATAGCAGAGTACCTGGTTCCAATCCAGTTTCTCTGTGCTTCTGACCCAGCTTCCTGCTACTGTACCTGGGAAGCAGTGGATGACAGCCCAAGTACTTGGGTTCCTGCCACCCATATACAACACTCCAATGGAGTCCTGGTTCCTGGCTTCAGCCTGGCCTAATGCTGGCTCTTCTGGGCATTTCGGGGAGTGAAACAGCGAAAGGAAAGTCTCACTCTCCGTCACTCTCTGCCTTCCGAATAAATAAATCTTTAAAAAGTAAAATGGTGTAGTGTTGGTATATAACCAATGAACGCTCTCCTCTATACTTTAAACAATCTTTAGGTTACTTGAAATACCTAATACAATGTTATTATGTGATATATGCTAAGAGTGGTTATACTATATTGTTCCAGGAATAATGACAAGGAAAAAAAGTCTGTGTATGTTAAACACCATTTTTTCCCCTTGAATACTTTCAGTCCCTGGTTGGTTGAATCCAAGGATGCAGAACCCAGAGGGCCAGCTATACAATAAGGAATGAAGTAAAGATACATGCTATAATATGGCCAAGCCTTGACATTACAGAAAGTGAAAGAAGCGAGTTATCAAGGACTATATATTTCATGACCCCATTCATATGAAATGTTCAGGTTACAGAAATCTAAAGAAACAAAATGGACCAGTGGTTGCTTAGGGCTGATCCAAGTAATGGAGGAAAGCGGGAAGAGGAAAGTGGCCTGGAAAGCTAAAGAGTAAGAGAGTTTTTTGAGATGATGAAAATTTTCTACAATTCACTGTGGTGATGGATGCACACGTGTGACTATTAACAAAAACTCATTGGTTCAGGTGGGGGGTGCAGGTTAAGCCAGCCCTTGGGACACGCACATCTCATACTGCTACTCTGTCCTTCCAGTCCAGCATCCCACTGTTGCATCCCAGGAATCAACAGATGATGATGCAAATTTCTGAGTCCCTGCCACCCCTGTGGGAAGCCCCGATGGAATTGTGGGCTCCTGGCTTCAGCCTAGTCCAGGCCCAGCTGTTGTGGGCATTCGGGGAGTGAACCAGCTGATGGAAGACCAATCTCTCTCTCTCTGCCTTTCAAGTAGATGAAAATAAATTTTTTTTTTTTTTTTGACAGGCAGAGTGGACAGTGAGAGAAAGAGACAGAGAGAAAGGTCTTCCTTTGCTGTTGGTTCACCCTCCAATGGCCGGCGCACCGCGCTGATCCGATGGCAGGAGCCAGGTTCTTCTCCTGGTCTCCCAGGGGTGCAGGGCTCAAGGACTTGGGCCATCCTCCACTGCACTCCCGGGCCACAGCAGACAGCTGGCCTGGAAGAGGGGCAACTGGGACAGAATTTGGCGCCCCGACTGGGACTAGAACCTGGTGTGCCGAAGCCGCAAGGTGGAGGATTAGCCTATTGAGCCGGGGCGCCGACAATAAATGTTCTTTTAAAAACTCATTGAATGGTGCATTTTAAATTACTCAATTTCATTGTATGTGAATTATATATCAAAACAGGTGTTTCAAAAGAGCACACTATATATGAGGAGAATTGAAAATGAACCTTGATGTGAATGCAAGGGGAGAGGGAGTGGGAAAGGGGAGGGTTGCGGGTGGGAGGGAAGTTATGGGGGGGGAAGCCATTGTAATCTATAAGCTGTATTTTGGAAATTTATATTCTTTAAATAAAAGCATTATTAAAAAAAAAAAAGAGCACACTAAACAGCAGGCTGACACTGAGGCATGTCAGATGGACAAGAAGAGATGAATCCCAGAAGTTTGTGTCCTGGAGACGAGATGAGATAGGAGACGAGATGAGATATATTGAGCTTGAAAGTATAGCCTGGGCAGTTTAATCTTGCCAAAATAAAACGGAAAACCTTTGTCTACAGTCTGAAGCAGTGAGATGTCAGAACGTCCAGACAAAAACAAATGATTGTCAAAAGAGCCTGCTTTACTTTCCACAAAAATCAGCTGCCTGCAAAATCTCACCTCCTGCATATTAAAATTTAAATAAAGGCCAAGAGAGGTGCTGACACTCAGGGACACAAAGCCCAGGGGAGGTGCTTCACTGGGACAAGGCAGAAACACTCGCATTCACGCAATGCCTGACCTACAGTTACCAGGCCTTCCCTAATGCATCAGTACTGCACCAGGACAACGACAGAAGCAAAGTGACTCCTGCCAACAGCAAGGGGACACTAACTCTGTGCTAATTTTATCCCAGAAAACAGTGAGTTAGTTTTCTGTGCACCATTGTAGTTCAAATGCTTTTTAGCATTTCTGAGGATTGCCCAAAAACTGCCCTAGGAAGCCTGCTAAGAACTCAGGCCAAGGTAAGAATCCAGCCTGCCCAGCCAGGCTCACAAATGGTGGCCAAGGCCAGCCAGGGCTTTAGGGAGAAGGTGCGGTCTCCTCTGCTCTCTGCAGACAGAAGTCATACTCGATGGGAGAAACTGTCAGGTGGAGCCCAAAGCCCCGCACCATGCTAAGGTGTGACCCTCTCCGCACCCTGGTTGTCTCCTGGAGAGAACAGCACACGCTCAGGAGGCAGGGCCAGCCCACCTGACTCACATTTCCCTTTACCTTCACCGGTCTTACGGGGAGTGGGGAGTGCAGGGGCCCCAGGACTTAGGTCACCTTCCACTGCTTTCCCAGGTGCACTAGCAGGGAGCAGGATTGGACGTGGAGCAGCTGGGACATGAACTGGTGCCCATATGGGATACCGGCAGCATCGTGGGCAGTGGCTTAACCCGTTGTGCCACAGTGCTGGCCCCAAAGGTCAATTTTTTTAAAACTTAGTTTGAAGGGGGAAAATAACTCTCTAGAAGTGCCATGCTGTGTCAAAATATAAATTTGTAGATCAACAATTACATAACTCACTGTAACATGCTTACCCCCCACCTCCGCCAAAGAGGAATCAAGGCAAGATAAAATGCACTGAAAACAAACAGTGAGTAAAAGAGAAAAGAGTAGTTGTACTGCCCCTTTTGTGTTGGCTGGCAGGAAGCTCAAAGCTAAATGTCATTCTCAACAACAACAATAGTCATTTACCACGTACTGCATTTTGTTTTAATGCTTGATTGACTTTTCTTAGAGTTAGGCATTTGTCTAAATGCCTCAATTCGTTTAAGAAGCACATGTTATTTTTTAGTCTAAAATAATACCCAGAAAATGTTTTTAAATATTGGTAATTTCTTTAAAATGAAGAATTTTGGTGAAGCAATTTCAAATCCTTGCCTAGCAGGACTAAAGGTTGCTCTGTTGGCCAGCGCCGCGGCTCACTTGGCTAATCCTCCTCCTGAAGTACCAGCACACTGGGTTCTAGTCCCGGTCGGGGCACCGGATTCTGTCCCTGTTGCTCCTCTTCCAGGCCAGCTCTCTGCTGTGGCCCGGGAGGGCAGTGGGGGATGGCCCAAGTGCTTGGGCCCTGCACCTGCATGGGAGACCAGGAGAAGCACCTGGCTCCTGGCTTTGGATCAGCGCGATGCGCCAGCAACAGCGGCCATTGGAGGGTGAACCAACGGCAAAGGAAGACCTTTCTCTCTGTCTCTTTTACTCACTGTCCACTTTGCCTGTCAAAAAAAAAAAGGTTGCTCTGTTGTTGAAGTGTGTGAGGCACCCACAGTGGTTCTTCTAGACACAGCATTTTTTTTTTTTTGACAGGCAGAGTGGACAGTGAGAGAGAGAGACAGAGAGAAAGGTCTTCCGTTGCCGTTGGTTCACCCTCCAATGGCCGCCGCGGACGGCGCGCTGCGGCCGGCGCACCGCGCTCGTCCGATGGCAGGAGCCAGGAGCCAGGTGCTTTTCCTGGTCTCCCCATGGGGTGCAGGGCCCAAGCACCTGGGCCATCCTCCACTGCACTCCTGGGCCACAGCAGAGGGCTGGCCTGGAAGAGGGGCAACCGGGACAGAATCCGGTGCCCCGACCAGGACTAGAACCCGGTGTGCCGGCGCCGCAAGGAGGAGGATTAGCCTGTTGAGCCACGGCGCCGGCCTTAGACACAGCATTTTAACACAGAGGCTCCAAGGAGAAGCTTAGATGGGTGATATTATTCCATTTTGCACATGAGTTAACTGACAGTGGGGCAAGGTGGCATTACTTATCCAGATAGGTTCTGATATTTGCTTAAATCAACCAGGAAAGTAAGGCTCAAAGAGCTTTGTGTTCTTGAAAATTTGTACTTCTCATATATGCGACAAATTCATTTCTCAGTGACATGTGATGAAACTGGGGAATATTCTCACAGGGTATAACTCTCTTCAAGAAATAAAAGCTTCTCTACAATTCAGGCAGACATATGCTCCATACTGTGGAGTTCTCAGTGGTACTTTATCGTCTGGTCACACAGATATTTTCTGAAGATTTTAGCCCTAGGAGGGGTCTTAGGGACTACCCTGTTGGGCTGACTTGGTCTAATATGGGTGATTTAAAAATCACAATTTTAGGGGCCAACATTGTTGTGTAGTGATTTAGGGCACCACCTACAACACTGGCATCCCATATGGGCACCAGTTCAAGTCCCAGCTGCTCCAGCAGGTGTTAACACCCAACAGTGGACAGAGGACACACTAGCAGTGTGCTGAGACCCACCCACATGTGGCAACATATTTAATAATGCCTGCTTTTGCTTTAAAATAAATACCTCAATACAACTGGACAGTTCATCCAGGTGCTTCTGAAAACAGGTTATAATTTATTGGTAGTCTGGATCCTTTTGACAGAGGATGGGTAGGAAGCTAGTGAACAAGGGAGCTGAGAGGTTACCAGCAGTCTCCTTACTCTTCCACATTGCCAAAATCCCACCCCCTTCCATGCCAATCTAACACGGTGCAGGCTTGGCACACCCACTTCCCATGATGCACCTAAGATTCACTTGTCACGCAGGAGATGCTATGATGATCACGTGTATGCAGCCACACAAGGAGATACCACAAAAGCTTCCAGAGATCATCAGGTACGCCCTACCCAAACTCTAGCCTATTTCTATATTTAGTTAGGGACTCACCCCCTGCCCACAAAGGGGAGGGCCCACCTGACCTGGGAGGGGAGGGTGCAGCAGCAGCAGGTGCCCTCTCTCCTCACAGAGGAAGGCTGTCTGCATTCACTCCTGAATGTGTGCTGTCTCTTCACTCTCTACATAAATCCTGCTCTCACTTGTATGTTTCTGCTTTGTTATCTTATCTATGTTTCTGCTTTGAGTTCATCTCTCAGGCTGGGACAAGAACCTGGAATGAATCCAGCTGGGAACCCCTGGACACCCTGTGTCTCACAACACTTTCCTCCTTCTGTAGAGATAATTTATTCAAAGTCTAAAGATTGTAGATGATTATGATATACTGAAGAGTACTTTCATCAATGAAAATATGAATTAAAAACCTTGCAGAGACTTAGCAACCACGGAGGGAACTGCATGGAGCACACCGGAGCCTGGGCCCGCAGCTGCAAGCTCCCCGGAGATCCCACCTGCCTAGGATGCAGAGTGGCACGGAGCTGAGCCCTGCAGCGGGCAGCCCCGGAGGTCCTCAGAGCAGACAATCGGCTACAGAAAGCCAAACAAAGGCCTGTGCGTTACACCAACCGTCGTTTCACTGCCCTACTTTAGTAGCTTCTTCTCAAGACTCTCTTCCTATCTTGTAAGACTTAACCACTTCTCTCCAACACCCACACATCGGTAGCCTGTTGCTCCCAGTGAGTGCTGTGACATTCAAAAATCAAGTAAAGAGTTATGGTTTTCAGTAAATCTTGTCCTACTTTACATGCAATACTTTAAATGTTACATACACGGAGTCTGCAGCCTGGGGGCTTAAGACGTAGCCCATGGCATAGGGGGGATTAGCCTCCAGCAGCATAAGAAATATAAAAAAGTTGCCCTTTATTAAAAAGAGCCACTAAAGATCATTCATTTTGATTAAAAACATATAATAGAGGCAGTGGGGAACAGGGCATCTAATCTCACACAAAGGGTTTATTACATTTCGCATCCTTGCGTTTGCCTGTTATGGAATATACTTCTACCCTGTTCAACTTTGAACACAAACAAACCTTACCTTTTGATAATCCCTCCTCAAACTTGAAGAAGTTAGAGATTCTGTAGGAGTTCACCAAAAATCAGTTACCTTGCACTAATAAATTATTATTCACAGCCTGACACTGATAGTAAATCTTACCCAAGTTTCCCAATCCTGCCTCTGACTCATTCACAAAAAGGACTTTGCAAACCATCTCAATCTTGATTTGCTCTCTTTGCTACATCAAACTCTCAAGAGCAGTGAATGAATAAATACCATCAGAGAAGAAGTTTACCAGGCTTGGAACAGGGTTCAAAAGCATGGTTACTAAAGCGGCAACACAGTTTCCTTGCAGGCAATCAACACACTGCCAATTAAACTAGTAACAAAGACTCTTTGTACTTACAGCAGTCATTTCACTCCAGGCTGGTAAGCATTTTACACAGCTGGTGCCACTTGCTAATCATCACATTTTGAGAAGAGAGGCCGAAACTAATTTCCCCCGGAGGAGAGGCACCCCCACAGGTGAGGCACAGGGTACAGGACTTACAGAAGTGGAGCTGTGAGTCAGGACTGGAGGTCAGATTACACAGCGTGGAAATTTCTCACCAAGTACAGCCTTCAGGCCACACCCCTCTGGGGCTGAGTACAGTTACCACCCCAAGCCAGGAAACCCCGACTGTCACACTGGGACCAGCTGTGCTCACTGCAGAAGCCCACAAACCTCCACGACTTGATGGGGAAGGATAAGCGTGAGCACACACATACACACGCACTTGCACAGGCACACACTCACAAAACCCCTCCAAGGCACAGCTTAGGTCACATCGTACTCCAGCTTGTAAGTCTGCGGCAGCCGCCAGAGTGAAGGCTCCCACAACAGGGACAATCCACTCCAACACAAACCCTATATTTTCATCCAATTATAGATACTTCCAGTTGTTTCTTGACTAAAGTACTCATTTCCTGTCTTCACCTCAGCTCAAGCCAGGTTTTTCCCCTCCAACTGTTGCGTCTGAGTAACCTTTCAGTGCTTCGTCCAGGCTCTGGCCTCCACCACACTGCCAATGCCTGTGATCACCCAGAGCCCTCTGTAAACTGCATACCCACCCCACCTTCCTGCTCTATGCTGGGTAGTGTTTTTTGTTGCTTAAAAATCATGTCAGTCTACGCAACTGTGATCAACTGGTTTGTGACAAATGAGCCAATGAAGCCAGAATAACTGGACAATGAAGTAAATCAGTCCACAATGATAAAATTGTGTGGTAGAGGACAAAGAGAAGCAACAACCTGGAAAACACTATTGGCTGACATTTGCACAGCATTTTACAGTTCCAACGTATTTCACATACAGGATGCCATCTGCTTATTTCTACCACCCAGAAGGGTGGGCAGGGTGAGGTTGGTATTCATCATATAGACCAAAAGAATGAGTGATCTGAGACCGGTAACAAAGCACTCAAAAAAGAGGAGCAACAGGCTCCCAAGGCTTTTCTTGTAGAATCCCTGCAGATCCTGCTAAGACTCCCCTAGGACACAGGAGTGCTTCTCCTTATGGACAAGTCCAAGTCTAAATTGACACCATGGAAGTGGCTGCCAACAACACCTGTGGATGGCAGATCGAGTTGAATCACGTCCTCCCCAGCGCACGTATGGCAACAGCAGTGGGAACACTACCAGTGGTGATGGTACAAGCAACCTCAACGGCATCAGTGTTAGCAGCAGTAAATGAGCTCCAACACACACTTACTGTGCACCAGGCACTCTGCTAGCTTTTACTGAATGCTAGCAGCTCTGTGAGGCAGGTAGGATTACCAGACGCACCATCTGAACCACAGACAGGTTAATTAAAATGAAAGTCACAAAGCTCATGCTGGAGGGAGGCAGGAGTGGAAACCAGACGGGGAGATGGCCAAGTCGGCACTTGTAGCCACTAAGGACACTGTTCTTCCTGCAAGGTGCAGGCAATGGAGGTGCAGGGAGTTCCTGCCTCTCCCAAGCATTCACCGCTTAACAATGGCGTTTATTTCCTCTACATATTTCCTCTGCAATCCTGAATGAAATTCATCACAATAGCTACCTTGGTTGCAGACCAAAATAGAAATCTCCTTCTGAGGATTAAAACCCAAAGGAGATAATGCAGTTAAGTTAAAGCCAGGACTGGCAAACTGTAGCCTGTGCACCACATCCGGCTTGCCACCTGTTTTTGTAAATAAAGTTTTATTGGAACAAAGCCACATATTGTCTTCGACCCTTTCACGCTACAGTGGCAAAGCCTAAACTATTTACTATCTTGCTGATTCCTGAGTTAGCGAACAAAAGCCCGGAAAACAGGGCACTGAACCAGGGCAAACAGAGCTGGGTTCTGAAGGTAATTACATTCCCGATTTCAAACACTCAGTGTGAAGAAAAATGTGAAACGTCTCAGTAATAATTTTGAAACTGACTACTTGAAATGATAATGTTGCGGATATTCTGGGTTAACACTATATACACAGCATTAAACTGGTTTTGTGGAATTGACTTGTTTACTCTTAAATACAGCTACTGGAAAACTGAATCTCAGACCTGGCTCACACTGTATTGTTACTAGTGCTTCTCTCCTTGAGGCTTTGAAAAGCCGAAGAATGAGGCTAAAATCAGAATTCTACTTGTATTTGCTTGACACCGGGAGGTGTTTTATATAAACTATCAGACCACTTTAATGAAAGGCTTATATATTTAGAGACTAAAACATTATTTCTCAAAAAACATCATTTCTTATTCAAAGATGGAAAACAAAGCTCATGCAAAGGCTGAGAAACAAGACAGCCCATGAACAGTTCTCCTGAGGCTAATGACTCTGAATAAATCAACTGAACATGAAGAATGACCATTAATTTTAAATAAATTATGAAACATCTTTCAAGCTCAAGATAGTGATTCTCCAGTAACATATATGAATTTTATTTTTCCTTATTTATAAATTCCAGAGATTTGTAGGACATTAAGTTTGCTTGTTGGTTTTTGTTTTTTAAACAAATAGTTGAAGGCAGCATCTTCAGGATCTATGACAATGATGGAAAAACAAGCCATACTGGGGCAATATGTGATATAGACTGAATGAGCTAAAATGGGGTGTGTGCATTCTGACTTCTTCCCCCAAAACTGGCAAATAAACGCTTGGAGCTCTGGTTGCATCTGCTAACAGACCTTTCTCTTGGTGTCCCTGGGACATTTACTCATTTGAATCTTAGCTGCCATTGTGCCTGTCACATATTTGTTTCCAAAACCCGCAAATGGTCTGCAAAACCACACGTACTGAACATGTGGCTGAATGCTCCCTTGAGTTCTAAGAATAGAAGCCTGCCCTACTCCACAGCTTCTTTCTTCCATTCTTATTTCTTTCCGGTTTCCTGCCTCTCACACCCCCTGCACCTGCTGCTGAGACTTCCCTACCCCCACACAATGGCCCTGTGCTTAGGACGCTGCCCACCGCTGGGCTCCCTTCTCCCTTGTCCTGCACACAGGCTGCAAACTCCCTCACTCTGACCCTTCTGGGCAGGGCATTCTCAGAGACCCTGGGGCAGGTGGGTCCCAGGCTCCTCATCTCACAGTCCAATTCCCTCGGGAGATGAGGCACCTGTGGTTTTGGCACATGCCATCTGTGTGGGAAGAGGGAAAGCACTGTGTTCCTACAAACAGGGAACCCCGGCATCGCAGAAAGGGGAGCTGGCATTGCTCTTCAACGCTGAAAGGAAAGCTATGGTCTCCTTCCTCAGTTAAAATGAAACCAAAAATAATGGGACCACATATTTAAATATGGGTTACCATGGACCAGGAACTTTCATTAACCTAATCAAATCTCAAAGACCTCTTTTAAGGCCAACTGGCAAGATGGATGTTCTATTAAATCTGTGAAGACACTGATACGAGAGGACTGTTTGCCAGTGAGCACCTAGACCTGTGCCCAAGTTCTGTGCTTTTCTTTCCTGTAGGAAAACCCCACCTGAAACAGGTGTTAGTCCGCAATCAGACAGACCCCAAAAGTGAAAACAAGCATTTAGGAATCTGTAATGCCTCCCTTATTTTTACTGTAGTCCACAACAAACTGGCAATATAAAGCCAAAATCCTGCTTTTTTCTAAGTTTATAATACAGTTTGAGACGCATTATTCTAGAAGGTACTGATGTTAACTTTAAGGAATGTTTGTATTACAATATTATTAACTCTGCATAAATCATTGGACTTCTTTTTTCTACTTATTATTTTTTATTTGACAGGCAGACAGAGAGAGCTCCTGCCTGCTGATCCACTCCCCAAATGTCTGCAATGGCCAGGGTTGGGCTGGATCAAAGCAAGGAATCAGGAACTCAATCCAGGACTCCCACATGGATGGCAGGGACCCAATCGCTTGTCTATCAGCTGCTGCCATCCAGGGCTTACAAAAGCTGAACTAAGGAGTAGAGACGGGACTTTAACTCAGGCACTCTGATATGAGATGTGGGCATTTTAACTGCTAAGCCAAATGCGTGCCCCAGAACTTTTTTCTCTATTGTTTAACATCAAATCTTGCTTGATGGATAAGGAAATTGTATTTGTTTAAACCCTGCTTCAAAACTGTCCTGAGCACAAAACGTCTGTTCAGAAAAGCAGTCCCTACTGAAAGCTGTCCAAATGGTACACAAGACAAAATACAAACAGGTATGGATTTTTATCTTTCTACCCTGTCCTCTCCACTCTTCATCTATACATTCATTCTCTAGTAGGCTCTGCCAGCCACCCGTGGTTAAAGGAACCAACTATATTCAGGCAGCTCTCCTGGGGATGGTATCATTCCATCTCACCTTGAGAACATATTCACCTTGCCTAGACATTCACTACCCTAGCTTCCTGTAGCCACAGCAGGACCAGGGTGGTGTGTGGCAAACCCGTAGCCGGGCTCCTTGGAAGCATTTTCATTCCAAATAAAAGGAGGAGAGCCCTCTGGGTTCAGTCCCAATGTTTTTGAAGATTGATGTTTATTTGATGATGACAAGCTCTTCGGAGATACATCCCATGGGCAAAAGAGATATTCAAAGAAAAATGTGTGGAAGAAAACTGAGTGACAATGTTCTGTGAGGATGTGAGGGCTGCTATCTCCCAGCTATTTTGCAATCCTAATGAAGAACCAAGAGACTCCCAGATGCCCTTGATGCAAAACTCCAATACTGTGGAGCCTCCAAAACAAAGACTTCTTATTAAATGCAATACGTACACACGTGAATTAGCTCCAATGCTGTTGGTGGAGTACCCAGAGGCAGATGGCAGCAGGTGACATCCCTGGTAGAGTCTGTGGATGGAAGCGGGCTCCTTAGGAAGGGAGGAGTTACCCCTGGGAAAGAGGGATCCGCTGAGGAAGGGGTTTGCTTTTACTAAGACCATGGTCCCTGAAGATTCTTTGAAGTTGGTGTATGCTTTAAAATGCCATTGCAGTTAATGCTGTGAGCCTCAAAAAGGCCCAGAAAACAAATCAGTGTGGGCGGGGGAGGCAGTACCCACATGAGTTGGTGCAGGACACCAAAGCTAGGTGGATACCACAGGGCAGGGGTCGAGTGCAGACCCAGCTCAGACCAGTCTGATGCAGAAGCAGCAGGGACCCCAGGCATGCCGAGGGTCATGAGGCAAGGTCTCCCTCTGCAGCAGGCATTTGCCCAGGCAACCTGGGAAGGGGAGGGGTCTCGGGAATGTGGCATTGAAAATGCAGTGAGCACCCGAGAAAGGGAGAAAGACGGAGGGAAGCTAACTGTGGAGGGGGCGGCTGGGGCAGCTAACACAGAGGCCCCCAGTGCTTTGGGGGAATCACCCAGTGAGGTTATGTGTCAGCACGGGATGGCTGACGTCAGATCAGAGCAGGGGCTGTGCAGAGCGAGGAGGCAGCCTCCGAGGATGGCACCACGTGTGGATTAGAATCAATCAGGGCACGTCTCCTGCTACTGCCCTTCCAGCCTTCAGAGCATGAGACACATAGGAGTGCTTGCACCTGGGCATCATCCGGGACAAGGCTGGCAGCCTGCGGGGTTGCGGCGTTTTACAGAGGTCACAGCTGGTGGCTGGTGGCTGCCCTGGCCCTGCCCCCCATTCCCGCAACCTGCACTGCTGGTCAATGCCTGTGTTCACTGGCGACCACGCCAAGCTGAACAAGAGTGATTTGAGCACTCACATTCTTATGTGCATGCTATGCTGCAATTAGGGGGAAAAAAATTAAGGCTCACCAATGAACCAAGCAAGGCGAGGAAATGAGGAACTTGGAACTTCTAAAGGGAGTTCAAGGGGACTGGGGTCTACGGGTTTGAAATGGAACAAGCTCGTGCTTGAAGGATGAGAGGGAGGGCTGCAGAAGCAAAGCTTAAATTTGAACAAGTCACACAAATTTAAAATCAGGGGGTTACTGAATCAAGATGTTAAAAACACTGTGAAAGTCAATTGTGAAAGTCAATTAAAATATGTTGAAAGAGACTGGGGGGGGGGGGAGCCCAGAGGAAGAGGAGAGGACAAAGTGGGCAGGCACAGGAGGGAAACGAAGGACAGACTAACGATTTGTTCCAAATCAGACCAAAAGGCCTGGTGAAGATGGAGAAGGTTCATCCCTCGCAGAAACCCCAGCTGTCAATCCTGTTCCGGGCAGGATCTGCTGCGCTGTATCTCATGGAGCAAGCGCAGTGTTTTATCTCACTAAAACTAAACTCAGCTGAGCTGTATTCCTCACTGTTCTACTTGTCTGTCCACCCTGTCAAACAGGTCACAGTCCTCTATTCAGAACTGCTCGGAAAAATCATGCTGAGAAATACAAATTAGCAGGGCAGCTGCCTCTCTCCGAAGATGTTGGCAGGGAGGCCTGAATCACTCATTGAAATGCTACGGGAGCTGTGAAACTCACTGAGTCACTTACACAGTCCCTATGGCGACGATGTCCCGACTCCCTACAAGCAGGATGCTGTGCAGGAGAAAGGCAGGCAGGAGCTGAGGTGTGAGAGGTGGGGGACCTGCACCTGCAGCTGTCCCACAGCGTCCAAAGCCAGGCAGGAAGACTGGTCACCCTGGGACCTGGGGTGTTTAGCCAGGCGGACATTTTTGTGCCTCCAGGCGGGCCGCACTGTAAGACCTAGCACCAAGGTGGGCACTGAGTGGCAAAGATAAAACAGAGGGGGATGAGCGGCGCAGTCCTTGCTCCAAGGGGTTTGCAGAACAGCCAAGAGCCACCACCTCAGTTCCCAGGGGCACGGACGTCAATCACGGCACTCAGTTTTTAAACAAATGTTGTTTAAGTTCAGATATAGAGAAAAAGAAATAGATAATGCAGAGACAAATAAATAAAGCCTCGAACTAGGTTTGAGGAATCTGAGCTGTCATAGAAAGTATGAAAACAGCAATTCAGAAAAGCTGGAGCCAAACACCAGCTCATCAGACAGACATCACGTATCAGATGGAGTGCGGTATCATCAGATCCGCTTCGGAGCTGGAAGCGGTTGGAGATCCCCGCCCCCAATCCCATCGCACCACAGACACAGGGAGAAACAGGGAGGAAGGACCCCTCCACGTTACATGAAAACACACAGGAAGGCTTCCAAAACTCACAGAACAGAGAAGCAAAGATAACGCAAATTTCCCATGAACTTTCTGATGCCCTGCCTATAGTTAAGAAGAGAGCTCCTTTTTTGAGGACAGATATTTAGCTGATTTATGATTATTCACGGGTAAATACTGAGTTATCAGAAAGAAAGAAAACAAAGACAAATGGAGAATTTGACCTGCAAACTGCTCCACGCTCTCTGCTCTAAGTGGCAATGCACTGGCAACTCCTTGGCAAATTCTACCGTCCAGAAGGAACCGGGGCCCAGTGGGAAGAGATCCCGGGGAGCTCAGTGTCCTAGGAGCCCTTGCTCTTGCTTAGTCATGTATTAAAGGGGTTGCCTGTAATTCACAATGGGAAATTAGGCAGCTGGAGAGCACAGCCAGTATCTGTTACGTATAAATTAGAAACTCCACGGCATATTGCACTGAGCAGCTGGGAGTTGCTAGGAGACAGGAGGTCAGGTTATTCCCATCGTTGGGGCTCCTGCTGGATTCAGTGCCACAAGCACACAGTGAATCTAAGCTGCCGCCTGGACGGCCCCTCCCAGCCTCAGAGCCAGGAGTGCATGCATGAGGCTTGCAGCACCCTGGCATCTTCCTGAGAACGAGTGTGGAACAGAACTCTAAGTGGAAGACTCCCTCTGCCTCAAAACTACAAGGGAGAGAGAGGGGGCACTTGTTCCTCATCCTGAGACACAGGAAACAAAGACTGTATGGGGACTGCTGGTCCCGCCCCTCACCTGTCCTTACAATAACCTAATGGGTCCACGTCCTCCACTCCTCCACTTCACCTCCCCATGCTCAGATTTTTAAGGAACAATTCTTAGGGTGCAAACTTTCTTTCCACAAACTCATCTTTTCCTGCATGTACCCAAAATAAAGGCACACCCTTCTCACAACTCCACTTGGGGATGTACCCCTCAGTAAATGGGTTCAGATTAGAAATCCTGGGAGGGAACAAACCCCTGTTGCTGTTCTAGCCCTAGACAGCATCAAATTCTCTACCAAAGCTCCATGGCACTTGTTCCCACTGCGATGCATACAGCAACCATCATACATTAGCCACCAAGACCACCAGTGCTGATTGGGTGCCAGGGTCCGAGTGAGAAGTTTTACAGACATGCTGACAGTCAGTCCTTGTATCCATTTGGCCTAGTGGCCCAGACTGGAGTGCCTGGGTTTGAGTCTCAGCTCCACTCCTGATTCCAGCTTCCTGCTAATGTGCATTCTGGGAAGGTGGCAGCGATGTCTCAAGTACTTGGGTCCCCGCCACCCATGTGGGAGATCTGGATGGAGTTACAGCTCCTGGATTGGGTCTGGCCCAGACCTGGCTGTTGCAGGCATTTGGGGAGTGAACCAATGAATGGGAGAGCCCTCCTTCTTTCTTTCTTTCTTTCTTTCCCTCCCTCCCTCCTTCTTTCTTTCCCTTCCTCCCTCCCTCCTTCCCTCCCTCCTTTCCTCTCCCCCCATTCACTTTAAACAAAAAACCTGTTTTAAATGGGTGACTTCACACAGAGCATGTGACGATCCCAGGGTGGCCAGGAAGAAGGGAAACTCGGGCCCTAAAACCAACCCTGTCATAGAGCAGCCTTCCAAGGGCACACCCCCAGTGGCAGAAGGACCTCCCCAGGGCCCGCCTACTAACCCCCATAAGCGGCTTCAGTCTCTACCCTCTCAGCACCATCAATTTATGACTTTGCGGTTTAAACATCTGCGTGAGTTTGGGAGCCAAATCATGTTCAAACTACACAGCAGTCGCTAATCACTGCACTCCAGAAACATTTAAAGAGTAACCTGCTTTATCAACCTGTTAACGATTTATTGTCTAAGGACAGTTGCTTTATTCACTGGGCAAACAGCAGCAAAATCAACTTGTTTTTTGGGAATTATGAAAGCCCTGGGCCATCAGCCCTGGAGTAAGCGGAAAACAGGCCCAGGTTAATGAATTACTAGGGGTGTAAGTATAGGATAGAGCTTTAATTCTGTGCATTACAAGTCAAAACCCTGAGAGCAGGCCACAGTGGTGACCTGTGGATGACATCTCACATGCTGGTGAGGTCTCCCAGGTCTCTACATTTTTACCCAACAACGTTTGGGCTTCATGAACTATGATATAAGGTCTATGGGAACAGAAATGACTTACACGTCACCTGGTCATCTCTTCATTCCTTCCTATACTTTTGTACCCAGCCTCTCAATATATAGAGTCTAGGAGCCGGCGCTGTGGTGTAGCAGGTAAAGCCGCCGCCTGCAATGCTGGCATCCCATATGGGTGCCAGTTGGTGTCCTGGCTGTTCCACTTCTGATCCAGTTGCCTGCTTTTGGCTTGGGAAAAGCAGCCGAAGATGGCCCAGGTTCCTGGGCCCTTGCTACCCACATGGGAGACTACGATGAAGCTCCTGCCTTTTGGCTTTGGCCTGGCCCAGCACTGGCCATTGGAGCCATCTGGGACCCAGCAGATGGAAGATCTTTCTTCCCATCTCTCCTTCTCTGTAACTCTCTCAAAATAAATAAATCAAATTTTAAAAAAATATGGAGTCTTTACTCATCCATTCCCATAGATGAGTGTCCCCTCTGAGGTCTTGCATTCCTGGGCAGCTTCTAGTTCTCAACCAGCCAGTAGAGCACAATCTTTTATTTTTTAAAAACAGATTTACTTATTTATTTAAAAGGCATGGTTACAGAGAGAGGGAGAAAGAGAAACAGATCTTCCATCGGCTGGTTTACTCCCCAGGTCGTTGGGGCTGGGTCAGGCCAAAGCCAAGAGTCTGAAACTGCATTCAGGTCTCCCAAGAGGGTGGCAGGAGCCTAAGGACTTGAGACACCCTCCACTTCTTCCCAGGCACATTAGCAAGGAGCTGGATCGAAAGTGGAGCTGCAGGGACACGAACCTGAGCCCACATGGGATGCCGGGATTGTAAGTGGTGGCTTTAATTGCTGTGCCACAACGCTGGACCCTTACAATCTGTGTTTTAGGTATGCGACTGCATGAAAACATTCACCAAAATGACCAGGACAAAGAACAGAAAAACCTGTGCACCCAGGCCAGTTGCTGAAGGCTCATTATATTCCAAGCTGCCTTCTAAATCATTTCAGTACTTTATAGCAACGTGTTGCAACAAGCAGAGTGGCTGCATTATGAGCGGGCCAGGTGAGTAATGGAGAACAAGTGGCAATTGTGTTGTAGTTAACTTTTTTTTTAATTGAGCATGAGAAGCCAAGGCTTTAACTCTAAATGCTGGCAGAGCCCTGAGCTTGTGTCAACCAAGAAACGCGTCTAGCACGCCCCAGATAGCACCAGCAACTGAGTCAAAGTGGCCCGTTTGCTGATGCAACAGGGCTGCAAGCAATGGCTGGGTTAAGAGATGGTCAGTTACACAGAGTTTTACATCTTTTCCACCTTTTGCTTCCTTTGAGAGCTGGCCCTGACTACTGACAGGCTGGGTGAGAGCCCTGGAAATCAAAGTGGGATGACGTCATGACCAGGTCCAACCTGTCCTTCCACCTCCACAGAGGACCTCATTGCCCTGATTTGCAAGGTGCCTCTGATTAAAGCCTGCAAGCGCTGCAAGTGTGTGCACCTGTGGTCCAATGTAAACCGCCCAGCCCAAGCGTTACTGGAATCGGAGTCATGCAATCAGTGGATCAACTATGCAGGCCAGCATTTCAGAGTCAATGCCAAAGAAAGGACAAGAAAAAGAGGAAAGAAAAAAGAAAAGGTTGGCTGGCAATTTGTCAAGCCATGATTAACATAGTAGGGATGCCTGTTTTGTTTGGCTGAGATAATCCCATGGGACATGCTCCTTTAGCTTTGGACCCAGCAAAATTTGTGTTGGTCCTCTACTTACAATGTAATAACCTTCGTTAAACTTACGTTGTCCCATAAGAAAACAATACCAGGGTATGCCTAAAAGATTTCGTATTTAAATCATGCTTATCAGATTAAAAGCTGAAATCTCAGTTACCAAAATTTACCATGCATATTCATATCCCATTTTCCTGATTATCTAAAGAGATCTTTTCAAAGGACTCACTACCTGCTCTCTGAAAGATGTGTTTACCACTGAATTTTGCACCACTATAAACACGGGAGAAAGGGGAAAGTGCTCTCCTGTGTTTAACAAGGCCACTTTAATTTCACAGAGGCAAACTTTGAGCATATCATAAATATAATTCTGAAGCTAAACGGCTTTTCCTTTTATTGAAATGCTGACAAACTAAGCATCGGGAACACTTTGATGGGCCGCTTTATCCTTCTGGAGTGGCAGAAACTAGGGCAGCCATTCTTCTGAGAAAGTAGAGCGCGGGACAGCCACACCACGGACGCCCAGGGTCCTGCTGCCCTTCCCCGCCATTTTCAACTCTTTAACACCACTTATGAGGGAAGGGATCGACTGAGGAGGTACTTAACTCACGGACTCAGTCCATCTGGACAGTGTTCAGTGATACCCTCTTTTCTGGTTTCACCATATGCTTTCTGATAACACACAAAGTTAAAAGTGAAAGCTGTATAAATAACTAATGCGCATGCTGATGCTGTTTTAAATGAGAACCACTGAAAAATAAGAATAAAAACCAACACATAATCAGCATGGGCACTTCAACTCGGGACATTTTGGAAATTTCTGAAGACATTTTGGGGCTGGGGCTGGTACTAGCATCCAACAGCGTTCTGGTAAGCATCCTGCAACGCACAGGGCACAGCCCAGTAACAACTGTCCAGTCCAAAATGTCAATTGTGCCCTTCGTGAGAAACCCTTGCCTTCACCTGGCAATTAAGAAAATGGTTCTGTTTGAGAAGTGGTGGCAGCAGCAGGGAAAGGAGGGGCAAGGAGGTGACGGACATACCCGACAGGTGAAACGGACCAACACAGAGCCAGGAAATCTAGACAAGCAGGGTGGAAAAAGCAGGTTCCCAAATCAAGGCAGCCAGAGCTTAAGGGAAGAGTTTCACCGTGAGAGGTACTTACCCGACCGGAGCAGAGTGCAGAACGTGAGAAGTGCGCCCTTGTGTAGGAGCCAGGCGGGCGAGGAGGTGAGGGCAGAGCCTGAGGCCATGCCTACCTCCAGAGGAACCAGTCAGGAGCATGGTGTGGGGGTGGGGAGGCTTGGTCCCAGAGGTGCCAGGGAGGAGGGGTGGTTAGCGGAGTCCCGGCCCTGGGAGAGGGGCGGGGAGGAGGAGGGCAGGGCAAGGAGAGACTGCAGCCTCAAGACAGTCATGGATAGAAGCCCAGTCAGGTTTCTATTCACTCCCCTTTCCTCTCCCTTTTTAATGTGTGTCTCCTACACATCTGTATTTAGAGAGTTAAGAGAAAGTTTAAAAACAGGATTAAACTTCCTCTCAGCAAAGACTGCAGCAGTCAGAACTTGCAGAACTGCACAAGAATGTCAGTTTTTTCAAACAGTCACAGAGCTCGGGAAGCATCATTAAATAGCAACACAAAAAGTAAAAGTAAAACCAGCCAAACAAAAATAAATCCTCAGACTGACAAAATTATCTCACTACTTTGTTTTCCTTCTTTGTACTCCTGAGATTATCATGTTATTCTGAAATTGCATTTCACCTTTTGGAAATTTCTTGTTTATAGCTCTTTTTTCTTGATTTCAAGTCACTCTTTATATATTAAGGCCACACAACCCTCATTATGTACACTACAAAATTTCCCTTGCTTGTTGCTAGCCTAAGGGAAGGGCCATTTGCCTTATGTGTATGCATACACCAAAGTCTTGACAAGGTACATACTCTGACTTAGCAAATAAACTTAAAAGTTACTATAAAGAAACAGCATCTGTACATACAAATAATACAGCAGCCTTTCTAAATGAATAATAGAAAATCTGACTTTAAAGCATAGCCATTGACAGAATTCTATAGCTGTGATAGCAAGCATGGGAATATTTCAAGATAAGTTGAAAAAGAAAGTATGTGCCAAAATTAGGAAACACTATGATCTTGATTTAAGGGGGGGGGGGGGAACATTGCGGTGCAGCAGGTTCAGAAGCTGCCTGCAACACCGGCATCCCATTTCAGTGCCAGCGCAAGACCCGGCTTCACCGCGTCCAACCCAGCTCCCTGCTGGACTGCCTGGGAAAGCAGCAGAAGGCGGCCCAAGTGCTTGGGCGCCTGTCACCCAGGTGGGAGATCGGGATGGAGTTCCTGGCTCCTGGCTTCAAGCTGGCCTAGATCAAACTGTTGTGGCCATATGGGGAGTCAAACAGCAGGTACAAGTTCGTTCTCTCTCTCTCTCTCCCTCCCTCCCTCCCTCCCTTCCTCCCTCCCTCCCACCCCCTCCTCACCTCTCACCTCCAGTTGCTCTGCCTTTCAAGAAATAACTAAATAAATCATTTTTAAAAATGTACGTGTGGTGTGTGTATATACATTACAAAACGTAAAGAAGACTGTCTCTGGGTGAGGATACTGTGATTAGTAGTAATTTTAAAATATTTCATGTATTTTCAAAATGCTTTATAATCAATTATCTTGGCTTCATATTGCGGAGGGGTGGAGGTAAAAGCCAGTTGGCCATCATGATGGTATTTCCATCCTTGTCACTATTCTTTGTAGAATGTGTCAAGGAAAGGGCTGGTGTGAGAAAGGAACAAGGAAACTCTGCCCAGGGTGGGAGAAGAGAGGACCTTCAGTGCAGCTCAGGGAAAACCTGGCAGACCCAGGAGTGCAGAATTCTGGGGGTTAGCCTGCAGTCCCCACCCCAGGCCCCATTCTCTGGTTTCTAGCCTCAAACCCAGCCCTATGTTCCAAAGTCATCCGGGGGCTGGACAGCTGGGAAGCTGCTGGGGATCTGGGAAGCGGTTCTTTGTACAGCTGCTGGGTGAGCAGCGAGAATTTTAGATCAAAGTCACTAACAGGAATCACTTGTTGAGGGGCTGCCTGGGGAAATGCTAATACAGGGTTACCCCTGCTAGGGGACAAAAACAATCTGTCTGCATGTGCTAGACCGACAGCTGGTGCTGGGAGGGGCTCAGACGTGGCAGTGGAGCTCCCACTCTGATTGGTGGAACCAGAGTGGAAATGCAGAGTTGGAGGGTCGCCCTGGGGTCCCCCCACCCCCTCCACGGACCCAGTGTCGGCAGCTGGCACCTCCCAGGTGGGAAGAAAGCAGGGCAGACTGGGGTCGCTCTAATTGCATCATCTTCCCACACGTATCCTTTAACAGCCACGGCTTTTGTCTGAAAGATGAAGTTTGGGTGTTTCTGGGTCCTGCCACCACAGACTTAGTTCTGCAGCTGGTGGGGGAGGTCCGCATATTTAAAGCACACAGGAAGGGTCAGAAAACCTTGTCCAGTCCTCAGGAGCACAGCCACCGTCCTTTATCAGATCCAGTACTTTTAAAAAGAGACGCCCAAACCCAGGGTTTCCAATATTTGGTTTCCACTTAGCCACCTTACCTATTTCAACAAAACCCGGCTCAGCCCAGCCACATTCTTATTCATTTCTTTTAACAGTAAGTCAATTTAATATGAAAGGCCACCTTCAGGCCGAAAACACAGACACCCTTCAAGGCCAAGTTTAGCAACTGAATAGACACCCCCTCCCCTCACTGCAATTCCTGTGAATCCTCTGTCTGCCAGGCAGAGATTAGCATTTCAGGCACTTTAGCTCTTCCTAGGGGATCTCTCCTTCGGGGAATAAGAGAATCCCAACCAAGTGTGCCTGCTCAGGTTTCTCCAGACGGATTGCAAAATTCCCACACGGGTGTGCTTGTGTGAAACAGGCACACAATATTCAACAGATGGCCGCTCAGCTCCTACGCATTTCCACACCAGTGTACAAACCATTCACAATGCCATCTACAAAGAGATTATTCTTGAGCAAACTTTTTTAAAAGTTCCTATAAAACACAAAGCAGAGAAAAGCTGTATGAGTACAGTGTCCAAGCTTTGAAAGAGGTAATCTGAGATAAGAAATCCAAACAAAAGACAGCACGCCACTCATTTCCGCTTCCAACTTACTAGGACAAATTCTTTCATAGGAAGGCAAATGCTGTATCAGAAACACACAGCCTAGCCAATGCCTTATCTGATCAGCGGATCCCCTTCCTCGTTTTCAGGAAGCATTAGTAGTTCATCCTTGCGCACACGCGTGAGCTCAAAAATCGGCACTCGCCCATTGGCTACAAACTAAAAACCGGGTGCTTGGAGGAACGGCACGCTCTGCTCAGCTCTGGTGTGGTCTCTGCAGAATTTTAAACTTGTACAACCATCGCAAGGCACACAGACGAGACAAAAACCGTACCTTGGGTTTCTTCTCCCCCTTCACTTTTTGTCCACCGTAAATGGCTGCATCTTTAGCAGTCCGCGCTAGGAGCTTTCTTTGGCTTGCTGGTGTTCCCGGCCTTTTATGTGGTGTCTTGGGCTGTGCCTGCTTAATTCATTCCTGATTCTACTCAAAGGAAGGCCAGCCTGGCGTGGTAATTGCTGAGGACACTTGTGACTGCAGGAGCAAACTAACTTGCATGCACCAACAGATGCGTAAATACAAGAGAAGGCCCAAAGATTCTTGGTTTTTAAAGATGATCTATTTTTTTTTTTTTTTAAATAATGCTCCAGGGCCAAATTGAGCAACTTAGTTGTGGCCTTGGAAAATCCATCCTGGGAACAGCACGCTTCACTTTTGCTGAGCCTCGTCTATGGCTTTTTATCCTGGTCTTTCAGGCAGCAGGGCTGGGCTGAATGGTTACTGTGACAACCTGGTAAACAGGACTGAAGTGACCACAGAGGGGTGTGCTGTGATTGTTCCCTCTCTGGGGAAGAGAGGTTGCCTCCATGTTTCCTTGACTAACAGTTCATCCAAAGGTAAAACCGCCCTTTTGCAGGTCTCCTGCCTGAGATATTTTCCAGAGTGGAAAGAAGAGACTGCAACGCGTGCTGCAGGTGCACAGGTGCACAGGTGCACAGGTGCAGGAGAAGGCCAAAGCCCAGCACAGGAAGGATGAGCGCAGGTCACTGAGTGCTGCATGGGCACTGTCCAGTAAGACTGCAAGGGGACGGGACCAACCCCAAGGCTGTGAGACTCACTGCAGTGAAGAGCTGGCTACGTGGACAACTCTACAGAGTCCAGGCTCCCTGGCTGATGCCTCTGCCCTCCATTCTTTCCTTTAGTCTCTGCTGTATAAAACAGTGTCTTGGGCCAAGCAGACCTGAAACCAACTAGGGTTTACAGGTCACTGGTTACCAACTGAGAGTCTTGGGCAAGTCTGGTGTTGTGGTGCAGTAGATTCAGCCGCCCTGCAACACCGGCATCCCATGTCGGTGCTGGGTGGTTTCGGGCTCTTCCACTTAGATTCAGCTCTCTGCTAACGAGCCTGGGAAAGCAGCGGAAGATGGCCCAAATGCTTGGACCCCTGAGACTGACATGGGAGACCCAGAAGAAGCTCCTAGCTCCTAGCTCTGGCCATTACAGTCATTTGGAGAGTGAAATCAGTAGACAGAAGAGTTCTGTCTCTCCCTCTTTCTCTGTAACTGTGCCTTTCAAATAAATGAATACATTTTTTAAAAATTTTTTCTGAAACAACAGTCTATTTTTCCCCATCTGAAAGGTAGACATACACACACGGTGATCTTTCATCTGATGGTTCATTCCCCAAATGCCTGCAGTAGCAAGGGATGGGCCAGGCCAAAGTCCAGAACTCCATCTGGGCCTCTTCAATGGGTGGCAGAGATCCAAATACGTGGGCCATGATCTGCTGCCTCCAAGGCTATGCATTAGTAGGATGCTGGATCAGAAGCAGAGCAGCGGGACTCAAGCAGGCACTCTACTATGGGATGCGGGGGTTGCAAATGGCAAGTGGAGTATTGTGCCAAAACTTAGCCACTATTAATTTTTTTAAAGATTTATTTATTTGTTTGAAAGGCAGAGTTACAGAGAGAGAGAAGGAGACCCACAGAGAGAGATCTTCCATCTTCTGGCTCATTCCCCAAATGGCCACAACAGCAGGGGCTGGGCCAGGCCAAAGCCAGGAGCTACTACTGGATCTCCCATGTGGGTGTAAGGGCCCAAGGACTTAGGCCATCTTCTGCTGCTTTCCCAGGCACATTCGCAGAGAGCTGGATCAGAAGTGGAGCAGCTGGGACTTGAACCGGTGCCCATATAGTATCCTGGTACTGCAGATGGCAGCTTAACATGCTGTGCCACAGCGCCGGCCCCCACATTAATTTTAAGAATTAGGGTCCACATTGTGGTGCAGCAGGTTAGGCTGTCACCTGCAACGTCAGCATCCCTTCTGGCTGCTCTGATTCTGAGTTTTGGCCTACCCCAGCCCGGACTGTTGTGCCCATCTGGGGAGCTAACTGACAGAAGATCTTTCCCTCTGTAACTGCATTTCAAATAAATGGATATATCCATGAACAAAAGAACTGACATAGGTATGTTCATTCTGTAACAATAACAAAGACAAAAAGGAGGGGGAGAGTATCACCAGCCGGCCAGGTGCAGGAGCCCAGGAGGCAATGGCAGGAAATCGAAACAAGTCACAGGGGCACACCTTGGGCTTCTCTCTCGCCTCCATTATTTCATGCAATAATGTGTACATGACTCTATTTAATACTCATAGTGGAGGTACTGTCAGTACACATGCTTCAAAGACAGGGGAATAATCCCAGGCCATGCAACAGCCGAGGTGGTGCAGCATCATGTACTGACATCTGAATGAAAACGCTGGGATAGGCAGGTGTTACGGTGCAGCAACTGGGCCACCACTCGGGAAAGCCGTCCACCACTATCAAGCTGCTGATTTGAGACTTCTGATCCGGCTCTCTGCCACCGTGCCTGCGAGGCAATGGATGACGGCTCAAGTCCTTGGGTCCCTGCTACCCACATGGGAGACCCAGGATGGAATTCCTGGATCCTGGCTTCCCACCTGGCCCAGCTCTGGCTGTTTTGGGCATTTCAGGAGAGTGAAGCAGCAAATGGAGGCGCTCTCTCTCTCTCTCTCTCTCTCTCCCTCTCCCTCTCTCTCTCACTCTGCCTTTCAAGTAGATTAAAACAACAAACACTAAAACAAAGAAAAAAGAAAATTTTGATAAAATTACACTGAGGTGGCTGCCTACTGGAGGAAAAAAAATATATTTTCATGAGGACATTATTAATACTTGACACACTCACAGAAATGAGTATTTGACATTTTGATCTCAACCCCGAATGGATGAAAACCAGTGAGTGCAAGATGTGAAAATGCAGCTACCATTCAGTACAGATGAAACCTTTCCCATCAACAGTGAGGCCCTAAAAAAGAAAAAGCAACAGGCTGCCTCAGGTGTAGTCAGGAGTGAATTTCCCTCTCCAAGGGTTACTCAGCAACAAGGAGGATGATCCCTTTGTGTGACATTGAAAGGGGATAAGCTGGACGCATTTCATTGGCTCTTGGGGTAAGTATGTTCCCGTCTGGACAGGTCCGCAACTGCGATGTGCCTCAGACTCGCTGTGGTCCAGGGAGCCGTCTCCACACACCTGATGCCTTCATGCAGGCAAATTTCACCACTGCTTTCCGGACCATCTGCGCCAATTATGGACATCATGCGAAGTACTTCGTCCATCTGTCCTGTCCCTAGGTTACAACACTACACCTAGCAGATCTGTCCCTGAGACAGAAAGTTACAGCATCTGCAGGAAGGCCTGGAAACAAAGTGCCAAGGGTATATTTATGGTGGCGAATGGCAAAGCGTCTCAGTTTCACACTTTCCGTCAAATAGCCAAGAGCTGCATGATGAGAAACACTTGGCCCAGAACAGCAGCTGCTGCGTGCGCTCCCCCAGTGACAGATACACAATGGTGCATTCTACTCTGCTGGAGTCGGACTCAGCAAAACAGGGCATCCTCCAAATGAAAGCTCTGCACTTCCAGGAAGTTATTCAAGATTTAATTATTTATTTGAAAATCAGAGTGAAAGAGATTGATCTTCCATCTGCCAGTTCACTCCTCAAGCGACTGCATCACAATAGCCAGCACTGGATCAGGATAAAGGAGCCAAGAACTCTATCTGGGTCTCCCACAGGACGGCAAAGACCCAAATACCTGAGCCATCATCATCATCTACTGCATTTCCAAGTGCATTAAGCAGGACCTGGACCACAAGTGGAGCATCAGGGACTTGTACTGGCACACGGATATGGACATCCCAAGTGGTGGCTTAACTGATTTAATACCACAACACTGCACCCTAATTTCAGAAAGTTCAATCAGAATGTTAAAACCCAACGTTTAACCTGTCAGTTTAAACCTTTGTTATGTGGCACATCCCGGCCTAATCACAGCAGATCACAAAGTCCCTGGGGGAAACGTGTCATTTAGAGTATTTGAAGAAGCAGCATCAGCCCCAGAGGAAGCAGTGTTTGTGACTGAGTCTCTGCTGCTCTGCTTCGCAGTTCCCAAAGGGCCTTGAACCTGAGGGGTCCTTGTCTGAGAAAGGTCAGGCGAGGGAGACAGGCAGAGTTGAGTACCAAGTTATCCTGGGAAGGCTGGTGCATAGCCAGGATATTACAACAAAATTTAGCTACTACTACTACTACTATATCTTCAGAGTAACTTCCAACAATAAAAATCAAGGAGAGCAAAAAGGAAAACTATGTCCAAAATAAAATAAATGAACTGGGATGAAACCTGTTGCAATAAAGGTCAAGGATGGTACCTGAGTCACTGTTGTTGACAAGGTGAATGCTCACTGCCACAAGCATCTCTAGAATGCGCCTTTCTGAGCAATTCAACATTTACCAAGCACATACAACAGCCTGGACACTGAGCTATCAGCTGGCCCAAAAATGGGTAAGATTCCCCCTGCAGAGTAGGACTTGGTTAGCTCTATACTTCTATTCACAAGGGAGGATTAGAGAGCAAAAGCCCAAAAAGAAACATAAAAGGTTGCTGGAAAAAAAATCTCAAAAGACTAATGAGAAATGAGATGCATAAAAGAAGGCAAAAAAAGACATGAGAGAAATATAATAGGGCCAAATTTTTAAAAAATATTTTACTGCTGGGGCCGCAGCTCACTTGGCTAATCCTCCACCTGTGGCGCCGGCACTCTGGGTTCTAGTCCTGGCTGGGGCGCCGGATTCTGTCTCAGTTGCCCCTCTTCCAGTCCAGCTCTCTGCTGTGGCCCAGGAGGGCAGTGGAGGATGGCCCAAGTACTTGGGCCCTGCACCCCCATAGGAGACCAGGAGGAAGCACCTGGCTCCTGGCTTCAGATTGGTGCAGCGCGCCAGCTGCAGTGCGCCAGCCATAGCGGCCATTTGTGGGGGTGAACCAACGGTAAAAGGAAGACCTTTCTCTCTGTCTCTCTCTCTTACTGTCTAACTCTGCCTATCAAAAAAAAAATATTTTATTTGAAAGACAGTTACAGAGGAGGGGAGAGAGACAGAAAGATGGACAGAGAAAGAGTATCTTCCATTCACTGGTTCACTCCCCAAATGGCTACAATGGCTAGGGCTGGACTGGGCCAAAGCCAGGTACCCAGAACTTGGGTCTCTCAGATGGGTGGCGGGACCCAAGCTTTGGCTGCTTCCCCACTTTCTTAGCAGGAACCTGTATTGGAAGCAGAGCAGCTGGGACTCTGGCTGGTACACACACGCGATGTCGGGCACCACAGGCTGCTGTGCCACACTACTGACCTCAGGACCAGAATTTAAGGTGGAAAATGTGCTACATTACTATCAAAATTTCTCTTTTTTAAAAAACAAATGCTTGATGTGTGTTTGAAAAAAGGGGGTAGGGAAAGAGAATGGCTGCTAGCCCTTGGATTACACCAAGCTGAATCCCTGGACTGAAAGTTTCACATCCATTAAGTCCATTCATCAAATTATGCCTGTAGACACCAAAGGCTCCTGTTGCCACAGTGTCTCCTGGAGTTCTCACTTCCTGTGTGGTCCTGGCCAGGAAGGTGTCATCAGGAGGGAGCCAGCATGATATGAAAGCAGCACATGAAAGAGGGGGACACAGGTCACCTCCAGAGTCCTTGAAGAAGCCCGGGGTATGGCAAGGTTTAGGTATCCTTGTGTCTCAGGCAGGAGACAGATGGTGACTCAAAACCTTCTACCCCCAGCTGGTCTTGGCTAACCCTGTCTCTCTAGGGTCATCCTCTCTTCAGATCTTACCTTCCAGAAAACACGACTGGACTGAAAGTCCAATAGAGCCTCAGTCTCCCCGCCCTGGGGCCTGATCCCTGGCCTCCTTCAGTGCCCACAACCCTGCCCATCGCTCCTCTCCTCTTGCTACCCCTGCTAAGTGACTTCCCTATCAGCCCCCAGCCACAGAGAAACGAGGAGACCGGAGTCTTCGGCTCTTTGGAGGAGACCTGGCGGAATCTTTCAGGGCAGTGTTATGTCGTGGCTCAAATGTGAAGCCGGGCGGGCTTTGGGTACTGCGGGAAGCGCCCCTGGGGCACCTGCATCCGGTACCACAGCGCCCGTGTTCGAGTCCTGGCCCTGCTCTGCATTCCAGCTTCTTGCTGATGTACACCCTGGGCGGCACAGGAATGGCTCAAGGTTTTGGGTCCCTGTATCCCACACAGGAGACCTGGATTGAGTTCCTTTCTCCTGACTTTGGCCTGGCGGCCCCTGCTGCTGTGAGCATTTGGGGAATGGACTAGCAGATGGGAACTCTCTCTCTTTCTCTCTGCCTTTCAAATAAATGAAAAATAAACTATATATTTAACAAAGGTAAGGCTACTGCTGGAATTCCTAACACTTCCCTCCTCAAACCCAGGTCCTCCCCACACCCACAGTACGCGTGGAGGGGAGCCAGCCAGGCTCTCCTGGACAGGTGGCCTGGACGGATTCTGCAGGAGGTGGCCCCGGCCTCTGCAGACAAGGAGTTCTCACAGGAGGAGGAGCCTGCTGATATTTATCAGTCTGTTCCCTCCCTAAATCTGTCCTGAACCCCCTGAGGGCTTTTCTGAGGAATGTTAATGAGAGACTTTTCTGACTAGAATTTATTTGCTAAAATACCAGGCAGGGAGAGATCACAGGCTGTGGGCGCCCTTGGGGGGAGATTCTGATGTGGCCAAGCAGGTTTTTTTCTGATGCAGAAATTCTCTGTGCTTGGCTGGGGCACTCTGGGTCAGCTACTGCTACTGCCTAAGCAAATCACAACAGAAAAGAGCTAAAAGGCCATGTCGCTGGAGTAAAAACCGCCTAATAGAGAAGCCTGCCCTTTGTGAACTCTGAAAATCCTAAACGCGGTAGAAGATTCCCTCCAGAGCTCGTGGAGGCCAGGGCGGGTGCTTTTTTATGGGCTTCATAACTTAGCACCAGGAGGAGCCCTCAAGGAGCTAGTGAAGTGCCTTCCACACAGCGCCCAAGCTCGGAGAAAGGCCATTTATATAACAGAAAACAAGTCCACGCATTGTTAGAGCTGCATTGACATGTGTGGTCCTGCGTTTATAACAGTCTCCCTCTGCACCTGCCTTTCAAAACGAAACTCAAAATTCCCAAATAACAGCAACAACAACAAAAAAAGTAAAACAGACCCCAAATTCACAGGCAACTCATAAAACAAAGGCGCACAAAGAATTTCTAGATTCTTTAGGGCCCAGCAGCCCATGGTGGGATGCAAACACTTGGAGGACAGCCTGTCCTGCAGGCCGTGGTGGGGGGCTAGGGCTTGGGGGACCCTCTGTGAGAGTCTTGCCTTTCTGCTAAAAGCACAAAAGCAGCTACTTTGATTTTTCTAGAGTTCTCCAGGCCACAGACTCCATAGCTGCCTCAGCGCTGCTCAGAACACCTGCCCCCGCCCCTCCCCCCAAGTCTCTGGAGTCTGCCCAAATCCATGATCCTTATGCTTAAATCATGCACAAAATACACACACGCCCACACTTAAATGCAACCTCCCAAGCTCTCCTGATAAGCAGAATGGAGAAGAAAATGGGGTGATAACAGAAACCCAGCTCCCTTACTCCAGACACACTCATCTCTGGGGAGAGGGAAGGCAAGATTTTTCCCTGTGAAATTTCTAGAAGAATCTATCCTGGAACTACAGACATTTGTGAGAAGCTCCAAATAAAGGTTGCTTACATAAATGTCTTTCTTTTTTCTTTTCTTTTTTTTTTTTTTTCTTTTGACAGGCAGAGTGGACAGTGAGAGAGAGAGAAAGGTCTTCCTTTTGCCGTTGGTTCACCCTCCAATGGTCGCCGTCGCCGGCACACTGCGCTGATCCGAAGGCAGGAGCCAGGTGCTTCTCCTGGTCTCCTATTCGGGTGCAGGGCCCAAGCACTTGGGCCATCCTCCACTGCCCTCCCGGGCCACAGCAGAGAGCTGGCCTGGAAGGCGCCGGCCACTTACATAAATTTCATAGAACATAATCCGCAGGAACAGTCTGTGTATTTCAGTGGAACGACAGGCACTCTACTGGAGCAGCCCTAAGTTGCTCTTCTGTTCCCATCAGCATTTTGACACACATTACACCAAAACCTTTACTCTTAGACAAGTTGGCTCCAGTGTCTGAGCCTTCACTTCTGGAGGCCTTTAACAGGACCAGGACGTTTTCTCTGCCCTCTATGGCTCATCCTTTAGTGTGTTGGTAATTATTATGTCTCCAGTCAGGAGATGTCAGGTGCCAGGAGCCAACACACATGGAAACAGAAGGGGGAGTGGCGCATTTTTTAAAATGCAGAAACTAAAGCAATTAGGTACAACCAAATCTCAGCATGGAAATACAAACATGAAAAGATGTAATTTCTTCAGTATCCTGGCAGCTCCAGTATTTTCAAGCAGGCCGAACTTCAAAAACTGTGAGTATTTGGCCGGTGCCGCGGCTCACTAGGATAATCCTCCGCCTCCGGCGCCGGCACAGCGGGTTCTAGTCCTGGTTGGGGCACTGAATTCTGTCCTGGTTGCCCCTCTTCCAGGCCAGCTCTCTGCTGTGGCCCAGGAGTGCAGTGGAGGATGGCCCAAGTGCTTGGGCCCTGCACCCACATGGGAGACCAGGAGGAAGCACCTGGCTCCTGGCTTTGGATCAGTGTGGTGCGCCGGCTGCAGCAGCCATTGAGGGGTGAACCAATGGAAAAAGGAAGACCTTTCTCTCTGTCTCTCTCTCACACTGTCCACTCTGCCTGTCAAAAAAAAAAAAAAAAAAAAAAAAGACACACACACACATACAAAACTGCAAGTATTTTAAGGAAAAAAACTCCAGGCCATCCAAGAAAGCAAACGAGAACAGCAGGAGTGGGAGTTTCTGTCCTCACCCAACACTGCCAGGACAGGTTCTGTGTCCTAGACTTTTAAGTCACTAATCATTGTTGAAATGCACGCTTTTGTTCACAGCATGAAAAAAGGAAAAATCTTCCTTCAACCACAGCTCACCAGGAGCTATAAGGTGCGTCTGCGCACCCCAGACTGCAAATGCAGAAAAAAACACTCGTGTGTTTGCAGGTGGAAAGACAGGATATATTACTCCTCCTGTGGCCAAAATTGGGAGGAATACTGATGGAGCTCACACGTTGTGCACCACAGACATCATGGCCATCTGCATCGTCATGGGAACACTGCCCACTGGGGTCACAAAGCATGACAAATGGAATATAAACCTGCTTGCAAGAAATACTACTATGCAGAAAGATTTTTTTTTTTTTTTTTGACAGGCAGAGTGAGAGAGAGAGACAGAGAGAAAGGTCTTCCTTTTGCCGTTGGTTCAACACCCAAGTGGCCGCTACTGCCTGTGTGTTGCACCAATCCGAAGCCAGGAGCCAGGTGCTTCTCCTGGTCTCCCATGGGGTGCAGGGCCCAAGCACTTGGGCCATCCTCCACTGCACTCCTGGGCCACAGCAGAGAGCTGGACTGGAAGAGGGGAAACCGGGACAGAATCCAGCTCCCCAGCCAGGACTAGAACCTGGGGTGCCGGCGCCACAGGCGGAGGATAATCTAGTGAGCCGCAACACCAGCCCAGAAAGATGTTCTAACTACTAATACCCGATACTGCTTATCACCATGTATTATTTATGTTGCTATTTTCTGAAACATTTTAATATAAATTTGAAAGACGAGGAAAGGAGTTGCTTTTCCAACTGCCAGAACAGTGCACATAAAGTCATCATAGAGCCTCTACCTAAGACCCAGCCACTTCATGTGATACAAGTGCCAACTTCCCACCATCACACTTCACCGTCAGGTAACAAACTGAACAGTTTACTCTTGGAAATACCTGATTCTGCTCCTACGAAAGACAGAGAACTCCATAGTGTGGTTCTTACAAATATACATCTTTAGACTATAAACAAGGAATCAGCGTACTATGAAGCCAAAGGCAACTGGTCAATAGTATAAAAAAATAACATGCAAAGCTATCAAGATAGAATGTAAACCTACTGAGAAGCAGTTCAGATCAGGTTTCTCAGCTACACCCACGTGAGGATGGCATCTACCTACTTAACAGGAGGGAGCTCTCGAAATTACTAATGAGTGGGGATTTTCTCTACAAGACTGCTCCAGAGAGGCTGGTTTGCCAAATCCAAATAACTTAATTTCATTAAAAACACTTTAAAAGGCAACAGCACATTTAGCCTTGGATTCAGCAACTGCTTGTATTTAATAGTACTACATTTTCTTTGTTTAGGGAGTATCTCCTTTTAAAATTCACATTGTTTCTGATCACGTAACAACATTTAAAAGCTAAAATCACATAGCCAAGACATTAGAACTTAGGACTATTTTTGCAGTGTCTTCTCATGAGTTAGGATCAACTAGCTGCAGTATTTAAAACCCAGCGCTACAGTCTCTGCATGATGTTTAACGATGCAGCAAGAGTAGAAAGCTCAAAGAAATCAACCACAGCAAAAAAACCCACACCAACTATTTCTTCAAAATACACAGGATCACATTGGAGCCGGCCCCAAGAATTTGAAACCAAAGGGTAAAAGAAAGAAACTAAAAAAAACGAAGGCTTCCCAAGGTTTCTTTTTTTTTTTTTTTTTTTGACAGGCAGAGTGGACAGTGAGAGAGAGAGACAGAGAGAAAGGTCTTCCTTTGCCGTTGGTTCACCCTCCAATGGCTGCCGCGGTCGGCGCACCGCGCTCATCCGATGGCAGGAGCCAGGTGCTAGGTGCTTTTTCCTGGTCTCCCATGGGGTGCAGGGCCCAAGCACTTGGGCCATCCTCCACTGCACTCCTGGGCCACAGCAGAGGGCTGGCCTGGAAGAGGGGCAACCGGGACAGAATCCGGCACCCCGACCGGGACTAGAACCCGGTGTGCCGGCGCCGCAAGGCGGAGGATTAGCCTGTTGAGCCACGGCGCCGGCCTCCAAGGTTTCTTTTACGAACAGATCTTAAAGCTGAACAGCACCATTCAAAAGCAGACTGAGGTTCAAGGGGCAAAGGGGGTTTTTCATTGACGGACTGGTTGTACCAGCATCTTGTCCATTTCTAACCATTTACGACGGCACTTTGGAGACCCCACATCTGTACGGAGCCACACCAGGAGGCTGCTCCTTGAAAGACTCAATCGAGATATCGGTCTGGAACTGTCATAAATCTTACCTTCTGCATGTTTGGCTTGATACAGCGAACAAAGAAAGGATTAGAAGAGCTTAGCGTTGCCATTAAGGAATGCAGTGAGTCCTATTAGGGAGGAAAAAGTACATGTTGATTTAGTCTTAGTGTGTCACTCTTTAAATTTCTCAGCATCAAAAGTACTTATCAGAAATAAGAATAAAAAGCAAAACATTATAAAGCAGGAATAGTAAAGAGCTTTTTCACTTTTAATTGTCAACCTAATATAAAACTGTAAGAGATATTACAATTCATTGTAACTGAGATTATTTCATAGTATAAAAACTCATTTTTCTTTTCCTTTGAAATAGTGCCATTTCAAAAAATGTTTGGTCAACAAAGCAAAAGGAGCCCGAGGATATCTCAATGTTTTGTACAGAAAAACTATGAAGTATCTGATTTTCCATTGTAATTATTCTCCCTAATTCCTTATTTCTGTCAAAGTAGCCAACACCAATGCTCATGTCCTTTGAGCCACAATATCTCACTCCTGCCTTCCAATCACCAGGTTATAAACATCAGATCAATCTATACTACTATTTTCCTTAAAATATTTTGTTATGAAGAGGTTTTTTTAAAATTATTATTATTATTCACCAAAGCAGATAATGTATTTAATGAGTCTATATCACCAGCTTCAGCTCAAAGCTATTGCATTCCGCCTGATCTCTGTCTCTATACATACTACTCCCATCTCCCATTGAAAACCAAATCCAGGGCCAGTGCTGTGGCATAATGGGTAAAGCCACCACCTGCCACGCCAGCATCCCATATGGGCGGCAGTTTGAGTCCTGGCTGCTCCACTTCTGATCCAGCTCTCTGCTATGGCTTGGGAAAGCAGTAGAAGTTGGCCCAAGTGCCTGGGCCCCTGTACTCATGTGGTTGACCTAGAAGAAGCTCCTGGCTCCTGGCTCCTGGCTTCGGATTGGCTCAGCTTTGGCAGTTGTGGCCATCTGGGAGTGAACCAGCAGATGGAAGACCTCTCCCTCTCTCACTGCCTCTGCCTCTCTATAACTCTGCCTTTCAAATAAATAAATAAATCTTTAAAAAAAAAAATTAAGCCAAATCCCAGATACCATATTATCTTATCCATCAGTATTTCAGTGTGCATTATTAAAGGTCAAATACTTTAAAATATTATATAATTACAATGTACAAGAATCTCACATTTCATGTTAAAATGTTCCACTCCCCCAAATTTCATAATTTAAAAACAGGAGAGGAAGGGACAGGAGGCAAGGGGGGGGGGGGGGGGAGAAGGAGAGGATAGAGGAGCGGAGGGGAGAAGAGAGGAGAGGAGAGGAGAAAGGAGGGGAGGAGAGTGGAGAGGAGGTGAAGGGAGGGAAGGGGAGAAGATAGGGGAGGAGAGGGGAGAGTAAAGGGAAGGGAAGGAAAGGGAGGGGAGAGGAGAGGACAGGACAGGGGAGAGAAGAGGAAAAGAGGGGGAGAAGAGAAGGAAGAAAGAGCTCCCAGTGACTGGCTCATTCGCCAAATGCCCACAATGGCCACTCTGGGTCAGTTGAAGCCAGGAGCTGGGAACTCAATCCAAGTCTCCCACATGGGAGGCAGAAACCCAACTTCTTGAGCCATTACCTGTTACCTCCCCAGGTCACGCATTAGCAGGAGGCTGGACTCAGAAGCAGAGCTGGGACTCAAACCCAGTTACTACAATGTAGGATGCAGGGATCCCAGCTGGGGTCTTAATCACTAGGCCACACGCTCATCCTCGATTTCATAATTTTTAAGCGTTCTGCTTTTCTGCATCAGAATCCAAGTGTGGTTTAATTACTGTAGTTGGTTGACATACATGTCTCTCAATCTACTTGTGTTCCCTCTATTTCTGTCTGCCTCCATTTTCTTACAGTTTTGATGCTAAAGACAACTAGGTTGTCTACAACACTACAACTCTCTGCTCAGAAATCTTGAGGATCTCTCAGCGGACAAAGCCTCTTCACATTGTCTGCCCTTCCTATTATGCTAACAACCTAAATTCTCGGCTGGTGTCCTGTCCAGAAGACCCCTATCTGCTGATGCCTCTGGAGGGAGGTCTCACATCTCTGTCTCTGGGATGTCCTCCTCCTGCCCTCATTCTACCTGGAAGTCCACCTGGCCCTTTCCGTTTCCTCCACTCCTTGTCCAAGTCAGGTCTCACATACGCACAAAACCTTCCCAGGCAGCTCCAGGAAAAACTGACCTAGAAGAAAACTGAGTGCCTACGCTGGAAGACTAAGAGCACAGGTTTCAGACAGGGACCCCAGTTCCAAGTAACATCCTTGAGTCAGTCCTCTGAGGGACTGAGCGCTCTCCACTTCGCTACACCTCACTTTTCTTCTCTCTAAAGCGGGGACATCATATGAACTTGTAGAGTTACATGTAAAGAATGAACAAGACAACATATGTGAAGTGTGATTAGCCTAATGACTGGCACACGGGAGGTACGCAGTAAATGGTAGCTCTGAGTATCATATCCCACAGGAGTCAAACCTGCCCTTTGCACGGCAGTGCCCAGTGTTGCTGCCATGTTGGTCGTGTCCTGACTCATCTCCCCTGTCTCGTACTCATACAACAGAACCCAGCCCCGTGCAGCCCACCGAAGAACCAAATCAAGGACAGCCTCACCAGGGCCGATGTAATCAATGTGCTGAATTGCATGCTGCCATTTCCTCTTCATGTTAACATTTTCCACTTGAGAGTAAAACAATTAAGTTGGGGAAATGGTCTTCGTTTGTCCTACCTCCAAACTACATAAAATGCTTACATCTTAAAATGCAAATAAGAACATTCTTATGGTTGTATTTAAATATGCAAATGGTCATTATTCCTATTTGGGAAAAATACGGAAATACACCCCACTTTCACATGAGCCTTGAAATACAAACCGGAGTATTCAAAGATAGGCAGAGACCCTCTTAAGACGAACTTTTATTTCAAATGCTTGGAAAAATTAGCTATTTCGCATTTAATAAAGAAAAGAATCTACGTGTTTTCATATGAGAAACATTTATAAAGTGCTATTGTAAAAGCATGATATAAAGGAAAATAAAATTAAATAGTCTTATGGAACTCATATATACCCAACACCTCTTTTCAATTTTTTTTTTTTTTAAGATTTTACTTATTTGAAAGGCAGAAATACAGGGAGAGAAGGAGAGAGAGAGAGAAAAATCTTCCATCCACTGGTTCACTCCCTAAGTGGTCACGATGGTCTGGGCTGGGCCAGGCCAAAGCAAGGAGCCAGGTGTTTCTTCCAGGTCTACCAATGTGGGTGCAGGGGCCCAAGCACTTGGGCCATTCTGCATTGCTTTCCCAGGCACTCTAGCAGGGAGCTGGATCACAAGTGGGGCAACTGGGGACTTGAACCAGTGCCCATATGAGATGCCAGCACTCCAAGCAGAGGCTTAACCTTCTACACCACAGCACCAGCCCCCTCAATTCTTAAAACCACAGTAACAACCAACTCATCAAAGCCAGCGGTGGAGACTGACCTTGAACTGGGAGCTGACTGTGGGCCGCCGATGTTTGCTTCCACATTTCAAGGTGTCCTGATTGTTGCGGCTTGAAACGTGTTCAAATAGGTCATAGATGAAGTCGAATCTGTGTGAAGGAACAGCAGGGAAATCGTGAGGCTCACATACCTGATTATTACGTGCTGGGTTACTATAATTATGGGGCATTTTCCCACTGATAATTAGAAGTATTACGCCAAGGCCTGGCAGGGCTAAGACAGCTTCCAATTTCAACCCAACCATTGCCAAAGAGCTTTAGGCACTGAAAAAAAACTGAGCCAGCCTTCAGAGCACTGAGTCTTGCAGAGAAGAATGGGGTTGGCAGTGATCCAAGGGTGGCACCCCACTGAGGAGCACCACATTTTCTGGGGTGCCACCCGATCCCCTGGAGCTGCAGCTTCCTTGCCTGTAGAAGTGAGATACCTCTTTCACCCATTTCCTGAGGTTGCAAAGATCCAACCAATTAACCTACAGAAGGGCACTACTGCGGGACACCACCCTGGAGTAAGGCAGACCAGGGTCCAAAATCTGCCTCCACCATCTCCCAGCTGCATCCCTAGGGCGAGACGCTTCACCTCTTACTAGGCTCCAGTTTCTTTCATCTGGAAAATGGGGACAACTTTAGAAATATTCCCTGATGCTCTGATGAGATGGACATGAGAAAATGTATGCAAAAGGCTGAGGTCAGGGTGTCTGGCACATTTTACATGCTGCTGTTAGTTCTTATGAAAGAGTTCTATGACACTCATCACCAGTGTTACTAAAGACAAGGCTTCCCAGTAACTTCTTATCTCCCATGCACGGAAGGTATCACGGGCTATAAAGCAGGGCGGCTGGGTGGCTTCACTGTCACTAGGAAGGGCAGGGAGGCTGTTCTGGTATCTGCACCCCCAAGGCGCAGCACCAGTGCTTCTCTTGGGGGCTTCTCACTTTGTTCCAACCCTTTTTCATTTTGGTTCTCGGGTGCTTGTCAAGGTTCACTCTTTGAAGCTCTCTAAAGGTGCTTTGAGCTCGATCTTGGGAAAAGGTCTGGTTGCACTAACAGGTTACAGATGTCAAAGGTGAAAGGGAAGGGAGCAACCAAACAGCCCGAGCCCCTGGGTCTGCAAGGGAAACCTGGGGCAGAAAGGCCCAGTTCCTCACTCCCATCCCAGACCGCTTACCACTAGAACAGAGGCACCTAGCACACCACCTTGCTTTTTTCACTAGAACAGACTCCCACTGAAGAGCCACACATCAACTTAAACCTAATAACTACACAACTGCTCCAACAGGCAACGTGCTATGTTACGTTTAAAACATCCCTCATTTGAGGCTGGCACTATGGCATAGCGGGCTAAGCCTCCTCCCACAGCACCAGCAGCAATATGGGTGCTAGTTTGGGTCCTGGCTGCTCTTCTTCCCATCCAGCTCTCTGCTATGGCCTGGGAAAGCAGTAGAAGACGGCCCAAGTGCTTGGGCCCCTGCATCTGCATGGGAGACCCAGATGAAGCTCCTGGCTCCTAATCGGCCCAACTCCAGCTGTTGCAGCCATTTGGGTAGTGAACCAGCAGATGGAAGACCTTTCTGTCTTTTCCTCTGTCTGTAACTCTACTTCTCAAATAAATAAATAAAATCTTTCTTTAAAAAATAAACATCCCTGATTTTCAAAGTCCTGAAAATTCGCCTAAATATAAAATGAGCTGACAATGCTGTAAACAGTAAATCTTCACATAGGAGAGTTAAAGCAACAAAGACCTCACACATCAACTGCTGAGCGTCTACAGTGACACTTCTGATTGGTTCCTTTTTGTCCCAATTCCAAGTACAGAGGGGCCACGTGATATTTACATTTCTAAAAGTATCACAGCTTTTTAACAGTTGTAGCTCTTCCTTCTTCAGATAATATTTATTTGTGTTAAAGATTCACATTGGATACAGGTATTTGAAAACTCTCAGGTAAGCACTTTTTCCCAAACGCTTTCTCACAAATTCTCCTAGAGATAGGAAGGTTCCCGACACTTTCAACACAAATAGTTAAACTAATCATTTGAGAGGTTTCTGCATGTTTTAGCTATTCATTTAATGGTGTGAATTTACAATTCATGACTGTGTAATACATTTTTAGTTCTGGCTAAATTAACACTTATTTTTTGACACCCCTTATATTTACTAGAGATATGTGGCTCCTATAATACCAAGGCAGAAACTGACTCAGCATATGGCTCCAGGCTTGTCATGAAGAAGCAGGTCAGCTGAGTAACAGCCTGATATCTTGGGCCAAGCAGACCTGACACCAGCTAGGCTCCACAGGTCACTGGTTACCAACTGAGGGTCTCGGGCAAGTCACTTAGCCACACCAAACCTCAGTTTCCTCATCTTTATAATGTGGTCAATAATAGTACTGAACTCTTGGCTCTGGGTCACTTTAGTCCTTCATTAAGAGTTAGTCAATGCTGCTACCATTATTCCATATCTCGAGTCACTGTACTGGCAAAATAGTCTCTGGGAAGAAGATATTACATCTAGCTGCTTCCAGAACAGTAATTTGCTTTATAATTATAATACATTTGTAAAAATTTCATTTTATTTTCATTTTTATCCACTTTTCATTTTATTTGAAAGGCAGAGAGAGAGAGAGGAAAAGAGACAGACAGATCTTCCATCCACGGGTTCACTCCCCAGAAACAGTCCAGGCGAAAAGCCAGGAGCTGAGAACTCAGTCTGAGTCTCTCATACGGGTAGCAGGGACCCGACTACTTGAGCCACCACCTGCTACCTCCCAGAGCAATTGCACAAATTTTAATTTGTTTGTTACGGACTCTGTGGAGGAAAATGACGCACGTACCGGCTCTCTCTTAGCAAGTTGAGAAGGTCGTCTCTAAAGGTATCTCTGTTCTTCTCCAGGATGCCTCGGACATCATACTGCACCTAGTTATGAAAAGTAAGACCAGAACCGATCACAAGATGCCTCGGACATCATACTGCACCTAGTTATGAAAAAGTAAGACCAGAACCGATCACAAGAACAACTTCGGGTCATAAGCATTTCCATTCATGTTAGACTCACAAAGATAAATCATTTCAACAGAGGCATGATTAGTTTCTGAATCTATGATTTCCTCTATATACCAAGTGGGGAGATATTGTAAGTATCTTAGTAAGAAGTTACCTCTCCAGCATAATGTTTCACTCCAAAATTGTTGACCGCAACTCTGGGCTTCACATAAAAGTGGTTATTCTATTAAAAAAAAAAAGTAATGCCTTATTTCACTCAGTAATTTCTTCTGACTTCCAAAGAATATTAAATATTAGATGGTGGAACCAATATCAGATTTTGCCACGTGTCAGAGTTGTAGGGCATGACCTAAGATGTACTTTGTCAAAACCATGCAACTCTTGACTGTGTCATTAAGAGTAGGCTAACAATTTTCAGTTCTCTATCCACAAAACACTTGGACATATTCTGACAAGTAGCCCCAAACCCAATCCTGACTTATTTCAACTTGGCTCCACTAAGAGAAGAGTTTCAAGAAGAGAGGAGAAAAAAGTTAAATGTGGGAAAAGTTGAGCCAACAGTGCTGAGACATCTTGTACGTAATCTTAATCCACAGATCTGCTATTCAGACATAATTAAGAACAGGCAGATTCTGACATACAGCATGCTGATTGTGTAACTTCTCCAATAAGGTGCTGTCTGTGGCTTGAGGAAAATGGCTTTCTTCATTGATAAGAGCTAGGAGGCCAAGTTTCTAGAAGAGGAAAGAAAAGGGTCAAATGATTAAGAGGTAAATGTGCATCTCTCAAACTATCTGAGAACTCTTTCCCCTCTTTATCAGTCAGTGGTTAATATAAAAATGACAGGATGATTTCTTAGAGAATTTCATATTCCTACACTATAAAGAAAACCAATTAATTTGAACTCTAAGAAAATCCTCTGAAAAGTGGAGCCCACTGCAATTTTGTGGATAAAGCTTTTAGAACTGGCACATCTACTATTGATGTTGGCAAGGCTTTCCTGCTTCCAAGTGAAGCCAATTCACACATTGTTGATTCTCAAATACTGAGTTCTATGAGACAATAGTTTTAAGGCAGCCAAGTATTTAAATTCCACCTTGCACATTTACATTTACATTTCCAAATGGCCCATTGTGTTCTAAACATTCACATCTTTGATGTGCGTGTTCGCACAAGATTCTTTGTTCTTGTAAATATGAATCAACCCAGCTGGACACCCTAGGGACTGTAGCCATTCTTTGACATCCATTACCTTCTCAATCAAGTCCAGGCATTCTCCATTGTCTATCCAGTCAATATCTTCCCACACTAATCCCTCTCTGGAGAAAGATTTAAAAGGGCCGAGTTAAATGAAAATATTCCTTCAAAGTGATCGAATGCAGTTGATTTTTAAAAACGTTTTTGAAGAGGGATCTTGTGAGTGCTTACCTGCTATATTCTAGTTGTTCTAAAGAAAAGATATGCTTGTTGAAATATTCCTGAAGCTTCTCATTTGCATAGTTAATATTGAACTGCTCAAAGTGATTCACCTAAGGGGGAAAGCCATTCAACAAGCATCATTAGCATCCTCACCATTCCCCATAAAGGTGAAGAAAAATCGGCACAGAAAAACACCAGCGTGTGTTTGAAGAGACTTGTTGAAGAGCACCCAGTAAATGGACAGAAAAGAATTCATGGGTCCCAGTCTCTGGCAGCCTACCTCAAAGTTTTCAAATCCAAAGATGTCAAGGATGCCAATTGATTTGAAGTCATCTTTGCCTTTGATCCTGCTATTGATCTTCTTGATCACCCACTCGAAGCAGCGTGCATAAAGTGCCATGGCCAAGGAGTCTCTGCTATCGACTGCCTGTGGGGGAGACCACAGCTCTAGGTGACGCAGGGCCCCCAGGTCCCCAGTGTTAAGCAAATCAATACCATCTGGGAAGATACAGATATTTAGAGAAAGAACAACCTGGAGCTCACTTGACTTTATGGATTTTACAGTGGGGTACACCAGAGTTCCTTTACATAATGTGCTTCCAAACTCAACTTTGTATGTTGAGTTGTAAGTTATAAGAATGCAATGAATGGGGTATGAGAATTATCCTCACAGAGGGAAAAAACTGAGGCACAGTGAATAAATTTCCCAAGAACAGACAGTGGTAAGTGGAAAGTGTCAAGACTCAAACTCAGGTAGTCTGTATTAGACCTCTTCTCAAAACACGATGCTACTTCTGTTTCCTAGGAGACAGCTGAATAGCTTTGTCTGTACCCAACACTTCCGTTATCATTACACTCTGAACAGGTCACTACAGTTACTTGTTGGAATTAAAGCCGCGGATCTGAAGAGTGCATACCTGCTGGACATTGAGAGGCGTGAGGATCTCCTCTCCCCTGAGGAACATGGATCTCTGGGTCAGAGCATCTGTGAGCTGCGTTGGGTCCAGCCCTAGTAACTCTGCAGACCTGCCCAAAGCTGAAAGCCAACAAGAAGACAAAGGTGGATCCCAACAACAACCAAGTCACTGGACCCCAAATGGGTTCTAAACCCGTGGATGCACTGCCACACCCTGCAGCAAAGAACACTCCTGAACCTCTCGGGCAGACTTTACAGAACACACGTCACATGGTTGGTTACGCTACTCACTCCCTTCATGAATCTTAGGTTAGCAGCACAGAAGAATCTAACGCCCAGCAAAGTGTGGTTTTGAAATCCTGTAAGGTCCCAGAGACCCTGTCAGAGGTTTGTGACTGCTTTCCTTAGTAATATAGGTTGTACATTCCTATCCAAAATGCTTGAGACCAAATGTGTTTCAGATTTTGGATACTGGCATATGAATAATGGATTTTCTTAGGGATGAGACCCTCTAAACCTGAAATTCATTTAAGGCTCATACACACATTATACAAACAGCCTGAAAGTAATTTTATTCAATATTTTTCTCATGCCTGCATTTTTTAAAAAAGACTATTTATTTATTTATTTGAAAGGCAGTGTAACAGAGAGAGAGACAGAGAGAGAGCAACTTTCCATCACAGGTTCACTCCCCAAATGGCTGCAACAGCCAGGACTGGGCCAGGCCAAAGCCAGGAACCAGGAACTCCATCTGGTCTCCAACACGGGTGACAGGGCCCAAGCACTTTGGCCATCCTCTGCTGCGTTCCCAGGTACATTAGCAGGGAGTTGGATCCTAAGCAGAACAGCTGGGATTTAGACCACGGCAAGCAGTACCTTAACCTGCTGCACTATACTACAATGCTGGCCCCTGTGCCTGTCTTTTGACTATGACAAGTCACCTGAGGTCAGATGAGTAATTTTCTGCTGGCGGTATTACTGACAGCACACAAGAAACTGGAAATTTTGGTGCATTCTGGAATTTTACATTAGGGATGCTTAACCTGTACTAAGATGTTATTTGTTTTTTTTTTTTATTTTTTTAATTTTTTTTATTTTTGACAAGCAGAGTGGACAGTGAGAGAGAGAGAGAGAGAGAGAGACAGAGAGAAAGGTCTTCCTTTGCCATTGGTTCACCCTCCATTGGCCGCCGTGGATGGCGCACTGTGGCTGGCGCACCGCGCTCATCTGATGGCAGGAGCCAGGTGCCAGGTGCTTTTCCTGGTCTCCCATGGGGTGCAGGGCCCAAGCACTTGGGCCATCCTCCACTGCACTCCCGGGCCACAGCAGAGGGCTGGCCTGGAAGAGGGGCAACCGGGACAGAATCTGGCGCCCCGACCGGGACTAGAATCCGGTGTGCTGGCGCCGCAAGGTGGAGGATTAGCCTGTTGAGCCACGGCGCCGGCCTATTTGGTTTTCTACTCTTATTTTTCACCAGTAGACAAGAGAGTATTCCAAAGGCTACATAACATGAGGCATTTAAATAATGAAATTAAATGCAGAGGCAGGTAAAAGAACCTAGTTGTCATTTATTACGCCAAATGCTAAAGAAATTTGAAAAAAGATAGGACAGTGTAAGAGTTCTGACTTTCTTATGTTTTGGAAAACAGTCTTTTAAATAAAATAAGATGTTTATTCCAACATGCAATGAATTCCTTATTGTTGTTTTCAAATTAATAAATATTTTTAAAGGCTTGGTTTTAATTTCTAATGCAGTAAACATGAACAGATAGAACTCACATGAACAAAAGCTCTTTGGGGTTCAATGACTTTTGAGAATAGTAAGAGGAGCGGGGTGGGACCAAATGCTTGGGAACTACTTGCCTACAAAACTCGGTTAATTTGAACTTGAACTCATCCAGTTCTCAGCTTCCAGGAACTCATTTATTGCTTCCACCAGAATATGTTTAAAAATATAATACATAAATCACTTCCAGAAAATGACAACTGACATAGCTCTATGTCTATCAGACCATTTTAACTTCACAACAAATCTCTGAGGTCCCGCGCAGAATGGAAGCCGGTAAAGTTAAAGGGACAAACAACAGAGGAACCTGCAGGTTGCGGCTGGCTACAAGCCTCTGAGCCTAGCACTGTGAATGGAGAAACTAAGGGTCTTGGCCATTAGCACCGGGCCACCCCTGCAGAACAAGAAGCACCGCACCACCTGACTCACGGCACTCCTCCCTACCTCAAATCCTCACGGCTTCTATTTCCACGTCTTTGCCCATCCTCCTTCTTTCTTAGTAAGGATGAGGCCACGGGTGTCATCCCAGTGAGGAACAAGTCTTCACACTCACTGACCCCTTGTTAACTGACACCGGCGTCAGATACAGTTAGATCTGGGCCCTCCATTCTACCAAGAAAGGCTCTTCTTGTAAGAAGGCCAGGCAGTCGGCATTTCAGGTGTGAGTTTCCTCTGTGGGAACAGCAAGGAGGGGAGGGGGAGGGCAGGCACCCCTCACCTGTTTTGAAGGAGACCTGCGCGCCCCCTGCAGTGATGAACTCGATGTTCCCGAGGTGCAGTATCCCCGCCAGCAGCCGCAGCACCTCCCGGACCTCCTCCTTGCTGAACTGCATCACTGCCATCGCCGTCTGCAAGGAAGTCAACGCCAGGAGGTGGGTGTTGCTTTGTCACACGGAGGAAAAGGGAAAAGCCCTTACAGGGCTCCTAACAATCAAACTAGACGTGGGGCCGGGCATCCCACGGCCATGTACCGGTGCAAGTTGTAGTTGCTCCATTTTCCATCCAGCTCCCTGCTAATGTGCCTGGGGAAGCAGTGGAAGTTGGCCCAGGTCTCTGGGCCCCGGCCACCCACATGAGAAACCCCGACAGAGTTCCTGGCTCCTGGCTGTGGCCTGTTCCAGCCCACCAGCAGACAGAGGACACCTCTCTCTCTAGCATTCTGCCTTTTGAATAGATAAATAAATCTTTTTAAAAAATTTATTAGATGCTATTCTTTTTTTTTTAAAGAAAGATTTATTTATTTATTTGAAAGGCAGAGAAAGAGAGAGAGAGAGAGAGATCAATCTTCCATAGCTGGTTCACTTCCCAAATGGCTGCAATGCCTGGGGCTGGGCCAGGCCAAAGCCAGGAGCCAGGAGCTTCTTCCAGGTCTCCCACATGGACGCAGGGGCTCAAGCACTTGAGCTATCCTCTGCTGCTTTCCCAGGAGCATTAGCAGGGAGATGGACTGGAGGCAGAGAGGCTGGTACTCAACCAGTATCCATACAAGATACCGGCACTGCAGAGGGCAGCTTAACCGGCTGTGCCACAGCACTAGCCTCAGCTGTTATTCTAAATGCAAAGAAATAGGACATAAATGCATAATAAATCATTTTTGAAGCATCCATCCATCCATATTTTTTTTTTCAAAGGCAGAGAGACAGAGTGATAATCTTTTATTTCCTGGCTCACTCCTCAAATATAACAGCTGAGGCTGGGCCAGGCCAAAGCCAGGAGCCAAGAGCCAAGAGCCAAGAACTCAATCTGGGTCTCGCACGTGGGTGGCAGGAACCCAAGTTCTTGGGCCACTATTTGCTGCCTCCCACATGCATTAGCAAAAACCTGGATCAGAAATGGAGGCAGTCCTCAATCCTAGGTACTGTGATATGGGATGCGGGTATTGCAAGTGGTTGTCTTAATCCACTACACCACAAGGCCCACTCTACCACTCATTTTTAAAGTGATGCAACCTTTACACAGGTACACATAAAAAAGAGATAAAGGTAAAACTCATACAACGGTCACAGGTAACTTAATTAACTTAATCAATGTAATGAAAATAAATACCTGCCTTATAATATAGCCTTGTCTTCCTGCTACAAAGATTACCTTAGGGAGTCACCTTAACAACAGTGATAAAGAAAGGGTTTCTTTTCTATACAAACCAAAGCATAACGGAACACCTGTCATTCTCTTTATACATAACAGTCAGAGGGAGAGGGCAGATTTGAGGAAGGGAGAAGGATGAGACTTCAGGAGATCTGTTCAGTGTAAACTTTGGGGCCCTGTCTTAATGGTCTAACACAATGGGGACCCCAAGAGGTGGAATAAAACTGTGCACCAGGAGCTTAGTTACTTTCATAATCAATATTGATGGAAAACATGCATAGATTCAGATCTTTCATCCCAAGATAGCCATCCACCTTTCAGTTTCTCAAGGGGATTTTGAAGGTCTATGTTGGCCTCAGGATACTCCGTGGCAGCTACCATAGTGCTGTGCTAGGAAAAATAAAGCTAAACAGGCACTTACAGGGCTTCCTTACTGACAAATATCTAAGCAGGTTAAGCCAGGTGTTTTCTGAATCATATCTGAAATTCATTCATTTTCTATTGTGATTTAGGAGCCACATCCTTGTGAGGGAAAAAAGTACTTAAGAGGAAAAGAAAACCACACACACCCCAGGACAGAACTGTGTGTGGGCAACACTGAGGAAAATAACCCACAAAGGGCGCTGGACCACGCAATGACCACCAGAGACGGAGGTGGAGGAAGCCACGCACCCCTGGAAGCAACAGAAATGGCAAGAGGAAACAACTGCATTATGAAATGTGGAAAGTTTAATTTCTTTACAAGGAAAAAGCAGTAATACCAGAAAGAAAGGCCAACAATGGAGAAGGAAACTCCCAGAAGAGTTCCACTGAGTGCTACATGTGTAACAAAAAGAAAACACACTCTGCTCATAGGAGCAAGGATTTTCTTCCAAGAAATCACACTTATGGAAATTAAAGCTGAGATCACTCCTATTAAACTAGCAGACAAAAATTCTGAGTGATAAGAGACACTGGTGACACAGGGACATTTATACATTTGATTGTTGGTACTCTAAGTCAGTATGATCCTTGTGGCAAATAACACAATTATGTGGCAGCATTGTGCTAGGTCACGTATGTGCATAATCATATTGTTTTAATATATGGACAAGAACCAACAGTGGTTTCCGGAAGGTAAAGAACTTTCTCTGGGATGCCCGACCAAGATTCAGAGTCATGTTCAACTGACACAAAGTCTAGGAGCTCATTATTATCCACCCAATTCTTACTATCTAATGACATTTTTTTAAAAAAGAAATTTATGTAATCTCCAACAATACTGGAAATTTGTTCCAAGAAAAATATCAATGGCAGAAAAGCTTTATAAAATACTCATCAGCGTTAACACATTCACAGAAAAAAAGTATTCTAACAATACTACAATTGAACAAGTTAAATTCAGTAAACAAACTTGTAAGAATATGATATAGATGTTAAAGGAATTTATGAATAGAATATAGAAACAATTATATTTTAATAGCTTTGTATAAATAAAACATGACTTTTTTTAACCTATAATTATTTTTGAAAAATCAGCCTGGGAAGAAAGTTTATAAAATTGAAAAGAGTTGCAGCAGTTACCAAATAGGTTAACATTTAGTTAAGAATGTAACAGCATCAAGAACCTTACCTTCTAGCATTTTTTTTTTCTTTTTGACAGGCAGAGTTAGACAGTGAGAGAGAAAGAGAGAGAGAGAGAGAGAAAGGTCTTCCTTTTTCCATTGGTTCACCCCCCCAAGTGGCCACTATGGCCAGTGCGTTGAGGCCAGTGCGCTGAGCTGATCCGAAGCCAGGTGCCAGGTACTTCCTCCTGATCTCCCATGCGGGTGCAGGGCCCAAGCACTTGGGCCATCCTCCACTGCCCTCCTGGGCCACAGCAGAGAGCTGGACTGGAAGAGGAGCAACAGGGACAGAATCCGGTGCCCCAATCGAGACTAGAACCCACACTGCCGGTGCTGCAGGCGGAGGATTAGCCTAGTGAGCCGCAGCACCGGCCCTAGCATGTCTTTTAATGTTACTGGAAATATTCTTACAATAGAAAAACAAGACTATTAATGGGTGACTGTCTATTCGGTGGAAACAGATGAATACACATTGTATCATTTCTCTTACATGAATCTAAAAAAATCAGTGTCTATGAGAGTGACTGAAATCAGATCAGTAGTACCTAGGGCCAGGGGTGGGTGGTTAGACTGCTTGGAAATTGTTCATGGTCTTAATCATGGTTGCGGGCACATGGCATGTAGACTGAAATGTATAGTTTCAGTGGGAACACTTTATTACGTGTATAAACATCAATAAAGTCACGTATGAAAAGAATTGGGAGACCATGAATTACTTAATCAGAAACAGGAACACTATCCATTCATGAGCATGAGGGAAAAAATGACACAACTCATAAGAATTACTTGCTGAGTGCTTATCAGCTTTAAAAAAAGCGTATGTGGAAATACTTTAAAAACTGGGGGAAACGGTGGTCATTGTGGCAGAGAGCTGATGTGCCACTTGTAACACCTGCATCCATACCTGAGTGCCTGGGAACAAGTCCCACCTCTGCTTCCTATCCAGTTTCCTACTAATGTGCACCCAGGGAACCTGCAGATGATGGCCTGGGGCTTAGGTTTCTGCCACCCACATAGGAAACCAAACAGAGTTCCTGACTCCTAACTTCTTTTTATAAAGATTTATTTATTTATTTGAAAGGCAGAGTTATAGAGGCAGAGGCAGAGAGACAAGGGGAGAGGGAGAGGGAGAGGGAGAGGGAGAGGGAGAGGGAGAGAGAGAGAGGTCTTCTATTCACTGGTTCACTCCCCCAAGTGGCTGCAACAGCTGGAACTGAGCAGATCCGAAGCCAGGAGCCAGGAGCTTTTTCCAGGTCTCCCATGCAGGTGCAGGGGCCTAAGGACGTGGGCATCTTCCACTGCTTCCCCAGGCCACAGCAGAGCTGGATCGGAAGTGGAGCAGCCGGGGCTACTTGGTCTAGCCCAGGCTACTGCAGGCAATGGGGAGTGAGTCATATGTCTCTCCCTCTCTGCTTTTTAAATAAAAATTAAAAAGTGCTAAAATAACCTAATTTAAAATAAAAAATATAAATACAAAGGTAACTGAGATATGAAAATAAAAAGAATAAAAATGCTTACTATATTAATAAATTTGTGACTTCCTTGCCTTCAACTCTGACTCCAAGTGATTAACCAGTTAGGTTGTGGTGATAATAGTAATTGCACTAATCATACCATGGGATAATTTAACAACTACAAAAAATTATCACCAGCGTGGGTGTGTGCTAAAGCTGCTAGCAAAAGCCTCCTCCTCTTATTTTTCCTTGCTGTCCTATTACAGTCTTTTCAGTAAGCAAAAGCCACCCCTTTGGCAAGAGTAGCCAGTTTAAGGCTTATTATTATTTTATTACCTCAACAATATGGCTCAAGAGTGAGAAAAACCCTGGGAAACTTTCAGGATGGCTCAGACATGCCAAAAACTATTTAGTTATAAAACCAGCACAAGGTTATATTGAACAGTTTCAAGAGAAGCCTTTTATTAAGTAATAAAAATTAGATGCTTATGAATCTGTACGTACGGGGAGAGGTGACCAATACGTGGCACAGTCCCAACCATCAGACCCTGCAGGAAGCCAGCTTGGCACACTAGAAACAGAGACCGAGCGTGTGGCACAGTGGGTTAAGCCACCACTTTCGACGCCTGCATCCCGCATCAGCTGGAATCCTGGCCACTTCACTTCCCAGCTTCCTGATAATGCGCCTGCAAAGGCGGTGGATGATGGCCCCAGTGCTTGGGGCCCTGCCACCCACACAGGAGACAGAGCTCCCGGCTTCGGCAGGGCTGGGTCCCGCTTGCTGCGGCCATTTAGGGAGTGAACCGGATAAATGATGGTGACTGAGGTGAGGCAAGGCAACAGAAAGGCTGTTTTGTGCACTGTGAATTACTAGTAACTTGATGATACTTTATTCATAACGCAATGTTGTATTTTATTATATAATACTGTCATGTTAAAAAAGTGTGTTTCTCTGGAAAAAAAAAAAAACACCTAAATGAAAGATGTCTGCAAGTGAGATCCCAGTGGAAAGAACAGGCCATCAAAGGAGGAGGTACCTTTCTCTGAAGGGAGGAGAGAACTTCCACTTTGACTATGACCCTGTCGGAATAAGATCAGAGTCGGTGAACTCAAAAGGCCTCCATAGCCTTGGCAGCTCATGACAAGAGTCTAGGGAGATTACTGACGCCATAAACAAGAGTGCCAATTTGTTAAGTCAACAAGAGGAGTCACTGTGCACTTACTCCTCATGTACGATCTCTGTCCTTAATGTGCTGTACATTGTGATTTAATGCTATAACTAGTACTCAAACAGTATTTTATACTTTGTGTTTCTGTCTGGGTGCAAACTGTTGAAATGTTTACTTAATATATACTAAATTGATCTTCTGTATATAAGAGAAATGAAAATGAATCTTGATGTGAATGGAATGGGAGAGGGAGTGGGAGATGGGAGGTTGTGGGTGGGAGGGAAGTTATGGGGAAGGGAAAGCCATTGTAATCCATAAACTGTACTTTGGAAATTTATATTTATGAATAAAAGTTAAAAAAACAAAACAAAAAAAACGTGTGTTTAATGCCGGCACTGTGGCTCACTAGGCTAATCCTCCACCTGTGGCGCCGGCACCCCGGGTTCTAGTCCTGGTTGGGGCACCGGATTCTGTCCCGGTTGCTCCTCTTCCAGTCCAGCTCTCTGCTGTGGCCCGGGAAGGCAGTGGAGGATGGCCCAAGTACCTGGGCCCCTGCACCCACGTGGGAGAACAGATGGAGGTCTAGGTTCCTGACTTAGGCCTGACCCAGCCCCGCCATTGCAGCCATCTGGGGAGTGAACCAGCAGATAGCTCTCTCTCTCTGTCTCCTCCTCTCTCTCTGTAACACTGCCTTTGAAATAAAATAAGAACATTTTCAAAACATGTTATGACACAGAGAATGTTACAGAATAAAAGAAAATCCTAGAATTGTGTTCATGTAACAATTTAACACAATAACATTTGTGGTATACATATTTTCAGCACGTATAATTGCTTTACGTGCAGGATACATAAAATGTGTGGTATTTATTTATTTTAAAATGTTTTTGGCCGGTGCCGTGGCTCAACAGGCTAATCCTCCGCCTTGCGGCGCCGGCACACCAGGTTCTAGTCCCGGTCGGGGCACCGGATTCTGTCCCGGTTGCCCCTCTTCCAGGCCAGCCCTCTGCTGTGGCCCGGGAGTGCAGTGGAGGATGGCCCAAGTGCTTGGGCCCTGCACCCCATGGGAGACCAGGAGAAGCACCTGGCTCCTGCCATCGGACGAGCGCGGTGCGCCGGCCGCAGCGCGCCAACCGCGGCGGCCATTGGAGGGTGAACCAACGGCAAAAGGAAGACCTTTCTCTCTGTCCCTCTCTCTCACTGTCCACTCTGCCTGTCAAAAAAAAATATATATAAAAAAAATTTTTAAATAATGTTTTTATTTATTTTGAGGCAGATGCTCTCACCCACTGATTCACTTTCCACATGTCCACAACAGCTCAGGTTATCCTGGGGTGACGTGAGGAATCTAAAAATCAACCCAGGTATCCCAAATGGGCAGCAGGAACCCACCTAGTTAACCTATCACTGCTGCCTCGTTGAGCCTGCATTAGTAGGGCACTGGAATCAGGAGTCAGGAACCAGAGCGGGTACTGAACTCAGGTACTCTGTTTAGAGACATAAGTGTTTCATCACCAGGCCAAATGTCAGGCCCCAAATTTTTATTTTTTAAATAAAAAGATTATACAGTGCTGCCTCCTGCCTTCATTCTTAATAAGTAAAAATTTCCAAATTATTAGATATGCTTGAGCATGTGGTTTGTTTGCTGCATTGGATTTATGGATATAAAAATTGTATAAACTATTCCCAAATTCTCAATTCTTTTTAATTAATTGATTTATGTGAAGGTCAGAGTTACAGAGAGGAAGAGACAGAGACAGAGACAGGGAGACAGAGATAGAGAGAGAGAGAAAAAAAAAGGAGACCTTCCATCTGTTGGTTCCCTCCCCAGAAGGCTGCAACGGTCAGGCTGGGCCAGGCTGAAGGAGCCAGGAGCTTCATCTGGCTGACAGGGGCCCAAACACTTGGGCCATCTTTTGTTGCTTTCCCAGGCTATATGCAGTGAGCTGAATGGGAACTGGAGCAGCCAGGACACAAACCATTACCCACATGGGATGCTGGAGTTGCAAGTGGCAGCTTAAACTGCTGTGCCACAATGCAAGCCCCTCCAAAGTCTTGATTCTCACAGGTTTTATTGTTTATAGAAAGGAATATTTTTTCTCCTTCTGTTCCAAAAGTTGTGCATTTATTTTTGTTTCTTTTCTCTGCTCCACTGCTTGTAACTTCCAGAACAAAGTTATACAATAACAGTGAAAATGTCATGCTTATGATCTTAACAAGCATCAATTAGGTTTTCAACAATACTTAGGGTGGAACAACACTAGAAAGCAATTTTAAGCTTATTATTTAATCTACATAAACATACTTTGTAAACAGACTATGTAACAAGAATATATTATATCAATTATGTATATAAATTTTTCTCCCCCTCTCAAGATACATCCTTTTATCCCAAGGCCAAATTCAATGCCAAGGGCTTTTTACTTCAATTCAACAATAAAAGCTGGCAATCACAAGAACAAGGCAAACTCCACAAGTTTGCTCACAGCCAATGAAAAGAGTGCACACTCAGGAATGGGAAAATGATAGCCCAAGAGGAGGCAGAGTGACAGCATCCTCAGGGTGATTCCTCCAGGGAATCCCATACGGCAGGTGCACCCTAGTGGCCAGGGAGCTCAGTGCTGCTGCGAATCAGTGAGACTAGACTCAATGCTCTTTTATCACAGATTACTGTTCGACAGCCTCAACAAAGAACCAGAAATGGGGGGAGGGGGGAGGCTCCTTCTCATGAAAACTGAGAATTTATTCTAGCATGATCTTCCCAGGAGAGATCCAAATAGACAAATCATGATGGATGTCTGAGTAGCGAGAGAAGACTAGGAGATAAACATAGACTTGGGAAAGATAATTTAAAACACGGCATTTCTTGGTATCTGAAAGGGATCTGGGACAAAATCAAAATCCTCAGGTGCTCAAGTCTCTTTTATAAAATGGTGTGTGTTTGCACACCCTCCAGCAGACTTTAAGTCACTTCTAGGCTACCTGTGATACCTACACAGTGTACATGCTGTGTAAGTAGTTGTCTCACTATATTGTTTAGGGAACAATGACTAGGAAACAGGCTATACATGTTCAGTGCTGATGCAATTTGTTTTTCAAGTATTTCTGACGTGAAGATGATTGAGTCTGAAGATGTGAAACCCACTGATACAGAAGCCCACAAGTCCTTAGAAAAAGACGTCATAAAAACCAATTTGTAGAGCAGATCCTACACCTCCTAGGGTCTACAACTAGTGTGCTATCTGCAGGACACTTGTTAATAGGTTAAGTAAAGGAAGGAGCATTCTGAGACAAAGCAGCCCATATTATAAATGGAGGGGAACAGGATCATGGTGTTATGGCCTAGCTTGTCATTTCCAAATCTGGGATACACACAAGACATGGAGAAATGATGCATGATTTATATTCATTTGAAGTGATTTTTTTATTTCATTCCACAGGCTTGAGCAATCTAAGAGGACACCAAGAGGGTATGGAACAGAGTTGCTGGCATGGAACAGAGCACGTGGCACCCGCGTTGTGCTTTCCAGGCTGGGATTTGAAGTTGGGTGTGTTTGGATACTGGCTTTGCCAGGTACTCAGTAAGGTTAGGCCAGTCACCTACGCCCCCGATTCTCAGAATGCAGACAGCCAAGCTTCCTACCCTCACAGGGATGTTGAGAGCAGACAGAGTTTTAAACAATAAGTATGATAAATGTTAGCCATATTTATAATAATTATAGTCGGCCTTCCACATCCATGGATTTAACCAAGTGCAGCTCAAAAATCTTTTAAAAAATTGTCTGAAATGAATATGCAGAAATTGTTTATCTTTTTTTGGTAAGGTTTATTTATTTGAAAGGCAAAGTTAACAGGAGAGAGAGAGAGAGAGAGAGAGGCAGACAGACACAGAGAACCATATGCTGGTTCACTCCCCAGATGGCTGTAACAGCCAGGGCTGGGCCAGGCTGAAGCCAGACCCTGAACCTCTATACAGGTCTCCTACTTGGGGTACAGGGGCTCAAGCACTTGGGTCATCTTGCACTGCCTTCCCAGGCACATCGGCAGGCAGCTGGATCAGAAGAACTGGAGCAGTCAGGACTCAAACTGATGCTCATATGGAATGCCAGTCCTGTACCAACTTTTCCCCTTACCATTATTTCCAAAACCACAGAGTATAACAGCTCTTTCCATAGCATTGGCATTGTGGCAGGCATTCTAAGTAAGATACAGATGATTTACAGCATATAGGAGGATGCGTGTGGCTTAAATGCAAATATTATGAAGACTTTAAGGGACTTGAGCACTGGTGGATTTTGATATCTGAAAGGGTGCAAATAATCGATTCCTACAGATGCCTGAGGACAACTGTACGATGATGAGGAATTGGCTCCAGATGCCTTCTATCCACCTATTCTAGGACGGACTCTGGGAAAGACTCCACCCGGATGAGATCTCTTGACCATTCTTGGTCCCATGGGTTACAGCAATGCTTGATGAAAAGGCTTCTTGGATACAGTCACCTCCTAAGCAAGTCCTTGCGATATTCAACAAGCTCATGTGACTGACTCAGGGGGTGTTCATGGAGTCAAGAGTGGCTGTCACAATTAGGCTACGAGAACCGGATGACATCCCAGTACAGTCACCCGGACCAACAGCTGACAGATTTGTTTTCGGGTGCGGATCTCATTTATCAAAAGCATACGTGAAAAGCTCAAAAACAAGGGATCCGTCTTGCTCCAGTGTAATGCTCAGGGTTTTTTTTGTCTTTTGCTTTTTTGGGTGGAGGGTCCACATCCTGAATGCTCTGTCCCCAGTAAGCCGCCCCTGTATCCTGAATGACACAAAGACTCTCCCATCTTCTAAAGAAAAGGGATTCCTAGAATTCCCTCCAGTCAGAAAACTGCCAGTATTACAGAGAGTAAGGAGGAAGTACTGTTACCTATTCTCACACACTGCTCCAAATATAATTACTTCCGTTGTGATTTAAAACATTTTTTTTGAAACAGAAAATGGAATCTGTCACTCATAATAGGAGAAATTGAAAAATAACTTACGATAACGTCCCTAAAGGATTCCTGGTCACTGATTGTCTTGTCTTCTATGCATCCAGATTGATTCAAGTAGTGGTAGTTCTCAGGCACAGATAAATAAAATTCTTCTGTAGAAAGATAAGGAAAAACACTGATACTCAGCTGTCCAGGAAAATGCAAAATCCCAGTCTGTACTCTGTTATTTCTGTAACATTTCCCTAATTAAGATAATACAGTTCCCGTATGGTCATCATTTAAGGAAAAATAGAAAAAAATTTAATTAAACTAAATAGGATCAGAAAATGTTACTAGCAACTGGATCTTGTTTTATATTTTGAAAATCAAACACGACAGCAGGCATCTGCCTCGTGGTTAAGAGACCCATCTCCCACATCAGAGTGCCTACATTCAAGTCCTTGTTATACTTCTGATCCAGCCTCCCACCAATGCATACCCTGAGAGGCAGTGGTTGATGGCACAAGTATGTGGGTTGCTGCCATCCTTGTGGGAGACCCCAGACTGAGTTCCTGGATGGAATTCTGGCCTCCTGGCTTTTGCCTGGTCTAGCCTCAGCTACTCCAGACACTGAGGAAGTGAACCAGTGGTTGGATCATCTCTCCCTGTCTGTCATCTCTCTCTCTCTCTGTCACCTTCAGAATCAACCAATGGACAGAAGGTCTCTGTTTCTCCTCTCTATGGCTCCATGCTTCAAAATTAAAAAATAAAAAATAAAAAACAAAAAAATCCAAACATTTAAGAATTAGTTTTATTTTGGTGAGATATAAAATAAAACTAGCTTCTTTTGCATAAATTTCTTTTACATTTGGGGCCAGTGTTGTGGCACAGTGGGTAAAGCTGTTACCTGTAACGCCAGCATCCCATATGGGTGCCAGTTCATGTCCCGGCTGCTTCAATTCTGATACAGCTCCCTGCTAATGGCCTAGGAAAGGCAGCAAAGGATGGCCCAAGTGTCTGGGCTTCTGCTACCCATGTGGGAGACCAGATGAATCTCCCGGCTTTGGCCTGGCCCAGCCCTTGTTATTAAGGCCATCTGGGGAATGAATCAGTGGATGAAAGATTGTTTTCTCTATCTCTTTATTTTTCTCTGTAACTCTATCTTTTGAATAAATTAAGAAATCTTAAAAAAAAAAAAAAAAGGAAAAATAGGGGGCCATCGTGTGGCATAGCAGGTAAAGCTGCCATCTACAGTGCTGGCATCCCATATGGGCATGGGTTTGAGTCCTGGCTGCTCCATTTCAGATCCAGCTCTCTACCATGGCCTGAGAAAGCAGTAGAAGATGGCCCAAGTCCTTGGGCCCCTGGACCCACATGGGAGAACTGGAAGAAGCTCCAGGCTTCTGGCTTCGGATAGGCCCAGCTCTAGCTGTTGTGGCCATTTGGGGAGTGAACCTGTGGATGGAAGAGCTCTTTCTATAATAAGTAAATAAATCTCTTAAAAATAAAAATATAGCAAAACTCCAAAGTAAATAAACAAAAGAAAAATTCAGGAGATCTGTATAATTTTCTCCCTACAACGCTACAATGTTTGGCTCAAAAATGAATTCAGCAACTGGTGGTACTCTCATGATACCTATTTTGTTGTAGTTGGTAGAATGTCAACTGCATCAAAACAGGTGTCTTCTCACTTCCTAATGTGCTGTGCATGGGAATGAGTTGTGTATCCCGGCCTCATTCACTCACCTCTCTCTTCATGTTCCAGCCCTGCCAGCAGCGCATAGAATATGTGATAATTCCTCTCCCCAGGATTCTGCCTTACTACTCGGTTCTGCGGAGATAAAGCAGGCTTACATTCAGTGATGCTTCCTTTCCTTAACTCACATACCAGTGATTTCTGCAAACGGTTGTTTTGGAGGAAAATGTGAATTAAATCAGGTTTACTTACTTTTTCTAATAAATCTTCATGTGAAAAGCAATGGTTAAGTCAAGGAACAAGAGAAGGATATGACACACTCCACCAGCCTTTAACTTTCCTTTCTTACCCAAATAATCGCAGCTCCCGTTTGACACTGACACTTCCAGTGCCCTAAGACAAGCACAGTAAGCATGCACTGTTTCACCTAACCCAATTCCAAACATGACAACGCTAACATTGCAAACAGATTTCTGGTGTCTCATGATGCATTCTATCAAAGGGAAGTGGTTCTTTATCTCACAGAATAATTACCAGGTCAACAATGATATGACTATAACCCGGCGGAACCAGAGAAGGTCTTATCCCACGCCTTTTGACTTCCTCCGATTTAAACAGACACAGTAGACAAAACCAGAACAGAAGCAGGATACAATCTACGATTCTCCCGCCCTGAATATTGCCCTTCTCAGAGATGTTCAGCTGCACAAACTTCCCAAAGCGGCTGGAGTTGTTGTTGTACACTGTCTTCGCGTTGCCGAAGGCTTCCATGATGGGGCTGCAGGAGAGCAGAGGGCAACAGAGAGGATTAAAAGGGCAGATCTGAAAATGCCAAGAGCATTGCGCACAAATGTCGCCAAAGATGTATGACTGCAGGGAACGTCTGAAACCAAGAGCAGCTGGGGTGACTGTTTCCTCCCAGAAGCGCCAGATCTCCCAAGCACTCACTGCCCTGACTTTCCCCGCACATCCACCTCGAATGGGGAGCAGAGGCCCTGCAGCTGGTGGTGCTGGCAAAAAAGGTTACACACTTAGGGAGACCACAGGGGCCCATCCCTTGCACGGACGAGCCTGGGCTTCCCCTAACAACTACTCAGAAAAAGCCCCTGTTGATTCCTAGACACTGAGCATTTTCACCCATTTGTTGCAGACAATTCAGGGATCAGCACCCAGTTTCTGCACAGGACTCCCAGGCTTTGCAGACCTGTGTCACAGCTCCTCAGCATTGCTGCTGCATTTGAAAGCAGCCGTGAACAAGGCAAATGAGTGTGGCAGGGTCCCACTAAAAACGTACAAGCGGACAGGCTGCAGGGAGGAGATGAGGCGGTTCTGGAGAGGGAGGGCCCTGACGTGAATGTCTGAACGCCACTGAGCTGCACACCTTGTAACATGGGGGATTTCATGGTGTGCGTATTTCACCTCAATGAAAAAAATCAACGTTTAGATACAGAAATAAAATTAAAAAACCAAAAACTTGTCACACCTGCAGGACCTGGGCAGCAAACTGGATGAATCTCTTAACAACAGGATCAGTAATGCCCCTGTTGGTTCTAAAATCTGATGAGGCATAAATCAGACATCAGGCGATTATGTATTTACATGGCTCAGAGGATGCCTGGCCACACAGCCCCTCTTTCAGAGTTCTGAGGCCCCCTGCCATGCAACATATCGCTGCTCCCCTGCTAAGGGAGAAGCTACAGATACGCCATCTCACACTGAGTCTCCCAAGGGCTGAATGCGGAGCAGAGCCCCGTTGATCTCTAGGCCGAGCCTCACACAGTGGCTGAGGGTCAAAGCTTGTGCTTCGGTAAGGCCTCCAGAAAGCTGGGCTAGTGCTTCCCTTCCACAGACTCCAATCCTACTGCCCCACTGGACGCCGGGTGCTTCCGACACACGTGAGGCTGGATCAGGGCCCTGCAGTAGGAAGGAGCTGCACACTGGTGGACGCAGGTCCAGAGCTTTCTTAAGGAACTGCAGGAAAAAGTCTAGCAACAGAGGTGGGCCAAGCTGTTTTAACTTTCCCATCCCCTAAGGAAAGTGCATTCGGAGTTGGGAACAAGGGGATGGTAGAGAGGTACCTGCTTTCCAGAATGGCTTGTTCCACGCAGGATGTCTTCTCCTTCGAGGACAGCTCTGAAGACTGCTGGCTGATGACCGACAGGAACTTGAGGATCAGCTTTGTGCTCTCGGTTTTACCAGCCCCGCTTTCCCCACTGAAAGACAAAACAGACATCTGAGCTTCCAAGTACCTAAGATTTAAATAAAACAAAAACAGAACACAGAAACTGAGCTCGGCCAGTGTCATTGCAATTCCTCAACAGAACAGCTAGAACTAGGGAAAAGGGAGCTAAAAATGCCTACGAAAGCCTCGTTGTGGGGAAAAGGAAGTCCTTTCTCCTGCAGGTCACTCTGTATCTGATCTCACACAGGCCTCTTCTAACATAGGAGGTAAACAGATCTTTTATCTTTTGAAGAGGCACAGAGAGAGAAAGCACAAGGGTTCTCAGCCACCGGTTCATTCCTGAAAGGTCTGCTAGCCAGGGCTAGGCCAGGGGTCTCCGACATGGACAGCTGGAATCCAACGACTTGAGCTGGCACGGCTGCCTCCCAGGAGCCACACAAGCAGGAATCTGGAATCAGGAGCTAGAGCCAGGAATCTAACAAAGAAACTTGGATGAGGGATGCGTGTCTGAAACACTAGGCTGAACACCTGCTCCCAGAACCACCTTTGTGTGAAAAGTAAGCTCTGCAAGAGAAGGCGTCTTCATTTTGTTCACTGGTGTAGCTGTTTTGCTCAGGGCAGGTGTCCGGTGAATGTTAGATAAACGCATACATTAACAGTGTTTTTCCGGGGAAGTTAAAACAGGAAGATGTGCATGGAAATGCAATCATTCATAAGTATTTTTTAAAAGATTTTATTTATTTATTTGAGAGGTAGAGGCATAGACAGAGAGAGGGAGAGACAGAGAGAAAGATCTTCCATCCGCTGGTTCACTTCCCAAATGGCTGCAACAGCCAGAGCTGAGCCAATCTGAAGCCAGGAGCCAGGCAGGCCATTTTCCCCTGTGTACCCAGGCCATCGCAGAGAGCTGGATTGGAAGAGGAGCAGCCGAGACTAGAATTGACGCCAAAATGGGGTGCCGGCACCACAAAGGCTTTAGCCAACTATGCCACAGCGCCGGCTCTTAAGTGCTATTAAGGTGGCGAGGTAATAAACCCGCAGGTGCATGACCCACACTAAGTTACTTTATTCTCACAGTAATTCTAGGAGGGGAGGCAGTGCCTGAGTGCCCACATCAGAACCAAACACCAGGTCTGTCTGAGGTCACACACTAGTGATCGTTAAGGAAAAACAAACAAAGCAACTCAGCGGGGGGACTACGAGAGAAGTGGAGTGGGTGAGTTAAGCCTGCATAGTCCAACAATCATCAGACAGGCCAAGAGGAAAGAACTCTGGGAGAGACGAGAACATGAGGGAAATCACAGAAGCCAAGCCAGGTCAGCTTGGACAGATCCTGAAGGGAGAATGGGGTCTATGACTGCTGGTCTGGGCCATGGTGGCAGAGAGAAAGAGGCTAGGATTGAGTCTGGTGGTTCAGAGCCGAGCGCAGAACAGAAAGCGAAGAATGGCCCATCAGGGTCCCTCGGGAGGACCCCAGCTCTGGAGGTAACACTCAGAGCAGTGTCAGGGTGAAGCATCTTCGGGGGCACAGGCGTGTGATGGCCAGGCCCTGGGGATGCAGAGGGAGAGGAAGGTCTAGGGATGAGAGTTGGAAGGAGAAACATACTCAGTGCTGCCTGAGACACCACACACAGCACACAGAGGAGGACAGAGGCAGCAAACAGGCTGGGAGATCGGAAATGAAACAAAGGGATACGTGACTGCAGAGCCAGACACCACCAGGAGGCAGCACGTCCACAGTGGCCTCACAACATAAACGGGCGGATAAACAGATGAGCCGATCTGAGTTCCAAAGAGACGTTCTAAGGAGTGCCAGGACCTGGAGGTAATCAGGAAAGAGGAATTTCGCTGGAAACGTGGTAAATGATTAAACCCTTATGATTCAAGAGAGGAAATGACTCAGAGATGACACCATCGGGGCCAGCCTGGGTGCTGTGGGCCCATGGGAACTCTCCACCGGTCCATCGCCCAAGTCCTTCCATGCACTCTGGAAGCGCCAGGGCTGGGCTGGGCCTTGTCTCCACCAGAGACATAAAGTCAAGGGTGATGAGGGCTCCAGGGGAGGTTTGCATACACACAAGGGAGACCAGACAGTCTCTGTCCTCGTCCACCCCCACTTCCTGGAGAAAACAAATACCTGAGAATCCACACCTATCTTGAGATCACAATGCAAAGCCAAGAATATCAGAGACAAGCCCTGCAGGAGTGGTGGAGTGGTGGAATCTACAACCTTGAAACTACCCGGCCCCCTGCTGTTTGAGATAATAAATAGCCAGGGTAAAGTTGGGCCAACTTTCATTGGGGTTTCTTTTATCGCAACCAGAATCTTCCTGGTACAGGGCTTAGGGGTTATCTTGGCATAACTGGTGCTAGCCCAGCCTGTGCCTGGCACACAAAGGGAAGGCCCTCAGCAACAGTGGGCTGAGTAATTAACATAGAAACTGATGGGGCGTGCAAGGAAGGATTTAAGTGGTTCTCCATATTTAAAAAAAAAAAAAAAAACTTTCTACCTAGCAGCTGATAGAGACAGAATTACTGGAAACAAAAACAATGGGGCAAGTTCTAGTTACAGTGGTGAGGCAGGAACAATGCTGCAGTGTGCCCCAAACCTGGACAACACTCCCTTGTGATAGGTACAGCAGTCAGCTGGTAACAAGGGACCTGAACGTGGCCAGCTACCCAAGATGGCAAGAGGGATACTTGCTCTTTCCATGCCTGGTAGCTACAGACCCTCTTTGTGGTCCTCTGGGCTCTCCACCTTGCACCTGCCACCTGGGTGCACTTCAGGTACCATCTCCAAAACAGATGAGGTGGACAGAGCCCGGTCTCTCACCAACCCATGAGTAAGAAATAAACCATCCCAGTGTGGAGCCCTCAGCATGTGGGGGTGGTTGTGACAACAGCTGGCCCATCTCGACTAACAGAATACAGCAGAAACACAACCACGGAAAAGACATGGCTCAAACTCCACAGCGTGGACTTGCTCAAGGGAAAGAAAACCCAGGATTCTCACTGCCCTGAGCGTTCCCTGTACTTAAGATGTACTTGCCTCTAGCTGCCATTCTGCACCCCCTTGTGTGCCCTTATTCTCAGCAGAGTCTGCCAGAGAACCATGGGGCACCAACCCTAGTCCCCTACTCATGGACACGATGAGAGAAACTCTCAAGAACCAGGAAAAACTCGCCAAACGGCAGGCCCTAGTGTGTGCGCACTGGTGGGAAAGGAACTAGTCACAGAAAGAATGTGGTTCCTAGAAGAGTGACAGCAGATACGAAAACCTTCAGCTCTCCTTAAAGGAATTAGAGGCAAACGGTATCTCTGGTGTTGAAGAGGTGAACGTGTTTACAAACCAAGGAAAGTGATCCACAGTCACAACCCTGAAACTCAGGCTTCTCTGGCAGCGAACACTTTCACCATTACAGGCTGTGCTGAGACAAGCAGCCAGCAGCAATGCTCCCCAGCGGTGCACACGGCCTGACTGGTTGAGGAGGCTGGCGACGCTCTGCCCAAGCACCAGTGGAGAGGACCATGATGATGAAGTTCCAGATCTCATGGAGAATTCTGATGAGGCTTCTGAGAATCACGCAAACTGAATGGAGTCAGTTTTTGAAGAAGTTGTTGAAGAAGTTACTGGGAGCTGCTATTTTATATTATGACTGCTCTTTAAAATCGTTTTGTTTATGATTTGAAGAAATCTAGATCTCTAATATTTCTAAGATCTTTTCAGTTTTTGCTTATACCCAATTCATTCTTTACAGCTAATTAAGCTGAAAAGCCTGGGAATAAAGTTTGAAACAAAGGTTAATAAGCCTCTTTGCTAAGTTAAAAAAAAAAAAAGGACTTGGGGCTGGCACTGTGGCATTGAAGGTTAAACCTCCCTCTGCCGTGCCGGCATCCCTTATGGGCACTGGTTCAAGTCCTGGCTGCTCTGCTTCCAATCCAGCTCCCTGCTAATGTGCCTAGGAAAGCAGCGGACCAAGTCCTTGGGACCCTGCACCCACATGGGAGACCTGGAAGAAACTCCTGGTTCCTGGCTTCAGGAAGATCCCCTCCCTACCTTTCAAATAAACATAGCTTTTTTTTTTTTTTTTTTAAAGTACTTGGAAGAAGATAACAGCATGGTAAGAATACCTATGGCTGGAGATTGAAAGTCACAGATATCAACGTCTGCTGATCTCTAGGCATATTTTTTCTCATTGTACTTTACCTTCTTCAAGCATATTTTTTTTCTTTAAAGATTTATTTATTTATTTGAAAGGCAGAGTTACAGAGAGGCAGTGGCATAAAGAGAAGGACAGACAGTATGTTTGGGGGTGTCTTCCACCCGCTGGTTAACTCCCCAAATGGCTGCAATGGCCAGAGCTGAGCCGATCCAAAGCCAGGAGCCAGGAACTTCTTCCAGATCTCCCACATAGGTGCAGGGGTCCAAGGACTTGGGCCATCTTCTGTTTTCCCAGGCCATAGCAGAGAGCTGGATCAGAAGTAGAGCAGTCAGGATTCAAACTGGCACCCATATGGGATGCCGGCACTGCGGGTGGCGGCTTTACCTGCTATGCCACAGTGCCAGCCTCTCCTTCAAACATCTTAAGGGCATCTCTTTCTGCCATGTAAGTGAACCACGAAACAAAAACAAAACTCAGATGTGTACAGCACTCTACAAGAGTGGTTCTCAAACTTGGCAGCACATCCAAATCACCCAGTGTGTTTGTCATCCACACCTGGTGGGGGCAGAACTCAGTCATCAGCATTCTTTACAGTTTTCTGGACAATTCTACCATGAAGCCAGGTTGAAGAACTACTGATCTGGAAAGCAGTCCCACATAATTCAGACAGAACTGTGCTAGGATCTAAGTGGTGACTACTCTTATATTGGCTATGGAAATGTTCCATAAGCAAGGCAAAAAAATGAAAATAAGTAAATAACTCACAGAATAAACCAGAAGGTTCTGGACATTAACGTGAAGGTAGCAGGACTCTCTGCAGCTGGGGCACTTTGATTCAGACCCCTCACCACCTGCTCCCCTGCCTGAGCTCTCCTTGGCCCATGGCAGCCATCGTCCTCTGCTGTGGTCTCAATGGGGCTGCGTGCACACGCGCACACACACACACACACGCACACACACGCGGGCTTTAGGGAAGCCATTTCCATTCTGATGAACCAAAATGAGATCTTGGTGTTAAAGCACAAATCACCTTTGTAACTATAACAATGAGAACAAAACAAAAAAGAGAAAGAAAAAGAAAACCCCAAATGCTAATGTGGGACCTCACAGGCCAGGTTAAAAATCTTGAGAATTTTTAGTAGTCACAATGCAAATTCAAAAGGCAGTTTTTAGGCAGGAGTGTCCTGACCAAGGTGAAGGTTTTAAAGACTCACTCTTCAGTTTGGAGACAAAAGAAACCAAAAAAACAAAAAACCAAGAAACAAAAATCTAACTTCTAGATCAAAGAATCACTTCCAGGATCTCAGGCAGGATGGAGAGGCCACTGGCTGAGAACAGGAAACACAAGGGCAGGAACACACTTCTGAGACACAGTGACGAGTTTAGTGCACGTCGCCAGGAGGCATCCACGAGGCACCTCAGCGGCACTTGGACGTAAATCTGCAACTCCGAGGAGGTGGCAGGGGCGTGTGGAAGTTTGCAGGGAAGAAGACGCAGGCTGGGTTAGAAGAGGCCAGTGTGAAAAATGACAGAGGAGCTGAGATGTGGCCAGAGAATTTGGGAGAGAGCCAGAACACGGAGCCCTGCGGACAGGAGCGGGCCAGCTCACTGGGGCACGTGGGCAGGTTAAGGAGGGTGCGGAAACAAATTAAGAAATCTTCTCCCGAGATGTAACATTCTAGAAATTTAAGGCCAGCGACCCAGTACAGGAGGAGAGGGCAAGGAATCAGCGGCCGTGAGGTCAAAGATGGAACAAGGTCATTAGGAAAGCAGGAGGAAACCTCCCGAGCATGCCTGCACACAGCGCCCGTCACCCACTGACCGGCTGATCACCCAGTCTTCCATGGGCAGCGTGGGTGCCAACAAACTACTGTTTTTATAAATAAAGGTTCATTGGAGCACAGACTTTTTAAGTCTTTGCTTACCCCTTTGCACTCATTATGAAGCGCAGAGCTCAGCAGCTGCTAGACAGGTGGTCTCACCCAGAAAGGATAAAATACAAACTCTTTGACCCCATTGGAGGTTGAGGAAGGCTGACCATAGTGACTCCATTTTGCAATAGGAAACGGAGTAGCTCTGGCTGAGCCCAGTGGCATGAATGAAGGGCATATCCACCTAACTCATGGAACCAGGGCTCAGTTCCAAGAGGACACAAGAACTCATTTAAAGACAACTCTCACCAAAATGGCCTAGAAGACAAGGAACTTTGGCTCTGCACCCAGGCAACACTGCCCTCCCAGTGTTGCAGGGGTCTCCACTTTTTTTTTTTTTTTTTTTTTGACAGGCAGAGTGGACAGTGAGAGAGAGAGACAGAGAGAAAGGTCTTCCTTTGCCGTTGGTTCACCCTCCAATGGCTGCCGTGGCCGGTGCGCTGCACTGATCCAAAGGCAGGAGCCAGGTGCTTCTCCTGGTCTCCCATGCAGGTGCAGGGCCCAAGGACTTGGGCCAGCCTCCACTGCACTCCCGGGCCACAGCAGAGAGCTGGCCTGGAAGAGGGGCAACCAGGACAGAATCCGGCGCCTGGACCGGGACTAGAACCTGGTGTGCCTGTGCCGCAAGGCAGAGGATTAGCCTATTGAGCCACGGTGCTGGCCTCCACTTTTAACAACTCCCAGCTGCCACAAAGTGACTCTGCAAGCAAGTCAGTCTGAAGAAACGGCAACCCCAGTGAACTTGATGTCCGCCTGCCTGGTGACCGAAGCCTTCCACTCCAGGGACTCCACTCCACTATTCCTTTCTCTCCTCCTTGGAGGGAGTGATGCCCACTACTCGCTAACCTTGCAGGTTTGCTATGGCTGACTTGTTTGTCTGTGTTTGACAGACAGATCTGACACTGTGGAAAGACAAACATGTTTGGGCCAGTGTTGTGGCATAGTGGGTAAAGTCTCTGCCTGCAATGCTGCCCCAAATAGGTGCCAGTTCAAGACCCAGCTGTTCCACTTCTAATCTAGCTCCCTGCTACAGAGCCTAGGAAAGTAGTGGAAGATGGCCTTGGTGCTTTGGCCCCTGCACACACATGGAAGACCTAGAAGAAGCTCTTGGCTCCTGGCTTTGGATCTGCCCAGCTCTGGTCATAGCAACCATTTTGGGGGTGAACCAGTGGATGCAAGATCTCTCTTCTCCTCATTCTCTAACTCTGCTTTTATAAAAAAATAAATTATTTGGGGCTGGCGCTGTGATGCAACAGGTTAATGCCCTGACCTGAAGCGCCAGCATCCCATATGGGCGCCGGTTCGAGACCCAGCTGCTCCACTTCCAGTCCAGATCTCGGCTATGGCCTGGGAAAGCAGTAGACCCGGAAGAAGCTCCTGGCTCCTGGCTTTGGATTAGCGCAGCTCTGGCCACTGCGGCCAATTGAGGAGTGAACCAGCGGATGGAATACCTCTGTCTCTCTCTCTGCCTCTCTTCTCTCTGTGTAACTGTGACTTTCAAATAAATAAATAAATCTTTTAAAAAATCTTAAAAAAAAAGACAATTGTGTGGTGGCCTCCTCGTAGAGGACTCCTCCTGGAATGCACACATGGTTGTGTTCAACACCAACCCTTCCCACAGCACTTTCTACTGGTGCCCAGCAACCCAACATTCCCCTCCCTGTGAATCAAACGCCCCTGAGTCACACGACTGTCTGAAAATACAAATCGGATCACGTCTTCACTTGCTAGCACAATTAGGAAACTTTTCTACGATCTAAAGGATTAAGTCCAAAGGCCTTACTTATGAAGCCAAACAAAGCCCTTAAGGTATGAACTAGTACCAGGAGGCGGATCCTGTTCTGGAAATAACAGACTTTGCAGTCAAAGGGACTGAAGTTCAAATCTTGTGTATATTGCAAAAAGCTCAAGTCTCTTTGGCAAGTCATTCCCCCCCAGTGCCCAGCCTCAGTTTCCCAGCAGAAAACGCCATCGGGACACCTCTGACCCCATGCAAAGTAAGTCCTCTCAGTGGATGGCAGTTCCCTCTCTCTGCCTTCCCAACCCGATCTCCTTCCTCTGCTGTGTGACATGAATACGGGCCCTGTCCCAAGTCTTATTCTGAGCACTGCCTTTCCAATCCAAGACACAAGTCTTGTGCAGCATTCTAACACCATCATCTCTAAAACTATTTCCAGAAATAGAAAAACACGACACAGTTCAGCAGCATTCCAGGATATAGAAGACATGCGAGAAGAAAAACCAGAGCAAGCAAAGCTGTGGAGACCGTGAACCAACAGGACGTCTGCATCACTCGACACTTGCTGGGCAGCTGCTGAATGCCGCGATGAGCTGGATTACAGAGCTGCGAATTCAAATCAGCCACTGGCCTGCCTACCTGTGTTAGAGCCCTTCCAAAGATTTGGGAAAACAGCACGTTTATTTTGGTGCAAGAAGTCTGTGAAATCTATGCACAGTTTTTTTTTTAAAGATTTATTTATTTGTTTGAAAGTAAGAGTTACACAAAGAGTAGGAGGGGCAGAGAGAGAGAGAGAGAGGGAGGTCTTCCATCTGCTGCTTCACTCCCTAATTGGCTGCAAAGGCCAGAGCTGTGCTGATCCAAACCCAGAAGCCAGGAGCTTCCTCTGGGTCTCCCGCAAGGGTGCGGAGGCCCAAGGACTTGGGCCATCCTCCACTGCTTTCCCAGGCCATAGCAGAGAGCTGGATCAGAAATGGAGCAGCCGGGACCAGAACCAGTGCCCACACGGGACGCCAGCACTGCAGGTGGCGGCCTTACCAGCTACGCCACAGCAGCGGCCCCGCACAGTTTTATTTTTTTATTTTTTGACAGGCAGAGTTAGACAGAGAGACACAGAGAAAGGTATTCCTTTCCGTTGGCTCACCCCCCAAATGGCCACTATGGCTGGCGTGCTGCAGCCGGTGCGCTGCGCCGATCCAAACCCAGAAGCCAGGAGATTTCTCCGGGTCTCCCACAAGGGTGCAGAGGCCCAAGGACTTGGGCCATCCTCCACTGCCTTCTTGGGCCACAGCAGAGAGCTGGACTGGAAGAGGACCAACCGGGACAGAATCTGGCGCCTGAACCGGGACTAGAACCTGGGGTGCCTGCGCTGCAGGCGGAGGATTAGCTTAGTGAGCCACAGCGCTGCCCACCCCCCGCACAGTTTTTTAATATGCATATTTCATGAACTTTTTAAAGATGCATCATTGCCTTAAAAGGTACTGAAAATATAAAAAAACCTGAACACTGCCTGCCCTTCACACAAAATAGGAGAAACTGGGGCTGGTGCTGTGGTGCAGCAGGTTAACGCCCTGGCCTGAAGCGCTGGCATCCCATATGGGCGCCAGTTCGAGACCCGGCTGCTCCTCTTTCAATACAGCTCTCTGCTAAGGCCTGGGAGAGCAGCAGTAGACGATGGCCCAGACTTGGGCCCTGCACCCACATGGGAGACCCAGAGGAGGCTCCTGGCTCCTGGCTTCGGATAGGCGCAGCTCCAACCATCGCAGCCAACTGGGGAGTGAACCATTGGATGGAAGACCTCTCTCTCTCTCTCTGACTCTCTTCTCTCTGTGTAACTCTGACTTTTAAATAAATAAATAAATCTTTAAAAAAGTAGGAGAAACTTGGCCGGCGCTGTGGCTCAACAGGCTAATCCTCCGCCTTGCGGCGCCGGCACACCGGGTTCTAGTCCCGGTCGGGGTGCCGGATTCTGTCCCGGTTGCCCCTCTTCCAGGCCAGCCCTCTGCTGTGGCCCAGGAGTGCAGTGGAGGATGGCCCAAGTGCTTGGGCCCTGCACCCCATGGGAGACCAGGAAAAAGCACCTAGCACCTGGCTCCTGCCATCAGATGAGCGTGGTGCGCCGGCCGCAGCGCGCGCCGACCGCGGCAGCCATTGGAGGGTGAACCGACGGCAAAGGAAGACCTTTCTCTCTGTCTGTCTCTCACTGTCCACTCTGCCTGTCAAAAAAAAAAAAAAAAAAAAGTAGGAGAAACTAAAGTAGAGGTAAATTATGCTAGATCAGTTGAGGTCAAACCAGTTTGATGAAAAAAATCAGTTAAGTAAGGTTTAAATTCATACATATTGTCACGTGATTCAAAGTTGATATTTTGCTCAAGAAAGGATTTTCCGTGAGATTATAAAGGAGGGGCTGGCGCTGTGGCGTAGCGGGAAAAGCTGCCACCTGCAGTGATGGCATCCTATGTGGTCGCCGGTTCGAGTCCTGGCTGCTCCACTTCCAATCCAGCTCTCTGCTATGGCCTGGGAAAGCAGTAGAAGACGGCCCAAGTCCTTGGGCCCCTGCACTCACAAGGGAGACTTGAAAGAGCTTCGGATCAGTGCATCTCTGGCTGTTGCAAGCAACTGGGGAGTGAACCAGCGGATGGAAGAACATCTCTGTCTCAGCCTCTCTGTAGCTCTTTCAAGTAAAATAAACAAATCTTTTTAAAAAAAGATTATAAAGGAGCTGAAAAGTTCCAATACCTAGTGACATCACAACATCACATCACAACACACTGCTAGGTATTGATGGTGATGCTGCTTGTTTAAAAGTAAGGGTACAGAGTTACATACAAGTACATGAAATAAACCACTATGTTGCTGCTTTATGTATTAATTATCCTATACTGTTATTAATCTTTTAGCATGTATTCCTGCTACTTTTTTTTTTTTTTTTTTGACAGGCAGAGTGGACAGTGAGAGAGAGAGACAGAGAGAAAGGTCTTCCTTTGCCATTGGTTCATCCTCCAATGGCCGCCGCATCCGGCGCGCTGTGGCCGGCACACCACGCTGATCCGAAGGCAGGAGCCAGGTGCTTCTCCTGGTCTCCCATGTGGGTGCAGGGCCCAAGCACTTGGGCCATCCTCCTCTGCAATCCCGGGCTACAGCAGAGAGCTGGCCTGGAAGAGGGGCAACTGGGACAGAATCCGGCGCCCCAACCGGGACTAGAACCCGGTGTGCTGGCGCTGCAGGCGGAGGATTAGCCTATTGAGCCGCGGCGCCGGCCCCTGCTACTTCTAAGAACAAGTCTGCTGTAAAATCCATGTTTCGCATGGACACAGTCTTACAATCTCCTGTTGTCTGCTCTGAGGCCACATGGAGTGACCTCACAGGCACACTGTGATGCCTGAACAACGAAATTATCTGGCAATGCATTTCTCAGAACGGATCCTGTCACTGAGCAACTCACAACTGTGTTTATACTGTGATGTGTTTTATGTCAGCATACGCTGCCAATTAAATGTGCAAAAAAAGATGAAATAAATCTCTAAAGTTTAAGAGAGGCAATAACTTTGAAAATGAGATGCAAGAAAGAGGCTTGGATCAGAAGCCCAGGTACCTGGCATTACCACCAAGGAGCTGGGGAACTTGGTTAGTGATGTGTGCTAAGGGAAATGACAGAAAAACTGATCTAGGACATCCTGGTGAGTTCCAAATATACTTATTTTGCGATTTCTAAAGGCATTAGCATGACGATGTTTTGAAAGTAGTAAAACACATCACATCCACCAGGGGGCAGATTATACCCAAGGAAACCTGACGGATCATGTGCTCAGCAAGTCCTATTATACTCCTAATTCCCATAGCCCCATTCCCCACTTAAAAAAAAAAAAAAAAAAAAAAAAAAGGCTGCTGGAGAGATCTATTAAAGCCCAAACACATTTTAATGAGAAATCTATTCTTCAAGTCTATTTCCTGAGTATTAATTTAGATAAATACTGTTACTCTTCTCACATAGGCAGTACATAAAGGCCGCTTTCTCTTTGGGACTCACCCCTCCCCCAGTCCCCCTTATTTTTAAATACCACAGTCTTTGGCATGAAAATGCCAACCCCTTTCCGTTTTATTACACACACACACACACACTGGTCTCATTTGATTTTTCACTTTCTTCTTAAGCTGCTCTGTGTAGCAAGTGATACATTAGTCATGCTCTCATTTTTTCCACGGTAAGTAATAAACACAAGTAATTATCAGTGGCAAATATTTAGTATCTAAGTGTGGCCAACAATTAGATCTTAAAATAGATTGGGTCATCTTTCTGTTAGTCTTACTAAATTATATAATGCATGCTAAAGCCATGGACTTAAATTCTAATTTCTGAACTTTTATGAAGTCCTCTAAAAGAGCCCACACAAAGTGTGTCTAGTCACAGTCACGTTATTTTAGTGGGCACATGACTCTCAAAAGCTCTGTTGGTACACTAAGCAAGGGCTTCATGCTGACACCTGTGAGAGTTGGGATAATCCCAATTTGCTTAACTGAATACATTGACAGCCCCGTCCCCCAAGTTGTTTCCACTGCCAGTACATTATGTTCACATACATGTAATTCCCACTTGTTTGAAAATGCAAACAATCCTTGGGGCCAGTGCTGTGGCACAATGGGTTAAGCCACTGCCTGTGACTCCGGCATTCCATACTAGTGCCAGTTTGAATCTTGGTTGCCCCAGTTTCAATCTAGCTCCCTGCTAATGCACCTGGGAAAGCAGCAGAGGACAGCCCGAGTATTTGGCCCCTGCTTCCCATGTGGGAGATTCAGATGGAATTATGTGTTCCTGGCTCTGGCCTGGCTAAGCACCTCCCATTGAGGCCATTTAGGGAGTGAACCAGTGGAAGATCTCTGTGTATCCCCCCCCCCCCAACTTTACCTTTCAAATAAACAAGTAAATAAATAAATCAATATTTTAAAAGATTAGTGATTTATTTATTAATAGTTAATAAGTATTAATTAATATTTATTAATAAATAAATCATTTTATTTCTACATCAGAGTTACACAGAATGAGAGGCAGAGACAGAGAGAGTGCTTCCATCTGCTGGTTCACTCCCCAAATGGCTACAATGGCCAGGGTGGGGCCAGATTGAAACCAGAAGCTACGAGCTTTTTCCAGGTCTCTTACATGGGTGCAGGGGCCCAAGCAGTTGGGCCCATCCTCTGCTGCTTTCCCAGGCACATTAGCAGGGAGCTGGACTGGAAGTGGAGCCACTGGGACTCAAACCAGTGCCCATATGGGATGCTGGCATTGCAGGCAGTGGCTTTACCAGCTATGCCACAGTGCTGGCCCCATTAAATAAATTTTCAAGCAATAAATAAAAGTTCAAAGAATCCAAGAAGGATACCAGGTAAACATTGCCAGGAAGAAGCGCACGCCCCCAAAAGTGGTTTCCTGTGTGGTGCCTGGGGGCACCACTGTGGGGCAGCCACATCAAGGCTGTCAGGGGGTTTTAAAGGGTTGACACTGGGAGACAGCTTTGCATGGTACCCAACACACCATAACCCTTCAAAAATTGTCAGCAGCTTTTTTCCACTTGTCTTCAATCAGCCATCCCACAGGTCAGCGTGGGCACGTCTCACCCGTCCTTGGGAGTGGGGGTGCTCTCCTCTTCCCTCTCCTGGTGTCTCTAGGGGGGCCCACCCCACCCCTGGGCATACATGCACTCCCTGTGGCATCAGAGTGGGGACTGGATTAGGTGAACTGGGGAGAAACTGAGCATGCACCCCCTTGGCTCTTTCTGGTGTGCTCTTCATCGTCTGGGAGTTGGTTTCCCACAGAGACTGCAGCCACCTGTCACCTGGCTGTAGCCCTGACCAGGTGGGTCTGTCACATGCAGTGCTGGGAAGCCCAAGGAGCTGGACTCAAGGCTGAGGCAGGGCTTGCCACCTGTCTCAAGTCTCCCTTCCACCGAATGGAAATGCAAAAGGTGAGAGAGGTCACTCAGATCCTCCCCTTTCCTCTGGAGTAATTGCTTTTCTCTAAGCAGGGACTAAAAGGTGTCTAAGAGACAGCAAAGTCTTGCTCCCCACTAGCGGCCCTGTGGAGGAGCCAGGAAGGAGAAGCCTGGAAGGCTGAATGAAGGGCACCTGGACACCCAAAGAACCAAGAGGAGCGACACTCATGGCATCTGCTTTGGGTATCACTCAAGGGTGCCATCCAGCCAGGACAGGATTCCGACAGAAATTCAACAGGAGGTCGCTAGCATGCACAAGATGTTTTGGTAGACTTCACAGAAAACACACATTGTGAGAAACTATGCACGGGTTTCAATGTTTTTTTTCTTGCATCAAATTTACCTTTTAATTCCATATTTTTTCACAAGAATTTTGAAGTACTCTCATATGTGGTAAGGTCAATTTTAATTAACAAACATTAAAAGATTTTTAAAAGAAGATCTATCAGGATATATTATACAAGTTCTTTTTTTTTTTTTTAATTTTGACAGGCAAAGTGGATAGCGAGAGAGAGAAAGAGAGAAAGGTCTTCCTTTGCCATTGGTTCACCTTCCAATGGCCGCCGCAGCTGGTGCGCTGCGGCTGGCGCACCGCGCTGATCTGATGGCAGGAGCCAGGTGCTTCTCCTGGTCTCCCATGGGGTTCAGGGCCCAAGCACTTGGGCCATCCTCCACTGCACTCCCGGGCCACAGCAGAGAGCTGGCCTGGAAGAGGGGCAACCAGGATAGAACCCGGCGCCCCAACTGGGACTAGAACCTGGTGTGCCGGCGCCACAAGGCGGAGGATTAGCCTAGTGAGCCGCGGCGCCGGCCATATTATACAAGTTCTTAAGACAATTTCTAATGATAAAGGTTTTGACAGGGTGGCTTTATTCCAAAAAAAGTAAGTCTCAGCTAAAATAGGAATGCCAGCTCCTTCCTCCTCCATCGAACTAAATGTGCCCTTATACCATTCTCTTAGTAAATACATTGTTAGGCTCCTTTACAGCCAACTCAAACATAAACTTTAAGAGCCCTCAATTCTTAACATTTCTTAAATTTGGGAGATTGTATCTAGAGTAAATTTATCATACTGGAGAAAAAAGAGACATCGTTCAGGCATACAAGCATTCTGACTAGTGTTGTGGAATACGCGGGACATTTTTCAAGTGAAAGAATTACGCCGCATTTTCTTAAATGAAGAATCACGTCTACAAAGAACAGGGGCAGGCATTTGACACACGCGGCACCACTCGGGCCCCTGCACCCTGTGTTACAGCTCCGTTTCCGAATGCAGCTTCCTGCTGATGTGCACCTGGGAGGCAGCAGTGATGGCTCAAGTACTTGAATCTCTGCCACCCATGTGGGAGACCAGGCTGGTTCTGAGGCTCCTGTCTTCAGCCTGCACCACCGCAGGCTGTTGTGGGTACTTTCGGGAATGAATTAATGGGTGGGAAACCTGTCTTTCAAAGAAATAAAAATAAATATATTTTTAATTTTTTTTATTTTTTTGACAGGCAGAGTGGACAGTGAGAGAGAGAGACAGAGAGAAAGGTCTTCCTTTTTGCCGTCAGTTCACCCTCCGATGGCCGCTGAGGCCGGCGCCCTGCGCTGATCTGAAGCCAGGAGCCAGGTGCTTCTCCTGGTCTCCCATGGGGTGCAGGGCCCAAGCACTTGGGCCATCCTCCACTGCACTCCTGGGCCACAGCAGAGAGCTGGCCTGGAAGAGGGGCAACCGGGACAGAATCCGGCGCCCCGACCGGGACTAGAACCCGGTGTTCTGGCGCCACAAGGCAGAGGATTAGCCTAGTGAGCCGCGGCGCCGGCCCAAAAATAAATATTTTTTTAAAAATCCTAAAGACCAATTAAAGAAAATAAAGCTGCCTTTTTTTTTTTTTTTTTAAACAGGAGTGGAATGGAATAATGACTGACAAGAGCAAGTCAACGTGGTCCACGTGCCCTGCGAGGGGAACCCTCGTGCCTTCTGCAAGCTGTAGTTACGGATCTGTTCCCACGGAAAACTCCACAGGCAGCCTCAAAAGCTCTCCTGGGCTAAGCAGGCAGGGTGCCTGGAGCTGGCTGCAGGAGTGCTGTGGGCAGGGCCTGGGACTCCCACTCCCCCGCCAGGGTTACCTGATGAGGACACACTGGTTGTCGTGGCGCTTCCACAGGCAGCGGTAGCACTCGTTGGCAATGGCGAAGATGTGCGGTGGGAGCTCCCCCAGGTGGTGCCTGCTGTAGCGCTCCATGGTGGCGCCCTCGTACAGGCCGGCGATGGGCTGGTAGGGGTTCACGGAGGCGATGATGGAGCCGATGTAGGTCTGCAAACACACGGGTGGGACATGGGCTCGTTACATGGGCGGGGGCCTGGAGACATATGCCGTCACCACCAGGGGACCTCCTCCCTCCATGGTGCACTGCTGGCTGCCTGCCCAGTGGGCTCATCGCACCCAAGTCCACTGCTGTGCGGGCGCAGAGGGACGCAGCATCTGGCTTCCCACCATCTGCCTGCTCTGTGTCTTTCTGGTGTAAACTCGTGCCACTTTGTACAAATGAATGGAGCGGAGACTGAAGAGAAGCAGCCCAGGCCCAAATCCCTGTTCCCCAGTAGCCTTCCTATCCCGATGCCTTCCTCCTAAGAAGAGCTGTCCAATACGGTCTCCCTCCTCCTCCACTGGCTGTTAGCAGCAGCAATGTTAAAGTCACCGGAAAAGCAGAAAACAGATTGCAGGTAACTAGGGGCTGGGAAAGGGGGCAGAGTTTTGCTGAATGGACACAGAGTTTTCAAACGTTTGGGGGTGGGAAGGGTCCCGGTGGGGTTAGTAGCTGTCATGCACTGCCCTGTGAATGTACTTCATGTCACTGAACTGGACACTTGAACAGAGTCAGCATGGCCAGGTTTATGCGCTGCACAGTTAGCCACAGCTTTTCAAAGGATCCAAGACTGTTTTTTGGAAATGCTTGGTATCTTTTCTTTAGTTGCAACGCCTCATGAAGTAACACATAATCTATCCGGACCTCAGATAACTGACAGGCTTACCCTTCTGACATAACCTCCAGGACAGAAATTAAGCAAACACCTTCAGAGAATCCAGAGGCTCCTCTTACTTAGGCAGCAGATTCCTGGCCACAGTGTTAACAAAGCTTGAAGCTTTGTGCTTAAGGCCCCTGCCATAGGAACAGAGCTGTTCACTGGCTATGTGGTTTCAGGCACAGACACAAGTAAATTGCATGCAGAGGAAAGCAGCATCCTGCGACCACCGCCCGCTGCGCCCTTCATGGAGTGCAGGCATGGGTCATGGGTGCCAAGGGCACTGGGTGTCAAGAGCAATTTCTGTCCCCTCCTGCATTCGTGTGTTGCCGCTCTGACCCCATTTACCCTGAATGTGACTCCATTTGGAGACAGGGTCTTTGAGCGGATAACTAAGTCAAAATGAGGCCAAGAAAGGGGCCTGGATCCATTCTGATGACCGGTGTCCTTAAAGGACAAGAAAATGTAGACATGAAAAAGTCACGAGGACACACACGTGCAGAGCGAGGGCCACACGCCGCACAGGGACAAGGCAGTCGCTCAGAAGCCGAGGAGGAAACCAAGCCGACACTCTGATCTTGGGCTCCGGTTCTCCAGTGCTCTGGGAGAATCAGTGTCTGATGTTTAACCCTCCTCATCCGTGTACTCCGTGATACAGCCCTAGCACGTGAATCCACGGGCCTGAACCCTTTCCCCCTCTCAGGGACGCGGAAAGTCTGTAGGTTTACTGCACCTGGTGCTTGGTTTTTATTTTTTTCAAGTAAGGAAACTGAGGCGTGGAGGGGAGGCTGCAAACAGCACCTCATATTCAATCAGTGGCAGAGATGAGATTTCCACCCAGGCAATCTAATTCTAGAGGCATCTCCTACCACACCCATTGCTAAGGTGCAGCAATTCAACCAAGGGGGAAAAAAACTAGACACAAGGTCCAAACATCCTGCGAGCATCTGCCCCATATTACAGCAATTTGTAGTCATTTATATTCATGGTGACTGCCAGGAACATCACGCACCGCTTTTCTAATGTAAGGAAGTCTATGTTTTGGAGATAATTTGAACCAAAAAAAGTCACAAACATAAGAGATATCACAATAGAAATTCTAGTCCTAAGAATATATCAAAGGGAATTGAAAGCGGATACTCAAATGCTTGTGCATGCACGTTCAGAGCAGCCAAAAGGTAGAACACACTGATTGCCCATCATCAGGCCAATGGAGTGACAGGACGTGGCACACCCACAGGATGGACTCATCAGCCACACGATGGAACGAAGCACTGACATGTGAAGCCACCATGTGGATGAGAACGTCACATGAAGTTCAAGAATCCAGATGCAGAAGTTTACACATCCAGACACAGAGACACCGGTGGTTGCTAAGGGCAGGGACAGGCAGGAAGGGGTGGGGGAGTGATGGCCTAATACATGCAGAGTCATGCAGAGTCATGCAGTCTCCATTTGGAAAGATGAAGATCTTTTGGAACAACATAGGTGTTCGTTGTACGATACTGGGAATGTACTACCCACCATTAGGTTGTACACTTTAAAGGGGTGAATATTTAAAAAAAAAATGTTTATTTGATGGGGCCAGCACTGTGGCACAGTAGGTTAATCCTCCGCCTGTGGCGCGGGCAACCCATATAGGCTCTGGTTCTAGTCCCAGCTGCCCCTCCTCCAGTCTAGCTCTCTGCTATGGTCTGGGAAAGCAGCAGAAGATGGCTCAAGTCCTTGGGCCTCTGCACCCACGTGGGAGGAAGCTCCTGGCTCCTGGCTTTGGATCAGTGCAGCTCTGGTCCTTGCGGCCATTAGGGGAGTGAACCTGCGGACGGAAGACCTTTCTCTCTGTCTCTCCCTCTCACTGTTTGTAACTCTACCTCTTAAATAAATAAATAAATACAATCTTAAAAAAAAAAAAAAAGAGATACTTAAGTCATTATATGAAAAATAAAATGTTTCCAGTTGACAATGAGGTGGCCAGGCAGTTACAGGCCACACACACAACCCAGGCATCAAGGTCCAGGTGGCACCGACCCCACAGACAGCAGCACTTCTTCAGGGGACAGGAAGCTGGGGACTTGCAGCAGATGTCCCACAGGAACGCTGCCTGTGGGATCTGCAAATACGGGGGCCCCCCTCCCAGGGGGTCACACAAGCAGGACCTCAGAGGCAGCATCCCAAGGCTTCTCCCAGCTGAGTCGGCTGGTGTCACCGCACCTGTGACCTGAAGCCCCCCAGTCTTGCTGGCTGAGAAAAACAACTGGAGCCCATCTGAAGACTGTTCTGTTACTGAGTCACCCCACCCTTTTCACTGAGAAACTAAACGCTTTCACCAACGGCCTCAAGAAGCACAGTTTGAGGATGAAAACCAAAACCAGCAAAGCTGGTTTAGTCAAAGGGAGACGTTACTCATGGCCAACAACCACAGCTCTGGAGGTTCTGTGCTTTCCCTAAAATCACACTGAACTTCAGGTCTGGCTCTTAGAACCAGGGGGTGACATGCACTCCCCACTTGTCAATCAGATTAGGGAGTTACCACGCAGAAGACATGGTCCTCCGGTGTTGTATGTTCCAAAGAAGCGAGAAGTCTCATGCAAATATTGCTCATGACTGATTCTTACTGCTGTGTGAAAGAAAACCTGGAGTTTTCCCATTTTGATGGAAAACTTCAAAGGGTACAACATATGCCCTTGTGGTACTAAGTCCATGAAGCTGAGGAGTTTTGGTCTTATTCATGCTTTCAGCCCATACAGTCAATGCCTGTAGCACAAGAGACAGATGCAATCCCCCCATCTACTCTAAAGCCAGCCCAGCTCCTGAGCATGCACGTTCTGCCATCTGCTCCCAAGGCTCCTTCTCCACTCTGCATGTACTGGAGTACAAGGCCACAGGCTGCTCCTCTGGGGCCTGCTGTGTTGGAAAGATGGCTGAACGGACTCAAAACTAGACAAATGACAGTTTTGTCGTAGACTTATGTCACCAGAAGATACCAAGCCAGAATTTTACTTCATTTTGGACACCACAATCGGGGCCGGCACTGGGGTGCAGTGGGTTAACGCCCTGGCTTAAAGCGCCGGCATCCCATACAGGTACCCGTTCGAGTCCTGGCTGCTCCACTTCTGATCCAGCTCTCTGCTATGGCCTGGGAAAGCAGTGGAAGATGGCCCAAGTCCTTGGGCCCCTGCACCCAAGTGGGAGACCCAGAAGAAGCTCCTGGCTCCTGGCTTTGGATCAGCGCAGCTCAGGCCATTGCGGCCATCTGTGGAGTGAACCATCGGATGGAATTCCTCTCTCTCTGCCTCTCCTCTCTCTGTGTAACTCTGACTTTCAAATAAATCTTTTTAAAAAATCAAATCCCAAAGTTCTTGGTAATGTAACATGCTTAAAAACTTCATTTTTTTAAAAGATGAGAGACAGAGTTCCCATGTGTTGGTTCACCATCCAAATGCCTGCAATGGCCAGGGCTGGGCCAGGCCAAAGTCAGAAGCTGGGAACTCGATCTAGGTCTCTGATGTGGGTGGCAATGGCCTAAGTCCTTAGTTATCACCTGCTGCGTCCCAGGGTGCATTCTAGCAGGAAGCTGGGATTGAGAACAGAGCCTGGGACTTGAAGCCAGGTACTCCAATATGGGATGCAAGCGGCCCAATTAGTGGTTTAACTGCTAGTCAAATACCTCTCCCCAAAGTTTTCACTTTTTAGGTAAGTTAAAAATAAACTCAGGAGCCCCTTAGAAGCTGCCTGTACTGAAGTGCATGACAATTCTTCATGTTTCACAATCCACTTTTCTAGCTTTAAGTCAGACCACCCACGAGTTCAATTCTCCCATCCCAAAAATGCTCAGGACACTTCTCCATGGGCAAAGAGAGATCACTTAAATATCAAATAAACAGCTACACCTGATTTTTAAGGCTTAATGGTTTATGGCTATATTCCAACATGACTTTTTCTAAGAAGGTAGGAGCTAGTATTATGATCCTTTCTGTTTTGTGGTTAGGAGTTCCAACATAGATTTAAAATATTCTAAGTATAGAGTTTAGAACAGATAGAATATAAGGGTTCTTCAAAAGGTTGTGGGAACTGGAATTAAAGGGCCAGTGCTGTGGCACAGTAGGTTAAGCCTCCACCTGAGGCACAAGCATTCCATGTGGGTGTCAGTTCATGTTCCCGCTGCTCCTCTTCTGATCCAGCTCTGTGCTTATGGCCTGGGAAAGCAGGGGAGGATGGACCAAGTGTTTGGGGCCCTGTACCCATGTGGGAGACCCAGAAGCTCCTGGCTCCTGGCTTTCGATTGGCCCAACTCTGGCTGTTGAGGCCATTTGGGGAGTGAACCAGTGGAAGAACTTTCTCTCTGTCTCTCCCTCTCTGTAACTCAGTCTCTCAAATAAAATAAATAATCTTAAAAAAAAAAAGTTAAAACACAAATTTTGGTGCAACTTATTTGAAATCCATGCATCCTAGGATTCTTCTACAAGTTTCTGGAAAGTTTGTATACTATTGAAAAATTTCAAAATATTTGAACCAAAATAATCTTATATTTGAATCCCATTTTCCATGAATTTTTGAGCTAACACATACATTCATAACACATCCCAAATTTGCTCTTCTTAAGGATTTCCTTAAATCTTGTTCTCCAAGCACTTTGTTTTTCTCTCTTGTACATTTCCAGAATCAAGTGGTTTTTCAAGCTTCTTATGGAGTGTATAAAAAATATTAAGTACACAGAGGACAAAAGGTAGAAGCAACTCAAGTGTCCATTGATTCGTGAAGGGATACACAAAATATGTTATTATCCATATAACGGAGTTATTTAATCTTAAAAAGAAAGGAGTTTTGAGCACATATTACAATATGGAATGAGTCCTGAAGACATAAGGACACATCCTGTACAATTCCACTTGTATGATCTAGAACAGTCCTGTCCATGGAGAGAAAGTAGAATAATGGCTGGTAGAGGCTGGGAGTGGGGAAGAGGGAGCTGTTTAATCGGAAGGGTAGAGTTTTTAAGATTTTTTTTATTTGAAAGGCACAGTTATAGGGAGGGAGACCCACAGAGAGAGGTCTTCCATCCGCTGGTTCACTCCCAAAATGGCTGCAACGGCTAGGATTGGACCAGGCTGAAGCCAGGAGCTTCATCCTGGTCTCCCACATACTGCAGCGGCCCAAGGACTTGGGTCATTCTCTGCTGCTTTCCCAGGTACATCAGCAGGAAGCTGGATTAGAAGTGGAGCAGCCAAGATTTGAACTGGCACTGGGATGCTGGCACTGCAGGCGACAGCTTAACCCACTGAGCCACAGCACTGGCCCCGACAGGTAAAGTTTAAATTGTGCAGGATGAAAAGATTTCTGGAGATTGATGAACAACAATGTGAATACCCTTAATGCTACCAAACTGTATACCTGAAAACACCTGGATGGTAAATTTCATTTTATGTACATTTTCTCACAATTTTTAAAATTTTGATTAAGAAAGTTATACTGTTATACTGAGAATTTGGGGGTTGGATAGAGAGAAATGGACAAAACAACATAGAGAACAGGGAAAATGAAGAGAAGAATTATGTTTTACTACTTTAATAAAAAGTTTTAGAGTATGTCCCTTCAAAGTTTAACTCAAACGAGAATTGTCTAGTGACAAATTGTAGCTCATTTAGTAAGGGAGAGAACAGAAGGCGTTTAGATTTTGATGGAGGAAATATCTCATTAGAGCCAGAATAATGAATAAATACATGATGGCATGAATAATGGTAAATTCAACAAACAGACTCTCTCATACCAATAGGAACATCCAACAACCAGGGTTAATTTGAGGTGAGACTCAATAATATGAAATCTATTCCTAAAAAAAAAAAAAAAATTAAAGAATATGGAAAATGTATGTCTGGCTTGTATAAAGAATCTTACTTTTAGGGGCCGGCACTGTGGCGTAGCAGGTTAAGCCTGCAGCTTCAAGACCCAGCTGTTCCACTTCTGATCCAGCTCTCTACTGTGGCCTGGGAAAGTAGTAGAAGATGCCTCAAGTCCTTGGGCCCCTGCACCCACATGGGAGACCAGGAAGAAACTCCTAGCTCTTGGCTATTGCAGCCAACTGGGGAGTGAACCAATGGATGGAAGGCCTCTCTCTTTCAAATAAATAAATAATTTTTTTTTTCAAAAAGAAGCTCTTTTCAACATTTTTAAGCTTTGCCTCATTAATAATAAAAATGTCTCCTTCCAGGACCTGCACTCTGTACTGGGGTAAATGCAGCTCTTAAACATCATTGCACAAGTTGCACTATTTCACTGACGACTTGAGTCACTACTTAAAAGACTCCTAAGCTTTCAGAAATGTCTTACCTGTCACAGGATTCTGAATAACAATTAGGCCTACGTGCTTCCAACTTAACGCTGACAGTTCATGGTGCCATGGCCAACAGGGCTGGGAGCATATCCTCAAGCGCCCTCATTTGCTCCTACCTAATCCTGTGAAGTGGGTAGGTTAAGGTCACCACTCCCACCTTTTCTGACGGATGACAGAATAGGCAAAGGGGTGGTAAAATGCTATCCCTACTGTTGCGAAGGGAGAGCGAGCTTGAGAACCCAGGTTTCCCAACTGCGTGCTGCTCAGTCACTGATCCTCTGTGACTGCCTTCACCACTCCCCCACGTTCAGAACCCTGTCTGGCCCAGTGTCTCCATGTCTGGCACACTCTGCTTTTGAGTTACGTCTAGAAACCATTCTCTTTCCCTCTCTGAGTGCTGCCCTGGTCTGTTGAGAACCTCACCTCGCTTTGACTCAATTTCCACAGAGTCTCCTCCTTTTCCCATGATGTCTCCCCTGGCCTTGTTCCCTCAATCCAATCTCCAAAACGGTAACAGAAGAGCTGAAGGTCTGTTGGACTGCAGTCATGCCATGGTGGTCCCGTAAGATGACATCTCCTGGTGGCATCACAGTCAACTAAGTGCAATGCACTGATGAAGCCACCTACGGCTGCATTCTGCAGAACACGTCCTCATGGTTAAGTGACACATGGTGGTATCCTCACCACAGGTTCCCCACCAAAGGGGCAGGAGGTCTCAGGCCACTGCTGGGTTAGGACTGGTATTTCCCCCATATATGTGCCAAATGGCACCTCTGCATCTGCTCAGAGGTGTAAGGGAGAATGGCAACCGTGTTAATAGTTCCCAGTAGTTCATTCAAAGAAAGAGAAAATCCGTGAAATTCCAGAGATTTGTCAGCAAAAATAATGACAGTTAAACACATCTTTTCCCCAGAACCTTAAGTACCTTTCTCTTCACTGTGCTTAGACGATTCTGTCACTAGAAGGTAGGCTGTCTGTCTAAGAGGTTTGCTGAATAACCAGGAAAGCTGTTCATTGGAATAATATAGTGGAATCCAAGTCAAGATGGCAGCTGGGGGGTGGCGGGGGAAGAACAGCTTAGCTGTGAGGTATCAAGTGACGCGAGGATCAAGTGTCCTCAGAAATCCCAAGAGCTGTGAGACAACATCTGTCGCATGCCTCTATCATTCCTCACTTATAAAATGGTATTATTACTGCTCTAAAAATGGCCACGATGACTCCACACAGTCTAAAGACTATGGACACATGCCACTCTCAGACACGGGGCGGGGCCAGGTACAGGTCCCCTCACAGTGGAATCCACATGCTGTGAAGAATAAATAGCCCGGTCATTTTAACGGCTGTTCAGAAATAGAAATTGCATTCTATTTTAAGGCACAGAGCACTTTTTTTCTAGTCAGAAAAGTTCCACATCACTCACCAACAAGTACACTTTCTTGCCCACATTAATAATTTGGAACAGCTGCAGCACAAATTGCTTTAAAATGTTGGGAGAAACTCCCGGCATGTCTTCACCCTAAATTCACCAATTCCAGGTTTTCAAAAAGGCAGGGATAATTTGATTGCACTGTGTACATGGAACATCATGACATTATGCTGTATACCTTAAGTTCAGACAATAAAATTCTTTTTAAAATCAAGTATAAAACAGAAAAGGGAAAGTGATCAAGTGACCTCAAATACTTACAGAGTATGCTTACAGATACGGAAGGAGACAAATCTCAACCCAGGAATAACTAAGTCAAAACAGCGTTGTCACAAGATGCAAGATCCTAGCCTCAGAGCTACCTTCCTTGAAACACCTCTCACCCCCTTGGGGCCCAAGACGCTGTCAGTAATAATGCGGCATCCTCTGTTGCCTCACACGACGGCCAGATGGAAGTAGTACACAAATCAGAGTTCATCACTGTTCCTATGGCTAACAAAAATCAAACGACAAGTGCTTCACCTGACAGCAAAGCTGGATGAAGAAGATCACGTCATCTGAAATACACGAGGGACATTAGTCATTTAAAGTCAGTGCCATGGGGCCGGCGTTGTGGCACCACAGGTAAAGCCACTGCCTGTGACGCCAGCATCCCATATGGGCACCGGTTCGTGTCCCAGTGACTTCACTTCTGATCCAGCTTCCTACTAATGGCCTGGGAAACGTGGTAGAAGATGGCCCAAGTGTTTGGGCCTCTAACACTGATGTGGGAGACCTGGATGAAGCTCCTGGCTCCCACCTGGCCCACCTCTGGCCATTGCAGCCATCTGGGGAATGACCCAGCAAAAGTTCTCTGTTTCTCCCTCTCTCTCTGTAACTTTTTCATGTACATAAATCTTTAATAAATAAATAAACAGTCAGTACCATGGCATACTTTCCTAAAGAGAGGAATTGTTCTGAAGTCGGAGTTGTTATCCAGATTTATTTCCCAAACACTGTTCCTCTCTCTCCTTCTGTCTCAGTCATCTCAGCTACATGGGCTACGACTTCCTTCCTACGGGAGGCAACTTCAGCTTTCAGACCCCTGTATTCAACGGTCCCTTGGGCATCTTCCTTGGATGCTTTATAGATGGCTCAGGGTCAACATGACAAGCCTAATCTCCCTATAACACCTGTTTCTTCTCACACAGTCACATCCTGACAAGTGGCAGCAGTCTACGCAGCTGGGTAATCCAATCATCCTATGGAAATTTAGCCTACTTGTCCCCAAAACACAGTTAAACAATTCTACCTCTTAGAATCTTTACTCCAGCTCCCCTGATTGGTAACTATCTAGTTACTGGCCACCTCTCCTCCCAACCCCCAGCCTATGGCTACAAGTTGTTGTCCCCTACAGCTTTCACAAGCCAATTCGGGCCCTTGCTCACCTGCTCTTGATGGCCCTGACAGCCAGCAGCATGCAACATTCACTCCAATGTCTCCAATGTACCACATCCAATAAATCTAAATCGGTCACGTTATTTTGTATCTCTACACTGGGTGATCTCCTGCTAGGAGACCAAATTCCCCAACAAATGCTCAAACCTTAGTGCAACTAATAACTTAGTGGGAATTATTTTTCTGACCCTCTCCTCACCTCTTTTTTTTTTTTTTTTTTAAGATTTATTTATTTGAAAGGCAGCAGCAGAGAGAGGGAGAGGCCTTCCATGTGCTGATTCACTCCCCAGATGGCCTCAATGGCTGGAGCTGCGCTGATCTGAAGCCAGGAGCTAAGAGCTTCTTCTGAGTCTCCCTCACAAGTGCAGGAGCCCAAGGACTTGGGCCATCTTCAATGCTTTCCTAGGCCGTAGCAGAGAACTGCATTGGAAGTGGAGCAGCCGGGACTCAAAACAGCACCTATATGGGATGCTGGCTCTGAAGGAGGCAGCTGTACCCGCTATGCCATGGTGCTGGCCCCTCACCTCATTTTGATGCTCATTCTTTGTGCTCCAGGTAAATAATTTTATCACTCATTGTTGTGCTGCACTGCTAACAATGGTTTGCTTGTTGTCTATCTTCACCAATCAATGAAGTATCTTTCATTTGTTCACTCTTTCAACAAACAATGACTGTGATAAAGTAACTCTGCATCCTTGAAGTGCACAGCTAACTCAACAAGATACTTCGGGTGCATGTAGTCTGACCACTAATCCGCCAAAGAAATTCATGTTCTGTGTTCTACTGCTCTATGCCCATTGTCTTTTGCATAACAAAGCTATTTGCCGGGGCCAGCGCTGTGGTGTAACAGGTAAGGCTGCCGCCTACAGCGCCGGCATCCGATATGGGCGCCAGTTCGAGACCCGGCTGCTCCACTTCCAATCCAGCTCTCTTCTATGGCCTGGGAAAGCATTGGAAGATGGCCCAAGTCCTTGGGCCCCTGCACCTGTGTGGGAGACCAGGAGGAAGCGCCAAGCTCCTGGCTCCAGACCAGCGCAGCTTCAGCCGTTTTGGCCAAGTGAGGAGTGAACCAGCAGATGGAGGACCTACCTCTCTCTCTCTCTCGCTCTCTCTCTCTCTTTGCCTCTCCTTCTCTCTGTGTGTAACTCTGACTTTCAGGAAAATAAATAAATCTCTAAAAACAAAACAAAATTGCTTGCCACAGTCCAATGAAACACATTTTTAAACAATTTTGAAAAATGCCAAACATTCAAGTTTGCTGCAAAGAAAACTAGATCACAACAGATAACTCCTCCAGTTGAATTTCTGATTCAAATTCTCTCCTTGTTGAAAGTAACTGGAGCCAATGGAGAGTCAGGAAAGAAAAATCATAAAAACAAAGCTCCTAACTGCCACTCTCATGTGCTGATGTGGAAGTGGTCACTCAAGAGCATGAACAGTTGGTAAAGTTTTAAAAATACATATAGTCAGACAGATGGTTACAATCATCTTTTGGCAACACGAGTCTTGATTTCTTCCTTTTTTTAAAAAAAAGCCAACAAACAAGGAACCTCTGACAATCCACACTGTACTCAGCTGTTCCCAACCAGGGTCACATGCCAAGACTGTGCTACCCATCCGGACTTCAGGCCATCCCAAATCCATGAGAGACAGGCACTGTTACTTGACACTGGCCTTGGAAAGAGAGGGAAATGAAAGAAAGAAAAAGAAACAAGCCTCCTCTGGGAAACCTCACGTCAAGAAACTGAAACACAGACTTCAACTGGCCTGTCCCCAAACAGGACCCACACAGCAGGGGCTGCCCGGGCACCACACTGCAGGTGGCTATGCCCTCCTGCAGGTGAACTCAGGCTCAGGGCCTCTGGCCATCACTAGCTCCTTCTCTGGCTGGGGCTTGCTAAACAGAAGCCGGCTTCGAAGTTAATTCAGGAACAACAGCAAACACATTTACAGATTGGGGCTGGAATGTCACCCAACCAGAGGAGGCTATTTTTGAAGAGCCTAAAAATGTTAGCTGTGAAGCATCTTCTGTACTTTCTGAAGCGTGTATCTTTAGACACAACCTCTTTGCTTAAAATGAGCTTGTTTGATTCTGATCCCTTTACTGCTTGTTCCGCAAGACCAACAAATTAGCCCTGGGGCTGGGTGGACATGGGAGGGCTTCCTCTGGAGCCAGCCTCCACGCCACAATTGCAGGCGAGCTCTGAATTTGCTGCGCCTCTCCCATCATGTGGTCTGCGGCCATTCCTGGAGGCTGGGAAAGGAGTCTCCTCCGTGCAGCTGACCCAGAGCCTGACAAAACCCCTACGGTGGAGTGGATGGGCTTCTCTTCAATTCAGCACAGAACTAAACCGCCACACCCCGGAGTTCAGCAGTCCTAGAGGCAGGCATGCAGCTTAACCCCCAGCCACTAAGCCCAGTGCTGGTGAGAGCCGCTGAGGTTTCTGCTGTGCTGGGGGTTTAAAACAATCTGAGCTGATGCAGGCCTGGGAGCACAGCCAGACAGGCATCCCAAACTCTATACATCTTCCCACTTCGCTCAAGGAGCTACCAGGTGTGTCAGTGAGGGGTCTTGACGAACCTCCCTCCCTCACCTGTCTCCCATGCTCTTATTTGTTTCCTCCCTCATTGCCTTCTTCCCCACTCTAAAACCTTCAGGTCGGTGCTGTGGCTCACTTGGTTAATCCTCCGCCTGCGGCATCGGCATCTCATATGGGTGCCAAGTTCTAGTCCCGGTTGCTCCTCTTCCAGGCCAGCTCTCTGCTGTGGCCCGGGAGGGCAGTGGAGGATGGCCCAAGTGTTTGGGCTCCTGCACCCACATGGGAGACCAGGAAGAAGCACCTGGCTCCTGGCTCCGGATCAGCGCAGGGCTGGCCGTAGTGGCCATTTGGAGAATGAACCAACGGAGGGAAGACCTTTCTCTCTGTCTCTCTCACTGTCTATGACTCTACCTGTCAAATAAAAAAAACAAAAAACCTTCATGTCATCACCACTAACTTCTGGCAAGTTCCCTCCCCGCCCCCTAGCACTTCCTAGGAACTGTTCCAATATTTCTCTCTTCACAGAGATTCAGCCATGGCACTGCTGATCCTGGGCTGGGCAATTCTTTCCTGGGGGACTGTCCTGAGCACCAGGTGGTGTTGTGCAGCAGCCCTGGCCTCTGCTCACTGGACATTATGAGTCCCCTGCCCCTAACTAACTAAGACAACCTCCTGCTATTGCCAATTGTCACCTGGGGGCAGAGCCATCTTGACTGAGAACAAATGCTGGAGGATTTCCTAAGCCCGACCTGCCCATTCGTTCTGAACGTGCTTTCCCAAACACTTCTGCCATAAGCCATTTAGCAAGGGCTGACAGCAAACTCACTCTCATCTCTCTGTCTTCCTGTGCAGTGCCCAGCAGCTTTTCCTTCTAACTCTTATCCCTCCTCTGCAGGGTCATTCTCGACACCCCCTCCACAGCCAACTCAGGTTTCCTGACCCACCTATAGGTTCCTCCTCTCTATCTCTTATCTCTTGGCACCACAACATGCCCGCACTTCCTCGTCTTTAGAAGCTTGCAGGTGAGGCTACTCGAGGTGTCCTTCCCCACCCCCATCTGCTGCAGCGGGAAGAACACAGCCAACGGGTTTAGGACAGAAGCCTGAGTTTCTAGTTGGGAGCTGGGAGCTGGGATGCTGAGTAGGGCTGTAGTCTGGGAAGCCAGCAGAGGGTGGCGAAAGTTCAGACATCAAGAGCCTGGAGCTCCAAGAAGGCAATCCAGCAGCAGGGCCTCACACAGGCAATTACGGAGAGAGGAATACAGGCCTAATCAGGGTATTGGACTCAAACAGGACCAGCAGCTAGGCTAGAGCCATACAGACCCAGAGACACTGCCATAAAGCCTGCACTTCTGCCCCTCGAGGGCGTGCATGGGGCAGGGATTCAGCCACAGAACAGGCAACGGGCCCAAGGAGTGAAACCCAAACTGAGCCATCCCCACACAAGCTGGAGCTCTACAAGAAACTCCCAGTGGTTCAAGGCTCCATGCAGTGAGCTGGCCTTGATTTTTTTTCCCTATGAGTTTTCCCCACGGCCAAAGTGCAAGCCTCCAGGCTCAAGAAGATGCTGTAAACCACTTCCAAACGCCCCTCAATATGGCATCAAGTTCAAACGCAGAAGCTTTTGAATAAGTGTGTGTGAGGGTCTGAGATGAACAAGGTGGACAGAAAGATGAAAAGGGCTGAAGTTTCTAACGTTTTCACATGTTTGGAAGCAGCCTGCCCTGCCAGGTAAGGAGACTGTGAAGACTTGAAAAAGCATACATTAAAAACCTGACACTGTGGCACAGTGAGTAAAGTTGCCAAATGTGGTGCCAGTTCAAGTCCCAGCTGCTCCACTTCTGATCTAGCTCCCTGCTGGTGCATCTGGGAAAGCAGTGGAGGATGGCCCAGGTCAGATGTGGGAGGCCCTTGCACCCATGTGGGAGGCCCAGGGCCTGGCTCCTGGCTTTGGCCTGGCCCAGCCCTGGCCATTTGTGGAGTGAACCAGTGGATGGAAGACCTCCCTGTCTCTTCTCTCTCTCTCAGACTCTGCCTTTCAAATAAATAGATCTTAAACAAACAAACAACCTGACAGCCTAAATTGTTCATTTAGTGCCACAGGAGATTAGTGAAGAAAAGGGGGGCTCAACTTTGATTTGGCTATTCTAAGGGTCCTTTTTCTTGCTTTCTACCCATTTCAGTGGAAGATGCCAAAGGCCAGGGGGAAGAACAGTTTAACAGATTCTAATAAAGTCCCCAGGTCAAGAGTGGCCCCTGGGAGTAAAAGCCAAGAGCCCTCAGCAGAGGCCTATAGACAATGCTGCCTAGAGACCAGTCCTGTGGCCACTCAGGGCAGAAAACAATCAAAAGGAACAAATAAAGGAGTGGTCCAGGCTCTAGCAGCGGCTGAGGGTGGAGTGGTGGTGATGGTGGGGGAGGGGACAAATGCCTGGATTCCCAATGATGTGACTCAAAGGAGGGCACTAAAGAAGGAACAGCAATGGCTCCTACCCAAAATACCCACAGTTGTCCCCAGAACCTGGGATGGGATGAAGGCACATGGCAGAGAGCTTCTGCAGAGGAGACGCGGACATGAGCCAGGGGAGCCCCATCTAATCACGAGTCCCTAAAAGCTGAAAAGGAGGAGAAAAGACCTGAAGCCACAAGAGGGACTTGATCCACAGCAACCTGCTTCAAAGACGAAGGGAGGGGGTCACAAACCATGGAACCAGGGAATGCGGGTGGTCTCCGGACGCTGGGATCAGCCCTCAGCTGACAGCCGGCAAGCAGCAAGGACCTCCGCGCTACAGCTGAACAGTGCCACGTAAGCACGCTAGACTCCAGGGAGGGAGGCAGGCTGCCCCACGGACACCTGGTTCTTGGCACTGTGAGAACCTGTCAGACTTCTGCCCTACAAAACAGTGGGAAACTGAACTTGTTGTGAGCTGGTACAGTTAAGGGACTTGGTGACACCAGAAACAGAAAACGAACACAACACCTCTGGTACTCTACAAGTGTCTGTTTGTTTTCCGCACACACACACAGGCATCGCTCAGAGCTGCTGCACGAGGCAGCCAACACCACAGCGGTTCTGACAGTGGCCTGTTGGGTACGAGCAGAGACTGAAAGGTACGGGCCTCCCCAGAAAACAGCTTCCGTGATAATAAGAAAATCATGGTGGCCGCTTTAGAGATGATCACACAATAACACAAGTCTCAAAAGGAAAGCGCAGAAAGGCTTAATTAACTCAATTGAACTGCCAATCGAATGCACAAGAGTTCTGTTTTTCCTTCAAAGGGGAGAGAAAAAGGCCTTCATTCCAGGAAACAAGACCGAGATCCTATTCACAGGATTTATTGGGCAATTTAGCTATCAGGTTTAACATCATTACCATGAAAAGAGGAAAAGAAAAAAATGTTTGCAGGGGCTCTGCACAGTTTTATCCTTCTAATTTACTTACTTTTTTATTGTCTATTGAAAATGTGTAGTAACGACTTGTGTTTCTGCTTTAAAGACAGCAAAGTATGAGTTCAAAAATACTGACCTACAAGAGTCATACACCAATAAAAAATTCCAAGTTCCAGCTTCAGGTTTCATTATCAACTTCTGGCTATCTGGAACATGTACGGCATTTATTTTACAAACATTTATTGCACAACTACCAGGCGCCTGGCAGTGTCCTTGGTTCGAAGAAGACAAAATAAAAACTTGACAAACCCAGGGAGGAAAAGCGCTAGGTGAACAGCAGTTACAGGAGGGTGCCGGGGACTTCACGAGGCAAGTGCGGGCATGAGGCAGTGGTGATAACAGACACCTACACAAGGAGGCAGACACCTCTCCGGTTGTGCACAAGAAGAGCTGTGCTATGGGAAACGAAAGGGTAACGTTCATGGTGCTGGTACATGCAAAACACAGAACTTGCAGCACTTTTTGCACAGACACATGCACGCATTACCTTTTCTGACTCACATGTGGAAAGCATTCTAATCCAAAGACTTAGGGGGAGCAAGCTCAGCACATCAGAAGGCTACAACATGCTTGAATTTCCCTAGACAGGGCTCTCTGCAAACATTTGGCAAACATTAGCTCAATCTGGCAAAAATGACACTTTCACAAGGAAAAAATAAGGCAAATAAACAATTTTTTTAGGCTGAGAAAAATTAAACATGAAATCCACAGATATCTAATTTCTCATCTTTCTCTATACTTTTCTTCCCCAGTCTAAGAGTAGACGAACCGGAAAGAAGAAAGCCTGAACCTGGTGTCAGTTGCAGGAAACAAGACCAAGATTCTACTCCCAAGATTTATCGGGCAATTAGTACCTTTAAAGGCTGCTATTAGTCACCAGAATCACAGAAATATTGGCTAGTTAAATCTAACTCCTGGGGCTGGGGCTGGGGCTGCGGCTGGGGCTGCGGCGTAGCAGGCGAAAGCCTCTGCCTCTGTTGCCAGCATTCCATATGGAGGCCAGTTTGAGTCCCAGCTGCTCCGCTTTACGTCCAGCTCTCTGTTTTGCCTGGGAAAGCAGTAGAAGATGGCCCTGCACCCACGTGGGAGACCCAGAAGAAGCTCCTGGCTCCTGTACCTGGTTTCAGATCAGCCCAGCTCGGGTCGTTGCAGCCATTAGGGGAGTGAACCAGCCAATGGAAGACCTCTCTGTCTGTAACTCTACTTCTCAAAATAAATAAATAAAACATTAAAAAAAAAATCTAACTCCTATAGAACAAAAATTACTAAAAGATCACGAGTTTTTAACAGTATTAGAATTTTGGCTATTTCTTAAAATCTATTTGAATTTGAACTTGACATGAAAGATAAAGATGTATAAGTAGTTTCCTATGGAGACTCTTTGAACAGGAAGGTGGACAAGAAACAAAATACACAAATCAATCTTGACAGCTAATGTCATATCTGCACAAAGGATTTTTAAATATTACTTTATAATATGAACATAGATTTCATAAAAGTTGAGCAAAAAATCTGCATGACTGCTTTATATGGCCATTTCTCCACTCAAAGTAGCAAACAGGAATATCACAACTTAGAAATATGGATGTCCAAGGGGCTGGCATTGTGGCACAGCAGGTTACGCCACCATGTGTGATGCTGGCATGAAGGAGTGCTGGTCTGAGTTCCAGCTGCTCCACTTCTGATCCAGTTTCCTGTTAATGTGCCTGGAAGGCAGCAGAAGATGGTCAAGCACTTAGAGCCTCACCACCCACGTGGGAAACCAGGACAGAGTTCCTAACTCCTGGCTCTGAACTGGCCCAGAGCTAGCTATTGCTGCCATTTGGAGGGTGAACCAGGGAATGGAAGATCTACTTTTCTGTCACTACCTCCCCTCCGCCTTTGGAATAAATAAATGAACCTTAAAAAAGAAAAGAAAGATGGGATCTCCTCAAATATTCTTCCAGGATGGGCAACAGAGCCAGAAAAATAAAAGTAAAAATCCACTGAAAGAGGAAAATCGAGAAAGAGTGAAAGAAGCTAAGCACTTGCATTCACTCTGCAAGTCCAGGCTTCCCCGAGCCCTTCACTGAGGAAGTCAAGAAACTCTGGTAACTTCTTCCTGTCCGAGAGCACTTACAGAACTCCCGAGAGATGTCAGATCTCCCAAATGCACGGAAGACGCTTCCACAGAGAGCAAAGCACCAGGAGAAGATTCCCTGAACCGACTGTCTCGTAGCAAAACCCCTGAAAGCGGCTTGACTTCCATCAACTAGGGGTTCTCAGAAGGCAGGAAAACAAAAATCAGCATTTGCTCAAAGTCGAGGGGTTTTCTTGTGAAAGCGAAATAGGTGGAACTTACGTATATTTGGTTCCTCTTGTATCGCTGGAATAGGTTGTACATGATGGAGCCTCCGTGCAGCTCCGTCAGGGAGGCCATGTCGTCCACGCCCTCCTCGTCCCTGGGGTGCATGGGGACCACCTTCTGGCGGGTAATTGTGCTCTGCTTGTATGTGAACACCTGAGGGGTGGAAGGAGTTCAGCCGTTTAGTGATTCACAGAAAACGATTCCCACCACAGCTTCTGAAACGGACAATACAACCTCAACACGGTCTCTGCCAAGAGATCCTGACCTGGCCCACAACAAGCACAACATGAAGAACTAGTTCTTTTCTTTATGTCACCTACATATTTCCATAGGAAGCAATGACTTTGGCATTGGTTATTAGATATCTGAAAAGACTACCCATGATGCTTTGGGAATCACAAAAATCATAGTTTACTTCTCTGATATGAGAGATATTCAAAAAGAACTTGAAAATGTGGAATTTTGAAAGATTTTATTATATTTACTTGAAAGGTAGAGTTAGAGAGAGAGAGAGAGAGAGAGAGAGAGATGTCTTCCACCCACTGGTTCACTCCCTACATGGTCTCAATGGCTAGGACAGGGCCAGGCAGAAGCCAGGAGCCTGGATCTCCATCCTGGTCTCCCATGTGGGTGGCAAGGGCCCAAGCACTTGAGCCTCCTTCCTTTTCCCGCTGCTTTCCCAGGCCATTAGCAAGGAGCTGGACTGGAAGTAGAGCAGCTGGGACTTGAACTGGCACTGTTGTGTCATAACACTGGCCCCCAAAACATGTAATATTTTAAAAACTCTGCATGGATTTCAAAATAATTTTGCACCAGAGTAGGTTTCATCCTTTAATTCCATTTCTTAATGAACTTCTCGAAATACGTATTTCTCCAAGTGACATAAATTAGTAAAAGTTAAGAAGCTGGCCAGGTTCTTGCTTTCCCTACAGTGTTTTTGCTGGATCACACAATAATTCAAAGTTTCCTAATAAATGCTTCAATTTAGGTATTACATAATTTAAGTACTAATGTAAGTAGTTTAAGTATTAGAAAAGCTCCTATTTATTACACAAATAGTCCAAATACGTCTGTTCAAGGACGGCAGCACATCATCCCAGGTGTGTTTAGAAAACATCCCTGGACAAGAAACCCTGCAGCCAAAGCAAACCCACCTCACATTTAAAGTAAAACGTGGTTTCTATGTTGGCTTCTCAGCCTGTCTTCCTTAAAATTTCAAGTAAGGGCAATAAATGCTACACCTAGGGGTAAGAGGTCTGGTAAGTGGCTCTCACACTGAGGGGCTGACCACTGAACTTATTTAGCGTGTATTTCCAGAGGTCCACTCTGCTCTTTTATCATAACTGATTTGGTACAGGATCAACCATGTCAACTTAGGATCCATCAGGTGACCGAAGTTTAACCAGCTTATGTGTGGTAAATCATTTGAGTATGGAGTTCTGCCCCATGTTACTCATTTACTGCTTGAAGGTTTTTATTCTATTTGTACTGCAATAATGGTTTAAGTAAAATAAAATGACAGAGGTTAAAAAAAAAAGCAAGGATGCAGATAACATGAAAAACCTAAAACTTTCACACGCACATACTTGCATGTATATTCACGCACACCTAATAACTTTGTGGAATTATATTTACAGGTCTTTTTGACTGGGAATTTGATTTTTATACATCTACCAGCTGCTTACATGGCAAAAAATGGTATGTTATTGCAGAAGAGAAAGACACACTAAGAAATGAAAAAGTACCAATCCAATGGTTCTCATAAGGCCTGGCAAATGGCATGTTTTATTTTTCTAGAAAACAATGGAAATTTCAGCATTGGCATTTGTGCCACGTGAACCACAAGAGGTGGTCAAAGCCAGTCCTGAGAAACTGCCTGAGGCCAGTGCAGGGACACACCCATCTCTTCTAAGCAAGAGCCACTTGCCCCAGCTGCTCCCACAGGGGAGGAGACAGCCCCAGCGGCCACATCTCTTGGCAAGAGGACCAACTCTGCCATGTGTGCAGGGCTGGGCAGAGGCAGAGGCCACCAGGAAGTGCAGGGTGGGGTGTCCCACAGCCATAATAACCAGGTATTAGAGAAAAAGGTACTAGCATTCAGGAATGAAGAAACACGTAGGTCCAAAGACATTTAAAGAAATAGAGACTTAAGCCAAGACGACTCAGAGGATAGCTTTGAGGCAACCTAAAAAATAAAATAATAATAATAAAAGGTCCCCAAAGTGACACAGCTGGAACCCTCTGCTCTTTCTCAGTTTGCCACATTCCTTTGGTGCCAATCCAGGTAGATTTTCCATAAAGACTACAACGGGGCAGGGCACTTACTCTTCCATACAAAGTGATGACCAGGGTGGCACAGAGGCAGAACGTGTCTGGTCCCATCAACTGCTGGCCAGGTAAGATTTGGGAAGAGCCTCCATCCCTCCCAACCCCCCAGCCTACACTAGACGGGGTTTACCTTATCTGCTCCTCACAGCTCCCAACAACACCCTAAGTCCTCTCCCAAAGTTTCCCCCAGGAAAGAATGCAGAACACCAAAGCCAACACAATTATCTCCCGCACATCCACCCTCAGCAAGCTCTTCCCAACAGCAAAACAAAGGAACCATTTTTTTTTTTTAAACCTCTGAGTAGACTGAGAAATTCAGAATGTGGACATGAAGATATAGAATATTACAATTCTAGTCTGTTTTATTGACTGTGCTTTCAGGAAATGGGTGTACATACCCTAAAACACCAAACACTAATGTGAATGTATAAATATTCATGTCTGTATGTGGCCAGCAGTCCCTCTGCCCCCCATCCATGGTTTCTCTTCGACTGAGGTACAAAAGTACTACTGCAAATTTCCAGGATTTACTCTTTGCAAGTTTTAAGCAGCTGTTCTGAGTAGTATGAGGAACACTCTCCCAGAACCAGCAGGATATGACTCCAGTCTTTGTCCAATGCATCCATATTGTGTACCCTAGCCCAAACCCCAGGCCCAATCGTGGCAGCTAAGACATACCATATTCATATAACTCTTATTATAGTACATTGGTATATAATTTATAACTTAAAACTTTATCATGGGCAAATATGTACAGGAAAAAACATAGTACATATGGGGTTTGGTAAGACTGGCAATTTTGAGCACAGACTGAGGGTATTGGAACAAAACACCCGTAGGTAAGGGGAGACTGCTGTACACATGTATGTATGTGCACAAGAGAGGTCTTCAAAAAGTTCCTGGAAAAAGCTGGCACCGTGGCTCAACAGGCTAATCCTCCGCCTTGCGGCGCCGGCACACCAGGTTCTAGTCCCAGTCGGGGCACCGGATTCTGTCCCGGTTGCTCCTCTTCCAGGCCAGCTCTCTGCTGTGGCCCAGGAGTGCAGTGGAGGATGGCCCAAGTGCTTAGGCCCTGCACCCCATGGGAGACCAGGAGAAGCACCTGGCTCCTGCCATCGGATCAGCGTGGTGCGCCGGTCGCAGTGCGCTGGCTGCGGTGGCCATTGGAGGGTGAACCAACGGCAAAAAGGAAGACCTTTTTCTGTGTGTCTCTCTCTCTGTCTTTAACTCTACCTGTAAAATAAAAAGAAGAAGAAGAAGAAGAAGAAGAAGAAGAAGAAGAAGAAGAAGAAGAAGAAGAAAGTAGAACGTGGAAGACCAACAGATAGGAAATCAACTTGGAGAAAATAGGGCCTCAGAGCAAAGAGTTCCTGTTATAGAAAGAATCTGCATCAACCTCATGGAAAATGGCCCAGGGACGGATTGCCGGCCACCACGCCCACTTGTGCAGGAGAAAGGAAGATATAGGAAGTCTACTTATTAGATAAAAGGGATCTGAGTTCATCAACTCTTATTTTTACCCTTAGGAGAGTACAGATACTGAAAGGAAACCCTCAAGAGCTTATGTGATGGTTTCTATGGTACAGAGTGTTACATACAAATTTGCTTTATTAAAGTCATTAGCAATTCCCAGGCATAAAACCTGACTTTTTCTTAAGATTTATTTATTCATTTGAAAGGCAGAATTACAGAGATAGATAGGACTGCTGGTTCACTCCCTAAATGGCCACAGCAGCTGGGATTGGACCAGTCCAAAGCCAGGAGCCTCTTCTGAGTCTCCCACATGGGTGCAGGGGCCCAGGGACTAGGGCCATCCTCTGCTGCTTTCCCAGGAACACAGGAGGGATCTGGATGGGAAGTAGAGCAGCTGGGTTTTGAATTGGCCCCCATATGGGACATGGGCACTATAGGCGGCAACTATATCCGCTATGCCACAGCACCAGCCCCCAAACCTGACTTTTTCAAATAAAGATAATTAAAAATGAAAAACAAAACAAAACAAACAAACAAAAAAAAAACCACCCTAACCTGAAGGACAGATGGGGTGGAGTGTGTTCTCAGTCATGTCAACTTCATCTTACGTTGGGCTGGAGTTTCCTCTGGGGCAATGGCTCCTGGTTTTGCTTCCCTCCCACCTCCCACGCCCAACACATGGCAATGCCTAAAGACAATTTTGGCTGGTACAATGTGGGGAAGAGAAGGGTACTACTAGCCCCAAGTGAACAGAAGCCAGGAATGCTACTCAACATGAATTACGACCCAGCCTAAAGGGTCCACATTGCCAAGGCTGGGATGCCTGGTCTAGAAATGCCCTGACATGCCCAGCAGCCAGCTGTCTATGCACGTACTGGGGGAAAGATGGTAACAAGAAGCAAAACTTTTCATAAAAGACAGAAACAAGTCCTATAAAAACAATCAGAGAAACAGAAACAGTGAAAAGAGGAAAATCAGAATCAGCAGGGTAATACTAATTAATTGAGTTCTTGATTCTTCTTCACTAGAGCAGAAGGTGATGATGACAATGATGATGAGGAGGAGGATTTCCATGGCCACACAACAGTGTGTGTAATCCTCCTGCTCCTGAAAAAGGTCCCCAGCCCCTTCCTGGCCTGGGCTCTGGCACTGTGTCCTGTGCCCAAATCACTGCCTTCCCACTCTCTTCCTTCACACCTCAGTCCAAATGCTGTCCTCTCAGAAGATCCCAGTGCCCTCCCCCGGCCCTTATGCGAGCATGTGTGCAGTCTTCATAGCTCCTTCTGGGTTTGTAATCACTTATCCATTATCTTGTTTTAGGAACCACTGCAGCCCGTGCTGGGACGTCTGCATTCTGATCTCACCCCACAGTGAGACAGGTTTTCCACTGTGAACTGTATGGTTTTCTTTTCTTTTCCTTTTTTAAAAAAGGATTTTATTTATTTATTTGAGAGGTAGAGTTACAGACAGCTTCTTCCAGGCTCCCAAGTGGGTGCAGGGGCCCAAGCACTTGGGCTGCCTTCTACCACTTCCCAGACCCTAACAGAGTGCTGGATCAGAAGAGGAGTAGCTGGGACTAGAACCAGTGCCTGTATTGGATGCTAGCAAATCCAATACGGCAGAGACTTAACCCGTTCCACCACAGCACTGGCCCCTACTGTCTGGTTTTATAGGTCATTGTCATTGCAACTGCTATGGTTTGAATGTGTCTCCCAAAGTTCAGGTGCTGGAAACTGAGACACCAAGCTCACATTAATGGTATATGGAGGTGAGGCCTTTGGGAGATTACTAAGATTAGATGAGGTCATGATGGTGGGCCCTCAAGATAGCCTTAGTGGCTTCATAAGCGGGGAGGCGGCATTGTGTCAGAGCAGGTAAAGCTGCCACCTGCAGTGCCAACAGCCCACATAGGCACTCGTTTGTGTCCTGGTTACTGCATTTCCAATCCAGCTTCCTGGTAATGGCCTGGGAAAAGCAGAAGAGGATTAACAAAGTGTTTGAGCACCTGCAACCCATATGGTAGACTCAGATGAAGCTCCTGGCTTTGGCCTGGCCCAGCCTTGACCGTTGCAGCTATCTGGGGAGTGAATCAGTGGATGGAAGATTCTCTCTCTCTCTTTCCTTTCCTTCCTCCCTCTCCCTCTCTGTAACTTTTTGAAAATAAATGAGTGATTTTTTTAAAAAAGAAGAGAGAGAGAAGCGTGGGCTGGCAGCTGGTTCTGTGTGCCTACATGATGCAGCAAGGAGACCCTCAGCAGAAGCCGAGTGGATGCTACACCTTGCTCTGGATTTCCCAGCCTCCAGAACTGTGAGTCAAACAAAGCTGTATTTGCTACAAACTACGCACCCTCAAGCATTTCATTATAGCAAGAGAAAATGGACCAAGACGACCATGTTTGATGCACCCCATGTTTTCTATTCTGCTCCATTTCTTTCCAGTGCTGGCTGTGAGCTCTGTTATGATTTCACACTGCACTACCACAATGGCAGAATCATGCTTATCTGTTCCTTTGTGCCCAGCTCAGGCCTACTCACAGACTCGATAAATGCTGAATAAAGGTGCCTAAGAGAGTTATAATACATAAGGAGAGGCAGAGTGAGGTAAGACCCAAACATGGGCTTAGGACCTTATTCAGCAGGATCCATTTCTCCAGGCCTATGCAACCTGCAAGGACAATGAACAGGACATTTCATGTCTCTGGCCCATGACTGTCCCCATCTGTAAAGAGGATGAAGGCAGTAGTAATACTCAACTCCTGGAATTACCGTGAAGACTAAAGAAAATAATGGAAGTAAAAGTCCCAGCTGCTGACACTCAACAAGAGCTCAGCAAAGGCAGGTACTCCCAGGAGGGGCAGAAGTGCACCTCATGTGCACTTGAGGGTATCGCTGAGTTATGGAGAAGGCTAAAGTAGAAGAGACAGAGCACCTGGCCTGGATCCCTGTCCCCCTCTGCCATGATCCTGTCACTCATCCTTCTTGGTTTGAGCCTCATCTAAACTGACTGAGGCCAGAGGAGGGTAGGAGTGACCAAGACCTGGCTGAGGTCAAAGTACTGGCATGGAGTGCTGAGGGAAGAACTCGAATGGGCTTTGAAGACGAGAGAGGGGAGGAGAAGGCAAAGAGGGAAACTCACTGGCGGCTCCTTCCCAGTGCGCTATGCTGAATCACACTCACCGGCTCCATTATTCTTCATACATTTTCTCTCTTGTTTCCTCAGTCATGCGGCCAGCTGTGAGCTGGACCCTGGGAACATGGTAATGAGGGACATGGTCTCTCCTTTCATAGAGCCCACAGCCCACTCAGGGGCCTGCGTAGTAAACAGGGAGCCACAAGGGGAGGATGGGGAGGACGGGGCAAGAGGTGCTGTAACAGAGCAAATGGCCAAGGCATGAAGGGAGCCAGCCACGTGGGGCAGAAAGCAGCCGGGATATCATCAGTTACCTGCACAAGGTGGCCCTGGGCATCCCTGCAGCAGAGAGTGGCTGGTGTAGGGTGTGGGCCATGAAGGCGTCCATGTGGATGACATCATAAGGACAGGAGGCTGCCAGAAGATATGTCACTGGACAGGAAATCTTAACCATGGATCTTGAACCTCTCTGATGATGCTACAGGGTTTGCAGGCAAGCAGATAGGATTAGGAACTCTGAGAGATCTGAGGAAGCTAATCTGGGAGCAACACGCCTGCTGATGGAGACACACAGGACCCTATGGGCAGTGCCAAGTGCAATAAATTTGCCTACAAGGCATCTTCTCACGGGCCAGAAGGGCCTTTGCAACTTCCGTGTCTCTCACTGGCTGAGCAATCTTAAGTGTTGCAGTCGCATTGCTCTCCCAGACTGTTTCTCATCTGTGACGTAAGATGGCCAAAATACCTACATTTCAGTGTAAGCCTGTCATAGATCACACACCTGACCGTCTCAGCACAGCTCCTAGCACCAAGGAAGCAACCGAAACCCTTCAGTGCATTGTGCGGCTGTGAATGCCACACTATCTGTTCTCATCCAGGCTGCAACCCTACCCCACGCTGTTCCCAATCGCTCCCAGGAAGAGGTATGGACTCCTCACGTGGGGTTTCCCTTACGCCCTTCCTGGAGGTCCTGCTGCCTCTCCTGCCAAGCTGACTGCAGCCCCACAGACTGACTCAGCGTCCCTCTGAGAGTTAACTCTCCTGGAATCTGTCCTTGGCTGACCACGTCCCCCTGGTCACTCCTCTTCCATGTCTCACTCACAGGGTCCAGTCGGAGCTGCGTTTCCTCCTCCTTACACAGCACCTTGGACAGAAACTTCTGGCGTCTCTTACCCCTGATACTGCAATGGTGCCTTTCTTTTCTCTGCCTAGTAGTTGGGAACGGCAAAACTTCCATCTCAGATGTCAAACTGGCTGATTTCCAGGAGCACCTGGAGCTACCCAGGGGTCAACTGGGGGGAGGGCCACACCAAATCCCAAAGTCCACAATGGTCGGGGTGTGGAAAACCGCCTCTCAATTCCCTTCCTTGCACCAGACCCGTTTGCAGCAGACCAATCGGGGAACCATGGTCGTGGAGCAGCCAGCAAAGCCTCCACCCGAGACGCCAGCATCCTGTAAGGGTACCTGCTCGTGTTTTTGCTGCTCACTCCCAATTCGGCTCCCTGCTGATGGCCTTGGAAAGCAACAGAAGATGGCTGAAGTGTGGGTCCATGTCACCCATGTGGGAGACCTGGCTGAAGCTCCTGACTCCTGGCTTCAGCCTGGCTGTTGCAGCCATCTGGGGAGTGAACAAGAGGATGGAAGACCTCTCTCTTCCTCTGCCTGTCCATAACTGCGACTTTCAAATAAATAAATCATCTTTAAAAAATAAACATAAAAGGTAAATCCTAGCAAAATATGCACCCGTCTCTAAGAGGACGAACCAATTCAATGAATCCCAGCTTCAAGCATTAGATCTTCACCATGCTACTCATGTCAGAAAAGTGCATTTGTAAGTGTCAAGTAAGAACTGCAAGAGATGGAGCAATGTAATTATTAATCCAGTGCACAAAAATAGCACTGGAATGATTCCAGATTTCAGACTGAAACCAAAAGTCATTTTTGGCTCTTTGGTAAAACATGTACAGAGAGGGCAAAAAGTCAGCTTGGCTCCAACTTGTTGTAATAAGCCAGGAGAAAACACACCATCCGGAAGATAATTAGAGAGGTCAGAATCAAAGCACAGCAGCTTGGAATGCGAAATCATCATCTCCCCACACTTCCCTTGTGTGGCAGCCTCATCCCCATCATCAAGGAAATGTGCAGAAATGCCACAAACACACTGCTTCAACTACTGGCAGGATTAGGAAGAAGGCAGAAGGTTACCGGAAAGAGAAAAGGATAGGAAGAAAAAAGGAAGGTGACCAAGTCAGAAGGGCAAAGGTCTCTTTTAAAAAGAGGCATTTTAATAACAGAAAAATTCCATCAACTGGGATGGTTTTTTTTTTTATTTACTTTTTATTTTTTTTATTATTTTTTGACAGGCAGAGTTAGACAGAAAGAGAGAGAGAGAGAGAGAAACGTCTTCCTTTCCCCTTGGTTCACCCCACAAATGGCCACTATGGCTGGCATATTGCGGCCGGCACACTGCACTGATCCGAAGCCAGGTGCCAGGTGCCTCCTCCTGGTCTCCCATGAGGGTGCAGGGCCCAAGCACTTGGGCCATCCTCCACTGCCTTCCCGGGCCACAGCAGAGAGCTAGACTGGAAGAGGACCAACCAGGACAGAATTTGGTGCCCCAACCAGACTACAACCCGGGGTGCTGGTGCCACAGGCGGAGGATTAGCCAAGTGAGCCGCAGCACCGGCCTTAGTTTTTATTTTTTTAAAAGATTTATTTATTTATTTGAAAGTCAGAGTTACACGGGGTAGGGGTGGGGGTCTTCCATCCAATGGTTCACTCCCCAATTGGCCGCAATGGCCAGAGCTGTGCCGATCCGAAGCCAGGAGCCAGGAGCCTCCTGCCGGTCTCCCACGTGGGTGCAGGGGCCCAAGGACCTGGATCAGAATTGGAGCAGCTTGGTCTCGAACTGGCGCCCATATGGAATGCCGGCACTTCAGGCCAGGGCGTTAACCCACTGCACCACAGTGCCAGCTCCGAGATGGCTTTCTAATGTATGGACAATGGACAAAACTTGAGGGCTAAAAAGAACACTGCTGGTGCTTTCCCTTCTCTCCCCGAATGCATCAACCAGGAACTGTCATTTATCTGTCAATGTCTACAAATGCAAGGAGGTGATACATGAAATCTGCTCCAAGCACTTAAGAGTCAGGTTACTCGAGGGTTAGAGAAACTAATGGGAAGCTGGTTGAAATCTTCTCAAAGGCAAAGATTGTGAGAGATAAACCATGCGCACAAAGGATCTTCAAAAAGTTCATCAAGTGCTTACTATGAAAAAAACGATGAGTAGATTTCTTTGCTTGTTAATACCAGCATTAGTCCTATCAGCCAAAAAGTGGAAAACGCTCACATGCCCATGCACAGATGGATGGACAAACAGAATATTATTCACCAATAAAGAAGATGACATAATGAAGCTGCCTGGAACATACATGGACCTTAAAAACATTATATTAAGTGAAAGAGGCTGGACACAGAAGACTATAGTATATTATTCCCCTTACAGGAAATGTCCAGAATAAGCAAACCCATAGAAACAGAAAGTAGGCCCAGCGCCACGGCTCACTAGGCTAATCCTCCACCTTGCGGCGCCGGCACACCCAGTTCTAGTCCCAGTCGGGGGCTGGATTCTGTCCCGGTTGCCCCTCTTCCAGGCCAGCTCTCTGCTACGGCCCGGAAATGCAGTGGAGGATGACCCAAGTGCTTGGGCCCTGCACCCCATGGGAGACCAGGAGAAGCACCTGGCTCCTGCCTTCGCATCAGCACGGTGCACTGGCCACAGCGCGCTGGCTGCAGCGCACCGGCCACGGCGGCCATTGGAGGGTGAACCAATGGCAAAGGAAGACCTTTCTCTCTGTCTCTCTCTCTCTCACTGTCCACTCTTCCTGTCAAAAAAAAATAATAATAAAAATTAAAAAGTAGATTAGTGGTTGCAAGGGATGGGTGAGTGGCAGGATGGTGACCACTAATGGGTACAGGGTTTTCTTTTGGGATGATGAAAATATTCTAAAATTATGACGGTACAACTTCTGTGAATATACTAAAAGAAATAGCACCGAACTGTACACTTAGATAAATTCCATGATAATTTAATTATATCTCAGTTATGCTGCTATTTTTAAAACATACCTAAGTTACACACTCAGTACTGAAGCCAGGCACATGTAAGGCCCCGATGGACAGACACCACAGTGTTCTCTCACCAGACACTGAGCCCGCCTCCCAGGCTGAGTGCCCCTCCCAAATGCTCTTCTGTCTACTGCTCTGCTCATCAAGAGGCACATGTCAATGGAGCGTGAAGGAACCAGGGCAGAATTCAGGCAACGCCAGCAGCCCCAGAATGCGGAGCGTCAGAATGTGTGACAAGTGGATTCACCCTGTGAAAGTCACTCACGCAGGGCTACCAGAGAGCTGAGCACAAGGCCAGGAACAGGGAGAGGATGGGGAGGAGAACAGCCTGAGGACACCCAAGGGTAATTCTGCCGGACAAGCCTCACCACTTCTGCTCTGCCCCTGCAGCTTGAGGAACCCTCCTCCCCCCTTGTTCTCACTGCTTTTCTCAGTTGATGTTTCCACCATGCAGCCTCATCCAGCTCTCTGGCATCTCTCTCCCTGTGTCAAGACTTGCACGGCTGGAAGGGCACGTCCACCGTGAGCTCCTGCTCCAGGGTAAGAGTTCACCTCCAGCATGAACTGCCCTGTTCAAGTGCAGGTGTTTAGCAGCCAGACTCCAGCCTCTAAGAGCCGCTGGCCCACTTTTCATGGCAGTAAGACTGAATCCCCTGACATTTCTCTGAATGCCATAAGGCCCCTGGTTGAAAAGGTTTCTGTGTAATAAAGTCTGAAGTGTGGCTGAATCAGGCGGACACCAATACACAAAGCTACACCTGCGTGGCTAAGTAGAAACCCAAAAGACTCGATTGGCTGCTATCAAAACATTTGCAAAACCCACGGAAAAGTTCCAAAAGTTCATGGAAAATGTCCTTAGAAGTTTATTAAAAGTTTTTCAATCCATGTGTGAGAAGTCTTCAAAAAGTTCATGGGAAATGAATATTATGAAACAAAAATGATGCATGTATATCACTTCTTTGGGGATACATAATACTGATCCTTTAATTCCACTTTCCATGAACTTTTTGAAAACCCACATACTGCAACTGTTATGAGTCAACTTATGTGCTGGGAGAAGCAGGTGGTTGCCATTTCAATGAGGACAGTCTGCAGCACCCATTGAGTAGACCAGAGCCCAGTCATACCCTTGGCCACTTCAGATCGATGTTACACATTTGTGGGGAAGTAAAGGGACCTGCTTTGCAGTGGTTATGAGCCAAGTGACCAAAGCAACTGAACACAACGGTTTCATCAGAGTAAACGCTCAATAAACACTCACTATACTTGACCACAAGAATGGCAGATGGGCCTACCCTTAATCAGACTGAGTATAAGCCTTGCAACTCAAAGTATATGCTATGCAACAATCACTATAGCAATGTCAAGGTGTTTATGAACCTCAGGTTCCATGACAATTCAGCCAGCGTTTCATACAAGTGCAAACTAGTGCAGGCTACGTGTGTCCAGGGACGGAGCCAGGCAATCATGTGCACTTTCCACTCTAAATGCAAGGTCCCCTGACATCAAGTGACAAGGAGCAGACAGACGAGTGTTCATAATGCTAACTGAATGCACACTGCATAAGGCCTTCTTTCAACTTTTCCCAAGGGCCTTGATTCTTACTTTCCATAATGCTATATATGAAAGCAAAATGGACCAACAAAGAAATTAAAATTGTTTGCATGTAAGGGACCTGAGAAGAGGATCAATATTCTCTGTAATCTATGGGGGGAAAAAATCTATCTTTAATCTATTAGTAGAGGCACCTTCATAAATACTGCATAGAGTAGCCCTCAAAAATCGTTAAGCAGAGTTAATTGAGAATTATATTTAACAGTTAATGCCAGAAAGTCTTTTCACACTTAAAAAAAATTTTTTTTAAGATTTATTTTATTTGAAAGGCAGAAGTTAGAGAGACAGAGAGAGGGAGGGTCAGAGAGAATCAAATATTTCATCTGTTGGTTCATTCCAACAGATGGCTGCAATGGACAGGGCTGGGCCAGGCCAAATCAGGAACCAGGAGCTTCATCGGTCTCCCATGTGGGCTGCAGGGGCCCAAGCACCTGTTCCACCATCTAGTGCATTCCCAAGTACATTAGCCAGGAGCTGAAATGGAAGTGGAACAGACTCAAACCAGTGCCCACATGGGATGCTGGTGTTGCAGGTGGTGGCTTCATCTGCTACACCACAATACCGGCACACACACTACTTTGTAGTATAAAATATTGCTGTTCTAGATGGCTGGGAATTAGATGTCATATTAATCAAATAGTACAGAGTTTTGTTCCACATAACCAATATCTCAAATACAATTATTTGTTCAGGCAGAAATGAGATAAAACCAGGACTCCCAAAAACTTTCATGCTGTTTTTGTTAAATACAAGAGTTTTCAGAATTCTGAAGTAATGCCCAAAAATCAGAATCTGGTTCCTAGTTCACCCCTCTTTAAGAAGCCAAGCCATTTCAGGATGAATACTCTTTTAAAACATCACACAGTGCTGGCAATGTGCAGAATGGGTTTTTACAAAAAGAATCCTGTCCAAAAATGTATAAACACAGGTTAGCACAGAGTGTCACACGAAACTTTCCTGGCCTTACATTGCACAGGTACAGCAAAGCCACACAAGAAATGAGAGGGCACAATGGGACAGGCTGTGTGTGTGTGGGGGGGTGGTGGCAGTATCCCAGGAAAGCTTGGAGAAATGGCATCTGTTTCATTCTCACACTGTATCTGAGCAGCAGACTCCACACTACATTTCAGCACATTAGTTGTTGTGATTTATAAGCAAAATCAGCAGCGCTACCTAGCTTGGTGAATAGGATTCCTAATTTCACCAACCCCCTAGAGTCAGGTGTAAGAAAGGACTTGAGGGCAGAGTGTAAGGCCCACGACAGAGGCCAGGTTGCAGCTAGAAACGGGGTGGATGGTTCCAGTTCCGTGGTCAAAGAATCCCAGTGAACCCCTGGACAGTGTTGGGCACCTTCCTCAGAGATTCTGACTTGGTAATGGTTTAAGGCAGAGCCAATGATCTGGGTTTTTGCAAGGAGCTCAGATGACAAAATTATAGATGATAAATGGAAACACTGAAGAGTTCTGATATCAAGGGGTTCCCTCGACCCTGATGTAGGATCTGGAATCTCACTGCTCATGCATGAAAGAATACCAGTGATCACAGAGCACCAGCTCACAGGACAGTGAGATAAAACAGTCCTGACAATGAAAGTCAAAATTAACAAATGGGATTACATCAGATTAAGAAGTTTCTGTACTGCAAAATAAACAGTAAAGTGAAGAGGCAACTGACAGAATGGGAGAAAATATTTGCAACTACGCAACTGATAAAGGATTAATAACCAGAATATATAAAGAAATCAAGAAACTCCACAACAACAAAGCAAACAACACAGTTAGGAAATGGGCAAAGGATTAAACAGACATTTTTCAAAAGAGGAAATCCAAATGGCCAACAGACACGTGAAAAAATGCTCATGATCATTAGCCTTCAGGGAAATGCAAATAAAAATCACAATGAAGTTTCACCTCACCCCAGTTAGAATGACTTCCCTACAGAAATCAACAAACAACAAATGCTGATGAGGATGTGGGGGGAAAAGGTACCCTAATCCACTGTTGGTGGGAATACAAACTGGTAAAGTCACTATGGAAGAAAGTATGGAGATACCTCAGAAATCTGAATATAGAACTACTATATGACACAGCCATCCCACTCCTGGGAATTTACCTAAGGGAAATGAAATCAGCATATGAAATAGCTATCTGTACCTCCATGTTTATTGCAGCTCAATTCACAACAGCTAAGACATGGAATCAACAAGGTTTATAGCCATTTGGGGCATGAACCAGGGGATGCAAGATCTCTCTCGTTGTCTGTCTCTCTGTCACTCTGCCTTTCAAATAAATAAAAGAAAACTTTAAAAACTGTAGTACCTGGGGCCAGTGTTGTGGTTTTGGCAGATAAAGCTGCCACCTGCAATGCTGGCACCCCATATGGGTGCTGGGTCACATCCCGGATACTCCACTTCCAATCCAGCTCCTTGTTAGTGGCCTTGGAAAAGCAGTGGAATAAGGACCAAGTGTTTGGGTTCCTGCCACCCATGTAGGAGATACAGATGAAGCTCCTGGCTTCAGCCCAACTCCGGCTGTTGTAGCCATCTGGGGAGTGAACCAGTGATATCTTTCACTGTCTATCTCTCCCTCTGTAACTCTTGACTTTCAAAATAAATAATTAAAAAAATTGCAGTACCAAAAATTTGTTTCTAAAAAAAAAAGACTAGTTCCTACAATTAAAGTTAAAATCAATATATGAAAGGGGGAAAAAAACAAATTCAACATGGGGATTTTCAATGTTTGAAAGCTGCTTATATAGCCCTAAAGACAGACTCAGAAAAAAATTCAGAAACAATATACATTTGCAAATGAATTCAGTTTAAAGTTAAGGTCTTCTCATTGTAGGTTAGAAGAGCTTAGATATGAAGGATATTAGTTTTCTGAGTTGTGCTCAGCCTGTTAAAAGGGAAGCACTATTTCCCTTTTAACAAAAGGTCAGAACAAATTACTACCAACTCTTTTTTAAAAGAGATTTATTTATTTGAAAGGCAGAGTTACAGAGAGAGAGCCTCCATTCACTGGTTCACTCACCAGATGGCCACATAGCTAGAGCTGGATCAAGTCGAAGTCAAGAGCCAAGAGCTTCATCTGGGTCTCCCATGTAGGTGCAAGAGTCCAAGGACTTGGGCTATTTTCTGCTACTTTCTCAGGCACATCAGCAGAGGGCTGGATGGAAAGTGGAGTAGCTGGGGCTTAAACCTACACCAATCCTGACACCAAATTTGTTTTTCTGAATCGAATACCCTTTCAATTATGCATGAACAGGCATGAAATTAATTTTCACTTGAAAACTTTTAGTTTATACCACTTCTCTGAGACAGAAGGGATGTTTTACATTTTGCAAGCCCACAGTCCATTTAGACGCAGAGGCCTCGGAGGGTGGAGTGGCTAAGGACTAATTCAGACTCCCCTTCAAAGCCAAGTCCTATCTTAACTCAATCAACGGAAGCTGACTTCCATGCCAACCCTCCCTACACACAGTTTTTCATCAGCAAGCTTTTTTGTGAGTGTGTCTAACAGTAAAGCCCACGATCTCTTTGTCCTAGCCTCATTATTCCGACCAGGTAGGGCTCAGGAGCTTGGTGTTCGTGTTAACTTACTAGCTTCCATTCCCCATGCCCTGGCACAGCCATTACATTACCTGCTGAGATTATCACAGTATCTGATGACCAGACAAAGAGGACTCAATCATGGGAGGCATGAGACTAACCTTTTTTGGTTTTGGCGGGGGTGGGGGGTAAAGTTGCAAGGAGTGGAGGTAGTGTTACACAGTAAGCAGAAAAGTAGGTGGCAAGTACGTTCTGGGTTCCACAGCACAATTAAATCCTCAGAAAACAACATCTTACAGAACCCCCTTTATGTGTGTGCACACACCTTAGGTGAGCTGTCCCCAGGCACGTTGAAGTTTAAGTGTAATTTCTGACTCCTGTGACGCGAGGTAAAATGTCTGCTCACTTGCCTTCTAAAAGTCCTTTTGTCCAAAGTGTACTGATCCTGGGGAGCAAGAAGCTGAAGAAATAAATGAGGAACAGCGCCATGGGGCGGGAGACAGGGAGGATTCCTGAAAGGACCCTAAGAAGGCACTGCAATCCAAGCTCAGCGGCTGTGGGATGGAGGGAGACCCCGGTGCCCGGGAAGTCGCTCTTCCCGAGCCCAGGGCTCCACTCACAGTGCTGTCATCACGGGCACGCGGCCTGGCACGTGTCACTCCACTTCTCGGAAACTTCCCTTCCTTATTCTGTGCAGAGGCAGGCAGCAGTCCTCCCTCCCAAGCTCACGAGGCTGCTGTCAGCACCCGACAAGTGGCTGCACACAGGGGTCAAGGGACTTGGAAGTGCAGGCCCTGCTGAGACAGGACGCCTGCTCCTCCCTGACAGCCGGCCCGCTGGCTTGATGGTGACACCGTCCTTGAAAGCTTGCCCTTTTCTGGCTCTGTTGGCTCTGCTTTACGCTGTTCCCCTTGTCCTCTGAGCCCCCGGCCACACATCCAGCAGCCTAGTCCCTGCCAGGCCCTTCAGACAGGCCAAACCACACCCGGCGAGCCCTGCTCCCCACTGACCTCCACACATCACTGAGTGTGCCTCCCACCTGCTCTCACCGTCTTTCTACAGCAATGACCTACGCTGAAACTAGGAGCCAGGGACTTCATCCAGGTCTTCCACATGGATGGCAGGAACCCAAGTCCTTGGGCCATCTTGTGTTGACTTCAGGGGCCTTAGCAGGGAGCTGGACCAGCAGCGTGGAGCAGCCAGGGCTCAATGGGCACTCCCGTTTAATCCGCGGGCATCCCAAGCTGCAGTCTCATAACACCTGCTCTAGGACAACCTTTCAAATGGAAGAACTTAAACTTATGAAGAACTCTTTGTTGTCTTATAATTCCCGTTTGGCTACTGAAAATGAGTTGAAGTTAAGGGTTTGGAAATTCAGCAGATAATTCAGGAGAAAATCTACTGCACATCCCTGGCACAGCTCTGAGTCTGGATCTTCAGCTGGCACTTCACTCTCATTCTCTTTACTTAAAGAAAGGTTTTTGAAGACTTTAACACGTCAAGCTCAGACATCAATTATTTGATAATAATTTAATTCAGTCATATCTGGAAAAGGAGAGAGGAAATACACATGCACATGTGACTCCTTTGTTCCAATACAATTTTCATGGAGAATTTATAAAACTTATAGGCAATATAAAGAGGGGTGCACAGAAATTTCCACTGCGGTCTTTGTGAAACTTGAAGAATTCCATAGATGCTGATTTTAAAACTACTGACTGAGAGTAATCATACAGCACTTGCTCCTCTTCCTGAAACTTTCACCTAATTTCCTATGTGTATTTACACAGCTTTAAGGACAAAAACTTGTGCACAAGGTGGAACTTAGAACTAGTGGTAGAGCACTGATTAGTGACTAGAATCCTGCTGACACTGGTTTTGTGTTGATATCTGCTCCAAGGCCATCTTTGCTTTTTGAAAAAAGCTTTTTGAAAAAACAAGGGCCAGTGCGATATCATAGCAGGTAAACCCACCACCTGCATTGCTGGCATCCCATATGGGCACTGACTGGTGTTCCAGCTGCTCCACTTCTGATCCAGCTCCGTGCTAATGTGCCTGGGAAAGCAGTGGAAGATGGCCCAACATAGGAGACCTGGAAGAAGCTCCTCCACGCTCCTGGCTCAGCTCCAGCCGCTGCAGCCATTTGGGGAGTGAACCAGTGCATGGAAGATCTCTCTGCCTCTGCCTCTCTGTAACTCTACCTTTTCAAATAAATAAATATTAAAACAGCAACAATAAAACTTTAAGTTCTGGTAGATACATGTCTCCAATGAGAAGTTAAACTGAGTTTTCCTGCTTTGTTTTTTAATAGTCCTTATTTCTTGTCATAATTACTTTCATAATTACATATTCCCCTTTTTGTATGGGGAATTTTTAAACAAGAGAAGGGCCAATTCTTGGAGAAAGTGTATTGGGTAAATCTGTAAGTCACTGGAAATGATCTTTATTTTCAAGCACTATTGTTCTCTGTTCCACCTACTTCTCTAAGGTACTCTGAAAATTAAAAACATTATATGAGGCTAAAGGTCCAATGCTAATGTGTGCTGTGGACCTGCATAGTAGTGAAATGGATTTTTCCTTTGTGATTAATGTAAAATCTTCATAGCCTGATTGGTCAGCCTGGAGCTGGATAAAGAATTAATTATTCATAGAAAACAAAAAGAAGTAAATAAGGCTTCTTTTGGAAAAATAATTTCCTAGTGTTATGATTTGAGAGGTTCAGTCTAAGATGCTTGGGGAACATGGAAACATGGAATCAGTTTCTCCGGGTTTACTGGGAGGAGTGCGTAGACTGTGATTTGTCACCAGCCAGCACCTGGGATGCTGAGTGACTGAGGACTTGAACTTTGCTTGCTTCCCTGTTTCCTCATTTATGGGCCCGTCTCTGTGTTCACTGGGATAAATTATAATGAAGCAACAGGAGCTAAGTGTTTGAAGTTCTTATGTAACCATGTAATTATTATTGATTGGCACCCAAACTTAATCTTCCCAGGGTAACTTGTGCAAACCAGCTTTGGTGCATTAATGAACTTCAGAAGACCAGAAGCTTTCTGGTTAAATGTTAACTTTCCATTTCCCCATGACTGTTTCTCTCTTTAAAATACATCTGGGGGCAGGCACTGGCAGAGCGGCTAAGAGAGCAAATTCTATAGCGGAGAGCCTGGCTTTGAGTCTGGGATGCAGCTCCTGATGCCAACTCTTGTGCATATTGAGAGGCAGTAAGCAATGGCTCAAGGAGCTGGGTCCCTACCACCCACGTGGGAGATCCAGGTTGAGTTCGCCATTCTTACCTTTTAGGGATGGGTGTTTGGCTTGGAGGTTAAGAGACCAGTTAAGATAGCCACATGCCACATAGGGACCCTGGGTTTGGTTCTCAGCTCTAGCTCCTGATTCCAGCTTACTACTAATGTGGACCCTGAGAGGCAGCGGTGATGGCTCAAATGGGTGGGTTCCTGATACTCTCATGGGAGACCTAGACTGAGCTTCCAGGCTCCTGGCTTCAACTCAGCCCAGCCCTAGCAGTTTTGGGTATTTATGGAGTAAATCAGCAGGTGAGAGATCTTTCTCTTTGCCTCTCAAATGAAAATATATACATATATATTTCCAATCGTCTCTTCAAAAAATTTAAATGACAGCAAAAGTTATTAAATGCCCTTACCCAACACAACAGAAGATGGGACAGGCATATGCTGGTCTCCTAGAGTTTCTGGATGCAGCAAGCAGAAGACCTGGGAATCTCTGGGCTCCAGAACCCAGGTACTGAGGAATATCAAATACTTGTTCACCTTGGCAAACTGTTTTCATAGGATGGATATTGATTTTATTTCCAAAGTGATATGAAGCTACACAGAAAGAGCAGCTACCAGGAGGCTAATGATCGCATGACTGTCTCAAGGTACCACAAGACTAAACAGGATCTGGAGGAAGTTTCCTCCACACCAAGTGTTCTGGAACAGTAAAAACCACCTTGAAGTCATTCAAGGATGACCGTCATTTCTGGGTGTGACGTAAAGTAGAATGGACCTGCCAAGCAGTCTTCTTCCTTCCCACACCCAAGCTCAGAAGCTAACACTTGGCTCCACGGAGTCTACTATTATAAGAAAGAAATCCTCTTAAATTTTGGTTATCATGAAAGAGCACACTTCACTGAAAACTTTCAACATCCATACAGAAGAACTTCGAGAAGTTTGTGGAAAATGGAATAAAAAGTTTATTCTAATGCAAAAAAAAAAATGAAATCCACGCACAACTTCGTCATAATACACATTTCCCACAAACTTTTAAAAAACACCTCTCTGAATTAATTTAAAACATTTATGTACCAAAATAAACTTTAAAAATAAATTTATTTGAAAGGCAGAGTTACAGAGAGGCAGAGTCAGAGAGAGAGAGAAAGAAGTCTTCCATCTGCTGGTTCACCCCCCAAATGGCCGCGATGGCTGGCGCCGAGTCGATCCACGGTCAGGAACCAGGAGCTTCTTCCAGGCCTCCCAGGTGCGTGCAGGAGCCCAAGCACTTGAGTCAACTTCCATTGCTTTCCCAGGCCATAAGATAGGATAGGAAAAGGAACAGCCAGGACAGGAACTGGTGCCCATATGAGATGCTGGCACTGCAGACAGCAGCTTTACCCACTACGTGACAGTGCTGGCCCCCAAACTTATCCTTTTAATGTAATTTTTTCACAAACTTTTAAAAGTAGTTTGTAAACCTCTAAAGTGCTACTCCATCATTTTGGCTCTTTCCTGTCAAAAGTGGCTGAATCAGGGATCCTAGCAGATAAGACACTGGATCCTACACTGGAGTACAGAGGTTCAACTCTCAGCTCCCTCTTTTTAACTCCAGCTTCCTGGTAATGCAGACCCTAGGAGGCAACAGTGATAGCTCAAGTAACTGGGTTCCTGCCAATGTCTCATAAGAAAACTGAACTGAGTTTCTGACTCTTGGCTTTGGCCTTGGCCCAGCTCTGGCCATTGTCATGGGAGCTCTATCTATTTTTCTCTCTTTCTCTACCTCTCAAATAAGTTTTTCTTTCTGCCAGCCTACCTTAGTAGCTAAAGCAAGCTGAAGAGAAGCTGGGTGGCTGGCCACAAACAGCTCCGTAATTAGCAGACTTGGAACTAGAAGATGAGGAAGGTCATCGTCACCTCTGGGATGACAGTCGAAACTCATGACACAGGCATTGCATATCCACAACAACCGGCACATCCCTCAGTGCTCTCATTATTCCTGAAAGTAACTCGACAGGTACTGCCACCGCCACTTAGCAAATGAGAAAACAGAGAATCAAAAGTCACTTAAAAACAGTAGAGCATTTGAGTAACTCCCATATAGGACTCAAGTCCCAGAGAAGACAATGTTGGTAACAGCTGATTAACAAAGATAATAAGAACCCAAAGAAAGGCAGCAACCACAAAAAAGGAAGCATCGTGTAGCCCAGGCTCCTCAAAGGGAACACGTGTTACTGTGCATCAGTTCGTGAAGAGCTTCTTGCTGTTTGGGAGGCACAATGAAGCAAAGGACTGAACAGACTTCTTTACTGCAGAAACTGAGATTAAGGTGGGGAGACAGGAAGCAGGCGCCTATCACTCTGTGATGCATCTTGGGACACCTGCATCCCGCAGCAGAGTGCCTGGATTGGAATCAGGGCTCTGCCTCTGATTCCAGCTTTCTGCTAAGGTGCACCCTGGAAGCTGGCAGGTGATGGCAGAAATCTCTGAGTCCTTACCATCCACATGGGAGACCTAAACTGAGTTCTGGCTCCCGACTTTGGCCTCGCCCCGCTCTGGCTGTTACGGGCATTTGGGAAGAGAACCAGTAGGTGGAAGATCTCCCTGGCTGTCTGGCTTTCAAATACGTAAATCATTTAAAAAAAATGACTAAACACAGTTCCTTCTTTAAATATTGATTTCTATTTATATGTATGTCTATACCTAGCAGCCTTTCTCAAACTTAACCCATTGCACACCTACCCCTGCTAACATCATTTAGGACTTGTGTTTACAAGGGACAACTTTGGAAAACACTAATGGCAAAGGCTGCCGTCAGTGAGAACGCTAGCTTGTACTCGCTGCCAACAGCTCCAGACACAAGCACCGGTCTCTCTGCCTGGCAGCCTGGAGGCTGCTCTGTACACACACGCACGTCCCCAACACCGCTGCTCAAAGTTACCATAACTGGCAATACTGCCTTTAGAGTCAGTTGGAAGAGTGGAAACCATGGCCCTTCTTCGTTCTACAAAGAGGATCAGCATAGCTTGAGGGCATGTATGTTTTATTCAATCACATTTGGAAGTAATGACCATAACTCAGGAAGGCTACGGCAATTGCAAAAAAAAAGCAGCAAAAACAATTTTGATTTGAATTATTTTTAAAGTATTCTTCCCTCCCACTTTGATAACTGTAAAAGAGCTCCAGTCAATCACCTGCACAGCTCACACATTTACTGATTGGGCCCACCTAAGCCACAGAGGGACCACGTCACAGATTCAGTCCCTGTCCCCTGCCCCTGTAGTATGGTGGCTTTTCTGCAGGTAACTAAACATAAATTCAAAAGCCAGCTTCTAGGCATGGTCTTGAAACTAACAGATTCCTGGGAAAGTCATTTCTGACTGAATGTTTATAGATAAGTCTTTCTATGCCACCAAAATAAAGTATGTACCTATAAGAGCATGAGTTAGCAAAGAAAGGTAAGGGAGAATTATTAGGATACATTTAGAGATTGTTGCAGGCTGTTGTGGCTGGAACAGGAGGCTTTATCCTACAACATTTCCCACACATTACATTAACCTATACCAAAATATTTCACAATCTGACATTCTGTTCTGGAATATGCTGCAACCAAATCCGAGTTGCAAGAATCAGACGTAAATTAAACATCTGGCCAAATAAGTGGATTAACAACCAATCTGGAGAAACATCCAATGGTGTTAAATAAATGTACTTATTTCAGAGGATTCTTGTTCACAAAATATTTGAACTAGTAAACTCAGTCATGAAAAAAAAACACATCGATTTATTTTCTTCTTTCCCAACTTGGTTTGAAATCTTTTCAACATTTCAGAGCAGCTAAAATACATGCCAACCCATACAAAAGAAATTACGATGGCAGGCTGCATACATCTGCTGTGACCCCAAAACAAAACTGTGTTGCTCTGTCTTTGGAGCCAGCATAATAGAAGCACGGGAAGCCCAGATGGCTTATATTTTCTTTGCACAAAGTAACTGAGAAGACTGACATCTGAACTATTTATTCAGCAACTCCGATCCTAATGGCAACTTTAGACCTGGAATTTCTAAAAGACAAAAAGGAATGCTTTTAGGCAAGTAAAAAATTAATTGGTCTCCACCAACCTCCCTCTGTGCATTAGTCCATTCTGCCCAGCCCAGCAAGAACAGGGAAAATGTCTTCACCCAAGTACACCAGAAAGTCATTCAGCTATTTCTTATTTATATTACATTGATGTATTAAATCTGACACTCCAAACTCGAGCTGCTTATATCCTTTTAAAAGAATTTTCTTTTTAAAAAATTTATTTATTTCCCTTACTGAGAGGTAGGGAGAGGCACACAGAGAGAAAGAAACAGGGAGAGAGAGATCCCATCCACAGGTTCACTTCTTTTTAAGTCTATTAAAAAAAAAAAAAGATGTTATTTATTTGAAAGGCATAGAGAGAGAGATAAAGACAATGATTTCTTCCATCCACTGGTTCATTCCACAAGGGCCATGTCTGAGCCAGGCCAAAGCCAGGAGCTTCATCTGGGTGTCTCACACAGTGCAGGGTTCCAAAGGCTTGGGCCAACTTTCACTGCTTTCCCAGGTGCATTAACAGGGATCTGGATCAGAAATGGGGAAGCTAGGTCTCCAACCAGCACCACAAGATGCCGGCATTGCAGGAGGTGGCTTAACCCGTTACACGACAATGCCGGCACATGGTTTACTTCTTAGTTGCCTCCAGTAGACAGGGCTGGGTCATGCCTAAGCCAGGAACTAAGAACTCAATCCAGGTTTCCCAAGTGAGTGGTAGGGACCCAACGACTTGAGCCATCATCTGCTGCCTCCAGGGTATGCAATATAAAGAAGTGGAATTGGGAGCAGAGCCAACATTCGGTAGGCACTACACTATGGGATGTGGGTATTCCAACACCAAATGCCCACCCCTCAAATTTTTTTTTTTTTTTTGAGAGGAAAACAAATTCCTAATTAAACAGGATAGGAACAGATATGGACATCCGCAGAGAGAATGAGATGGGGGAAAGACCATGTACGGGTAAGCTCAACCTAACGCAATCCTGATGACTTAGGTGACAAATGTCTCTGAAGGGCATGGGGGTGGGGTCAGAGTGGGGTGTGAGTAGTTTACTCTGGGTTTTCCTGTCCAGTAAAATGGCTTTTAATTTAAACAGCAGGTAGCATAAAAACTTGATTTCCACCTGGGGTCACATATACTTTTTTTTTTTTTTGAAGATTTATTTGAAAGACAGAGTTATTTATATATGAGATACATAAATATACACTATACGCACACACACATGAGAGAGAGCGAGAGAGATCTTCTAGCTACTGGTTCACTCCGCAAATGGTCACAACAGCTGGAGCTAGGCCAATCCAAAGCCAGGAGCCAGGAGCCTCCTCTGGGTCTCCCAAGTAGATGCAGGGGCTCAAGCATTTGGGCCATCTTCCACTGCTTTTCCAGATGCATTAGCAGGGAGCCAGATAGAATTGGAGCAGCAGGACTCAAACCTGCACCCATATGGGATGCCAGTGCGGCAGACAGTGGCTTAACCTGCTGTACCACAGCACCAGCCTATACATACACATTTCTGAAACTGAAGTCTTTCAGGAAGAGAATGAAAGTGTAGCCATAGTGTTCTGATGATCCGTGCTGTTGGTGTCCCCCTGCACGATTTCACATTTTTAAGAATGAGTTACTGGCCGGCGCCGCGGCTCTATAGGCTAATCCTCCGCCTTGCGGCACCGGCACACCGGGTTCTAGTCCCGGTCAGGGCACCGGATTCAGTCCCGGTTGCCCCTCTTCCAGGCCAGCTCTCTGCTGTGGCCCAGGAGTGCAGTGGAGGATGGCCCAAGTGCTTGGGCCCTGCACCCCTGGGAGACCAGGATAAGAACCTGGCTCCTGCCTTTGGATCAGCGCGGTGCACCGGCCGCAGCGCGCCAGCCGCGGTGGCCAAAGGAAGACCTTTCTCTCTGTCTCTCTCTCTCACTGTCCACTCTGCCTGTCCAAAAAAAAAAAAAAAAAAAAAGAAGAAGAAGAAGAATTTAATCCCAGGGGAGTGGCCTCAGGTACCTAGCTCCCTAGATCTAACTACTTAGATATGTTCTATACTAGAATGTACATCCTTGCTACTGACAGATCCTGAATTCTGTCTCTGCAACAGAGAACGGAAGTTAGCAGATATTTATAAATGACAGGTTAAAATTCAGAAACTTGCATTACATGATCAAAACATGATTAATCAAAGGAAACTACTTTATGAACTGCAGAGAATTCTACAAATGTCAGGTTTACAAGTCACTTCTACAGCAAGGATCTCATTTTAGGGCTCAAAGTAATGACCTGGGATCGATCAGTGACCAGTCAAGACTGTTCAGATCTGCAAAAATCTGAGGAGGATTTGATTTGCCACACTGGGTCCTCTGGAAGGATGAAACCAAACAGAGCAAGCTTAAAATTAAAATAGTACCAATTAATACACAACATTTAGTTGAAGAAACGAAAGATAGCTGTCACCGGTGAGGACGCGCAGATGAACACGCAGGATGGATAGACAGCTGTAGGGACACTGGACAAGCCCAACACAAGCAAAGTTCTCCTTAAAAGAAAAAAAAAAACTCTATTTACTTGAAAGTCAGAGTGATACATAGGAGAGACAGAAAGGTGTTCCAACCACTGGTTCACTCCCCAGGTGGCCTCAACAGCTAGGGCTGGGCCAGGCCGAAGCCAGGAGCCAGGAGCTTCTTCCAAGTCTCCCACATGGGTAGCAGGGGCCCAAACACTTGGGCCATCTTCTGCTGCATTTCCAGGCTACTAGCAGGGAGGTGGATGGGAAGTAGAGCAGCCAGGAGAAATGCACATTAAAAGAGCAATACAGAGATTATAGGTGCAGGTTCCTAAAGGTCATAAAGTAACAAAAAGTGTCATCTCCAGGTCACTTGGGAAATTGATTTATTGCCATTCACCGCTGTCAATGAATGATCAGACACACTGGCTTAATCATGGATGTACAGAGAATGTCCTTCTTGTCATCCCTATGTAAATGAACTCATTCATTAGTTAGGCTTCAGTTATATCCTAAATGTGTTCATTCACAAGAGCTTATTGGGCAGCAGGTACAACAAAATTAACTCAGTTTTTTTGCCTCTGGCTTTTGGCCACTGGATGACATTCCACAACAGTGTTGTGAACTCCTCTCCCGATTCCCTAGTTTGGTTTGTATCACTTTCCAGCCTGGGATTAGCTGGACCTCATTACTCTGCAGGGGAAGACAGCCTGCAAAGTGGAACAATGCCTGTCCATAAAGGAGAGGCTCTACTTCCCCCTCATTCTTGTTTTCTCTCGTGTTGCCTTCATCAAAGCTCCCAGGTCCACAGAGGCTCACCTGGAGATTGACACAGCAAAGTCAAAGTGTCTGGACAGTCCTTTCCTCTCCCTTAGAAATACTGTCAATGCTGGAATGCCACTGGCCCATGGAAGCCTCCCGGGAGTTTCTCCTCCACAGCCTCCACCAGGCAGCCACACAGGAGCTGAGTAGTAACAGCAGGAAAGTGTGCATGCAGGAACCAGTGAGGGCAGAGATGGAAATGGAATGCGAACCATGCCTGCCAGAGACCTCACAAAAGTCAACAGAAGACACCACTTAAAAAGGGAGCCTCATGATTAGATGTCATGGCATTTCTCTTTATTTTAAAATATTTACTTATTTATTTTTAAGTCAGAGTTACACACACACACACACACAGAGAAAGGTCTTCCATCCAATGGTTCACTCCCCAGTTGGTCTCAACGGCCAGTGCCGCGCCAATCCAAAACCAGGAGCAGGAGCCTCGAGCCTCTTCCGGGTCTCCCACACGGGTACAGGGGCCCAAGGACTTGGGCCATCCTCCACTGCTTTCACAGGCCATAAGTAGAGAGCTAGATCGGAAGCGGAGCAGCCGGGTCTCGAACCGGCGCCCAGATGCGATGCCGGTGCAAAGTCTCTCTTAGGAAAGGATAATAAGAACCCAAAGAAAGACAGCAACCAGGGCCAGCGCCGTGGCTCACTTGGTTAATCCTCCGCCTGTGGCGCTGGCATCCCAAATGGGTGCCGGGTTCTAGTCCCGGCTGCTCCTCTTCCAGTCCAGCTCTCTGCTGTGGCTCCTGGCTTCAGATCAGCGCAGCACTGGCCGTAGCGGCCATTTGGGGAGGAACCAATGGAAGGAAGACCTTTCTGTCTCTCTCTCTCTCACTGTCTGTAGCTCTACCTGTCAAATAAAAAAAAAAATGCAAACAAACAAGCAAAAAAGACAGCAACCACAAAAAAGGAAGCATCGTGTAGCCCAGGCTTCTCAAAGGGAACACGTGTTGCTGTGCATCAGTTTCGTGAAGAGCTTCTTGCTGTTTGGGAGGCACAATGAAGCAAAGGACTGAACAGACTTCTTCACTGCAGAAACTGAGATTAAGGTGGGGAGACAGGAAGCAGGCGCCTATCACTCTGTGATGCATCTTGGGACACCTGCATCCCACAGCAGAGAGCCTGGGCTGGAGTCAGGGCTCTGCCTCTGACTGTATCCCGGAAGCTAGCAGGCGATGGCAGAAATACTTGAGTCCTTGTCACCCACATGGGAGACCCGGATTGGGTTCTGGCTTCTCACTTCAACCTAGCCCAGCCCCAGACCTTGCAGTCTTTAAGGGAGTGGACCAGTGGATAGAAGATCTCTGTCTCTCTTCCTGTCTCTCCTTCTCTCTCTGTAACTCTAACTTTCAAATAAACAAGTAAATATATTTTTAAAGTATCAAATATGGATTTTCAAAAACAAAAAAAGAAACTATTCATTTCAGACCACAGTTCTCTAATCAAATCCTAGGTATTAAAAGTGGCTGTAGCATCTGTTGCTCTTCTAGCTAAAAGCAACATCTGCAAATTATTTTAACATGTCTATCGGGGCGGGCGATGTGGCATAGTGGGTAAAGCCACCATGTACAGTGCTGGCATACCAAATGGGCACCGGTTTGAGACCTGGCTGCTCCACTTCCGATCCAGCTCTCTGCTATGTCCTGGGAAAGCAGTACAAGATGGCCCAAGTCCTTGGGCCCCTGCACCTGTGTGGGAGACCTGGAAGAAGCTCCTGGCTACTGGCTTCAGATTGGCACAGCTCTGGCTGTTGCGGCCAATTGAGTGAACCAGCGGGTGGAAAACCTCTCTGTCTCTGCCTCTTTTTCTCTCTGTTACTCTGACTTTCAAATAAACAAATAGATCTTTAAAAAAGTCTATCAAAGATACCCAAGAGCCAATAATGGATACAAAAAGAATGACTTTCTTCAAAAGACAGGAGTTATTTCTCTGTGGTACTGACATCACCCATTGCAGAGAATATTCCAAACAGGGTCATTGAAGGTAGAATGGGGACTTGGATGCTGACATCTGTGCTCACCAGCGCTACTCCAGCAAAAGTCTAGGAGACCCACATACCTTTTTCCAAATTGAGTTTATGCCTTTTAGGAAGAAAATAAAGTGGAATAAGTATTCTTGTATGAGCTACCTAAAAAAAGTTAATGATAAATATGTTTTACAACAAAAACAATAAATACTAATGTTGCAAGAGCTGCAACTTTAACCTCCGTGATCTATTACTGCTTGGGGGAAGGAAATTAGGTTCATTGGACAGGATTTGCCCTTTACAAAGCCATGCTGGCAACCCTCCCCAGAGGCCTGGTCTCTTTTGAGTCCTTTGTTAAAAAAGCTTCCTGAGACTGGGGACAGCATATGCTGCAGCACGTTGTCCCAGGAGTGACTGCCTCTTAGCCCAGCCAGTGAACATCTGTCATTAGCTCTGTTTGCAAGAGCGAAAGCAGACGCTTGCAGTAAGACAGCCTGAACTCTGGCACGGCAGGAAGAGGGATCCAGTTCAGAACAGAAGATCATTCCAGGGGACTGAAGTACTCACTGAGTTCTCAGAGCTAAGCACCCTGCTACCTCATTGGAAGACTCAGGAATATAATAATTATTTACTCCAAGAAACATTTGGAACACACAAACAGCAGCCAGATTAAAGACTGGCTTGAACCTCTGAAACAAAGCCACTCCATTTGGAGCTTCTAACACAGGCCATGTGCTGAATTTACAAATGTTAATATAGTTTTACGTGCATGCGGCTGCTGTAGCATCTTTGTCTAGGAAACCCTCTCAGCGTATTTTTCCCCCTCAAAAGCTCACTGGACTAATCAAATCCATCATATTGCACATCTTGGCATGAACTGTAACCAGTTCGTTTGAAACAAGTTCACAGAAATGTACTGATATGACATCCAAACACAAATATGAAAGGAAGACCTGTTCAAAAGGACTCGCCCCTCGCAATTTTTGTAAAGCATCAATGTATCACTCAAGCCAAACAAGTGAAACAGGGGAATTTTCTACAGATGGGATCACTTGTCCTGGGGAGAGTGTTGCCCTAGCTCCATTCTGGGGTTCTGCATGACCCTGCGTGGAGTTATTTAATTCTCTACCTTGGAGCTCATGTCTTTCTGGCTACCAGTCCAGTGTACTTTAATATCAGGTGGTAAGGACAATGGGATGAGAGCCTGGGAGCTCTAACAGGACCTTCTGAACATGAAATTGACCTCAGAGCACAGGAATACATCTGAAGTACTCAAAAAATTCATAGAAAATGGAATTCAAACATGAGTTATTTTGGTGCAAAACATTTTGAAATCCATGCATAGTTTTTTCATAATATTAATTTTCCATGCATTTCTTTAATTACCTTTGTATCTCCCTCACATGGCAAAAGGCAGGTTAACAATTTAACTGCTCTTTCATATTAAAAATAAGCACTGGGGCTGATGTCCTTGTACACCAGGTTAAGCGGCCATCTGCGACACCAGCATCCCTTATTAGAGTGTTGGTTGGAAACCTGGATACTGAACTATCGATCCAGCTCCCTGCTAATGTGCCTGGGAAGGCAGTAGAAGATGGTCCCAAGTACTTGGGTCCTGCCACTCACTTGGGAGATCAAAGCAAGTTCCTGGATCCTGGCTTCTGCTTGGCCCAGAATTGGCTGTTACAGTCATCTGGGGAGTGAACCAGGGATGGAAAGCCTCCCTCTGCCCTTTCTCTTTTTTACTCTCAGGATGTGTCCCTCTGCCTTTCAAATAAATAAGGCTTTTTAGAAAATAATCGTTAGCACCAAGATTTAATGCAGCAGCTTCTGAAAGTATCTAAACACAATCAACTTGATCTCTGAAACACTCAAGGAGTGGACCTTCTTTGGAAATGTGCTGGACTGGCATCAACACACAACACGCAGGCTGCTCCCGTTTTCACTGTGTCAGGGAGCAGCTCGCCATTAAGCCAAACCAGAAAGCAAAGCAAAACGAAACGAAACACCAAGTTACAGACTAAACCACTGACAGGTGTTAGCATTTAAAACTAAGCTCTCCAGACAAAGTCTTATTTCTGACCCAGCTCTGTTTGAGAATGACTCCTTTATGGCCACAGACATCCAAAAAGCTACTTGGATGGTGTGAGCGACCATCTGTGTTTTTAAAGAACATGCTTCTGGCGGAGAGGGAGGGACGGGGATAAGACAGTGCATCAGATGCTCTTATGTGGAACACGGATTCAAAACACACACACACACACACACACACTCATGCCAAGCCCCACAAATGCCTTTTCCATGTGTGACTTCCTGACCAGCAGCATCAGCAGCACCTGGGAGCTTGTGAGAAATGCAAATAGCCAAGCTCCACCTGGGACTTGCTGATTCGGAGGCAAGGACTCACTCAGCAGTCTAACAAGCCTTCTGGGTGATTCTGAAGCCTGATAGCTGTGAGAACCACCGCCCCCCAGGCAGCAAGAAACAAGAGTTTGGCCAGAGACCACCTAACCCCCCCGTTGGGCAAGACACACTCCACTTCTGGGGAAAACAGAATGATGGGGCTCGACAAGGAAGGAATCTCCCCGCAGTCGGCAGGGTTCACAGTACAGGCTCGTGCTGGCTGGCTGCAAACATTCCCGGGCTCTTCTCCAGGGACGCTGCACCATCTGGCCTGGCACAGTGGCCCTGGAATCTCATTGAGTGGCTTTTCAAGGGATTCCGCTGTCCAGCCAGGCCTGGGAAGCACCGGAAGCCTCCTGCAGAACTAAATGTCCCTATCAGCAGTACTTGGGAACGGGCTCCTGTAGATCAGGCTCGGCAAACAAACTCCAGGCTTCACAACCCTCCAACCAACCTGCTGTAGCTCCAACACCGTCAAAGACAACAGACCGATGAATGGGCATGGCCAGATTCCAATACAAATCCAATAAGTCTGAATGTTATATAATTTTCATGACTCACAAAATATTCTGCTTTTGAGTTTTTCTAAACATTTAAAAATGCAAAAAGCATTCATGTCGGCCATACATAAACAGGCTGCGGGTGCAGGACATGGTTTGCTGCTCCTGATCAGTTCACCCCTGGAGCCAGTCCATCGGCTTTGAGTTCACTAAGCGCCATTGTGACTTCTGCAATGCAAACGGCTGCCTTTAAAAAGCTAGTTGTTACTTTTCCTAAAATTGGAGGTTGCACTGGCATACAATGAGATACATAGGACAATATAGCTAGCATCTCTGTTACCCTGGGTGCTACCTTAGCACCCAAGAAGCTTCTCCCAGAAGCAGCCATTTGGTTTGAATTTCTTAGCTGCCTGTTACCTTTTAAATGGCAGCACAACCATGATAAGAGCCAGAATCTCATAGGATACGGCCCTACGTAACATCTACTCCTTAAACAGAAGTTACCAGATAGGCCTCTAATGGCTTAAGCGATTTATTTATTTTTTAGAAAGGTATAGCAATGAGCCCGGGTGAGGAGAGAGAGAGATTTTCCATCCACCTGTTCACCCCTCCAGTGGCCACAACAGCTGCCAGATGGATCAGAAACAGAGCAGCCAGAACACAAACTGGTGCTCTGGTATGGGAAGCCAGTGTGGTAGGCAGAGGCTTCACCCACTGAGCCACAACACTGGCCCCATGTGCACAGGACATTTAAACCCAAGTGTCCCGCTACAGCAGTGTCCAGCCTGAGGAGGCGGAGAAGAAAGACAACAGAAGACCAGGAACAGGTAGAGGCTGTGACGAGGCTTACACAGATGGACTCCAGAGCCTAGTGATGGGGGAGGGAAGGATGGACAGACAGCTGGATAGACAGCAAATGGGCACAGCAAAGAGCTGTACTCACAAAGATAATGAGGGAACAGAAGACAGCTCACAGAATCAGCTACAAAAAAATGTCTAGAAAAGCAGCTACCTGGGGTGAGCATTTGGCACAGTGATAAGATGCTGCTTGTGGGGCTGGTGTTAGGGCAGTGTTTCAAGCCACCACCTTCAATGCCAGCATCCCATATGCATACAGGCTCATGTCCTGGATGCTCCACTTCTGATCCAACTCCCTGCTAATGCGCCCGGGAAAGCAGAGGAGGATGCCCCAAGTGATGGGGCCCCTGCCACCCACATGGGAGACCCAAATGGAGTTCAGGCTCCTGGCCTTGGCCTAGCCCAGCCCTGGCTGTTGTAGCCATTTGGGGAGTGAATAGTGGATTGAAGATCTCTCTCTGCCTTTCTAATAAAAATAACTAAATCTTTAAAAAGAAAAAAGATGCTGCTTGTGATGTCCATATCTCCGGTTAGAGTGCCTGGATTTGAGTCCAGGCTCTACTCCCCATTCCACCTTCCTGGTAATGCACACTTCTGAGGGGCAGCAGGGGTGACCCCTGCCATCCCTGTAGTAGACCCTGATGGAGTTCCTGGCTCCTAGCTTGGGACTGTCACAGGCCCAGACGTTGCAGGCATCTTGAAGTCAGTGGATGGGAGGTCTCTGTATGTTTGTCTCTCTACCTTTCAAACTAATTAGGCAGATTTAAAGAAAGGAATAAAAAGAGCTATGTGGGTAAAACCAAGACCTACCTATTGAATGACCATGAATAATAACATTAGTGCTTTCTGAGCCCAGCTGGCCAAAGTGGGGCTTGTTCAGCGACTTTCCAGGAAATGGTTTGATTCAAGGGTCATTTAGTCTACAAAATACTTCAGAGGGGCCGGAGTTGTGGTGCCACGGGTTAAACCATCATCTGAGACATCCACTTCCCTGTCAGAGTACCTGGGACTGAGTCCCACCTCTGCTTCTGATCCAGCTTCCGGAGGACGCACACCCTAGGAGGCAGTAGGCAATGGCTCAGGCACTTGGGTCCCTGCCGTCCATGTGGGAGAACAGGATGGAGTTCCTGGTTCGAGGCTTTAGCCTAGCCCAGCCTCAGCTCTTGTGAGCATCTGGAGAATGAACCAGTAGGTAGAAGACTATCTCCCCCACCCCCTTTTTTCTCTCTTAAAAACTTTAGCCAGCGCCGCGGCTCAATAGGCTAATCCTCCACCTTGTGGCGCCGGCACACCGGGTTCTAGTCCCAGTCGGGGTGCCGGATTCTGTCCCGGTTGATCCTCTTCCAGGCCAGCTCTCTGCTGTGGCCCGGGAGTGCAGTGGAGGATGGCCCAAGTGCTTGGGCCCTGCACCCCTGGGAGACCAGGAGAAGAACCTGGCTCCTGCCTTCGGGTCAGCGCAGTACACTAGCTGCTGCGCACCTGCCGCGGTGGCCATTGGAAGGTGAACCAACGGCAAAGGAAGACCTTCCTCTCTCTCTCACTGTCCACTCTGCCTGTCCAAAAAAAAAACAAAACAAAACAAAAAAAACTTTAAAACAATGAAGTAAAAGAAATACATTAAAAAAGAAATAGTTCTAAACCTGGCTACTCATTACACAGCACCCATGAAACTTTGTAAAAACACACCATGGCCTGAGTCGCCCTTGAGATTCTGATGTCACTGTCTGGGGCCGGGCCAGGGCTCTGGGTAAAAGCTTCTTGATGAATTACAACGTGCAGCCACGACACAGAACTGCCCTTTCAGAAGGAGCATGAGAGCAAGACTGTGAACACAAGACCATGAAACTTTTTTTAAAAAGTGACTCTTCTGCTTCCCTAAAGCAATAAAACTAATTAAAAAACCACAGCAAGGCGGAGGAAGCAGGGAGGTGGCATAAGAACCTGCCACTCTGGAACAGTTTTTACTCTGGAGTAAGCATAAACATCAAGACAAGAAAGAAGAGGTTGAGCACAGTAAATTCCCAGTGCCCACAGAGAGAAAAGAAATGAACAAAGCAAAGCAGTTAAATAGCCAACAAGCCCCAGCCCAAAAACTCCCGGCCTCTCTCCCTGCACATTCCTTCTTAGGACCCAACAGGTCAAGGTCAGCTCTGAATGCAAACCCAGCTCTATCCCCACCACCATCACTAGACAAGTGTGGACTCTTGGACATACTATCACACAGGCTGTCCCACTTGATTTCCGTATCATTAAAATGTGGCCTTCCTCATAGGGTAGTGGTGAGAACTGCACAGGACAAACAGATCGAAACTCACTGGCAAGGTGCCTAGCAGAGATGTCATCTGGCAAGACCATCATTTGCCTACTGCTCATGTGCAATGGCAGCCATGATGAGACGTCCTCATCCTCATCAACCATGAGGAAGACAAGGCTTAGAACTGGGCTGTGCCTTTTCCTACTGCTCCCCAGGGAGGAGCTCACAGGAAGAATGGGGTTCTCTCATGTCACCGCTGTGCCATCCTGGACTACAACGCTGACCAGGTTTAAAGTTGGAATACAGGGATACAGAACTTTGGCATCCTCCCGAGTCTCAGTGGATGTCCCTGGACATGTGCTGGAAAATCAATACACCATGTGTATCTTTGAGTCTTGGGAAGGACTTGTTCCAAATAAGAGGCCTATCAGTGAACTTCAGGAATGGAATGCATAAACACAACTGCCTTTTTCAATGAAATTCACCCAGCATTACATGATGCCATGACTGATTCCCATAGATCGTTTCTGAACTGCTTTTATTTCCAAACAAGTTCTTTGCATCCATTTTTGCACAAAAATGTTATTTGTAACAAGGGTACAGAGTTTAAGCATTCAAAATGAAAAGAACTGAGTAGGATTTAATCAGTTTCCTATTTCATCTCTTCCAGCCATAAATTACTGCCTGGTCTGAGCTTGGCAGTGAGAATTTATTGGCTAATTATTTTCAGTATTCACAGGTGCCAAGAATGCAAGATAATAGCCATTACCCCTACCCCAGCACTAACTATCAAATATGAGCAATTGAATCTGCTAAGCTAACCACAGAATCAAAAGCAACACTGGGTGCCAATGGTACCTTGAGTCCTTCTCTTTGTACTGCAAGACCATGAGTTTTGCTGGTTGCAGGGAGGATCTGGAAATGGCTCAGGCTTACATGGAACAAGCAGGAATGAGACAAATAGGCAGGTTAGAGGCATGCCCGAGTCCAGATAAACAGACCAGCCTCAGGGAGAGAAGATGTGGTGTATTCAATGGTCCCAGGAGGAAAAGGAGACCAAAGTCCAGGAAAACCCACTGGGGAAAAAGTCAACAAATGGACCCAAGGGAGGACAGGAAGCCAAGGAAAGTCATGGCCCTTTGCCCTCTCTTCCATGTGTGTGTACTCAGTGGGGCTAGTATACACTGCTCACTGGGATCCCATCCCTCAGCACCAACCCATCCACTCCCTGGGGAGGCTGCACAGGGAAGGGCCCAGCTGTTCAGTCCAAAGGGGCTGAGGTAGGGAAGCAAAAGCCATGTTCTGGAAAAAAGGGTCAGGAGTGGGCCAGGCTTCCAACCCACTTCAGCTGGATTCACTTAAAGGCTCAGCAAAGAAGCCTCAGAAACCAGGGAGGTCTCACCAGTGGATTCTGCAATGGCCTTGGGATAGAGCAACAGAAATGGGGTGCCCTTGGCCAGCTAGGGTCCACAACACCTCAGAGCATAAACAAACAAGAGCTCACAGTGTTTGTCCCTGAGAAAGGTGCCTTGCTTCTACATGGCTCTGAAAGTCCGAGGAAGGAAAACGATCTCTCAGGTTCTGAAATGGCAAATTTCAGGAAAAGATCCTGAGGCAAATTCAATACCCTCCTGCCGCACCCTATCCCAAGAATGAACATGCAATTTATATGTTTCTGGAATCTCTCGAGTGCAATCATCCATGGTCCATGCCAGGTAGTACACTACCACAGCAGAAACAACGTGGTCCAAGTGCTCCCGTGGCTCTGACTGCACGTAGCCCTTCATTTTTTGTCATTTGTGGTCCTTCAGCATTTGTAACTTCTTTAGTAAAATGTCACATGATAAGACTCTTAACAGAGCACATTTGGCTTCTTGCTGATTACAAACGAAGCTTCTTTGTTCTTTATTGGGTGCCTCTCTGTGCACACTCTGCTCCCAGGTACAAGGACAACTCCCCCATCCTCAAGGCCTTGGTGAAGAGAGGGAGACAAAAAAGAAAAATCAAACAATGAGGATGCAATGCAGAGGAGGTGGCTCTTTTGGACGGAGAGCTCAAGGCCTCTCTGAGTAGGTCCTGTGGTGCTCCCCTCCCTGAATGCAGCCAGAGGCAGTGAGGTGCATCTCTGCGGGAAGCATGTCTCCAGTGGGCAATGAGCAAGGGTTTGGCCTGATTGAGCGAGAGTCTCCTTCCAGATTACAAGAATTGAGCTTGTCACGCAGAGCTACCCAGATTTGCAAACATGCACATGTTTTTCCTGGAGCTCAGTGTACTAATGAATGAGCAGGGCTTTCTTCTTCTTCTTCTGTAGTCCCAGAGTGAAAATTAACGGAAATATTCAACTTTCCATCTCTGAGCCACAAGATGCCAAACCCAATTCTTGGAAGAGGGCTACAGGCTCCCAACCACAGGCTTTCTGAGCTTACAAACATGCCTCAAACTCAGTCCCGAGAAGATTGGACAAGTTGTGCTCTTCGGTGTCTTCTAGAAGGCCAGGCTGGAAGAGCCAGGATGCTCGGTCCCTGGCGTACAGACCCCTGACTCCTGAAGCTTCACGGCTGGTACTGAATGTTCACATCCAGGATGGGTACTTCCAGGATGCAACAGCAAAACGTGGGAAAAGCACAGACCTTGTGAAAGTTGCTCAGCTCAACGCCATCTTTCTAATACAGCTGTACTGTTTTGACTGAAGTGAAGTCCAAGAATAACAACTAGAGCCCTACTAACGTTTCAATAACAGCAGCCAAATGCATTCAGCTTTTTAAAATTATCTGTCACTTGTCACCAGAGTGTGCATGCAGCCCGCCTTCCTGGTGACATGGTGTCTTCACCCACCACCCACCTACCCACCAGACATGACCACAGCTGAGAGGTGTGCGGTGCTCAGCACACCTAAGAGCTGGGCCATCAGATTCTACATCCCAAGAATCCAGAGTGAGTCTAAAGTGATCTTTCTTGGCATTGTCCATTCCTTGAGAAAAGACACTATTTGAAAGGTAGAGAGATACAGAAAGAGAGTCTACATCTGCTGGTGTACTCCTCAAATGCCTGCAACAACCAGGCTGGGCCAGGCAAAAGCCAGGAGCCCAGAGCTCCATCTGTGTCTCCCAAATCAAACCCAGGCCTGTGACATGGATGTAGGTGTCCCAAGTACCAAATACTTACCACCCTTGCTATTCTTTCTAGAAGTGGTATAAGAAAAGGTATCCGGCCGGCGCCGTGGCTCAACAGGCTAATCCTCCGCCTTGCGGCGCCGGCACACCGGGTTCTAGTCCCGGTCGGGGCGCCGGATTCTGTCCCGGTTGCCCCTCTTCCAGGCCAGCCCTCTGCTGTGGCCCGGGAGTGCAGTGGAGGATGGCCCAGGTGCTTGGGCCCTGCACCCCATGGGGAGACCAGGAAAAGCACCTGGCTCCTGGCTCCTGCCATCGGAGGAGCGCGGTGCGCCGGCCGCAGCGCGCCGACCGCGGCGGCCATTGGAGGGTGAACCAACGGCAAAGGAAGACCTTTCTCTCTGTCTCTCTCTCTCACTGTCCACTCTGCCTGTAAAAAAAAAAAAAAAAAAAAAAAGAAAAGAAAAGAAAAGGTATCCAAGAAGAAAAATGGTTTCAGAATAAATTGCATAGGGGGTGGCTACTTATTGGGCTCAGAGATTTTGTTTGGGACGATGAGAAAGTTTTGGGAGTAGACAGTGGTAATATTCTGAATGCAATTAATACCAGTGAATTGTACACTTGAAAATAGTAATTTTATGTAATGGTGATCTATCAGGATGAAGACACACAGAAAAAAGATATTTAAGAAGCCCAAGTCCAAAAACATAAATTATATATTTTTTCATTCATGTTGGTTTCAACTCAAATATTTGCAGAGAAGACTAATTATGGCTGATCCTCTAGATACCCATCACAAATAGTGAAACACCCACAAGAAATGTCACAGCTGTTAACAAAGGCATGTACACAGCACCAGACCTAATGCTGGAGATGGCACCCCAAAAGCCAGACCTCTATACAGCACATTGGGCACAGGCTTTGCCTCTCAACTGGGCTGTAAACAAAAGCCTATTCTATTTGAATTTACCATAAGCCATCAGAAAAATCCTACCTTTAAATCGTAAACAGATCAAGGATAAGTTAACACACAAAATTAAAATAGAATTCCATTCGCATGCTATTAGCCTGAACCACATGAAACTGCCAATACTCAACTGTTTCTGACTGCCAGAGATGGCAATTTCATATGGCTCAACTGAACCCCTAAGTTAATTAGCTGGAAGCAGAAACGTCGTGCAAGTGATCTCTGAGACATGCAAGGCTACAGTCAGCCAAAATGCAATCTTGTTTATTTCCTATTGAGGAAGAAAAAATGGGTATGATGTTCCCATTAAAGAAAAATGTTTTCCTTTACACTCACAAAAATGCGATTAAAAAGCCTGGGAAGAGGTTAGAACAGTCACAAACAACAACATAAAAGGAAGAGAATTATGACCAGGCCAGCTGACCAGAAAGAATTTGCCTTGCCAATGGCAGAGCAGGTTAAGCTGCTGCCTGTAACACTGGCATCTCATAGGAGCACCAGTTCAACTCCAGCTGCTCCATTTCCAATCCGACTCCCTACTAATGGGCCTGGGAAAGTGGTTGAAGATGTCTTGGGTCCCTGCCACAGGGAGACCTCAATGGAGTTCCAAGCTCCTGCCTTTGGCCCTGCCCAGCCCCAGCTGTTGAGGCCATTTGGGGAATGAACCAGTAAATGTAAGATCTCTCTAACTCTGCCTTTAAAATAAATAAATCTAAGAAAGAAAGAAAAGAATCTGTCTTTTCTGCCCTCTGAGTGTGACTCTGAGTGTCTCTTTGTCCCAGTGACACTAATTTTTACTTGATCAATGTTGACCCCAAATTCCTTCTCCTCCATCAGATTTAGCTGTCTCTGTGTTGGTCTCCCCTGTCCCCCAACAATTCACAGTCCAGTAGCTCTTCCTAGGGCTGGAGCCTCCTGGGGACCCCAGCACAGGCCACTCCTGCTACTCACTCACAAAGCGTATGCCATGCAAAAGAAGTTGGTGGATGAGCCCACGCTTCCTCCTGCACTGCCTCTTTACCCAGGTAGCTGCTCAGCCGATAGCTGGCTTGGCCTGAGAAGCCTGGGATGTAGCTACCCAGGCTGAAAAGCGCAGGCATTCCTGGGCTCTCAGAAATATCTAGGATCCATCACTACCCCCGCAGTTAGAGCCAACCTCTCTCTGCCCAAGGGAAGGTGAAATCACCAAGTTCAAGTCATCCACCAGCTGATGATTCACAGGGTCTGTTCTGAACTAGGACACGTGCTGGGCTGCACACTGTCCATTTTCCAGCATCCAACAGGCCAGAGAGAGGTTTCTCCAAGGGACCAGAGTGTGCACAGACGGTGTATTGAGGAGGCTGCAAAGAGATCTAAAGGCTGTCCCCATCCATGACATCCGATGAGGGTGAAGAAAAAGAAAAAAGGCAGAAGAAAAGCAGCTAGACAGGGCAGGAAGTGTGAAAGTGAGCAAAAAATGTGATGAAAAGTCACCATGCTAGTTAACCCAAATCGGGCCTGCAGCACTAACTCCAGTTAAGTCAAAATCAGAAGGTTAAACCAAAGAGGCTAGAGCTGGGGCTAAAGGCGAGATGTGATCACAAGTAAATAGTTCCTTGTTTCCTCTGTGGCTTCAAGTCCTGACTTTCTCAGCCGGTGGGGACAACTTGAAAATACCAGGCAACATAATGGCCATTTTGCAGATTAATAAAACACAAAGAATAACTTTTAAAACCAAGTCTAATTATACTTGTTGCAAATTAAAGAGCAGGGCATGGAGGCGGGTGTCTACTTGTAGATGTGGGTAATTAAATCTCCAGCCAGTAAATATTTTGGGAGACCCCATGTAGAGCCAACTTATCGTTGCATCTTGTAATCCCCTTGATTAAGTTTACTGGGTAAATTAAATAACTACCCCTCAAAATACAATTAGGCAAATTGATATCACTCTAAACTATGTCAGAGCAATCAAATTAGACTCCAGAAAAAGGCAATAAAATAGCTCAAATTCTCAATGTGAAATCTAATTTAGAAGTTACTACTCAATTCTGCAATGTTCCTAAAGGGCGCTCTAGTGATTGTTCACACACCTCCTGAATGCTACAGAGAAGACAAGTGGTTACTGCTGTCTTCCAGTGTACCCTTTAACAGAAGTCGAGCTTTTAGCTGTATTTGCATTCTGCAGAACCGTGGTGCTTTTTAATATCTGCACTTTTCAAAACTTAGTCCAGAGCATGTTGTCCAAGAAGACAGCTCATTTCTCTCTTCTAGGACACATGCTTACCTACCTGTGTTGTGAGCTCTGGAGGCCACAGCTACGATGTTTTTCAACAACATGTGCACACACACCTGCTCATTTCTTTTTCTAACCACAGGTACCTCACAGCAAGGATCACATAGGCCATGGTCAAATGGGAAGGAACACTTTGGTCCTCTGTATTCCTAGAGCCAACCTACAGCAGTTTAAATTTCAGAGTGCAATGGAATTTCACATTAACATTAAAACGACCTCTCTGCCAAAAAGAACAGCTGAAAAATACACAAAATTCTCACAGACAGAACGACGGAAGACGGCGTGACTCTTCATGATCTCACACAGAAACAGTCAACTTTTTATCTCCCAACCACCCAGTGCCCTTGACGTCCCACTTTAGGATTCCATCTGAAAATTATTATGACATAGTCAGCCCAAGCTCTGGTCGCACTCGAAGTGAACTGACGAGGACAGGGGAATGGAGAAGAACAGAACAGCTCCGAAGAGCCAGAGCAACATCTCCCGACCTTCCCAAAAGCCCTCCTCCTCCTCTTCACCTCTGCCTCCTCCAACAGTTGCACTCATGGGATAGAGAGTTTAGAGCACCTCTGGCACTTGGTCTAGGCAACCATGACCCCAAGGCAGCTGCAGGAAAATCTTCCAAATCCTCCCCACTCTCCAGCTGCAGCAATTGCCCCATTCCCTGCCTGACAGGATCTGCCGCTTTCCAAGATCCCCAGGTGACTCACCGGCATTAAAGTTTCAGATGCATGGCTCCAGTCAAAGGAAAATTACAGCAATAGCTTTGTTAACTGCTAATGGATTCTAAGAGGCCATATTTGAGAAACATAAAAATTTCAGTGGGATTGTTTTCAAAGATGCTAACATACAGGCCAGTGCTGTGGCACAGTGGGTTAAAGACCCTGCCTGCGGTGCCAGCATCCCATATGGGTGCCGGTTCAAGTCTTGGCTACTCCACTTCCAATCCAGCTCCCTGCGGATGTGTCTGGGAAGGCAGTGGAAGATGGCTCAAGTCCTTGGGTCCCTATGCCCATGTGGGAGACCAGGAAGAAGTTCCTGGCTCCTGGCTTTGGATCAGCTCAGCTCTGGCCATTGCACTGAGTGAACCAGCCGAAAGACCTCTCTCTCTCTAACTCTTTCAATTAATAAAAGAAATCTTAAAAAATAAAAAAAGATGCCAATATCCATTTGAAAAATTTTCCAGTTTCCATTTCACCTCAAGCATGTGTATATGCATGTGTGTGTGTGTGTGTGTGTGTGTGTATGTAGTGGCAAAATGTACACACTAACATGAAACTGATCATTTCAAACATTTCTAGTGTACACGGCAATGACATTACGCACATCCACAATGTTGTGTATCCACTGATAACATCCATCTTCAGAATTTTTTCATCTTCCAAAACTCTGGTACTCAGTAAACACTAACTTCTCATTAAGACTAATTCTTAACACTGTTTAAAAATATAACAAATTGGGTTGAAATTAACAGATAATTTGAAAAGCTACCATTAATGGGGCATGATCAAGACAGGTCTACATCTGTGACCCTCATTCCTTCAAGAATCTAAACCCTGTCTAGATAAGGGTAAGTGCACTGTCCAAGGCATCAGTTAAAAGCTTCTCTTAATCATTGGTGACTATTCCTGTATGTCCAGTGAATTTGTGATACACGCAGGGGAAGAGTAGTAAGTAGGTCAGCAAAGAAACTGGTCTTTTGGCCACTGTCAGTTATTTTTGAAATTTATTTAATTTATTTTAGGCAGAGTGGCACAGACAGATGGAAAGACACAGAGGAATCCCCCATCCATTGGTTCACTCCCCAGTGACCCATACAACCAGGGCTGGGCAAGGCCACAGACAGGAGCCCAGAATGCCATCAGCATCTCCCACATGGATGGTATGGATTCAAGATCTTGTGACATCATGACTGCCTTCCAAGGCATATTAGAAGGAAGTTGGATCAGAAGGAGTAGCTGGGATTCCAACCAATACTCCGAAATGGGATGGGGGTATCCCAAGCACCGGCTTATCCACTGCACCACAATGTGGGCCTTTCACTGCCAATTTTTGATGCAAACTTGAACCCACCTCTTCAACTCTCCATCTCACTTTTCTCACATTATAAACCCTGGAGCTTCCTAACGAATCACCAAGCATCACTTGGAAATTATGGCACAGATAACATAAAGCCAAGTATTTGGTGACTGAAGATTTGAGTTCAAAATTCAGTGCTGTCTTAAGTATATGTTATTCTGGTTAGTTCTCCACAAACCCATAATCTATAAGTCCTGTCAAAACATGAGTAGATCTCAGGTCCAGCTGCTTTCTGCTACACAGGCATCCCATAACAGTGCAGGTTTGAGTCCAGCTGCTCCAGTTCCAATCCAGCTTCCTGCTAATGGTCTGGGAAAGCAGCAGAATATGGTCCAAGTGTCTTGGCCCCTACCACCCGTTTGAGAAACCCAAATGAAGCTCCTGGTTCCTGGCTTTGGCCTGGCCCAGCCCTAATTGTTTTGGTCATTTGGGGAGTTAACCAACAGATGGAAAATCTGTGTGTGTGTGTGTGTGTGTGTCTCCCTTTCACTATGTAACCTTTCAAATAAGTAAGTAAATGTTTAAAAAAAAAAAAAAAGAGCAGAACTGCTAATTAACCTGACTGTCCATTCCACTGCCCACTCATTGAGAGCTGTCCATTGGAGGGAGCCGGCAACCTGGCACAGGTGCTTAGGAACACTCAGTGACTGAGTAGCTATCGTGTTAGGAGCCTCTGCCAAGCCTGGCATAGTCAGACAAGAACACGAAGCATTACTGGAGTATTGAGGTCACTGAGCTAAGAGAAATAAGCTTCTCACAACTGTCGAAATATAATCAAGTGAGTAATATTTATTTTCATTGACAGCACTTCTCATTCATCTTACATTAAAAAATGGGAAAACCAGAGCAGCACCATCTCATGTACAGAAGAAACACCCTCAGCTGCCTAAGTAGGTTCCTAAATAAGCCTACGTGAAGTAGTTTCATCAGCCCTCTTGGAGTGAGGAGGACTCCCCACTACCCTCAAATCTCACTGGTCCCCAGCCAATGCGTCTGCCTCTCCCACTCAGATGTTGAAATCCTTTCCTCCATAGCATCGGTATTCAGAGGTGTCGCCTCAGGGAAGCAATCAGGTCGGGAGAGTGAAGTCCTCGTCAGTGGGACTGATGCCTTTATGAAAGAGACATCAGAGAGCTGCCTTTCTCCCTCGACCACGGGAGGGCACGGCAAGAAGACAGCCAGCTGTGAAGCAGGGGCAGCCGTCCCTGGACATAGGGCGTCACCACGTTTCCTCTTGGACTTCCCAGCCTCCAGAACTGGGACCAAATCAATTCTTGTCTGTAGACGTCACCCAGTCTGTGCTATTCTATCATAGCAGCCAGAATGGACTAAGACACTATGAGAGGGGCCGGTACTGTGGTGCAGCAGGTTAATATCAAGGCCTGAAGTGCCGGCATCCCATATGGGCACCAGTTCTAGTCCCGGCTGCTCCACTTCCAATCCAGCTCTCTGCTGTGGCCTGGGAAAGCAGAAGATGGCCCAGGTCCTTGGGCCCCTGCACCCGCGTGGGAGACCTGGAAGAAGCTCCTGGCTCCTGGCTTGGGATCAGCGCAGCTCTGGCTGTTGTGGCCAATTGGGGTGTGAACCATTGGATGAAAGAACCTTTCTCTCTCTGCCTTTCCTCTCTCTGTGTAACTCTGACTTCCATTAAAAATAAATAAATCTTTTTTTTTTAAAAAAAAGACACTATGAGAGTTAAGAATTTTAAGAGACAGTAGTAATGGCAGCACTAGGCAAGTGTTCATGTACTTCAACTTCTGATTCCTGGAGATGGTCACAGAAGGGAAAGAGCCAACTGTTCTGTCCTCTGTCCCAGCCTGGCTGGAGCACCTGCTGAATTCCATTTGGGAGAATCATACTGCACCTACCACACGCACAAGGTATACACTTGACATCCCCACTGGCTTTTTGTTGCTTAGCAAAAACACGTCAGGGTTGTACATGGACTGAAGCATCCATGCCCGTGGGCACCATCTGCGAGGCAGAACAGGGATGTTGGCAAGCTGCAGGGGCGGTTTCTCACCTGACCATAGTCTGTCTGGAAGACGACGACGCCTTCTGCACAGGAATTTACAGTGCTGGGAAAATGCTGGCCACTTTCTCTCAGCCAGACCCGTGTTCCCTGTAAACAAAGCAAACAGGATTTAACCATGATTGTGGACTGCATTTTGCGGTAAAACACCACTTGCATTCTTTTCTTAGAAATCTCTTTGAAAAGTAAACTCATTTCTCACATAAGCAAAGATCGAAACCTTCCGGACACATCACCCACAGCCCATACTATCCCCGATTCTGATTCAGAGTCCGTCCTACTCATCAGAGAAAGCAAAGAAAATAGCAGCCCTTGACTTCCTACTGTGCAACCAGCCTAGCTGGGTGATCTCATTTGACCCACAAATACCCCGTGAGGCAAGCACTGCTATCAGTCCCATTCTACAGGTGGAGCAGAAGAGAGAACAAGAGCTTATACAGCCGGGCTGCGGCACCCCAGGTGCAGCTATGTCACCACACTGCTTCTTCTCTTCTAGAACCCTGGGGGACCCCGGCTCCTCCCAGACAAAGCCCCGCACACCTGCCCACTTGAAGGACATCAGACCATTCCACGAAGTCTTACCTGTACCAGAATCAACCACAGTGTGCAAACGAGGGACTAACGTTCCTAATAAATATCAGATCTCAGGCTGACAGCATGAAATTTGCCAGGACTCCACCAAACCCCTCACGCACCTAAAGACTCACAGTATAGCCCGAAAGAGAGCAACTTCCAGATGCTACTGTTGCAACCCTGGGCATATTTTTTGGCATTATCCAATTTTCATTTTTATTTTCCTCACTAGTTAAACAACTGGCAACCTAGACAATTCTCAAATCAAGTCTCTCCCATTCCTAACATCATGCTATCTGTTTACATCACTCTGATTACGTTTGTCTCTTGAAATACTTCATAAATATACTAAAATGCATTCACAAATCTGTCAACAATTCAATATTTAAAATATAAATGTTGAAAAATTAAACATAAATACCAATTCAACAATTAAAATGTTAACGGGGTGGGATTTAGTCAAACAGTAGGACACTGGTCAAGACACCCATGTTCCACATCAGAGTGCTTGGGTTCCATGCCTGGCTCTGGCTCCTGACTCCGGCTCCCTGCCAGTACAAACCCTGGGAGGCAGCAGGTGATGGTTCAAGTACTTGCGTTCTTACCACCCATGTGGGATACCTGAATTGAGTTCCAGCAGCCAGGCTTTGGCCTGGCTCAACCCCAGTCATTGTGGGCATCTGGGGAGTGAATCAGCCAATGGGAGCACCTGTCTCAATAGAAAACCTAACAACAAAAATATCTCTTTGCTTTATGGCCGGCGCTGCGGCTCACTAGGCTATTCCTCTGCCTTGCGGCGCCAGCACACCGGGTTCTAGTCCCAGTTGGGGGCCGGATTCTGTCCCGGTTGCCCCCCTTCCAGGCCAGCTCTGCTGTGGCCCGGGAGTGCAGTGGAGGATGGCCCACATGCTTGGGCCCTGCACCCCATGGGAAACCAGGAGAAGCACCTGGCTCCTGCCATCAGATCAGCGTGGTGCGCCAGCCGCGGCAGCCATTGGAGGGTGAACCAACGGCAAGGGAAGACCTTTCTCTCTGTCTCTCTCTCTCACCGTCCACTCTGTCAATATATATATATATATATATATATATATATATATATATATGTCTTTGCATAGCAAGTTATCACACATACCTACATGTACTCTCATCCTCCTGAAAATAAAAATTTAATAAGATATAAAATTGTGACTAACAGTTACTTTCTCAGTGCCAGTCAAGATCCTAAAACTTTTCTCTAACCACTGTCAACTACGACAGGTGGGGGCACCATTACATATCCAACAGGCTCCTTTCCCCCACCACCTGATCCACAGAAACTTCCCTGCCAGCTCTGCGACTCTCCTAGCATCCCCTCTAACAACTCGTACCAGGCTCCACCCCGCCACGTGCAGCCATTTCACCGTGGGATGGGGATTTCAATTGTTCACCCACCACGGTTCTTCCACTGTCTTCCTACAGAGGTACAGAGGGGCTGGCAGCCTCCTCTGTAAAGGCAGAAAACAGTGTCAGAAGTGAGTATGAAGTGCTCCCATACCAATCCTGAAGCTGGGGCTGGCACTGTGGCATAGCAGGTTAAGTTACCACCTGTGGCACTGGCATCCTATATGGGTGATGGTTCAAGTCCCAGCCGCTCAGCTTTCAATTCAGCTTCCTGCTAATGTGCCTGGGATGCCCAAGTCCTTGGGCCTCTGCACCCACATGGATGAAGCTCCTGGCATCAGCCTAGCCCAGCCCCATGCAAGATCACTCCGTCTCTCTGTAACTCTTTCAAATAAATAAATACATCTTAAATTAAAAAAAAAAAAAATCCGGAAGCCCACCTGTTTAAAGAACACATTAACATCAACAGGGGCCTAGTTCCTGTTCCCATCAAACTGGTCACATACTTCCGACTTCAGCTTCAGGCTGAGACACTGGGAACACAATGAAAGGGGGCCCTCAGAACTGCCTTGTGGTACTGCCTTCTTCAGTAGCAAACGGCTGCTTGCAAAAAGCATATTAACTTCAGTCATCTGTTAAGACCGTTCTCTCAGATATCACCCCATAGCCAAACCACATTATCTGGAATACTCTAGAAAAAGATTTCCAAGTGCCCGAGCGATTTTTTTTTAATCCCCTTTTTAATTCACACCATTTGAAAGTTTTGAAAAACCTCCAGATACATGCGTACATCCACGCCAGTGGAAATTTCCACAGCCATGTATGGTGAGAACTTTCACTTGCTGGGTTAAAATCCAAATCCAAAGAATTCCGTGTGCTGTGATCATTAGTGCACTGCGCTCATGAGAAAAGATTTCATGTACCTGCTTCCCCACTGATTAAAACTGCCTATCTATTAAGACTGAAATGAAGATTTTACTATCCACATTACCAAATCAACATTATTGTTATGAGGGTTAATATAAATCTCTTGACTTCCAGGGGCCACATAGAACCTATTTTCACTTTGACATGCAACTTCTTTGACTTGAATTTGGACTTGGAGCTGCTGTGTTCTCTTTGCCTTCTTGTTTGAAAGTACTAAAAAGCCCTTTGTGGACACAGCCTTGTATGATCAAACACACGGCTCAGCTTCCGTAGTCCAAAGGTCTTTCTCAACAGGTGTGAAGAGCTGCTGATAAGCACGTTTCACAAAACCCAGGCCAGATTTCAAATCTAGAGCCCAGTGGCCCGTCCCCTTAGATCTACAGTCAACAGCTGTCTTGCAAAGGTAGGGAGGGAAACGTGATCAAAACACTCCCTTTGTTCTTCAAAAAAAGTACAACTAACAATTTTCATAGAATCAGAACTGTCAAGTAAAACCGCTGAAATGGGTATTTCTACACAGATTGTTCTTGCTGGTTTCTCTGAGCCCCAATCTTCCTACTACCATTCTATTAGAATAGAACACATATGTCCAGGTCTCAGAGAGGCCACCCACAAGCATTTGAAAACGGACTCGATGGGCAGACATTTACCAGAACATCCAAGTTTTGAGTGGGAAGAAAACTCTGCCCACCATATGCAAACCATTATATTCTGTTATTGTTAAATAACATTTAATATCCAATACAGCAACCTAGCATATGGAGAAAGCTTACAATTTGGGCAAAAACTGCCTTTATTAGCAAGTGGAACAAGTTTGATCCTAACATACAGGTTTTATTAAAACCTGAGTATGTTTTCATCTTAATCTCTGAGCTGGATATGGGAGTGTTAAACTTAGCAGCTGAGAACTTTTCTGCACATAATCACCAGTAACGTTTTTGCAATAGAAAGCAATTGCACATAAATTGCTCATCTCTTTTGATCTTTGGAGCAATCCTGTAAGACAGAAAGGCAAGTAATACCATCCCATCTTCAAAAGTGAGGTTCACAAGGGGCCCCATTTTCTGTTGCCAACAAATGATTTCCTGACTATAATAAAAAAGTCTGCATCTTCCAAATGCTGGTGAAGCTGCAGAGAAACCAATGGAATGTAAAGTGATACATTCACTTTAGAAAAGAGTTCACCAATTTCTTTAAAAGCCATATACATTCTTATCATGCGTCCTGTCAATTCAACTCCTAAATATTTACCTTCTCAAAAGACAATTTTTACAAAGTTTTATATGTAAATATTCACAGCAGCGTTACTCATAATAGCCAAATACTGGAAGCAATTCAAATCCCTGTGAAACGCTACAAACAAAATGTAGTAAATGCATGCAGTGGAACTGCAGTAATAACAAAAAGATCACAGATAGCTTCACCAACAAGGATGAACTCAAAACCATCATGGTGAATCAAAGAAGTTAGACACAATTACATATTGTTGGCTTTCATTTGTACGAAACTTCTGGGCCAGGTGAATCTATACACACACAAAGTAGAAGAAAGTCTACCCACAGCTGAGTGTGAAGAGAGAGAAAGGAACTTTTAAGGGTGACAAGAACTGCTGTAAAATCAGACTGTAGCAATGGTTACACAACTATATACATGAACCAAAAGCCATTCAATTGTGCACCATTAATGAGAGAACTATTCTGGATAGAATTATACCTCGATAATTTCAAGATCTTTTAAGTTTTTTAAATAAATTGATTTCTCAGCCTATACACATCAACTATACATTTATATTCTTAACCATTTAATAGCAGGATAAGCTCAATCGTGTTTCTATCACCGGGTGATGACAGTGTCAAAACATTCAAATAAAAAGCCATTAAAAAAAAGCCAGATGATTAAGCGTAAAGGTCAACCTCTGATGAGCCATGTTGAACTCATTAAGTCTCCGCTCTCTATTAACACAGGCTAGGGGGCTACAGGACCAAAAGAGACTTGCTCGGCTTTGTTGAAGGACAGGGTTGTGGCAGATTGTAACACAGTATTACTGTGTTCAATGATCCTGCTCCCTGGAGGTAATCAGAAATCCTGGTCAACTACCTCCTGACGCAGCCTCAACCATTCTTTGCTGTCTGGGGCTCCAGTGGCCAAGTGAGGTAGTCACAAAGCTTACAGTACTGACCTGCAAGTCCATGATACAGAAGGTTTCTGATCCTGGCTTATAGGTAAAGAGGACAGTACTGCCTGCACAGATTTCGGTTGCTCTATCAAGTATCAAATATTGGTGCTTGCGCTGTGGCATAGTGGGTTAATCCTCCACCTGCGGTGCCAGCATCCCATAGGGGCACCTGTAGAATCCTGGCTATTTCACTTACTATCCAGCTCTCTGCTATGGCCTGGGAAAGCAGTGGAAGATGGCCCAAGTGCTTGGGCCCCTGCACCCATGAGGGAGACCCAGAAAAAGCTCCTGGCTTCAGATCAGCCCAGCTCTGGCCATTGCTGTCATTCGGGGAAGTGAATCAGAAGACAGAAGACCTTCCTCTCTGTCTCGCCCTCTCTCTGTAACTCTGCCCTCAAATAAATAAATAAATCTTTTCAAAAAGCTATTATATTTCTCTACTACTTTAATTTTTACCCTAAATAGTGAAAAAATAAGGTAGAGAAAAATCCAAAAGAAGAGATGAAGAATGACTTTCAAGACTAGGCTGTGTGCCATGTTCTAACTAGATTTACCAAAAAGAGAACATTCTGGAGCCCAGAGCCCAGCATATAACTTGGTTTCAGACCCATGACAGGACACCAAATCTGCTAGTCTCATCTCTGACCACCCACATGACAAAGTGACAATTTGTCTCTGAAATACAATTTGCTTTAAGAGTCAGAGATCAAATAATTCAATCATGGGTAAGATAAATTAATATGGCCATGTGAATCTGCAAAAATTCAGTAGACAAGAAGTTTTCCTACTTTTGCCTACTTTCCTACTTTAGCAAAGCAGCACCTCATTTAGAAGAGGTGCGATGCAGAAACCCCAGGGGTGGGAGGGAGTCACTGTTCTGATGAATTCCAGATATTGCCAAGTGAGTGATATATTAGCGTACCCAAGACTTAGATGGCACTTTTCTTCCTGTTTTATAGTCTTTTTTGTTGTTGCTGAAAGTAGGAGACTCCTTTCCAACTTATCAGATGCTACATTTTCTAATTCTTATGACTCAAACACACATCAAAGGATTCATGGCTTTTCTAACACGAAGTTCTAACACAGGTTTCTCAACTTCAGTGCTGCTGGCATTCTGGACTATTCCTTTGTTGGAGGCTGGGAGGTCTTCCCAGTTGATCCACTATGCTAGAGCGACACAAAGTTCTCAGGTCAGTTTGAAGACATCTTAAAACCATTCGCTGTGGTTGACCTAATAATTGAAAACAGACTCCACTGTCCAAATTCTGTGATTCAACAACCCCACAAAGTTTGATCAGTGCAGATAAAGTACACCTGGGCAGATCTAATTTCCGGTATCATTAAAGCACATGGAACAGCGGGCGTGGCCGTGGCAGCACAATTCAAAGCAGCTGAGAAAGAAGGGCAAAGGGTGCCAAGGATGATGGTCTGACAGTGGCGCCAGATCTCTGCCTGCTGTGTTTTTTTAAAAAAAAATAGAACTGATTTTTAATGTTTGCATGCAAGCAAATGAGCTACACAAACAAGACCTATCCACTATGCACTCGTTCAACCCTGATGACAAAATTTGTTGGAAACCTTGTACACAAAGCAGGCAGGAATAGAGAAAGGAACGAGGTGAAGGGCAGTGCCTGATGAGTACAGGAATCACAGCGCTAACTTCCCGGACTTGGGAACAGGAAGCCCTGGGGGCTGGAGACTGCACCAGGGGATTCAGAAATGAAAGAAAGGATGTAACTCTCCCCTGCAGGGATGGCCACCCTCAGCAGTGGACCTGGGAATACAATGAACCAGTGAGGGCAGCCCTCTCCCCAAAGTCCCCGTGGCCTGCATCAGTTGGTGGGTTCTAAAGACCTTTGCCATGGATTACACAAACAGAGCTCCTCTGCCTCAGTTCCTCCTCTCAAAGCTACAGGGTTTTAGACTCCCTTATGAACAACCATATCAGATCCAAAGAGAAAGCTTCAACGTGGTTCATGGCTGCTCTGATGGGAGCACGGGTGGCTTCAGGCTCAGGTCTGAATTAGGTGATGAGGCCAAAGCTCCGCTCTGCTCCAACTAGGGAGGACGGCAAGGTCAAGAGTCGCTTTGGGAGCAGACAGCTGGGACTATTGGAAATATGTGGCTCAAGGGTCCCAAATTTGTAGCATTGTTCTGTTGCCTTCGGGAACAATGATAGGTGTTTGTTTTCTATACAGGTGGCCCAAAACAACTGTCCGTGCCCACTGGAGCTGATGTGACTGAAATTCCTGTAGAAATGTGTTGTTGCCAACCAACTTCAGAATTCCCTCAACTAATATGTCCTCAGAGACCACGACAGAGCTCCCCATGGGGGCCTACAGGAGTCATTGGCGGTATCACTAACATACCATACATTTTCATAGTAAATATACTTCAGTAATTTGTAGCTTTCAGGTACATTATCATCATCATTCCCATTTCTTGGTCTTCACTATGTTTTTTTTTTTATTATTCTTTTATTTTTTTATTTGACAGGTAGAATTATAGACAGAGAGACAGAGAGAAAGGTCTTCCTTCCATTGATTCACTCCCCAAATGGCCGCTACAGCTGGCGCTGTGCCGATCCAAAGCCAGGAGCCAGGTGCCTATTCCTGGTCTCCAATGCAGGGGCCCAAGCACTTGGGCCAACTTCCCCTGCCCTCCTGGGTCACAGCAGAGAGGTGGACTGGAAGAGGAGCAACCGGGACTAGAACCCAGCACCCATATGGGATGCCGATGCTGCAGGTGGAGGATCAACCAAGTGAGCCATGGCGCCGGCCCCCGCAATGGTTTTAAGAATCATTTACAACATGACTGCCATAGAGGACAGAGGGTTCTAAACAACTCACAAACACTGACCTATCCCACAGAGTGTGGTGTAAACCAGGGCCTCACTGCACTTATTACCATAAAGGTCACAGATGAACTTGCCCCAGGTTTTTGGTCTGTCCCCATTGTCCAATGCAACCATTGTCCAGTGCAACCAGTGTGCCCATTATCCTGCCAATGATGTTGAACTCTGTCACCACCATCAGCTATCAGGAAAAGCACCTTCCATACACACAGGACGTGGCAGCAGGTGAAAGAGGAGAGGAAAAGGAAAGAAAACAGGAAAAGATTGTCTTTTATTACCAATAAAAATTACACTTCGTTCAACATTCCCCAGGTACAGACACAAAGATTAATGGGCCTCCCACGTTCTCAATCAAAATCACAACCCAAAGAAGCTATGCTAAATGGTATGAGGTCCAAATTACGCACATCTGCTTCTGTAAAGAGTTCACTCCTCGGTGTGGAGCTCAGGCGAACGGATCAGTCATGATTTTTAAGCTCTGATTTTCCCTATCAGAATTCCTCCAAACACCTCTCCAGATATTTTTATGATGAGAGTAACTAGAAATACTCCCAGAAGAAACATAACATTGAAAGAAACAAGACCTATCCACTGTCTCAAACACTGTAGGAGTGTGACAAAATGAGGGGCAAAAATCAAATTATCCCATTAGCTAACTAATGATCTTACAACCAACATGTATGTTTTTAAAAGAACACAGAAAATGGACCTAACGTATCAGCCAACATACCTCAAACTCAGTCATCCATCTGCAAATTGTTCCACCCATCCATCAAGCCTTCTTTGGCTCCCTCCCTCCCACCAGGCCATCCGCCCAAGAAACAGCTTTTGACCCCACTCCTATGCCCCACGCACTAGGGGAGATTGAGCAGTAAGTAAAGCTGTCCGGCTCTAAAGTGCACAGAAGTGTAGAGACGCTCACTCTGATACCTTCCCCGTCCAGTCTCCTTGTCCCAGATTGAAACAATTACGTATCCCAAGGAACAGACCAAGAAAAGGAAGTAGGGAAACAGGGTAGGATAGGCAGATTTTACAGAATGTATAAAGCTGTTCCGATTTGAAGAATGCTCAGAAACGGTGGGAAATCTTCTCTGATGGACACAACACAGCTGGTATGAGAGCTGCATTCCTACTCTTCCTTGTAGCGGGAACAGTAGGAGGTATAAAACAGAAAGGGCAACAAAGACCACCACCAGAGGCTGGCACTCTGAAATGCAGCTGCACACGGCCTCTACCTTGTCTTGCTGAGAGCCGACTGTCCTCTCCTATGCCTGACAAGGGCCATTTTTTTCCATGGGGGGAAAAAAACTACAAATAAACAAAACTGATAAGATTATCTTAATGAGATCCCGCTTGTGTTCTGGCTACCATCTGTTTTTAGAAAAAATACACAAACTTATTCAGAACAGGAGTTTACTGTGACTTCATAAAAACAAATGACCCAAGAACACAGCAGGAGGTGAATACACTTAAAACAGCTATTTCTCGTTTCTGTTCATAGATATTAATTTCTTTGCAAAATTCTACTAACTTTTCAAAATAGTTAATACTGTTCATAAAATCATACTGAATATAGTCTGATCAAAAAACCTGTTGGTGAGAATGCGGACAAACCAGAACCTTCTTATCTGCTGATGAAAATGTGGATGGTATTCCTGCTGTGGAAATCGGGCTCGGCAGTCCCTCAAGAAATGACCCTGTGACCCCGGAGTTTCATTCCTAGGTATATTCCAAAGAGAAATGAAAACACACATCTCCAAAACTTGTGCACAAGGCTCACAGCAGCCTTATTCACAACAGCCTGAAAGTGGAAACAACACGGATCGCCATCAACTGGTGAACAGATTTCTTTTAAAAAGACGCCACCCGAGACAACCACATCCCATATCAGAGTGGCTGGTCTGATTGCAGACTTCACTCTCAATTCCAGCTTCCTGCTAATAAGCACCCTGGGAGGCAGCAGGAACAGCTCAAGCAGCCCCCAGTCCCACGTCGGTGCTCTGCTGAGTGTCCAGAAAATCAACGGCAGCAACCACAGAGAGAAGCAGGGCCCCAGGGAGATTCCAGGGTGAGGCTGGAGAAGTGGCACTGGATGCTCCCACACAGGATATGGGCTCAAATGCCAGCTCTCCTACTAGGAACCCAGGACCAGTCCTCATTACTTGAGACAACTATGTACAAACTGAAGGGAGGGGCCGGTGCTGTGGCGCAGCGGGTTAAAGCCCTGGCCTGAAGCGCCAGCATCACATGTGGCCACCGGTTCCAGTCCCGGTTGCTCCTCTTCTGATCCAGCTCTCTGCTATGGCCTGGGAAAGCAGAAGATGGCCCAGGTCCTTGGGCCCCTGTACCCGCATGGGAGACCTGGAGGAAGCTCCTGGTTCTTGGCTGCAGATAGGCACAGCTCCGGCTGTTGCGGCCACCTGGGGAGTGAACCAGGGGATGGCGGACCCCTTTCTCTGTCTCTATTTCTCTCTGGAACTCTTTCAAATAAATAAAATAAATCTTTGAAAAAAAAAAATGAAGGGACACTAAGCTTGTGTGAGATACAAATGTGAGAAGATCACAGAAATCCGCTTATCAAGCACTCCAATGCTGTAAGGATTTCCACTCACTGCGGGCTATCTACTGGGGTGACACCTGATGACTTTCAGCCTTCCTATAGCTTTTTCTTTTTTTCTTTCTTTCTTTTTTTTTGACAGACAGAGTGGACAGTGAGACAGACAGACAGAAAGGTTTTCCTTTTCCGTTGGTTCACCCCACAATGGCCGCTGCCACCGGCATACTGCGCTGATCCGAAGCCAGGAGCCAGGTGCTTCTCCTGGTCTCCCATGGGGTGCAGGGCCCAAGCACTTAGGCCATCCTCCACTGCACTCCCGGGCCACAGAAGAGAGCTGGACTGGAAGAGAAGCAACCGGGACAGAATCCAGCGCCCCGACCTGGACTAAAACCTGGGGTACCAGCACCACAGGCGGAGGATTAGCCTATTGAGAGGCGGCGCTGGCCCCTATAGCTTTCATTTAAGGTTCCTCTGAATGCCGTTACCCAGTGTAAGAATGTACAGCTTCACTTAACTCAGCACATGCACAACCTCTCCTCCATTCTACCCAAACCACACTTCGCACTGCTTTCTAGTTTCAAAGCATTTTCCGTGAACTTTCTGAAGACTGTTTATAGACATGGGTTTCAATATTTTTTTGCATCAAAATAAACTGAATGGACACGTGCTGGAGTTTGAGGCGAATCTTCTCCAGGACTTGGGGCTTCTCCATCAGCAGGTGCTTCTCTGGCAGCCAGCATGGGTGCACACGGATCCTCAGAGTACAAGACAGCAGGGCAGGGGTGGACAGTGGGGCTGGTGTCAGCTGTTGCTGACTTCTGAGAAAAGTCACATTTCAGAGAGTCTGAATGTTCACATAAGTCACAAAGATAATGCAGGGAAGTCCTGGTACGTCCCTTCCCAGTTTCCTTGCTGTCAACATCTTATGTGACCGCAGCTTATTGATCACCTACAGAACCATAGGTACACTGCTGCGAACACAACACCACGTTTTACGTGTGTTTCACCAGTTTTTCCCTTTGTCTTTTTCTGTCCCAGCACACTGTGTCTGGCTGTCATGCCTTCTTTGATCTCCTCTGATCCATGACAATTCTTCGGCTTTTTGTTGTTGCATGGCCTTGACAATTCTGAGACACACTGGTCAGGCGCTTTGTAGACGGTCCCTTGGGTTGGGCTTGGTTGGGGAGTTTCTCCTTTATCGACTGAAGGGGAGCTGCCAGGTCCCCAGGGAAGCAGTGGTAGCAAATGGAACCTCTGGGAGGGGACTGGGTCACAACAGCTTTGCCCTCATAAAATGAGTAATCCGTTCACATTCACGTGTGACTTGGTTCTAACACTGGGCCTCCTCTGGTACACCTGCCATGCCATGGAGCAGCAACTGGCACTGCACTCCTGGACTCTGTAGCCTCCAGAACCAGGAGCTGAATAAGCCTCTACTCTTTGTAAGTTACCTTGCCTCAGGTATTTTGTCATAGCAACGGACAACAGACTAAGCTAGTTGCGGTTTTCAATGACTCACTCCAAGGGGTCAAAATGCCTAACAGGACTTTTCTAGACCTGGGCCGTGGAGCCTTGGACAAATTAACCTGCATGGCCCTAGTTTTAGGTATCAGCAGAAGGAGAAAAATAAGTGCAGTCTGTCTCCCAGAAGTGCAGGGACCCAGCAGGCTAACTCTGAGAATGCAGGTGAGAGGATAAGCAGAGAGCAAGGGTGGCCCGCGGAGTCATTTAACAACCAGGCGCTGTGCTGTGACAAGAAGACAAAGACAGTAACAACTCAGCCTCGCTTCCCGGAGCCTGCAGTCCAATGGATGATGGGCTGATGGAGATGAAGTTGAAATCAATCATTTACACTTGATGGGCAAGACTGATGCGGGGATACACACGGAGCACCAGACCCCCGGAGTGCCAACACAGGAAGCAAGGTTAAGAGATCCATGAAACGGATCCCAGTGCGAGGAGGGTTCCAAGGGATTCATTCATAAGAGGGACCCCCAAGCCACACAGAAGCTTCAGGTTGAAAGGTCTAATATTCTGCACATTAGGCAAGGGCCAGCATAGACCAAGACGCGCTGTAAACTGGTTTACACAGTTCCATCTGTCACCATCCTCAACTATTAACAGCTCCACACAACTAAACAATGAAGGCATTCACCTTTGTCCAGCCCAAGAAAACCCAGCCTCAGCTGCCTGCTGCTCTAAGAAGACCAAGGGCTGAACTCGCCTCTCCCTCACCATTGAAACGCAGGCAAAAAACTGCATTTGCCATCAACACATGTTTTTCAAATTACATGTAAATCTCTTTCTCTCAGAGCAGTTAAGGCACTTTAATTCACCCTCAGTTCAGAAAACCCTCAAACTGGGGAATTTTCAAGATACCCTTCAGCAGAAAGGAAGGCTGCAAGGAAGCAGGAGCCAGGGGCTGCAGCGAGGACCCCAGGGTGTGGAGCACAGAGAATGTGCTCACCCAGGTGGGTTTTCACAGCCATAGAGCCAGGTCCCTCCCTCCTGGGGCAGGTCACGGCAAGCTGAGTCCTGGGCGAAGGAGACAGAGTGCTTCCCAGCTCCTACTGGCTCCTTGCCAGGGTGTCCCCCACTGGACATCAGGCCCCCTGGCCCTGAATGAGGACTCCCCCTCCTCTGTCCTGTTTTCCTTTCTCCTGCCCAGGAGCAGGGGTAAAAGTGGGCTCAACCCAGCCAGGAAGCAGCTTTCCCAGGGAGACACTAGGAACCCTGAGAGATCTAGGGATGGAGTCCAGCACCCCAGCCCTTCCTCTCATGCCACAGACTCTTCCCAAATCACTCCAGACACAATTTAAGCTACCCCCAGCATGCATACATACACACACACACACACACTCAGTGAAAAGCCCAACTCCGCTCTGTAGGCAAGGGCATGCATGCAATCAACCTGTCCTTAACACACAGAGAAGGGCTCCTCCCACACACCAGGGCTGGGGCAGGGAGGGAGGCCAGGGAGCCAAGATATAGCTGCTGAGCCAGGCAGGGTCACAATCTGAGCTCCTGGCCTCTGCGCCCTCCATGCTCCTCTCCTGGATGCTTCTCTCTAAAACTCTGAAAAATGGAGCCCTTCTTTCCTGCGCAGGCTGACCACAGTAGGCTAAGCTCATGACTGAGAGGCCTCAACCAGGCCAGGCCAACCTCTGATAAATGCTCCCGGACAGAAGCCGTCTGGGAGGGAGGCCTGCGACCCCATCTTCACTGCAGAGCCCTCAAAAGTCAATAGTGCCCAGGGACCAATGGCCAGTGCACAGCACTGGAATGACAGGGGCTGGTCTCTATGATTCTAGGGCCCAGCTGGGGGTGCGGACCATGTAGGCCTTCCCTGATCCAGTGTACAGCAGGATGGGGCAAGGGTCTTCCAGTGGCTACCCAGATAAACCCAGCTACTCAGTGTTTTTTTTTTTTTTTTTTTTTGACAGGCAGAGTTAGAGAGAGAGACAGACAGACAGACAGAAGAAAGGTCTTCCTTCCGTTGGTTCACTCCCCAAATGGCCGCTATAGCTGGTCTGATGCCAGGAGCCAGGTGCTTCCTCCTGGTCTCCCGTGCGGGTGCAGGGCCCAAGCACTTGGGCCATCCTCCACTGCCTTTCCGGGCCACAGCGGAGAGCTGGACTGGAAGAGGAGCAACCGGGACAGAATCAGGCGCCCCAACTGGGACTAGAACCCGGTGTGCTGGCACTGCAGGCGGAGGATTAGCCTAGTGAGCCGCAGCACAGGCCCACTCAGTGCTTCTTAAATCTGGTTTGATTCAAAACAACCCTACGTGAAGGGAGCATCAGCTTAAACACACAGCACTGGATTTCAAACCAACGATCTGAGCGACCGGGAAAGTATTAGCTCCAAACAAAGCTGGGGAAGGAGGGAGGGAGAGAGGGAGACAAGGCTCCCCCGTCCCTTTCTCTCTCTCCCCCACTCCCACTCACATACATAACTTTCTACGGAACCGAGCCTCTGGCTCCTGAGGAATTGGCTACAAAACGCTGATCCTGACTTCCGCAGCTATCATCTACTCCGATAGTTAACATTCACTGCGATCCCTGCACTGTATTTACTTGGAAACTGTTTAGTTGAAAGGCCAGTCATTTTGAAACATTATCATTTAGAAATTATTTTAGAAATTCCCACAAAAACATGCCTGTGACAAACCTGATCTGCTCAATGCTACGGTTTGAACTTTTGGTTCCCCCAGAGTTCATGTGTTGGAAACAATCCCCAATTCAACAGTATTGACTGATGGTAGCTTTAAGAGATAATGAGGTCACAAGTCCCTGCCTACATGAATGAACATGAATGAATTCAGCCCCCTTTTTGCTGAGTCGCTCCCCTGTACATTCTCTTGCCTTTCTGCCTTCCACCATGGGATGACACAGCAAAAACACGCTCACCAAACGCAAGCCCCTTGACCTTGGACTTGCTGGCCTCCAGAAATGTAAGAAATAAATCTCTATTCTTCATAAATTACTCCACAGCCACACAAAACTAAGACACTGAACATTAACTATCATTTATTCTTTGTAAGAAAATGTCCTCTATTAGCCTGATTTAGGGACCCTGCACTGCCACCACAGATAACCCAATAACACAGAGCATCTTACCTGAAGACAGGCAAAGTGCCTCCCCTTGGATGGGCCCATGTCAACGTGTGTGAAAGCCTACACTTCGACTCTGCCAGTGGAAACCAGGACCCCCCAGAGACTTGCCTGGGATGCACAGGTTCCACTTTTTCGCCAACAACAGCCGGAAGCGTCTCAAAGTCACTCAATACTAACTTCCCCGTCCTCTCTACAAATGCCGCAGGGGTTTGTCCACAGGCCCTGGAAACCCACAGAAACAATCACTGGTCTCCATGCTGCGGGGACACTGTTCTCTGGGGACCTTCTGCCACAGACTACAGGATCTAGCATCATTCAAGAAGGACAGAGCTTGGACAGGGGCTGTGGTGCAGTGGGTTAAGCCTCTGCCTGCAGTGCCAGCATCCCGTATAAGTGCCAGTTCATGTCCCGGCTGCTTCTCTTCCCATCCAGCTCTCTGCTATGGCCTGGGAAAGCAGAAGATGGCACAAGTGCTTGGGCCCCTGCACCTGCATGGGAGACCCAGAAGCAGCTCCTGGCTTCAGACTGGCCCAGCTCTATCTGTTGCGGTCCTTTGGAGAGTGAACCAGTGGCTGGAAGACCTTTTTCTCAGTCTCTCCCTCTTTGTAGCTGTACCTCTCAAATAAATTTTTTTTTTTAAGAAAAAAAGGAAATATGCAATAAAATCTTTAAAAAAGGACAGAGCCAAGAGGATTCGAATCCCTGAGCTGACCAAAGAGTCAAAGCCCCTCACACAGGTTTGGCTGAAAGGCAAGTGTTAACAGGAAAACCAGTAACAAGTGCAATGGTGTTTCCAAAAGTTCATGGATAATGGGAACTAAAAAGTTAAGTTTACTTTGGTGTGAAGGTTTTTTAAATCCAAGCACAATTTTTTCATAATACTCATTTTTCCACAAACTTGATGACCTTCTGTATGCACAGTTCTCACAATTTTTAAAATAAACCTCAATTTTCTGTGCATTTTGCAAGACCACTTGTATAACTGTCCTGCCGTATGTATGAGCTCTACCTCCAAACTGAAAATACTTTAAAAAAAAACGATCTGCACTGAACATATACTGCCTTTTCCTCTTGTGAGCATCCCCTAAACAATACTGCACAAAAGCCAGGGCTACAGCCATTCCACGGAAGGGACTGGAGCAGCCACAGACTGTTGTGACACAGGGGCTCTTGGTGTCCCCTGTAGTTACCGAGGAACTGGGGATGAGTGACAGCTGCACTGCTCGGTGGCTGACACAGAACTCAGCTGCAATCATCATCCACCCAACAGACGCTTTCGCTCATCCGAAGAGTGTTACTAAAACTCTGCAGACCCTACCAATCTCGAGAACTCCTTGAACTTGTTTTGTTCTAAGAAGCTGACCTACAGGCCAGCGAGCCCTCTCTGCTGTCATCAATCACAGGCTGGGAGATAAGCAGAATTCCTCCAAGAAGCACCACTGGCAGCGGGGGAGGCGAGGTCATGAGGGAAGCCGCTCAGCAGTTTTCCCCAGGGGAGCAGCAGAGACAGGGCCTCAGGAGCTCCCTGCTGGGTGGGCCTGGTTCTGTGGGAGCCCTTCCTGTCTGCCAGCAAGAAGATGCGCACAACAGGCACATGGGGCACTTTACATTTACCAGCGATCACACTTAAAAAAAACTACAAAGAAACAGGTCAGATTAGCATCTTTTATTTTATCTGTCTTAAAGCATTTATTCCTTTAATACTATCTTTTATTTAACCTAAAAATCCCAAAATAATCACTTAAGCATGTCATCGATGTAAGGACGTCTCAGTAAGATATCTGACCTCCTTGTTTCCATACCCATTCTCATGACCTGGTGTACTTGTTGCACTCACTGCACACCTCAGTTCAGCATGGCCACATGGAGCTGCTGATTAAAACTCCAGACAGCACAGCTGCAGACTCCAGAATCCAGAGAAGGAATCTCGTGAGCATAGACAATGTCTTCTAAATGTCTGCTATTCCCCATGTTAGGGAACAGATGAGGGGGCCTTCAACCAGTCCATGGAAAGTGTGTATTATGAAAAATCTATGCACAGGTTTAAACATTTTTATGCATGAAAATAAAGTTATCTTTAAATTCCATTTTCTACTTTTTGAACTTGTTGAAGCACCCTCGTACATACAAGATTCCCGGGACAAGCAGCCAAGTATGTAGGACGTACCCACCACCTCGCCTGCCCCACCCTGAACTGCCACAGTCCAATACCCACGCAAACTTCTCCACCCGAAGGTAATGCGGTGAAACAGCATTGCTCCAAGAATATAAATTCTGCATGTTCAGTGTATGTGATGATTTAAGCAGCTCTTGGAACCCAGTACATAAATTGCCCTAAAGCAAGAAAGAAAAACTTGTTTACTGCAGAACGGAACTCACAGCAATGCTTTCTACATTCTTGAACCCCTCACTGCACACGTCAGCTCATGGTCTGCCTGGTCTGAGTTACTGATGGTTTGGAGTGAAAACAAATCCAACCACACCATGAACTACAGAGCAAGCAGCAGAGGGTGTGTGCTCTCACCTCAAAACTGCCCTTTCTGCAATCAGAAATGTTTAATGTAACAAAAGGAAAAGAACAGTGGCTTGCAGGGTGAATCACAGTGATCCCAGGCAAATGTGCTTTCAACTGGAGTTCCCATGGGCTGCAGGTGAGACACTGAAATTCGCCCAAGCAACAGGAAAAAAAGCCTCCCTGGAGCCTGCAGGGATGCATCTCAGTGACTGTGTTGTGGTGCAGTGGTTTAAGCCGCTCCCTGTGACTCCAGTATCACACACTGAAGGCCAGGTTTTTGAGTCCTGGCTGCTCTGCTTCTGACCCAGCTCTTTGCTAATGCATTAGGGAAAGCAGGAAAAGTGACCGAGCCACTGCCACCCAAGTGGGAGACCAGGAAGAGGCTTCGGGATCCTGGCTTCAGCCTGGCCCAGTATCAGCCATGGCAGCCATTTAGGGTTTGAATCAACAGATGGAAGATCTCTGTCTCCCCTCTTCTGTCACTCTGCCTTAAAAAAAAAAAAAACAACCTGACAGCATGACCCCCAAAACCTAAACACCCGGGGGCTACAGCCACGCACTATTTATCCTGCCTACTGCTCCATCCTCCCCTGGACGCTGCTCAGGTCTCACTCAGGGTGAGCTAGGCCTCTGCCCACTGCTTTGCCCACAACACAGGTTCTTCAGCCCCCCCCGGAGGCCCTTGTTCCCTGCTCAGCTCCCCGCTTATTGCGCCTGCACCGGATAGAGGAGTCCAAATGTAAACAAAACAGACAGCTCACTGCATGCCAGCCTTCATGCTCAACCACCTCTGCTTGTTCTTCCCTCCATCTCGGCACACACTGCAGTGCCTGCCACCCAGAAGGAAGACAGGGACGGAGGGAGGGTTTGTGACAACATCCAAGGAACACACTGGGTTCAGTGCAAACTCCACCCAGCTGGACACTTAGCCAGGAGAGTGTTTGCAGTTTACCGGCCCTGCCCTATTGACAATGACCTTGACATTTCTGTGTGCAACTCACTTTCCCAAGCTGAGCTCTACGCATTTAAACAGACGTCGAGAAGACTCATACAGCAGATTGTAAGGCTCACATCTGACGAGTAACAATGACAGTGACAAGCAAGTAGTACACCACGCCCTGAATTTTCTCCTAACACCCACTGTCTTTTACAGCTTCCTACACTGAGTGACCAGGGAACCCAGGCACTGATGCACACGCAGCCCCACCTCCTGCACTACCCCCAGGGCAGACCAGACTTCCATGTTCTGCAGGCAGCAAGAGTACCAGGAATCCTCACACCCCCTTCCTGGCTCCCTGGCATATTCTAGAGCCAGACCATCACGAAGCCCTATTTTCCATGTGGCATGAGTTGCTTTAACATCACAGATATGAGAACCTGTTGGCTTTTCCAGCCCAGGCCAAGGTAGGCAAAAATATTTCCAGAACTTTATCCTGATACTCTACATCTTTCATGCATCACAGGTATTTTCCTACCTTTCAACACATTCATTTCACCTGGAGAGCCACCCCCAGCCAGAATTCCAAATGCATGCATTCACTGTACAAATATTTCCTTATCCCTTGTGGCTGTGGCACTGTGGCAGGGCCACGAAGGATGCAGAATTCCATGGTGAGGACATCAGGCCCTGCTCCCTCCCAGCTGCACAGCAGAGTAACAGCAACAGCAGACAATCGACCCCGTGCCAGCCACTGTCCTGAGACGCACATGCACTAACCTGCTTAATTCTTCCCATGCCCTATGAGCAATGAACTAGCAATGATGCCATTTCACAAGTGAGGGAAATGAGGCACAGAATGGGTTTCAAAAACTTGCCTCAGGTCCCAGAACTAACAGGTGGTAGAAAGGGTTTGGTCTGTCTGTCTTTCTCTCTCTCTCTTTTTTAATTAATTAATTTGAGAGACAGAAAGTACAAAACAGGGAACTTCCACCTGTTGCTTCACTCCCAAAATGGCTGCAACAGCCAAGGCCACACCAGGCTGAAGCTGGGAGTCTGGCACTCAATCTGGTCTCCCAGGTGGCTGGCAGGGACCCAGGTACTTGTGCCAACACCTACTGCCTCCTCAGACGCATGTGAATAGGAAGCTGGAATCCAAAGCAGAGCAGAGACTCAAACCCAAGCACGCCCGTATGAGATGTGGCATTCCAAGTGGCATCTGGACGGCTGCAACATATACCTGACCTAGTTTTTTTAACATCAGTTTTATTGGTATATACTCACACATACCAGAAAATGAACTGATCCCCAGGCAAGTCCACCCTCACAGACGTGCACAGTTCCACCTCTCCCATCCCTCCGATATCTGAAGCCACCGCTCACTATTTACCAAGTGCAGATGGCAAGCATCAATCCACAATGTGGTCAAGGGCTTAACTGCAGTAATGCATAGTAGTAAAACAGCACAGCCAGACGCTTGGTACAAAGAACTGATCAGCTGCCTAAAATATGAATAAAAGCTGGTCTGCTCTTAAAGAGTTTGGTATAGCCAGAAGCAACTTATAAATACAGAAACAGCCATAAGAAGAGCACACTTCAAAAAGTTCAAGCAAGAGGCCGGTGTTGTGGCAGAGCAGGAAAAGAAGTTGCCTACAAGGCCGGCGCATCTCATCTGAGCACCAGTTCGAGTCCTGCCTCCTGTACTTCCGATCAAGCTTTCTGCTAATGTACCTGTGAAGGCAGCAGAAGATGGCCCAAGTGCTTGGGTCCCTTCCACCCAACTAGGAGACCCAGACGAAGTTCCAAGCTCCTGGCTTCAACATGGCCCAACCCCAGCTATTGCAGCCATTTGGGAAGTGAGCTAGCAGGTGGCACACTGACTGATCTCTTTCCCAGGGCCCCAACTCTACCTTTCAAATAAACAAATCTTCTTTTTAAAAAGTTCAGGGGAAAATGGCATTAAAATATAGGTTTAGGGGTGGATTTTGTGGCACAGTGGATTAAACCACCACTTGGGGATACCTGTATCCCATACAAGAGTGTCATGTTCAAGTATCAGCTACTCTGTGCTTCTGGTCCAGCGTCCTGCTAATGCCTCTGGAGGCCATGAATGACAGCCCAAATACTTGGGTACCTGCCATGCATGTGAGACCTAGATGGAGTTCCGAGCTGTTCTGGTTGTTGCAGGCACATCTGTAGAGTGAACCAGAGGATGGGAGATATATCTGTGTCTCTTCCTTCTTTGTTCCTTTTTTTTTTTTTAAAAGATTATTGGAGGCCGGCGCCGTGGCTAACAGGCTAATCCTCCGCCTTGCGGCGCCGGCACACCGGGTTCTAGTCCCGGTCGGGGCGCTGGATTCTGTCCCGGTTGCCCCTCTTCCAGGCCAGCCCTCTGCTGTGGCCCGGGAGTGCAGTGCAGGATGGCCCAAGTGCTTGGACCCTGCACCCCATGGGAGACCAGGAAAAAGCACCTAGCACCTGGCTCCTGCCATCGGATGAGCGTGGTACGTTGGCCGCAGCGCGCCATCCGTGGCAGCCATTGGAGGGTGAACTAACGGCAAAGGAAGACCTTTCTCTCTGTCTCTCTCTCTCACTGTCCACTCTGCCTGTCCAAAAAAAAAAAAAAAGATTATTGGAAAGGCAGAGCTAGAGAGAGAGAAAGAGGGAGAGACAGAGAAAGAGAGAGGTCTTTTATCTGCTGGTTAATTCCCCAAATAGTTGCAATAGCCAGGGCTGGGCCAGGCTGAAGCCAGGAGTTTCTTGCAGGTGTCTCACATGGGTACAGGGGCCCAAGTACTTAGGCCACCTTCTGCTTCTTTCCCAGGTGCATGAGCAGGGAACTGGATGGGAAGCGGAGCAACCAGGACTCAAACAAGTATCCATGTGGATGCTGTGTATCAGGCAGTGGCTTAACCCACTACGCCACAACGCAGGCCCCATCTCTCTATTACTGCCTTTCAAACAAATAAATAAATCAACCTTAAAAGAAAAAAAGCTTAAAATACTTAAAAAAATATATATATATGCTGGGATCAGCACTGTGGCACAGCGGGTAAAGCCGCCACCTGTAGTGCCAGCATCCCATATAGGCACCGGTTCGAGTCCTGGCTGCTTCGCTTTCGATCCAGCTCTCTGCTAAGGCCTGGGAAAGCAGCAGAAGATGGCCCAAGTCCTTGAGCCCCTGAGCCTGCATGGGAGACCTGGAAGAAGCTCCTGGCTCCTGGCTTCGGATTGGTGCAGCTCTGGCCGTTGAGGCCAATTGGGGAGTGAACCAGCAGATGGAAGACCTCTCTCTCTCTCTCTCTCTCTATATATATATATATGCCCCTCCTATTCACTCTGTGTAACTCTTTCAAATAAATAAATCTTTTAAAAAAATAAAAAAGATATGCTTACTTTGGCAAAAAAAAATACACTGAAATTCATGCATGTGAGAGAGAGAGAGAGAGAGAGCAATAAAATCATAAGTGCAGATCAAATACAAAGGGGAATTGTGTGTTTACATGGGAGTGGGGACCTGTATTCTCTGAGCCCAAGTGTTTAAAATGAGAGGCTGGATGAGAATGCTGGGCTGAACACTGGGCTCAATCACTGACAGCACCAAGTGCAGTAGAACGGCACAGGCCTCTATTGATACGAGTCTTGCCTATTTGACTCAACACGAAGCAAAAGATCTTGCTGGTGTGCAGAGCACTCTAAATCCATGCTTGACTCTTGAGCAAACCTACACGCACCTGCTTTCAGACGCCGAGAAGGAAGCACCTCCAAGAGGGATCCCAGCCTCCCACACTTGTCTGCTCTCATTCTGCTAAGCTCCCGATGTGTCCAGAGAACAATCATCTCCCTTCCTGACCTTGATGTCCTCGTCTCACAAACCTTCCTATTGTCTGAGCCTGTCCTGGGAACCAGACCCTCCTGCTCTCAGTAGGAGAGAGGGCAGGAGGGGGCTGGAGTGAAGAAGCAACCAAAGGACACCAGCTCGGCCCTAAGGCCAGCAGCTCACCCTGGAGTGAGCTGTCTCACTGAAAGCCAGCCCTCCCTCAGTGCAGGAACAGCCCCCAGCCAGCCAGGGCCAGGGGCCCATTTCAGACCTCCCCTGATTGGCACATGCCACAAATCTGGCAAGTTCCATTCCAGGTCTGCCAAAGAAAAAGATGGTCTCCTTGGACGCAACCCACTTTCAAATATAGTTTATGGCTCTCAAGAACCCAACGGCACCAAGTGACCCTCCTTTGTTTGCTTTACAGAATAAACTCTCTGCTGCCCGTGGAGCTGAGAAGTTTAACCCCTGATTGCAAAGCTGCTGGCCGGCCGGGCAGAGCCTTCCCAAACCAAGTCAGCTGGATGTCACAGGGACAGCCCTGTGCAAAGCAGGGAGCTCAGCAGCATTCTTGGCCTGTGCTCACTGGATAAGCAGACCACCTACGTGACAAGGAAAACTATCTGTACACATCGCCACGATCCCCCGGGGTGGGGCGGGGGCAAACATCAGCCCCTTGGGCACCACCAGTCTGCTGCTTCCGACAAGCACTGGAAGGAGTCTTAAGTCATTAACTGCCCAGGGCTGAGTGCCAGCAGCCAGCTTGGCCAACTCCACCACATCATCAACCTCCCTAAACTTCCTCTACCCCAGCCTGAAGGTCTCTGCCATCATGAGGCCAGTCAAGCTAGGGAGGGGACATTCTTATCACTGCCATGCCCCACACTGTCCCTCGTCAGTCCCTCTGTGATGATGTCCCTGAACCACTGCCTCTCCTCCCACGCCCCTTGGCCAACGTGAAAAAGAAAAATCATTTGTATTCCAGAATTCAGACAGACACCACCACTCCCGATACCACTTCGACATTTTTATTTCCTCCTTCTGTTTGTTATTTGCCTCTCTGGAATTTTATTTATTAAGTGGAGGAGCTGGAATTCAAAGCAGCGACAAGTCCAGGACACAGAGTCTGGTAATTAACACCATCCAGCCTCTCAAAGAAGGGAATCCAGGGAAAATGGGAAGGAATGGTATAGATGTAGACCCCGGGAGCCCAAGAAAACCTCTGAGACCGAAGGAGAAAGCCACTGAGGGCACCAGAGACCACCGATCACCACCTCTAAGGACCCAGGGTCACTGGACTCTCATGTAGAGCGACTCAGCGAAAAGAACAAAAATCCAAAACCAAAAAGCTTACAATTCCATTCATCCCTAAAGCAGCCCCAAGTACTGCCACATCCAATAGGATGAGGAAGACGATGTTTAAAAATACCCCATGACGTAACACTGAAATAAGGAGACCTACACTTCCTCTTCAAAAACCACCCGCAGGACACACAGTTTCAGTGTGGAAAAAGCAAGCAAAGTGCGCTCATGGTTTGGCTTTTGAATGTAACTACTACGGAAAAAAATGGGAAAGCTGTGCGCTTGGCATTTCCAGATCTCAGGGCTGAGAAGGGGATGAGGATGAGTAACGCACCCGTCCACGTGACTTCCTCTTTCTGGGCTCTAGATTTTACTTTAAAATGTCACATAAAACTGTACTGCTCCTTTATTAAAAGAGCAAAACTCTCATAATCACTTATTTTAAAAAACTCCAGCAAAAAAAAAAAAATCACCCCTGAATCTGCTTTAAGCAAAAATATCTGCGTCTCCTTACAACCGGCACACACTTAAGGTGAATGAGGAAATCCACATAAAAACACGTGATGATGCATGCCAAGTCACATACGTGAACGTGCCACTAGGCTGGCCATGGGGAGACGAGCCCCAGACGCCTGTGAGTGGAATGACCATTACGTTTCTCAAGACAAGTCATTGAAGCCTTTGACCGCTTTTACTGGCGGTGTATTTTCGGGTGAACAGACTATTTTAAAAACCTTTTTAGGTAAACCAATGGAAAAAAGAAAAACAAAGTGGGACCTCTGGAAAAGGTAGCATGACAGTAAAAAACAGACCTACTTCAGTCTCTCAAGGCAAGCCAGACAGACATCAGTGCGGTGTAAACACAGAAATACATGCATTACAGATACAAAATAGAAGTAGGTATATAAATAGACATTGTTTTACAATGTGTCTTACACACAAATATGCAGGGTCTTCAAAGAAATTCATGGAAATGTGGACTAGGAATAAACTCTATGGATCTCATTTTTTTGCATCAAAAGAACCCTATCTTTTAATTCTATTTTTCCATCAATTTTTAAACTCCATTCATAAAAATACAAGCCAAGAGGCAGCGTGGTGGTATACAGTGGGTAAAGACATAGCCTGCAATGTCAGCATATGGGTACTGGGTTTGTGTCCTGGTTGCTCCACTTCTGATCCAGCTCCCTGCTAACTGCCTGGAAAAGCAGCGGAAGATGGTCCAAGCATTTGGGCCCCTATCACCCATGTGGGAGATCCAGATGAAGCTCCTAGCTCCTGGCTTCAGCCTGGTTCAGCCATGGCTGTTGTGGCCATCTGGGAAGTGAACAGGCAGATGAAAAAACCTGTGTGTCTCTCCCTCTCTCCAGAACCCTGCCTTTCAAATAAATGAATAAATCTCTCAGAAAAATTCAAGCCACCTCTGGAATATTATTCAACCACAAAAAAGAATGAAGAGCCCATGCATGCTACAATGTAGATGAACCTCAGCAATACTGAGGTGAGTGACAGACAGCAGATACCAAAGGTCACTTACTGTATGATTCCCTTTATGTGAAATGTCTAGCAAGTCCACAGGGACAGAAAGCAAACTGATGGTTGCCAAGGGCTGGAAGTAGGAAAGGGAAATGACTGCTTGTTGGTTGTGGGCTTTTATTTTGGGGGATTGAAAATATTTTCAAATTAGAAGTACGAGCTGAACAATGTAAACGAACAGTTATGTTATGTGAATCTTACCTCAAAAAGCAAAGTTTGTAAAAATCACAATGAACAGAATCTTCAGAGATGGCCCAGTCCAGTCCTTGCATTCACACAGAGGAGATCCAAGCTGGATCCTAGAAGACTGACTGTAACTGGGCCAAAGTTGCCCAGCTGGAAAACAGCAGGTCAGAGCCCCACAAAGGTCTGCTGCCCCCCACACATCCCTTTTCCCATGGACGCTTCTGTGACATCTGTAAAATGCAAACAGTGTCCTATTCTTCATACAACTGCCATAAGGATCACATGAAAATATCTATATCAAGATTTTCTCACATGGACTCAAATATTTTATTGAATTATTCGTCTTTTTTTGAAAAATTTATTTGATAGAGTTAAACAGTGAGAGAGACAGAGAGAAAGGTCTTCCTTCTGTTGGTTCACTCCCCAAATGGCTGCTACGGCTAGTGCTGCGCCGATCCGAAGCCAGGAGCCAAGTGCTTCCTCCCGGTCTCCCATGCGGGTGCAAGGGCCCAAGCACTTGGGCCATCCTCCACTGCCTTCCTGGGCACAGCAGAGAGCTGGACTGGAAGAGGAGCAACGGGGACAGAATCCGGCGCCCCGACAGGGACTAGAACCCAGTACCTATATGGGATGCCAGCGCTGCAGGCGGAGGATTAACCAAGTGAGCCACGGCACCGGCCCCTGAATTATTAGTCTTAATAACAGTAACAATAAAATCTAATACTTTTTCACTGCCCAGTACATGCCCATCGCTCCTCTTAACATTTTAATCACACTCTGCATTTCATTCTCTTATGAACCCTGTGGGATGGGGACAGTCAACAGCAAAGCTATTTAACAAACTAGAGTGTGAGGCCCAGGTCAGATACCCAGCAGACATCACAGCAGCAGCATTCGAACCCAGGCCCCATTCTTCTAGAACTTTCCAAATGAGGTGGTCTTTGGGGAGGCACTCAGTCACTGCTGCACGAATGCTAAATCATAACAAGAGATAGGACAGAATCTTAGTGTGGCATTCAATTCTCCAAGCCTTACACAAATGCAAGAAAGGAAAGTGAGTAAACCTTTAAAAGAGGAAAACAACTTCCCACATCCCCCATTCTAAGTACAAGATTTTCCAGTTTCTGTCCCTGGATTGTCCAAGTAAAACAAAGAATGAGCTGAAAGACCGCATAATAGGGGCATCCACTCCCAAATGCAGAAGTGTAACCCGGATGCCACCCTCTCAAGTGCATTTTTTTGGAAGCAAAAACAACCTTAAGGAAAGTATCAGCCACTCCATCCCTTTCTTTGCTCCCACTTAAGAAGCAACACTTTTTCACTGTCTAAAGGGTACAAGACAGCGCGCTGTGGCTGGCGCACCGCGCTGATCCGAAGCCAGGAGCCAGGTGCTTCTCCTGGTCTCCCATGGGGTGCAGGGCCCAAGCACTTGGGCCATCCTCCACTGCACTCCCAGGCCACAGCAGAGGGCTGGCCTGGAAGAGGGGCAACCGGGACAGAATCCGGTGCCCCGACTGGGACTAGATCCTGGTGTGCCGGCGCCGCAAGGCGGTCAGCCAAATTTTAAACTAGAAGTTTAAAAATACTGACCCCTAATTCTCTCAAATCTGTGAGTCCCAGTTAGCCACAGTCCCCACCACTCCCTATTGCCTAGCCTGGCTCACTCATCTTCCTTACCTACCTGCTCTAGGGGACAGCATTCCTGACTTCCTTTTCACAATGCCCCATGTCTTCTGTTTCTCAGTGCAGGTTTTAACATATGCATTACTTTGTACATAATGCCTCCATTCAGACAAAGCTTTCGAAGTGTTTCCATTACTTAATGGGTTTGTCAAGCAGTGCTCTTAATTAAATTTGGCTCCAATCAAAAGGAAAATGAGTATGTTTTTAGGCTAGTCTTGGACATAATATACTGAATCAGACCTTAATTCTAACCAAATGGTAGAATAAAATCCTTTGTAAATGTCTGTGTTTTAGCCACCCAAGTGAGCAAGTGTTCTATTTATAGTTGCCAAGGGTTAAGGCTTCCAGACATGCTTCACCTACACCCTGTCCTCCCTCCCCCCAGCACTACACGCACGCACATCAGGTCCCCTCCCTGATACTGAATTCCAGCCTCCAGAGAGGCCGACTTTTTCCGTTAGTTTGGTTTGGGATGATTCCTGAGCTTCAGGCACGCTTTCTGGAGCCCTGCCAACTGAACACCAGAACGCAAGGAAATTCTGTTGATCCTTCAAAAAGCAAGAAAGAGTCTCTCTTCCCGTTGGTCTTATTCAAGTTCATCCAAAGGGAGCTTCACATTTCTCACAGTGCTGCCCTTCTGTTGTGATCAGCTTCACACACACATGCATCATTTCTTTCTCCCTCATTATAAAAACCTCCCATTTCCACACCTGGCATTTAAAGGCGCTAAGAACTCATCAAATCAAAAAGGTGCAATCGATATTCACTGCTTGCTTTTGCCAATGAGCTTTTGGAACTCAAATTCTGAGTGCTCGCCAAGACGTCTCTGAGTTGCCATAAAGCAGGGAGGTGCCCGCCTGGCAACTCTGGAAGGAATCCAGGCCTCTAGGACATGAATTGCCTGGGAATATCTCACAGGGCAATTTTCTGCTTCTCCCTGTCTGGCCGTCTCAAACTCAAGACCAACTGATTTCAAACTTCACCCCAGTATCAGAGTCTCCCCTCCTTTACCGGTTTGTGAATGAAGGAGCCTTGTGTAAAACTGCATCTGCGGGGCGAATACCCCAGCTGAAGAAGCGTGCCAGGAAGATCTCTCAGCTCTTGGATCCTGGATCCTGGGACAGCGACAAGTCCCAGTCTGTAGGGGTGGCCAGCGCTGAGCATGCCAGCGAGGCCAGCAGGGGGACTGTGCAGCAGAGCGGAGGGATCAATCACAGGCATGCGCCATGGCTGGAGCAGGGTGCTGATGTTCTGGGTGTGGCCCAGGGATACAGCATCTTGAGTCAGAACAAGAGAGTTAGAATTACAATACATAGGCACATATTCAAGTTCATTAGCATGGCCAGCAAAAACCAGGGCTCCAGATACAGTAAGCAAGGGCCCACAGCAGGGATGGGTGAGTGGTATGTTAGGATATAGTTGCTGAACAGGCACTAAAAGACAAGAAAGAGGGCCAGGAGGCACCAGAAGAAATGACCTTGACCACATGGCTCTCAGTTAAGGCAAGAAGCAGCACCGCACACACACTACGGGCCTGGGCTGGTCCCTGGAACAGGCACTGGGGACAGTGACCTCCGGGGCCAGCAGCGTCAGGAAAGGCAAAGGAACATGAGCCACTCTGATCCTAACGTCCTGATGAAGACCTGGATAACGCAGAGTGGTCCTGCACACCGGGCCACAGGTTTAAGATGGTGTCTCTTCCAAGAGCTCCATGGGAAGCTCGGCAGAGAACGGGGTGTTTGACCAGAAAAGCAGTGTGGGCAGCTGGGCTGAGCCCACGGCCAGCATGCTGCTGGTGGCACTGCCTTCCTTCACCGCCACGCTCTGTGACTTCTGCCCCTGACAGCTTTCCCAGGGACTTCCACGACCTTCTGCTGAAATGCCCTTTGAATCCCAAAGGGCCCATTTGTAGGAGAACCTGACACCCCTCAGGGTGCCATGCCAGCAAGTGTACATCAGTTTAACCATCACCTCACTGGAACCAGTAACGTCCAAAACCCACGAGGCCCATCTATGTCACTTTAATTCTGCACACTTGTTCGCTTCCCATTCTACTATTTTTGATTTGCCTATTTGTAAATATTGAGTTTGTAGCCCCAGTTTACGTCCTACAGCTGAGGGAGTCCTAGACAAAACACAGCCTTCACAGGGTACCCAAGCCGTGCAAACAACCTTCCAAGACAATCACTACTTAGCGTGGGATCCTACAGCACTAGAAAGAGTCCACATATTTTATAAAGCATTGCCAGTTCTCAGGACTGCCAACCCACCTGGCCATGAGAACTGCGATATGCCCTAGAAATAACAACTTGGACAAGAAGAAACGAACACACAAGATTCTGGAGTAGCCACAAGACTTAGAATCCCACCTAGCTGTGTGACCCGACAAGGGCTTTATCCTGGATCTCACAGCAGGTGAGGCCAACTCAAGGTCACCAGCACAAACAGTTCACTTCGATCCCATCGACAGCGACCTTTAACAAGTAGTGACCTCTGAAGCACCCACTCATCATACTCACTTTTCTTATCATTATTCTGAATTAACAGGGCGGGTGAATGAATACTTGGACATGTGCTATACCAGCTGAGTCATTTGGTCCCCCTGCGCTTTAAGTCTTAACCACAGTGAAGATAGCCCCTGTTGAAGCCTCATCATCTCCTAGGATCAGCTCATGCTCAACAAATTATCCACTTAGAAAATCCATTTTGCATCAACAGAGAAGTGATACAGATTCTTGTTCTAACAAATTAAATATTCCATTTGGAATCACAAAAACTTTTAATTATTCCCAATCAATAAACAAAGTATGCATGACACTAGGCTCATCTAGAAGGATGCCTTGTTTATAGCTTCAAACATCAAAACAGTGAAGTCCATAAAAATTGGATTAAATGCCTTTCTTTATTTCTCTCCCCTTGCTAGGAGAAGGCCATAGGTTAAGATTTAAGATTTAAGATTTAAGATGACACAGCTTGGATTTCCCTCCTGCCTGAAAAGTTGATGACAGCATTAAGAGCGGGAACTTATAAGCAGGCTCCACTTATTTTCAGCCAGTAAGAGTTCTGCCTCCGGATTCGACTGCTCTTACCAAGCTTTCGGATTCATTACTGTGACTGGTGAGCAAACAACATGCGTGGTGAAAATTAAGCAGAAACAAGCCTATTTACTCATCAGGATTGTGAGGAGCAGAAAAGAAGGGAGGGCAGAGGTTCTCTTGGCCCATGGAAAGAGCCTGCCTCTGGTTTTATCAGGGTCTGTAATGCGAGTGTTGGGTAATTAACTAAAGCAATCAAGGGTGCTAATGCTGGCCCCTTCTCGTTCTTCCACCTCAGACATACACATCCAAGGTTTCTAGTCCCCTGTGCCCTAACTTGTTCTTACTGTTGATGCCAGGAGTAGAGAACCTCTTTTTCTGCCAAGGGCCATTTGGATGTTTATAAGATCATTCATGGGCCATACAAAATTATCAACTTAAAAATTAGCCCTCTACAGATTTATGGAATTTCGAGTCCTGCCTGCGGTTGCCTTGGCAGGGCCAGAGCAAATGATTCTGCAGGCCGAATGTTCCTCATCTCTGGCTCTATGCCTCCACTTGTCAGGGTTAAGTGGAAGTTCAGTCAAAAAGCTCTAAAAGAATGAACAATAGGGCTGGCGCTATGGCATAATGGGCTAAGCCCTCCACCTGTGGCACCGGAATCCCATATGGGCACTGGTTCCAGGCCTGGCTGCTCCTCTTCTGATCCAGCTCTCTGCTATGGCCTGGGAAAGCAGTAGAAGATGTCCCAAGTGCTTGGGCCCCTGCACCCATGTGGGAGACCCTGAAGAAGCTCCTGGCTCTTGGCTCAGCTCCAGTTTTTGTGGCCATCTGGGGAGTGAACCAGCAGATGGAAGACTTTTCTCTCTGTCTCTCCCTCTCTCTGTAACTCTACCTCTCAAAATATAAATAAAATCTTAAAAAAAAAAAAGACATTTAATAATAGCAACTTTGAGGAGTTCAAAGCTTCTCAATACAAAGAAATGATAAATGGCTAAGGTAAGGGAATTGCTCATTATCCTGATTTGATCATTATGTATTATACACATGTGCTAAATTAATCACTATATCCCACAAATATGTGCAATCATCATGTGTCAATTAAAATTTTTTCCTTTTTCTTTTTTTTTTTTTTTTTACAGGCAGAGTAGACAGTGAGAGAGAGAGACAGAGAGAAAAGTCTTCCTTTGCCGTTGGTTCACCCTCCAATGGCCGCCGCGGCCGGCGCGCTGCGGCCGGCGCACCGCGCTCACCGCGCTCATCCGATGGCAGGAGCCAGGAGCCAGGAGCCAGGTGCTTTTCCTGGTCTCCCCATGGGGTGCAAGGCCCAAGCACCTGGGCCATTCTCCACTGCACTCCTGGGCCACAGCAGAGGGCTGCCTGGAAGAGGGGCAACCGGGATAGAATCGGTGCCCCGACCGGGACTAGAACCCGGTGTGCCGGCGCCGCAAGGCGGAGGATTAGCCTGTTGAGCCACGGCGCCGGCCAAAATTTTTTCTTAAAAAATAGAAAAACTTGGGGCTGATGCTGTGGTGTAGCGGGTAAAAGTCACTGCCTGCACTGCCAGCATCCCATATGGGCACCGGTTCGAGACCTGGCTGCTCCACTTCTAATCCAGCTCTCTGCTATGGCCTGGGAAAGCAGCAGCAGATGGCCCAAGTGCTTGGGCCCCTGCACCCACATGGGAGATCCAGAAGAAGCTCCTGGCTTCTGATTAGCAAAGCTCCGGCCATTGCGGCCAACTGGGGAGTGAACCAGAAGATGAAAGACCTCTCTTTCTCTCTGCCTCTCCTCTCTCTTTGTAACTCTTTCAATTAAATAAATAAATATTAAGAAAAAAATAAAATTAAATTAAAAAATAAAAAATCTTAACCCAATTTTCACCAATGCCACAGAAATCAATGTTGAAATAAACAGAAATAGCTAACACAACCAAATACAAGGAAAATATTAAAAATAGTACATCATTCATATCCATCCGAAAAAAGACACTACAAGAAATTACTTTAGCAGTGATGATTTTTACTCATAAAACAAAAAACTAAAGTAACAAAATCTTTCAGAAACAAGCCAGTCTTCTGGTTTGAGGGCTTCTCGAACTCAAAACTGCTGACGCTCTGGACCAGGTTAATCCCTGTCACAGGAGCTTCCCTGCATGATTTGGATGTTGAATAGCATCTGTGATTCCCACTCACTCGAGATCTGTCGTAGTGTCCCCACATTAGTGGTAACAACCAGTCCTGTCTCCAGACAATGGTCAACGTCCCCAGGGAGGTAAAATTGCCCCCAGTTAAGAACTACTACCCTACATAAAACATAATTCTCAGCCACTCCCTTCTCTGATGTCCCTCCCTCCCCCACTCCCTTAGCAACATCCAGGCGGCACATGTCAAGGAAATATCTGCTGATCAAACCGTGCTGGTCAACTTCTAATTAAACTACAAAATCTATTCTTTAGGAATGAAAAGCAAGAAAAGCATTAGCTACCAAGTATCACCACCTAACTGAATTATGACTCTGCAAAGTTGATTTAAGTAACAACCCTGCATTATCTTTTAAAATCTCATATTGAATGAAGGTCAATTTCCAAAATAGTTTCTTAAAATTTCTTGAATGCAGGCCGGCGCCGTGGCTCAACAGGCTAATCCTCCGCCTTGCGGCGCCGGCACACCGGGTTCTAGTCCCGGTCGGGGCACCGGATTCTGTCCCGGTTGCCCCTCTTCCAGGCCAGCCCTCTGCTGTGGCCCAGGAGTGCAGTGGAGGATGGCCCAGGTGCTTGGGCCCTGCACCCCATGGGAGACCAGGAAAAGCACCTGGCTCCTGCCATCGGACGAGCGCGGTGCGCCGGCCGCAGCGCGCCGGCCGCGGCGGCCATTGGAGGGTGAACCAACGGCAAAGGAAGACCTTTCTCTCTGTCTCTCTCTCTCACTGTCCACTCTGCCTGAAAAAAAAAAAAAAAATTCTTGAATGCGGCAGGCCATTGATCCATTTCTGGTGAGGAAGACATGAACAATGCAAAAGGTACAAGCTGCAACCAGACAGCAATGTGTCACTCACCTCTGCGAGGCAGACAGACCCATTAGCTCAGGGGAAACTTATCAACTGCACACTGATTTCCAAGCAAACTCGCCTGTCGCTCCTTTGGCCGCAAAAGGAACGACGCTGCTCGCAGTTAATCGGTCTTCAGTAGACTTTTACTTAGAATGAGTGGGAAAGAGAGTGGGGGACCGGGAGAAGGGGGAGAGATGGCGCGCACGTTCCTTAAGGGGGAAAGCTGGCATGCGTGCTCCTTCTCCCGCGGTCTGCTTATATACAGAATTCAACCAATCACAGTCAATCACAGTCCATGCACAGAGTTCTCCAATCTGGCACTTGATCATGCTCAGCTGTGGAGTCACGCAGTGGCTATATCAATCAGCTGGAGTCACGCAGTGAGCAGGGCATCAGCGCCATCTTGTTGTTTACCACGATCCTCAGCTAGATGGAAAGTTCAATCAGCTGCTACATCCGCATTACTGCTATAAGCCAAGCCCAGCATGGGGGGGGGGTCTCATGGCAGGCCTATCCATGGGTCCCCACACTCGCCTCTCAACAGGATCTAGAGTTTACCAGAAACAGACAAAAGTCCAGAAAAATTATCTAAAAAACCAGTGTCACCTTAACATCCAGTAGGGATGCTCCCTAGAAATATACCAAAATTTCACTAAAACCATCCTTTTGGGGCCAGCATTTGGTGTTAACAGTTAAGATGTCACACAAGAGCGTCTGTGTTTGAGTCCCAGTTCTGCTATGGATTCCAGCTTCCCGCTAATGCGTACCCACAGAGGCAGCAGGTGATCCTCAAGTGCTTGGGTTCCTGCCACCGCTGTGAGAAACCTGGATTGAGTTCCAGGCTCCCGCCTTCAGCCTGACCCAGCTCTAGCTGTTGGGAGCAGTTGGGGAGTATACCAGCAGATGGAAGATCGATCGATCTCTCTCTCCCTCTCCTCTCCTCTCTCTGCCTTTCAAATAAGTAAAAATTTTAAAAACAAACTCCTGTTTGCATCTTTTCCCTGAACAGAACTCCTATTTAAGTCCATTACTCACAATGAGCGTTCCGTTGTTGCCATCACAAAAAGAAGGCGGCCTGTGTTTGGCTTTGTTTGACTGTGGGAAAATTTCTATTTCTTGTTCCACTTGTTGGCAAGAACAGGTCAATCTTCCTGAGCTTGTATTACATGATACTGCATGGAGAAGAAAACACCCACTGCTGAGGATTTCCACACCAATTCTGTTTCCACCTCTTTTCCCAAAGCTACACCAACTCCTGCCATCACCTCCGAATGAATTCAAGCTCCACGGAGCCAAACCCCTCTGGGGTCAAGGTTCTACTGCTTCTCAGCTGTGTGAAGTTGGGCAAATTAATCCTCTGAGACTGCGCTTGCACATGAGAAGTGGAATAGAAAATGACACCAACCACACACAACCGTTGGGAAGATGGAACGAAATACCACACAAAGAATCCAGCACCATGATAAAAGTGCAATGAATGTTCACAAGTTAAAAAAAGAGAAAACGCTGATGCTCTGAGACTGCTTGGCCGGCACAAGGGTTGCACCACAATAGAATTTTGCGTATTCAAATCATTCCCCCAAACTCTGCACTGTATCAATTCAAACATTCCCCCAAACTCTGCACTGTATCAATTCAAAAATACAGCATATTTTTTTTCTTTGACAAGCATAAATGGTAATTTGGTCTTAAGCTGGGTTATGCTAAAGACAGCAAATACCAACTTCTTAAACAGACTTCCAAAGTTCTGCTTTTCATGAGGGAATAGCTACTCAGCTTCATCAAACATTTCACAACCAGGCTCACAAGGGCCTTTCACTCTTCTGAGGATATCCTATTTCACTGTTTCACAGGCACAGGCTAACTACAAAGAGTCACATGGAGGGTTCTGGGGGGGCTTTAAGAGCCAACAGGGATGTTTTAGAGACTCAGAGGAGAAACCCTGAGTGATTCATCTGACCCCATGATTTGATGGCAGATCATGGGTAAAGTAGCGTGGTTCTCTGTGCCTCAGGGGAAAAGGAATCTACTTGAAATCCTAAAGATAACAAGAGAATAAAGATAAAGCCACACTCCTGTTACTCTGAACCCCGTGAAAGAGATTTTTTCAATTTCAGAAGCACATGTTCTTAGCAGTGCACACAACACACCATCCAGAAGCCAAACACAGCCAAGTCAGAATAGATCTGCTCTTAGAACTGATGACTTCATGTTTTAAATTATGGAAAATAATAACTACGAAGGAAAGACGGCTGCATAATTACCCTTCACAACATATGCAGAGTCTTGATTTGTTTATTCTTCAAAATATTGCATGGCAGAACCCAGCCCTTTTAATTTCATAACCAAGGCCGGCGCCGCGGCTCAACAGGCTAATCCTCCGCCTGCGGTGCTGACACACTGGGTTCTAGTCCTGGTTGGGGTGCCGGATTCTGTCCCAGTTGCCCCTCTTCCAGGCCAGCTCTCTGCTGTGGCCCGGGAGTGCAGTGGAGGATGGCCCAAGTCCTTGGGCCCTGCACCCACATGGGAGACCAGGAGAAGCACCTGGCTCCTGGCTTCGGATCGGCACGGTGAGGCGGCCATTGAGGGGTGAACCAACGGAAAAGGAAAACCTTTCTCTCTGTCTCTCTCTCACGGTCCACTCTGCCTGTCCAAAAAAAAAAAAAAATCATAACCAAAAGCTCATTTTATCAGATATTTTCTTACTGATGTCTGAAAATGCAGTATTCAGATGCTCCCACTGTAACCAGGCAAGGGTGTGTGAAAAGGTGGTAAAGGGCCGGCACTGCAGCCCCGATGCTCCACTTCCCATCCAACTCCCTGCTACTGTGCCTGGGAGAGCAGCAGAAGATGGCCCTGTACCCACGTGGGAAGCTCCTGGCTCCTGGCTTGTCTGGCCCAGCTCCAGCAGTTGCAGCCATCTGAGGGAGGAGTGAACCAGTAGATGGAAGATCTCCCTCTCTGATTATGCCTTTCAAATAAATAAAAGTTGTTCGTTGTTTGTTTTAAAGAAAAGGTAAGGCGGCTGCTTCTGACTTTATCTTCCTAGAAAACTGAAAGTAGTTCAAACACTGCCTAGTGACCTACTGATGGTAACACTACTTGTTTACAGAAATGAATGTCTAACGGGTGTGGGCAAAGGCCCTCGGGCTCCTGGACTTGGTAAGAGACTTCATTTCCCATTCAACAGGGGGACTGCCCCAGCCAGGAGCCAGGAAAACAGGATGCTACATACCATACACAGACGCTCCTTGATTTACCACAGGGCTACGTCCCAGCCAACCCACAGTGGTTGAAAATACCATACCCGAAATGGATCTGATCCACCTACCTTATAGAATACCACAGCTTGCAACAAAGCCCACTGGGGAGCATCGGTGGCCTCCCTTCCTGCTCCCAAGCTGACCTGGACCTGTGGCTGCTGCTGCTGCCCTGTGTTGCCAGAGAGGGAGGTACCACACACTGCCAGCCAGGGAAAACTCCGAATTCAAGACTCAGAGTCTGCTCAATGCATGTTCTCTCACAACATCCAGAAAAATCCTAAGTAGACACATAGTGAGTTGGAGACTATGTGTTCATGCACACATTCACACATATGCATGCACAGATCATATCCAAGTTTATGTGTCTATATTATGTATTAGATTGATCATCAATAATAAAAACAAAAGTTATCTCGTTCATACTTGAGAGACAACAGCTCACCTACCTGTCAGTGAAACACTAGACACACTTTACATGCTTTGTGCAAAAAAACAAGAACAAGTAGACATTTTTCACACAGGCGTCATCAAGGGAAAAGTTCTTCAACTTAACTTTGACATACAACCCAGGAGGAGAGAGTAGAAACCGTGTTCTGCCCAGGGCTCGGAATCCATCTCAGCTCAGATTTTAATAGAGACCGAGATATGGTGTCTTGAGCAGAGAGCGAATGCAGGAGGAGGGCTCAGAGATTGGCAGGAGGAGGTCAGCTTTGTGACACAGAGGGCTGAGCAGCTGCCACCCCACAGGAGCACCAGCTGGTGTCCCAGCTGCTCCACTTCCAATCCAGCTCCCCAGTAATGTGCCTAAGAAAGCAGTGGGTAATGGCCCACGTACTAGGGCCCTTGCCACTCATCTGGGAGTCCTGGACAGAATCACAGGCTCCCAAGTTTGGAAGGTCCAGCTCTGGCTATTGCAGACATTTTGGAAGTGAATCACCAGAAGGAGTATCTATGTATGTATGTGTGTGTGTGTGTAACGCAAATAAATAAATAAATTTTTAAAATAAATAAATAAATAATCTTTGAAAAAAAAAAAAACTGGTGTAACAGCAGGGGAAGAACAGAGTTCTGGCACAAGAAGAGCTGACTTCAGTCCAATCCCTGTCTGATCAAGCAGCCTTCACCTGGGGAAGTACAAAAGTAAAACAGAGTTCCAGATCACGGGATTTGTCTCTCCTCCCCCCCACCCCTTTTTAAAATTTATTTTATTTTTGCGCAGTGCCAAATACACATATTTTTTTTTTTCAGAGTATGGGGCCAGAAGCAGTAAGAAACAAGTAGGGAAATACTCCCCTGGCTTCCACTCTGGGCTCCTCTTCACTGGGCATTACTCCCAAACAGGTAAGCCCCAGGACCAGAGAGACAGAGAGAACCCCAGGATTAATATTTTATTTATATGTATATATTATATATTTTCTTTTTTATTTATTTGAGAGGCATTATATTTATTTGAGAAATTTAAATGTACTTGGTCTGACCGAGTCTACTTCACACTAGTTGAGAAAGACAGACATAGAAAACTCTCTGAGGATAACAACAGCACTTGTTCACAAGGAGTAAACAAGGAGCTGTGAGAATCTGAGGTCTCCTCAGCCATGGGACAAATAATGACCAATTCTGCAAGTAACTGTCAGTCTCAGACTGACAGTGGATGTGGCCAATGGATATTCAAAGTGTATCAGAGGGACAGGCATTTGGCCTAGCAACTGAGCTACTTCTTAAGATGCCACCTCCCATAAGGGAGTGGCCTGTGTTTGAATCCTGCCTATACTCCCGATTCCAGCTTCCTGCTAACACGCACCCTGGGAGGCAGCAGGTGATGGCTCAAGCAGTTGGGTCCCTGCCACCTATGTGAGAGACCTGGATTGAGTTCCCAGCTCTCAGCTGTGGCCTGGTTTAGCCCCAGCTGTTGTAGATATTTGAGGAGTAAAGCAGCAGATGGAAAATCTCTGTTTCTCTCTCTTCTTCTGAAATAAATAAGTAAGCAAGATTAAAAGTACCTGGACAACGGAATAATATTCAGCAATAAACTGGGGCTAATTATGGACACATGCAACAATATGACTGGACTAAGTGAAAAAAAGCCAGTCTCAAAGGTTAGGTACTGATTCCATTTATAAAACACTCTCAAGTGATAGAATGATTGAGGAGAATGGATAAGTCACCTTTGGGGGTTGGAGGAGGGAGGGTGGGATGCTACAGTGGTAGCATGAGGGACTGTCATGGAACAGTTCTGCATGATGACTCTGACAGTGCTAACACAACCCTACATTTTGTGACCACACTGCTTCAGGGGCCAGCTCTGTGGCATAGTGGGTAAAGTCACCACCCGCAGTCCTGGCATCACATATGGGCACCAGTTCGAGTCCCAGTTGCTCCACTTCCAATCCCACTCTTTGCTATGGCCTGGAAAAACAGTAGAGGATGGCCCGAGTGCTTGGGCCCCTGCACCCACATGGGAGACCCAGAAGAAGCTGCTTGCTCCTGGCTTCCTGCCAGTGGGGCCATTTGGGGAGTGAACCAGCAGATGGAAGACCTTTCTCTCTCCCTGACTTTGCCTTTCTGTAACTCTGCCTTCAAAATAAATAAATAAATCCTTAAAAAACAAAATACTGTTTACAACTGCTCACAGTGGTGTACAAAAAATGAGTGTATGTAAAACTGCTGAAATCTGAATAAGATCTGTAGACTATGCCAATATCAGTTTCCTGGTTTTGATATAGTACTGTTGTTACATAAGTTATCACCACCAGATGAGCTGGTGGTATCAGGAAAAGTCTCTGTATTATTTGGGCAACGTTTGAGTATTAAAAAGAATACAGAATGAAACCACACAAGATATATAGGGAAGGAGAACAGCACCTAGTTGTCAAAGCTTCATGAGACAACACCGACTCGCCTGTTCCTAGTGGAGAACAACTGTTGGTTTAATGACTCAGTATAATCAACATTTCCTTATTGCTCTAAGGATAGGCTCTAAAGAGCCCTTGGGGATGAGGGTTCCAGAAGAAAGACCAACAGAAGCCTTGGGCAGAAGGACCAGCTGGCCAGGAATCATCTAACTGGACTTAACAATTTTTTTTTTTTTTTGACAGGCAGAGTGGACAGTGAGAGAGAGACAGAGAGAAAGGTCTTCCTTTTGCCGTTGGTTCACCCTCCAATGGCTGCCGCGGATGGCGCGCTGCGGCCGGTGCACCACGCTCATCCGATGGCAGGAGCCAGGTGCTAGGTGCTTTTCCCTGGTCTCCCATGGGGTGCAGGGCCCAAGCACTTGGGCCATCCTCCACTGCACTCCTGGGCCACAGCAGAGGGCTGGCCTGGAAGAGGGGCGACCGGGACAGATTCCGGAGCCCCGACCGGGACTAGAACCCAGTGTGCCGGCGCCGCAAGGCGGAGGATTAGCCTGTTGAGCCACGGCGCCGGCCCTGGACTTAACAATTTAACACACGACTTCTGAGTTAAAAAGTGACTGTAAATGCCCAAAACTCTCTGGGAAAATCTGGATACCAAATAGGATAAAACTTCAACACTGATACATGTGTGGTCCTCACCATCCAGGGAGATGAACAGCAATGGAGGAGGAGGAGAAGTACTATCAGCATCCAGGTTGAATTTGTGACCACAGGAGTGTAACAGTGGTTTTCAACCGGGGGTGACTGTGCCCACCAGGGGATACTCCATGATGTCGACAGACATTTGGTTGCCACAGTGAAGGTGGAGAAGAATGCTACTGGTATCTAGTGATTAGCATCCAGGGATACTGCGCAAAATCCTCTACCGCAAGAGCAGGCATTCAGCCTAGCAGTTATGACGCCTTCATCCCACATCGCAGTGTCTGGGTTCCATTCCTGACTGCAGCTTCCTGCTGACTGACACTCTTGGGGGCAATAGTGATGGCTCAAGTAACTAAGTCCCTGTCATCCACAACAGAAGACCTGGCTTGAGTGCTCAGATCTGGGACCAGCCCCAGCCTGATGCTGGACATTATAAGCATCTGTAGAGTGGATCAGCAGATGGTAGGTAGCTCACTCTCCCTTTCCCTCTGCCTTGTCTGTTTATCTCTAGTAACACAAACAAGAATCCTACAACATACAGGACAGGTCCATGCAACAAAGACTGAGCCGGTTGACAATATCAAGGGTGCCATGGTTGAGAGAGGCTGAAGAATGGGCATACTTGCCTACATTTGGAAATCTGAGGTTGAGAACTTCCAGAGAGCTGCCACCTTGCCCCTTAGATGTGGCCTCCTGTAGTCTGTAGTAATCAGATCATCAGATATCAAGTGAACCTAGCCTGTCACAGCCAAGGTCAATGTCCCTCTATGGTTCTGTTTTTGTTTCTGAGAATAGTTAGCTCAGCCACCTGCACAGGTTTGTTTTGCGAACCTGTGCTCTCTTCTGCAATAGTGAGTTGGCTAGTTTCAACATGAGTCTAGTTTCTTCAGCCTTCAAATGCTAATTCTCCTATAGTCTTTTCAATAAATAAATAAAATGTGGACAGAAATAAACAGAAACAAACCTGTACTAAATGACAATGTTGTACACCTCGTCAAAGCCATAGTGTTATTTTCACTTCGCACTAAACATTTTTATTTCAAAGTCCATGGACAGATTTCCTGGGTTAATAAATAGTAAGCTTTAAACATATCCACACACCTACATAAACATACACACACATACTCATGCAAACATTCTTGTATGTCACTTAAATCCTCATAGGCAGCATAGCCTCCACATTAAAAAAATATGTATAGTTATCCAGGGTTAACTCACAATGCAAAAGAATAAAACTAAAAGTTCATATATACAATTTCTCCAAAATGAATGCCCACTGGCTCCACAGGCAATGTACAGCCAGGTCCCTGTGTGTGCTTTGGTCTCAAATCAATGCTAGATGGGATTAGCAGGAAAATGATGTATGAATCGACAACCTTGCTTGCTGACTGAGGCTCACAGAAGAGCCTCAAAATGGAAGCATAAATCTAGGATTTTGCGTTTACTTTCCCTGCTAAACACTGCACTTCAGGGGCCAGTGTTGTGGTATAGCAGGTTAAGCCTCTGACCAGCATCCCGTATGGGTGCTGGTTGGTGTCCTGGCTGCTCTACTTCCGATCCAGCTTCCTGCTAATGCACCTGGGGAAGCAGTGGATCATGGCCCAAGTACTTGGGCCCCTGCCACCCAGGTGGGAGACACAGATGGAGTACTGGGTTTCTGGCTTAAGCCTGGCACAGCTCCATCGACGTTGTGGCCATTTGGGGAATGAACTGGTGGATGGAAGATCTATCCTCCCCCAACGCCGTCCCGTAACTCTGCCTTTCAAATAAAACATGGGCTGCCCAATAACCCAAGTAAAAATATGCAAACCTTCTGATCAAACACCTCAACTGTTGGACAATTTTATTCACCAGAAGTAATCAGATAAGCATGCAATGATCTAGGTGTGAAAATGCTCATGTGCTGTTTTCTATAAAAACAAAGAACAAGAAACAACCTAAAATGCTCAGACAGTTGATGGTGCACCCCCAGGAAGAATGTATAGTCTTAGAACTGGACACCAAGGCCGCAGACTTCAGAGAGTACAATGCACATCACAAATACGGCAAATTAAGTATGCGGAAATTCTTTAAAGTGCAAATCATGGTCTTGGGTGGAAGTTGAACTATTTCTTATTATTAAGAAAAATAGCAAAAGCTTCCAAAAACCTCAAGCAAAACTAGTTTGGTCATTTCACTGCAAAAATATGTTATTAATGATTTCAGACAAAATTTTATCTCTATTGAAAAGGAACTATGTGTGAAACACCATAAAAGTGAAAAATCACCACAAGAAACAATACTTGCATGGCTAAGAAAGAAAGGATTCATACAGACATAATCTCCAAATATATTTTATATACACTACTTTCTGGGCAATATGGATTAAGCTATAGTCTTATTGGAAAATACATTTTTAATAAGTTAACTTCTACTTTCAGTTTTCTTGGCAATATTAAAAAATATAGAAAATTGTTTTTCATTTATTTTATTTGAAATGCAGAGCAACAGAGAGGGAGAGGCGGGGGGAAGAGAGAGGGAGAGAAGGAGAGATATCTTTCATTCACTTGTCTCACTCCCCAAATGTCCAACAACAACTGGGGCTGGACCAGGCTCAAACCTGCAGCCAGGAATTCATCTGGTCTCCCATGCAGGTGGACTCAAGTACTGGAGCTATCAGCTGCTGCCTCCAGAGTGCACGCTAACAGGAAGCTGTAACAAGCAGAGGTGGGACTGAATCTCAGGTACTCTGATATGGGATCCAGGCTTAACCAGCTTTTTCACAGCACCTGCCTCACAAGGAACAATTTAAGAAATATTTGTGGTACAAAGCAGTGAAAATTTGAGCAGCAGACCTGGCTGCTCCACTTCTGATGCGATGAAAGATGGCCCAAATCCGTGGGCCCCTGCATCCACATAGGAGACCTGGGAAAAGCTCCTGGCTCCTGCTGGCTTTGGCCTGGCCCAGCCCTGGCGGGTGCGGCCATTTGGGGAGTGAACCAACAGATGGAAGATCTCTCTCTGCCTCTGCCTTTCCTTCTCGGTAACTCCTTCAAATAAATAAATAAATCTTAAGTAGTGAAAATTCACAATACAAATGATGGTGACTTTGTAATGAAACCAGAATATTCTGCAGTATTTCATAAAATGTATCTGTCACCCACAATCCCATTCTTTTTTAAAAAAAATTATTTTATTTATTTGATAGAGTTACAGAGAGAGGTAGAACGGAGCGGGGGGGGGGGGGGGGGAGGGGGTCTTCTGTTCCACTGGTTTACTCCTCAAATGAATGCAATGGCCACAGCTGAGCTGATCCGAAGCCAGGAGCAAGGAGCTTCTTCCAGTCTCCCATGTGGGTGCAGGGGCCCAAGGAGTTGGGCCGTCTACCACTGCTTTCCCAGGAAGTAGCAGAGAGCTGGATCAGAAGAGGAGCAGCAGGGACTCAAACCGGCACCCATCACCAGCACTGCAGGCTGGGGCTTTAACCCGCTGCATCACAGCGCAGACTTTCCGCCAATACCTTTTTAATCGAAATTATTGTATGAAGTTACTTTTTTATGTTTATGTATTTATTTTCACAATATTTGATAAGCAAAGAGATAGAAGATGAAGGAGAGAGAGAGAGATCTCCCACCCACTGGCTCACTCTCCAAATGCCCGTTAACAGCCAGGGCTGCGACATGCTGAAGACAGAAGCTGGGAACTCAACGTGGTCTCCCAGGTGGACTGCAGGGACCCAAGTACTTGAGCCATCATCTGCTGCCTCCCAGGATCACATTATCATTAAGCAGGACCAGAAGCAGGGGAACCAAAGCTCTAACCAGACACGCCAATGTGGGATCTAGGCACCCCACGTGGCACACTGACCGTCATGCCAAATGCCTTACTGTGTGGCTTTTATTGATGATGTCAGTAACTCCTGCCCTGCTTCAGCAAAGTGGGCCTTCTCCAAACTGAGAGCAATGAAAGAACAATCTAAGACCCATGGTGACTTAGAAAGCTTTTCTACTTAAGCATTATTGTCCATAAAACATTAATTATTGTGAAAATTTTGACTATTACCCTATAATTAGTGATTCTGTTAAAATATGGGCAAGAAAAGTAGATTTATGGAAAACATATTATGCAGTATACATCTTTATTACTCATGCAAACATCACTTGCTCATCAACAGAACCCCAGACAGGTGCAACCATAATTAAATTCATTCCCCCTTGATATTCTGATGACTTTCAGCAATAAAAACCATAGCTTTAAGATACTTTTCAATTCTGCCCAATGAAGGTAGAATGGAAGACACTTTATTCAGCAGTCTAAAAACTTGATTTATAACTTTGAAGTATCCAGAGAACGTGACATGGGCCTCTACCTGTCCTCTTGCTCCTGATCCTTCAAAGGAGGGTCTGCCTGTCCATGTTCAAGTGTCTCGATATTTAAAGCTTGCCTCAATCAACCCGTAAGTGAAAAGCACCACAGAAGTGTTTTAATAGAAACATATACATGGGCACAGGGAAAAAGTCTCAAAGCACAAAGCACAAAACATGGAAAGTGAGACCAAAGGAGATTATTTTTTTCTTTTTCTTTTTAAATACTAATTTATGTATTTGAAAAGCAGGAGTTACAGAGAGAGCGAGAGAAAGAGACAGAGGTCTTCCATCCACTGGTTTACTCCCCCAAATGGCACAATGGCTGGAGTTGAACTGATCCAAAGCCAGGAGTCAGGAGCTCCCTCCAGGTCTCCCACGTGGGTGCAGGGGCCTATGCACTTGGGCCATCTGCTATTGCTTTCCCAGGCCACAGCAGAGAGCTGGATCAGAAGAGGAGCAGCCAGGCCTTGAACTGGCACCCATATGGGATTCAGGTGCCATAGGTGGAGGCTTAGCCCACCACACCACAGTCCCAGCCCCTCTTTTTGTCTTTTGATTACGGCATTGTCTACATTTTCTAAAGTCAGTTCATATTCTTCGCAAAAATAAGAAAAGAAATTAAGGGTGATATGAGAAAGTATAGTAAATCTGCTCAACAAAAGTCCTTTCCAGCAAAACAATCCTAATTTTAAACATGTTTCTAGTAACTATCCTAAGTAACTATGAAGACAAGAGAAATCAAGGATTTATCAATGGTAGCACAGAAGTAAGAATGCAGTGTCTTGGATGACCTTCTCTTAAAAGAGAATTTTAATACACATAATAGATTTTATGAGCACAGATTCTTCTGAGAGCTAAGTATGCCTTCCCCACGATGGGTATCACTGTCAGTGGATACTACTCACACACTGACTGACCCCCACCCCTAAATAACAAACAAAAAGCATTTAAAAGAATTAGTGGGGGTTGAGCACTTAGTCTAGCAGTTAAACCCCTTCTCCCCCTTGTACAATGACATCTGACTGCTCCACTTTGGGCTTTGACTCCTGACTCCAGTTTTGTGCTAATGCAGACCCAGGGAGGTAGCAGGGACGGCTCAAGGAATTCTTGCCACCCACAGGGGAGACCTGGAGTGAGTTCCTGGCTTCTGATGTCAGCTCAGCCCAATCCAGCCATTGATGACATGTGGTAATGAACCAGAGAACAGTAGTTCTCTCTGTGTGTATCTCCAAAAAAAAAAAAAAAAAAAAAAAAAAAAAAACACAACAAAAAAAAAATCAGGACCCAGTGTTGGTAAGAAGTCAAATAAAAACTTCCATCCCAATCCAACATCCACCAATCTTATTTGATCTTGTCTCTAAAATCATCAACAGGTAGGAAAGGGAAGCAACCCAGTTCTAAAGCACAGAAGTTCACCTGTTCCCACCTTGTCTGTTCTAACACAAATATCTCATTGTTTTTCATTGACAAAACTTAAAATACTTTTTTAAAAATTTATTTTTATTTATTTGAAAAGGACAGTTACAGAGAGACAGCGAGAGAGTGAGAAAGACAGAGAGATCTTCCATCCAAAGCCAGGAGCCAGGAGGTTCATCTGGTTTCCCACGTGGGTAGCAGAGGCAGGAGGACTTGGGCCATTTCCCGCTCTATCCCAAGCACACTAGCAGGGAGCTAGATCAGCCAGGACTAGAACCAGTGCCCACACTGGATGCCGGCAGGGCAGGCAGAAGCTTGACTCTGTATGCCGCAATGCCAGCTCCTCAAACGTCTTCATACTGGGGCAACTTAATCCTGAAGAGCAGATAGCAAAGGTGTGGTGAAGGTGGAGCTATCGACTGTAAAACTCCCATGTGCTACCAACCCCACCTGTGTTTCGATGACTGTACAGTGGCTTTGCCACAGGAACTCTTACCGCTCTTTCCTGTAACTGGCAGAGTCAGACGGCATGATGTCATGTGACATGAGATGCCAGATTTAAACTGTGGACTCATATTTCTTACGTTAGGCCAGTGGACACATTTTCCAAATAGCTCTCAGGAAGGCGGTGAAATGTTTTATTCAAGGAATGCTCTTTGAGAAACGATCCAACCTGCTGTCAGGGATCACTCCTCTGGTGTTAATAAGCTAACAAGTGAAAGAGAACCCCAGCAGAAGCGCTGGGGAAGCAGTCAGAACATCTCACTGAAGAACACTGCAGAGACAAGAGTTCTCCTCTTTTCTTCTAATACAATAAGCACTTCTCAGAAATCTAATTTCCTAAGTGCCTTATTATGCAAATCTTCCCACTATCTTTTATGAAGTTGGGGCCGGTAGCTTTAAAAGTCACATTTTATAAGGGAACAGAAGGTACTTGTCTTTCCCAGGTAAAAAGCAAACCAAATGAAAATTAGCAGCATGTGGGGACAGCGCTGTGGTGTCGCTGGCTAAGCCTCCGCCTGCAGCACTAGCATCCCATGTAGGTGCCAGTTTGTGTCCCAGCTGCTCCTCTTCTGATGCAGCTTTCTGCTTGAGGTCTGGAAAAGCAGTGGAAGATGACCCGAGTGCTTGGGCCTCTGAACCAGCGTGGGAGACCCAGAAGAAGCTCCTGGCTCCGGATCAGCTCAGCTCTGACTGTAGCTCTCTCAATTAGATAAATAAAATCTTTAAAAAAAATTAACAGCAAATTCAAAAGCTGATTAGCGTTTTTCCTGCTGGGTTTTCCAGGTTCCTGGGGGTGTGGCCCATTTATTTTCTCAAACTCCCATGCAGTTGGTTTCCAACTTAAAAATCATTTACTAGTTACCTATGGTATAACGCGTCTTATCAAAGAGTCTAGAAAAATGATGCCAGGAAACAAAAGCACAGGGTTCTCCAAGGCTCTGTCTGGGTTCAAATCCTGCCAGTCACTTTCTAGCTGGGTGATGCTGGGCCAGTGACTCACTTTATGGAGTACCTGTAATTACAGGGTCTCATTCACAGGGTTAATAACTGAATTAAATCAGTTACTGAATGGAAAGAGCCTAGCAAATACCAGGCACACATATCAAGAAACACAGGCATATCTGTCGTTCTCATCAAAGAGCTGTGGGATGTTTTGTAACTGAGGCAAAAGTTAGAAACATGTCCCCTCTCATCATTAAAAAAAAAAAAAAAAAAAGCAGCAGCAGCATACAGGGGCTGGTGCCGTGGCATAGCAGGTAAAGCTGCCACCTGTGGTGTGAGCATCCCATATGGTCCCACCTGCTCCTCTTCTATCCAGCTCTCTGCTAACATGCATGGGAAAGCAGTGGAAGATGGCTCTACTGCCTGGGCCCTTGCACCCACGTGGGAGACCTGGAAGAAGCTCCCGATCGTCCCAGCTCTGGCAGTTGTGGCCATGTGAGGAGTGAACCAGCAGATGGAAGTTCTCTCTCTCCTCTCTCAATCTGTAAGTCTCCATTTCAAATAAAATAAATAAATCTTTTTTAAAAAAAGTGTACATTGAGGGAAAGTAACTTCTATGTGCACAAGAATCAAATCTCAGCCTTGCGAACTTTCTGTGTAAACAAGATGACAGAGTTTATTTCTAAAGTGGGTACTAGGCTGTTGAGGAGCTGCTCAGAGACCTGAAGGATGCAAGACCTCTAACAAAGTGAATTCCTCCTAACATGAGCCCAGGACAAGAGCCAGCTCTGTCAGAGACAGCTTCAAAAAGCAGCTGGGCAGGTAGGATATCCGATCAGCAGACAGGGGCATGGGGACAAAGGTATGGAGGACTGGGTAACAGATCCTTCCAAAGAGAACTCGTGGGAGGGGAAAGGAGAGAGGGGTAGGGGGAGGGAGGAAGGGAGGAAGAGAGAGAGAGAGAGAGAGAGAGAGAGAGGTAGAGAGGGAGAAGAGGGGGAGGGGGAGGGTGAGAGGGAGAGAAAGATACAAGATCAGAAAGCTTTGAAAACCAAACCAAGAAATGTGAACTTGAGTTTAAAAAGCAGTCAGGACACGCTTCAGACAAAGCTCTGTAAACACAAAATCCATCATAAAAAGGGAGAAAATAAACCCAACTCAGCAGAGGAAACAACACTGGTGTTGGGAACCCCAGCTCCAGGGCTGAGATTTCTCTGCACCCAGTGCTGGTGTGACAGCCAGCAGCAAAGGGCACGCTTTCGTAATTTCTAAGCCCAGTTACTATAACTAACCTTTCACTACTACTCACCTGCTGTGTGCCAAGTGCTTTGTAAATCTTATCTGGAATTCGCCTAATAACCATGCAAGGCAGACACTATTATGCCCACTTACTGCCAGACAGTAAAAAAGCCCAAGAAGTCCAGATAACCGGGCTGAGCGCCCACAGGTGGGAGGAGTGGGACTGGGCTGCCACTGCCGGGGACTGGGTGCTTTTCTCTGTGCCCAGGGGCATTTAAAAAAGGGGAATTGGTGCCAAGCTGAATGCAGGCTTCACCGGGGCTCATTCCTGAAAGTTCCTCGCGAATTAGACACAAATGATGGTATCAGTTACTCTGAAACCAAAATTCTGAAGCCCATGAGTAATGAGATATCTTGTGTCCTACCAAGCACAACAGAAGAGGGGATTCGAGGGGAACCCCACTCAAAGCCAGCAGAGCTGGAAAGCAAACACTCTGCTCCACCCCACCCCCCATCCTGGTTAAACTGTGAAGGCCAGGCCCACGCTGGTTGATTCTGTGGGAGGTAAGAGGGAGAAAGTGAGAAGGGCAGGCCACATGATATGGGGGAGCTGGCGCCCTGGGCCTGCTCACCGCTCCCTGCTGCAGCAACTGTCCGGCTTCCGGCCTGCAGCTGCTCCCCAGGCTTTGCTGTCCCCAACATAGCAGGGGGGCAAAAATGAGTACTGGACAATAGGAATCGTCTGGGATTCCACAGAAAGGGCAAGGCACCATGACTCCGCCATGAGAAAAGGCAAAAGGGAGTCGGCGAATGTGCAGATGGGATAAGACAGTGGCCTTCAGGAACCGATAGGGCGGACAAGGCCTTGGCTCTCCCCCTTTTCACACTGAGAGAAGACTGGGGAGAGAGGCCTGAAATCACAATGTCTCCCTTTTTTCCGAAGAAGAAAAGGATAGCAAGAGATCACAAATAAAAAGCATGTTACAGGAGCACAGAAGGATAGGCTTGGGGACTCTCTTGCCAGCTTCACAAGCTATCTAAACAACTCCAGGTAACAACCAAAACCACGTGCCTTCTCAAGTTAAGTGCAAGAGGCGGCTGTTTCCACTGAACATCTTCCGAGCTGAGTCTGTTCCAACGCAGAGTGAGCTGGCTCAAAGAAACCGTCCATTGGGCACATTTTCCACTAACCATTTATCCCTTAAGGCATTAATACCTGCTTTCTATATTTGTATTTATGACTGTCTAACTTGTGTACATTTTGTACGGAAAACCAAAGTGCTCATTTATGGCTCAAAAGATCTTGTGCTTGAACAGCCACTATGCCACACCTACGCCTAAAGCAGAAAACAGCAGAGTCAAGTTCAAGTTCATCCGGTACTTACTGGCCCCCACTGTATTCTGGGCACTGTACTCTTGGCCCTGGGACATAGAAACAGGACCACGTGAAAGCATCAACAAGTGTGCACAGTAGTCTTGCCACTCTGCTGGCTAAGCCTTTTCTGTTTGCCTTTTTAATTTTATTCCTTCTGTCTGCTTACAGACAAACCTAAACTTAGTTTCGGGCCGAAGTAAACTTTTTAACAACTTACCTACAAAATGCTGAAAAAACAAGCCTCTCCCCTGAAGTGCACACACAACTAGCACAAGAGAAGCCATAAAAATCTAATGAAGGCCATGCAGAAACTGAAACCGGATTGGGGAGTCCGGCGTGCCCTCTCTCCAATCCTGGAGCACATTTTGAAACAGCAGCAGCAGCCGCCGCCGACTGGCACACACCGCGCCCAGCCAGCGGCAGCGAGACGCCTGATCCCGCCTCAGGAAGGCATGCACTGACAAGAAGGCCGCGTCTGCAACTCGTACAGGAATGAACACAGGCAGCAACTGCTTCGTGGGTGAGACCCACGAGTGACTCTGCTCCGGTGGTTCGCTCAGCAACCTGGCTGGGGGTCATACCTGGGGGAGGGAGCTGGGGTTACTGTCATCTGGTGAGTACTGGGCAGCAGTGCAGCTCAAAACCTTACAGTGCACAGGGCAGCCACCAAAACAATTGCCTGGCCCAAAATGTCAGCAGCACCTGGTTTGAGAAACACTGGTCTAGCTCTGAACAGCAGCCGGGAATCACAAATACCTGCATTTCCTTATCACATGGCTATTCATGCATGCAGCATCTCACTCAGTATGACTTTTTTCAATTCTGAGGAGCAGCTTCAAGGGGCTGTCCAACACGCAACAAGTTGTCATGCCTTACCCACAATGGGAAAAGTTAACAATGAACCTCAGGTCACTGCTTAGCACAAGAAAGCCCCACAAGCAGGCTGTCCTTGGCAAGATGTCACTTGCACACGTACACTTGCACACTGTATCCATTCCACACTGGGCAAGTTAACAAAAGATGCTCTGCCATGAGACAGAGAGAGAGAGAGGGAGAGAGAGAGACTGGACCTATGTTAGGATGCATCTCCAATTAACACACCACTGTTAGCCTCTCAGACTGCTCCTGTTTCCTTTCTATTCAAAGTGACCATGTCCAGGGGTAGAACTGAGAAGGCAGATGGGAAAATTAACGTGGTAATGCCAAGACATCACCAGATTAAAGTCCAACCTTGAATGAATGAAAACTTCTGAGAAATTCCAAATACCAGCAGCCAAGGAAAAGGGCTCTGATTCTGTAACAAGCCCTCAATCTCGGGCATGAGTCTTAACAGCTTTAAGATTCTTCATCCAAAAAAAAAAAAAAAGAAGAAGAGCAATGGAGTACATGATCCTTAAAGGACAACTTCAACATTATGTTAATCACTGAAATAAAACCCAATAGCCAAGTCTCTTTACCCTGAACCACACTAAGTGCAAAAACTGGAGTACTTCAAGGTCCCACAGGGGAAAGAAAGTGAGGTCAGATGGGCTGTGCAGAGGCAACCGTAGCCCTCAAGTTCCCCCCACTTGCACTAGGGGGCAGAGCTCTTCCCCAGGGCAGCCACAGACCCCAGAGGTCCCCAGGCTTCCAGTGGACTGGAACCCCAACACTCTGTACATAAACTCTGTGTTCTCAGCGGATTTTCTAAGGGACTGGGAACACTAAAAGAGCCCAGCACGGCCACCCTGGAGGCAGAACCTCAGCTTCCTTAGAGATGGAAACGAGCATGAGAGCCCGAGGGTGTTTCACAAGTGGACAAAAAGGTCCAGTGCCTTCTTACATGCGTGGAAACAGAGACGCATGGACACAAACGCTAGCAGCTCACAGTTACCTGCACTTCTCTGAAGAAAGTAAGGATAAGCACTGATGGAGATACAATTCCCAGGCAATGCTGGGTACCCTATTGGACGCACCTATTTGAAAAATGAAATATCACTAGTGCACGAGAACATACTGATGACACTGGCCACCATAAGCAGTTGTCTGAGAATGTCAGGAGAGCAGAGTGACTTGAAATATTATCTCCAATGAAGTCAAATAAAGCAGGTCCACACCGAGGCAAACCCTCAGCAACGGCTCGGCTGGAAGATTCCAAGGCTGTGCTGGATGCACGAGCACCCCCTGACTTTCCACGAAAATCCATCCGTCTCCCTCAAGTCAACTAAGTTTACTTTGAGCCACTTCAAACCTCAAACTTAAACAGAATTTATTAAATAAACACAACCAAGAAAGGAAACGGAGCCAAGAAACCAGAGCAACTCTCGATCCCAGGATTAAAAAAAAAAAAAAAAAAAAAAAAAAAAAACTTCCCAAGTCAACTTTCAAATAACTCCGTCACCCTAAAAGGGACATCGGCGTGATCTTCTACAAAAACCACCGTGTGCCCTAAAGGAAGAACTCCGATTCTGCCGAGGGCCGACAGCACAAACCCTAGATCGGGGGACCCGTTCTCTGGAGTCACCCCGACCCCAGCCGGCGAGCGCAGGATCCGGAGCGCAAGGTCCGCGCCGGCTCCTCGGGAGCGCTAGGCACCGCACAGGAAGCCGGCACGTTCCGAGGAGGAAATGCCAGCGCAGACCTTTCCCGGAGACAGGCACGTCCCCGCGGAGCGCTCCCGGGCTTCCAGCCCCCGGCGTCGGGGGCCGACTCTGCCCGACCCGCGCCCCCGAGGGCCGGCCGCCCGCGCACGGGAGCGCCCCTGCGGGCGCGCGGGGCGAACCGGAACCTGCCCCGCTTACTCATCACCGCAGCTCGGGGGTGCGTGATGGGGGAGAGGCTCCCAGGCCGGCCGGGCGCACTCACCTCGGGGAAGAAGCTGTCCATCGTGGCGGGCACTCCACGCTCGCCCGCGCCGCGGCGGGTCCGGGGACACCGTGCGTGTCACGGCGCGGCCGCCAGCCACGCCAGAGCGCGGGGCTGCCCCGCAGCCATGGCCGGACCCCCGTCCTCGAAGTCCTCCCCCTTTTGTTCGCCCAGACCCAAGTCCCTAACTCATCCGTCTCCACCGCAGCCTTTTGTCTCTGCTTCCTCCGAGTTTCTCACTTCTGGACGGAGCGCTCGCGGGCCGGGAACAGCTGGAGGCACATTCCTTCCCCCTCCCCGCCCCGAGCTGGGGGAGGACGTCGGGGAGCTGGCGAGCGCGCCCCCTTCCCGGCGCTCCGGCCGGCCACAAAGCGAGCCCGAGGCCGTCTCCCCGCGCGGGCGCGCCGCGGTGAGCAGTCGGGCGCCGGGCTCCGGCGGCTCACGCCCGCACCGAGACTCGCGGACGGCAGCGCGGCCCCGCCCCCGCGCCAGGCCCCGCCCCTCCAGGAGCCCGGGCCTCCAGCCAACCGCGCCCCGCGCTCCGCCTCGGCCGGCCCCGCCTCCCGCCCAGGCCCCGCCCCCAGGCCCCTCCGGCCCTCCGGGCTGGGCGGCTGCAGGGGCCCCTCGCACCTTCCACCTGGCCGTGGGTGGAGACCGGAACAGGCACCTAGCGGGGCCCTGGAGCGAGTGAGCGCGCACCCCGGGTGACTCGGCTCGGGACGCCGGAGGTTCCCGTGCAGGGCAGCGCGCGCAGAGTTTCCGGAAGCCGGCTTCCCGGGCGGAGTGTTCCGTCTCCTGCACTTAGGTTCGCAGCCCCTTTGCATAATGCGAGGAAGTGTGGTTTTGTAAACTGGAAGAGGACGTGGCCGGGAGCAGCGCCCCTAAAAAAGCAACCCTGGTTCTGGACCTCAAGGAAACATGGGGAGGTGAACGAGCCGGCCGCCTGGCGCCGCGTCCGGCTTCCCCGAGCCTGTCCGGGACTCACCTGGGCTGCGGTGGAGCCCGGCAAGGTGGGCCCTGCTGGCGCCTGGCTGAGCCAGAGCCCGTGAGGAGACAGCTGACGTGGCCAGGCCGCGGGTACGAGGCGGCCCAGGGGTGGTCACCCGCGCACCTGGCACAACAGCGCTGGTACCCGGCGCCCTGGGGACCAAGATGACCGGGTCTTCCCTGCGGAGGGGCCTGGGAAGCTGTCTCGAGGGAACCTGCCAGCGGCCACTCATCCTTTAAAATAGCTCAGAAACCCGAGCCGCTCCCTCACCCCATTGCAAGCCTTCTTAATGCGCCCGCGCCACCACCCCGCTAGGAGCCCGCCTTGGGGGGTTTATTCTGAAGACGCTAGAGGAGAGCGCAGCGTGTGGTCTTCTCCGTCGGGACCAGAGCAGCTCATTGCTGCTTTAAAGCGTGCATCCTCAGCCCTTGTCAGAATGAGTGAAACCTCCTTCTGTAATCCTGACCTGGGCATTCCAAAGGCAGCCCCCGGTTGCCTTCGGAAAGAGGCAGAGTGTTAGCTAGTTCACGCTGTTATCGTGCTGGGCCATCGCTCTATTTCACAGGTTTACACACTTCAGGCTCGAAGCCACTAGAGGTGGTGTCCTGGGCTGTCAGGAAAGTTAAGTCCGGACCGAGGTAAACAGCAGCACTCCCAGGCGCCAACCGAAGTGCTTAGTCAAAGGAGTCCCGCGGCCACTTGGGTTGAGATGCTGGAGCAGAACAATTATAGTCATTATGGTATTAATCTGCACACGTCTCTGCGGGAGAGATTACCAGGGAGTTTGTTCAGGAGAGCGTGTGGCTTTGTTCCCAGCATCAAACGAGCCACCGATGTGTTGGGCAATCCTGGCTATGTCATTTCAAGTCACTTACCAGTGTATTGGCTCATCAGTTGTAACGAATGTGCCAAATTTACTCAATGTGTCAGTAATGTGGGACACGCAGAAGGGGTGGCAGGATACATGGATACTGTGCTTTCCCTGTCAGTTTTTCTGTAAACCTAAAACTGCACCCTTCCCCCCCCCCAAAGAAATAAGGCCTTAATTTTTTATGTCACTTAAGTGGATAGCATTAATAATTTTCCCCAGTTTGACTCACATAAAGAATTACAAGCATAAGGTGAGTGTTTGACTCAGCAGTTAAGACACCACTTGGAAAGCCTGCATCCCGTATCACTGTGCCTGGTTCAAGTTGTGGCTTCCTATCCAGCTTCCTGTTAATGCACACCCTAGGAGGCAGCGGGTGATGGCCCAAGTACTTAGGTGTCTGCCACCCATACAGGAGAACCCATTTGGGTTCTGGGCTCCTGGCTTCAGCCTGGTGCAGCACCACCTGTTGCTGGCGTTTGAAGAGTGAACTAGCACATGGAAGATCTCAATTCTTTCTGTCTCTCCCTCTCTGCCTTTCAAGCACTTGCAAAATAAATGTTTAAAAAGAATTATGAGCCAGAGACAGGTGTTTGACGTAGGGCATTTGACCTAGCAGTTAAGACACCTGAGTCCGAGATCAGACAACCTGGGCTTGATCGATGCCTGTCTTGGGCTCCTGATTCCAGTTTCTACTGGTGCAGACCTTGGAGATCAGTGGTGAGGGCTCATAATGTTTACTGGTTTCTTGCCACCCACAAGGGAGACATGGCTCAGCCCCAGCCTCTTCTGTTGCTTCAGGAGTGAACCGATGGGTGCAGGAGTTTCTCTCCCCACCCCCAACCACACAAAAACAAGAATTATGAGCGAGGTCCAGAATATAAAGTTGAATTTTACTGAATCATTTTTAGAGTTCACAGCAGTGTTAAAAAAAAAAAAAAAAGATTCCTAGACCAGCTTATCAGAGTCCCCAGGGGCAGTGAAAAACAAACACAAAAAACCCTACCTTTGACTCTGGGGCAGGTTGAGTGCTTGCAAATCTGCATTTTAATAAACACAAAGGGAGACAATTCAGAGTTTAAGAATCACCACTTTGGGGTGTCAGAATTAACCAGATTTTCTGTATAGGAGCCTGTTCTCAAAAAAGTGTAAAGATAAACTGTAGCATAAAGACTATTTGCTTAACAAACAGCAAAGTGCATGTTATTTTAAGCATTCTAAGTAGGATACCTAACCCTCAAGTATTTGGGGCTGCATCAGTTGTTACAAAGGGCTGTGCCACATTTACGAGAGCTTTGACAAGATTGGACAGAGAAAGGCAAGCTTTTAAAATCAATAGATTTCTAAGAATACCCTCTCTTGTTGCTATTCTTTAGAAGTTAAGTGCTTCCTCTTGGCGAACTGTACGTCCCAACGGACAAAGCAGCTAAGGCGAAAATGACTGATTCTCGAACCTGAGAGATGACCAAGGCAGCAGAACATTAGTGCCACAGTGAGTAAGTTTCTCTGGGACAAACTCCTGCTTGTTTTCAAATATACCAAGCATTTTCGAAAGAAAACAACCAGAAAGCTCAATTGAAGATCTGTTTTTTAAGTGGTATAAATTAACCCACAATTGACAAAATTTTATTATTGAGTGGACCATCTCCTTATTTTATGGGATAATTATGTATATGCTTACACAACTAGTAATCCAATCTTCCTCTGTTTTTGTCTTCCCCAGTGTGTGTGTGTAGTTGCAATGGGTTCTCAGAAATTCCTATGTGAATTCAAATTGCCGTCTCTTGTTGCTGCTACTGCTGCTGTTGCTGCTCCTAATCTTGATGTGTGTTCAGGTGTAGAGTCTTCTTCCATTATCTTTATTTTTATTAAATACTCATCACTTAATTGCTCCAGAGTAATTGTTTAATTACTAGTTACAGAAAGGGAAAGTTCTGGAAGATTCTTTCACACAAATTAGAAGTTAATAACTGACACAATTCTCAAATCCTTTCATGCTTCACTAACTAGATGTTTGTCCTTTCTGTTCACATATGGTCTTGGGGGTTTAAAAATGCAAGGGTTTTGCTTTTTTGAACTAACAACAATTAAGGAAATTTTTTTTGTTGTTTTCAAAAATACTTAGATTAACATTTCTTTGACTTCTCCTAACTTACAATTCAAAAATCTTCTGAGGGATTTTTTTTTCCTGTGAAATTGAAAACAATTGTGAATGACTTCTAAATAAAGAGTACAATTTGGGGGGAAAATACCTGAAATGTTTGACATTGTAAGAGAATAAATCAAGGGCTGAAAACTAAACACAAAAATAAAACGGGGTAAGACCCTCAAAGGGTTCATTTTGCCAGCAGTCATTTTTCTCAACAACAAGAGCTAGGACAAGAGCATAATTTACTCTATCAGAGAGCGTTTGATGGACAGTTAATTCCAACTAAATCCCTGTCACTTTGAGCTATAACAAGAATGCCTTCTAAAGTGATATCCCATACAAATATGGAGCATAGTTTTTGTAAATTAATCCATTTCCATGCTTGGACCTGGTCCTGTTGAGTATAATAAATAAATAGTAAGAAATCCTTGAAAGTCTGAAAACCTCGGTGTTGAGAACTAAGCCCTCTTGGAGCTGTGCATGACGTCTCCCGTTCTCTGGTGATTTCTTTGTATTTTTAAGCCCCTTCCTCTGTGTTCCATCGCCCCTGGGAGGCTCAGAGGCTGACTTCCCATAGGTCATCCTCCCATCCTTGTGTTATTGATCACGGCAAGCCCTGAGGCCTTCCTTATTCTCTTTTCTTGCATCTTCAGTCTTTCTAGCTCCTTATCTAAGCCCATAAATGTGATTGCACCTACTCTACTCATATCTAAAAACAGCTGATCCAGGGGACTGACATTTGGCCTCAGTAGTTAGGATGCCACTTTGCACACTTGCATCCCATATCAGAGTACCTGGGTTCCACGTGCCTAGCAAGTAGTAATTGAAGTAGTTGGGTCCCTGCCACCCGTGTGGGAGACCTGAATTCAGCTCCCAGCTCCCAGCTCCCAGCTTCAATCTGGTCCAGCCCTGGCCCTTGTGTGCATTTGAGGAGTAAACCAGCAGATGGAAACATTTACAAGCTCTCTCTCTCTCTCAAATAAATATATTATTAAAAAAAAATAAATAAAACTTCAGTCTCGACCTAATTGCTCCCTGAACTGTTTGGCCATCTCCTTAAACCCATGTGGTTTGTGCATACCCGGACATTTGTCCTCAATGTAGCAGTATCAAAGGTAGGACTTTGAAAAAATAAGGTCTAATGGAAGGTAATTAGCTCATGGCACACCACCCTCAGAAAGAATTGATGTCTGTCTCTTGGGAGTGACTGGGGTCTCTAGGCCTGGATTAGTTACTCTAGAGCAGATTGTTATAAAGTGAAGCTCCTCCAAGTGCTTTGTCTCTGGTACATGCCTGCTTCCCCTTCTACTCTCTGCCACGTGGTGATGCAGCTAGAGGGCCTTTGCCAGACACCAGAATCATAAACCAAATAAACCTCTTTTTTTCACACATGACCAGCCTCAGGTATTCTGGTAATAATGACACAAGACAGATTAGGACACTCCTCTTTCTTTACTGTCTATATTTTGTCCATCCCCCAGGCAATCAACTTCAATGACTTCTGATCTGATTTCTGTCCCTGGCCTTACTCCCCTGAAGTTCACTATGACCTTAGAATATTCACAGCCTCATTCAACAGACTGTCCTCCAAACTCACCCTGCCCCCTTCAAAAGCTCTCTGAAGTCTTAGCCTAAGGATCAGCTTCATAAACTGCAGCCAGTAGAACTGCACAGAACTGATCTCCTCCCACTTGGCGTAATACTCTGTTGTTGTTATCTTGACATTCTTATGGATTTGAACAAAGAACCTTGCATTTTCATTCTGCACTGGGCCCCACCAATTATGGAGCCAGTCCTTACCTTTTGTAACTCTGAGTTTGCCTGATTCTCCATCTCAACCAGCTGTTTCTCTCTTTGGTAGGCTCCTCTTTCTCCAACTCATGGTCAATCCCAAGTTTGCATTTTCCCCTCCATTCTTACATTCTTCCTGTATTCTTGGTGCTTCAACTCTCATCTCTTCAAAAATGATTCCAGGTCCTTAATTCAAGTCTAAGACATCCAAGCCTACATTTTTTTAACTGTTACTTTTTTCCTACTGCAGTTCTTCTCACACATCACATTCTCAAACTAAACCTTTACTCACCCCTCTCCACCTTCTCCCAACTTCCCTATATTTATTTATTTAAATTATTAATCATATTTCAATTACCTTGATGAGAAGGTTATCTGTCTTCAGAGCTGCCCTAAATCTTGGGAAGATCTTATTCACATGTTAAGAGGATCATCCCTATATTGACAATCCCTCCAATCCATTGGCAACTTCCCCAGAGTCCCTTGCCTTAAATGTATGGCTTTGATTTTACTGATCAGTGCACTCACTCAAGGTTTAATCTGGAGAACAAGCAATTGGAGGAAACAAGGGAGGCTCTGAGCATGAATTTTGGTAGCACAGATGGTAATAAAATGCAGTGGGGCCATGTGAGAAATCACATGGGGTCATCCATGAAAGTTGTAATATGTTTTAAATTAAATTATGTATGTCTACAGGGGTCTCACACACCCCAAGGGAAGCCTTGAAGAATAGTACAAAAGAAGAGCATAAGGCTGACCAAGTGAGAAACTTGAGGGATGACTCATGGGCTGATCACAGGATCAGTTTTGCACAAACTCTCTTCATCAACCTGGCAAAGCCTTGCTTTCTCTCACTGAAAGTTGCCTGAGACACCACTATTGATTTTGCTTCTGTGTCAAGACTATGTTTGGAGTTTAGTTCCCTGAAGTGTCCATTAAATGCAAGTGAGCCACAGCTGAGAGAGAGGAAGAATCTGACAAGTGTACAGAGTTGTTTATATGAGATTGCCCAGGGAAAAATTGTCTAGAACAGTTAAAATACCTGCACAGCACCTAAATGCCATTCAGAAGGAGATTGGTTAAGTAAACTATGTGCATAAAAAAAAACAAGCTCTTTGTGTTAGTTATCTATTTCTGCATATCAAATCACCTAAAATTAAGTGGCTTAAGACAAAGATGACTCTTGTTATTTCCCACAATTCTGTGGCTGACCAGGTTGGCCACTGCTGCTGTCACCTGAGCGCACTCAGGTAGCTGCAGTCATGTTGCTGCTGGGCTGTGTCTGGTGATCTAGCACCTCGCTCTCCAGGCAGCCTCTCACACTAGGTAGTAGTCCCACTGGGGTGGCTGGTTCACTCTCTGCGCATGGCGTTTCTTCACACTGTAGTGGTCTCAGGATTCCCTTAGTGTGACAGAAGCTGCAAGACCTTTAGAGAACTTGAAGACAAGTCACATAAGTCATATGATGTTGCTGGGCTGCAGTTGATTGGTCTAACCATGAACCAAGGACTACCCAGTCTCTCTCTCTCTCTCTCTCTCTCTTTTTTTTTTTTTGACAGGCAGCGTGCACAGTGGGAGAGAGAGACAGAGAGAAAAGTCTTCCTTTACCATTGGTTCACCCCCCCAATGGCCGCTGCGGCCGGAGCACTGCGGCTGGCGCACCTTGCTGATCCAAAGCCAGGAGCCAGATGCTTCTCCTGGTCTCCCATGGGGTGCAGGGCCCAAGGACCTGGGCCATCCTCCAATGCCCTCCCGGGCCACAGCAGAGAGCTGGACTGAAAGAGGAGCAACTGGGACAGAATCCAGCACCCCGAATCCGGCGCCCCGACCGGGACTAGAACCCGGTGTGCTGGTGCCGCAGGCAGAGGATTAGCCTATTGAGCCTCGGCACCAGCCCCAGTCTCTCTTAATGGGAGAAGCTGCAAAGAATCTGTGGCTGTTTTTCTCAGTGGAGGAGGTAAAATTCACCCAACTCAAAATTCACCATTCTAAACCCTAGAGCTCAGGAGCAGATTGCAGATGTGCCACCATCTCTACTATTTTGATACAGAATATTCTGTGATCCTGTTTCTTGTCCCCAGCATCTGGAAAGCACTGGTTTGCTTTCTGCCTCTGGATTTGCCTATTCTGGGTATTTCGTAGAAATGGAAACACATAAAAGGTGACCATCCATGACTGACTGCTTTTACTGTGTGTAATGTTTTCAAGGTTTGACCATGTTGTAGCTTGTATCAGTACTTCATTCTGTGTCTAAAGCACACCTGCCATGGAGTTTGATCCTACACCAGAGATTTGCAGTTGAGTTTCCTTCATCTACAGTGCTTCCTCACTAACAATTCACCCCTGTTCTGCAGGATTGCCTCATCTCCTGGATCAGGGTTCCACTCAGTTGTCATCTAATCAACTCTCCTAATTCTGACACACTGGTTACGCTATATCACATTATCTCTCCTGCTTTCCTTTATAGCATGTATCACTCATTGAAATGATCTTTCATGAAATTCCTTATTATGGCTGATTCGTAATCTATTATGTGGATAGGCCACATTTTAAAGATCTACTCATCAGTTTGTAGACATGTGGGTCGTTTTCACTTTTTGGCTATGGTGAATAATGCCTCTATGAACATTCATGTACATGTTTCCAGTTCATTGGGGTTTACACCTAGGAGCAGAATTGCTGGGTCCTAAGATAATTCTGTTTTTTGAGCAACCACTGAACTGTTTTCTTTTGTGGCCATTTCTAATCCACAAGACTACCCCACAGCTGCAAATGCTGCAGGTCCTCTGTACTGATGTGGAGTTAGGAATTAATACAAGTTACAATGGTGTGCTGCATCTGTGCATGATATAATTTCTTTTAGAAACCAGTGGCTTAGAGCAGACATGTTTATTTTTCTACTATACGCAGAGCTCAGAAGGCTAAGATAGCCCATAAGGTTCTTAGGGATACCACTCCTTCCAGCTCTCTCTCACCTGTGTTCCAGTATGGCCTTCAGCCTTGCTTTCTGAGCTGCAGGAGGCAGGAGAGAGAACCATAAGTGCACCTGCAGGCTCTTGAGGAAGATTCCTAGAAGCGGTCACACACAGTACCCACTCCTGTTCTCTTGACCAAAACACAAACATCAGTGCAAGGAATACTGAGAACTCCAATATTTACTCCGTGTCCTTATCTGTTCAGCTGAAACTATTATTTGGAAAGGGGAAAGGCTAGATATGGGAGGATAACTAGCTGTCTCTTCCCCTGTGATAAAATTAATTGTGTAGAGAGAGAGCTTTGAGCAAAAGAACAAAAATGATGAACAGATGTTATCTCTAGATGGCGGGGGTAGAGCAATTAAGAACTATTCTTTACCCTTTACTCTAGTTTCTGATATTGTGGGTGATTCCTATACAATCTTGACAATATTCTTATTTTGAAAAATAAAATAGGGGTTGGCACTGTGGCTCACTTGGTTAATCTTCCGCCTGCGGTGCCGGCATCCCATGTGGACGCCGGGTTCTAGTCCCGGTTGCTCCTCTTCCAGTCCAGCTCTCCCAGTCCAGCTCTCTGCTGTCGTCTGGGAAGGTAGTGGAAGTTGGCCCAGGTGCTTGGGCCCTTGCACCCGTATGGGAGACCAGGAGGAAGCACCTGGCTCCTGGCTTCAGATCGGCATAGCTCCAGCTGTAGCGACCATTTGGAGAGTGAACCAAAGGAAGGAAGACCTTTCTCTCTGCCTCTCTCTCTCACTATCTAACTCTGTCTGTCAAATAAATAAAAAAAGAAAATAGATTTCTTGTGTAAGGGAAGACCTTCATTAGTTTACTCTTCCTTTTCAATTTACTGGGTGGTTTTTTTTTTTTTCAGCCTATGATGTCAAGCATTAAACAATATAAAGATGCCTAAGACTGGGACTCTGCCATTAAGGAAATCAATAGACCAGTGGCAGAGGGAGCGAGAAAGAGACACTAAAAGATCATTTCACAATGACTGCAAATTCTGCAACAGAAGAATGCACAAGGTTATAAGACATAAAATAATAAGCGATGCCTAGTGGAGAGTTAAGAGCTAAGCTGTGCTTCCCAAAATTCCTTTGTTAAATCCATCAGGCCCACTACCTCAATCTGTGACTGTACTTGGAGATAAAGTCTTTAGAGGTTATTCAGTTAAAATAAGGTTGTGAAGGTCAGAGCAGGCTCCAATCCTGTGTAATTGGTATCCTTTTCAGAAGGGATTGGAATACACAAGGCGACCATCAGTGATATGAGCACACAGAGGAAAGACACAGGAGGAAGGTGGCAGATGCAAGCCAAGGAGAGAGGCCTCTGCAGATCCTAACCCTGTCACATTTTGACCATGGAATTCCAGCTTCCAGAACTATGAGATAATACATTTCTGCTCTGTGAGCCCCCAGTCTATGTTCCTCTGTGAGGGCAGCACTGCAGAACTAGTGCAGGGAGTCAGGAGAAGATTCCCTGCCCTTGAACAGGCTCTGTGGGTGAGAGGAGCCTCCCAGATGCAGAAGAGAGGAAACCACATTCTAGGCAGAGAGAGCATATGGGAAGACCCTAGTTATGAAGATGGTTTTCAGCCAAGGATGCAAGTTCAGAATGGTTAAGGTAGAATGTGTGTGTAGTTATGACACATAAGACCTGGACAGTTTGGTTCTTTAAGCTTCCTTTATTTTACTTTACAATTAATAGCACCCTGGAGAGTGTTTGGTTAATTAAAGCCAGAGTTAGGAAGAGATGCACAAGCTCACATTGGATTTCCACCAGAATCGATCCAATAGACAAAATCATCTCAAGTGCATAGATAATAGTAAAATTCGGGGACAGTGATCTTTGAGGATTTGTTACCTTTGATTTTCTTTCTTTCTCTTTTTTTTAAAATTTATTTAACAGATAGAGTTAGACAGTGAGAGAGAGACAGAGAAAGGTCTTCCTTCCGTTGGTTCACCCCCCAAATGGCCACTACGGCCAGAGCTACGTCGATCTGAAGCCAGGAGCCAGGTGCTTCCTCCTGGTCTCCCATGAGGGTATAAGGGCCCAAGCGCTTGGGTCAACTTCCACTGCCTTCTCAGACCACAGCAGAGAGCTGGACTGGAAGAGGAGCAACCGGGACTAGAACCCGGCGCCCACATGGGATGCCGGCACTGCAGGCGGAGGATTAACCAAGTGAGCCATGGTGTCGGCCCCAACCTTTGATTTTCATTTAACGTATTTAATTGTAAGTTTGTATGACTTAATTTTCAGTGATGATTATGTTTGATGACTGGCTTACAAAATTACAGAAAATTTAATAATCTGCTTTCATGAGTTGGGATGAGCACACCCTATTGCATCTACTGTTTCATGAGTTATTGTGCTTGCCCTTGGCAGCTTAGGACTCAGAAAATAATGTAATGGATAGCAAATTTTATCATCTGGTTGAGGAGATCATGCGTACACATTAAAAAAGGAACTTGAGGTCACTACTAAAGAAGGTGAAATGTTATGGGTATCAGACGATGGACACTCTCCAAGGCTGAGGTGATATTTCAACCATCACCAAAAAGAAGGTCACCTTGAGCCTTCGAGAAGAGAGGTAAGGGTATGGAACACATGAGGAAGAAAAGAAAGATGTAGAGCTGCAAAGATTTAGGGGGAGAGGGATTATGAGATGGAGAGGAGGATTGATGAGGAGTTGTCTCACTGAATGTCCTACAGGGTCTCAACTTCCTAGAGCACTAGAAATTAAGGTGATTTATACTTTTTTCTTCTTTTTTAACGTTAGCTGGTTTATTTGAAAGGCAGAGAGAGAAAGAGAGATCTTCTATCTGCTGCTTCGTTCCCAAATTGCCTGCAACCGCCAGGCCTGTGGCAGAAGTCAGGAGCCAAGAACTCCATCCTGGTCTCCAACATGAGTGACATGGACCCAAGTTCTCAATCCATCTCATGCTACCTTGCAGAGTATGCATTATCGGGAAGCTGTAATCTAAATCACAGCCAGGACTCAAACCTAGGCTCTCTGATACAGTTAAGTGACATCCTACTCACTAGGCAAAATGCCAGCCCCTTTGAGAACATTCTGATCAGCAGACAGAGTGCTCCAGTAGCTCCCTCTTTAAACCACTTAGGTAGACCCTTCATCTGCCACCCCATAGTCTTACGGAAGAACGTATGCAAAGCATTCTTCCTCTTGGGCATCTGTGAGGCTTTTTTTCTTCTTCAGTTCTCTCCTTTCCACTGTCAATGTCAACAGTGATTTCTCTGTTCCACAATAGTGTTAAAAGTAAGCTTTTAAAATGTGAGTTGACAATACTTTACTGCTATACTTAACCCTTCCCAAGAACTTATAGGCCGGTGCCGTGGCTCAAGAGGCCAATCCTCCGCCTTGCAGCGCCAGCACACCAGGTTCTAGTCCCGGTCAGGGCACTGGATTCTGTCCCGGTTGCCCCTCTTCCAGGCCAGCGCTCTGCTGTAGCCCAGGAGGGCAGTGGAGGATGGCCCAGGTCCTTGGGCTCTGCACCCCATGGGAGACCAGGAGAAGCGCCTGGCTCCTGGCTTTGGATCAGCGCGGTGCACCGGCCGCAGTGCACCGGCCATGGCGGCCATTGGAGGGTGAACCAACGGCAAAAAGGAAGACCTTTCTCTCTGTCTCTCTCACTGTCCACTTTGCCTGTCAAAAAAAAAAATACATTATACTTAGCATATGTACCATCTTCTTTTGAGGCTGATAATGCCCTACTGGCCTCCTGCCTTTCCTCCTCCCATTCTTTGCCTTGCACACAGGCCTCTCTGTGTCTAAAGCACACCTGCCATGGAGTTTGATCCTTTACCAGAGATTTGCAGTTGAGTTTCCTTCATCTGCAATGCTTCCTCACTAGCAATTCACCCCTGTTCTGCAGGGTTGCCTCATCTCCTGGATCAGGGTTCTGCTCAGTTGTTATCTGATCAACTCTCCTAATTCTGACAGACTGTTTATACTATATCACATTATTTCTCCTGCTTTCTTTTACAGCATGTATCAGTCATTGAAATGATCTTATATACTTTTTGTTTTCTTCTGTAAGAAGTAACTGTGGCCTGTGGGCCAAACCTGGCATAAACCCAAGCAAAATAATGAATTTTCGGTGTATATAGTAGAGGCCTTTTACAGCAAATCCTCTGGGGAAGAATTCACCCTTAGCAGAATTCCCAGAGATGAAGATTAGCCATATGTGAGCACATGTAATTGGAGTTTCAGTATATAGAAGCTTATTTTTTTTCTCTCATTGAAATAAAGAGGTAAGTGGTCATCTAGGGATTGTGTAGGGGCTCTAGGCTATTGAAGTCTTCCAGGTCTTTTCCACTAAGCTGATTCAAGCAGATGTAAGACACACTGGAAGAAGACCAATGACACTGAGTGCAGAATGCTGGTACTTTTGTTATAAAGAGAAGCAGAGAACTATGGACACTGATGGGAATGGACCAGTTGAAGGGGCAAGTGAATTGATGAAGGGAAGACGGGCAGAGGAGGAGGCATGCCTTTGAGTTGATCAGAGGGGTGGAGGATTGGTACTAGTTGTGTGGTGTGTGTCTGCCTAGGAAATATAGCCTCAGGATTGCAAAAAGAATCCTAACTTTGGAGTTGGGACTTAAGGACCTCTCTCTGATTCAGTGGCTTCCAAGGCCTTAGAAGGGACTTAGTGATGCGTTCCCATGACTTTGTAAATCTTTTATGAGATGTTTGCACTGTAATTGATTCACCTTTAGACTGCTGGATCTTTCCACTGAAGTCCACTCTGTCTTGTATTGTCTTGTATATTGTCTTGAGGGCGGTAGAGTGGATGGTGGGAGGTTAGGGGTCCTGAGAAATGGGAAATTTAGTATTGGAGTTTTCTAGAGAAATGAAACCTTAGAGGAGAAGGAGGAAGAGACAGATTTGTTTGAAGGAATTGGCTCATATGATTGCAGAGGCCTAGTTAGTCCAAAATCTGCAGAGTGAACCAGCAGGCTGGAGACCTAGGGAGGAGCTATCTGATGTCAGCATTCCTCCTTGCTCAGGGGAGGTCTGCCTTTGTTCTGTTAAGGCCTCTTGATTGGAGGAGCCCACACCCATTTGGGAAGGCAATCTGCCTTACCAAAGTCCACTGACTTAAATGTAAATCCCATCCAAAAGCACCCTCCCAGAAGCATCCAGCATGATGTTTGACCGCTGCCCAACACCAGGGGCAGAACTAGGTTAGAGATAAACAAAGCAAGTCCTTGGAAATCTGACAGCTCCTTCGTACAAGAAATTTAAATGAAGTCTGCCCAAATTTGCCAACAACCTTAAAAACATACAAACCATGGCCATTTGTTCTTTTTTAAATAGAGAGAAGTTCCTCTATGTTATCAACAATAGAAAGTAGATTTCCATTCTTCTTGCTAAAGACTGGAATACCATTCATTTCTCTCTATAGAAAGTGTTATTACAAAACAAGCTATCATTTGAAGAAGTGATTAAGGAGTACTCAGTCAAGAAACACAGGGAAACGTATTATACTTGAGTGTTCATGAATAATAGGCTTTCTGTAATTTGCAATTTGTGGTGATTTCTTTATTCATTCCATGTAATGCTCATTTTCAGCCTACTTTTGTGCTTGTGATTGAGAATTATTTTTCATAAAGAGACCCCCAATTTGCACAGGGGGACTATGGGACCCGCAAAATCAGGATCCTCCTTCCCATGCCCTCACTTGGTAGAAAGCTCTAGTGAGGGAAGGGGGGTGAGAAGAGTAGACATTAGCAGGACTCCTGGAAGAGATGGAAATATTTTGAGTGACATTTCTGTCTATAGGGAATGCTCTGGAACTCTGTTGTGATGGCTTTTAGATCCACTGTGCTCAAAGATAGTACTGTCAAAACCCCGAGTCTGCTCATCAAATACTTTCAAGCGGCCGGCACCATGGCTCACTTGGCTAATTCTCCGCCTGCAGCGCCAGCACCCTGGGTTCTAGTCCTGGTGGAAGCACCTGGCTCCTGGCTACAGATTGGTGCAACACGCCGGCCGTGGCAGCCGTTTGGGGGGGTGAACCAAAGGAAAAGGAAGACCTTTCTTTCTGTCTCAATCTCTCTCACTGTCTAACTCTGCCTGTCAAAAAAAAAAAAACAAAAAACAACTACTTTCAGGCAACTATAAACAATTCTAACTCATGAAAACTTAAGAATTTATATGTGGCCAATTTGCACTAGAGTCAGAGTTACTAGATTTGACAAATAAAAATTAAGTATGTTTAGTTAAATTTTAATTTTAGATATGCAATGAATACTTTTTAGTACAAATATGTATTATAAAATATTTGCATCTTATCTATCAATAATATCCAGAGAGTTGTGTTTTTTTTTTTTTTTTAGAAAAAAAGTTTTATTTGTTTATTCAAAAGGCAGAGTAACAGAGGGAGAGAGAGAGAGAAAGATCTTCTATCTGCTGATTCACTCACCAAATTCCCACAACAGCTAGGGCTGAGCCAGGAGCCAGGAATGCCATACGGTCTACCACAGAGGTAGCAGAGACCAGATACTCTGGCTTTATCTACTGCTTTCCCAGGAATATCAGCAGAGAGCTGGATCAGAACAGAGCATCTGGGACTCAAGCGGGTGCTCCATTACAAGAAGTGGCCTAATTCAATGCACCACAACACTGACCCCTTAGGCAGCTTCTTAAAAATACATTCAAGGGGCTGGCGCCAAGGCTCACTAGGCTAATCCTCTGCCTGCAGCGCCAGCACACCAGGTTCTAGTCCAAGTCGGGGCGCCGGATTCTGTCCCGGTTGGTCCTGTTCCAGTCCAGCTCTCTGCTATGGCCCAGGAGGGCAGTGGAGGATGGCCCAAGTCCTTGGGCCCTGCACCCGCATGGGAGACCGAGGGAAGCGCCTGGCTCCTGGCTTCAGATCAGTGCGATGCGCCAGCCGCAGCGCACCAGCCATTGGAGGGTAAACCAATGGCAAAAAGGAACACCTTTCTCTCTGTCTCTCTCTCACTGTCCACTCTGCCTGTCAAAAAATAAAAATAAATAAAATAAAATACATTCAAGGGCTGATAAGCACGGAATTCCTGAGGACCTGGATGCATGGAGTTCCGGGAGCTCAAAGTGAGCATAAGGGAAGTGGGTTACGTCTGTGCTGAGATGTGGGCGGTGGGTGGGTGAGGGGTGTCTGCTGACTGCTCCAGGAGGCCACACTGTTGTTCAAACCAAAACTGCTTTGCCGGCGCCGTGGCTCAACAGGCTAATCCTCCGCCTTGCGGCGCCGGCACACCAGGTTCTAGTCCCGGTCGGGGCGCCGGATTCTGTCCCGGTTGCCCCTCTTCCAGGCCAGCCCTCTGCTGTGGCCCAGGAGTGCAGTGGAGGATGGCCCAAGTGCTTGGGCCCTGCACCCCATGGGAGACCAGGAGAAGCACCTAGCACCTGGCTCCTGCCATCGGATGAGCGCGGTGCGCCGGCCGCAGCGCGCCGTCCGCGGCAGCCATTGGAGGGTGAACCAACGGCAAAGGAAGACCTTTCTCTCTGTCTCTCTCTCTCACTGTCCACTCTGCCTGTCAAAAAAAAAAAAAAAAAAGAAAAAAAAAGAACAAACCAAAACTGCTTTGAATGCAGAGAGAAGGCAATGGTATTTTAGGAAACATGACAAACAAGGCGTTTTATCATATCTTTTGTCAATTCTGTTACCTCCATGTATTAGGCAAGCACCTGTGCAAGAAATGGTGCTATGGAAAGAAAAAGGAAAGTGGAGCAGGGCCTGATTCCTTTTCCTGTAGATCCTTCCTTATCGTCAGTGAGGTAGAGTGGAGCTAAAATGTGTGTGCACAAGAAGTGAAATTCAGATGGTTGGGTGAGTTTGTGCAGCATTTCCACTGTTCTCTGAAGAACAAAGTAACACAGTGCTGTGTACAGGAACAGGTATGAGTTTTGCATGCACTGATATTTTCATTTTAAACTGGCAGTGGGGCAGGGATTTTGGTACAGCAGGTTAAGCCACTGCTTGGAAGCTTGCATCCCATTTTGGAGTGCCTGGGATCAAGTCCTGGCTGCTCTGCTTCTGACCCAGCTTCCTGCTAATGTGCCTGGGGAGCAACAAGTGATGGCTTAAGTCCCTGGGTCCATGCCACTCACATGGGAGACCTGGATGGAGTTCCTGGCTTCTGGCTTCAGCCTGGCCCAGCCTTAGCTATTGTGGGAATTTGGGGGATTGAATCAGTAGATGTGAGATGTCTGTCTGAGTCTCTCTCTCTCACTCTCTCTCTCTGCCTTTCATATGAACAAAGTTTTAAAATAATACAAAGTTGAGAATTCACTAAAAAAGTGGCACTGTCCAACATAAGGATGAACAGCAAAACTCCTGCTACTAATTTAAATTTTACAAAATTTTTACTTAAAAAGACATTATATAGCAAGTTTTAAACACCATACTGAGTCAAGGGAGAGGATGCAGAAGACTGGAAAGAGTTTTCTATTTTGGTACCACTAGTGGTAGTTTTTCTTCCCCCTGCATTTTGAACAAAGGGTCCCATAAATTATGTCGCCAGCCCTGACAGCACCCAGATGCTACCACACAGGAGTTTCGTGTGCAGTCAGGGTGGTGGGGGAGGGCGAGGTAGAGCTTCAAGTGCCCTGGTGTTATTTTAGGAAGGGCAGAGCTGACCATGATTTCGTGAAGGAATGCACTTCAGAAAATAAGCGCAAAGATGAAAGAGGCCCAAGAGCCAGGCTTTCATTATGTGCGGCCCCAGCATAATGAAGAGCCCGAGCGCAGGGCACACATCCCAGGCACAAAGTAGAAGGAGGAGAGAAGGGAGGGACAGGTCACACAGGGTCTCCTGTTCAATCATTGTAAAGTAGAACACAAATGTAGTTAAAGAAGAAAAATAAAATCGACAGGATGTATGTCACTGATGTTGTTCAATAGGAAAATTATATACACACATACATATTTTTTCACCCCACACAGTCAACCTAAAGTGCAGTCTGAAGGGAATGTAAGAGGACTTTATGTTGATTAACTGATCAATAAAATGCAGATAAACTCAATTATGCCATATCCTTATAGATTTTTTGCTATGAATATTTTATGGAAATTAATTAATCTACAAAATATCATAAATAATAGTCTGCTCCTCTTTGATAAAGTCTGTTTTCTGTAAAAGTACTCTGAAAGTAACGTCAGAATGTCTTGGATTAGTGACTGACAGATTTTTTCCTCCTCTTCCTTTCTGGAGTCCTAAGTACATTGTTACACAGATAGGGAAACTGGATTCTAAGAGACAGAAATGACAAGAAAGGGTGAGAGTCCCTGGGTTTCTCTGATGATCTGCTGTCTTAACCAACTCAACTAAGAAAAGCAAGCGACAGTAAAGAAAGGAATCAAAATGTGTCCAGCCTTTGCAGCCTAAGTCAAGTTGAGTCCATGCCATTTGTCAGGGAGAAAGAATTATAAAGGCACGCAGCCTCACATTTGAAAGGAATTTGTAGCCAAATTCCACAAGCACCAGGCAACATCTGGACTGTACTTAACTCTTCGTTATTTCATTTATTTCATGTAACAGTTTGGCATAAAGAAAAGGTGGTCCTTTTTTTATATACTATTGACCAGCAAATTAATTTATCGATTCTTTGTCTCTATGCTGTGCAGTACAATGGGAAATCTTACACAACTTTTAAAAGCACTTGGTAAGCACTTACTTCATTTTGTGCAATTTACCTCCATTATGTACTTTAATCTTCCCAGTAACACTGCATGCAAGGTGAGTCCTATTATTATCCTGCTTTATAGATGCGGAAACTAAGAATTAAAAGTTGAGCAGTTTATCTAAATTCCTGAAATTTGTGAATGATGAAGACAGAATTCAAACCCTGATGCTTTGATTCTAGAGTCCTCTGAACTTAACCACTCTTGCCACATCTGTGTCTCAGAGAATCAACTAAAATAGCACCGTTCCTTAACTGCTGTATAGAGATTGAGAGTTTAAGAATGGAGGCCAGCCTTGTGGTGCAATGAGTTAAACCACTGGTGATGACACTGCCATCCCATTTCAGAGTGCCTGGCTCTTTTGAACATTTGGGGAGTGAACCAGCAACTAAAAATCTCTCTTTGACATGCTCCCTTTCAAATAAATGGTTTTTAAAAAGATTATAAGGGGTGTCTTTTGCATGAATCTCTCCTCCTCTTTACAAAGGTGACTATGTTCAGTGAACCTGGGGTGTTTAATTCTGAAAGGCAGTATGGCAGAAGGGAACAGTATTAACAAATGGCAAATTCAGTGTCTTTTGCTTCTGTTCAGGAATTTTGAACTCAAATTAAAACCACTCATAGGAAATAGAAGGGAACACAATTTCCTTTGCTATTTTAAGTCTCAAGAAATGGTCTAGAGGGGCCAGCACTGTGGTGTAGAAGGTAAAGCCTCTGCCTGCAGTGCTGGCATTCCATGTGGCGCTGATTCGAGTCCCAGCTGCTTCACTTCCAATCCAGCTCTCTGCTACGTCCTAGGAAAGCAGTAGAAGATGGCCCAAGTCTTTGGGTCCCTACACCTGCACAGGAGACCCAGAAGAAGCTCCTTGCTCCTGGCTTCACACTGGTCCAGCTCCTGCCATTGCAGCCATCTGAGAAGTGAACCAGTAGATAGAAGACCTCTCTCTCTCTCTCTCTCTCTCTCTCTCTCTGTCTCTGTCTCTCTCTCTCTCTCTGCCTCTCTGTAACTCTGCCTTTCAAATCTTGATGCGAATGCAAGGGGAGAGGGAGCGGGAAAGGGGAGGGTTGCGGGTGGGAGGGAAGTTATGGGGGGGGGGGAGCCATTGTAATCCATAAGCTGTACTTTGGAAATTTATATTCTTTAAATAAAAGCTTTATAAAAAAAAGAAAAAGAAATAGGCTAGCAATACCTGGTGTTTCAGGGAGTCTCAGAAAACACAAGTTAGTTGTTAAACTTCTTATTTTGTGAAGCATTGAGTCTTTTTGCTGTAATATAATTTTAAAATATGTTATTTCAAAAATTAAAAAGGAAGAAGAGAAGAAACAGAGAGGGAGGAAGGGAATATCATTATATTCTTAGAATTGTACCTATAAGTCACATTGAATCTGTTAAAAACTATTTAAAAATTAATAAAAGTAACAAAAAACTTATGGAAAATACAAGTTAGTGACATTTACATAAAACCTTGTACAATTTTAGGACTCTTATTATAAAGAATGCAGGGATCTCTATAAATTGGCCTGGATTCCTAAAATCTGAAGTTTACATGCTAACTAAGTTTTTAAAAAGCTACTAGAATAATAATGATATATTCTTGCTAAACTTGACTAAGCATTTTGAAAATCCTGTGACTTACGGCTAAGTTGAAAGAACATGGGTTGAATGACAGTGCATCAAGAAGTTTATTTTTGGATTAATGTCAATCTAGGGAAAGTTTTCAAATAGTAGGCCAAAGGTTGATGCACTTGACTTTGCCCTAATAAAAAAAAATTTCAACTCAGTAATTTTGATCACAACACAAAAAAAGTTTATCAGATTTTAAAGTGTAAAATATCCATTGTTTATTGCATGATTTGATATTCTAGTTGTGAAAATTTGAAGATTTGATCATTACAGAAAACATGATTTTTTAATTTTTTTATTTTATTTTTATTTTTATTTTTGACAGGCAGAGTGGACAGTGAGAGAGAGAGACAGAGAGAAAGGTCTTCCTTTGCCGTTGGTTCACCCTCCAATGGCTGCCACGGCCGGCGCGCTGCGGCCGGCGCACTGCGCTCATCCGATGGCAGGAGCCAGGTGCTAGGTGCTTCTCCTGGTCTCCCATGGGGTGCAGGGCCCAAGCACTTGGGTCATCCTCCACTGCACTCCTGGGCCACAGCAGAGGGCTGGCCTGGAAGAGGGGCAACCGGGACAGAATCCGGCGCCCCGACCGGGACTAGAACCCGGTGTGCCGGCACCGCAAGGTGGAGGATTAGCCTGTTGAGCCACGGTGCCGGCCCAGAAAACATGATTTTTTAAAGAAATTATTTATTTTCATCTCATTTGAAAAGCAAAGAGAGAGAGAGAGCGAGAGAGATCGTCCATCTACTGGTTCACTCCCCAGAGGTTTACAGCAACCAGCTAGAAGCCAGGAGCCCAAGGCTCTGTCTGGGTCTCCCACATGGGTAGAGTGGCCATCGTCTGCTGCCTCCCAGGATACACATTAGCAGGAAGCTGGATGGGAAATGGAGGGGCCAGGAGTTAAGCCAGGCAGTCAGATAGAAAATATGAAACATCATGGTAATAAATGTGACATTCACTATTTACATTTTTAAAAATTGACTCACTTATAGAGTTTGTTATCAGTCAGGATAGGCTAGAGTATACATGGTAACAAATAATCTCCTAAATTCCAGCGACTTCAGTGGTGACGTTATAGTTCTTATTTATCTGCCCCTTTCACAGTGGTTTATTCAGGACTCTCGCTCCATGTTTTCCTCATGCTGGCATCTCTGCTGATATTTTGGCTGATGGAAGCGGTTATCCGAACACTGCTGCTCACAGTGACAGAGGGAATAGTCACATGGCAAATATGGCATTAGCTCTTTTTTTTTTAACTTTTATTTAATGACTATAAATTTCCAAAGTACAGCTTATGGATTACAATAGCTCCCCCTCCAACATCCCTCCCACCTGCAACCCTCCCCTTTCTCGCTCCTTCTCCCCTTCCATTCACATCGAGATTCATTTTCATTTCTCTTATATACAGAAGATCAGTTTAGTATATATTAAGTAAAGATTTCAACAGTTTGCACCCACATAGAAACACAAAGTGAAAAAAATGTTTGAGTACTAGTTATAGCATTAAATCACAATGTACAGCACATTAAGGACCGAGATCCTACATGAGGAGTAAGTGCACAGTGACTCCTGTTGTTGACTTAACAATTTGACACTCTTGTTTATGGCATCAGTAATCTCCCTAGGCTCCAGTCATGAGTTGCCAAGGCTATGGAAGCCTTTTGAGTTCACCGACTCTTCTCTTATTTAGACAAGGTCATAGTCAAAGTGGAAGTTCTCTCCTCCCTTCAGAGAAAGGTACCTCCTTCTTTGATGGCCCGTTCTTTCCACTGGGATCTCACTCACAGAGATCTTTCATTTAGGTTTTTTTGTTTTTTTGTTTGTTTGTTTGTTTTGCCAGAGTGTCTTGGCTTTCCATGCCTGAAATACTCTCATGGGCTTTTCAGCTGGATCCGAATGCCCTAAGGGCTGATTCTGAGGCCAGAGTGCTATTTAGGACATCTGCCATTCTATGAGTCTGCTGTGTATCCTGCTTCCCATGTTGGATCATTCTCTCCCTTTTTTGTTCTATCAGTTAGTATTTTCAGACACTAGTCTTGTTTATGTGATCCCTTTGATTCTTAGTCCCATCATTATGATCAGTTGTGAACTGAAATTGATCACTTGGACTAGTGAGATGGCATTGGTACATGCCTCCTTGATGGGATTGAATTGGAATCCCCTGGTATGTTTCTAACTCTGCCGTTTGGGGCAAGTCAGCTTGAGCATGTCCCAAATTGTACATCCCTTCCCTCTCTTATTCCCACTCTTATATTTAACAGGGATCACTTTTCAGTTAAGTTTCAACACTTAAGAATAACTGTGTATTAATTACAAAATTAAACCAATAGTATTAAATAGAACAGACAAAAAAATACTAAGATGGATAACGTATTAAGTTGTTCATCAACAGTCAGGGCAAGGGCTGATCAAGTCACTATTTCTCATAGTGTCCATTTCACTTTAACAGGTTTCCTTTTTGGTGCTCAGTTAGTTGTTGCCGATCAGGGAGAACATATGATATTTGTCCCTTTGGGACTTGCTTATTTCACTCAGCATAATGTTTTCCAGGTTCCTCCATCTTGTTGCAAATGACCGGATTTCATTGTTTTTGACTGCTGTATAGTATTCTATAGAGTACATGTCCCATAATTTCTTTATCCAGTCTACTGTTGATGGGCATTTAGGTTGATTCCAGGTCTTAGCTATCATGAATTGAGCTGCAATAAACATTAAGGTACAGACCGTTTTTTTGTTGGCATTATCTCTTAAAGCTTCCAGCAAAATAATACATTTCATCTCCTATCACAGTAGCGGAGCAAGTCACATAACCACACCTAACGCTAGATGGGCTGGGGAAGCACAAATGGTCCCTGACTTATCGTGGAAGACTTACAACATTTTTGCTTTACAATGGTACAACAGTCACACTCATTCAGTGGGAACCGCACTTTTGAATTTGGGTCTTTTCCTGGGTTATTGATATGTAGTGTGACCTTCTCTTTGGCTGCTGCATAGTGGCAGTGAGACCCAGCTCCCAGTCTACCCTGCTAGCACCAGGGGCAGCTGCTGGTACTCTGCAGGGACTGTGTGCTGAGCTGCGATGCCCAGTAGGTTGGGATAGGTGTATGCACTGCATTTTCAGCTTTGGATATTTTCAACTTCCATGTGTCTGTCAGGAACTAACCCCATTGTAAGTCAAGGAGCATCTGAATATTCTGAATGTGCCTGGGAGAGGTAACTGCCCTCATGACCATCACAGTTAAGACCTGGCTCAACTGCTATTCATGTGAAAGATGGCATAATGGCAAAAGCCACATAGGCTAAGAAAGACTTGGCTGATGAAAAAGTTAATGCAGTTTCATGCATTCACTGAGGTATCTGTGGGAGGCTGGATTAAATTCCTAATCCCCTGAAATCTGCGTGTATTACCTTCTATGGCAAAAAGGACTTTGCATCCTGAATGATTTTGACATGGAAGGGTTATCCTGGCTTATCTGGGTGGGGCTTCAGTGTGATCACAACTGTCCTTAAACAAGAGGGGACAATGGGAAACTGGAAAGATGTGCTTTGGAGATGAAGGAAGGAACAACTCTACTGACACCTTGATGTTGGCTCTGTAAGACTTCCTTCACACTTACAACCTCTAGAACTGGAATCTTGTGAACTGGCAAGGCTGTGCCAAATCGGGGTGCATTATTGCTCCATTGGTTGGCAAAGGTGCCTGTTGTAACCCACTACATTTGTGTAGTTTGTTATAGGAAACTAATATTACAGGAAACTAAAACAGTATCAGAAGCAAGAGATTTTTTGTTTCTAAACAAAACAAGCAGAGTCATACAGAGGCTGAATATCACATCGTATTTGGGGCCACAGAAGCTAACACGGATGTTTAACCTGGGAAAGAGAAGTCAACGGGGTCTTTCCCATGTGAGGGATTTCTTGTGGACATAGGTAAGGCTCTTTCTATATGTGGACACTACAGCCATATCTTGGTCAATGAGTGGCATTGTTGTAGGGGTTGATTCACAAAAAGAGTGCCTGGAATTGAGCAGGTTGTGTTGGTATCCTTGGAAAGCATAAAAATGCTAGGTGAACCCCAGGCAAGGACATTGTCAGAGAGACTCCTGTATTGCGTAGAAATTTGGATGCACAACTTTTCAGGGCTCTTTCAAGATTTTTCCTCCAAGATCTTGTCCTTCTAGTATCTTTGATAGGGGATCCACAGGATGGCTCAGAGCTGTGGGATGGCAGAGCCGTGCCAAAGGAAGGTGCATTATTGGTCCATGGGTTGGTAAAGTCCTCTGAAATCGAACAGGTGCAGTTGAAACCAATGCAAAGGCCTGGAGTAGGAAGGTGCCAATCAGGGATTCAGGAAAAAACTGCATTTGAACAGAGCACTTTCCCCCTTTGTCATGATTCTCAAAACAAATTAGGGTAACAGTTATTCACATAGCATTTACATTGCATTATGTAGTGTAAGTAGTCTAGCAATGATTCATTGTATATGGGAGGATGTGTGCAGGTTCTATGCAAACACTATGCCATTTTGTGCAAGGGACATGAACATCTGTGACCCTAGGACCGATCATACATGGATACTGATAGACTAATGAGGGACTTCTATGCTCACATGGATTTGTGATGCACAAGAATGTTTGGGAAAGCACTAGAGATTTCATATTGTCATAGTTGTGTTTCAGTTTCTTTTTTAACTCCAGAGGGAGCTGGAGTGAGAAATCATTGCCCATTAAGAATTCCTTGTGGGAATCAATAAGAGTTCAGGCATCAGAATATTGCACAGTCATGAATTTGATTCTGTTTGCATGGGGCACAATAACAACATTTACATAGGAGAAAATGCTAATGTGCCTGTTTAAGTCATATAAATCAGTAACAAACCCATAACATTCTAGGAGTTAAGATGAATATTCCTTTTTTAAAAATTTTATTTATTTGAAAGAGTTACAGAGACAGAGGGAGAGACAGAGAGGGAGATTTTCCATACACTCCCCAAATGGCTAAAATGGTCAGGGCTGGGTCAGGCTGAAGCCAGGAGCCAGAGCTTCCTCCAGGTCTCCCATGTGGGTGCAGGAGCCCAAACACTAAGGCCATCCTCCGCTGCCTTCCCAGGCACTTTAGCAGGGAGCTGGATCAGAAGTGGATCAGCCAGGATTTGAACTGACACTCATGTAGAATGCTAGTATTGCAGGCAGCAGGTTAACCTGCTGCTGCGTAACACTGGCCTCAAGATGAACATTCTTTATATTTGCTTTACTTTCCAAAATTTGGGAAATGGACATGTATTATTTATATATCCATCAAGAAAATATACAATTTAAGCTAAATCAGAGGGGCTGGTGCTTTGGTATAGTGGATTAAGCTGCTGCCTGCATTGCCAGCATCCCATGTGAGCAACAGTTTGAGTCCCAGCTACTCTACTTCCAATCCAGCTCCCTGCTAATGTGCCTGGGAAAGCAGCAGAAGATGACCCAAGTACTTGGGCCCCTGCACTCACGTGGGAGACCCGAAAGAAGCTGCTGGCTCCTGGGTTCAACCTGGCCCAGCTTTGGTTGCTGTGGCCATCTGGGGAGTGACCAGCAGGTGGAAGATACATCTCTATCTCTCCCCACCACCCCCTGCAACTCTACCTTTCAAATAAATAAATCTTTTTAAAAAAGAAAAAAAAACATCAGATTTTGCAAAGGTTTTAAAAAATATATTCCCTGGGAGCCCCCCAACACACAATGAAACCACAAACAGTTGAATTAATGCCTCCTTTAAAAGGTATTCTCTTAAAAGGCACTGTTTGGCTGGCGCCACTCCTCACTAGGCTAATTCTTCGCCTGCGGCACCAGCATTCTGGGTTCTAGTCCAGTTGGAGCACTGGTTCTGTCCCGGTTGATCCTCTTCCAGTCCAGCTCTCTGCTGTGGCTGGGGAAGGCAGTGGAAGATGGCCCAGGTGCTTGGGTCCTGCACCCCATGGGAGACCAGGAGGAAGCACCTGGCTCTTGGCTTTGGATCGGTGCAGCATCGGCTGTAGTGGTCATTTGAGGGGTGAACCAAAGGAAGGAAGACCTTTCTCTCTGTCTCTCTCACTGTCTAACTCTGCTTGTTAAAAAAAAGGGGGGGGGGCATTGTTTACAAAAGAAACTTATTGCAAATCAAAGGAAACAACTTGTTTGTGCAGCTTGTGGTCATTGGGAGAAACTTGCTGTCCCAGAAGATCAAAGGGTCAAACACATTTCTTGGATGGCTTGCAAGGCCAGTGACGTGAAGCCCTTTGCAGGTAGTGGTGGCAGAGGCAGGGGATACTCACCTTGGGTGGTGGCAGGAGCTGCCCCAGCCAGCAGCCATGAGGCAACAAGATGTCCAGTTTTATAGTATGGAAAAGTTTCAGGTTAGAGTGGTAACAGGGACATGATCTTTTTTTTCTCTTTTCTTTCTTCTTTTCTTCTTCTTCTTTTTTTTTTTAAAGACTTATCTGTTTATTTGAAAGGCAGAATTACAGACTGAGAGATGGAGAGAGAGAGAGAGAGAGAGAGAGAGAGAGGTCTTCTATCCACTGATTCATTCCCCAAATGGCCACAACGGCCAGAGCTGGGCCTTTTGGAAGCCAGGAGTTTCCTCCAGGTCTCCCATGTAGCTTCAGGGCCCCAAGGACTTGAGCCATCTTCTACTGCTTTTTCAGGCAATACTAGAAAGCTGGATCGGAAGTGGAGCAGCCAGATCTTGAACTGGCGCCCATATGGGATGCCGGCACTTCAGGTGGTGGCTTTACCCACTGTGCTACTGTGCCATCCCCAGGAACATGCTCTTGACCTTGATTTGGAGCCAAATACTACTGAAAAATTACTCATTAAAACTGAAAGTACTTTCTGGCTGGCGCTGCGGCTCACTAGGCTAATCCTCTGCCTGTGGCACCAGCACACCGGGTTCTAGTCCCGGTTGGGGCTCCGGATTCTGTCCCGGTTGCACCTCTTCCAGTCCAGCTCTCTGCTGTGGCCTGGGAGTGCAGTGGACGATGGCCCAAGTCCTTGGGCCCTGCACCCACATGGGAGACCAGGAGAAGCACCTGGCTCCTGGCTTCAGATTGGTGTAGTGCACTGGCCACAGCACACCAGCCATGGTGGCCATTTGGGGGGTGAACCAACGGAAGGAAGACCTTTCTCTCTGTCTCTCTCTCTCACTGTCTAACTCTGCATGTGGGAAAAAAAAGTACTTTCCTTTTTATTGCCACACTTGACCTTTGGTCTGTCCAGTGGACTCACACTAATCGTCCATGTGGTGGTCATTGTTATTCATGTAGGCACTCAGGCATTTATTGTGTGGCAGGCACTGAGCCAGACACTGGCAACACAAAAGAGAAGAGCCTACCAAGGAAAATAGATATATAAAAAATTAGTTAGAGGGCAACCCATTAATACTAGGATACAAATGAGGATAAAGGGCTACAAGAACAGAGAAGCAATTCATTCTGCTGAATTAAAGACCAGGATGTGTATTTTCCCAGATTTTCTCAAAGTAAGAGTCATCCTGAACACTTGCTGGAAGAAAAAAAAAAAAATCCCTTTGCTCCAACCCAGATCTACTGAAGGAGAAGATGCTGGGGAAGGAATGAAACCTGTACCCTTAACACACATCCTAAGGGACCAAGACGCTTAAAAGCATGTGGGAAACCTGAGTAGGTAGGAGTTTGTCACATGAAATAAGGGACAGGGTACCCAGGATAAAGAAGTGCTTGTCAACCTCCATGTATGGATAACCCTGGGATGTGTTAAAATGCACATCTGGATTCAGTGGGTTTGAGGGTGATGCAGGATTTCTTTTCTTTTCTTTTCTTTCTTTCTTTCTTTTTTTTTTTTTTAATTTATTTGAAAGGCAGAGCTACAAAGAGGCAGAGAGAGAGAGAGACAGAGATAGAGACAGAAACAGAGTCTATATATTGCTGGTTCACTCCCCAGATGTCCACAACAGCTGGAGCTGAGCCCATCCGAATCCAGGAGCCAAGAGCTTCCTCCAGGTCTCCCATGTGGGTTCAGGGCCTCAAGGACTTTGGCCATCTTCTACTGCTTTCCCAGGCCATAGTACAGTGCTAGATCAGAAGTGGAACTGCCAGGACTCAAACCAGCGCTCTATGGGATGCTGGCACTGTGGCTTTACCTGCTGCACCACAGTGCTGGCCCCTAGGATTTCATTTCTAAACCAGCTCCCAGTTGTGACAAAAGTGCTGGCTGGACAGCCACATTGAGTGGCAGGTTTGTGCCTCAATGGGATGACTTCTCATTGTCCTTGTCCTAAAGTTCAAGATCCTTGGTGACACAGCCATGCCCACCTTGTCACATGTTCTGACAAACTCAGTCAGTTTTGTGTTTGGATAGTTACACATCCCGCTCCTCTTTGCCCAGCAAGCTTTGGTTCCAGAATCAGATTCCTGTGGATTTCCTCCGGGAAACATTTCCCTGACCCCAAATCCAGGTTAGGCGCCCTTCCTGAGTTTTCTGACAGCACCTTCAACTTTCGCTGCTACACCTTCAACTTTCGCTGCTACACCGAGATGGTAATTGAAGAATTGCAGGTTTGCTTTTCCAACTGTTCCTACCCCCCCCCCCCCCACTCCAAGGACACACAGCCTGGCTGTGTGGAGCTACTTTATAAATAGTTGTTCATGGATTAAATTGGATCAAATTGAAGGTTCCCGTCAAACAGCTTGCAAAGTGTGTGCAAAGATTCAGAGACAAGAAAGTTCTGCAAGGTGTTTTGGGCACCCGGTTAACGATGCAGTGTGAGTGATGCCCGTAACAGGGAGAAGAAATGGAAAATGCAGCAGGGTGTGAGGATCCTTGTCTGCCCCAGACTTAACCCTGCAGGCCTGAGCCAGGAGTGGAACATCCCAGATCTCAGGTGTAACCTTGGAGTCATTGACTCTTTGACTCTGATGAGAGCTATGGGTGCTGAAACACTCCCATGTCAACCACAAAATCTGTGAGCATAAATGAGCCTGGTAGATGGTTTTTGGACTGGGCGGCTGGAGATTCCATGAAGGCTTTGGACCCCTGGACCTCAGAGGAGATCTCTAGGGAGTGCACCTGTCTGCAGTAGAGGGCGGATTGACTCAGCTGTTCCTTAAATAGACTTGCTAAAACACAGCCATGCCTGTTCATTTATGTTCTGTCCACAGTTGCCCTTGAACTGCACATGCAGAGTTGAACAGTGTGGCAGGCCAGCAGAGCCTTAAGCATCTCTTCACTGCCCTTTAGGGAAAAGGCTCACTGAGCTCTGGATCATGTGTAGCAGCACAAACACAGTTGGCTCAGGGCCTTTGCAGCTCTGGTAGGTTTTCTATCTAGATATTTTGCTGTCGGCCTTTTTTTAGAAAAGGAAAGAAAACAAATAAATGAGTGAAAGACTTCACACATTATACATTGTTTTTCCTTTTTCGGATTAAAACAGATACAAACATAAAGCAAACCAATACAAGGAAAGCCTAGTAGCTATTGGCCGAGATCATTTTATATGTTAAATACCTGAAATTTAAAATTATTTTCCTGTTTTAGCTGGGTTGCTTTGAGTTGGGTTGGAAGACTGAAGATGGAGGGGCCAGCCTTTTGCTCCCATTTTAGCAAAGAGTGAGTGGGCAGCAGTGGGGGAAAGCTCAGGGTGCGTCGGGTGCAGCGGGGAAGCTGCTTGTTTGATGCTAGGTCAGGTGTTGTGCTGCTCACTGCCTCCCTTTCCACTTTTTTAGCATACACTAGAGACACTAACCTTCCCTGGGCTGTCATAGGATTAAATGCTATAACGCAGGCCTGCCTGGGAGACGATTTTTTTTTTTTTTTTTTTTGGACAGGCAGAGTGGACAGTGAGAGAGAGACAGAGAGAAAGGTCTTCCTTTGCCGTTGGTTCACCCTCCAATGGCCGCCGCGGCCGGCGCACCGTGCTGATCCGATGGCAGGAGCCAGGTGCTTCCTCCTGGTCTCCCATGTGGGTGCAGGACCCAAGCACTTGGGCCATCCTCCACTGCCTTCCCGGGCCACAGCAGAGAGCTGGACTGGAAGAGGAGCAACCAGGACAGAATCCGGCGCCCCGACTGGGACTATAACCCGGGGTGCCAGTGCCGCAGGCGGAGGATTAGCCCATTGAGCCGTGGCGCCGGCCTGGGAGAGGATTCTTGAGAAATGCTTATTACTGACAATGCTGGAGTCTGTTCCTGGCATGGGTTTCATTCAGCCTCGGTCTCCAGAAAAAGAACTGTGATTGCAGTGTGATTCTGGGATGTGCGTAAATCCTGTTCATAGCACAAGCCTATCTAATGTGGGATTCTGTAGCAGAGTTCATTTAATGAGGCTGTGGCTTAGTGAGTGAAGCTGCCTTCTGCAGCACCAGCATCTCATGTGGGCGCTGGTTCGAGTCCCTGCTGCTCCACTTCTGAATCCAGCTCCCTGCTAGCATGCCTGGGAAACCAGTGGAAGATGGCTCAAGTTCTTGGGATCTTGCACCCATGTGGGAGACCTGGAGGAAGCTCTTAGCTTCAGATTGGCCCAGCTCTAGCCATTGCAGCCATTTGGGGAGTGAACCAGCAGACGGAAGAGCGCCATCTAACTCTACCTTTCAAATAAATAACTCTTAAAAAAATGACTAAATGAATGATGCGTGGTGAGAGCTTTTTTTATACTTCACAAGGTGGAGATGTCTTTTGATGACTTATATGAGGATTCCATTTTAAAAATATAATGCATAGAACTTGGAGGTGAACAAAATGCAAGCGGCTCTGACCTAGGTTATACTGAGGTGAGAAACGAGTTATGCAAAGGATAATTAACTTTCCAGGGATTAAATAAAAATGGGGGAAAAAACCCTCAGGGAAAGGGTGGGCTGGCTATGGCCCAGAAGGAACTTCGCTATTTCCACTTACCTGACATCCTGCCCTTTTACATCCTCCTCCCCCTCCTGAGCCATAATTCATTTCATTCCCATCAGAAATATTTAAAGAACCCTTTGTAACAACTCCAGAGTTGCAGAACCGAATACAATATATCTCTTAAATCCCTCATAGGGCCCTTTTGTTTCCTGCCTGCTCATAATCTCTCAGCATGAATGTTGAAACAATTTATGGGATGTGATCGCACTTCCTCTTTTCTTTTTTCTCTTAGACCCTTTATCCAAGCTTCCCAGGCACTGAACATATTAACTCTACTTAGAGCATTTTTTTAATGACGCTAAAATATGGAGAGAATAAATGGGAGTATTTGGGGACAGGAATAGGGGAAAGAGAAAGTATTGGAGGACAATTGATCTATTCTTCAAAAGATTCTCTCCCTCCTCCCTGAGGGACACATAGCGTATAGTTGGGGGATGGGAGTAGCTTTCAAATTTAACACAAGAAAATACAGAATTTGCCAGCATTGCAGTGAGAAGAAAGGCCCGGAATGTTGAAATGTACTCTGAGATTGGAACAATCAAAGAAAGGACTGAGTTCCAGCAGGTCTGGGAGTCCAAGGTCTCTGAGACTCCCACCACCAGCCAGAGTGGTTCTCTGGGAAAATCTCTGGGTCATCCTGGTCCACGCACTGAGAAGCTGTGGGCCAGCGTGGCTTCATTCCTACCTGCTTTCCAACGTTGCTGCATTCTGGAGCTGTCACCTCTGCTTTTACCACTAAAAACAAAGAAGAAAGAACAGAGGAGAAAAACATTTGCCCTCCCATAAGCAAGTTTGCTTTATTTTCATCTTCCAAAAAAGATTTGAGAGGTTTAGTTTGCTCATCTCTCTAAAGAACTTTGATATTTTGAGAAGGAAAATGACCTACAAGTGGGCTTAATTTGGCCTAGAATGGAGTTACCTAAATTAATGTCACAGTAGTGTGAGATTTTTTTTTTTTTTTTTGACAGGCAGAGTGGACAGTGAGAGAGAGAGACAGAGAGAAAGGTCTTCCTTTGCCGTTGGTTCACCCTCCAATGGCTGCCGCGGATGGCGCGCTGCGGCCGGCGCACCATGCTCGTCCGATGGCAGGAGCCAGGTGCTAGGTGCTTTTTCCTGGTCTCCCGTGGGGTGCAGGGCCCAAGCACTTAGGCCATCCTCCACTGCACTCCTGGGCCACAGCAGAGGGCTGGCCTGGAAGAGGGGCAACCGGGACAGAATCCGGCGCCCCGACCGGGACTAGAACCCGGTGTGCCGGCACCGCAAGGTGGAGGATTAGCCTGTCGAGCCACGGCGCCGGCCAGTAGTGTGAGATTAACACCTTGGTTTCTCTTTGGAGACGCAGCTTTTCAGAAGTTACTAGTTAACCACCAACTGCAGAGCAGACTTTCCTGTGGAGACTATTCAGCTTTCTCTTCAGATGCACCCTAGAAGCCGAGGATGAGTACAGAAGTGGAGTGGAGAACCAGGTGGTGATAGAAGTGTATTCCTTCCATGGAAGCTTGGTGTCTGCAAGTTATTGTCAGCACAGGAAAACCTGTGAAGCTGACCTGAGATTTAATAAAACCAACAGCTGTCAATTTCATATGCTGCCTGGAAGAAAAACATTTGAGGAATTATGTGGAGCCATTTTCTAAGTCTTTTGGATATTATAGAGAAATAAAAGGGGGGATTATGCCATAGGGTTATTTGTCACATTTATTTGCCAAGACAAAATATATATTAATGAACTTCAAAAAAATTTTAAAATTTATTTGATAGAGTTAGAGAGAGAGACAGAGAGAAAGGTCTTCCTTTTCCGTTGGTTCACCCCCCAAATGGCAACTACGGCCGGAACTACGCCCATCCAAAGCCAGGAGCCAGGTGCTTCTTCCTGGTCTCCCATGCAGGTGCAGGGGCCCAAGCACTTGGGCCATCCTCCACTGCCTTTCCGGGCCACAGCAGAGAGCCGGACTGGAAGAGAAGAATCGAGACTAGAACTGACATCCATATGGGATGCTGGCACCGCAGGTGGAGGAGTAACCAAGTGAGCCACAGCGTCGGCCCCTACGCTCTGTGTTCTATGTGGGTGTATACAGGAGGACCTGTGTGCTGGTGGCCTCTTGGCTGTGTGTGGTCCTTCTCTTTTCAGTTGTGCCATTTAACATTAGTCCTATCTTTTGTCTGGCCATAGGGACGCAGGTTCCACACGGGAGGTTCTTTGTTGTCTCTTCAGGAGATGAACACCACTGTATTCCAATCCATGAATGAGCTTTTCCTGTAGAACTGGTAACTTCGGTTTGAAATAAGCCGCTTTTGGGTCATTTTTGAGGACTTTTTGTTACTTGCTTGCTCATTTCTTGCAGCTGGGCATGACTCGTCAATTATTTCAGTGAGCCGGGCTCCTCTGCTCTCCTTCCTCGAGAACAGGGCAGTGGGACCTGGCCAGCCACCACTCCCTGCTGAGCTCTGTTTTCCTTTTGACAGAATGCCACTTCCTGTCCAAGAGATTTCCATGTTTCTTTCTCCTTTCTGTGACTCTCCTGGCTCTTCTGCCTTGTGTCTTGGGAGCAGCCCCAGGTTGTCTGAATGGATGGCAGGTTCACCCACTCATCCATTCCTTCAATAAGTATCTGCTGCTTCTCCTATACACAAGTGAGATGTCTTGAAAGCCTAATCTGTGAGATAGAAACTGGAAGAAAAAGGGAAGAGAGAGGTTGAAGTGAACAGGAAGGACGGAGAACAGGAGACAAGAGCTGTGACATTGGAGGAACAGGCAAGGAAGAAAAAAGGGAAGAAAAGGAAAAGGGCTAAGTTGGTTTACAGTGATGGGCAAATGTTTTGCCAATAGAGACCACAGAGAGGCTCTGTTCTCTATCCTTCAAGGAATTAAAATGAAGAACAGAAATCAGACGAAAAACATGAGCAAATATATGTCTTTGGTTAACCCAGCTTCCCAGAGATATAATACACGAAGAGAGTAGTGAAAGGCAGCCAGCGTTTTTACTTCTCAAAGTGCTTCAGGAGAGTGGAATAACTTAAACATTGAAAACGTTTAAAGTGTTGCTTTGCACCTGGTGCATCACTATTCAGTCTTGCAGCTCAGGCTGGGGGCTTTGTGACGATGCCCACATGCCCAGGGCTGGGAGACAATTACTGGGCTAGGTCCCTGCTCTCTCAGCACAAGTCAGAAGCAGGCAGTCAGAGAGCTGGGCGGGACAAAGCACAGATTTTCTCCTCTCTTCCAATGCTCCTCGTGTTGTATTCTCCAATAACCCATCTTAAACAACTGAGCTCTGGGTGGTGAATCAGACACTCATTACATCCCGCTGAGCAAGACACTTAACAGTGCAGAATTTCTTCTCCAATGACCTCTCCTCTCCTCTCAGTGGGCAGTCACCCGGAAGCACCGGGCTGCTGTTAGCCAGATCACTGGCTCACAGCCTGCAGCACCATGCACAGTAGTTGGAGAGGGCAGGCAGGAGGGACGTTTCTCCATGAAAGGCCTCAGTGTGCTTTGTTGTGTGGCCGGCAGTCGTGCGCAGCTCCTTCGAGTGTGACGGAAAGGCAGCGAAAGGAAGCTTGCCCAGGAGGTGCTGGTGATGTTTTGAGTTTCCCACTACCTGCACTGCCTGTTTGTGTCTAAGTTGATGTTTACAGGACTTGAAAGAGAATAGCTGCTAAATTGGGATGTGATGAATTTCTCAGCTGGAGCTAACAGAGAAACAACATTTGGGATTTGAGCTGTTGTGTTCCCTTTGTGGTTACATTTTGATGCTAGGATAAGGAAGAAGAAAAAAATCCCAGAAGGCAGAAACAGCTTTTCTGGGCTCAGTCCAAGATGTTTGAAGTGAGCTTAACAGTGGTTTTGCCTGAACAGTTGAAGTGCTCCAAGTTTGGTTGACTTTACCATCTCACCCTTGTGTAGTTTTAGCTTGATTGGTCAGTGTCTTCTCAAGATGCTGCTGTATTTCAGCAAGTGTTTGGTGATTCTGGCTAATATGAGGGTACCTCAGAAAGTTCAGGGAATTGGAATGAAAGATATGTTTACTTTGATACCCCCCAAAACTTTAAAATCCATGCATGTGGAGAGCAGAGATTGTCAAAATGTTCACGATAAATGTATTTAAAAAAATTTTTTTTGACAGGCAGAGTTAGACAGTGAGAGAGACAGAGAGAAAGGTCTTCCTTCCTTTGGTTCACCCCCCCAAATGGCCGCTATGGCTGGCACACTGCACTGATCCGAAGCCAGGAGCCAGGTGCTTCCTCCTGGTCTCTCATGCAGGTGAAGGGCCCAAGCACTTGGGCCATCCTCCACTGCCTTCCCAGGCCACAGCAGAGAGCTGGACTGGAAGAGGAGCGACCGGGACAGAATCCGGCACCCCGACTGGGACTAGAACCTGGTGTGCCAGCGCCGCAGGCGGAGGATTAGCCTAGTGAGCCACGGCACTGGCCATGATAAATGTATTTTGTGAAAAAATTATACCTAGGTGTCAATTCTTTACATGAATATTTACTATAAAACTGTGTGCAGGGCCAGTGCCGTGGCTCACCAGGCTAATCATCTGCCTATGACACTGGCATACCGGGTTCTAGTCCCAGTCGGGGTGCCGGATTCTGTCCCGGGTGCTCCTCTTCCAGTCCAGCTGTCTGCTGTGGCCCGGGAAGGCAGTGGAGGATGGCCCAAGTGCTTGGGCCCTGCACTGGCATGGGAGACCAGGAGAAGCACCTGGCTCCTGGCTTTGGATCAGCACCGTGCGCTGGCCGCAGCAGCCATTGGGGGGTGAACCAATGGAAAAGGAAGACCTTTCTCTCTGTCTCTCTCTCACTGTCCACTCTGCCTGTCAAAAAAACAACAACAACAACAACAACAAAAACTGTGTGCAGCAGTTAAGAGACTGCTTGGGATATCCACATCCCATATTGGAGTGCCTGAGTTCAAGTCCTGGCTCCACTGTAGATCCCACTGCTAGTATTCTCCCTGGAGTAGGCAACTCAAGTAGCTGAGTCCCTGCTAGCCATGTGGAAGATCTGGGTTGACTTCTGGCTGTTGACTTGGCCTGGCCCAGACCGGATGTTCTGAGAATTTGAGGAGCGAACCAGTGGAGGGAAGATCTGTCTCTGTGTCTCTTCGCCTGTCAAACACAACCAGCAGACAAACACTTGTGGATTTTAGCCATTCTCAAGATCAATGGAATGTTTGGAATTGTTGCTGGACAGGAGTTTTAAGGCTCCACACAATCTCCTCTACTCTGTTTCTCGGTTTCAGTCCCCTGAGCAACACAATATGAAATAGTTCAGGGCCGGCGCCGCGGCTCAATAGGCTACTCCTCCGCCTGTGGCGCCAGCACCCCGGGTTCTAGTCCCGGTCGGGGCACCGGATTCTGTCCCTGTTGCCCCTCTTCCAGTCCAGCTCTCTGCTGTGGCCCGGGAGTGCAGTGGAGGATGGCCCAAGCCCTTGGGCCCTGCACCCGCATGGGAGACCAGGAGAAGCACTTGGCTCCTGGCTTCGGATCAGCACGGTGCGCCAGCCGCAGCATGCTGGCCGCAGCCGCCATTGAGGGGTGAATCAACGGCAAAAAGGAAGACCTTTTCTCTCTGTCTCTCTCTCTTTCACTGTCCACTCTGCCTGTCAAAAAAAAATTAAAATAAAAATAAAAAAGAAATAAAAAAAGAAATAGTCCAGGCCTGGGCTAGAAGGAAAGGTGACTGCTTTCCTCAGAGAGGTATTGGAGGTCTGAATGGAGGGACCTCAGGGCAGACCCCATTCCTGAGAAGGTAATTCCTGCAGAAAGGTAAGCAGGGATGGTTGTTTTAGAGAGTCCCTTGTAATCACCCCACCAGGGGAGTGCTCCGGACACCTCTCCCTCTTTATTACAGGGCTTGCGGGACAACTGAATGATCAGTGTTTGGCATCTTAAGGAGGACTTCACCAAGGCCATATTTTGCCTAACAAGAGAATGACATCCAATATACTGTGGACCACTTGCTAATTCACTTTTCAGTTCTCTGCATATACTTCCACCCACACACCATGTCTAATGTATGCATTCTTTTTTTTTTTACAAAGATTTATTTATTCACTTGAAAGTCAGAGTTACACAGAGAGAGAAGGAGAGGCAGAGAGCGAGAGAAAGGTCCTCTATCCACTGGTTCACTCCCCAGTTGGTCACAACAGCCGGAGCTAAGCTGATCTGAAGCCAGGAACCAAGAGCTTCCTCCAGATCTCCCTTGCGGGTGCAGGGCCTCAAGGACTTGGGCCATGTTCCACTGCTTTCCCAGGCCATGACAGAGAGCTGGAGCGGAAGTGGAGCAGCTGGACCCAAACCAGAGCCCAAATGAGATGCCGGCACTGCGGCTTTACCCTTTTATGCCACAGTGCCAGCCCCAACGTATGCATTCTATTTAATGTGTTATATAGATTCCATAAAATGTATAGAATATTTGTTCCAAGATCTTAAGTGTGTGTATGGTTGTCCCAGTGAAATTTGAGGATGAAAGAAATATTTTGGAACAATTCACCAATGATGCTAGAACTCATTGTTGGGCCATATCACATGCCCACTAAATCCAGGTGATCCTCTCCCCTCCCATTCCATTCCCTTCCCTTCGAAATCATTGCTTTATTAGAGCGTCGGAAGGTTGGGAATGGGGTATGTTTTACCCCTGTTTCTGTGAGATGCAGAAAAGGACTCTTTCTTGTGAAATTTGATCCAAGGCCCCTAGTCACTGTTGTTTAATTCTGCTACCTCCTCCCCCCACTGGAACTCCAGGCCCTGTGTCCATGCCCCGCTGATTTGCTGGGCCTCTTCCTGCTGCACTTTGCCCTCTGCCCTCTTAGCTTTGAAAACAGAGGAGTCTTTTCTGCCTTGCCATTTGCCCCCAGGTGCTATGCAGTACTTAATTCTCCCTAGTTGGTCCCTTCTGAGGGTTACCATCTTGCCTGTTTTCTGAACTGCCAGCCTGAAGACATCAGAGAAAGGAAAAAGTTCTTCATTTAAAAACATGATCAAGGGGCCAGCGTTGTGGCCAGCAGGTTAAGCCCTTGGGCCCCTGCCACACACGTGGGAGACCCAGATGGTGTTCCTGGCTCCTGGCTTCAGTCTGGCCCAGCCCCCAATGTTGCAGTGGATAGAAGATTCTCTCTGTCTCTTTCTCTGTCTTTCTCTCTCCTTCTCCCCCATTCTCCTCCCCCTCTCCCCCCATAATGCTGCCTTTCAAATAAGTAAAATAAATCTTCAAAACCTAACAAAACATGATTTACAGAAAATCAGTTGACTACCTCAAAAGTTCTTAATTATCCATGATTGACCTTGCCATAAACAGATGCCACTGAAATACATAGAATTGCAAACCAATGGTGCAACTTATTTTTCCAGAACTCTAAATTTATCTTTAATTAGACCTCTTTTTTTACCCAATACTTGATTATATTAATGACCACAAAAATGTACTGAAGGAAATGTAGTGAGCAAGTGGATTTACATGGTCAAGAGTAAGGTTCATTTACAAGTTTAATAATCAAAAGTTTAAAAATGATAATTAAGAACAAAAGACAGATACCTCCTTGTTTCAGCAACCCACTGCCCTTATAATAATTATCACATTTATGGTGTTTAATGGGCACAAGTTTCAGCTCGGGAAGATGAAAACGTTCTGGAGACGATGGTGGCAACAGATGCACAGCAATGGGAATGTACATGATGCCACTGAACTGCATAATTGAAAATGGCTAAAATGCTATGGATGTAGTTATACTATAATGAAAAATGTAAAACAGAGGAAAAGAATAAAAAGAATAGGATTAGGATAGACTGCAAGATGCTGTTAATCGAGTTAACCAGAAAGCTTGTTGTGGAGTAGATGTGTGCCACAGCAGTTAAGTCACTGCTTGCCATGCCCACATCCCATATGAGTGTGTGTGGTTTGCGTCCTAGCTCCTCTGCTTTCAATTCAGGTTCCTGCTAATGTATATCCTGGGTGGGAGCAAATGGCTCAAGTACTAGGGTTCCTGCTACCCACTTAGGAGACCTGGATTGAATTCTGGGCTCTTGGCTTTGGTTTGGCCCAGTCCTAGCTGTTGTGGGTATTTGGGGAGTAAATTGGCAGGTAGAAGATCTCTCTGTGTCTCTCAAAATCAAATGAATATAAATAAGTGAGTAGATAAAGAAAAAAATGTTAAAGTTTGTTGTTTGAATGCTAGTAGGAAACAAGCAAGAGACCTCTTGCAATAACGGATGGGGCAGGAATAAATGGGGAAAAGAAATCACAATAGCTTAGCATTCATGGGGAATATAGTTGGGAGTAAAAAACATGTGAAGAATATCATAATACATGGCTTTTATTTAAAGTGTGGTTGAAGGCCACTGACTCACTGGATAACTGGAGTATTTGTGGCTTGAGTAATGGCCTAGCCAAGAATACTGGAGTCAATCAGCCTCTTTCTTCCTTGAAAAAAAAAAAGGGGGGAGTGGGTGGAGTTTAAGAAATTTCTATCCAATTATATCTTGAATATTTTTTCAATAATTATTTTGACCAGCTCCACATTCCTAAAACGAAGGAAGAATGCTCAGTGTTTTGTAACCTTGATTAGCCATGATGATTCCAAACAGGGAGAACCCACGTGGTGGCAAGAGGCAGCAAGAGGAAAGAGCTGAATTGGGAATGCGAGTTTGTTCCCAGTTGGATGATGGATGTCTTATGCGTGGGGTCAATGCCACATCTGATCTCATCCTGAGAAATGGCACTCGTTAACCAGCTGGGCAACATAGCTAGACTTAAATGGGAAGCAACTCAATGGGCTCAACTAAACATCTGAAGAACATCTTAAATTATTCTGATGTTGTATACCGATTATTCATCTTCCAAAGGTTGTGCTTATTTCTGAATTTATTTTGATTGAGATAAAGTCACCATTTATGTATCAGGTGCTTGGAACCACAAAGACTGAGACTTGACATTTTCTTTTCTTTTTTTTTTTTTTTGACAGGCAGAGTGGACAGTGAGAGAGAGAGACAGAGAAAGGTCTTCCTTTGCCGTTGGTTCACCCTCCAATGGCTGCTGCGGATGGTGTGCTGCGGCCGGCGCACCGCGCTCAACCGATGGCAGGAGCCGGGTGACAGGTGCTTTTTCCTGGTCTCCCAAGGGGTGCAGGGCCCAAGCACTTGGGCCATCCTCCACTGCACTCCCGGGCCACAGCAGAGAGCTGGCCTGGAAGAGGGGCAACCGGGACAGAATCCAGCGCCCCGACCGGGACTAGAACCCGGTGTGCTGGCGCTGCAAGGCGAAGGATTAGCCTGTTGAGCCACGGCGCCAGCCGAGACTTGACATTTTCTGTGAAGTTCACGGCCACTAGGCTGGCAGGAATCTAGTTATGTCCAAGGCTGTTGACCGTGGTCTAGCAAGAATGTTCTGGAGCCAGACCTCTTGAACATGAGTCCCAGGTCTGCCCCTTATAAGGTGAGACCATGGACATTTTCCTGCATATCTGTGCCTCAGATCATCTAAAATGAGATGATCATACTAGATCATGCATCATAAAGATGTGAAGATAGGATTTAAAATGCATAAAATGCTCATATCAGGACCTGGTGTGTAGGAAGTGGGCTATAAAGGTTAGCTATTATGACTATTAATTTTTGTGTCTTTGGAGGAAGACATAGCCAAAACAGCAAGGATGAAAGCTGGCCCGGTAATTCTGTAGCTTGTGAATCAGACACTACTTAGTATTTTTATTGGAGAGCTCAAAACTCTTGGCAGCAGTAAACATATATAGATAAAATAAGATTAATTTAATGAATCAGCCTTTAATTCACTCATTCATTGATTCACTCTGTGTCAGGCATTAGAGAAAACAAGTCAATAATGGCAACATTGCTAAACTTACGGTGGTCAGTCTAGTAGTAACACTCACATAAAAAGATTATTGGGGCTGGCGCCGTGGCTCACTTGGCTAATCCTCTGCCTGCGGTGCCGGCACCCGGGGTTCTAGTCCCGGTTACTCCTCTTCCAGTCCAGCTCCCTGCTGTGGCCCAGGAGGGCAGTGGAGGATGGCCCAAGTGCTTGGGTCCCTGTATCTGCATGGGAGACCGGGAGGAAGCACCCGGCTCCTGGCTTTGGATCAGCGCAGCGCCGGCCGTAGCGGCCATTAGGGGAGTGAACTAACGGAAGGAAGACCTTTCTCTTTGTCTCTCTCTCTCACTGTCTATAACTCTCTTTCTCTCTCACTGTCTAACTCTGCCTGTCAAAAAAATTTAGAAAAAAGGTTATTGAGTAATATATAGGTGTAAAGATAGAGATATGTGCAAGGTATCATTGAGACATGATGAGGGGGTAGGGTGGAGGGTGGGAAGAATAGCATTCTAGGATCAAATAATCTTAGAAAGTACCTGCTCTGTCAAATCAAAATGAATCTTAAGGGGCTGGTGCTGTGGTGTAGCAGGTAAAGCCAATGCCTGTAGGGCCAGTGTCTCATATGGGTGCCGGTTGAAGTCTTGACTACTCCACTTCCAATCCAGCTCTCTGTTAGTGCGCCTGGGAAAGCAGTGGAAGATGGCGCAGGTCCTTGTGCTCCTGCACCCATGTGGGAGACCTGCACGTAGCTCCTGGTTCCTGGTTTTGGCCTGGCGTGGCCTTGGCAGTTGTGGCCATCTGGGGAGTGAACCAGCAGACGGAAGACTTCTCTTTCTCTCTGCCTCTACCTCTCTATCTGTAACTCTGACTTTCAAATAAATAAATAAATCTAAAAAAAAAAAAGAATCTTAAAAATCTCTAAATGCTTGTCTTTGTTTCTGAAGACAAGGATTCTCTCTCTGTTAACATAGCCAAAATAGTGTTCTTAATACTAACAGAAGTAACAATGTTTACTTAGCTATGATAAAATGTCCAGTCAGCTTCCAGCTGTCTCAGACAAGTGTATGTCACATTATTTTTTGGTTGGTTTGTTTGAGTCAGGATACCTCTCAGTACATACCTTGTGATGAATATCTCTCTTAACTGTCTCTTAAGCTATGTAATGTACCCTTTATATATTTTTTTAATGCTTTGTAATTTATTTGCTGAAGAAACTGGGTTATCATGTAGTTTTCCATAAATAGAATTTGCTGATTGGATCTCCATGGTGTCACATAACATCCCTCTATTCTTTATAAATGTATAGTTAGATTTAAAGTCTTGCTCAGATTCTAATTCAACTTTTTTTTTTTCTTAAAGATTTATTTGAAGGACAGAGTTACAGATACAGAGGGAGAGATGGAGATAGAGCGAGAGATCTTCCATCTGCTGGTTCACTCCCCAAATGGCCACATTGGCCAGGGCTGGGCCACGGTGAAGACAAGAGCTTCATCTGGGTCTCCCACATGGGTGGCAGGGGCCCAAGCACTTGGGCCATCTTCTGCTGCTTTCCCAGGTGCATTAGCAGGGAGCTGGATCAGAAGTGGAGCAGCCAGGACACACACATGCATTTGTGTGGGATGCTGGTGTTGCTGGCAACAGCTTAACCTGCTGTGTCACAACGCCGGGCCCAGTTCAGTGTTCGAGAGGGAGTGCAGCAAGATTGTTGAGTAAGTGACATGGTGCATTTCCTTCAGGAAGGTGATCTGGTTGTGTCTTCTTTTGAAATGCCCAGGGGCTGGCCCCTTTATTCCTAGGTGGTCCTGTTCTAGCTGTATCATTCCCTCTTCAGCTGAAATTCTGTAGAGAATTCTATTCTCTCTCTACAGAATTCACTTCTCATTCACTATTTGCTTGCTTGGTGGGACAGCACTTTTAGCAGTGGCTTGTGAATCCTGATTGAAAATCCATATTAGCAGAGGCTTTATGGTGCAACTTTTAGTTAAGAGTCTTTACATTTTTACTGTAATAGGAAGGTGAACTAATGCAGTTTTATAAATAGTGCTTGTCATGAGAGGAAGAATTTTCTGCTTGTAACATGGCTTTAAAAACTAACATTCCCCCAAGCTTTTAGTGAAAATGGTTGTTTTTTTTTTAATAGCAATTACAAAAGATAATCTTGCTAAACTGAAATCCTAGACTACATCTGATATCATTTTAGTTTCCAGTGACCTACTTACTACATGGTATGATTTACAGTTGAGGTTTATTGCTTTAGCAAAATAATGTTTTGGTTGTTCACTTAAAAAGAAAAAAAATACCTCTCCATTTTATTCTCTAGTGTGGAGTAAAGCCTTTAACAGTCACAATCATCTCAAGTTTAAAACAACTTTGTAGCTAGGTCTAATATGAACATTAGACACGATGCATACAGGACTTGTGTTTGCTATAAGGCATAGGAAGCACACAAAGAATCTTCACCAAGTTCATAGGAAATACACATTATGCATATTGTGTGTGGATGTCAAAAACTTTTTTGCATCAACATTAATTTCTCTTTTTATTCTGTTTTCTTGTGAACTTTGTGAAGTCCTTTGGTATATCCTAACTACGGGATGAAGGATGAGTCAGCCATAAATGCACATAAAGCTTAATGTAAAATGAAACTTTTTTTTTTTTTTTTTTTTTTAGACAGGCTGAGTTAGACTGTGAGAGAGAGAGAGAGGGAGAAAGGTCTTCCTTTTTCCGTTGGTTCACCCCCCAAATGGCCGCCACGGCCGGTGCGTTGTGGCTGGTGCGCTGCACCGATCCGAAGCCAGGAGCCAGGTGCTTCCTCCTGGTCTCCCATGTGGGTGCAGGGCCCAAGGACCTGGGCCATCCTCCACTGCACTCCCAGGCCACAGCAGAGAGCTGGACTGGAAGAGGAGTGACCGGGACAGAACCGACGCCCCAACTGGGACTAGAACCCTGTGTGCCGGCGCCGCAAGCGGAAGATTAGCCCAGTGAGCCATGGCACTGGCCCAGAATGAAACATTTAAGAAGCATTGCATTTTAGGAATTTTGTAGAAGTCCCTTTTAAATGCAGTCACGCATGAAATCTGCTGTTCGCTTCTGGTTGGTGGAATAAACCATTAAGAGTAGTAGAACCAAAAGTAACGTCTGAGCTGTGGGGTGGTCTCCTGGATGCCCTGAGGTTCCCCACGTGCCGTTCCATCCATCCAATAGACACCAGTTTCTCCAAGACTTAACCAACTTTCCTCTTGCCCCCTCCTCTACATCACTTACACCCTTTGTCTCTAACTACATTACATCCATTCAGTGTTCTTCTTAAAGCCTCCACAATTTCTTAATATCTACAAAGGGCAGATTGATTCCTACCCCCAGAGTATGCCAGCAGGAAGCCGCGGGGTGTGCATATTGGACTGCTCCCAATTTGAGAAACAAACCAACAAGGGGAATATTGTTTTTCCTTTCATTCTTTCTTTGATTTTTTTTTCAAAGCATTTTTCTTTCTTATCCAGATTAGTCTGACCTCAGCACCAGACAACTATATATTACTCTCAACGGCCAACCTGAGTGTCGCCTGGGTTGTGTTGGTGGTTTTCCACAAATGTAATACGATAATCCCAGTGGAACCACTTCAGACACGGATGACTCTTACCCTCGCAGAAACGCTTTGTCAGCTCTATTATGACGTCTTCTATTTGGAATCCAGCTGAAAATGGAAGCGTTGCGGGGCTAAGCAATATTAATGAGGGAACTCTCTGCTGTCTGTGGCAAGGTATCCTCCTCATAGCAGACTGGCATAAACGTATTTTGCTTCATTTTCCCCTCAACAGAAATATCTTCATGAGGCTTTCAAGTAAGACTTTCAAGAATAGCTCATGTGACACATAATGTGTACAAAATGGAAAAACTTTGATGTATAAATTCAGCTTTCTATTATCACCTGCAATAGAGTTACAAAACAAGATGCCAAGTAATGTGCACACTCGGATGACTTAAATGAAGCTGTGATCTTTACTGGTTTAAGAATCCTGAGAGTTAACAGCTAATATAATCTTTTCCTTGGCAGAGTTTCTTTCAAGTTGTAGACCCTTGGAAATATTTGCCTTCAGCACTGGTTGGTTGCCCTGAATCCAACCTACATTATTTCTTTTTTTTTTTTTCCTTTTTTATTTGATAGATAGAGTTAGACAGTGAGAGAGAAAGAGATGGAGAAAAAGGTCTTCCTTCCATTGGTTTACCCCCTTTCAAATGGCCGTAATGGCAGGAGGTACGCCGATCCAAAGCCAGGAGCCAGGTGCTTCCTCTTGGTCTCCCATGCAGGTGCAGGGGCCCAAGTACTTGGGCCATCCTCCATTGCCTTCCTGGGCTACAGCAGAGAGCTAGACTGGAAGAGGAGCAACCGGGACTAGAACCTGGCACCCATATGGGATGCCGGTGCTGCAGATGGAGGATTAACCAAGTGAGCCACACCGCTGGCCCCTCAACTACATTATTAATGGACTACCTATAACCCACTAAAGACCTTGCAGTGTTTCTTTATTAATAGACAGAAATGGACTTGTAATCTTAATGCCTGTTCTAGCTAAATAAATTATGCCAAAAACCTGAATGGGTTTTTAAAGCAGATAGGTCTCTTCCTTCCAAAGACCATGATTTACAATCCTGTTTGACCTCTAGGTACAGTCCTGTAGTGATGATTTGTGAGTTGGCACAGGAATTATGAGCAGGAGTCACCTGGAGTCTTAGTCATTTGGAGAAGTCACCTGGGGACTTGCTAACCTGAGAGGTTAGTATTTCAACTGAGGAATTTGAAGGGGACACGAACATTCAGACCATAGCACCAGACAAATGATTTCTTCTCGTGTGATTCATGAGAACAAAGGGAGAGACGTCTTCCCCTGTTGAAATCATCCTGTGGCGTCATATGAGACTCCACCCAGATCGGTCTGGATGTCGGTTTTGATGACACACAGCGCCAAGAGGAAATGAAAAGGTGTGCTATGCACATGCTGAGGCTTTCTGGAGAGAGCAGGGCAGGGACCCAAACAGGTCCAAGGTTGGCTTTAGGAAGCAGAACATGACTCACTTGGCTTTTATTAAGTTGGGGAGGTAGCCAGGAGTGAGTGAGGGCTTCCATGTGTGTGCCACACTTATGTGGTTTGAACTTCACTGGTGTTAAAGAAGAGAACATCTGGGCTTTCTTATCAACTTGCCCAGATATGGGGCTGAAGGGGTAAGGGGGTGTGGTAGGACTTTGAAATTGTCAGCAAACATCAAACTGGGATCAGAGTCTTTATTATACTTCATTTTTAATGGAAGACCTAAGGCGCTCTGAAAAGTGGAACATTTGATTTTTAGAATAATGCCAAATATTACTTGAGAAGTGAGGGTGTGGGGACCCATGGATAGGCCTGCCATGGGACCCCCCCATGCTGGGCTTGGCTTATAGCAGTAATGCGGATGTAGCAGCTGATTGCACTTTCCATCTAGCTGAGGATCATGGAAAACAACAAGATGGCGCTGATGCCCTGCCTGCTTCGTGACTCCACAGCTGAGCATGATCAAGTGCCGGATTGGAGAACTCTGTGCATGGACTGTGATTGAATGACTGTGATTGGTTGAATTCGGTACATAAGCGGACCGCGGGAGAGGGAAGGGGGCACGCCAGCTTTCCCCCTTAAGGAACGTGCGCGCCATCTCTCCCCCTTCTCCGGTCCCCCACTCTCTTTCCCACTCCTTTTAAGTAAAAGTCTTTTGAAGACCGATTAACTGCGAGCAGCGTCGTTCCTTCTGCGGCCGAAGGAGCCAACATGAGGGTTTTGAAATATTCCTTGGATAGCTTTTAAAATTTGCTGTCTATTTCTTTCTTGGGCTTTTAGGGGCAAACAAGGTATATAGTTATTTTCTGATAGATGAAGGCGTTTGGCCTAGTTAAGTAAGATATTGAAACACCCGTGTCCTATATCAGAGTGACTAGGTTTCATGTCCGGCTCTGGCTAGCTCCTGACTTCAGCTTGATGCCAAAGCAGAATCTGGGAAGCAGTAGTAATGACTTAGGTAGTTGGGTACCTGCCATTCATGTAGAAAACTTCGGTAGAGTTCCTGGCTCCCAGCTTCAACCAGCCTAGTCTCAGACATTGTATTTATGGAGTGAAACAGTGGATGGGAGCTCTCTGTGTTTTTCTCTTTCCCTATCCCTTTGCTACTCAAACAAATAAGCAAGTTTTTTAAAAAATTCCATTAAAAAACCATACAGTTCTACATTATTAATAAAGATTTCAGAAAATTGGCCCATGCAGGCCAATCAGTGCTTACTGTTGATGATTGGTTTCTACTCTGTAAACCAAATCCTTTGCATACCTACTCAAAGTATTTCTTGAGTTTTCACACTACATTGACTGGAATGAAAGACAAGTTGAAAGTCAAAGGATATTAGAGATTATTCAAGATTATTTTGCTCATTATTTGAATAGAGAAACTTAGGACCCAGAAGTGTCTAGTGATTTGGCAAATATCATACAAAGTAGAATCCAAGCTCTAAGCTTTTTAAAATGTACCTCAACTAGTTTAGCTTAGAAAATTTGGTATTGCCTTATAGTCTCCTAGCTTCTTGATGACAAACTTTCATTGAAGAATGGTTTTAAAATCCTAACCCAAAGAACAACCGAAATTTTGTATGCATGTCACTTCCCCATAATCTTTTAAGTCTGAATATACTGAAAAATTTTTGTGATTCTGAAATGAGGAGAACCTATTTTTATTTATTTTTTTTTAAAGGAAAGGGTTTATTGGGAGAACCCTATCCATGGGTCCCCACATCATCTATCTCTTCATATAGCCTACACCCTAAAGGGAGGTGTGGATCTCCTTGGGGGAGGCACCCTGTTGACTTCCATTACCTAGCTGGCCTGGGAGGAGCTGGCCAGGTAAAGGCAGGTGGCATCTCTAACAGGAAATTTTCAGTTCTGCCTGCGATGTTGCTGACCCTACTTGGCTGTGAAGGGGCAGCGAAGGGAAAGAGAAAGAGAATATAAGAAAGAATATAAGAAAGAAACAGAGAGGAGAGTAGCTAGCAAGGAGAGAAGATAGAGCAGAGAGTAGGAGAGGAGAGCTAAGAGGGCATGTGTTCAGGAACAGGCCCTTTTAAAACTTTTCCTGAGGGCGGGCAGGGAAGCAAGAGCAGCGAATCCCATTAGGATGGGGGTGGAGCCTGGCTCAGGTAGCTGAGCCATTCCGTCACCTGCCTAAAACTGCGCCAGTTTCCTAACATTCCCCCCTTTTGTTTTTTATAAAGCAGGATTTGTATGGGGTTACATTAGTCCCAAAAGTCCAGGAGGGGTAGAAGGACGATGATCTGTCTTTAGAGCTGCTTCCTGCTGACACGGGGCCATGAGGTACTCTCTGCTGGCATGGGGCGATGTCTCAGGCTGCTGTCTCCTGGTTGGGGAGTATATTCCCGTAGCAGCATTTGGTTGACCACCTGGTTACTGAAGGCCTTCATTTGTTGCACTATAACCTGCTGTAAACACTTAGACACTGTAGTATAAAAAGACAGGGTGAGAATAGTAACCAATGACCCAAAGAGTAGCATTAACCAGGTAATAAGAGGATTTTATAGAGAGGAAATGGAGGGGGTCTCTGGACCCTTATGGGGACAGTTTGATGGATGTGGTTTAAGCTGGTCCCAGCCAAGACTGGGAGAAAGGTCACTTAACTTTTGCAGGTAGCTGGGCTTGTCTGTAGAGAAATTCTGAACAATCATACAACATTAAGTGGGGAAGAGGACCATCAGTACACACAGGTTGGGAGTAGAGCCATTGGTGGTAGAGTAGAGGCTATGGTTACAAAGGAATGAGGCCCAAGTGGGCTAGATACAGAGGACAGAGTTGTTATTAGAGAACCTAAGAAAGGTGCTAAGTTACAAATAAGTTTTCTGATTGAGAGGCAAATAGAATCTGACAGAAAGGGCTTGATAATAGTCAGGTGTGCTTTAAAGCCTTGTAAATTATGAGGCTCAGACTCATCTATCTCTTCATAGAGTACATCCTAAGGGAGGTGTAAACCTCCTTGGGAAGGCACCCTGTTGACTTCCATTACCTAGCTGGCCTGGGAGGAGGGCTGGCCAGGTAAAGGTAGGTGGCATCTCTAACAGGAAATTTTCAGTTCTGCCTGCAGTTACTGACCCTACTTGGCCGTCCCCTCAGCTGCGGTGGTCACTTTGGAAGCTGGGCTGAGTGAAGGGCTTTTTAGCTTAGAGCCAATAAGATCTGTGGCTCTGACCTGGTCATCCTTCGACTCCAGGGCAGGTCCATTTCCAGTGATCCAACTCTTGGCTTGCAGAGCTGCCAGGGCTCTTCATAAGCTGACTTCTGCTGAAGCCCAGGCTTACCTCATTGAAAGCCACTGCAGTGGACTGGCCTGTTTGGTCTCCTTGAGGGCAGATCACTGTACAGAGCTGCCTGTAATAGGCTGCCACCTATCTTTACATTTCTGATGCCTTGCTTTCTCTTCCTCATGGTTAATTTTTATTATTATAAATGTTAAATTATAGCCTAGCATTGGCTAAGACACCCACAACAGATCTGCCCTATTATTAGTTCAATGTGATGTATTAATTTTTTGAATAATGTTATATATCATCCTTGATTTTTTTTCCTTCCCTGTACTACATTCTGTGATTTTTTTAAGTAGAAATGTTTTGAGTTTTAAAATGGCTTTAGATTTACTTGAATGTTTTGAAGATAGTACCACGAGTTTACAAATGCTCCATACCGAATTTCCCTTGTTAATTAGATCTTTTAAATTATTATTTTTATGTAGTTACTAATTTATTTATGTGATATTTATGTGAAAAGCTGAGAGACAGAGAAAGAGATATTGGGGGTAAGGAGTGAGGGAGAGGGAGATGGAGAGAGAGAGAGAGATGTAGCTCTCATCCATTTGTTCATTCTTAGATGCTTCCAACAACCAGTGCCAGGGCAGTCTGAATTCAGGAGCCTGCAACTCTATCCAAGTCTGTCTACTGGGGATAGGAACCTAAGTACTTGAGCCACCGTCTGCTGCCTCCTAGAATTCTCATTAGCAGGAAGCTGAAGTCAGAAGCACAGCTAGAACTAAACCCAGGCGCTTGGAAATGGGCTGTGGGCCTCCCAAGGAACATCTTAATCACTGAATCAAATGCCAACCCCCTCTAATTAATTGTATCTTACACTGTAATGGAATGTTGGTCAAAATTAGTTAACTAATACTGATACATCATCATTAACTAAAGCCTGTGTTCACAGTTTTTTCTTTTTTTACCAAATATCTCTTTTTTGGCCCAGAATGCTGGGCTGGGACTGCTTCTCAGATTTTCTCTTTTTTTTAAGTCCTTAAATTTTCCACGAGTTCCAATTAAGCGTTTTGTAGAATGTTCCATGATTGAAATTTGCCTGTGATTTTTCTCATGATTAGACTTACAGTTATAGGTTTGGAGGAAGAAGATAGCAGAGGTAATCTACCATTCTCATTGCAGTGTATCAGGCAAGGTCTGTCAACATGCCATCTCACGTTGATGTTAACTTGAACCATCTAGCCGAGGTAGTGTTTATCAGTCTAAGGCATTTTATAGCAAAATTGTCTAGAGGTATGAAGATGACTAGACAGGAAAGGCAGAAGGTTTACTATGTATGATTTCTACATAGGAAAAGTGACCATGGAAGTGACCTTCCAAGTGACCTTTGGAAGGAAGTGACCATGTACAACCCTAACCTAAGGAGTGGGGAGTCAAGCTTTACCTTTCTTAGAAGTGGAATACATACATAAATCACTTACAATTCCTCTGTGCTGGAGACTTATTATTCTTTCCCTCTCCCCCTCCCCCTCCCCCTCTTCCTGTCCCTCTCTACCCCCCCATCCTCATGGGTATTTATACTTTGGATTATAACCCACAGCTTCTTTATTCTGTTGCTTAGATGTTTTAGCTTTGGCCTTTGGGAGCTGCTTCTGTTGACTTATTTGCCCCTTTGACATGCTCATATGTTGTGTGAATATTTTGTGCTGTTTGTAGCATTACCTGATTTCTGGCACTGGAAGATGCCCCCAATTTCATTTTGTACATTTCCTGCACCAGTCCCAGAATCAGTGATTTCTCTAAGGATCTCTTTTATTGAAGAATGATGCTAGAAACCAAGATGTGGATGGTGAGGCATGCTTTTTGTCGCTGGGGTATCATTGCTCCTCTTCTAGGGGGTTCTGTCAGCCAACAAAGCATGGAAATATATGTTGACATACTAACCCTTGTGTATTCACACCCAGACATATGCATCTATAAATATTTCTATATGTATCTGTCTTGGAATTGAGCTAAACATGCATTTACATTGATGTCTTCATCATCATGGTCACCCCACAGGAGAAGAACTGCTGTACGAAAAGCATTTGCCTAAAAAGCCAGTAAACAAATCCACACAAGTACCAACCTTTCTAATTTGAGGAAACAATACGCAGATTTACAAAGTGCAAAATATTGTAATGTTCTCCATTTTAAAAAAGATCATAATTCACTAAATTGATTCTACAACTTAGTAGTGTTTCATGACCAAAGCTTGAAGAAATTTATTCTAAAAGTCTTCATGGTTTGGTCTCTACTTGTCTCTCCATCCTGAAATTTTTTTTTACCACTCTTTGACAGCATCTTGTCATGAACACACACTGAAAATCCCTAGCAGTGGCATGACCTCCCTGTGACTGCATGCTTTGCTTGGGTGGTCACTTTGCCTGGTGAGCCCTCCTCTCTTTTCTGCCTGCTATCTCTTCTATGTCCTGCAGATTCGGTTCAGAAGTTATGCATCTCAGAAGACTTTCTTGATCTTTTCTTCTTTCTGATTCCCCACTCATTCCTGCCAAGAGGAATTTTATTTCATTGGTTCTCTTATTATTTGTTTCCACACAAGGAATGCATATGTTGTATTTTTTGTAAAATGTTATTTTCATTTACTAGAAAGGAAAAGAGACAGAAAAAGAGATAGAGATAAAGGACCTCTATCTACTGGTTCATTCTCCAAATACCTTCAACAGCCAGGGTTGGTCAGGCTGAAGCCAGGAGATGGAAACTCAATTGGGTCTCCCACATGGGTGGCAGAGACCCAAGTACTTTTACCATTACCTGCTGCCTCACAGGGTGCATGTTAGCAGGAAGCTGGAATTGAAAGTGGAGTTGACACTCTGTTATGGGATGTGTGTGTCCCCAGTGATATCTTAATTTATATGCCAATTATCCACCCTCCAATATCGTATTCAATACACACATGCATGCATACATATACATACTCACACATATATTAATATAGCCACTGGTTTCATACCTGTGTCTCCCAAGAGACCATATATTCAGACAGGAGACTGTTTTGGACCTTGTCCTTTGTCCTTGGGGTCCTGATCAGACCAGGACACAGATAAGAATCAGAGACTGGTAACATACCTCTGACCTCCATTTATAAGACCTCCTGTGTGCTTTCTTGGGGCAGGCAGAGTAGATCCATCTTGACTCAGAAAATTATTCAATAAACCTTACTTTAAACGCATATAAACAACCCCATGAGTTTAGACCTTAGACCCATTTAGAGCAGTACTGATGCCAGGGAAGGCAACAGTTGTGTTACACTACATTTTTTTTTTTTTTACATGCAGAGTTGGACAGTGAGAGAGAGAGAGAGAGAAAGGTCTTCATTTTTCTGTTGGTTCACCCCCCAAATGGCCACTACGGCCGGTGCGCTGCACCAATCCAAAGCCAGGAGCCAGGTGCTTCCTCCTAGTCTCCCATGCGGATGCAGGGACCCAAGCACTTGGGCCATCCTCCACTGTCTTCCCGGGCCACAGCCGAGAGCTGAACTGGAAGAGGACCAACTGGGACAGAATCTGGCCCCCCAACTAGGACTAGAATCTGGGGTGCCGGCGCCACAGGCAGAGGATTAGCCAAGTGAGCCACGGCGCTGGCTGTTACACTACATTCAGCACAGGAAACAGCAAGTTGTCGATGTGGATCTCCAGGTCTGTTTCCAGAAAAATAGCTGGCCCGGGACTCTGAGCCAGATGTCCTTCCCACATGGAAACAAGAATGAGATGCTACTCTTGACTTGTGGTCATCTGGATAAAGCACTCTGCCTAGTAGTGTAGAAAGAGAATTGGAGAAAGAGAACAGAAATGCTTTTCCAGTACTCGTTCATCCTAGGTCAGAACTCTCTTTCCTCTGCAGAGACCTGTAGCTCAGGGTACCGAGTGTCTCAATATGATGTTTCTGTGCTAAGCATGTAATAAAATAGCCTTTGGGGTGTGTGATCATCTCAGAATATATGACTGGAAGAGTAGATGTGGATGACAACATTGGAGTGAAATACTAGAATTCGTAATAGTGAAACAGTATGTTCAACACAAGACAAAGGAGGACAGGAAGAAGGCAGGGAATATTAGCATATTATATCTTGGTAATCAACAGATTTGAGTGATAGCCTGCCTCACTGGGTATCTTGAATAGAGATGAAAGTTTATTAAAGAGGAAACTGAGGAATTGTGAGACTGTGCTAAGAGTATCACTAGCGTATTAGGAGTATGAGAAGATGATTGTAGAGCATTGAATGAAGATCAATAGTAAGTCATGTGCTGAAATAACTTGAGGGAGGTGGGTGTTTGGTGTAGCCATTAGGGTGCCCACAGCTCATGATTGTTTGGGTTTCATTTCCAGCTCAAGGCTCAGTTCCAACTTCTTGCTAATGTAAACCCTGACAAGCATCAGTGATGGCTCAAGTGGTTGGGTCCCTGTCACCCACATGGGAGACCTGGATTGAGTTCTGGGTTCCTGGCTTCAGCCCCGCCAGGCTCCTGTAGACATTTGGGGAGTGAAGTAGTAGATGTGAACTCTCTGTCTATTTCTCTCTCTCTTTCTCTGCCTCTGGGATAAAAGTAAATAAATAAAATAATATTGAGAATCAGCCACAGAATGTTCTGGAAGCATAACATTGATAGGAAGGTCAGAGATGTTTTTGTTAAAAATAAATGCTCCATTATTAAAAAGACATTTTCAGTTAACAGATAACATTGTCCTCTTGTACTGTTTGTTTTTAGGATCAGAAATTAAGCTCATACCATTAAGGACAGTTATGTACTTTGGCTTAAAATAAGAGCGATTTTTTTTTAGGAAGGATAACGATAGCTGCTGGAAAACTAACTGGAAAATGTGCACCAGCGCAATCACAACAGAAATTTATTTCTCTGGGGCCGGTGCCGTGGTGCACTAAGCTAATCCTCCGCCTGTGGCGCCGGCACCCCATATGGGCGCCGATTCTAGTCCCGGCTGCTCCTCTTCCAGTCCAGCTCTCTGCTGTGGCCTAGAAGAGCAGTGGAGGATGGCCCAAGTGCTTGGGCCCCTCCTGTGTGGAAGACCATGAAGAAGCACCTGGCTCCTGGCTTCGGATCGATTGGCGCAGCTCTGTCTGTTGCAGCCATTTGGGGAGTGAACCAACAGAAAAAGGAAGACCTTTCTCTTTGTCTCTCTCTCTCTCTGTGTCTGTATTTCTATCTGTCAAATAAATAAATAAAAATTAAAAAAAAGTTTATTTCTCACTCAGGTAAAGTCTAACATGGACATTCCTGTTGGGTGAGTGGCGTCCTCCAAGCTGTCAGGGATCCGATCTCCTTACATCTTGTAGCTCTGTCATATTTATCACACGGCTTTCCAGGGCCTTGTGCTCAGCTGTATCACGTGGGCATCCTGACACGGAGCAGGGGGAAAGGCTCACTCACTGCTTCTTACTAACTTGCTGTGGAAATGGCGTGTATCACCACCTCTACCCTTACTGGTGGGCTCTGTGAGAAGCTGACAGGGAAGCTGGGAATCTAGTCCCTGTTTGCCAACTGCTTCCCACCCACGAAGTCAAAACAATGACAGAGAGGTCAAGTTTGAGCAGTTAGTCTTTCTCCAAATGAATATTTGATGATGAATACTTGAGAATTTTATATATGCAACTGATTTCTCAAAATAATTTTCAATATTGCCGTATTAAATATTGCCTAAGATTTTAAACCATAGAGGGAGATATATGAAAGAGTAATCACTTTCAGTAGAATTTTTTTCCCCAAATAAGTCATTGAGAAAAGGTATATTTGGTGGAGAAAGGCTCCAGGCTAGTGGTGGGCTGAAGTCTGGTGTTGTTGATCTGTGGCCAATCTCCTGTCCAGAGGCTGGTGGTTTGGATACTGTCATTCAACTGGGTTCCAATTGTACTTTGATGGTTCATGCCAGAAAAAAATTATAAAATTTTAATTCAAATAAGCAGAGCTAATGGTGCATGCTACCTGACTCCTGAAAGCATTGCCGAAATGACGGTAAGACATCATTCAAGTGATGAATGGCTGAGGACAAGAGAGAGCCCTGCAGGGCTGATGCTGGTTACTTGTTACTACCCCAGCCAAGAGAGCAAGTGTGGGCTGCTGAATTCGGCTCTTGCCATGATTAGCATTTTCTCGCTCCTCTTTTTTTTCCCACAGTATCACAGAGGCATTTTATTGGAATGTAAAAATGCTTTCTGGTACTGTTTTTATCTATTAATTACCAAAGTATAAAGTATAAAGAGGGGCTTTACAAGAAATATGTCATCAGATTTGAAGGAAGCCCTCCATTTAAAGGAGAGAAAGGGGGATTTGAAGTCACAAGTGGTGTAGCTAATTTTTCCCTGTATTGTTTTGAATAGATTAATGAATGTAAATATTCTGCAATTGCATCTAACTACTTAAACAGATCCTGTGGGTGAAAGGGCCTACTTCTCCTTACCTTAGACGTTCCTGTGTCTTTACCTTTCACCCAGTTGATATTAAACTGTGGTACTGAGGTTGTATACAGGAGGAGTTGTGTACAGCAGAACATCTTTGTCATTGGGATGTGGTTGTGCGTGGATCCACTGAATGACTTTCTTATTTATTTACTTATTTACTTATTTATGTGGATGCATTTCATAAATACAGCATTAGGAACATAGTGATTCTTTCCACTGTACCTGCCCTCCCACTCTCCCACCCCTCCTCCTCCATTCCCTGTCCTGTTTTTCACTAAGATCTATTTTCATTTAACTTTATATACAGAGGATTAACTCTATTCTAGGTAAAGAGTTCAATGCTTCAGCCTAACATGTACTTCAATGTTTTAAGGGCTAGCTGAATAACATTTTTAATGATTAATTGCATTCGTGGGGTCATGTTATTTTTGAATATTCCCAGCACTTCAGAAGTATGAATCTATTAACTAGGCTGAATGAACATAAAAGGAGGAGTTTGGAAAACTTGAAGGACATGTTAATTTAGGATCTGTTTGGATCTGATTCTTCAAAATTGGAAATCAGATGAGGGAAGATCATGGAAGAAGAAACAGGGAAGTAATAAAGAGGATGAATATTACCGCTTCCATAATAAATAAGAACTTTCCAGATTGTTTGAGATTTCCATTTTCCAGCACTATGCTAGCTTTTGGGACTACAAAGAGGTGTTAGAGAGTCATGGGCTTAGTGATAGATATTTAAAGGCACGTGTGCAACTGTTTTTTTATTTTAAAGGTTTGTTTATTTATTTGAAAGGCAGAGTTACAGAGAGATAGGAGAGAGAGAGGTCTTCCATCCACTGGTTCACTCCCCAAATGGCTATAATGACCAAGGCTGGGTCAAGCTGATTCCAGGAGCCAGGAGCTTCTTCTGGGTCTTCCATGCAAGTTTAGGGGCCCAAGCACTTGGACCATCCTCTGCTGTTTTCCCAGGCACATTAGCAGGGAGCTGGATCAGAAGCGGAGCAACCAGGACTCAAACCAGTATCCATATAGGATGCTGGTGCGGAGGCCTGTGGCTTAACCCACTGCAACACAGCACTGGCCCTACTGTTGTGTTTTTTTTTTTTTTTTTTGGACAGGCAGAGTGGACAGTGAGAAAGAGAGAAAGGTCTTCCTTTTGCCGTTGGTTCACCCTCCAATGGCCGCCAGGGCCGGTATGCTGTGGCTGGCGTACCCTGCTGGTCCAAAGCCAGGAGCCAGGTGCTTCTCCTGGTCTCCCATGCAGGTGCAGGGCCCAAGGACTTGGGCCATCCTCCACTGCACTCCCTGACCACAGCAGAGAGCTGGCCTGTAAGAGGGGCAACCGGGACAGAATCCGGTGCCCCGACCAGGACTAGAACCTGGTGTGCTGGCACCTCAAGGCGGAGGATTAGCCTAGTGAGCAGCGGCACTGGCCCCTACTGTTGTGTTTTAAAACACAGGAAGCTAAGAAAGTCTTGCCAGAAATGAAAAGAGAGCATCTAATTCTGGCCACAGGATTTGTTGAAGTCATTCAGGGAGAGGTTGCTCTTGGGTTTTGGAGGGTGAATACATTTTTAACAGATAAGCAAGATGGGGGAAGGCGCCCCCAGGCATATGGCGTGGACTGCTCCGTGAGTTGACATGCCACGGTTGAGCAGTTGTCTGGTTTACCGGGAATGGGGTCATGTGGTTGAAAGTTTCCTCTTCATTTTCTTCTCCTAAGGGAACTTAGAACATGAGACAACTCTCTCTGGCCTAGATGTGTTCAGCCTCGTGGGTCTAGAAGTCTATGGGACTAGAAGTCTATGAATACCAAAACTGTGTAGGTCAATGAAGATGCTCTGAGTGGGCATGCCTTGCACTGAGAATTCAAAAATGTCCTGCAAGAATATGATCTTTCAGGGCTCAATGTCAACTGATATCATCTGATAATATTTGTAGAAGTAAGTTTGTAGGATTAAAGTTCCGCAGGAACAGAGCACTGACAATTTGGGGGCTGTTTTCATAAAGTAAGTGTTGATTTGCTGAGTTGTTCTTGGAATCTAACACCCATGCTCTCCCTGCAAGTATCCATGTCTTTTTTTGCTCAATATTGCACAACCAGTTACAGTTTCCTCACTATGGACTGTGATCGGTTTGAGCACTTGGAATTTATTAATGGGCAATGGTTTGTTCAGTTGAAAATGCAAAGCAGCTGCAAGTTCATTCCATTCTGTAGAGTGAGTACTAGCCAAATTCCCTCTGTGGGCTGTGGCCTTTGAGCTGTAGGTAGTTAGCAATACTGAGGATGATGATAATTATAATAGTTAATCTTTGTTAATTATGGCCTGAATCAAGTCACTTTATGTCAGTTAAATTATTGTATTCACTTTACAGATAGGTAAACAGACTTAGTAGGTTTTAAATCTTGATTAAGTATATATACCTGGTTTGCTGCTAAAATGCTAGATTATATCCACCTGTTTTTACTAATGTTACTAGTGACCCTGAACTATTTGCAGCCTAAGGTAGATTTCTAGACATCTATGTTATCACTTGTTTCAATATAGACTAAATCAGTCAGATACTGCTTGACAAATTTTCAAAATAACTCCTTTGTGTGGGGAACATAGAGGTCATTTCTCAAGGGGTATGTGACTAAATCTTGGGTGAAGTCAGTTCCTCAAAGAATAAGGGGCTGGGATATCCATTGAATGTGTTACCAATATGCTACTGTGTAGAAAAAACTAGTACGTTCTTCAGAGGGATAAGAAACATGTAGTAATAGGGCAAAGGACAGGGAGCTAGCCTCTGCTGCAACAGTGCCATGTGCTGACTGTATGTATAGAGCTCCAATCCACTTTAAATTTTTTTTAAAGATTTATTTATTTGAAAGTCAGAGTTACACACAGAGAGAAGGAGAAGTGGAGAGAGAGAGGTCTTCCATCCACTGGTTCATTCTCCAATTGGCCACAACGGCCAGAACTGCGCTGGTCCAAAGCCAGGAGCCAGGAACTTCTGCCCGGTCTCCCACACAGGTGCAGGGGCCCAAGGACTTGGGCCATCTTCTGCTGCTTTCCTAGGCCATAGCAGAGAGCTGGATCCAAAGTGGATCAGCCAGGTCTTGAACTGGCGGCCATATGGGATTCCTGCACTGCAGGCAACGACTTTTACCCGCTACGCCACAGCACCGGCCCCATTCCACTTTAATTTTTAGCTTTAGACCATTTATAGGATTTCTCTAACCTGGTCATAGCTAGGAATGGGATCCAGTGAAACATCCCTTATTGCAAGGGAAGGTGATCATGTGGTCACACTGAGCTGTAACAAACTCACAGGCCACGAAAGAAAATCCCCACCCTGGAGGAAGCGTGGGGGCCATAACATCCTGCAGGCCCCCTGAGGTGTGGATCCTGCTGGCTCCCAGACACACAGCCTTCATGCTGATGTGGTGGGCAGGAAGGAACCCTTTGGCTCACCTGCCTCTATTCTTGAGCCCACAGGCCTTTTGAAGGACAAAGAAAATAAAACACACTGGACCAACTTAAGACAAGTATTCATATTGAATGTGATGATTCTTCTGGATGTGTTTTCAGCATCAACTTTCATAGCTCCCAGTGGGGAAAAAATGTTTCTGAATACTTTGGGAGAAGATAAGGGAGGCATGAAGCACAATTCAAAGGTGGAGGGAAAAGCTCCCAGCACTGTCAAATCTTTGGTTGAAATTGATTCATTGATTCTTTACTCACTCTTCCAACCATTAATGATTAAGCTAATACTAAAATCTTCTTCTGGGGACACATTCAAAAGATAGAGAAGTTAAAGGACAATCGTGGAAAAACTGGAACCAAGATTTAAGTCCAGAATCCACTTTATAACCCTGAAAAGGGAAAAAAGGAATAGCAGGGAACAGTGGAAGATAGCAGAAATTCTTTTGTTTTTATGTTAATGGATTTATTTTTTATTTATTTGAAGTGTAGAGCAACACACACACACAAACACATCAGGAGGAGGTTGAGGGGAGATCCTCCACTCATTGGTTCACTCTCCAGATGCACACAACCACCAGGGTTGGGTCAGGCTGAAGCTAGGAACCCATAACTCCATCCCTCTCTGCCATGTGGGTGGCAGAGGCTCAAACACCTGAACCACTGTCTGTCACCCTCCAGAGTGCACACCAGCAGGAAGCTGGATGGGGAGTGTAAGCAGCGGGGCCGTGAACCAGGCACTCCAATATGGGACGTGGCCTAATGCACTGTGCTAGGAAACCTGCCTCCCTGGTGGGCATTCTTAATCTCAAGCAGTGTTCACTGTCTTCTCTCAGGCTGCATTTCTAGATACTCAGTCCTGTTACGTGGGAAGTCTGTAACTGGAGTGTGGGAATCTCACAGCTAATGCTGTAAGCCACTGTCTTTGGCCGGTTTGTGTTGCTTGTCACAAACAACAGAAACCTTTTCCTCACAGTTCTGGAAGCCAGAAGTCTGAGCTGAGGGTGCCGGCATGGGCAGTTTCTGGAAAGGGCCCTCTTCCTTGGGCAGTCTTGTTTTAAATCTTTTTTATAGAAAGCTTTTATTTAATAAATATAAATTACATAGGTACAACTTCTAGATTATAGCGGTTCTTCCTCTCAAAACCACCCTCCCACCCCCAAACCATCCCACCTCCTACTCCCACTCCCATCCCATTCTTCGTTAAGATTCATTTTTAATTATCTTTATATACAGAAGATCAACTCTATACTGAGTAAAGATTTCAACAGTTTGCACTCACACAGACACACAAAGTATAAAATACTGTTTGAAGACTAGTTTTACTGTTAATTCTCATAGTACAACATATTAAGGACAGAGGTCCCACATGGGGAGCAAGTGCACAGTGACTCCTGTTGTTGATTTAACAATTGACACTCTTATTTATCATGTCAGTGATCACCCGAGACTCTTGTCATGAGCTGTCAAGGCTATGGAAGCCTTTTTTTTTTTTTAATTTTTCTTTTTTTATTTGACAGATAGAGTTAGACAGTGAGAGAGAGAGAGAGAGAAAGGTCTTCTTTCCGTTGGTTCACCCCTCAAATGGCCGCTAAGGCCGGAGCTACACCGATCCGAAGCCAGGAGCCAGGTGCTTCTCCTGGTCTCCCATGTGGGTGCAGGGGCCCAAGCACTTGGGCCATCCTCCACTGCCCTCCCGGGCCACAGCAGAGAGCTGGACTGGAAGAGGAGCAACCGGGACTAGAACCTGGTGCCTATATGGGATGCCGGCAGGCAGAGAACTAACCAAGTGAGCCACGGTGCCGACCCATATGGAAGCCTTTTGAGTCCAGAAACTCTGACAGTATTTAGACAGGGCCATAATGAAAGTGGAGTTCTCCCCTCCCTTCAGAGAAAGTTACCTCCTTCTCCAATGGCCTCTTCTTTCCACTGGGATCTCACTCACAGAAATCTTTCATCTAGGTCATTTTTTCCTAAGGCAGTCTTTTAGGGCTATTTCCCTCCTTCAAGATTGACTTTGATGTGTATTGAGTATGACAGCTAATGTGTGGGGTGGGGGTGTGGTGATCACCCACGCTGTTGGTGGAAGCAGGTGGCAGAATCACAGCCCTGATGATGGATGGGCCTCATCACTGACCGATGGGTGTGCAGCTCTTACCGCACCTGCACTTGTAGCTCCTAGGGGGAAGAGGCTTCTCTGTCTTCCTATACAGGATATCTGGCCTCCACCAAACAAAGCGTGAAATACCTGACACTCTTTATCACGTCAGGGATATCCAAGAGCTTCGCTTTTCCATAGGGTAAGGGCTGAATGGGCATGGGAGTTTTGCCTAGTGCGTACAGGGGCTCTTGGGAGGATCTAACCCAGCCAGCCAGATGGTATTCTAGTCCCACTATCATTTACCCTAAAAACATTCACCCCTGCTTGGATTGGGGTGATGAAATCCAAAATAAAATTCTAAGAAGCAGTGTTGCTCTTAGCTGTGTTCAAGCAGTGATTCCCTCAAACTGGTTCCTAACTTTTTTGGTTTGTAAGCCCTTTTGAAGACTCTCTTGAAAACTAGAAAACTTATTCCTAGAAAATGATACCACGCACAAAACTTTGCACTTAATTTTGTGGAACATAATCCCAGCTGTTTTTTCTTTTTTCTTTTTCTTTTTTTCCCACATTTTGCTAGAATTGAATAAGGAAGCCTGGATAAGTTGTTGACCATCTCTCAAAGGAAAGAATTCTTCCAGGTTACTGGAAACTCAAATTGCGACCTAGATGAAGTAGAAATAATTGATCAATCACTCAACCAAGTGATCAAGCTAAATGTTGAACTTATACTTGATTTGGAAGCTGAAGAGCTGTTCTATGGGGATGAAATTTCAATCAATGCTTTAACACAACCTTCAGGTTTCAAACATGCTGGAGGACTATACTGGGGAACAGCAGAGAGAGGCATACTAATATTATACCTCACTTCTCTTGAGGACAATAGTGAGATCCTTTACAATCTTTTCAGTTGCTAAACTTGTAAGAATTTAAGGACTAAAAATGAAACAAGATGTCTAGAGGTCCCAGTTCCTGCAATTGTTAAGTTTTAACACTAAAGAGAAAGGAAAGAGCGGGTCAATTAACCTTTGCTCTTACCATGATTCCAAAACAGCCATAGCCTTGATAGCCGGGAACACGGACAGCCCCAAAAAGGTCAGCACTAGAGCGGTAGCCAGTGTTGTATATTTTAATTGAATTCCTTAATTTGCTGCAGCCTGAGGCCGTACATCCTCGTGACTGGCTTCTGAGTGAGAGCCAGGCCTGTGAAGTCCAGGCCTTTTGGAGGCAGCGTGGAGTGTCTGTGGGGTGGTGCTTAGGAGATAATACCCTCTCTTCAGAGCACTCATAAAGCACCAGCTAAACCCCAGTGATGTGATTCTGTGAGTCCAGAAGAATTATATCGTTCCCATGCATGGGAGTGTCTGGATGGCTCTTTAAGCATTTGTAGACTTCAGTTTTTCTTTGGTAAAAATATTGAATGAAAATGTGCATTGCATTTTTTTTTTCATGCATTACATTTTGCGGTAAGATATGCTATGGTGGATGTGTGTGTGTGTGTGTGTGTGTGACAATTCTTCTACTCAGAGCTGGCACTCAAGTTGCAGAGGAGGCTGTTAAAATAAATGGGGGAGTTCAAGAGCAGTCTGTATAGGCTACCAAAGGAAGAGAAGTCCTGGTAAACTCTCCAGGGTTCTCCCCCCTGCCCCACTAATCTGTTAAACAGCAAGCCTGGCAAACAATTGAGAAATAGATACTAACTGTAGACCCCTTGGGTCAGCCACATGGTCTGGTGTGTTTTAAGAAGGACATTATTTAATGTCCTTGTGGACAGAGACTTACTTTGCTTTTGACAACAAGTAAATATTCAGTCATTTACTTTTTTTTTTTGTCATTTCTCAATAAAAGGGATTAAAATCATTGTGTGCAGCTCAAGTTGGGGCTGAGCCCTGTGGTCTCAGCTGGGTAGGTCTGGGAATGATCCTGAAATTCTACTTCTGTCCCCCAGAACCATTGGTTGCTAACAAACTAAAGTTAATTACCATAGATGTAAAATTGGTATCTTAACCTTAGCAGAACTGAATGATTTTTGTTACTAGCACTTTTTTTTAACAGTTTGGTATTGGAAGTAATTCACATACCATCCAATTCGCTTACTTGAAGTACAATGTGCTTTTGAGTACTTCACCATGATCCACCTCTGGAACATTTTTGTCCCCCCCCCCCATTGGAAATTCTGTGCTTGTAATAGTCACTCCCCATTTGTTGCCTTGGGCTATTCCATCTTAGTAAATATTTCCCTTGAATATTTGAATTTTTAAACTTGTTTTTATTGAGTAATAAACAGTATACACAGCATACTGTAAACAGTATGCACAGTACCAAACAAGGATGGTTCTGTGCTAAATAATATACACAGATTATTTGAGAACTATAAAGGCACTTCAAAAAATTCATGGAAAAGTGAAATTAAAAGATAACTGGGATGGACGTTTGGCACAGTGGTTAAGATGCTGCTTGAGAGGCCTGTATCCCGTGTTGGAGTCTTTGCTTTGAGTCCTGGCTCCTCTGTCTGTGATTCATCAGGAACCTGCTAATGTGCACTGTGGGAGGTAGCAGATGATGGCTCAAGTACTTGGGTCCCTACCACCCATGTGGAAGATCCATATTGAGTTCCTAACTCCTGGCTTCAACCTGAACCAGCTCTAGCATCTGGGGAGTGAATTGGTAGATGTAGGAACTTCCTTTGTCTCTGCTATATTTTGTTGCAAAAAAATTTTAAATACATATGTAGTTTTTTTTCCATAATATGCATTTTCATGAGCTTTTGGAAGACTCTTCTGCATTAATGGAATGACTATTATGAGCAAGACATTGTTATGAGGATTTGTATATATTGTGAAAAAAATAGATACAAATCGTCATCCTTGTGGAGCATAACATTCTAGCAGGAGGGGACCACTAATAAGCAAGATCAATATAAAAACTTGTAAGAGATAACATGGAGATAGGTGCTATAGAAAATCTTTGGGGGAGGGGAAGCCATTGTAATCCATAAGCTGTACTTTGGAAATTTATATTCTTTAAATAAAAGCTTTATAAAAAAGAAAATCATTAAGTAGGGAAACGGAATGAGAAGTGCTATCATTGTGTGATTGACTGGTACGGGATATTTATTTGAAAACAAAACAAAAAAATTAAAAAAATCTGTGTTTGAGCTGTTCAAAAGATAATATTTAAAGGGCCTCACAAAATGGTGATTTGACCTGGAAATGAGAACATCTAACTTCAGTCAGCTATTTGCTGTGAGGTGCTGGAAGGCAGTAGATATGCAAGGAAGAGCAAAACTGGAAAATGCTGCATTGCTCACTGGGGTTTGGCTGTCATCCTTGGTGCCCCCCTGTCTGGGGATTAGATGGACCTCAAGGGACGCATCTTTTAATCTGAGTGTACTCAGAAGGCCTAGAATGTGAGCCCCTCAATGTATACTCTGCTCACATTCTTGGGCCAAACCGCAGTCCTTTGTCTTAGCTGACTTGAAGAGAGGTATTCAAATCTGAAAGCTGAAAAAGGAGCAGAGAGGGAACCAGAGAACTTTATGCCTAGACTTTCTGTTCTTGGCCTTCTTACTTTATTCATTCAACAAATATTTATTGAGTAAGTACTAACAGTCATCCTTGTGATGGCTTTGGGAGCCCAAGGGGGACAAGACATCAGGATGCCCTCATGGAAATGACAGTCTGTTGGTGGACACCCTATATGTAATTTCAATAAACTGTGATGACCTTCGGTATGGAATGATGGTTAGGCTCCCATGCTGGAAAACTGGATGATCTGAGTCTGAATTTCAACTCTGGGATTTTGGGAAATTCGACCTCTCTGGGCCACAATTTCCTCACTGGTAAATGGAAATGATAATTAAGGTGTCTCTTCCCACCGTGGTAGAACACCCTATAGAATGAGTGCTTAATAAATTCTACGGATGTTTTCTCCAGTTAAAGAAAAGCAGGTGGCCAAGTTTGCTTGAGAGACGTGGCCACTGTGACCTCAGGAAGGGAAGAACGCAGCGACTGCTATGGTCACCTGTCCCATCTGAAGCGTTTCAGCTCCAGGAAGTGGGCCAATATGATTTCCTAGAATTAGACCATCCTTATCAGCATTAATGTATTTGCCTTTTTCTGATCCAACTAAGCAGTGGAGGGAGTTCAGGGGAGGAAGGAAGCAGAGAGAGCCTTGATTGTCTTCTCCCAAAGGCTGGCATCCTCATGCTGTTGGTTCTTCTTTCCGGTAAATCAGCAGGTTTGATGTCAGGCCTGTGAGATCAGTGCAATGTCAGGTGAATGTGTTAACGCAGTTCCTGCCATCCTCTATCTGCCCAGGGTTTCCGGCTGAGAACAAAGAGGGTAGGTGGTTCTGCCCCCTGACCTGGTGATGACTTTCAGCAATGCCCTTTGATGCTTTCTTCAGAAACTTCTGCAACAGGACAGGTCAGGGCTCCGAGTTTCATCCAAGGCTAGCCTTGATTGTCAATAAGGAATTAGCTTCCCACACTGTTTCACAGTTTAAATTGCCTTTATTTAATCTGTCCCACCTAACCACAAGACAAAATTAAATGGCAAACGCTGACTTACTGAGTAACTCCAAATTGTACAGCACTGGCCATGAAAAACAGTGAAGTATGTGATTTATCTCCCATTTTCTTTTCTTTTTTTTTTTAAGATTTTATTTATTTATTTGACAGGTAGAGTTACAGACAGTGAGAGAGAGAGAGAGAGACAGAAAGAGAGACACAGAGAGAGAGAGAGAGAGAGAGAGAGAGACAGAGAAAGGTCTTCCCTCCATTGGTTCACTCCCCAAATGGCTGCAACGGCAGGAGCTGTGCCGATCCGAAGCCAGGAGCCAGGTGCTTCTCCTGGTCTCCCATGGGGTGCAGGGCTCAAGCACCTGGGCCATCCTCCACTGTTATCCCGGGCCATAGCAGAGAGCTGGACTGGAAGAGGAGCAACCGACCAGAACCGGTGCCCATATGGGATGCTGGTGACGCAGGCGGAGGATTAACCTAGTGCGCCACAGCGCCAGCCCCTTATCTCCCATTTTCCAGTGGATCTTTTCTTACTCTGGAGAACTGAAGAAGTAAATATGCTTTCGTCTTGTTGCCACAGAGACATGTGAAGTCAGAGGAAAGAGAAGCAAGCAGGGGGCAGACCTTTGGCCTAGCAGCCGAGTGCCTGGATTCAAGTCCAGCTCTGCTGGTGACTCCAGCCAGGTTACTGGTAACGCACACTCTAGGAGGCAGCAGGTGCTGGCTCATGTACTTGGGTCCATGCCACCTAAGTGGGAGACCCAAATTGAGCTCTGTCTCCCGGCTTTGGCCTGGCGTATCCCCAGCCTTTGTGGGCATTTGGCAAGTGAACCAGTAGATGGGAGCTCTGTCTCTCTCTCTCTATATATGTCAGTCAAAAGAGAAAACAGAGAGAGAGAGAGAGGTTTTTTTCCCCATATAAAAATTAAATATTAAGCCCCTCATTTATTTTTTTTTAAGATTTATTTTTATTTATTTGAAAGGCAGAGTTACCGAGAGAGGCAGAGGCAGAGGCAGAGAGAGAGACAGAGAAGTCTTCCATCCGCTGGCTCACTCCCCATGTGGCCACAACAGTTGGAGCTGGGCCTTTCCGAAGCCAGGAGCCAGGAGTTTCTTCTGGGTTTCCCACATGGGTGCGGAGGCCCAAGGACTTGGGCCATCTTCTACTGCTTTCCCAGGCCATAGTGGAAGTGGAGCAGCCGGGACTCTAACTGGTGCCCGTATGGGATGCCCATACTGCAGGCAGTGGCTTTGGCTGCTACACCACAGTGCCCCCCCCCCCCAATTTGGTTTTAAATTTGCAATTTTCTGAGTCCCATTTTAAGATTGTGTACATGGAGTTTTGGAGACTTCACATCCCTACTGGCTCCCAGGGCCAGAATCTCCAGAGATTTTTCTCAGTCTGTGCTCTTGCTGGCACCTCCCACCCCAGGAAGGGGCTTACTGCCTCCTGGTCACTTTCAGTGCAGCTACAGGGCCCAGCCATGTGCAAGTGTAGGATGGGTAACTCTCCCTCGAGCAGATGAAAACCAAGGTTCAGTGCACATCACTCCCCATTAGCTGCAGAAATCATAAATCATGGATGAACAGCAGAGACATTGAACTGTTCTTCAGTTTGTTCTGCCTGGGGCTTACAAACAAGAATCAACACCTATTTTATTAGCACAGATGTGTGTTACAGTTTCAGATTTATAACAACAACTTTAAGCAAAAATAGCAAATAATATAACGAGACCACTTTGCTGCAACAAATGGGAAACTGAGCATCGTTGTGACGTTTGCAGGCCTTGTCAGTCTCAGCACCCTACTTTCTCTTTTGCCTTGTTTTGGTTGCACGATATAGAGACAAACCCATTATTGGCAAAATAATACTAAATTAGGACAACTTCAGAGCACCTCATCTTGTAATCTCAAGGAGACGCTCCAATTAAACTTCATGCTGATGCTTGGAACAGGAGCAGAAGGAGCTGCTTCTTTCAAAGTGAAATTCTATTATTCTCTTTTTGATTTGTTGTTGATTGACTCACTGTGAGCGTTACACTGTGACCAGGATATGTGTGACCAACAAGCCTGGACATCTGGACGTGGAGGACGTGTACTGTGAGGTGCACGCCCTGGGGCAGCTCTGCAGGAATGGACAGGGAAGGCTGAGTTTGAGTATGTTTTAACCATCTGAACCGTTTTTCCACGTGCAATCCTAATAGCAATCAGCACAATCCCAATGTTGTGCAATAATCACTCCTTGCCCAGACTTTGGTTTTAAAAGTTCTAAGTGTCTGTGTCTCACAGCTTTGAAAGGGGCACATGTGTAGCAATAGTTACGTTGACGTTGCCGTGTATTCATTCCATTGCCTAATTATCAATACTTCAGTTCACATCAACTCCTGCATTCATTACTCTTCAGTCTCACCCTCACTTCTTTTCCCCTCCAGGTTAGAATTTTTCTAGATCATCCCTTCCACCCCTACCCCACCAGAAGTGTTTCCAGAAGATTGAGAACCCCAGGGATTCAGAGTTGGAATTTGCACATGTGGCCTGCTCTCTAAGTAGTGTCTTCAAGACTTTAATTAGCCTTTTACCCTAATTTCTTTAGTTAGTATCTTACCTGTTCCCTGAGCTAATCCCAGTGACCTGAAATCTCATCAAGTTCTGTCTGAGGAAAACGAGAACATTCACTCACCACTGTGACAACCTTCTGTTCTGTTTCTTTTCTTTCTTTCTTTCTTTCTTTCTTTCTTTCGTTCTTTCGTTCTTTCGTTCTTTCGTTCTTTCGTTCTTTCGTTCTTTCGTTCTTTCGTTCTTTCTTTCTTTCTTTCTTCTTCTTCTTCTTCTTCTTCTTCTTCTTTTTTTTTTGGTCAAAATAGAGAAAGGATCCACTTTTTTTCCCCAGACACTATAGCTGTTGATAAAAAAGCCACTCTTTTACTAGAAAGACCCTGAGAACAGCCCTTTAAGGACACTGTCATCGCCTGCCTTAACAGATGATGAAATGGAAGTACCTGCTCCAGGTCACACAGGGAGGTGAGCACTGAGCTGGGACTTACATCCGCCCCCGAAGGACGGTGCCTTTACACCAAGGACCCCGTTCATCTGCCCACTCATCCCCAGAACTCCAGTTCCACTAAAATATACATACTGCAGACAAGGAAGAGGGAAGCGGGCTCCGACCTGGAGGCATGGGTTTGGGTCTAGCACATTTGTAATCTCCCTATGTGATTAGGACATGTTCTGTAGCTTTTCTTCACCCTCCTTCCATTCTTATTTCATAAAAACAATACACAAAGAGAGATTGGCACAAATAATTCAACGAACATTCGGCCTAGTGATTTGGAGACAAGAGAACTGGCTGCCACTTTGTACTATTGTAGAATTCACTTGGCTTCTCTAAAGGGAAATACTTATGTTGTCCAAACCTTCCAGGGTGACTGGTGGGGTGCTCAGGGCATTGTCTGAGAGATAATGCAACTTGAATAAATAACAGTCTTCAAAAACGCCAGCTATTATACAAAGTCCCGAGTTGTCAATACAATCAACTTCTTATAAAGAGGTTGTTTCTTCCATTGAACAGTGGATAAAACGAGGACCTAAGGCCCCTTGCCTTCCGTTTAGTCCCCAGAGGACAGCTCACCCTGAGCCCATAAGCCAGCGGTGAGCCAGGGATAGCGGGCTGAGCGAAGCTCCTTTGAACAGCTTATTCACCACAAACCTTCTGAACACATCCCATCCAGTTCCTAACATGCCTGTAATCATTTGCTTGAAAACCATTCAGAGCAGTAAGTAGAAAAGCAAACAATACAATGAAACAAAACCCCACCCCTGACAGCTGGCTAACTTGTGGGCTGAAGCCAGGGAGGTGTAGGACTTGTGGGCAGCCTGTGGGGACACCATGGATACACACACCTGCCTCCACTCCCAGAGGGGTCTCTATTGAGGTTGTTCAGGTTGGAGAAAGGGGATGGCTAGGGTGCTGCGTACATAAGGACCTTGAAATCTGGCAGGAAAACCCTGCCCGACAGTCATACCTAAGACGTGTAAAGTTGAAAAGCCAGTGTTGGATCCTACTTCAGTCCAAAGTTATTGCAAAAATAGTAATCCAAGGAAATACTAAGAATGAAATAAGACAGTGTCCAGGGCAGTGAGAAAATGAGGGATCTTTGGAAAATAGAGATTGTGAAAAAACTATGTGTGGATTTCAAAATGGTTTTGCACCACAGTAAACTTCTCTTTTAAATATTTTTTTGCAGACTTTTTTGAAGTACCCTTACAGTATAGTGAGTCAGGGGAAAAAAACCCAAAACAACAACCTCGATTAAGATTATTTTTCTTTGTTGGGTGATGTGATTTTCAAACAATGTCCCTCACATCCTGCTTACACCAACTGTTAAAAATAGCATTTGGGGTTTTTGTTTTTGCGTCTCTTGGGCATAGGCTATGATACCAGTCACCTTTGTACACAGAGCAACTTCATCCTAAGAAAAGGGAAGTTGGGAATTTCAGAGTGTGGCAAAATAGTACAGAAACATGAAGACTCAGCTTTGACTCTTGTGAGCAACCTTGATTTATCCCACTGGGTCTCTCTCCCTCCCTCCCGCTCTGCCTCCCTGCATCCCTCCACATGGATTTCCTGTACCTCACTGTGCTCTAGGCATGAAATAGGGGGAGAAGAGAGAACGCAGCATCTTGGGAGACTGTATTGCTCTCTTGCTTGCTCTGTAATCAAAAGCATCATGTGGAATGGCTCTGTTTGCTGATACTAGAGGTAGAGTGACTGCTACCAAGAACCAAGCGTAACCTTGAACCCTGACAATAAATGTCAGTTAGAATGTAATGCTCCTGTGATCAATGTGATCAGTGTTCTCAAAATTTCATTTCAGTCCAAGTGTAGGTTGTAAAGTTTTTATTGCAGTCTGTTTAGTAAACCTAGACGGGATGGTTGAGCAAAGCACAGGACCAGGAGAGCAATGTGTTGATAGTTCTCCATTTCATTTTAACAGATGGTGCATGACTGATGCCAAAATGGTACTTTTTCATAGCTGGTTCAGAAGAGTCCCAATTCTGATACCTTCTTGGGTCTGAGATCCACTAAGCTGCGACTCTTGGGGCGGGGCCCAGGAGTCTGTATTGGGACTGCCTGCAGGGGGTTCTGATAGGCACTGAAGGACATTTTCCATCATTTCAAACTTTTTAGTTAGTGTCATTCTAATGACTCTTGGTTCTACATAACAATTGATAAAAAGTCCTGGAATCAACTTTCCCTTATATCAGTTGAGCTTCAGGTGTAACTTCTGCAGTTGGGACCCCTTATCACAATAGTTCTTTACCTTGACTGCCTTGTAAGTGATTTTCCTGATAGCATCTTAAAAAGGTTGCATTTCTTACAATGAGGGTTATCACTGAGAACAAAGTACCATCAAATTGCCTGCAGGCAGGCTGACAGGCGGACATCACAGTCATTCCCTAGTGGGGCTGAGAGAATGCAGCATGTACAACTGACAGTCTGAGGGGCCCAAAAATCATGTATATCAACATGCCTTTTCCAGGATAGTGCAGTCGTGTCAGTGTCACAGGATGTCTGTCATGACACTTGGCTTTTAGGGTCCCTGCCATTTGGTAGACTTGGAGTTTTGGCTTGGATAGAGGGAGCATGGATGACAGTTGTCTTCCCAATTCCCTTACATTCTGGAATGAGCCTTTTCTGTATTTTCCTCCCTATGTATCTGTATTATTACCAGAACCAACTTCGTGGTTGTGTGACCTGCAGGATTACAAGGGTCCCATGCCCTGAAGAATTTCTTCTTGGTTTAATGCCCTGTAGTATCTAACTTGAAATTCTGAACTCATTTTGTCTTTGAATCTGTGCTTTGCAGCCTAAGCCTCAGTCTGGTATAACCAAGGAGCAGAAGGGATGTGGGCAATATTCACATTCATAGGCATCCTTGGCTGTCCTATTTGCATGTATCTCTTGAAAACTCCATGGGCACAGAACCCATGGGTCTTCAGAGCAGCTCAGAGCAAGTGCAAATTCAGCATTGTATATCTACAAATTAGTAAGCAGAGTCTTGGACCACCCTGAGAAACCATGCTTTTTTCTTTGGAAACAGAACTGTCTTTGGCTACAGAAAGAAGTGGTGATATTCTAAGAAATGTAAACGACCAAGAGGCCATTTGGCATTCTTGCTTACTCAGATCACTTCCTTATGTTGTCCAACCATGTGTACTGAAAATGATGACATTGGGAAAAAGGAATGGCAGCGTCACTCATAGATTCTTTTCCTCTCAATCTTTCCTTACTCTCCAGGAAGCCAAAGGTAGAGTGTGTGTTAGTAGAATGTGAGCATATCAAGATATGAAAAGACATTTGAATTAGTTTATACATGTTTCCACTGTATTGGTAATAATGAAAGACATATCTGTGTACAAGCTTTGAAATATATGTTGCATGATTTTAGTAATCCGCACAGGAGTTAAATGCTCTTATATTTGCATTTTAAATGGACATTGACCAATACATAGAAAACAGCAAAAATCACATTAGTACTCTAAATTTTAAATTTTTTTTTTGTGACAGGCAGAGTGGACAGTGAGAGAGAGAGAGACAGAGAGAAAGGTCTTCCTTTGCCGTTGGTTCACCCTCCAATGGCTGCCGCGGCCGGCGCGCTGCGGCTGGCGCACCGCGCTCATCCAATAGCAGGAGCCAGGTGCTAGGTGCTTTTTCCTGGTCTCCCATGGGGTGCAGGGCCCAAGGACTTGGGCCATCCTCCACTGCACTCCCGGGCCACAGCAGAGAGCTGGCCTGGAAGAGGGGCAACCGGGACAGAATCCAGCACCCCGACCGGGACTAGAACCCGGTGTGTTGGCGCCGCAAGGCGGAGGATTAGCCTGTTGAGCCACGGTGCCGGCCTAAATTTTAAATTTTAATTTACTTAGAATAACATTAAATGGCAAATAAAAGACACAATGATCAGTGGATAGAGCACAGCAGAACAGAGAAAACTTCATGTGTTTGTATTTCGTACTTTTAACGGCCATTTTGTCTTTTCCTTGTGATAAGGACTGGCATATTTTCATCTAATGCTGGGCTATACAAACCATACACCTGGCCCTGGTTGTCATTATTGAACCTACTTTGAAAGTTTTTGGTCTTAGTCCAATCAGCAGTTTTCTCTCCTACATCAAACACTGCACCTTACCCCTTTCAAAGGCTCTCTTTCTTCCACTTGTCACTGTTATGGACAGATGTTGATGTCTGCCAAAATTCCCCTGTTAGAGTTCTCACCCCAATGGGATGATGGTTGGCAATGAGGCTGTTGAGTGGTGATTAGGTTTAGGTGAGGACATGTCGGGGGGACTTCCCCTTACAGAGAGTGTCTTGGTAAGAAGAAGAGAGACCAGAACACATACTCTCACCCATTCCTATCCTGGGGTCCTATGTGAAGATACAGCCAGAGGTGGCCATCTGCATCCCAGGAATCCAGTCCGCTCCAAGAACCAAACCTGCCAGCAACTTGACCTTGGACATGCAGCTTCTAGCCCTATGAGAAATAAATTTCTGTTTATGGTAGTTTGTATGACAGCTAGAGCTGATAAGCCCAGTGCAAATCAATTCATGTGATCTTTAACTTTTTTCTCAAGCAGAGCTGTTTTTTTGCAATTCCTTTTGTGCATATATATTCACATTTTCACATTTACTGCTCTGGATCATTTGTGCTTTATTTCCTCTGGGATTGCAACTGCGTCTGTCCTGTAAGATTTAAAGGTAATTTGTATTTGATGGCCCTGCAATAAATTTTCAAATGAGTATAATGTCATTAGTAACATTAGCATGTGGCTAAAATTGCACTTTTGTCTAGATAGGTGTTCCATCTGCATATGAGGAAAGACTTCTGTATCTAATTTTTGGATTGGAGCTAATCTTAGGAGATTTTCAGGGAGAATTTTAGGTCTTGTGCAACATTCTTCAACTGAGTAGACCATTATTTAGGAAGGCATCCGGCTAAGTAACAAAGAGAAGTTAATGAGACCTTTAAAATGACTCTCCTTTTCCTACCACCAAGTACCTAACCTAATATAGAAAGATACACTCACTTCCTTGTTCCGAAGTTGCTTTTTTTCCTTTTTTTTTTGATTTTTATTTTCAAAACACTTTGAGCATGTGTTCTACAGCTGAATCTTAAAACAAAATAATAAATACAAAATGTGACAGTGTTCATGAAGTTGAAGTCCTAGAGCAGTGGAAAAGGTAAAAATTGAATTTTGAAAAAAGAGCAATGCTTTGCTTTTAGATTTGTGATAGTGCAAACATTGTAGATAAATGAAAATGTCTAAAGTATTATCCAGTGATAATCTGAAGTAAATCAAATGCCTTAATGCTTTCCTCTGGTATAGGAAACATGATATCTCTTTGTTGTCTATATATGTAGATTTGTGACATTAAGTCCTAAGTGGGCTTGTAATTAATCAATTTTCAAACATATTTTTCTTGTTTGTGCTTATAATGAGTTCAAAGGTTAGCATTTTTGTCAATTGGATTTTTTTCACTATATTAACTTGTCTCATAATTAGGAAAAATGGACTGCTTTTCAGTCATCCTAAATTCCTGTTTTAATTCTCTACAAAGCTCAGGGGGCTGGAATTATCTTTTCAACTCTGACATTCTAGCTTATGACTCACAAACAATTCCTTTTACTGTCAAGGCCAAATAAAAAAATTTCCAGAACACTTAAAAACGTTTTGGACACTGGAGAGGATTTGACTGTTTATTATATTAGCATAAATTCCTGATAATATGATTATGAATTGAGAGCTGTAACAGTATTGGTGTTGGAAAAGTCAAAAAATCTATTTGTGAATCTAATTCGTTTTAGAAATATCTAATTTTATACATAGACTTTAAAAATTCTTAACATAATAACCCAAAATGTAAAAAGAATGCTTTTATTTTTCCTGTTAATATGGGCTTCTCCAAATGGTGGCAGATAAATACTTACAAGTGTTGATGTCACCATATCCAGAGGAGTACTTGGGCAGAAGTTGATGATTCATAAATCTGCCTTACAGCAATTTCAAAGTGGGTTCACTGGGAGTTCCACTGAGGGTCTGACCCCTGCTTCATCTTTAACTCAGTTCATTAGGTAGATAATTCTGCAACTCCACATGAAAACTAAACACTTCTTACTTATTGGGTGTGTTAGAAGAGGAAGGTAGCTTATTGTCTCCAGTGCAAGCATGTTAGGATTAAGGCCAATGGATTTGAAGAAGTCAATGGATTTTAGTAAAGTGGGATGATCAGTTGGACCATCCAGAGTATCACCTAGCAGCATTATGAAGTCCACAGCCCTATCAGAGACAGTCTGTGTTGTAGGAGATATGTTGACTCCCTGTGCAAAATCCAATGCTTTTCAGCTTGGTTAGGGCTGCTTGGAATATATGAGGAATATCTGGAGTAAAATAACTAGGCAATGATTAAAAACAGTTCAAGTACATCAGTTGAGGAGTTGACCCCAATACTAATGGAAAGCCCATGGGAGAAAGGAAGGTAGATTCTTGTCATGATTATTTGGGAAATTTCTTCCACCTTGGAAAATTACACTCCCATCTACAAGTTTCTCAGAATGAATAAGGTTGTGCTAGGTTTTGAGTATCTGTCCCCTAGAACACAGGAGTTAGGTTTCTCAAGTCTTATGCTAATGGTACTAAGAGGGTAGAAACTTAATCCAGTGATGATGTTTAGAGATGGGGCCTGTAGGGTGTGATTAGATTGCATTGACTCACTAGAGCCCGGTGATTGAATCGTGGTGGGTTTATGCAGAGACATAGACCAGCCCATTCTTCTGGTTATGTGATGCTCTGTGCTGCCCCAGGACCCAGCCAGAAACAGCACCATCACCAGAGGCCTAAACAATGGAGCCTCCTAACTTTGGACTCTACCTCCAGAATCACAAGCAAGAATACACCTTTTTTCTTGATAAAGCTAGATTTCCTTAGGTATCTTGTTGTAATGACAAAAAGCTGAGTAAGACAAGTGTTATTATCCTATTATATCTTTCTTTTTCTCTCATACTCAACATCCATCATCCACTTAATCCCATCCATTCTACCATCTAAATATTGCCCTTGGACAGTTTAACTGAGTAGACAACTAAGGGGATCAATCACTACTTTTTTTTTTTTTTAACAGGCAGAGTTAGACAGTGAGAGAGAGAGAGAGAGAGACGGAGAAAAAGGTCTTCCTTTTTCTGTTGGTTCACCCCTCAAGTGGCCGCTACGGCCGGTGCGTTGCGGCCGGCGTGCTGCACCGATCCAAAGCCAGGAGCCAGGTGCTTCCTCCTGGTCTCCCATGTGGGTTCAAGGCCCAAGGACCTGGGCCATCCTCCACTGCACTCCCAGGCCACAGCAGAGAGCTGGACTGGAAGAGGAGCAACCGGGACAGAATCCGGTGCCCCAACCAGGACTAGAATCTGAGGTGCTGGCGCCGCAGGCAGAGGATTAACCTAGTGAGCTGTGGCGCTGGCCATCAATCACTACTTTTTAAATTTTTTTTTCCAAGTTGAAAATCTTTTGGTGAATGGGAATGTTAAATTGGTTACTGTGACACACACCAGAACATAAAAATTCGTAAATTTTCATCCAAGTTCACAATTGAACATACAGAATATCTAGAAGATCTAAAAATTAAGCATCATGACTCCACCCCTCCCTCATTAATTGTATTGTTTTAGATACATTGCCGAAGTCAAAGCAGCACAAAGAGGTGGCTCTGGAGCTGAAGAATCTGGTTTGAATACTGGTGTCAAATCCATTACTGCTTTTCCAAATCTGTGGCACCTACTGTTGTGTGTAATACTACAATTATCTTTAAAATGCTCTCTCTATCTTCTATTTGAGCTTCCCTCCATTCCATTAGAGTGATCTACTTAAAAGTATAACATTGATCACTTCAACCATAAATGTTTTTATATGTTTGCATATATGAGTATATATGTGTGAATATGTACATGCATTTTTTAAAGATGTATTTATTTATTTGAAAGGCAGAATTACAGAGAAGCAGAAGCAGAGAGATAGAAAGAGAGAGGTCTTCCATCTACTGGTTCACTCCTCAGATGGCCGCAATGGCTGGAGCTGGGCTAATCCAAAGCCAGGAGCCAGGAGCTTCTTCCAGGTCTCCCATGTGGGTGCAGGGGCCTAGGATTTGGGCCATCTTCCACTGCTTTCCCAGGCCATAGCAGAGAGCTAGATCAGAAGTGGAGCAGCAGGGACTCAAACTGGTGCTCATATGGGATACTGGCCCGGCGGGTGGTGGCTTTTACCCACTATGCCACAGCACCAGCCCTCGTACATGCATTTTTGATTACTATGACTAAATCATGTGAAAGATAAAAAGGTAGATGGCAATGCAGCAATCATTCCCACTCTCCAGGAGCTTACAAATCGATGGATAGATTTAAATGACTTACTTGAGTGAAAAAATACAAATTTTTAAAAACTCTCTTTATTTTGTTGACGCTTGGACAACGCAGGATACAAATTCCTACTTGCTGAAGTAAATACTGCCAACAATAGCATGACCTCACATCGCAGGTTCACATTATCCACATGGATGCCAAGTTTTGTTTAAAAGCTTTTGCATTCTTGTGGCAACTTGTACAACAATACAACTGCAAACAAGTCAGTCTCAGTGATGTGGGAAAACCCAGCACCGCTGATCAGATTGCCAAGGCTGTGGATGAGAACACTTTACCAGCAGGAGGGGATACAAACATAAACCTCTTACATTTGTGTGAAATATTGTTTGTTCTTCAAAGAAGCTTTGAATGTACAAAGTGCTGGGAACCTTTTTCTCTAGTATTTGACAAGTTTTGTTGCCGTTTGGTATTTGACTGTGACTGTCAATATTGCTGTCAGACTCAGAACACTTACACTATAAATATTAATGCAGTACAATCTTCATCTGAAGATGCAGTAGATAATAATGAAATTGTTTTTCACCAGGATATTTGTGTGTTGTTCAGTGAACTTTACTACATGTGCTAATTAGCTATAGCTGACACACTGTAGGAATTGTGTGATTTAGGCTGACATTCTTTCAATTTTTGGAATTTCATAAACTTTGAACAAATTTGTACTTTGTGTGAAATACATGCTTTATGTTCTTATGTTGAACATCTAAAAAACAAAGTGCAGAGTTGAACAACGTATTTAACTAGGATAGACTGCCACTATAAGTTAAGGCTATTCCCAATCCCCATCGCCTCTGAACCCCCATCTCTACCCCTAAATAGCAAAACTTTAGGTAAAGTGATTTGATTGCACTCTGGGCCAGCTCAGAGAATATAAAGACTTAAGAAGTTGTCATCTATAAAGACCTAAATCTATGACCAGATACCATCAATTATTAGAGAACATTGAGGGGACCCTGCAAGACATTGTCATAGGCAAAGAGTTCTTGGAAAAATCCCAGAGGTACAGGCAATCAAAGATGAAATGGCCAAATGGGATTACATCAAATTGAGAAGCTTCTTACTGCAAAATAAACACTTAGCAAAGTGAAGAGGCAACTGACAGAATGGGAGAAATTATTTGCAAACTATTCAGCTGATAAAGGATTAATAACCAGAATATATAAAGAGATCAAGAAACTCAACAACAGTAAAACAAATAAACCAGTTAAGAAATGGGCAAAGGACTTAAACAGGCATTTTTCTTTTTTTTTTTTTTAAAAAAAGATTTATTTATTTATTTGAAAGTCAGAGTTACACAAAGAGAAGAGAGACAGAGAGAGAGAGAGGTCTTCCATCCGCTGGTTCACTCCCCAGATGGCCGCAACTGACAGAGCTGCACTGATCTGAATCCGGGAGCCAGGAACTTCTTCCAGGTCTCCCACACGGGTGCAGGGGCTCAAGGACTTGGGCCATCTTCTACTGCTTTCCCAGGCCATAGCAGAGAGCTGGATTGGAAGTGGAGTAGCCGGGACTAGAACCGGCCCCTTATGGGATGCTGGCACTTAAGGCCAGGGGGTTAACCTGCTGCGCCACAGTGCCAGCCCCTAAACAGGCATTTTTCAAAAGAGGAATTCCAAATGGCCAACAGACACGTGAAAAAATGCTCATGATCACTAGCCATCATGGAAATGCAAATGAAAACCACAGTGAGGTCTCACCTCACCCCAGTTAGAATGACTTTCCTACAGAAATCAACAAACAACAAATGCTGGTGAGGATGTGGGGAAAAAGGTACCCTAATCCAATGCAAACTGGTAAAGTCACTATGGAAGAAAGTATGGAGATACCTCAGAAATCTGAATATAGAACTACTATATGACACAGCCATCCCACTCCTGGGAATTTACCTAAGGGAAATGAAATCAGCATATGAAATAGCTATCTGTACCTCCATGTTTATTGCAGTGTAATTCACAATAGCTAAAATTTGGAATCAACCTAAATGCCCATCAACTGAAGACTGGATAAAGAAATTATGGGGAATGTGCACCATGGAACACTACACAGGATTAAAAAAAAAAAAACAAACCCTGAAATTTGGTCATTTGCAAGAAAATGGATGAATCTGGAAAACATCATACTTAGTGAAATAAGCCAATCCCAAAGGGACAAATACCATATGTTCTCCCTGACCTGTGAGCACCTAAAAGGCAATCTGTAGAAGTGAAATTGACACTTTGAGAAGCAACGACTGAACAGCCTTGTTTCAACTTTTGAGGAACAGTTTTATTTTCATACAATTTCTTGAATGCTTTACTTAACACAGAGTTAATAATCTGTGTATAAAGTTAATTGAAAATAGATCTTTGTAAAAAATGAGAGTGGAAATTTGGAGAGGGAGGAGAAAGAGAGGTGAAAGAGGGGGTGGAAGGGTTGGTACAGTGGGAAGAATCACCATGTTCCTTAAGTTGTAATTATGAAATGTATGAAGCTTGTATTCCTTAAATAAAAGGTTTCTGGAGAAAAAAGAAGTTATTCAAATTTAAGATTGAATCTGTATGAAGATGGAGTAGGATTACAGGCCGAGGAGGCTCAATAACCTTGGCTGCTAACACGCAGCGTGATACAAGATAACTGTAGACAAGGATGTATAATACTGATTTGTGTATCCTTAGGATCCAGAACGTAGCCTTAAGAAGAGGAAGTAAAGTGAACAAAGATGTGTGATGAAAGAGTATTCCTGTTTTCTGTGTCTGAGGTGTTTTACTCAGTGAAAAAACTAAACTGCAAGAGAATGGTTAAGTTGAAATGTACTTCACTGATTTCCTCCTCACCTTTTAGGTTTGTGTTTTATTATAATCCCTAATGTGTTCATTATTCTAATATTTGTAAAAACTATTTTAGGGGCTGGTGCTGTGGCGTAGCGGGTAAAGCGCCACCTCCAGTGCTGGCATCCCATATGGACGCCAATTCAAGTCCTGGCTGCTCTACTTCTGACCCAGCTCTCTGCTATGGCCTGGGGAAGCAGTAGAAGATGGCCTAAGTGCATGGGCTCCTGCACCTGCGTTGGAGACCTGGAAGAAGCTCCTGGCTCCTGGCTTCGGATCGGCCCAGCTCCAGCTGTTGCAGCCATTTGGAGAATGAAACAGCGGGTGGAAGATCTCTCTCTCTCTCTCTCTGCCTCAGCCTCTCTGTAATTCTGCCTTTCAAATAAATAAAGAACTCTTTAAAAAATTTTAAATTTTGCTACATAATGATAATATTAGTAGCAGTTTGGTTGGTTTAAGTATAAGTGAATAAAATATCCATTTTACCTTAAACAAAAGATTGAGGATCAGGCATTTATTGCAGCAGTTAATCAGAGTGCCTGAGTTCAAGTCCTAGTTCCACTTTTTTTTTTTTTTTAATTTTTGACAGGCAGAGTGGACAGTGAGAGAGAGAGACAGAGAGAAAGGTCTTCCTTTTTCCGTTGGTTCACCCCCCAAATGGCCACTACGGCTGGTGCGTTGCAGCCGGCGTGCTGCGCCAATCCGAAGCTAGGAGTCAGGTGCTTCTCCTGGTCCCCATGGGGTGCAGGGCCCAAGCACCTGGGCCATCCTCCACTGCACTCCTGGGCCACAGCAGAGAGCTGGCCTGGAAGAGGGGCAACCGGGACAGACTCTGGTTCCCCGACCATGACTAGAACCCGGTGTGCCGGCGCCACAAGGCGGAGGATTAGCCTGTTGAGCCATGGCACCAGCCTAGTTCCACTTTTGATCCAAGTTTCTTCCTGAAGTGCACCATGGGGAGTAGCAGGTAATGATTTAAATACTTGGTTCCAGGACACCTACATTGGAGATCCAGATGAAATTCTGGGTTCCCTGCTTCAGTGTGGTGCAGCCCAGGAAGTTGCAGCCATTAGGAAACCAATCAGTGGGTGGAAGATCTCTATCTCTTGTCTCTATGCCACTCAAGAAAAAGGCAGTGTGTCATGAGGCGCCTCCAGTGCTGGCTTGCCTGGTCTGACATTCATACCCTCAGATTTTGGTCCAATCCCTTTAACACCATTTGTCTCAGTCTGGTCATCTGTGAAACAGGGGTGGTATTGTCAGTTCTTATCTCATGGCTCATACTGAGGGTTCAACTGTAGGATACAGGCAAAGTGCTTTGAGTTGAGTCTGACATAACTTGACTCATTAGAAACTTCTCTATCTACTGCTCTTTGATAATGGACTTAACCACAGACTTTGAGAGAGCACTGTGGGATTCTGCCTTGGCGTCAGATGAATACGGATGATATCATACAAGAATACAAGGACAGTGATGGACAGATAGCTTCTTCATCCCAAATAGAACTGATCTGTCTTGAGACTGTCTTCTTTGAGAGACCCCACTGTCAGGATCCCTGTTTAGAATCTTCTATTGTTTTGGGCCCATACAAAGATAGGAAATCTAAATATTTGCCTCAGTGGAATTTAACTTCATTGTTCTTAGTTTCCCTGAGAGCTGCTTAGATATATTTTCTCTTATGGGTTAGATAGAAAATAACTGATTAAAAATTTTTATGCACAGGCCTTATTGAAGGATTTTTCTTATATTCCAAAAGACGACATGTTACCTGGATACACCTATGCCCAAATCTTGGAACTTTAGCTGTGCTTTTGTCATGCTTGTCTTCACAGAATTATTGGGAGTAATATTTGGAGTCTTCCTAGGTGTCAGCTACAGCCTTCCTGCTCCTGCAAGTGTCAACGTTAATTGGGTGAAGAGCTTATGCTTTGAGACCCCAAACAAGTAGATTCATGGCATCCTGCAGCTGTTCCCAGTGGGCATGTTAGGGCAAAGGAAGGTCAACCAGGAAGTCATGTTTGTCTCCCACACTGGTGTGATTCCCGCCCTGCACCACACCTACAGAATTTTATTTTATTTTATTTTATTTTATTTTTTGACAGGCAGAGTGGACAGTGAGAGAGAGAGACAGAGAGAAAGGTCTTCCTTTTTCTGTTGGTTCACCCTCCAATGGCCGCCGCGGCCGGCGCACCGTGCTCATCCGATGGCAGGAGCCAAGTGCTAGGTGCTTCTCCTGGTCTCCCATGGGGTGCAGGGCCCAAGCACCTGGGCCATCCTCCACTGCCTTCCCTGGCCACAGCAGAGAGCTGGCCTGGAAGAGGGGCAACCAGGACAGACTCCGGCACCCCGACCGGGACTAGAACCCGGTGTGCCGGCGCCACAAGGTGGAGGATTAGCCTGTTGAGCCACGGCGCCGGCCCTACAGAATTTCTTAAAGAGCATCACCGTGAAAACCTCGCTCTCTTCAATTCCTTTAGTGATACCTTGTCAGGTAAAGAGCAAGCCACTCTTGGCATCCTCTTCCTGAAATCCAAATCCATCTCTTGATTCATGTGTTAACTATTAGACAGTAACTTCATGGCTTCCTAGAATTCTAAGATTCTGTCCCTCCCCCTTAAGGACAGGAGCTCATTAAGAGTCTCTGTGTGTGCTGGGCTTTAAAAAATAAAAAATAATGCCGTTAATATTAAAATGTTTTAGAGTGAGAATCTGTAAGTAGTAGGATAAATGGAAAGAACTTATCTCCCTTATACAAGTTATTAAAATGAAGTTACAAATGCAGTATTTAAATATTCAACTATATATCAGTCATGACTGGCAACAGCCCTAAGAAATTAAAAAATGTACAAAAAAAAGAAAATTTCCCCACTGTGTCTGCAATTCTGAAATATATAAGTAAAATTATGAGCAGAAAAACTGGGGAAATGTATAATTTTAGAGTATTAAAATGAAAATGTTTCTCTTGCATAGCTTGGATGATATTAGTCAGTCATTGCTTAAGGTTTAATTTAATTAAGTTTATTAGGAACCTCCAGCTAACCCCAGCAGGAGTAAAAATGTTCACATTCACCAACATCCTGATGAATTTCGTCATGTTTTACCTTGGCCTATAGGCCATCCTTAGATTGTGCCAGAGAAAAGCGACTGTAATCAAAGCACACAAGTGACAGATGTGTTTAAGAACTTGCAAGTCATCCAATGCCATTTTGCTCATCTCCGGTAGCCTTGCCTGTTACTCATAGTCTCTACTTATCCAGGAAACATCCCAGGAAGGGAAAAGGATGACAACTCCCTGATCAGCTGAACCTGGACCAGCCCCAGGGTCCCAAACTTGCTAAACTGGTTGCCAGATGACTTTGATGTTTGATTTGAAGGAGACTGCACTCAGCAGTGCAAGCAGTGGGGTGGGGGTTGTGTGTGGTGAGCTTCTGGCATTTCAGCAGCAGGGAAACAGAGCAGCTAAGTGACAAAATGAAGCCCCACTAGGGGAGTGACTCCAGGCAACTTCCCAAGAGTGGGAAATACAGATAGATAAACTCTGTGTGCCAGAGTCTCTTCTACCTCAAGAAAATGGAAATTTGAGAGACACCCACACAATTATGCACAAAGAACAGTTCTCTTAAAAATTTTTGTTTATTATTTATTTGAAAGGCAAAGTGACAGAGATAGGGGAAGAGAGAGAGATCTTTTACCCTCCCCAAATAGCCCCAGTGGCCAGGGCAGGACGAGGCTCAGAACTTCATCCCAAGGCCCAAACACTTGGGCCATCACCGGCTGCCTTCCCAGGCACTTTGGCAGGGGACTTGATTTGAAACAGAGCAGTCTGGACTTGAACCAACACTCTGATACAGGATGTTGGTGTTACAAGTGGAGGCTTGACCCACCGTGCCAGAATGCCAGCCCCAGGCCAATTCTTTATGGGAGACAAAGGAGAGAGTGGCAAAGAGCCAGAGGCTAGGTCTTCTTAGTCCATTGCCTGAGAGAGCAGCCAGATGCCAGGAGGGCCTGGAGCCAGAGCTCCTCTGTTCTTTCTCCACTGTGCTGCAGGAGGCACACTTCAGAAACAACAGAAGACAGCATCTCAGTGCGCAGAGGGGACTGCGTGCAGTGGGTGTGTTTGAAAAGCACTCAGGGAGCATTTTCTTGGAGATAATCCCTTCCTGGCCAGAGTCCCAGCGTTGGCAGTTTATGGGAATTCCCCTAACAATGGTGGGATGACGCTTGTGCCCAAATACAGTTTGAACCTTGTCTTGGATCAAGTTCCACTATGATTTTTTTTCATATTATCCTTAAAGGTTGAGTTCAACTAAGCGATCAAATAATTCTCCAATGAATTCTTTGCTATACATTTTTTTAAAGCCCAGTTTCTGGAGACTTTTTGGATTTACTGATTCTTAGGGAAAACTCTACTTGTTATCTCACTTTTCCAAGAAGGTTGAGGCACCAAAAGGTGGCTATGGCTGTCTAGCTACATAGAACCATGAATTAAATCTCTCTCTGGCTTCTAGGCCAGAATTATACATTTGCCCCCTTGACTACTTGCATTGATGATTAAAAATGTTTCTGACTGTGAAATCCTTCATTTAACATGAGTTCTCACATGGCTGTCTTCCTAGTCACATTTTGCAGGAGAAAGTACTCCATTTATTTATTGGGTTATTTATTACACAAATATTTGTTAAACATTTGTGTGTTCTGGTAAATCTTCTGGGTGCTAAAGAGACAGCTGTGAGCAAACATTGCTGCCATCACCAACTTACTCTGGTGCAAAGGGAGACTATAAATGAGGCAGACAGGGAAATACATGGCACGTGAGAAGTGATAACAGGGCAGGAGGAAGGAGTGGAGTGGGAGGTGGCGTGAGATTTTAGAAAAAGCCATGTCAGACCTGAAAGAAGAGAAGAGAGGGAGGAAGCCATGACGGTGGTGAGGAGAATGCTGGAGAAAGGAGGGAAAGGAAACGTTTTGATGAGAGAAGGGGGTGATCATGTGACTTATGTCTGAACCAAAATCACTGCATCTTCAGGGCTGAAAAACGAAGTATTGGGTGACAAAGCTAGGGCCAGGGAAACCAGTCAGGGGACTCACTAGTTGGTGACTTGGGCCAGGCTGATGGCAGTAGAGGAAGTGAGTGGTGGTCAGAGTTTAAGATGTGTGGACAGGTTAGATGTGGGTATAGGAGAGTCAAATGGAGTTGCCATTTACTGAGACTGACCAAAGCTCAGGAAGGAGCTGGTTGATTGGAGGAGAGGGTGTTACAAGCAGCTCAGTTTCCTAGGCAGTGATTTTGAGACAATAGTTAGACATCCCACTAGAATCATAAATATATATGTAATAATATATATGTGTGTGTACGCATATATATGTATGTATGTATATATATATATATATATATATATATACACACACACACACATACAGGATATATGAGTTGAAAGTTCAAGGGTGAGGTGTGAGTTGTAAGGGACCTGAATTTGGGAATCATAAACATTCTTGATGATATTTAAATCCAAGAGATTAGATGAGCTAACCAAGGAAGTGAGTGTAACCTTAGAGTTAGAAAGGTTTGAGTCTGGATTTTAATCTTAACACTTGGGACTGCATAACTACTTCATAGAGACTCTACTTCTTTTTCTATAAAATGGCTATGATAACACAAGGATATTTAAAATGTTTGTGGGAAGATAGAATTTAAAAATAAGTTTACTTTGGTGCAAAAAAAAATTAAAATCCATGTAGGTAAGGGGTCTTCAAAGAGTTCATGGAAAATGCATGTAATGAAAAAAGCCATGAAGGGATTTCATTTTCCCTGAAATAAATGTATTTTTTAAAAAGATTCATTTTATTTATTTGAAAGAGTTACAGAGAGAGAGAAAGAGAGGTCTTGCATCTGCTGATTCACTTCCCAAATGACTGCAATGGTCACAGTTGAGCTGACCTGAAGCCAGGAGCCAGGAGCTTCTTCTGGGTCTCCCAAGTGGATGCAGGGGCCTAAGGTCTTGGGCCATCTTCTACTGCTTTTTCAGGTCACAGCAGAGAACTAGAATAGGAAGAGGGACTCGAACCGGTGCCCATATGAGATGCTGGCACTGCAAGCCAGGGCTTTAACCATAAATGTATTTTTTTAATTTCATTTTCCCATGAAACTTTTAAAATAGCCTTATAATATAGCACAGTGTTTCCCTCAGAGCAGGCCTAAAGTGGTACCCATTACTCAATCAATATTGATGGAATATTGTCAATGACTATGTAGAATTTCTTTTAACCAAATGAGAATGTATCTTTTACTTAACTGACTCTTCATTTTGACTTTCAGTCCTTCCCTATCTGGGATTCTCCTCATCTGTGAGGAGCAAGGTAGGATGGGAGGGCAGGAATTCTGTTGTATTTGGACAGAGTATTTGCCAGGTGCTTACAGCTCTCATATCTTCCTGTGTATTATCTCATTTTATTCTCAGAAGAATCCTAGGAGTTAGGATCCAGTTTCACAGATGAGAACAGGTTATGTACCCAAGGTCATGGCTAAAAAAAAAATCATAACTAGTTGTTGGGACTACAGTCCAACTGACTCCAAAGCTTAATCATTATTGACACAGGGTCTCTTACTTTCCTCACTAATGCTTTTCTGCCTTAACTTGGCTCTTCTCTCATTCCTCAGTCTTTTCTTCCTTGGCTCAAGTTGCATAGCTGCTAGGTAAGTGATGGATTCCAATTTCAGTTCCTGTTCCCATCTTCCTTCCAGGCCATGGGGGCTCCATGCTTTGTGTCGCAGCATCATATGGGGTTGCAGTAAGATGCCCCTGTGTTCCCTCATCCTTTCATCAAATTAGACATAAATAAACATCTGGAGTGACAGCAAGTCTCTGGTGTGTGACTGCCTTTGATCTCCCTGAGTTTTCACTTAGCAGCTAAGTGGTGCTTTTTGAGTCTAGTCATGTTTTAAGAAAACACATGGAGATCTTCAATGATTACTAGTCCTGAACCCCTACTGTAGACCAGCTTAGTTGGAGGCCAGGATGATGAGGCCAGGACAGTGGTACTTAAAACCAAACAACCAACTGACCAACCACCAAATCCTGTGTGGGCCATTCTAATGAGCAGACAGGCCTGAGCACCATGGATCTAAGATGGAACAGAGTTGACACAGGTGAAAATCTTGGCTGTTTAGGCCAACAAGAATGGAGCTGAAAGTCACATGCAAATACTATAGTTCTTTTTTTTTTTTTTTTTTTTGACAGGCAGAGTGGACAGTGAGAGAGAGAGACACAGAGAGAAAGGTCTTCCTTTGCCGTTGGTTCACCCTTCAATGGCTGCCGCGGACAGCGCGCTGCGGCCGGCGCACCGCGCTCATCCGATGGCAGGAGCCAGGTGCTAGGTGCTTATCCTGGTCTCCCATGGGGTGCAGGGCCCAAGCACTTGGGCCATCCTCCACTGCACTCCTGGGCCACAGCAGAGGGCTGGCCTGGAAGAGGGGCAACCGGGACAGAATCCGGTGCCCCAACCGGGACTAGAACCTGGTGTGCCGGCGCCGCAAGGCGGAGGATTAGCCTGTTGAGCCACGGCGCCGGCCTAATACTATAGTTCTAATTCCTTTTCTGTACCCAATCACTCAATTGGAAGAATAGAGCCCTCCCCCGATAGGTATTTGTAGTGGGTTATTCTAAATTGTATATGTCCCTCAAATGAGCCTGACTGATGGAGATGGAAGGTTATGTCCTATTCCCACCAGATGTCTTTTTCCTGAGAATCCAGAGTTGAAGAAAAGTAAGCCAGATTCAGGTTGGTTTGAACATTTTGTGCAAGACCTGTATGTTGTGAATCCTTGTGGGACAGCCAATCCAGGATGGCTAACCTTTTGGGGGCTGCAGATGCAACTACCTTCTGCAACACAGGTTTAGAGAAGACACTTTAATTTTATTAAAAAATCGGGGCCGGCACTGTGGCTCACTTGGTTAATCCTCCGCCTGTGGCACCGGCATCCCATATGGGCGCCGGGTTCTAGTTTCAGTTGCTCCTCTTCCAGTCCAGTTCTCTGCTGTGGCCCGGGAGTGCAGTGGAGGATGGCCCAAGTGCTTGGGCCCCTGCACCCCATGGGAGACCAGGAGGAAGCATCTGCCTCCTGGCTTCGGCCTGGCTTCTAGCTTTGGATTGACGCAGCACCGGCTGTGGTGGCCATTTGGGGAGTGAACTAATGGAAGGAAGACCTTTCTCTCTGTCTCTCTCTCTCTCACTTTCTATAACTCTACCTGTCAAATAAAAAAGATTTTTTTTTCTTAAAAAAATTAAAGTCCCTGAAATAGCTCTTGTTTTGCTTACCTTTTCTAGTTTATCCTTTCTGGGAAATAAGTTACCATGGCAAAGTTTAAAAATGTTTGTTGTTCCTGTTCCTTCAGAGGATAACTGTTAAGTAAAAACATCATCTCTTGCAGAATAGGAACCTGAATAAATGAGACATAAACAGGTGTAGTTGCTGCTGTCTTCAGAAGTGACTACCAGGGCCAGCGCCGTGGCTCACTTGGCTAATCCTCCACTTGCGGCGCTGCACCCCGGGGTTCTAGTCCTGGTTGGGGCTCTGGGTACTAGTCCCAGTTACCCCTCTTCCAGTCCAGCTCTCTGCTGTCTCCCGGGAGGGCAGTGGAGGATGGCCCAAGTGCTTGGGTCCCTGCACCCAAATGGGAGACCTGGAGGAAGTACCTGGCTCCTGGCTTTGGATCAGCGCAGCTCCGGCTGTGGCGTCCATTAGGGGAGTGAATCCCCCCTCCCCCCGCTGTCTATAACTCTGTCTTTCTCTCACTGCTAACTCTGCCTGTCCAAAAAAAAAAAAAAAAAAAAAACCGACTACCATTGGCACTTTTCTTTTTTTTAGGGAAAGGGTTTCTTGGGAGAAACACGACAGACTGGAGGGGAGGGGTGAAGAAGGAAAAGAGGGAGAAGGAGAGTGCAAGAGAGAGAAATTGAGAGATGGAGAGACAGAGAGTGAAAGAGATCAAGAGAGGCATGTGTTCAGGAACACCCCCTTTGTGGGGGGTGGGGCAGCCAGGGAAGTAGGAGCAACGAATCCCATTAGGGTGGGTGGAGCTGACACCAGTGGTTGGGCCATGTGGCCACCTGGCTTCCCGCCATGGAGGCAGGGGCTAGAGCCTCTTGCAGAGGTTGGTGTCTGGGGTGTAGGTTGCGCCATAAATAAGTCTGCCATTTTACTAACATTCCCCCTTTGCTTTTTAAAAAGCAAGAGTTGTATGGGGCTACATTAGCCCCAAAAGTCCAGGAAGGATAGAGAGATGATGATCTGCCTTTAGAGCTACTTCATGCTGACATGGGGTGATGAGGTACTCCTTGCTGGCATGGGGTGATGTCTCAAGCCGCTATCTCCTGGATGGGGAACTGAGTATATCCCTGTAGCAGCATTTGGTTGACTGCCTAGCTGGTGAAGGCCTTGGTTCGTTCCATTATCAACTCCTGTAAACATTTAAACAGACACAATAGTGTAAAAGATAGGGTGAGAATAGCAAACAATGAGCCTAATAGTAGCATTAACCAAGTAATGAGAGGATATTATAAAGGAGAAGAAATGAGGGGGTCACTGAACTCTTGTGAAGACTTTTGATGGATGTGGTTTAAAGCTGATCTCAACCAAGACTGGGAGAAAGGCCACTCATCTTTTGCGGGTAGTGGGGTTTGTCTGAAGCTGTCTGGCAAGTCCTTTAGAGGGAGAGTGAGGGTCGCTGGTTGGTGATAACCATCCCTTCCTCCCACACTCATGGCTCTCCTACATGCACTGTGGGCTTGTAGGAGGTGGTGGGCACTTATGGATATCCCAGCCCACTGAGTGCACTGGTAACTGCTGGACCAGAGTTCCTTTTAGGCTCCTGTCCAGGCAGGTGTCTAGAGGAATGATTTATGATCATGATGAGTGGGCAGATGGCAGCTTCTTCCATTATCATTTGCCCAAGGGTCTAGGATGGTCTTCTTCTTCATCTTTGGGAGTTTTTGATGTCCAAGAATAAAGATGTAATAGATGGAGGTGTTGGGCCTCTGTGCACATCTCCCACCAGCTTCTCTGACTTGCTCTGCTTGGGGGTGGTCTGACTGGGCCATCAGCCAGATGAGGGATGAGGTGAGAGGCTTGTGCTCGCTCCCTGCCAGCCCTCCGAGCTTCCAGGAATCCTCCGTCTCAAATATCTTTCCAACTCTGAAACTCCTGGCTGACAAGGAAATCTATATATTTTAAGTAGAGTTGAATTTCAGATTCCAGCTACTGCTGGCTCTGTTATAGACCAGTAAAGCAGAATAATATGTACATTAAATGATAGAGGCCAGAATGTGGAGCTGTTATTTACTTGTAAAGCAAACAAACCGATGTGAAAATGCATAGGTATAGATGAAACATCAAAATAAACGAACAGCTCTTCAGCCACCATCCATGCCAGGAAATGGAATCTCACCAGTGTCCCTGTAGTTTCCTGTGTGCTGCATCCAGACTGCGCTTCCTTCCCATCTCCCTCAAAACCACTGTTCTGAATTTTATTTTAATCGTATCCTTGCTTTTGTGTGTTTGTGTGTATTAGTAAATAGTGTATATGCATTAGTGTATGAGGGTAATTCCAAAATTTCATTGAAAGCAGATTAAAACATTTTATTTTGGTATAGAAAATTTTGAAATCTGAGCAAGAAAGGTCTTCAAAAAGTTCATAAAATGCATTTTATGAAATCACTTGTATGGATTTAAAATTTTTTTGCACTTTGGGGTAAGTATTGTGGTACAGGGGGTTGAACCACTGCTTGGAATGCCTTATCCCATATCAGAGTGTGGTTCCAGTCCTGGTTGCTCCATTTCCCAACCAACTTCCTGCTGATGCATCCTAGGAGGCAGGAGATGGTGGGTCAAGTACTTAGGCCCCTACCATCCACGTGGCAGACTCAGATGGAGTTCTGGGTTCCTGACTTTGACCTGATCCAGCTCTGGCTCTTATGGACATTTGGAGAGTGAACCAGTAGAAAGAAAATCTCTTTCTCTAACTCTCTATCCCTTTCTCTTTCTCTTTCCCCCACCCTTCCTCCCTCCCTTCTTCTCCTCCCTCCTCCTTCCTTCTCCTCCCTTTAAAGTAATGAAAATAAATAAACATTAAAAATTTATCTTTTAGTTCCATTTTCCTTGAATTTTTAGAAGTGCTCTCACATTTAGCTTTGCCTATTTTAGAACTCTATATGAAATCATTCCATGTGATTTACTTCTTTGGTTCAACTTTGCTTTTGAAATTCCGTCACATTGGTGTGTTTGCATGGTTCATTCATTCTCACTACAGGATTCATTCTCACTATGGGATGCAGGCATTCCAAGCAATGGTTCAACTCCCTGTACCACAATACTTACCCCAAAGTGCCAAAATAGTCCATGGTGTGGAAAATTAGTACCTTTTAATCACTGTACTGTTGACGGGTACTTATGGATAGCACTGATAACAACATTGATGAACACTTTTCCTGTTGCACACGTGCACAATTAGAGGAATTTTCATCAGACTCTTTATTTAGGAATCATCAGCAAATTAGAAAAAGATCTTAAGATTGAAGCTACCAAACATTTTAACTATTTTCAAGAGGTGAAAACAGAATCTGGGGTTTATTGACCATTAGGCATGATGAGGAATCCTGGCAAAATTCTAGAACAGAAAATGTGATATAATTTATTTCAGAGTATCACAAAAGAAAGGAAGGTCCCCAGGACTTAGTAGAATGTCACTAAAAATAACCCATGATGAATTATTGTAATCAGTCCTTTTGGTGGAATCACTATACTGGTAGAAATGCTACATTTAATTTATTTTCCTGTGAACATTCTATGAGGTTCTCTATAGAGTCTCCATTATTTGACTATTTACAGGGGCTATCTCTGTCCATTTCTTTGCATTTCTGCTGTTATGGATCACTAACTCTAGTGGTTAGGGGCCTGCCATATGTATCTGACAAAGTTCTTGACTCCAACACATCCTCCCCAAGAGTTTCTTGGGTAAATTTTCTCCCTAGAGACAAGATTAGGAACATAATCAACACTGGTACAGGCCAGAGGACTAGAAACATCACAGCAGTTTTAGAAATATTATATTTAATGATTATTGATTAGCTGATGAACATCTATTTGTAGGCTTCTACTTAAGCCTTTGCCTCACTTAGTATATTTTTTAAGGGTTCCAGTGAGTTTGTTTATTATGACAACTTTGTTGAGATATAATTCATACACTATACAATTCACTCATCTAAATAGTGTAAGTCAGTAATTTTTAGAATAGAAACCATCACTTCAATCAATTTTAGAACACTTTTATCACTTTAAAAAGAAACTCCATATCCATTAATAGTTACTCTCCATCTCCTCCCAATCCCTCTCCCCTCTGTCCCATCTCAGTCCGAGAAGACCATGAATTTTCTTTCAGTCTCTATAGATTTGTCTGTTCTGTATATTTCATACACAAAGAATCATATAATATGTGGTCTTTTGTTATTGGTTCCTTTTACTCATATAATGACTTCTAGGTTTATCTGTGGTACAGCATACAACAGTGCTTCAATCCTTTTTAGTGCATGGACTAATAGTCCATGCTGTGTATGGCACATTTGTATTATCTTCCCATCAGTTGATGAATATTAAGTTGTTTCCTCTTGTTGGCTATTTTGAATAATAATGGTATGAACACTCTCATACAACTTGTGTATATGTATGTTATCATTTCTCTCTGAAATGTTTGTGTTTTATTTTGCTTCTCTTGGGTACATACCTAAAAGTAGGATTGCTGGATAAGCTAATAACTCTAACTTAACCTTTCGAGGACTTTGTCTTGGTCAATATTTTTCTAAGTAATTTAGGTGAAGACAAAACTGTAATGATGACATTTAGGAATGGTTGAAATCTACAAGGAATTAGTGCTCCAGAGTGATGTGGCTCAATATGGTAGTCACAGCCACACACGACTTGCCAGCACTTGAATTAGTTCAAATTAGGATGAGCAATAAATGTCAAATACACACTGGATTTTGGGGTGGGTACTCGGCACAGCAGCTGAGGTGCCACCTGGAACACTGGCATCCCATGTCGGAGTGCCTGGGTTCAAGTCATTGTTCCACTTAAAATTCCAGAGGCAGCAGGTAGTGGCTCAAGAACTTGGATCCCTGCCATCCACATAGGAGACCCAGATTGGATACTGAGCTCCTGTCTTTGCCCTGCCCCAGCTTTGTCTGTTGCAGGCATTTAGGGGAGTGAAGCAGCAGATGGAAAATATTTCTCTCTCTTGTTGACTCTGTCTTTCACGTAAAAAATGAAATATGTATATTTCAAAGCCTTACTCTGAAAACATGAATATTGGGTGGGTGTTGTGGCACAGCAGGTTAAGCCACAGCTTGTGATCTGCCATCCCATAGCAGAGTCCTGGTTTGAATCCTGGCTACTCTGCTTTTGATCCAGCTCCCTGCTAACGGGGTTAGAAAGCTGTGGATGATAAAAAAGAAAAAAGCTGTGGATAATGACTCAAATACTTGGGCTCCTATCTACCATGTGGGAGACCCAGATAAAATTCCTGGCTCCTGGCTTCAGCCTGGCCCAGCCCTGGCTCTTGGGGCCATTTGGTGGGGGTTAATCAGTGACTGGAAGATTTCTCTCTCTCCCCCTCCCCCCTCCCTCCCTCCTTCTCATTCCGCCTTTCAAATAGATAAATCTTAAAAAAGAAAAAAGGTAAAAATGTCTTAAAGATTTTTATGCTATTTACACATTGAATTACACATTGATATGGATTTGGATGCATTGGAATAAATAACATATAGTATTAAAATAAGTTTGACCAGCTTAGTTTTACTTTTTAAAACGGGACCACAAGAAAATTTATGATTACATAGATGTCTCCCATTCTACTTCTGTTGAGCAATGCTACTCTGTTTCCTTTGTTAACCGGGCAGAGGGTGGGTGGATGGATCAAACCTGGATTCAAAATCAGGTTCTTAGCCATAAAGCTGTAGACAACTTACTTAATATCTCTAACTCTTAATTCTTTTAACTGTAGAAATTAAAAAAAAATAATCATTGTATCAAAATGTCACAAGAATTCAATACAAAAAGTTATGTAAGAACTTAGCTGAATATTGGTACATAGAAAGAGCTAAATGAATGTTAATCCTCTTCTTTCCTCATTTCCATTCTGCTTAACGATGGTTAATTGAGCTTGACAATTCAGTTTGGGGTGGTAACATGTGCCACCTCCATGTGACTTTGTGTGCATTAATTTTAATATGAGACCTAATGTTACTCTGATAGAATAACTTCAGTGGTTGCATTTTTGGGATAGGCAAGGTCTCATAAATGAAATGAATAGGAACCCTCATCTCTTGTGTGATCAGAGCAGAATTTAACTCTGCTTATTTGCAATGCAACGTACTCCAAGTTTTAACCTCATTCTGGGGTGGTGGGACTTTATTCAGTGCTGAGGATATGCTGACATTGAAATGGTCCCCATGTGTTTCAGGATGTCGTCCAAACCACTCAGAACCCATTCAGTATGGAAACTCAGTGAGCTCTTCTCAAGGGAACTTGCTCTCTGTCCAGAGGTCACCGGAAGTTCCTGTTTCTGTTTGGACTGATAATATCACATGAAGTCCCACTTTCTCTGAACACATTGGGTCCTGACTTGACCCAGGAAGGCCACGTCGAGTTTAAATAAAACACACACACATCACAGACCCTTCACCACCTCCCCCAGTCCCGAGGCACATGTGGTCAACCAGAAGCTGTTTCTTACCAACAACATTGATCGTGGATTGCAGTCTATTCACCCCTGCTGCAGAAACGTGTCTCTTTCCACAGACTCAGCAATTACTCCCCATTTTTTATTATGGAAAAGCACATATAACATAAAATTTACCAATTATTGCTCAGAGTACAGTTCAGTGTCATTAAACTGTGTTTAATAATAGCAACACCCTTATCCATCTCCGTATCTCTTTTCATATCTTGCTAAAAAGATGTTTTGTTTATTTATTTGAAAACCAAAAGGACAGAGAAAGATATCCTCCATGCACTGGTTCACTTCCCAAATGCCTACAACAGCTTGGAGCTTGGAACTCATCTGGGGCTCCCACAGGGATGACAGCGACCCAAACACTTGTCCACACAGCTGCCTCCTAGGGTACATACTAGCTGGACGCCTGCTCCGAGCCTGAAACTGTACAACTTGACTAATAACTCATTCTCCACTACTCCCAGCCTTGTCCACCACTAGTCTACCTACTGTTTCTATGGGCTTGACTCTTCTGGGTGTCTCATAGTATTTGTCTGTCTGTGATAGCCTTACTTCACTTAGCTTAATATCCTCAAGGTTCTTCTGAGTTTGGCATATATCAGAATTTCCTTCCCTTTTAAGGCTATGCGGTATTTCATTGTACAATTTGCTGATGCATTTGTCTGTTGACACTTGGTTTAATTCCACCTTTTGACTGTTCTGAACAGTGCTTCTGTAAGCACATGGGTGTACAAATGAAAGTTTGTACTTTTGGAAGCAGACTGAACATCAAATAAAGAGAAAAATTGATGGGAAGGAGTTGATAGGTATTTTTACTTGAGGGAAATATTTGACTTTTTTTTTTTTAAAGATTTATTGTATTTATCTGAAAGAGTTACAGAGAGAGGAAGAGCCAGAGAGAGAGAGAGAGAGAGAGAGAGAGAGAGAGAAAGGTCCTCCATCCGCTGGTTCACTCCCCAAATGACCACAACGGCCAGAGCTGAGATGACCCAAAGCCAGGAGCCAGGAGCTTCTTCTGGGTCTCCTATGTGGATGCAGGGGCCCAAGCACTTGGGCCGTCCTCTACTGCTTTCCCAGGTCATAGCAGAGAGCTGGATCAGAAGTGGAGCAGCCGGGACTTGAACTGGTGCTTATATGGGATGCTGACACTGTGGGCCAGGGCTCACACCTATAGCACCACAGCACCGGCCCCTTTCCTTTCTTTTAAAAATAAGATTTATGGCCGGCTCAATAGGCTAATTCTCTTCCTGCGGCACTGGCACACCAGGTTCTAGTCCTGGTCGGGGCACCGGATTCTGTCCCGGTTGCTTCTCTTCCAGTCCAGCTCTCTGCTGTGGCCTGGGAAGGCAGTGGAGGATGGCCCAAGTGCTTGGGCCCTGCACCAGCATGGGAGACCAGGAAAGGCACCTGGCTCCTGGCATCCTGCCATCGGATGAGCGCGGTGCGCTGGCTGCAGCGCACCGACCGTGACGGCCATTGGGGGGTGAACCAACGGCAAAGGAAGACCTTTCTCTCTGTCTCTCTGTCTCACTGTCCACTCTGCCTGTCAAAAAATAAATAAATAAAAATAAGATTTATTTATTTGAGAGGTGGAGTTACTGATTGAGAGAGAGCGAGATCAAGAGAGAGAGTGAGAGAGAGAGAGGGTTTCTATCCGCTGGTTCACTCCCCAAATGGCTGCAACAGCAGGAGCTGGGCCGAACCAAAACCAGGAGCCAGGAGCTACTTCAGGTTCTTCCACATGGTTGCAGGGGCCCAAGAACTTGGGCCATGTTCCACTGCTTTCCTAGGCCATTATCAGGGAGGTGGATCAGAAGTGAAGCAGCCAGGACTTGAATGTCCAATTGGGATTCTGGCATCCCAGGCGGAGGCTTAACCCACTACACTACAGCCTCAGCCCTGGTTTTTGCCTTTAAAAGCTGAAGTTTCATGTACTCAGATGAAACCTCTTGATGTACTGAGGATTTCAGGAAGTTCTTCCCTTGCTACAGGTTTACATATGGGGCTAGATATGTAAAACTCTATCACTGCTTCAGCATAAATTACTTGCCTTACTGTGTGTCACCCCACTACCCTCTCACTTGATTTATATCTAGAACATTCCTATTTGGTAGGCAGTTAAAAAAAAAAAAAGCTGTTTCTCCGTTTTGGAGAAATGTTGAGCGCTAGTGCCTTCTGCTTTCTCTCTGACCATCCTGTTTCCCTTTGCTTAATTAGGGATTAAACATCTTTCAGCCAAGTGTGAACTTGGCACCTTTGAGATTCCTGCTAAAAGTTGCAATTCCTTTGACATCCCACTGCACCCTCTAGAGAAATTTCTAAAGACTTCCTTCCAGCTGTCACAAAAATGATAAAGGGCCATTTACTGACAGAATGGCTCTGATTGCCTCTGCCTAAGTATACAGTGGGTAGAAATGCATACAGCGCCATTTCTAGGGCACTAGAGTACTGGAAATAGTGTACTAACTTTTCTAGGGTCTTGGCCTGAAGGAGGGAGGAGGACATGCCTATCTACTGACAAAATTCTTCTGACCCTGCTGCTCAGGAGAGCGGCCGATTCTCCAGTTTCTCAGAAAGTCAAGCAGCGTTGACTTCCCAGGATCCTCTGAAAGAACTCCTTGCAGCTTCCAGTAGTATAAAGTCTTTCTCGATTTCCCATTTTGAATACTTACAAAAAGGCTGAGTTTGTGCCCATCTCTTTGGACCTAAAGTCAAGCTCTTCTCTCAAGAGAAAAGAAGTCATTAAGAAGAAACCAAAGAATTAAATGTGTGGCTTCTTTCTCTACCTCATTTAAAGTGATGACTCCTCACCTTCTCAAACACAATGCAGCTGACTAGATATGTGGCTCCAAATGAAATTAATGATTGCCCAGAGGCAGTGGCCAGACACACCTTCTCTGTTTTCCAAGCTAAATTGTTTGATGAGGAACAGCTGGTAAGGAAGGACCAGGGGATGGTAGGCAAGTTTTCTCTTACTCTGTTCCTCCCAATATTGACTAGAAAAAAGCAAAAGTCATTCATTTAATTCATTTAATTTTAAAATCATTTCAGCTTATCACACAAGGATAATCAGAATGAAAAACAGATTTAAAGAATAATAATTTACTATTATCATTATATTACCAACTCTTTATATAGGTTTTGTTCATAATGATTCAGAGAAGATATTGTTCTTTCTACATTTGATAGAAATTACGTTTGAAAGAAATGGTGTAAAGTCAGATGAGCGTCAATGAAAGCATGTATGTATAATATGTATATATAAGGTATCCTATATATAATGTGACAAAGAATAATGTTATTTTATTGTAAAATATATACATCACAAGAATTTATTATAGTCATGTGCCCTTGTGGATAAATAATACAAAAGCTGTATATATAAAATGAAACTCACAGATATATGAAGAGAACTTGAAAATGAAAAATTGTTCTGGGAGGCTTAATATACATCTTTCAAAATTTAATAAACCAAGTGGATAAAAATAACAAAGAATAAGTTTAGAAGCATATAATAATCACTCCCAGTAGGACCTATATGTAGGAGTTCATGTCCTGTGGAAAAAATGTTCTTTTATGACTGTGGGTATTTACCTAATCCAATCATGTAGTTGGCCACAAAGCAAACATTAACAGACTCCAAAAAGTGGAAATTTTAGAGGCCGTATTTTTTTCTCATAAGCTAACAAACTTGCTAATCAGTAATATACATCTCAATACACTGTGTGACCCAAGCTATGCCTAACATAGTAGATCCTAATTTATTGATAGAGAATAATAAATGGCATAGTTCTTACCCTAATTTAGGACTTGTGAATACAGATACAACCAATGGCAGTAGATTACTGAGAAATTTTATTGGTGGTATCCGAGGCTCCTCGGGATACCTCTGGCAGCCATCAGTCCTTGGTAAGAAGTGAACTTTTGGGGGCCGGCACTGTGGTGTAGTAGGTAAAGTTGCGCCTGCAGTGCTGGCATCCCATATGAGCACTGGTTCGAGTTCCAGCTGCTCCACTTCTGATCCAGCTCTCTGCTATGGCTTGGAAAGCAGTAGAAGATGACCCAATTCCTTGGGCCCCTGCACCCATGTGGGAGACCTGGAGGAGTCACCAGGCTCCTGGCTTTGGATTGGCCCAGCCCCCGCTGTTGCGGCCATTTGGGGAGTGAACCAGCTGATAGAAGACTTTCTCCCTCCCTCTCTCTCTCTCTCCCCCTCTGTAACTCTGCTTTTCAAATAAATAAATAAAATCTTTTAAAAAAAAGAAAAGAGGTGAACTCTTGAATCCAGTCAGCTGACAAGCTAGAATGAGCTTTGAATGTTATTTCTTTTCCTTTCCAGCATTAAGGAAATGAGGACCACTGAACAATGGAGATTTTCCCGGGTCGTGATAAGATCTTCCTTCCGTGTCTGGAGCTGCACCCTAGAGTGCTAGACTCTTAATCAGCAGAGAGAGGAAGCCAAGGTTTCCTTCCCAGTTCAGCCTGGCTTTCAAATTTCTCTGGGTGCTGTCAGCTGAAGATCCACTCTTTAACACCCCTTGGCCTTAGACTAACTAAACACAGGACTAGGCTCCCATTTTAACATTTGATTCTTTGTGAGAAATTCTTCCCTATTTTTCTTTCACAAATTTATTTATTTATTTGAAAGAGTTACATTCACACACATACTCACACACACAGGGAGAGGGGGAGAGGAGGAGAGGGAGAGAAGGAGGGAGGGAAGGAGAGAGAATGACTCTTATCTGCTGGTTCACTCTCCAGATGGCCCCAACATCCAAGGCTGGGCAAGGCCAAAGCTAGGATCCAGGAGCTTCATCCGGGTCTCCCTCATGGTTGTAGGGGCCCAATGCCTCAGGCCGTCCTCCACTGGGTTCCCAGGCACATTAGTAGGGAGTTGGGTTGAAAGTGGAGCAATTGGGACTTGAACCAGCACCCATATAGGATGCCAGCATTGCAGGAGGTGGCTTAACCAGCTGCACCACAATGCCAGCCCCAGTTCTCCCCTATTTCACAAAGATAAAATGTTCTGGGTTATGCTTATTTGGCATATAGTGTCAGTAACATGATTGTTAACATTAAATTCAAAAATCTATTTCATGAGGTAAATGTGGGTTTCATAAGGTAAAAAAAATGGGACAGGGGTTGTTTTTGATGGAAGGAAACTTTTGAGAGACACACCCCTGCCTAGATTGTAAGGACATTTTGAATCATCTGTTCAATTGAAGTCACAATCAGGCAAGCTCTGAAGACATGAGAAGAGTATAGATAGAGGAATAGGGGGCTCTTCTTGGATTCTGATGTGCAAAGAAGCCATCTGAACCCTTTCTGTATTTCATATCCCTATTTGCAAAATGAATCCAATTAAGAAAATGAATGTCAGATGGTATTCGCTGAGAGTGAGTCATCCCCTGGTAAAGCCTGAGGCTTCTAGAAGATGCCACACTGCAGAAGTCTTCTAACAGCAAGCACTGAACTATCAAGGGAGAATGTTAGCTTTGCTTTAAAGCAGAACGTTTGTCTCAGAAGGCCGACAAAACTTAAATCCTCAGGCCTGCAAACTCTTGTTTGCATTTTGCAGGCTTCAACACATGGAATTTTATTGCAACATTGGTGTTGACAACGCTAGCATTTTTCATTAAAACAAGAAGCCCAGGATAATAATTACTACCTTATGAGGGCCTCACGTGTTTTTCTCCTGATTACCTTTCTTTCCTTTTGCAACTTCCTTGTCCTAATTGTTTCTGAACCCAGCACCTCCTCCTCTTGGGGGTCTGTGCCTTTTGGGAGTGGTGGTTGCTGGGGAGGCGGTTGATGTGTCCATGAGCATTCATGGCTCTCAGCTTGGATCCTGGAGCCTGTTTCTCCTCACCACTGGCCTGTCCAGGCCCTAGTGTTCAAAAGATCAGACACCCAGGAGGCAGCAGCAGAGGGAGAGCCAATTCCAGCTTTGCCGTTGTTCTCTGCACCCTTGGTCCAGCACTGTGAGTACACATCCTGTGAGAAGTGGACATGCCTGCCACCTCCTTTGGCACAAAGCAGAGCAAAGTTTATTTATATGCCTATTGGGAAGAAATCTGGTTCAGAAATTTGTAGAGTTGGTTGCTAAAGAATAAAAATATGCCCTCAAGCCAGAGTTGCGTTTCCCACTCAGTGTTTGCTTCAACTCTAAAAGTAGAGTATTTGCCTAACACGTACTGAGAATCGAGGTGCACATGCACATGAGAATTTTTGAACTTGAAAAGTGATTATTCTCATCTCTAAAGTCGCAGATATGTCAGTAGTTTGCATACATTATTATATGATTTGATTGGAAAAATCAAAGAAAAATGAGAACCAATAGCATCTTAGTGAAGGAGGAAAAGTACAGCATTTATTTTGGAATGAGCAGATAATTGAAGCCAAGCTGTCTCTTCCCCTGTACTGTAGTATTTACAATAAATCTACTTTATGCTCAAAACTTTTAGCCAAATTCACATGAAGTTGACTGAGCACAGATGAGGCAGTTAGTCTCAGAAATTAGTTAGAATCCAATAAGCAAACTAGTTTGCATCTCTCAGGTGTGCTCTCTTTCAGCCTATTAGGAGGTCACACATTTAGGGCCAGTTAACAAAGGGTATGCATAATTGACAATTTCACTCAGCAGGAACTCTGGATATATACTTGATAAGAGCAAGCACTTTAGAATGCTGTTAACTCATCCAAACCCAGGTTTTACCTAAGGACTGAGATCGTGAGATTAATCTCTTCCTCACAAGCGCCTGGGCTACCCAATCAGCCCCCTTGGAGAGAGGGTCAATGTTCCTCAAATTGCCTTACTTTCACTAAATCCTGTGTGTGACCTTGGTAAATGCTAGGGCCAGAGTTATCTGGAGTAGGGATGATAGGAAGCAGTATTTATTGCTTAGCTTTAAAATTCCTTTATTTGGGAGGCAGAGACAGATTCTCTCTGCTGGTTCACTTCCCAAATGCCCACAGCAACTCTGACTGGGCTACGTAAAAGCTGGGCACTCAAGCCACTTCTCTCACCTGGGTGGCAGGGAACCAACTGCTTGAGCCATCATCTCTTGCCTCCCTGGGTGCATATTTCCAGGAAGCTGGGAGCACAGCTGGGGCTTGATCCCAGGCACTCCAATCAATGTAGACTGAGCTAAATGCCCACCCCAGTGGCAGTATTTAAAGGCAACTGCCAAGATCGATGGGGCGAATCTTCGTTACTCCACAGTAAGTCAAAGGGAAAGGAAAAGAACCCTTCTCTTGTTACCCACAGGAAGACCATCCGCTGAAAGACTTCCTGGGTTGAAACTTTGTGATTATGTCCTTCCCTTTTGACTACCAGTGTGAGTGTTGTGTAAGACATTGTTCTGTCTTTTCCTGGAGTTTAACCTAATACTGATCTGCTCAGCTTGTATTTGCTTTATGTTGGATTTAGACATTATCTTCATTGGTCTGGCTTTTTCCACGAGGGTTTTAGAGAGGATTTCTCAGGAGCAAGTGGAAGAAAGAAGTTTCTTAAATCCTTTGAGTGCCACGAGCCAGGAGCTGTGAGCTTGCAGTTTGTTTAGGTCACAGTGATTTTCAAGCTGGGTTGTATTTAAGAATGGCTTGGAGAATGAGTTAAAATATACTGATGTGATGCTGAGGTCTTTAGGGGGGGCATATTGATGTCTGTAATCTACTTGGAAATATGTCCAAAAAAACAAGATGGATTAAGGGATAGGCATATGATAAAGCAAATCTTGAAAGATATTAGTGACAGAATTTAGGTTGGGAGTATAGGTGAGTTCACTGTAAAATTAAAGACAAACTTTCTGCATGTTTGTACCTCCCATAATCATATTAGGAAAAAGAAATATCAGTAAATACATAATATTGCAATAAAAGAAGAGACATGATGGAATATCTACAGAATTAATGGTTTTCTAAATTGTAAAGTTGTGTTTAGAAACCTCCTCCTCATCCCAAAAGAAGAAAACCAAGTGGGGCCAGCATTTTGACATAGTGGGTAAATCTGCCAGAGGTGAAGCTGGCATCCCATATGGGCACCAGTTCAAGACCTGGATGCTCCATTTCTCATCCAGCTCCCTGCAAATGCACTTGGGAAAACAGCAGAAGATGGCCCAAATCTTTGGATCCCTGCACCCACTTAGGAGACCCAGGAGACTCCAGGCTCCTGACTTTGGCTTGTTCCAGCCCTGGCCATTGCAGCTATTCTGGAGAGGTGAACCAGTAGATGGAAGATTTCTCTTTCTCTCCCTCTCTACATAACTCTGCCTTTCAAATGAATATATCTTTCAAAAAGAAACCAACAAACAAATCAAGTAGGACAGAACAAAGAATTATAAAAAATTATGAGGTTTGTGGACTGATTATAAGTATGAAGAATCCCAGAAAGGTAAAGAAAATGAGGAAAGAGATTTTTTTTTAAAGATTTATTTATTTATTTGAAAGTCAGAGTTACACACACACACACACACACACAGAGAGAGAGAGAGAGAGAGAGAGAGAGAGAGAGAGGTCTTCCATCCGTTGGTTCACTCCCCAATTGGCCTCAACAGCCGGAGCTGCGCCAATCCGGAGCCAGGAGCCAGGAGCTTCTTCCAGGTCTCCCACGTGGGTGCAGGGGCCCAAGGACTTGGGCCATCATCTACTGCTTTCCCAGGCCACAGCAGAGAGCTGAATTGGAAGTGGAGCAGCCGGGTCTCAAACTGGCACCCATATGGGATGCCGGCACTTCAGGCCAGGGCATTAACCCGCTGCACCACAGCCCCGGCCCCGGAAAGAGATTTTTGAAAAAAAAAAAAAATAAAGAATTAAAAAACACACATGTCAAGTAAAATAACAGCGGAAAGAACAGTTCTCAAAACTTGAGGAATGAAAGATGTACTGTGGGGGGGATGTACTTTGTTGAATTTGGAGCACCTTCACAGAGGCAACAGGTGTAAGTTTAAACATGTTAAATGAGGAAGGTTACGTAAGTGGTTTGGGAACAATTATCCGAGCCTACAAGGGTTAATCACGAGGGTGGTGTCAGCCCAGGGCAGTTGCTGGGCAGATATTCTCAAAGAAGTATTCTTTGTCAAGGTTGCAGTGGCATTTGTTCAAGGTTGTGGCACGCAGAGTCCTTGTGATAGTTACCAGGGGTGTGTGCGCACACGAGAGTTTTCCCCTCAAGGCTGCTGCCTCCATTTTATTAGGGTTCCACATAGAGGCCTCTGTTTCGATGCTGACAGTGTTCACTGTGGTTTACCCTGCCTTACCAGTGGGGTTACCCCTCCCTTACCAATGGAGTCTGAACTTCCAGGGATGGGCTTGACATTGCAGCTTTTTAAAGCTCTTAAGTTGACTGCATTGGCTTCTGAGTACCACTTAGAAGGTGTATTGGAGACTCATATGCTTGGAAAAACCCGACAGGGGGTGGACATTTGGCACAGTGCTTAAGATGTTGCTTAGGATTCTGCATGTCATATCAGAGTACCTGGGTTCGGGTCTTGGCTCCTGTTCTGGTTCCAGTGCCTTGCTAATACACATGTTGGGAGCCAGCATGGGCCCACCCGAGAACTTGGGTCTCTGCTACCCGTATGGGAGACCATAGCACTCTCTCTCTCTTGTCTGTTTCTGCCTCTCTGACTTTCAAATAAAAAAAAAAATCTTAAAAATGGTTAAGATTATTCAGTGCTGACTGAGTACCAAACATTATACCAAGCACTTTCTTGTAGTGTCTCATTTAATTCTCATAGCAATTCTCTGAAGTAGACACTATAACCATTTCCTCTTTACAAATGAGAAAATAGGCACAGAGACATTAAGTCACTGGACCAGAGTCACACAGTAACTGGCAGTTCCACTCTTAGATTTGTCTGTATGGTTTGCTTGAAATATTTAAGTGCCTTTTGTTGAAAAAGGCATGTATACAGGTGCTGTATTTTCTGGGTTCTTGCATGTCTAAGGATGTGCTTTTTAAGGACAGTTCAGCTGGACCCAAGATTCCAGAGAGACACTTTTCCACATAATTCTGTAAACATGAAACGAGCTTCTGGTATTGACTGTAGAGAAGTCCGAGGCTGAAGTAATTTTTTCTCCAGTAAATTAAATTTCTTTCTGAACCTAAATGCCTGAAGAATTATTTCTCTATTTCTTAAACTTCCATGGGTTTTCCATCATAAGATTCAGTAATAAATAGGTCTGTGTAACTTTTCACAGTGACACGTGTACCCTCTTCATCTGCATATCTGAGGTTAAACTCCAGTATTATTACTTTTATGTTCCATTTGTTGTATTCTCTTCAAGACATCAATTATGTATTATTGGATATCCTTTCCCTATTTTCTATATTGCTGATGTTCTTTCTAACTATTTTTTATTTTTTAAAAAGATTTATTTATTTGAAAGACAAAATTACAGAGAGAGGTAAAGACAGAGAGAGTGGTCTTCTTTCCACTGGTTCACTCCCCAGATGGCTGCAATGGCCAGAGCTGCACTGAACTGAAGCCAGGAGCCTGGAGTTTCTTCCAGGTCTCCCACGCAGGTGCAGAGGCCCAAGGACTTGGACCATCTTCCACTGCTTTCCAAGGCCATAGCAGAGAGCTGGTCTGGAAGAGGAGCAGCCGGGACTAGAACCGGTGCCCATATGGGATGCTGGGGCTTCAGGTCAGGGCTTTAACCTGCCATGCCACAGCGCTGGCCCCTCTTTCTAACTATCTACATCATTGTTCTTTTCCTTTATGAGGTGTATAATTTATTCGATCTTTTCCCTCCATGTCCACGATTGTCTTAACTTTTGTGTATTCTCTCTGCCTTCTCATTCGCCTTTCATCTCTGTCATGATTTCATTTCCTCTTGCATTTCTTTCTCACACATGGCCAACAATGCAGTCTCACCACCTTCATTTCAAATTTTTGTAAATTTTGGATGACCTCTCTTTACAAAGTGTTCATATTATGTTTAATTGCTTTGAGATTCTGAAAAACAATTTGGGATTGTGTTTGTCCTATTTCCATTACTATAACAACATACCCGAGGCTCCATGCTTTGTAAAGATAAGATAATTAATTCTGGAGGGTCAATGGCACTGCACCAGCACTGGCTTGGTTTTGGTGAGGACCTCATGGTAGATGGTGTCATGATGGTGGGTGCTCATAAGGAAGGGGTCATTTGGTGAGACAGGAAGCCAGAGAGAAGGTAGGGGCATGGCTCACTCTTATAGCAGCTCTCTGGAGAACTAATCAGGGTTGTAGCAGAACTACCTCAACCCCTTCCTAGGGCGATGCCTCCTATACCCTAATCATCTCCCACTGGAGCTCACCTGTAGAAGTTCCCACCACCTGTTAACCTTGTCACACCTAGGATCAAGCTTCCAACACAGGAATCCTTGGAGGAAAAACTCCAGCCGTATCCAAACTGTATTAGGGACATGTTCCCTTATTTTCTTTCTTTCTTTTTTTAAAATTTATTTATTTGAGAGGTAGAGTTACAGACTGTGAGGTCTTCTTTCTGTTGGTTCACTCCCCAAATGGCAGCAACAGCAGGATCTGCGCCAATCTGAAGCCAGGAGCCAGGTGCTTCTTCCTGGTTTCCCACGTGGTTTCATGGGCCCAAGCACTTGGGCCATCCTCTACTGCTTTCCCAGGCAATAGCAGAGAACTGGATTGGAAGAGGAGCGGCCGAGACTAGAACCAGTGCCCATGTTGGATGACGGTTCCACAGGTAGAGGATTAACCTGTGCCATGGCGTCAGCCCAATTTTCCCTTATTTTCTTGGGCTAATTCCTCTTCTTACATATGTTCCTTATCAGTTTTTTTTTTTGGCCTGGATTCCTTTGTTTATGTCTTCTATTTTTCATATATCAACAGATAAATCCTAAACTAAGAGCCTTTATATGTATGACCTATCTTTAGAGGCAGTTTAATGTGAGTTTGCTCTTTGCTAAAGAATGAGATGTGGTGGGGCCGGTGCTATAGTGTAGTGGATGCATGAAGTGCTGGCATCCCACATGGGCACTAGTTCAGTCCCGGCTGCTCCACTTCCAATCCAGCTTTCTGCTACGGCCTGGGAAAGCAGTTGGAAGAAGGCCCAAGTGCTTCAGATTGGTGCTGCTCTGACCCTTGCAGCCAACTGGGGAGTGAACCAGCAGATGGAAGACCTCTTTCTCTCTCTCTTTCTCTGCCTCTCTGTAACTCTGCCTTTCAAATAAATAAATAAATCTTTAAAAAAAAATCATCTGTGGAGTGATGGAGACAGGGGAAGGGTGTGGAAGACTGAACTATGCTTATTGTCACAGTCTGAAATTCATCCTGGCATTCCCCCAAATCCAGGTTTTGTTTAATTTTTATTTTCATTTTTCTTTGAAAGAGAGAGAGAGGGAGGGGAAGAGAGAGGTATCTTCCACACACTGGTTCAGTCCCTAAACACCCACACAGGACTGCATCAGGCTGAAGCCAAGAATCCACAACTCCATGCAGGTCTCTCAGGTGTGTGGCAGAGACTCAGGTACTTGAGCCATCATCTGCTGTCTCCCATGGTGTGTATTAACAGGAAGATGGATCAGAAGTGGAGGAGCCAGGATTGGGAACCAGGCACTGCAATATAGGATGTGGGTGTCCCTAGTGGTAACTTAACTGCTGTACAAAATGCCTGCCCCTAGGTTAGGTTTTTAAAAAATTTGTGTACATTAAACTTTATTCTTTTTGATTGGCAGTTTCATGAGTTTTGCCAATGCAGAGAGTCATGTGTCCATCAGCACCATAGTGTAAAGAATAGTTTCATCACTCAAAGAATGTCTCCATGTGATCTCTTTGTCGCCAACCAGTTCCCTTGTCCTATTTCTTAAAAATTATACCAACTCTCCCACTGCTGTCTTATTTCAATACATTTTAACTTTTTTAGCAGATGTTCTTCATAATTTTTAATTTGAGGAAGAGGCCTTTATTTCATTTTACATGGAATTTCCTCACTCTTTGGTCTTTTTGTTGTTTTGATTGATTTCAGCAAATGCATTAGAGTCCCCATGACTTTCTTCTGTCATCTGTAAACACTTAGAGAAGAATTAGAGTGACAAACACTTATATTTTCATTTTCACATTAGTAGATTCAGATGAGGAATTTATTTAAGAACTAAGGATTCATGATGAAATTGAGTTGATACGATATCATAAGTTTCTGTCATGCCTGTAGTTTAAATTCAACTCAACATTTTTTAAGGATTTATTTATTTATTTGAGAGGTAAAGTTACTGATAGTCAGAGGGAGAGACAGAGAGGTCTTCCATCCTCTGGTTCACTCCCCAGATGGCCACAACAGCCAGAACTGGGCTGATCCGAAGCCAGGAGCCAGGAGCTTCTTCCTGGTCTCTCATGTGGATGCAGAGGCCCAAGTACTTGGGCCATCTTCTTCTTCTTCTTCTTCTTTTTTTTGACAGGCAGAGTGGACAGTGAGAGAGAGAGACAGAGAGAAAGGTCTTCCTTTGCCATTGGTTCACCCTCCAATGGCTGCTGCGGATGGCAGGAGCCAGGTGCTAGGTGCTTTTTCCTGGTCTCCCATGGGGTGCAGGGCCCAAGCACTTGGGCCATCCTCCACTGCACTCCCGGGCCACAGCAGAGGGCTGGCCTGGAAGAGGGGCAACCGGGACAGAATCCAGCGCCCCGACTGGGACTAGAACCCGGTGTGCCGGCGCCGCAAGGCGGAGGATTAGCCTGTTGAGCCACGGTGCCTGGGCCATCATCTTCTGCTTTCCCAGGCCATACCAGAAAGCTGGATTAGAAGAGGGGCAGCCAGGACTTGAACTGGCACCCATATGGACACCAGCACCTCAGGCAGCAGCTTTACCCTCTGTACTACAGTGCTGGCCGCTCAATCAAACATTTATAAAAACATTGTTGTCCGGCTGGTGCTGCGGCTCACTTGGCTAATCCTCCGCCTGCGGTGCTAGCACCTCGGGTTCTAGTCCCGGTTGGGGCACCAGATTCTGTCCTAGTTGCTCATCTTCCAGTCCAGCTCTCTGCTGTGGCCTGGGAGTGCAGTGGAGGATGGCCCGAGTGCTTGGGCCCTGCACCCCATGGGAGACCAGGATGAGCACCTGGCTGCTGGCTTCGGATTGGCGCAGCGTGCTGGCTGTAGCGGCCATTTGGGGGTGGAACCAATGGAAAGGAAGACCTTTCTCTCTGTCTCTCTCTCTCATTGTCTAACTCTGCCTGTCAAAAAAAAAAAAAAAAAAAAAAGACAAACAAAAATGCTGTTGTCCAAGCCACGGGCTAAGTGTGGGACACTGCATTCTCCTCCCTCGAGGAAATCACCATAGCTGCTTTGCGGAACATAGAGGCATAAAAATGTAGTTACAATCCAGCGTGGTACGTTCAACACCAGGAACAGGATTGGATAGAGTCATAGGAGTCTGGCTCCCTATTCTGGAGGAGTCATTCTATATGCTTAGTACCCGCCAAATTAAAGACCAGATTTATCACCACACAAGCTGATTCTGAGGCTATATGGGCCACAGTTGATCTTAGTCACTATTTTTCTTCTATCTCTTTCTAAATAATCCTTAAAAATATAAAAACCATATCTCATGGACCATACAAAAATGGGTTACAAGCTGGAGCTGGCCAATCCTATTTTATCGTGGGGCACATCGTAAATCTTTCTTCTCTGCTCTCTAAATCTTGAGACTACCATTAAAATACCAGAAAAAATATGAAACTGGAATTTGACTCAAAGTTAACCAAAATTGAAAATGTGGTGGATTGTGGTGTTCTCTTTCACCAGACTTCCCCTGGTGCAAGGATTGTATGAACCTGTTCCTCCCATGTGGCTTGCCCTGTCCTCTCTCTCCGACTCTCTCTGATGGGTAAATTTACTTCCTCATACTCTGATGTCAGGCTTGAACACATGCCTTGTTTTTGTTTGTTTGTTTGTTTGTTTGCTTTTTAAGATTTATTTATTTGAAGGAGAGAGTTAGAGAGATCTTCCATCTTCTGGTTCACTCTCCAAATGACTAAAACAGTCAGGGCTGGGCTAGGCCAAAGCAGGAGCCAGGAGCCAGGAGCTCCATCCAGGTCTCCCAAGTGGGTAGCAGGGACTCAAGAGAGCTGAGTTGGAAGTAGAGCAGCCAGGATATGAACTAGCACCCAGTGGAATGCCAGCATTGAAGGTGACAGATTGATTTGCTACTTTTAAAAAATTAGAGTTATCTATCTGAAAGGCAGAGTTAGAGAAGGGGAGTCACACATGTGCACATGTGCATGGGTGCACACAGAAAACATGGCTTGCTTTTATGAAACAGTAGGACTATGATGTGTCCCTTCCTGGTAGAAACTGAAGAACCATTGTATGGTTGCATTGTTCCATTGTTCTGTCATTGCATGGATCTGCCATGGCAGGAATCATTGTGTGGATCAACCATTGTATAGATCCACCATTGGAGGGATCTGGCATTGTTTTCTCCTTCCTCAAGATAAACACGATCCAGACAGATTTGATCCTAGAATAAAGACACTCAGAGCAGAGTCACAGCCAACTCTCTTTATAGCTGACCTATAAAGGAAGCAAGAACTAAACTTTTTGTTCCTGGAGACTCATGAGATTTGTTTGTTTGCTTGTTTCTACTGCATAATAAGAGAGTTAATGAGCACATAAAGTTAGCTGTGTACCTACAGATGCTATTTCAGGCTGGTCCCATACTTCTGAACCAAACAGGCATGGATTAAAATCACGACTATGTTTTAACTTGTGGATAAACCTAAAAGTTTAATTCTAAATTTTTAATTTTATCTATAAAGTTCATTTTCATGAGGAGAGAAAGCTTATTTCATACTTCTAAGCCAGGCAAGTTAGTAAAGCAGAATAAAGAGGCATGTATAGCAAGATAATGTGGTCACAATAGCTGATTCTCTAGGAAATGCAGGAAATGATGAACTCCACAAAACAAACACAATAAAAATAATTTGTATTTTTGAATAATGTATATCCAAAACTGAAATAGCAACACTGCAACTATTTTTTTTTAAATGCTGTATAAATGTCATGCATAGTTTTAAACTGTTTAAAATCCATCCACAAGTGCTGAGCCCAGCTGGGGACCATTTCAGAGCATCCTTGGCTCATAAATTACTGCCTTCAAGTACTAAGTTCTGCATCTTCAGATTCCAGTGTCAACTCACATGTTTGTCCTTGTCAGTCAACCAACATAGAAGAGAAACTTTCTAACAGTTAAGCAAGGCTGGTGCCGTGGCTCACTAGGCTAATCCTCCACCTGTGGCACCAGCACCCCGGGGTTCTAGTCCTGGTTGGGGCTCTGGATTCTGTCCCAGTTGTTCCTCTTCCAGTCCAGCTCTCTGCTGTGGCCCGGGAAGGCAGTGGAGGATGGCCCAAGTGCTTGGGCCCTGTACCCGCATGGGAGACCAGGAGGAAGCATCTGGCTCCTGGCTTCGGACTGACACAACGCCAGCCGTAGCAGCCATTTGGGGAGGGAACCAACGGAAAATAGGAAGATCTTTCTCTCTCACTAACTCTGCCTGTCAAAAAACAGTCAAGCAAGCATTTTTTGTAAGAGCATGTAATAAAATGTATACATATCCTGAATACTTATTTTTATATTTTCTTATCCAAGTTATCTCCCTCTGTCCCCCTCACGTGCATGCTGGCAAGATTAACTTTTAATATTAGGTATTCTTTTGCAATAGCTCCCTTTGTGAGCCAAACACATTTACTACTAATAATAATATCTGACACCTACCAAATACTCTACAAGTATTGTCAGGTGTCGTGTTAAATGCTGCATGTGGCTTCTTAAAATCAAGGGCTCCCTGAACTCCAGAACACCTCTGTGAAGTAGCTAACATCATTTTCTCCAGCTTAACGTGAAGAAGCTGAGGCTAACAGATGTGAAATGATAAACTCAATGCCACACAGCTAATAAATGTGGAGCCAGGATTTGAATTCAGTTCAGTGTGATCCCAGAGATGCCCCTATGACCTGGAGGATATCGCTGCCTGTGTCTAGTTCTCTGTGCTGCAAGGAGGCCACAGGATCTTGTAAATGCCCAAGGAGATCTCATCTGGGAGTCCTTTGAAGTTGTGCACTGTGCAGACGCAAGCTCTCCTGGTGAACACTTCTACCACCCGAGTTTGTCCACCCACCACAGTAGGGGGTTCAGGTGACGGAACTATCTTTAATGCACTGTGGGGTCTGTTCTTGGTGTGAGTAGGTGATGGGAAGGCCGGCTCATCCAAAAAGCAGGGGCTGGGACCAAATCCCAACTGAATTACAATGGAGACCTTGTCCTCTACCCTCATGTCTACTCCCAGGGTGCATCTGTTAGCATAGGAGCTCACATTTTCTGGGGTAGGCATAATATTTGACCTGAAAACCATCCCCTGGAGACCAGTTCCTTTGGCTCTCTACACCTGATTTTTTGGATCCAATGTCTAGCATTTCAGGCTGATCTTAAAAATGGAAACAAGTCAGGTGGTGGTAGGTACCTTTGGGATCTGAAACTGGTTTTTGTCCTCTTTTCACACAGGAACAAAGTCAGGAGGCTTGTATTTAAATCACTCCAGTGAAAACACTGTAAGGGATGGCGCTAAGGTTTGAGGTCAAAGGTGAGAAGCAAGTGCATGGGGTATGTTCTGACGTCTCACACTGACAGTCTGTGTTCAGAAGAGCTTGCTGCATGTTTCATGCACTAGTGGGGCCCCCCAAACCTTGACTTGGCCCAGACAGGGCTCTGATTTTTTTGTATGGTTAGATAATATGTGACCTTCTCAGGCCCTGGCCTTTAACTGGGTTGTTTAATAATGACAGGAGGTTTAAGGTGAGACGTGGGAGAGGTGGGTTAGGAAAAGAGGGAGGGAAAAATGAATGAGAAGGGGCCAGCATTGTGGTCCTGTGGGTTGAACTGGCATCTCACATTGGGGCACTGATTCCATTCTGGGCTACTCAGCTTCCAATCCAATTCTCTGCTAATGTGTCTGGGAAAGCAGTGGAAAATAGCCCAAGTTCTTGGGTCCCTGCTACTTATATGGGAGATTCAGAAGGAGTTCCTGGCTTCTGGCTTCAGTCTGGCTCAGATCTAGCTGTTGTGGCCATCTAGGGAGGGAATCAGCAGATGGAAGATATCTCTGTGTCTCTTCCTCTCTTGTAACCCTGTCTTTCAAACAAATAGATAAATCTTAAATAAAAAAGAATGAAGGAGAGAAGGTAGGGTGAAGTTTAGGATTTAGATGGATGAAGAATGTGTGGCTCCAATCACCAGGAAGGCAAAAACTAAATACAAAAACCAGGGTCTCTAGGTTGGATTGTGAACAGTATTTGTTCTTTCACATAGGATCCCTGATCTTTGAATTTTCCACTTCAAGTTGTGGATACAGGTTTACCATGAGTCATATCACTGCAAGGCTGACGGCACCCGTTAGCAAAAGTAACGGTGGCTGGTGCTCTGGTGCAGCAGGTTAAGCTGCTGCCTGCAGTGCTGGCGTCCCATATGGGCACCGGTTCAGGTCCTGGCAACTCCACTTCTCATCCCCCTCCCTATTATTGTGCCTACGAAAGCAGTGAAGATGGCCAAAGTGCTTGGGTACCTGTGACCCATGTGGGAGACCAGGATGAAGCTCCTGGCTCCTTCCTTCTGCCTGATCCAGCCCTGACCACTGGGGCCATTTGGGGAGTGTAGCAGCAGATGAAAGATCTCTCTTTCTCTCTCTCTTTCTCTGCCTCTCTCTCTCTCCCTCTCTCTGTCTCTTCCTTGCTCTCTCTGTAACTCTTCCTTTCAAATAAAAAACAAAGCTTAAAGTTACTGGACCTCATTCAGAAGAGGATCCGTGATTTCTCCTTAGCCATTGATCAATGGGGACATAGAGCAACTCACAGGCAATAGCTTATTTCTCTTAGGAGTGACTATCACTGCATATATAATACTCACAAGGTCCTCATCTTTCTTTTGAGTTTCAGCGAGGCCATACTGTTACTCAATTTAGACGTATACTAAATTCTAAAATTCCAGAGTCTTAAAGTGAACCCTACTTCTGACTTAACACCAACTCTCCTAATCCTGGATTCTTTCATTGTCTTCATTAAAAACATTCATGGGCCGGCACTGTGGCTCACTTGGCTAATCCTCCACCTGTGGTGCTGGTACCCTGTGTTTTAGTCCCGACTGGGGCACTGGGTACTAGCCCCAGTTGCTCCTCTTCCAGTCCAGATCTCTGCTGTAGCCTGGGAGAGCAGTGGAGGATGGCCCAAGTGCTTGGGCCCTGCACCTGCATGAGAGACCAGGAGGAAGCACTGGCTCCTGGCTTCGGATTGGCATGACACTGGCCGTAGTGGCCATTAGGGGGGTGAACCAACGAAGGAGGACCTTTCTCTGTCTCTCTCTCACTGTCGATAACTCTCTCTCTCTGTCTCTCTCTCTCACTGTCTAACTCTGCCTGGCAAAAAACAGAACAAAAGCACGCACATTCGTGATTGAGTTGCTGCACATAACGTGCCTCCCCTTAAGTTAGAGGTGTATTTTTTTCATGCTGTCTTCTGGTCGCTGTTCTTCTCAAGAAAACAGGATCGTTCCTGTTCTCTGATGACTGTAACAGGGTATTCTGACCCTGCTGCTCAAGTTCACCAAACTTGGGAGGGGACACAGACACCCTATTCCAGGGAAAAGGCAGAACTGGAGGCTGTGACTGCTTTCAGAGTTTGGGCTCTTGAGGCTGCATCAAAAGACAAGAGTTGGCTTTAAATAGAAAAATTACACTCACTGCCGCGACAGAAATGCTGCATACATTACTTCTACCACCCACGCTTTGAAACTTGGCAACAGAGAGAAACTTGACCCATTCTCTAGAACCATGCAATAGACGGAGAGGAAGTTGATCCTCTAATTGTGGGAGGAAAAGGCTGAGTAAGTGACAAACTGCATAAATCCAACACAGAGTGAGTCTGTACCCTGGGTGGCTGTGAGACAGGGAGGAAGACAAATGGAACATAGCACGTGTGTTCTCATTCACCTGTACTCTGTACCTGAACATGGGCTGGGTGAGAGTGACATGGCAGATCTGTGTTGATCCCTGGTGCTTTGAATGAACAAAAATGAAACTCACCTCTGCTGTGTCAGGCCGAGCCTTGAGAACTTAGTTGGGGGAATGACATGGGGATTCCCATATCCCATTTTTGATGGCGATTTGGACAATAATGGAATCCGGCCAAGGGTCCTCCTACCCAGGCCTCACAGACCTGTGGTCTACGTGTAAATGCGTTGCTGACATTCCCTGGCCGCTCATGTACTTCCTCGAATCCCACTAAGACTTTCAACAAATGTGATAAATACAGCCGAGCTAAATGTGAAAACCTGTGAAGTGAAATTCGAGCTTTTTCTAGGACAGGATTCTTCACTGCCTCAAGATTTAATCCAAACAACTGACTGGAAGGCAGCGTTTCTCAAACAGCAGAGGAGGGCAATCCCACTTTTCTGTAATCCAACTCCCAGAGTCATCACACAGTGAGTGACAGGCTGAGTACAACCTTGGTGGCTACAGAGGACGGCGTTTGTGGAGAATCAGGCCATCTGTCCTAGGACTGCACTGCATTTTGGATGTCAGTGTGCGTGGAGGACAGGCCATGTGGGCTCAGGTGATACCTGAGCATCTCTCCCTCCCCCATCGGCCCTGAAGGCCACCCTTCATCATGAAAGAGGGCACTGGCGTGTGACTGGTGGTTCATCTGAGGCGTGGTACATCTCTTTTACTCCATTTCCTCCCCCAGTGCTCATGCTGGGGAAATTCCTCTGGTGCAGAGGTGGGTAAGCCAGCTGCAGCAGTGAGAAGGGAGTCAGGGACGGGCCTCTGCTCCTTTTTCAGGAGGAAACCGGGTCTGAAACCTGAGTCAGGAAGTGCCTGTCATGCACTGCTGCAGCTGGGAGAGTGACTGCTAGAACTGGAGTGACCAGGAGAGCAGCAGAGAGGGCGTGTGTGTGTGTGTGTGTGCATGGGGGACCCTTGATGTCAGTGTCGGGTGAATCGCAGTGTATCTGGCCACATCCAGCCATGTCCCCTTTCTGAGAGGGTCACAGTGCTGGACTCTGAAAACCATTCAAATGATCCAGGAGCAAATCTGGGAAAATATATAAAAGGCAGTGCTGCTCGGTGGAAATTTCTGGAATGAAGGAAATGTTCTCTGCCCATGCTGTTCCAATGGTAGTTACTAGTCACATGGAACTTAGTGAAAGGTGGCTGGTGTGTTTGGGGAGCAGAATTCTTGGTTTCAGTTATTTAATTTAAAGGGCACACTGTGGGTAGTGGCTGCCCTGTTGGGCCCGCACAGGATGATGGGACTTTCTGCAATGCTGGTTTCTCTATCTGCACTGACCCAGATGGCAGCTGCTTGTCACACGTGACCATGCAGCCCTTGCTGCACAGCTAGTGAGCCTGAGGAACATTCGTTTTAGTTCTGTTTGCTGTGAATGACTGTAAATTTAATTTTGCAAAGCCACACAGCATTGGGCAGCAGAGTTTAAAGGCTTTGCAGCTCTGGGAAGATTTGTTCTGCTCTCCTGGGGATGGTGGCCCCCCACTCTCTTGGTTGAACAAGAACTATGCTGGAAGCATTTGTATTCCCCATCACCTTCCCCCTCCTCCAGCCCCAGACGGCTTGGTGCAAAGTGATTCAGGCTGTGCCCTTTCCCCAGGAATGCTCTCTCTCTGGCCCCACATGCTTGAGACCCAGCTTCCTAAACAGCTGCACACGGGGGCTGCTCCATTGTCTGTCCATGTGATTTATTTCAATGAATGCACTGAAGTTTATTTTCTGAATTCCAGCATCTCCAGGCTCCTGCTTCCTTTCTGTGTCTACTTCAGGCACCATTTTCAATTGGCAGATAGTAATTTACGTATTTATGGGTTCGTGTGACATTGCAAGACAAGCATACAACATGTAATGATCCCATCAAGATAACTGGCACATCTGTCCCTTCAGATGTCTGTCATTTCTTTGTGGTGGGAACGTGCACAATCCTTTCTACCAGCTGCTTTGAAATACACAGTTGAGTGTTGTCAGCCCTGGTGATCCTGCTGTGCCTGGAACAGAAGTGATTCCTCCCATCCAGCTGCACCCCTGCACCTGTGAACCATCCTCTCTCCTTGCCCCCCATACCCTTCCCTGGGCTCTTGGTAACCACTGCCCCCTCTCTACTTCCACAAGATCAGCTTTTAAACTTCAGCCCATGAATGGGAACATGTGGCATTTCTCTTTCTGTGCCTTCAGGCATTCTTTCACCTTAAGCGCTGTAAATTTAATTGTGGTCAGACAGCTTGAAGGAGCTGCGTGCTTCAGGAAGATCTGTGCTGTTTCTGTGACAGTGATGAAAAGCCTTGGAAATTTCACATGGAAGAATACCGCAACTATCCTGAAGTTGCGCATCATTCCTGGGTTTTACCTGTCTCAATCAGTGATGGTTAGAAATCATGAGAAACCAGCTCTCTGCTGTGGCCTGGGAAAGCAGTAGAAGATGGCCCAAGTCCTTGGGCCCCTGCATCTGCATAGGAGACCCGGAAGAAGCTCCTGGCTCCTGGCTTCAGATTATCACAGCTCTGGCTGTTGTGGTCATTTGGGGAGTGAACCAGCAGATGGGAGCTCACTTGCTCTCTTCTCTCTCTCTGCCTCTCCTTCTCTCTTTGTAACTCTGACTTTCAGATAAATAAATAAATCTTGAAAAAAAGAAATCATGAGAAAAAGAAAGCAGAAAGACACCTTACAGAGCACTTCAGAGCTTTGTAGCTGTGTTTTCTGGATGAGAAAGCTGAGGCCTACGGGATGAAATGTTCTTCCCAAGGTCATACAGGACACAACAGAACCAGGACTGGAACCAGATTCTTCTGACTCTTAAATTAATGTTTTTGTTGTTGTTGTTGTTAAAAAATCCTATCACACTGTGATCCCAGAGATGCCAGATTCCGGAAGGATGAAGCTTACCCTCCGTTTTATACAACTGCAGGACAGTGTAATAATGCCCTTCCGAGTGCTGCAGGATTTCAGGAGGTCAAATTCTTACAGTTTCCTCCTGTGTGTGTCACTCCTTCTGCCCCTGCTCAACCTATTTTGTTCTCCTACAAACCCAGCCACATCATCTGTGGCTGCTTTTGTGTTATAGTAGCAGGTTGTATGGCTTCTTGGCCCACAAAACCTAAAATATATACTGTCCAGCCCTTTAGAGAACATGTTTGCCCACTCTTGATGTAAATCAAAATGTATCAATGAGTACTGTTCATTTCTCATTGCTGTTGTAACACACTTAGTGGCTTAAAGCAAGCGAATGTATTAGCTTCTGGTTCTAGGGACAAGGAGTTGGAAGATGCTTCTTCCTGCCCAGTTCCCATTGGCAGCGTTGCTTCTGGCTCTTGTAGGGGGCATCTATTCCCTTGGATTTGCCCCCTTCTAGGGTCTCTGAATTCTGTGATCTCTGCTTCCATCACCACATCTCCTTCTGCAATTCTGGCCCCCCTGCTGCCTCTTTCCCTTGTAGAGACCTTGGGGGTGCATGGGCCAACACACATAGTCACATTTATTTTTATATTTTTAAAGATTTATTTATTTGAAAGTCAGAGTTACACAGAGAGAGAAGTAAAGGCAGAGAGAGAGAGGTCTTCCATGCACTGGTTCACTCCTCAGTTGGCCTCAACGGCCAGAACTGCACTGATCCGAAGCCAGGAGCCAGGAGTTTCCTCTGGGTCTTTCCATGTGAGTGCAGGGGCCCAAGGACTTGGGTCGTCTTCTACTGTTTTCCCAGGCCACAGCAGAGAGCGGAATCAGAAGTGGAATAGCCAGGACTCAAACTGGCACCCATATGGGATGCTGGCACTGTAGGCGGTGGCTTTACCCGCTATACCACAGCACCGGCCCCACATAACCACATTTAATTTCCTCTTCCATCATTTGGTCTCCCTTTGCCATGTAGTATCATATATTCACAGATTTTGCAGATTAGGCCAATGAAGATCCTCAATGGGGCCAAAATTCTACCTAGCACATGAAAACTGATGTGGCACTGAGCCTTCCAGAGGGGCTTCGTGTCCCCAGTGAGTGCTGTGGTCACTCCCTGGATGGATGTCTATGCCCATTTTGTCAAATATCCTTGCAATATCCTTGAACAGGTCAGGTAAGTACCAGTTTAGAGTCCTCATCTCTACAGTGGAAATAGTGATAGCTAATCATATGACTGATGACTGAATAATTTATGCGTATCCTGGCATCTAACTTTACTTAATAAATTTCCCTTCCCGTTCCCACAAAAGCTAGGTGGTAGCTTGCGAGTGACAGATCCTTGCGTAAAGAAGTTGACGGGGGGTTGACAGCTTTCTTTCCTCTCCTCTCCTGTTGAGCAGACATTGCCTGGATTTGCTTGCATCTTCATCCCCAGTGGTAGTGTGAACCTAGTTGTACGGTCCTGCATTATTCTTGTGATATAACCCTTCACGCAGACTCTGCATTTTGCAGTAATCTCTGCAGTCTTGTTTAGGATTTGTGCAAGCACATCATCTTGTTCTGTGACAGAGCCAGAGTGACACTGGCTGTGCAGGTGTTTGCCATGGCTGTCCCTTCTGTGGCCACCTGGACTGGAGTCCAGAAGAAGGCCCTGACCACCTTCTCTTTCAGGAACAAAAGCTGCATCCCCTCCCCACCCCTGACCCGCAGTGTTCCCTTGTCTTGTTCATTCTACTCAGGGCCAACTGGCTCAGGGGAAAAACATTATGGAGGAACTGAGCCCGGATTCCCTCTGCTGCACAGTTTCTTTCCAGAAGTTTGTGTCTTGTCTTTATGTATAAGGTCCTTGGTACTGCAACTATATTAGGGTGTTACAACTGAATCTTAGCTGCGCATACTATGTGGGGAGAAAAAAAAATTCAACCAGGAAGTCAACTTGAGAAACATCCTCAGGTTTCGCCACTGTCAACACTGACTCTTTGTCAGAATTCTAAGTAGTGTGCCACCCTGCACAGAGACCTGACCTGGAGGAGGCCAGGTTGGCCCTGGTAAGTTGATTGTGATGGGCAGAGGACTTCCGAATCTGCAGAGAAGCCGGTGGCTCTCCCTCTGGGTCAGGGCTGCAGAACTGGAGTTGGAGGAGAGAATTCTTTAGTTCCTTTAAAGCTGATACTGATACCAAGTTATTGACTTTGAGTTTATGAGAAAAAAGTGGAGAAATTCCTAAGTGGCTGGGAATGCCAGCTGCCATTTATGGACTACTTTTGGCATGTGGAGTGTTGCTCTAAGTGCTTTGTGTTTGCTCACTCACATCATCCTTCTGAGAAGTGGATGATGCTGCTGGTAGGAGGCCTGTCTGACAGATCAGCAGCTTTCCCGGGAGGCACGGCTGCTGGGTGGCGGAGTCAGGTATTGAAGCCAGGCAGGGAGCCCCATCACCAAAGGCAGGGAGCCCCTGGACTGGAGAATTAACATCTTTCTCTTTTTTAACCTGTTCCTCAAGGCATAGGTAGTTCTAGAAAGGCAACGCAATCTTGGCAAAAGAAAGAGTAGAAGACACAGGGACATGAGGAGCTGACAGGGAATTCTCCAGCATGTTCATGAAGTAAGATCTTAAAATCAAAGTTAATTCTCTGTTGTTTCCTTTCTTCCAGATTTCCCTGTTCTCTTTGGCATTCTTACTGATAAATGTTATTATTGTTTGAAAGTATGCTAAGGCCCACTTTCTCTTGCTCAGTATTCTTCTCCTTAGCACAGGAACTTTGATGATGGTTCCATCCTGTTCCCTCCATATCTCTGTCCTAGAAATTTATTTATTTATTTATTTATTTATTTATTTTTGACAGGCAGAGTGGACAGTGAGAGAGAGAGAGACAGAGAGAAAGGTCTTCCTTTGCTGTTGGTTCACCATCCAATGGCCAGTGCGGCCAGCGCACTGCGCTGATCCGAAGCCAGGAGCCAGGTGCTTCTCCTGGTCTCCCATGGGGTGCAGGGCCCAAGCACTTGGGCCATCCTCCACTGCACTCCCTGGCCACAGCAGAGAGCTGGCCTGGAAGGGGGGCAACCGGGACAGAATCTGGTACCCCGACCGGGCGGGACTAGAACCCGGTGTGCCGGCGCCGCAAGGCAGAGGATTAGTCTATTGAGCCGCGGCACTGGCCTGTCATAGAAATTTAAATTCTGGAAGAGCCCCTGCTTTCTGCTTTGTCAGTGCTTTTCAGTAGGAACAGGAAAGCAAGATAGAACTCAAACATCCAGCCTCCTGGCTTTACACCAGCATGTTCATCATATTTGCACAGATATTGCATCTTGCTACAAGCACATCTTACCCCTAGTGCCAGAGCATCATCAAAACACAGGGGCCAAATCCAAAGACAGACTGGGTTACCACTTACGGGGGCCCAGATTTTTCCAGAGGATTTACACCTATGGCTACCAAGAGGGGTGGTTGTGAAACTCCATGAGGAAGGGGCCCTGTGCTAAGTTTAATGGAGAAGCATTTTTTTCCCTTAAGCTCAACTTTGTACATTTTGATATACGGTAGCATTTCTGAAGCGTGATGCTGTGTTGTGTTCTTTGCTAAGCAATGTTCTATAGATTTTTGTGAAAAACAGCATGAGTAGATAGTGACATAAAGAATCACAGAATATTGGTGAGAAGGGGAAGCTGGAGTCATGGATGAGAAGCACAGAAGAAAATCTTAGGAAATCTTAGGAAGTTAAGAATGATAATCAAATAATGAAAAGGATATTAGCAATGTGCCAATTTGATAGGTAAATCTGCAGACACAACAAGAGGCCTAACTGGTGCCAAATCCCGTAGAGGTCTGTTCCTTCAACATTCAATAAATACTTATTGAACCCCTGTTAAGTACCTTCAGGGGGGTAGATGCTGGTGTTACAATGGACTACAAAGCAAAGGCCAATAAATCTATAAACAAATACAATATGTACGACACGGATGCTTGTAGAGTAGGGAGATAAAGAGCATGAGAAGGAGAGTCCTATTTTTGTGGAGGAGGATGAGTGACATTTGAATTGGGGCTAGAAGTCACCTGTGTAGTTTCTGGGACAAAGAGCTTTCATGAAGAGGGAATACCAGTGCAAAAACCCTGAGGCAGGAGCATGATTGGAGTTTCAAAGGTTAGTAAGGAAGCAAGGGGTGGGGGAATGGAAGAAGAGGTTGTGGAAGTAAGTGGAGACTGTGCAGTACCTTGTAAGCCCTCTGAGGACATTGGCTTCCACTCTGAGATGAAAGCAGTGTGTGGTTGGAAGCAGTGCAGTGACTTGAGCTGGCTTAGATGTTGGAAGGATCACTGTGCTCTATGTAGACTCCGGCTGTGAGGCTATAAAACTCCCTTCCAGATCTACAAAATGAAGGCGAGAATAACTGCCCTCAGATATTCATAAGAAAGACTTTTTCCAGATAAAAGAAACAGGGATTTTGGCATGATCTTTAAATGACCCAAGGGGAAGAAAGTTTTGGGCAAATACAAACAACACTGCATCCAAGAGGTGAGGTTGAGATACGCTTTCAGTCTAGCCCCTGTAACAGCCAAGTCATCACAGCACAATCAAAGCCAGCTGGGACCACGGAAGATGACTCCATATCCTGTTGCTGATCTGCTTGGCACAGCGTGGGCAGGAGCCAGTGAGGAGGGAGGATGGAGGAGGTGAGAGAGCTGCCAACATTGGTTCTGAGCGGCGGAAACTTGTGATTCCAACGTTTTCTCTGCAGCTAGGAAGGAAAAGGGGCCTCTTACGTCCCACTGGAGTGATTTCTGAGCATTTCTATCTTTTTAAAAATTGGAAAGTTTTTATGCTTGTAATGGTAGTTAACACTTATTCAACGTTTGTCTTTATTTTTTAAAGATTTATTTATTTTTAAAGTCAGAGTTATAGAGAGAGAAAGAGAGAGAGAGAGAGAGAGAGAGTCTTCCATTTACTAGTTCACTCCCCAGAAAGCTACCAGCGCCAGCTCTGTGCCAGGCCACAGCCAGAAGCTGGGTCTTCCACATGGGTAGTAGGGCTCAAGTACTTGAGCCATCTTCTGCTGCTTTTCTCAGGCAATTTGCAGGGAACTGAATCAGAAAAGGAGCACACAGGACTCCAGCCGGTATGGGATGCTGGTGTCATAGGCTGTGTCTTAACCCACTAGGCTGTAATGCTGGCCACAGCATTCATTATCTTACTATCTTAAGTCTTCCCCCAGACTGGGTAGAAGGAGTTATATTATTGTCCCTATTTAAATGAGTAGGATCTGAAGTTTAGAGACTTCATCCCAGTTAGTAGTAGAACTGGGGTTCAAAGCCAGACCCTCCAAATCCAGTGTGCATTCAACAACACACTTGTCTCTGTATTTGCCAGTGTCTACCCGGGGAGCTACCTGGAGTGGGCAGAGCTTATTCTTACTTGCTTTCCCTTTAATAGGTGTTGGTAGACGTTTTGCCTTCCCATGTCTGCTCAGTCCCAGTACAGGAAATAAACGGTAATGGGTGTTATACTGATGTGAGAAAATGCTCACCCACATGCAAACCCCACTTTAAGCAAACCTAGTAACATGAAACAGTAGACTCATAAAACAGGCATTTAAAGGACGTGAGTTCACTTCATTTTTATTGCTTTTCCAAAGGGTTTGTCAGAGAATTCTTTGAAACATTGGGTTCAAAAATGCACTGGTGTATGAAGTACCTTTATCCAAGGATATAGTGGTGGGGCTGGCACTGTGGTGCAGCAGGTTAAGCTGCCACTTACGATGTTAGCATCCCATATCAGAGTGCTGGTTTGAGTCCCAGCTGCTCCCCTTCTGATCAAGCTTGTTGCTAAGTTTCCTGGGAAGTACTTGGGCCCCTGCCACCCATGTGGGAGACTTGGATATGGAGTTCCTGGCTCCAGGCTTTGGCCTGGCCCAGACCTGGCTTTTGTGGCCATTTAGGAAGTTAACCAGCAGATGGAAGATTCTCTCTCTCTCTCTCTCTCTCTCTTTCCTTTTCTTTTCTTTCTATTGTTCTGCCTTTAAAATAAATACATAAATAAATCTTTAAAAAAAACAAAGACACAATGATTATGACAAAGGTAGCTGTCTGACTATAAGCATGGGCCCTGATGAAAAGTTCATCTGTGATAAAGAACTAATGAGTCTATTGTTTACAATCAAGCTTTGCAATGTCAACATAGAAGTTTCCTGTGGGGACACTTGTAGAAGTTGGTAACTTTTTACCATAGCTCTGTGCCTGCTGTGGTCTAGCAAAGATGTCATTAGTGATCACATGTGTTTTTTATTTTTTGTAAAGATTTATTTATTTGTTTGAAAGGCAGAGTTACAGAGAGAGAGAGAGAGAGAGAGAGAGAGGGAATCTTCCATCTACTGACTCACTCACCAAATGGTTGCAAGCCAGCTGAAGCCAGGAGTCAGAAGCAGGATCCCAAGCACCTGGGCCATCTTCCACTGCTTTCCCAGGCCATTAGCAGTTAGCTGGATTGGAAGTGGAGTAGCTGGGAATCTAACTGGCACCCATATGAGATGCTGGCATCACAGGTTTGGCCTTATCCACTACACCACCACACCAGCCCCATGATCACATTTATAATGTTACTTTTACAATCTGGAGACTGTTTTCCTAGTGTTTCAGTTCATAAAAATGGTTAGCTATTCTAGTGGTCAATTTTCTGTAGCTTATAATTGATATAAAATGGTAGGAGAAAATAAGAGATGGAAACAGAAGGATGGAACTTTGTTCTTTAATCCTAATCACACAGTTCAACCCATCCATAATCTGGGGCGAAGGTGTAGACTGATGATGAAAAGGAGGGAGACCGTGAGGTAGGTGGTTACTTCCTGCTCCAAAGTGGGAGAGTGGAAGATATCCCACCCAAGGAACCAAGTTCTGTGTCAACCTATGTGGGCTAACCAAGGGAAACCACCTAAGGGGATGTCAATCAGAAGGAGGCAAGTGCATCCGGAATTCATAGCAAGGGACCAGCATAGGGAGCTGTGGAATTGGCAAAATGTCCTGTGCCATAAGGCACAGGAGAGAGCTCAGTGGACATCTTAGAACCTATTTCTAGAAGACGATCACATATCCACTGAATTCTGAGTGTAGTCTATAATCCATGTTTGGACAGATTCCATTGTTTGCAATGTGCTTTGGTATTCATTCTAGCACCAAACTTGACTCCCTGGCCCTGGGTCTGATATTGGCTCCTTGGTATTTATGGTGAACTCTGTTTTCACATTTTTCTCTTCTGGAACTCTCTAATCACTTCCTCAATATTTTCTCCTTAATGGGAGTAGAAGTGTTGAGATCCTTTCCAGAGGGGCTTCCCCTTAGATAACTGAATTCTTTCTGTTCCCTTTTCTGTAATTACTCCCCTCCCCATAATTGTAGATTTTTACTATTCATAACCATTTCCTCAAATATTTCAAAGGATTTTTAAAAATAAAACTAGTACTCCCCTCCCACCATGCCTTTAAGTGTTTTTGACTTAAAAGCCTCTATAACTTAAAAAGAACCTTTTATTTATATTTTAATGATGTAAGTCAGTAATGTTTAATTCTAATTTAAAAAATTCATTCTAATTATCTCTTTATGGAAAAACAGTTATATTCTGTGCTAAATAACTATCCAAGTTATTACAAAGACACACAATTCCTTCAGGTTCTTTTGTAAGTTTATACTTTGGCCAAAAGGAAAAAAATCTTTGGTCTATAAACTGGAAGAGTGGATTTTTAAAAATTAAAGCAATAGAAAAAAGAAAAAAATGGGAGCATTTCCCTAGAAATCAGATCTGCTGGTGGAGGTGGTTTGGGCCCTGCTGTTCCTTGTCCTCACTTTCCCTTTTCCCCACCATCTGATCAGGCTTTCTTGTTAATTCTGAGGGATGTGGTTTTGTTTTAGTGCGTGCTGTAGTGCAGGTCTTGGTGCCCGAGCCTATTAATTAAATTCATGAGTCTGTACAAACTCTGCAGCCTGAAGCAGAAATATGCACGTGATTTTGTAGCCACCAAGAATATATCACACAGATGTAATATGCCATGAAGATACTCTGTAGTTTCTAATCATTTGCACGTGTCCTTTCCTGGACAGAGGTCTGTATTATGATCACTCCATTCATAAATCAAACTGTCCATTTAAAAGAGAGTATATGGAAGAAAAATTATTTCAAGCTTCGTTTACCAATGGTTTTACATATGCTAGTTCCCAAACTTCATGGATAAATAGGGTTATTTGCAAGTAAACTGTTTGACTCATCAGTACATGCAATGTGTCTTCTGTGGAAGTTAGATCCTGCCTGTAGTAAGTTTTCAGAAATTTATTTCTACTTGGGAACACAAGGCTAAGTTATAAGACATTCTAACAGCATGATTTTCCTTTCTATAGCAAACATTACTGTAGTGAATGCTCAAATACATAATGGCACTGTGTGCAGATGTGCAGGACTCTCTCCAGAAGTTTCTGTGACAACAAGAGTGGAGACTGAATGAAGCATGTGTGACACTAAATCAGCTTCCTGGGAGACTGTGTTAACAAACAGCAATGGGAACAGTTTGAACTGAACTGAGTGTGCAAATAAAAAAAAATAATTATTTTCAGTCTGTGTTTGTTTGTGTGCATTTGCCTATTGGCAGCACAGTATGTAGGGAAAAACAAGCCATTGCTCTCAGCACGTTAATCGAGTCTGTAAATCTAAACTACTGTGGCCCCATCACATGTTGATAGTGATGAATTACTAACACATTATTTTGATTTTACCCCAAAACTCAGTCTCCAGAGTCTTAAAGGAGCTGCTGTAATCTCTATTTTTTTTTTATAGCAAATCCATTGAAATCAATGTGTTGAGGGAGGCAGGATAAGTCAGTCACGATTCTTGCCCAGAAATGTAACAGATGTCATGTGTATATGTTATGGTAATATGAAGGTACTGAAAAAGTTCATGGAATTAAAATATAGTTTGAGATGGACATGGGATACAATATTTAAGTCACTGCTGGGCACACCTGCATCCCACGTTGGAGTGCCTGTCTTAAGTCCTGGCTACTCTGCTTTCAATCCCAATTCATGCTAATGCACAACCCGGGAGGTGGCAGTGATGACACAAGTACTGGGTCCCTGCCACCCATGTGGGAGATCCAGATTGAGTTTCAGGCTCCTGGCTTTGGTCTGGGCCAACCCCAACTGTTGCAGGCATTTGGGACGTGAAACAGGAGACAGAAGGTCTCTCTCCATGTGTGTCTCTGTTTCTCTGCCTTTCAAACAGAATGAAAATGATTTTTTTAAATAAAAAATGAAATTTAAGTTTATTTTGAAAACATTTGGAAATCCTTGCATAGATTTTTCAAAAGATTTATTTGAGAAGTAGAATGAAGGTGGGGGAGAGAGAGCACATGAATGAGCATGAGTGAGTTGCAACAGCCAGGGCTCTGCAAGGCTGAAGCCAGGGGCCAGGAACTCCATCCAGGTCTCCCATGTTGGAGGCAGGAACTCAAGTACTTTGAGCCATCATCTGCTGCTTTCTCAGACACTTTAACAGGAAGCTGGATCAGAAGCTGAGTAGCCAAGATTCAAACGGGCAATCTGCTATGGGACATGAGCATCCCAAATAGTGGCTTAACCCTCTATACCACAATGCTTGCTCCCACAGATTTTTAGAATATACATTTCCAGGAGCTTTTTGAAGATTTCTCATGGACATGAATTTCAAAAATTTTTGTGCCAAAATAAACTTATCTTTTAATTCCACTCTGTGAACTTTCTGGAATCCTCTCATTTATGAAGAAGCCATTCGTTCTATAAAATTTTTAAAATGAGATGTGAGATTCTATTCTGTGATTTTTGGAATGTTTACATTGCCATTAAGATGTTTATTTCTTTGTGTGTAAGTAAATGTATGGTGAAGTTGAATCCTGTGGAAGGAGGCAACAACCCAGCAGTTGGCTCTGGCGAGCAGGGGATGAAAACATGAAGTGGGGTCGGCTGAGGGAGCAGTGGCTTCCTCCTCTGACAAAATCAGTTTCAATGCTTCAGGAATCCTGGGAGTTTTCTCCAGCTTCTTGGCTGCTTTGAGGAAGTACTTTGACCTTTGCATCTTGGGCAGTTTTGGAAATCAGATTCTAGCCTGGTGACTCCCCACATGCTAAGGCTGTGAATATTTTACTCCAGATTTGTTTCTGTATTCCTTCCACTGAAGAAGCATCAACTGGAGACCTTTACAAACAAACCATTGATGAGTTTTTCGGTCTGTAAGATATAAGGAAATTGAGGCTGCATAATGTCTTTCAACAATTACTATTGTTTTCAGTTCCATCAGCGAACTAATATTGATCTTAATATTGCAGTTCAAGTCCCAAATGGTCATTATCCTAAAAATTGATTTGCCATCCATATTACGAATGAGTTTCAAAAACTGCTTGAATAATTTACCAAATTGTTCTGCAAAAGGGGCCTTCAAAAAGATCCTGGAAAATGTATACTATGAGAAAACTACGCATGGAGTTTAAAATGTTTGGCACCAAAATAAACTGATCTTTCAATTCCGTTTTCCAAAAATTCTTTGAAGTGCCCTCATATTTCCCGTAATTTGTAATTCATTGGTTAAAATGAAACTACATATCCCAAATAATTCTCAGAGTGTAAAGTCCAAATTCTTGTGGCATTAAATACCGATGTTTTATATTAATTATCCAAATAGATATCTTTACATCATTGTAACTTGCAACATGCCAGAGGATGGGAACTGTGACTGGCATGTTCTTCCCAGTTCTGTTTGTATTTCCTAGACCTTGGTGAGGCTTAGCAAGGGTTTGGTAATAACTCACTGTGAGGGATTCAATATAAGCCTAAGACACTCGGACTCACTTTAAAAAAACAAGATTTATTACTTATTATTTGAAAGGCAGAGTTACACAGAAGCAGAGGCAAAGAGAGAGAAGTCTTCTATCAGCTGGTTCACTCCCCAAACAGCTGCTGGAGCTAGGCCGATCTGAAGGCAGGAGCCAGCAGCTTCTTCTGGATCTCCCATGCAGGTGCAGGGGCCCAAGGACTTGGGCCATCTTCCACTGCTTTCTCAGGCTATAGTAGAGAGCTGGACTGGAAGTAGAGCAGCCAGGACTCCAACCAGTGCCCATAAGGGATTCCAGTGCTCCAGGTGTCGGCTTTACCCACTATGCCACAGCGCCGGCCCCTGGACTCACTTTTCATCCCTGTGTTGACCACCGCAGAATTTATTAAATGGGATTAAGAAACTAAGATAACATTTTAACATTAATATTGTACACTTAGCATTAACATTATTATATTTAATACTTAACATTTTCTATTTAGTATTAATAGTCTGTTAAACATTACAATTACTAACAAATCCATGCCAGGTCAGTATTAATATACTTAATTTGCATAGGGGTCAACAGAATCAAATTATTTTATTTGTATGAAGCAACTTAGGATTGGCCACTTTTGCCACCAGACATCCTTATGGCTGTGTCTGTAAGGGCAGCGCTTGTCTTGGGGTATGAGACAGAGCAAAGTAAGGGCACGCAGAGTAGAGACCAATCATTGGGATGATACATCTCTCTCAGAGGTTTGCTTTCTTTCTTCTTTTTTTTTTTTTAAGATTTATTTATTTTTTACTTGAGAGTCAGAGTTACACAGAGCGAGGAGAGGCAGCGAGAGAGAGAGACAGAGAGAGGTCTTCCACCTGATGGTTCACTCCCCTGTTGGCTGCAATGGCCGGAACTGCACCGATCTGAAGCCAGGAGCCAGGAGCTTCTTCCAGGCCTCCCACGAGGGTGCAGGGGCCCAAGGACTTGGGCCATCTTGTACTGCTTTACCAGGCCATTGCAGAGAGCTGGAATGGAAGTGGAGCAGCTGAGACTAGAACTGGTGCCCATATGGGATGCCGGTGCTTCAGACCAGGGCGTTAACCCACTGTGCCACAGCGCCGGCCCTGAGGTTTGCTTTCTTAATGTCACACAAACATCTTCCTAAAGGTTTGTTTTCTGCACTTACACGATTTATACATATAGCCTCCTAGATGTTTGTTTTCTTCAGTTATATGACTCAAGGAAAATTGAGCCTAAGCTCATATGGTCTTGGAGAATCTTGGAAAAATTAATTCACATTCTTTTACTCTCAACTTGACCAACAACTGTGTAATTCTAAATTCCCATGAGATGTTGGGTTTTTGACTTTCTTGGACTCAGCCTGTGGTCTGGAATAAGTTGGTTTCTTTATTTGATAAGCTCTCCGGCTAAAGTTTCAGCAAGACTGGTGACATTCTCACGGAAATGCTGTTTCTTTATCTTAAGGAAAGCCTTTTTGTACAAAATTTTCAGTGTTCTGAAGGTTGATCCAAAACACTAGTGATGGAAATGTACCCTGTCAGCAAGTCCCTTCCTCTGTTGATGGGAAAGAGAAATCATCTAATAGAATCATGAGAAGGATTGCAGAGATTCTCTGTTCCCAAACCCCTTCATTTTTCAGGTGAGCAAACCAAGGCCCAAAAGTTAACTAAAATAATCCTTAGTGCGTGCTCTGCATTAGGGTGAAAATGGCACCCTTAGGGGTTCTGGCGTGTTTTTTTTTTTTTTTTTTTTGAGAATGAAATGGGATTCCTCAAATATCCTTGCCTGGTTATAAATTGCCCTTTAAGACGCTGATTACGTGAGAGCCTGTGAGCTTGGCTAAGTGTTGCAGTTCACAAGTGTATCTTTTTACTTTAGGATTAGAGATTGTGTGCTGACTTAGCACAGGTGAGCTTTGATCTTGCCCAAGGTCAATGTAGAAAATGGCGTCTTTTATAAAAGAGGAACAGGAAAATCCAGTATGAGATTTCACTTATGTATTTATTCTCCTGATAAGCTTCCTATTTCCTAATGGTGCAGGTTTTGCATCCCATTAATGCGAGTCTACCTTTCCTTTGTTATTTGGGTTTCTCTGAAATGGTATAAAGAAATAGCCTAAGTCAATCTTGACCTTACTCAGTCAATAGATAGACTCTTGTCTGTATTATCCATTTGCTGTTTAACATATAACTCTTTGCTGGTTATTTCTTCCTAATGAACTTCATTCCACCCCTCAATGAAAGCTTTTTAGAGGCAACAGACCCGGCTTTGTGTCTTTCACATCATTAATTCTAAGTAACATTCCTGAAGCTGCTTAAAAACCAGAATTGTATATGGTTTATCATTATGGCAAGGCATTCATTTATTGTTTTGGCAAAGACTAAGTTCCACTCCAGAACTGAGCTGTAGAACTCCCACAGTCGCAGAAATTCATCTTTCCCTGAGATTTCTGTGTTCAGATTCAAACCTCTACAAACAGTTGCCGAGAGAGAAGATTATGGGAATTTTAGCTTAAGATCTAATTGGCTTTTACTTGTGACTCTGGAATCAAGCAATACCTCATTATGTAAAATAGTATAAGTGTACTGATGAACTGAGCAGAGGAGATGGGCTTTCTAGGCAGAAAAGGACTGGAAAAGCAGAATCAGGGACTACGTGGATTGGGCATTTCGAGGTTAGTTTCCTGTGAGATGAACACATAGGAGACTTCCTTGTCATTGGGGCTCTCTCGCCTTTTGGAAAACTGGTCATTTCAGTTTGGTTACATGGTGATCAGGGTGCGTGAGTCCAGACTCTTGCCTGATCTGGGGCCCAGTACCTTGCTCAGTCCCAACAGCGGCCTCCTTTAACTGTGTTTAGCACATTTTATTGCTCCTTTCATGGTCCCCTTACTTCAAGAAGTAATTGTTTGAATTACTAGGTGTTGACCTCCTCCAAGCAGGGCTCTGCCTTAGCTATTTCTAGTTACTGAAAATCAAGGGCATGTGTAGTCTCAAAACAAGTGACGTTGAGTTGGCCAGTGCGTCATCATATGTGTCCTCTAAAAATCATTTATATTTATTTACAGATGATGGGCCTTTACTTTTTTTTTAAGTTTTACTTATTTATTTGAAAGAGTTACACACAGAGAGGAGAGGCACAAACACAGAGGTCTTCCATCCTCTGCTTCACTCCCCAGGTGGACACAACAGCTGGAGCTGTGCCAATCCAAAGCCAGGAGCCAGGAGCTTCCTCGGGGTCTTCCCTTGCGGGTGCAGGAGCCCAAGGACTTGGGCCATCTTCTACTGCTTTCCCAGGCCATAGCAGAAAGCTGGATCGGAAGTAGAGCAGCCGGGACTCGAACAGGTGCCCAAAAGGGGTGCTGGCACTGCAGGCTGCGGCTTTACCCATTCTGCCACAGCGCAGGCCCCAAGGGCCTTTACTTTTAAAATGTTTGTTTATTTCTATGAACGGCATAGAAAGAAACACAGAGATATTGGTTCCATCTGCTGGTTTACTCCCAAAATGACAGTGACAGTAGGGGCTGGGCCAAAGCCAAGACCAGGAGATGGGAACTCAAGCCAGGTCTCCCATGTGGTTGGTAGGGGCTCCATTACTTCAGCCATCATAGCTGTTTCCCTGGGGTGTGCATTAGTAGGCAGTTGCAATCAGTAGCCATAGGTGATACTGGATGCAGGTGCTATGATATGCAGGCATCTTAACTGCTGTGCCTAATGCCCACCATTGATGATGGATCTTAATGAAAGAGAAACACTGCCCTTGGCCTGCCCCTGTCCAGCCTATATGATATTGCTTGGCTGCCAGGCCTATGCCCAGAGATGATTTTCCCTGTGTGGACTGTGTTTAAGACCTACAACTAGAAGACTAAGCCACCAGGCGACCCAGGACAAGGGTAACATCTTTGTTGTGCTTCTGTTGACACCTCTGTTCAAGGTTAATTACACACTTTGTTAATTGGTTTAATTAGTTAATTGGTTTGCTGAGTCTGCCTTCTTGGTGAGACTTCAAATGGAAATTCACGCATGGATGTGCCCTTTCATTGCTAGTCGCCTATAACTGAGATAACACACTGCTTATTTTAAGTTTGTTTTGGAGAATGTACTACCTGTTCTCTGAAGCAAGATTTTTTTTCTTTTTGTTTTGTTTTTAAATTATAGGACACAAGTAGAACAAATGCTAGTTTAGTGCCAGTTCCACTAAAGTCAACTTCTGCAGCAGGAGAGGAGATGGGAATGGCAGGTCCTGCAGCGGATGTGGGTGCAGAGCTGATGGTTGGGGGTGGAGGTCTCTGAAGTATGGTTTGACACTTGCAGAGCCCGGTAGGGCCAGAACTGACCGTAGCAATGCAAGAAGTCATTCCAGAATGTAGGGTGTGTTCTCTTCCTCAGCAGAGGAAACAAGAAAAATAAATAGGATATAGAAGTGGGCATTTAGTTTAGAGTTTATAACACTTGCATCGCACATCAGAGTATCTTGGGTCAGTTTCCAGCTCTTGCTCTGACTTTAGCTTCCTGCCAGTGTGCATCCTGGGAGACAATAGGTGATGGCTCAAATACTTGGGTCCCTGTCACCCACATGGGAGACCTGGATTGAAATATTGTTCCTAGGCATTTGGGGAATGAGCCAGCAATGGAAGAGACCTCTCCCTCCCTTTCTCCCTCCCTCCCTCCCTCCCTCTCTTCCTCCCTCCCTCCCTCTCTCTCTCTCTCATCTCGGCCTTTCAAAAAAAGGAGAAGAAGAAGAAGAAATAGGATTCTGAATGCTAACATTAAGCATAAGCAATGAAAATCACTATGTTCTAGATTGCTGGTGGAATAAAAGAAAGAATAGTGCAACCATAGAGGGCTTTATAGTTCTGGACTAACTTGTCATTTCTAGTCCTTTTTATTTCCAATGTGACTAAAATTTTATTTTTCACAGATGACTTAATTGATGTTGAGCATATTATTAATATCTCTTCTTTGGCATTGTGGGAATCAGAGCTCAGAGAAGAAATGCACCGGTTTCCTTTCTGCTTGATAAGATACACTCACAGGAGGATGAGTCACCGTGGGCCTCGTCACACGTGTTCACTCATGGGGTTTTGAGCACCTGGAAAGAACATGGCTAACGATTTAAAAGCTGGTTGTAGATTGTTTTAACCAGAAGATGGAACTTGCCCATGGTTGGGGTGATGCTGTTTTGTCCTGTCTCTAATTGTTGGGTTTCTCCTTTCAGTCTGCAGCGTGTGTAACCTCCTTTGGCAGTCTTGCCTGAGATTCTTCTACCATTTCCTCATAATTAGAGAGCTTTTGTAATCTTTAATCAAACTCTTCTTTGAACTAGCTTAATTATATCTCATGGCAGCTTCATTGACCAGTGTGGCTAATTGATCTTCTTTATCCCATCATATAATATAATACAATGAGCTTTAAAAGCAATTATAGCTTTTTTTCATTTCCACCGTCTCTATTGCCAAAATGCTCCTTTTAGAAATTATAATTTATTTTAAAAATTGCAGAAGCCATGTAACCATTGTACCATTTGGCTGTTGCTTTTCCTTCCAAGTCAGCCTTTCTGTTGTTCCCTACTAATCTTACCACCAGGGAAGCCGTTCTTTGGATTTGGGGTTTGACAAACCAAACATGGGGTCAGCATCCTCTAACCAGAGCGGAAGTCCGTGGCAGAAGTTCTCATGCTTTGTATGGTGTGTGGAACTCTTGCTCATATATCCCAATGTCAGAGGCCGTTTCCTCTTTTTCTTCAGGGAGGCTTGGGGAGAAAGGGGGTGGCAACAGTGTCTCATTGATGACTCATGTTCCTGTCTGTGGGCAGCAGGGGAATGGCAGAAGCCGCTGGAACAATGTCCTCAGGTTACGCAGCCTTGTGTGGTGCGATCTGATTCCTCCTGCCTTTTTATGGCTCTGTGTCCGTAAAGCATCATAGCCTGAGTGCTGAGATGGAAAATGAGATCCGCTCAAGCAGATAGACCAAACTTGGTAAACAAAACAAAACAGAAACCAAGGCGGGGGAGGGGAAGCCAAAACAGAAGAAGAAGAGGTGATTAAACGCAGAAATGAGATGCATAGAAATAGCATCAGGGGAAAACGGGAAGCGTGGGGAGCCGCATTTAAAAGGTCATTCTTATTGTGGTGATTTCTGCCTTGGCTTTGATGGAGAGGATATGATCTGGTGTCCAGCACTCCACCTGTGGACGTATGGCCCAAACTTGCTCGCTGTGGAGGGTGCATTAATCACCTGCTGTTTCTGGCATCATGTAGGGGTTCTCTCAGAGGTTCTTGCTGTGGGGTGGGTTGTGTAGAAGAAGAGGAGGAGGGAGGAAGGACAGAGCCACAGGGGGAGAGGTGACTATGGGCGGTCTCCCCTCCAGCGGAGCCAGCAGCTGGGTGAGTCAGCAGAGCCCTGCCTCAGGTCCCGGTGGATGGGATGTGGAAGGAGGGAGCCTCAGGTCGCGGTGGATGGGATGTGGAAGGAGGGAGCCTCAGGTCCCAGTGGATGGGATGTGGAAGGAGGGAGCCTCAGGCCCCAGTGGATGGGATGTGGAAGGAGGAAGCCTCAGGGCCCGGTGGATGGGATGTGGAAGGAGGGAGCCTCAGGTCTCAGTGGATGGGATGTGGAAGGAGGGAGCCTCAGGTCCCTGTGGATGGGATGTGGAAGGAGGAAGCCTCAGGCCCCGGTGGATGGGATGTGGAAGGAGGGAGCCTCAGGCCCCGGTGGATGGGATGTGGAAGGAGGCAGCCTCAGGCCCCGGTGGATGGGATGTGGAAGGAGGGAGCCTCAGGTCTCAGTGGATGGGATGTGGAAGGAGGGAGCCTCAGGTCCCAGTGGATGGGATGTGGAAGGAGGGAGCCTCAGGCCCCAGTGGATGGGATGTGGAAGGAGGAAGCCTCAGGGCCCGGTGGATGGGATGTGGAAGGAGGGAGCCTCAGGTCTCAGTGGATGGGATGTGGAAGGAGGGAGCCTCAGGTCCCTGTGGATGGGATGTGGAAGGAGGAAGCCTCAGGCCCCGGTGGATGGGATGTGGAAGGAGGGAGCCTCAGGCCCCGGTGGATGGGATGTGGAAGGAGGCAGCCTCAGGCCCCGGTGGATGGGATGTGGAAGGAGGGAGCCTCAGGTCTCAGTGGATGGGATGTGGAAGGAGGGAGCCTCAGGTCTCAGTGGATGGGATGTGGAAGGAGGGAGCCTCAGGTCCCGGTGGATGGGTTGTGGAAGGAGGGAGCCTCAGGCCCCGGTGGATGGGATGTGGAAAGAGGGAGCCTCAGGTCCCGGTGGATGGGTTGTGGAAGGAGGGAGCCTCAGGCCCCGGTGGATGGGATGTGGAAAGAGGGAGCCTCAGGTCCCGGTGGATGGGTTGTGGAAGGAGGGAGCCTCAGGCCCCGGTGGATGGGATGTGGAAGGAGGGAGCCTCAGGCCCCGGTGGATGGGATGTGGAAGGAGGGAGCCTCAGGTCCCGGTGGATGGGTTGTGGAAGGAGGGAGCCTCAGGCCCCGGTGGATGGGATGTGGAAGGAGGGAGCCTCAGGTCGCGGTGGATGGGATGTGGATGGGATGTGGAAGGAGGAAGGGCACAGAGAGCTGGGGCAGTGATGGAGGAGATTGCTGAGGTAGGCACAGGAAAGATGCAGTTACAAGGCTCCGTTCCCCATGGCTGTACTTTCTTTAGCCCACAGCTACAAGTGGTAAGTGAGAATCTCATAAAATTAGCAGATATTGCCCTGTGGGTTATTTTTTCTTACCCTGTGACATTATTAATATCAGGTGAATCTATCATGGTTGGCTCTAACCTAATTTCTTCTTCTGATGAGAGGATGTTTTCTTAACTTTAACATTAACGTACTCTGTTAGTGTCAACTATAAACTCACGTTAAATATTTACCTTGGAGCCCAGTAAAATCAGAGATTAAGACCGAAACTGGGATCACATGTTCTCCTGCTTTCACCAACTGCAGAGATATCAAGAGAAATAATAGTGATATTAATCCAGACTGGCTGCCAGCCCACTTCTAGAAGCTTCCGCTTTTCTCACCTTATGTGCCCAGCACTCTTCTAGTGGACATGGCTGTATCCTTGCTGTGTCCACTAGCCATAGGACTAACAACAGCCTACCCTCATGCATGCTTACTAGTCTCCAAATTGTACTATGTTTTTAAAAGCCTTATTCGGCAGACAGAGAGACAGGAAGAGGGAGAAAGGGGGAGACAGAGGAGAAAGCAGAGTAAGCTCCCATCTGCTGGTTTATTCCCCAAATACCCACGATGGCTGGGCCTGACCTGGGCTGCCGCTGAGAGCTGACAGCTCAACCCAGGCAGGAACCTGAATGTTTGAGCCGTCAACGCTGCCTCCCAGGAAGCTAGAATCAGAAGCTGGAGCCAGGAAGTGAACCCAGACACTTGATGTGAGATGTTGGAAACTTAACTGGTGTCTTAACTGCCAGGCTAAATGCCCATCTCACACCAAACAGTAGTCTAAGTGTTAGCTAGCAAGTCAGAAATTGAGCCTATGTGTGCATGGAGACAGGCCTGAAGACCAGCGCCCACTGCGGAAGCTCTAGAAGCCTGGCATTTTGCACTTCAAAGTCCTGCTCTGACCCTGATAACTTTCCAGATGGTCCCAGCACTTCCCCCAAGGAAAGCTGCTAGGAGAATTCTCTCTCCTCAGGACCAAAAGGGTTACCTGATAACATGGGGCAATCAAACCTTCACAGACACCCTAAGGGAAGCCGCTCTGCTCTACCCTGCACCAGCAAATCTGGGGAGGAATTTGCTAATTTTCACCCAACAAACCCTTCTCCCAGGACTCTCCATCCTTTGTCCTGGAAGAGAGGGGGCAATTGGGTAACCAGACTCCCTTAAAAGCCTAGGGAGTCCAAACAGACTGCACACTCAGCCCTCTGCTCTCTGCTGAGCCGCCCACCTGGCCTGCCCACTGCATTCTCTCCATTCAGCCATGTAACCTCACTCTACCCCAGTCAGAGCAACTGGGCACCCTCTCTGTGTCCCTTTGGTACCCTGTCCCTAAGAAAGCCTTAACATTCCGTTCTCTGTCTCATGCCTGAATTCTTTCTTGCGTGAAGACAAGAACCCCACGGCTTCCATGGCCTTTCCTCAGGTGACATAAGTATCACATTTGTATTAAATCATTAAACCCTCCAAACTATCAGATACCTTGTGTTGTATTATTTGGATTTTACAAGTGAGTACACTGAGATGCAGAAAGGTTACAGGTTAAAATGGACCAATGTCACCCAATATTAAGTAGTAAAACAGAGATGCAAAGTTGTGGGAGTAATGAGTAACACGACAGATTCAGTCTTTGCCTGCAGAGAGTTGATAATCCAGTATCAGAGACAGCATTAAATAACTAATTACAACTAAGTGTGGTGGATGACTATATTAGTCTGTTTTGCACCACCATTACAAAATATCTGCTTGTGTCCATCATTTTCTCTGGACATCCTTGCCTGACCTCTGTACCTAGTTGCTGTCTCTGCTTTGGGTCTCTTTGCTCTCTCACTGCTATGACTTGCATGTGGTTTTAGTGTGTTCTCAAGGGTTCCTGTTTTGTATAGTATTCGGGGAGTGGAGGCCTAATTCTACTATGATGTTTAAGGTTTTGGGACTTTATTAAGATTAGATAAGATTATTGGGGTGGAGACCCGTGAATGATTCTTATGGTTTAAGAAGAGAGACCAAGCCGGCACCGCAGCTTAATAGGCTAATCCAGTTTTGCGTGAACTTTTTGAAGTACCCTGTGTGAGCTGCATTTGATGGCCGGGGAGTAGGGGGCAGGTGTTGGCAGAGCAAGGGACTTGGAATGAAAAGATTTGTGAATCCAAGTACTAAGGTGAGGTAGTGGCCGTGATGGTAGCAGGTGTTCAGGCAGGAGGCAGGGACCCTACTGGGAAAGGCCCCATGAGTCACACTAGAGAGCAGACTATTTCAACAGCAACAGGAGGCCATCCTAGGGTATTGGATGTGGGAGTGAACTGGCCGCAATGTGAGACTCAACTGAATGGACTTCAGCTAGAAGCAGAGAGATCTGAGAAGCATGCCTCCACTTGCTTCAAGCACCCCACCTCTCAGGAGCGAGAAATGCTGGATTCCTGGACTGATGCAGTGGCAGTGACCCTGGAGGGGGTGATGGATTTGAAAACAAATAAAGCAGAGCTAATAGATTGAGGGACTGGTAGTCAGTGATTAAGGCCTGGGAAATTGGGTTGGGAGCAGGAGGGGTCTGGCCTGCTTCTTCCTCAGCCAGTGGCACTCTGTGGTCTAGAAATGTGGAATGCACTGAGGGCTGAGGGCACTCTGTATGGCGGGTGACGTAGCTTTGCAGAGGCCTACTCTGCAGGGTGTCGTCCCCAGTGCCTTGCACACGTCGGACCCTCTCTGGGAAATGCTCTCGATGCACAGGAGCACCCTGCCTGGAGATGTCTGGGCAGAATCTCCCCAATCCTCCCCTCCCCTCTCATCACATGTCCATGGGGGTGGAGGAAGGGAGGGGGCTGCCAGTGAACTAATGAGTACAGGGTTAGCAAGACTCAGCCTCTTTCCTTCAGGGTGGGACAACATGGTGGTTTGATGGATGGTGTAGAACCCACCCTCACCTCTACCCCGTAGACCAGGCTAAGACTGGATCTGTTGGAGAACACATTCTGCCACTCTTCTTCCTTCATCCTTATCCCCTTCTCTCAGTCCCTGACATGGGATAAATTGTTTTTCTTCCCAAATCCACCTGTTAGAGACCTGACCTTCAGCTTGTGCCTCTGTTTGGAGATAGGGTCCTTACGGACTGGGTGATCAAGAGCAGGTGAGGCTGTAGAGGTGGGTCCTGGTCCCACTTGATGGGTGTGCTCATAAGAAAAGGGCAGTAGGACCCAGGCAGATTCCAGGGATGTGTGACACAGAGGGAAGGTCACATGGAGATACAGTGAGACCTGTCATCTGGAAGCCATGCACAGAGACCTCGGAAGCAGCCAAACCTACCAGCACCCCATCGCTGACTCGCGGTCTCTAGAATGGTGAGGAAACTCATTCCTGCTGTCTTAGGCCCCATGCAGGGTGCTTTGTTATGGCAGCACTAGCAGATGAAGGCTCTGGGACATGTTTTCCTGCAGAACAGTTCCTCCATAAACCACAAGCACCAGGATGTTGGTCTCAGACCTGCCGGCTTCTGGAGAACTTCACCAAAGACACTAACGCACAAAAGAAACTGCGTTTGGATTCTCTTCCAAATGTGCTGGCCTTTTGTTGGTTATCTCATTACCTGGTTAACCACAAGCAGTAAGCAGGCTAGGGGCTCCCAAGGACAGGCTGTTCTGCAGCCACCCTGGTTTCATCTGGAACTAGTCTCTCTCTTTTTCCCAATTGTTCAGCCTGCTCTTCTCCAAGAAATCTTAGTTCAAGTAAACTCTAGTGTATGTGTAAATTATTTCTAGTTAAAGTCAGAAAGAAATTCAGTCACTCTACAAAAACTAACTGCAACCTAGTAGAACATAAACATTTACATTTTTTCCTGAGGTGTTTTCCTTTTGGTGTTTCCCTATGGCTATGCCCATGGCAGAGAAGGGAAGAGACAAAGTGGGTGAGAAAATATTCAGGACTGGGAATAGAGAGACTCAGCATCAGGTTCTGGCTCAAACCAGCTCTGTGGTTTTACACTCTTTGCTGTACTTGGTTTTAGATCTTTTTAAATAAAACAAACATAAAATGCCCCCCCCCCCGACAAAAATGAAAATAAAACGGGAAAAAGAAGTCCCCAAACTCTTTTTTTTTTTTCTTGAGAGGCAGAGTGGACAGTGAGAGAGAGAGACAGAGAGAAAGGTCTTCCTTTTGTCGATGGTTCACCCTCCAATGGCAGCTGTGGCTGGCACACCGTGCTGATCCAAAGGCAGGAGCCAGGTGCTTCTCCTGGTCTCCCATGGGGTGCAAGGCCCAAGAACTTGGGCCATCCTCCACTGCACTCCTGGGCCACAGCAGAGAGCTGGCCTGAAAGAGGGGCAACCGGGACAGAATCCGGCCCCCGACTGGGACTAGAACCCCGTGTGCCGGCGCTGTAGGCAGAGGATTAGCCTGTTGAGCCATGGCGCCAGCCTGAAAAAAAAGTCCCCAAACTCGTTAAGTCTCATCTGCCTCAGAGATTTTAATTATCCCGACAGACTGTTCCAATCCAGGTGTCGCTCCAGAGTCTCTGGTGTTGTGACAGCCTCACCTCCTTGCCATGTGGCATGTGGGTCACAACCCACCCCCGGGTGTCAGTTTTATTCCTGCATTTCAACTCCCTTCACCCTTCTGTCCTCAATTCCCCCAGCAGGCTCTGCATGTCAAATAAACCTCCCCAAACAGACTTGGAGTCTGGCTCAGTAGCATTTATTGAAAACCCATTATGTCCTGTTTACTTATTCTGCAATCAGAGCCTGCACACTTCTGATACACTAATGGGAAAGTTTTGGCCAAGGAGTTCCCGATTGTTCTGGCTCTGTCCTGTCCCATGATCTTTAACATTCATCTGTGGAAAACAGCTGAAACCTACCATCCTCTCGTAGCTGCAGTGGCTTACCTTGAGAAAGGGAGGTCAGGGCGAGCAAGAGAATGTATGTGTATTGGGAGGGGCGGGTGTTGATTTTATTGGCTTGAGACACTTTATGTTGTGTTTTCAAGGAACTGTATAAATCCCCAAAGTACACCTTCTTATAGCATGTGGTTTATTTTCTTAAATCTCTGCCAACAGTGAACTGACCAAGACTGCAAAGTGCCTGAAATATTGCAGGAAAGAAAAGTCTTTCTGCCTTTGCCTTGCAGTGCTGGTTTCTTACCTCTTTCAAAGCTGCCCAGTGACTCCCATCCAAAGCAGCTTGAGACGTGACTCATGAAAATGGATCAAAGTGTGGGTTAGCTGGAAAGGATTCGCTGGATTTTTGTTTCCTGTGCATAACACTGGAGAAAGCAGATAGATTTTTTTTTTAAAGCAGAGACATCTTGCCAGAGATCAATAACTCCTAAAAGGCAAACTGCTAGAGGTAGCATTCGTGCTTCATTTATTTTTGTCTTGTCCTAGTACCGAACTGTGCCTGGTGCACAGTAGGTTGTGAATAAACAGTGGGATAAGTAATGAAATGTGGCCCCGAGGCTCAAATTCTGGTTCATGGTCCAGCCAATAGAGCAATATTAATCCTGCCTCTGGCAACTGTCTCCCCATCTGGAATGTGAGCCCCAGAGGACATAAGTTCAGTGGACCTTGTTTATAACCAGCACCTGCACAGTCCTGGGCACATAAATGGATAATCATAGGTTTCTGTCGAATGAGTGAATGTAGAGGATATAATGGTATCACCCAAATAACTACTGTTGAGGAAGTAATATGTGCATCATATTGGTAAACCCTGTAAAAGAACCAGATCCTGCTTTTAAGGAACTTATATGCTTCTTTGGGAGAAGCAGCACATACCAACACTCCATCTGGCACTCACCCTGCTGCCTGATGGGCCTTGAGCCTCTGACTCCTAAGTCAATGGGAAAATAACTCACCATCTGCCTTCTGTAACCATGTAGCTTCGAAGATGGGATTCCAGATACACGTTCTAGAATGAATGAAACCAGTCCATGACTACTGAAATCACAATGCCTTCTTGGGGTGGGGGGCACTAACAGTGACTGGAAAGGAACATGAGAGAATTTTCTAAAGCATTTTTAGCTTGGTTGGAATGGTAGTTTACACAGATGAATATGATGGTCACAACCCATTGAATCAGGTGTCTATGTACTTCATGATTATTAAATTATGCCTCAATTAATGAGCAAACAATGCCTGAGATGAGTGTCATAAAGCTGATTTCTATCCCAAGACACTCACTCCCCATTATATCTTTTTTAAAAAAAGATTTATTTATTTATTAGTGAGGTAGAGTTATGGACATAGAGAGGGAGAGACATAGAGAAGTTTTCCATCTGCTGATTTACTCCCCAACTGGCCACAATGGCTGGAGCTGGGTCTGCCATGTGGGTGCAGGGGCCCAAGCACTTGGGTCATCTACCACTGCTTTCCCAAGCCACTAGGAGGGAGATGGATCAGAAGTGAGCTGGGACTCAAATCAGCAGCCATATGTGCCAGCACCACAGACAGAGGCATAAGCTATTACCCCACTACACCATCCAGCCCCACCCCTATTATATCTTTTTTTAAAAAATGGATAAACAAGTTTTTGTGTTTTCACAAATTGAATATTATATAGCCATTTAAAAAGAATTAATTATATGTACATGTATTAACATGAAAGGATTTTTTTTATAATTACAAACTTCATACACTTCATAATTACAACTTTAGAACATGGTGATTCTTCCCACCATGCCTGCCCTCCCACCCATACTCCCACCCTTCCTCCTCCTCCCTCTCTTATTTTCACTCTTATTTTTTAAAAAGATTTATTTATTTATTCGAAAGTCAGAGTTACACAGAAAGAGGAGAGGAGAGGGAGGGAGGGAGGGAGGGATGGAGGGAGAGAAAGAGAGAGAGAGAGAGAGAGAATGGTCTTCCATCTGCTGGTTCACTTCCCAATTGGTCTCAACGGCTGGAGCTGTGCCGATCTGAAGCCAGGAGCCAGGAGCTTCTTCCAAATATCCCAGGTGGTTGCAGGGGCCCAGGGACTTGGGCCATCTTCTACTTTCCTAGGCCAGTAGAGAGCTGGATTGGAAGTGGAGAAGATGGGACTTGAACCAGTGCCCATATAGGATGCTGGCACTGCAGGCAGCGGCTTTACCTGCTCTGCCATAGCACTGCCCCTTCACTCTTATTTTTTAATGAGATCTATTTTCAATTGACTTTATACACATATGTTTAACCTATGTTAAGTAAAGAGTTCAACAAATACTGTGGAAAAAGAAAATCTGTTTCTCAACAGTCAAGACAAGGGCTGTTCAACTCATTGTTTCTCCAAGTGTCAATTTCACTTCTACAGATTGCCTGTTAGGTGCTCTATTTGTATCACAGCTCAGGGAGAACATATGGCATTTGTCCCTTTGGGACTGGCTTATTTCACTAAGTATGATGTTTTCCAGATACATTCATTTTGTTGCAAATGACCGGATTCCATTTTTTCACTGCTGTGTAGTATTCCATAGTGTACATATCCCATAATTTCTTTATCCAGTCTTCAATTGATGGGCATTTAGGTTAATTTCATGTCTTAGCTATTGTGAATTGAGCTGCAGTAAACACGGGGGTACAGGTAACTCTTTTTTTTTTTTTTTGACAGGCAGAGTGGACAGTGAGAGAGAGAGACAGGGAGAAAGGTCTTCCTTTGCCATTGGTTCACCCTCCAATGGCTGCTGCAGCCGGCGCACTGCAGCCAGCACACTGCGCTGATCCGAAGCCAGGATCCAGGTGCTTCTCCTGGTCTCCCATGGGGTACAGGGACCAAGCACTTGGGCCATCCTCCACTGCACTCCTGGGCCACAGCAGAGAGCTGACCTGAAAGAGGAGCAACCGGGACAGAATCCAGCGCCCTGACCGGGACTAGAACCGGTGTGTTGGCGCCGCAAGGCGGAGGATTAGCCTGTTGAGCCATGCCACCGGCCCGCAGGTAACTCTTTTAATTAGTGATTTAATTTCCCTTGTGTAAATTCCCAGGAGTGGGATGGCTGGGTCATATGATAGGACTATATTCAGATTGTTGAGGTATCTCCGTACTGTCTTCCATAGTGGCTTTACCAGTTTACATTCCCACCAACAGTGGATTAGGGAACCCCCCCGCCCCCCACTGCATCCTCACCAGCATTTGTTGTTTGTTGATTTCTGTATGAAAGCCATTCTAACTGGGGTGAGGTGAAACCTCATTGTGGTTTTGATTGCATTTCCCTGAGGGCCAGTGATCCTGAACATTTTTTCATGTGTCTGTTGGCCATTTGGATTTACTCTTCTGAAAAATGCCTCTTTAAGTTCTTTGCCCATTTCTTCCTTCCTTCCTTCCTTCCTTCCTTCCTTCCTTCCTTCCTTCCTTCCTTCCTTCCTTCCTTTCTTTCTTTCTTGACAAGCAGAGTGGACAGTGAGAGAGAGAGACAGAGAGAAAGGTCTTCCTTTTCTGTTGGTTCACCCCCGAATGGCCGCTGCGGCCAGCATGCTGTGGCCGGCGCACCGCATTGATCTGAAGCCAGGAGCCAGGTGCTTCTCCTGGTCTCTATGCAGGTGCAGGGCCCAGGTACTTGGGTCATCCTCCACTGCACTCCCGGGCCACAGCAGAGAGCTGGACAGAATCTGGTGCTCCAACCGGCACTAGAATCCGGTATGCTGGTGCCAAAAGGCGGAGGATTAGCCTAGTGAGCTGTGGCGCCGGCCACATTTCTTAACTGTGTTGTTTTGTTGTTGTTGTTGAGTTTCTTGATCTCTTTATATATTCTGGTTATTAACTCGGGAGGTACAAGCAATCAAAGCCAAAATTAACAAATGGGATTACATCGAATTGAGAAGCTTTTGTACTGCAAAAGAAACACTCAGGAAAATGAAGAGACAACCGACAGGATAGAAGAAATTATCTGTAAACTTTGCAACTGATAAAGGATCAATAACCTATGATATCTTAATTTACCCCTGAGCCAATCCCTGTGCCCAGTGGGCTCACGTCCACATCAGCACTGACACGGAGGGATGACAGGGTCCTAGCTTGGTTTCGGTGAACTGTGTGAACAGAATAAATGCTATTTCTCCCAAAGAAGCAGTGCATTTGCATCTTACTTGACCTTGATGCCTCAGGAATCTGAGGCCCAGGTTCAAACAAGGCATTTTCCCCAAGGTTATAGTCACTCAGTAGCAGAGCTGGGTCTAAAATTCAGACCAGCTCCCTCCCAGCCTCCTTGTGTCTGAGCCGTTTTCTTCCCAGCACAGAATGTGAAGCAGGAGAGTTTTTGCTGGGATCCGCCTAGCTCCCCACCCTGGATCTGTCGTGTTGCGACCTGAAAGAGCCCACAGGGTTTGGTACTGTACCGTGCTTATTTCCACACGTGATGTGGAGGCACAGAGTTCACTGTGGCTGAAACTAAGAAAATCCTACGTCTGTCAACACTGGGTGTGCAGTAACGGCCAGCCCCTGCTCCCTGCTATCCCTTTCATTACTAATTCGCCATGCTTCCTCCCCATACTCAGACCCTTGGTATGTTTATCCACAAGGCTATAACATAATGAATCAGCTCTTTAAATAAATACTTCTCTTTGTGAGAATTAATAACCCTAACCATTGAAGTAGAGTTTAAAAAAATTCCCTAAGTCTCTTTCTTTCCCTGTTCCCATCAAAGTCTTTGTTCAGTAAGAATATAAATCTCAGAAAGATGACAAACTATAGCATATTGCAAAGAAACAAGATCCTTTTGTAAAAATGAAAATAAATATGTGAAAAGATGACACATACTTCAATTTCTATCTTGTTGGGCAAATCATGTTACTTTCCTGTACGTGTTTAAGAAACCCTCAAATAAAATCAAAATGACAGTTTATCTTACAAAGCTAAGATCTCTCTGGGAAAATAACGATTACTTTCTGTATCTAAATGCCTTTTAGGAAAATTTTGAGATCTTCGCCTGAGCGTGTCATCTGGTCCCTGTGAGGACCTTCAGGGTGCTCCAGGACAGGCCCTGTTATTTAAAGGGATCGCGGGGGAACCGTACTGCTCAGACCAGCAATGTGTTTATTTTGTGGCCTGACCCATCAGAAGCTGCCCCTCTTTTGTTACACATGCATCCCTATGTTCTTGCTTTCTTCCCGTCAGTTTCAACCCTGGTAACAGTTTCTGAGAGGGTTGACCAGGCAACTATAAGCACCAGATGGCCAAAAAGAAAAAAAAAATCTCCAAACACAAAAAATCCCAAATAAAAGCGCTTGTAGACTTTAGGGGAGAAAAGCAAACAGCCCGGAATAGAGTGATTGATGTCTCCACTGCCCTTGCTTCCCACCAGGCGAGGCTCAGGCCTTGCCAAGAGGGACCCGGTCATAATCCAAGGCCAGTAAGGACCACTCCCGGTGAGGAAAGCACACAGAGTGGCGATCGCCAGCAGCCTCCCGGTGTTTGGGCAGCCTTCGGTGCTGCCCACACTGACCGAAGTGATGCAGAAAGACGTGGCATGTGGTGAGTGCAGCTTTCCTGCCGCAGGCACGTAAATGGCTGCTGCTTTTGGCTTTGCTACAGAGCCAATGGGCTCTCAGAAAGTGCACCCTGCACAGGCAACGCACAAAGCAAACACACTCATCAAATCTCCACCGAAGTCAGGCCAAGCCGAAAAACATACCCTGACCCTTGTCACCCAGACGGGACTGACCTTGACCATGACACTTGAATGAAAATTTCCTTGGAAATATCAAACATCAAAACTCAGTTCTTTCTGGGCCTGTGTCTTCAACTGTGTACCTCCAAGTAGGACCCTGTGGATTATCCATCACACACTTATACTTAAAAAAAAAAAATCACATCTAGCACATTCTAGCTGGGACTCTCAGTTTTGGCTTTAGAACAAACTATTCTTTTTAATCTCATGGGAAGAGATTTTTGGCTAAAGGGCTCTGTTTTCCCAGAAAGACCCAATACTTGTTAGGCTGTCCATAGCACAAACTAAGTCTTACATGGAAGGCAGAGCTGAGATTAGTTTTAGCAATTATACACCCAATATAATTTTACATTTTTGTTTGTTTTATTTCATGTAGCAGGGAAATGGTGCTTGGGGAGGAGCTCAGTTCACAGAGCCACATGACAGTGACCAGGGCCTCAAAGCCAGAGTTCAAGTTTCCCACTTTGGTGCCCTCTGCCCAAGCCAAAGACTTAGTGTTTTTAGCAGTCATACTTTTTAATCTGACCATGTGTCCCCGGAGTACATCTTGGTCATACTTTCTAGAAGCCCATCTGACTGCCCTAACAGACAATGAAGTGGGGACAAGTATTGGAAGCGAACCAGTGAGTCCCTGCTCAGCGCCATCCTTCAGTGCCCATTCTTCTGCCTTTTCCTCTCCTGGGACAGGAGGTAGGGCAAGGACAGACACTGCAGGCACCAGTCACTGCTTCTTCTCACAAAGAAGAAGAATACGGGCAAGCATGGTTAATCCTACTTTCCTTCTAGCAAAGACATAGGTTGGGAATATTCATTGATTTGGTTCTCAGTTGATTTTCTAGATTAAAAAAATAAAGAATTCCATGAAAACAACCTTCCTTGGATGACTAGCAAAATAATAGTTCCTCCTGGTTAAATTTGCATAGGTTTTGCAAAAACTTTAATAGAATTTAGAAAATTCTGCAAATTGGACAATGAATCAAAAAACTAATGACATCTTCTGCTTGGTGTAGTGTTTTGTTTTAGCTCCAGTAACTCCCATAAATAGTCAAATAATAGAGGAATGGGACCTAAATATAAGCAGTGGCAGATATAGAGTTGGGGGAACCCTAGGAAGGGGTTGAGGACAAAGGAAGCGAGCCCTGACAAGAAGAGGCTGCTGCAGTTGACGTGCCCTTAATCTCCTCTTCCTGCTTCCGAGGAAGTCTTCCTGACTTCTGAAACTTCTCTTTCAACTCAAGGATACATCTGAGCAGGCATATGAGCTTCTCAGCATGTGCTTTACAGTCAAATGAACTGAAAGCTATAAATAGTGGTGGGTACAGGCGTTAGGATATGCTTTGGGAATTTCTTTTTCCAGTGTGGCAGAATTATCTCAACAAATGAATAAGGATCCCTTGACTATCCCTTGAGCTTTCATTGAGCCACAGTCATATGCTGAACTAGAGATATTAATAACAAAAGCAACGGAATAAAGATGGCACTTGGCCCTACTTGATCCACCAACTGGCAGTGAACTCAGGACCAGGCTTAAGAACCAGTTGGCTGGTTATCACCAGGTAGAATGCCAGGTTTAAAAAACAGGAGATAGAGCTTTGAGGCAGATATTACAGAGTTGCATCAGTAACAGTCAAGTTTTACAAAACTGTGCTGTCAAATATCGGTGTGTGCAGGGGTCCTTAGTTTTCAACTCTTTACCCCTTGTAAGATGCTGGCAAGTTGCATGTTCAAGAGGATGCTGCTAGTTTTCAACACAGAGCATGCAAGAAGCCCTCTTGTGGTCAGATCAGAAAATGCAAACTGCTTTACTTAAAGTTTCAGGAGTTTGTAAGACTGACATTTTAAGCTTCAAAACCATTTTCCATCAATGTTATACCACTGAGAAAAGGATACCGCACACTAGAAAAGCCATGTTTCAACATCTGCCCTGAAGAGTTGAGTTCCTACAAAGAAATACATCAATTTTAAGCTGTGTTTTTTTTTTCTTTTTAAAGATTTACTTATTTATTTGAAAGTCAGAGTTACACAGAGAGAAGGAGAAACAGTGAGAGAGAAGTCTTCCATCTGCTGGTTCACTCCCCAACTGGCCTCAGTGGCCGGAGCTGCACCAATCCAAAGCCAGGAGCCAGGAGCTTCTTCTGGGTCTCCCATATGGGTATAGGGGCCCAAGGACTTGGGCCATCTTCCACTGCTTTCCCAGGCCATAGCAGAGAGCTGGATAGGAAGGAGCATCCAGGACTCAAACCAGTGCCCATATGGGATGCCGGCACTGCAGGTGGCAGCTTTACCCACTACGCCACAGCGCTGGCCCCTAACTGTAGTTTTAATGAAAGTCAAAGAACAATCACATTGTTTAAGTTTTACTATGGTTTCTCTCGCTGCCCTGACTTAACTGTTGGTTTGTACAATTAGATGTTGTGTCATAATGTGAAGGTAAGTGTATAATTGGGCTCTTTAGGAACGTAAGACCTATATTGTGGATTTGGAAGGCAAGAAACTCCTGTAACTGGAGCAGAGGGTCTGGGATTGGAATTGGTTTGCCCCAAATTGGTTATTTTTCTCCTTGTGCCCTTGCAGTTATTTCTGGATTTAAGAAGTGGATGTTGTGCTACCACCTCCTTTCTCACTGGGCTTCTGAGAAGCCCGTTTTTGGGTCTTCTTCTAGAAATAATGGCTGTAGGGTCTGGTTTTGCTAAACAGCTTTTTTATTTTCCTGAAGTTTATATACATTTTCAAATTGAAATTAATATAGGTTCTTGGGAAGTTGTATTTAAAAGTATGGACAGTGATCCCCTGTGCCTTTACCCTATGTTCCTCAGTGGTCATGTACATTGTGGTTACTTTAACCACAGTCCATTATAATACCAGGAATTGATGCTGATACATTCCATGGAACTTTATTCAGTTTTCCTCAGTTGTACAGGCACTTACTTGTGTGTGGTAAATTCTGTGCAATTTTATCATATGCATACATTCATATAACTACAACCACAATCAAGATACAGAATTGTATCATTACCACAAGTCTTTCTCATGCTACCTCTTTATATCCACATCCAACTTCCCTTCTATCAACCTCTACCCTGTGGCAGTACTACTCTGTTTGTCATCTCTGATTTGGTTATTTTGGAAATGTTGTGTGCATGGAACCGTAATCATTCAACACAGTTCCTTTGAGGTCAATCCAAATTGTCAACAGTTCATTCCTTTTCATTGATGAGTTGTATTCCATAGTGCTGTGGCTGGGATGTGATTTGTTCTCCAACAGTTCCTGGGTTGGAATCTTGGTCCTCCGTGTGGCAATGTTAGGAGGTGATGGGACCTTTGGAGAAGAGCCTAGTGGGGGGTCATTGGAAGGAGTTAGTGCAGCTCTTGTGGGACCCTGGTTAGTTCTCATGTGAGGATGGTTATAATGGAGGAGGCCTGGCCCCTCCCCGGTCTCTTGGCTTCTGTTCTTGCCATGTGACCTCTTGCTCTCACACACACTCCTGATACTGGGATGCCAGCAGCCAAGAGGCCCTCAGTGGAGCAGAGCAAAAGCTGGTGCCATGCTCTTGAGCCTCCAAACCTGGGAGCCAAACAAATCTTCTTTCTTTGTATATTACTCAGCCTCAGGTATTTTGTGAAAGCAACAGACAGTGGACGCACGCACATGCGATGGCTATACCTCGGATTGCTTAGGCATTCCTTGACTGGAAGACATTTGGTTTGTTTCCCATGTTTGGCTGTTGTGAGCAAGAGCTGCAGTGGATATTCTTGGGCACGCGTTTGCTAAATTACAAAATACTGATCAAAGGAAGACGTCTTAATAGCCTTTGTTTCTGTTTTTCTTTTTTTGCTTCGAATACAGTGTTTTGTCAAACTTTGTTTTAAACCTTTTCAAACAAATTGTTAAGAATGGTATACCACTCTCTATATTTTTTTAAAGATTTATTTATTTATTTGAAAGGCAGAGTTACAGAGAGGCAGAGGCAGAGAGAGAGAGGTCTTTCATCTGCTGATTCACTCCCCAGATGGCCTCAATAGCTGGAGCTGCGCCAATCTGAAGCCAGGAGCCAGGAGTCAGGAGCCTCCTTCAGGTTTCCCACCTGGGAGCAGAGGCCCAAGGGGTTGGACCATCTTCCACTGCCTTCCCAGGCCATAGCAGAGAGCTGGATGGGAAGTGGAACAGCCAGGACTCAAACCGGTGCCCACACGGGATGCATTCACCGCAGGCGGTGGCCTTACCCACTATGACATAGTGCTGGCTCCATATACCACTATATTTTAAATGATCTGTGACTATCTTGCAACTTGCTGTATATGAATTAAATTGATATCTTTTCTTTTGACTATTGTTTATAGCTCTTGGTTATATTCCTGCTTAAATATGTTCTTTTTACTTTTTATTTGTTGAACTCTTCATTTAGTGGAGTATTAAGCCTTTGACTATAACATGAATTGAATATGTTATCTCAAAAATTAAAAGAATTTTAAAAATTTTAAAAATTAAAAGTTAAAAGAAAAAGGAGAACCAACTCAATTTCTCCAGCTACGAATCCCATTTGTTAATTTAACAACCAGATTCCCAGTGCTTCTTGGTAGAAGCCTCTTCTTGAAAGAAGTGTGCCTGATCTTAAATCCTTACCATGTTATTGTGTGGCAAGATCCATTATTATTTACTGATGTGATTTAAATCTTCATGTGTGGACCAATTATGTTTATATTCAACCTTGCCAATGATCCCATCCTTAAAGTATGGTTTTAGAATCAGTGGTATTCTGAAAGGTGTGTTCTTGACCAATACAGTCCAATATGGAACCTGCTACCACATTTGCCTATTGAGCAGCATTCTTGAGATTACTCTGAGTATAAAATAAACACCAAGTTTGACATCTTACTACAAAATAATATATTGGAAGAAAGAATGGAAAATATCTTATTATATTTCTTCATTGATTCTTTGTGAAATAACCTTCGGGTTAAATAAAATACATTTTTATAATTATCCACTTCTATTTTCTTTCTTTAATGTGACTAGTAGAAATTTTTTTAATTCATTTACATAAAAGGCAGAGATACAGAGAGAGAGAAAGAAAGAAAGAGATTTTCCATCTGCTGGTTCACTCCCCAAATAGCAACAACAGCTGGGGCTGGGCCAGGTTGAAACCAGGAGTCAGGAATTTCTTTTGGTCTCCCATGTGGGTGTGGGGGTCCAAGGACTTGGGTCATCCTCCACTGCTTTCTCAGGTACATTAACAGGGAACGGGAGTGGAAATGAAGTAGCTGGGACTCGAACTGGCACCCATATGGGGTGCCAGCACTGCAGGCGGAGGCTTTACCTTCTATGCCACAGTGCCAGCCCCCCGAGTTTAAAATTATATATTGTAGCTCATGTTAGTTTTCTACGAGGTGGGGATGTGCAGCGAGGGAATGAATGAACAGGGAGTGAAGTAACTTACCTGAAGCCACAGTGTAAACCCTATCTGATTCCGTCTGCCTGTGCTTGTTTTCATTCCGATGATTACTGACTGGCTGTTTATCACAATTCTGCGTTAAACTTGTGAAACCAGGAAACAGTGCCTAGCATTTCTCTTGATGAAACAGTTGGGGGCTGTCCCAACACTTTGGATGTTGTGTTCCATTCCCAGGCACCATCAAGGCTTGCCTTGGGTGCCGGCCTATAACACTGTTAGGGACACAGCGTTAGCTCTGACTGCTGGCAACATTCATAATTTAAAGTTTAAACTTGTAATCTTTCCTATTAGGAATGAAGATGATGGAAATGCTGTAACTGCAGCTTTTACTTAATTAGTTGGAATTGCTAGAACTAGTACAAATCTGGCAAGTACAGAAAGAAACACTGTTAAAGACAGTTAAAGACCTTCTCCTCCCACTCCTCCTCTCCCTCCTCCTCATCCTCTTCCCTCCTCCCTCCTTCTTCTTCTTCTCCCTCTCCCTCCTCCTCCCCTCGTCTCCTTTCCCTCTCCCTTGTCCTCCTCCTCCCCCCCCTTCTTCTCCTCCTCTTTCTCCTTCTTTTTAAAGATTTATTTATTTATTTGAAGGAGTTATGGATTGGGGGTTGGGGAATAGAGAGAGAGATCTATCTTCGATCTGTTGGTTCACTCCTCAGATGGCCGTAATGACCAGTTCAGGGTCAGGCCTAAACTGGGAGCCAAGAGCTTCTGCTAGGTCTCCTACATGGGTGTCAGGAGCCCAAGTACTTGGACCATCTACTGCTGTTTTCCCAGGCCACTAGCTGGGAGCTAGATCAGAAGTGGAGCAGCCAGGTCACAAACCGGTGCCCCTAGGGGATGTTGGCATCACAGTGGAGGCTTTACCCACTATGCCACAGTGCCAGCCCTAATTTGTGCCCTTCTAAGAGGAGAAACAAGAGTGATTGCTCACTGTCTCTGCTCTTAGCCACTTGAGGATCCGGCAAGAAGGTGGCTGTCTTCAAGCCAGAGAGACCTCACGAGACATCAGATCTGCCAGTACCTTGTCCTTGGCCTTCCCAGCCTCTGGACGGTAACCAACCCATCTCTGTTGTTTCAGCTTCCCAGGTTATGGTATTTTTATTGTAACAGCTTGAGTTATGACAAAATTACAACCCTGAGATAGACACTGAGAAGAATGTAATGTAGTGCTCCCGAGTGAACCCAGAGACCCAGCTGTGGATTACAGTCCTGGCTTCATGGCTCTTAGATGGGATGCTCTGAGGCAAAATTCCTCAACCTCTGTAAGCCCACATCCTCTGCTGCAGGGTGCAGATGATGATAGGACAACCGTGTGGGGCGGGTGTTGTAGAGCAACAAAGTTAGACGCTGCCATTACTGTTGCCTCTTTGAGATTATGACAAGGTACAAGTAGAGGGACAGAAGGACCTGCATCGGAGGGGACCTGGTTTACAAGATGAAGATTTCTCAGACACGTTCTTCTGTGGCGTAAAGCCAGCATGACATGGAGGTGCCAGAAGTGCGCGGGGAATGACCTCCTTTGTGTTTTCCCTTTGAGTGGTCACCTGGGTTCATGCTTTGTTTGTTTCTATTGTGAGAAAACAGTGTGAAGCAACCAGAGGTGCACACATTTTACAGATTGGTGGTTAGGTCTGTGTGAACAGGTTCAAGGGTTTGGGGTTGTTTGTGGGACAAAAGCAGGTGGAATGAGGTTGAATGATGACCTTTAAGAAAATGAAAGGCTTTAATGTGGGGAACCTGCACTAGTTTTCCATTGGCTGTGTGTGTGTGTGTGTGTGTGTGTGTGTGTGTGTGTGTGTGTGTGTGTGAGAGAGAGAGAGAGAGAGAGAGAGAGAGAGAGAGAGAGAGAAATTAGTGGACATGGACTTAAAGAGCAGGGATTTCTCATCCATAGCAAGTTCTCAAAAGTCATAGTGAGACATTCTTACACGAGGCTGCCAAGAAAAGGAGTTGTCATCCAGAGGACTGAAAAAAAGCACAAACAAAAGGATGTCATTCAGATACATCTAGGGGCCTGCGCTGCTGCATAGCTGGTAGAGCCACTGCCTGCAGTGCTGGCATCCCATATGGCCACTAGTTCAAGTCCTGGCTGCTCCACTTCTGATCCAGCTCTCTGCTATGGCCTGGGAAAGCAGTGGAAGATGGCTCAGGTCCTTGGGCTCCTGCACCTGTGTGGGAGACCCCAAGGAAGCTCCTAGATCCTGGCTTCAGATCAATGCAGCTCTGGCCATTGCAGCCATCTAGGGAGTGAATCAGTGGGTGGAAGACCCCCCCCCCCCCGCCTCTCCCTCTCTCCCTCCCTTCTTCCCTCTCTCCCTCCCTCTCTCTCTCCCTCTCTCTCTCTCCCATCTCCCTCTATCCCCCTCTATCTCTCTGCCTCTGCCTCTCTGTAACTCTACCTTTTAAATAAGTAAATAGATCTTTTTTTTAAAAGATATTTCTTCTAAAATCTCTTCTGGGTCAATGGTAAGTTATTCTTTGGCTCTATTTCTAGGGAAAGAATGTGAAAGCCAGGCTGAAAACGTCGCACACATTTCTGATTTCCAGTGTTACTAAGCACAGTGGTCTGTGGAACCTGGATGTTTATCAGGTTCTCTTTCTGGGGCTGCTCCTCTGGTTTTGCTGCAGGACCCAGCTTCTTAACTGGTAAGTCTGGTCCTAGATGATTACAACACCAGGCTTATCTTCATCTGAGCTCTCTGCTCTGGTGATGACTCCTCGAGGCTTCACTCATGGCTGCCTGGCTCTCTCCGCCATTCTTGAAATTCTCTAAGCTGCCTGGATTTGTTTCCTCCTTTATTATTCCTATTTACAGGACATGGACACAAGAGAGGCCTTTGTCTCATGTGTGTTCCTCTGCTGCCATGCACAGCTCTGGTTCCTAACAGGGTGGACACTTTTTACGTTTGGTCGTCTACAGGCACACATGCCTGAGAAGCACTTCCAAGGTATGTAATCTGTCTATGGAAATGCGCCTGTTCCATGCTTTGTTAAAATATGTATATAAAATATAAATTCTCAAATGATAACACTTAGCTTTTTAAAAAAATGTATCTATTATTTTATTTATTTGAAAGTCAGAGAATCAGAAAGAGAGAGAAAGATCTTCCATCCAGTGATTCACTCCCCAAATGCCAAGAAGAGCTGGGACTGGGCCAGGCTGAAACCAGGTGCTCAGAACTTAATCCAGGTCTCCTATATGGGTGATAGGGACCCAACTCCTTCAGTCATCCCCTGTTGGCTCTTAGGGTGTGATTAGCAGGAAGCTGGACATTGGGAGTGGAGCCAGATCTCAAACTTAGGAATTCTGATATGAATTGGGATGTCTGAAGCATTGTTTCAATCATTATACCACAACTTGCATCACTCTCCCCAAAATTGTAAAACTTTTAAACATAGAATTATATGGTAGGTGATGGACTATGCAAGGGTTTGGCAAACCACCTCCCATGGGTTAAATCTGGCCATTTATGTATGGTTTATGGGTTAAGCATGACTTTTTCATTTTTAAATATTTGGGAAACACTAGGTAAGAAGCAGCACTTTCAGTTGGTACCTTCAGTTATCCTACTTCTTCAAGTCATGAGAGAATGAAACCATGTGCAGAAAATCAGAGAAAAACATGCAAAGAGGAGGAAGGAGAAAAGCCTTGCCTCATTTTTGATAAGAAAGTCATAAGTTTAGAAACAGAAACTGAAATTTAGAAGACTTAGGCAATCTTGAATTTGCTTCCCTGAGACCCACATTCACTGTTGTGTGCATATTTGCATGCATGTGTTATGATAAATGATGCATAAGCATCTGTGTTTTTAAAATATGACTCAGGGAACTAACTGCATGCTACATCAGGCGTCAAGACATCAAGGTTACAATCTCTTCTCTCATTCTGCTCATTAGTCTGTCACACAGCAGTCTATGTCCAGGCAGCAGTTTTGTTGAATTTAACCCATATTTCTTGAGCATCCCTTAGGTGCAGAGAAAAGTGACTCATAGTCCCTGACTTTTAGTAGATTTCAGTCGAGTGAACAAGTGGACAGTGAGCACCTCTGAAACTTATTTTCTGCTATAGAAACTGTTGGCATATGGTCTGGCAATTCCACTTTAGGTATATAACCCAAAATGTAGGCCTCCTATCTGAGCCACCTTCTTCAACTCCAGGCGCCCACAAATTCCTGGGATATAGCTCAAATGTATGATGCTTAAAACACATTTCTAGACTTCCCCAAGATCTGCTTTACCCACAGTCCTCCTTGTCTCAGTTGAGGGCAATATCAGCCTTCTGGGTGCTCGGGCTACAAACCTTGGCGTCATCCAGAACTCCTCTCTCTCACGTACCCATGCAATCTGTAAGGAAGGCTTTTGCATGCGTTCAGCCAAAGAAGGGTGCGATTTTCTGCCCACAAAGACTGTGCCTGCTTAGCTGCACAGAGGATTTAGACGTTTGTGTAGAAGCCATAAAAGCTAGCAGCTGGACTGCTTCTACTTACAGAAATTAAAGCAGTAATGGATTTGTTGACTTGCCTAAAGTCAAGTTTGCCATTTGATAGTTTTAACTGTAGCTACTAAGCAGTCTAGGCCTTGATGCTTGTTTTTGTTCTCAAACAGGCAATTTGACACCTTGCTAGATTGTAAAAAATGGCCATGAATTCTGTGCTTCCTTGCATCCTCCCCCTTGCAAGACGACAGAGAGGCTCTTCTGTTAATAGATGGCGTCTGTTTGTGTTTCCTGAACCTGGGATCTATGTCATTTCTGAGCCCAAGTGGCAAGAGACCCTGCAACCTATGTGATCTCCCTCCCTCCCTCCCTCCCTCCCTCCCTCCCTCCCTCTCCCTTCATCCCTCCATCCATCCCTTTCTTTCTCTCTCTTCCTGTGCCAGCCTGGGCTAGTCATCTGCAAGATGAGAGAGTTGCTATGTAGATGAAAACTCAGGTCCTCCAGGCCATAGCCAGCCACCTACTAGGCTTGTGAATGAGACCCTCAGTCATCCTCTGAAGGACCCACTAGTTGACCACATAGCTAGCAGCTGATCAGGCACACAGGACTGACTGGAGCAGAATCACTTAGCTAGGTCCAACCCAAATTATTAAGCTGCACTATTGTAAACTAAATAAAGAAGTATGGTTTGATGCTGCTATGACCTAAGTAGGCAGTTAAAGTTTAAGTGAGCTGGAAGTTTTGTACCCCTGCAATGTAACCCGATCTCTTTAACTGTCTGTTTGATACACCCACTTTCCCAGGATGCACTTGTCATACTGGGGACCAGAGCTCATGCTAAGACCCTGCCCATTTTGTACATCTGGTTGGGGTATGACCCTTTTCCTTATAAAAAGAGTTGGGAGGTGAGAAATATCACTCACGTTTTCTCTTTTCCACCATAGAACACTTTCAGACTCTAGCTTGTGCTCCTTTCCACTACAAACCTGTCTTGGATGGATCTCTCCTGATACAGTACTTTTTTTTTTTTTTTTAAAGATTACTTATTTATTTGAAAGAGTTAGAGAGAGAAATAGAGAGACAGAAAGTCTTCTATCTGCTGGTTCACTCACGAATTGATCACAACAGCCAGAGCTGTGCTAATCCGAAGCCAGGATTCAGGAGCTTCTTCCAGATCTCCCATGTGGATGCAGGAGTCCAAGCACTTGGGCCATCTTCCACTGCTTTCCCAGGCCATAGCAGAGAGCTGGATTGGAAGTGCAGCAGCCTAGACTTGAACTGATGCCCATATGGAATACTGGCAATACAGGTGATGGCTTAACCCGCCACAGCACCAGTCCCTAAGGAACTGTTTTTTGTTTTTTGTTTTGTTTTTCTCTATTTTTTGGGCAACTCTTTGGCCTGCTCATCTTGGGTACTTCTCAGCACGGGGTAGCCCATACCTGTGTGAATGAATGTATATTGATTCCTCACTGTGAAATAAACTCTGTTCCCATTTGCACACAATACCAGTTGCTGTGTAGCATTTTTGACTCTGTGGAAGACAAGAACCGGGATTAAAAATTAATATAGCCATTACGCACATCAATGCCACTATGCATTGAAATAATTTGCTATGCAGCAAAAACCAGTGAGAAAGACTTGCTTTTGATCTACTTCTCTTTATCTTATTTGCCTAATTAGGTTAAAGATCTTTAAATACAGTTGAGTAAAAAAAAAAAATAAAAAAATAAATACAGTTGAGTAAATTATCATATTTTATAATTTGAATTTGAAGCTGTTTAACTTTCATTAATATGGCAGCTCCCAAATCTCAGAGATAGAGGCAGGTTTTGTTGTTACTTTGCTGCATTAATATTAGGAAACATATCTGTTTTCAGCAAAGCTTTATTTCCAAGAGCTGAAACAAAAGAACTAAAAGAGCAAATCCTTGGTGTTTCAAATCCTTGAGTAGGTACCGTGAGGCTGATTCCTGCAGGCTGTCATCTTGATGCGTGTCCAATGTGGAGCAAAACTGAAGCCACAGCAGAAAACACTTCAGCCCACGAGGCCTCACTTATTTTTTTTTAAGATTTATTTACTTATTTGAAAGACAGAGTTACAGAGAGGTAGAGGCAAAGTGAGAGAGAGAGAGAGAGAGAGAGAGAGAGAGTCTTCAATCTGCTGGTTCACTCCTCAGATGGCTACAACGGCCAGAGCTGAGCTGATCTGAAGCCAGGAGCCAGGAGCTTCTTGCGGGTCTCCCAGGTGTGTGCAGGGGCCCAAGGATTTGGGCCATCTCCCACTGCTTTCCCAGGCCATAGCAGAGAGCTGGATTGGAAGTGGAGCAGCCGGGTCTCGAACCAGTGGCCATAGTGCTGCTTATTCCCTGTCCAAACGTGTCACCTCAGAAAGTGGTTAAGTAGGTTAAAATTCCAAGAAGTTCTCTCTCATTCATCCAGGGAGATTATTCTAACCATTGTCAGTGCTCTAGGGGACAGTGGTGAGAAGGGGGGCCTTTGGGGTGCTGCCAGGACTTGAAGGGTGGAGTCCTCTTTCCATCAGGTGGTGATGATGGATGTGAGAGCCTCGTGTAGTTTACAAAAGTTGTAATAAGTGAATTAACTGGGGAATCAGAGGTACATTTTCCAAACACCGTGGACAAAAGCCACTCAGTGCCAGGAAAAAAAACTTTTTGGTAACAAAATTCTTTCAGAAAAAAAAAAACAAACAAACAGAAAACAGCTGTTTTTAAACATCTAACGTGCAGAAAAAGTAATTCCATCCTAACCACAGTTCACAAAGTACTAAACGTTTTACATGGGTTCTCTGAGTTGCAAATGCCCCTTATCCTGTGAAATCATGATTATATAAGGTTTGATTTTTATTCTCATTAAACATGGAAACAAAAATGAAATATATACCACCCTTTTGTTTTAAAACTTAAAGCAATTGAATTTGGGCAGTTTGGAGAGTATTTGCATAGTACTGCTTCCATTGCCTCATCATAAACAACACCATGAAATAAAATGTATTTTGGAATGTCAACCCAAAACCCAGTTTCACAAGAAACACATGAAATACTCATACAATCTCATTTTGGATTAATATTAAGGACAGTGCTACAACACTAAACATGCGTGTGTGTGTGTGTGTGTGTGTGTGTGTGTGTGTGACTTTAAAAAAATATATACCGGAGCCTTCCATTGGCATGTTTGTGCCATCATATAAATCAGAGAATTAAACAGAATTTTAGAGTGGATTAGGGATAGAGTCACTGAAACCAACCGCTGGGTGTCGTGTCAAAATAGTAAACTAATGGATGAGATTTGTGTCGTTCCTCGTTTTTGTTCATGAGGTAAATGTTCCAATCTGTTTTTTAATGTTGTCTTTTCTTTTGAATGTGTGAGTGCTAAGTGATTACTTACTATGAAACCAGAGACTCTGGGAGCATAATGACTTTAACAAACAGCTATGACAACCGTGTGGATTATACATGTGAGTGGAAATAATATGGGAATTATTTGTAGTCTATGCATGTTAGTGCCCTTTTGGCTAATGGCTGCCTGACAAATGCCCATGGTCAGAGTATTTGCAAAATGCTGCTTATTCAAAGTAGTGAGCCCCATTCTTGGCCTTAGTATTGATTTCTCCCAGCTTGGAGAAATTAACAAAGCTGACAATGATAAGCCTGTCACAAACTCTGTGTCATTACCTAGTGACCTTGCCACACGCTTTCCTTAATGGACAGCTCCCCCAGTTCATCATAAGAACCGATGCCTTCTGCTTTGAGGGTAAGGCCCCCTGAGCACAGACTCAAAGGCCTCACCCTAGTATGACCTACAGGGGCTGCAAGTCTCTCTGGGAATCCACGGTGGGTACCAGAATCTTCTATGTTTGAGGCTTTGAGGGATAAACTAGGTGACTAGCAGGCAGATCTTTGGAAGAGTGAATTATGCGGGGTTGGTGCTGCTGATTTCATTACTTCTTTGGGAAGGTCTTCACCCAGATTTCCCCTGAGCTTCTGGGATGACCACAACCATTTGAGGACTTCCCTTTGACAAGCAGACAGGAAGCACAGGATCTGCTGATTTACTGCTCTGACCCTTGTTTTCTGTCTGATTTTCCCTCAGTTTAGTCTGTGTGGTACCTGGTCACGGATCATATAAACACCTGTGAAGACATCTGTGACTGCAGGTCCAAGAAGGCAGTACAGTCATCCTTTGGAGTCTGTGGGGCGTTGGTTCCAGGACTTCCTGCAAGTTCAAATTCCTGGTAGAACACAGCTTATTCAAAGTAGTGAGTGCTAAACCTGAGGACATGGAGGACCAGTTGAATGAAGTCTTACTCATTTGGGAAAACACATTTGTAGCATGCCTAACTGTGGAAAGTGTTGTCCTGGGCCCTGAATGTAAGTGCTGGGCGCACATTCCCTGTAGCAGGCCCAGCCCCCCTGAGACACCTGCTCATATACACAGACCAGTGCCCCGGGACCTCTGTCCTTTCAGCCCGACTTCAAGTAAATCCACTGCTGGCCTGTGGTTCACAACATTGCCACCCCGAGTTGCAAAGGCACCAGTTGCGGATACAAATGATAGCTTAGGGATATCCTTGTTGCAAACGTATTCAAACTCAATATTCTAGGCATGAGACAAAGTGACTATGCTTGTATGTGGGGGGCCAGTTCATCCACTAAGCTATCACTGCTTCTAAGAAAGGTAACCCCTCCTCAGTCTCAGCCTGCTAAGCTGCTCCAGTTTACAGTGATGCACTTGCTAGAGTGAAGCGAGGGTGGAGAGGCTATTTTTGAGCCAGTTGAATAGTTATTCTCTACTTTTCTCTTTTGCCTTCTTAGTTGAACCAGCAGAGTAGGTGCAACTTAAGCAGGGTAATAAGTGATCGTACTGGGATTCTTGTGACTTAAAGTTGATTTCTCACTCAAGCAGTCTTCTTTCAGAATTTTGGGTAGGTAAAAAACTTCTTGAGTCTCAACTTTTCTGGAGGAAAAGCACAGACTTTCTTCTTAGCTGTATTTCAAAACAGGGCCATGACCAGCCCTCCCCAATCAAGTCTAACTGTTGGTGCTTAGCTGACAGCCACACAGGCAGTAGAGATGGGAGTGGCAGGGGCAGTTGTAGCAGATTCCAGCCCTCATCTGCCCCCATGTGAACAAGAACCCTTGTGTCTTAATTCTAAGCACCCTCAAATTTGCTGAGCTAGGTTCTTTCCCGAATTAGTCTCAGAACTTCTTTAGCAATGGTGATCAATTGTCTTAACTTGCCCAAAAAGTCATGATTTTAACACTGAAAGTTCTTACCGCCACCCTTCCCCCTACCCTTTCCCAGAAATGCCCCTAGCCTATGGAAAATGAGCCTGGCTGCTCACCCTGCCCTTAGCACTGAGAGAAACTGAGCACGAAATTGTTCTGTGGTCAAAGAAGCTTATAAACTGCTTCCTGTTGTTTTTGCCTTTTAAAAAATTATGGTAAAAAACATACAACTTAGAATTTATCATTTGTACTGCTTCTTTCTTAAAAAAATTTTTTTTTATTTATTTTATTTTTTTATTTTTATTTTTTTGACAGGCAGAGTGGACAGTGAGAGAGAGAGACAGAGAGAAAGGTCTTCCTTTGCCGTTGGTTCACCCTCCAATGGCTGCCGCGGACGGAACGCTGCGGCCGGTGCACCACGCTCATCCGATGGCAGGAGCCAGGTGCTAGGTGCTTATCCTGGTCTCTCGTGGGGTGCAGGGCCCAAGCACTTGGGCCATCCTCCACTGCACTCCCAGGCCACAGCAGAGGGCTGGCCTGGAAGAGGGGCAACCGGGACAGAATCCGGCGCCCCGACCGGGACTGGAACCCGGTGTGCCGGCGCCGCAAGGCGGAGGATTAGCCTGTTGAGCCGCGGCGCCGGCCTTCTTAAAAAATTTTTAAAGAGTTCATTTGAAAAGCAGACACATGGGACCAGTGCTGTGGTGTGGTGGAATAAACTGCTGTGCATCTGAATCCTCTTGTGCTTTCATTTTAAAGACTCCCCCCCCCCCCTTTATTTTTAACACACCATAGACTGGTCTGATGTCTTCCCATAGGGACATTGCTTTCTCTTGAATGAAAATAATTCTTCTGCAGCCTGCGTATGCTAAATCTGAGTAAGGCAGTCAGCATTTCCTTAATTGATTTTTCTGTGCCTAGCCATTACTGCACTTCTCTGTGAGAAATTCTTTGTTTTGGCTTAGGCAGTCCACCTATTCTACATTACATTCCTGTGGATCACTGTTTCCTACTGACTTTCTGATCTTTCTGCCACTAGTTGAAACTCTTGGTACTTGTTTCCCATCAATGACATCTAGGGTCAATTTGACATCAGTGTAGATGATGTAAATAATCCCAAACACGGTAGCTTCTGAATCTTTATCTCAGAATCAATAGCGTATCTCTCCAATGCCTTTCAACATCCCGCTCCCTTTATCATTGCGAATAGACTCACCTTTGAAGCTTCAACCACAGTAGCCCAGTGTCTTGGTTTGAGCCCCACAAGAAGCAGAAATTGAAGAAGTGTTTCCATACAGGTAGTTTCTATGGTAGCTGATCCCAGCAGGGGAAGGTGGGACTGAGACAAAGAAGGAAAAGATGCTAATAAAGAATACAGTGCCAGGAAAGTTTCCACTGTGGACAACTGGAGCTTCTCACTGGGAAGCTCTGGAAGGTGGGGTAGAGCAACCTCAGATTTAGCCCACCTAGGGGAAGGTCAAGGGCTGGATACCCATGGATTCCTATCAGTCATGTGGAGAAAGTTACTTTTAGGGGACATTAACTTCCTAGCACTTCTGACATGGAAAAGAGTTGCAGCAAAAACAAGTCTCAATCTGTCCAGAGAAGGGAGCCTAAGAATAGGGACTGTTGTGGCATAGTGGAGCACAATCGCAATATTTGCTTCACTTACCATTTCAGCTTTCTTGACCCTGTTCTGGTAATGTGTTTTTCATCTTTGTTGAGGTCTCTAATCTCTTGGATCATCCATTTTCAGTTCATGATTGGCTTCATGGAGACCACAATTCCTTCCATATGGAGCCTGGATCCCAAGGACAATTGATTCTTCTTTCTCTCAAGCTGCTCAATTTCATTGTCTTCTTGTGTTTTTTGTTGTTGTGTTGTTTTTCCTTTTCTTTTTTAACCATAATTTGGTATTCCCCAACTAAACTGAGACAATGATGACTAAAAAGAATTGCCCAACCAGGCAATCTGGTGCCACTACAAATTAAGGAGAGTTCTTATCCTGAATTTATTTATTTATTTTTCTTTTGTCTTGGTCAGCTCTCTAGCTAATAATTCTCAGCCAGTCGTCTACATTTCCCCCTGTCTCCTCAAGACCCATTGCAAGCACTTAAATCTTTTCATTCACAGTTGATGACTCAGACAGAGTGCTGGACAGGAGTGTTTGTGTTTACTGCTTCCATTTTCTCTTCTCCTACTCGGTCTTCAGCCAGTCCCAGTGTGAATTCTGGTGCCATCACTCTTGCTTGAACTTAATGGCAACCAATGGACACTTCTCTCCTTTTTTTCCCTAGTGACAATCTCGGTCACCTCCTGGTTTAGGAGCTTTTTCACTCCTTATTTTCTGTGTCACAAAACTGTCTTAGTATTTTTCTTACATTTCTGGCTACTTCTTCTTTCTCTTTGCAGTTGCATTGTCTTCTGTGTCATTACTGAATCTTTGAGCATCCCAGGATTCTATCTTGGGCCCTTTCTTTCTGCAGATTCTGTCCAAACAACAATTCTATCCTGTCTAAGCCTACTCTTTATGTCTACATTTTTTCACTTTTCTTTTGAGATCCAGGCCCATGTGGCCAACAATCTACTTGAAATCTATTCTTGAATGTCTCAAATACACATTAAAAATCAATAGATCCATAAGTAAAAGAATGAACTATTCCAAATCCAGTCTACTTCCAGTAATCCATCCACCTTGCTGCAGATCCAAAATTTAGAAGCTAGCCTCGACACTTCTTCACCTTATACCTACTGAAGTTCACCTGTTAAATGCCTTTTGAAATCACCTTCTCTTTCAATTTCCATCATTGCCACCTTTTCTGAGCTATGGTTGTCTCTTCTCAGGATTACAGAATGAGCATTCATGATGTATCTTGTTCCCTCTGGGCTTCACTAATTCTTTCTACAGTCTATAGCTGCAATCAACTCTATGAAAATTTATGAAATACCAATGTGATCTTGTGAGCCTAGCTTGCTACCCCCCTTTGAACTCTTCCATGTCCAGCTGGTGATTTAAGGATTAATATAAACCTTTATGGCATGCCTTGTAAGATCCTGACTGGCCTGGTTTCCAGGTTCATCTTTTACCACACTTCTCCTCACTCTTTCTGATTCAGCCACACGATCTTATGTTGCTGGGACTTCCAATACTCAGCATTCCACAAGGCTTTCACACATGCTGAGCCCTTCTTTCTTTCCCCTCTGGTTGACTCCTGCTTGTGGATTCATATTGCATCCCTTTATCAAGTGACATATTCTACTTGTATCACTGAAAGCTTTACCTGGATTCAGTAAGAGTATCCTGAAAGAAGAATTGACCAACTCAATGCACATGGCGTTGTTGACACGGAATAAGTAAAGTTATTTTACTATAAACTTTCATTGAACTATATAATTCCTCATAGCATCTATCACAGTTGTAGTTTTGCATTTATTTGTGTGGTTTGATTAATGCCTGCCACTCTACTAGATTTTATGCTTCAAAGGGACAAAGATTATTTCTATTATACCAGGTACTTAGCAGATACAGACAAAATAATGAGTAAAGGATGCTTTAATTAATGAGTGATTTATTTCATATTTCCTAGGAGAAAATAGAGTTGTAGGTGTGACTGCCATCTTTTTTCCAGCCTAGCCCCTAATGGGCTTACAGTGTCAGGGGCTTTTGTTCCAGATGTACCCCTCAGCCTTGCTTTTAGCCAAATGCCTTCTCTGAGGTGGTCTGATGATTCCTCCTTTCTCATTTTTCAATGTCTTCCTCTTGCCTTTTGCCTTTTTTTGCATCGATCTATGTCTTGTCTCTTTGCCTTTATAAACCACTCCAGATCAATAACCCTTACTATCTCCATGTTCATTTTAGGTGTGTTCTTATCTAATCTTGTGACTTCCACTTTAAGAGAAACTCATGTTCTTAACTCCAGGCCTACATATCAAGTGCTTCTGAGATGTATTTATCTGCAAGGCTCAAGTGGTCCTCTAGCTCAACCATCGTCTTCCCTTCAAGCCTGCTTCTCTCTGTACTCCTTCAGAACTCTTAAAAAGTGTTGTCCTTGACCCAGGTATGATATTAGGGCTCTAATACTTGATTGACTCTCGGTCAGTTTTCCCATCCCAATTAGGCACCTTGTCTTGACTATTATGTTACTGTGATCTCTGCATTGGCCAGTGCAGAAATTTCCCTTTAGTTCTTAGACTATGGTTAGAGTTTCCTAGTGTCTCCCAGGTCATCCTAGCCCCACTTTAGCCTGGTATACACTTGGCTTATGTGATTTTTCCAAAGCACAAATCTAACCATGTACAATCCATGCTTTGTAGGCCTTACATGCCTTACAGGCTCCCTCTATTCTCCGGTGCACTGGCATAGTGTGCAAGTCTCCACAGGGTTGTAGTTTTGGCTTCATCCCCACCTGCTCTTCCCTTATCCACTCTGATCCAGATGACCCAATCTATGCTCTTGTACACCAACACGTTGCACTGTCGCATGCTTCTTTTTCCACACAGTTTTGTCTCCATACAGTATCCTCCCCAGGACTTGGGAAGAATGGAGAACATTTCCTCATATTTCAGGGTTTGGGTCAATGACTATGACTTTCCTTGACCTTCTGAAACAGGGTTGACTACTGTGTCCACTGTTCTCTCAATGCACCAGGTACACATTCACTGAAAACTCAAGTGGGCAGAGCCACTGCATAAGGTTGTTCAGACTGGACTGCACGCTAATAGGGGCATTCTTTGATGGCTGCTTTTTGCACTGGGATCTCACTCACAGAGATCCTTCATGTAGACAATTTTTTTTTGGCACAGCATCTTAGCTTTCCATGCCTAAAATGCTCTTAAGGGCTTTTCAGCCAGAACAGGAAGACTTAAGGGCTGATTCTGAGGTCAAAGTGTTACTTAAAGCAATTGTCATTCTATAAGTCTGCTGTGTGGACTGTTTCCCCTGTTGGAACATTCCGTCCCTTTTAATTCTATCTATTGTTATTACCAGATAGTTGATCCTATTTATATGATCACTTTAAAACTTAATACGATCACTATAACACTTAAGATGACATTTTTACCATCCAGCTTAATGGAATTCAGGGTCCGATGACAAGTTTTTAAACTGTACCCCTAGAAGTAAGTCGATAGGAATGTATGCTGTACTATACAGCTTTACAATTACAAACTTCCTCCTCCCTCTTTTATTCCCACTCTTATTTTTTACTGAGATCCATCCTCAATTGACTTTATAGACATATGGTTAACTCTATGTTAAGTAAGAGTTCAGCAAATAGTATGAAGGAAAAAAACGAAATAACAAAAAGACAAAACCTAAACTGCTTCTTGACAGTCAAAGGCAGCTCAAATCATTCCTTTTTGAAGTGTCAATTTCATTTCACTTCTACAGATTGCCTTTTAGGTGCTCTATATGTTATTACAGATAAGGGAGAACATATGGTATTTGTCCCTTTGGGACTGGCTAATTTCACTAAGTATGATGTTTTCCAGATTCATCCATTTTGTTGCAAATGACTGGAATTCATTTTTTACTGCTGTGTAGTATTCCATAGTGTACATATCCCATAATTTCTTTTTTTTCTTTTTTTTTTATATATATAAAGCTCTTATTTAAAGAATATAAATTTCCAAAGTACAGCTTATGGATTACAATGGCTCCCCCCCCCCACGACTTCTCTCCCTCCCCCTACCCTCCCCTTTCCCGCTCCCTCTCCTCTTGCATTCACATCAAGATTCATTTTCAATTCTCTTTATATACAGAAGATCAGTTTAGTACATATTACGTAAAGATTTCAACGGTTTGCCCTCACATAGAGACACAAAATGATAATACTGTTGGAGTACTTTACATAGTATATATTGAATCGATCTTCTTTATATAAAGATAATTGCAAATGATTAAAAAATCTTGGTGTTAAACTGGAAATTGCATAGACAATTAATCAATTTTAAAAAAAATCATGTAGGATCTCTGTCCTTAATGTGCTGTACATTGTGAATTAATAATATCCCATAATTTCTTTATCCAGTCTTCAATTGATGGGCATTTAGGTTGATTCCACGTCTTAGCTATTGTGAATTGAGCTGCGATAAGCATTGGGGTGCAGGTACCTCTTTTATTTACTGATGTCATTTCCCTTGTGTAAATTCCTGGGAGTGGGATGGCTGGGTCATATGGTAGGGCTATATTCAGATTGCTGAGGTATCTCCATACTGTCTTCCATAGTGGCTTTACCAGTTTACATTCCCACCAACAGTGGATTAGGGTGCCCCCCCCCACTGCATCCTCACCAGCATTTGTTGTTTGTTGATTTCTATATGTGAGCCATTCTAACTGGGGTGAGATGAAACCTCATTGTGGTTTTGATTGCATTTCCCTGTGGGACAGTGATCCTGAACATTTTTCATGTGTCTGTTGCCATTTGGATTTCTTCTTTTGAAAAATGCCTCTTTAAGTCCTTTGCCTATCTCTTAACTGGGTTGTTTGTTTTGTTGTTGTTGAGTTTCTTGATCTCTTTATATATTCTGGTTATTAATCCTTTATCAATTGCATAGTTTGCAAATAATGTCTCCCATTCTATGACCCACTTCTATGACCCACTGTTCATTTGGCAATATGTTGTCCTGTCTTCATGTGTTTGCATATGTTTTAGAGATTCCTGAGTTGCTGATTTCCAGCTTCATTGCATTGTAGTCTAAGAAGATGCATTGGGGCTGGTGCAGTAGGTTAATCCTCTGCTGCAGCACTGGCATCCCATATGGGTGCCGGTTCTAGGCCCGCCTGCTCCTCTTCCAATCCAGCTCTCTGCTGTGGCCTGGGAAAACAGTAGAGGATGGCCCAAGTGCTTGGGCCCCTGCACCCACATGAGAGACTAGGAAGAAACAAATGGCTCCTGGCTTCAGATCAGCGCAGCTCTGGTCGTTGTGGCCGTTTAGGGAGTGAACCAACAGAAGGAAGACCTTTCTCTCTGTCTCTCCCTCTCATTGTCTGTAACTCCACCTCTCAGATGAATAAATAAAATCTTTAAAATATAAGCTGACACATAGTATGATTTCGATTTTTTTTTAATTTGCTGAGACTTGCTTTATGGCCTAGTATGTGGTCAATCATAGAGAAAGTTCAATGCACTGGTGAGAGGAATGTGTATTCTGCTACTATAGGATGAAAAGTTCTGTAGATATCCATTAGGTTCATTTGGTCTAAAGTGTTGATTAACTCTGCTGTTTCCTTACTGATTTTCTGCCTGGTTGATCTGCCCATTGTTAAAAGTTGGGTATTGAAGTCCCCCATTATTATTGTATGGGAGTCTATGTTTCCCTTTAGATCCCTTAACATTTATTTTAAATAGCCAGGTGTCCTGTAATTAGGTGCCTATACGTTTATAATAGTTATAAAAAAATCTTCCTGTTTAATTGATCCCCTAATCATTACATAATGTCCTTCTTTGTCTCTTTTAGCAGTTTTGTGTTAAAGTATTTTGTCTGAATTAGGATGGCTACAGCAGCTCATTTTTGGTTTCTGTTAGCATGGAATATCTCTTTCCATCCTTTCACTTTCAGCCTGCATGTATCTTTGTTAGTGAGATGTGTTTCTTGTAGGCAGCAAATAGATGGGTTTTATTTTTTTATCCATTCATTCATCCAGTGTCTTTTAATTAGAAAGTTGAGGCCATTTACATTCAAGGTGACTATTGAAAAGTAACACCTTTGTCCTGCGATTTTTCCAAAAATATTCCTATTTTTTACTTTCAGTTTCCTTTGTACTTTTATGGGGAGATTTTCTTCCTTTACCTTCTTCTGTAGTGATGACCATGTTTCTGTGTTTCTGTGTGTAGCACATCCTTAAGCATCTTTTATAGGTCTGGACGGGTGGTGACAAATTCTTTCAATTTCAGTTTGTTATGGAAGGTCTTTATTTCATCTTCATTCATAAATGAGAGCTTTGCAGGGTACAGTATTCTGGGTTGACAGTTTTTTTCTCTTAAGACTTGGAATATATCTTATAATTCTCTCCTAACCTGTAGGGTTTCTGATGAGAAGTCTGCTGGGAGTCTAATTGGAGATCCTCTGAAAGTAATTTGATGTTTCTCTTGTGCACTTTTTAGAATTTTTTTCTTTATGTTTTACTGTGGAGTGTTTGACTACAAAATCTTGTGGTGAGATCTTTTCTGGTCATATCTATTAGGAGTTCTATGTGCTTCCTGTACTTGGATGTCCCTTTCTTTCTCCAAATTAGGGAAGTTTTGTTTTATTATATCACTAAAAAGTCCTTCTAATCCATTCTCTCTTTCCATGCCTTCAGGAACTCCTAGAACCCATATGTTGGGTTGTTTGATAGTATCCTGTAGATTACTAGCATTGTTTTTTGTCTTCTAATTTCCTCTTCTTGTTTTTGGTTTGACTGTATAATTTCCTGTGCTTTATCTTCTAAATTGGATATTATTTCTTCTGCTTTACCTATTCTTTTTTAAGGTTTTCCACTGCATTTTTCATTTGTTATTTGAATTCTTCATTCCATTTTATTTTCTCTTTAAGATCTCAATTTCTTGGGAGAAATTTTCTTTCATGTCATGTATGGATTTCAGTAGTTCATGTATTTGTTTCTGATTACATCTATGTAATCTTATAATCGATTTTTTGAACTCTATTTCTGGCATTTCTTCAATCTCATTATCTTCACAATCTAGTGTTGAAGTGTTCTGTTCTTTTGGGGGCATCATGTTGTTTTCCTTATTCTTGTTTCTTGAATTGGTACATATATATTTGGCATTTGTGGAGATACTCATTGGTTTCTCCTTTTTTCACTGTGGTGGTTTTTTTTTTCTTTTTAAGATTTAGTTATTTTATTTGAAAGATTTACACAGAGGGAGAAGGAGAGGCAGAGAGAGAGAGAGTGGTCTTCCATCTGCTGGTTCACTCCCTAATCGACTGCAACAGCCAGAGCTAGGAGCCAGGAGCTTCTTCCAGGTTTCCCATGTGTGTGCAGGGGCCCAAGCACTTGGGCCATCCTCCACTGCTGAAGCCATAGTAGAGAGCTGGGTTAGAAATTGAGCAGCTTGGGCTTGAACCAGTGCCCACATGGGATACTGGCATTGCAGGTGGCAGCTTCAACCACTATGCCACAGCGCTGGTCCCTGTGGTGGCTTTTATCTTTTTTTTTTTTAAAGATTTATTTATTTATTTGAAAGTCGGAGTTAACACAGTGAGAGAAGGAGAGGCAGAGAGAGAGAGAGAGAGAGAGAGAGAGAGACGTCCTCCATCTGCTTGTTCACTCCCCAATTGGCCGCAATTGTCGGAGCCGCACTAATCTGAAGTCAGAAGCCAGAAACCCCCTCCAGGTCTCTCATGAGGGTGCAGGAGTCCAAGGACTTAGGGCATCATCTACTGCTTTCCCAGGCCATAGCAGAGAGCTGGATCAGAAGTAGAGCAGCTGGGACTCGAACTGGTGCCCATATGGGATGCCGGAACTACAGGCGGCGACCCCACCAGCTATGCCACAGTGCTGGCCTGACTTTTATCTTTGTACTATTCCTCTGTAGAGAACTGGAGTATCTGCTTTCAGTAAATATTTAGAGGTGTGTGGTGGGCGTGGCCAGGGAGCTCTTTTCAGTTCTCCAGGATGAAGGGCATATCTAAGATGACACATACAGGTTTGGCACAATAAATTCTCTCTCTCTCTCTCTCTCCCTCTCTCCCTCTCTCCCTCTCTCCCTCTCTGTCTCTAAGAGGAAGGTTTATTCTGCTCAGCTGGTCTCCTCAAAGAAGACCAGTGCCTGAGTGCTTGCCCCAGTGGGTATAGTATTTTTCCACTCTGCTCCAAGGACCACACAGAGGATCTGTGCAGTCCTCAGTTGGGCTCAGATTCCCCAGCAGTGTCCCTCACCAGGTAACCAGGAAGCCTTGAGCATATGGAGACTCCCACAGTGACTGCCCAAAGTCCCAGTCACACCAGAGTCCTTCCACACAGCCTCAGTTTTTGTTTAGTCCTGGCAAACAAGCCTCTTACAATCATGAGCACCCAGCCCACGGTTAGTTCTCCCCACCAGAGTCAGGAGTCTCCACTCAGCTGGTTGCTGGTTGCAGACATGAGCTGGCACAGCTGTTTCATATATCCAAAATGGCGCCCACTCTATTGGCTTGTTACAAGATGCTGTTGTAAGGTGATCAGGGAAAGAGAAACGTCTCCCTCCTTTTTGTTTTCTCCTCTGGTTTGTCAGGTACACTATCCCCCATGGGGCTCCAAGCCGGGTTACCTCTAGGCTCTTCCTGCAGCTTTATTGCAGAGGCTTATGCTGCTGCGGCCTGGTTTCACTTCACTCTCCAACGATGCTACGTAGGCTCTCGACTGCTGGGTCTTGAGTTGTGGGCATCCACGCCCTCCATGTAGGTTCACTGTGTCCCTCTAATCTGCATAGCTTTTCCTCGCCATTTTCTCCCTAACTCTTGCCTGGGATTGTACTCTCCACTTTTTAAAAACTGTCGTCTCCTAGACTGGAGCAGTAAGCTCCCTCCCTACCCTGCCATCTTGGAAGCGCTCCGTAAGTATCTTTTAATTGGGGAATTTAGTCCATTTACATTCAAGGTCATTATTAATAAGTAAAGACTTACTCCTGCCTTTTTGTTAACTTTCTTCTGTTCATTGTGAATCTTTTTGGCACTGTTTCTGGAGAGATAACGCCAAGAGCTACTTTCTGTATTTGAGAATACCTGATTGTGCCTGGGTAACACTTTTTGAAATTTTTGTATGAGATTTCCCTCTTCACTGGTTCAAGGCAAGTTGATGTAATTTATTTTTCCCTAGCGATGTCTTTTATTATTGCTTGCATTTATTTATTTTTAAAGCTTCATTTATTTATTTGAAAGGCAGAGTTAGAGAGAGAGGCAGAAGTAGAGAGGTCTTTCATCTACTGGTTCACTCCCCAAATGGTTGCAAACACTGGACAATGGCTGATCTGAAGCCAGGAGCCAAGAGTTTCAGCAGGATCTCCCATGTGTGTGGCGGGGCCCATGCTCTTGGGCCATCCTCTACTGCTTTCCCTGGCTAATGAGCAGGGAACTGGGTTGGAAGTGGAGCAGCCAGGACTCGAACTGGCACCACAGTCAGTGGTTTTACTTGCTACGCCACAGTGCTGGCCCCTTAAACAGTGTCTTAAACACTGAGTCAGATGCCTGCCCCACATTAGGCAATTTTATAATTTGGTTCCACTTTGTCATCTTGTCCCAGAGTGAATACTCATATTTCTTCCACAAACAGCTGTAATTTAATTTTCCTTTTTTATTTCACTGAACTTTTCAGACCTGGAAAGAATAGAAATGCAGAGAGGTGATGGAAAGGTCTGGAATCTGATGTTTTCACACCTGGCTTGCATTTGATGGAGATTCCACATGCTTCATCATTTTCTTTAAATTCCCAATGGGCTTTTCAACATATATATTAACATGTTTCTGTAGTGTGTATTAATAAGAGCTTTGATTTTTATTCTAGCTCTGAGGGAGAAAACAGGCATTGTGTTTAATACATACCAAATCAACAAATCTGTGACCAGATTCCAGTTCATTTGTTGATTAAGATCTTAAAGGATATTTAGTTTAAAATAATTCCTTTCCACCTCCACCCCCTGGGTGTTTTCTAATTCTGTATTTGTTGGTCGAAGACTCTATGAATCCTTTCGTTGCTGTTTTTCTCATCGGATTTATCTTCTCAAAATCATGCAGGATTCTTAAATTTCTTCTTTTTCTAAAAATAAAAGAGCATGTCCTCATTATAACTTAGCCTACATTTATATGTTAAGGATGAAAATTCTATGGATTTCTGTCCTTGATTCTCTCTAAATTACATTTGGTTTGGCTTTTAAATGGCCTCAAAATGATGCACGGTGGTGAAAACTTTGATTCCACAATTGAGCCATGGTGTATTTCCAGTGGTGGTAATGGGACTTCCTTTCCTAAGATTTCATAAAGAGCTGAATGGAAGTATTTTTGTAGGATTAAGTAAATTCCTATGTGGAAGTAAGGCTGTGGATTAACTGCAGATTGGGTATAGCTGCGTTTCAAATATGGGGTGTTCTGGTCGACCGACTCTATAAATAATTTCTACTTGACAAGTCATATGTCCTGATTTTTAGTTTGGAAAGCATGGTCCCTGTGTGAGACTTCTAGGGTTGCCATAAAAAAGTACCACATTCCAAGTGATTAAACAATAGAAATTAATTTTATCACAATTCTGAAGGCTTAAAGTCCAAAATAAATGTTTCAGCAGGTTTGTTGCTTCTGAGGCCCCTCTCTTTGACTTGTGGATCTTCACATGTTCTCTGTGTGTCTGTGTCCTCATATCCTCCTCTTTTTAAAAAAAAAAATTGAAAGGCACAGTTACAGAGAGAAATATAGAGAGACAGAGTGACCAGAGAAAGCTCTTCCATCCACTGGTTCATTCCGTAAATGGCCACAATGACTGGAGCTGAGCCAATCCAAAGCCTGGAGCCAGGAGCTTCTTCCGGGTCTCCCATGTGGGTGCAGGGACCCAAGGACTTAGATAATCTTTCACTACTTTCCCAGGCCATTAGCAGGAAGCTGGATTGGAAGTGGAGTATCCGGGTCTTGAACCAGCACCCATATGGAATGCCAGCATCACAGGTGATGGCTTTACCTGTTATACCACAATGCCGGCCCCCCCTAATAGCCTCTTGTGAGGATGCCAATCAAAATGGGTAGGGCTCTACTTAAGGCTTCATTTTACCTTAATTATTTCTTTAAAAGTCTTATCCCCAGAGCCTGGCGTGGTGGTGCAGCAGGTTAAGCCACCACTTATGATGCCAAGTTCTCTTCCCAGCTGCTCCACTCCTGACCCAGCTCCCTGGTTATGCACCTAGGAAAAGAGCAGAGGATGGCCCAAGTCCTTGGGCCTCTGCCATCCATGTGAGAGATCCAGATGGAGTTCCTGGCTCTTGGCTTTGGCCTGGCCCAGTCCCAGCCATTGAGGCCATTTGGGGAGTGAACCAGCAGATGGAAGATCTCTCTGTCTTTCTCTCTCTTTCTCTGTAACTCTGCCTTTCAGGAAAAAAATAAACAATGAAAAAAAGGTCATAGCCCAATACAGTTATAGTCCGAGGTACTAGTGGTTAAGACTTCAGTACATGAATTGTGGGGAGACATAATTCATCATCCCTTTAAGGGATATAGGATGTTCTTAGTTGGTAGGTACTTAGAACCTGACCTTCTTCAGGTCATCATGACTCGATTCATTCTGGCTCACTAATTCACTGAAAAAAAAAATAACCTTAAGGGATTGACAAATTATTTGATACCCTCAAAGAAACAGTAGAGTGAGCATTTGGTCTAGGAGTTAAACTGTTGTTAGGATGACCATCTCCCTCTTTGGAGTGCCCAGATTCAAATCCCAACTCTAATTCCTGATTCCAGCTTTCTACCAGTGCAGACCCCGGGAAGCAGCAGTGGTGGCACAAGTGGCTGTTTTCCTGTTGTCCATGGGGGAAACCTAGATTGAGTTCCTGACTCTTGGATTCAGCTCCCTGGACCAGTCCTGAGTACTGCAAATGTTTGGAGCTCTCTGTTTGTTTCTCTAGTTCACTACCTCTCAAGTTAATTGATTAAGAAAACAGAATGTTTTAATGCCAAAATAACTATAATAATATAAAATAATTTATCATTACTATAAAATAAACACAAGAACCTTGAATACCTTTAGATAATAATAGCTCAGGCTAACACTGCATAATAGTAGGCTACCAACTGTAATTAAATGATAGATCAGCAATTATTAATTGGGATTTGTAAAGTGAAGCAATAATATTTTTTCATCATCTATTATGAGGTAAAATCTTTGCTTGGCTGTGTGGAAATAATTAAATTATGGCTCTCATCCTTGACCTCCTAGTGCAGGGTCTCCACTGGGTTGAGATCTAGCCACAGAGGGGTCAGCTATAGGAGTGAACCAGATCTCAGCTGGACTGCTTGCTGCCTGCTCTGAGATATCGAAAAAACCTCAAATTCTCTGTCCACCAGCGAGCCCAAGGTCAAAACTTGTGTGTAAATTTCTATGCATTCCTACCCCACTGCCTATCACCTCTGCTTCCAACTTTGGCCAAATTTTTTGTTCTCCACTCTGTCTTGCAGCTGTTCCTTTATTTTTTCCCTGGAGTCAACCCAGCCACAGCTATAGCCTTGGATTATTTGTTCCTTCTGTTAAAATAAAAGAGCAGGCAAAGCAGCTGTATGTGGTGGAGTTTTGCTGGCAATCTGATGATAAGGAAGGCTATATTGCAAAACCTTAGAGCAATTGACCTGAAACCAAATCTTCAGTGTTTCCAACCACTCTTTTCTATTTTTTTTAAAAGATTATTTATTTGAAAGACAGGGTGAGAGAGAGAGAAAAGACACAGAGAAAGATCCTTCACCCACTGGTTCACTCTCCAGATGGTTGCAACAGCTGTAGCTGGGCTGATCTGAAGCCGGGAGCCAGGAGCTTCCTTCAGGTCTCCCACATGGGTCGCAGGGGCCCAAGCACTTGAGCCATCTTTGGCTGCTTTCCCATGTGCATTACCGGGGAGCTGGATTGGAAGTGGAGCAGCCAGGTCTCTAACAGGTTCTCATATGGGATGGCAGTGCTGGGGGGCAGCTTTACGTGCTACACCACAGCGCCGGCCCCTTCAACCCACTATTGAATTCACTCTCCCACTACCTCCAGAACTGTTTCTGTGCTCTTCTTTCTCCTTTTTTGCTCTCCTCCTCTTTTCTCACTTCTTACCCACTCCATCCAATTCTCTCATTAATTAGGCAGAGCAGCTTAACTGTCTTTTGGTAGTTTTCTTCAAAATTAAACACCGAGAGACTCACATTCTACCCCTTATAACAATGTAGTTTCATTTACAGAGGGAAACACTAGCACTTACTGGAAACAATGAGTTTTCTTAACTTGATACTCATGACAAGAGATTAAATGTCAAACACCCTGCTCCCTCCCACACCACAGTGTTTTCCCAGTCCCAGCACACAAGGCTCCCACAGTCATGAGCACCCAGCCCCCTGCCAATCTCCGCCAGACTCAGGCATCTCCCCTTGGCTGGTTACTGGGTGTGCAGACACAAGCTGGCTCAGCTGTTATGTGTGTCCAAAGTGGTACTTGTCCTCTCGTGGTTGGTTACAGGATGCTGGTGCCAGGTGGTCGGGCACCTTTTTCCCCTCTAGGTTGGCAGATCTACCGTCTCCCACGTGGTTCCAAGGCAGTCTCGTGCCAGGCTCTTCCTGCAGCTTTGTCGCCAGTGGCTTGGGCTGCTGCAGTGTGGTCTCACTTCACTCCAAGGCTTGTGCTGAGGCTCTAGGCTGCTGGGGTCCTGAGTTGTGTGCGTTCACACTCTCCACGTGGATCCACAGTTCCCTCTAATTTGCGTGGGGTTTCCTCTGCTATTTTCTCCCTAACTCTTTCCTCTGCATAGATTCTTACAATCATCAAGGACATAGAAGAGTTTCATAATTTCAAAATAATGACACAAGAGATCATGATGTCATAGTTTTAAAAACCTTTATTAACACACACATGTACACACACACACACACACACACGGATTTAATGGGAGGGAGGGAGGGAGGAAAGTAGGGAAGGAGGGAGGAAGGGAGAGCGAGAGCAAGAGTGAGAGTGAGAGAGAGAGAATTTTCATCTGCTGGTTTATTCCCCAAATGCTCACCACAACCATGACCAGGCTGTTTAGAAGCTATGGTTAAAACTATATGGGGGAGGGGGCGGCGCTGTGGCACAGTGGGTTAATGTGCCGGCATCCAATATGGGTGCTGGTTTGAGACCCGGTTGCTCCACTTCCAATCCAGCTCTCTGCTATGGACTGGGAAAGAAGTAGAAGATGGTCCAAGTCCTTGGGCCCCTGCACCCAAGTTGGAGACCCGGAAGAAGCTCCTGGCTCCTGGCTTCGGATCGGCACAGCTCCGGCCATTGTGGCCAATTGGGGAGTGAACCAGTGGATGGAAGACCTCTCCCTCTCTCTCTCTCTCTCTCTCTCTCTCTCTCTCTGCCTCTCCTCTCTCTGTGTAACTTTGACTTTCAAATAAATAAATAAACCTTAAAAAAACTATATTGGGTACATAATATTGGGATACTTTTTAAATTGATAATGGTTGATAGTTCTAGCAATTGAAGGCTGTTAAATGATGCATTGGTCCATTGTTCATTTGTCATACACCAATGCACTCTTCAAACTCCTGGGAATTTGCTTTAAAAGGGATACTTCTTCATCCTCTTGAGAAATAGTTCAGACTTTTGGCCAGTTAAACTTATAGAGGTGCTCTTAACTGGAAAACAACCTGGCACCTATCAATGTTAGGAGACAGTGCATGTTCTGTGTTAACTCCTTCATTGCCGAAGGCCAGAGCAGAGCAAAAGGCTGGGAACGAGGCAGATGACAGTGAGGATGGGCCTGTCTGAGCAGATACCTGCTTATCTTTGCAGCCAGGTTTGAGGCGATTTTGAGCAAACAAGGAATCTGGAAGGGCCTTAGGTTTACTGTAAAGTGAAAGCTAAAGATCATAAATGCTGACCTTTGAACAGGGTCCGAATTACTGTCTCTGGAACTTTACCTTGATGACTGTTTGGGGCAGTCTCCCAAGTTGCAGTATTTTCCCCAAAAAGTATGCAAGAAAATATTAGAGGAAAATTGGATGCAGGAATATTCTTTAATCTGAAAATTAGTAAGAAACAGAGCAAGCTTTACTGATATTTAATACATGACTTGAGAGTAAGTGGTATATGCACTCAGCTTGTCATTAATGACATATTGGGGATGCCTGCTCACAAATAGTTTACTTAAAGCCACACATGATCTGACAAGTTTGGACTTTATTGGAGTATCAGAAGGATAGGGCGGGCGCTGTGGCTCACTTGGTTAATCCTCTGCCTGCAGCGCCAGCATCCCATATGGGTGCTGGGTTCTAGTCCTGGTTGCTCCTCTTCCAGTCCAGCTCTCTGCTGTGGCCCGGGAAGGCAGTGGAGGATGGCCCAAGTGCTTGGGCCCCGTACCCACGTGGGAGGCCAGGAAGAAGCACCTGGCTCCTGGCTTCGGATCGGCGCAGCTCCGGCTGTGCGGCCATTTGGGGGGTGAACCAACAGAAGGAAGACCTTCCTGTCTCTCTCTCTCACTATCTAACTCTAACTGTACAATAAAATTTTAAAAAAAAGGATCGGAAGTAGGCCGGCAAGGTGGAGGCAGATAGTTTTTTCAGTAATGATCTTGTGAGGGATTCAGAAGAGGGAAAGATGCAGCAGTCTGGATAAAGAGGAAAAGGCAGATGGGAATGGTATTTAGAAGATGAGTTCCATAGAGGGGCAGGCATTGTGACACAGAGGGTTAAGCTGCCACGTGCAAGGCCTGCATCCCATGTCAGGGTGCCTGTTTGGGACCCCACTCTTCTGTTTCTGACCCAGCTTCCTGCTAATACATCCTGGGAGGTAGCAGAAGATGGCCCAATGCCTGGGCTGCTGCACCCATGTGAGAGACCTGGATGCAGTTCTAGGCTTGTGACTTTGGCCAGGCTCAGCCCTAGCTAATGAGTGCATTTGTGGAATGAGCCAGTAGATAGAAGATGGATCTCTTGTCTTTCAGGTAGATGGAAATACATACATACATACATACATACATACATATTTTTCAAACTACCTAAAAGGTAGGCTCTATAGAATTTGGTGACTGGTGGATTGTGAGTGATTCTGTGATAAAATTCTCACTGCTCCATGAAGAACTAACTCTCTTTCTAGTGCTTCCACTGAACTGCTGTCATTACTATTGTGGCCAAGTTTCCCAAGTCATTCCTCATCAGTGTTTTTTCTCTGTATCCTCAGTAATTTGGTTTGCCTACATGGGTGGTGTGATATGATGACTACATTAAATGTTTTAATAGCTCAAAAATGAGAGACATGCTTTTGCCTCATTGTAGGTGCTCTTAAGTTTTTGCATCAAGAATGAAGCAACAGTGCATGTGCTATGCTATGAAAGCCAGATTTTTAAGACCAGCCTTAGGATTCTGCATCATAATTCAGAAATTACTGCGGCCAGACAGTTGCAGATGGCTGCTGTTTGAAATTCATATGATGATTAAAAACAGCTATTAAATATTCAACTTTTACAAAGTGTAAGTACCAGAGTCAAAATTAACCATAAAAATTATTTTCTCTGTACAAAAATATGAGTGCAAATTAGCCATAAGAGTTATTTTCAAAGCATTTCCTTTTGGACCAGTAAGGAATGCTGACTATTTAACAGACAGTAGTTACCTAAAGAAGATTTTTGGTCTCATGATCTGGCTGAGGCTTTGCACAAACAGCTGCTTATCTCATGAATGGAATTTCCTGTTAATATTCTTGCAGGCTAATTGTTCATCAGAAGTTTAACTAATGTCAACAAACATCACCAATGTGTTACATCTTAATATTCAGGAGACAGTAGAAATAGTTCAGATGTTTAACTTGGTTATGCTTAAAAGGCAGTTTTTTGCCACAAACTACTTGTGATAGGATTAATGCTATTCAGAGAAACTGTTGGGTTTAAATGCCCCCTTTCCTTTTAATTTACAACATATGGCTGAAGATAAGATAGGCTAAGAGAAGAGACAGAACTGTAACTTCAAACAGTGTGGTTTGAAGCACCTTTGTTTCCTTGGGTTTTATGGACTTTTCATCCCAGTTGCATACAAATAAATTTCCTTAGAACAAAAATGCTTCCAGTGTACTCTTACATTCCTTGGCAGTGACCACAAAGATCTCTCTTTTTTGATGTGACATGTGAGTTGCTGAGGGTGGAGGCCTGAACGGAGGAAGTAGCATCACTAGGACACCAGGGTTTGGGTCAGAAGTGGAGATGGAGTATCTGTGGAAACTTCCTGAAACACAGCCACAGATCTTTTAAAAGCACGTCCAGTTTGTGTTTTCTCCTGTGCATTTAGCATTTTGCACTAAGGTGTAAGTTCAGGAAAAGTGCTCAGGGAAGACATTAGAGTACAATGTGGTTCTTCTTCATAGAATTAATCCTGCTGTTTCCTTAGCCCTGCCACATTTGGAAAGCCATAGAAACCAGCCACAGGTCTTTTTCTGTTCTCTTGCAGATGGTATCAATCTCCATTTCTCAGCCAGTGCCCGAAGCTCAGTGGGCTAATCCTCCCCCTGCGGTGCCGGCACACCAGGTTCTAGTCCTGGTTGGGGTGCTGGATTCTGCCCTGGCTGCTCCTCTTCCAGTCCAGCTCTCTGCTGTGGCCCGGGAGGACAGTGGAGGATGGCCCAAGTGCTTGGGTCCCTGCACCCCATGGGAGACCAGGAGAAGCACCTGGCTCCTCGCTTTGGATCAGTGCCGTGCGCCGACCGCAGTGGCCATTGTGGGATGAACCAAAGGAAAAGGAAGACCTTTCTGTCTGTCTGTCTCTCTCTCTCTCACTGTCCACTCTGCCTGTCAAAAAAAAATCTCCATTTCTCTTTCAGACATGGATGAACGCGGAGTCGGGCTTCTGGAAGACAGAGCTCTCCGCTTTCCTTGTTAGTGACTTCCCCTGGCGAGAGGGGTAATTCAGGTTCAGCAGGCCTAATCTCAAGATCTGAAATCTGAAATGCTCTAAAATCTAAAACTTTTTGGATGCTGCAAGTGGAAAATTCCCCTCTGACACATTGCAGTCCAAATTCTGGCCACACTAAATATCCATGAAATTACCCTCCAGCTATGTGTACAAGGTGTATAGGAAACATCCATAAAGGCCCTATTTGGACTTGGGTAACATCCCTAGATTATCTCGTTATGTATATGCCAAATTTCCAAAATCCAAACAAATCTGAAACACTTCTGATGCCAAGCATCTTGGATAAGAACTCAACTTGTATCTTTATAAGAGGTAGGAGCTATTTTCTAGGTCATAGGAGGGGAGTTTCATTACTCTCACCTCTGCTTCTATACATTTGTAGCTGTGACCTCTCCCCTGGGCACTTGTGTTGAATCTCACGAGTTCTCGTGTGTGTGATTAGCTGCCACAGCTCCTGACATCCTCTTTTGTCCCCTGAATAAAGGTTAAGTGAGCAACTGCACACACAGGTTAGAATTACCCCTAAGATGCTGTCTGTAACTCATGCTCTGTGTGTATGCACAGTGTTTTGATAATTTTATATAGCTCAATTTTCTGTACTAATAAGAACATCTTGAAAGTATTCCATAGAGCAATGGTATCATCTCATGAATTGAACAAGCACTTAGAAGGTGTCTTTTCCCAAGTGCTCAGCTCTAAATGGGGCATTCAGGGATGGACAGAGATATTTTTCTGTCCCTAAGGTACTTAAAATAGAAGGATGACATAAGGTAGGCATGGTGACCCAAAGGTGCAGCTTAGGACACCAGCTGATTTGGTAGGCATGGTGACCCAAAGGTGCAGCTTAGGACACCAGCTGATTTGGTAGGCATGGTGACCCCAAAACAGCTCAGGGCACCAGCTGTTTTGCTAGGCTTGCAAGCTAAGAGTATTAGCAGCTATAATACAGAAGAGTGTGGGACAGAGATGTATGTGGCCCCCAAGCTCGCACTATTTACTATGTGGTTCTTTACAGTGAAAGTTGGCTAATCTTTGACACAAGGGATGTAAAGTAAGGTAGAGTATTCTAAGATCCCTATCAAGAATGGTTTAGAAGCCATTGGAGTCCGGAGGAGGGACATGCCTCTCCTGACTCATGAGATCAGAGAAAATTCTGTGGAGGGAGGGAGGAAGCCATACAGAAGGACCTGTGTTTCAGTGAGAAGGGGCAGATGAGAAACCACTCCAGGGCAAGGGAAGGCAGAGAGTGTGTGTTTCTCACCTGTGGGATGCACATAGGAGTGCCCTGGGGAACTTCACAATCGTATTCAGACCAGACCCTAAAATTAAAAACAATGGAAACGAACGTACCTCACTGTACCACACAGAACACAAAACCAACACAGGGAAAGAATTATTTCAGTGGCTTTTGAACTCAGTAGTTCGACAGCATTCATTAAGGGGAAATGCAAGGATAAAAAGAACTGCAAAGAAATCTCTGACTTCCCTTAACAGTTTTATTTGTAGCAGTAAGACTGGCATTTTAACTTTGAAATTATTTTAGTTGAATTAGGAGACAAAGCAAGTTTGTAAATACATTGATTTTTATTAAGAATCAAAATTTCTGATATAAGAGAGAAGAGTACAAACAAAAGCATTGAAGGCAGGAAGTACTTTAGGGGTCAGCATTGTAGCAGAGAGGTAAAGCTGCCTGTGGTTCTGGCATTTCGTGTGGGTTCCAGTTTCTGTCCTGGCTGTTCCACTTCCTATCCAGCTCCCTGCTAATGGCCTGGGGAAAGCAGCAGAATATGGCCAGGTATTTAGGCCACTGCCTCTCCTGTGAGAGATCTAGATGAAGCTCCTAGCTCCTGGCTTTGGCCTGCCCCAGTGCTGGCTGTTGCAGCCATATGGGGAGTGAACCAGCAGATGGAAGATCTCTGCCTCTCTCTCTCTTTCTCTTTCTCTCTCTGTAACTCTAGCTTTCAAAATAAATAAATATATTTTTTAAAAGAAGTACTGCAATTGGTTAACTTTGATTGGTATGAGTTCATGATTAAGTACATGAAGGTACTTAAAAACATTCACTGAAAACTGGAATTTAAAGATAAGTTTATTGTGGTACTAAAAGCTTTTGAAATTTGTACATTGCTTTTTATAATATTAATTTTCTGTGATTTTAAGTCCCCCAAATGTACATATATTTCTAATTCTTGATTTAAAGTGTGTGTGTGTGTGTGTGTGTGTTTGTGTATTTCTACTGAAAGAACCTAGAAGTGATGACATTCCAGCCATGAAATATCTGCTGCCCAGACATGGTTTCTAAATACTTTTAAAAGGAACCAGACTTCTTAGAGCAACGCTGGTTCTAGGCTCAGTTCAGGACAGATTCAAGGTGGGAAGGGGAATCATTGTGCTAGAAAGCAAAAATGGGTCCAAAGCCAATGACGTCACGTCAGAAAGTCAACAACTGGCTTGCCTATGCTCCTACTAGTTAAACTTAGGACCATTTGAGGATCTACAAATGGTAACTACTATTGATTATAAAACGTGGGATAAACAAAAATTCATAGATTTGTAGTTATAAAAAGCAAAGGAGAATGGCAAAACAAGCAATCTCTTGCTATCCCTGGAGATGACTACTATTCCCTTTCTTCTGGAAATTAGTAATGAAGTGGAAAGAATTAGTATTTACTCTGTTTTATAAACAGAACTGTAGTTCATCTTAAGATAATGAGGAAATGCTTTTCATTCTGGGAGAATGCCAAACAAGAAATATGAAGGATGATAGAATTTAGAAAGCACTATTTAAATCTCATACGGTGGGGTAGGAATGTAAAATGGTACCACCATTGTGGAAAAGAATTTAGCAGTTTCTTATAAAGTTAAACACGTACTTACTAAATTCTTAGCGGTTTTACTTCCTTTTAACTTAACTTTATTTATTTTTTTTATTTTTTAATTTTTGACAGAGTGGACAGTGAGAGAGACAGAGACAAAGATAAAGATCTTCCTTTGCCATTGGTTCACCCTCTAGTGGCCGCCATGGCCAGCGGCGCTACTGCCAGCACATGGTGCTGATCTGAAGGCAAGAGCCAGGTGCTTCTCCTGGTCTCCCATGGGGTGCAGGGACCCAAGCACTTGGGCCATCCTCCACTGCACTCCCGGGCCACAGCAGAGGGATGGCCTGGAAGAGGGGCAACCGGGACAGAATCCGGAGCCCCGACCGGGACTAGAACCTGGTGTGCCGGCGCCGCAAGGCGGAGGATTAGCCTGTTGAGCCACGGCGCCGGCTTAACTTTATTTTTTTATTTTCATTTTATTTGAAAGGCAGAGCCCTCCAGGCCTGGGACAGGTCGTCGTGAAGAGCCTGGAACTCCTCCCAGTTCTCCCACAAGGGCGGCAGGGGCCCAAGTACTTGGACCATCACCTGCTGCCTCCCTGGCCACATAATACCTAGAAGCTGGTTTAGAAGCAAAGCAGCTGGCACTTGATTCAGGCTCCCTGATACTGGATGTGTCACATGCCCAGCAATCCTGTTTCTAAGTATTTACCTACATGAAGTGAAAACTATGTTCACATAGATATACATAAGAATTTTTATGGGCTTTATTATACTTTGCTGATGCATAATAATTTTCCCAAACAGCAAACAACCCAAGCATTCCTCAATTTTGAGACAGGTAAATAAAGTGTAATACACTCATGCAGTGGAATACTAATCAACAATGTAAAGGAAGAATTCATGATATATGCAACAACATGGGTGCATTTCAAATGTGTTTTGCTAAGTGAAAGAAGCCAGACTCAGCCGGCGCCATGGCTCACTAGGCTAATCCTCCACCTGTGGCGCCGGCACCCCAGGTTCTAGTCCTGGTTGGGGCGCTAGGTACTAGTCCTGGTTATTCCTCTTCCAGTCCAGCTCTCTGCTGTGGCCCGGGAAGGCAGTAGAGGATGGCCCAAGTGCTTGGGTCCCTGTACCCACATGGGAGAGCAGGAGGAAGCTCCTGGCTCCTGGCTTTGGATTGGCGCAACACCAGCCGTAGCGGCCATTAGGGCAGTGAACGAACGGAAGGAAGACCTTTCTCTCTGTCTCTCTCTCACTGTCTAACTCTGGGGGAAAAAAAAAAAAGAAGCCAGACTCAAAGGCTGCACAAAGTGTGATTCTAGGTATGTGACATTGTGGTGAAGGCGAATCTAAAGGGATAGAAAACAGATAAAACAGATCAGTGGCTACTAGGGGCCAGGGATGAGGGGTTAACTATAATGGGACCTGGGGAAATTGAGGGGACGTGATCAAACTATATTCTGTATCTTAATGGTTGTGGTGATTGCTTAAATGCATATGTTTGTCATGACTGGCAAAACTGTAAAAAGGATGAATCTTCACTGTATATAAATTGTATCTTAATAAAAAAGTAAAAAATGACCATTTTGCAATTCTAATTCAAATAATTCTTTCAGGCAGGGTCATCAGTGTGTTGGGGAAACAGGATAATTATGTGCCAGAAAGATTATCACCTCACAGGTTCCTGGCTACTTGTAAGTAGAAAACTGTTTTTAATGGTGAGCTTGTGTAGTCACCCCTTTAAACAAGGGGACAAACTCAGGATCGTTAATAAAATGATAACCCAACAGTACATACCACCTCGTGTAATGTGACGTACACATCTCCTGTGAAATACTCTGGACCTACATGCTTAATCTGAATATAGACTGTTTTGACTTAGGTTTCAGTTTATATGACAAGTTAAGTGACACCATAAGGAGACAATAAGATCAGCGTAGACCCATAGGCTGCTATTGAAGACTGCCAGCCTGCTTGCTTTAAGAAATCAATGCAATGGAAACAAACACATGCAAGGGGGAATAACAGACTGGAGGCAGTGGATGACATTTGGTTGGGATATGGCTTTTTAAACACAGCTAAAAAAGGAGATTTGGGGGGAAATTGAGGCGATTTGAATGTGCACTGAACATTAGGGAATTATTTTTTGTTTTTTTATTTATTTTTTATTTATTTATTTATTTATTTATTTATAGAGTGGACAGTGAGAGAGAGAGAAAGATCTTCCTTTTTCCGTTGGTTCACCCCACAATGGCTGCTGTGGCCAGGTGCTTCTCCTGGTCTCCCATGAGGGTGCAGGGCCCAAGCACTTGGGCCATCCTCCATTGCATTCTCAGGCCACAGCAGAGAGCTGGACTGGAAGAGGAGCAACCAGGACAGAATCCGGCGCCCTGACTGGGACTAGAACCCAGTGTGCCAGCACTGCAGGCGTAGGATTAGCCTATTGAGCCGTGGTGCCCACCTGTTTAACTCTTCTTGATACGTATAATTTTTGTAACAAAAAGTAGGGGGGAATTAGTATGAGGTCCTACTCTAGACTAAATAAGTCAGCCTGTCAGGATAGAACCTAAGCTTCAGAGTTGAAAAACATGCTCCAGAAGTTAAAAAAAAAAAACACACGTAAAATGACCATTTTAGGCCGGCGCCATGGCTCAACAGGCTAATCCTCCTCCTTGCAGCGCTGTCACACCCGGTTCTAGTCCTGGTCAGGGCGCCGGATTCTGTCCCAGTTGCCCCTCTTCCAGGCCAGCTCTCTGCTGTGGCCTGGGAGGACAGTGGAGGATGGCTCAAGTGCTTGGGCCCTGCACCCCATGGGAGACCAGGAAAAAGCACCTGGCTCCTGCCTTCGGATCAGCGCAGTGTGCCGGCCGCAGTACGCCGGCTGCGGCAGCCACTGGAGGGTGAACCAACGGCAAAGGAAGACCTTTCTCTCTGTCTCTCTCTCTCCCACTGTCCACTATGCCTATCAAAAATAAAAAAAATATTAAAAAAATGACCATTTTATTGGGTTTCTAGATTCTTTTGGTTAGGAATTCAGACAGAGCAAAGAGGGGAAGGATTTGTCTCAGTTCCATAATGTCTGGGACCTCAGCTCAGGCCTGAGGTCACTTGGATGCATCTTCACACACATGATTGGCAATTGAGTTCAGTCGCCCTGGGCACCTTGACTGGCCGTCAGACCAAACATCTCCATGTGGCCTCTCTACATGGTCTCTCTGAATGGCCTTCAGGTGGTTCTATTGTGAAGGCAGCAGTTTTCCATATGTGAACGTCGTGAGAGTGATGGTATGTCATTATGAAAAATCAGATCCTAAATGGCCCTTTTCCTGGGTCTGGTTACATTATACCCAAACAATTCTAATGGAAAGGAAAAGTTGGAAGCTTTGACTTAGTACATCAGCTCTGCCATTCTTGAAAATCTATCTACCTATCCAGGCACCAGGTGCTAGATGCCACAGAGGAGGGGAGATGTCATATTCTGTTGCCCTGTTTCTGAAATGTTGTCTCTAACGATTCCTTTGATTTCTGGATGATCTTGTTGCCTATGCCTGTTGTCTTCCCCTTGGCTTTGAATATGAGTCTCCTAAGGCTCTATGTTTTCTGCTGCTGCAAGATTGCTGCTTGTCTAATTTCACTAAGCCCTTGGAGCTTCCTTACTCAAGACATGATTAACTAAATATGGAAATTAGAGAAATTTGAGATGAAGTGGGAGAGAGAAGATGAAGCTGGACTTTGTTAGTTCTCGAATGCCAGGAAAAGTATTTAGGCTTTAAGATAGTGTTCAGTGGTGATCCGGAGAGGACTGACCATGAGCTCAAAAGGATGCACATTAAGAAAGCTAATCAGGAACAGTGATTGGTAACCAGAGGCTGCGGAGGCTGGGAGAACAGGTAGGGCCTAGGAGGAAGGTTACAGACCATTTACACGATTGTGGCAGTCTGATGAATCTGCCTGCCTTCAAATCCCTTACAGACCATCGTCACCTTCTTTGGTATGGTGTTTGGTTACCAAATGGAAAATATTATCCTGCTGATTTATAAGTTGCACTCTGATTTGGTTCTGGGATAGTCAATATATAGTTGAGGTGATCAAATATGATCGTGATTCTCTGGTTGTCTTGTTGCCTTGTTGCCTTGTTGGCCGAGAAGACTAATGCTATGCTGAGCTTTAGATCTGTAGACTTTTTCCTTGGCATCGTGATTGTTCAACCACGTGAGCCCACTGTTGTAATCTAATTCCAAGGTAGACCTTCTGCACCCAGATAAGAACTAGAGAAATGAAACCTCTTTGGAGCAGGTGCTTATAGGTATCTGCTAAGTGATTGCTCAGATATACTGGTGCTTTGTTTTATTTCTGTAAAGTTCTGCCCAAATTTAATGAAGGCACAGTTTTTGCTAGTTACTGAGGAATAAAGAATAACTTCTAGATGAATCTAGGACAAGTAATTAAATTACGGCTCATGTCCAGTGCCGCGGCTCGATAGGCTAATCCTCTATCTGCAGCACCGGCACCCCGGGTTGTAGTCCCGGTTGGGGCGCAGGATTCTGTCCCGGTCGCTCCTCTTCTAGTCCAGCTCTCTGCTGTGGCCCAGGAGTGCGGTGGAAGATGGCCCAGGTCTTTGGACCCTGCGCCCACATGGGAGACCGGGAGAGGCACCTGGCTCCTGGCTTCGGATCAGCGTGGTGCGCAGGCCGCAGCGGCCATTGTGGGATGAACCAACGGCAAAGGAAGACCTTTCTCTCTGTTTCTCTCTCTCACTATCCACTCTGCCTGTCAAAAAAAAATTAGATCCTCATGCTGTGAGCCGTAATTTTTTTTTTGACAGGCAGAGTTAGACAGAGAGAGAGAGAGAGAGAGAGAGAGACAGAGAGAAAGGTCTTCCTTTTCCTTTGGTTCACCCCCCCCCCCAAGTGGCTGTTAAGGCTGGTGCATTGTGGCCGGTGCACCTCGCTGATTCGAAGCCAGGAGCCAGGTGCTTCCTCCTGGTCTCCCATAGGGTGCAGGGCCCAAAGACCTGGGCCATGCTCCACTGCACTCCCAGGCTACAGCAGAGAGCTGGACTGAAAGAGGAGCAGCCAGGACAGAATCCGGCGCCCCAACTGGGACTAGAACCTGGTGTGCTGGCGCTGCAGGCGGAGGATTAACCTAGTGAGCTGCGGCGCTGGCCGATAATGCCTATTTCTATAAAGAAAGTTATGCTGGGACATAGCTACAGTCATGTCATGAATGCTCTATGGCTACTTTTAAACTACAAATGCAGAGTTGAGTAGTTGCAATGATGACTGCATGGCCTGCAAAGTCTAAAATATTCACTCTCTTGTACTTTACAGAAAAAAATTTACCCACCCCTGCTCTGGGAGAGTGATTTTCACATCAACTAGTCATTGACATGATCTTCTGCACATTCACAGTGGTATAGGAAAGGCAGTAAGAGGGAATAAAAAGGTCTCTATTTTCTGAAAGTCTAGTTAGGGCAGACAAGTCCAAATGTTCTTTCCTGTGTGCTTTCTCTGAACTTCCTTTTCTCTTCTTTCAAGGAGGGTGCAACTAGATCTATAGTTGGCAGAACCACAGTCAGAGCTTATGTGTGATCTGTGGCGCAGCAGTTGAATTCATGAGCTCTGGAGCCAGACTGCTCATGTTCACATCTTGGTGACTCCACTACATTGGGGGAAGTCCTCCTGACTGATAGGAGGAGCCTGCCGCAGCATGGGACTGGCCCAGCAGCCCACGTTTGAGGGAGTCATTTGACTGCTCTGTGCTCTGGCCTCGACTGTCGTATCAGAACCCACTGCCTGGGGTTGCTGGGAGGATTCAGTGAGGTTGAATACATGGGATGACTAGGACTGTAGCTGGTCTGCAGTCGACATTCTGTTAGCATGAGCCCTTGTTGGTATTGATTTGGTATCTGCTCATCCATAGCCAACATTCTTTGAGGAGATCACCAGCACCTTCTCATCAGTGACCACTTGTGTTTTAGTCAGGAGGGAAGACTCTGTCGTCTGAATAAGGGATCTCTAAGATGTTCTTCCAAGTGATCCCCAAAGTGTGTTCCCTGCACTAGCAGAATCAGAACCATCAGGGCACTTGTCCCCGTCTGTCTGAGAGACTCTGAAGATGGGGACAGGCCGGAGGTGTGCTGGTAGAAACATTTAACAAGTGGCTCTCTGGGGAGCAAGAGGTCTAGAGCTGCTAACTCTCCTGGCTTAACATCTCTCACCAGGAGTGATTTCGTGGCAGCAGTGTGATGTGGTTGAAGACAGTTGGGAAAAGATGTGCACAACAGCTCTCCTGAGCTGGTAATAGGAGCCTGCTCCCACATGCGACCAGCCCAGCAATCTGTGTTTTACCACGATTTCCAGATGACTCTGATGTATGGTCAGATTTGAGAACCATTGCTCCATCTGATTCCCAAAGAGCTTATTCATCCAATTCCCAGGGCGGAAGCATGCAGACAGCCTGGGATTTGACACTGTGCCACTTCCTGACCTTAGGCAAATGCCTGATATATAATTCAGCAGGACTGCACGTTGGTTGTTACTCCTCTTACTCCACTGCCTTCCTGCCACAGTCAACCAAACACCTTCTCAGAAACACGAAGGAGCCCTAACGTCTCTTACGTTCCCCAGAGCCCCTAGGGGAGCCAAGGTTGTTCCCATCGTTGCCACATTTTGCAGATGAAGTGCTTTCCCGTGCTTTCCCAAGGGCTCTAGCTTATTTTACATGTGCCTCTCAGTGATGACGTGGAGTGGAATATGGCTCTGACTGCCCCATTTTATACAGTGGCAACAAAAATAGGCAGCATCAGTGTGGTCATTCACAGCCTTATTACAATGCTAGGGTGAGGTCCAGGATGGAGGCAGGCTGGAGGATCGTTTTTGTCCATTAGTAACTCAAACTACTTAGGTCAGAATCAAGTAGCTGGGTTCCTGTGTGTAAGGGAGATTCATCTTTGGAGAAGACAGCATGAGAAACTTGAAGTCTAATGAGATCTTTTTAAAAAAGATTTATTTTATTTATTTGAAAGTCAGAGTTACAGAGAGAGGGAGAGACATACACACACACACTCACAGGTCTTACATCCACTTGCTTATTCTCCAAATGGCCACAACAGTCAGGGCTGGGCCAGGCTGAAGCCAGGAGCCAGAAGTTTCATCTGGGTCTTCCATGTGCGTTCAGGGGTCCCAGGACTTGGGTTATCTTCCACTGCTTTCCTAGTCACATTAGCAAGCAGCTGGATTGGAAGTGGAGCAGCTGGGACTTGAACTGGTTCCCATATGGTATACCAGTGCTAGAGGTGTTGGCTTTATCTGCTGTAACACAGCACTGATCCTAAGAATCAATTTTTTTAAAAGATTTATTTATTTATTTGAAAGTCAGAGTTACACACAGAGAAAAGGAGAGGTAGAGAGGTAGAGAGAGAGAGAGAGAGAGAGAGAGAGAGGTCTTCCATCTGCTGTTTCACTCCCCATTTGGCTGCGATGGCTGAAGCTGTGCTGATCCGAAGCCAGGAGCCAGGAGCTTCTTCCAGGTCTCCCACGTGGGTGCAGGGGCTCAAGGACTTGGGCCATCTTCCACTGCTTTCCCAGGCCATAGCAGAGAGCTGGATCAGAAATGGAGCAGTCATGACTCGAACCGGTGCCCATGTGGGATGCCAGCACTGTAGGTGGCAGCTTTGCCCGCTACGCCACAGTGCTGGCCCCAAGAATCAATTCTTATATAGTGCTTATTTCATGCCAGGCCTGGATAGGCAGTTTGCATGTATGAGTGAATTTCATGCTAACAAAAATTGTGTTTGACATTCATTGATGTCAACAATCATTGTTGACATCAGTTGACATCATTGATGAAAATTGTTATTTTCAATTTATAGAGGAGAAAACGGAAGCACAGAGAGGTGAAGTAACCTGTGAAAAGTCCCACAGGAAAGATGCACTGAGCTGGGACTTGAACTTCCAAAGAATAGTGGCACAGGCTGTGTTCCTCACTGCAGCAACCTGTACTTCCTTTCTAGAACCAAGAGGATGGCGGAGAAGCTGCAAGCTCTGGAGCCACCTGGCTCTAGACTTCTTGTGTGAGGTTTATGCACACCCTTATGTTTAGACTGGGGTTCCTGTGACTTACAGCTTCAAAGATCCTAAGGCATGCCAATATCTTTTTCTTTTTGAATTTGAGAAGGGGAGAGAGAGGAAAGGGGTGAGAGAAGGAGACGGAAATGGAGAGGGAGAGGGAGAGGGAGAGGGGGAGGGGGAGGGGGAGGGGGAGGAAGAGGAAGAGGAAGAGAGATCTCATCTGCTAGTTCACTCCCTAAATGTATGCAATGGTAGGGTTGGGTCAAAGCCTGGAGCCAGGAATCCTATCAGGTCTCCCACGTGGGTGGCAGGAATCCAATTACTTGAGCCATCACTGCTGCTCTAAGGATCTGTATTAGCAGGAAGCCAGAGTCAGGAGCTGGCTATCAATCCAGGCACTCCAAAGTGGGACACGGGGGTCCTAACCACTAGGCAAAATACCCGCTCCGACATCCAGTTCCTTTGAATGTGTCTCTTTCATCCAGAGCACCCAACCGAATCACTCCTCTTCTGCGCTCTGCTTTACTGCAGACATGGATTGGGAAACCGTTCCAATGTCACAGAGCAATCCATCAAAGGCAGGCAGACACTGATGTTACAACACTGAAGGCGGCAGGGGGGTTCCTTCCGTGCACCACCCCAGAGCAAAACAGCACAGCTCAGCCTTTGAGCATTTGCCTGTTTTCTGACTCTGAAAAAGTATTGTAGGAATCTGAAGCTCCAAGGTAGAGGGAGACTTTTGACATTGTCTCTAGAAGGCTGTGAGGCACAGTCCTAGAGTTTGCACTCTGTTACTCATTATATTCCCAACATGTAGTCAGTGTCTGGGTTTCCCCAGACTTAACTCTCCCTTTTATGACTAAGAATTTGGGATGACTTGAAGTTGTATTTGTGGTGAGACGAAGGCCTGCCTGTCCAGGCTTATGAAAATTTGGAAATACATGAATGTTCAGTGCATTCAGTCAGAGGCAAACGTGGACTTAAGGTTTTCGTGCTGAGACCTCTTGTCCCAGGTAGCATGATATACGTTGCGTTGGGAGATAGGACAGGCTCCCACTCGAAGGTGGTACAGTCAGCCTTTGTCCATCCCCATGACTTGCTCCAAGGAGGCTTTTCTCTCCTATCCCCACCTTTCCAATTACTCTTTGCCCTCCCTGACACCAGTATTTTTTATATTGTTCCAACTTAAAATTCAGTGGAGGCAGGGCTACAATGGCAAAATAATGGGGTAATCCAATAGGAGGGAACGAGAAGTAGGAGTACAATGACAGACAATCCCTGGGACCATCCCTCACGGCAGTCTTCATTCTCCCCTTCACTCATCCAGCAAGGAGATACTGTCCTGGGAGGAAAAGGCAACTACTTGAGCATCCCTCTGGAAATTTACTCCTTCATTTTCTTTCTGCATTTGGTGCATCCAAAGACCTAGCCTTGTGTTTTTATCAAACCAATGAGATAAATACATTGAGTGTTGTCCCATATCTCATTGGAGAACATGAAGACTGATGTCAAGGGACTTTCTCATGGGGTGTGGCTAGGGGACAGACTCAAGCCTTGCACTCACACATTCTGACTCATTTGTCTTTCTCAGGGACTCCTCATACCAGCATCAGACCTGCACAGGGCCAACCGTGGCAGGCACTCATACAGCTTGGGAGCAGACTCTTTGCACGTCCCTCTTCCCTAGGAGCCTCTCATTGCAGAGAAAGCAGGAACTGACTGCTGGCAGCTGCCTGCCTGACCCTCCTGGGTAGACTTTGAAGTAGAAAACCTTGAGATCAAAGGAAATATTTTGTTGAACTCAGCTATTCACCCTTGATCTGCTAGAAAACTTAATTCAATTAGCAATATAAACTTTGTCAAGATTTCACTTTCCCAACTTAATGTAACTTGCACTATTTCTTTTGTTTCTAAGCAACTTGGAACAAAAGGAGGAAAAGCTTCCTAAAATGTCTCACATAAGGCATGGAGTATGCAATACTTGTATGAGGTTTGATGTGAAAGTGCATTCTTTCTGTGCACTCGTAATGAGTTATAGTGGAAATATTTTTAAAAATTTATTTATTTATTTGAAAGTCAGAGTGACAGAGAGGCAGAGAAAGAGTCTTCCATCCACTGGTTCACTCCCAAATGGCTGCAACTGCCGGAGCTGGGCCAGTCCGAAGCCAGGAGCCAGGAGCTTCTTCCAGGTCTCCTACACATGTACAGGGGCCCAAGGACTTGGGCCATCTTCTACTGCTTTCCCAGACAATAGCAAAGAGCTGGAACAGAAGTGGAGCAGCTGTGACTCAAACCAGTGCCCATATAGGATGCCGGCACTGCAGGCGGAGGATTTACCCACTAGGCCACAGAACTAGCCCCAGTAGAAAATATTTTAGGCTAAAGTATCTAGTAGTGTTGCAGACAGGCAAACTTCTCAGATTTCGTGGTGTTTGAAACCACAGCGTTATAGAAGGGAAGGTTTAATGTCATGAGCTATGCCTCAAGTCAAGCATTTTAGGTGTTCAAAGACTATAGTCTTTGTAAGACCCTGTGCTGTAGGATTTCCTCTGTCTAGAGAGGTCAGATGGCATTCCTGTAGTCACAGAGCTTAGATGCATAGTGCTGAGATTTGAATTCATGCTGGTTGATGCAAGACTCTACTGTGTGTTAGGATTCATTGTGAATGTAGAGCTGTCTTAAGACCTTCAGAAATTATCTGTTTTACCTCTTCTCTTTATGTCAGACTGGAAGAAAATGAGACCCTCGACCTAAAGTACTGCTCATTCCTGACGCAGGGGGGACAAAGCCCAGGTCACTAACTCTCCACAGGATGGTGTTTATGCTCTTGTGCTTTTGCAGATGGCCAGGGATGGGAGTTTGTCCCAGGGGAATGCAGACCTTGGGGTAGCTGTTCTATCCCTGGATATCTGACTTGCCTTTGAGGACAAGGTGATGAAGCAGTTGTTGCCCCCACCTCCACCCCCACTGGGCATCCAGGCCCTTTGAGACTGGCTCACCTCATTTCCGTTTGTGTATGGTGTGTGTGTGGTGTATGTATGATTGTGTGTGCACGTGAAGGCTGTGCACACACCCTTCCTCTGTGTACCCGCAGTCATTTCAGAGATGTGTCTGCCCTAAGTATGTTATTCTATTGAGGATTCCACGTGGAGGTGGAGATGCTGCTGGCCAAGACCTCAGACCCTGCTTGCTGAATGTCTCGCCAAGCCCTGCTGATGCATGTAGACGTGGTCAGTATTTTGGGGCAGTCACTTAAGTTCACCAAATCCCACAATGGGCAGTTTCAGATGACTGTGTAATAAATGACATGGTCTAGATCTTGAGCTAAAATTGGTGCCCACTGCTCCTGTTTTCCCTTTCCCTTTCACCTGCTAACAGAAACAGGACTTGGGCGAGAGGCTGTGTGACTGTTAATACTGATGCCAGATATTCTCCTGTTCTCAATCAGTCATGCTTTAGAAAGAGGGAGAGGAAGAGAGAGGGAGAGGGAGAGGGAGAGGAAGAGGGAGGGAGAGAGAGAGTAAGAGCGAGAGAGAGTGAGAGAGAGAATTATACTCTAAGCTCCCTACAGATTGGCTGATGTTTCTCCTGTCTACTTAGGGGCCAGTTCTGACTCCCTCTGGAATTGTCTCCATTGGTTTACCCTAAAATGATAACCCATTATGGGTTCTGCTTTAAGCCATCTGAAATGTGGAATTCCACGACTTGGCTGGAGTTTTCAGAAATCAAATGCTGTTTGTACCACCCCCCGACCCCCAGTATTTCTTTAGCTGGGAAAATGTTTTAAGCTTCTTACTGGAATTTGCTGCATGTGGTTAAAAATCCCCAAGAAGTAAATTGTGAGCTTGGCATAAATAATCGGTTTTGTTTTAGAGTCCCATTCAGAAGAGTAAGCTACAATGCGACAGAGTCCTCTCTTAACAAGGTTTGTACTGATTTCCCTGAAATCGTAATTGAAATTCAAAATCTAGGAGGAGTTTTGCCAAACCAATTCTATGTAATTTGTACTGAGAACTGTTCTAACATGGGTTCCAAAGTCAGGGAAAATACACAGGGAGCAGGGAACACGCTCTAATTTTGTACAACACGTTTTGATGTTTCTTTTTTCTTTTATTTCCTCTCCTCTTCCTTCCTCCCTTGGTTGCTATCTTCTGCTGAATAGTGTGAACATGAGTTGATGACTATCAAATGCTGACTCTGGGGGATGGATCCATAGAGCATCTTCGTTCTTCCCTCCATACTCTTGTGCGTGTTTGGAACTTTTCCTAATGAAAAGAAGAAAAAGGAAACAGAAATGATTATGGCTCTAGCAGTGGGCTGTTCTCAGCTTGAAGGAGTCTTCACAGAACACTAAACAGAAGCAGAAATTACAGTAAGTTCAAACTTACTTCCTAGGAGGCTTTTTTTTTTTTTTTGAAGTGTTTTTCTGGAACTCAGAAATGGTTTTAACGATCCAGCCCTGCAGGGGTCCAGGATGGCAGGAGTACAAGATGGTTGGGCAAGTCTATGACACAGCTTGTGCCTGGTGGAGAATTTTCCAAATAGAAATATGGCCGAAGAAGAGGGTGGAAGATTAGAAAACCAGCCTGGAAGTGGTGAGTTTGCGATTACTCACATGGTTGCCACATAATTCCTGCTGGGGAATTCCTGGGACCACAGATAGAGCTTTGGGTCCCGAAACACTTTAATTCCCACAGGTCTTGCTCCTCGGGGGAGTGCCTCACCTCACCGCTTCCCAACAGGCAGCACATACCACGACGCGTAAAGCAAATTATTCTGTATCGGCTTTTCCAGGGGGCCAGGAGGAATGTCCCTTTAGGAGATTATTGACTTCCCTTGTCATGCCAGAGTAAGCTTCCTAGACCAGCTAGTGCCCCTGCAAGGCCAGGCAGCTCCCAGCCGCCAGCAGCGCTCAGCACAGCTCCTTCCTCCTCCATCTTACCTGTGGCCCCAAGGATTCCACCTGGTGTGGTGACAGCTGACCGAGGGCCAAGCGTCCCAGTGCAGCTCAGGGGACAGGAGAACATCAGGACGCGTGTGGGGGCCCTGGACACCAGCAAGTTCCACGTGGCCTGTCATCCTGTCGTCACCGAGGAGCCTGGCCCTCTGGTAATGTCTCCTCTGTTGCCCCGTGGGTCCTTCCCGAGGACTCTGCCGCTCCTTTCCTCCCATATCTACTGGTTCCATCGTGTTGTCTGGGGCCGTGATTCCTTGGTGGATAATCTCTTCTGTGTCTGCAGTCTTCAGAGAGCAGCCACCCTCCCTGAAATCCTTCTCTCTCCACCACACCCTGGTTTCTTCCCTTCCACATAGCACCTGCTGGGCTGGAGACTCAGCACTGCATTAACACTCTGTGATCATTTGCAAACGGTTACTCTTTCTCCTTTTGAAAAAATTCCCTCTCTTGAGTATTTCCTAGTCTACGATTTTCCTCCCCACACCTTCATCCTCACTGTCCACTCTGTGACATCCTAGTAACTGCTCCCTTCTGCCTCTCCATTTTCATTGAGACTTGAAGTGTGTGTGTGTGTGTGTGTGTGTGTCTACATACAGATAGAAGTTAACTGCCTTGGCTGCAACGTCCATTGACCCAGGTTCTAATTTTGACTCTGTACTCGTCTGTGTGACCTTGGCCAAGTTCCTTAACTGCAGAGACTTGTTCCCTTACAGAGGATAGTAGCACTTCCTGCTGCGTAGGATGCTGTGGATGAAATGAGAAGATCTGTGTTGAGTGTTTAGCGTCTTTCTGGCCTAACTCGATGCACGTTTACTGTGGTCAAATTTGTCCTGCTTGCTTTCTTTCCCAAATTCACCATCACCTTGGGAAATGGCAGTGTCCTTTGGAACTACACACATGTTCCTGTTCCCTCACTGCTGGGACAGGCATCTCCACTGTGTGCCTGTCCTGCTTTCTGGAACCCACCTCCTTGTCTGGGTGTCCCCCTCACCCGACTTTCTTCTCCTTGCCTGTGTCACTTCCTTGCAGGCCGTTAGATCCTTGCCATCTGCAGCCCTGGCCTGAAACTGTTGGACATTCATCGGAGTGTTTGCTTTCATTGTGCCCATGTTTTCCATAATTCCTCCAGTATAAGGGTCTCTATAGGGCTTCACCATTCCTACTGCCTGGGCCCTTCACAGCTCAGGTGGAGAGGCTGACCATCACTCAGTCACTTGGAGATTTATCTGTGGTGTCCATTATTGGGGTGAGTTTTCTAGGGATATGAGTTTAGCAAGGAGGTGAAGTGACATGTTTGATGCAGCAGTAACTCAGTTTCTTGGAAGCAAGGAGGTCACGAGGGGTCTCACCACCTGCGTTGAGTGTGTGAGCCTGGAGCTTGGTTCAGAGTCCAGGAGAATGTGCAGGCTGAGGAACAAACTTGGCTTTATTTTGGGCTTCCAGGGTTTTCTTTGATTTCCCTTTAATTTTTCTTTCGTATTTTCAGCGGTCTGTTTGAACTCTGCTGAAGCTCAGCACAAGTAAGGGATTTTTGCTATCCAAGGAGCTTGTTGCTAGGGATTTGGTTCTGGCTCAGGAAAGATCTTTAAAAGGCATCCATCTTAGAGTGGTCGTGGCAGAAGGATTCAGTATGTGGCTGTCTAAGGCTTCCTGAATGACAGTGGCACACAGAGGAAGAATAAGCTGTGTGCCCCGGTGACATGTGCAGCTAGGGAGAGAGAGAGAGAGAGAGAGAGAGAGAGAGAGAGAGAGAGAGAGAGAGAGAGATTGATTTTCCTTCTGCTGGTTCACTCTCCAGTTGCTGGCAACAGCCAGGACTAGGATCTCAGACCTTGAGAAGGTTCCCACATAAGTGAGTAGCAGGAACCTAAGCACTTGAGTCATCACCACTGCCTTCCAGAGCGCACATTAGCAGGAAGCTAAACTGGAAGCAGAGCCAGGACTGGAACTCAGGCTCTCCAGTAGGGGTTGCAGCATCCCAAGCAATGTCTTCACATCTGTGCCAAGTGTGTGTGCCTTGAAAGGCAACGATCGAGCATCATTTTTGAGGATCTGTTCCTTCTTCTCTTACAGATGGATAATTGAGAATACAATACAGTTGGCTGACATTGTAAAGCAGCTCTATAGGGAGTTGGGAGATCTGTCTTCCAAGCTTGTTCTCTACTGAAAGATGCTGTGGCTTAGGACAAAATGCTTAACCTTTGTGTTTCCCGAGGTTGACAATAACTGGCTTTCTTATCTTTTCTCTTTAAGCTGTCATGAGAAATAAGGGAATGTTTGTAGCAAATCCTTGCAGCAACTCAAGGTTTTACAGATTCGATTCTACAAACTCAAATGTTTTACAAATGCTGGCTGGATTGTGAAGTTTTTAGCTATTTGCAGAGAACTAAAATTGCACTCGGGAGAAAAAGTGGATGGGTCTCCAGGATTCATGGAGAGCTGTGCATTTAGAGAGAAATAAAACAATATTTTATAGGAAAGTTAGAATGTTGGGGCTGGGAAGACAGGGGAAAAGGGAGAAAGGAAGAAAACAGAAAAATCCTTAAAGCCATGTGTTTTCTCAGTGTTCCCAGGATTATGCCTGCCTCTTCTGAGTGGGGGTGTATTAGTGTCCTAGGGTTGCTGTAAGAAACATCACACACTGGGCACAGCAGACATTTACTTTCTCACAGCTGCAGAGGCTGGGAGGTGGAAATCACAGGTGGGCAGGGCTGGTCCCTTCTGGGAGCTCCAAGGGAGGAGGCTGCCCTCGCCCTTCCCTGCCCTGTGGACGCTGCCCGTCAGCACTCCTTGTGTTCCTCTGGACACTCCACCCCCACCTGTGCCTCCATGGTTCTGTGACGACCGCCTGATGCACCTCTGTCCAGAGTTCTTCTCCTTGTAGAGAGAGCAGATTGAGAACCACTACGTTCTGTCTGCAAAGCCCCTCTTTCCAAGTGCAGTCACTTTGACATGCAAGGGGGACTTAGCACTTCAATGTGGTTTTGGCCGAGAGGGCACAATTCAACCCATCACAGTGAGCAAGTGAAAAAAAGAAATCCTCATTTTGTCCTGCAGCCCGGAAACTGGCATGTTTTCTGTGGATATGACCTCCTGGAGGTCAGCTTAACAGGGCAGGCTTAGAGAGCAAGAGGTTGAGGTGCCCACAGTGTGTCGTAGGTGCCCCGATGGGACCTTTGGGGAAGTTTCTCTTGGCAGCCCCTCAAATTTATTTTATTTCCATTTTAAATAAATACAATGCTTTTTAAAAATGATTAGGTCAAAGGAAAAAAAGTCAACTGCTTCAAAAACAGGAGCAAAGCATGTTTGTCGCCTCTTGCCTGCTCTTTTCATTTGCTCCAGCCACAAAGGAGGCACCAGCTAGCCTTGTGCAGCACACAGGGATCCCTGGGATGCCATTGTGCCCGCACTCAGCTGCAGCCAGCTGGTGACAGCAGATGCAGCATGAAATTCAATGTCCTCACTCTTACATCTTATTTGAAGGCTGCCATGAGCCCTCTCTCTTCTTGTGTGTTACTATCAGCATGGGAGATGGGCTTGGGGGTGGGGGAGACGAGAACAGTTTCAGCTGAGCAGAGCAAACCAAGGTTGATGCTTACAAGACCTCCGTGTTATCTCTGGCCTGGCCATCTTGGTCCACATTCTTGTGCGGGTTTAGATTTCCTGAGCACATAGTATTGACCTTAGTACACGGCCAATGCTAGATGCCAGAGTCAGCTACTTTTTAGCTTCTGCTGCCAGAAAAGATTTTTTTCCCTTCAGCAAAATGTGCCTTGTGTAAGTTTTGCCTAATCATATCTGGGGGAGAAACAAAAAAAACAGTGGCCTGTCATTCTGCTTAAACAGTTCACTTTGGACAGTATCACTAAAATAAATCGAGTTTACACAAGTTAAGTGTTTTGAGTCCATTCCTGGGTGCTTTTACTGCAGTGCCACCTTGTGGCCAATTTTATGCTATACATGATTCTCAGGGCTTATTTTTATAACATGTAATTTAAGCACTCGTTGTATAAAGAGATCCCTATTTTTCCCCAATTAAGATTCATTTCAATACATGACTAAATTGTGTATGATTCTTGAATTGTTCATATGTGGTTTTCTACACACTTCCTCATCTGATGAGTGAAGGGTTTGAAGAAGAAATGGGGGTTAATATATGCAGTGAGAGTTTAACATCTATGTGGTGCTAGAGGGCTTGTGACCAGTATGTGTGTGTGGGGGTGGGTGGGTAAAGGGACTGGCAGGTGCTTGGAGAAATACCACTTTCCTGCTGCTCTGCATGGGGGTTCTTCCGGTGACTTTATCCTCACCACATTCAGCTAAGAACAGGTGGGAAATGTTTTCACTGGGTCAGTAAGAGGGATGGAGGTGAAGGTCCTCACCTCAGTTCCTTGTACAGTAGCTTCTGGGAAAGCACAGGACAGCAGAGTGAAGGGATCCCAGCCTCGATTGTCCTGTGTGGGGCATAGCTTTGGCAGGGTCCTGAGACTTTTTTTTTTATTTGACAGGTAGAGTTATAGACAGTGAGAGAGAGAGACAGAGAGAAAGGTCTTCCTTCCGTTGGTTCACTCCCCAAATGGCCGCTGCGGCCGGCGCTACACCGATCCGAAGCCAGGAACCAGGTGCTTCTTCCTGGTCTCCCATGTGGGTGCAGGGCCCCAAGGACTTGGGCCATCTCCACTGCCCTCCCGGGCCACAGCAGAGAGATGGACTGGAAGAGGAACAACCAGGACTAGAACCCGCCACCCATATGGGATGCCGGTGCCACAAGGCAGAGGATCAACCAAGTGAGCCACAGTGCTAGCCCCTCTGAGACTTTTCAAAAGTGATTATAAAGCTACTGTCCAGGTTCCCAGACTTTGAGATTTTGCAAGCCCACAAACAGATAAGGAAAGCTTTTAATGGAGGATGTTTAAAACTATTTAAAAACCTAAAACCTGCTTTGGGAACAGCATTCTGGCACAGCAGGTTAAGCCGCTGCCTATGACGCCAGCATCATATATGTGCACTGATGCAAGTCCCAACTACTCCACTTCTGATTCAAGTCCTTGCTAAAATGCCTGGGAAAGCAGCAGAAGGTGGCCAAATACTTGGGACCCTGCTACGCTCTTGGGAGACCTGAATGGAGTTCCAGGCTCCTGACTTGGGCTTGGCCCAGCCCTGGCCATTGTGGCCATTTGGCAAGTGAACAAGTGGACAGAAGCTCCCTCTCTCTCTGGCTCTCCCTCTCTGTTAACTCTGCCTTTCAAATAAATAAATCATTTTTTAAAAAAAGTCAGTTCCAAATAATGGCATTAAAAATAAATTAGTGAATAACTAATTACCATCACCAGTCACCATCTGAAAAGATAGAACAAGTTAATATAAAAGGTAAGATAATTTTATAAGAAAAGCCATGTCTCCCCAGAATAAAAATGCATGTGTACATGTAGGCATCTGTGCGTGTGTGTGAGCAGTGCTGGCCCCTGGCCTGGGATTTGGAGATTGGAGTGAGAACTTTGCCCTTGAACTTCATGTTCCATGCTGTGATTTGGAGAGAGCTCCTCTGAGCTATTTCTTTGAAATCAAGACCCAGGATGATATTGTTTTCGAAGGAGCTGGACTAGAAGAGAGATTTTTCTCTCCTGAGTCACAGGATTTGTTTGTTGTGGAGGGCAAATGACACTCAGAAGTGCTGGGGAAGCCAGGACCGAGGGGAGCTGAGGGGAGATGCTTCCTGTGGTCCGGGGCAGAACTGTCCATAAATCACTGTGGACAGGAGGAAACGGGCCCTCACTTTCTGGGCCTCTGAGGAGAGATTCCAAAGCCTCCCTGGACACTGCATTCCAATCCTCAGGAATGCAGCTCTCAAATAGGAAATCTACAGACCCTAAGAATCAGTGCTGTGGAGCTGGATTGGGCGGAGAGTTGTCTGGTTGCTTTTTCCCTCAAAGTCTTTAATTAGCCCCCAAGAGACAAGGGGCATGCAGGGATTTGCTGACATTGTGTTTGGAGGGGCCAGCAGTACTCTGGAGGGGCCACACAGCCCACTGCTGCCGCCCAGAACAGAGACATGCAGCTCAGACGGTGGGTGCAGTGGGCTGTGGTCATCTGATGCCCAGGGTCACCTCTTAGTCCTCTGAGACACAGGGGTGCACAGCCTCAGACCTCACCCCAGACCCCAAGATGCAGTGTTAACCTCTTAGCATCCCCACTCCTGTCTTGAGATGAAGAAAAGCCACTCTTTCCTTCCTGGAAACCTTCACCCACTGCACTAGCTCTTGCACTATGATTTTCCAAGCTTTCTCTTAGTCAGGCTCAAATTGTATTTCCTTTCTTTTAAGGCCTTGTCTTACAAAGACTTTTTTTTCCTCCCAAATTTAATTCTGTTTTTGCATGGACCACAATATTCCAGCATGCGATTGCTGATGATCATTTAAATGATTTCTACATTCATAGAATGAATGGATGAATGGCTATGAAAGCCAATGCATCCCACCTCATACTTGTTTGAGTTTCCCATTGGAATCAGTTGTGCATTTCAGTTATTCAACTATTTCAGTCAGTTTGCTGGTGTAGGATAGGGTCTCCACAGTGGATAGAGTGATGATCCAATCCTAGAAGACAGAACATGAGCAGTGCTGCCTTGTGTTCGGATATAAGTAACTTAAAGATATGGAGATGAAGACATCCCCTGAAGATATCCTGGTGGATTCTAAATCAATGACGTGTCCTTAGGAGAGATGACATGGAAAAGACACGCCAAGGAGCTGACGTGAAAGTAGAGGAAGCGAATGAGTGACAGGGAATGCTGTGACAGGGAATGTGACAGGGAATGAATGAAGCAGGGAATGCTGACAAGAACTGGAGAAGTTGACAGCTCCAAGAGGCTAGGAGACACAGGGAGAGATGCCCCCCGAGGGCTTCTGTAGGCAGCACCGCCCTGCCTGCACCTTGATTTTGGACTTCTGTCTCCAGAGCTGGGCGAGAGTCAATGTCTGTTATTCTAAGTTATTTGCAGGAATGTGTCCTAGCAGCTACAGAACACTGAGTCTGTAATATACTAAGCCAATTTTCTTTTCTTTCTTTTTTTCTTAAAGATCTATTGATTAGAGAGGCAGAGGGAAAGAGAAAGAGAGAGAGAGAGAGAGTCAGTCTTCCATTCGCTGGTTCACTCCCCAAATGTCTAAAGGCCAGGGCTGGGGCGATCCAAAGCCAGGAGGCAGGAGCTTCTTCTGGGCCTCCCACGTAGGGGCCTAAGGACTTGGGTCATCTTACATTGCTTCCCCGGGCCATAGCAGAGAGCTGGATCAGATATGGAGCAACCAGGAATCAAACCAGTGCCATACGAGATGGCAGCACTGCAGGAGGCAGCTTCACCCACTACACCACAGTGCTGGCCCCTCGAAGCTTATTTTAAACACATTTTCTAGAAATGTCAGTGAGTCATTATCCCCTTACTTAATGGTATTTTCCAACTGTCAACTTTTACTCTACTTTTGAGGTGACCAATTTCTGTCTTTTATATATTCTGTTCACTACATTTGATTTGCCAATTTTTGAGCTGTGTCTAGAATTAGAAATATTGTATCTTTGCCAGCCAACAGGAAATAAGTTGGTTTATGTCTAACTCATAAATTTTGGAACAAAAGGTTGGAAAACTTCTTAGAACTGGATATTTGACATATCAAAAGGAAACGTGAGTTAATTCAAGGTGTTTTTGAGCAATTACACTAATTCTATTCTTTCATCAGTCAGTGTGCAATTTGGAGCCCTCTTTCTTTCTTTCTTTCTTTCTTTCTTTCTTTCTTTCTTTCTTTCTTTCTTTCTTTCTTTCTTTCTTTCTTTTTTTTAGAAAGCTTTTATTTAAGGAATACAGATTTCATGGGTACAGCTTTAGGAATACAGCAGTCCTTCCCCCCATACCTGCCCTCCCACCCCAACTCCTGTCCCACCTCCTGCTCCTTCTCCAATCCCATTCTTCATTAAGATTAATTTTTAATTATCTTTATATACAGAAGACCAACTCTATACTAAGTAAAGAATTCAGTAGTTTGCACCCACACCGACACACAGAGTATAGAGTACTGTTTGAAGACTAGTTTAACTGTTAATTCTCATAGTACAACTCATTAAGGGCAGAGGTCCTACATGGGAAGTAAGTGCATAGTGACTCCTGTTGTTGATTTAACAGTTGACACTCTTATTTATGATGTCAGTGATTACCCAAGGCTCTTGTCATGAACTGCCAAGGCTTCAGAAGCCTTTTGAGTCCACAAACTGTCAGTATTTAGACAGGGCCATAAGCAAAATGGAAGTTGTCTCCTCCCTTCAGAGAAAAGTACATCCTTCTTTGATGGCCCCTTCTTTTCACTGGGATCTCATTCACAGAGATCTTTCATTTAGGTCATTTTTTGACAGTGTCTTGACTTTCCATGCATGAAATGCTCTCATGGGCTTTTCGGTCAGATCCAAATGCTTTAAGGACTGATTCTGAGGTCAGAATGCTGTTTAGGGCATATGTCATTCTATGATTCTGCTATGTGGCCTGCTTCCAATGTAGGATCATTCTCTCCTTTTTAATTCTATCTACTGTTATTACCAGATACTTGGTCTTATGTGTGTGATCCTTGTGACATTTAATCCTATCTATATGATCAATTACATACTTTATATCACCACTCTAACATGTAAGATGGCTTTAGTACCACTCAGATTAATGGGATTTGGAGTCTCGTGCCAAGTTTTTAGCTTTACCCTTAGGGGTAAGTCCATGAGAATGTGTGCCGAACTCTACATGTCTTCCCTCTTTTATTTCCACTCTTATCTTATACTGAGATCTAGTTTCAATTGAATTTAAACACCTATGAATAATTCTGTATTAAGTAAAGAGTTCAACCAATGGAAATTTCTTGATTTGGAATCCATCTTTATCAAGTTATTTATATGCTGTGGGCCCCAACTTACACATTTGTAAATGGATCCAATAATTATACTTTCTCATTAAGTTTTTTGGCAAGGATTAAATAAGGTGATATTTGGAAAGTTCTGAAAACAACACGTGAGACAAGATGAGAGCATTAAAAGTGTTCATGAATGTTTATATGCTTATGATTTAAACATCAAACTAGTGTGAAAAGTCCTTAAAACGGGAGGGACTGAATTTTTATAACCTTGTTACTTTCTTGTACTAAGGGCATCAAGCAAGTGAGCCTAGATGAATACTTTAGGTGACCCTGGAAATAGAGGGTTTTTTTTTTAAATATTTTATTTATTTGAGAAGTAGAGTTACAGAGAGAGGGAGAGACAGAGACAGAGAGAGCGTTCTTCTATCTGCTGGTTCATTCCCCAAATGGTGGCCATGGCTGGAGCTGAGCTGATCCAAAGCCAGGAGCCAAGAGCTTCTTTCAGGTCTTCCATGTGGATACAGGGGTGCAAGGACTTGGGCCATCTTCTACTGCTTTCCCAGGCCATAGCAGAGAGCTGGTTCAGAAGTGGAGTAGCTGAGACTGGAACTGGCGCACGTATAGGATGCCAGCTCTGCAGGCGGAGGATTAACCTACTGTGCTACAAGCACCGGCCCCACATTTAGAGTTTTAAGGAGAATTGTGTGCACTCAAGGAATGAAGTAGCCACAGCGCTAGTATTAATCACCGTGCGGATGTTGTTGATAGCTGGATTTTACAGGGAGCACAATGATAAGGACCACCCTTTATTAAACCAGTGGCCACATCTCATTCCTTGGTTCTTTGTAGTAGTTCCCTGTTGTATTCCATCATCGCAATTCAAAGGTTGACCGATTAATCTCATTCGGCTCATTGTTGCTTCACACAAGCACTACTGGAAATATTCACGGGACCATCCCACATGACTAAGTCTTTTCTCTCTTGTAAGATTTTGAACACAGCCTTCTGCAGTCCCCAGGCATCTAGAAGTTCCCATAATCTACAGCAGGGAGCCTCGAAGTTCTTGATTCTGCACACTGAGTGAAAGAAAATTACGTATCACATGAATCATCTGCAAATATTATTATACTAATCATGTTACATGTAAAAGCGTGCACTCAGAAACGTTTTAAGAATGTGTTTAAGCTCAAATAGGATGGATTCTATATAAGGAAGACAAGATGATACCTCCAAAGGAACACAGCAACACTTGACTACTAGAATGTGAAAACCAAGAGATTGAAGAAATGCTGGATACAGAGTTCAAAAAATTGATTGGAAGATTACTTAGAAGTAATCAGAAGCAAACCCATGAATTAAAGAAATCCATACATGACATGAATGAACATGTTTCTCATGAAATTGAGATTTTTAAAAAGAAATCAAAATGAAATATTGGAAATAAAGAATTCAGTAGATCAAATAAAAAAATGCTGTGGAAAGCCTTAACAACACTTGATGAGGCAGAAGAAAGAATATCCAACTTAGAAAACAAATCTCTGGAAATTTTACAATCAGACCAAAAAGAGAAGAAATTAGAAAACTAAAAAACACTGTTGGGAGATATGCGGGATACTGTCAAATGACCCAACATACAGGTCTTAGGAATTCCTGAAACACAGAATGGGAAGAATCGCTATGTTCCTAAAGTTGTATTTATGAAATGCATGAAGTTTGTATAAAATGTTTCTGGGGAAAAATAAATAAATAAATCCTATAAACAATGGGTGCAAATCTTCATTATAATGCATCTTTCTGGTAATTTTAAACATCTTTTCCAATTTTTTTTTTTTTTTGTCAGAGGTGATTTGATTGTGGTTGTTTTCATCTTGTGTAAAGGTGCACATTGAGTCTTCTGCTTATTTCCCTTTTGTTTGTCTGTTTTTCTTCATTTGTACTGGGGTCAATCTGCCGTTGATTTCCTGGAATCTTGTTTTTCTTTTTAAGATGTATATTTATTTGAAAATCAAAGTTACAGAGAAAGGGTGGTAAAGAGGAGAGGGAGAGGGAGAAGGAGAGGGATGTGAGTGAAGGAGAGGCAGGAAGAGAGAGAGAGAGAGAGAGAGAGAGAGAGAGAGAGAGAGAGATCTTTCATCTACTGGTTCAGTCCCCACATGGATGCAATAGCCAGGACTGGGCCAGGTTGAAGCCAGGAGCCTGAACTCCATCCGGGTTTCCCATGTGGGTGGTAGGGGCTCAGGTACTTGAGCCAATTTCCACTGTTTTCCCATGTGAATTATCAGGGAGCTGGATCAGAAGTGGAGCATCCGGAACTTGAACCAGTGCTCATATGGGAAGCTCACATTGCCGGCAGTAGCTTAACACCCTGTACCATGAAACTGCTCCTCCTGGAATCTTTTAAAGATACTTGTAGGGAGCCAGCGCTGTGACGATTTGGGTAAAGCCACCGCCTGCAGTGCCAGCATCCCATCTGGGTGCTGGTTCATGCTCTGGCTGCTCCACTTCTGATCCAGCTCTCTGCTATGGCCTGGGAAAGCACTGGAGGATGGCCCAAGTCCTTGGGCTCCTGCACCTGCATGGGAGACCTGGAAGGAGCTCCTGGCTCCTAGCTTAGGATCGGCTGAGTGCTGGCCATTGGGGCCAGTTGGGGAGTAAACTGGCAGATGGAAGACCTCTCTCTCTCTGCCTCTCTTTCTCTCTCTGTGTAACTCTGACTTTCAAATAAATAAATAAATAAATCTTTTTTTAAAAAAGACACTTGTGTCTCTTTTATTTTTTTTAAAGATTTATTTATTTAATGAAAGGCAGAGTTACAGAGAGGCAGAGGCAAACATAGAGAGAAAGATGTCTTCCATCCACTGGTTTACTCCCCAAATGGCCACAGAAGCTGGAGCCCGGAGCCAGAAGCTTCTTCTAGGTCTCCCACATGAGTGCAGGAGCCCAAGCACTTGGACCATCTTCTACTGCTTTCCCAGGTCATAGCAGAGAGATGGATCAGAAGTGGAGCAGCTGGGACTTGAACCAACGCTTATATGGGATGCTGGCACTGCAGGCAGTGGCTTTACCCGCCATGCCACGGCGCTGGCCCCAAAGACACTTGTCCCTTTATCAAGGGTTAATTAAGATAGAACAGAAGCCATCTGCATTGCAAAATGTGACCATGAATAGGTAGTGAAGAAGTGGGGAGGAGCCCCATGTGTCCATCCTTTTAGGGTAAACACGTGCATTCATTGTCTGTTTGACATACGCTGAATGTGGACATAGTGACCATGTCCATGTCTGGTGTTGGAATATGCTTTTGCTATCTCCTGTTTCATCCAACTTCAGGGTAGATGTGCATCTCCCGGGGGACCACCATCTACAGATAAAATCTGCACTTTTTTGCCCTGGCTTCTAAGACTCAAGCCAGGGCTCCAGTAGCCTTCCCTGGTTGGAAGGTCAGATGGCTCCTACAGGACCCAGCCTGGACAGAAGCATTAGTCCTCTGCCTAAATGGTTTTCTCACTGCCCCTTCCCACCCACCACATGTCTTATTTTTGCCTCCACAGAATTCCTTGGCCTGCCCCCACCATGAATCTGCCTTTGCAAAATCCTACCTCCCCCAAAAGTCTTCCATGTGACCTCAGCAGTTCTCTTTGCTTTGGGAAATACTCTTTTGGCAATTAGTCACACTGCCTGGTGACTTATCTTCTGTTTTCTTCTTTAACTGTTATTTTTATTATTCTCATTCTATTTTTATATACTTGTATCTTATCTCCCTGACTGAACTGGTATTTCCTTAATGATGAGCCTGTGTTTTATTATATTTTTTTAAAAAAAGAATTAACTTAAAAAACTCAAGATAGTATGTACACATTTAAAATGTCATCAGTACACACAAGCTTGCAGTGCAAAACACCTTTCCCTGGGGCCTGGCGCTGTGGCACAGCAGGTAAAGCCACTGCCTACAGTGCCAGCATCCCATGTGGGCACTGGTTTGAGTCCCGGCTGCTTCACTTTTGATCCAGCTCTCTGCTATGGCCTTAAAAAGCAGTGGAAAATGGCCCTCTTGTGCAGGAGACCTGGAGGAAGCTCCTGGCTCCTGGCTTTAGATCGGCGCAGCTCTGGCTGTTGCGGCCAGTTGGGGAGTGAATGGATGGAAGACCTCTCTCTCTCTCTACCTCTCCTTTTCTCTCTGTGTAACTCTTACTGTCAAATAATTAAGTCAGTCTTTTTATTTAAAAAAAACCCCACCATTCCCCTCCGCATTCCTTCCCACCTTTCCTTCCTTTCTAAGGGGGTTTCCCTTCAATATTTAGTTGGTTCTCCTGGCGAGTTCTGCCATATTTTACAGTCTTTCTGTAGTTCTTGAATCATCACTTGTAGACATTACCAGCCAAATTTCTGTTTTGAGATATGAGTATAAACTGTTCTGATATTCCACCTCCAAATTCCTCCTCCCTCCTTTCAACTCTCTCATTTTCCCAAAATATTATAATTTGTTGTTATTCATCAGGATTTATGTTATGACTATGCAAATAGGATATGCTGCTGAGCCAAGCAGGGTATACTTGTACAGTTTCTATTATCTTGTCTTCTCATTTGTTTTGGTGTCCCTAAAACTATGATCATGTCTTTTTTTTAAGATTTATTTTACTTATTTGAAAAGCAGAGTTACAGAGAGAGAGGGCAACACACACACACACACACACACACACACACACACAGAATCTTCCATCTGCTGCTTCACTTTCCAAATGGCCACAATGGCCAGTGCTGGGCCAGACCAAAGCCAGGAACGAGGAGTTTCTTCCAGGTCTCCCACATGGATGCAGGGGCCCAAGCTCTTGGGCCATCTTCTGCTGCTTTCCCAGGGACATTATCAGGGAGCTGGGGCAGGATTCAGTGCCCATATGGGATGCTGGCATCACAGGTGGCCATAACACTGGCCCTCTGATCATGTCTTATATCTAAGTATGTGTTGGTACTATTTCCCAAATTCTCAAATGCACTATATAATCTCTTGGTTCAGTTTCTGATGGGAGACCTGGTGGGCTGTGTTCATCTGCTCTGATCTGGACCACTGGCATCTGGATTGGCAGCACTGATGGTCTACTAGGACCCTTCTTTGATTCTCCCTGGTGTTAGATACTCATTGTGGACCTTGTCACCCACTCTTGGTTTTGACTTTCATCCAGATGAGGCCCTTAAAAGTCTGAAAATGTCTATTTTACCCTTCCTTCTGATGAATAGATTGGCTGCATATGGAATCCCAGCTGGAGAACAATATTCCTTTAGAATTTTAAAATCTCATCTTCTTACGTCTGGCATTGCCATTCTGATTCCTGATTCTATTTGTTTCCTCTTTGGGAAACTGTGGCATCTTCTCTTCGTCTCTGATCTTCTGAAAGTTCACAATGCTGTGCTCTGCTGTGATCATTTTCATGCATGGCTCTCAGTGTGTGTGATCCTCAGTCCTGTGGAAAATTTTCTATCTTCTCTTTGATAATTTCTTTTTTTCTGTTTCTTTTTTATGGGATTTCAGAAATTTTGCACTTTTTGGTTTGAATTTTAATCTTTTTTAAAAAGAATTATTTGTTTAAAACATAAAGCAACAGAGAGATATAGACTGAGACAGAGATGGAGACAAAGAGAGAGATCTTCTATTTGCTAGTTGACTTCTCAAATGCCAGCAATAGCCAGGGCTGGGCCAGGCAATAGCCAGGAGCCAGGAACTCTGCCTGGATATCCCACATGGTTGGCAGGAACCCAAATGCTTGAGCCATCGTCTTCTGCCTTCCCAGAAACGTTAGCAGGAATCTGGATTGAAGCAGAGGTGGCACTGGATCTCAGGCATTCCAGTACGCGATGTGGGCATCACAAACAATGACTTCAGTGGTTGCCCCCTCTCTTCTCCTCTGCCTTGTTTTCTATTATTTTTCTATATAGTCTTTCTAACCATTTATTAAATTTATATCTGGGTTATAGAATGTTTGTAATTCTTAAGGAATCTCTCTTGCTCCTTGATGCTTGCTTTCCTATCTTCCTATTATTGAACGAACACATTCTCTTTTGCAATAGCTCTGAGGGTGCTGGTGTTGGGTACGCATCTCCAGTTCTTGCTCATCGTTTTACTTTGGAGTCCTTCTTAGCTCTTCTTTCTTACCACCCATCTCTAGTTCACGTTGCCAATTCTCTCAAATACCTGATGATCCTTGGTTGTCCTTTTGTAATGAAGACTAAGATGCTTAAAAGCAAGATGCAAACTCCAGGTCTGTGGGCAAAGCTTGTGGACAAGTGGGCTTCACAGTGGGTGTCAAACAGATTTTGATGAGGGGTCAGTTGGCTTTTTCTTTTTTTTAAGATTTATTTATTTTTATTTGAAAGTCACAGTTACATAGAGAGAGGAGAGGCAGAGAGAAAGAGAGAGAGAGAGAGAGAGAGAGAGAGAGAGAGAGAGAGAGGTTTTCCATCCGATGGTTCATTACCCAATTGGCTGCAATGGCCAGAGCTGTGCCGATCTGAAGGCAGGAGCTTCTTCTAAGTCCCCCACGCAGGTGCAGGGGCCCAAAGACTTGGGGCATCTTCCACTGCTTTCCCAGGCCATAGCAGGGAGCTGGATTGGAAGTGGAGCAGCTGGATCTCGAACCGGCGCCCACATGGGATGCCGGCACTCCAGGCCAGGGTGTCAACCCGCTGCGCCACAGCGCCAGCCCCTCGTTGACCTTTTCATAAGGGAGTCAGGTCCCCAGAGAAGCCTCTAATCTGTTGAGGGCAAGGATTTTCCTGGCTTCAGTCTTCCTGGTTCAACTTGTAGGAAATGGGATGAACAGGTGTCATCAGCAGGCTGACTTCAGTTCCTCCCCACCATTTGCAGGTGTGTGCCTCACCCTCTCTCCTCTTTGCTACTCTTCAGTAACCATTAGTCTGGCGCCTCTTGCAGTCAGTTTCTCTGGGCACATTTCCAGTTAAGGCCGGGAGCAGGGAGCCATGGTTGCACAGAGGTTGCACAGTAGGGGGAGAACCCCTGGGACCTTTGAGTATTTCTTGGACCTTTCTGAGGTTCTGTAGCCCAGTTGGCTTTCAAGTTCTACTGAAACATCCACAGGATAAAGCTATTATCTTTTTCACTCAAGGGGCAGGTGGGGTCGAGTCTGTGATGCTTGTTCTCGGCTGAAAGAATCAATGAGAACGGCAGGTCTGAATCCAGGGCACCTGAGCAGTTTGCTGGACGCATGCAAACACACAAAATTGTTACCAACACTTTGCTCACATCAGCTTGAAAGTAAATTTGAGTTCTTTGGAACACTAAAATGCATCTTGCAGAGATGACAAAAGCATTGTCAAATAGTTCTAATCCAGCCCGTTAGGCCTTGCTTTGTAACTCTGCCCTAACACGGGTAGAAGAATGTGCGTTTTCCTTAGATACCAAGAACTCACTCTCTTAAGTGGAAGAATAAAATTATTCACTGAAATTGAATTTTAAAAATTAGAGTATCTCAGTTTAAATTTCTTGTTGCTTGTATTTGGCAGTCAAAGAAATGTGTAGCTTCTGAATAGCAGAGGCCGCAATGGCTGAGTAACGGCATCAGGCACATTAACACTAATTGACCATAAATATCCTTGAGTATATGTGTCCCATGGATAGCTCTTAATCATCTGCATTTTTCATTGCTTTCCACGTGTTTCCAGAATGTCTTGGCCTCTTTAATGGAATCTAAATGTCATTTTAAACCCCTGAATGATGTCAAAAGCTAAGAAGGGACATTAAACAATGTTTAAATATTTTTATCATCAGCTTGACAGATAAAATGAGTGCATGGATAATGATTGAGGATACGGATTTTTTTTTTTTTTTGACAGGCAGAGTTAGATCGTGAGAGAGAGACAGACAGAGAGAAAGGTCTTCCTTTTCCATTGGTTCACCCCTCAGTGGCCACTATGGCCGGAGTGTTGCGGCCGGCGCACTGCGCCGATCCGAAGCCAGGAGCCGGGTGCTTCCTCCTGGTCGCCCATGCAGGTGCAGGGCCCAAGGACCTGGGCCATCCTCCACTGCCTTCCCGGGTCACAGCAGAGAGCTGGACTGGAACAAGAGCAGCCGGGACAGAATCTGGCACCCCAACCAGGACTAGAACCTGAGGTGCCTCCGCCTGCGGCGGAGGATTAGCCAGGTGAGCCGTGGCGCTGGTCAAGGATACTGATATTAATAACACATATTCATTTCTCAGGATATACCACACAAAGGATTAAGTCTTTTATAGATGTCAGCTCACTTATAGTCACCATATAAAATATCCTATCAGTCAACTTTTTAAAAAAAGATTTATTTATTTATTTGAAAGTCAGAATTACACAGAGAGAGGAGAGGCAGAGAGAGACAGAGACAGAGAAAAAGAGAGAGCGCCTCCATCCGCTGGTTCACTTTCCAACTGGCCACAGCTGCAACGATCCGAAGCCAGGAGCCAGGAGCCAGAAGCCTCTTCCGGATCTCCCATGCAGGTGATGGGGCCCAAGGATTTGGGTCGTCTTGTACTGCTTTCCCAGGCCACAGTAGAGAGCTGGATGGGAAATGGAGCAACTGGGTCTCGAACTGGCGCCCATATGGGATGCTGCTTCCTTAGGCCAGGGTATTAACCCACTGCACCATAGCACTGGCCCCTATCAGTCAACTAACATTAAGTTTTGTTACAGTGAAACCAGCCCCCTAATCTCAGGTGTGCACCACATTCACCTTGCCTCTCCACCCACATGATGTGCCCATGGTGGGGATGTATTTCTAGGAGCCCAGAAGATGGATGGGGAAGCACCTGGGTAGATATTGGCTGACTCAAGGTAAAGAGAAAGGAGAGACGGGGAACCATAGCCTGGTTCTTAAACTTCTACCCAGAAGTGGCACATGTTATGTCTCCCCTCGATTCAGTGGCCAAAGCAAGTCACATGGTCACTCCTGACCTCCACAGAGGGAGGACCCATCTCATTACCTGGAGGTGTGTCTCAATCCACACGACCACATCTGATATTAATGGAAGAGGAAATACAATTGTCCACCAAGGAGGGGCAACACCTGTTTTGGGTAATCCACTCCACAGCAGATATTATCATCATCTGCATGTTACAGATGGGAAAATGAAGAAAGGGAACAATGCTGACCAATTCTCAAACCCCATAAGACAGCAGTTGACTTGAATATCTGGGAGATATTTTGTCTGATTAAAACACAAGCATAGAAAAATAAAACAAAAACACTGTGTCGACAACTTGGTCTTGCAGAAGAGTTAGGCTCGAATCCTGTATGCTACTTCCCTAAACAGAGAAAAGTATTTTCACCTGTATGTTATTATTCCAAGGCAGAGTTGGAAAAGCAAATTAAAACATTAAGATGATATCTATGAGGAGTAACTCAAAGAGACCTCTTTTCAAAAGGGCCAGGCTAATATTATTTATGGAAATGCAACACAGGTTCTAAAATCCAGACTTCAGATGTGCTAGGTACTCTCAGGATTGTGCTTCACTTTGGGAGTATTCTAGTGGTTTCTGTTCATCACGTGACTTTGATGTTTGCCGAATGTGAGACATAGCTGAGAGACAGGAAGTATTTTATAAGGGCAAATAATTGTAGAGAGGAAATAAGTCACATGACTGGAAGCACATGTGAAGCCCTTGGGTGCCTACCCCATCCTTGCATTTAATTCTCTTCGTATGGTTACATGAAGTCTTGTCTGTCACAAGACAAACAGGTACATGCACATTCTACTGCTGTAATTCGTTATCCAGTTTATTAGAACATTCATGGAAAAAGTCATCATTTCTCTGGACTTAATTATTACTCTATAGAAATCAGGTAAACCATGTGACGCTGAGTTTTCTTGAACAAACCTGCCACCTTGTGGTCATATCGAAAACCAGTTTGGCAAGACAAATGCGTGGCAGTACCTTGCCTTTAATATTCACTGAGTGCCTGAAGTACTCCAGCTGTGTCCTGGGCACAGAGCCTGCAACAGTGAATGCAATGGACAAAATTCCACAGCCTTCCAGAACTAACATGTTATAGCATAAGATCTTGTGTCTGTGAGTGAATATTTAGAGATAGTCCACCTTCATCAACCTATCAACTTAATACCCTACCTACACGTGTGCCCGTCTTCCCCATGATTCTTCCTGCTACAGGTGGGCAAAACATACTGCTTCTGTGAGTCAGCCCTTCCCTTTCTCTATTCTCTAGGCCTTCTAAAGGTCTCAAGGGCTTTGCGTCTGTATTGTCCCCTCTTTATCATCATCGCTCCCTCCCCCTTGCACCCATGCTGTAGTGTCCTTCATTAAACAACAAAACCTTTCCCAATTCAGAAATCCTCTCTAGCTAATTCTGAATTTCTCAGGGTTCTGTTGTGGTAAAACTTCTCAAAAGAATTGTGTGTATGCGCTGTCTGCATCTCCACTCCTCGCACGGTAACCCAGGGCCTGCTCTGTCACCTCTTCCCCAGGCCACACGCTGCACCCAGGCCCCTGGTCCCCTTCCTCTTCATCTCTCAGCACAGAACACAGTTGAGTGCTTTCTCTCTCTCCAGCAAGTCCTAGGGGCTCAGAGCTGCTCTTCCACCCACTGCATTCTTAGCAAGCACTGCCCGAAGGGGCCTTATTCTTTTCTCCTTCGTGCCCACCAGAAGCTCATCTGCTTCGATTGCTGAACCCCAGCACTCAGTTCTTGCTCTATCGATGAGTTTAGCTTGTGTATGTCTAGGAGTTGTTGGCAATGATTGTCAGCCCTGCCGTGCTCTGGGCTGTGGGTAATCTGCTATTTTGAAAACAGAAAGAAGGAAGGACATTGAATTGACTGGAGAGTCACGTTAAGCACTTGAGGGAAATTCTTTTACCTTAACGTGACTTAGATTCCTGATTTGTGAAATGAGGGAATTGGACTACACTGGAGATGATGTGTATATATATATTGGAGATGACGCCATGGAGATGACTACACTGGGGATGATGATTGGGGTGAGATTGGATTAATTGGCTGCAGTAACTGGGGTATAGTGTCACAAAGAAATTTTGTCCACAGAGAGAATGCTCTGATGACTTGATATTGATTGATTGTCAATATTTATCCTGGATATGGAGGCTCTGGAGCTGTATATTTCTGGACAATATGGATTCTTTGACAGTATGTCAAAGAGTGATTAAAAAAGACAGCCTGTCAAAACATTATGGTTTCAACTGAATTATAGATTTGGATTAGACTTAAACCCTTAAAGGATTCTCGACATTTAATGACGGAATAAGAAATAAACACAGACTCAAAATTATAAACTGCAATCTCCAAAAATTTACCTAACTGAAAACAGATCTGCACCAATTTATTTCAGATTCATTTGATACCGTATATCTTGAGGGAAGAACTTTCTGATGTGTAGTAGCTTTATGTGTTCTTTTCAGAAAGATTTCCTGCACTGACTCGTATTTGCTGTGCTTCCCCTAGCATGAGTTATCTCTGAGTCTCTTCTAGTTGGTGGCTTTTCTTGCTTTCTTTCCTCATCCTTTGCTTCTCTACAAGGAGATAATTCCAGTTTAGATTGGCAAATTTTTCATGCTATATTTTGACTGTGGGCTAACGTGAGATACATGAAGTTAAATAAACATCAGAATGCAGTGTAAGCCCTTATTAATGGAAATTGGGATTAAACTCAAATTTTTATCACCTTATATGGCAGATGAACATAAATATTTTCAGTGTATGAAAAAAACCCAACTGAATGGGTTTGAATATATAAAAGAATGTGCAGGGGGTTATTTTAGTAAAAAGACAATGATGTGAGAATATAAAAATAGTCACATGAAATTCTGTAGACAAAATGTTAAAAACATTAGAGAGCTTTTACTTATTTGTTGACCCTGAATACAATTCTAAGGTAAATAAGGTAATTTATATTCAAGGAATTTGATTTTTCTGAAAGAAAGCTTCAAACTCACTTTATTATAGTTCAGGGCTGGTTTTAGTAGGACAGTATCATTATGTTAAAATGTTTTAATTTTTAATTGACACATAGAAATTTTACATAATTTTGAGATATTCTTTAACATTTCAATTTATGTTCATAATGTGAACATAAATGTATGCAGTTTAGTGCAGAGAATTTTGGGTCTGGGGTTGAGGGGGTTGGCAGCCAAGAACTCCCAACATCCTTCCCTAAACCCCCAGGAATCGGGGGTCCCCGGGTTTGAAAAGTTCTGCTTGAGACTCAAGAGAGGCAGCAACAGAGACTGGAGAAGTCCATTTTGCAGAGACTTTGTGGTCCCAGTGGAAATGCTGGCACCATCCAAGGAGAGGGTCTCTGTCCCTCCACCTGCCAGCAGAGTTTCCTAATGGCCTCCAGCACAAGGTTGCCTATGTGAGCAACAAGAGATCACCTGCCCAGATAAAATGCCTTAGTGCCTTGGTGGAGCTGAGAGTTTCAGCTTGGAGGTTGATAAAATAAATGGTCCTGTCAGAGTGTTTCTGTATTTCTAATGAATGTCTGCATTACACAATTTTTCCCATGAAGAAATTCAGTATCCTGGCACCGGTGTTGCAGCCCGGTGTGTTAAGCTCCGGCTGGCGACGCCTGCATGCCATGTTACGGTGCTGGTTGGCGTCCCAGTTGCTCTGCTTCTGATTACACTTCCTGTTAATGCACCTGGGGGTGGGGTAGCAGAGGATGGCCACCCATGTGGGTGACCAGGATGGAGTTGCTGGCTGCTGCCTTAAGCCTGGGTCAGCCCTAACTAAAGCAGACATTTGGGAAGTGAACCAGCAGATGGGAGATCACTTTCTGTCTCTTCTTCTTCTATGTGTCCCTCTAACTTTAAGTAAATAAATATTTAAAAATTCAATATCTTTTGCCCAAAAGAATGCATCAATATAGCCCTCTCAGTGTGGATTTCTAGAAGATTTGTCCTTCCTAACACAGGGAGACTGATTACTCTTATTAGCTACTGACAGTTAAATATGTACGTATTTATTTAATTTAGTCTTGGGTACCAGGGAGCAGACAGCCATATTCCTCATGTGGACACAGAGACCTGCTTCGCACTCCCCAGTTACATCTGCCTTCTGTCCTCCCCAACTCGGTGCTTAGCTTTTGTTCTCTCCTTTCCTGAATGGTCCTCTGAGCTGTGCTGCACAATCACCTTCGTTAGGACACATGTTCTCAGTGTGTTTTATGAATCAACTCAGAACTCGGCACACATTTCAGTATATAAGCCTCAGAACCACCCAAGGAGGCAGGTAATATTACTATTTACTAGAAGAAAAGATTAATACCACAAAAGGTGAGTAAACTTGTTCAAACTCACAGAACTAGAAAGTGGAAGCAAAGTTAGGACTTCAACCCATTGCTATCTGACAACCAGGTTTATTCATTTTACCTGCCATCTCCCTAGTCATTTTCCAATGGAGGTAAACAAGTGTCAACGAGAAAGGCTCTACAAGAACAGAATACATTTTCCCATTGAGAGTATGATGAAGAGGATTGACACAAGGCTCCTATTCACAGAACTTCCATAAGAGACTGAGATCGTTACACCAGGCAACACCCAAACAGTGAACCAACCTTGGGAAAACAGTCTAATGTTATCAGTAATTAAATATATGCAACATACAACCAATCTGTACCTAAGGAAAGGTGGTGTTGTTGGAGCTCTGGGGAAGCAGGTTCTTTTGGCTGCACTGCATTTATTTCATGTTATTGTAGGACAAAACCATTAACATCTGCACACTATTCATTGATGGACCCATTTCTACAAACTTAAACTGATGTGATCTCTCACAAGGTGAAAACAGCAGTGTTTAAAGCTGCCATAGCAGCAATATTAGGTGTAAAAAGTACAAGGGAAGATAATTGGCCTCTAGCAGAAGACAAAATGATTAACTGATTTTGATTTAGCAGTAAGGCTATATAATAGAAGTTCGTTCAGAAACAAACATAGTTAATGTCACATAGAAAGTGGAACTTGGTGTGTGTGATATGGGTCTGTTGATGCAAAAGTGAGTTCACATATGCAAGGGTTAGCAAGGGCTAACAGTAGGCCCAAATCTTCTTCTTCCTCATTTGATCAACTACTTCAACATGAGGACAGGGAGAGGGGAGAGATCTCTGGCACTGCACTGGACTGACCTGTGCACACAGAGACCTGGGAGTGGAAGAGTTTGCTGTTCACTCTGAGGGGAGAGTGAGTGGAGACAAGGGGACAAAGCCGAAAGGAAAGTGGCAGAATCGAGGCCATCTTCTCCCTCTCAATGGGGCCAGTCATTGACAAGTGAATCAGCAGAAATCCACGAAGTGGAAGTGCAGCCCAGGGAACACTGACTGGACGCCTGCCTCCCAGAAGTGATTCCTCAGCTTTGAGCAGGTCCTCAGAAACATCCCTAATTGTAGATTCTGATTACCACGGTGATAAATGGTCACTGCAGAAACATTCGTTCAACATAGAATTTTGTAAAGTGGTATGAGAAAGCTAAGCTGCCTTCTACCCTACCTCCGAAATAGCACCGATTCCCAGTGGGATGCAGGGTTAGCACTCTGGGGTCAACCCCTGCAGGCATCTTCCCATGTGTTAATTTCTAACATAAATGCATCAGTACTATTCCTACTGTTCAGCAGTTTGCTTTAGATGTCTAAGAAATTGTGACACCTTTCCTTGTGTTTGATTTTGATAAGATTAATATCTTAACTACAATGAAATTGATTTTCTTTTTCCTCCCAAGTCTCTCCCAGAAATATGGATTCTTCAAGATGGTAACTGTGATTTTCTGGGTGTGTCCTGGCCCATCACTGTGATCCTCTGTGTCATTTTTATGCATGGCATTGGGTTCCCCTTCAAACAACAGACGCAGCAGTTGGCTTAGTTTACTTTTTTTTTTTTTTTACCCCTTCAACTGTTTATACCAGATTTCTTTTTTAATACACTTTAGTTTGTGCTCTCTCATTTCTTACCTTTGTTATCTGGAGAGAGATCACTCTCCATGATACTGGGTTGAGCTTAGCTGTGCAGGAGATTCCTAGGTCTGAGAAGTAAGAGTTTTTGCAACTGTTCAGAAGCCTTAGAGATTCTATCAAAGCACAGGTTTAGGTAGATGGTGGAATCTGGACAGGACATGCACTTGTAGCAGACAAAGCAGCATCTAAATGATAACAAATGCATCCATTGTAGTCTGCTTAGCAACTTGTTCTCACATTCGCTGATTCATTCTGGGCACCATTCCTTGCATTGGAGTTAAAGTCAAATATTTTAGGGCCAGCATTTTGGTGCAGTGGGGTAAATTACTGCTTGCAACCCCATCACATATCTGAGTGCTGGTTTGTGTCCTGGCTGCTCCACTTCCAATCCAGCTCCCTGCTAATGCAGAAGATGACAAGCCAACTGCTTGGGCCCCTGCCACCCACATGCAGACACAGATAAGAGTCCCTGGCTCCTGGCTTTAGCCTGACCCAGCCCTGGCTGTTGCCGGCCATGGGGAGTGAACCAGAGAATGGGAGATCTGTCACTCTGCCTTTTAAATAAATCTTTTTTTTTTAAATAAAATATTTTACTTACTGGTAGAGGCTGATCCAAGAGTAGATGCAGTTAGTGAGAGCAAGATTTAATGCTCACACAATTCAACACTGGAGCCTGGCAGTCTCATTTATTCAAAAGCAGGGTCACGTGACTTGTTCCACATTCTTTACACCATAGTAAAGTAACTTGTCCGCTGATAGGTTTAGTGGGTGATCTGACCAAAGAAATACTGAGGTCCCTGAACCTGAACTTCGCCTGGTGTCTGTACAGAAAGGTATTGCTAGAAAAAGCCCTCGATGACTAAGGAGGCACATATACTTTTTACCATAGTTTTATGGAAAATGCTGGGGAGTAGAAAAGTGCTTTGGACCAAGAGGACAGGTATAGGCTCGGCAAGGGAGAAGGGAGTCAGGAGAGAGGACCGTGCAGGCAGCCGAAAGTTTGTTTAGTCTGCTTCCATCGTGGGCAGATGTCCCTAGTGTGGCGCCAAGGCCAGGCCGGCCTTCTGTTTCAAGTCTAGTGCTTCATATCGAACAGCAGTTTGCTCAGGCTTCCCAGGTATCCTTTTAGAGTGCATGAAGAGGGAGGGGAAAAGGTACTCAGTGGACAGGAGTGGGGAATGGGATTCAAAATCCTGGATTGTAGTCTTTGGCATCGCTCTTGCAGCTGCTGTGGCTTGCCTGTTCCGGGGCATGAGGGAGTCAGCAAAGGTTATGTACCCTGCAGGCCCCTGTTAAAGGGAAATCTGCCAGAAACCAAGCCTAGGTCCTGCTGAAGACACCCTGAACCTCAGCGGGGCGGCTTCCCCCACAGCCAGGTTCTTAAAAGACCAAGTCTTTTCCAGCTGGTCACAATGTCATGCTCCTTTAGCAAGGTGTCGCGGCCTCCTCGTCACCGACGTGGTGGAGTGGGTAATGATCTGCTGAAGGCCTGTGTTCTGTACATAGCTGGTGGTTCAGCAGCAGCCCTGGCAGCTACCCACTAAATGCTCCCAACACCTCCTCCCCATCCCTCGAGCAGGAACAGCCAAGACCAACTCCAGGAACTGCCAGATGTCTTCTGGGGAGCAAGACAGTCCCCACCCCCACTGGGGACCCCTGATTTAAACAAAGGGAGTCCTTTCACCATGTGTGGGGTGAGACTGTAATAATGGCATGGGGGGGGGTACTGACTTCTGTGTATTTTCCTTCATCTTTCATCCTTCCCCTGCCGTGCCATTACTGCAAAAGCCTGTGACCATGTCACCCAGCGACCCTTACCCGCCATCTTTTTGGATTGTTCCTGTTCAAGGGAAAAAAAAAAAAACATATGTTTTTATTCCTGACTGTATGGCCTTTTTGCTTTCGGTTTGTGGAAGAGATTTGGCAAACAAATCCTGCACCCAAAACTTAACAGTGGAGCAGAATTTACTTTTAACTTCTCTAAATGGGTCTCTGAGGGTTTGGGCTAATTCAGTAGGCATCAGTGACAACCATCCAAAAAGCTGTCCAGCAAAGGTGGCTGCCGGTACCGCTGGGGACACCACTGTCACCAGGCTTTTGCTTTATCCATGTTGCTCTATATTTTTTTAAAGTTTTCTTTCCACTTTATTCTTTTTCCCCAGACACCTTTTATTTAGGGTATACAAACTTCTTACATTTCATAAATATAACTTTGGGAACATAGTGATTCTTCCCACTGTACCCGCTCTTATTTGAGATATTAACCCTTGTTTAACCATTTAGCAGGAAAGCATGGGGAGCTGAGGAAGATGCTAGGCCTGGGTGGGAGGAGGGGCGGTGACATGAGGTCTGTGCTGACACAGCAGGTGTATTTTGAAGAGCAGCACACACATGGAAGCTTTTGTCAACTGACAATGAATCCATTATATTGCAAGTAATTCCATGGTAAGTCCTTTAGCAAGAATGAAACCATGAGATAATTTATCTTTTTGATAAATATCTTCATAAATTATGCAGGCAATTAAACATGACAATGGAATTCAGATTATAATCCACCAAGTCCAGCTTTGTTTACTGAAAACATTCATTTCCTTTGAGGAGTGAAGCTCTCTCCTTCTCATGAATATGATGGTGAAAGCTAATTACATTTGTGAGAAACCATTCCCTAACACATGCTCCTGAGTTCATGAGTCTATAATCCAAACAGCTACATGACATCCACAATGGTCAATGTTAACAGTTCTCTAAACTCCAGAGCTTCACATGCTTATTCACTAATTCCCTAAGGATGGTCTTAGATTTTTTTTTTCCAGGAGCATGCCCTCTAAGAGTGTGACGTGTTAGATGAACAATTAAAAATGAGTAAAAGCATCACCCGATTGAATTTTACATAGTCTTGCAGTTGCACTGAGATGTAACATTTTGGCTACCATTTACTGCATGTCTACAAATTCTGGAAAAGCTTCTATTTTTAGGAGTAAGAGTACTGCCAGTCAGTTGCATTATTATTTCATTAAAGAATTTCATTCTTTTTTTTTTGAACCTTTTAAGAGAACAACCAAATCTGATGGAAGACACAAATGAGTGGACCAGCAAGCTTTTGCCTCCAGTTTCTATAGTAACCTGTGATCTGTATTCCAACCACACCTTTGAAAGGCTGGTTTTCTCCATCATGAAAATTTACCCAGAAGCACTGAAGATATTGAACATAAATCTTGATGTCTTTTTTTTCTAGAGAAAGCGTATATACAAAGAGGAGAGCACCCACAGGTTTACTCTGCAAACACAATAGGGGCATATATTTAATAGTTTTAAGATTATTTACATGTCTGGAAGATCACAGAGAACAAAACTCTGAATGCTAAATGATTAACTGCTCAACTCCTCTAACTTCCTGAATGTCTTGAGCAGAAAATGACAAATATTCATTTATTTCCAGAGAATAAAAACTTAGAGGCTCACTCGTAAAGGTTAATCTTTGTACAGCCCTGTCATTTCGACTTGGAGAGATTTTGCCTCCCAGGTGACATTTGGCATAACTGGAGACATTTTTTGGTTGTTAGAACTGGTGGCCATGCTGCTGGTGGTGGTGGTGGCAATGCTGCGTGTGTGTGTGTGTGTGTGTGTGTGTGTGTAGCAAGCTACTGGTCACTAGTGGAGGTTAGCAATGACACCAAACATCCTACAATGCACAGGACAGCACCCTATGGAAAAGAATTATCCTACCCCCAATATTCAGCTTCATTGATGTTGTCCTGGTTATGAGAGGGGAAAAAACGCTGCAATTAACAAAATGCTTTGGAGGCAACCTTATTCATAATCGGCTTCCCTGTTCTGACATTATGCTTATTTCTCACTTCATCTCAATGGCCAAAAGGGAAAGCAAACAATTCCCCCTCCCCTTTCTCTGAGCCCTCTTTGGTTACAATGGGAGATGCTCAGCTTGCATGCCTTGATGTAACGACACAGCCTCTGAGAAACTGCAAAAACGTGTTCAGCTTGCCCTCCGTGTCCCACTGCAGAACTGCGGGTGTAGTTATTGGGTTGCCGTTGTCAGCTCACTTAATTTAAACGGAGTGAAGTTCTGGTAAGTTTATTTTTCTGTGAAGCGAAAACGCACTTACCTTTCCGCCGTTGAATACGACGCGCTTGCGGTGGGCGGCTGCCGCCCTCCTAAGGTTACACTGCGTCCCCCGAATGCGGGGGGCAGCCCTGCCCCGCATCCACGCCCGGGGCTGCAGGGTGCAGACCCTCCTGGAGAATGATCTGAAAGGCACTCGGTTTTCTCTGCTGTGGTGTAGACGGGCGAGGCGCACAGCCAGAGGGCGCCCAAGTGCAGCAAATAAAACTTCCCATGGTCCGCATGGGGTTTTTGCGGGAAGGTAAAACTGGCTTTTGTCTAATGAAAGAGCCACGATTGTCATCGATGTCACGTTATTGATTATTACTATTTATTTTATTTTCCATTTCCCTCCTGCCAACAGGTGCGCCAGGGGCCCTATCTCCCAACCCCGGCGGCGACTTTGCGCCTCGCTGTTCCCCAGGGCCCCGGGCTCGGCTGTGGCGCAGCCTGGAGCCATGCGCTTCCGAGAGACCTGGTGGCCTGCGTGCGAGCGCAGCCAGCAGAGGGTCGACGGCCCCATTCCTCGGGCTCTTCTCTGCCCTCCTTCCTCTCTGAAGTCCCCTTAGCATCCTCGGAGGGGCGGCGCCGCGCGTCCAGCCGGCCGCCCCGGGGGCGCAGCCCCGCGCTTGCAGGCGCCGCCCGAGGTGCGCGTGTGGTCCTCGGAGCGCAGCCCGAACCCCACAGGCTTCTGTCCCGACGCGCCCAGGGCGCTGCCTGCCCTGCTCTCGGACTCTCTCCTCCGTCGAAGGCGGCTGCTGTCACCGCAGCCGGAGCTGGGGCGGCGTTCGTCGCAGCCCCTGAAGTAGCGGGAGCGAGAGCTCCGGCGCGCCTCGTCACAGCTCCAAATCAGAGAGAGAGGGGGGCGAGAGAGAGTGGGGGAGGGGGCAGGGGAGGGGGCAGGGGAGGGGGCCCGGGAGAGCGCAAGGTCCTGTCTGAGGGCAGCGAGGGGAGACGAGCCGAGGACCCCGCAGGAGGGGCGGCCAGGGCGAGGCGCGGGGCGCCGGCGCGCGGACCGCGGGGCTGGGGGCGACGGGCGGGGCGCGGCCGCAGGGGAGGGGCGAGCGGCGGGCGGGGTCGGCGCGCGCGGGGAGGCTGGGCGGGCGCGGGGGAGGGCGCTGGGCGGAAGGGGAGGGGGAGCGCGCGCGGTGCAGAGGCTGCGGCGGCGGCGGCGGCGGCAGTAGCAGCAGCGGCGAGGCGGCGGCGGCAGCGCTCCAAGCTCGCTCCTCGCTCCGGGCTGCGCCGTCGAGCCGGGAGAGAGCCTCTGCCAGCGGCCAGGCACCGGGCGGACGAAGCCAGCGACCGGGCCCTCGGCGGCACCGCGCTCACCAGGGGCGGCACAGGCACCCAGAGCCGGTAAGGAGGCGCGCCTGGTGAGCCCTCACCGCCGCGGCCCCCGGGCCTGCGCGCCCCACCCCGGAGCTCCCTGGGCTCTCCCCGCGCGGCGAGCAGCTGGGGCGATGGGGCCGGGTTAGACGGCGGCGCGGCGGGCTGCAGCCCCCCAGTCTGGGGCCAGGTCGCACTTCAGGAACGGGGTTCACTCGTCGGGTGGGGAGGCCGAGGGGGCCGGTGGGGTGGGGGAGCGGAGTTTTGGGGGGGAGGGGGTGGCTGCTGGTGGAGGGAGGAAACCTCGGAGCGCGCGGGAGTCCAGCACACTGGGCTTTGAGGGCTGGAGGGAGCGTGGCCGTCCCCGGGGCCATCCACGGCCGGGAAGAAAGCGCCCGGCGCGAGGGGCGCAGCGGCAGAAGATGGAGGGGCCGGGGCGGGGCGAGGATGAGAGAAAGACGACGGCAAGTCTGGCCCGATCCGGAGGATGGGGGTTGGGATCCCTTTCCCCGCGGACCTCCTGGGTCCTGGATGGGGCAGCCCTCGGCCACGAGGCGCACGAGACAACGTGCGTCCAGCAGCACCTCCCGAGCAGATCCAGCCTGGCCGCGCGTACGTGTCCGCCTGCTCCCCTGCGAGCTGCCCCGCAGCGTTTTCTGGGTTCGAGCCTTCGTTTGAGAGAAGGCGCTGGGCGCCTCCAGCCGCGGCCCCTCCCGGGGGCGTGAGCTTGACCCTGACAGCGCGCGCGGCCGAGTGCGCGCCCAGCCCCTCCTGGAGCCCGGGCTTGGGGTGGGGGGCGGGGGTCAACATATTGTGCCTCCAGCTCCAAGGCTGAAACCCGACGTCCAGTCCCTACTGCCCCTCCCTGGCCCTCTCCCCAGCCCCCTCAGCCCCACCCCCACCGCTCAGAAAAATAAAAATTGCAGAACCCACGGATCCGCTTGCACACATAACGCGTGGTTGGGAACCGCATTCTTTTCATGAATATTCATCGAACGCTTGGCAGGGCTCCTTATCTGCTTCCCCAGAGACATTTCCGCCTCGAAGGGAGCTGGGTGGACAGCGCTGGCCCCAGTGATTTTCGCTGTGCAGAAATGAGCGCAGCGCACTTGGGTGCGTTTCTGGCGTTCTCGGTGCGGGGTTGACACACCTCTGTCCCCGCACTGGCACTTGTGCAGGGGTGGGGGCGGCGAGGAGCAAACACTGGCCTCGAGGTCGTCTTCTGCTACGGGGGTGTGGAACCTGCCTCCCCTCTCCAAGACCCCAGGATTCCAGCCTGGGCGCACACACCCCCAGTACTGCGGGCAAAATGAATGAATCGGGTCTGTAATTACCTATTCCTTTGTCTTGGCCTCGCGCATGCGCCGCAGAGCAGGGTGTGGAAGGCCCGGCAGCCCGGTCTGATCTCCCCATCATCCACCCACCCGCTCCCCTCGAGCTTAGGAACAAAGGCGTTTGCCCTAAATGTGGAGAGAAACCCTGCCCACAAATGACAGTGTCTCCCCTGTGTGTCCGTTTCTTCATTTCTAGGGGTTCATCTTTTGCTTTCTGATGGATTTCAATTGACCAAAAATAAGAGTAGCCTTTTTCTGATGAGGACAAATTGTGGGTTCAATAATTTTTTTTAGCTGCACACTGCTTTTTTTTTTTTTTTCTTTCTGATACTGTCCATTGTTCTTTTTCTTGTAACACACCTCTGTGGGGATGTTGGCTTTCTTCATTTGCATCAACCCACCGTTTCCCTGGCACATCTTTGTTGTTGGACATTTGATGATGGGGCATTGGCCTCAAACTGACAGTGGGTGTTGCCCCTGGTGACACTCCTTGGGAAAAATGAAGACATCTTGGCATTCGTGTGAACAAGATGGCCTACAAAATCCAGAGCTAGAAAATGGTTACCTGGCCAGGATCCCCTTCTCTTTTCTTTTTACTCCTTACCTCGTTCAGCCTGGGGAGACAGCCATGCAGGCAAGGGGGAGGAGGAGGTGGTAGGTAGAGAGAGTTCACACTGCCTTCCTCTTCTCCCTCCACCCCCAAACCTGGCAAAAGAATAATTTTCTTTCAAATGATTAATTTTCCAAGTGATAGTCCTTGAGATTTTTTGGGGGGAGGGAGGGCCACTTTATTTTTACCACTCATAAGGGGATTTAACCACATTTATGAAATACCAGCTAAATGTTTTATTTTTGCAGTGGTTGGTTTTGTTGAAAAGAATGTGTCCTCAGGTACATCCTTGTGGAGGAACACATGGCAGCAAATAGAAATCATCTTGTATCCCTTCTCATAAAAATTCCATATTGACAACGACCATGTTTTGCATATCAGGGCCTATACTTGTTGAGGCCGCTGTGTGTGGCTGCCTTCTAGCTTATGTGGGTTATGCCCTCTACTCAGCGTTGAGTGGCTTACTTTGGTTTAAAAGGCTATCTGTATACTTACAGTTTTTTTCTTTTTTCTTCTCCTTTAAGTGGTGGTCTTTTTTTTTGGGGGGGGGGGATGTTGGAAAATAGCCCAATATCAATAGCATATATATACACTCACACACACACACACACACACACACACATACTTCAGTGACTCTTAGGGTTTTGAACAAGATACTTTTTAAGTTGAATTACAAAATTATTGTGATTTGCCTTATTCCTTTGGCCTGCTGGTCTTTCGCCAAAGACTTCTAATTGAGCCTTGGATGCAATGCACCAACAGTGATTATCTGGACAGTGTCATTTCTCTTCTTTAACTGGTGTTCAGGCAGCCATTGTGACGTGTAGAAGAGAATCTTTGCTTGCCTCATCTCACCCTATTGCAAATATCCAATAGAAAAGCCCTAAGCGGTTAGGCTCCTTAGTCTTGGAGACCTCTTTAGAAACCACCTGGATATATCAGAACAAGCCATATTGTGGCCTAATATATGCTATTTGCTGTCTCTTTAGTTTTAAGTTTCACATTAAGGACAATTATTTCAAACATTCCATGGTCAAGATAAGAGAATTGTGACATCGGAGAAAAACTTATGATTTGATTACTGTGAAATGGATGATTGTGTTATTAATGATAATTTTGTAAAAAAAATTAGCAGAATAAAAAAATAATTTCTAAAAGCAATTAAGACATACATATATAAAATAAAATCTTATCCATGACATTAACCTAGTTGATCTTTGGGAAATAAGCAATTTCTGTTCTAAATATTTACTGAAAAGAGAAAGCCTACCTAGTTTACTGATAATTTCATTTTCAACTTCTCCCACTGTTCCTCCAAGATAAACGGACTGCATTGAGTATCTTAAGCTAAGTTGTTCACGTATTTTAAGCATTACTCAGCTTTAAAGGCTGGGATAAACAATGCTTACTAAATAAAGAATTAATAAAATTTTTCTTATAAATTATTTTTTAAAATAACCATAAAAGACTTGTAAACTATGATTTGCCAAAAAGCAGTTTCCTCTGGTATCTGATTCTGTTGAAAGAAATGCTTTGATTTGTTTAAGTGTTTATCCTGCTTAAGTAGTTTTTACCTACTCATTTCACACCTTCTTTATCTTCTCCATGAGTGTCTTAGCTGGTAAAGTGGAACCCAGGCAACTGCTAAGGGAAAAGCCCTAGGTATATTGTTACAGAGACAAATGGAACATTCTTTTTCCTGAGGAATATGTTCCTAATCTTTGTCATTTTTTTCCTAGTTTTTAAAAATTCATATAATCCTTTACAATTCATGCTATTAAGGTATTAGATAATTCAATCAATATGAGTTTTACTCTTTAACTTAATGATGGTTGACAAATATCAGGAAATAACTGTGATGGTTCAATAGTTAGAAATTTTTCAAAGAAAAAAATATTCTTTATGTGTTGGGGAGGTTTGTGGTAGAGGGAGATTTCCCAGGGCATCATGGGGAATGACATCAGTTCTTGCTGAATTCTGTTTCTCTCGCTTGTAAAATGGGATAGTAATTCCTATTTTCAGGTTATAATAAGGACCACACATACTGTCTGAAACTGACCAAGAACTGTGGCTGGTTCTTAAGGGCGGCTTGGCCTCTCAGCCTGTGTTTTTCAGCAGGGTCAGTGTGATTGACATAACTCATTTCTGGATGAGGAGCTGTATTTTTATGTCAGGATAATTAATACAGATCTGAGAACTTAAGGGATATTCGGGCAGATCTTAATTTCAGAGGTGCCTAAATGTCATAATTCCCAGCGTTTGTCCTTTTGTATAAATGTGTTTGAAATTCTGGGAGGTGCTGTGTGGGAATTCGCCCAGAAGGGGGTTGTGTGATGTCTGCATGGCCACCCTCCTTGAGTTTCCCCAGGACTGCTTACTAACTCAAGAGGTGGCATTTAAATTCTTTTAAGAACAGATAGGGGTAATCTTTTAAGACCACAGCCTTTGCCAGCCTGTCCAAGGAAGGCTTTTGTTACGTGCCATTCCCCTCACAGCTATGAAGGCAGACTTCTAGGTAAGTGTCACGGAGAAGAATGGTCTGGTGCGCTTTCTCAAGAGAAAAGATGGCCATGCAGAGTCATTCTCCACAGAACATAGTTACTGATCCTGAGGACACACAAGCCTAAGAAGCTGTGATTAAAACAGAATTCTCTTTTTCCCTGCGCAAGTCAGAAATGGGATGAAATGGGTGGCAGAGAATGCCAGACTGTTTATTTCTCTGCACCTTAAGGATTTAAGTACAAATCCTGGGGAAGCAGAGGTTTTTGTTCAACCAGCCAGGGCCCTCAGTGCTGAGAAGTTGTAACTGAGCTGGCCTGGAAGTCCAGGAAGACATTCCTGAAAGCTTTAGAGATTTAGAAATAGAAACCATCTGTAAGCACAACTGGGGCCCAGGGCATAAGGAAACATTTCAGGATAATATAGGAAAATGGTGTTCGGTGGGGAAGGCGAAACATTCACAAGATCTCCCCCTTATCGGCTGAACATTTAAACTTTATTGACTCATTTTGGATGAGGAAGCAAGGACTCAATTTCATATTTCTTATAGCATCTATTTGGAATGTGTGTTTTGGCAATTGTCTGTTCTGTAGGGAGTATGGTATTTAGGAAGCCATCTTTGTAGGGTTAGGTTGGTTGATCAGACTTGGGAGCCAGATTCACAAGTGGAATCCTGTTTCAGCCATTTACTAACTGTATAAGACATGGCAAATTTCTTAGTTCTTCTGTGCTCCGATCCTTACCTATAAAATAAGGAATGTAATACAAGGTTATTGTAAGAACTAAGTGAAATTGTCAAGCACTTAGGATAATGCCTCATACGTACTCAGTGTATCTTTATAAATCACATTCACCATTAAAGTGATAAGAATTCCAGTTTCCTCTACTCTGGTATGTTTACAGCTTTTCACAAGCTTGTTTCAACCAAATGATTATTGCAAGACAGACCAATGGTGGTGCCTTACACAGTGGTTGGTAGGAATTACGAGTTCTGTTATTTAGAAAAATCCCCCAGGTGTAGCTGTGATACCTTGACTATGTTGTCAGAACACTTGTACTATTTTTCATTAGCCCACAGTGAGTAGAAGATTAACACATTCTCAGTCTGCCTCTTGAATGACTATTATTTTATTTTTTTTAAAAGATTTATTTATTTGAGAGAGAGAGTTACAGACAGAGAGAGGTAGAGCCAGAAAGGTCTTCCACCTGCTGGTTCACTCCCCAAACGGCTGGCCAGAGCAGAGCCAATCTGAAGCCAGGAGCTTCTTCTGGGTCACCCACGTGGATGCTGGGGCCCAAGCACTTGAGCCATCTTCTGTTGGTTTCCCAGGCCATACCATAGAGCTGGATAAGAAGAGGAGCAGCTGGGACTTGAACTGGCACCCATAGGGGAATCTGGCAATGCAGACTGGGGCTTAGCCCACCATGCCACAGCGACAGCCCTATGACTATTGTTTTAAATGAAAAGAAAAAGAAGGTGAAAAGTCCTTGGAACTTCAGAGACCTTTAGAGAAAGAAAGGCTCACTGTTCTCATCTGTTGAGCCCTGGACTCAACTTGATTAGTTGCATGACCTTGGGAATAGACAAAACTCATTAAGATTCTTGATACTTGGCTTTCTTGTGTCCTGAGTAGAGGTGCATTCATTAGCATTTGAAAGAAATCTCTCAGTCATTAGTACTAAGAATGATAAACCAATTTAGATATTTCAAATTCTATGTTATGTGTTATCTAGTGACATTCCAACTTGGCCATACACACACACACACACACACATACACACACGGTGTGTCTCTTTCCCACATTCTTACTTAACTCCATATTAGGAATAAATTTGCTGCTTGTAGTCTTTAGGAATGCAAAGGTGTTGTCACCAGTTGATAAATTTTTGGAAGTAATTATCCCCAAGGAGACCTTAGTCACAGGGCCTTTTCAAAACAAAAAGAAAGTTCTTTGGAATTTCAGATATTTGGGGTGGATCAGTCCTGGAACTGGTCTTAACATTTCGGGTATTTAATTCAGGGATTTGCCCAAATGATTTAATTTTTCCTCTGGACAATTGATTTTGCTTTTTAGCAAAGGTAAAGTCATTCTTATTATAGAAAAAATTATTTTAAATAATTTTTTAAAATAAGTTTTTAAATCTTACAGATTCAGAAGGGAAGTTATAATTTAATTTGCGAGAATTAAAGGATGAAAATGGACACTATTGGCCTTTATGTCTTATAAAGGTTATTATTGAACTTTATTGTCTCAATTAAATTGTGAAATATATTTTACCTATAAGTAAATGGAAAAGAGAGGGTTAAATAATGTACCTAAGATCTTAGAGCTAATAGGAAGTGGTAACATTTGAATTCATGTGTGTTAGCTTTCACCCTATTCCATTCACTAATGCTGCATTCATAATACATTCTATAAGCCTTGACCATTTTATCTTATGTAATCTGGGCACTTGAGGATAACATGGTGCTCTTTTAGCATATTACTATCTTTAATATTTATTTAGAGGAGGTGTTAGTAAGTATTTCAATAAAAATTATGGAAAAGATACAGTGTACAATTTGAATATACAATAGTTAAAAGCATACTAGGTTATGTATGGGTCATATGCTTTTTGTCTTAGTGAACGTGGGCAGTATCCTTAAGTGGCAGCTTCTCTAGTCGATGATGAGGATTTTCTGTGATTAAGGGCTGTTCGTGGATGTGGACTTGTTTGGCCCCTTTTTTTGGTTCCACCTTACACTTCAGTGTTGGAAATCATCCCAAATGCCTCACCTGTGTTTCAGCTTTTGAGATACTACTCAGGTACTAGGTAGATCCATTTCCAGCTATGTAGTTAGGGTTGCCTGTTTAGAAATAAACCGAGTTGTAAGTTTGTTAACATATATCCTAATTGCAGTCTCAGTCCCTTTTGAATACTTGCGTCATTATAGCAAGATGTTTCAAAGCCCAAAGTTAAGATACTTATTTGGGAACACAAAAGGGTCTTAGATCAGTTAGTGGTTTGCTACAGGCCCCATGAGCTGGCTTAGTGGCTGAGCAGAAACCCAGGTTATTTTTCAAGAAAACCTTGTTCCTGCTACCCCTCCCTTCGGAGGGGGGCAGAGAGAAGCCTGGACATTTAAAAAAATTCCCCCCAGTCTTTCCCCTGGTACCAGTTTTTGACAGTCCAGTCCAATCTTATGCCTGTCTCGCCATCCTCCTCGAAGGGAACCTGTTCTGCCTTTCCATCCATGTTCTCGTGGGAAGTCCCCAGTCCTGCCACTGCTCTCCCCACCTGCCAGCCTTCGCTTTGAAATTACATTATATGCACACGATTTCCTTCAGATGCTGAAGAACACATGGCAGGCACTCAAGTGACTTTCCTCAAAAAACTACATTTCAGTGTTGTGTCTCTGTTCCATAATGAGCAGTGGTGGTGCAGGGTGAGGAGCATGTGAGGGTGGGTGTAGGATTGACAAGAACTTGAGACTTTGGGGCTGCAAAGCAAGTGGAACAGTCAAAATCCTGCCCCAGAAATGCTCAGGAGCCTCTTGGGAGGTCCCTGTGCCCACTGTTGTGGGCAGGTGATGGCTCCAGAGGACTTCTGTGCTGAGTACTAGTGTCATCAGGCTTCCTGGCTTGAGAGCTGTTTGAAACAGGAGTTTAATCCCTTTTCTTTAGAGTTACCATATACAGTATTTGGGCTGGTTTAGAGGACTTAAAAGAGCTGTCAGTTTCCAAAGTAGTCCCTAAACTAGGGAACTTCAGTACTTAGTTACTGACACACTTTGTAAAGCTCGGTATTGGAATGTTTGAAACTCATGTTCGCAATCGAAACTGTTTATAAGCATTTGTTTGCGGATAAACGCTGTTGAGTTTAGTTTTAGGTTGGATGCAGTTTTCATCTTGTATTTAAAATGATCTATTTAGAAGCTTCAGTGAAGTGGAGCTTTGAATTTATATTTTTTTCCCAGAAAATCTGTAACAGATGACTTCCTGATTTTTATAATGGTTTTGACTATTAGATAGATAAATTCAGAAATGGATATATTTTAAAATAAACCCAAATGAAAGCTACTTTTTATGTTTTTGAGGAAATAGATGCTAGAGAAAAGCTTCTCCTGGTTGAACTTCCTGAATTACAAGCTTCCTGGTTTGCTGGGTATGGTGATTTTTGAAAAGACCCACTTTATTTTCCCATTGACAGTCCATTCAAAACACTATTACCGCATAGACTAATACAAGAGCCAACTTAAATAGTAACAGGAACTAATTGGGGAAGTAATGTATCAAAAGAGAATAACTGTAACCATGTACTAACAGAGCGAATGGCACTGTTTCCTAAGGATGTTAAGAAGAAACCCTCAGCTCTTGAATCTTGATGGTGTTCTGTCCCTCAGCTGCTTTGAGTTTGCCCTGGGGGATGCAGGGGCTGTAGGAATATTGACTTTGACTTTGATTTTTACAAATGCTCTCAGCCGTTTCAGTAGTGGACAAGCTCAACTGTGTTTTCTTAGGCATATTTCAGATGATTGGAGAAAAGGAAAACCTAGAATCTGATTTCCAACTGGGCCGATCTGACATGGCTCCTTCTTCATCCTGCTGTTCAGGGAAAAGACAGGGGGAGCTAGGGACCAGTTAGGTATTTACTAAAGGCTTTTCTCTGATTAGATAAGGTTCCTGGAATCTTCTCTGAATGACTCATTTTCCTAAGGATAAAGGAAAGAATCTCCGTTGACAATCGGTGACAGAGGCTTGTGGGCCTTGGGTGAAAGGGGTGGGAATTGCCACTCTATTGACAGCAGAGGCTCTGCACAGTAACCTCAAGGTCTGATTTCCTAGGAATCACCCAATCGGACTTTAAAAGCCCGGTTTCAGAAACTTTAGTATTTGTTCAAATAGCAACAAGTGTTTGCACCCGTGCACTGCAAAAAGCTGTCAAGACCAGGTGGGTGTTGGCTTTTCAGGTGTGTGTTTCATCCTCAGGCTTGCACCTTAATGTTAGGGTTTTCCCTCATCCAACCTCCGTGGTTAACTGATGGAAAATCTCATTTACATTGGTGGAAGAGACAAAGACATAAAAACACAGTGTTCATAGTGTACACCATTCACCTCTGTCTTTCTGTTCTAATGGGTTTTGTTTCTACCATCCAGAGCTTAGCTCTGAGTTTGTCTGCACCAAACCCTTCTGTGTGGGTGGCAGGGAGGAAGCACATTCTAGAAGTCAACCTCCTGCACATGCAGAGAAGTAGCTGTACAGTGGGATTTTAACAAGAGATTTCGTCAAGGTAAGACTCACGGTTTTACATGGAATGGGCTCTTATGGGAAAGGAGATCTGTGGATGCTTCTAAGATACATTGTTTAATTTAACGCCAGCTCTGAGTGCCGAAAATTTAACAAAAGGCAAATGTAAAAGTCAACAGGTTTCACATCTCCCTACCTCACCAAAAGTCATATTAATGATCCCTTCACACTAATAGCTTTGCTGAAATTTCAACCTCAATGCTGTTGGTAAGCAACAGATTCTTTGATTGTACCTTTGTTTCCAGCAACAACTTCCCTGTTAAGGAGAGAAGAAATTGGTGGCCAGAAGGGACAATGGGCAGATTAGGATAGGAGCCACTAGTTGGGGGCCTCGTCTGTGTGTTAATCCCGTGGGCTAGGCACACCACCAAAAGAGGAGCCTCTGTCACTTCTGGAATGAGCCAGGCAGGAACCCCAGATAAAGGGCAAAGGAGTCCGGCATGATGTAATACTGCAAAAATGCTAACCGCTGCTTCTAAGGCAAGGGAAAGAAACTGAAGGCAGTTTTGAGTTGGGTGCAATTCCTGTAGGAAGAGGGTAAGAAATGGAGGAGATAGAGCTTTAAAAAAACACCCTTGGGTGTTAAGACAGTAGTTAATGTTAGCAACACACAGCCAGGCAAACCAGCAGGCCCTGGCATGTCAACAGTTGTTTGCATAGTTCACCTGGTGGAGAAATAGGCAAGAGACAGACCCACTGCTTCAGAACACTTACAGGCACCCTGGTTAGTGTGAGGTTTAGTTGGTTAGGGATGCATTTCCATTTAAGTCTAGCTCTGATACACATTGAACTACCTCCCTAGCTAATTCCACAGTTCCAGACTGGAGAGAAGAGCTCTGTGTGAACAGTTGCATTTCCTGTTAAATTTTGACATTTGTGAAGTCCTTCTGTAAAGAGGGAAATGGCTGCCCTTAAGGGGAGGTTGAGATTGGTGCCTTGGCAGCTGTGTTCCTGGGACTTCCCTTTCTTTCTGTTCCTGGGAGTGTCTAGATTCCCCCGTGTGGTCACTGTTCCCGGTAAGTACCATACCAGAAGCAGAGCTGCATTGTTCTAGATCGGCAGTGACCTCGTTTACGCGGGAGGAGGCAGGGAAGGGAAAGTGGGAGACGCACTTGCAGGCATGGAAGTGGGAGAGATTCCAGCTCCATGCCTTAAATAATAGGTACCTGCTTTCTTTCTTGCTTGCTTGCTTTTTTTAAATTTTGAGAGAGCAAGCCTGTACATGTATGCTCCTGTCTGCTGTTCACTCCACATACCCTCTGGCTGTAGCCTGGCCCAAACGTGGGGTCCAGGAACTCCTTCCAGGTTGCCAGTGGGGGTTGCAGGGACACGATCACTTAAGATGTCCTTGCTGCCTCTCACAGTCTGTATTAGCAGGAAGCTGGAGTCAGGAACAAAGCCCGGCTTTGAACCCAGACCCTCCATGTTGGATGCGACATCTGAACTGATGTCTTAACTCCTAGGCTAAAAACCCACCCCAGAAATAGATTTTTATGGTTCTGAAGGCTGAGGTCCAGGATGAAGTTCAGCAGATTTTTTTCTTTGAAGCCTCCATGCCCTGTGTGTGTGTGTGTGTGTGTGTGTGTGTGTGTGAATCTCTGGTGTTTTCCTATTAGGACACCAGTCAGCCTCATTTTTTAACTTCCTATTTTAAGATCCCACCTGTAAATGCAGTCACATTCTGGGGTCCTAGGGGTTAGGGCTTCAACATAAGAATTTTGGGGGATGCAGTTGAGCATGTGATAATCCCTGTTAAATATTAAGAAACAAAATGAAACTCAACAAAATGCTGCTTCACTGGCCCCTGCTCTCAAGAAGCAGAGAGAAGGCAGAGTTGACAACTTCAGAGCTTTGGTTTAACCTTCATGAAGCCAGGTGAGGCAACCATAAAAGTGCTCGTTTGATACAAAAATGTTAATTTCTGTAAAATCCGCACCACTGGAAGACATAGAGCCTGGCGCAGGATCCAAAAGTCAGGTTTTTGTGACTTTATGCTCCTTAGGATGGCAAAGGAAGGTCCAGTTCCCTTGTACTCAGCGTGAACAAGAGCACATGAAAGAGACCTCAGAATCCTCGATGCAGTGCCCTAGGTACCTGCCACCTTGGCGAGACTGTTGCATGGTGAGGCTGTTTTTCACTCGGACACTGTATGAGTGCTATGATGCTTTCCTTCTGCCTGAAGACTTTCCCGTTTGGCTATCTGCATGCTCAGCTATTTTAAGAGAGTGATTAGAGAAAGAGAGGTAGATATGCTTAGTGCATATCATATAAAGAAATGTTCTAAATTAGAATGGAATTAACTCTAGGGAAATGAATTTTAAAATCTGCCAACAGTGGCGCTGATGGAATCCTTCTAATTAGAGGGAAGAGTTGACTAGACATGCAGGCCTGTTTTAAATCCTATCCTGGCATCTCTGCTGATTGGTAAGGATTCACCAGACAAAATTTTATTGAGAGGCCAGTTTTATTGGATAGAAACTTGGGGCTCAAGCCATTAGAAGACAGGGACTTTAATAATAGCAAGAGTGGTTGGCCCTTGGAGAGGTTTATGGTGTAGTGCAACACTGAGGACAGGAAGTAAGGGTGCCAGGAACCATGAGATGCTTAATTACCACAAAAATCAAGACTAATGAGGTTTGGGGCCTTCCCAAGCAACAAAGTAGGTAGTAATACTCAAAGGGTTTTTCCTGGAGGGACATTCTCAACACACGTGGATGTGGGGAAACTGACATTTAACACTCTTGCGGGGATCTTTTGAAAAAGCAAATTACCGGCCGGCGCTGTGGCTCAACAGGCTAATCCTCCACCTTGCGGTGCCGGCACACCGGGTTCTAGTCCCGGTGGGGGTGCTGGATTCTGTCCCGGTTGCCCCTCTTCCAGGCCAGCCCTCTGCTGTGGCCCAGGAGTGCAGTGGAGGATGGCCCAGGTGCTTGGGCCCTGCACCCCATGGGAGACCAGGATAAGCACATAGCACCTGGCTCCTGCCATCGGATCAGCCGCGGTGCGCCAGCCGCAGCGCACCGTCCGTGGCAGCCATTGGAGGGTGAACCAACGGCAAAGGAAGACCTTTCTCTCTGTCTCTCTCTCTCACTGTCCACTCTGCCTGTCAAAAATAAATAAATAAATAAATAAATAAATAAAAATAAAAAATAGAAAAAGCAAATTACCACTTTTGGGGATGCTCTGAAGCAGTTCAGTTGTTGCTTCTTCAAATTTCAAGTTTCTTCATGCTGTGCTAACTATGGTGGTACTTGTAGAACTGTTACTTCATTACTCCACAGTGAAATTGAATATAAGAATTTATTTATTTTTAAAGATTTATTTATTATTTGAAAGGCAGAGTTACAGATAGTGAGAGACAGAGAGAGAGGTCTTCTATGTGCTTGTCCACTCCCCTAATGGCCACAATGGCTGGAGCTGGGGGGAATCTGAAGCCAGGATCCAGGAACTTCTTCTGGGTCTCCCACTTAAGTACAGGGACCCAAGCACTTGGGCCGTCTTCTTCTGCTTTCACAGGCCATTAGCAAGGAGCTGGATCAGAAGTGGAGCTACCAGGACTTGAACCTGTGCCCAAATGGGATGCTAGCACTGCAGGCGGAGGCTCAACCCACTATGCTACAGTGCTGGCCCCGAATGTAAAAATTTAATTTAACCAGATAGACAAACCACTGGCCCTAAAGTGATTGATGTTGTTTAATATGTTTCATAAAAAATTTTTACTTATGAATCTGCATAAAACATGTGATATGAGTTATTATAGAATTATGAAATATTGTCCTATGCAACACCTGTTTTCAACCTGGTGTTGAAAATGGTCTAAGTGTGCATCTTCTCCCATCAGGCCAGAAAACTGCATGTTTCTCCCCAAAGTGTCCTCCGTGACTCTTCCTGGGCCACAGTTCGACTGTCTCACGTATGTCTGTTTTCTCTCTGTTCTAAGTCATGAATTTAACTGAAGCTTCCGTCCTCCTCCTGCATCACTGCCTTAATACTCTCCTAAGTCCAAGCATGCCATTCCTCTCTGTTGCATCTAGAATGACGTTCAGGGTCCATGGCAGATTTGTAAGGCGTCTGCACATTGATTCTGCGTTTTCCTCTCCACCCTCCTGTCATAATTGTTTTCTCATCTGCTCGGTCTTGTTCAGACACAGTCACACCAGTGACTTTTCTGTGCTCCCCATGTCCCAAGCTCATGCCTCCTGTCAGAGTTACTCCTAGTTCACTCCTCAGCCAGGAATATTTTTCTCCCTGCTGTGGAAGTTACTCTTTCCCAAAGAGGACCCATGTCCTGGCATTGGCAGTTTTGTCCCTGCACTTAATAAGCTGATGATTATTTACTGCCTCTATTCTTAGGTTAAACCCGCTAGAAGGCAGGGATGTGGGGGTTTTCTTGACCCATAGCAGTGCTGTGTAACAGTTTTTGATGTATACCAAGTGCTCTGTATTAGTTCAGTGCAGAAGTTGATGCACAGTATATTATATTCTTGGGGAGCACATGACTTCTAACAGTTGCCTTTGGCAGCTGACGTGACTTCCATATATGGACACCAAGTTTCACCGCATCGGTTCTGCTTACTATGGAGATGAATAGCTGATGAATTCCAATTAGTGTAATTATTCTGTTTCCAGGCAGTAACCTTAGTAGTAATTGTTCTAAAGCTCTGAGACATTACAGGTAATTAGAACTGATGGTTCATGCATCTGGACCTCCTAAGGTAGAATCTCAAGTGGAAGAATGAAATTTTTTATTACTTGTGGGAAGCAAATGGTGGTACACTGTGGGAACTTCTCAGAAATACAACACAGTGAGTCAAAGCTGGGGCCGATGGTAGATCTTGCCAGCCCTTCCAGTGATTTGCTCTTCCAAATCACTGAATGTCGTTGGTCTGCCTCAAATCAATCGTTATTGAGCCGCTTAACCAGTATGTTTTAGTAACAGCCCTACAGCCTGTGTGAAGTCAGGGTTATCATTGGCCAGATGAGCATGCGATTTGAAATCTTTACGGATTAATCAATTATAAACCTAATGAATTAAGAATTAACTTAGCTCTGATTCTGTGTTCTGAGTTCTGTGAGGCCAGGACCTTGCTTTGTTAATTTTTGGATGACCCTTTCTAGCACCGAGCCTGCAGTCCAGTACAGAACTGGATGCACAGAAGAGCATGTGTCATGGTCAAGTGACCTCCTGCTGGACCAACAGGGTGCATTTTAGAATGGTGTCTTTTGCTTTACTTCCACTTCCAGGAACCGGCTTGTAATGAACCTTCAATGAACAGTGTTTTTGTTTTGGTGGGAGAGAGCCCAGTTAAGCCGTTTGTGACTTTCTCCCCCTTCTCCTGTTTTCACATACTCCTGGATGAGTGGTCAGCATTCACCTTCCAATCTTTGTTCTAACAAAGATTCTCAGAGCTAAATGTTTTGCCCTCCTAAGATCTCTCATCAAGTCAGCGCCTCATTTCCTCTTTCTTTTAAAAAATAAAGATTTATTTATTTATTTGAGTGACTGAAGGAACAGTGCAGAAAGAGAGTGAGCTATCTTCTATCTGTTGGTTCACTCCCCAAATGTCCACAACAGACAAAGCTGGACCAGGCCAAAACCAGCATCCAGGAACTCCATGTCTCCCACAGAGGTGGCAGGAATCCAGGCACATCTACTGCCTCCCGGGTGCATTACCAGGAAGCTGGATTGGAAGTGAGGGCTATCTGGGATTTGAACCAGGCACTCTGATGTGAGATGTCAGCATCCCAAAGGGCGTCTTAGCTGTACCAACATGCCTGCCCCAGGCCTCGTTTTCTTAAGACGATTCCTGTTAATGAAATGCTTATTAAATTAAAATTGTATCTTTTTTCCAAAGATGAAATTGACTTCTAAAGTCATCCATGGGGAGGCAGCTTTGTGGTATAGCTAGTAAAGCCACTGCCTGTGACTGCTGGTTCTTGTCCCAGCTGCTCCACTTCTGATTCAGCTCTCTGCTAATGGCCTGAGAAAGCGGCAGAAAGTGGCCCAAGTTCTTGGATCCCTGCCATCTACAGGGTGACCTGCATAAAGCTCCTGGCTTCTGCTTTGGCTTGACTTAGGCCTGGCCCAACTCTGGCCGTTGCAGCCATCAGGGGAGTGAACCCGCAGATGGAAAATCTCTGTCCCCTTCCCCCTTCTGTTATTCTGAGTTTCAAACAAACAAATAAATCTTAAAAGAGAAAAATGAAAAAGCACAGGTATGGATCATCTAATCCACTGGGTCAAATCAGTTTGATTTCTCTGGTGGTTGAATAGAAAGGGCAGTGAGAGCTCTTTGCAATTAAATTTTTACGTTAAGCATTGTTTAGCATCCCAGACTCATTATGCTGCCTCCTGATTTCACACATATTGAGCTTCATGCCTTATGTGGAAGCCTGGGGTCATGTTGTAGATTACATCCTTGTAATACGTGATTTGCTGGAATGACATGTATTGATGGCTGAGCAATAGTTTGTAGCACAAATGAGTACCTGGGTGATTGATACACATTTGACATGTGTGTCAGTGCAGATGGTTCCCTACCACACCCCCCCTTTAAGATTTATTTATTTATTTGAAAGTCAAAGTTACACAGAGGGAGAGAGAGAGAGACAGACCTTCCACTGCAACCACCAGGCTGGGCCAGGCTGAAGGCAGGATCCAGGAGCCAAGTGCTTCGTCTGGGTCTGCCACATGGGTAGCTGGCTAAGGTCCACGTACTTGGGCCATCCTCTGCTGCTTTCCCAGGCAAATAGCAGGGAGCTGGATGGGAAGTGGAGCAGCCAGGACACAAACTGGAGCCCATATTGGAGGCCAGCATCGCAGGTGGCAGCTTTACCCACTGTGCTGGCCTCGATTTTTTTCCTTTTTTTAACCTTCAGATGTGACTTGCTGGTGATGGTGATGATGTCATTTTGGTTTTAAAATAGGGGAATACAAACAGTAAATCTACTGTGGCCACAATGAGGAAGCCCAAGGCTTGATTGGAATACATGTTTAGTTCCATGTCTTCCAACTCGAGAAAACATTCTGAGAAAACAGCCTGAGCCCTCTGCAATCACAGGTGCATATTTCCCTGGTCTCCAGTGATGTGAAGATTTTTCTGTTTCTGCTCTCTCAGTATGTTGTTGGGTTGGATGAACACCATGCTCACTTAACATTTGACACTATAAATTAAAAAAAAAACTTATTGGGGCTGGCGCTGTGACATTGAAGGTTAAACTTCCATCTGCAGTGTTGGTATCCCATAATGTCGGTTGGGGTCCTGGCTGCTTCACTTCCAATCCAGCTCCCTGCTAATGTGCCTGAGAAAGCAGCAGAAAGATGGCCCAAGCCCTTGGGCCCCTGCACCCACATGGGAGACCTGGGAGAAGCTGCTGCCTCCTTGCTTGGGCCTGGCTCAGCCTTGGCCATTGCTGTCATTTGGAGAGTGAACCAGCAGATCGAAGGTTCTCTCTCTCTCTCTCTCTCTCTCTCTTTCTCTCTCTCTCTCCACATGCACACACACACGTGCACTATTTTTTTTAAAAGATGTAAGTATTGGTTTTATAATAATTCCATTGTTTGTAAGCATATTTCTAAGCTTTTAAAAAATCTTCAAGTAGCACTAGGATGCTTTCTGATTAGTTTGAGAAGTGTTTTTTTTCGATTGATTAATTACTTTAAAGAGAGAGATCTCTTATCTGCTGGTTCACTCTTCAGATGGCCACATGGCTGCAGCTGGGCCAGGCTAAAACCAGCAGCCAGAAGCTTCATCTGGGCCTTCCACATGGGTGGCAGGGGCCCAAACACCTAGGCCATCAGCAGGAAGCTGGATTGGAAGTGGAGCAGCCAGGACATGAACTGGCGCCCTTATGGGATACCGGCATTGCAGACAGTGGCTTTATCCACTGCACTACAATGCTCGTCCCAAAAAGTGTTTTTATTTTTACATGAAGGAGCAGCTGACATGAGCTGTATCTATTTAATTAAATTAGAGCTAGGATGATACAAACTACATTACAATATTGCAGAATTAATATTTGTTACTGATGGAGCTGGGAGGTACAAGGACCTGTTAACTTCCTTTAAGCATCTTAGAGTTGGCGAAGGTGATCAAGTCCAGCCGTACTTACAGTGAGGCATGCGTTGGGCTGTAAGTACATGGGTAGAGATGTCAGCTGGCAAAGTCATCACATGAACTGCTTGGCTCAGTCATCAGCTCTTCTCACTTTTCTGCTGCTCTCTGTCAGTAGACTCACTTCTTTTCACTGTCTGAGCCAGGGATATACAATGCAATTGCCTGTTATTTAAAGAGTTTTATGTAAATACCACTTTAGAGAATATGGGAGAATTCAGGAGCCAGTATGTTTAATCCAAAGGTTTTAATTACTAGATGTAAGAAAATATATTTACATATCTTAAGCTTTTCTTTAAACCCGGTGATTTGGGATTGTAAATGAAGAGAAACCCTAAAAGAGCTGGTTCTTAAAACATGGTAAGAATGGGCTTTGAATCCCAGGTCTTCCAGTAACCACTGGACTGGGTCCAATGTCTCCATCTGGTGTTCCCTCCAGACGGTCTTAACTGTGGTCAGGCAAATCCTAAAGATTGAGAAACGAGAAGATTTGCTGGGCCTCCCGCCTTCAGGGTTAGTTTGCAAGATCCTTCAAATATATATATTTTTAAAGATTCATTTATTTACTTGAAAGTCAGAATTAGAGAGAGAGAGAGAGAGAGAGTTCTTCCATCTGCTGGTTCACTTCCTATCAGCTAGGGCTGGGCTAGGCTGAAGCCAGAAGCCAGGAGCTTTATCTGGGTCTTCCACATAGGTTCAGGGGCCCATGTACTTGGACCATCTTTTGCTACTTTCCCAGGCGCATTATCAGGGAGCTGGATCAGAAGCAGAGCAGCTGGGACATGGAGTGGTGCCCAAATGGGATGGTGGTGTCACAGGTAGTGGCTTAACCTACTGTCGTCCAAGGATGATTGACCTCACAAGGAAACTCCTTGGGTGTAGGGTTCCTGCCTGCCTGATTTTTGCTTCCTTAGCACTTCAGGTGGTAACTGGTAATAGGGTATTTGCTCGATATGAATTAGTGCATTAATCTTAGAGATTATTCTGCTTTGGAGGAAGGAAAGCAAAAACGATTTATTACTCCATCTATTGACATCAGTGGTGAATTGTGGGGATTTCTGGTAGAAAGTCAGAGATGTGTTTTCCTGGTGGACAAATGGGAATGAAGTGTTCACTCTGGGTATTCTCTTCTGGCGATTTCCTGAGAGTAAGTCCTAAAGGTTTACTTTATATGTGATTGTTGCCAAAATACTAATAGGAATGGAAGATTTATATCAAGGCCTTCATGTCTACAAGTTGGATGGTTCAAATGTGGCAAATCATGCCCTCTTTTAATTAGATTCATAGCTTAAGAATTCTTAGTCGGTAGTCTTGATTGAAGTAAAACTCAATTCTGCACATCAGTAAGAGCTACTTGTCCTACTGTGTAATTCCCCTGGAATTTTCAAACGCTGGAATTTTTGTATGTACCCTGAAAGCTTGCTAATGGAATCTTTCAGCCCACACTGCAGTAAATAACCAAGAATCCCTTCTGTCCGGCACCACGGCTCAACAGGCTAATCCTTTACCTTGCAGCACCGGCACACCAGGTTCTAGTCCCGGTCAGGGCGCCGGATTCTGTCCCGGTTGCCCCTCTTCCAGGCCAGTTCTCTGCTGTGGTCCGGGAGTGCAGTGGAGGATGGCCCAGGTGCTTGGGCCCTGCACCCCATGGGAGACCAGGAGAAGCACCTGGCTCCTGGCTTTGGATCATCGCGGTGCACCAGCTGCAGCGTACCACTGGAGTGGCCATTGGAGGGTGAACCAACGGCAAAGGAAGACTTTTCTCTCTGTCTCTCTCTCTCACTGTCCACTCTGCCTGTCAAAAAAAAAAAAAAAAAGAATCCCTTCTGGAGGTGTTGGAAGGAAAGCTGATAAGGCTGTGTGGTTAGGGTCCTGAGGAACCTCCTTGAGCTCCTCTGGGGAGCTTGTCTGAATCAGCATGCAGCCCAGGGGCCTCCTCAGCCTGGATGACTTGAACAGCTTCATTGTGAAGAAGACAAACTGCCGAGATTGGTGGTTGGACTTGCCAACCTTGCAGGTGTTGGTCTTTGGCAATGCAAAGTTCCCTAGCCCAGTGCAGGTGGGTGTCTTCTGACATTGCTGTCTAAAGTCAGGCGCCCTGTAGTTCCTTCTGTCACGAAGCCAGAGTGAAGCAGAGTGTGTGCAATAGGAGGGCTTTAAGTGTTTATTTGAGGGATTCTTGTTTCTCCCTGTTTGCAGTCACACTTTCTCTTCTGGGTTGGTGGTGTACGCGTGCTCACGCTTCAGCTTGTTTGCACCTCCAGGTATTTTTGTGAATGGTACTTGTTCTATTACCTGACTGCCTTGCTATTCTTTTTCCTCTGTTTAAACTGCTCCCCATTTTCAGTGCAGCACTGGGCTTCTTAGACTCTTTACAGATTCGTTTGGTTCTTCTTATCCTCTTGGCCCTCTTACTATGCAGGAAAAATGGTCAGTGTCTTGAGACATCCCTGTCTGCACAGCTGGCTACCCGAGTTTTTATTGAAACCAAAATAAAACTTCAAAGGAACGGAAGAAGCCTGGGCTTCCCTCCTCCTCTTTTCAAGTAACACCTACTGATGTTTATCATGGAAATAATTTTATGTTTATTTGATGAGACATGTAGTTAAGTGTTAATGGAGACTCATGGTAAGCTTCAGAACAATGCAGAGAAACCTTTAATATTCTGTATTGAGTGTTTGATACAAGTGCTTGTTGGAACTCAGGAAAGCGGGGATCAAAATGCTTACCTGGCCCCCGCATAGTCGCACCTGGATGTCTTGACATGCAGCCACAGCAGTGCCAGTTGGGCCTGCGCACCTTTTCCTCTTCAGCTCCTGCCACCTCTTCTGTCCCCAGTGTGTCGTCCTTCCCAGCACCATGAACTGTTCAAAATTTCTGGTAATTATCTGATGTATATCAGAAATGATATGACTCATTTTGATTTGTATTTGAGTATTCATGAGTTATCAAAAAGCACATGGGAATTTCTTTCTGAGTGTCATTTATTCGTTGTCTATTTTCTGTTGGTTATCTTTGGTAAACTTTTCACATTAATGCTTTTGCGCTCAAGTGAGAACTCCTGAGGTTTCTGATAGGTGGATAGGAGAATTGGTTTAGTGCTCCTTTTGGCCAGGTATGACATGTGTTTAGCTTGGTTCATCCAATAGAATGTGAAATTGAACTGGAAAATACAGCAGCACACCTCTTTCCCTTGTCTGAAGTCAATCACCACTTCACTAAATGCTACCCTTTAGCTCTTTCTGAAACAAAGTTTGGCAAATGTGAGAAGTCCTCTCATTCACTGTGGTAAATCATTTCTGAGACCACTGAACTCAAGGTCCAAATAAAATGGGTCAGCGTTATACCTGTAGCAGAAGGTTGTGTCTTTGATAATAGCTGTTGACCCTCCCCCTCGGGTCCTGAAGGCTGTGTTCAGGTAGCCAAGGCCACCAATCCTGTAGGACATTATGGGTTCTCTTTCTTCAAGGGCCTTACCAAGTAAAACTGATTCTAATTAGGACCCAATGAGGAGTTAAGATGTAAGGCATATCTGCATCTAAAAGCATCCTTTCATCATTAAAAATACAGACTTATCTTAGTGAAACTCCTAGTGTGGAATCCCCCTAAAATCAGTAAAGTTTTATTAGGTGAAGATCCTGTTTATTGGTCACCACCATAGTATAGTGTTTGGAAATGTGGTAAAGTTTACTGTTTCTCTTCATTGGTCTATGCTTCTGTAGTTAGAACTGATTCTAGAGATGTAATTTTAAAATCCATTTGAATGAATGTTTTTGGTATTGTATGTTTTTCCAAAACTCCTGTGTCGTTACCTGATACCCAACGTGATAGTATTAAGATGTGGGTCCCCACATGGGAGACCAGGAGGAAGCACTTGGCTCCTGGCTTCCGATCAACGGAGTGCTGGTCATGGTGGCCATTTGGGGAGTGAACCAACAGAGGGAGGACCTTTCTCTCTGTCTCTCTCTCTCTCTGTCTGTAACTCTACCTGTCAAATGAATAAATAAAAAATCTTAAAAAACAAAAAAAGATATGGGTCCCTTTGGGGACGTGATTACATCAAGAGCTGCACCTTCATGAATGGGGTTAGTACTCTTGTAAAACAGGTTGATGGGAATGTCGTAGTCCCACTTTGTCCTTAGTCTTGGGTTTTCATCCCCCAGAACTGTGAAAAACAAATTTCTATTATCTATAAATTATCTAGTGTAAGTTATATGTTGTAGCAGAAGGAATGCACAAAGGTAGCCTACTGAAGAAGACCAGAGTGATGTAATTTCAATTCTAAATTGATAACATAAAACCATCATTATAGGGAACATGAAATAGACAAAGATTTACTTTTTAAATGGCATTTTAATGCATTTCATGATCTTGTAAATTTGTAACTCAGCCATCCCTCGGCTGAATCTGTGGATATGGAACTTGCAGATAGGGAAGGGTGGCTGCAAGACAGAACCTTTTAGTCTCCTGAGCACAGACTCACATCCACTTGCTGTGTGCCCAGCAGGCAGTGCTCCAAGCTGTGCAGAGATTGGCATTTTAAAATAATATCAACTTGATGAGGTACGTATAATTGTTACCACATTGAACAAATGAGGGAACTGGGACATAAAGAAATAAATGACAGATTTTAGAGCCAGAGTGACCCAAGATGTCTTAGTCTCATTCATGGTTTTGCATTCCAGTCGATAAAACTTAATTTGGTGCTTTCAGTTCGAGCACCTTTTTATGGACTTAGATGCGCTTACGGGAAATGAAGGCAGCCCTGAAGTTTTCACAGATCTGGGAAGAAGCTGGCGTGGAGCCAGCGTGAACCGTCACGGTGTTTCGTGATGCGATGCCTTCTCCTCTGTTCCCTTGGACTATTCTGGGCAGGAGTCAGGCATATGGGACAGTTCACAAAAGCAAAAGGGAGGCCCGAGCAAGGGCTGGAGGATTTGAATCTAGGCTGCCAAACTAGTGCATGGTACCAGCAACCAAACTTGGGGTTTTTAGAAATGCAAACTTAATTTTTTTTTTAAATTTAAATTGGGGTGGGAGGACTCTTAACTGGGATACTGAACCACCCTGTGTCTACAGAATGCAAACTGGGTGATGTTTTAAGTGGAAATCTGTTAAAGAAAACACCTTTGTCCTTTCACTGCCATACTGTATGCTTCTTGAGTGATCAAGAAAGGGATAAATCCTGCTATTGTACTAAGCAGTGTCTTAGACTAAGAAGGCATTCTTTGATACCTTCCATTAGTATTTTTAGCAATTACTATCAACTACAGTGAATGCATTGTTCCCTTTTTTCTTATAAATTTTATCAGTGACTCAGTTGTTAATAAAAAGACATGGAATGATAAGAATTTTTGTGCATATCCATTTCTGCAATGAGTGGGAGTGAGCATGTCCCTGTGAATTCTGTCTCTCTTTTTAAATAGATTTTATTTTTAGAGCAGTTTTAGGTTCATAGCAGAATTAAGCAGAAGGTAGAGATTGCCCGTATACCCTCTGCCTCCCCCATTGTCCACATCTCCCACCAGAGTAGTATATTTGTTAAAATTAATGATTGACACTGACACATCATTGTCACCTAAAGTCCATCCTTACATGAGAGTCCTTTCTTGATATTTTGCCTTCTATGCATTTGGATAAATTTATAATGACCTGTTACCATTATAGTGTTACAACTTTGTCTCAGTAAATGCCAAAGTCAGAACTTCATTTAATGAAAGGGGGATTAAGTGATTGTAACTGCTTTTGTTATGTCATTATGCCTATTATTAATCTATAATCTGTTTAAAGGAGTTGTAATGCTTTGCATTATTAAAGACAAACCATAGTTAATGTCATTCGTAATGTTCCATGCTTGCTCAGCTTGTTAATATCCTTGGATAGTAGAGGCAAATCTGGAAAAAGAAATGAACTCCATTATAAAAAGGTTAGCGTTTTTCTCTTTTGAAATGATTTTTTGGGGGGCAGGGAGGAAATATCTTTGAGTGAAGACATGCTCGTAAATGATGTTTTTATAAGCCTGTCCATCCCCAAAAGTCTACCTTTCTTAAACTGAGGATTTCAGAGCAGATGATGCATGTCAAGGCACAGGGAATGTTCTGGAACATTTATAATATACTGCCTTAGGAGGCCCACCTGCTAGGTGATGCAAGGCCATGATAATAAACCCAGCTGGACTTCAGTTCTTCCTCCAACCTTCTTGGCTTTATTTACCTTGTATCTAAGTAGACACTGATGATGTCCACCTCGTGCTACTGTAAAGACCAACAATTCACACGATAACCCCTGAAAAAGGTGTGATTATCCTGCCATTCCCCTCCCCACTCTAATCTAGATTCCTTTTCCCTTTATAATTGTCACTATTTTCTTTGTGAATTTGTCTTACTTGTTTGTGAACTATCTTACCATGTGCTCCTGTTGGTGAACTTGTCTTATTTGTGGGTGAATCTGTGCATCTCCTTTAATGGCCTCCAGTGTGAGCTTTATGCTACCAGTCTCCATGTCTACTTGTGCATGGCTGTATCTCCAACATGCTACACCTTGGTCCTCAGTGGATATTTGTCCCGTCAAGGAGAACATAGAGACTATAGCTCTTGCCAAGATGTTCATCAGGCATTACTTTTTAAGTGCAATAAGTTGTGGGCATCGTAGGAAGTTGGGTAAAGTTAATGCTTTGCACATACAGCTTTACCTTGTAAACTATAAACTGGGATTAAAGATATCACCAATATTTTAGTTTCTTAAATATTGGAAGGGAATTTAGTAATAATCTGTCCTTCAAAATATTTCCAATCTGCACCTTCTTCATAAGAATACCTGCATTATACCTTCCCAAAGTCTTGAGGACAGAATAATTAGGCAAAAGATTGGTCCAACATCATTTGTTTTTTCCAAACAAGGAATTTAGCCCATGCCAATGTAATTGAATTTGTGCTTATGAGTGATCTGCTTGAACTGCAGACTGGATTTTGTATGGTGTCACTTTTGTTGGGTTTATATGTCCAGGTTAAAAATTATACTGAATCTTAAACATGAATTAAACATAATAGTGTTGTCTATAATCAGAAAAAATACATTCTAGCACAAGGATAAATTCCCCATGAGTGTCTGGAGACCTGCATTCTAGTTAGCAGCTCCATGGGCAAGCCCAGGGGAGCCCTGGCAGTCATCCACTAACTCCCCAGTGTGGATATGAGGGAACCCAAGACAGAAGGATCTAAGAGTTACACACAAGCACAATGGTATCACATGTAGTGTCAGATCCTAGAGTATGTTTTAACCAAAGTGGGACAGGATAGAAGTGTAAGTGTTAAATGTGTATTTATTGTTTATTGTACATTGACGATATTATAATTATAGTTTTAAAAATGTATTTAAATATCGGTGATAAAGTAGAGCATGTTTTCCTTTAGTGGTTATGAAATAAATTATGTTAAATTATTTTTTCTCTCATTTTGCAGATGGAGTTTATGTTACTATTATTGATACCAGTTTGTTCCAGTAGAGTTAGTCCATCAGTACTGACAGGTTCACTACTATATTTAATTTTTTAAAAGATTCTTATTATTTATTTGAGAGAGAGAGTTACGACACAGAGAGGGAGAGACAGAAAGACCTTCTACCAGCTTATTCACTCCCCAAAAGGTGGCAATGGTCAGAGCTAGGCTGATCCCAGGAGCTTCTTCTGGTTCTCCCATGCAGGTGCAGGGGCCCAAGCACTTGGGCCATCTTCCACTGCTTCCCCAGGCCAAAGCAGAGAGCTGGACTGGAAGAAGAGCAGCCAGCATATGAACTGGTGCCCTGTACTCTATGGTATTTGGAGATCTTTTGGCTGGAAGCAATGGCTACCACTTGTCCCAGCCATGGGATGGAGTTGACTGTGGAGGACAGTTGGGACTATTCTGCCAAGAATAGAATCTTCCCTGTAGAAGACTCTGGAAAAGTAGAGGTTTTAGAAACCAGCTTGGAAACTGAGCCTGCATGGTGACAGTGGGAAGCCAGAGGGGCTGGGATTTCATCAAAGCATGAATACTTAGTAGAGCAGAAGCAAGGTTCCCAAACCTGCAGCCTCTGAAAGTGTATTTTTTTTTTTTCCAGTGGAAGAGGAGAATGAAACATGCCAGGGGTTAACCCCATACAAGCTATCACACTTGAGAGGGGGCCTTTCAATTTAAAATGGAATCTTGTTTATTATTTCAGTTATTGCTATTTAATTCAAAATTTGTTACGTGGAATTCATTGTTAGAGAAATGAAATAGTGCTGTGCTCTGTGACAAGGTCCAGACTTAGAACACCATGTGTAACTTGGCAAAATTTGAAGGTGGGAGGAACTCGTTTTCTAACTGTTTATTTTCCTAATTTGTTTTAGAAGCCTTTCTGTAAAATGTCTTTTTAAAAATTGCGTTTTTGCTCCGTCTGGCCTCTGCAGCTGTGAACACGACAAATCACTCCGTCTCCTGTCAGTGATCCTGTATCACCTTCTAAAAGTGGTTTGGATTTCTGAAAGCAGTGTTCATTTTTCAAAAGCCCTTTAGGTTTCTAATTGTTGGATTCATATATTTCCCTCCCTTCTTCTTTTTAATTATTTTTTATTTTTTGCATTGATGTACTTTCAGTTTACTTTCTAGTCACAACCTTAGCCCTCCACTAAATACAGAATTCAACAGAGTTGTAAGTAGAAAACTCCAGCTCTTCAAGAGTAGAGACAAGGGCTATAAATAATAATCAAATTTCAAAATGTCGGATTCATACTGACTTTAAGGTTCTGAACATCAGACTGCTGGCCGCTGCTCTGGGCGTGTGATCCAGGTGCCCAGAGTATGAGAAAGTGCCCAAAGGCTGCATAAAGGATGTGCATCCTGATTTGGGAAAGATCAGCTGCATTACTGTGTTCTTATTTGGGCTTGAGGACTTAAAAACAGCAAATGCTGTTATGTCTTCATTCAGTTGTGGAATAAATTGGTTGAATACCAGCCTGCCCATGGATGTCTTTCCCATATACTCTACTCTCTGGCTTTGAGATTCGTCTGAAGGTATGGGGCCGGCACGGTGCCACGACAGGTGAAGCTACTGCTTCCAACGCTGGCGCCCCATGGCTTCCTGCTAATGCACCTGGGAAGGCAGCAGAAGATGGTCCAAGTGCTTGGGCCCCTGCCATCCATGAGGGGGACCCAGATGGAGTTCTTGGCTCCTGACTTCAGCCTGGCCTAGACTTGATGGTGGTGGCCATTTGAGGAATGAACCAGTGAATAGAAGGTTTCTCTCTGTCTCTCCCTCTTTTTTTGTTGCTCTGCCTGTCAAATAAATTATTTTAAAAAATGCTTTGTGTTTTTAAAGGTACAGGTGTTTAAGAGCTGGTCTTTGGTGTGCCATGCACTTCTTGGGCCAATGCTTAAGCCTGTCTTTCATGGCCTAGCTCACTTGGATTTAGGACATTGTACGTCTTTCAGTATATGACGGGGGCAGGAATGAAGTATGGATGTGTCCTTATGTCTGGCACCTCATCTGTAATTTCACTTATGTGGACTTCATGTTATGAGGCACGTGGGATAAAGGTACTGCAAGGGCTTTGGAAATATTTACAGTGTTGTAGCTTCAGCATTGTGGCTCTCTTTCCTGGAAAAGGGTATTGGTGATCAGAGAGCGAATCTGCATGCCAGGCCTCCATAGCTCCAGGCCCATCAGCCTTCTGTCTTATTCTCAGTTACTTATGATTACTTGAGTTCAAAACTCTTGAATCTTTTAGATATGGGGTAGTGGACAGATGGCTTCATGTTCGTCAGAATCTCAGTGAATATATTTTAGCTGGTTGCTGGCAGTCATATCTTGTCGGAATTCTCACTTCCGCTACAAATGCAGCAATCCTTTTGGCTCACACCTACCCTTAGCCCAGTGCATATAAACTGTTGCAATTAAAGGACCCAGTTCACATCCAATGCCTGTTAGCTGGGGCGGCCTCTGTCATGAGCTCAGTCTATTCGTTTGATATGAAAGCAATTATGTCATGTATTAGAGATTGTTTTTTCATCATAGGCTGTTGCTGTGTGCAGGGCAAGGCTTTTGTAATTAAAATTTTTCCTGAATGTTGATACATGTTCAGTATTATTTCTGTAGTGGGCTAGGTTGGAGTTATTTAGATGCAGAGGCTGCTGCAGCAGCACCAGGAAGAAGGATCTGTTTTGGTTCAAATTGGATGGGCATGTATTACTCTGGGGTATGATGGTGTTTAATAATCATTATCATTAGAAGTTCAATGTTTATTCTTTGATTGAATGTTCTCAGAGCATAAACTTGAGGATTTATAGAATCGAGTTTAAACACGGCAGTGTTCTTTCAGGTTCAGATGGAAGCCATTGTGTCCCATTGTAGAATGTGAAGGACCGGCCCACAGTCCTCATGGCACACCGTCCTCAAACAAGCAAGGTTATGGGCGCCCACATTAAACAAGATGGCACAGGATGATTTTTTTTTAATGGTTGTTTTTGTTTCAGGCACAGACTTGGCTTTACACCAGTCATTTTCATTGTAATTGCGTGAGAGAGAGACGAGAGAGAAATATGAGTATGTGTGCCAGAGTGCTCTCCCACCCACTGGTTCACTCCCCAAATGCTTGCAACTGCTGGGGGTGAGCTAGGCTGAAACCAGGAACTCAGTGCAAGTCTCCCAGGTGAATGGTAGGGACTTTATCTGAGCCATCATTGCTGCTTCCTAAGGTCTACAGTAGGGAGAAACTGGAATCAGGACAGGAGTTGGGACTAGAGCCCACACTGGACATGGGATGTGAAAATCTTAACTGCTTAGGGCAAACATCCACCCCCAGAATGACTCTTCAGTCCATTATGTCTTGAAAAATACCAGGTTCCAACTGTGCTTTCGTGTAGCTAGTACTTACACATATCGGGTGCATCTTTGTAGATCTCCTTGCTTTCCTTTTGCAAACCCCCCTACACCACTATTCTTAGGTTTCCAGCATCTCTTAATTATGGAGATACATTGCCCATGTCATATTAAATATTAACACATACTTGCTTCCTAAATTCAGTATAACTTGCATAATTATAAATATGCTGAGTTGCTGAAGATAATTGAGAAGCTGTTACTGAAGACAAGCACTTATTCATTAAAATCTGGAGGTCTTTGTTGTATGTTGGAAGTTGTGTTTTAATTTTGAAGTCTTGAACTTGTGTACTTTCCAGGGCCCTTGTGAGCTGAGACAGCCTTACCCAGTGCCTACAGGAACCTTCCCTGTGGCTGACCTGCATGGAGTTCAGTCTTCCTGCAACCTTAGGTTTTCTCTTGCTTTCATCCAGAAGAAAATGTGGTCAACTGCGACACAGCATCTCCTGCTCTCTTGTGCGTGCCTGCAGTCAGAGTTTTTCCTCTCCTTGAATTGCAGCATTCAGGGCCTCTACACTGAATTTCCCCCCTTAGCCGTAGGGCTGGAAAAGCCTAAATAGATATGATTAACCGATGAGAATTTGAAAAGCCAAATGCAGTTGCTACTTCCATGAGATGCTCTCAGTTAGATTTAGTTAATGCGAACATGGTTTCCCAGCGTAAGTATTTTTTTTAGCTTAAAGTCACTTGCTGCGTGTAGTCCTTTACCTTGTTAAATGTTCAGTTTAGACTCCATTCAAATTACAGTCATGCTTTTTGCTTGCTTTCTACCTTTCTACTTTATTATTTTTTCTTAAACCCACAACTTGACCATCCCTAAGAATTTTTCATTGTTATGTGTTTTTATGATCCCCTCTGTGTTGACGTCTTGCTGAGACTAGCTGGTGCTGTTTTGTCTACCTGGACAAAGATACATTTTCTGTTTTAATGTGGAGTGGGGTATGTTCTACCTAACTGTAAAAGGTCGCTTTGTTCCTTGTAACAACTTTGTACTCCATAAAAAGTGTTTTCTGTGTCTGTTCTCCTGCACTTTCTGCATTGACCTTACAGTAACTATTAGATATTAACCTATCCGTTTTACAGCATTAGTACATATTTTATATGGAGGATTCATTTAGCGGACTTGATATTTTCAAGGGATATCATATTCTGAACACTAATAATTCAGAAAGTTTTGTGTTTGGAAGATGGATCATAGGAATCATTCATGACCAAATGTATCAACATGTTTCAGTTTGATTTTTGGTGTTTAAAAAATCTACTCTCTGTTAGAATTGGATTTTGCTGTGTAGAACAGAATTCTGCAATGGCTTGAATGAGTGGCAAGTCTAATTATCTCTTACATAAAATTCCAACTCCAGACATGGGTTCCAGGGCTGATGTGGCAGTTCCATCTTCAGGGCTGGATCTTATCCCTATGGTCCACAGTAGCTGCTGAAGCTCCAGCCATCTTAGCAAGGAAAAACAAGGACTTGTGCAGAAAGAGATCTACTCAGGAGACATTTTAGTTCATCTGTTTTCTGGCATCTAGAGTGGAGTCATAACCAAATTTTTGCTTTTTTTTAAAAAAAAATTATTTGAAATGCAGAGAGGGAGAGAGAGAGAGAAATCTTCCATTCATTGATTCACTCCCCGAGTGGCCACAACAGTCAGGTCTGGGCTAGGCTAAAGCCAGGAACCAGGAACTCCATCCTGATTTCCCATGTGGGTGGTGGGGGCCCAAACACGTGGGCCATCTTTCACTGCCTTCTGAGGCTTATTAACAGGAAGCAAGACCGGAAGCAGAGTAGCCAGTACTGAACCAGCACTTTGATATGGGATGCTGGTGTCAAATGGTGGCTTGGCCGGTGCTGTAGCTCACTAGGCTAATCCTCCGCCTGTGGCGCCTGCACCCCGGGTTCTACCCCCAGTTGGGACACCGGTTCTGTCCTGGTTGCTCCTCTTCCAGTCCAGCTCTCTGCTGTGGCCCAGGAAGGCAGTGGAGGATGACGCAAGTGCTTGGGCCCTGTACCCGCATGGGAGACCAAGAGGAAGCACCTGGCTCCTGGCTTCGGATTGGTGCAGTGCGCCGGCCATAGCGGCTATTTGGGGGGTGAACCAATGGAAGGAAGACCTTTCTCTCTCTCTCTCTCTCTCTTTCTCTCTCTCATTGTGTAACTGCCTGTCAAAAAAAAAAAAAAAAAAGGTGGCTTAACCTGCTGTACCACAATGCCGGCTTTATAAACAATTTTTGAGTAGCAAAGAACATAAGCACTTGAATGTGCGAGTACCTTGGTGGTGGTGCAGGTTGATTCAGAGAGACTCCCCCATGTTTCTTGCCAGGCAGTGGTGATGACAGTAGCTTCCTGAATGGAAACTTGTGAAAAAGAGTGGGTTCAAGTAGGCCGGAAAGGTAATGATGCACTCACCTGGGGAGATCTTGGTTTGGGATACCCAAGGGACATCTATATTCAGTCAGTCATGTACCATTGTGTATATAACTCTGATGCCCAGAAAACAACAGTCAGTGGGCTGCAGATCCCATAGGGCTTGAGAAACTGCGAGTGAGTGGATCTCCTGGGAACAGCAAGATGATCCACAGGGAGAAGGCACAAGGTGGTGGCCCCATGAACCTTTCTGGTAGTGTATAGAGGAGGGGAGCTCAGGTCGGGGCTTGACGGTACTGCTGTGAAAGCATCACAAAGATGAGTATTGTAGCTTTGGAGAAGGCTGGAGTGATACAGTCGCAAGGGCATTGTAGCACCTGGTGGTCTTGTCAAGTGGCACATTAAGTCTTTAGTTCTCATTTAGTTGCATTTCATGTTTGACCTTCATTTTGTGCTCATGAAAAAACATTCACAGAAAACATTCACAAAAAACAAAACATTCACACAAAAAACATTCACAGAAGAAGTTAGGGATCTCTCTCTGTGCCACAGAGCAGACAGAGATGGAGCCCTTGTCTGGAAGCCAAGCAAGGTTTTTGGCTTGGTCTTTGTGAATTCTGTGCTGTTAGCACCATTGCCTCCTGGGGAATAGCTTGTACAGAGTTTTTGACCTTTCCAAGGGTGTGTTCCTACTAGAATCCAAGTGTCTTTGCTCTCAGATGGGCATAATACACAAAGTGACTATAGAGTGGAAAAAGAGACCATCTTCTTTCCCAATCTGCCCATGTGACATTCCTCTTCACTGATAATATTGTTTCAGACCAAAAAGAGTTTGATTAATCTTTGCAGCATCTTTTAGATTTGAATCACACTCTCATCTGCTCACAGGAACTGAGTCACTGGTTAAGTATTCATCTAAGACTCTAGACAGGGGTCAAGGAACTTTTGCTTAAAGGACCAACTGTTTTGGACTTTGCCAGCTGTGGTTTCTCTTGGCAGTGCTCAACTTGGCTTTTGCAGTGTGGAAACCCTTATGGGCAGTATGTTACTGAATGGCCATGGCGGTGTGCCAATAAAACTTTATTTTCAATAACAAGCATGCTGCCCAGTTTGCTAACTAGAATTTCTGGCTTTAATCTAGCAAGTAGAGTCATCTAACAAAATTGTGAAAGTAGTTAATTGTTTCTGATATCCAGAATTAAAAGTATTGAGTCATTTAAAACATGGTTTTCTAAAGTGATCTTTTTGTAAAGATAATGATATTTCTTAGGAGAACAGATGTAGTTTTGATGGAGTTCTGAGTAATCAGATCTTTCCTAGTCTCTCAAAATAATTTACCATCTACTCTCTAAATCTCAGAGACCGTTGATTACTAAGCTGAGAAGTTGATCACATTGCTCACCATCCACTCCGAAATCTGTGGGTCATCGGCTGGAATCTGTGATTGATAGAAAACTTGACTAGCCACAGAATTAATGCATTTAGATGTGTTTTATTCACCAGTGATGAGAGGATGACTGACACATTCAGGGGCTGTATGGAACAGGAAACTCTTTCAACATTAACTATTCTTTTTTGTTTGTGTTATGCAGAATATGTGAATGGTTATCATAGAAAAGCATTATAACTAAAATTTGCATATTGGTAGTTTTATGTTGCGTTTAAATTGCAAATATTCATTTGTACCATACTTGAGAATTTTTAGTAATTTGAACTTGACTGGATCTGTAAGGATTTTTTGTTTGTCATAATGGAGAACAAACTAGCTGGACTTTAGTGTTGCTGATTGTGAGGAATGAGCATAATTAGTTTGTAAATGAATCATAAACAGGTTCTCTATTCCCTTTAGCTGGTAGTTCTTATAATTGAAACAGCAAATTTCTGCTAGAAAAATTGTAGTTCATCCTTTGTGTTCTTTGAAGAAGTGCCTTTTCCTTCCTGGGCAGGCCAGATGTCTTGCAGTGCTGCAGGAGTGCACATTAAGCAGGTGGGCCTTCATGCTACTGTTGCGTATCCTGGTGACAGGGAATAAAATCTTTTTCCTGTTGCAAACAATCTCTTGATGTCAGACTGATTAAAAGAATTAAGAAGACTAGACCTCAGGAATCCTTATAGATCTATTAAGATGTAGTACGATAATTAAGTTTCACTGATTCCAAGTAGAGAGAGACAATTTTGCCTGGCTTAGATTTCAGCGTAGTTTTTTTTGTTTGTTTTTGTTAAGTGCATTTCTGTGAACTTTGAAGCTGCATGGAAAAGTGGAATCAGTCTGTGTGAAGAAAGTGAAGAGATAAGTTGATAAAAACAGTTAATGTGTTATCATTCTTTAATATGCCATGAAATGCTCAATGAATTTTCAAGAAGCCACACTTACTTCTCAGATTTTAGTTTGATAACAGCTGTGAAACCCGTGTTTGGGTCATCACCACGTGGCTATCTCATGACCTAGAATACTCTGATTTTACTTTGTACAATCCCAGGTTCTGATCCTGAGATCTTTCAGGTTTAAGTGAAAAAAAAAAGAGGCCCAGTATGAAAATGGAGAGAGTAAATCTTACAGCCCTGTTTCTCTTGGCTGTCCTTATTTTGATAGAAACCGTGTTGGACAGCCTGCATCCGTTGACACCACAGGAAATAACAGTATCTCATACTGATCTTTATCTGGGTAAATGTTCCTTCTTTTATGGGTGGTCTTGGGTAGCTTTATTTCACCTTCTGCTGTCTTCCACCTTACTGAGGGGTACGGCTTTGAGTTTTCCCCTTTATGTTATGTAGTAATCTTACCAGCAGCATTTTATTTAGTTATTTTGGATCCATTGTTCTCAATGTGTAAAGCGGTTGGACATAGAAATTTTCCTGTACTGATTTATTGTATTAGTGGTTTAGATACGTGAAGTTTTAGAGGTGAAGTAGCCCAAACCCTTTATTTTGGAGAATAAATCTTGCGGATGCAGAAATGTGAGGGACAGGTATAGGGACACAAGGACTATAGGCTGCTCACAAGAGGTCCCTTTATTCTAACAAAGATTCCCCTTCTTTTGGTTCAACTTAATCTATTTTAGGGCCTTTTGTCTCATATGAATGACATAGTAAAATAATCTACCCACTTCATACTATTAAATTCACTAGTGTTTTCCCCATTAAACCAGACTCCTGAGTCATTACCTACTATTACCTTCTAAACTTCTATTCTGTTCTTTCCTTGACGTCTGAGAGTTGAATGGAACCTCTGGTCCTTGGGCACTCTAAGTTTTGAAACACATTGCCCCACGTTGGATGTCTACTATCAATCAGGAAATGCTGTAATTTGTAACCCACCACTCTTGACTGTGTTACAGCATAGGAAGTCATAGGGTACAAAGTTCGTTCTGGGTGTGAAGGGGCTGGAGTGGGGGTGTTCAGAGTCTTCCCTGAGGCTGAGTTTTGCAGCTTGGGTAAGTCAGATAAGTGGTTTCATGTTAAATACTTTTCTAACACGCCCACCCTGTTTTAACTTAATAACATGTTTACCTCTGACTTTCTTATTAAGACAGTACAGCACTCCTCAGACATATCTGTTGCAATGTCAGGGTTGCCTAAGACCCCTGCTGTCACAGGTATATTCCATCTGGCAACATCGTAGGGGGCAGAGTGGATTTATAGATGTGCACGACAGAGAGCCACACGGGAGAGGCCTGGGTGGAGTGCCATTGGCAGGACGCTTGGGCAGTTAATCTGAAGGTATCTGTGTCTGACTGAGTGAATCTGGAGGCATGCTTTTATTGATATCGGGGGCTTCACTTGTTCCTCATTTGGTATCTGCAAGACTTCTAGCACCCCACATTTTAGCAGATCTGGTCTTGGCTGGATTCAAAGACAGTGCGCAAAACACATTTTTAGAAGATCCCAGAAAGTTGCATTAGGATTTGGGACCCTGCCTATGTGTTTTCTCTGTTGACTCTTGGAAAATGCATTGAATTACAGTTGGTAGTTGACTTCTTAAGATTGTTTCAGCCATACATACCATCGGGATTCTGCTCACAGGCTAACATTTGCTCTGTTACCTTTGACCATTTTAGGAGACATATTTTTTCCTGTGGTCTAGGGTGGAAAGAGTCCGAGTTGACCCATTTCCATTTGGGTGCCCTGCATCTAACACAGTGGCTAGATGTTGTGTTACTTCTGAAATAATAATAAAAAATGGATTTGAATGCTGCATGCAGTCTAATAAAATATACATTATTACTGAATGTTTATGTAAAGACTAATTATTACAAACCTAATGGATATAATTCTAGTCATTTACATTACAAATGAAATAACAAACATGAGGAGGCAAAAGGGGCTTATTTAACATGCACAGCTCAGGGTGTGTTAGGCGCAATCATTAAGACTCTGGTTAAGATACCCAGGTCCCATATCAGGTGCCTGGGTTCCAGTCCTGGCCCCGCTCCTGACTCTAGCTTGCGGCTAGTGAGCACCTTGGACGGCAGTAGATGATGTTTCAAGTAGTTGCGTCCCTGCTACCCACATGGGAGACTTAGACTGAGTTCCAGCGCTTGGCTTTAACAATTTTCTTATCCAAAATTCTAGGCATTTGAGGAGTGAACGAGCAGATAAGAGCAGTCTCTCAAATAAAGAAAAAAAAATTCACTTTGAAAAATTAATGTCCAGTGGATGGTGTTAGCTCGTTTTCTACAGAGAGTGACTTGGGTGTTACTGTGTGCCCTGATTTTACATTCTTCATGTTGGGTTGGCATTTAGCATGTGGTTAGCAGGCCAAATACCACATGATAACAGTCTGGCTTGGCATGCATCACCTATTCCCTAGTGCATCTCTAATTCCCAGAAAACTGCTTCTGGATGTGGGCATCTAATTTTTTTGAATTGCTTTCTCTAACCCTGTAGGAAAAAAAAAAAAAAAAACAGTGATGGCTGATTTCTGGCCTCAATTTTATGCTAAAGTTGAGGAAGACTGTCTGATAATATTTATTTTACTTTGTGTTTAAATATATAATTGTACACATCTAGCTGTGAATGTAAAATAAAATATTCCTAGGAAAATATTACTGAGAGGTCAATTGAAAAATGGTTATTGACCACCTTCTTCCCCCCAAACAGCTGAACTAGGCCAAAGAGAGCATGGTGCATAGGTCTCTGCCAGAGCCTCTCAGTCCAGCCTACAACAAATAAAACGGAAAAGACTCTTGCCAGGTTGGCCAATGGAGTCTCTCTTGGGACGTCACATACATTTAAGCCAAGTTCTCCCTTTTGATTTCCCTTGCAGCCTTTGCCTGTATTTGCTGTACTTACTCAGTCTTAAGTTCCTTGATTGGCATTTATTATTATTATTATTATTTTACCAATTTGATTTTGTAACATTTCCTTGCTCTTAAACCCTACAGATTATGTAATAGATACTGCAGTTTCTAACTTAGGAATTGATTGCTAAAGAAAGTAATTATTATGAACAAGTCAATTCCTATATGTTCTCTAGTTGTGAGTACAGTAATTTGTCCCACCTTATTTTACTTAGTCTTGCAATTCAGTGGTATTTACTATGAGCTCTTAGATGGCCTAAGGTACGGAAGGTAAGTGAGAATTCTCTGGAGCGGGGATTGTGGCATAGCTGGGAAGCTGCTGCCTGTGACACTGGCATCACTTATGGGCACAGGTTTGAGATCGGGCTGCTCTGCTTCTGGTCCAGCTTCCTGCTAATGTACCTAGGAAAACAGCGAATGATGGCCCAAGTGCCTGGTCCTCTGCATCCATGTGGGAGACCTGGAAGAAACTCCTGACTCTTGGCTTCCATGTGACCCAGCCCCGGCTGTTGGGGTCATTTGGGAAGTGAAGCAGCAGGTGGAAGATCTCTGCCTCTTCCTTTCTCTTTGTGGCTCTGACTTTAAATAAATAAATAAATAAATCTATATTGTGTGGAGCTGAAGTTCACAGCATATATTCCCTTGGATGCCATTATCAGCCTCTGCCTCTCTTTTTTTCTCCCGTGGGCTACGTTGCCTGAAGTGAACTTCCCTCCCCCAGTTTATGTGGTTGAAGGTGGTCTGCTGACCCTATGACCCACACACCTTTTTTGCGGAGTGTATTTGATCAAAGTTCAAAACTTATTGGCAAGCCGTCAAAGTTCCATTTGAATGAAAACAGAAAAACCTGTTTTCTGAAAGGTGAGCTCTACTTACATAAAATGGATGCCTCTGAAAACAACATTGTCCTGGAGGGCTGGCTACAAACCTTGAACAATGGAAGCCTCACATTATGTAAGAAGGGGGCTAACAGACCCCGTAATGCCTGTCCTGTGTTTTCTCTACCAGAGATGAAAGTAGCTCGAGGGAAGAAGAGGCCACCCAAGGCCTGGTGTAGGCAGGAGTGGGGTTCTCCACCACTGAGAGCAGTCCACCTCTCTGGCTACGCTGGGGCACTATGGGGGCAGGGGTTGGCAGGGGAGTGGTAGTTGGGGTGGGAAGGCAGTTGGTCACTGGGGAATTTCTTCTGGTCGGAAAAATAAGCCCTGATCATTGCAATTTACTTGTGGCTGTGGAGGAAATCAATGGCAAAGGCAGTGTGTCTTAGTTCGATTTCCCTAGAACTGGTCTGTGTACTCTGACCTCCAGGTTCGACTTGGCTAGATTTTCTCTTATGCTTCTTTTTAGCTTTGTGACTCAGTTGTCACACTGGTCTTCAGGCTGTTCATGTTTTAGGTCTTACAGGTGATGCAAAAGCAGTAGCTGATTCAAAGTTGCTGCAGATTCCATATGTCTACGAGTAGCACTTGTACAAACTATTTCAGCTTTCCTTGGTCAACTTGACAAAAAACAGAGGTTCTTGGGACCCAGTCTAGCCTGTCCATTCATCTCTGGAAGGAAAGTCTTTCCCTATCTGCATTTTCTACCTGCTCCTTTAGATGATTCCTATATATGCAAATTTTGCTAGCATGATATTGACAAATAAGAGAAGGTGAAGTGATCTTGCCCCAAGTCACATCATGAGTAAGGGGCAGCTGGTATTGAATTCTGGTTGCTCAAATGACTGTTCATTCCCATTTTTTCGTTAAAAAGATTTGCATTGAGTTCATATTGTGTGTGAGGTCTAGGGATGAAAGATATAGGCGTTCCATTAGGGAGGAGAAATATCCTCGGTTGTGTGGTTAAGTCTCACAGCACTCTGGGACTCTAACCTTGGGTTTTTCCTCATTGCTCAGAGCCTCATTGCATGGCCAAGAGGCTTGGATTTGACGAAGGCAAAACTAGGGGGGCAATGTGAGCGTGGACAGAGTGGGGTACAGCATTGGTCAAGAAGTTTGGGAAAGATATACTTGCATTTCTAAAGAGAGGTTGATGTCAAATGGCACCGAGTGTTACACTGTGTTGCTGGAACTCAACAGTGTGGTGGAGTTCTGATGATGGATACAACATGTACAAGTAGTATTCATCTGTGGACTTAATGAATTTTGTTTATTCAACATTTCCTGAAATCCTATTTGTTTTTTTTTTTTAAAGATTTATTTATTTGAAAGAGTTACACAGAGAAAGAGGCAGAGAGAGAGAGAGAGAGAGAGAGAGAGGTCTTCCATCCGCTGGTTCACTCCCCAGTTGGCCACAATGGCTGGAGCTGCGCCAATCCGAAGACAGGAGCCAGGAGCTTCCTCTGGTCTCCCACATGGGTGCAGGGGCCCAAAGATTTGGGCCATCTTCTACTGCTTTCCCAGGCCACGGCAGAGAACTGGATTGGAAGTGGAGCAGCCAGGTCTCAAACTGGTGCCCATTTGAGATGCTGGCACTACAGGCGATGGCTTTACCCACTATGCCACAGCTCCAGCCCCTGAAATCCTATTTGTATTAAGTATGACTCCAAGGGGAAAAAGTACATTCTTTAAAACATCAAGGGCGTATATAAAGAATTTTAGAATGGTTTTCATTGGAAATTATTAAAGAGCTAGTGTTAGGGCTGGATATAATGCTACATTTGCTGTTGATGCCAGCAAAAAAAATTTAGGTGGTCATCAAAAGGGTGAACCTGCCTTTTATATTTGGAGATAGAAAGTTCTAGAAATAAAATTGCAGATCTTCCTGGGATGTGTGGTTTCCTGTCTTCTCTCTTGTCACTGTGCTGTCTTTGTGGATGTGTTGAGGGAGCCCGTCATGGCTTCATGCCCATCATGGTCTCTCTAGTCCATTAATAAGTGGCAAAAATATCTCAACTGCTACAAGTTCCCTCCCTGGGCTTTATTCTGAATTCTGTTTTGAGTGTTCTAAATTAGTTGCAGTCATCATACCTATTAGTTTCCTGGGTATGTGGAAGAGAGAATGGTTTAGAAATGATCTCAGCAGCTGTGTTTCCTGTGCTGGTTGTGGTTCACGTACTCACTTTACTGACTAAAAGAGCAGGTGATTCATATAGTCATGTTAGGATGCTGCAACCAATGCTTTTGAAAGGACCACCAGTTAAGTGCAAATAAATAATGATGTGAATGTACAGTAGACTTTAAAAGCATATTAGACTATTGATGAGAATGAATAATACATGGTCTCTGTGTTTGCTGCATGTGGCAGGATATATTAAAGGAGAACAGATGTCTGCCTAATGTCCTCAATCAGTCAACCTTCATATTCAAAGAGAAGCTTTGCTGTCATCTGCCGTGTTCAGGATGGCATCATTGCCATTGGTTCAGGATTTCTTGGTTAAAACTTACAGAATCACTTAGGAGGTTCATTTTGAAAAACTGGTCTCTACCGTGTGTTCAAAGTAATGTTAATTGAAAATGTTATTGCAGTCATTTGTGCAGTCTAGACTTTAATTGTGAGATGGCTCCTGAGTTGAGTTTGCTATTGTGGATGATACCTCATAACTTGGCCATCTCTTATAGATTGGAATGGGAATTTCAGTTCTAATGTAGCATAATTTAATAATACTGTACCTGTCAGCAACATTATTCTCTTTTAAATGCATACACTAACCTGGATTATTCCAGACCACAGACTCAAGATCTCTATATAGCAAATGTTGATCGTGTGCTTTTGAAATTATCATTTACCTTTTAGTAATTCTGACCTTTGTCCAATTGTTTAATAAATTTAATAATTTAATAATAATGTAGCTAACTGAAAGATAAGTTTACATAACTCAATTGATAGTCATGGTTGTATTAACTCTTATTTTGTAGGTTTGTAATTTGAAAATTGTATGGTGTGGTGAATGTGTGTGGTGTTTGCAGTATTTATCGAGTACCCATCATACATTAACAACCATAAAACAAAATCTTTGTTTCTGGAGTTGTCAGGTAGATATTGAATAAATATTGAAGAATGGCTTTAGGTCGATATTCAAGTGAGGTCATAGCAGTTTTACAGCTAGAATTTCTTTTCTTTTTTTTTTTTTTGACAGGCAGAGTGGACAGTGAGAGAGAGAGACAGACAGAAAGGTCTTCCTTTGCCGTTGGTTCACCCTCCAATGGCTGCCGCGGATGGCGCGCTGCGGCCGGCGCACTGCGCTCATCCGATGGCAGGAGCCAGGTGCTAGGTGCTTTTTCCTGGTGTCCCATGGGGTGCAGGGCCCAAGCACTTGGGCCATCCTCCACTGCACTCCCGGGCCACAGCAGAGGGCTGGCCTGGAAGAGGGGCAACCAGGAAAGAATCCGGCGCCCCGACCAGCACTAGAACCCGGTGTGCTGGCACCGCAAGGCGGAGGATTAGCCTGTTGAGCCACGGTGCCGGCCTACAGCTAGAATTTCTAACAGTACAACAGAATATAAAATGGTCAAACAATGATGACACAGATAAATGACCAAAATGGATGGTTTATCTAAAAAACCAAGACAACATTGTAGGCTGAGGAATAAGAAATTCTAAAGAATTGAAGGCCCTTTCTATATTTATGTTGAGAATATATGCCTCGATGCTGACTTGCAAATCTTTATCTAAGAAGTTCATAAAACCTTTTGTTTTGTAATGCAGTAAGCCTATTTGCTTTACTTTTGTGCCTCAGTTTGTTTCACAATCTGGGCCAGCACTGTGGCTTAGTAGGCTTAGCCTCTGCTTGCAGCACCAGCATCCCATATGGGTGCCGATTTGTGTCTTGGCTGCTCCTTTTCCCATCCAGATCTCTGCTTATTGTCTAGGAAAACAGTAGAAGATGGCCCAAGTAGAAGATCGCACAAGTGGAAGATGGCCAAAGGCCCCTGCAATGTCATGGGGGACCCAGTAGAAGCTCCTGGCTCCTTGGATCGGCTGCATTTGGGAGTGAACCAGCGGGTGGAAGACCTTTCTCTCTGCCTTTCCCTCCCTGTCTATAACTCTACCTCTCAAATGAATGAATAAAGTCTTTTAAAAGAATTGTTTCACAATAACAGCTCTTCAGGTTAGTGGTTACTAGGTGAGTTCAACATTTTAGTTAGTAAGTGTCCCTTTCCTTCCAGTAGTTAAGAAATCCTGTAACATGAAAGAACTGAGAAGATAAATAATTGGACAAAGACCAAAATTACTAAAAGATAAATGATAATTTCAAAGGCACATGATTAACATTTGCTATATAGAGATCTTATTGAGTCTTTGGTCTGGAATAATCCAGGTTTAGCATATGCATTTAAAAGAGAATAATGTTGCTGACAAGTACGACCACTGGAGTTGACATTTGCTTCATTTCCTTCTTTCTCTCTCTTTTGGTGGCAGAGTGGACAGTGAGAGAGAGAGACAGAGAGAAAGGTCTTCCTTTTGCTGTTGGTTCACCCTCCAATGGCCGCCGTGGCCGGCGCACCACGCTGATCCGATGGCAGGAGCCAGGTGCTTCTCCTGGTCTCCCATGGAGTGCAGGGCCCAAGCACTTGGGCCATCCTCCACTGCACTCCCTGGCCATAGCAGAGAGCTGGCCTGGAAGGGGGCAATCAGGACAGAATCCGGCGCCCTGACTGGGACTAGAACCCGGTGTGCCAGCGCCGCAAGGTGGAGGATTAACCTATTGAGCTGCGGCGCCGGCATCAAGCTTGATCTTAATGTGCTTTTCTGAATCCATAACCTTGCTTTTTCATTATTTCTTCTTCACCTTTCCACTTTATTTTCCCCTCTTACTCTTTGTGTGCCATTCTCTCCCCACTCCCCACCATGTATGTGTGTGTGTATTCATGCTTCCAGATTTTTATAAACAAATAAAACCTAATCTTGCCTAAATTTTAGGTTCCTGCCTTGACTTTTATCTTTTGTTCACCTGCATCCTTTGGTGTTGACCATTGTGGAGATCTCTTCTGGCTGCTGCCCTTATACTGAACTTAGGAATTTTTTTTTTTTATTATTTAATGAATGTAAATTTACAAAGTACTACAACTTTTGCATTATTGTGGCTTTTTCCTCTGTAACCTCCCTCCCACCCGCAGCCATCCCCTCTCCTACTCCCTCTCCCATCCCACTCTTCATCAGGGTTCATTTTCAATTATCTTTATATACAGAAGATCAACTTAGTATATACTAAGCAAAGATTTCAACAGACTGTACCCACACAACCGCACAAGATATAGAGTACTGTTCGACTAGTAGTTTACGTTAATTCTCATAGTGCAACACATTAAGGACAGAGATCCTACGTGGGGAGCAGGTACACAGTGACTCCCGTTGTTGATTTAACAATTGGCACTCTTATTTATGACGTCAGTAATCACTCGAGGCTCTTGCCATGAGCTGTTAAGGCTATAGAAGCCTCTTGAGTTCACCAACTCTGAACTTACTTAGTCAAGACCATATCGTAGTGGAGGTTCCTTCCTCCCTTCAGAGAAAGGTGCAGAGGCAATTTTTGACAGCTCATCACGAGGTCAAATTTCACAATCTCTGTTATCTTTCTTAGCCTTTCTGCAGCAGAATATGGCTTCTTGAGAGTACTTCCTAAAAGTCTCTTGATTTCTGAAATGTAATGTTCCTTTCTCCTTCAAGAGCTGCTTTTCTGCCATCTAAAAACAGGTATTTTTATCATCTGGCAGCCTTAATAGATTTCTGTTTCAATATCCATCACTCCAGGCAAATGAGAGTTGTTACCTACCTCCTAAATGTGTACAGGGCTTTTTGGTGGTTTCTGCTGAGCACATCTTTGCTCTCTCTGATCCAGGCACTTTGCACTTGCCGGTCTTGCTCTATAGAATGGTCATCCACTCTTCAAAACATTTATCATGAAGTTTAAGAGATCTCATGCCTGGGTTCTTACCATATCTCCATGAACGATTAGTTGTTTGATATTGGGTGAGCTATTGACCTTTTATGTATTTTAGTTTTTGCAGGATAAATAATTCTAGGCAGAGCAATATGTATAAATACTTTTGATTTTTTTTTACTGTCTTAAACTCTACCTTCTTTATTAATGTTTCTTGATCCCCTGACTTCAACTAACCAAACATCTCTGAAAAAATGTCATTTTTCCTTTCTTCTTAACTTACTCTTATTTATATTTCTTTTCTTTTTATTTATTTATTTTTTTTTGACAGGCAGAGTGGACAGTGAGAGAGAGAGACAGAGAGAAAGGTCTTCCTTTGCCGTTGGTTCACCCTCCAATGGCTGCCGCGGTCGGCACGCTGCGGCCGGCACACCGCGCTCATCCAATGGCAGGAGCCAGGTGCTAGGTGCTTTTTCCTGGTCTCCCATGGGGTGCAGGGCCCAAGCACTTGGGCCATCCTCCACTGCACTCCCGGGCCACAGCAGAGGGCTGGCCTGGAAGAGGGGCAACCGGGACAGAATCCGGCGCCCCAACCGGGACTAGAACCTGGTGTGCCGGCGCCACAAGGCGGAGGATTAGCCTGTTGAGCCAAGGCGCCGGCCTACTCTTATTTATATTTCAGTTGTCTGTCTCCTTCTGCTAGTCTAGAGTAGGGATTTTTCATCACTTAGGCCCCCTCTCATGTCTTACTCTTTGTACACCCTTTGCAAAAGATCTCTCACTACTAAAATCAAGTCTGTACCAGCCTAACTAATCAATATCTGAAGTTATTAAGGACACTTTGTTAGATTTTTGATGAGAGGTCCCCAAAGACTCTGTAGAGGTAATGTGGGCTTCATAAAGAAGTGGAAGGGTGACTTGTGACTACTCTTTTGTGTTGTGGAGCTTCCTGACTTTGTAGATCCAACTCTGTCACCTCTTAGGGAAAATTGGGTTGCAAAAAATATGAGTGTGTATATCTTTGTATACTTTTCCTCTAATGTCTTGTACATGTTTAATGGTACCTTTTTTTATAATGCTGAACATTTTTATTGTGACAAGAGAATAAACTGTCTTTAAATGGTTTTACCTAAATTTTTACTCACCAGTTTTAGAAGATTCACCTAAGAAACTTATATGTGAGTTGACAACTCTTATTATACTTTTCATCCCAGAGCACATTCCCATCCCCTGAATGCTGGTAATGGTAGAATTGTGGAATTGAGTGAATTAGACACTTAACAGCAGTTAGTAGGTCGAACAATGGAAATTATCACCAAGCCTTGACAAAACCGGACAGCAAATCATTGTGACATGCTGGTAGGAGTACCAAAACCACACATAGGCTCCACAGTCTTTATTTCATTTGTTCTTTTTTTGAATACAGTTTTGCCCATTTGAAAGAAAGGAATCAGTCATTTGTTGAAAATGGAGATTGTTGAAATAACCAAATATTTTAGGTTTCTTCTCTTTGTTTTTATTGAAAATGCTTTTTGTATGTGTTGTGTTTCTTTGTAAATTTTTTCCTTAAGATAAATATTTTTCTTCTTTTTCTGTCTTTCCCTTATTCCAGAATTTGCTTTCAGCTAGATTTGACCAATAGTGCGGCTTCTTTGAGCCAGGGTAATTATAAACCCAACTTGTCTGGTGATGAATCTGCCTGCAGATGCAACTCATGAGTCAATTGTAACTTTAAATTACTTTGAAAAAATCAGTATGGCTTGCCTGACATATGGAACTGTTGAAAGCTTTGCAGCTCAGAATTGGTTGTACAAAGGTTTAGCCAAGGATTCATGGTTAATATACTGCAGCAAACTTGGTTGAGAAATTTTGATTCATTGGCAGCATTCTTATAAGGCAGACATATGGAAAAAGAACCAAAAGATTACTTATCTTGATCACATTTTGAAGCTGCAGTCAAACCAGAAATAATACTGTAGTTCCTTTTTTTTTTTTTCTTTCTTTTTCTTTTTTTTAAAAAGATTTATTTTATTTATTTGAAAGAGTTACAGAGAGAGGTCTTCCATCCGCTGGTTCACTCCCCAGATGGCCACAATGGCTGGAGCTGTGTAGATCTGAAGCCAGGAGCCAGGAGCTTCTCCGGATCTCCCATACGGGTTGCGGGGGCCCAAGGCTTTGGGCTGTCTTCCACTGCTTTCCCAGGCCACAGTAGAGAGCTGGATTGGGAGCAGCCGGGACTAGAATCGGCACCCATATGGGATGCCAGGAGTGCAGGCAGTGGTTTTACGCACAACACCACAGTGCTGGCCATAAAACTGCATATTCATATTGAATCTGCTGTAGACTTGGAGTCATCTTTTTCATTGAATCGATTTGATACCCTCTTTAAGAACTGTTCTGCTGGTGCTAGATGAAATGGTGAATTAATCCAAATTTGCATTTCAAAAGAGAAATTTGGCAGTGGATGGGACTTCTGTGTGACTCAAACTGTCCTGTGTAGGAAGTGCCTAGATATTAGTGCAGAGAAAGATAACATAAATGGTTCCAGCATGTGGAATACTGGATATAGTAACTGTCAGATCATTTGGAGACATGTGATGTCATTTCCTTGTCTTATTTTATACTCCAGTTATTGCATACCACGGATTTTCATTGTCACAGGTCTGTGTTGTTCATTTACAAGTGAAAACATGCTAACGAGAAATGGAATTGGATGTCATGAAGTGTTTGGTAATTATAGCAAGAACGCAATGCATATAATGCACATGATTTTGAGGTAGTTGATGGCTGGAAGCTGGGTCATTATGCAAGGTTATGTTTTCTGAAGAGGTACAGTGCTGTAATCGATGATGCTCTTCTTTATCCAAAGATTTGGACAGTAGTCAATGAAGGACTTAATCAACAAAGTGCTCCTGAAATGATGATTGAACAATTATGTGATCATTTGAGATGAGAACACCTAAGATTCACTAAATGGTCTGGGATAAGCATTAACATTTAATTGCCAATAATTTTTCTTGCCACTGACGTGCAGAAGGGCTCTGGAAAGCTGTTTGGGTGACCCGGGTCTCTAGAGAGCTTCTTCTTGGAAGACTCATGGTGCAATATTTTGGAGACCTGCCTCCAGGGACTGGAATCTTCTTAAAATTGGTGATGATAATGCTGTTGTTTCTCCTGTTCAGTACTTCTTTTGATCCAACATTTCTCCCTCACTCCCTCAGCTGTACCCAACCATACTATTTATTTAATATGGTTTTCATTTAAAGGAAAAGAAAAAATAGCTCTTAGAAACCCCACATTCAGTGGGAAATTATAGTAACAGCAACCATGGTAGCTCACATGCTGATTAGATACTATTCTGATGTGTAGGACTATGTCATTCTGTATCTTGAATGCACAGACAACAGGGCTGGGCCCTAGGTTACACCTTGTACCAGAAACGGGACTAGAAACAGTTTCTACAGGGATGGAGATGTCTTATGTCCCCAGTAAGGACACAGTGGGTGTGTTTTTTTAACTACTGAGGTCAGCTCCCTGGCTTCACTCACTATCAGTATTGGGCCCCTCCTGTACCATTGGAGATCAAGGGAAACAGTCCCATTGGGCTTGCTGATTTATATCATCATTGCTTTTGCATTGCGTAGAATGGAGTTAAGGTAAATCCTGTGCTGGGGGCTTTCACTGTGCGTGTCTCTGAAGGTACCCTGCAAGGGAAGCTAAAGGGATAGAAGATGTGGCTCCAGTTTCCTAAGCTAAGAGTCCAGGAAGAGAGTGCGTCTGGTAGAGATTTTCCAAAGCAGTGTGAGGAGGGTGAAGAGAGACGTACTCAAAATGAGAAGCTGACTTTCTCTGCCTTTCTTGTTCTTGTTGTCTTTCTTGTGAGGACACTGTACTTCACTCTTACTGTATTCAGAGTCACTATGACCTCATGTTGATATTCCAAAGCAAAACTGTTGGCACTAAAAGCTATAACTGGCCTGGAACTCTTTCCAAACCTCTGAGCTTCAAACAAAATCTTAAAGACTGTTGCATCTGACAGCTTTGTAAATGTAGTGACATGTCCTGTTTTGTTTGTGTAGCTTTTCCATTACAGTAAATCCTAAAAGGAATTGACCTTTTATTTTGACAAAAAGTAATCCATAGGAATTTCTTTAAAAAAGCTTATTTAGTAAGATTCTGAATATATTAGAGAAACTTTGGCAAGATGCATATGGGCCTTTCTGAACAATTACATTTTCTTTTCCTTAGAAGAAATTTCTCTCTATGCATGGGTTCAATTAAAAACAAAGGGGAAAAAATGGTTCCTCCCAAAGTACGTGGTAACATTGGTGACCTGTGGAAGCAAAGTAAAGGGGATGAGTCAACAACTAAAACCTTCAGTTTTGGTCAACATTTAGATCCTTTTTGTGACCATGTCTAATCATAATATTTATTTTATGTCAGAAATTTAATCTCTTTTCTTCATGAAACCCAAGATATATTTTTTCCACTGGGAAAATTAATGTAGGTGCAAATTAAACTGCCTTGAATATTTTAATATCTCCTGCAGACTCTTGGTGACGAGGCAGTCTGTGGTTAGGTGCTTGAGACTCTTAACACTGACTCAAAAAGAAACAAATCTAGAAATCACTTAGATGATGTTACTCACCAGAAGCACGTGGGTGAGAGCAGGTTTCTGGGAGACAAAAATACGTGTTAGAGGGCCACACGTAGCTAAGCTTTCAGTATCCGTGGCTTGTGAAACAGCACAGTCTTACTTCACTGCATGTGTCCCTGAAGGGCTTGGAAACACTGTCCACCCTATGAGCTAATTCTGGTGAAGTAGTGGAAGTGGTGGCAGTAGCAAGATCATTCCCACGTTTTATGAGGGTTTTTTTCTTTGTTATGTTTTGTAAGTGGGTTTTAATGATAGGAAACATTACTTAATTTATCCCAAATTACTAAGAATTGAATTTATATGCTTGTATTTAAGTGGATTTCTTACAATATAGAGCAGAAAAAGGAAATAGTTTTAATTTAGCTTTTCAGGTTTGGCAGTTGTTTCCTGATGTTATCTTTCCATTTTAAGTTAGAAGTTACTGACTTTTTAAAGTGTTAGATGGATATATTGCTCTAGAAATTTGGGCCTTTCTCACTTCACTTTTTCTGACCATTTCTACATAACACAAAATGTTAACGCTTTGTTACTTTGGTGAGAATTGTAATTAGCCTTCATTGGGTGGACTTACACTGTATTTGAAAGGATCATTTTTTGCACGCAATTAAAAAGTATCTTAGTTGATACTTAAAAATCGCACATATTTATGGGATCCCATTTATATATTGTATAATGTTCAAATCAGGGTACTATATATCTTTCTTCTCAAGCATGTAACATTCAGAATCTGAAATGATAATGTAAAAATGCCCATAGGCTGTTACTCTTAACATTGTAGAAAAGGAAACAGTGGTTTAGATTTTAGGAAACACCATTGCTCAAAAAGATTGGGCATAGGGGCAGGTCTTGCTGAACAGGATTACCAGTGGTTGGTATACAACCTACCTATCAAAATTAAATAAAGGGTGGAGCCGGTGCTGTGGCACAGCGGCTTAAAGCCCCAGCCTGCAGCGCCAGCATCCCATATGGGTGCTGGGTAGAGTCCTGGCTGCTCCTCATCTGATCCAGCTCTCTGTGTGGCCTGGGAAAGCAGTAGAAGGCGGCCCAAGTCCTTGGGCTCCTGCACCTGCATGGGAGACCACAGGAAGCTCCTGGCTCATAGCTTCGGATTGGCTCAGCTCCGGCCGTTGCGGTCATTTGGGGAGTGAACCGGTGGAATGAAAGACATCTTTCTCTGGCTCTACCTCTCTCTGTAACTCTGTTTTTCAAATAAATCAAATAAGTCTTTTAAAAAGGACACAGTTCTGTCTGAGCAAAGCTAATGAAACCTGACTTCTGAGACAGTTATGACTTCGTCTGCAGTGCATAAAGCGTGCAGTTCCATCTTGACTCACAACACAGGCTGACATGTTATTCTCAAAACATTTCCTAAATGTAGTAGAAAACTTACAAAATGTACTCTTCGGTAATTATTTGGATGTTCTACAAAGTTTTACTTCTAAGTTTTTTAAATTTGTTTGTCTTTAAGAAAGGTGTGCATATATTGATATCACATACAAAAACATCCAGTCATAAAGCAGCTGTTGTCAATATAGGGTATAAGATGATAAACATTTTTATGATGATAATTAACGGAAGACTAGAACTTTATTGGTAATATACTTTTCTCATGCTGAGCATTTTGTTTAGTGCTGTAAACATTTATAAAATTGACTTTCATCCAAAAGATAGGATGAACTTTAAATGTCTTCATTTTACTGAAATTTTAGGTAATTGGAGACCTGGAAGGGTAGGTGACTTGCTTGGAGACTCAGAACAAATCGTTGGCTGCAGACACCAGCACCAGCGTGGTTCCCACTTTTAGCAAACTTCATGCCGAAGGCTAAATGGCTTGTTTTAGATGCAGTGTAAAATATTGTCTAATTTGTTTGATTTGCTCCTACATGGCATTTTGTCATCTGCCCTTCCTTCTTTATTTTCTCAAACTGAAAGCCTACATTTGAATTCTTTTGGCTATCCTGATAGATTGGTTTATTTTAAGTTAAGAAGAAATTTTAAGTGCATATTAGGAAGGTTGTAGATGAGCTGATCCTATACACAGCCAGATCATATTCTAGTTTGTGACAATTGTGATTGTTTAATGCAGTGTCATGATAATTAAACGTGCACAGAGGTGATTTTGGCTCCATATATCCTGGGGATTGTGTGTACAAAATCACAGTGTGGATGATTTGAAAGACTAAGGAACATCTTTTTTTTTTTTTAATATTTATGTATTTATTGAAAGGCAGAGAGAGAGAGAGAGAGAGAGATCGAGATCGAGATCTTCTGGCCAGTGATTCTCTCCCCAGATGTAGCAATGGCCAGAGGTGGTGTGGTTCAAAACCTGGAGCCAGTAGTCAGAAGCTTCTTCCGGGTTTCCTACATGGGTGCAGAGGCCCAAGGACTTGGGCCATCTTCTGCTGCCTTCCCAGGCACATTAACAGGGAGCTGGATTGGAAGTGGAGCACCTGAGACTGGTGCCCACACAGGATACCAGTATCACTGTAGGCTGTGGCTTTACCCACTATACCACAGTGCTGGCACTGGGGCATCTTCCATGATCCCTGACAGTCCTCCTGAAGTGAAAGGAACAATTGAAAGAACTCTGTAGAGAGCTCTTCCCAATTAAGAGTTTCTTGATTATAATATTTAAAATTATTTCTTGCCTTTAGTCTCCCAAAGAAATTTTCATATAAAATTTAGGTTCTCAGTAGTAATAACCTTTGCTTTTAATGTTTGCTGTGGTGACAATATGTAAGATCACATACAGGTGTATGCAAAAAAGAACTAGGCAGTTGTGATCAGTAACCACCTCAGAATCTCCCTCTAAACTTTTACCTTCTCACTTCCCTTCTAAGATTGCTTTGATCATCTCAGAGTGCTAGAGTAGCACTTTCTCTCCTCTCTTCAATAAAAGCAGAACTTTAGTATATATGCTGCTGAAGGGAGCACAAAAGTAGAACTCTAAATACATTTCTTTAGACGATTTTATAGCCAAGTGGGATTAATGACATATAGATAGGGATTGGTAGCACAGTGGGTTAGATCTCAACTGGGGTTGCTCAAAACCCTGTATCAGAGTGTCTGGGGTCAAGTCCCACCTCTACTTCTGATCTAGCTTTCTTTTCTCTAGTCCAAGAGCAACAGATAATGGCTCAAGTTCTTGAGTTCCTGCCACACACATGGAAGAATTAAATAACTTGTCCAAGGATTCAGGGTGGGTGTGGGGTGGAGCTGGGGTTCATATCAATATCTTATGAGTCAACCATGACCCAGAGTCCAAAGTTTCTTTCAACACATACCAAATCAAATTCAGTGAAATGTATCTCTGTTTGCTGTTGCTTATTGTTAGTTATTTCTATTTAATTTCAAGCCATAGTTTTGCCTTATCACATAGAATTTTCTTGAAATTTTGAAGAATATTGCTTTAGGATACTAGAATGGAATACCTGAGGCAGCCAACTTCATAAAGAGAAAAGGCTTATTTATCTCACAGTTTTGGAGGTTCACATCCAAGATCAGGTGACAACTCCGGTTTACCTCTATGAAATTGATAGGTGGCAATGGCTGGGTGTGGCTGGAGGATCAGTGTGTGTGGAGGAGTGCGTCAGGAAGCAGAGAAAGTGACTGGGCCTGAGCTCTGGCTTTTACAGTACCTCTGTGAAACCAGTCTTCTGAAGGCACACACCCAGTGACCTAAGGACCTGCCGATGGGCCCCTACCTCCAAACACCATAATTGGATTAAGTTTCTACCCTCTTAGTACCTCTTAACTTGACTGAGGTTTGAAGTTCTGTGTGAATCCAGAGACAAAGTCATATTCAACCTGTAGCATACAGCTCCCCAATTTACTTTAAGATATCATGACTAAGATCAATTTTGTGTTTGATTGTAATATAAACACATAGAGCTTAGGTCAGCGCATTCAGCATTGGTCTCAGTTTTCTTGCTGTGCCACTCAATGGTTGGTGAACTTCCTAATTGTGCATAAGTGTAGGGGTGCAAAGGCAGTCTTAGCCCTTTCATTGTCACTTTGGTTTAGTTTTAAATGATTTCCAGGATGGATTATTTGTTGATTAGTTGATATACATATATACGTATATATATATATATATATATATATATAACATACACACACACCAAACATAAATATATATGCACATGTATGAAGGCACCTCTGAAAGTTTGTGGAAAAATGGAATTAAAGGTTGAATTTCTTTTTGTGTAAGAAAATTGAAATCTATGCATTATTTTTTCATTGTATGGATTTTCTACAAACTTAAAAAAGTCCTTATGGGTGTGTAACTTAAAAGTCCTAATCTTCTACCCCAAATGATTTCTTTCAAAATTAAAAGTAATGCAAATGAGAGAAATCTCGAAACTCTGTGCCCCTTGCTCTCTTGTTTCTTAAGGTTCTTGATACAAAGCTTCTTTCGCAAATAGAGGATGAAATGTTTAAGGGTAGAAAGGGCCAGACTCCTGAATTTCTTCCTTATCCCCTCAACGTCTTACCCCAAGTGTAACCGTAACTCAGGGTGGGTCATGTTACTGGGCTGAGCGCTTTGCCTGTTGCCAGTTCCCTAATGGCATTCTCTTTGACTTCCTAGCTGGTGCCTCACTGAATTTTCTGGATTTAGCTTTTTGCTTATGGTACAACTCCATGAATTCAGTCGGTTACACTTTCCTTATGGGAAGAGGAAGGGTACCACTGGTATTCCACCACCTGGTGCTGTGGATGAGGTTAAATACTTATGTAATATGTTCAGGATTAAGATTGTGCCTGATGCCTAAGAAACAGTTAATAGGTTTTAAATTGCAATCTTAATTTACCTCTGGATATAGGCAAGGTCTTGGGAAATAATCAGACAACCCAGCTTTTCAAAGGTTCTGTTGGATTCTATTAACCTCCCTATGATGCCTCAGTGTAACTAACCAGGTCAATTAGCAAAAAAGCAAGGGCTGTTTACCTTGTGTTTGCAAAACAAGCAGGATTGAGACACATTTTCTACTTATAACTTGATTATGTGTGTTTACTTTCCTACCCAGAAACAGATCCCAGCTGGACTTAAAGAATAGAACGCGGTATTAACTGTGTTTCAGAAAATCAATTTTAGCAATTCAGATTGTAGCTTTGTAAGCCAACATGACTTGTAACCTCTGGGGATAGCTATATAGAATTTCATGCTGTGGGCGTTAGAAAGTGGCACCCCTGTGTTAGGCTCACAGGGCATACTACAGTTGCATTTTGTCTTATGGTCTCGAATTTCTAAGTTGGTGTATGGGTTTCTATTATAGAATTGGGAAAAGCTCTTAAAGGCAGACCTGCTATGTGTCCTCTATTACTTAGCTCAGCCTAATGTGCCATAACATTTCTTCAAATATCAAGGCTGAAATTATGTTTGATAGAGACCAATCATGCATACTGGCTAATTCAATGGAAGGATTCAAGGAAAGAGTTATATATCACACTTTAAAATATTGGTCTAATTTCTTTCTTTATATTTTCACTTATTGCTTTGTGATTGCTTATATGAAAAATCATATTGAGTTGCATATTTTTCATATATGTTGGCTTCCACTTCTGAGGGAGAAATAGTCAAATATTAAGTCAAATAGAACCTGTTGTTTGAAGTAGGTTATCACTGAAAGCCTCTGTTTTTAAAAAAAGAGACATGTAAGAGAAATTCTTCCTTGGGTAACACAATAAAGACCTTCCTTGAGAACAGGAACAGTATTTTAGTCAGATTTCAGTTTTTTGCTGTTTTTTGAGACAGGAAATCAGCGTATCAAGTGGTGAGATAAATTGTTACTGGAGAATAGTACTCTTCTATCTGATTGTTGAGTAAGATAAACGTGGGTAATTTCACTATCATGAATCGCGATCTCAGGGAGGTAGTGAAGAGTGCAGAGTGCATTTTCTCTTCTGAATGGATAGTCGTGTTTTTGAGAGAGAGAGAAGAGAAAGGAAAGATGGCTGGTCCAGGAGTTCTCGACAGCTCTATCAGGAGTGTGCCCTGAGCTGGGCCAGCCCTGGCTGTCCCCGGGCTTTGAGTGGTGAGCCAGCTTCTGACATAAAATGAAAGGACATTGCCATCTCTTCTGGGGCCCAGGACAAGGCTGTCTCCCGCAGCTGAACTTTCCTGTGTGTGGAGAAGGAAGGGACAGTAAATGTGATTTCTGTCATGCTTCATCAAGTAAAAACACCCAGTTTCTCTCAAAAGAGCATTTCAGTGGGTTTCACTGATGCCGTGAAAATAGTTGAAGAGAAGAAAAAACAGAGCCTGTCTGGCATTGATTGTGGATTAGATGCATTATTTATACATTCAGTATTTATTATTTATCTGGATTAATACTTTGGTACCAGAGGAGGAGAATTCAGGATTCACCAGTCTGAGATTCTTCGCTAGAATGAAAGCAGCAGCCTCAAGAGCGCTGATTTTACCTTGAAGGGAAAAGGCATCGTGCTCACTGACCTGGCATATGTAGTTTGAATTCTACTCAGGAAACTGATAATGAGGAACAATTTTATATTACTGGGAAGCTACTTTTTAAACCAAAAATACCTTGAAAAGCAAAATCAATACGTCAGATGTAACTAACAAACCGTAAGTGTAAAGGCTGTGCTTTCTGGAGTTGCCCTTCTTCATAACAAAAGAGTGCATCCTACTTG